>BLIW01000006.1:37258854-42058854 GCA_016586305.1 Ophiorrhiza pumila
TATTCCGATTATGTAGTTCGCTATTTCCCACACACTTAAACCTTGCTCGTCCTTAAGCAACAAAGCAAAACACTAGCAAAACATAAAAAACACTAATTAAACACAACCTATACTCACAAGAAAAAATGGCAACATTAAAATTTAACCCAACAAAATGGCAACATTAAAATTTAACCCACGTATCCAACTTTATAAATTTAAGCTCATGATAAGTATTATGGATATGCCTCAACATCTAATAAATTCGAATGTCAAGTACTCATAACATGTGTCTCCAAAAGTAATCAAAGCACCTTAATGTACATATTTAACATGTTGAGCCAATTATGTGTGTGTGTACGATAGGTTCCACCTCAGTTCATAACTCATCTGCAATCACGCCATAAGTCAGGGTTCTAACAACTAAGTCTTTTTCTCAACTTTTCCTCACTAAACATATTAAATCATTTATTAAACTCAAATAAATGATTATTCACTCGGCAAACCTTTAGGTTCATATATATATAGCACTCGTTCCCCCAGACTATCACACTTAATTAGGGTATTTCATTGGAAATCCTGTGACATCCACCTGGAGTACTGTCTCAACTTCATGTTTTATACCATTCCCACTCATGCAAGTTCTCCACTAACTATGCGTTTAAGAGCAGTCTCGTAGAGGAGTGGTAATACGAAGCCAGAGTCTTGCGGCTTTTAATCTCCGTTACCATCTATATGGGTTCTCTTTGGGTTATTATTAAAAGCAGTCTCATAGAGGGATGATAGTATGAGCAAAACAAGCTTAAAAATGCAAAAGCATTAAGTGCAAACAATTATGCAAGCACAATTATTAAAGAGCACATTTTAAGTGAGTTATATAAGTTTTAACTAAACAAAGTGCTAAAAACACACCAAGTTACTTAATGATTACAAACTCGTCAATTCCCTCAGTAGTTCCCCTAAGTGCATAAAAATGATTGACTCAAAATGCTAAACTTTCCTTCAAAGACCCGACTCCCTCTAGATAGCATATTATTTTTCTATCTCACATCGAATCTTTCGATAAAACCCAATCATTGGCAACATAACACTTATCACATAAAAAAAATTATTTTGGATACTTCTTCACTATTATTAGTTGCCTAACACACTAAAAAAATACAAAAATTAATACTAAAAAAATAAAAAGTTAAATAAAAAAACCTTCACATTGACCTATCATAAGGTTCATCCTAAAAATTTTGATTATAGCTCAAAGGAGTTCACGTCAAGAATTTATTCAAAATTAATAACAAAAAATTAATCAAAACTACTAAGAAAAGCTAATTAACCATTAATCAAAGTATAACATCCACACTTCAATCCTATGAAATTAAGCATAAAGACATACAAAACAACATAAAATGAATAACATGAATTTCATCCCCCCCCCCACACTTTAAATACACATTGTCCTCAATGTGTGAGAAAAGGAAAGAATTCACCTATTATCCATGTCATTCCTAGCAAGCTTGTTGTGCGGTTGAGGCCTTGAAAATGTCTCAAGTAGCCTTCTTTTTTTATTCAAACTAACAACTAAAAATAAAAACATAAAAACTATTAATTTAAAAGAAAGGTGAGAAGGTAGTTCTATGTTTATTTGGTCCCTAGCTAGACCTTATTATTGTGGCATTCTCCTTCAAGATTCGGAATACCCATCCTTATACCAAAAGAATGCTCTTTCACAAGCACTTCGTCTTCTAGCATATTGCTTCTTGTGCAAACATTTGAGGAGGAACTTGAGCTCATGCATGTGATGAGCAACTTCAATAAACTCAATTTTGTACCATTCTTGCTCCTCCAAGGTAGGCTCCTCCTTTTCTTCTTCCACCATTAACATTGGGATTTGTAATGACTTAACATCGCATGAAGAAATCTCCAATTGTTCCATGATTTGCCATTCCTCCTTACAAGGCTCCAACAATGGCTTTGCATACAAAGACTTAAGACAATCATCAATAGAATTATCAATGTATGAATCCACAATGCATGATCTCACTATGTTAGCTATTTCTTTACAAATCAACAAGTTCTCATCATCTAAGCTAACATGGTCATTTGGAATATTTTTTTCATATGCAAGGCAATCAAAATGGGAAGCTACTACACATGGGGTTAGCTTTAAGCCAAAGGAATTCATGAAAGATATTGCTGCATCAAAACTACCCATTATATTTATTAAGTCATCATAAAAATAAAATTCAATATTGTCAAAGAAAATATTAGAGTAGTGCTTCTCATTCATGTTATCACTAAAAGTAGCATCACATTGCAAGTGTTCAATATTCATGCATGTAGGAGAGACAAATTTATCATGTTTTACCTCACTTTGGTTCCCAGTTGCATTGAATAAATCTAACCTTGCTTGCCTTTTTTTAATAAGAGCTTCAAATATTCTTAAAGATATGCTATGTTTTCTTGTTGACCATCTCTCCTGGTAAATAATTTGAGGTTCAAACTCCCTTTGCACATAGCTCCTACATTGAGCAATAATATAACCCCAAGAAGTTTGAATGCCATCCAATCCGTTGGCCAATACTGCCAAATTAGCCTTCAAGGATTCCCAATGTTAGAGTTTGGTTGTTTATCGTCCACTCTATGTGGTGGGTCAAAATTAATGTCAAAGGATTCCCCAAACCTCCTAGACATACTTGGGTAGAAATTAAAACTAAAAATAAATTAATTAATTAATCACAAAAAATAAAAACGCAAAAAATGAATAAAATATTTACAAATAGTATTCACAAAAAAAAAATTAAATAAATAAAATTTCAACACGGTTTCTTTCCCCGGCAACGACGCCAAAATTTGATGGGGCAAATATATGTAATAAATTGTGATCGTGGTTGCTATTTAGCCCTACTAAAAATAATGCTAAACAACCGCCGTGAAGGTGATAGTATAGCAAGTTCGTTCCCACGAGGAAAGGGCTGTGTTGAAATTTTAAGAAAATCTTTTTGGTTTTTCTGTTTATCAAAATAAATAATAAGAAAGCAAATAACAAATAACTAAAACAAGGTCGGTGATTTGATTAAAATTCAAGTTAAGCAAGTGTACTCCCGAGATTATATTTTAGGGTTACATAAAAAGCAAATACATACATCCTATCTATGGTCATGCAAAATAAGGTAAATAACATAACGCACACCCACCTATTAGGCTAAAGGCAAGGAATGACTAGGTACTTACCTACTTAGATATTAACTAATTCAATAAACTCTCCTATATGGTGAAAGGCAAAGTTTACTTTCTTAATTAATCCGGAACCTAATGCAACTAACCAACTCAACCAAACCCTCAAGTTCAACCGCTCCTTTGTGGTAGAGGCAATGCCCGAACCAGTCACGCTAATTCTAAACTAATCCCATTAATTCATCTTATTAGATTAAAGGTAACAATTAAAGCAAATCAATCTAACAAATTCACAACCAACCCACAATAGATCCCAAACAACCCACTCTAATCCTCCTATCAGGCTAAAGGTAAGAATAAAGCAAGTAATCTCTAAGTAATTTACTGCACTTTAAGAAAATATTCATCATACATAATCCGACCAAATTATGTATAATTATAAAGAACACAGCAAAACTTATTCAACAAAGACTATAAGATATAACTTAGCATGTAAATTAAGCACAAAAATCCTTATTCATAATCCCAGGAGCACAATAAGTTTAGCCAAGCTTGGCTAAATCAAACATCATCATAATATTATTAATTAAGCACAATATTGAAATTATAAAATAAAAGGAAAGAAACCACCTTGAATTTTAAATCCGTAGATGAAATCTTTGTCTTTAAATAAATGAATTCAATAAGTAACGATGTTCCCAATCCGTACAGCTGTAATTCTCCATAAATAGCTAAAAGAATGAAACTCTAGCTATTACAAAGAATGAAACCCTTGCTTAAGCTCTCTCAAAGTTGACACACTCCTAAAGTTATATGTAACCCTAAAAAAGAAAGAAAGAAATCCTAATCTATTCTAAACTATGAACTTTATATTATTCTATGATCTCCCCCATTTAAAATTACATAATAGATGGCCTTATATAGGAAACAAATTGAAACCTTAAGATGGCATGTTTTTGAGTCCTAACATGTAAGGAACAAGTTAGAAACAACCCAAAAAGAAAAGGCATCTAAAAAACGTAAAAACTGAAAAATAGAAAATTCTCGCGCTGGTTCAGTTCTGGACGTCACGATGTCCAGCCCTTCACGTCGCGTGACGTTCAGCTTTTCTTAAAAAAAACGGTGCCCCACGTCGCGACGTCGGTCTCTCAACGTCACGACGTCCTTCTTGTAGGCCGTTTTCCTCCATTCTCCCGACCGAATTAGGAAAACCCCAAAACATGAAAGGTGTAGCGCTTTCCTTAGCATTTCAATGGCATCTGAAGCATTCAAGTTAGACGTATATTGAGAGAGATATGATCGAAATACTAAACCCTGGTAGATTTCTTCAGCATTTGTTCTTCATCACCTTTCCACGTATTTCGCGATGTTAACCCTTCTTGGAGTCTCGAGCCTCCATGGTATCAACTTGGAACTTATTTGACACTCTATACAAGATCTCAATATGAAGGATTAATCTTCAACAATTGGAAATAATACCTTGAACATCTTGTAAAACACGAAACCAGCTTCTTTGTGACGAAAAGCACCTTTTTGACCTAAATCACATCTTTCTTGATATTTCTCCTCTCATTTTGGCCTCCATCATTAATAACCTACAAAACACACTAAAAACACATTAGATAGAACAAAGACGGCACAAAGTATAAGTGAAAATAGCATATATAAGGTGAACATATTTCGCCTTATCATTCGCTGGGTGGCCATTCTTGCTGCCTCTTTCAAGAATCCCTACGTCTATGAGAGGGATATGATAAAAAGAAAATACCTCCTTAATCTTATTAAAAAAGAAAGAAAAATTCGCACCTATTCCGGTAGCTTAATGGTAGAGGTCGGCGAGTTTTTTGCCGAAGTGTAGGTTCAAATCCTTCCCGGAAAAACTATGGTTCAACAACTTAACTAAGCCAGAATCAAGTCAGACGATTCTTTAGAATATCGAGGAACTAAGGACGTTTCCAATACCGACAGTAGCTCCCGCTGAAGCAATTGTAGCAGCTCCGACACCCATCCAATGCATTCTTTTTGATCTTGTACCGCTCCGTGGGTAGAATGAACACCAAGCCAATCTTTACTTAAGTAAGTACAAGCAAGGCAATTAACTCTATGAAGAGGGTATGGAACTTCTCGACGCACCTTTATCAATTCCTTCTTTGCCACATCTCTCTTAGCTTATTTTATTTCGAGTTAACGTCGAAAAGAGAACAAGCCCTTCGTCGAACAACGCCTTCATGTCCACACTATTAAATAGCAATTGATCAAAAAGTCCCAGTAGAAGCAAACGCATATCTAGAAGCCGATACCAACAGCAGTAGAGAAAGCCTCCTCTGTGTAGTGCCGTAGTGAACTTCCGGAAGCGAGGCGCGGTACACTTTGTATACACTCGTTCAGTTTCGTTAGAAGAGCGGAAAGCAAAAGCCTAGCCTAGTATGAGAGTACTGGAAAAAGCCAATCAACCTCTAGGATGCTTTGCAGCTAAGTTGACATGGGCTACGACCCGTAAAAAGAAAGAAAAAAAATTCCCAAGGAAGGAGGAGAGAGCCAAAGCGAAAGGAAGAGCCAGGACACCTACACCAGGCCACTGGGATTGAAGCGAGAAAAGCCAGCGGATGAGAGGTAGACCATCCAAGGTGATTGTAGTTTGCCAACAAGGCTCTATTTTTTTATTATGGTCCAATAAAAGAAGGAAGAAGGACAGAAAAGTTCTTGACCTAGAGTAGTCCTATACTCGCGACGTCGGTCCCCGAAAAGTCTCAATCCTGATCTTACTTTCTTCGCAGGAAAGCAAGACTTCCTTTTTTAGGGAATTCAGAGAGAGATTTCGCTCCTAATGAAGTGACTCATGGGCTCGGGTGGGCAACTAAATAGCAATTTTCTCTAAAACCAAAAGGATCCATAGACGGAATTGGTATTGTTTGCTAGCTGGGAATGACACCAAAACTTGTTTTTTACAAAAACTCCCTAAAGTTAAAGTTAGCTCGATTTTAGTGAACCGAGCGGAGGTTGACCGGGATTGCCTTGGTCTGCTTTGAATAAAAGAGATGTCTCATCTCCCTGCTGCTTGAAGATTTGAAGGCGAAACCGCAGTTGCTAGGTTCATTAGACGTAGTGAGTCTGGTATGGCTGGGGACCAAGAATGCTTTCATCAGTTGAATTTTGAGGATCGTAAAAAGAAAAGCCCGTTGTTAAGATAGCTTTCCTGCTTTCAAGGGTTTTTTCAATGCTTTTTGATAGAGTCAGATGTGGCATTGCTGATTATTCGAAATAAGTTTCCCTTTCTGTCTTTTTCTTGTAGTGGAAGTAGCAGACGACTAGTTCAGACTTAGCTCTTTTGCTGTTAGCAAGATGCAGCTATTAAAAAGACTATCTCACACGTTCTTGAGCTCCTTTTCGTGGTTACCGCTACCCGAATGAACTACCTTAGCTTAGAGCCCTAGCTAGATGAAAGGAAGATGACAGCCCCATGGAATCCCACGGCATGGAGCAGTAGAATATCGGGGTTTGTCACATCAGAGATGAATGAAGACTGTAAAACTGTCGTGATAGGAGATGGGAGCTTACTCGCAGTCGCTCTTTGTGGTTTAGGTTTAGTAGGAGCATGGCTTAAGGTAGTCCCTAACTCTCGATCTTCTCGTAAGTGAGGCTCGCCAACAGTGAAAATTGATCTTTTTTTACAACATCGAGATGAACGGCATTCATAGCCTTCTATTAACATTTTATCTCCTTTTTTTGCTCTTCCTCCAACACTTGTCGACTCTTGCTGATTCCAGCACCTGGCTTTCTTCGTCGCATATTAGCGTATGAACCCCCAGATGAAAACTCTGCCCTCCTTTTTTGGAACTTCGCTATTTCTATTTAGATAGAGACCTCAACTAAGTAAATTCCCTATGCTTAAGGCTCTACAGGTGGATCGATCAAGAAGTCGATTCGGAGAAAAGCTTTTCTAGCTTGTTTAGTAAAGCGAGAGAGAGTTGAGTATCTTTCGTTCTGATCGTAGATCTTACTTTGGCTATACGTCGGATATGTCTCTTCTCTTTAGATTCTTAGTGGTTTTTGGACCTTTCAAGTTTCAGATTACTAAGCTAGTCAATCAACTATTTCCACTATTAAGATTAGCTGCTTTACTTTAGAATTGGGCTTTTTCTGTCACTTTTGCTAATACGCCACGGAATGCAGTGAGATTTGTTTTTCGCGGCAAGGAGTTCGCCCCATTCAGTTGGAGGTCATGGACATAGGAACTCAGCCTGTCTTCTATAAAGATATCTTTGAGAAAGCCATCTCGCGTTCTCTCCTTCTAACTTAACTTGGCATACTCCTGCTATTTATTTCCTGCCCTCGGCCGGTAAGAAATAGCTCTAGATTTGAGAACCGATGCTAGAGTTAGAAAGTCCTTAATAAGGCAGGGGAAGTCGAGTCCCTTATCTTCGACAAGTCTCGA
This sequence comes from Ophiorrhiza pumila, assembly GCA_016586305.1. Classification (NCBI taxonomy): domain Eukaryota; kingdom Viridiplantae; phylum Streptophyta; class Magnoliopsida; order Gentianales; family Rubiaceae; genus Ophiorrhiza; species Ophiorrhiza pumila. The sequence continues at coordinate 37,266,440 of BLIW01000006.1, forward strand.
TCAGCGCTTTCGCTTTAAAGAAAGAATCGCTGAAGACAGATTCTTTTTATCGGTTGATAAGGGCGAATTGCTCTTCTTCTTTAGCTTCTTCTGTAATATCGAGAGTTAATAGCTCTAGCGGCTACTTTTTAAGATAGTCATTCTCATTTATGACTAACCTCAAACGGAAGTAGTTCAGGGCCTCTCTTTGTGTTATGATTTTATGATCTTCTATGAGATAGATCTGTTTATCTACTCCAACAGTTCGCCTTCAGCTCACCTCCAACCCTTGGTCAAAGACTTTTAGATAGTCCTATTAACACGAGATATTGTCCTTTGATGCTGGATGCGCTGGTGTAGCTTTCTTTTCTTTAATTGTAATAGAATAGTAGTAATATAATAATATAAGTAGTGCTAAAGTCGATGCGCTAAATGAGAGTTCGAGGTGGGATGAGTAAATTAGCTCGAATTGATTAGTGCATCTCCTTCTATTTTCGTAGTGAATCATAGCGGGACTCCTCCCGTGTCAATAAGGTTTGAGGAAGGCTATGACCCAAGATTTAAGCGCTTTTACCATTGCTCATGGTCCGAGGGGCTTGGTACGCGGCTTTGTTTTGGGTATAAAATTTCACGGGTTCCAATCCTGTCATCCCTACCTATTCTTCTTGGACAGACATATTTGAATTTTATGATACTATATACATGCAAGATGTATTGGGGGTACAAAAATAATCCTTTTCTTTATAGTTGTATCTACTGTGATAAGAAAGCGCTCTTAGTTCAGTTCGGTAGAACGTGGGTCTCCAAAACCCGATGTCGTAAGTTCAATTCCTATAGAGCGTGATTCCGTTCTTGTTAGGTATAATTACAAGGAAAAAACTTCACTAACTTGAAGAACAAGCTGAATTTTAACTCCTTTAAATTAAAGAAAAGAAAAAGTAAATAAAAAAGAGATGTTAATTAATCGAAGGTCCAACGGATCACCGCGTCTGTATTGTAAATATGCAGTTTCGAATAATCCAGTCAAAAAGTAATAGGAATTATTAGACCTAACACGATTCCAAATAGAATAACTTAAATCATTTTGATTTGTTTGAAAGGGGAAAAAAGATAGGGTTCCAAACCTAAATAAAGATCCGAATCGCCCATGAACCTCAATGACCAAGAATTGGCAATTGGTGCAGGAAACAACTTAAGAATAACATTAAAAAAAGTTACCTAAGTTTCCATTTTTGCAAGATATTTTTGGTTAATGTAGCCTTAATCCAATCCAAGACTTCACACGCCGGTCAGTGCGTACTCAGGCAATATACTCGAAGCTCACCACAGCATTCCCCATAGCATCGGATTGGAATTGAGGGAGACAATCGAAAGGCCCATCTACATAATCGAAAACGTCATAGGTGAGAAGCACTGGTTTTCATTTTGACTTCCAAAGAAGGTAATTTGTCGAGTCCACTTTTAGTGAGACTATCTTTCTTATATTGATGCCCAAAAAACGTCAAGGGAACCGAGTATGAGACAAAGCAAATAGACGACACCAACAAGAAAGAGCAAGATCTATAGTACTTTACTTCAGTCCCAGTTACTGAAAGACATGACTTCAGGAGTTTCCCTTAAAGAATAGCCTTGACTTAGCCACCTTCAGTTCCCGAATAGAAAAAAGAAGGATCTCAGGTTTCTAAAGCCCAAGATATAGATGTCTCGGAAGTGCTTCCTTGGATTAAAACACATTCCGGGAGTGAAAGGTCATAGGGCTTATAGACATTTTATATTTCTGATCTTTCCTTTATTCAAACGTCTCTACTGGTCGGCTCTCATCATTGGTAACGAAACTACTCTTCCAGAGACTGCCGAAACTAAACCACTACTGACCGTCCCGCTCGTGTTCGCAGCCTATCTAACTGTAAAAAAGGATGCTCTTTCATTCACTTGGATAAAGTGTCGTTCGTAAATAGACTAATTCGCATATTAAAATGTGGGAGTATAAAGCTCTACAACTACAAGACTCGTTCGATTGAAAAAAGTATCTTAGAATCATCATAACATAAACAGTGACTCAGCATACGTAGGCTTTGGACTTTCGAACCTCCTGCCTATATGTACTCAAGGCTCGCCCTAAGGCAACGACAGTTGATCGGTTTCACTCATGCTTTTCTTATGATATGATGGGATTCCACTGATGGTTTACTTTTTTAAAAATGATTCACACTTCTGTAGTTAAGATGCAGCAAAGCCTAATTCATTAAAAAAATGAATTCTTTAAAATTCCAGCTTGTGATTCTATGGTTCAATTCCTTAGCCCAACTACTTTGTTTATTTTTTGATTTAAAATAAAAAACTTTTTTAGAGAGAGTATTCAAATTAAGCTCTCTCTATTTGCTTGTCACCCAAAAAAGCATTTTTCTCCAATGGGTTTCACAAAATCCTATTCTTTTTGTTTATAAAGAGATTTCATATGACCTATTATTTCGTTCTTTATTCGAAAATGTTTATAATATAGCCTGCTTCCGTAATTTAGCCCGTTGCTTCACGGTGAACTCTTCTATTGGATGGAGAATAGAGTCCTCGTCTATTATGTCTCTCAGTTCTTATCTTATAGTAAGACGATTTATTATGTCGTTTAGTTCTGTACGTGTCCGGACGAATGCTGAAAACTTCATCATCGATTACCAAAATGTGTTCATCCATTATAGTTGGAATCTTATTTAGATCTAAACTCCAATTTTATCCTCCATCCATGAAAAAGAGGGGCGGATACTTTCCATCTTGCTGCTTTCACTATGACCTTCCCCACCTAATCTTCCTCAGATTTACGGATTTTTCGTGCAGCCATATTTGCGTCGAATTACATCAGTACATTAGTTTAAATAAGCAGTGGATTACATCACCCCGATTTGCACCGAATTCTTTGTTGGGCAAAGAGAAAGAGCTCCAAGGATTGACTTGGGGTTAGACTACTCTACGGAACCCCTTTGGACGACCGCTCTGTGCTTGCCAGTATCTTTCGTTCTTCCGGCCAAGACCAATTCCGCCTAAGGCCATGATCGAGTCATGATGAGCTAGACTGATGGCGCTATTTCAAAGACCGGGAAAACTCTCAAATGCTGATGATCAAACTTTGCTTCAGATGTGTATGAGAAGGAAACTTCTAACAGATATTGACTCTTAGATAGAGACCAGCATAGTATCTTAATTAAAAGTTTCTTGAACTTGGTTGCACTCGAAAAGCGAGCGATAGCTTAAGAAAGCAGCGAAAGAAGATAAGGTGATATTTCCTGACTAGCAAGTGGAGGATCATACAAGGCTCTAATCTAGTCTCTAATGGCGTAGTTGATGTGTCATGTTTGGAAGCTGAGCTAGGGCAATTTTTCCTTTCTCAACGGAGGTATACCAGTTTCGTGATTGCTTTTGTTTTATCTTTCTAAGAGCGGTCTGATCCTTTATTTGATCAGACCACTCCTGGTGTTCGAACTAGTCATTAATGGTCGGCTTAATTAGTATCCTTTCGGTATGTGTTGCGAACACTTTTCTTTTTAGCCTCTCATCTTCTCTAGAGAAGCAAAACTAGAACGGATAGAACAGATGGTCCAACTACATAACTTTTTCTTTTTAATTACTTCCATGGTCGTACCTCTTGGCACGGCAGCACCCATACTATTGAAATGGTTCGTCAGTAGAGATGTTCCCACAGGTGCCCCTTTTTACAATATTACTATAATTCCTATTCATATCCCTTCATTCCCTCTTCTGGTCTATCGACATTCAAGGAAATTCATATGCTCCACGAACGGAGCAAAAAGTGGAGTCTTGGTCAGAGCAAGCTGCCATATTCTATTACCAGACATAGTTGGGAAAAGCTCATCCGAAACTAGAGTTAGAAACGCCTTATTTCATTTCTTTCCCGTTTTTCATTTCCTTCTTCTCGAATCCAAGGCTGACTTCTTATATTTAGAATCTTTCTACGGTGTGCTTTGATTACTATTCTTTCGTACTTTCTTATTTTTACCACATGATAGGTCATCGAAGCGTGTGCGGGCGCGGAGAAAGAAAGGCCAAAGACTTTGGCCTAACGGGAATGAGCAACGACGAAATGACAAGATGAGGTGTCCCCGACACCCCCATTTAGAAAGACGGGTATAAAGAGGGTTTAGGCCTGTAGCTTTCTCTGCCCCTCCTTCGTCAGGCGGTGCTTGTGTAGGTGGTGCGCCATCAGAAATCGTGCTTGAAGCTCTCACCTTACCAACGAGCCGACAGCTGATGGCTGTTGGTCACAACTACTACCAAAAAGCTCTAATCAAGATGAATATTTCACATGGAGGAGTGTGCATCTTTATGTTGGGTGTTCTTCTGTCGTGCGACCCGGCGGCTTATTTGCGACCTGTGACCCATGCCTCCTATTTGTTCAGGGCGGGCGGCGTGAACTCTGATTCGATCCGGGTATTTAATCCCGCCTCTGAGATGCTCAGTTGACTCCTTAACCTTGATAGGAAGATGGCTTATTCAAATTCAATAATTCGTGGTTAAGCGTAAGGAACTTTGGATGAACTAATGCGAATGGATGTAAGCTTCGCTGCTCGAAAACACCCAGTGCTGACCACACTGAGAGACACGAAAGTGCAGGTAACGCCAGATGGCGAAGTGGCGTTAAGCATCCCTAGCGGTACGAAAAAGTGATGATATCATCTACGTCCGTACTGCTTCTCGTGGAGTAGATCCGGCATCCAACCAAGTCTTTGACCAGGGAGGTGGAAAATTCCCCCTACCGCTGTTAGTCCAGCCAGGCCGTGAGCGGGGTGGGAACGGACGTGGGGACTCGTGTCGAGGCGCAGATTAACTAAGAGAGCCATTCCATTTAGGTCAAGAAAAATGGGCGGGCATGGGCGGTTTGGTGTCCGAGCCGATTGGTCATACGACGAGACTACTTCACTTATTAAATTAGTATTAGCCGCCTATACCGTAATGGAATAGAAAGAACGCGAAGCCCTAGCACTACAGTGTCATTTTTTTGGGGGAGATAATGTGAAGAAGCAAGCTTATCCCCGCCCCAACCGGCAGTTGCTAGGTTTCCCCATCTCTCCTAAACTACCCCCGGTCTTCAGCCCGAGCTGTATGAGGCAGAAAATCGTCTCACTTACGATTCGGAGGCCAAGCCCCACCCCAGCAGTCAAGGTGCGGCATAGGTCAACTAACTCAAAAAAGATACTGCTCACTCAACGATTGCCCTTGGGTTCCGAATTCCATATGGGGAAGGAGCGTTGTTGTTTGCGAAGTCTCGATCATTACATGGACCCACTTTTCATTCCATTTGTGGGAATTTGATGATTTATAAACCGTCCTTAACGAACGATCGGATGTTTGAGCATGATGAATCATTTCATTCCGACCTGTTGCCAATTCACTTTCCAGTCGCATATGAGAATGGAAAACCGGAGCATTTTCTGCATCGGTGGATGAAGAATCACGAACATAATAATTTCTGGTTGACCTTGTTCCTAGAAAAAAGATACTTTCGAGAGAAACGACAAGCACGACTGAAGTGGCTATACATACAAATCTATTTACGGATCTATATGCTTCGATTGGAACTGGAAGTTCCAGAACAGGCGGCTGGTATACCACCATAATGAAACTGCCTTTTATTTTTTTTATTTGGATTGGATTTATGTTGGCTTCGTTGGGAGGCTTGCGTTGTTTGTTACGTCAGCTCCAAAAGGATAAGTTGCGTTGGAATTAAGAAGGTTAAGTGGAGTTCATAATTGCATAAAAGGAGTTAAAGTAGTGGCTGCAGCACGCTGAGGGACTTCTTCGACGGTCATCGTACGCCCGGCCTGGTCTGAAAAATTCATGGGTCAGGTCAGCAGGCGGTCGAGACATAATGGGCGGGCACTACTAATGGCAAGGCGTCGTCGTACCTTGCAATTTTACCCAATAACACTAAAGAATGCAGAAGTGGTAAATGGGATCGTATCCAACAGGGAGAGGATTGAATCAAGAAGTGTGCAAGTGATAGAATTGGAAATTACGAATAAGCGAAGAACAAATGCAAAGCAATTACTCAAATCAATCAGGAGGTGAAATGGTGTTGCCTTGAGCGAGACCAGTGATAATGACTTTTCCCAATTATCATCGACTTGTGTAAAAGCATGTATGAGGGGATTGACCTCTAGTGAAATTAGGACTGATCTTCTTGGTAGATCTCACAACCGTAATTCACAATACTCCCGTGTCTTCCCTTGGTAGGGCAAGATTCAGGCCCAGCTTCCTAATTCCAGATCCCTATTTGGTATTAAATCCCTAGCTAAAGGTTCAAGTGTTAATACCCAAATAATCCTAACTCTCTTTCACTGGATTGACTTCAATTGTCAGTGGGTACCGCACGATTGAAGTCACAACAAGACACTTATATTAGGACTCATACAAGTTTGTTCCATATTCGAGTGATGTTGTTTCAATTTCATTTATCAGCTCTAAATTGATTTTAGTGGGTACCGCAAATCACATAAAGGGCATAATCGTGTGTGTGTAAACATTGAAATGAAACATCAAACGTTATGAACAAAAATCAAACACATAATGAGCAATACGAATGTCTCAAATTGGTTTTTAAAGTCATCAAACTTAATCCCTCAAAGCAACTACCTAATGTTTAGCCGATCATGTTGATCGGCTTTGAAAACAAGTTTGACAAAGCCTGATCAAACATAGCTACTACAGGAAGATAAAATGGAATGATCTCCACTCTGATCTCCTTTTTCGTTTGAAACCCTAATTCCTCTTCTGATCGATCTCTCTCGGAAGTCTCTTCTCCTCCCTCCTTTGCCCGTTTCCTCCAGCTTTTATAGTTTCTCCTAGATAACTTGGCCAAGTGAGCTTCCTGGAAGTTTCCCTTTTCATGCCTGGATGTTGACACGTGTCCCTGTGGATATAAGCCAAAAATTTAGTGAAGACACGTGTACTCAACGAATAAGAGTGACGAGGCAAAATATCAAATAGATTGGATGCTGTGTTTGCTAAGTGCTCTTGGAACAAATGTGAAGTGTAGTGTATACAAAATGCATGAGAAAATTCCTAACTAAAAATATAACAAAGGAAAAATGCATGGAAGAACAAACTGTGCAAAGTGTGTGAGGTGAGTGTGGCGGGCGCGTGGTGCGCCCGCCGTGTGAGTGGCGGTCGCACTGTGCGACCGCCGTGTGTGTGGCGGTCACACCATGCGACCGCCATGTGTTGTGCGCGTGTGTGAGGTGTTAGTGCTAAGTGTGTTGTGTGAATGTTGTGTTGTGTGCTGTGTGCTTGTGTTGTGTTGTGTTGTAGGAATAGTTATGGACCTTCATGAAAACTTGGAGGTCAGTGATGTGCATGACTGTATTCGAAGATCACAGCACTATCACATTGTTTTACACACTTAGCCATTTCTCAACAAGTTCCAAAGCTTGCACATTCTTGCATACTATCTACACACCAAGCACCATTTTCACATAAGATTTCATAGCAAAAGATTAAGAAAGTTAAGCGAATAAGTCGGTGAAATACCGACTTATCAATTAACCAAGCTCAGTTCTCGCCGATAAGCTCGGGTAGCTTGCTTCCAAGTTTTGCCGTATATGATAGTTGTGGCCACGGCTTGAAGGAGCCTTAAGCACTTTTACAATGCTCAGTCAAGGCTCCCTCCTACTCGTTGCCCAGAGGTGCTCGTTCAAGTCCAACTCGTGACAAAGGGCTACCTTTTTTTATCTTAAGAGAATCTCGATATCCTCACTGAACACAAAGCCAATCGTACAAGCAAGTATATCATAACTATTTTGTTCCAAGACAAGATTCTTTGGACGATTCATTGAATCCTCCCGGCCTATATAGTAGACTTTGTTTTCTTAGCCAACCTATTCGATTGATGCGGACCAAGTTGAGACAAGCAAGCAAAGCAAATTTTTGCTTTTCAATGGATGGGAGTTAGACACGACGTCGTAGACCAAAGGTAGAGAAAGAACAGCCTATTTTGCGACAAACTATCTAATCTAAACAGCCGACAAAGGTGCCAAGCAAGGAAGTTGTTTGCCTTGAAGCTGTAGTCAAGTAAGGAGTAAGCCCGAAAGCCAGTTGGATGAGTGAAGTGAGTTAGCACCATTAAGCAGTTTTCCTGTTAGCATTCTCTTCAAGCTAAAGACAGGAAGTGAAGTGCCCAAGTAATGGTATCCTTTTTTTTTTGATTTTTGATGGTTGGTTTTTTTTTTATTTTAAAACCTATTTTATTATACCATAAACAAAATATACGGGGCCGGATATATCCGACACCCCGGTACAAAAAGGTAGACATAAACGAGGAGTACTACTCCTTTACAATAGAACTAGTAATGGTATCCTAAAGTTATTTTATCATAGTGAAAATAGAACTAGTAATAGCATCTAACATTTTTAACAACTATTACTAGGACTCTTCATCCGTCTGTACCAGTCTCCTCTCTTCTCTTTCAAGGGTAGGCTGGCTCTCTATTTTAAACAAAGAAGAGAGCAGGCGTAAGATATAGCGATACCGAAAAACTTACTTAATAGACGAGGAAGAGTAGGCTATGAACTGAACTTAAAACTCCGGCTTCGACTGAAGACCCACTCCCACTAATGGTGGTTACATGCCACGAATAGATTAGCAGCGGCGGATTGAACAAAAAAACCAGACCGGAATTCGGGCTTCAAAGAATCTCTTTTCCCCATGTCTCACGAGGGAAGGGAAGTCGAGCTCCCACAGGCGCTTCCAATGGATTCTCCAGACCATATACATTTCGCTTATTCGATTATACTGGAGTCCTTTTTCAACAAGAATGGGGGCCTTCCTCGCGCGATAGTACATCTGTCATTGGTTTGTCTTCTTTAACAGCATAGCTTCATTCCTATTTGACTAGTTCAAACTAACAATCAGTCTGTGCTAGGGAAGAGCTCCCCTGAGACTTAGATTAGCGAGAAAATGAGGATCTCCCATTGGTTAATAGAAAATTCCCTTCTTAATGGGCCATTCCTCTGTTTTAATTCTCTTATACCGCGGGTGATGGTAAGCTCGGGGAAGGTAGAAAAGACTTTAATGCGCCCCTTAGATAGTCTTTAGGAAGAAATACCGCTATTTTCAATTAAGTCCCAGGCCAGCCCGACCCACTTTGCTTGCTTCTCTAGGCGGAGAACTCCCAAGGTCAGGAAGGGAAAGGAAGGCTAGTTTGACCTTGGATCGGGACCTTGTTAGAGTAGTTTTCTTTTTCTTTTGCAGTGGAATCCACCTGTGCGTAGAAAATCCAATAGAGGTCTTTGTCAAACTACCCGTCTCAAATTGAACTGAAATAGAGCAGACTTCAATCCACCCCGCAACCGTTGGTAGAGAAAGAAGGAACTTGGCACAAGCCACTAAAAAAGAAATTTGTTATTTATTATTTATATAATTATAATAATAGTTCTCCGTGTCCCTTAATTAGTAAAGATTGAGAAAGCACGGACCAAAGGTGCTGCTAGGGTTCAGATTGGGTTAGTGTTTAATGAAAAGTGGTTGTTTACCGCGTATTTTTGGCATGATTTTCACTTTTTCTTATCATTTCTCTTACGAGATCTCCTATTAATGCTTCTGTGTGTGGCGAATAGACCTCTTCCCGAATTCAAGTGCTTTGAAAGGTCATCTCCTAGTATATACCTACTTAGGTCATCACCCAATGGGGAACTTCGCTTTACTTTAAGAAGGGCTAGCCCAATCTCAATCGATAAAGAAAGGTGGTCTTTGAACCAGGGGGTTAGTGAACTCGATCCAGTGCTGGCTCGTGCATTAAAAAAAAAGATAAGAAGGAATACGATTGGAAGCTAGACCGGTAGCAAAGCTAGTTTAAGGACTTTCTTTCTTCTTCTCCTTTCTTTAACGAACATGAGGATAAACTCGATAGATCGTGCTTCCATTTTTTACTAGAAAAAGAAAAAAGAAAGACATAAAATTAGAAAAGATCCAGCCTCAAATAGATTACCCGGAGCTGGCCGAAAGGTCCTGTGCCACTTGAATCTATCTGACCTTCAATCCATCTTTATCCAGCCAGCTCATAACACAATCTTAGACCCATCTCGGGGCTGACACAACCGAATTGGTTGAGGAAAAGGAAATCCTAGGGACCAAGCACTCCCGCCCCCAAAAGCGGAGACCGAAGAACCTCCAGGTTGTTGAGGACACGTCTGAAGAGGAGGCGGGCGCCCACTAAGTTGACCACCCTACCCACTAATTTACTATGAGGGGGGGCAGGCGAACAAAAATCGACCGAAAACCCGAACCGCTTGACTGACCCCTTTATAGTCCATTCATTAGGGTCAAGGATGGATGAAACCAATCAGAAGTGCAAAAACTCGTGCAAGCGCAGCCGGGAAAGGGCCCGCAGTGCAACGACTAGGACTCCTGTCGGAGGAGTTTTGAGCTTGAGCTATCATTTATCCAGCGGCAAGGACCCGCAACTCTTGAAGGGGCCACCAACCGCCCGAATCACTGTAGCAAACCCTCCCTACTTAATGGATAGTGCTTATTCTCTTTCAATCAATAAAATTATAAATGGGAGAGAAAGAAAAGAAAGATGTCTTTATTGAAGAGGCTTTGCACCTGAAATATGACTAATGCAGATACAGAAGAATGGGTCTGGGCTCTCAAAAAAATGAAGATGCAAAGGGTAAAGTGACAGTCTTTTAAACAACCAACCTGACATAAGGATTCTAGCTCGCGCCCACTTAAAGCAGATGGAGATTCTCGGATAGGGAAAAGTGGCACTCGACATCTATTAAAGAACACCAAGAACAAAACCATACCATGCCCTCGGGAGAAAATGGTGATGATTGCCATGAATGCTGCCCTCGAGGACGTGTACAAGAAGGTCTTTGCCGATTCATATCAACATGGTCCATCTCTTAGTAGAGGGGCGTGAAATGGCCTCGGAGACTTTGACCGAACGAATAGGGATCAATTGATAGAAATTTTTCTGGAGGAAGGGATAAACACTTTTTTCATCCGCTATACGCTGACTGGGTGTGTACTTGCGCGATTAATCATTGGATGGCGAAAAAATTTCCGATAGCAAATTACTTGACTCGATGGGGATGAAGGGGGAGCCCTCCAACTCAAGCACGAAATCAATGTTGAGTCAACAATAATCGAGAGGGGTACCATAAAGCGAGATCGAGACCAACCTCTTTTGTATAGGTATAGGGTTCCAAACCTGCACTTCTTCAAATATCCCCAAAAATTAAGTAGGGGCTTCAAAACTTAACTAACAAGCGAGAAAGTTTACTTTGAGAAAGAAAAGGGCGCCCCAGCTGCAATCAAAAAACTGCCCTAACGAGCAAGAGAGGCCCCCTTACTATAGATAGGGCGTTAGCACTTTTCTAATAACATATATAGGCTTACTTAAACTGAATCGGAATCGATTCTATGATTGAATAACAGAAGTGCTACTTAGTAATAGAAAGTCGGAGAGACAGAAAGAGATGGGACTCTTTCATACCTGCAAACTCCTAGGATGAGAAGTAGGTGCCTTGTCTTTTTGGCAGCAAGAGCCCCAACCTTTGTTGCCCTTCGGTAGAGTGAGTCTACTTAGCGAACTGGCAGGACGCGGAGATCCATTGATCAATATGAATCTCGAGAGTGGATGGTTGATTGCCTCCTTCTTGTCCTGGAGGCTCTCCGGCTGGGAAGGGGCTTGCTATCGTAACCTTTTTCCCGGTGTATGTGAAAAAGTGTGACGAACTTCTTTTTTCGGTCATAGGTTAGTCCAAAGAACGAGAGTCGGCTTCCTTGAGGGAGTTCTTCCTCAGTAGCTCAGTGGTAGAGCGGTCGGCTGTTAACTGACTGGTGGTAGGTTCAAATCCTACTTGAGGATAATTTTTAGTTATCGCTTTTCTGACCTAGCTACCCCTGTTCTTCTCCTTAGTTTCTAAACTAACAAAATCGTAGGACATCAAAAGTGGGAAGTTTATTGTTTGTTGGTTTTTATTCCTCACTCTCATATAGGTGAACTTCGTTTATTCAATTATTAGGGATAAGAAGGATCCGTTGGGAAGACTGGAGTAGTATCTTCATTAGCCAGAAGGAATTATTCTCCACTAGCGTTATTCATTCAGTGCCTACGGCGAGGTGCGACCCACAACAAACGAAGGTGGAAACTCTTGTAGAAGCTTTACCTCTTGCTTTACAGAGATTGTTATAAACTGACAAATGACTAGATTATCCCAGAACGATAGCTAAGCTAATAGTGTTAGTTTTCTTCAATTAAATGCATAAGCTTTTTTATTGATTCACGGCGCCTCCCCCTTTGTAGAATTAGAACTTATTAAGGGGGCCTCAGCCCGGGAAAGGGAGAGTGGCCGAGCAGTCAAAAGCGACAGACTGTAAATCTGTTGAAGTTTTTCTACGTAGGTTCTAATCCTGCCTCTCCCACTTGTTTGTTAAAGACTTCAGAGAAGATAAAATAGGCATTTGTCAGCGTAGTAAGGCAAACTGAGCGAAGCTCTTTCTTTTTTTGGTCGTGCCGTGAAGTTAAATTGTATTGTATGTTAGTTAGAGAGGTTGGCGAACTACTATGATCTATAGATTCCCCATCTATTTATATCCAATCCCAACGAGAATAGAAGCGTGTAGCTTCCGGCTTGTCTTGTAGTCGTACTCTTTTAGCTTGTATAGTGGTCGGCCTTCCTACACGCATGCGTTCGTCAGAATGCCTCCTTGGTTCGAGACGAAGCCAAGCCGATATGTACAATAGGCCAAGGAAAGACCTCCATTTCATAGCGCCTGGGGAACGCAAGTTTGATCGAGGATTGGAGAGGTGAAAGAAAAGGTTGGGGATGGATTTAGGAGTCTTTGTCAGAGCCGTATGCCGTGAGAGTCGTACGTACGGTAACGAGGGGGGTTCGCGTCTGTACGTGTAGTGTTGTGCTTGGGCCTACCCACCCTATTTGGTCCATGATCTATGGGTCTAATGGAGCTACCCACTTCGATCAATTAGCCAAGATTTTGACCGGATACGAAATCACTGGTGCTCGATCTAGTGGTATTTTTATGGGGATTCTATCTGTCGTTGTAGGATCCCTATTCAAGATCACTGCAGTTCCTTTTCGGGCGGCTGTAGGACGGATGGTTGCCTATAGATGGTAAGGTAGGTGGTGGTACCGCTCAGATTGCGGCTGATTTTCACCTATAACGGGGGCCGGGCTTAGTTGCGTGAAACTCATCACTACCTCGTGAGGGCGTTGAGACCATAGCATGTTACACGAAAGCGCCTCCTTCTCTGTAGTGTTGTCACAGAGCTGCCCGCCTATAAGAGCCTCTTTCTCTGTAGTGTTGTCAAACAAGATAAGCACGCCGCCCGCTTGCTGGCCGGGCGAATTGAAGTTCTCTTCCGGTCAACTGTCCGGACAGTCAAGTACAAAAAACAAAGTCGAATTACGCAACGCACACTACTGGTGTGCTTCCTGCTCGCAAGGAAAGAAAAAAGAGCGACAAAGTGCAGTTCAGATTGGACTGTTTACAGCATGGAAGCAGATTACCTAAAAAATATCTGGGAACAATGAAAAAAAAAGATATCTCGGTAACGAAAACTATAGGGGGCTATATTGGCAAGATCCAACGGTGAACAGCTGCCCAAAAGAAAAACCGCCTGGAAGTCCGAGGACCTTTAGTACTGTACTCTACCCCTGAACCAGCAGCCTTCGCGCCAAGCAAGACCGCCATTGTCCCCTTCCTTTCTTCATTCTGCCCCCTTGTTTGCTTTGTTCCAATAGAGTCTAAGGCAAAAGGGGTTCGTATACCTACTTTACTTACGTGATGAAAGGGAACGAACTTTGTTTCGTTTCTGGGTTTCTCGATTGGATTCAGTCAGCATCACGACATAATCAAAATGAAGGAGTGAGGCTTTGATTACCGGCGAATGCTTCCAAAGGCCACCCTCTCGAGTTTCATTCTTTAGCAGCCTCAATTGAAGTAGCCTTTCGTCGCCCTACCAAAGGAAAGTAGTAACTATCTAACAGCTCGCCCTATTGAATGAAATACCAAAGGTGCGCTCCGCCCGTTCCGAATGCTTCTCCAATCCAGATGTTCTCGCGAAGAGAATAAGATGCTGCTCCCCCTCCCTCTGTCTTTTCCCGCTTCTCCTATAACGCGGGCCGGGCGGCGACGGGCGTGGGAGGAAAAAACCTAAGAAAAGACGATCTTATCTTAGGTCATTTTTTTCAATGCAACAGAGGAAAGCGCCCTCTTTTTGTCATACCTGCAGCTTTCCAGATTTTGTATTGAACGCATGGCGTAGCTAGGACCCTTCAAATCATGTTTGGGCCTATGTTCAAACCCACCCCCTATTTGACTAAGGATGGAAAGAATGCACGCCAAGTTCGGATAATGGAATGCTTTTCCCAACCATTAAAAGAAAGGGCTCGGTGAAGGGAGCGAGATGCGGCGTTGCCTGCCCTTTCTAATAAAAAATTCCGACTCGGCCCGAGAAAGCGCTGGAAACAACAGAAAGGAAGGGGTCCATGTAGCTACGCCGCCCGCCCCCTTATTAGTCACTGGGGCACAGCAGGTTCGGCATCTACTACAAAAGAGAGAATCCACTTCAAATAACCACGCCTCTGCTAGGCAGCCTGTGGAATGGCCGAGAGCGGACCTTTTTGGATTATAATCCAAGTCGAGAGTAGAGTTACGGGAATAGCCGTCTGATGGAAAACTACTTTCACGTTCGGTTCAAAGAGCACTTTTTTCGTTGAGAATTCCTCCTTCCCTTTCGTGTGAATTCCCTAGTGGCGAACTAAAAACTTGTGGGGCCCTATCTATTCCATCTCTCGAGCCCCGAAGAAAAACCCCCCTCCCTTCGGACTCCATATCTCTTTTGACTCTATATATGTGGGCACCTGATATCTATGAGAGTTTACCCAACCCGGTTACAGCATTTCTTTCTATTGCTCCTAAAATCTCTATTTCTGCTAATATTTCACGTGTTTCTCTTTATGGTACTTATGGAGCTACATTGCAACAAATCTTATTTTTTTGCAACATTGCTTCTATGATCTTAGGAGTACTGGCCGCCATGTCCCAAACTAAAGTAAAAAGACTTCTAGCTTATAGTTCAATTCGATATGTATGTTATATTCGTACTGGTTTATCATGTGGAACCATAGAAGGAATTCAATCACTACTAATTGGTATCTTTATTTATGCATCAATGACGATAGATGCATTCGCCATAGTTTTAGCATTACGGCAAACCCGTGTTGATAAGTTGGTTTTATACCAACTAATATGTGTTCAAATGCTTGGCTTTCGTTGTGTGTTTTATGTACATATGTGATGTTTTGAGATGTTTTACGCATTCGTATGTTTGCAATGTGAAAATGATCAGATGGTGTAAAAAGAGCAAAAGTGATGGTAAATGATGTTAAAAACTGCTAAAAAGCAAATGAAGGAATCAAAAGTGCATATTCGGCTAAATTAGGGTTTGTGGCATAATAAGTGCTGAATTTGTTGTGTGAATAACTCTTTCAATTCTAATCCAAATGTTGTGATCATGAATGTTTTGGAAAGCTCTTTGTTTGTACTTCAATTACCATGTTTTAACTTTCTCCAAATTCTATGTGCAAACATGAGAAACGAGGGAATCTTTGTTGTGTTTGGATTAGGATTTGATAGAGTTTTATCTTTTTGCAACATTTTGGTTAATTGGGTATATCTTGAGCTACAGGTATCCAATGATGTTGATTCTTGAACATATAGGAATCCAAGAGGAAGCTCTACAACTTTCATGTTTACTGAAAAGTCCAGTTCAGAATCTAGGCTATACAAATCTTGCATGGAAGTTGGATGTTTTTTCTGGCTAAGCACTATGCACTCATCACACTTCACTCTTGCACTCACTGCACAACACCTCACTACAGTCATGAGCACTTATGCACACTATCACGCACACAACTCATGCGACGAGATCACCTCGTCGCACTACACTAGCACACTCTAAGCGCACAACACTCGCATAGCATCACTACCACACTCGCCGCACATCCTTACTCACACTATCACCGAACTCACCATGCGGCGAGCTCACCTCGCCGCACGCACACACGCACGCACACACGCACGCACATCATGCGGCGAGATCACCTCGTCGCATGTACTCTCTCGCACACTAGAACCACTCTCACTGCATCACTCGCACAAACACTCGCACACACACATCGCAGCGAGGTCACCTCGCCGCAATACTCTCGCACGCACCAACAGCAATACACTACACTATACTAAGTTCACTAAGTTCACTACACTAAACCTTCACAAACACTTCACAATTCCTTCCATCTCACACATTTACAACATTATTCTTGTGTTATAAGTTGTAATTCATTTCCAGCACACCATAATCATCATTCATATTCAATTCCATCACACCACTAATTCCACTCCACATTCACAATATCACTCTCACTTCATACCCTTAGTTCGCATATATTCACAGCTTCCCTTTGTTCACACACTCAAGCTCACTATCATTTCACAACACTCACAACACCAATTTCACTCAAGTCTCACAACTCATTTTCACTACACAACATTATATCTCACATTTGTTATTCACTCAAACACTTACACACTCGCACAAGGTGGCGAGACCTCGCCGCGAGGTCTCGCCCACCAACACATTGCACGGCGAGATCTCGCCGCGAGACCTGCTTGCAAAGATACACACGGCGAGACCTCGTGGCGAGGTCTCGACACACACATGAACAAAGCGGCGAGACCTCGCCACGAGGTCTTGCCAGCATAAGGGCCTTGGAGCTCTGATCTTGACGAAGGAAAAGAAATGGCTAAGTGCTGGTTGTTACCATTTGTGTACAGGTGCAGTGGAGGCGTGATCGTAGAGGGCTTGAAGGCGCACAAAAGCTAAGTTCATAAAGGGGAGCTGAAGTTGGAAGTTGAAGGAGTGTTCTGCTCAGCTTATGAAGGCGTGAATGTAGCTGGACTATAAGAGGTTTATGCGTATTCTGAATGCGCGATTCCATATAGCTTGAAGGCGCTGGACTGCAGCTAAAAGCGCTGAACCAGTTGCTGAAAGGCGCGGTTAGAGCTTAAGGGTTTTAAAATTTGGACTTTCTTTCATTTACGCTACTTTAAGCATTTCAATAGCAGTGGCATTTTTTGTAAATACTTACTCATTTTAAGTTTGCGTAATGTTTACGATTCTTGCAACCTCTATATATAGAGGATTAGTTAACATTTTAGGGGATTCTAGATGAGAGAACCATCTTTTGAATTCTAGCGAGAATTCTCATCTTTCCCTTATTATTTTCTCTCTCTAGATCTATTTTCTCTAACTAAACATTTCTTCTCCGATCTCATTTCCGATCACAATTGTGAACCAGAGATTTCATATTGAACTCAACCGAAGCAACATTGAACTTCCTTCTACATTTCAATCGGTGAATTTTCTCAATTTGATGGAATTCAATTACTTTATGTTGGAATTTAATGCTTACGAGTTGAATATGGAGTTTTCTGGATAGTTGTGTGATATCTTAGGGTTCTAAACGGATGAATACATGATTTAGAAGATTTGATGCTATGTAATCTACATAATTGATAAAGATTGAAATTGCACTTGAACTAACTACTTGAAATCTGTTTAATTTCATATCTCTGCAGTGATTTTGAATGGATCACGCTTCGATTGTGATCGCCATGTCAAGTTGAGGTTTGATTCACCAACGTTAGTGAAGATGCTTGAGATGAGAACTAAAGTGTGATTGTTTGAGTCTTTACACTTACTTTCTATGATTATTTCATTTCTGAGATTCAGGCCTCGCCATGGGAAGCTTCGATGAATTGAAACATTAGGAAAAGTGTGAAAGAAGCTCTCTGTGTTAAGTACGAAGACATTAGAAACTTAGGTCGGGCCTCGCCATGGGATTTCCTAGGTTTTGCATGTTAGAGGAGTTAGTTTGGAGAGTTGAGACGTTGCAGAGTGAATTTCACCATTCTCAGGCCTCGCCATGGGAGAGGAGAGTGTCAAGAAGTACAGGAAGTGGTGTGGTCGCCATGCTAACCATAACTTGAGCTTCTAGGCAACTTAAGTCTCCTTGAAATTTGCTTGTTCATTGATTGCATAGTAGAAATTGGATAGGTCTGTGTTCATCCGATACAAGAACCCAAGGATATCTGTTTATACTTGTTAGTGATTTTTCTTTTATTCCTCTATTCTTGTTCTTTTCTGTGTGGACATTTCATTCTATTTTGTGACTAGCTACTGTGACAATACTTGGAACAATTCTTGAATTCTCGGAACCAACTCCCTTCCCTGTGGATACGATCTCTACTTCCACTACTACATTAGTGTTTAGAGTAAAAATTGCAAGTACGCGACTATACTGTTCAATTTGTGGCGCCGTTGCCGGGGAAGGCACGGTTTCTAGGATTTGATTAAGTGTTCCTTGAATTTCACTGATTCATTTTGTTTTGAGTTGAATTGTTTCTTGAATTTTATTAGTTTGTTCTGTGTTGTTCTGTTTGTGTCGATTATTTCAATTTTCACTCATTTGCTGTTTTGTTCTGTTTTGTGCATTTTCAAGTACGTGTTGAGAGTTGTGGTCTATTTCTTTGCTGAGCATTTGAAGTTCTTGATTCTTTGCTATTATACTCCAAGACTGCGTGTTGTGTATGCCAAGATCCAGTAGGTCTGCAGGAGAACCACAATTTCAATTGGATCTTGAATTGGTAAAAACTTTGAGAGCAAAGTTAAGACAACAAAGGGAAATGGCTGCCCAAGGAGCACAAGCACCTAGGTTTGGAGACCATTATGCAGTGAACTTCGACAACAGATTTGGACAACAGGACATCGACGTTGAAAGCTACCACATTCCACCAAAGATAGTCTCCATGATCACTTAGGGCCAGTTTTTCCAAGGGCTTGACAATGAGAATCCTAACACTACCTCGATTGGTTCCTAGGATTATGTAGTACTTTCAAGCTGCCGAGAATTGATAGGGGTGAGGTTCTGATAAGGTAAATTTATTCACCGGTTATGTAGGGTTTATACTTAATTCTTTGAACGTTATTGTACGTTTTTACTCGTTTTAGTGTTGTAACTGTAGCTTTGTTGACCGTGGTGTGCTTTTGGAAGCGGGAGATCATAAGGAGTCAAATCAGACGCAAAGTGAAGGAAAAATGGAAGAAAGATCGCGAAATTATTGAAGAAACTCTCCACGTCGCGACGTCAGACCCTTCACGTCGTCACGTGGGTGCACGTCGCGACGTAGACACTCCACGTCGCGACGTTAAAAATGCAATTTTTGGTGGAATTTTTGGACAAATTTTGAGAAACTTCCAGAGAGCCACGTCGCGACGTCGGGACCCCTCCCACACGATGTGCTGAGACGTCGCGACGCCAGACCCTCCACGTCGCGACGCCAGACCCTCCACGTCGCGACGCTAGACCCTCCACGTCGCGACGCTAGACCCTCCACACGCGATCATGGACGTCGAGACGTCGGGGAATACGCATTTTTTCGACCTAATTTGTGGAAATTAACGATTTTGGCCCACTTTAAGTTTTCTTTTCCAACAAGGAATTCCTTAAGGACTTATGTGCGAATATTTTCATAGAATAACTATAAATAGGGCTAGGGTTACAGCTTTTGATGGTGTGACAACTTTGAGAGATTTCAAGTAAGGGTTTTATTTCTTTGTAATAGTTAGGGTTTCATTCTTTTAGCTATTCACGGAGAATTGAAGCTGTACGGATTGGGAACATCGTTGGTTATTGATTTCATTAATTTAGAGACAAAGATTTCATCTGCGGATTCTCTATTCAAGGTGTTATCTTTCTTTTTAATTTATGATTTCAATATTGTGCTTAAACATTAATATCATGATGATGTTTGATTTTAGCCATGCTTGGTTAGATCTATTGTGCTCCCGGGATTATGAATAAGGGCTTGTGTGTTTAATTTACATGCTAAGTTCTATCTTATGGTCTTTGTTTAATATTATTAGGAAGACATGTCAATTTATAATAAAATAGCCAACATAGTGAATTCTTGCGTTATTTTGACATCTTACATGGAATTTCATGGTTTAAATGATATGGTAGATGTTATTAAAATGATGCACACTGAGACACCTTTATTAGATGATAATATGTTTCAATGTGTTGATAATGTGGAGGTGCCTAAAACTGAATACCATGTTAGCTTAGATGAGGAAGACTTGCATATTTTTCATGAAATAGCTAATATAGTAGAGACTTGTTTTATTGACGCATCCATCTTTGAAATTACTGATGATTTCAATGAGACCATTGATGCAAAGTCTTTGGTGGATTCTTGTAGTTCAAACAGGGAGAAAGAAAATCTGACATTGAAGGATGATAAGCCATGGGAAATTCCCAAAGTTAATGGTGGAAGAAGAAAAGGAGGAGCCTACCTTGGAGGAGCAAGAGTGGTACAAAATTGAGTTTATTGAACTTGCTCCTCACATGCATGAGCTCAAGTTCCTCCTCAAATGGTTGCACAAGAAGCAATATGCTAGAAGACGAAGTGCTTATGAAAGAGCATTCTTTTGGTATAAGGATGGTTATACCGAATCTTGAACGAGAATGCCACAATAATAAGGTCTAGCTAGGGACCAAATAAACCTAGAACTACCTTCTCACCTTTCTTTTAAATTAATAGTTTTTTTTTAGTTGGTAGTTTGAATAAAGAAGAAGGCTACTTGAGACATTGCCACGGCCTCAACCGCACAACAAGCTTTTCGGGAATGACATGGATTATAGGTCAATTCTTTCCTTTTCTCACACATTGAGGACAATGTGTATTTTAAGTGTGGGGGGGGGGATGAAATTCATGTTATTTATTTCATGTTGTTTTGTATGTCTTTATGCTTAATTTCTTGGGAGCTGAAGTGTGGATGTTATGCTTGGATTAATGGCTAATTAGTCTTTCTTAGTATTTTAAATTTTATGAATTAGGATTTATTTTAATTTATTATGATGTCCCATTCGTATAGTTATCCTTGAGGTAACCTTAGCTCGTAAATACATTAGTCGGTAATGATAACTATTTGCATAATTACACCATGGTTTTAGGACTTTTTCGTGTAGTATCCAATTTTTTTTGAAATTTTGATCTTGTCGTGATAAATGTTATGTTGCCAATGATTTGAATTTATCGGAAAGATTCGATGTGGGATAGGAAAATAATATGCTATCTAGAGGGAGTCAGGTCTTTGATGGAAAGTTTAGCATTTTGAGTCAACCATTTTTATGCACTTAGGGGAACTACTGAGGGAATTGACGAGTTTGTAATCATTAAGTATATTGGTGTGTTTTTAACGCTTTGTTTAGTTGAAACTTATATAACTCGCTTAAAATGTGCTCTTTAATAAATGTGCTTGCGTAAATGTTTGCACTTAATGCTTTTGCATTTTTAAGCTTGTTTTGCTCATACTATCATCCCTCTACGAGATTGCTTTTAATAATAACCCTAAGAGAACTCATATGGATGGTAATGGAGATTATAAGCCATAAGACTCTGGCTTCATATTGTCACTCCTCTGCGAGACTGCTCTTAAACGAAAAGTTAATTGAGAACTTGCATGAGTGGGAATGGGTCTAAAACCCGAAGGTGAGACAGTACCCCAAATGGATGTCACGGGATTTCCAATGAAATACCCTAATTATGTGTGACGGTCTGGGGGAACGAGTGTTTTATTTATGAACCTAAAGGTTTGCTGAGCGAATCCTCATTTATATGAGTTTGATAATGAATTGTTAATATGTTAGTGAGGAAAAGTTGAGACGAAGACTTAGTTGTTGGAACCCTGATTTATGGCGTGATTGTAGATGAGTTATGAACTGAGGGGGAACCTATCGCACACACACACATGGTTGGCTCAACGTGTCTAAATGAGTACGTTAATATGCTTTGATAACTTTTGGGTCGTATATTATGTGTACTTGACATTTGAATACTTGAGATTATGAGGTTCATACATGACATTTGTTCTTGGATCAAGTTGATGAGGTTGGATGCATTTTGTGGCTATGTGTTCGAATTTCATTAGGGTTTTTGTGTTAGATTTTTGTTTAGGTTTGTTATTTTGTGATTTAGTTTGTTTAGGGACGAACAAAGGTTAAGTGTGGGGAAAATTGATGAGGTGAATTTATTCACCGGTTATGTAGGGTTTATACTTAATTCTTTGAACGTTCTTGTACGTTTTTACTCGTTTTAGTGTTTTAATTGTAGGTTTGTAGACCGTGGTGTGCTTTTGGAAGCGGGAGATCATAAGGAGTCAAATCGGACGCAAACTGGAGGAAAAATGGAAGAAAGATCGCGAAATTATTGAAGAAACTCTCCACGTCGCGACGTCAGACCCTTCACGTCGCGACGTAGACACTCCACGTCGCGACGTTAAAAATGCGATTTTTGGTGAAATTTTTGGACAAATGTTGATAAACTTCCAGAGAGCCACGTCGCGCGACGTTCGCAGACGTTTTGACGCACGATCATGGATGCCGAGACGTCGGGAAATATGCAGTTTTTCGACCTAATTTGTGGAAATTTACGATTTTGGCCCACTTTAAGTTTTCTTTTCCAACAAGGAATTCCTTAAGGACTTATGTGCGAATATTTTCATAGAATAACTATAAGTAGAGCTAGGGTTACAGCTTTTGAGGAGGTGACAACTTTGAGAGATTTCAAGCAAGGGTTTTATTATTTGTAATAGCTAGGGTTTCATTCTTTTAGCTATTTTACGGAGAATTGAAGCTGTACGGATTGGGAACATCGTTAATTATTGATTTCATTAATTTAGACAAAGATTTCATCTACGGATTCACAATTCAAGGTGTTTTCTTCCCTTTTTAATTTATGATTTTAATATTGTGCTTAAACATTAATATCATGATGATGTTTGATTTAGCCATGCTTGGTTAAATCTATTGTGCTCCCGAGATTATGAATAAGGGTTTGTGTGTTTAATTTATATGCTAAGTTCTATCTTATGGTCTTTGTTGAATATGTTTTGCTGTGTTCTTCATAGTTATGCATGATTTGGCCGGATTATGTATGATGAGTATTTGTTTAAAGTGCAGTAAATTATTTAGAGATAACTTGCTTTAATCTTACCTCTTACCATAAAGGAGGATTTGAGTGGGTTGTTTGGAATCTTTTGTGGGTTGGTTGTGAATTTGTTAGATTGATTTTACCTTAGCTCTTGCCTCTCGTCACAAAGGAGGAGTTAGGGGGATTAGTTTAGCATTAGCATGACTGGTTCGGGCGTTGCCTCCGCCACAAAGGAGCGGTTGAACTTGAGGGTTTGGTTGAGTTGGTAGTTGCATTAGATTCCGGATTAATTAAGGAAGTAAACCTTGCCTCTCGCCACAAAGGAGGGTTTAATGAATTAGTTAATATCTAAATAGGTAAAGTGCCTAAATCATTCCTTGCCTCTCGCCACAAAGGAGGGCGTGAGTTATGTTATTTACCCTTGATTTGCATGACCATAGATAGGATGTATGCATGTGCTTTTTAAAATAACCCTAAACTATAATCTCGGGAGTACACTTGCTTAATTTGAGTTTTTAAATCAAATCACCTCCTTATTTTAGTTATTTGTTCTTTGCTTACTTATTATTTACTTTGATAAACAGAAAAACCAAAAATATTTAATTAAAATTTCAGCACAGTCCTTTCCTCGTGGTAACGAACTTACTATACTAACACCTTTTAGGGGTTGTTTAATCTGATTTTTGATTAGGGGTAAATAGCAACCACGATCACAATTTTTATACATATATTTGCCTCACATCAAATTTTGGCGCCGTTGCCGTTGTCTCCCCAAGGAAAGGACTGTGTTGAAATTTTAATAAAATATTTTTTGTTTTTCTGTCTATCAAAGTAAATAATAAGTAAGCAAAGAACAAATAACTAAAATAAAGGAGGAGATTTGATTTAAAAACTCAAATTAAGCAACTGTACTCCCGAGATTATAGTTTAGGGTTATTTTAAAAAGCACATGCATACATCCTATCTACGGTCATTCAAATCAAGGGTAAATAACATAACTCACGCCCTCCTTTGTAGCGAGAGCCAAGGAATGATTTAGGCACTTTACCTATTTAGATATTAACTAATTCATTAAACCCTCCTTTGTGGCGAGAGGCAAGGTTTACTTCCTTAATTAATCCGGAATCTAATGCAACTACCAACTCAACCAAACCCTCAAGTTCAACCGCTCATTTGTGGCGGAGGCAATGCCCGAACCATTCACGCTAATGCTAAACTAATCCCCCTAACTCCTCCTTTGTGACGAGAGGCAAGAGCTAAGGTAAAATCAATCTAACAAATTCACAACCAACCCACAAAAGATTCCAAACAACCCACTGAAATCCTCATTTGTGGTGAGAGATAAGATTAAAGCAAGTTATCTCTAAATAATTTACTGCACTTTAAACAAATATTCATCATATATAATCCGACCAAATCATGCATAATTATGAAGAACACAGCAAGGCATATTCAACAAAGACCATAAGATAGAACTTAGCATGTAAATTAGACACACGAACCCTTATTCATAATCCCGGGAGCACAATAGATTTAACCAAGCATGGCTAAATAAAACATCATCATAATATTAATGTTTAAGCACAATATTGAAATCATAAATTAAAAAGAAATATAACACCTTGAATAGAGAATCCGTAGATGAAATCTTTGTCTCTAAATTAATGAAAGCAATAACCAATGATGTTCCCAATCCGTACAGCTTTCGAAGGTCTCCGGGTGAATAAGCTAAAAGGAATGAAACCCTAGGCTATTACAAAGAAATAAAACCTTGCTTGAATCTCTCAAAGTTGTCACCTCCTCAAAGCTGTAACCCTAGCCTTATTTATAGTAATTCTATGAAGATATTGCTAATAAGTCCTTCACGAAAAGCTCTTGTCGGAAAAGGAAACTCAAATTGGGGCCAAAATCGCAAATTTCCAAATTTCAGGTCCGCCAGCCGACGTTTCCCGACGTTTTCCCGACGTCGCGATGTGCACCCACGTCGGACGTGGGAGGGATCCCCACCGTCCGCGACGTTTACTCTCTGCCAATTTCCAAAAATTCTTCCAAAAAATCCAATTTAGTTCTTTTTATCGACGTCGCGACGTGGAGGGTCTCACGTCGCGATGTCCATCGTCTAGGTCATAGTTCTCTATGATCCATGCCGAATTTGCAAACACCCAAAACATGAAAGTTGTAGCTCTATTTCTTAGCTTTCCAATGGCACTTGAATCACGCAATTCGGATATAAATAGAGAGAGATATGATTAACATACCAAAGCCTGGCAGATTTCTTCAGCATTTGATCATCATCGCCTTTCCACGTGTTTTGCTATATTAACCCTTCTTGGAGTTTCGAGCCTCCATGGGATCAATTTGGAACATATTTGCCACTCTATCCAAGGTGTAAATATGTAGGATAGATCATAAACAATTGGAATTAACACCTTAAATATCCTGTGAAACACGAGACCAACTTCTTGATCTTTCTCAATCTTTTCCTCTCATTTTGGACCTGATTCGACTTCCGTATGATTTTTCCCTTCGAAGCATACACCATGGTCAACAAGGCTACAATTAAAACACTAAAACGAATAAAAATGAAAAATAACGACCAAAGAATTAAGTAAAAACCCTAAATAATAGGTGAATAAATTCACCTCATCAATTTCCCCCACACTTAACCTTTGTTCATCCCCGAACAAACTAAATCACAAAATAACAAACCTAAACAAAAATCTAACACAAAGACCCTAACAAAATTCTAACACATAACAAAAAAAACGCATCCAACTTCATCAATTCGATCTAAGAACAAATGTCATATAAATGCCTTATACTCTCAAGTATTCAAATGTCAAGTACACATAATTACGACCCCAAAAGTTATAAAGTCCATTAACGTACTCATTTTGACACGTTGAGCCAACCATGTGTGTGTGCGATAGGTTCCCCCTCAGTTCATAACTCATCTACAATCATGCCATAAATCAGGGGTTCCAACAACCTAAGTCTTCGTCTCAAATTTTCCCTCACTAACATATTAACAATTCATTATCAAACTCATATAAATGAGGATTCGTCTCAGCAAACCTTTAGGTCATAAAATAAAACACTCGTTCCCCCAGACTGCACACATAATTTAGGGTATTTCATTGGAAATCCCGTGACCATTCCACCTGGGGGTACTGTCTACTTTCGGGGTTTTAGACCCATTCCCCCATGCCAGTTCTCAATTAACTTTTCGTTCAAGAGCAGTTCTCGCAGAGCGATGACCAATATGAAGCCAGAGTCTTATGGCTTCTAATCTCCGTTACCATCCATATGAGTTCTCTTAGGGGTTATTATAAAAAAGCAATCTCATAGAGGGATGATAGTATGATAAAACAAGCTTAAAATGCAAAAGCATTAAGTGCAAACAATTATGCAAGCACATTTTATTAAAGGAACAATTTAAGCGAGTTATATAAGTTTCCAACTAAACAAAGCGTTAAAAACACTCTAACCTACTTAATGATTACAAACTCGTCAATTCCCTCAGTAGTTCCCCTAAGTGCATAAAAATGGTTGACTCTCAAAGATGCTAAAACTTTCCATCAAAGACCCGACTCCCTCTAGATAGCATATTATTTTCCTATCCACATCGAATCTTTCCGATAATTCAAATCATTGGCAACTATACATTTATCACGACAAGATCAAAATTTCAAAAAATTGGATACTACAACGAAAATTCCTAAAACCATGGTGTAATTATGCCAAACATAGTTATCATTACCGACTAATGTTATTTACGAGCTAAGGTTACCTCAAGGGACAACTATACAGAATGGGACATCATAATAAATTAAAATAAATCCTAATTCCATTAACATAATTGTCTCAATTTGGTGCAAAATAACAAGAAAACATCAAAATGAAAACAACAAAAGAAAAGAAAAATAATCATCCAAATAACAACTAAATAACATAAAAACAGAACAAATAGAAAAACAAAAACACACAAAAATAAAAAAACTAGAAAACCAAAAACACACAAAAATAAAAAAAACACAAAACTCCCCCCCACACTTAAAATCCACATTGTCCTCAATGTGGGCAAGGAGAAACACGACCTAATCCTGTTGCATGTCGTCGCGTGGAGGAGGCTGCGAACTGGTGCCCTCACCGCTAGAAATCTGCCACTGTCGGCTCATCTGACGGACCAAATCAGTCATCTGTGACATCTGATGAGATAAGTTGGCATATGCCATCTCCATCTGATCAAAAACCTCATCAAAATGTGTCGCCTGCGTCTGCGCCATATCAGTCATCTGCGTCATCATAGCCTCCATCTCATCCATACGTGTGTGGATGCCCGCAATATTCATGACACGGCGGGGTTGGGGTGGAGGAACGGGCTTCTCGTCCTGCTGCTGCTTCTGGCTCTCATCATGCTGCTGCTCTTGGCCTAGGGGCGGCGGTTGCGCCTGCCCTGGCTGTGGCTGCAGTGGTGGCACTGGGGGTTGACCTGGCCGCTCATACGAACTACCCCGATATACATTGTACTGTGCAGTAGTGATGACATCGCGCACTCCACACATCTCATCTGTGCCCAAAGCTGGCACCCCAGCAGCATAGCAAATGGCTGTAATCGCCGACGGATAATAAAGGCCTGTTCGTACAAACCGACGTGCCTTCCTGATCTCAATGTCCATGATCTCGCCAACATCTATAGAAAGTCCTGCCTGAATAGCGTAATTCAGAACAGCCTTGTCGTCGTCGCAGGAGGACTGATGGATGCTTGGAATGAGCTTGCCAATAATGAAATAATGCCAAGCTTTGGTGACCTTGGTCATTTGAGCTAACTTGAGCTCAGAAATCCTGTGCGTCCGTCTGACATCAGCAAGTCGTTGAGCCGTGATAGTGGACAAGATTTGCTGACGAGGAGGCTCATGATAATATAAAGTGCGGTATGCACTTCCCTCAATGTCAGTCAACCCGTATTACTCGTTGAATCTGGTGCGACTAATGGTCACATCGACGCCTCGCATCCGCAAAATACCCTGCTGTGCATAAGGGTTGTTTGCGTAGAACTCCCGAACCAAAGTCGCATTGCCGCATACTGGTTGACTGCAAAATTGTGTCCATCGTCGGTTTCTGATCTGAGCCGCAATCGGTGCGACTGTGACCTGGATACCTCGCTCCATGACCATGTCCTTCAGTGCCAAATGCTGATCATGGAATGTCTCCGCCTCCAAGCACATAAACCTGAAGTCATCGAACCCCGCTGGATTGGGCTGCGGTGGTGGTGGAGGAGGTAGTGGTAGCGGTGGTGCACCACCAGCGGTAGAGCTACGTGTCCTTTTTGGTCCCATACCTGTCAATACAAGTACATTAAATACAAACCATAAACTAATTGACAAGATAATTATCACGCAATTCGCACACTTAATCAACGCTATTAACTAACTAACCTTGTCCCCCCCACACTTGAGTTAAAACACAATCTCAACACTAGGCATAAAATGCAAATAGTATGACAACACACTTGCAAGATCAACAACTAATCACATAACACCAAAAACAGAAATAACAACACATAAACACAACAATTACAGTTCCACAATGTACATAAGTTGAAGATCACAATTTTGCACAACCTTAAGACATTCAAGAGTTGGTGTGAAGTCAAAAGAATATCAAAGAATCAGTAAAACAAACACATGACATTCCTGTGATGTTTAAGCATAAAAAGGTGTGTCAAATTCAAGAGAAAAACTCATTGAAGCATTTTAACAAACACCTTGAATGCAGTAATAACTCAATCATATTAAACCAACAATCCTAAGCAATTGCCCAACAAAACCACATCAATGCTTAATAACATTGCAACACGATTATAATGTACCAGTCAAACATGATTACTCAACACGAATGTGTGCAACCAGTGAGCAAAATGTGTGCAAAATCGTGTCTAATTATTGTCCAAAACTTTAACAACACAATTCTTGCTTTGATTGATCACCGAAATTACCACACTACACAAGCACAGACTAATGTAACTTGATTTCTATCAAGAATGGATCATGATTTCATAAGCCGAATCACAGAAATCACAGTTGTTCCAAAACAGTATGTAACCCTGTGCACAGATTTTTCAAAAATTCAACAATTCAAACTTTGAATACATTCATTTTCACAATTCACTCAATACTATGAATAGAATATGTAAAGCATGAATAAACACAAGATTGCAACAAAATTTAGAGAAAAATTTCGGAATTTACCTCTTGAAGACCAAAAATCAAATTGCAAAATTTGTCTGTTTTGTGATGAACTCGAGCCCTCTACACCGTCCCAAGACCTCCTAGAATGAATTGAAACCACCTAAAACTAACGAATTTCACTTGAAATTCAGATTTTGATGTTTGTGGGTTTTGAGAAAAATTTCAAAATTTGGTCGATTTTTGGGAATTGAATCGGTTTAATTGTGTGGTTTTGTTGTTAATGTGATCCTATCTCAACCTATAACACTAACGTGGAATGAATTTTCAGAAAAAAAACGAAAGAAAGGAAGATTGAGTAGAGAGGATTTTAGGTTTTGTGAGGTTTCAGTGAAGAAGAACAGATTCTGTTCTTGATTTTAACACAATTTTTGCCCGACATCGCGACGTGGATCATTGGACGTCGCGACGTGGGTGAACCCTAGGGTTTTTTACTAAACGTACCTGGACGTCGCGACGTGCGATCATGCACGTCGCGATGTGAGAGACTTTCTGCCAAAATTTTCAATATTTCTGTTCGTCCCTGAACAGGTTCACAGGATTTTGTTCCCTTTATCTCTGAGTGGAAAGGCTAAGCATTGGTTTAAGACAATTGGAGGAGCGGATGCAACAGTTTCTTTCGATGAACTTCAGAGTAAATTCTTGGCCGAATACTTTCCACCAGCTAAACTTGAGAAGAGAAAAATGGAGATTATGAATTTCCAACACCAAGACAGTGAGTCATTCAGGAAAGCTTGGGAGCGCTTTAATGACTTGATTCGGCAATGTCCCAATCATGACTTGGGCGAAATCAGGGAACTAAATACTTTCTTCAAAGGCCTTACTCCTGAAGCATCTATGATGGTCAAGGCGTGTGCCAATGGTGCACTTAAAGATAAATCTGTGCCGGAGGTTCGTTAGTTGTTCAATCAAATTGCTGAGGATGAATATCTATTCCCTGAGACTAGGAAAACTCATGGCAGAAAGCAAAGAGGACTCCTAGAGTTAGATGAGGATACTTCACTCAATGCAAAAGTCGAAGTCTTAACAAAGCAAATGCAATCTCTTAAGGCAACTCAAGCCAAGGCACCTATATTGTCTTGTGGAATATGCAAGGGTGAGCATTATACTGATGAGTGCTCTGTCACTACTAAATCCATTCAATATGTGAATAATTATGGCAACAGGCCACAGTACTCCAGAAATTACTCAGGAGGGAACAATAGAGGTTATGGAGGTAATCAAGGAACTTGGGGACAACAAAACCAAAGTCAGGGAGGCCAATATGCTCAAGGGAATGATCAAAGGAGAACTTCCAATCCTCCACCAAGTATTGAGTCTTATGGAAAAGATAGATAAAAATGAGGACAGATTTGTTTCTTTGGAGACAACTGCGAAACGTCATGATGCCACACTCAAAAACATTGAGATGAAATTGGGACAACTTGCTAATGCTATACATCATAGGCCTAGTGGATCTCTTCCCAGCGCGATACGGTGCTAAATCCCAAGAACAGGGTTGGGTGTAATGCCATTATATTGAGAAGTGGTAAGGAAGTGCAAAAGTCATCTAATCCTGCGGATGAGGAATGTGTTATTGAGGAAGAAAGTGTTCAAATTGATAACGAGAGTGTCAAGGAGGACATGTCACCAAATATGGTTGGTGAATAGGAAGCTCTTGCATTTGAGAAGAAGGGTGAGCTAACAGATTCAACAACTGTGAAGATGGAAATACCAGCTAGGGTAGGGACTGAGATCACCAAGAACTCCAATCCTTACAACTACCCTGAGTATGCCCCCAAACCTCCTTTTCCAGAGAGAAAGAAACCACCTCCAAAGAAAGGCCCTCAGTTCAATAAGTTTCTTGATGTGCTCAAACAAGTAAATGTGAATCTTCCTTTGATGGATTTAGGGACAGCAGTGCCCAAGTATGCCAAGTACCTCAAAGACCTCATTTCAAACAAGGAGCAAATTTTGAGGTGTGAAGTTCATATGATGTTATCTGAATGTAGTCAAGCTTGGATGGTGCACAACTTGCCTCCAAAGCTCAAGGATCCGGGCAGCTGTACAATTCCTTGCAAGATATGCACATGACATTTTGCAAAGGCTTTGCGTGATTTGGGAGCTGGCATAAATTTAATGCCATTGTCCATTGCTATCAATGTTGGATTGGAAAGCCGGATTTGCCCAGTTGCAGTAACTCTCCAATTGGCATATAGGTCCTTAGTGACTCCTACAGGTTTGGTGGAAGATGTTCTGGTAAGAGTTGATAAATTTACTTTGCCTATCGAATTCATAATACTTGATATGGATGAAGACCCGGAGGTACCTTTAATTTTTGGCAGGCCATTTTTAGCTACTGGTGATGCATTAACTGGAGTTCGAAATAAAACAGTCAACTTTAGAGTTAATAATGAGGAAGTAGTTTTTGACGTGAATTATGCAATAAAACAACCTATGCCTTCAGAGTCTTGTTGTTCCATTCAGGTTGTCGAATGTTCCCCAATTTTAGTTGATAACAGTGTTAAGCATGACTACATTTATGTTGATAAAATTGTTGATGATGAAGAAATTGGTTGTAATGAGTTCGATGTAGAAGATTGCATGATTCATTAGAGAGTGCACACATAGAAGAATTTGGTTTCATCGATGTATCAAACTTTGTAGTTCCAAGTCAATCTTTTGTAGATTATACCTCACAGGAAGCATGTGTTAAGAATTGTTCAAATGATAGTGAGGGTCATGCTCTACTTGACGATGATGATGACTGTTCTTTTCTTGATGTCTTGATTAATTGCATTGAGTCACATCTGGAAGAACATTGTGATACCTTGAATCAAGATAATGTGGGAATTGTTCGGAATCTTTGTGAAGAATCAATTCTTGAAACTGCGAATGTCACTGGAAACACACAACAAGTGCTAAATGAGATAGTCAATAATGTTAATTTTGATGATTGTGAGTTTGAGTCATTTTCTTTTGAACTTTCTGATGAGTTTGTTGAGACCATAGATGTGTATTCCTTGGTTGAGCCTTGCAGGATCACTATGGATAGTGTGATAGAAGGGGGCGATAAAGTGCTTCAAATGAAAGTGAAATCTGGAAAAAGTTCTTCTCATGTTTCTGTGTTTCCACATCACATAGATTTTACCTCTCAAGTGTCATCCAAGAAGAGAAAGAGTGCTTATGAGATTTCATCTTTTGTTTGGTGCAGAGATGGATTTACTGAGTCTTACTCATGACCAAAACCAATTTCGTGGTTGAATAAAGTCTAGCTAGAGACTACAAAATCCAGAACTTCTTCTTGTCCTTTTACCTTTTCTTCAGTTTTTGGTTTAACTACTTGTTTTGTTAGTTTGCAATTTTTGCTTATACTCACCAAGGGCACTCATGATGTAGGCATCCCTGAAGGAAGGAATTGTGAGGGAAATATGCCATGCACACATGTGGCTATGTGTGGGGGAGTGGAGTCATGAACCACTTTGACAGATTTTTCATGCAAGAAGGAACTTCAAACAAGTACACTCCATAAAGCAACATTGGAATTCATGACTTACCAATACCAGGGAGCTCCTAAACCTATCTTTACTTTACATTGAGGACAATGTAAGTTTTAAGTGTGGGGGAGGGAATGTTTGCTATGGTGTGTGTGTTTTTTTTGTGCTTTATGTGCTTACTCTCCGTCATGAAATTTTTTGTGAATTTTTGTGATGGGTGATGCAATCTTTAGTATAGATGTGTGTTGTTTTGAGACGTTTTTTTGCTATTTCAGTTTTGTTGTGTCATCTTGAGTTTAATTCTTGTATGTCTGATGTTTTTCATGTTTTGTGCAAAAATTTAAATATTTGATGAAATTTTAAAATTTTTGGTGAATAAGTAATGTTTTTTTTAAGTGTTAAGAAGTGTGAGTGTGCTAATAAAGTGTCAAATGTGTAATGAAATGAACAGAGGTGTGGTGTTAGTGATGCAATAAAATGAAGTAACACTTTGTATTAGGCTTTGGCTCCTTTGGAAATCTATGTTCGAAATTTGTGGTTCATCAAGTTCTATTTTCTTCTTTGCATGTGAAAATTGTTTTGTTACCTTTGATTCCAATCTTGATGAAATTGGTACATTTTGTTAATCAAGGCATCATGTTAAAGTAAGATAGATATGCCATGCAACTTGTTCTTGGACATAGGAGGAAAATGATTCAATACGTTCTTATTGTGATGCATTATCTCGGTTGTTTTGGATGCTCTAGCATACATAGCCCTTTAGATACATTCAGGAACTTTTAGTCACACAAGAAATGATATGGAGAAAAAGCCTTTGGCAATTGGGAATGAAAAGTCGAAATACCATTGGCAAGCATAATTGAGAAAAAACAGCCATAAAACTCAGGCAGCTAAAGGGAAAAAGAAGCCAAAAGACCGAAGGCAAGCACACCAATGTGTGTAAAAAGCAGAAATATCAAAGTGCAAAAGCAAATGAAATCTGAAATCAATAGAAAAGCACCAATGTGCACCATTGATCTTTTGTGATGTTGAGTTCTTGTGTGTGGACATCGTGATTGTGTATGAAAGGGAAAAGTTCTGGAACAAAAGAAATAATGCATGTTTAAAGAATGGATGAATCAGAGTACCTCAGCACACACTTGTACGCATGACATTTTGGTTTTTATTCATCGTGCCTTGGTTGACAACTTGTGCTGAGATTTAATGTTTTTGGAATTGAAGACAGGTTATGAATTTCATGCATGTAAAAGTTTGTTTGATGAATCCAAATGAGAACAAGTGAAACAGAGGAGTTGAGTCTAGTGTTAAGTGTTTGTGAAGTGTGAGTTTGCGTGAGGACAAGCAAAAGCTCAAGGGTGGGGGAATTTGATAAGTTGGTTTTATACCAACTAATATGTGTTAAAATGCTTGGCTTTTGTTGTGTGTTTTATGTACATATGTGATGTTTTGAGATGTTTTACGCATTTGTATGTTTGCAATGTGAAAATGATCAGATGGTGTAAAAAGAGTAAAAGTGATGGTAAATGATGTTAAAAATGCTAAAAAGCAAATGAAGGAACCAAAAGTGCATATTCGGCTAAATTAGGGTTTTGTGGCATAATAAGTGCTGAATTTGTTGTGTGAATAACTCTTTAAATTCTAATCCAAATGGTGTGATATTGGATGTTTTGGAAAGCTCTTTGTTTGTACTTCAAATGCCATGTTTTAACTTTCTCCAAATTCTGTGTTCAAACATGAGAAACGAGGGCATCTTTGTTGTGTTTGGATTAGGATTTGATAGAGTTTTATCTTTTTGCCATAGTTTGGTTAATTGGGTATATCTTAAGCTACAGGTATCCAGTGATGTTGATTCTTGAACCTATAGGAAGCCAAGAGGAAGGTATACAACGTTCATGTTTACTGAAAAGTCCAGTTCATAGTCTAGGCTATACAAATGTTGCATAGAAGTTGGATGTTTTTTCTGCCTAAGCACTGTGCACTCATCACACTTCACTCTTGTACTCACTGCACAACACCTCACTACACTCATGCGCACTTATGCACACTATCACGCACACAACTCATGCGACGAGATCACCTCGTCGCACTACACTCGCACACTCTAAGCGCACAACACTCGCATAGCATCACTCGCACACTCGCCTGCAAAGACACACACGGCGAGACCTCGTGGCACACACATGAACAAAGCGGCGAGGCCTCTCCACGAGGCCTCGCCAGCATAAGGGCCTTGGAGCTCTGATCTTGTCGAAGGAAAAGAAATGGCTATGTGTTGGTTGTTACCATTTGTGTACAGGTGCAATGGAGGCGTGATCGTGGAGGGCTTGAAGGCGCACAAAAGCTGAGTTCATAAAGGGGAGCTGAAGTTGGAAGCTGAAGGCTTGTTCTGCTGAGCTTATGAAGGCATGAAGGTGGCTGGACTAGAAGAGGTTTATGCGTATTCTGAAGGCGCGATTCTATATAGCTTGAAGGCGCTGGACTGCAGCTAAAAGCGCTGAACCAGTTTCTGAAAGGCACGGTTGTAGCTTAAGGGTTTTCAAATTTGGACTTTCTTTCATTTACGCTGCTTTAAGCATTTCAATTGCAGTGGCATATTTTGTAAATACTTACTCATTTTACGTTTGCGTAGTGTTTACGATTCTTGTAACCTCTATATATAAGGGATTAGTTACATTTTAGGGGATTCTAGAGGAGAGAACCATCTTTTGAATTATAGCGGGAATTCTCATCTTTCCCTCATTATTTTCTCTCTCTAGATCTATTTTTTCTCACTAAACATTTCTTCTTCGATCTAGAAGATTTGATGCTATGTAATCAACATAATTGATAAAGATTGAAATTGCACTTGAATTAACTACTTGAAATCTGTTTAATTTCATGTCTCTGCACTGATTTTGAATGGATCACGCTTCGATTGTGATCGCCATGTCAAGTTGAGGTTTGATTCACCAACGTTAGTGAAGATGCATGAGATGAGAACTAAAGTGTGATTGTTTGAGTCTTTACACTTACTTTCTATGATTATTTCATTTCTGAGATTTAGGCCTCGCCATGGGAAGCTTTAATGAATTGAAACATTAGGAAAAGTGTGAAAGAAGCTCTCTGTGTTAACTAAAAAGACATAGGAAACTTAGGTCGGGCCTCGCAATGGGATTTCCTAGGTTTTGCATGTTAGAGTAGTTAGTTTGGAGAGTTGAGACGTTGCGGAGTGAATTTCACCATTCTCAGGCCTCGCCATGGGAGAGGAGGGTGTCAAGAAGTACAGGAAGTGGTGTGGTCGCCATGCTAACCATAACTTGAGCTTCTAGGCAACTTAAGTCTCCTTGAAATTTGGTTGTTCACTGATTGCATAGCAGAAATTGGATAGGTTTGTGTTCATCCGATACAAGAACCCTAGGATATCTGTTTATACTTGTTAGTGATTTTCCTTTTATTCCTCTGTTCTTGTTCTTTTCTGTGTGGACATTTCATTCTATTTTGTGACTAGCTACTGTGACAATACTTGGAACAATTCTTGAATTCTCGGAACCAACTCTCTTCCCTGTGGATACGATATCTACTTCCACTACTACATTAGTGTTTAGAGTAAAAATTGCAAGTACGAGACTATACTGTTCACGTGTCAAAAATATAGCTGATTTGGGCGCTCTAGCCAAAACGAATCCTATTTTGGCTATTACCTTTTCCATTACTATGTTCTCATACGCAGGAATACCCCCGTTAGCCGGCTTTTGTAGCAAATTTTATTTGTTTTTTGCCGCTTTGGGTTGTGGGGCTTACTTCCTAGCCCCAGTGGGGCTTACTTCCTAGCCCCAGTGGGAGTAGTGACAAGCTTTATAGGTCTTTGGGCGGCCGGACGGTTACCACGAGTAAGTAGGTTTGGGGGACCGAAGGCAGTTCTCCGTGCACCAGACACGTAGCTTACCGAATCAGTTGCGACACGGACGGGAATGAATGCTACGAAAGAAAGGGTCGGGTCTGATACATCAACCATCTACTCAATATCCTTGTACGAGTCCACAATCAATATACGAGATGAACCTTAGTTTGGTGAATTGAAGTTGGCCTTAGGTCTAATAGGACTCACAGTTACTTCACGCGATCGTATACTGAGGCGCTCCCCACCGGTTGTTGGAAAGACGTGAGCCGGGCTGGGTTTCTATTTAGAAAGAAGAATGGCCAAAAAGTAGAAATAGGGGGTTAAAAATTCCCCATCTCATTGGGGGCGGAAAACGAATCGACATCTCGATGTGATACAGCCCTTTCTTTTTTAGTTGGGAAAGAACGGCGAAGTCCATCCAAACCGTCCAATAAAGAATAAGAGGAGAGCAAAGCGCCAATGGCGCGCTAAGCGCATGCGGAACAGGCATGAAGAAAAAGAAGTGTGTAGGAGAAGCAACCGAGCTCATTCCCTTCGCTTCCTGGGCCCAAAGCAGTGCAGTCTTTCCTGGCCAAATCAAGGATTGGGGGTTTCTTGCTACGCTACTTAACTATATAAATCCATTTGAATTAATAATATATATGAATAGAAAGATAGAGACATCCATCTATCCTATCTGATTTTGATTTTGATATCTAAAAAAGAATCGATTTCATTCAACCTTTGATTCAAAGAACTGCGCTTAGCCCCTCCGCTCATGAAAGGGCTCTGCTGCAATGGATGGCAGAGGGTCCATAGTACCCAAAGCACTGGAGTAATCCAGGAGCAGGGAAGGGGCCTAAAAGTGCCTACTACTACACCACACTATACTTGCATCTACACATTTACAGAGTAACCCCTGTCTAGTGCCTGGGAGAGCTAAGAGGGCTTCAATCTTGCTTTTTATCCCCATCTTCGCCCAGGCTAACGGGGCCTTACTTATTCAAGGGGGAGAGTCGAGCCTCGAAAAGCACTGTTGAGAGGAATCTCTTTGTGGCCCCTCTTCATTCTCTACAGGGTTCCAAACCTTTCTTCAACATAGGTGATAACGAGCGAGGCAGAGATGGAAGAGATCAAACACGAGAATAATAAGCAAGCTCGCCTTCCTTTTTGATCATTTTTATAGAGGAGAAAGTGGGCAAAACAGACTCGTATTTCTCATCAAACAAATACAAAAAAAAGAAGAATATTGAAAAAGCTCCTAAAACCCAACCCCTTTCGTCGTAGAGCCGTGTATTGTAAGTGATCCGAACCTGCTTGGAGCGAGCCTCCCATAGAGGCAAGTGAAGTTGGTGAGCCGTATGATGGGCAACTATCTCCTGCGGTTCGGAGAGGACTCAACTGTTAGTTAGTACCCCCTTGGCTTGGTTTCGGGGTGGACCTTTTCACTCTATTTTATTATATAAGCTTAGCAAAAATAATGATTTTTGATACACCTAGGACATGGATTCTATATGAACCAATGGATCGTGACAAGTTGTTACAACTAGCAATGACTTCCTTTTTCATTACTTCATTCTTTCCATATCCCTCTCTTTTGTTCTCAGTTACTCATCAAATGGCACTCAGTTTATATCTTTAAGTTTGATCATTGACAAGGTTCAAAGAAAGGGTGGGTGGGTGGCGATTAGTGGGTCGCTAGTTTCAACACTATGGAGGTTCAACTCCTCCTTAATCGCTATCAGATCAACGAAAGTACGAGATCGGTTATCTACGACGAAATTATAAAAAAATCTATTTTGTTCTAAAACCAGCTAGTTTACTGTCTTGTCTAAAATCAAAGCATCTCTTTTAATATAACTTCACCAAATTTAAACATCATTGGATAGCAAGTGCTCTCAACATTTCCTTTTCCTGAAAATTATTATCCTTCGGTTAATTAACATCCGTTATTTAGTTTGTGTCTCTAACGGCTCTACTTAGAAACCTGAGCCTCTACTTCCCCGCCTCCGATGGCGGAGGCGGAACCCACCCCTACGCCTGCGACCTACAAGAATGTCCTTGGGAAACCATCGTCCTCCACTCTGGAGGCTAATGTCTCATTCTACACAATCCATAAATCCATTCCACTCTCGCAGTACAAGGGTGAGCCTGCTTTGATGCTCTCAGAAGAAGATGAACACAGATTGGCGGAACCTTTTAGGTGGACATTAGTGGCCAAATTCTACTGGGTCGCCCCTCAATGGTAAATCTTAGAAAGGAGATATTAGCAGCGGCATCTCTTGGTGAATGCTATGCAGGGCTACTAGACAATCGACATGTGCTGCTGAAATTTGAAAAGGAGCAAGACTTTCAACGAATCTGGCTAAGGAAGACATGGCATTTTAGTGGATTTACTGCCCGAATTTTCAAATGGACAACTGATTTTGACCCAGCAATTGAGCCCTCTGTCGCGCCTGTGTGGATTAGGTTTCCACTCTTGCCACTGCACTTCTTCGACAAGGAATCTCTTTATACTCTAGCGACAGTTGCCGGAACTCCCTTCAAATTGGATGCTGCCACTGCTTCACCCTCAAGCCTAGTACGCCCTAGCGAAGCTAGAATCTGCGTCGAGATGGATGTCACTAAGACCATCCCAACGTGAATTTGGATCGGTGGCCGGAAGTTTGGGAAATGGCAAACCCTCGAGGTGGAAGAGAGGCCGGAATACTACACAAAATACAAAAAGCTTGGACATAACTCCCTCTCATGCTCCCCTCTGAAGCCAATCCACAAGGTTGTAGCTAAGTCAATGGCCCCTGAATTTACAGCTCTCAAGCAAACACAAGAGTGGACGGTGGTGAGGAGAAAACGAAACCAAGCCCCACCTTCCGCATCCACCTCCTCTCTCCCTACGGGAGGCCCCCAATCCTCCAAAGGGAAAGAACCTTTATTTACACAGGTACTGGAACATAGTCCCCTCACACATTTGATTCCTCCATAATCATTAAATGGAGCAAACCTGAAATACCCCGAACCCTCGTCCATTTCACCCCAAACAGGTCCAT
The DNA here is from genome assembly GCA_016586305.1 of Ophiorrhiza pumila. Classification (NCBI taxonomy): domain Eukaryota; kingdom Viridiplantae; phylum Streptophyta; class Magnoliopsida; order Gentianales; family Rubiaceae; genus Ophiorrhiza; species Ophiorrhiza pumila. Next base: position 37,306,141 of record BLIW01000006.1, read on the forward strand.
AAGAGCTCACTCAGACAGCTCCCTTGAGGAAGGAAGATCAGACAATTAAGGTGAATGCCTGCTCCTCAACTTCACAAACAGAGGGAATATCCTCTCTCCCTGTGATAGTGGGAGAAGTGATGCACATTGGAAAAGAAACATCAAATCCCCAAGGAGGATCTCTGGTCATAAGTGAGACTTTCCAACAGCTGCAATCCCAGCCTCTCCAAAAGGATTTAGTCCCCTCTCCCATAATAGTTGGTACTAGTCAAATTAAAGCCACAAAAGTTGTCCAGGGAGTAACTCAGGCTATGCTGTAGGTACAACATCAGCTCGATAAGATCGAGATAGGCCAGGCAATGAGAGTAATCCCTCAGAATGCTGAAGATAAAACCTCCCCTATTACCGCTGAAGATATAGGTTCCCCTATGCGAGAGGAACACCCTAATGAGTCCAGTTCCCAGCAGCAACAATCTGTGCCTTTGAGCCCTCTCGTACCTCAGCTAACCCCTCCTCAGACCCACGTGGTTCCCTTCCCTAACGTAGCTTCCTTTGTTAATGTGCAGGAAGTGCTAACATCAGACGAGGAGCCTGATGACCATGCAGCACAAAGGGTAGAAACCGGCCTGGTCTTGGCTCTGCCCTCCATTCCTGATCAGAACCCTCAAGAGGCTCCTCCAAAGTCTTGGCCCAAATTCAGCTCTTCCAGAATCACTAGGAGCCAAGGATCAGGTACTGCTCACTCTGAACACCCCTCTAATGTTTAACATCATATATTGGAACATTCGGAGCATAAACAAGTCTCCTAATTATAGAAAATTAAAAAAAATGCTGAGAGATAATAAATGTGACTTTGCTATTACTACTGAGCCTTTTGCCAATATTGCTAAACTGTAAAACACCAGAAGGAAACTGAATTTTGATTATGTTTTTGCCAATTGCACTAACTCTATTTGGATAATGTTTAGAAATCCATTTGAATGTTCCATCATAGAGAATCACCTTCAGCATATCTCACTATAGGTTAAACACCACTGCCTCTCTACCCCACTTTTTATCTCCAATGTTTATGCGTGTTGCACTGAAAAAGATATGGAAGAACTATGGAGATCTCTCTTGTCTCTTAAGCAATTTAAGATGCCTTGGCTGCTATGGGGAGATTGGAATTGCATTAGAAGTAGTGATGAGAAAAAAAGAGGCAAACCCTTTAGCCAAAAGAAGCCTTAGACTATAATGAATTTCTAACCTCCCACGACCTAATTGAGATAAAATCTTATGGAGCTAAGTTCACTTGGTGTAACAATAGAGAGGGGAGAGTGCGAATATGGAAAAAACTAGATAAGGGATTCTTTAACTCCACTCTTATGAGCCCAAACCAAGATTTCAGAATTGATCATCTAGCAAGGGCACTATCGGATCATGCTCCTCTCTTACTTAAGATCTCCAAGTCAGGCCTGGGACACCCTAAGCCCTTTAAGTTCCAAAATTTCTGGTTGTCTAAAGAGACTTGCATCCCTACGATGAAGGCAGCTTGGGAGGTAGAGGTAGGTGGAAATCCCATCAGAAAGTTTTGTGAAAAACTGAAAATAGTGAGAGAGGCCTTAAAAAAATGGAATGCTCACACCTTTGGCAACATTTTCTCAAATGTTCAGAAAGCTAAGGCAGAACTTCAACGTTTAGAATTAGAGGATGAAGCCACTGGGGTCCCAAGGGATGCCTTAAACCTTGCTAAAGCTAACCTTCACTTTCAACTCAGCCTTGAAGAACAATTCCGGTCTCAGAAGGCCAATATTAAATGGCTAAGTGAAGGAGACCGAAATTCTAAATTCTATCACTCATATGTGAAGCAAAGACAAGCTAGGTCCTACATTCATAAGGTGAAAAATGAGGAAGGGGATTGGTTAGAGGGAGATAAGCTAGTTAGTGAACATGCTGTGACATATTTCTCTTCCTTATATACATCTAACCCATGTGTTTCTAGATTGCATTCTCACTTGTTTCCTCTTGCCCTGTTTGAAAAAGATAGATCTGCCCTCATAAAGATCCCTTACATGAATGAAATCCTACTCACCCTCAAAAGCATGGACAAAAATAGTGCCCCGGGTCTGGATGGGTTTAATGGTTTTTTTTATATCCAGGCTTGGGATATTATCAAGGAGGATCTCTTAAGGGCTGTCCAATTCTTCATGAATGGGGGGGAGCTCCCTAAGGCACTAACTGCTACATCTATTGTCTTGATCCCAAACCCTAATCCCAATTCACTGCCCCAGTTTAGACCTATTAGTTTATGTAACTTCATAAACAAAATAGTCTCTAAACTGCTAGATAATAGGTTAGCCCCCCTTTTGCCTAAAATTATTTCAGAAAATCAAAGTGGATTCGTACAAGTGAGAAACATATCTGATAACTATTTGTTAGCTAGTGAATTAACATCATCAATGAATAGGAAAAGAAAAGAGGGTAGTGTGATCCTAAAACTTGACATGGAAAAAGCCTATGATAGACTAGAGTGGTCCTTTTTGTTACAAGTAACGAGACTCATGGGGTTTGGTGAAATTTGGATAGACTTAATGTGGAGACTATTATCCAATGTGTGGCTGTCCATCCTTGTCAATGGCTCTCCTAGGGGCTGCTTTAGAGCCTCTAGAGGTCTCGGTCAAGGGGATCCAATATCTCCATTGTTATTCATTATAGGGGTTGAATATCTATCTAGGGAGCTAAATGATAATGACTCCAATGGCCTTTAGTTTAGAGTGCCCAGGAACTGCCCGAAAGTAACTCATCTTGCCTATGCCGACGATATGATTATCTTCTTATCGGCTAAGCCTCAAGTTATAACACTTGTGATGGCAAAACTAGAACATTATGACAGGTTTCAGGGCAAAAGGTGAAGCCTTCTAAGAGTTCCTTCCTTGTTCACGATAAGTTACCTATAGATAGAAGACACATGATAGGAAGAATCACAAAGTTCGCTAGAGGGCACTTCCCAACCACTTACCTTGGAATTCCCCTACATTTTAAAACCATTCCAGCAGCTGCCTATAGAAACCTTGTTCAGAAAGTAGCGCAAAAAATCCAGGGTTGGAGCTCTAAGTTCCTTACCATGGGGGGCCGAATTATGTTAATTAAAAGTTTCCTATCATCATTGCCTTTGTACATGACACTTAGTCTTAACCCCCCTAAGAAAATCATTTATCAACTGGAAGCCTTAATGGCCAATTTTCTGTGGTCAGCTTCAGATAGGAACAGCAAGCACCACTGGATTAGCTGGAAATCCCTAAGTTCCCATCAGCATGAAGGGGGAGTAGGGTTCAGAGACCTTACCTCACTAATCACTGCACAAACTTTTAGGCTATGGTGGAAATTTAGGAAAAAAGAGTCCCTATGGTCCCGTTTCCTTTGGGGCAAGTATTGTTCCTGTACTCATCCTCTCCTTTGCTATAAAAGAAGAGGAATTTTAATCATATGGAAAAGAATGATTGAGCAATCTAAAATAGCTGAAGAAAACATCCTCTTCCAAGTAGGTAATGGAGAGTGTAGCTTGTTTTTGACAAATGAAAGGTAGAAGGCAGTGTTTATGACATTTTCAACTGTCAAGGGGACTCTAAGCTTAATGATGTCCTAGGGCCACACGGATGGAATAGACAGCTACTCAGACAAATCTTTCAACAAATTCCTACATTATTCTTCACATCTCAGCCATTAAAGTGTTCTGATTCCCCTGACTTCCTCATTTGGCTGGCCTTCAAGGATGGTGACTTCTCTTTAGCCTCAGCATACCAGTCTGTGCTAGGGCTTCCAAATTTCCAGTTCCCCTACTCCCAGTTTATATGGGATTCAGCATTACCAATCAAAATTTCCTTTTTCATGCTTAGGCTGTGTAGGTACAGAATTCCCATAGGGCAAAACCTTCAAAGAGTAGGGATAGTTGGCCCCTCACACTGCCCTTTCTGCTGTTCTGACGGTGACTCCCTCAACCACATCCTCAGCAGTTGTAATTTCACTTCCAACATTTGGAGAGTTAGGGGGGGTAGAAGTTGGGATAGTCAAGCATTCTACCTCCTTAAATTCCAACTTTATTCGATGGTGGAAAGCTACAACTAATTCTGAAATCCCCAATTTTCTCACAAAAGTTCTCCCTTTCCTCATTTGCTGGTTTATCTAGAAAATGAGGAATCAAATTATTTTCGAAAATGCCAAGCCCGACACTTACATTGTTATTCAGGAGATTTTTTATATGATAAAGAATCTCTGTCAACTGAAACCTCAGCTCCATTTTCAGTCCTTTGATTGGAACTCATTCTGGGATCTAGCTCCTAAGGTAAAGCGGAAGGTAAAGATCTATCAAGCTACATGGCTCCCCCCTCCTCCTACTGAACTCAAGTAAAGTATTGCTAGTTATACTGATAATGGCTTATGCCAAGGGGGTGCTTTGGCTAGAGACCACAGAGGTAAGGTTTTATTTCAAATTTTTCAAACTGTTGTATCTCCAAATAGCACTAATTTGCAGGTTCAGATTGAGGTGTGCCTAGAAGGTATTCGCAGATGTGAGCCCCTGAATTGCCAGGCCATTACAGTTGAATCAAGCTCCTTAAGCTTTATTCAGGCCTTACAGAGACAAAAAGCAGGTCAATTATGGAAATGGAAGGAGGATTTGAAGTTGGTTAGTGGCAGAACAATAGTAAAATTCATCCCTAAGGCAATAAACAAACCTGCCCTGCTGCTAGCCCAATATGGAGAAGCCACAGACCAACAGCTATTCAGAAAACTCCTCCAAGCAGATGCTTCCAATATGTCCAACATCATCAGGAAAAGGAGTAGCACTTTTCACATCTCGGACCATGGCTGATCCATAGCTGTTCTAGGAAAGGCCCAAACATCAGGCAATTAGAATAGTCTGAATGCCCCTGTCTGCTGAAGTTAGGACAGGTTTGCTGAAGTTATTCTTGATCTCTCGGCCACCAGCTTGCTGAAGTTAGAGCTGGTTAGCCTTGCATGTTTAATCAGGCCCCAGTCTGCTGTAGTTAGGACTGGACTTGCCAATGCTTTGTGACACTAACTACAGGACAAGACTCCAGCCATCAGATCTATGGTTTGGCAATGAGAAGATTCGGCTTAATAGATCTGCAATTCTTCAAGATGACAAGACTGCCTGCTGAGCAGTATTGAGAACGAACTTCTACTTAATGTAACTTAAAGAAAGCTGACCAGTACAGAAAACTCAAATTATGTAATCAAAGGAAGTCAAGCTGAGATGAGAATGCTCATTCTTGAGTAAAATTGAAAGCTACAAATCAAGTTATAATCTCAAGGAGCTTTCTCCCAACAATCCCACGTATCACATCTAGTGATCTTTTGTATAGCTATAGGCTGCTTTTGCTCTCATAGTAAAACAAGGTAGGCTTTTGTAAATGGAGGAGTCCTCCACATTTAATCTAGTATTTCCTCCTCTTGATCACATTCCCATTAGTGCATGTAAATGTGTATGGGATCAAAAGGAGTTTTTGTGATGTACGAGTGATTTTAGGGTAAGTTCATCACTCACAAATTATCTAATAAAATTGGGAGTGGCGCCCCATCTCGAAATAGAGGTTCTGCCGACCAAAAAAAAAGCATCGCTTTTAATAAATTTTCTAAGGGCTTCATACCGCTCAGGGGGGTAACACACCGCAAAATTCTTCTTATGCTTACTATCAAATGGAAGATAGCAAACCATGATCATATACGCAATTCATTTATATATTCCTAGTAACAGTACAAATAGGAGATCCAACATGACTGTATTAAGACTTAAGCAATTAGGGTTAAGCTAGCTTATTGCCAGAAAGCAAATAGGAGCTCGTACATAGATCAGAGGACGCTCATCCCAGGCAGGCAGCAGGGGCTTCGGGTCTGAGGTAAGCCTTCCTTTATCATTGGTAGGCAAAGGACTAAGCGAAGATGGCTGTGTTTGTTTGTTAATAAGCAAATTGGTAAGTAAGCGCGAAGAGTACAAATTTCTTTCTGTATTCAAGCCTCTTTCTAGTCGCTCGTACTCTTATTGTAGTGTGAGTCTTGAAAGTGTACCCGAAGTTAGGGGCAATCAGCAAGAACTCCTTTAAAGCTTAACGCCCTCTCTCTTAATGACTTTTCTTAGGGAGTAGGATCTGTTACCTAGGAGCGAGGAGAGAAGTAATCTGTCTTTTTCAAGCAAATAGGAGTGGGGTGGCGGTCGTGCTAGGAAGCGATAAAGACAAAACGATTATTGGCCCCTTCAACTACTTAGACGCAGGATAGAAGATGATGGAGCAGCATACCGGAGAAAAACAAAAGTCCTAATTCAAAAAAGAAAATGAAAAAAATTGAATTCTTCAAAGAGGCATCATGTTCACTAGCTTATTCTGATATAGACAACGTTTGGAGAATGGATAACTAGAACAGATCGTTAAAGGCCTTACACTATGTCTGGAATAGCGGCCTTAGAGCTTCTACTACTATCGGCTGCGTAACTGTCGGAGAATCGGTGTCGTGGTGGTGCTACGAGATGGCGATTTATGGTATAGAAGAATAGATCCGCGGACCTATTGATTGACGTATATTGGATATTGATTTCTCCCACCAATTAATTTTTCAACATTTTTATGAATATATATTAGTAGATTCTGGTTCAGTAGATATTATTCATAATAAAAATGAATCAGGATATGTTACTCATTCAAATTGTAGTATTAAAAGAGTTTTGAATTCAACTGATTTTAGAAATATTTATAATATTCAATCATTTTCCATGCCATATGATCCACAAGGATATAATTATCAGGATTACAAACAAGCTTGGAAAATTTAGCAGGACCGTATATATGCAAAATAATCCAAAATAAATTAAAGTGAATTAATAATACCTTCTAAAATAAAGATAGAGATTCTAAAATAAAGATAAAGTAAGATAGATAAGTAAGGAAAACAGAGAGTGAATTCAAGATGAGATTTTATTTCTGAAAACATGCGATGCTTAATACATTGAGTACTTCTCTTTTTATAGGAGAAATATTCCTATTACAGTGTTTTTGAATATGATTTTGAAATCCGGAATCTACTTTATTATTGAATAGACTAGACATCTTTGCTTTGTTTTGGAAGTGACCTTTGAATGACCTTTGAGTAGCCAACTTTTCTGGAATCTTTTGCTTTAGGTCTTCATCATCTTTATGTCTCTTTCAGCTTTTTCTGCTTTTCTGATTCCTTGATATGTTGCTTAATTATCTCTGTCCGATATGAGAAATAATTCTTCTTGGTTTTGGTGACATAGTAATTCCACCATGATTGAATCTCCTTATCTTTTCTTGATTGTCCTGATTGTATACAGTCTTTATATTGTCTTTCTGGATGAATATGCTGAGGATTTGAAGTACCAATTTCCCTTTGTTCCAGTAATTTAATGATATTTGTAGAGGCTGTCTTGAAATTTTGATGTTTTATTGCCTTTAGATCCATATCCTGCCTTTTTGTAGTGAAAACCTGCAGAATAAAATTTATATTATTCTTTTCTCCTTTTTTAATAATCAAAGGGATCCTGTGCCATAGGGCCTCCGAAATAATCTTCTTGAATAGGGCTTTGTGTTGATTATGAAGAAAATTGAGGTTGTACTTGAGATTGCTGTTTCATATTCTTGAATGCCAAATATTGTTGAAATTCTTCCGATGCAGCATTATTTTGTTCTTTTGTTCTTGGAATTGATGGACTAGGTTGAGTGGGCTGAGATCTTGGGCTTTGTTGTATTGGGCTGGAATTTTGTTTATTGTTTACCCATGTTCTTGTTCCTGTTTCAAAATATTTTGCTACTGCATGTGGGCAACAAATTGCTGGATCACATTTTTCCCACCATTTAATTTTGAATTGTCTGACCAATGACATGGGCTTCGGTTTTGGTTGAGCTTGAATGACTTGGAATTACCAACACCATATCCATGTTATTGGGTTGATTAACTCACTCAAAATCCACTCTATAATAAATTCCACAGTCAAACTCCCCTCCTCGCTCTTGATACAGCTCTTTCAAAATCTGATTGTTTATTTTTCTTTTCTGAAAAAAAGAATGGAATTTGCATTAGTTATTTTAATTCTTTTCAAGTTCTTTCCTTTGCTGATCACTACGTAGCTTGTGTGGCTACTATGATGGCTGCAAAACGAAGTAAAAAGATTAACATGGGAGTGACCGATAGAATCTCAACTCTTCCAAGAACTCTTATTGATGATATTGTTGCCTTCTTGCCCATTGGATGCTATTTTCCTGAATTATCTTCTATGCGTGAACAACCCATTGCCTGGATCGATGAAGCTGGTAGATACAATTTTCCTGAATTATCTTATATGCATGAACATTGTCAATCTGAGGCAAGTAGAGATGAAACTTTTGATGGTACAGAGCTAAATCGAGCTCATGAAATAAAGTAGCTAAATGGAGCTTTTGATGGTACTACTTGATTTCATGAGCTACATTTAGCTCCATCAAAAGATCCATTTAGCTACTTGATTTCATGAGCTCCATTTAGCTCCGTACTATCAAAAGCTTCATCTCTACTTGCCTCAGATTGGCAATGTTCACACATAGAAGATAATTCAGGAAAATAGCATCAACCAGTTTCATTGATCCAAGCAATGGGCTGTTCACGCATAGAAGATAATTGAGGAAAATAGCATCAATTCGTTCTCATCTCTCACTCTAAAAATGCTCTTTTATAAACAAGGAAAAAAAGGGCAAAATTAATTTTCATGCAGAGATTTCTATTTCTAGATAAAAAAATTTGTTAAATGAATTTCTTTTAAACTTATTTCTACATAAAATTAATTTGGCACAAAGTTCTAGAACTGTACATTCACTCATCCCACCAACAATACCGCAAATAATTCAAATATAGCTCATGTTATTCAAACATAGCTCATGAGTGGCGTTGGTGGCTTACACGTTGGCCATCCAAGTGGCAAGGCAGCTTTTTTTTTATTATTATTCTTGTCTATTTATTTTTAATTTGAAATTTAGCCCCTGATTTTTTTGTAAAGTAAGAAAGTACCCAAAACTACAATTATGTTATGCAATTAGATCCTAGCAATTTACAAAATTGAATTTCCATTGCTAACCTGAATTCAACCTTTTCCAGGCATAGATAACTGCCTATAAAAACTGGTTTAAAGCCTTGTTTTTCTTCTTAAAATTGATTTTAGTCAACTATATTAAAAAAATTCCAAAATCATTGTAGCCTTGTAGTAAGTAAATTAAGTAAATGATACAAGGTCATGAAACATGGAATATTGGACGAAGAAGGCCAGACAAATAGAAATGTTAGAGAACTACAGAAACCTCACCTTAGTTGTACTGTCTTGCCTTATTCTCTCTTCTTCAGTCTGGAAATATAAAATCCATCTAAGATCAGTAGAAACACAACTTCACAACATAAAGAAGTACAAGATTATAGCAGTAAAACCAAACAAATGCCATCCAAAACACATCAGTGAGGTAATAGGATAGAGGAAGAGCACAGAAAGCACTGGCCTGGGAACCATTTCCAAAAGTTCTTCATCTAATCCGTAAACTTCATAACACTCTGCCTCATCAGGTGGCACGCCAAGGCCCCAAAGGAACTGCCAATAATAAAACCCAAATTCCGTACATAGCCCCATTTTATCTCTTTCGTTTGCATGTCAGTTTGTTTATGGCTTAGCGTGTTAGAGTTGTAATTGCTGTTGCATATTCTACAATCACTATCAAATTGCATCAAGAATGGGGATAACCATATAGAAGGCTATTTGTAATGCATATTCTGCAACTTAAATGCAGCAATAATGCAGATGAATGCATTAGGTTTCCAGCATCAAAAGAAACATGTGGATGATTAATGCGATTTCCATCACAGATTAAACAACATTAGAGGAAAATATACAAATGTAAGGCTTTGTAGCACATTTATACGCAAAGAACATATGCCGAAGACACCCCTACTCTGTGTCAAAAGATCATTTCAAAGAGAGAAAGTCTTAACCAGAAAAATATTTCAAGCCAAAAACTAAAACAAGATTGCAACAAATCATAACGTTTTAGTTAACTCAATTCTCCTTCTGGAGATCATAAAAATTGGCAATCAAATGACATTTCACAAGTAAGATCAAAGAAATATACACAGGTGGAACATATAATGCTAACTTCAGGGATTTGAATAAGAGATTAGTATTGAAATCCTTCTATGCCACACATACAATCAAATGCACAGAAGTGAGAAGAGCACCTATAGACTCAGTCTTGGACATTGGTGATTGAAATAAAAGTCTTACAAAAGGATTGTAAAGTCATGCTTTTTAGCCATTTCTTACACCTGAAGAGCTTTTTCTTTTGTTTAGCATTTTATGCGGGAAGGAGAAGCCAGTGGGGGTTGCAAAAATCAGAAAAACTTGGGTTAAAATAGAGGGAAAATGACAGCCATTTTTTAGTTGACCATTTTGTGTGAGAGAGCTAAAGTAGCATAAGACCGTAATGGGTATTGATAAACAAAAAATCAGTATCAAAGATATTACCTTGTAATCTTCACTCTCGCTTGCAAGATATTTGTCCTCAACTCCTCCAAAGCAAAATCTAATCATAGTCTGGGCACATTTGTGACCTTTAAATGTGTAAACCATACTCGGGTGTTTCCCTCTCTCTATGTTCCAGAGATGTATCTCGTGGTCTAAGACATTAACTAACAAGAAATTATTGTCCTCTGAAAGTTAGATTGAAGTGATCTGTTTTCTCTCCTCAAAAAGTTTCCACTGAACATTTGTATCCTTTTCAAACATTAGAGGTGAAAACTTTGTACAAAGGGTTATAATTTGCTTCCCATCATTGGTTATGGCAATTTCAATGATATTGGTAGTTTTTCCAAATTACCAGCGTCGAATCTCGTTGCCAGCCAAATCCTTCAAGTAGATGTTCTTGTTTGTCATGCTATATGCTGACCATCAGGCAACCATCCACATGAAACCACCCCAGTTTCTTCATAAGTTTCGCGACATGTACCAAACTTGACATCCCAACATATTAGAGCTTCCTCCAATCCACATGTGAGGAGCACTTGTAACTGGCTTCTTGTGCTCTTTCAATGTATGCTTCATTGATATGAAACCACCATCCCTCACCTTTACTCTTAGATATCAGTTACATTTATGTAATTCACTCATATGGACGAAATTAAAGGACGAAATTCCCGAAAAATATCATTTCCAAACCTCTTTTCCAATATCATATTTACATCTTCAAAGATAATTCAACTTAGACGGAGAAGAGAGAGAAGAGAGAGAAAAGAGAGAAGAGATGGAGAAGAGAGTTTTTTTTTATGACTAGAATACAGAGCGGCACAGCCGACCCTATGCCATTGGGAAGGAAAGTATAGTAATGATAACAAAGGAATGATGTGATTGCCATTAAGAGAGAGACTTCAGTGGTCATTGGGAAAATTGATATGGCGTATTGAAATTGATATGGCTAATGGAATATTTGACGAGGAAGCTGGAGTTAAATATCTTTTTCAAGTTCAATGGTCATGTAAAACGAAAATCGAAGAGTCTCATTAATTCTTGATGAAGAATTCATGAGTCCGAGGTAGTCAAAGTGTTGGACAAAAATCGAGAAACAAATACAATGACCGTTGAACTTATTAAATTGTAATGAATCTTTCAACGGCGTAACAATAGTCTCGCCTCGGTTTTGCACTGTTTTCTTTAGTATGAAATTTCGATTCTTAACTTGTTTGGTACCATTTATTTTGTGGGTCATTTTTTTCAGCCAATCACAATTCACCAAATGCGAATTTATCAAAAGAGGAAAAATAAACTGCGTCTGGACTTACATCCAGACGTGCATCCGGACGACTGGATGAACAAAAAGTTTTGTTCATCCGGACGTTACATCCGGACTTGCTTCCGGGTGTCCGGATGAATGTTTTTATTTTAATTTTGGTTATTTTAGGGTAACTAATGCTTGCACTATAAATACGTATGTTTTCCATTGTTGCTTTTTATTTGTCGTTTCTTATTTTCTCTCATCTTCTTCTCTCTCTGTTTTTTTTCTGTGCTTTTATCTTTCTCCTTTCCCGATCTTCGCCTTTTTTGTATAATTTATACAATATTAAATTGTTTCTAATTTTTAATAACCTAAAAGTCATTGTCAAGATTATTATCTTCTTAATGATATTAGTGGTGATGGATTTATATTTTTTTTATTTCATATTGATTGCTATGTTAATTGATTGAGATAAAGTTATAAATTATATGTAAATGTAATTTTTATTTATAAAGATCTTAAAAGAATAAAAAAATTGAAAGAATAAAATAAACTAATAATTTAAATTTAAATAGTATAGTATAATATTAAAATTAGAATAATAATTTAAATTAAATTAAGATATAGAGTTCTGAAATGAAGAGAATTATGAATAAATACAAAATAAAAAAAATTTATTAGGTAATAAATAAATATAGGTTGGGGTATGCATAGATTTTAGACTAATGAAATATATATACGGTTATGTTTAAATTAAATATACATATTGATGTTAAATATATGTTTACACGAATTTTTTAAAGTATTTATATGTTTTAGCGAGTATTTATGTTCAATATAAGCTTATATATATTATGTGTGTGTATGTATGTTCTCAAACGATTTAAAACCAAATTAAAATTATCTATTTCGGCAATATTCTAAAAAAATAGTTAATTATAATAATTAATATTAAAATTATAAAATTAAATTATCCCAATAAAAAAATCCAAAAAATCCTATTCTAAAAAACTAAGCCCTGGGCTACCGCACCTGGTGCGGTTTGCCCAAAAACTAGTTATATATTAATGCCTATACTTACTGGCATTAACATTAATAAGTGGAAACATTCACAAAAAACTGCCTGCAAGATCCTTATTAATCTTTCACTTCAACCCTTCCTCTTTACTTATTGAACTTATACCATTTAAGTAACTCTTATATCTAATGTTGAAAATAATTTGCAAACAAATTTTTTTTAATTTCAAAATGATAACAAAAATTCACAGCATTTAGAGTTGATAGAGCTGAAGGTGCAAAAATAGCATGTTTTTCGTCAAAAAACTTGTGCAATAACCTATGAAAAATGGTAATTTTTCAAAAAAAAATTAAATCCAACTTTTAAACATTAGATTGCATGTTACTAATTGTAATGGGTTGGGAGGGGGGGTTTGTGTTTACGAAAATAGCATGTTTTTACCCAAAAAAACGTGTGCTATAACTAATGAAAAAAAATGTGATTTTTCAAAAAACTTGATTCTTTATTTTTTTACATCCGTTACTAATTGCTATGGGGGGTACAAAAATAACATTTTTTTTGCCAAAAAAAATATGTGTGCTATAAAAAAAATAGTGATTTTTTTTTAAAAAAATTTATTCACATTTTTTTTACATTAGTAATAAGATTGCATTTTTCAAATTATTATGGGTTCAAAAATAGCATATTTTTTGCCAAAAAATAGGCGTTATAACTCATGAAAAATAGTGATGTTTCAAAAATAAATTGATGTTCAAGTTCTTAATACTCCTTTTAGCAAATTGCAAGCAAAAGCAGCCACTTCACTTATTCCAGCAGAAAACATTCCAAGAGCTTTAACTCCCTATCCTAATCAAACTGGTAGTTCATCTACTTCTACTCCATCCAATCCAAAATCTCCATATATTCCAAAATCCGAAATAGAACATATGATTCTAACTTCATTCAAAGATGTTCCTAGTATCTCTATATTAATAGAATATTATACTAAATATTTCAATTCAAATTATTATTGGTTTTCAGAAGATTTAAATAAAAGCCGTACTTTTTATGAATTCATTTTAGTTGATTCTGAGTCAGCTGACATTACTCATATTAAAAATGATTTTGGTCAAGTTAGTCATTCAAAATGTGTTATTAAAAAGGTTCTTGATTACAACTCTTTTGGAGATTATTACACTCAAAAATCATTTTCTATTAAATATCTTCCTCAAGGATACAATTACGAAGATTACAAAAATGCATGGTTTAGAACGTTTTATTTCAGACCATTTGATCATTCAAGGTTTTTTACTTTTCATGAAGATGTAGATATATAGAAATTATCCTTTGTGGTTTTATGATTGGTGGAATACTCATAGACCTGAAGAGAGTATTTTGCCTACAAAAGCAAAGGAAGGATTGCAAAAATATATTAGAGAAAGAGATATGCAAACATATATGAAAATAATTCAATGGCATACTGAACTTAAAGTTCCATGGATATGGTGTTGGCAATTTCAAATTAAGCAAATTAGACCCAAACCTAAACCATTATCCTTGGTCCGACAATTTAATATTAAATGGTGAGATACCTATAAACAAGAAGCCTGTTGTTCAAAGGCTGTTGAAACACTTATTCAAACAAGCAAACGACCATACATTAATTTTCAAACTCAAAGCCCAAATACACAACAAAGCCCAAAATCAATTCAAAAAATAAACCATCCTGAACCAGTCCAAATACAATCCCCAGATACTCAAAATACCCCTCATTCCAAATCAGAAATGGAAGAATTCTTTCAAATGTATATGGCATTCAAAAACTCAAAAGAAACACAAATTCAACAAGAACCTAAGCTTTCAGTCGATTCCAGTCAAAGACGAAATCAAGAAGATTTCTATGGAGGACCTCTTGCTCAAGATCCATACAAAATAGAATTAAAAAAAAGAGAGTACTAATGAATGGTTTATTTTCAGAAATTTACCGAAAAAAGGAAAGAAATGCAAAAAGCAGAATCAATTCAAAATGTTTCGGTATTAATAATTAAAAGAGAAACAGGGGTGACAAACCCACAAGTTCATTACAAAGACAGAAGCAGTTACGAAGACACAATTCAATCAGGACAGCATTGCAAGGACCACAATATTCAAAGTTGGTGGAATTATTATGACAAGAAGACTAAACAGAATTATTTCAAGATAAGGACAGAGGCTATAAAGCTGAATGGGATAGCAGCCCAAAATTCAAACATTCCAAAAGCATGACGGGATATAAAGAAGGATCAAGCACGTGAAGAATTGACAACCATATTCAAAAGAGATTCCGGATTTCAAATATAGAATTCAATATATGATGTAATAGATTACTTTTCTTTGTCTATAAATTAAGAAATCATGTATGTATTAAGCATCGAATAAAATAGAATTGAAATTCGCATTCTCTCTCTCCCTTATCTACAATATTTTCTATTATTTCCCGATCCTGCTTATTGCGTGCACTTATTTTAAAAGGGGTAAAAAATGACAAGTTTTTTTGACAAATCTCGTGTTTTATAACACACGAAAATTTCTGAATTTTCAAAAAGTTTGAGTACCCAATTCTTTTAGATCAGTCGATATATTTCTTGAACTTATTT
Organism: Ophiorrhiza pumila; assembly: GCA_016586305.1. Lineage (NCBI taxonomy): Eukaryota > Viridiplantae > Streptophyta > Magnoliopsida > Gentianales > Rubiaceae > Ophiorrhiza > Ophiorrhiza pumila. The sequence goes on from BLIW01000006.1 coordinate 37,321,542, forward strand.
TAAATGGGTTCAAAAACTGCTAGTTTTTTCGACAAAATCTCGTGCCCTGTAACTCACAAAAATTTCTGATTTTTCAAAAAATTTGAGTCGACAAATTTTTTAAATCAGTCTATAGATTGCATGCACTTATTTTAAAAGGGGTAAAAAATGACAAGTTTTTTTCACAAATCTCGTGTTTTATAACACACGAAATATTCTGAATTTTCGAAAAGTTTGAGTACCCAATTCTTTTAGATCAGTCGATATATTTCTTGAACTTATTTTAACTGGGTTCAAAAACTGCTAGTTTTTTCCACAAAATCTCGTGCTCTATAACCCACAAAAATTTCTGATTTTTTAGAAAATTTGAGTCGACAAATTTTTTACATCAATCGACTATTTTAAATGGGTTAAAAAATGACAAGTTTTATTGACAAATCTCGTGTATTATAACAAACTAAATTTTCAGAATTTTCGAAAAGTTTGAGTACCCAATTCTTTTAGATCAGTCGATATATTTCTTGAACTTATTTTAAATAGGTATTTATGTTAAGCTGTTCAATTTCAACCCTAAAAAATATTCATTATTATTGATTTATATAACAATTTATTTTCCTCCTTAAATAATAAGCAAAAGCTTTTTTTTTGTTGTTTTTTGTTTTTTATTGACTTTTTCCTACATCAAACATAGTTTTTTACATAGCCATTGGGGCTAGCCTAGTGGTTAGGGAGTTAGCTTCCCGACTTACAGGTATAGAGTTCGATTCCTGTAGGATGCATGTGAGGGTGTGTGTGTTATAAAAAAAAACATAATTTTTTACATATCATTATTCTCTAAATGTAGTAATAATTCATTTTTAATTAGCATTAATAATTTTTCAAAGTTCACATTTTGGATAGAATTAAGAAAATTATTTTGTATATCTCCAAAAAAAAATAACATGTACTACAAATGTTGGATGTAAACTATTAAAAATTGTAAAAGTGGAAAATTTTTAAATTATATTTAATATAAATATAGGAAAATAACATATTATAAAACATAATTCAGAAAATATGCATAAAAGCAACACCATGCACCTTCTTAAAAATTACTTGCCAACACCTTATTAAACAATGGAATGTTTGAATTGAAATGTGAAAATATATCTCCATTGAATAATATATTTGAATTGTTTCAATTGAGATATAAAAAATTTACGATTCTAAATTAAGATAGAAAAATAAAAATACATCTCAAATGAATAATATACTTGTGGTATTGTTGGTGGTTAAATTGAGATGTAAATTGAGATGTAATATATTTGAATTGTTTCAATTGAATGCAACGTTCTGGAGCTTTGCGTTTAATTTCATGTTTGAATTCAATTGTAAAAAATTAATTGGGAAAATTTGTATTAAGGGCAAATAACTCCCAACTCTACCAAATAACTACCTACTCCAATATATACTTTAATAATAATAATAATAATAATAATAATAATAATAATAGCACTAGTAATATTAATAATAATATTATTATTATTATATTAATAATAATATTAATATTAAATAAATAATATTAATAATAATTCATTAATAATAATATTATTAATATAATTCATATTAATTAATAATAATTATTATTAAATAATTATAATAATATTATTATTAAAAATATTATTAATACTAGTAATATTAATAATTAATAACTATTATAATTATTAATAATATTATTACTATTAATGATTAATATTAATAATTAATAATATTAATTATTAATAATGATTATAATTAATAATATTAATCATTAATAATAATATTAATAATAAATAATGATAACAATAATTAATAATGATAATAATATTAATAATGACAATATTGTTAATAATTAGTAATGATAATAATATTAATAATTATAATATTGTTATTAATAATAGTAATAATAAAAATAAATATTAATAATAATAAATAATATGTGAATTCTAATAAGGGTAAAATAGAAATTTTGACTGATTCTTAATATCATACACATAATAATTTAATTTGAATAATGATAGGGATTACGAATTTTTTAGTACGAATTAGTAATTACACTAAACGTAAAATTTTATCATTAATTAATAAATGAATAAAAAAGAAAATTTGTGAGTTTGCCTGAGCTTATAAAGACAGGTGAAATAAAAACTTGGCAAAAGTTAAGTTTAACAATAATTTCAAAATTTTACATCTTTTAAAATAACCTAGCAAAAGTTAAGTTTAATAATAGTTTCAAAAATTTACATCTTTTAAAATAACCAAGCAAAAGTTAAAAGTTAAGTTTAATAATCATTTCAAAAATTTACACCTTTCAAATAATGCCCGGGGCAACAGCACATTGTGCGGTATGCCTAAAACTAGTATAAAATAAACATGAACTTCATATTCTATTTTTTTTTTTGGTTAATTACCAATGACCCCCACGTGGTCGGCCGAACTTCTTAAACAACCCCATATGCTGAAAAAACCTACCAATAACCCCCACGTGTTCTATTTTTAAATGGAAAGTGAATGGAAAATAGGTATACTAACAGTACCGTTTAAACTTCCAACAATAACCTCTCACATTTTTTTCAATTCAAATCATTACATCTTTAAATTGTTAAAGTTTTAGGATCAAACTTTAAATTATTAAAGTTTTGAGGTAAAAATTAATTTTGAAATTTTCTTTTTTTTTCCTCGGTCACCACTATCGTTTTTCTTCCAGCACCGCCATCCACCACCCTTCACCTCCATCACACTGCCACCACCACTTTGGTAATCATCAACACCACTTTAAAGTGAAATTCAAAAGCCAAAATAGCTCTACAACGAAACCACGTTTAATAAAAAAAAAACTGAACAATCTTTTCCATCTCTTATCAAAGTCTTCTGCGCTAAAAATCTCTCCTCTTTGGTCACTATGAACATTACTGGGAGGTGAATCCTAAAAACAAAACCACGATTAACAAAAAAAAAATCGGCAAAACACAAATACATCCGCATATGCCAAATTCTTAGCTCAATGTACCAACTCCGATTTCCATCTCTATTCAAAGTTTTTTGTGCTGAAAAAGCTCTCCTCTTTGGTCACCATCACCACCACCACCACCACCAGATCACCATCACTGAGGAAGTGAAATTCAAATACAACAAAACCACGTTTAAAAAAAAAAATGGCAACACACAAATACATCCAAATTATGAACTCCATATACCTATTTCGGTCCCATTAAATCTCTGACCAGTAGACCCACCTGTTCAAACTCCCTGTACAACATCAAATTTTCTGTCAATGCAAAGTCTTCACCAAATCAACCCAATCGTCTAACGAATTTTCTACAAAAAAATTATGATTTGTGAACTGCATAATATGGAAATCTTCATGAATCTGTGATTGTCAATGTCGAAGCGAATCAAGGATCTCAGAGAGATTGCCCACCAACCCGAATTTGAAGAAATTTGGAATTTGTGAAAAAAAATTTGGCAGTGAGGATGGCTTTTAGATTTCATGGGTAGGATGGTGGTGGTGGACTGGGTGATGAGAATTTGGAAAGATTGGTGAAGAAGAAAGGAAAAGAGAAAGAAAAAAAAAGTGAAAAAAATTTGGTGAGGATGGCTTTTAGATTTCAAGGGTAGGATGGTGGTGGTAGACACCGTAGTGAGAATTTAGAAAGAAATTGGGCGAAGAAGAAAGGAAAAGAGAGAGAGAAAAAAATTCTAGAAGATATGGAAAGTGTAGTTTTGGAATATTATTTATATCTTTCGTAGGGAAATATTAATAAGCGTTAGAAAAGACGCGTGTGCAACACTTTCCGTTAGTGTGTGTAGTTACCGTTCGCTTTCCACTTAAATTAGGACTATATGGGGGTTATTGGTAGGTTTTTTCAGCATATGGGGGTTATTAAGAAGTTCGGTCAACCACATGGGGTCATTGGCAATTAACCCTTTTTTTCCAAATCGAGCTTATATACATGGTGCCGATCGCACCGTCACAAAAAAAACGATAAACATGGAGTACTAAACCATTACATATTTTTCAAATTACATGTAAACTTAACTTTTAACCACCCTAGAGTGATCCAAAGCAAGTGCTGCACTAGTTCACCATATTTCATATACTGTCCTTTCATACAGCCTTCCAACTAATAAACATAACAGGCAAGGAAGTCCATGCGCAAATATGCATCAAGTCAAGAGTGTAACCTACAACAGTTCACCTGAGCCAGCACTTCTAACCTCTTTCTCCACACAAAGCAAAGCATAATCATGAATTAATTCAAAGCAAAAAACTACAAAGCAACAAACAAAGCAAACTACAAAGCAGAAAACCACTCCCACAACAAACAGCACACCCTATCAGCAAAACACACACACCCTATCAGCAATAAATTGGTTCTGCTTTCAATTTGCCATCCACTAAGTAATAATCAAACCTCACAAACCTAGGAATTTCAGGTTTTGAGGGTAATCGCTTGATTAGCCTTTTAGGAGGAATATGTGCCTCTGCATCTATGCATATACAAGATGAATTTTCATCAGTAGGAGTGCCATTGGGATCTTTGCTGAAACTTGTGCTGACCGGTTTTGGGGATAATGGATTAATAACCCATTTAGGAGGTATATGTGCCTCTGCATCTATCAATTTAGGAGGCATCTGTGCCTCTGCATCTATGCATTTGCAAGATGAATTTTCATCATTAGGAGTGCCATTGGGATCTTTGCTGAAACTTGTGCTGACCATTGCAACCACAAATAAGGCAGCAACACTAACTATATGGCTATCAAGAAACACGGAAAAAGAAAAATGAGTCTCTTTTAATGATACAAGAATATTAAGCAGAAAAAAAAGAGAACATACCAGTTGAAGAGTCGTCATTCGATCGCCCCAAATAGTGAAAACCAAAATCAGAGTTGATGAATTGAGTTTCATGGTAATGCTTAGTTGTGAAAACCTACCTTTTATAAGAGTTTTAGTTCTCTGTTTTCTGTTTTTTTAAAGAATGACATGACAGAAATAACGACCATTTGGTCAAAACAATAATTTCATTACAACCACAATAAATGTTGAGTTTGATTGATAGACAGCTTCTTTCTCATTTCCATTTCCCAATAAACACTAGTCCGGGATTCATTTTTGCTTCTCAGTAGTGCAAATCAAGTATTTGCTGTCGTCATTGAGCTGTCTAAAACTGGCTCATAATCTTCATTATTATCTAACAGCTTAAAAGATTTTCCTGTTTCAAAAACAAGAAATAAGTAACGAGTTTCTTAATTACCTAAAATGTCTTGCATTATTAGGTGACAAAAAGATTTGACAATAACAAGAAACAAACACTTGAATTTCACATGACAAAATCATACATACATATTTCTTGCTCCCAAATCAAAACCCACTTCAATTTCCTATCTTTCAACAGCCAAAATCAATATGAAGAAAACTTCAAGCACCATTTCAACTAAAATCTGCACCAGAAAACCTCATGAACTCCAATTAACTTATATTAAGCAAAAGAACCACCAATGTTCATATTCACAACTAAAAGTTTTCAACAAAAGTATTCACATCAAAACTTTAAATTTAAATAGATTAAAGAGATTAAAAAAAACAGAATTCAAATACAAATCAAACTCTTAGAGGGAACATTTTACATCTTAAAACCTCATAAACCATTCTTCCAAAAAAAAATTAAAACGAGAAGTTTCTTATTACATCAATCTTTTAAGCTGAAAGATCGAAATGCAGGAGAGGAAACAACTTTATTTACCAAAAAAAAAACAAAGAAGAAACCTTGAGAACACGACAAATACCTTAATTATTTAGGACTTTTGCACAAGGAGTGTGAGCACAGCTAGCAAATTCTTGACTTCTCAACCTACAGTGGCCAAAAATATAAGACAGTTAAGGCCTTAGCAAGATAAAATTAAAATGAAATTTATGAAAGATAATGGCTTAGGACTTGGTGATTGTCTGTTTATAAGAAACTTATGGTTAAGAAATCACAATCTACCTCCTTGTTCGTCACCTCAGTGCCCGTCTTCTCACGATACCCAAAACATTTTACCGACACTAAAGCCCTAGGCTTCGAGATGCTTGAAAATTCAAGGTTTTACATAAAGATTAACAGTCTTAATGGAGGAATCGAAAGATTCAGGAATTATTCGATTGATTGAAGGGGGGTTTCGGTCGATTAGGGAGAGGATTTCATTGAGGGGGACATTTCGTTTTTGTGTTTTCCTAGTAAGATGAAATTATTTTATTTTTTCCTATTAATAGAATTTATTGTGTTTGTTTTTCTGTTTTTCTATAATAAATTTTTCAATTAAACACAAAGTCACAATGATTATTTTTTGTACGGTTTTTATTAATAATATTAAATTTAAATATTAAAATTTTAATAATAGTAATAAATTTTATTATCAATTATCGTCAAAATTAAATAAAGAATATTAATTTAAATTTTATTTTAATAACTCTAATAATTTTATATTTTTTAACATAAATTCTCAACAAATCCGTACTCTCTATCATTATTCAAATTAAATTATTATGAGTATGAGATAAAGAAATCATTATAATAACTAATATGATATATAAATATTGTCGAAATATGTACTAATTTTTTTAAATTTTTTCCATATAATTACAACCAAATAAATTCACTACAACAAGTGTACAAAAAGTTAAACAAAATCAATCAATGTTCAACAAACATAGCTTGATGTACACTCATAAAATTGAAACAATAATAATAACAACGATAATACTTTAACAAAAATTTTAGTACCCGGTGAGACTAAAATTTTACTTTAACAAAATTATCTGTTTTCCTATAATAATTTTTTCAATTAAACACAAAGTCACAATGATTATTTTTTTTACGGTTTTTTTTAATAATATTAAATTTAAATATTAAAATTTTAAAAATAGTAATAAATTTTATTATCAATTATCGCCAAAATTAAATAAAGAATATTAATTTAAATTTTATTTTAATAACTTTAATAATTTTATATTTTTTAACATAAATTCTCAAAAAATTCGTACTATCTATCATTATTCAAATTAAATTATTATGAGTATGAGATAAAGAAATCCAAATCCACAAAAAATAAGCACCTAACCTTGAAAAATAAGAAACTAAATAAAGTACAACCCATTTTAGAATAACCACATGAATGTCTATTGTAACATATCTAGAATAACTCAATAAACACGAGAGAATTAGGTAATGCCACTTGTCTTTTACTTGTGACATGTTCCAAAGCTTGAGATAGGCTCATAGCATGCTTTTTCATTAGATATAGATTCACCCAAGATTAGTACGTGGCATTGTTTACACCAAGGATACGGAGATTAATTTATCTCCTTTTCTTCTGACAGACATGGTTTCCAGCCGTTATACTTATCTTGCCATAATATGAAACCAAAACCGCGTAAAACTAGACTTTTATGTTTTAGCAATTCCAAAATTAGTACAAAGAAATACACACAAGGCTAAAATCATTTCAAAGTAGTATCATAAAGAAAGAAATGTTATGTTTAGAGCAAAAAGTGTATAACAAATCCACAAAAAATAAGCACCAACCTTGAAAAATAAGAATAGATAAAGTACAACCCATGTTAGAATAACCACATGAATGTCTATTGTCACATATCTAGAATAACTCAATAAACACGAGAGAATTAGGTAATGCCACTTGTCTTTTACTTGTGACATGTTCCAAAGCTTGACATAGGCTCATAGCATGTTTTTTCATTAGATAAGCAACCTCTATAGGTACACTCCTAGATATTCCCGTTAAGCAATGAACCAAAACAGCCCCACTTTTCTTAGCTTCGTCAATGAATTCAAAGCAATTAACAAGAATAATGATATATATGCGATACAATACGGAATTGTTTTATATATATATATATATATCACGGATCCGAAGTTTCAGTTCGAATTCACCCAGGATTAGTACCTGGCATTGTTTACACCAAGTCTACGGGGATTACTTCATCTCCTTTTCTTCTGACAGACATGGTTTCCAGCCGAAATACTTATCTTGCCATGATATGAAATCAAAACCGCATAAAACTAGAATCATAAGTCTAAAACTTTTATGTTTTATAGAATTCCAAATTCAATTTACAAAATGCTGTAAAAATTGTCCAAAGTGGCTGTAATGACTAAAATCCCATAATAAATTTCATTCCTGCCATAGTTATTTCAAATGGTCATAACTTTGTAATCAAAGATCCAAATAATGTGAAACCAAAACCATATATAAGAGATACAATACGGAATTGTTTTTTATATATATATAACGAATCAGAAGTTTCAGTTCGAATTCACCCAAGATTAGTACGTGGCATTGTTTACACCAAGTCTACGGGGATTAATTCATCTCATTTTCTTCTGACAGACATGGTTTCCAGCCGATATAGTTATCTTGCCATGATATGAAACCAAACAGCGTAAAACTAGACTTTTATGTTTTAGCAATTCCGAAATTAGTACAAAGAAATACACACAAGACTAAAATCATTTCAAAGTAGTATCATAAAGAAAGAAATGTTATGTTTAGAGCAATAAGTTTATAACAAATACACAAAAAAATAAGCACCAACCTTGAAAAATAAGAAACTAGATAAAGTACAACCCATGTTAGAATAACCACATGAATGTCTATTGTCACATATCTAGAATAACTCAATAAACACGAGAGAATTAGGTAATGCCACTTGTCTTTTACTTGTGACATATTCCAAAGCTTGAGATAGGCTCATAGCATGCTTTTTCATTAGATAAGCAACCTCTATAGGTACAATCCTAGATATTCCCGTTAAGCAATGAACCAAAACAGCCCCACTTTTCTTAACTTCGTCAATGAATTCAAAGCAATGAACTAGAATAATGATATATATGAGATACAATACTGAATTGTTTTATATATATATATAACAGATCCGAAGTTGCAGTTCGAATTCACCCAAGATTAGTACGTGGCGTTGTTTACACCATGTCTATGGGGATTAATTCATCTCCTTTTCTTCTGACAGACATGGTTTCCAGCTGATATACTTATCTTGCCATGATATGAAACCAAAACCGCGTAAAACTAGAATCATAAGTATAAAACTTTTATGTTTTATAAAATTCCAAATTCAATTTCTAAAAGGCCGTAAAAATTGTCCAAAGTAGCTGTAATGGCTAAAATCCCATAATAAATTTCAGTCCTGCCATAGTTAATCTTTTTACTTTGTTTTGTAGCCATCATAGTAGCCACACAAACTACGTAGTGATCAGCAAAGGGAAGAACTTGAAAAGAATTAAAATAAGTGAAAATTCCAAATTGGGTTGAATCTCATACTTGATGCATAGTAATTATATTAAATTCTCAGGCATGAGGTTTATTTTCAGGCTTTGAGTGTATGAGTATAAGAAATCAGAACCAAAGAATTAATATTATCAAGCTTTCATACCTGGCCAATTTAAAAAATACTTCTAAATTTCTCTTAAAAAAATACTCCATTAATTTATATATTTTTCCATTTTTTCCCAAAGTATGTATTTTACTTGTTTTTCACTTAAATAATAATACACTTAATAGCAAAAATACATTGTTTTTAACAAATCGCGTTTTTCTCTTGAAGAAGAAGTTTTGTAGTTAGTCCACTCAACAGGTGAAAGAAGCAAGAAAATGGAGAGAAATTAGTTATAAACTTCAAGTTTATGAGATGAGATAGCAAAAGCAAAATAATTTGAAAGCATAAGCACCATTGTTCAAAATTTCAAATCAATAACCAAAAGGAAATTGGTTATCGCATCAAAAAAACAAGTAACTAGATAGTGGATACTATGTAGTTATTTCACATATGGCCCACATAATTAACACAAACACATACCCATAATCTATTTAGTCCACATAATAAGACCCAAAATAATGTCACATAATTATCACACATGTAACAATTTGTGGGCTTCCCATGATACATTTAGCCCACATAACAACATGCAAAACAAGCCCATATAATTAGCACATATATACATATTTTTTTAAAACTATAGAGCCACGGTTTATATGTTTGGGAACACAAAGCTGTCCTCTGGATAGCCCTTTAACACTTCCATCTAAGCATCAGGTATCTATCTATCCAGCCAAGGCTGTTCTAACATATTTAGTTATATTAGGCAAACTGTCCAAACATCAGTAGACAGAGCCATTTATCTAATATTTGTTACAACTAGAACATCAAAAAAGGCATTTGGCAACACAATCTAACACCAATCATTTCAAAGTAGTAACATAAAGAAAGAAATGTTATGTTTAGAGCAAGAAGTGTATAACAAACTGATTAAGTTGGTTTTATTCCAACTTATATGTGTTAAATCACTTGGCTTTTGTCTTGTGCTTGATGTAAATGTGTGGAGTTTTATGTGTTTTATGCATAATTGTGGTTGCTAGCCGAAAATGTTAAAAATGGTCCAAAAAGGGTTAAAATGATGGAAACAATGATATGTGTGCAGAGGTTGAGAATCAAGAAACTTAAAGTGCAATTATGGCCAAATTAGGGTTTTGGCAGAATGTTGGTGCAAATATGTCTTGTGTATAACTCTTTCAATTCTTTTCCGATGATGAGATCTTGCATGTTCTGGAAAGCCCTTTGGGTGCACTACATTTCTTGTGTTTTAACAATCTTCAAATTCTATGTGCAAATATGAGAAACGAAAGCATTTTTATGATTGCTACTTCAGGATTTAGTTATTGAATTCATATTGCCACAGTTTGGTAGATTGTTAATAACGTGAGTTACAGACCTCCAATTAAGGTGATTCTTGAACCATTGGATAGCCAAGAGGATTAGCAAGAATTTTTATGTTTACCACTAGGTCTAATTCAGAGGCTAAGATACAGTTATGTGGCATGGAAGTAGAGCCTGGCACTGGAATGAACACTTATGCACGAGCACACCTTTTGCATAGCTTTGGAACACCATTTCAGCCACAACCTTGCCATTCACCTTGCAACCTTGCCAAACACCTTGCCAACACCTTGCCAACCACCTCGCCAAGCAACCTTGCCAAACACCTTGCCAACACCTTGCCAACACACACACTTCTCTTGCCAAGCCTTGCCAACCTTGCCAACCACCTCGCCAAGCAACCTTGCCAAGCATTCACCCGGCACAACACCTTGGCACAACCTTTGCACCAACCTTGGCTCACCACCTTGACACACTTGCCACATACTTTGCCATGCCACTCTTGCCACAAGATCAGCACACAATTCATCACCTTGGCACGTTACATTGGCACCTTGGCACACCACTCGTCCACTTTGGCACAAACACTTGCACAATTCACTTGGCACGTCACATTGCCACACCACTTGAGCACAACTTGCCACATTCAGCAAGTAAAGAAGGGAAAATGACATACGATATGTCGTAGGCCAAATTTGGAAGAGGAAAAGATGGCTTACGACATGTCGTAAGCCATTCTTGAAGAGAAGAAAAATTGCCCACGACATGTCGTGGGCAAATTTTGGAGAAAAAATGTTTGGCCTACGATGTCGTAGGCCAGTTTTGAAACAAGAATTCATGTCGTAGGCTAATTGCTTGATGGGTGCTGAAAAAAAATGGCAAAGTGTTGGAAGAGTTGCTTCATGGATTTTCAGCTTTGTCGCACTTCAGTAGTTGGGTTGTAACTCTCTTGTTTTAGCTCCAAATTAGGTGATTCAAATGGCTATGGAGAGCTAAGACAAAGTGTTACGACTTTCATGTTTTAAGTTTTCCCTAATTCACAGTGCAGCATGATCAAATCGTGGTTGGAAGTTGCTGCCATGAAGTGTTTTGTGCTTGAGTTTCCAGAAAAATGGCTAAGTGTTTAACTTCTGAAGTTCTGATTTTCAGGGCAGCTGAAGGCGTGGGGCCTCCTGGCAAGAAGGCGTGATTACTTGAAGGCTGCACTGCACGAAGGTACGCGAGGACGTTGAAGGCGAGATTTCTGTATGCCAGAAGGCGTGGAACGACTCTGATTTCGCGCACCTGGATTCTTCAAAAGTGAAGGCGCGAGAAGCAGAAGCTAAAAGGCGCTGACGCTAACCTGAAGGCGCAGCACCGAAAGACTGAAAGCGCTGACGCTGACCTGAAGGCGTAACTTTGAAAGGCTGAAGGCGCTGGAATACTGAACAAATTCTTCAACTTCGAACTTTTCATATCTTAGGCTGATTTTTTGGTTTTCACTATTCAAGGGCACTTTTGTAATACTTTAGATATTTTACGGTAGCGTATTAGTTACATTTTCATAGCTCTATATATAGGAGATGTAGCTAATGTGTAAAGGGATCCCGGAGACTATTATTTTTCATCCATTAGTTAGATTTTACATTTTGTAACAAACTTTGGAGAGCTGGAGAGCGGGAATTCATTTGAAGATCTACTTTCTCTCTCTAGTTTCTCTCTCTAGCTTTTGAGCTCCATTTTCTGTTCCGATCAAAGATTTGCTCCGATCATTGTAATTCTCTTATCAATTAAGGAATCTCTTGGAAGAATTCAATTGGTAAACTCTTTCCATTTATTGAAAATGAATTGTTTCAAGTTCCAAATTGTTGATTGTGAATTGGTAATGAAGTTCTATGGCTAGATCTCTTATGTTCTAGAGTTTCAACCGGTTAAATGTATAATTAGACTATACAATGCTATGCAATTGACATAATTCCTTAAGGATGAAATCATTTGTGATTTTAATGATTGAATCTTGTTGAGTTTCATGGATTCACACTTTTATTGAATGAATTGAACTTTGATTGTGGTCGCCATGCTGAGTTGAAGTGAGATTTTACCAATATCTGTGAGAATTCTGTGAGATGAGAACTTGAAAGTGATTTCCTGAGTCTTTACATTTGTCTTAGCCGATCAATTCATTACTGAGATTTAGGCCTCGCCATGGGAAACTTCGATGGAATGAAACTTTAGGAAGAAGTGTTAAAGAAACTCTCTGAGATAGTAATGAAGGCATTCATACCTAGGTCGGGGCTCGCCATGGGAGTTCCTAGGAATTGCATGTTAGACTTGCTAACTTTGGAGAGTTGAGGCATTGCAGGTTGAATCGATTCTACTTAGGCCTCGCTATGGGAAAAGTGGAATGTTAAGGAGTATAGAAAACACTGTGGTCGTCATGCTAAGTGTTAGCTAGCCTCCTTGGCAATAGAGATCTCCTCATTGTTTTACTTGTGTGTCAAGAGCATTGCAATCATGGCCTAATGTGCATTCAACTGGTGGAAATACTCTAGAGCATCCACTCTCTTCCTATTTTTTTCACTTTACTTGTTGCATTTGATTCTTTACTAGTTAGTGTTTAGTTTTGTTTCTTTTGTGACATTCTGAGAGCAAATTCTGAGTTCTTGGACCATCCCCTTCCCTGGGGATACGATCCCTCTCACTACTACTACATTAGTAGTTTAGGGTAAAATTGAGCTGATACGACTTTAGGCTGTCAATTTTTGGCGCCGTTGCCGGGGAAGGCACGGTTTCTTGAATTTTGATTTGCTCTGTTTTCTTTTCTTGTGTAGTTTAGTAGTCTTGGTATTTTTCATTTTGGTAACTTTTGTTGCATTTTGTAGTTTTCGTGTTTTGTTGTCTGCTTTGGTGTATTTGTGTCAAGAGAAGGACATTGGAGTTCACTGTAATTGAGTATTGCACAAGTACCCAAGCATGTCTAGATGGTACGAGGACTTCTCTCAACCATCATTTGAAAGGCAATGGCAAAATCAAGCACAAAGCAACAACTCACACCACATTGGGACACAAAAGCTTCCTGTGGAGGACATGTTTTCTCAACTTATAGAAAAACTTGACAGAGACTTACAAAAGGGAGAGCAATGGTATTACCAACAACAAAGCAATGAGTGTGATCTCAGAGAAGAGGCAAAAATGGAAAACCTGTTGTCTCAAGTGTTGGAGAGAATTGATAGAAATGAGACAAGGTTCGCTCAACTAGAAGAAAAGCTACAAGGGCGACAAGAAAGGTTTGATCGAATCAACACTTTATTAAGCAACCTATGGGAACAAATTGAGACACCAACTTTTGATGCACAATACCACTCACAAGGTACACCTCTCATTCCTGAGGACAATCACTTTGATATGCATGCTAATGTTGATTGTGGCTTAAAGTGTCTAAGGGAGGAGGAGTCTACATGTTTTGGGGATAGTGTACATGAGTGCTTTGTTGCTGATTCTTTTGAGCATGAATATGTGCACTTTGATGTCGAGGATGATGGCTTCTTTAGTGATCTTGATAGTGATGACTCTCGTGTTCTAAGTTGCCATGTTACTAAGTTGGAAAATGTGTCTAAAGTTGAGTCTTGCATGAATTTCATGGAATTCAATGAGTCAAATGATGTTGATTGCCTTGTTTTAGATGTTTTTCCTCTTGATAGCTTTGTGAATTGCATAGAGTCACTTCTTGAAGATCAATGTGATTTCCTAAAGGAGGATGATGTTGCATTTGTTAATGAAAGTTTTAGCACATTGTTTGAAACTCTGGTTGAGGCACCAATTTTTTAAATGGTCAATGAATCTAAGTGTCTAAATGGTGTCTCACAAGAAGTGTAAAGTGAGATACTCTTGTTAATTAATGATAATGCTTGTTGTGTTGTTAAGAAAGAAAAGCCTCAAGAATTTCCCAATGTTAGTTTTGATGATAAAGATGTTAACATTTTGAATGACAATGACAATGAGTGCCATGCTATGTTTGATGATGCTGATTGTTATTCTCTGAATGTAACTTTTCTTGATGACTTGATAAATTGCATAGAGTTATATCTTGATGAACATTGTGATATCATGAATCAAGATAATTTTGGAAGTGCTAATGAAAATGTCGATATTAGGCTAGCTGATAAAGATGTTAACATTTTGAATGAATGTGAGTTTGAGTCATTTGTTTTTGAACTTACTGGTGGTTTTGAGTTTGCTGATTTGTTTGTTGAGACCATGGATGTACAAGCCTTGGTTGAGCCTTGTAAGGTTGGAGAGCTTAATGTGGTGGAAGAAGTAATCGATAGGCTTAGTAAGGTGGAAGAGTTAAATGATTTGCCTCCAATGGTGAAAGAGTTTAAGGAGATACCTTCAAGGGAGGAGCCTCAGTGGTTCAAGGTGGAATTTGTAAAGGTGGCTTCCCATATGCATGAGCTCAAGCACCTCTTTGCCACTATTTTACAACTGCCATACTGGAGGATAATGAGTATTGTTGAAATATAATTTTTCTGGTACAGAGAGGGTTATTCCGATTCTTGAAGAAGAAAGTTACATCAATAAAGTCTAGCTGGAGACTTCAAAACCCAGAACTTCTTCTTGATCTTTTACCTTTTCTTTAGTTTTTGGTTTTCTACGTGTTTTGTTAGTTTGCATCTTTGCTTATACTCACCAAGGTCACTCATGATGTAGGCATCCCTGAAGAAAGTTGCGAGGGAAATTGGCCATGCTCACAAGAGGCTAAGTGTGGGGGAGTGGAGTCATGAACCACTCCCGAAATGCACATAATCCTTTTGTCTTACTTTTCAAGCATGATTGTGCATTTTCCAGTTAGTGTTCTTAGTTGTAAAATTTTACACCACCATGGTTCTTCATCATGGTGAGACACATTGCTTGCATACTTCCATATCATGTCTACTTTGCCACCAACATGTAGTGTACTTGGGTGAGCAATTTGTAATAAGCTTTGTTTCACCATGTGCAGGGATTTTTCATGCAATAAAGAACTTCAAACAAGGACACTATACCAAGCAAGCATTGGATTGCATGATATATCAATACCAGGGGGTTCCTAAACCTATCTTTACTTTACATTGAGGACAATGTAAGTTTTAAGTGTGGGGGAGGGAATGTTTGCTATGATTTGTGTCTTTTGGACCTGATATGCTTACTTTTTGTTATGGAAATTTCTTTTGTGCTATGTGATGCAAAGTATGTTACTTTTAAGTTTTGCTGTGTTATTTTGAGTTTTTGCATATTATACTTGGTATATGTTGTGTTTCTCATTTGTTGTGCAAAATTTGTGCAAATTTTCATTTTGAATGTTTTTGGTGAAATTTTTGAACTTTGTGAATAAGTGATGGCTTTGGTGAGCACGAGTTGTGTTGTGTGTCAATGGAATATGGTGTTAGTGTTGGTGTGTGTTGAGGAGGGTGACAAAAGTTTGAGTGTGTGGACTATAAAGTTAATATCACACATGTATTTGAAACATTGTTCCGAGTTCACTATTGCTTAGTTCAAGTTCATCACTTAAATCTTTTTGAGTTTGCATGTGAAAATTTTTGTTTCTGGTCCTAAGTTTGAGGAAATTGGTACATTTTGCTGGCTAAAGCCCGATGTTAAGGTAAGATAGATATGCCATGCAAAACTAAATGACACAGGAGGTATGTGTATGGAAGCTTACTCTTCTTGCTATGCATTTGTCTGGATGTTTCCAGAGTTCGTGCATGTTAATCAACTTGAAACTCTTATGAACATGTGTATGCATAAGAGAAGACATGGAAGAAAAAGCCTTTTGGCATCTGGGAAGGAAAAAGCCACAAGAACCTGGAAAATGATTAAAGGGAAAAAACAGCCAAAATACCTAGGCAAATGGTACCAATGAGTATCACAAATGCACTAATGTGCTTAATAAGGGCAATGTCCCATAGAGCTGTGTGCGCATAGGATACCATGGATCTTGTGACTGCATGTTCATGAGTGTGGTTAAGGAGATAGGCTTGTATTGAATGAGTGAGACAATTAGATGGTGTATAGCAAGGGAATAGATGAAGTGCATGTTCCTCAGCACACACTTGCACGCGTGGCATGTTGGTCTTTATTCATTGTGCTTTAGTTGATAATTTGTGCTGAAATCTGAAGGCTTGGTGCCTGAAACCTTGGAATGAATTCTTGTGTGGAAAAATGTTTTGATGAACTAGGATGTGGCCATTGTGGATGGATGAACAATGTGTTAGATACGGGTGATAAAAATGAGTTTTGAGTGTACAATTTGCGTAGAAGCAAGTTAGTATGAATTAAGTTGAAATGGACAGGAAAGTTGTTTCTATCCAGAGTTCAAAGTATGGTGTGTGTGTGGCATGTTGTTGTGATTGAGTTTAAATGATATTTTGTAGTTTTGCTTGAGGCCAAGCAAAAGTTCAAGTATGGGGGAATTTGATAAGTTGGTTTTATACCAACTTATATGTGTTAAATCACTTGGCTTTTGTCTTGTGTTTGATGTAAATGTGTGGAGTTTTATGTGTTTTATGCATAATTGTGGTTGCTAGCCGAAAATGTTAAAAATGTTGCAAAAAGGGTTAAAATGATGGAAATAAAGATATGTGTGCAGAGGTTGAGAATCAGGAAACTTAAAGTGCAATTTTGGCCAAATTAGGGTTTTGGCAGAATGTTGGTGCAAATATGTCTTCTGTATAACTCTTTCAATTCTTGTCCAAATGATGAGATCTTGTATGTTCTAGAAATCCCTTTGGGTGCACTACATTTCTTGTGTTTTAACAATCTTCAAATTTTGTGTGCAAATATGAGAAACAAAAGCATTTTTATGATTGCTACTTCAGGATTTAGTTATTGAATTCATATTGCCACAGTTTGGTAGATTGTTAATAACGTGAGCTACAGACCTCCAATTAAGGTGATGCTTGAACCATTGGATAGCCAAGAGGATTAGCCAGAAATTTTATGTTTACCACTAGGTCTAATTCAGAGGCTAAGATACAGTTATTTGTCATGGAAGTAGAGCCTGGCACTGGACTGAACACTTATGTATGAGCACACCTTTTGCACAGCTTTGGCACACCATTTCAGCCACAACCTTGCCATTCGCCTTGCAACCTTGCCAAACACCTTGCCAACACCTTGCCAACCACCTCGCAAAGCAACCTTGCCAAACACCTTGCCAACACCTTGCCAACACACACACTTGTCTTGCCAAGCCTTGCCAACCTTGCCAACCACCTCGCCAAGCAACCTTGCCAAGCATTCACCCGGCACAACACCTTGGCACAACCTTTGCACCAACCTTGGCACACCACCTTGACACACTTGCCATATACTTTGCCATGCCACTCTTGCCACAAGATCATCACACAATTCATCACCTTGGCACGTTACATTGGCACCTTGGCACACCACTCGTTCACTTTGGCACAAACACTTGCACAATTCACTTGGCACGTCACCTTGCCACACCACTTGAGCACAACTTGCCACATTCAGCAAGTAATGAAGGGAAAATGGCCTACGACATGACGTAGGCCAAATTTGGAAGAGGAAAAGATGGCTTACGACATGTCGTACCCATTCTTGAAGAGAAGAAAAATTGCCCACGACATGTCGTGGGCAAATTTTGGAGGAAAAATGTTTGTCGTAGGCCAGTTTTGAAACAAGAATTTTTAGCCTACTAATTGCTTAATGGGTGCTGAAAAAAATGGCAAAGTGTTGGAAGAGTTGCTTCATGGGTTTTCAGCTTTGTCGCACTTCAGTAGTTGGGTTGTAACTCTCTCGTTTTAGCTCCAAATTAGGTGATGCAAATGGCTATGGAGAGCTAAGACAAAGTGTTACGACTTTCATGCTTTATGTTTTCCCTAATTCATAGTGCATCATGATCGAATCTTGGTGGGAAGTTGCTGCCATGAAGTGTTTTGTGCTTGAGTTTCCAGAAAAATGGCTAAGTGTTTAACTTCTGAAGTTCTGATTTTCAGGGCAGCTGAAGGCGTGGGGCCTCCTGGCAAGAAGGCGTGATTACTTGAAGGCTGCACTGCACGAAGGTACGCGAGGACGTTGAAGGGGCGATTTCTGTATGCCTGAAGGCGTGGAACATACTCTGATTTCGCGCACCTGGATTCTTCAGAAGTGAAGGCGTGAGAAACAAAAGCCAAAAGGCGCTGACGCTGACCTGAAGGCTCAGCACCGAAAGACTGAAAGCGCTGACGCTGACCTGAAGGTGTAACTCTGAAAGGTTGAAGGCGCTGGAATACTGAACAAATTCTTCAACTTCGAACTTTTCATATCTTAGGCTGATTTTTTGGTTTTCTCTATTTTGTAATACTTTAAATATTTTACGGTAGCGTATTAGTTACATTTTCATAGCTCTATATATAGGAGATGTAGCTAATGTGTAAAGGGATCCCGGAGACTATTATTTTTCATCCATTAGTTAGATTTTACATTTTGTAACAAACTTTGGAGAGCTGGAGAGCGGGAATTCATTTGAAGATCTACTTTCTCACTCTAGTTTCTCTCTCTAGCTTTTGAGCTCCATTTTCTGTTCCGATCAAAGATTTGCTCCGATCATTGTAATTCTATTATCAATTAAGGAAGCTCTTGGAAGAATTCAATTGGTTAACTCTTTCCATTTATTGAAAATGAATTGTTTCAAGTTCCAAATTGTTGATCGTGAATTGGTAATGAAGTTCTATGGCTAGATCTCTTATGTTCTAGAGTTTCAACCGGTTAAATGTATAATTAGACTATACAATGCTATGCAATTGACATAATTCCTTAAGGATGAATTAATATGTGATTTTAATGATTGAATCTTGTTGAGTTTCATGGATTCACACTTTTATTGAATGAATTGAACTTTGATTGTGGTCGCCATGCTGAGTTGAAGTGAGATTTTACCAATATCTGTGAGAATTGTGTGAGATGAGAACTTGAAAGTGATTTCCTGAGTCTTTACATTTGTCTTAGCCGATCAATTCATTACTGAGATTTAGGCCTCGCCATGGGAAACTTCGATGGAATGAAACTTTAGGAAGAAGTGTTAAAGAAACTCTCTGAGATAGTAACGAAGGCATTCATACCTAGGTCGGGGCTCGCCATGGGAGTTCCTACGAATTGCATGTTAGACTTGCTAACTTTGGAGAGTTGAGGCATTGCGGGTTGAATCCATTCTACCTAGGCCTCGCCATGGGAAAAGTGGAATGTTAAGGAGTATAGAAAACACTGTGGTCGTCATGCTAAGTGTTAGCTAGCCTCCTAGGCAATAGAGATCTCCTCATTGTTTTACTTGTGTGTCAAGAGCATTGCAATCATGGCCTAATGTGCATTCAACAGGTGGAAATACTCTAGAGCATCAACTCTCTTCCTGTTTTTAACACTTTACTTGTTGCATTTGATTCTTTACTAGTTAGTGTTTAGTTTTGTTTCTTTCGTGACATTCTGAGAGCAAATTCTGAGTTTTTTGGACCATCCCCTTCCCTGTGGATACGATCCCTCTCACTACTACTACATTAGTAGTTTAGGGTAAAATTGAGCTGATACGACTTTAGGCTGTCACAAACCCACAAAAAATAAACACCAACCTTGAAAAATAAGAAACTAGATAAAGTACAACCCATGTTAGAATAACCACATGAATGTCTATTGTCACATATCTAGAATAACACAATAAACACGAGAGAATTAGGTATGCCACTTGTCTTTTACTTGTGACATGTTCCAAAGCTTGAGATTAGCTCATAGCATGCTTTTTCATTAGATAAGCAACCTCTATAGGTACACTCCTAGATATTCCCGTTAAGCAATGAACCAAAACAGCCCCACTTTTCTTAGCTTCGTGAATGAATTCAAAGCAATGAACTATAATAATGATATATATGAGATACAATACAGAATTGTTTTATATATATATATATATTATATATAAAATAAATATAACTGATCAGAAGTTTCCGTTCGAACTCACCCAAGATTAGTACATGGCATTGTTTACACCAAGTCTACGGGGATTACTTCATCTCCTTTTCTTCTGACAGACATGGTTTCTAGCCGATATACTTATCTTGCCATGATATGAAACCAAAACCGTGTAAAACTAGAATCATAAGTATAAAACTTATATGTTTTATAGAATTCCAAATTCAATTTACAACAGGCCGTAAAAATTGTCCAAAGTGGCAGTAATGACTAAAATCCCATATTAAATTTCAGTCCTGCCATAGTTATTTCAAATGGTCATAACTTTGTAATCAAAGATCCAAATAATGTGAAACCAAAATCGTATATATGAGATACAATACGGAATTGTTTTATATATATATATATAACGGATCCGAAGTTTCAGTTCGAATTCACCCAAGATTAGTACGTGGCATTGTTTACACAAAGTCTACGGGGATTAATTCATCTCCTTTTCTTCTGACAGACATGGTTTCCAGCTGATATACTTATCTTGCCATGATATGAAACCAAAACTGCGTAAAACTAGACTTTTATGTTTTAGCAATTCCGAAATTAGTACAAAGAAATACACACAAGACTAAAATCATTTCAAAGTAGTATCATAAAGAAAGAAATGTTATGTTTAGAGTAAGAAGTGTATAACAAATCCACAAAAAATAAGCACCAACCTTGAAAAATAAGAAACTAGATAAAGTACAACAGATGTTAGAATAACCACATGAATGTCTATTGTCACATTTCTAGAATAACTCAATAAACACGAGAGAATTAGGTAATGCCACTTGTCTTTTACTTGTGACATGTTCCAAAGCTTGAGATAGGCTCATAGCATGCTTTTTCATTAGATATAGATTCACCCAAGATTAATACGTGGCATTGTTTACACCATGGCTACGGGGATTAATTTATCTCCTTTTTTTCCAACAGACATGGTTTCCAGCTGATATACTTATCTTGCCATGATATGAAACCAAAACCGCGTAAAACTAGACTTTTATGTTTTAGCAATTCCCAAATTAGTATAAAGAAATACACACAAGACTAAAATCATTTCAAAGTAGTATCATAAAGAAAGAAATGTTATGTTTAGAGCAAGAAGTGTATAACAAATCCACAAAAAATAAGCACCAACCTTGAAAAATAAGAAACTAGATGAAGTACAACCCATGTTAGAATAACCACATGAATGTCTATTGTCACATATCTCGAATAACTCAATAAACACGAGAGAATTAGGTAATGCCACTTGTCTTTTACTTGTGACATGTTCCAAAGATTGAGATAGGCTCATAGCATGCTTTTTCATTAGATAAGAAACCTCTATAGGTACACTCCTAGATATTCCCGTTAAGCAATGAACCAAAATAGCCCCACTTTTCTTAGCTTCGTCAATGAATTCAAAGCAATGAACTAGAATAATGATATATATGCGATACAATACGGAATTGTTTTATATATATATATATATAACGAATCCGAAGTTTCAGTTCGAATTCACCCAAGATTAGTACGTGGTATTGTTTACACCAAGTCTACGGGGATTAATTCATCTCTTTTTCTTCTGACAGACATGGTTTCCAGCCGATATACTTATCTTGCCATGATATGAAACCAAAACCGCGTAAAACTAGAATTATAAGTATAAAACTTTTATGTTTTATAGAATTCCAAATTCCATTTACAAAAGGCCGTAAAAATTGTCCAAAGTGGCTGTAATGACTAAAATCCCATAATAAATTCCTGTCCTGCCATAGTTATTTCAAATGGTCATAACTTTGTAATCAAAGATCCAAATAATGTGAAACCAAAACCGTATATATGAGATATAATACGGAATTGTTTTATATATATATATGTTTATAACGAATCAGAAGTTTCAGTTCGAATCCACCCAAGATTAGTACGTGGCATTGTTTACACCAAGTCTACGGGGATTAATTTATCTCCTTTTCTTCTGGTAGACATGGTTTCCAGCCGATATACTTATCTTGCCATGATATGAAACCAAACCGCATAAGACTAGACTTTTATGTTTTAGCAATTCCGAAATTAGTACAAAGAAATACACACAAGACTAAAATCATTTCAAAGTAGTATCATAAAGAAAGAAATGTTATGTTTAGAGAAAGAACTGTATAACAAATCCACAAAAAATAAGCACCAACCTTGAAAAATAAGAAACTAGATAAAGTACAACCCATGTTAGAATAACCACATCAATGTCTATTGTCACATATCTAGAATAACTCAATAAACACGAGAGAATTAGGTAATTCCACTTGTCTTTTACTTGTGACATGTTCCAAAGCTTGAGATAGGCTCATAGCATGCTTTTTCATTAGATAAGCAACTTCTATAGGTACACTCCTAGATATTCCCGTTAAGCAATTAACCAAAACAACCCCACATTTTTTAGCTTCGTCAATGAATTCAAAGCAATAAACTAGAATAATGATATATATGAGATACAATACGAAATTGTTTTATATTTATATATATAACGGATCCAAAGTTTCAGTTCGAATTCACCCAAGATTAGTACGTGGGATTGTTTACACCAAGTCTACGTGGATTAATTCATCTCCTTTTCTTCTGACATACATGGTTTCCAGCCGATATGCTTATCTTGCCATGATATGAAACCAAAACCGCGTAAAACTAGAATCATAAGTATAAAACTTTTAGGTTTTATAGAATTCCAAATTCAATTTACAAAAGGCCGTAAAAATTGTCCAAAGTGGCTGTAATGACTAAAATCCCATAATAAATTTCAGTCCTGCCATAGTTATTTCAAATGGTCATAACTTTGTAATCAAAGATCCAAATAATGTGAAACCAAAACCGTATATATGAGATACAATACGGAATTTATATATATATATATATATATATAACGAATCAGAAGTTTCCGTTCGAATTCACGCAAGATTAGTACGTGGCATTGTTTACACCAAGTCTACGGGGATTAATTCATCTCCTTTTCTTCTGACAGACATGGTTTCCAACCGATATACTTATCTTGCCATGATATGAAAGCAAACCGCGTAAAACTAGACTTTTATGTTTTAGCAATTCCGAAATTAGTACAAAGAAATACACACAAGACTAAAATCATTTCAAAGTAGTATCATAAAGAAAGAAATGTTATGTTTAGAGCAAGAAGTGTATAACAAATCCACAAAAAATAAGCACCAACCTTGAAAAATAAGAAACTACTTAAAGTACAACCCATTTTAGAATAACCACATGAATGTCTATTGTCACATATCTAGAATAACTCAATAAACACGAGAGAATTAGGTAATGCCACTTGTCTTTTACTTGTGACATGTTCCAAAGCTTGAGATAGGCTCATAGCATGCTTTTTCATTAGATAAGCAACCTCTATAGGTGCACTCCTAGATATTCCGTTAAGCAATGAACCAAAACAGCCCCACTTTTCTTAACTTCGTCAATGAATTCAAAGCAATGAACTAGAATAATGATATATATGAGATACAATACGGAATTGTTATATATATATATATAACGGATCCGAAGTTTCAGATTGAATTCACCCAAGATTAGTACGTGGCATTGTTTACACCAGGTCTACGGGGATTAATTCATCTCCTTTTCTTCTGACATACATGGTTTCCAGCCGATATACTTATCTTGCCATGATATGAAACCAAAACCACGTAAAACTAGACTTTTATGTTTTAGCAATTCCGAAATTAGTCAGTTCCTAGATCCACCAACATCCTAACAAATGGATTGTACATAAAAAAAAAATCAAAACTGATAAATTCATACAACCAAATAATACATAAACAAGAAATCATCAAAAAATTCATAAGAAGCGTGTCTTTACATCAATCAAAAACATACGTTTATAGTAAGATATCTCTCTTGGTGAATGAATGTACATTCAAGAAGTGGAGGAGAGTAACAAAAAATATAGTTGCATTTGCATAAAGCATACACAAAAAAAATAAAGTCTAAAAAATCAATGCATGAGTAGAGATCAATTTTCAACAAAACACATCAATCTGAGGCTACTAAATTGGCTAAATCAAAGTTCCTACAAAAAAAAAATCTAATACACATCAAGAAAGCAACAGCTGTTCCACACAAGAAAATTCGTGCAATGTTAGAGTCGTACCTTCTTTCTTCTTGACTTCTTGATGTTTAGTAAATTCACTTTCTCCAACCACTTGAATGAAAAATTTTTGCTCTTCTACAATGGATTCTGTCACATTAATAACAAATTAATCAACCACAGAAATATGTTATAAGATTCACAAAATCTTTAGGAGAAAAACACATAATGACAACAAACAAAACAAGTCCCTATTTGAAGAAAAGAATTGAAATATCCCACTTAAAATAAAACTAAGACATGAATAAATGCATAACCATTTGAATAAAGCTTTAATGTTTAACATAAGCAGTTAAATAAATAAATAACCACCCTACAAAGTTGAAAAGTGATGAAAGCAAAGTGGTTGTTAACAATTATGTAGTTCTAAATAGCAAGAAGAAGCGCAAAAAAGGACAAGTCATTGAGGGTTTTTTAGAATTACCTACCAATATTGTTTCTTAAGATTAGCCTTAAATTTTTTAATAGCAAAGCTATTGGTTAGCAATTAAAAATACAGAAACTATGGTTTGTCATATAATTAGCATGTATGTTGAAGATTTTGGCTTTTCAAAACTGGATTAAAAATAAAAAATAATAAATCAATTTTATAGTAGTGTACATATTGTCACTTTTCACGTTGTGTTTCTAATTTTATAGTCCCAATAAAAAACTTTTAGATGATGATTTAAAATTTTATGATCGTAATAAACTTTTAGCTTTAGTAATCTTTATTTGGGAAGCTAAATTTCAAAAAAAAAAGAAGTTTATCATTTTGTCCACAAAAATAGCCAAGATATAATCCTTACCTATTCCATTATGAAGTAGTCCCTTTCTATCTTCACTTGTTAATTTCTTTTTGTATATCCATCAATATTAAATTCAATCCTTTTCCTTTTGTTTATTTTTTCCTTCAAATACCTCACTGTCCATCTGATAAATGACAAGCTTATGTTCAACAAAAGATTAATTAAAAATACCAATTTCATTATTTTGAAGAAACAAAGCAAAGAAAAGAACTAAGAATTAACAAAACAACAAAAACAATTGTTACAATCCTCAATACATAATCTTATTATATTAAGTCTATAGAAATAAATTCTCTTTTTTCCTGAGAAGCACATATTCTAGGCAATATACTAATCTATTCATCGAACAATAGCTTAAAATTGATGTTATAAATTAGCAAATCTCCAAAACATATATATAAAGGATTAGTACATAACATTGTTTCCAGCCAATATACCAATCTATTCATCAAACAAAGAGCTAAAAATTATCCTAAAACAATATATTTTTAAAGTCTATATACAAAAGATTAGTACGTGGCATTGTTTACACCAAGTCTACGGAGATAAAATCTTTTATCTCCTTTCCTTCTGACAGTCCTGGTTTCTAGCCGATATACTAATCTCTTTATAAAACAACAGATTAAAACTAGAAATAAATTCTCTTTTTTCCTGCGAAGCACATATTCTAGGCAATATACTAATCTATTCATCGAACAATAGCTTAAAATTGATGTTATAAATTAGCAAATCTCCAAAACATATGTGTAAAGGATTAGTACATAACATTGTTTCCAGCCAATATACCAATCTATTCATCAAAAAAAGAGCTAAAATTTATCCTACAAAGCAACAGATTTTTAAAGTCTATATACAAAAGATTAGTACGTGGCATTGTTTACACCAAGTCTACGGAGATAAAATCTTTATCTCCTTTCCTTCTGACAGTCCTGGTTTCCAGCCGATATACTAATCTCTTTGTAAAACAACAGATTAAAACTAGAAATAAATTCTCTTTTTTCCTGCGAAGCACATATTCTAGGCAATATACTAATCTATTCATCGAACAATAGCTTAAAATTGATGTTATAAATTAGCAAATCTCCAAAACATATGTGTATAGGATTAGTACATAACATTGTTTCCAGCCAATATACCAATCTATTCATCAAACAAAGAGCAAAAATTTATCCTACAAAGCAACAGATTTTTAAAGTCTATATACAAAAGATTAGTACGTGGCATTGTTTACACCAAGTCTACGGAGATAAAATCTTTATCACCTTTCCTTCTGACAGTCCTGGTTTCCAGCCGATATACTAATCTCTTTATAAAACAACAGATTAAAACTAGAAATAAATTCTCTTTCTTCCTGCGAAGCACATATTCTAGGCAATATGCTAATCTATTAATCGAACAATAGCTTAAAATTTATGTTATAAATTAGCAAATCTCCAAAACATATATCTAAAGGATTAGTACATTACATTGTTTCCAGCCAATATACCAATCTATTCATCAAGCAAAGAGCTAAAATTCATCTTACAAAGCAACAGACATTTAAACTCTATATACAAAAGATTAGTACGTGGCATTGTTTACACCAAGTCTACGGAGATAAAGTCTTTATCTCCATTCCTTCTGACAGTCTTCGTTTCCAGCCGATATACAAATCTCTTTATAAAACAACAGATTAAAACTAGAAATAAATTTTCTTTTTTCCTGAGAAGCATATTCTATAGGCAATATACTAATCTATTCACCGAACAATAGCTTAAAATTGATGTTGTAAATTAGCAAATTACCAAAACATATATATATAAAGAATTAGTACATAACATTTTTTCCACCCAATATACCAATCTATTCATCAAACAAAGAGCTAAAATTTATCCTACAAAGCAAAATATTTTTAAAGTCTATATACAAAAGA
Organism: Ophiorrhiza pumila; assembly: GCA_016586305.1. Lineage (NCBI taxonomy): Eukaryota > Viridiplantae > Streptophyta > Magnoliopsida > Gentianales > Rubiaceae > Ophiorrhiza > Ophiorrhiza pumila. The sequence goes on from BLIW01000006.1 coordinate 37,349,075, forward strand.
TTAGTACGTGGCATTGTTTACACCAAGTCTACGGAGATAAAATCTTTTTCTCCTTTCCTTCTGACAGTCCTGGTTTCCAGCCGATATACTAATCTCTTTTTAAAACAACAGATTAAAACTAGAAATAAATTCTCTTTTTTCCTGCGAAGCACATATTCTAGGCAATATACTAATCTATTCATCGAACAATAGCTTAAAATTGATGTTATAAATCAGTAAATCTCCATAACATATATACAAATGATTAGTACATAACATTGTTTCCAGCCAATATCCTAATCTATTCATCAAACAAAGAGCTAAAATTTATAATACAAAGCAATATATTTTTAAAGTCTATATACAAAAGATTAGTACGTGGCATTGTTTGCACCAAGTCTACGGAGATAAAACCTTTATCACCTTTCCTTCTGACAGTCTTGGTTTACAGCCGATATACTAATCTCTTTATAAAACAACAGATTAAACTAGAAATAAATTCTCTTTTTTCCTCCGAAGCACATATTCTAGGCAATATACTAATCTATTAATCGAACAATAGCTTAAAATTTATGTTATATATTAGCAAATCTCCAAAACATATATCTAAAGGATTAGTACATTGAATTGTTTCCAGCCAATATACCAATCTATTCATCAAGCAAAGAGCTAAAATTCATCCTACAAAGCAACAGATTTTTAAACTCTATATACAAAAGATTAGTACGTGGCATTGTTTACACCAAGTCTACGGAGATAAAGTCTTTATCTCCATTCCTTCTGACAGTCTTGGTTTCCAGCCAATATACAAATCTCTTTATAAAACAACAGATTAAAACTATAAATAAATTCTCTTTTTTCATGAGAAGCACATATTCTAGGCAATATACTAATCTATTCGTTGAACAATAGCTTAAAATTGATGTTATAAATCAGCAAATCTCCAAAACACATATATAAAGGATTAGTACATAACATTGTTTCCAACCAATATACCAATCTATTCATCAAACAAAGAACTAATATTTATCCTACAAAGCAACAGATTTTTAAACTCTATATACAAAAGATTAGTACGTGGCATTGTTTACACCAAGTCTACGGAGATAAAATCTTTATCTCCTTTCCTTCTGACAGTCCTGGTTTCCAGCCGATATACTAATCTCTTTATAAAACAACAGATTAAAACTAGAAATAAATTCTCTTTTTTCCTGCGAAGCACATATTCTAGGCAATATACTAATCTATTCATCGAACAATAGCATAAAATTGATGTTATAAATTAGCAAATCTCCAAAACATATGTGTATAGGATTAGTACATAACATTGTTTCCAGCCAATATACCAATCTATTCATCAAACAAAGAGCAAAAATTTATCCTACAAAGCAAAAGATTTTTAAAGTCTATATACAAAAGATTAGTACGTGGCATTGTTTACACCAAGTCTACGGAGATAAAATCTTTATCTCCTTTCCTTCTGACAGTCCTGGTTTCCAGCCGATATACTAATCTCTTTATAAAACAACAGATTAAAACTAGAAATAAATTCTCTTTTTTCCTCCGAAGCACATATTCTAGGCAATATACTAATCTATTAATCGAACAATAGCTTAAAATTTATGTTATAAATTAGCAAATCTCCAAAACATATATCTAAAGGATTAGTACATTACATTGTTTCCAGCCAATATACCAATCTATTCATCAAGCAAAGAGCTAAAATTCATCCTACAAAGCAACAGATTTTTAAACTCTATATACAAAAGATTAGTACGTGGCATTGTTTGCACCAAGTCTACGGAGATAAAGTCTTTATCTCCATTCCTTCTGACAGTCTTAGTTTCCAGCCGATATACAAATCTCTTTATAAAACAACAGATTAAAACTATAAATAAATTCTCTTTTTTCATGAGAAGCACATATTCTAGGCAATATACTAATCTATTCGTTGAACAATAGCTTAAAATTGATGTTATAAATTAGCAAATCTCCAAAACATATATATAAAGGATTAGTACATAACATTGTTTTCAGCCAATATACCAATCTATTCATCAAACAAATAGCTAATATTTATCCTACAAAGCAACAGATTTTTAAACTCTATATACAAAAGATTAGTACGTGGCATTGTTTACACCAAGTCTACGGAGATAAAATCTTTATCTCCTTTCCTTCTGACAGTCCAGGTTTCCAGCTGATATACTAATCTCTTTATAAAACAACAGATTAAAACTATAAATAAATTCTCTTTTTTCAAGAGAAGCACATATTCTAGGCAATATACTAATCTATTCGTTGAACAATAGCTTAAAATTGATATTATAAATTAGCAAATCTCCAAAACACATATATAAAGGATTAGTACATAACATTGTTTCCCGCCAATATACCAATCTATTCATCAAACAAAGAGCTAATATTTATCCTACAAAGCAACTGAGTTTTAAACTCTATATACAAAAGGTCAGTACGTGGCATTGTTTACACCAAGTCTACGGAGTTAAAATCTTTATCTCCTTTCCTTCTGACAGTCCTGGTTTCCAGCCGATATACTAATCTCTTTATAAAACAACAGATTAAAACTATAAATAAATTCTCTTTTTCCCCGAGAAGCACATATTCTAAGCAATATACTAATCTCCAAAATATATATATAAAGGATTTGTACATAACATTGTTTCCAGCCAATATACCAATCTATTTATCAAACAAAGAGCTAAAATTTATCCTACAAAGCAACAGATTTTTAAAGTCTATATACAAAAGATTAGTACGTGGCATTGTTTACACCAAGTCTACGGAGATAAAATCTTTATCTCCTTTCCTTCTGACAGTCCAGGTTTCCAGCTGATATACTAATATCTTTACAAAACAACAGATTAAAACAAAATCAAATTCTCTTTTTTCCTGCGAAGCACATATTCTAGGCAATATACTAATCTATTCATCGAACAATAGATTATAATTAATGTTATAAATTAGCAAATCTCCAAAACATATATATAATGGATTAGTACATAACATTGTTTCCAGCCAATATACCAATCTATTCATCAAACAAAGAGCTAAAATTTATCCTACAAAGCAAAAAATGTTAAAGTCTATATACAAAAGATTAGTACGTGGCATTGTTTACACCAAGTCTACGGAGATAAAATTTTTATCTCCATTCCTTCTGACAGTCTTGGTTTCCAGCCGATATACTAATCTCTTTATAAAACAATAGATTAAAACTAGAAATAATTCTCTTTTTTCCTGCGAAGCACATATTCTAGGCAATATACTAATCTATTCATCAAACAATTGCTTAAAATTGATGTTATAAATCAGCCTATCTCCAAAACACATATATAAAGGATTAGTACATAACATTGTTTCCAGTTAATATACCAATCTATTCATCAAACAAAGAGCTAATATTTATCCTAGAAAGCAACAGATTTTTAAACTCTATATACAAAAGATTAGTACGTGGCATTGTTTACACGAAGTCTACGGAGATCAAATCTTTATGTCCTTTCCTTCTGACAGTCCTGGTTTCCAGCCGATATACTAATCTCTTTATAAAACAACAGATTAAAACTATAAATAAATTCTCTTTTTTCATGAGAAGCACATATTCTAGGCAATATACTAATCTATTCGTTCAACAATAGCTTAAAATTGATGTTATAAATTAGCAAATCTCCAAAACTTATATATAAAGGATTAGTACATAACATTGTTTTCAGCCAATATACCAATCTATTCATCAAACAAAGAGCTAATATTTATCCCACAAAGCAACAGATTTTTAAACTCTATATACAAAAGATTAGTACGTGGCAATGTTTACACCAAGTCTACGGAGATAAAATCTTTATCTCCTTTCTTTCTGACAGTCCTGGTTTCCAGTCGATATACTAATCTCTTTATAAAACAACAGATTAAAACTATAAATAAATTCTCTTTTTTCATGAGAAGCACATATTCTAGGCAATATACTATTCTATTCATCGAACAATAGCTTAAAATTGATGTTATAAATTAGCAAATCTCCAAAACATATATATAAATGATTAGTACATTACATTGTTTCCAGCCAATATACCAATCTATTCATCAAACAATGAGCTAAAATTTATCCTACAAAGCAAAAAATGTTAAAGTCTATATACAAAAGATTAGTACGTGGCATTGTTTACACCAAGTCTACGGAGATAAGATCTTTATCTCCTTTCCTTCTGACAGTCTTGGTTTCCAGCCGATATACTAATCTCTTTATAAAACAATAGATTAAAACTAGAAATAATTCTCTTTTTTCCTGCGAAGCACATATTCTAGGCAATATACTAATCTATTCATCAAACAATTGCTTAAAATTGATGTTATAAATCAGCCTATCTCCAAAACACATATATAAAGGATTAGTACATAACATTGTTTCCAGTCAATATACCAATCTATTCATCAAACAAAGAGCTAATATTTATCCTACAAAGCAACAGATTTTTAAACTCTATATACAAAAGATTAGTACGTGGCATTGTTTACACCAAGTCTACGGAGATCAAATCTTTATGTCCTTTCCTTCTGACAGTCCTGGTTTCCAGCCGATATACTAATCTCTTTATAAAACAACAGATTAAAACTATAAATAAATTATCTTTTTTCATGAGAAGCACATATTCTAGGCAATATACTAATCTATTCGTTTAGCAATAGCTTAAAATTAATGTTATAAATTAGCAAATCTCCAAAACTTATATATAAAGGATTAGTACATAACATTGTTTTCAGCCAATATACCAATCTATTCATCAAACAAAGAGCTAATATTTATCCTACAAAGCAACAGATTTTTAAACTCTATATACAAAAGATTAGTAAGTGGCAATGTTTACACCAAGTCTACGGAGATAAAATCTTTATCTCCTTTCTTTCTGACAGTCCTGGTTTCCAGTCGATATACTAATCTCTTTATAAAACAACAGATTAAAACTATAAATAAATTCTCTTTTTTCATGAGAAGCACATATTCTAGGCAATATACTATTCTATTCATCGAACAATAGCTTAAAATTGATGTTATAAATTAGCAAATCTCCAAAACATATATATAAAGGATTAGTACATAACATTGTTTCCAGCCAATATACCAATCTATTCATCAAACAAAGAGCTAAAAATTATCCTAAAACAATATATTTTTAAAGTCTATATACAAAAGATTAGTACGTGGCATTGTTTACACCAAGTCTACGGAGATAAAATCTTTTATCTCCTTTCCTTCTGACAGTCCTGGTTTCTAGCCGATATACTAATCTCTTTATAAAACAACAGATTAAAACTAGAAATAAATTCTCTTTTTTCCTGCGAAGCACATATTCTAGGCAATATACTAATCTATTCATCAAACAATTGCTTAAAATTGATGTTATAAATCAGCCTATCTCCAAAACACATATATAAAGGATTAGTACATAACATTGTTTCCAGTCAATATACCAATCTATTCATCAAACAAAGAGCTAATATTTATCCTACAAAGCAACAGATTTTTAAACTCTATATACAAAAGATTAGTACGTGGCATTGTTTACACCAAGTCTACGGAGATCAAATCTTTATGTCCTTTCCTTCTGACAGTCCTGGTTTCCAGCCGATATACTAATCTCTTTATAAAACAACAGATTAAAACTATAAATAAATTATCTTTTTTCATGAGAAGCACATATTCTAGGCAATATACTAATCTATTCGTTTAGCAATAGCTTAAAATTAATGTTATAAATTAGCAAATCTCCAAAACTTATATATAAAGGATTAGTACATAACATTGTTTTCAGCCAATATACCAATCTATTCATCAAACAAAGAGCTAATATTTATCCTACAAAGCAACAGATTTTTAAACTCTATATACAAAAGATTAGTAAGTGGCAATGTTTACACCAAGTCTACGGAGATAAAATCTTTATCTCCTTTCTTTCTGACAGTCCTGGTTTCCAGTCGATATACTAATCTCTTTATAAAACAACAGATTAAAACTATAAATAAATTCTCTTTTTTCATGAGAAGCACATATTCTAGGCAATATACTATTCTATTCATCGAACAATAGCTTAAAATTGATGTTATAAATTAGCAAATCTCCAAAACATATATATAAATGATTAGTACATTACATTGTTTCCAGCCAATATACCAATCTATTCATCAAACAATGAGCTAAAATTTATCCTACAAAGCAAAAAATGTTAAAGTCTAGATACAATAGATTAGTACGTGGCATTATTTACACCAAGTCTACGGAGATAAGATCTTTATCTCCTTTCCTTCTGACAGTCCTGGTTTCCAACCGATATACAAATCTCTTTATAAAACAACAGATTAAAACTATAAATAAATTTTCTTTTTTCCCGAGAAGCACATATTCTAAGCAATATACTAATCTCCAAAATATATATATAAAGGATTAGTACATAACATTGTTTCCAGCCAATATACCAATCTATTCATGAAACAAAGAGCTAAGATTTATCCTACAAAGCAACAGATTTTTAAACTCTATATACAAAAGATTAGTACGTGGCAATGTTTACACCAAGTTTACGGAGATAAAATCTTTATCTCCTTTCCTTTTGACAGTCCTGGTTTCCAGCCGATATACTAATCTCTTTATAATACAATAGATTAAAACTATAAATAAATTCTCTTTTTTCATGAGAAGCACATATTCTAGGCAATATACTATTCTGTTCATCGAACAATAGCTTAAAATTGATGTTATAAATTAGCAAATCTCCAAAACATATATATAAATGATTAGTACATAACATTGTTTCCAGCCAATATACAAATCTATTCATCAAACAAAGAGCTAAAATTTATCCTACAAAGCAAAAAATGTTAAAGTCTATATACAATAGATTAGTACGTGGCATTGTTTACACCAAGTCTACGGAGATAAAATCTTTATCTCCATTCCTTCTGACAGTCTTGGTTTCCAGCCGATATACTAATCTCTTTATAAAACAAAAGATTAAAACTAGAAATAAATTCTCTTTTTTCCCGAGAAGCACATATTCTAAGCAATATACTAATCTCCAAAATATATATATAAAGGATTAGTACATAACATTGTTTCCAGCCAATATACCAATCTATTCATCAAACAAAGAGCTAAGATTTATCCTACAAAGCAACAGATTTTTAAAGTCTATATACAAAAGATTAGTACGTGGCATTGTTTACACCAAGTCTACGGAGATAAAATCTTTATCTCCTTTCCTTCTGACAGTCCAGGTTTCCAGCCGATATACTAATCTATTTATAAAACAACAGATTAAAACAAAAATAATCTATTCATCAAACAATAGCTAAAAATTGATGTTATAAATTAGCAAATCACAAAAACATATATATAAAGAATTAGTACATAACATTGTTTCCACCCAATATACCAATCTATTCATCAAAAAAAGAACAAAAATTTATCCTACAAAGCAACAGATTTTTAAAATCTATATACAAAAGATTAGTACGTGGCATTGTTTACACCAAGTCTACGGAGATAAAATCTTTATTTCCTTTCCTTCTGACAGTCCAGGTTTCCAGCTGATATACTAATATCTTTACAAAACAACAGATTAAAACAAAATCAAATTCTCTTTTTTCCTGCGAAGCACATATTCTAGGCAATATACTAATCTATTCATCGAACAATAGATTAAAATTAATGGTATAAATTAGCAAATCTCCAAAACATATATATAATGGATTAGTACATAACATTGTTTCCAGCCAATATACCAATCTATTCATCAAACAAAGAGCTAAAATTTATCCTACAAAGCAAAAAATGTTAAAGTCTATATACAAAAGATTAGTACGTGGCATTGTTTACACCAAGTCTACGGAGATAAAATTTTTATCTCCATTCCTTCTGACAGTCTTGGTTTCCAGCCGATATACTAATCTCTTTATAAAACAATAGATTAAAACTAGAAATAATTCTCTTTTTTCCTGCGAAGCACATATTCTAGGCAATATACTAATCTATTCATCAAACAATTGCTTAAAATTGATGTTATAAATCAGCCTATCTCCAAAACACATATATAAAGGATTAGTACATAACATTATTTCCAGTCAATATACCAATCTATTCATCAAACAAAGAGCTAATATTTATCCTAGAAAGCAACAGATTTTTAAACTCTATATACAAAAGATTAGTACGTGGCATTGTTTACACGAAGTCTACGGAGATCAAATCTTTATGTCCTTTCCTTCTGACAGTCCTGGTTTCCAGCCGATATACTAATCTCTTTATAAAACAACAGATTAAAACTATAAATAAATTCTCTTTTTTCATGAGAAGCACATATTCTAGGCAATATACTAATCTATTCGTTTAACAATAGCTTAAAATTGATGTTATAAATTAGCAAATCTCCAAAACTTATATATAAAGGATTAGTACATAACATTGTTTTCAGCCAATATACCAATCTATTCATCAAACAAAGAGCTAATATTTATCCCACAAAGCAACAGATTTTTAAACTCTATATACAAAAGATTAGTACGTGGCAATGTTTACACCAAGTCTACGGAGATAAAATCTTTATCTCCTTTCTTTCTGACAGTCCTGGTTTCCAGTCGATATACTAATCTCTTTATAAAACAACAGATTAAAACTATAAATAAATTCTCTTTTTTCATGAGAAGCACATATTCTAGGCAATATACTATTCTATTCATCGAACAATAGCTTAAAATTGATGTTATAAATTAGCAAATCTCCAAAACATATATATAAATGATTAGTACATTACATTGTTTCCAGCCAATATACCAATCTATTCATCAAACAATGAGCTAAAATTTATCCTACAAAGCAAAAAATGTTAAAGTCTATATACAAAAGATTAGTACGTGGCATTGTTTACACCAAGTCTACGGAGATAAGATCTTTATCTCCTTTCCTTCTGACAGTCTTGGTTTCCAGCCGATATACTAATCTCTTTATAAAATAATAGATTAAAACTAGAAATAATTCTCTTTTTTCCTGCGAAGCACATATTCTAGGCAATATACTAATCTATTCATCAAACAATTGCTTAAAATTGATGTTATAAATCAGCCTATCTCCAAAACACATATATAAAGGATTAGTACATAACATTGTTTCCAACCAATATACCAATCTATTCATCAAACAAAGAGCTAATATTTATCCTACAAAGCAACAGATTTTTAAACTCTATATACAAAAGATTAGTACGTGGCATTGTTTACACCAAGTCTACGGAGATAAAATCTTTATCTCCTTTCCTTCTGACAGTCCTGGTTTCCAGCCGATATACTAATCTCTTTATAAAACAACAGATTAAAACTAGAAATAAATTCTCTTTTTTCCTGCGAAGCACATATTCTAGGCAATATACTAATCTATTCATCGAACAATAGCATAAAATTGATGTTATAAATTAGCAAATCTCCAAAACATATGTGTATAGGATTAGTACATAACATTGTTTCCAGCCAATATACCAATCTATTCATCAAACAAAGAGCAAAAATTTATCCTACAAAGCAAAAGATTTTTAAAGTCTATATACAAAAGATTAGTACGTGGCATTGTTTACACCAAGTCTACGGAGATAAAATCTTTATCTCCTTTCCTTCTGACAGTCCTGGTTTCCAGCCGATATACTAATCTCTTTATAAAACAACAGATTAAAACTAGAAATAAATTCTCTTTTTTCCTCCGAAGCACATATTCTAGGCAATATACTAATCTATTAATCGAACAATAGCTTAAAGTTTATGTTATAAATTAGCAAATCTCCAAAACATATATCTAAAGGATTAGTACATAACATTGTTTCCAGCCAATATACCAATCTATTCATCAAGCTAAGAGCTAAAATTCATCCTACAAAGCAACAGATTTTTAAACTCTATATACAAAAGATTAGTACGTGGCATTGTTTGCACCAAGTCTACGGAGATAAAGTCTTTATCTCCATTCCTTCTGACAGTCTTAGTTTCCAGCCGATATACAAATCTCTTTATAAAACAACAGATTAAAACTATAAATAAATTCTCTTTTTTCATGAGAAGCACATATTCTAGGCAATATACTAATCTATTCGTTGAACAATAGCTTAAAATTGATGTTATAAATTATAAAGGATTAGTACATAACATTGTTTTCAGCCAATATACCAATCTATTCATCAAACAAATAGCTAATATTTATCCTACAAAGCAACAGATTTTTAAACTCTATATACAAAAGATTAGTACGTGGCATTGTTTACACCAAGTCTACGGAGATAAAATCTTTATCACCTTTCCTTCTGACAGTCCAGGTTTCCAGCTGATATACTAATCTCTTTATAAAACAACAGATTAAAACTATAAATAAATTCTCTTTTTTCAAGAGAAGCACATATTCTAGGCAATATACTAATCTATTCGTTGAACAATAGCTTAAAATTGATATTATAAATTAGCAAATCTCCAAAACACATATATAAAGGATTAGTACATAACATTGTTTCCAGCCAATATACCAATCTATTCATCAAACAAAGAGCTAATATTTATCCTACAAAGCAACTGAGTTTTAAACTCTATATACAAAAGGTCAGTACGTGGCATTGTTTACACCAAGTCTACGGAGATAAAATCTTTATCTCATTTCCTTCTGACAGTCCTGGTTTCCAGCCGATATACTAATCTCTTTATAAAACAACAGATTAAAACTAGAAATAAATTCTCTTTTTTCCCGAGAAGCACATATTCTAAGAAATATACTAATCTTTAAAATATATATATATAAAGGATTAGTACATAACATTGTTACCAGCCAATATACCAATCTATTCATCAAACAAAGCGCTAAAATTTATCCTACAAAGCAACAGATTTTTAAAGTCTATATACAAAAGATTAGTACGTGTCATTGTTTACACCAAGTCTACGGAGATAAAATCTTTATTTCCTTTCCTTCTGACAGTCCAGGTTTCCAGCTGATATACTAATATCTTTACAAAACAACAGATTAAAACAAAAATTCTCTTTTTTCCTGCGAAGCACATATTCTAGGCAATATACTAATCTATTCATCGAACAATATCTGAAAATTAATGTTATAAATTAGCAAATCTCCAAAACATATATATAAAGGATTAGTACATAACATTGTTTCCAGCCAATATACCAATCTATTCATCAAACAAAGAGCTAAAATTTATCCTACAAAGCAAAAAATGTTAAAGTCTATATACAATAGATTAGTACGTGGCATTGTTTACACCAAGTCTACGGAGATAAAATTTTTATCTCCATTCCTTCTGACAGTCTTGGTTTCCAGCCGATATACTAATCTCTTTATAAAACAATAGATTAAAACTAAAATAATTCTCTTTTCCTGCGAAGCACATATTCTAGGCTATAAATCTATTCATCAAACAATTGCTTAAAATTGATTTATAAAATCTCCAAAAACATATATATAAAGGATTAGTACATAACATTGTTTCCAGCCAATATACCAATCTATTCATCAAACAAAGAGCTAATATTTATCCTACAAAGCAACAGATTTTTAAACTCTATATACAAAAGATTAGTACGTGGCATTGTTTACACCAAGTCTACGGAGATAAAATCTTTATGTCCTTTCCTTCTGACAGTCCTGGTTTCCAGCCGATATACTAATCTCTTTATAAAACAACAGATTAAAACTATAAATAAATTCTCTTTTTTCATGAGAAGCACATATTCTAGGCAATATACTAATCTATTCGTTTAACAATAGCTTAAAATTGATGTTATAAATTAGCAAATCTCCAAAACATATATATAAAGGATTAGTACATTACATTGTTTCAGCCAATATACCAATCTATTCATCAAACAAAGAGCTAATATTTATCCTACAAAGCAACAGATTTTTAAACTCTATATACAAAAGATTAGTACGTGGCAATGTTTACACCAAGTCTACGGAGATAAAATCTTTATCTCCTTTCCTTCTGACAGTCCTGGTTTCCAGCCGATATACTAATCTCTTTATAAAACAACAGATTAAAACTATAAATAAATTCTCTTTTTTCATGAGAAGCACATATTCTAGGCAATATACTATTCTATTCATCGAACAATAGCTTAAAATTGATGTTATAAATTAGCAAATCTCCAAAACATATATATAAATGATTAGTACATAACATTGTTTCCAGCCAATATACCAATCTATTCATCAAACAAAGAGCTAAAATTTATCCTACAAAGCAAAAAATGTTAAAGTCTATATACAATAGATTAGTACGTGGCATTGTTTACACCAAGTCTACGGAGATAAAATCTTTATCTCCTTTCCTTCTGACAGTCTTGGTTTCCAGCCGATATACTAATCTCTTTATAAAACAATAGATTAAAACTAGAAATAATTCTCTTTTTTCCTGCGAAGCACATATTCTAGGCAATATACTAATCTATTCATCAAACAATAGCTTAAAATTGATGTTATAAATTAGCAAATCTCCAAAACATATATATAAAGGATTAGTACATAACATTGTTTCCAGCCAATATACCAATCTATTCATCAAACAAAGAGCTAAAATTTATCCTACAAAGCAACAGATTTTTAAACTCTATATACAAAAGATTAGTACGTGGCATTGTTTACACCAAGTCTACGGAGATAAAATCTTTATCTCCTTTCCTTCTGACAGTCCTGGTTTCCAGCCGATATACTAATCTCTTTATAAAACAACAGATTAAAACTATAAATAAATTCTCTTTTTTCATGAGAAGCACATATTCTAGGCAATATACTAATCTATTCATCGAACAATAGCTTAAAATTGATGTTATAAATTAGCAAATCTCCAAAACATATATATAAAGGATTAGTACATAACATTGTTTCCAGCCAATATACCAATCTATTCATCAAACAAAGAGCTAAAATTTATCCTACAAAGCAACAGATTTTAAAGTCTATATACAAAAGATTAGTACGTGGCATTGTTTACACCAAGTCTACGGAGATAAAATCTTTATCTCCTTTCCTTCTGACAGTCCTGGTTTCCAGCCGATATACTAATCTCTTTATAAAACAACAGATTAAAACTAGAAATAAATTCTCTTTTTTCTGAGAAGCACATATTCTAGGCAATATACTAATCTATTCATCGAACAATAGCTTAAAATTGATGTTATAAATTAGCAAATCTCCAAAACATATATATAAAGGATTAGTACATAACATTGTTTCCAGCCAATATACCAATCTATTCATCAAACAAAGAGCTAAAATTTATCCTACAAAGCAACAGATTTTTAAAGTCTATATACAAAAGATTAGTACGTGGCATTGTTTACACCAAGTCTACGGAGATAAAATCTTTATCTCCTTTCCTTCTGACAGTCCTGGTTTCCAGCCGATATACTAATCTCTTTATAAAACAACAGATTAAAACTAGAAATAATTCTCTTTTTTCCTGAGAAGCACATATTCTAGGCAATATACTAATCTATTCATCGAACAATAGCTTAAAATTGATGTTATAAATTAGCAAATCTCCAAAACATATATATAAAGGATTAGTACATAACATTGTTTCCAGCCAATATACCAATCTATTCATCAAACAAAGAGCTAAGATTTATCCTACAAAGCAACAGATTTTTAAAGTCTATATACAAAAGATTAGTACGTGGCATTGTTTACACCAAGTCTACGGAGATAAAATCTTTATCTCCTTTCCTTCTGACAGTCCTGGTTTCCAGCCGATATACTAATCTCTTTATAAAACAACAGATTAAAACTATAAATAAATTCTCTTTTTTCATGAGAAGCACATATTCTAGGCAATATACTAATCTATTCATCGAACAATAGCTTAAAATTGATGTTATAAATTAGCAAATCTCCAAAACATATATATAAAGGATTAGTACATAACATTGTTTCCAGCCAATATACCAATCTATTCATCAAACAAAGAGCTAAAATTTATCCTACAAAGCAACAGATGTTAAAGTCTATATACAAAAGATTAGTACGTGGCATTGTTTACACCAAGTCTACGGAGATAAAATCTTTATCTCCTTTCCTTCTGACAGTCTTGGTTTCCAGCCGATATACTAATCTCTTTATAAAACAACAGATTAAAACTAGAAATAAATTCTCTTTTTTCCCGAGAAGCACATATTCTAAGCAATATACTAATCTCCAAAATATATATATAAAGGATTAGTACATAACATTGTTTCCAGCCAATATACCAATCTATTCATCAAACAAAGAGCTAAGATTTATCCTACAAAGCAACAGATTTTTAAAGTCTATATACAAAAGATTAGTACGTGGCATTGTTTACACCAAGTCTACGGAGATAAAATCTTTATCTCCTTTCCTTCTGACAGTCCTGGTTTCCAGCCGATATACTAATCTCTTTATAAAACAACAGATTAAAACAAAAATAATCTATTCATCAAACAATAGCTAAAAATTGATGTTATAAATTAGCAAATCTCCAAAACACATATATAAAGGATTAGTACATAACATTGTTTCCACCCAATATACCAATCTATTCATCAAACAAAGAGCTAAAATTTATCCTACAAAGCAACAGATTTTTAAAATCTATATACAAAAGATTAGTACGTGGCATTGTTTACACCAAGTCTACGGAGATAAAATCTTTATCTCCTTTCCTTCTGACAGTCCTGGTTTCCAGCCGATATACTAATCTCTTTATAAAACAACAGATTAAAACTAGAAATAAATTCGTTTTATTCCCGCGAAACACATATTCTAGGCAATATACTAATCTATTCATCGAACAATAGCTTAAAATTGATGTTATAAATTAGCAAATCTCCAAAACATATATATAAAGGATTAGTACATAACATTGTTTCCACCCAATATACCAATCTATTCATCAAACAAAGAGCTAAAATTTATCCTACAAAGCAACAGATTTTTAAATCTATATACAAAAGATTAGTACGTGGCATTGTTTACACCAAGTCTACGGAGATAAAATCTTTATCTCCATTCCTTCTGACAGTCTTGGTTTCCAGCCGATATACATTACTCTTTATAAAACAACAGATTAAAACTAGAAATAAATTCTCTTTTTTCCTGAGAAGCACATATTCTAGGCAATATACTAATCTATTCATCGAACAATAGCTTAAAATTGATGTTATAAATTAGCAAATCTCCAAAACATATATATAAAGGATTAGTACATAACATTGTTTCCAGCCAATATACCAATCTATTCATCAAACAAAGAGCTAAAATTTATCCTACAAAGCAACAGATTTTTAAAGTCTATATACAAAAGATTAGTACGTGGCATTGTTTACACCAAGTCTACGGAGATAAAATCTTTATCTCCTTTCCTTCTGACAGTCTTGGTTTCCAGCCGATATACTAATCTCTTTATAAAACAACAGATTAAAACTAGAAATAAATTCTCTTTTTTCCTGAGAAGCACATATTCTAGGCAATATACTAATCTATTCATCGAACAATAGCTTAAAATTGATGTTATAAATTAGCAAATCTCCAAAACACATATATAAAGGATTAGTACATAACATTGTTTCCAGCCAATATACCAATCTATTCATCAAACAAAGAGCTAAAATTTATCCTACAAAGCAACAGATTTTTAAAGTCTATATACAAAAGATTAGTACGTGGCATTGTTTACACCAAGTCTACGGAGATAAAATCTTTATCTCCTTTCCTTCTGACAGTCCTGGTTTCCAGCCGATATACTAATCTCTTTATAAAACAACAGATTAAAACTATAAATAAATTCTCTTTTTTCATGAGAAGCACATATTCTAGGCAATATACTATCTATTCATCGAACAATAGCTTAAAATTGATGTTATAAATTAGCAAATCTCCAAAACATATATATAAAGATTAGTACATAACATTGTTTCCAGCCAATATACCAATCTATTCATCAAACAAAGAGCTAAGATTTATCCTACAAAGCAAAAATTTAAAGTCTATATACAAAAGATTAGTACGTGGCATTGTTTACACCAAGTCTACGGAGATAAAATCTTTATCTCCTTTCCTTCTGACAGTCCTGGTTTCCAGCCGATATACTAATCTCTTTATAAAACAACAGATTAAAACTAGAAATAAATTCTCTTTTTTCCTGAGAAGCACATATTCTAGGCAATATACTAATCTATTCATCGAACAATAGCTTAAAATTGATGTTATAAATTAGCAAATCTCCAAAACATATATATAAAGGATTAGTACATAACATTGTTTCCACCAATATACCAATCTATTCATCAAACAAAGAGCTAAAATTTATCCTACAAAGCAACAGATTTTAAAGTCTATATACAAAAGATTAGTACGTGGCATTGTTTACACCAAGTCTACGGAGATAAAATCTTTATCTCCTTTCCTTCTGACAGTCCTGGTTTCCAGCCGATATACTAATCTCTTTATAAAACAACAGATTAAAACTAGAAATAAATTCTCTTTTTTCCTGAGAAGCACATATTCTAGGCAATATACTAATCTATTCATCGAACAATAGCTTAAAATTGATGTTATAAATTAGCAAATCTCCAAAACATATATATAAAGGATTAGTACATAACATTGTTTCCAGCCAATATACCAATCTATTCATCAAACAAAGAGCTAAAATTTATCCTACAAAGCAACAGATTTTTAAAGTCTATATACAAAAGATTAGTACGTGGCATTGTTTACACCAAGTCTACGGAGATAAAATCTTTATCTCCTTTCCTTCTGACAGTCCTGGTTTCCAGCCGATATACTAATCTCTTTATAAAACAACAGATTAAAACTAGAAATAAATTCTCTTTTTTCATGAGAAGCACATATTCTAGGCAATATACTAATCTATTCATCGAACAATAGCTTAAAATTGATGTTATAAATTAGCAAATCTCCAAAACATATATATAAAGGATTAGTACATAACATTGTTTCCAGCCAATATACCAATCTATTCATCAAACAAAGAGCTAAAATTTATCCTACAAAGCAACAGATTTTTAAAGTCTATATACAAAAGATTAGTACGTGGCATTGTTTACACCAAGTCTACGGAGATAAAATCTTTATCTCCTTTCCTTCTGACAGTCCTGGTTTCCAGCCGATATACTAATCTCTTTATAAAACAACAGATTAAAACTATAAATAAATTCTCTTTTTTCATGAGAAGCACATATTCTAGGCAATATACTAATCTATTCATCGAACAATAGCTTAAAATTGATGTTATAAATTAGCAAATCTCCAAAACATATATATAAAGGATTAGTACATAACATTGTTTCCAGCCAATATACCAATCTATTCATCAAACAAAGAGCTAAAATTTATCCTACAAAGCAAAAAATGTTAAAGTCTATATACAAAAGATTAGTACGTGGCATTGTTTACACCAAGTCTACGGAGATAAAATCTTTATCTCCTTTCCTTCTGACAGTCCTGGTTTCCAGCCGATATACTAATCTCTTTATAAAACAACAGATTAAAACTAGAAATAAATTCTCTTTTTTCCTGAGAAGCACATATTCTAGGCAATATACTAATGTATTCATCGAACAATAGCTTAAAATTGATGTTATAAATTAGCAAATCACCAAAACATATATATAAATAATTAGTACATAACATTGTTTCCACCCAATATACCAATCTATTCATCAAGCAAAGAGCTAAAATTTATCCTACAAAGCAAAAAATGTTAAAGTCTATATACAATAGATTAGTACGTGGCATTGTTTACACCAAGTCTACGGAGATAAAATCTTTATCTCCTTTCCTTCTGACAGTCCTGGTTTCTAGCTGATATACATTACTCTTTATAAAACAACAGATTAAAACTAGAGATAAATTCTCTTTTTTCCGAAAGCACATATTCTAGGCAATATACTAATATCATCGAACAATAGCTTAAAATTGATGTTATAAATTAGCAAATCTCCAAAACATATATATAAAGGATTAGTACATAACATTGTTTCCACCCAATATACCAATCTATTCATCAAGCAAAGAGCTAAAATTTATCCTACAAAGCAAAAAATATTAAAGTCTATATACAATAGATTAGTACGTGGCATTGTTTACACCAAGTCTACGGAGATAAAATCTTTATCTCCTTTCCTTCTGACAGTCCTGGTTTCCAGCCGATATACTAATCTCTTTATAAAACAACAGATTAAAACTAGACATAAATTCTCTTTTTCCTGAGAAGCACATATTCTAGGCAATATACTAATCTATTCATCGAACAATAGCTTAAAATTGATGTTATAAATTAGCAAATCTCCAAAACATATATATAAAGGATTAGTACATAACATTGTTTCCACCCAATATACCAATCTATTCATCAAGCAAAGAGCTAAAATTTATCCTACAAAGCAAAAATGTTAAAGTCTATATACAATAGATTAGTACGTGGCATTGTTTACACCAAGTCTACGGAGATAAAATCTTTATCTCCTTTCCTTCTGACAGTCCTGGTTTCCAGCCGATATACTAATCTCTTTATAAAACAACAGATTAAAACTATAAATAAATTCTCTTTTTTCATGAGAAGCACATATTCTAGGCAATATACTAATCTATTCATCGAACAATAGCTTAAAATTGATGTTATAAATTAGCAAATCTCCAAAACATATATATAAAGGATTAGTACATAACATTGTTTCCAGCCAATATACCAATCTATTCATCAAACAAAGAGCTAAAATTTATCCTACAAAGCAACAGATTTTTAAAGTCTATATACAAAAGATTAGTACGTGGCATTGTTTACACCAAGTCTACGGAGATAAAATCTTTATCTCCTTTCCTTCTGACAGTCTTGGTTTCCAGCCGATATACTAATCTCTTTATAAAACAACAGATTAAAACTAGAAATAAATTCTCTTTTTTCCTGAGAAGCACATATTCTAAGCAATATACTAATCTCCAAAATATATATATAAAGGATTAGTACATAACATTGTTTCCAGCCAATATACCAATCTATTCATCAAACAAAGAGCTAAAATTTATCCTACAAAGCAAAAAATGTTAAAGTCTATATACAATAGATTAGTACGTGGCATTGTTTACACCAAGTCTACGGAGATAAAATCTTTATCTCCTTTCCTTCTGACAGTCCTGGTTTCCAGCCGATATACATTAATCTTTATAAAACAACAGATTAAAACTAGAAATAAATTCTCTTTTTTCCTGAGAAGCACATATTCTAGGCAATATACCTAAATTGAATAGCTTAAAATTGATGTTAAATTAGCAAATCACCAAAAACATGATATAAAAGAATTACGTACCATAACATTGTTTCCACCCAATATACCAATCTATATTCATCCAAAAAAGAACTAAGAATTTATCCTACAAAGCAACAGATTTTTAAAATCTATATACAAAAGATTAGTACGTGGCATTGCTTATACCAAGTCTACGGAGATAAAATCTTTATCTCCTTTCTCTTCTGACAGATCTGGTTTCCAGCCGATATACTAATCTCTTTATAAAACAACAGATTAAAACAAGAAATAAATTCGTTTTTTCCTCGCGAACACATATTCTAGGCAATTACTATCTATTCATCGAACAATAGCTTAAAATTGATGTTATAAATTAGCAAATCTCCAAAACATATATATAAAGGATTAGTAACATAACATTGTTTCTGCAATATACAAATCTATTCATCAAACAAAGAGCTAAAATTTATCTACAAAGCAACAGATTTTTTAAAATCATATACAAAAGATTAGTACGTGGCATTGTTTACATCAAGTCCTTCGGAGATAAAATCTTTTATCTCCCTATTCCTTCTGACAGTCTTGGTTTCCAGCGATATACATTACTCTTTATAAAACACAGATTAAAACTAGAGATAAATTCTCTTTTTCCTGAGAAGCACATATTCTAGGCAATATACTAATCTATTCATCGAACAATAGCTTAAATTGATGTTATAAATTAGCAAATCTCCAAAAACTATATATAAAGGATTAGTACATAACATTTGTTCCAGCCAATATACCAATCTATTCATCAAACAAAGAGCTAAAATTCATCCTACAAAGCAACAGATTTTTAATAGTCATATACAAAAGATTAGTACGTGGCATTGTTTACACCAAGTCTACGGAGATAAAATCTTTATCTCCTTTCCTTCTGACAGTCTGGTTTCCAGCCGATATACTAATCTCTTTATAAAACAACAGATTAAAACTAGAAATAAATTCTCTTTTTTCCTTAGAATCACATATTCTAGGCAATATACTAATCTATTCATCGAACAATAGCTTAAAATTGATGTTATATATTAGCAAATCTCCAAAACATATATATAAAGGATTAGAACATAACATTGTTTCCAGCCAATATACCAATCTATTCATCAAACAAAGAGCTAAGATTTATCCTACAAAGCAACAGATTTTTAAAGTCTATATAAAAAGATTAGTACGTGGCATATGTTTACACCAAGTCTACGGAGATAAAATCTTTATCTCCTTTCCTTCTGACAGTCCCGGTTTCCAGCCGATATACTAATCTCTTTATAAAACAACAGATTAAAACTATAAATAAATTCTCTTTTTTCCTGAGAAACACATATTCTAGGCAATATACTAATCTATTCATCGAATAATAGCTTAAAATTAATGTTACAAATTAGTAAATCTCCAAAACATATATATAAAGGATTAGTACATAACATTGTTTCCTGCCAATGTACCAATCTATTCATCAAACAAAAAGCTAAAATTTATCCTACAAAGCAAAAAAATTTTAAAGTCTATATACAAAAGATTAGTACGTGGCATTGTTTACACCAAGTCTAATGAGATAAAATCTTTATCTCATTTCCTTCTGACAGTCCTTGGTTTCCAGCCGGATATACTAATTTCTTTATAAAACAACAGATTAAAATAAAAATAAATTTCTCTTTTTTCCTGAGAAGCATATACTCTAGGCAATTACTAATCTCCAAAACATATATATACAAGGATTAGTACATAACATTGTTTCCAGCCGATATACCAATCTATTCATCAAACAAAGAGCTAAAATTTATTCTACAAAGCAACAAATTTTTAAAGTCTATATACAAAAGATTAGTACGTGGCATTGTTTACACCAAGTCTACGGAGATAAAATCTTTTTCTCCTTTCCTTCTAACAGTCCTGGTTTCCAGCCGATATACTAATCTCTTTATAAAACAACAGATTAAAACTAGAAATAAATTCTCCTTTTTCCTGCGAAGCACATATTCTAGGCAATATACTAATCTATTCATTGAACAATAGCTTAAAATTGATGCTATAAATTAGCAAATCTCCAAAACATATATATAAAGGATTAGTACATAACTTTGTTTCCAGCCAATATACCAATCTATTCATCAAACAAAGAGCTAAAATTCATCCTACAATGCCACATATTTTTAATGTCTATATACAAAAGATTAGTACGTGGCATAGTTTACACCATATCTACGGAGATAAAATCTTTATCTCCTTTCCTTCTGACAGTCTGGTTTCCAGCCGATTATACTAATCTCTTTATAAAACAACAGATTAAAACTAGAAATAAATTCTCTTTTTTCCTTAGAATCACATATTCTAGGCAATATACTAATCTATTCATCGAACAATAGCTTAAAATTGATGTTATATATTAGCAAATCTCCAAAACATATATATAAAGGATTAGTACATAACATTGTTTCCAGCCAATATACCAATCTATTCATCAAACAAAGAGCTAAGATTTATCCTACAAAGCAACAGATTTTTAAAGTCTATATACAAAAGATTAGTACGTGGCATAGTTTACACCAAGTCTACGGAGATAAAATCTTTATCTCCTTTCCTTCTGACAGTCCTGGTTTCCAGCCGATATACTAATCTCTTAATAAAACAACAGATTAAAACTATAAATAAATTCTCTTTTTTCATGTGAAGCAAATATTCTAGGCAATATACTAATCTATTCATCGAACAATAGCTTAAAATTGATATTATAAATTAGCAAATCTCCAAAACATATATATAAAGGATTAGTACATAACATTGTTTCCAGCCAATATACCAATCTATTCATCAAACAAAGAGCTAAGATTTATCCTACAAAGCAACAGATTTTTAAAGTCTATATACAAAAGATTAGTACGTGGCATTGTTTATACCAAGTCTACGGAGATAAAATCTTTATCTCCATTCTGCTTCTGACAGTCCTTGGTTTCCAGCCGAATCTATACTATCTCTTTATAAAACAACAGATTAAAACTAGAAATAAATTCTCTTTTTTCCCGAGAAGCACATATTCTAAGCAATATACTAATCTCCAAAATATATATATAAAGGATTAGTACATAACATTGTTTCCAATCAATATACCAATCTATTCATCAAACAAAGAGCTAAGATTTATCCTACAAAGCAAAAAATGTTAAAGTCTATATACAATAGATTAGTACGTGGCATTGTTTACACCAAGTCTACAGAGATAAAATCTTTATCTCCTTTCCTTCTGACAGTCCAGGTTTCCAGCTGATATACTAATATCTGTATAAAACAACAGATTAAAACAAAAATAAATTCTCTTTTTTCCTAGAAGCACATATTCTAGGCAATATACTAATCTATTCATCGAACAATAGATTAAAATTAATGTTATAAATTAGCAAATCTCCAAAACATATATATAAAGGATTAGTAAATAACATTGTTTCTGGCCAATATACCAATCTATTCATCAAACAAAGAGCTAAAATTTATCCTACAAAGCAACAGATTTTTAAAGTCTATATACAAAAGATTAGTACGTGGCATTGTTTACACCAAGTCTACGGAGATAAAATCTTTATCTCCATTCATTCTGACAGTCTTGGTTTCCAGCCGATATACATTACTCTTTATAAAACAACAGATTAAAACTAGAAATAAATTCTCTTTTTTCCTGAGAAGCACATATTCTATGCAATATACTAATGTATTCATCGAACAATAGCTTAAAATTGATGTTATGAATTAGCAAATCACCAAAACATATATATAAATAATTAGTACATAACATTGTTTCCACCCAATATACCAATCTATTCATCAAGCAAAGAGCTAAAATTTATCCTACAAAGCAAAAATTTTAAAGTCTATATACAAAGATTAGTACGTGGCCATTGTTTACACCAAGTCTACGGAGATAAAATCTTTATCTCCTTTCCTTCTGACATTCTTGGTTTCCAGCCGATATACTAATCTCTTTATAAAACAACAGATTAAAACTATAAATAAATTCTCTTTTTTCATGAGAAGCGCATATTCTAGGCAATATACTATTCTATTCATCGAACAATAGCTTAAAATTGATGTTATAAATTAGCAAATCTCCAAATCATATATATAAAGGATTAGTGCATAACATTGTTTCCAGCCAATATACCAATCTATTCATTAAACAAAGAGCTAAGATTTATCCTACAAAGCAACAGATTTTTAAAGTCTATATACAAAAGATTAGTACGTGGCATTGTTTATACCAAGTCTACGGAGATAAAATCTTTATCTCCATTCCTTCTGACAGTCTTGGTTTCCAGCCGATATACTAATCTCTTTATAAAACAACAAATTAAAACTAGAAATAAATTCTCTTTTTTCCCGAGAAGCACATATTCTAAGGAATATACTAATCTCCAAAATATATATATAAAGGATTAGTACATAACATTGTTTCCAGCCAATATACCAATCTATTCATCAAACAAAGAGCTAAGATTTATCCTACAAAGCAAAAAATGTTAAAGTCTATATACAATAGATTAGTACGTGGCATTGTTTACACCAAGTCTACGGAGATAAAATCTTTATCTCCTTTCCTTCTGACAGTCCTGGTTTCCAGCCGATATACTAATCTCTTTATAAAACAACAGATTAAAACTATAAATAAATTCTCTTTTTTCCTGCGAAGCACATATTCTAGGCAATATACTAATCTATTCATCGAACAATAGATTAAAATTAATGGTATAAATTAGCAAATCTCCAAAACATATATATAAGGATTAGTACATACATTGTTTCCAGCCAATATACCAATCTATTCATCAAACAAAGAGCTTAAAATTTATCCTACAAAGCAAAATGTTAAAGTCTATATACAATAGATTAGTACGTGGCATTGTTTACACCAAGTCTACGGAGATTAAAATTTTATCTCCATTCCTTCTGACAGTCTTGGTTTCCAGCCGATTATACTAATCTCTTTATAAAACAAATAGATTAAAACTAGAAATAATTCTCTTTTTTCCTGCGAAGCACATATTCTAGCAATATACTATCTATTCATCAACAATAGCTTAAAATTGATGTTATAAATAGCCTATCTCCAAACACATATATATAGGATTAGTACATAACATTGTTTTTCCAGCCAATATACCAATCTATTCATCAAACAAAGAGCTAAATATTTATCCTACAAAAGCAACAGATTTTTAAACTCTATATACAAAAGATTAGTACGTGGCATTGTTTACACCAAGTCTACGGAGATAAAATCTTATGCTTTCCTTCTGACAGTCCCTGGTTTCCAGCCGATATACTATCGTCTTTATAAAACAACAGATTAAAACTATAAATAAATTCTCTTTTTCATGAGAAGCACATATTCTAGGCAATATACTAATCTATTCGTTGAAACCATAGCTTAAAATTGATGTTATAATTAGCAAATCTCCAAAACTTATATATAAAGGATAGTTTATCATAACATTGTTTCAGCCAATAAACCAATCTATTCATCAAACAAAGAGCTAAAATTATCCAACAAAGCAACAGATTTTTAAACTCTATATACAATAGATTAGTACGTGGCAATGGTTACACCAAGTCTACGGAGATAAAAATCTTTATCTCCTTTCCTTCTGACTGTCCTGGTTTCCAGCCGATATACATAATCTCTTTATAAAACACAGATTAAAACTATAAATAAATTCTCTTTTTTCATGAGAAGCACATATTCTAGGCAATATACTAATCTATTCATCGAACAATAGCTTAAAATTGATGTTATAAATTAGCAAATCTCCAAAACATATATATAAAGGATTAGTACATAACATTGTTTCCAAGCAATATACAATCTATTCATCAAACAAAGAGCTAAAATTTATCCTACAAGCAAAAAATGTTAAAGTCTATAGTACAATAGATTAGTACGTGGCATTGTTTACCCCAAGTCTACGGAGATAAAATCTTTATCTCATTTCCTTCTGACAGTCCTGGTTTCCAGCCGATATCTAATCTCTTTATAAACAACAGATTAAGAACTATGAATAAATTTCTTTTTCCGAGAAGACACATATTCTAAGCATATACTATTCTCCAAAATATATTATAAAGGATTAGTACAATAACATTGTTTCCAGCCAAGTTACCAATCTATTCATTCAAACAAAGAGCTAAGATTTATCCTACAAAGCAACAGATTTTTAAAGTCTATATACAAAAGATTAGTACGTCGCATTGTTCACACCAAGTCTACGAGATAAAATCTTATCTCCTTTCCTTCTGACAGTCCACGGTTTCCAGCCGGCCGACTATACCTAATCTCTTTATAAAACAACACGATTAAAAACAATAATAAATTCTCTTTTTTCCTGCGAAGCACATATTCTAGGCAATATACTAATCTATTCATCGAACAATATCTTAAAATTAATGTTATAAATTAGCAAATCTCCAAAACATATATATAAAGGATTAGTACATAACATTGTTTCCAGACAATATACCAATCTATTCATCAAACAAAGAGCTAAAATTTATCCTACAAAGCAAAAAATGTTAAAGTCTATATACAATAGATTAGTACGTGGCATTATTTATACCAAGTCTACGGAGATAAAATCTTTATCTCATTCCTTCTGACAGTCTTGGTTTCCAGCCGATATACTAATCTCTTTATAAACAACAGATTAAAACTAGAAATAAATTCTCTTTTTTCTCGAGAAGCACATATTCTAAGCAATATACTAATCTCCAAAATATATATACAAAGGATTAGTACATAACATTGTTTCCAGCCAATATACCAATCTATTCATCAAACAAAGAGCTAAGATTTATCCTACAAAGCAACAGATTTTTCAAGTCTATATACAAAAGATTAGTACGTGGCATTGTTTACACCAAGTCTACGGAGATAAAATCTTTATCTCCTTTCCTTCTGACAGTCCAGGTTTCCAGCCGATATACTAATCTCTTTATAAAACAACAGATTAAAACAAAAATAATCTATTCATCAACAATAGCTAAAATTGATGTTATAAATTAGCAAATCTCCAAACACATATATAAAAGGATTAGTACATAACATTGTTTCCAGCCAATATACCAATCTATTCATCAAACAAAGAGCTAAAATTTATCCTACAAAGCAACAGATTTTTAAACTCTATATACAAAAGATTAGTACGTGGCATTGTTTACACCAAGTCTACGGAGATAAAATCTTTATCTCCTTTCCTTCTGACAGTCCTGGTTTCCAGCCGATATACTAATCTCTTTATAAAACAACAGATTAAAACTATGAATAAATTTTCTTTTTTCCCGAGAAGCACATATTCTAAGCAATATACTATTCTCCAAAATATATATATAAAGATTATACATCAACATTTTTCCAGGCCAATATCACCAATCTATTCATCAAACAAAGAGCTAAGATTTATCCTACAAAGCAACAGATTGTTTAAAGTCTATATACAATAAGATTAGTACGTCGCATTGTTCACACCAAGTCTACGGAGATAGAATCTTTATCTCCTTTCCTTCTGACAGTCCAGGTTTCCAGCCGATATACTAATCTCTTTATAAAACAACAGATTAAAACAATAATAAATTCTCTTTTTTCCTGCGAAGCACATATTCTAGGCAATATACTAATCTATTCATCGAACAATATCTTAAAATTAATGTTATAAATTAGCAAATCTCCAAAACATATATATAAAGGATTAGTACATAACATTGTTTCCAGACAATATACCAATCTATTCATCAAACAAAGAGCTAAATTTATCCTACAAAGCAAAACAATGTTAAGTCTATATACAATACGATTAGTACGTGGCATTATTTACACCAAGTCTACGGAGGATTAAAATGCTTTATTCCCTTTCCTTCTACAGTCCTTGGTTTTCCAAGCCGATATAATAATCTCTTTGGTAAAACAACAGATTAAAACTAGAAATAATTCTCTTTTTTTCTCGAGAAGCACATATTCTAGCAATATACTAATCTCCAAATATATATATAAAGGATTAGTACATAACATTGTTTCCAGCCAATATACCAATCTATTCATCAAACAAAGAGCTAAATTTATCCTACAAAGCAACAGATTTTTAAGTCTATATACAAAAGATTAGTACGTGGCATTGTTTACACCAAGTCTACGGAGATAAAATCTTTATCTCCTTTCCTTCTGACAGTCCTGGTTTCCAGCCGATATACTAATCTCTTTATAAAACAACAGATTAAAAAAAAATAATCTATTCATCAAACATAGCTCAAAATTGATGTTATAAATTAGCAAATCTCCAAAACATATATATAAAGAATTAGTACATAACATTGTTTCCAGCCAATATACCAATCTATTCATCAAACAAAGAGCTAATATTTATCCTACAAAGCAACAGATTTTTAAACTCTATATACAAAAGATTAGTACGTGGCATTGTTTATACCAAGTCTACGGAGATAAAATCTTTATCTCCTTTCCTTCTGACATCCTGGTTCCAGCCGATATACTAATCTCTTTATAAAACAACAGATTTAAAACTAGAAATAAATTTCTCTTTTTCCTCATGAGAAGCACATATTCTAGCAATATACTAATCTATTCATTGATTAAATAGCTTATAAATTGATGTTATAAATTAGCAAATCTCCAAAACATATATATAAAGGATTAGTACATAACATTGTTTCCATCCAATATACATCTATTCATCAAACAAAGAGCTAATATTTATCCTACAAAGCAACAGATTTTTAAAAGTCTATATACAAAAGATTAGTACGTGGCATTGTTTACACCAAGTCTACGGAGATAAAATCTTTATCTCCTTTCCTTCTGACAGTCCTGGTTTCCAGCCCGATATACTAATTCTCTTTATAAACAACAGATTAAAACTATAAATAAATTCTCTTTTTTCATGGAGAAGCACATATTCTAGGCAATATACTAATCTATTCATCGAACAATAGCTTTAAAATTGATGTTAAAATTAGCAAATCTCAAAACATATATATAAAGGATTAGTACATAACATTGTTTCCAGCCAATATACCAATCTATTCATCAAACAAAGAGCTAAAATTTATCCTACAAAGCAAAAAGATGTTTAAAGTCATATACAAAGAGTTAGTACGTGGCATTGTTTATACCAAGTCTACGGAGATAAAATCTTTATCTCCTTTCCTTCTGACAGTCCTTGGTTTCCAGCCATATACTAATCTCTTTATAAAACAACAGATTAAAACTAAAAATAAATTTCTCTTTTTTCCAGAGAAGCACATATTCTAGGCAATATACTAATCTATTCATTGAACTAATAGCTTAAAATTGATGTTATAAATTAAGCAAATCTCCAAACATATATATAAGGATTAGTACATAACATGTTCCAGCCAATATACCAATCTATTCATCAAACAAAGAGCTAAAATTTATCCTACAAAGCAACAGATTTTTAAAGTCTATATACAAAAGATTAGTACGTGGCATTGTTACACCAAGTCTACGGAGATATAATCTTTATCTCCTTTCCTTTCTGACAGTCTTGGTTTCCAGCCGATATACTAATCTCTTTATAAAACAACAGATTTAAAACTAGAATAAATTCTTTTTTTCATGAGAAGCAGCATATTCTAGGCAATATACTAATCTATTCATCGAACAATAGCTTAAAATTGATGTTATAAAATTAGCAAATCTCCAAAACATATATATAAAGATTAGTACATAACATTGTTTCCAGCCAATAACCAATCTATTCATCAAACAAAGAGCTAAGATTTATCCTACAAAGCAACAGATTTTTAAAGTCTATATACAAAGATTAGGTACGTGGCATTGGTTACACCAAGTCTACGGAGGATAAAATCTTTATCTCCTTTCCTTCTGACGTCCTGGTTTCCAGCCGATATACTAATCTCTTTATAAAACAACAGATTAAAACTATAAATAAATTCTTCTTTTTTCATGAGAAGCACATATTCTAGGCAATATACTATTCTATTCATCGAACAATAGCTTAAAATTGATGTTATAAATTAGCAAATCTCCAAAACATATATATAAAGGATTAGTACATAACATTGTTTCCAGCCCGATATACCAATCTATTCATCAAACAAAGAGCTAAAATTTATCCTACAAAGCAAACAATTTTAAGTCTATATACAAAAGATTAGTACGTGGCATTGTTACACCAAGTCTACGGAGATAAAAATCTTTATCTCCTTCCTTCTGACAGTCCTGGTTTCCAGCCGATATACTAATCTCTTTATAAAACAACAGATTAAAAACTAGAAATAAATTCTTTTTTTCATGAGAAGCACATATTTCTAGGCAGATATACTAATCTATTCATGAACAATAGCTTTAAAATTGATGTATAAATTAGCAAATCTCCAAAACATATATATAAAGGATTAGTACATAACATTGTTTCCAGCCAATATACCAATCTATTCATCAAACAAAGAGCTAAAAGTTTATCCTACAAAGCCAACAGAATTTTTAAAGTCTATATACAAAAGATTAGTACGTGGCATTGTTACACCATAGTCTACGGAGATATAAATCTTTATCTCCTTTCCTTCTGACAGTCCTGGTTTCCAGCCGATATACTAATCTCTTTATAAAACAACAGATTAAAACTATAAATAAATTCTCTTTTTTCATGAGAAGCACATATTCTAGGCAATATACTAATCTATTCATCGAACAATAGCTTAAAATTGATGTTATAAATTAGCAAATCTCCAAAACATATATATAAAGGATTAGTACATAACATTGTTTCCAGCCAATATACCAATCTATTCATCAAACAAAGAGCTAAGATTTATCCTACAAAGCAACAGATTTTTAAAGTCTATATACAAAAGATTAGTACGTGGCATAGTTTACACCAAGTCTACGGAGGTAAAATCTTTATCTCCTTTCCTTCTGACAGTGCCTGGGTTTTCCAGCCGATATACTAATCTCTTTATAAAACAACAGATTAAAACAATAAATAAATTCTCTTTTTTCATGAGAAGCACATATTCTAGGCAATATTACTATTCTATTCATCGAACAATAGCTTAAAATTGATGTTTATAAATTAGAAATCCTCCAAAACATATATATAAAGGATTAGTACATAACATTGTTTCCAGCCAATATACCAATCTATTCATCAAACAAAGAGCAAAAATTTATCCTACAAAGCAAAAAATGTTAAAGTCTATATACAAAAGATTAGTACGTGGCATTGTTTACACCAAGTCTACGGAGATAAAATCTTTATCTCCTTTCCTTCTGACAGTCCTGGTTTCTAGCCGATATACTAATCTCTTTATAAAACAACAGATTAAAACTATAAATTAAATTCTCTTTTTTCATGAGAAGCACATATTCTAGGCAATATACTAATCTATTCATTGAACAATAGCTTTAAAATTGATGTTATAAATTAGGCAAATCTCCAAAACATATATATAAAGGATTAGTACATAACATTGTTTCCAGCCAATATACCAATATATTCATCAAACAAAGAGCTAATTATTTAACCTACAAAGCAACAGATTTTTAAACTCTATATACAAAAAGATTAGTACGTGGTATTGTTTACACCAAGTCTACGGAGATATAATCTTTATCTCCTTTCCTTCTGACAGTCCTGGTTTCCAGCCGATATACTAATCTCTTTATAAAACAACAGATTAAAACTATAAATAAATTCTCTTTTTTCATGAGAAGCACATATTCTAGGCAATATACTAATCTATTCATCGAACAATAGCTTAAAATTGATGTTATAAATTAGCAAATCACAAAAACATATATATAAAGAATTAGTACATAACATTGTTTCCACCCAATATACCAATCTATTCATCAAAAAAAGAACTAAAATTTATCCTACAAAGCAACAGATTTTTAAAATCTATATACAAAAGATTAGTACGTGGTATTGTTTATACCAAGTCTACGGAGATAAAATCTTTATCTCCTTTCCTTCTGACAGTCCTGGTTTCCAGCCGATATACTAATCTCTTTATAAAACAACAGATTAAAACTAGAAATAAATTCTTTTTTTTCCCGCGAAGCACATATTCTAGGCAATATACTATTCTATTCATCGAACAATAGCTTAAAATTGATGTTATAAATTAGCAAATCTCCAAAACATATATATAAAGGATTAGTACATAACATTGTTTCTGTCCAATATACCAATCTCTTCATCAAACAAAGTGTTAAAATTTATCCTACAAAGCAACAGATTTTTAAAGTCTATATACAAAAGATTAGAACGTGGCATTGTTTACACCAAGTCTACGGAGATAAAATCTTTATCTTCATTCCTTCTGACAGTCTTGGTTTCCAGCCGATATGCATTACTCTTTATAAAACAACAGATTAAAACTAGAAATAAATTCTCTTTTTTCCTGAGAAGCACATATTCTAGGCAATATACTAATCTATTCATCGAACAATAGTTTAAAATTGATGTTATAAATTAGCAACTCTCCAAAACATATATATAAAGGATTAGTACATAACATTGTTTCAAACCAATATACCAATCTATTCATCAAACAAAGAGCTAAAATTTATCCTACAAAGAAAAAAATGTTAAAGTCTATATACAATAGATTAGTACGTGGCATTGTTTATACCAAGTCTACGGAGATAAAATCTTTATCTCCATTCCTTCTGACAGTCTTGGTTTCCAGCCGATATACTAATCTCTTTATAAAACAACAGATTAAAACTAGAAATAAATTCTCTTTTTTCCTAAGAAGCACATATTCTAGGCAATATACTAATCTATTCATTGAACAATAGCTTAAAATTGATGTTATAAATTAGCAAATCTCCAAAACATATATATAAAGGATTAGTACATAACATTGTTTCCAGCCAATATACCAATCTATTCATCAAACAAAGAGCTAAAATTTATCCTACAAAGCAACAGATTTTTAAAGTCAATATACAAAAGATTAGTACGTGGCATTGTTTATACCAAGTCTACGGAGATAAAATCTTTATCTCCTTTCCTTCTGACAGTCTTGGTTTCCAGCCGATATACTAATCTCTTTATAAAACAACAGATTAAAACTAGAAATAAATTCTTTTTTTTCATGAGAAGCACATATTTTTGGCAATATACTAATCTATTCATCGAACAATAGCTTAAAATTGATGTTATAAATTAGCAAATCTCCAAAACATATATATAAAGGATTAGTACATAACATTGTTTCCAGCCAATATACCAATATATTCATCAAACAAAGAGCTAATATTTAACCTACAAAGCAACAGATTTTTAAACTCTATATACAAAAGATTAGTACGTGGTATTGTTTACACCAAGTCTACGGAGATATAATCTTTATCTCCTTTCCTTCTGACAGTCCTGGTTTCCAGCCGATATACTAATCTCTTTATAAAACAACAGATTAAAACTATAAATAAATTCTCTTTTTTCATGAGAAGCACATATTCTAGGCAATATACTAATCTATTCATCGAACAATAGCTTAAAATTGATGTTATAAATTAGCAAATCACAAAAACATATATATAAAGAATTAGTACATAACATTGTTTCCACCCAATATACCAATCTATTCATCAAAAAAAGAACTAAAATTTATCCTACAAAGCAACAGATTTTTAAAATCTATATACAAAAGATTAGTACGTGGTATTGTTTATACCAAGTCTACGGAGATAAAATCTTTATCTCCTTTCCTTCTGACAGTCCTGGTTTCCAGCCGATATACTAATCTCTTTATAAAACAACAGATTAAAACTAGAAATAAATTCTTTTTTTTCCCGCGAAGCACATATTCTAGGCAATATACTATTCTATTCATCGAACAATAGCTTAAAATTGATGTTATAAATTAGCAAATCTCCAAAACATATATATAAAGGATTAGTACATAACATTGTTTCTGTCCAATATACCAATCTCTTCATCAAACAAAGTGTTAAAATTTATCCTACAAAGCAACAGATTTTTAAAGTCTATATACAAAAGATTAGAACGTGGCATTGTTTACACCAAGTCTACGGAGATAAAATCTTTATCTTCATTCCTTCTGACAGTCTTGGTTTCCAGCCGATATGCATTACTCTTTATAAAACAACAGATTAAAACTAGAAATAAATTCTCTTTTTTCCTGAGAAGCACATATTCTAGGCAATATACTAATCTATTCATCGAACAATAGTTTAAAATTGATGTTATAAATTAGCAAACTCTCCAAAACATATATATAAAGGATTAGTACATAACATTGTTTCCAAACCAAATATACCAATCTATTCATCAAACAAAGAGCTTAAAATTTATCCTACAAAGAAAAAAATTGTTAAAGTCTATATACAATAGATTAGTACGTGGCATTGTTTATACCAAGTCTACGGAGATAAAATCTTTATCTCCATTCCTTCTGACAGTCTTGGTTTCCAGCCGATATACTAATCTCTTTATAAAACAACAGATTAAAACTAGAAATAAATTCTCTTTTTTCCTAAGAAGCACATATTCTAGGCAATATACTAATCTATTCATTGAACAATAGCTTAAAATTGATGTTATAAATTAGCAAATCTCCAAAACATATATATAAAGGATTAGTACATAACATTGTTTCCAGCCAATATACCAATCTATTCATCAAACAAAGAGCTAAAATTTATCCTACAAAGCAACAGATTTTTAAAGTCAATATACAAAAGATTAGTACGTGGCATTGTTTATACCAAGTCTACGGAGATAAAATCTTTATCTCCTTTCCTTCTGACAGTCTTGGTTTCCAGCCGATATACTAATCTCTTTATAAAACAACAGATTAAAACTAGAAATAAATTCTTTTTTTTCATGAGAAGCACATATTTTTGGCAATATACTAATCTATTCATCGAACAATAGCTTAAAATTGATGTTATAAATTAGCAAATCTCCAAAACATATATATAAAGGATTAGTACATAACATTGTTTCCAACCAATATACCAATCTATTCATCAAACAAAGAGCTAAGATTTATCCTACAAAGCAACAGATTTTTAAAGTCTATATACAAATGATTAGTACGTGGCATAGTTTACACCAAGTCTACGGAGATAAAATCTTTATCTCCTTTCCTTCTGACAGTCCTGGTTTCCAGCCGATATACTAATCTCTTTATAAAACAACAGATTAAAACTATAAATAAATTCTCTTTTTTCATGAGAAGCACATATTCTAGGCAATATACTATTCTATTCATCGAACAATAGCTTAAAATTGATGTTATAAATTAGCAAATCTCCAAAACATATATATAAAGGATTAGTACATAACATTGTTTCCAGCCAATATACCAATCTATTCATCAAACAAAGAGCAAAAATTTATCCTACAAAGCAAAAAATGTTAAAGTCTATATACAAAAGATTAGTACGTGGCATTGTTTACACCAAGTCTACGGAGATAAAATCTTTATCTCCTTTCCTTCTGACAGTCCTGGTTTCTAGCCGATATACTAATCTCTTTATAAAACAACAGATTAAAACTATAAATAAATTCTCTTTTTTCATGAGAAGCACATATTCTAGGCAATATACTAATCTATTCATTGAACAATAGCTTAAAATTGATGTTATAAATTAGCAAATCTCCAAAACATATATATAAAGGATTAGTACATAACATTGTTTCCAGCCAATATACCAATATATTCATCAAACAAAGAGCTAATATTTAACCTACAAAGCAACAGATTTTTAAACTCTATATACAAAAGATTAGTACGTGGTATTGTTTACACCAAGTCTACGGAGATATAATCTTTATCTCCTTTCCTTCTGACAGTCCTGGTTTCCAGCCGATATACTAATCTCTTTATAAAACAACAGATTAAAACTATAAATAAATTCTCTTTTTTCATGAGAAGCACATATTCTAGGCAATATACTAATCTATTCATCGAACAATAGCTTAAAATTGATGTTATAAATTAGCAAATCACAAAAACATATATATAAAGAATTAGTACATAACATTGTTTCCACCCAATATACCAATCTATTCATCAAAAAAAGAACTAAAATTTATCCTACAAAGCAACAGATTTTTAAAATCTATATACAAAAGATTAGTACGTGGTATTGTTTATACCAAGTCTACGGAGATAAAATCTTTATCTCCTTTCCTTCTGACAGTCCTGGTTTCCAGCCGATATACTAATCTCTTTATAAAACAACAGATTAAAACTAGAAATAAATTCTTTTTTTTCCCGCGAAGCACATATCTAGGCAATATACTATTCTATTCATCGAACAATAGCTTAAAATTGATGTTATAAATTAGCAAATCTCCAAACATATATATAAAGGATTAGTACATAACATTGTTTCTGTCCAATATACCAATCTCTTCATCAAACAAAGTGTTAAAATTTATCCTACAAAGCAACAGATTTTAAAGTCTATATACAAAAGATTAGAACGTGGCATTGTTTACACCAAGTCTACGGAGATAAAATCTTTATCTTCATTCCTTTCTGACAGTCTTGGTTTCCAGCCGATATTGCATTACTCTTTATAAAACAACAGATTAAAACTAGAAATAAATTCTCTTTTTTCCTGAGAAGCACATATTCTAGGCAATATACTAATCTATTCATCGAACAATAGTTTAAAATTGATGTTATAAATTAGCAAACTCTCCAAAACATTAATAATAAAGGATTAGTACATAACATTGTTTCAAACCAATATACCAATCTATTCAATCAAACAAAGAGCTAAAATTTATCCTACAAAGAAAAAATGGTTAAAGTCTATATACAATAGATTAGTACGTGGCATTGTTTATACCAAAGTCTACGGAGATAAAATCTTTATCTCCATTCCTTCTGACAGTCTTGGTTTCCAGCCGATATACTAATCTCTTTATAAAACAACAGATTAAAACTAGAAATAAATTCTCTTTTTTTCCTAAGAAGCACATATTCTAGGCAATTATACTAATCTATTCATTGAACAATAGCTTAAAATTGATGTTATAAATTAGCAAATCTCCAAAAACATATATATAAAGGATTAGTACATAACATTGTTTCCAGCCAATATACCAATCTATTCATCAAACAAAGAGCTAAAATTTATCCTACAAAGCAACAGATTTTTAAAGTCAATATACAAAAGATTAGTACGTGGCATTGTTTATACCAAAGTCTACGGAGATAAAATCTTTATCTCCTTTCCTTCTGACAGTCTTGGTTTCCAGCCGATATACTAATCTCTTTATAAAACAACAGATTAAAACTAGAAATAAATTCTTTTTTTTCATGAGAAGCACATATTTTTGGCAATATACTAATCTATTCATCGAACAATAGCTTAAAATTGATGTTATAAATTAGCAAATCTCCAAAACATATATATAAAGGATTAGTACATAACATTGTTTCCAACCAATATACCAATCTATTCATCAAACAAAGAGCTAAGATTTATCCTACAAAGCAACAGATTTTTAAAGTCTATATACAAATGATTAGTACGTGGCATAGTTTACACCAAGTCTACGGAGATAAATCTTTTATCTCCTTTCCTTCTGACAGTCCTGGTTTCCAGCCGATATACTAATCTCTTTATAAAACAACAGATTAAAACTATAAATAAATTCTCTTTTTTCATGAGAAACACATATTCTAGGCAATATACTATTCTATTCATCGAACAATAGCTTAAAATTGATGTTATAAATTAGCAAATCTCCAAAAACATATATATAACAAGGATTAGTACATAACATTGTTTCCAGCAATATTACCAATCTATTCATCAAACAAAGAGCTAAAATTTATCCTACCAAAAGCAAAAAATGTTAAAGTCTATATACACAAGATTAGTACGTGGCATTGTTTACACCACAGTCTACGGAGATAAAATCTTTATCTCCTTCCTTCTGACAGTCCTGGTTTTCTAGCCGTATAGCTAATCTCTTTATAAAACAACAGATTAAAACTATAAATAAATTCTCTTTTTTCAATGAGAGCCACATATTCTAGCAATATACAAATCTATTCATTGAACAATAGCTTAAAATTGATGTTATAAATTAATAAATCTCCAAAACATATATATAAAGGATTAGTACATAACATTGTTTCCAGCCAATATACCAATATATTCATCAAACAAAGAGCTAATATTTAACCTACAAAGCAACAGATTTTTAAACTCTATATACAAAAGATTAGTACGTGGTATTGTTTACACCAAGTCTAGGAGATATAATCTTTATCTCCTTTCCTTCTGACAGTCCTGGTTTCCTGCCGATATACTAATCTCTTTATAAAACAACAGATTAAAACTATAAATAAATTCTCTTTTTTCATGAGAAGCATATATTCTAGGCAATATACTAATCTATTCATTGAACAATAGCTTAAAATTGATGTTATAAATTAGCAAATCTCCAAAACATATATATAAAGGATTAGTACATAACATTGTTTCCACCCAATATACCAATCTATTCATCAAACAAAGAGCTAATATTTAACCTACAAAGCAACAGATTTTTAAACTCTATATACAAAAGATTAGTACGTGGCATTGTTTACACCAAGTCTACGGAGATATAATCTTTATCTCCTTTCCTTCTGACAGTCCTGGTTTCCAGCCGATATACTAATCTCTTTATAAAACAACAGATTAAAACTATAAATAAATTCTCTTTTTTCATGAGAAGCACATATTCTAGGCAATATACTAATCTATTCATCGAACAATAGCTTAAAATTGATGTTATAAATTAGCAAATCACAAAAACATATATATAAAGAATTAGAACATAACATTGTTTCCACCCAATATACCAATCTATTCATCAAAAAAAGAACTAAAATTTATCCTACAAAGCAACAGATTTTTAAAATCTATATACAAAAGATTAGTACGTGGTATTGTTTATACCAAGTCTACGGAGATAAAATCTTTATCTCCTTTCCTTCTGACAGTCCTGGTTTCCAGCCGATATACTAATCTCTTTATAAAACAACAGATTAAAACTAGAAATAAATTCTTTTTTTTCCGCGAAGCACATATTCTAGGCAATATACCTATTCTATTCATCGAACAATAGGCTTAAGAATTCATGTTATAAATGTAGCAAATCTCCAAAACATATATATAAAAGGATTAGTACATAACATTGTTTCTGGCCAATATACCAATCTCTTCATCAAACAAAGTGGTTTAAAATTTATCCTACAACAGCAAAGATTTTTAAAGTCTATATACAAAAGATTAGAACGTCGGCATTGTTTACACCAAGTCTACGGAGGATAAAATCTTTATCTTCATTCCTTCTGACAGTCTTGGTTTCCAGCCGATATGCATTACTCTTTATAAAACAACAGATTAAAAACTAGAAATAAAATTCTCTTTTTTCCTGAGAAGCACATTATTCTAGGCAATATACTAATCTATTCATCGAACAATGGTTTAAAATTGATGTTATAAATTTAGCAAACTCTCCCAAAACATATATATAAAGGATAGTACATAACATTGTTTCCAAGCCAATATACAATCTATTCATCAACAAAGAGCTGAATATTTATCCTACAAAGCAAACGAGGATTTTTAAAGTCTATATACAAAGATTAGTACGTGGCATTGTTTATACCAAGTCTACCGGAGATAAAATCTTTATCTCCATTCCTTCTGACAGTCTTGGTTTCCAGCCGATATACTAATCTCTTTATAACAACAGATTAAAACTAGAAATAAATTCTCTTTTTTCCTGAGAAGCACATATTCTAGGCAATATACTAATCTATTCATGAACAATAGCTTAAATTGATGTTATAAATTAGCAAATCTCCAAACATATATATAAAGGATTAGTACATAACATTGTTTCCAGCCAATATACCAATCTATTCATCAAACAAAGAGCTAAAATTTATCCTACAAAGCAACAGATTTTAAAGTCTATATACAAAAGATTAGTACGTGGCATTGTTTTACCAAGTCTACGGAGATAAATCTTTATCTCCTTTCCTTCTGACAGTCCTGTTTCCAGCCGATATACTAATCTCTTTATAAACACAGATTAAAACTAGAAATAAATTCTTTTTTTTCCTGAGAAGCACATATTTTTGGCAATATACTAATCTATTCATCGAACAATAGCTTAAATTATGTTATAAATTAGCAAATCTCCAAAACATCTATATAAAGGATTAGTACATAACATTGTTTCCAGCCCAATATACCAATCTATTCATCAAACAAAGAGCTAAAATTTATCCTAACAAAGCAAAGATGTTTAAAGTCTATATACAAAGATTAGTACGTGGCATTGTTTACACCAAGTTCTACGGAGATAAAATCTTTATCTCCATTCCTTCTGACAGTCTTGGTTTCCAGCCGATATACTACTAATCTCGTTATAAAACAACAGATTAAAACTATAAATAAATTCTCTTTTTTCCTGCGAAGCACATATTCTGGCAATATACTAATCTATTCATCGAAAAATAGCTTAAAATTGAATTTACTAATCTCCAAAACATATATACTAAGGAATTAGTACATAACATTGTTTTCCAGCCGATATACCAATCTATTCATCAAACAAAGAGCTAAAATTTATTCTACAAAGCAACAAATTGTTTAAAAGTCTATATACAAAAGATTAGTAGTGGCATTGTTTACACCAAGTCTACGGAGATAAAATCTTTTTCTCCTTTCTTCTAACAGTCCTGGTTTCCAGCCGATATACTAATCTTTATAAAACAACAGATTAAAACTAGAAATAAATTCTCCTTTTTCTCTGCGAAGCACATATTCTAGGCAATATACTAATCTATTCATTGAACAATAAGCTTAAAAATTGATGCTATAAATTAGCAAATCTCCAAAACATATATATAAAGGATTAGTACATAACTTGTTTCCAGCCAATATACCAATCTATTCATCAACAAAGAGCTAAAATTCAATCCTACAAATGCAACATATTTTTAATGTCTATATACAAAAGATTAGTACGTGGCATTGTTTACACACCAAGTCTACGAGATAAAATCTTTATCTCCTTTCTTCTGACAGTCCAGGTTTCCAGCCGATTTACTAATCTCTTTATAAAACAACAGATTAAAACAAAAAATAAATTTCTCTTTTTCCTGCGAAACACATATTCTAGGCAATATACTAATCTATTCATCGAACAATAGCTTAAATTGATGTTATAATTAGCAAATCTCCAAACATATATATAAGGATTAGTACATAACATTGTTTCCAGCCAATATACCAATCTATTCATCAAACAAAGAGCTAAAATTTATCCTACAAAGCAACAGATTTTTAAAGTCTATATACAAAAGATTAGTACGTGGCATAGTTTACACCAAGTCTACGGAGATAAAATCT
This sequence comes from Ophiorrhiza pumila, assembly GCA_016586305.1. Taxonomy (NCBI): domain Eukaryota; kingdom Viridiplantae; phylum Streptophyta; class Magnoliopsida; order Gentianales; family Rubiaceae; genus Ophiorrhiza; species Ophiorrhiza pumila. Next base: position 37,389,897 of record BLIW01000006.1, read on the forward strand.
TTATCTCCTTTCCTTCTGACAGTCCTGGTTTCCAGCCGATATACTAATCTCTTTATAAAACAACAGATTAAACAATAAATAAATTCTCTTTTTTCATGAGAAGCACATATTCTAGGCAATATACTAATCTATTCATCGAACAATAGCTTAAAATTGATGTTATAAATTAGCAAATCTCCAAAACATATATATAAAGATTAGTACATAACATTGTTTCCAGCCAATATACCAATCTATTCATCAAACAAAGAGCAAAAATTTATCCTACAAAGCAAAAAATTTTAAAGTCTATATACAAAAGATTAGTACGTGGCATTGTTTACACCAAGTCTACGGAGATAAAATCTTTATCTCCTTTCCTTCTGACAGTCCTGGTTTCCAGCCGATATACTAATCTCTTTATAAAACACAGATTAAAACTATAAATAAATTCTCTTTTTTCCTGAGAAGCACATATTCTAGGCAATATACTAATCTATTCATCGAACAATAGCTTAAATTGATGTTATAAATTAGCAAATCTCCAAAACATATATATAAAGGATTAGTACATAACATTGTTTCCAGCCAATATACCAATTATTCATCAAACAAAGAGCTAATATTTATCCTACAAAGCAACAGATTTTAAAACTCTATATACAAAAGATTAGTACGTGGCATTGTTTACACCAAGTCTACACGGAGATAAATCTTTATCTCTTTCCTTCCTTCTGACAGTCCTGGTTTCCAGCCGCGATATACTAATCTCTTTATAAAACAACAGATTAAAACTATAATAAATTCTCTTTTTTCATGAGAAGCACATATTCTAGGCAATATACTAATCTATTCATCGAACAATAGCTTAAAATTGATGTTAAATTAGCAAATCACAAAACATATATATAAAGAATTAGTACATAACATTGTTTCCACCCAATATACCAATCTATTCATCAAAAAAGAACTAAAATTTATCCTACAAAGCAACAGATTTTTAATCTATATACAAAGATTAGTACGTGGTATTGTTTTACAAGTCTACTGAGATAAAATCTTTATCTCCTTCCTTCTGACAGTCCTGGTTTCCAGCCGATATACTAATCTCTTTATAAACAACAGATTAAAACTAGAAATAAATTCTTTTTTTTCCCGCGAAGCACATATTCTAGGCAATATACTATTCTATTCATCGAACAATAGCTTAAATTGATGTTATAATTAGCAAATCTCCAAAACATATATATAAAGGATTATACATAACATTGTTTCTGTCCAATATCCCAATCTCTTCATCAAACAAAGTGTTAAAATTTATCCTACAAAGCAACAGATTTTTTAAAGTCTATATACAAAAGATTAGTACGTGGCATTGTTTACACCAAGTCTACGGAGAAAATCTTTATCTTCATTCCTTCTGACAGTCTTGGTTTCCAGCCGATATGCATTACTCTTTATAAAACAACAGATAAAACTAGAAATAAATTCTCTTTTTTCCTGAGAAGCACATATTCTAGGCAATATACTAATCTATTCATCGAACAATAGTTTAAAATTGATGTTATAAATTAGCAAATCTCCAAAACATATATATAAAGGATTATACATAACATTGTTTCACACCAATATACAATCTATTCATCAAACAAAGAGCTAAAATTTATCCTACAAAAAAAAAATGTTAAAGTCTATATACAAAGATTAGTACGTGGCATTGTTTATACCCAAGTCTACGGAGATAAAATCTTTATCTCATTCCGTCTGCAAGTCTTGGTTTCCAGCCGATATGCATTACTCTTTAAAAACAACAGATTAAAACTAGAAATAAATTCTCTTTTCCTGAGAAGCACATATTCTAGGCAATATATCTAATATTCATCGAACAATAGTTTAAAATTGATGTTATAAATTAGCAACTCTCCAAAACATATATATAAAGGATAGTACAATAACATTGTTTCAACAATACCAATCTATTCATCAAACAAGAGCTAAAATTTATCCTACAAAGAAAAAATGTTAAAGTCATATAACATAGATTAGTACGTGGCATGTTTATACCAAGTCTACGGAGATAAAATCTTTATCTCCATTCCTTCGACAGTCTTGGTTTCCAGCCGATATACTAATCTCTTTATAAAACAACATTAAAACTAGAAATAAATTCTCTTTTTTCCTGAGAAGCACATATCTAGGCAATATACTAATCTATTCATTGAACAATAGCTTAAAATGATTTTATAAATTAGCAAATCTCCAAAACATATATATAAAGGATTAGACATAACATTTCCAGCCAATATACCAATCTATTCATCAAACAAAGAGCAATATTTACCTACAAAGACACAGATTTTTAAAGTCTATAACAAAAGATTAGTACGTGGCATGTTTAACCAAGTCTACAGAAATAAAATCTTTATCTCCTTTCCTTCTGACAGTCCTGGTTTCCAGCCGAATACTAATCTCTTTATAAACAACAGATTAAAACTAGAATAAATTCTTTTTTTCTCGAGAAGCACATATCTAAGAAATAACTAATCGTTAAAATATATCTACAAGGATTAGTACATAACATTGCCAGCCAATAACCAATCTATTCATCAAACAAAGGCTAAATTTATCCTACAAAGCAACAGATTTTTAAAGTCTATATACAAAGATTAGTACGTGCATTGTTTACACCAAGTCTACGAGATAAAATCTATTCCTCCTTCTGACAGTCCTGGTTTCCAGCCGATATACTAATCTCTTTATAAAACAACAGATTAAAACAAAAATAATTCTTTTTTTTCCTGGAAGCACATATTCTAGGCAATTACTAATCTATTCACGAACAATAGCTTAAAATTATGTTATAAATTAGCAAATCTCCAAAACAATATAAGGATTAGTACATAACATGTTTCCAGCCAATAACCAATCTATTCATCAAACAAAGAGCTAAAATTTATCCTACAAAGCAAAGATGTAAGTCTATATACAAAGATTAGTAGTGGCATTGTTTACACCAAGTCTACGGAGATAAAATCTTTATCTCCTTCCTTCTGACGTCCTGGTTTCCAGCCGATATACAACTCTTTATAAACAACAGATTAAAACTATAAAATAATTCTCTTTTTTCCTGGAAGCACATATTCTGGGCAATATACTAATCATCATCGAAAATAGCTTAAAATTGATGTTATAAATTAGCAATCTCCAAAACAATTATAGGATTAGTACAAACATTGTTTCCAGCCAATACCAACTATTCATCAAACAAGAGCTAATATTTACCTACAAAGAAACAATTTAAACTAATACAAAAGATAGTACGTGGCATTGTTTACACCAAGTCTACGGAGATAAAATCTTTATCTCCTTTCCTTCGACAGCCTGGTTTCCAGCCGATATACTAATCTCTTTATAAAACAACAGATTAAAACTGAAAATTCTCTTTTTTCCGAGAAGCACATATTCTATCTAAGCAATATACTATCTCCTATTATATAAAGAAGATTAGTACATAACATTGTTTCCAGCCAATATACCAATATATTCATAAAAAAGAGCTAAAATTATACTACAAAGCAACAGATTTAAAGTCATATACAAAAGATTAGTACGTGGCATTGTTTACACCAAGTCTACGGAGATAAAATCTTTATCTCCTTTCCTTCTGACAGTCCGGTTTCCAGCCGATTACTAATCTCTTTATAAAACAACAGATAAAACAAAAAAATTCTCTTTTTTCCTGCGAACACATATTCTAGGCAATATACTAATCATTCATCGAATTAGCTTAAAATTGATGTTAAAATAGAAATCTCCAAAACATATATATAAAGGATAGTACATAACATGTTTCCGCCAATTACCAATCTATTCATCAAACAAAAGCTAAAATTTACCTAAAAAGCAAAAATTTAAAGTCTATATACAAAAGATTAGTACGTGGCATTGTTACACCAAGTCTAGGAGATAAAATCTTTTCTCATTTCCTTCTGACAGTCCTGGTTTCCAGCCGATATACTATTTCTTTATAAAACAACAGAAAAAACTAAAAATAAATTCTCTTTTTTCCTGAAAGCAATACTCGAGCAATTTACATAAATCTCCAAAACATATTATAAAGGATTAGTACATAACATTGTTTCCAGCCATATACCAATCTATTCATCAAAACAAAGAGCAAATTTATCTACAAAGCAAACAAATTTTTAAGTCTATATAACAAAAGATTAGTACGTGGCATGTTACACCAAGTCGAGAGATAAAATCTTTATCTCCTTCCTTCTAACAGCCTGGTTTCCAGCCGATATACTAATCTCTTTATAAAAAAACAGATTAAAACTAGAAATAAATTCCCTTTTTTCCTGGAAGCACATATTCAGGCAATACTAATCATTCATAACAATAGCTTAAAATTGATGTAAAATAGCAAATCTCCAAAACATATATATAAAGGATTAGTACATAACTTGTTTCCAGCCAATAACCAATCTATTCATCAAACAAAGAGCTAAAATTTCCTACAAGCAAAATTTTTAAGTCTATACAAAAGATTAGTACGTGGCATTGTTTACACAATTCTACGGAGAATAAATCTTTATCTCCTCTTCTGACAGTCTGGTTCCAGCCGATATACTAATCTCTTATAAAACAACAGATTAAAACTAAAACTAAATTCTCTTTTTTCCTAGAACACATATTCTAGCAATATACTAATCTATTCATCGAACAATAGCTTAAAATTGATTATAATTAGCAAATCTCCAAAACAATATATAAAGGATTAGTAACATAACATGTTTCCAGCCAATATACCAATCTATTCATCAAACAAAGAGCTAAATTTATCCTACAAAGCAACAGATTTTAAAGTCATATAAAAAAGATAGTACGTGGCATGTTTACACCAAGTCTACGGAGATAAAACTTTATCTCCTTCCTTCTGACAGTCCGGTTTCCAGCCGATATACTAACTCTTTATAAAAACAGATTAAAACTATAAATAAATTCCTTTTTTTCATGAGAAGCACATATTCTAGGCAATAACTATTCGATTCTCGAACATAGCTTAAAATTAATGTTATAAATTAGCAAATCTCCAAAACTATATATAAAGGATAGTACATACCTTGTTTCCAGCCAATTATACCAATCTATTCATCAAACAAAGAGCTAAAATTATCCTACAAAGCAACAGATTTTTAAATTCTATATACAAAAGATTAGTACGTGGCATTGTTTACACCAAGTCTAATGAGATAAAATCTTTATCTCCTTTCCTTCTGACAGTCCTGGTTTCCAGCCGATATACTATCTCTTTTTAAAACAATAGATTAAACTAGAAATAAATTCTCTTTTTTCCTGAAGCATATACTCTAGGCAATATATATCTCCAAAACATATATATAAAGGATTAGTACATAACATTGTTTCCAGCCAATATACCAATCTATTCATCAAACAAAGAGCTAAAATTTATCTTACAAAGCAACAGATTTTTGAAGTCTATATACAAAAGATTAGTACGTGGCATTGTTTACACCAAGTTTACGGAGATAAAATCTTTATCTCCTTTCCTTCTGACAGTCCTGGTTTCCAGCCGATATACTAATCTATTTATAAAACAATAGATTAAAACTAGAAATAAATTATATTTTTTCCTGAGAAGCACATATTCTAGGCAATATACTAATCTATTCATCGAACAATAGCTTAAACTTGATGTTATAAATTAGAAAATCTCCAAAACATATATATAAAGAATTAGTACATAACATTGTTTCCACCCAATATACCAATCTATTCATCAAACCAAGAGCTAAAATTTATCCTACAAAGCAACAGATTTTTAAAGTCTATATACAAAGATTAGTACGTGGCATTGTTTACACCAAGTCTACGGAGATAAAATCTTTCTCTCCTTTCCTTCTGACAGTCCTGGTTTCCAGCCGATATACTAATCTCTTATAAAACAACAGATAAAACTAGAAATAAATTCTCTTTTTTCCTGAGAAGCACATATTCAAGGCAATATACTAATCTATTCATCGAACAATAGCTTAAAATTGATGTTATAAATTAGCAAATCTCCAAATCATATATATAAAGGATTAGTACATAACATTGTTTGCAGCCAATATACCAATCTATTCATCAAACAAAGAGCTAAAATTTATCCTACAAAGCAACAGATTTTTAAAGTCTATACACAAAAGATTAGTACGTGGCATTGTTTACACCTAGTCTACAGAGATAAAATTTTATCTCCTTTCTTCTGACAGTTTTGGTTTCCAGCCGATATACTAATCTCTTTATAAACAACAGATTAAAACTAGAATTAAATTCTCTTTGTTCCTGAGAAGCACATATTCTAGGCAATATACTAATATTCATCGAACAATAGCTTAAAATTGATGTTATAAATTAGCAAATCTCCAAAAATATATATAAAGAATTAGTACATAACATTGTTTCCAGCCAATATACCAATCTATTCATCAACAAAGAGCTAAAATTTATCCTACAAAGCAAAAGATTTTTAAGTCTATATACAAAAGATTAGTACGTGGCATTGTTTACACCAAGTCTACGGAGATAAAATCTTTATCTCCTTTCCTTCTGACAGTCCTGGTTTCCAGCCGATATACTAATCTCTTTATAAAACAACAGATTAAACTAGAAATAAATCTTTTTTCTCCTCCGAAGCACATATTCTAGGCAATATAATAATATATTCATCGAACAATTGCTTAAAATTGATGTTATAAATTAGCAAATCTCCAAAACATATATATAAAGGATTAGTACATAACATTGTTTCCAGCCATATACCAATCTATTCATCAAACAAAGAGCTAAAATTTATCCTACAAAGCAACAGATTTTTAAAGTCTACATACAAAAGATTAGTACGTGGCATTGTTTACACCAAGTCTACGGAGATAAAATCTTTATCTCCTTTCCTTCTGACAGTCCTGGTTTCCAGCCAATATAACTAATCTCTTTATAAAACAACAGATTAAACTAGAAATAAATCTATTTATCCTGCGAAGCACATATTCTAGGCAATATAATCTATTCATCGAACAATAGCTTAAATTAATGTTATAAATTAGCAAATCTCCAAAACATATATATAAAGATTAGTACATAACATTGTTTCCAGCCAATATACCAGTCTATTCATCAAACAAAGAGCTAAAATTTACCCTACAAAGCAACAGATTTTAAATCTATATACAAAAGATTAGTACGTGGCATTGTTTACACCAAGTCTAATGAGAAAATCTTTATCTCCTTCCTTCTGACAGTCCTGGTTTCCAGCCGATATACTAATCTCTTTATAAAACAAATAGATTAAATCTAGAAATAAATTCTCTTTTTTCCTGAGAAGCATATACTCTAGGCAATATACTAATCTCCAAAACATATATATAAAGGATTAGTACATAACATTGTTTCCAGCCAATATACCAATCTATTCATCAAACAAAGAGCTAAAATTTATCTACAAAGCAACAGATTTTGAAGTCTATATACAAAAGATTAGTACGTGGCATTGTTTACACCAAGTTTACGGATATAAAATCTTTATCTCCTTTCCTTCTGACAGTCCTGGTTTCCAGCCGATATACTAATCTATTATAAAACAACAGATTAAAACTAGAAATAAATTTATTTTTCCTGAGAAGCACATATTCTAGGCAATATACTAATCTATTCATCGAACAATAGCTTAAAATTGATGTTATAAATTAGAAAATCTCCAAAACATATATATAAGATTAGTACATAACATTGTTTCCACCCAATATACCAATCTATTCATCAAACAAGAGCTAAAATTTATCCTACAAAGCAACAGATTTTTAATGTCTATATACAATAGATTAGTACGTGGCATTGTTTCACACCAAGTCTACGGAGATAAAATCTTTATCTCCTTTCCTTCTGACAGTCCTGGTTTCCAGCCGATTATACTAATCTCTTTATAAAACAACAGATTAAAACTAGAAATAAATTCTATTTTTCTGCGAAGCACATATTCTAGGCAATATACTAATCTATTCATCGAACAATAGCTTAAAATTAATGTTATAAATTAGCAAATCTCCAAAACATATATATAAAGGATTAGTACATAACATTGTTTCCAGCAATATACCAATCTATTCATCAAACAAAGAGCTAAAATTTATCCTACAAAGCAACAAATTTTTAAATTCTATATACAAAAGATTAGTACATGGCATTGTTTACACCAAGTCTATGAGATAAAATCTTTATCTCCTTTCATTCTGACAGTCCTGGTTTCCAGCCGATATATAATCTCTTTATAAAACAACAGATTAAAACTAGAAATAAATTCTTTTTTTCTGAGAAGCACATATTCAAGGCAATATACTAATCTATTCATCGAACAATAGCTTAAATTGATGTTATAAATTAGCAAATCTCCAAATCATATATATAAAGGATTAGTACATAACATTGTTTCCAGCCAATATACCAATCTATTCATCAAACAAAGAGCTAAAATTTATCCTACAAAGCAACAGATTTTTAAAGTCTATACACAAAAGATTAGTACGTGGCATTGTTTACACCTAGTCTACAGAGATAAAATTTTATCTCCTTTCCTTCTGACAGTTTTGGTTTCCAGCCGATATACTAATCTCTTTATAAAACAACAGATTAAAACTAGAACTAAATTCTCTTTGTTCCTGAGAAGCACATATTCTAGGCAATATACTAATATTCATCGAACAATAGCTTAAAATTGATGTTATAAATTAGCAAATCTCCAAAACATATATATAAAGAATTAGTACATAACATTGTTTCCACCCAATATACCAATCTATTCATCAAACAAAGACCTAAAATTTATCCTACAAAGCAAAAGATTTTAAAGTCTATATACAAAAGATTAGTACGTGGCATTGTTTACACCAAGTCTACGGAGATAAAATCTTTATCTCCTTCCTTCTGACAGTCCTGGTTTCCAGCCGATATACTAATCTCTTTATAAAACAACAGATTAAACTAGAATTAAATTCTCTTTTCTCCTCCGAAGCACATATTCTAGGCAATATAATAATATATTCATCGAACAATTGCTTAAAATTGATGTTATAAATTAGCAAATCTCCAAAACATATATATAAAGAATTAGTACATAACATTGTTTCCAGCCAATATACCAATCTATTCATCAAACAAAGAGCTAAAATTTATCCTACAAAGCAACAGATTTTTAAAGTCTACATACAAAAGATTAGCACGTGGCATTGTTTACACCAAGTCTACGGAGATAAAATCTTTATCTCCTTTCCTTCTGACAGTCCTGGTTTCCAGCCGATATACATCTCTTTATGAAACAACAGATTAAAACTAGAAATAAATTCTATTTATTCCTGCGAAGCACATATTCTAGGCAATATACTAATCTATTCATCGAACAATAGCTTAAAATTAATGTTATAAATTAGCAAATCTCCAAAACAATATATAAAGGATTAGTACATAACATTGTTTCCAGCCAATATACCAGTCTATTCATCAAACAAAGAGCTAAAATTACCCTACAAAGCAACAGATTTTTAAATTCTATATACAAAAGATTAGTACGTGGCATTGTTTACACCAAGTCTAATGAGATAAAATCTTTATCTCCTTTCCTTCTGACAGTCCTGGTTTCCAGCCGATATACTAATCTCTTTATAAAACAATAGATTAAATCTAGAAATAAATTCTCTTTTTCCTGAGAAGCACATACTCTAGGCAATATACTAATCTCCAAAACATATATATAAAGGATTAGTACATAACATTGTTTCCAGCCAATATACCAATCTATTCATCAAACAAAGAGCTAAAATTTATCCTACAAAGCAACAGATTTTTGAAGTCTATATACAAAAGATTAGTACGTGGCATTGTTTACACCAAGTTACGGATATAAAATCTTTATCTCCTTTCCTTCTGACAGTCCTGGTTTCCAGCCGATATACTAATCTATTTATAAAACAATAGATTAAACTAGAAATAAATTATATTTTTCCTGAGAAGCACATATTCTAGGCAATATACTAATCTATTCATCGAACAATAGCTTAAAATTGATGTTATAAATTAGCAAATCTCCAAAACATATATATAAAGGATTAGTACATAACATTGTTTCCACCAATATACCAATCTATTCATCAAACAAAGAGCTAAAATTTATCCTACAAAGCAACAGATTTTTAAAGTCTATATACAAAAGATTAGTACGTGGCATTGTTTACACCAAGTCTACGGAGATAAAATCTTATCTCCTTTCCTTCTGACAGTCCTGGTTTCCAGCCGATATACTAATCTCTTTATAAAACAACAGATTAAAACTAGAAATAAATTCTCTTTATTCTGCGAAGCACATATTCTAGGCAATATACTAATCTATTCATCGAACAATAGCTTAAAATTAATGTTATAAATTAGCAAATCTCCAAAACATATATATAAAGATTAGTACATAACATTGTTTCCACCCAATATACCAATCTATTCATCAAACAAAGAGCTAAATTTATCCTACAAAGCAACAGATTTTTAAAGTCTATATACAAAAGATTAGTACGTGGCATTGTTTACACCAAGTCTAATGAGATAAAATCTTTATCTCCTTTCCTTCTGACAGTCCTGGTTTCCAGCCGATATACTAATCTCTTTATAAAACAACAGATTAAAACTAGAAATAAATTCTCTTTTTCCTGCGAAGCACATATTCTAGGCAATATACTAATCTATTCATCGAACAATAGCTTAAAATTGATGTTATAATTAGCAAATCTCCAAAACATATATATAAAGGATTAGTACATAACATTGTTTCCAGCCAATATACCAATCTATTCATCAAACAAAGAGCTAAAATTTATCCTACAAAGCAACAGATTTTTAAATCTATATACAAAAGATTAGTACGTGGCATTGTTACACCAAGTCTACGGAGATAAAATCTTTATCTCCTTTCCTTCTGACAGTCCTGGTTTCCAGCCGATATACTAATCTCTTTATAAAACAACAGATTAAAACTAGAAATAAATTCTCTTTTTTCCTGAGAAGCACATATTCTAGGCAATATACTAATCTATTCATCGAACAATAGCTTAAAATTGATGTTATAAATTAGCAAATCTCCAAAACATATATATAAAGGATTAGTACATAACATTGTTTCCAGCCAATATACCAATCTATTCATCAAACAAAGAGCTAAAATTTATCCTACAAAGCAACAGATTTTTAAAGTCTATATACAAAAGATTAGTACGTAGCATTGTTTACACCAAGTCTACGGAGATAAAATTTATCTCCTTTCCTTCTGACAGTTTGGTTTCCAGCCGATATACTAATCTCTTTATAAAACAACAGATTAAAACTAGAATTAAATTCTCTTTGTTCCTGAGAAGCACATATTTAGGCAATATACTAAATATTCATCGAACAATAGCTTAAAATTGATGTTATAAATTAGCAAATCTCCAAAACATATATATAAAGAATTAGTACATAACATTGTTTCCACCCAATATACCAATCTATTCATCAAACAAAGAGCTAAAATTTATCCTACAAAGCAATAGATTTTTAAAGTCTATATACAAAAGATTAGTACGTGGCATTGTTTACACCAAGTCTACGGAGATAAAATCTTTATCTCCTTTCCTTCTGACAGTCCTGGTTTCCAGCCGATACTAATCTCTTTATAAAACAACAGATTAAACTAGAAATAAATTCTCTTTTCTCTCCGAAGCACATATTCTAGGCAATATAATAAATATTCATCGAACAATTGCTTAAAATTGATGTTATAAATTAGCAAATCTCCAAAACATATATATAAAGGATTAGTACATAACATTGTTTCCAGCCAATATACCAATCTATTCATCAAACAAAGAGCTAAATTTATCCTACAAAGCAACAGATTTTTAAAGTCTACATACAAAAGATTAGTACGTGGCATTGTTTACACCAAGTCTACGGAGATAAAATCTTTATCTCCTTTCTTCTGACAGTCCTGGTTTCCAGCCGATATACTAATCTCTTTATGAAAAAACAGATTAAAACTAGAAATAAATTCTTTATTCCTGCGAAGCACATATTCTAGGCAATATACTAATCTATTCATCGAACAATAGCTTAAAATTAATGTTATAAATTAGCAAATCTCCAAAACATATATATAAAGGATTAGTACATAACATTGTTTCCAGCCAATATACCAATCTATTCATCAAACAAAGAGCTAAATTTATCCTACAAAGCAACAGATTTTAAATTCTATATACAAAAGATTAGTACGTGGCATTGTTTACACCAAGTCTAATGAGATAAAATCTTTATCTCCTTTCCTTCTGACAGTCCTGGTTTCCAGCCGATATACTAATCTCTTTATAAAACAACAGATTAAAACTAGAAATAAATTCTCTTTTTTCCTGAGAAGCATATACTCTAGGCAATATACTAATCTCCAAAACATATATATAAAGGATTAGTACATAACATTGTTTCCAGCCAATATACCAATCTATTCATCAAACAAAGAGCTAAAATTTATCCTACAAAGCAACAGATTTTTAAAGTCTATATACAAAAGATTAGTACGTGGCATTGTTTACACCAAGTCTACGGAGATAAAATCTTTATCTCCTTTCCTTCTGACAGTCCTGGTTTCCAGCCGATATACTAATCTTTATAAAAACAACAGATTAAAACTAGAAATAAATTCTCTTTTTTCTGAGAAGCACATATTCTAGGCAATATACTAATCTATTCATCGAACAATAGCTTAAAATTGATGTTATAAATTAGCAAATCTCCAAAACATATATATAAAGGATTAGTACATAACATTGTTTCCAGCCAATATACCAATCTATTCATCAAACAAAGAGCTAAAATTTATCCTACAAAGCAACAGATTTTTAAAGTCTATATACAAAAGATTAGTACGTGGCATTGTTTACACCAAGTCTACGGAGATAAAATCTTTATCTCCTTTCCTTCTGACAGTCCTGGTTTCCAGCCGATATACTAATCTCTTTATAAAACAACAGATTAAAACTAGAAATAAATTCTCTTTTTCCTGCGAAGCACATATTCTAGGCAATATACTAATCTATTCATCGAACAATAGCTTAAAATTAATGTTATAAATTAGCAAATCTCCAAAACATATATATAAAGGATTAGTACATAACATTGTTTCCAGCCAATATACCAATCTATTCATCAAACAAAGAGCTAAAATTTATCCTACAAAGCAAAAGATTTTTAAAGTCTATATACAAAAGATTAGTACGTGGCATTGTTTACACCAAGTCTAATGAGATAAAATCTTTATCTCCTTTCCTTCTGACAGTCCTGGTTTCCAGCCGATATACTAATCTCTTTATAAAACAACAGATTAAAACTAGAAATAAATTCTTTTTTCCTGCGAAGCACATATTCTAGGCAATATAATAATATATTCATCGAACAATGCTTAAAATTGATGTTATAAATTAGCAAATCTCCAAAACATATATATAAAGGATTAGTACATAACATTGTTTCCAGCCAATATACCAATCTATTCATCAAACAAAGAGCTAAAATTTATCCTACAAAGCAACAGATTTTTAAAGTCTATATACAAAAGATTAGTACGTGGCATTGTTTACACCAAGTCTACGGAGATAAAATCTTTATCTCCTTTCCTTCTGACAGTCCTGGTTTCCAGCCGATATACTAATCTCTTTATAAAACAACAGATTAAAACTAGAAATAAATTCTCATTTTTCCTGCGAAGCACATATTCTAGGCAATATACTAATCTATTCATCGAACAATAGCTTAAAATGATGTTATAAATTAGCAAATCTCCAAAACATATATATAAAGGATTAGTACATAACATTGTTTCCACCCAATATACCAATCTATTCATCAAACAAAGAGCTAAAATTTATCCTACAAAGCAACAGATTTTTAAAGTCTATATACAAAAGATTAGTACGTGGCATTGTTTACACCAATTCTACGGAGTAAAATCTTTATCTCCTTTCCTTCTGACAGTCCTGGTTTCCAGCCAATTTACTAGTCTCTTTATAAAACAACAGATTAAAACTAGAAATAAATTCTCTTTTTTCCTGCGAAGCACATATTCTAAGCAATATACTAATCTATTCATCGAACAATAGCTTAAAATTGATGTTATAAATTAGCAAATCTCCAAAACATATATATAAGGATTAGTACATAACATTGTTTCCAGCCAATATACCAATCTATTCATCAAACAAAGAGCTAAAATTTATCCTACAAAGCAACAGATTTTTAAAGTCTATATACAAAAGATTAGTACGTGGCATTGTTACACCAAGTCTACGGAGATAAAATCTTTATCTCCTTTCCTTCTGACAGTCCTGGTTTCCAGCCGATATACTAATCTCTTTATAAAACAACAGATTAAAACTAGAAATAAATTCTCTTTTTTCCTGAGAAGCACATATTCAAGGCAATATACTAATCTATTCAGAACAATAGCTTAAAATTGATGTTATAAATTAGCAAATCTCCAAATCATATATATAAAGGATTAGTACATAACATTGTTTCCAGCCAATATACCAATCTATTCATCAAACAAGAGCTAAAATTTATCCTACAAAGCAACAGATTTTTAAAGTCTATATACAAAAGATTAGTACGTGGCATTGTTTACACCAAGTCTACGGAGATAAAATTTATCTCCTTTCCTTCTGACAGTTTGGTTTCCAGCCGATATACTAATCTCTTTATAAAACAACAGATTAAAACTAGAATTAATTCTCTTTGTTCCTGAGAAGCACATATTCTAGGCAATATACTAATATTCATCGAACAATAGCTTAAAATTGATGTTATAAATTAGCAAATCTCCAAACATATATATAAAGGATTAGTACATAACATTGTTTCCACCAATATACCAATCTATTCATCAAACAAAGAGCTAAAATTTATCCTACAAAGCAAAGATTTTTAAAGTCTATATACAAAAGATTAGTACGTGGCATTGTTTACACCAAGTCTACGGAGATAAAATCTTTATCTCCTTTCCTTCTGACAGTCCTGGTTTCCAGCCGATATACTAATCTCTTTATAAAACAACAGATTAAACTAGAAATAAATTCTCTTTTCTCCTCCGAAGCACATATTCTAGGCAATATAATAAATATTCATCGAACAATAGCTTAAAATTGATGTTATAAATTAGCAAATCTCCAAAACATATATATAAAGGATTAGTACATAACATTGTTTCCAGCCAATATACCAATCTATTCATCAAACAAAGAGCTAAAATTTATCCTACAAAGCAACAGATTTTAAAGTCTATACAAAAGATTAGTACGTGGCATTGTTTACACCAAGTCTACGGAGATAAAATCTTTATCTCCTTTCCTTCTGACAGTCCTGGTTTCCAGCCGATATACTAATCTCTTTATGAAACAACAGATTAAAACTAGAAATAAATTCTATTTATTCCTGCGAAGCACATTCTAGGCAATATACTAATCTATTCATCGAACAATAGCTTAAAATTGATGTTATAAATTAGCAAATCTCCAAAACATATATATAAAGGATTAGTACATAACATTGTTTCCAGCCAATATACCAGTCTATTCATCAAACAAAGAGCTAAAATTTACCCTACAAAGCAACAGATTTTTAAATTCTATATACAAAAGATTAGTACGTGGCATTGTTTACACCAAGTCTAATGAGATAAAATCTTTATCTCCTTTCCTTCTGACAGTCCTGGTTTCCAGCCGATATACTAATCTCTTTATAAAACAATAGATTAAATCTAGAAATAAATTCTCTTTTTTCCTGAGAAGCATATACTCTAGGCAATATACTAATCTCCAAAACATATATATAAAGGATTAGTACATAACATTGTTTCCAGCCAATATACCAATCTATTCATCAAACAAAGAGCTAAAATTATCTACAAAGCAACAGATTTTTAAAGTCTATATACAAAAGATTAGTACGTGGCATTGTTTACACCAAGTTTACGGATATAAAATCTTTATCTCCTTTCCTTCTGACAGTCCTGGTTTCCAGCCGATATACTAATCTATTTATAAAACAATAGATTAAAACTAGAAATAAATTATATTTTTTCCTGAGAAGCACATATTCTAGGCAATATACTAATCTATTCATCGAACAATAGCTTAAACTTGATGTTATAAATTAGAAAATCTCCAAAACATATATATAAAGAATTAGTACATAACATTGTTTCCACCCAATATACCAATCTATTCATCAAACCAAGAGCTAAAATTTATCCTACAAAGCAACAGATTTTTAATGTCTATATACAATAGATTAGTACGTGGCATTGTTCACACCAAGTCTACGGAGATAAAATCTTTCTCTCCTTTCCTTCTGACAGTCCTGGTTTCCAGCCGATATACTAATCTCTTTATAAAACAACAGATTAAAACTAGAAATAAATTCTATTTATTCCTGCGAAGCACATATTCTAGGCAATATACTAATCTATTCATCGAACAATAGCTTAAAATTAATGTTATAAATTAGCAAATCTCCAAAACATATATATAAAGGATTAGTACATAACATTGTTTCCAGCCAATATACCAATCTATTCATCAAACAAAGAGCTAAAATTTATCCTACAAAGCAACAAATTTTTAAATTCTATATACAAAAGATTAGTACATGGCATTGTTTACACCAAGTCTAATGAGATAAAATCTTTATCTCCTTTCATTCTGACAGTCCTGGTTTCCAGCCGATATACTAATCTCTTTATAAAACAACAGATTAAAACTAGAAATAAATTCTCTTTTTTTCCTGAGAAGCACATATTCAAGGCAATATACTAATCTATTCATCGAACAATAGCTTAAAATTGATGTTATAAATTAGCAAATCTCCAAATCATATATATAAAGGATTAGTACATAACATTGTTTCCAGCCAATATACCAATCTATTCATCAAACAAAGAGCTAAAATTTATCCTACAAAGCAACAGATTTTTAAAGTCTATACACAAAAGATTAGTACGTGGCATTGTTTACACCTAGTCTACAGAGGTAAAATTTTATCTCCTTTCCTTCTGACAGTTTTGGTTTCCAGCCGATATACTAATCTCTTTATAAAACAACAGATTAAAACTAGAACTAAATTCTCTTTGTTCCTGAGAAGCACATATTCTAGGCAATATACTAATATTCATCGAACAATAGCTTAAAATTGATGTTATAAATTAGCAAATCTCCAAAACATATATATAAAGAATTAGTACATAACATTGTTTCCACCCAATATACCAATCTATTCATCAAACAAAGACCTAAAATTTATCCTACAAAGCAAAAGATTTTTAAAGTCTATATACAAAAGATTAGTACGTGGCATTGTTTACACCAAGTCTACGGAGATAAAATCTTTATCTCCTTTCCTTCTGACAGTCCTGGTTTCCAGCCGATATACTAATCTCTTTATAAAACAACAGATTAAACTAGAATTAAATTCTCTTTTCTCCTCCGAAGCACATATTCTAGGCAATATAATAATATATTCATCGAACAATGCTTAAAATTGATGTTATAATTAGCAAATCTCCAAAACATATATATAAAGAATTAGTACATAACATTGTTTCCAGCCAATATACCAATCTATTCATCAAACAAAGAGCTAAAATTTATCCTACAAAGCAACAGATTTTAAAGTCTATATACAAAAGATTAGCACGTGGCATTGTTTACACCAAGTCTACGGAGATAAAATCTTTATCTCCTTTCCTTCTGACAGTCCTGGTTTCCAGCCGATATACTAATCTCTTTATGAAACAACAGATTAAAACTAGAAATAAATTCTATTTTTTCCTGCGAAGCACATATTCTAGGCAATATACTAATCTATTCATCGAACAATAGCTTAAAATTAATGTTATAAATTAGCAAATCTCCAAAACATATATATAAAGGATTAGTACATAACATTGTTTCCAGCCAATATACCAGTCTATTCATCAAACAAAGAGCTAAAATTTACCCTACAAAGCAACAGATTTTAAATTCTATATACAAAAGATTAGTACGTGGCATTGTTTACACCAAGTCTAATGAGATAAAATCTTTATCTCCTTTCCTTCTGACAGTCCTGGTTTCCAGCCGATATACTAATCTCTTTATAAAACAATAGATTAAATCTAGAAATAAATTCTCTTTTTTCCTGAGAAGCATATACTCTAGGCAATATACTAATCTCCAAAACATATATATAAAGGATTAGTACATAACATTGTTTCCAGCCAATATACCAATCTATTCATCAAACAAAGAGCTAAAATTTATCTTACAAAGCAACAGATTTTTGAAGTCTATATACAAAAGATTAGTACGTGGCATGTTTACACCAAGTTTACGGAGATAAAATCTTTATCTCCTTCCTTCTGACAGTCCTGGTTTCCAGCCGATATACTAATCTTTATAAAACAATAGATTAAAACTAGAAATAAATTATATTTTTTCCTGAGAAGCACATATTCTAGGCAATATACTAATCTATTCATCGAACAATAGCTTAAACTTGATGTTATAAATTAGAAAATCTCCAAAACATATATATAAAGAATTAGTACATAACATTGTTTCCACCCAATATACCAATCTATTCATCAAACCAAGAGCTAAAATTTATCCTACAAAGCAACAGATTTTTAATGTCTATATACAAAAGATTAGTACGTGGCATTGTTTACACCAAGTCTACGGAGATAAAATCTTTCTCTCCTTTCCTTCTGACAGTCCTGGTTTCCAGCCGATATACTAATCTCTTTATAAAACAACAGATTAAAACTAGAAATAAATTCTATTTATTCTTGCGAAGCACATATTCTAGGCAATATACTAATCTATTCATCGAACAATAGCTTAAAATTAATGTTATAAATTAGCAAATCTCCAAAACATATATATAAAGGATTAGTACATAACATTGTTTCCACCCAATATACCAATCTATTCATCAAACAAAGAGCTAAAATTTATCCTACAAAGCAACAGATTTTTAAATTCTATATACAAAAGATTAGTACGTGGCATTGTTTACACCAAGTCTAATGAGATAAAATCTTTATCTCCTTTCCTTCTGACAGTCCTGTTTTCCAGCCAATTTACTAGTCTCTTTATAAAACAACAGATTAAAACTAGAAATAAATTCTCTTTTTTCCTGCGAAGCACATATTCTAAGCAATATACTAATCTATTCATCGAACAAATAGCTTAAAATTAATGTTATAAATTAGCAAATCTCCAAAACATATATATAAAGGATTAGTACATAACATTGTTTCCAGCCAATATACCAATCTATTCATCAAACAAAGAGCTAAAATTTATCCTACAAAGCAACAGATTTTAAATTCTATATACAAAAGATTAGTACGTGGCATTGTTACACCAAGTCTAATGAGATAAAATCTTTATCTCCTTTCTTCTGACAGTCCTGGTTTCCAGCCGATATATAATAATCTCTTATAAAACAACAGATTAAAACTAGAAATAAATTCTCTTTTTTTCCTGAGAAGCACATATTCAAGGCAATATACTAATCTATTCATCGAACAATAGCTTAAAATTGATGTTATAAATTAGCAAATCTCCAAATCATATATATAAAGGATTAGTACATAACATTGTTTCCAGCCAATATACCAATCTATTCATCAAACAAAGAGCTAAAATTTATCCTACAAAGCAACAGATTTTTAAAGTCTATATACAAAAGATTAGTACGTGGCATTGTTTACACCTAGTCTACAGAGAGATAAAATTTATCTCCTTCCTTCTGACAGTTTGGTTTCCAGCCGATATACTAATCTCTTTATAAAACAACAGATTAAAACTAGAATAAATTCTCTTTGTTCCTGAGAAGCACATATTTTAGGCAATATACTAATATTCATCGAACAATAGCTTAAAATTGATGTTATAAATTAGCAAATCTCCAAAACATATATATAAAGAATTAGTACATAACATTGTTTCCACCCAATATACCAATCTATTCATCAAACAAAGACCTAAAATTTATCCTACAAAGCAAAAGATTTTTAAAGTCTATATACAAAAGATTAGTACGTGGCATTGTTTACACCAAGTCTACGGAGATAAAATCTTTATCTCCTTTCCTTCTGACAGTCCTGGTTTCCAGCCGATATACTAATCTCTTTATAAAACAACAGATTAAACTAGAAATAAATTCTCTTTTCTCCTCCGAAGCACATATTCTAGGCAATATAATAAATATTCATCGAACAATTGCTTAAAATTGATGTTATAAATTAGCAAATCTCCAAAACATATATATAAAGGATTAGTACATAACATTGTTTCCAGCCAATATACCAATCTATTCATCAAACAAAGAGCTAAAATTTATCCTACAAAGCAACAGATTTTTAAAGTCTACACAAAAGATTAGCACGTGGCATTGTTTACACCAAGTCTACGGAGATAAAATCTTTATCTCCTTTCCTTCTGACAGTCCTGGTTTCCAGCCGATATACTAATCTCTTTATGAAACAACAGATTAAAACTAGAAATAAATTCTATTTATTCCTGCGAAGCACATATTCTAGGCAATATACTAATCTATTCATCGAACAATAGCTTAAAATTAATGTTATAAATTAGCAAATCTCCAAAACATATATAAAGGATTAGTACATAACATTGTTTCCAGCCAATATACCAGTCTATTCATCAAACAAAGAGCTAAAATTTACCCTACAAAGCAACAGATTTTTAAATTCTATATACAAAAGATTAGTACGTGGCATTGTTTACACCAAGTCTAATGAGATAAAATCTTTATCTCCTTTCCTTCTGACAGTCCTGGTTTCCAGCCGATATACTAATCTCTTTATAAAACAATAGATTAAATCTAGAAATAAATTCTCTTTTTTCCTGAGAAGCATATACTCTAGGCAATATACTAATCTCCAAAACATATATATAAAGGATTAGTACATAACATTGTTTCCAGCCAATATACCAATCTATTCATCAAACAAAGAGCTAAAATTTATCTACAAAGCAACAGATTTTGAAGTCTATATACAAAAGATTAGTACGTGGCATTGTTTACACCAAGTTTACGGATATAAAATCTTTATCTCCTTTCCTTCTGACAGTCCTGGTTTCCAGCCGATATACTAATCTATTTATAAAACAATAGATTAAAACTAGAAATAAATTATATTTTTTCCTGAGAAGCACATATTCTAGGCAATATACTAATCTATTCATCGAACAATAGCTTAAAATTGATGTTATAAATTAGCAAATCTCCAAAACCTATATATAATGGATTAGTACATAACATTGTTTCCAGCCAATATACCAATCTATTCATCAAACAAAGAGCTAAAATTTATCCTACAAAGCAACAGATTTTTAAAGTCTACATACAAAAGATTAGTATGTGGCATTGTTTACACCAAGTCTACGGAGATAAAATCTTTATCTCCTTTCCTTCTGACAGTCCTGGTTTCTAGCCGATATACTAATCTCTTTCTGAAACAACAGATTAAAACTAGAAATAAATTCTATTTATTCCTGCGAAGCACATATTCTAGGCAATATACTAATCTATTCATCGAACAATAGCTTAAAATTAATGTTATAAATTAGCAAATCTCCAAAACATATATATAAAGGATTAGTACATAATATTGTTTCCACCCAATATACCAATCTATTCATCAAACAAAGAGCTAAAATTTATCCTACAAAGCAACAGATTTTTAAATTCTATATACAAAAGATTAGTACGTGGCATTGTTTACACCAAGTCTAATGAGATAAAATCTTTATCTCCTTTCCTTCTGACAGTCCTGTTTTCCAGCCGATATACTAATCTCTTTGTAAAACAACAGATTAAAACTAGAAATAAATTCTCTTTTTTCCTGCGAAGCACATATTCTAGGCAATATAATAATATATTCATCGAACAATTGCTTAAAATTGATGTTATAAATTAGCAAATCTCCAAAACATATATATAAAGGATTAGTACATAACATTGTTTCCAGCCAATATACCAATCTATTCATCAAACAAAGAGCTAAAATTTATCCTACAAAGCAACAGATTTTTAAAGTCTACATAGAAAAGATTAGTACGTGGCATTGTTTACACCAAGTCTACGGAGATAAAATCTTTATCTCCTTTCCTTCTGACAGTCCTGGTTCTAGCCGATATACTAATCTCTTTATGAAACAACAGATTAAAACTAGAAATAATTCTATTTTTCCTGCGAAGCACATATTCTAGGCAATATACTAATCTATTCATCGAACAATAGCTTAAAATTGATGTTATAAATTAGCAAATCTCCAAAACATATATATAAAGGATTAGTACATAACATTGTTTCCAGCCAATATACCAATCTATTCATCAAACAAAGAGCTAAAATTTATCCTACAAAGCAACAGATTTTTAAAGTCCATATACAAAAGATTAGTACGTGGCATTGTTTACACCAATTCTACGGAGTAAAATCTTTATCTCCTTTCCTTCTGACAGTCCTGGTTTCCAGCCAATTTACTAGTCTCTTTATAAAACAACAGATTAAAACTAGAAATAAATTCTCTTTTTTCCTGCGAAGCACATATTCTAAGCAATATACTAATCTATTCATCGAACAAATAGCTTAAAATTAATGTTATAAATTAGCAAATCTCCAAAACATATATATAAAGGATTAGTACATAACATTGTTTCCAGCCAATATACCAATCTATTCATCAAACAAAGAGCTAAAATTTATCCTACAAAGCAACAGATTTTTAAATTCTATATACAAAAGATTAGTACGTGGCATTGTTACACCAAGTCTAATGAGATAAAATCTTTATCTCCTTTCATTCTGACAGTCCTGGTTTCCAGCCGATATACTAATCTCTTTATAAAACAACAGATTAAAACTAGAAATAAATTCTCTTTTTTTCCTGAGAAGCACATATTCAAGGCAATATACTAATCTATTCATCGAACAATAGCTTAAAATTGATGTTATAAATTAGCAAATCTCCAAATCATATATATAAAGGATTAGTACATAACATTGTTTCCAGCCAATATACCAATCTATTCATCAAACAAAGAGCTAAAATTTATCCTACAAAGCAACAGATTTTTAAAGTCTATATACAAAAGATTAGTACGTGGCATTGTTTACACCAAGTCTACAGAGATAAAATTTTATCTCCTTTCCTTCTGACAGTTTTGGTTTCCAGCCGATATACTAATCTCTTTATAAAACAACAGATTAAAACTAGAATTAAATTCTCTTTGTTCCTGAGAAGCACATATTCTAGGCAATATACTAATATTCATCGAACAATAGCTTAAAATTGATGTTATAAATTAGCAAATCTCCAAAACATATATATAAAGAATTAGTACATAACATTGTTTCCACCCAATATACCAATCTATTCATCAAACAAAGACCTAAAATTTATCCTACAAAGCAAAAGATTTTTAAAGTCTATATACAAAAGATTAGTACGTGGCATTGTTTACACCAAGTCTACGGAGATAAAATCTTTATCTCCTTTCCTTCTGACAGTCCTGGTTTCCAGCCGATATACTAATCTCTTTATAAAACAACAGATTAAACTAGAAATAAATTCTCTTTTCTCCTCCGAAGCACATATTCTAGGCAATATAATAATATATTCATCGAACAATTGCTTAAAATTGATGTTATAAATTAGCAAATCTCCAAAACATATATATAAAGGATTAGTACATAACATTGTTTCCAGCCAATATACCAATCTATTCATCAAACAAAGAGCTAAAATTTATCCTACAAAGCAACAGATTTTTAAAGTCTACATACAAAAGATTAGTACGTGGCATTGTTTACACCAAGTCTACGGAGATAAAATCTTTATCTCCTTTCCTTCTGACAGTCCTGGTTTCCAGCCGATATACTAATCTCTTTATAAAACAACAGATTAAAACTAGAAATAAATTCTATTTTTCCTGCGAAGCACATATTCTAGGCAATATACTAATCTATTCATCGAACAATAGCTTAAAATTAATGTTATAAATTAGCAAATCTCCAAAACATATATATAAAGGATTAGTACATAACATTGTTTCCAGCCAATATACCAATCTATTCATCAAACAAAGAGCTAAAATTTATCCTACAAAGCAACAGATTTTTAAAGTCTATATACAAAAGATTAGTACGTGGCATTGTTTACACCAAGTCTAATGAGATAAAATCTTTATCTCCTTTCCTTCTGACAGTCCTGGTTTCCAGCCGATATACTAATCTCTTTATAAAACAACAGATTAAAACTAGAAATAAATTCTCTTTTTTCCTGAGAAGCATATACTCTAGGCAATATACTAATCTCCAAAACATATATATAAAGGATTAGTACATAACATTGTTTCCAGCCAATATACCAATCTATTCATCAAACAAAGAGCTAAAATTTATCCTACAAAGCAACAGATTTTAAAGTCTATATACAAAAGATTAGTACGTGGCATTGTTTACACCAAGTCTACGGAGATAAAATCTTTATCTCCTTTCCTTCTGACAGTCCAGGTTTCCAGCCGATATACTAATCTCTTTATAAAACAACAGATTAAAACTAGAAATAAATTCTCTTTTTTCCTGAGAAGCACATATTCTAGGCAATATACTAATCTATTCATCGAACAATAGCTTAAAATTGATGTTATAAATTAGCAAATCTCCAAAACATATATATAAAGGATTAGTACATAACATTGTTTCCAGCCAATATACCAATCTATTCATCAAACAAAGAGCTAAAATTTATCCTACAAAGCAACAGATTTTTAAAGTCTATATACAAAAGATTAGTACGTGGCATTGTTTACACCAAGTCTACAGAGATAAAATTTTATCTCCTTTCCTTCTGACAGTCCTGGTTTCCAGCCGATATACTAATCTCTTTATAAAACAACAGATTAAAACTAGAATTAAATTCTCTTTTTCTTGAGAAGCACATATTCTAGGCAATATACTAATATTCATCGAACAATAGCTTAAAATTGATGTTATAAATTAGCAAATCTCCAAAACATATATATAAAGAATTAGTACATAACATTGTTTCCACCCAATATACCAATCTATTCATCAAACAAAGAGCTAAAATTTATCCTACAAAGCAAAAATTTTTAAAGTCTATATACAAAAGATTAGTACGTGGCATTGTTTACACCAAGTCTACGGAGATAAAATTTTATCTCCTTTCCTTCTGACAGTCCTGGTTTCCAGCCGATATACTAATCTCTTTATAAAACAACAGATTAAAACTAGAAATAAATTCTCTTTGTTCCTGAGAAGCACATATTCTAGGCAATATACTAATCTATTCATCGAACAATAGCTTAAAATTGATGTTATAAATTAGCAAATCTCCAAAACATATATAAAGAATTAGTACATAACATTGTTTCCACCCAATATACCAATCTATTCATCAAACAAAGAGCTAAAATTTATCCTACAAAGCAACAGATTTTTAAAGTCTATATACAAAAGATTAGTACGTGGCATTGTTTACACCAAGTCTACGGAGATAAAATTTTATCTCCTTTCCTTCTGACAGTCCTGGTTTCCAGCCGATATACTAATCTCTTTATAAAACAACAGATTAAAACTAGAATAAATTCTCTTTGTTCCTGAGAAGCACATATTCTAGGCAATATACTAATCTATTCATCGAACAATAGCTTAAATTGATGTTATAAATTAGCAAATCTCCAAAACATATATATAAAGGATAGTACATAACATTGTTTCCACCCAATATACCAATCTATTCATCAAACAAAGAGCTAAATTTATCCTACAAAGCAACAGATTTTTAATGTCTATATACAAAAGATTAGTACGTGGCATTGTTTACACCAAGTCTACGGAGATAAAATCTTTATCTCCTTTCCTTCTGACAGTCCTGGTTTCCAGCCGATATACTAATCTCTTTATAAAACAACAGATTAAAACTAGAAATAAATTCTTTTTTTCCCGCGAAACACATATTCTAGGCAATATACTATTCTATTCATCGAACAATAGCTTAAAATTGATGTTATAAATTAGCAAATCTCCAAAACATATATATAAAGGATTAGTACATAACATTGTTTCTAGCCAATATACCAATCTATTCATCAAACAAAGAGCTAAAATTTATCCTACAAAGCAACAGATTTTTAAGTCTATATACAAAAGATTAGTACGTGGCATTGTTTACACCAAGTCTACGGAGATAAAATCTTTATCTCCTTTCCTTCTGACAGTCCTGGTTTCCAGCCGATATACTAATCTCTTTATAAAACAACAGATTAAAACTAGAAATAAATTCTCTTTTTCCTGAAAGCACATATTCTAGGCAATATACTAATATATTCATCAAACAATAGCTTAAAATTGTTGTTATAAATTAGCAAATCTCCAAAACATATATATAAAGGATTAGTATATAACATTGTTTCCAGCCAATATACCAATCTATTCATCAAACAAAGAGCAAAAATTTATCCTACAAAGCAACAGATTTTTAAAGTCTATATACAAAAGATTAGTACGTGGCATTGTTTACACCAAGTCTACGGAGATAAAATCTTTATCTCCTTTCCTTCTGACAGTCCTGGTTTCCAGCCGATATACTAATCTCTTTATAAAACAACAGATTAAAACTAGAGATAAATTCTCTTTTTTCCTGAGAAGCACATATTCTAGGCAATATACTAATCTATTCATCGAACAATAGCTTAAAATTGATGTTATAAATTAGCAAATCTCCAAAACATATATATAAAGGATTAGTACATAACATTGTTTCCAGCCAATATACCAATCTATTCATCAAACAAAGAGCAAAAATTTATCCTACAAAGCAACAGATTTTCAAAGTCTATATACAAAAGATTATTACTTGGCATTGTTTACACCAAGTCTACAGAGATAAAATCTTTATCTACTTTCTTTCTGACAGTCCTGGTTTCCAGCCGATATACTAATCTCTTTATAAAACAACAGATTAAAACTAGAAATAAATTCTCTTTTTTCCTGAGAAGCACATATTCTAGGCAATATACTAATGTATTCATCGAACAATAGCTTAAAATTGATGTTATAAATTAGCAAATCTCCAAAACATATATATAAAGGATTAGTACATAACATTGTTTCCACCCAATATACCAATCTATTCATCAAACAAAGAGCTAAAATTTATCCTACAAAGCAAAAAATATTAAAGTCTATATACAAAAGATTAGTACGTGGCATTGTTTACACCAAGTCTACAGAGATAAAATTTTATCTCCTTTCCTTCTGACAGTCCTGGTTTCCAGCCGATATACTAATCTCTTTATAAAACAACAGATTAAAACTAGAAATAAATTCTCTTTTTTCCTGAGAAGCACATATTCTAGGCAATATACTAATCTATTCATCGAACAATAGCTTAAAATTGATGTTATAAATTAGCAAATCTCCAAAACATATATATAAAGAATTAGTACATAACATTGTTTCCACCCAATATACCAATCTATTCATCAAACAAAGAGCTAAAATTTATCCTACAAAGCAACAGATTTTTAAAGTCTATATACAAAAGATTAGTACGTGGCATTGTTTACACCAAGTCTACGGAGATAAAATTTTATCTCCTTTCCTTCTGACAGTCCTGGTTTCCAGCCGATATACTAATCTCTTTATAAAACAACAGATTAAAACTAGAAATAAATTCTCTTTTTCCTGCGAAACACATATTCTAGGCAATATACTAATCTATTCATCGAACAATAGCTTAAAATTGATGTTATAAATTAGCAAATCTCCAAAACATATATATAAAGGATTAGTACATAACATTGTTTCCAGCCAATATACCAATCTATTCATCAAACAAAGAGCTAAAATTTATCCTACAAAGCAACAGATTTTTAAAGTCTATATACAAAAGATTAGTACGTGGCATTGTTTACACCAAGTCTACGGAGATAAAATCTTTATCTCCTTTCCTTCTGACAGTCCTGGTTTCCAGCCGATATACTAATCTCTTTATAAAACAACAGATTAAAACTAGAAATAAATTCTCTTTTTTCCTGCGAAGCACATATTCTAGGCAATATACTAATCTATTCATCGAACAATAGCTTAAAATTGATGTTATAAATTAGCAAATCTCCAAAACATATATATAAAGGATTAGTACATAACATTGTTTCCAGCCAATATACCAATCTATTCATCAAACAAAGAGCTAAAATTTATCCTACAAAGCAACAGATTTTTAAAGTCTACATACAAAAGATTAGTACGTGGCATTGTTTACACCAAGTCTACGGAGATAAAATCTTTATCTCCTTTCCTTCTGACAGTCCTGGTTTCCAGCCGATATACTAATCTCTTTATAAAACAACAGATTAAAACTAGAAATAAATTCTTTTTTCCTGAGAAGCACATATTCTAGGCAATATACTAATCTATTCATCGAACAATAGCTTAAAATTGATGTTATAAATTAGCAAATCTCCAAAACATATATATAAAGGATTAGTACATAACATTGTTTCCAGCCAATATACCAATCTATTCATCAAACAAAGAGCTAAAATTTATCCTACAAAGCAACAGATTTTTAAAGTCTATATACAAAAGATTAGTACGTGGCATTGTTTACACCAAGTCTACGGAGATAAAATCTTTATCTCCTTTCCTTCTGACAGTCCTGGTTTCCAGCCGATATACTAATCTCTTTATAAAACAACAGATTAAAACTAGAAATAAATTCTCTTTGTTCCTGAGAAGCACATATTCTAGGCAATATACTAATATTCATCGAACAATAGCTTAAAATTGATGTTATAAATAAGCAAATCTCCAAAACATATATATAAAGATTAGTACATAACATTGTTTCCACCCAATATACCAATCTATTCATCAAACAAAGAGCTAAAATTTATCCTACAAAGCAACAATTTTTAAAGTCTATATACAAAAGATTAGTACGTGGCATTGTTTACACCAAGTCTACAGAGATAAAATTTTATCTCCTTTCCTTCTGACAGTCCTGGTTTCCAGCCGATATACTAATCTCTTTATAAAACAACAGATTAAAACTAGAAATAAATTCTCTTTATTCCTGCGAAGCACATATTCTAGGCAATATACTAATCTATTCATCGAACAATAGCTTAAAATTGATGTTATAAATTAGCAAATCTCCAAAACATATATATAAAGGATTAGTACATAACATTGTTTCCACCCAATATACCAATCTATTCATCAAGCAAAGAGCTAAAATTTATCCTACAAAGCAAAAAATATTAAAGTCTATATACAAAAGATTAGTACGTGGCATTGTTTACACCTAGTCTACAGAGATAAAATTTTATCTCCTTTCCTTCTGACAGTCCTGGTTTCCAGCCGATATACTAATCTCTTTATAAAACAACAGATTAAAACTAGAAATAAATTCTCTTTTTTCCTGCGAAGCACATATTCTAGGCAATATAATAATATATTCATCGAACAACAGCTTAAAATTGATGTTATAAATTAGCAAATCTCCAAAACATATATATAAAGGATTAGTACATAACATTGTTTCCAGCCAATATACCAATCTATTCATCAAACAAAGAGCTAAAATTTATCCTACAAAGCAACAGATTTTTAAAGTCTATATACAAAAGATTAGTACGTGGCATTGTTTACACCAAGTCTACGGAGATAAAATCTTTATCTCCTTTCCTTCTGACAGTCCTGGTTTCCAGCCGATATACTAATCTCTTTATAAAACAACAGATTAAAACTAGAAATAAATTCTCTTTTTTCCTGCAAAGCACATATTCTAGGCAATATACTAATCTATTCATCGAACAATAGCTTAAAATTGATGTTATAAATTAGCAAATCTCCAAAACATATATATAAAGGATTAGTACATAACATTGTTTCCAGCCAATATACCAATCTATTCATCAAACAAAGAGCTAAAATTTATCCTACAAAGCAACAGATTTTTAAAGTCTACATACAAAAGATTAGTACGTGGCATTGTTTACACCAAGTCTACGGAGATAAAATCTTTATCTCCTTTCCTTCTGACAGTCCTGGTTTCCAGCCGATATACTAATCTCTTTATGAAACAACAGATTAAAACTAGAAATAAATTCTATTTATTCCTGCGAAGCACATATTCTAGGCAATATACTAATCTATTCATCGAACAATAGCTTAAAATTAATGTTATAAATTAGCAAATCTCCAAAACATATATATAAAGGATTAGTACATAACATTGTTTCCACCCAATATACCAATCTATTCATCAAACAAAGAGCTAAAATTTATCCTACAAAGCAACAGATTTTTAAATTCTATATACAAAAGATTAGTACGTGGCATTGTTTACACCAAGTCTAATGAGATAAAATCTTTATCTCCTTTCCTTCTGACAGTCCTGTTTTCCAGCCAATTTACTAGTCTCTTTATAAAACAACAGATTAAAACTAGAAATAAATTCTCTTTTTTCCTGCGAAGCACATATTCTAAGCAATATACTAATCTATTCATCGAACAAATAGCTTAAAATTAATGTTATAAATTAGCAAATCTCCAAAACATATATATAAAGGATTAGTACATAACATTGTTTCCAGCCAATATACCAATCTATTCATCAAACAAAGAGCTAAAATTTATCCTACAAAGCAACAGATTTTTAAATTCTATATACAAAAGATTAGTACGTGGCATTGTTACACCAAGTCTAATGAGATAAAATCTTTATCTCCTTTCATTCTGACAGTCCTGGTTTCCAGCCGATATACTAATCTCTTTATAAAACAACAGATTAAAACTAGAAATAAATTCTCTTTTTTTCCTGAGAAGCACATATTCAAGGCAATATACTAATCTATTCATCGAACAATAGCTTAAAATTGATGTTATAAATTAGCAAATCTCCAAATCATATATATAAAGGATTAGTACATAACATTGTTTCCAGCCAATATACCAATCTATTCATCAAACAAAGAGCTAAAATTTATCCTACAAAGCAACAGATTTTTAAAGTCTATATACAAAAGATTAGTACGTGGCATTGTTTACACCAAGTCTACGGAGATAAAATCTTTATCTCCTTTCCTTCTGACAGTCCTGGTTTCCAGCCGATATACTAATCTCTTTATAAAACAACAGATTAAAACTAGAATTAAATTCTCTTTGTTCCTGAGAAGCACATATTCTAGGCAATATACTAATATTCATCGAACAATAGCTTAAAATTGATGTTATAAATTAGCAAATCTCCAAAACATATATATAAAGAATTAGTACATAACATTGTTTCCACCCAATATACCAATCTATTCATCAAACAAAGACCTAAAATTTATCCTACAAAGCAAAAGATTTTTAAAGTCTATATACAAAAGATTAGTACGTGGCATTGTTTACACCAAGTCTACGGAGATAAAATCTTTATCTCCTTTCCTTCTGACAGTCCTGGTTTCCAGCCGATATACTAATCTCTTTATAAAACAACAGATTAAACTAGAAATAAATTCTCTTTTCTCCTCCGAAGCACATATTCTAGGCAATATAATAATATATTCATCGAACAATTGCTTAAAATTGATGTTATAAATTAGCAAATCTCCAAAACATATATATAAAGGATTAGTACATAACATTGTTTCCAGCCAATATACCAATCTATTCATCAAACAAAGAGCTAAAATTTATCCTACAAAGCAACAGATTTTTAAAGTCTACATACAAAAGATTAGCACGTGGCATTGTTTACACCAAGTCTACGGAGATAAAATCTTTATCTCCTTTCCTTCTGACAGTCCTGGTTTCCAGCCGATATACTAATCTCTTTATGAAACAACAGATTAAAACTAGAAATAAATTCTATTTATTCCTGCGAAGCACATATTCTAGGCAATATACTAATCTATTCATCGAACAATAGCTTAAAATTAATGTTATAAATTAGCAAATCTCCAAAACATATATATAAAGGATTAGTACATAACATTGTTTCCAGCCAATATACCAGTCTATTCATCAAACAAAGAGCTAAAATTTACCCTACAAAGCAACAGATTTTTAAATTCTATATACAAAAGATTAGTACGTGGCATTGTTTACACCAAGTCTAATGAGATAAAATCTTTATCTCCTTTCCTTCTGACAGTCCTGGTTTCCAGCCGATATACTAATCTCTTTATAAAACAATAGATTAAATCTAGAAATAAATTCTCTTTTTTCCTGAGAAGCATATACTCTAGGCAATATACTAATCTCCAAAACATATATATAAAGGATTAGTACATAACATTGTTTCCAGCCAATATACCAATCTATTCATCAAACAAAGAGCTAAAATTTATCTTACAAAGCAACAGATTTTTGAAGTCTATATACAAAAGATTAGTACGTGGCATTGTTTACACCAAGTTTACGGATATAAAATCTTTATCTCCTTTCCTTCTGACAGTCCTGGTTTCCAGCCGATATACTAATCTATTTATAAAACAATAGATTAAAACTAGAAATAAATTATATTTTATCCTGAGAAGCACATATTCTAGGCAATATACTAATCTATTCATCGAACAATAGCTTAAAATTGATGTTATAAATTAGCAAATCTCCAAAACCTATATATAATGGATTAGTACATAACATTGTTTCCAGCCAATATACCAATCTATTCATCAAACAAAGAGCTAAAATTTATCCTACAAAGCAACAGATTTTTAAAGTCTGTATACAAAAGATTAGTACGTGGCATTGTTTACACCTGGTCTACAGAGATAAAATTTTATCTCCTTTCCTTCTGACAGTCCTGGTTTCCAGCCGATATACTAATCTCTTTATAAAACAACAGATTAAAACTAGAATAAATTCTCTTTGTTCCTGAGAAGCACATATTCTAGGCAATATACTAATATTCATCGAACAATAGCTTAAAATTGATGTTATAAATAAGCAAATCTCCAAAACATATATATAAAGAATTAGTACATAACATTGTTTCCACCCAATATACCAATCTATTCATCAAACAAAGAGCTAAAATTTATCCTACAAAGCAATAAATTTTTAAAGTCTATATACAAAAGATTAGTACGTGGCATTGTTTACACCTAGTCTACAGAGATAAAATTTTATCTCATTTCCTTCTGACAGTCCTGGTTTCCAGCCGATATACTAATCTCTTTATAAAACAACAGATTAAAACTAGAATTAAATTCTCTTTGTTCCTGAGAAGCACATATTCTAGGCAATATACTAATCTATTCATCGAACAATAGCTTAAACTTGATGTTATAAATTAGAAAATCTCCAAAACATATATATAAAGAATTAGTACATAACATTGTTTCCACCCAATATACCAATCTATTCATCAAACAAAGAGCTAAAATTTATCCTACAAAGCAATAAATTTTTAAAGTCTATATACAAAAGATTAGTACGTGGCATTGTTTACACCTAGTCTACAGAGATAAAATTTTATCTCCTTTCCTTCTGACAGTCCTGGTTTCCAGCCGATATACTAATCTCTTTATAAAACAACAGATTAAAACTAGAATTAAATTCTCTTTGTTCCTGAGAAGCACATATTCTAGGCAATATACTAATCTATTCATCGAACAATAGCTTAAACTTGATGTTATAAATTAGAAAATCTCCAAAACATATATATAAAGAATTAGTACATAACATTGTTTCCACCCAATATACCAATCTATTCATCAAACCAAGAGCTAAAATTTGTCCTACAAAGCAACAGATTTTTAATGTCTATATACAAAAGATTAGTACGTGGCATTGTTTACACCAAGTCTACGGAGATAAAATCTTTCTCTCCTTTCCTTCTGACAGTCCTGGTTTCCAGCCGATATACTAATCTCTTTATAAAACAACAGATTAAAACTAGAAATAAATTCTCTTTTTTCCTGCGAAGCACATATTCTAGGCAATATAATAATATATTCATCGAACAACAGCTTAAAATTGATGTTATAAATTAGCAAATCTCCAAAACATATATATAAAGGATTAGTACATAACATTGTTTCAAGCCAATATACCAATCTATTCATCAAACAAAGAGCTAAAATTTATCCTACAAAGCAACAGATTTTTAAAGTCTACATACAAAAGATTAGCACGTGGCATTGTTTACACCAAGTCTACGGAGATAAAATCTTTATCTCCTTTCCTTCTGACAGTCCTGGTTTCCAGCCGATATACTAATCTCTTTATGAAACAACAGATTAAAACTAGAAATAAATTCTATTTATTCCTGCGAAGCACATATTCTAGGCAATATACTAATCTATTCATCGAACAATAGCTTAAAATTAATGTTATAAATTAGCAAATCTCCAAAACATATATATAAAGGATTAGTACATAACATTGTTTCCAGCCAATATACCAGTCTATTCATCAAACAAAGAGCTAAAATTTACCCTACAAAGCAACAGATTTTTAAATTCTATATACAAAAGATTAGTACGTGGCATTGTTTACACCAAGTCTAATGAGATAAAATCTTTATCTCCTTTCCTTCTGACAGTCCTGGTTTCCAGCCGATATACTAATCTCTTTATAAAACAATAGATTAAATCTAGAAATAAATTCTCTTTTTTCCTGAGAAGCATATACTCTAGGCAATATACTAATCTCCAAAACATATATATAAAGGATTAGTACATAACATTGTTTCCAGCCAATATACCAATCTATTCATCAAACAAAGAGCTAAAATTTATCTTACAAAGCAACAGATTTTTGAAGTCTATATACAAAAGATTAGTACGTGGCATTGTTTACACCAAGTTTACGGATATAAAATCTTTATCTCCTTTCCTTCTGACAGTCCTGGTTTCCAGCCGATATACTAATCTATTTATAAAACAATAGATTAAAACTAGAAATAAATTATATTTTTTCCTGAGAAGCACATATTCTAGGCAATATACTAATCTATTCATCGAACAATAGCTTAAAATTGATGTTATAAATTAGCAAATCTCCAAAACCTATATATAATGGATTAGTACATAACATTGTTTCCAGCCAATATACCAATCTATTCATCAAACAAAGAGCTAAAATTTATCCTACAAAGCAACAGATTTTTAAAGTCTGTATACAAAAGATTAGTACGTGGCATTGTTTACACCTGGTCTACAGAGATAAAATTTTATCTCCTTTCCTTCTGACAGTCCTGGTTTCCAGCCGATATACTAATCTCTTTATAAAACAACAGATTAAAACTAGAATTAAATTCTCTTTGTTCCTGAGAAGCACATATTCTAGGCAATATACTAATATTCATCGAGCAATAGATTAAAATTGATGTTATAAATAAGCAAATCTCCAAAACATATATATAAAGAATTAGTACATAACATTGTTTCCACCCAATATACCAATCTATTCATCAAACAAAGAGCTAAAATTTATCCTACAAAGCAATAAATTTTTAAAGTCTATATACAAAAGATTAGTACGTGGCATTGTTTACACCTAGTCTACAGAGATAAAATTTTATCTCCTTTCCTTCTGACAGTCATATACTAATCTCTTTATAAAACAACAGATTAAAACTAGAATTAAATTCTCTTTGTTCCTGAGAAGCACATATTCTAGGCAATATACTAATCTATTCATCGAACAATAGCTTAAACTTGATGTTATAAATTAGAAAATCTCCAAAACATATATATAAAGAATTAGTACATAACATTGTTTCCACCCAATATACCAATCTATTCATCAAACAAAGAGCTAAAATTTATCCTACAAAGCAATAAATTTTTAAAGTCTATATACAAAAGATTAGTACGTGGCATTGTTTACACCTAGTCTACAGAGATAAAATTTTATCTCCTTTCCTTCTGACAGTCCTGGTTTCCAGCCGATATACTAATCTCTTTATAAAACAACAGATTAAAACTAGAATTAAATTCTCTTTGTTCCTGAGAAGCACATATTCTAGGCAATATACTAATCTATTCATCGAACAATAGCTTAAACTTGATGTTATAAATTAGAAAATCTCCAAAACATATATATAAAGAATTAGTACATAACATTGTTTCCACCCAATATACCAATCTATTCATCAAACCAAGAGCTAAAATTTATCCTACAAAGCAACAGATTTTTAAAGTCTATATACAAAAGATTAGTACGTGGCATTGTTTACACCAAATCTACGGAGATAAAATCTTTATCTCCTTTCCTTCTGACAGTCCTGGTTTCCAGCCGATATACTAATCTCTTTGTAAAACAACTGATTAAAACTAGAAATAAATTCTCTTTTTTCCTGCAAAGCACATATTCTAGGCAATATACTAATCTATTCATCGAACAGTAGCTTAAAATTGATGTTATAAATTAGCAAATCTCCAAAACATATATATAAACGATTAGTACATAACATTGTTTCCAGCCAATATACCAATCTATTCATCAAACAAAGAGCTAAAATTTATCCTACAAAGCAACAGATTTTTAAAGTCTACATACAAAAGATTAGTACGTGGCATTGTTTACACCAAGTCTACGGAGATAAAATCTTTATCTCCTTTCCTTCTGACAGTCCTGGTTTCCAGCCGATATACTAATCTCTTTATAAAACAACAGATTAAAACTAGAAATAAATTCTCTTTTTTCCTGCGAAGCACATATTCTAGGCAATATAATAATATATTCATCGAACAATTGCTTAAAATTGATGTTATAAATTAGCAAATCTCCAAAACATATATATAAAGGATTAGTACATAACATTGTTTCCAGCCAATATACCAATCTATTCATCAAACAAAGAGCTAAAATTTATCCTACAAAGCAACAGATTTTTAAAGTCTACATACAAAAGATTAGTACGTGGCATTGTTTACACCAAGTCTACGGAGATAAAATCTTTATCTCCTTTCCTTCTGACAGTCCTGGTTTCTAGCCGATATACTAATCTCTTTCTGAAACAACAGATTAAAACTAGAAATAAATTCTATTTATTCCTGCGAAGCACATATTCTAGGCAATATACTAATCTATTCATCGAACAATAGCTTAAAATTAATGTTATAAATTAGCAAATCTCCAAAACATATATATAAAGGATTAGTACATAACATTGTTTCCACCCAATATACCAATCTATTCATCAAACAAAGAGCTAAAATTTATCCTACAAAGCAACAGATTTTTAAATTCTATATACAAAAGATTAGTACGTGGCATTGTTTACAACAAGTCTAATGAGATAAAATCTTTATCTCCTTTCCTTCTGACAGTCCTGTTTTCCAGCCGATATACTAATCTCTTTATAAAACAATAAATTAAATCTAGAAATAAATTCTCTTTTTTCCTGAGAAGCATATACTCTAGGCAATATACTAATCTCCAAAACATATATATAAAGGATTAGTACATAACATTGTTTCCAGCCAATATACCAATCTATTCATCAAACAAAGAGCTAAAATTTATCTTACAAAGCAACAGATTTTTGAAGTCTATATACAAAAGATTAGTACGTGACATTGTTTACACCAAGTCTACGGAGATAAAATCTTTATCTCCTTTCCTTCTGACAGTCCTGGATTCCAGCCGATATACTAATCTATTTATAAAACAATAGATTAAAACTAGAAATAAATTCTATTTTTTCCTGAGAAGCACATATTCTAGGCAATATACTAATCTATTCATCGAACAATAGCTTAAAATTGATTTTATAAATTAGGAAATCTCCAAAACATATATATAATGGATTAGTACATAACATTGTTTCCAGCCAATATACCAATCTATTCATCAAACAAAGAGCTAAAATTTATCCTACAAAGCAACAGATTTTTAAAGTCTGTATTCAAAAGATTAGTACGTGGCATTGTTTACACCTAGTCTACAGATATAAAATTTTATCTCCTTTCCTTCTGACAGTCCTGGTTTCCAGCCGATATACTAATCTCTTTATAAAACAGCAGATTAAAACAAGAATTAAATTCTCTTTGTTCCTGAGAAGCACATATTCTAGGCAATATACTAATATTCATCGAACAATAGCTTAAAATTGATGTTATAAATTAGCAAATCTCCAAAACATATATATAAAGAATTAGTACATAACATTGTTTCCACCCAATATACCAATCTATTCATCAAACAAAGAGCTAAAATTTATCCTACAAAGCAATAGATTTTTAAAGTCTATATACAAAAGATTAGTACGTGGCATTGTTTACACCTAGTCTACAGAGATAAAATTTTATCTCCTTTCCTTCTGACAGTCCTGGTTTCCAGCCGATATACTAATCTCTTTATAAAACAACAGATTAAAACTAGAATTAAATTCTCTTTGTTCCTGAGAAGCACATATTCTAGGCAATATACTAATCTATTCATCGAACAATAGCTTAAAATTGATGTTATAAATTAGAAAATCTCCAAAACATATATATAAAGAATTAGTACATAACATTGTTTCCACCCAATATACCAATCTATTCATCAAACAAAGAGCTAAAATTTATCCTACAAAGCAACAGATTTTTAATGTCTATATACAAAAGATTAGTACGTGGCATTGTTTACACCAAGTCTACGGAGATAAAATCTTTCTCTCCTTTCCTTCTGACAGTCCTGGTTTCCAGCCGATATACTAATCTCTTTATAAAACAACAGATTAAAATTAGAAATAAATTCTCTTTTTTCCTGCGAAGCACATATTCTAGGCAATATAATAATATATTCATCGAACAATAGCTTAAAATTGATGTTATAAATTAGCAAATCTCCAAAACATATATATAAAGGATTAGTACATAACATTGTTTCCAGCCAATATACCAATCTATTCATCAAACAAAGAGCTAAAATTTATCCTACAAAGCAACAGATTTTTAAATTCTATATACAAAAGATTAGTACGTGGCATTGTTTACACCAAGTCTAATGAGATAAAATCTTTATCTCCTTTCCTTCTGACAGTCCTGGTTTCCAGCCGATATACTAATCTCTTTATAAAACAACAGATTAAAACTAGAAATAAATTATCTTTTTTCCTGAGAAGCACATATTCTAGGCAATATACTATTCTATTCATCGAACAATAGCTTAAAATTGATGTTATAAATTAGCAAATCTCCAAAACATATATATAAAGGATTAGTACATAACATTGTTTCCAGCCAATATACCAATCTATTCATCAAACAAAGAGCTAAAATTTATCCTACAAAGCAACAGATTTTTAAAGTCTATATACAAAAGATTAGTACGTGGCATTGTTTACACCAAATCTACGGAGATAAAATCTTTATCTCCTTTCCTTCTGACAGTCCTGGTTTCCAGCCGATATACTAATCTCTTTGTAAAACAACTGATTAAAACTAGAAATAAATTCCCTTTTTTCCTGCAAAGCACATATTCTAGGCAATATACTAATCTATTCATCGAACAATTGCTTAAAATTGATGTTATAAATTAGCAAATCTCCAAAACATATATATAAAGGATTAGTACATAACATTGTTTCCAGCCAATATACTAATCTATTCATCAAACAAAGAGCTAAAATTTATCCTACAAAGCAACAGATTTTTAAAGTCTACATACAAAAGATTAGTACGTGGCATTGTTTACACCAAGTCTACGGAGATAAAATCTTTATCTCCTTTCCTTCTGACAGTCCTGGTTTCCAGCCGATATACTAATCTCTTTATGAAACAACAGATTAAAACTAGAAATAAATTCTATTTATTCCTGCGAAGCACATATTCTAGGCAATATACTAATCTATTCATCGAACAATAGTTTAAAATTAATGTTATAAATTAGCAAATCTCCAAAACATATATATAAAGGATTAGTACATAACATTGTTTCCAGCCAATATACCAATCTATTCATCAAACAAAGAGCTAAAATTTATCCTACAAAGCAAAGGATTTTTAAATTCTATATACAAAAGATTAGTACGTGGCATTGTTTACACCAAGTCTAATGAGATAAAATCTTTATCTCCTTTCCTTCTGACAGTCCTGGTTTCCAGCCGATATACTAATCTCTTTATAAAACAACAGATTAAAACTAGAAATAAATTCTCTTTTTTCCTAAGAAGCACATATTCTAGGCAATATACTATTCTATTCATCGAACAATAGCTTAAAATTGATGTTATAAATTAGCAAATCTCCAAAACATATATATAAAGGATTAGTACATAACATTGTTTCCAGCCAATATACCAATCTATTCATCAAACAAAGAGCTAAAAGTTATCCTACAAAGCAACAGATTTTTAAAGTCTATATACAAAAGATTAGTACGTGGCATTGTTTACACCAGGTCTACGGAGATAAAATCTTTATCTCCTTTCCTTCTGACAGTCCTGGTTTCCAGCCGATATACTAATCTCTTTATAAAACAACAGATTAAAACTAGAAATAAATTCTCTGTTTTCCTGCGAAGCACATAATCTAGGCAATATAATAATATATTCATCGAACAATTGCTTAAAATTGATGTTATAAATTAGCAAATCTCCAAAACATATATATAAAGGATTAGTACATAACATTGTTTCCAGCCAATATACCAATCTATTCATCAAACAAAGAGCTAAAATTTATCCTACAAAGCAACAGATTTTTAAAGTCTACATACAAAAGATTAGTACGTGGCATTGTTTACACCAAGTCTACGGAGATAAAATCTTTATCTCCTTTCCTTCTGACAGTCCTGGTTTCCAGCCGATATACTAATCTCTTTATGAAACAACAGATTAAAACTAGAAATAAATTCTATTTATTCCTGCGAAGCACATATTCTAGGCAATATACTAATCTATTCATCGAACAATAGTTTAAAATTAATGTTATAAATTAGCAAATCTCCAAAACATATATATAAAGGATTAGTACATAACATTGTTTCCAGCCAATATACCAATCTATTCATCAAACAAAGAGCTAAAATTTATCCTACAAAGCAACAGATTTTTAAATTCTATATACAAAAGATTAGTACGTGGCATTGTTTACACCAAGTCTAATGAGATAAAATCTTTATCTCCTTTCCTTCTGACAGTCCTGGTTTCCAGCCGATATACTAATCTCTTTATAAAACAATAGATTAAATCTAGAAATAAATTCTCTTTTTTCCTGAGAAGCATATACTCTAGGCAATATACTAATCTCCAAAACATATATATAAAGGATTAGTACATAACATTGTTTCCAGCCAATATACCAATCTATTCATCAAACAAAGAGCTAAAATTTATCTTACAAAGCAACAGATTTTTGAAGTCTATATACGAAAGATTAGTACGTGGCATTGTTTACACCAAGTATACGGAGATAAAATCTTTATCTCCTTTCCTTCTGACAGTCCTGGTTTCCAGCCGATATACTAATCTAATTATAAAACAATAGATTAAAACTAGAAATAAATTCTATTTTTTCCTGAGAAGCACATATTCTTGGCAATATACTAATCTATTCATCGAACAATAGCTTAAAATTGATGTTATAAATTAGCAAATCTCCAAAACATATATATAATGGATTAGTACATAACATTGTTTCCAACCAATATACCAATCTATTCATCAAACAAAGAGCTAAAATTTATCCTACAAAGCAACAGATTTTTAAAGTCTGTATACAAAAGATTAGTACGTGGCATTGTTTACACCTAGTCTACAGAGATAAAATTTTATCTCCTTTCCTTCTGACAGTCCTGGTTTCCAGCCGATATACTAATCTCTTTATAAAACAACAGATTAAAACTAGAATTAAATTCTCTTTGTTCCTGAGAAGCACATATTC
The DNA here is from genome assembly GCA_016586305.1 of Ophiorrhiza pumila. NCBI lineage: Eukaryota > Viridiplantae > Streptophyta > Magnoliopsida > Gentianales > Rubiaceae > Ophiorrhiza > Ophiorrhiza pumila. The sequence continues at coordinate 37,431,929 of BLIW01000006.1, forward strand.
TAGGCAATATACTAATATTCATCGAACAATAGCTTAAAATTGATGTTATAAATTAGCAAATCTCCAAAACATATATATAAAGAATTAGTACATAACATTGTTTCCACCCAATATACCAATCTATTCATCAAACAAAGAGCTAAAATTTATCCTACAAAGCAATAGATTTTTAAAGTCTATATACAAAAGATTAGTACGTGGCATTGTTTACACCTAGTCTACAGAGATAAAATTTTATCTCCTTTCCTTCTGACAGTCCTGGTTTCCAGCCGATATACTAATCTCTTTATAAAACAACAGATTAAAATTAGAATTAAATTCTCTTTGTTCCTGAGAAGCACATATTCTAGGCAATATACTAATCTATTCATCGAACAATAGCTTAAAATTGATGTTATAAATTAGAAAATCTCCAAAACATATATATAAAGAATTAGTACATAACATTGTTTCCACCCAATATACCAATCTATTAATCAAACAAAGAGCTAAAATTTATCCTACAAAGCAACATATTTTTAATGTCTATATACAAAAGATTAGTACGTGGCATTGTTTACACCAAGTCTACGGAGATAAAATCTTTCTCTCCTTTCCTTCTGACAGTCCTGGTTTCCAGCCGATATACTAATCTCTTTATAAAACAACAGATTAAAACTAGAAATAAATTCTCTTTTTTCCTGCGAAGCACATATTCTAGGCAATATAATAATATATTCATCGAACAATAGCTTAAAATTGATGTTATAAATTAGCAAATCTCCAAAACATATATATAAAGGATTAGTACATAACATTGTTTCCAGCCAATATACCAATCTATTCATCAAACAAAGAGCTAAAATTTATCCTACAAAGCAACAGATTTTTAAAGTCTATATACAAAAGATTAGTACGTGGCATTGTTTACACCAAGTCTACGGAGATAAAATCTTTATCTCCTTTCCTTCTGACAGTCCTGGTTTCCAGCCGATATACTAATCTCTTGGTAAAACAACTGATTAAAACTAGAAATAAATTCTCTTTTTTCCTGCAAAACACATATTCTAGGCAATATACTAATCTATTCATCGAACAGTAGCTTAAAATTGATGTTATAAATTAGCAAATCTCCAAAACATATATATAAACGATTAGTACATAACATTGTTTCCAGCCAATATACCAATCTATTCATCAAACAAAGAGCTAAAATTTATCCTACAAAGCAACAGATTTTTAAAGTCTATATACAAAAGATTAGTACGTGGCATTGTTTACACCAAGTCTACGGAGATAAAATCTTTATCTCCTTTCCTTCTGACAGTCCTGGTTTCCAGCCGATATACTAATCTTTTTATAAAACAACAGATTAAAAATGATCATCCAAATAAGCAAATCTATAATATCTATATACAAAAGATTAATACGTGGTGTTATTATATGTAGTCTATGGAAAAAAAATTTTCTTTTCTTCTCACAAACATAGTTTCTAGCCAATATGCTAATCTGCTGAAACCACGAACTAAATACCCACTTTCTTCTTTTTTCTTTTAGTATATATATAATATATATACCTTTTCAACTTTAATATAAAACTGAAAAAAACACTAAAAAAATGTAATAAATAGATAAAAGAACGTATAAATGAAGACGAAAATAATAAAAGCCAAAACAGAATTGATAAAGCCATGACTTTGAGGAAAAGCCTGGTTTTTAAAAAAAAATTAAAAGCTTCACGTTTTCCTCTAATTTTTCTCAACGAATCCTTAATTTTATTCGCCAGAAATGCCTTCCCTAAACCAAAAACGTAGCCAAGATTTGTACTCAAAGTAAATCTTTCCGTAGACTTTGTTAATCATAAAATCTCCAAACTTATGATTGCAAGCCCAACAGTTGGCAATATATTAGTAATAGACCACGATTGAGCCCAGATCTTCACATGTATATGTAAGATTACATAGAAATAAATTCATGTAAAAAAAACAGCCAAAAGTTAAAAAAAAATATTGTAAATTAACAAAGCAAATATTTTGTCCAAAATATTAGAATTCAATAGCGAAAAAAAAGCCGGAGAAAAAAAGAAAAAAAACTCATCATAGCTGGAACAAACAGGTATTATGATTTACTACATATATAAATTTAACTTAACCTATACAGCGTTTCCACCAGTTTGCATTTGCCAATTTGTTGCTTTCGACAGTCGGCAGCGTTTCCACCAGTTTCAATCGCCACTACTGTTTCTTCTCAAGCTTTTTGATCTATAACATAAAAAACCTACCCTAATAAATCAGCCCAAATCTTTAAAAAAGGCAATCTTACTTTAATAAAAAAAAGAACGAAACCAAATATAAGGCCCAATAATAATATTAACAAATATAAGCCCAAAATTCTAACTCTGGGCTGCCACACTTTGTGTGGCAATGCCCTTACTAGTATAAAATAAAGAAGCAATTAAAAAAAGTCTACTACATCCGTAATACACTGTTGACAAGAGGGCCAAATGTACACAGGATTCTGCAAAGCAAAGACAAATGTTTCACGACCACTGGATTCATCAAATACATCATAAGAAAATAGAGTCATGATGAAAGATTTCTGACTTCAGAACACCAATCTCTATCTTCATTGAATTTTGACTGAGCAGCCAGAGCCTCTTGTTTGTTATCAAACTTGCAATAGACAGCACCCAAAAATTTGCTATTGTCACATATCTAGAATAACTCAATAAACACGAGAGAATTAGGTATGCCACTTGTCTTTTACTTGTGACATGTTCCAAAGCTTTAGATAAGCTCATAACATGCTTTTTCATTACATAAGCAACCTCTATAGGTACACTCCTAGATATTCCCGTTAAGCAATGAACCAAAACAGCCCCACTTTTCTTAGCTTCGTGAATGAATTCAAAGCAATGAACTAGAATAATGATATATATGAGATACAATACGGAATTGTTTTATATATATTTAGCCCACATAACAACATGCAAAATAAGCCCATAGAATTAGCACATATATACATATTTTTTTAAAACTATAGAGCAACAGTTTATATGTTTGGGAACACAAAGCTGTTCCTAAGGATAGCCCTTTACCACTTCCATCTAAGCATCAGGTATCTATCTATCCAGCCAAGGCTGTTCTAACATATTTAGTTCTATTAGGCAAACTGTCCAAACATCAGCAGACAGGGCCATTTATCTAATATTTGTTACAACTAGAACTTCAGAAAAGGCATTTGGCAACACAATCTAACACCAATCATTTCAAAGTAGTAACATAAAGAAAGAAATGTTATGTTTAGAGCAAGAAGTGTATAACAAACCCAAAAAAAATAAGCACCAACCTTGAAAAATAAGAAACTAGATAAAGTACAACCCATGTTAGAATAACCACACGAATGTCTATTGTCACATATCTAGAATAACTCAATAAAATAGAGAGAATTAGGTATGCCACTTGTCTTTTACTTGTGACATGTTCCAAAGCATGAGATTAGCTCATAGCATGCTTTTTCATTAGATAAGCAACCTTTATAGGTACACTCCTACATATTCCCGTTAAGCAATGAACCAAAACAGCCCTACTTTTCTTAGCTTCGTGAACGAATTCAAAGCAATGAACTAGAATAATGATATATATGAGAAACAATACGGAATTTATATATATATATATATTTATATATATATATAATATATATAACGGATAAGAAATTTCAGTTCGAATTCACCCAAGATTAGTACGTGGCATTGTTTACACCAAGTCTACGGGGATTAATTCATCTCCTTTTCTTTTGACAGACATGGTTTCCAGCCGATATACTTATCTTGCCATGATATGAAACCAAAACCACTTAAAACTAGACTTTTATGTTTTAACAATTCCAAAATTAGTACAAAGAAATACACACAAGACTAAAATCATTTCAAAGTAGTATCATAAAGAAAGAAATGTTATGTTTAGAGTAAGAAGTGTATAACAAATCCACAAAAAATAAGCACCAACCTTGAAAAATAAGAAACTAAATAAAGTACAACCCATGTTAGAATAACCGCATGAATGTCTATTGTCACATAGCTAGAATAACTCAATAAACACGAGAGAATTAGGTAATGCCACTTGTCTTTTACTTGTGACATGTTCCAAAGCTTGAGATCGGCTCATAGCATGCTTTTTCATTAGATATAGATTCACCCTAGATTAGTACGTGGCATTGTTTACACCAAGGCTATGGGGATTAATTTATCTCCTTTTCTTCTGACAGGCATGGTTTCCGGCCGATATACTTATCTTTCCATGATATGAAACCAAAACCGCGTAAAACTAGACTTTTATGTTTTAGCAATTCCAAAATTAGTACAAAGAAATACACACAAGACTAAATTCATTTCAAAGTAGTATCATAAAGAAAGAAATGTTATGTTTAGAGCAAGAAGTGTATAACAAATCCACAAAAAATAAGCACCAACCTTGAAAAATAAGAAACTAGATAAAGTACAACCCATGTTAGAATAACCACATGAATGTCTATTGTCACATATCTAGAATAACTCAATAAACACGAGAGAATTAGGTAATGCCACTTGTCTTTTACTTGTGAAATGTTCCAAAGCTTGCGATAGGCTCATAGCATGCTTTTTCATTAGATAAGCAACCTTTATAGGTACACTCCTAGATATTACCATTAAGCAATGAACCAAAACAGCCCCACTTTTCTTAGCTTCGTCAATCAATTCAAAGCAATGAACTAGAATAATGATATATATGCGATACAATACAGAATTGTTTTATATATATATAACGGATCCGAAGTTTCAGTTCGAATTCACCCAAGATTAGTACGTGGCATTGTGTACACCAAGTCTACGGGGATTAATTCATCTCCTTTTCTTCTGACAGACATGGTTTCCAGCCGATATACTTATCTTGCCATGATATGAAACCAAAACCGCGTAAAACTAGAATCATAAGTATAAAAATTTTATGTTTTATAGAATTCCAAATTCAATTTACAAAAAAGGCCGTAAAAATTGTCAAAAGTGGCTGTAATGACTAAAATCCCATAATAAATTTCAGTCCTGCCATAGTAATTTCAAATGGTCATAACTTTGTAATCAAAGATCCAAATAATATGAAACCAAAACAGTATATATGAGATACAATACGAAATTGTTTTATATATATATATAACAAATCAGAAGTTTCAGTTCGAATTCACCCAAGATTAGTTCGTGGCATTGTTTACACCAAGTCTACGGGGATTAATTCATCTCCTTTTCTTCTGACAGACATGGTTTCCAGCCGATATACTTATCTTGCCATGATATGAAACCAAACCGCGTAAAACTAGACTTTTATGTTTTAGTAAATCCGAAATTAGTACAAAGAAATACACACAAGACTAAAATCATTTCAAAGTAGTGTCATAAAGAAAGAAATGTTATGTTTAGAGCAAGAAGTGTATAACAAATCCACAAAAAATAAGCACCAACCTTGAAAAATAAGAAACTAGATAAAGTACAACCCATGTTAGAATAACCACATGAATGTCTATTGTCACATATCTAGAATAACTCAAAAAACACGAGAGAATTAGGTAATGCCACTTGTCTTTTACTTGTGACATGTTCCAAAGCTTGAGATAGGCTCATAGCATGCTGTTTCATTAGATAAGCAAACTCTATAGGTACACTCCTAGATATTCTCGTTAAGCAATGAACCAAAACAGCCCCACTTTTCTTAGCTTCGTCAATGAATTCAAAGCAATGAACTAGAATAATGATATATATGAGATGCAATACGGAATTGTTTTATATATATATATATATATATAACGGATCCGAAGTTTTAGTTCGAATTCACCAAAGATTAGTACGTGGCATTGTTTACACCTAGTCTACGGGGATTAATTCATCTCCTTTTCTTCTGACAGACATGGTTTTCAGCCAATATACTTATCTTGCCATGATATGAAACCAAACCGCGTCAAACTAGACTTTTATGTTTTAGTAATTCCGAAATTAGTACAAAGCAATACACACAAGACTAAAATCATTTCAAAGTAGTGTCATAAAGAAAGAAATGTTATGTTTAGAGCAAGGAGTGTATAACAAATCCACAAAAAATAAGCACCAACCTTGAAAAATAAGAAACTAGATAAAGTACAACCCATGTTAGAATAACCACATGAATGTCTATTGTCACATATCTAGAATAACTCAATAAACACGAGAGAATTAGGTAATGCCACTTGTCTTTTACTTGTGACATGTTCCAAAGCTTGAGATAGGCTTATAGCATGCTGTTTCATTAGATAAGCAACCTCTATAGGTACATTCCTAGATATTCCCGTTAAGCAATGAACCAAAACAGCCCCACTTTTCTTAGCTTCGTCAATGAATTCAAAGCAATGAACTAGAATAATGATATATAAGAGATGCAATACGGAATTGTTTTATATATATATATATATATAACGGATCCGAAGTTTCAGTTCGAATTCACCAAAGATTAGTACGTGGCATTGTTTACACCTAGTCTACGGGGATTAATTCATCTCCTTTTCTTCTGACAGACATGGTTTCCAGCCGATATACTTATCTTGCCATGATATGAAACCAAACCGCGTAAAACTAGACTTTTATGTTTTAGCAATTCCGAAATTAGTACAAAGAAATACACACAAGACTATAATCATTTCAAAGTAGTGTCATAAAGAAAGAAATGTTATGTTTAGAGCAAGAAGTGTATAACAAATCCACAAAAAATAAGCACCAACCTTGAAAAATAACAAACTAGATAAAGTACATTCCATGTTAGAATAACCACATGAATGTCTATTGTCACATATCTAGAATAACTCAATAAACACGAGAGAATTAGGTAATGCCACTTGTCTTTTACTTGTGACATGTTCCAAAGCTTGAGATAGGCTCATAGCATGCTGTTTCATTAGATAAGCAACCTCTATAGGTACACTCCTAGATATTCCCGTTAAGCAATGAACCAAAACAGCCCCACTTTTCTTAGCTTCGTCAATGAATTCAAAGCAATGAACTAGAATAATGATATTTATGAGATGCAATACGGAATTATTTTATATATATATATATATATAACGGATCCGAAGTTTCAGTTCGAATTCTTCAAAGATTAGTACGTGGCATTGTTTACACCTAGTCTACGGGGATTAATTCATCTCCTTTTCTTCTGACAGACATGGTTTCCAGCCGATATACTTATCTTGCCATGATATGAAACCAAAACCACGTAAAACTAGACTTTTATGTTTTAGCAATTCCGAAATTAGTCAGTTCTTAGATCCACCAAAATCCCAACAACATAGAGCAACCTTAAAACCCATGAATCCCGTAATAACAAATGGATTGTACATAAAAAAAATCAGAACTGATAAATTCATACAACCAAATAATACATAAACAAGAAATCATCAAAAACTTCATAAGAAGCATGTCTTTACATCAATCAAAAACACATGTTTATAGTAAGATATCTCTCTTGGTGAATGAATGTACATTCAAGAAGTGGAGGAGAGTAACAAAAAATATAGTTGCATTTGCATAAAGTATAGGAAAAAAATTGTAAACCTTAAACTTACAATTTCAGTATTTTATTTCTTTTTTCAAATAAAGTATGATAATGTTTTTCCTATCAATGGAAAATAAATTTTTAAAACAATCTTCCCTTACTATTTATTTTTTACTTCTTGAAATATCCTACTGGAAATGACACTTAAATTTTAGCCATTTCATTTTTCTTTTATTGTTGTAAGTTTTTAAGCCTAAATTGACCAAAAAAATTTAAAAAGGGTAAATATGACCATTTGCCTCAAATCTGTTAGTTTTGCTAAAAAATCCAAACCACAGGGGCTAAATTGCATGTTTTCAAACCGCGAGGAAGTAACCAGTTTTTTCGTTAAACCACGGGGAGGTATTTAGAAATTAACCCAAAAAAAAACAAAACAAAACAAAAAAACACATCTGGACGTCCGGATGAATTTTTGTTTATCCGGAAGTGCATCCGGACGTCCGGATAAACAAAAGTTAATCCGGACTTGTGTCCGGACGTCCGGATGTAAGTCCGGATGTACCCGCGGTGCTGTCTTTTCCCTTCCTACCTTCAGTCTCTCCCATTCTCTCTCTCTCTCTCCTCACGTACAGTCTCAACTCTAAAACGTTATCCATTTAAGGCAAACTTCCTTCTATAGTTCCATTATCATCATAACGACGGCGTCCTCTCATTCGCCTCAGAAAACTGGTCGGTTTTTTCTTTCTATTTTTTTCCCATTTTTTCTTGTTGGTATATTTTTGTTTCTACTGGTGGTGTGATCATTTATTGAAATGAAAAAGAATACTTCTAGCACTTTTTGGGTTTTGTTTTTGAGCTTTTGATTTTAGAATAAACCCTGATTTTAGCTAGTTTTGTTCATGAGAAGAATGTAAAAGGATTGCTTTGCGACATGAAAGCAGCAGACTGAGGCTAGTTTATTTGAGCGGGAATGAAAATTTCATCTTTTTATCATTAGTCTAAAATAAAATGAAAAGGGTTTTTCTTAGTTTGATAAAATGAGTAGTTAAAAAGATTTTTCCTTTTTGTTTTGTTTAACTGATTATTGTTGTCGGATTTTCTGGGTGGGAGGAAAAACAGAAGGATTTGATCATTCTATGCTGGATCAAGCCTTTATGTTCTACTTTTTTAGTTGATCAAATATACTAGATTTGATCAAGTCTTTTATGCTTTTCTATTAAATGAACTCTTTTATACTCTTAATTTTATTAAGATAAACCCTTTATACTATTTATTGTTAAGAGATTGATAATGAGTATATTTAATAATAAAAGAGTTTGATGATAATCAAATTGTAGAGTTTATTAAATATAATAAACTCAAATAATACAACATAATAATACTATACTCAAATAATACAGCATAATAATATAATTAGAATAATAATAGTTACAATTGAACTTAATTTTTTTTGTGGGTTATAGAACACATTTTTTGGTAAAAAACATGCTATTTTTGCACCCATAACAATTTGAAAAATCAAATCTTGTGACTAATGTAAAAAAATGGAAATAATTTTTTTTGAAAAAACAGTGTTTTTGTGGGTTATAGCACACATTTTTTGGTGAAAACATGTTATTGTTTCACCCCAGAGCAATTAGTAACATACAATTTAGTGATGGATGTAAAAAAATAAGGAGTCATTTTATTTGAAAAATCACCTTTTTTTCATTGATTATAGCACACTTAGTGACAAATGTAAAAAAACATGGAGCAAATTTTTTTGAAAAATCACCTTTTTTTCGTGGATTAACACACGTTTTTTGGCGAAAAACATGTTATTTTTGCACCCCCATAGCAGTTAGTGACATAAAATTTAATGACGAATGTAAAAAACGATGGAGTCAATTTTTTTTGAAAAATCACATTTTTTTCGTGGGTTATAACACACGTTTTTTGTGTAAAAACATGCTATTTTTCACCTATAACAATTAGAAACATGCAATTTAGTGATTAATGTTAAAAAAGTTGGACTCAATTTATTTTTGAAAAATCACCAGCAATTGTGGGCTATTTAAGTTGTAACATTTTAATATAATTAAGTTGTTAACATTTTAAAACTCAATGCCTAAAGTAAAAACCTTAATTTGTTTAGGTAAACTGTCCAAACATCAGCAGACATGGCCATTTATCTAATATTTGTTAACACTAGAACTTCAGAAAAGGCATTTGGCAACACAATCTAACACCAGCAATTGTGGGCCATTTTCACTACTGCATTTAATTCGTTTAGGCAAACTGTCCAAACATCAGCAGACAGGACCATTTATCTAATGTTTGTTAACAATAGAACTTCTTCAGAAAAGGCATTTGGCAACACAATCTAACACCAGCAATTGTGGGCCATTTTCACTACTGCATTTTAGAGGTAGGCATCCAACTTAATTGTCCCTCAACTTTAAATTAACAAATTCATGCATCAACTCCTTATATAAATTACATTTCATAATTGCGGAGTCCCTTTCTTCTTGAGTAGCTCGAAGCTCAGCCTCAAGAATTTCACACTTTAAATCACTTGATGAATAACTAGAGCTACCAGCTTTGTCTTCAACCTAGCGACAAGAAAGATTCAAGAGCTAATAGTAGAAACTCAAACCAAAAGCATGAATATTTTAGCCGTATTGAACAATTAACATAAATACTACTAGTAATAAATAACATTTTAAAGTAAATATCTCTATCTCCAACATTATATAAAAAAAAGAACCTATTTTTACTTTTGCATCTTAATATCACGCCATGTAGCAAGTGGCAAGTCAAATCTTACGTGTTTATATTTGTCTTACACATCAAAGTTAATTGTATATGCAAGTCCCATAAAATATGGCAATAGAGTTTCTCTATTTTTTAAAATCAATGGAGTGGCTGATTTTGAGTAGCCTCTTGTGTATGACTTGGACTCTTTTTTACCATATGCTTGTGTTGCATTATGAAAACTAGTTGCTTTTCGTCCTTTGTTCCACATATTGATTATTTTTCATCTACTATAGTATAATGAAGATGAGGATGAATGTGATGAAAATGATGGAGGGCTAAGCAAATTTTGGAAAAGAATTGAAGAAATTACTTGGCCTTACAGATATTCTAAATGATTCAGATACAAATGATGAAGTTATTTACAAATATTCTAAATACCTTGGGCTTACAAGCTATTTGATCAAATAAAACCTTAACCACTAGTGTCTCAAATACAAGAGAAACTTACAGTGTGAAACTTATCATGCTGATGTTTCATCCTTAAATCAGCTACCCATGCGAAATGGCCACAACACTTGCAGTACAACAGACCCAATATTAGTAGTGTCAAAAAAATTTAATTAACCTGACTATCACATTCTGTTTGTCAATTTTTATGAATGATACTTTGGAAAATAAAATGACATGTTTTCCACATCACAAACAATCTTTTAAGTACTTTTTACCTAAAAAAATAACATAATTCAAAACAAAATGATCAAAATGTAAAAGTGATTGCACTTAATGCACTTTTACAGCTATAATAATGGCAGCCAATGGTGGCACGCGAATTGGAAATTTAAAACGTAATACACTGTTGATAAGAGGGGCAAATGTACACAGGATTCTGCAAAGCAAAGACAAATGTTTCACGACCACTGGATTCATCAAATACATCATAAGAAAATAGAGTCATGAGGAAAGATTTCTTACTTCAGAGCACCAATCTCTATCTTCATTGAATTTTGACTGAGCAGCCAGAGCCTCTTGTTTGTTATCAAACTTGCAATAGACAGCACCCGAAAATTTGCTAACCTCAACTTTGCAAGCTTCCCTATTTGTGTAAAAGCCACGCCTTCGACCAACAAAGACCACGTAAATTTTCTCCATCTAAACCACAACAACCCAACAAAATTGGCACCTACCGAATACTACTAGAACAAAACACATTTTTAGGAAAAACATGAAAATATCTTTTAAAATAAGCATACAAGCACTTCCTTGTATACAAGCACTTCTATACAAGCACATAGAAATTGAACAAGTTAATCAATAAAAATGCCGAAAAACATGAGAAACATGTTTTAAAATAAGCATACAACAAGAATTTAGATAGAAAAATAAAATACATCTCAATTGAACTGTGCGGTTCAATTCAAATATATTATGAAATAAACCGCAAAGCAAGAGGTTTCATTCTTACAATACTTTGCTTAAAAAAACTTATTGTTATAACGTGAAATCAAACCCATACAAAACTAGATTTATCATACTAAAACTTTTATGTTTTACTCAGTTCCAAATTCATTTTACAAATATCTGTAAAATTGTTCAAACTCCACGTAGAACTGAAATCCCATAACAGATTTCAGCTCTGCCATACTGATTTGAAATAGTCATAACTTTCTAACCAAAGATTCAAATGATGTGAAACCAAAACTGCATAAAAGTTGAATCAAAAGGCTAAAACTTTTGTGTTCTACAAAATTCCAAACTCAATCTGCACAATAGGGTAAAATCAGTTCAAAGTCGCTGCAATGGCCGGAGATGAATGAGCAAATACATCAAAGAATTTATCAACGAAACAACAACGTCTTTCACAATATGATGATTCAATTCAACAAGAACACCATTAATTCATCCAACTGTGAGTTCAAGAGGAATCTCAAGTTTACCCAAGTAATTCAACTATTAACATGTGACCCAAAAGACACCCACAAAATTTCAGAACCAATCCAAAATATGGACACCAAAAGCAAGGTAATCATTCTTTTTTTTTCCAGGAATTCAAACAAAGTTGCAAAACCCAAATTTCACCCACAAAATAGTCAAGAATTTCAAAAATAAAATTTACCCAAAACATAGCCAAGAATTTCAAAAATACAATTTACCCACCTATTATAAGCTTTCAAAGTTCGCTTGGATTGCCTAAGCTTGGATTGTCATTCCTTGTTCTATCTTTCTTTCCCAATTCTTTTTTTCTCTCCCTTTTCTCTTCTTCGCGCTGCCCTCCTTTTTCTGAATTTGATGATGCGATAGCTTTCAAAGCAAAGCATGCAAATACTGACGAAACGACTAAACTGCAAGAGAATTGGCATATGTGGAGCGCCGGAAGTGGGAAAGACAAATATAATGAAAAATCTAAATAACAGCTTCGATTCATCCTCCCCATCGAACTGTGACTTTGACTACGTCATTTGGGTAACGGTTGGAAGTGAGCATAGCAAAGAGAAAATCATTGAAACTATGCAAGTAGATATTATTGATCGCTTGAAACTAAATGATGGGAAGAACAGAAGCAGGAATTCAGATATAATATCTACAGCACTAACTCAGAAGACATATTTGCTGCTTCTTGATGACTTCTCTCCATTAGTTAATCTTGAGGAGGTTGGAATAAAAAAGGAACACGAGAATGGGAAAGTTGTACTGGTGGCTAAAAGCTTTAATGCACAAATCAAAGCCCAATTGGATGAAATAATTGAGGTAGAAAGCTTATCGATTCCGGATTCACGGAGACTTTTTAAGAAGTACTTTGATCATGAACTAACCGAGGCACAGGAAGATATGATTTCTCCAATTCTTAAAGAGGTTAGGCGGCTTCCTGGGCCAATCACATCAATTGCCAGAGACCTAAATACCCACCGACAACAAGAATACTGGGATTGCAGTCAGACGTTGGCAGAGCTGAATTTCTTGGACTATGAGGGCTCAAAAAATCGTATAATAAGGCATTTGAAGACTTGAAGGAGAATGATTTCAAGAAGTGCTTACTGTATGCAGCTTTATTTCCAAACGAATTCAAAAAAAAAATTATCTCAGTAAGCCAAAAAAAAATCAGGCCAAAACATGACGAAAGTAAAGAAAAAAGAACCCAATTTCATGAATAATGCTGGAAAAAAAAAGAGGTAATCAGAAAAAATAAACAAAACTCACAAAGATGACTTACCGGGGCGACGATGTCTGTGCTCCTCCTTCTCCTCCTCCTCCTCCTCCCGAGGATTGGGGCTCCGATTCGACTCTGAAAATAAGGAAAAGAAAAATAAACCCAAAAATCTAACAGTTTTGGGTCGGTCCATCGGGGCTCTTACAGGGGTTCACGTACCATTTCCCTATTTTTCCTTTTTTCCTTTTTTTTGTTCTCTTTGTTTTTATTTTGGCTTTGTTTGTCTAGCAAAATAAATGTAGGTGTTTATTATAGGGAAAATTTGAGAAAAAAATAAAATAAAAAGTAAACTATGTCTCAAGTTGAAATTATATGATTGTCAGAATTCTATATTCAATTTAAAACAAACAAAATAGCAACAAGAAAAAAAATTATAACTAATTTAGAAAAAACATGTGAATTTTATCTCAAATTAAATCATAACATTACCAATGATGGGCAGCTTAAATTCTCTAGTTCAAGTTTATTTTTTTAAAGTTTTTTATTTATTTTTTTTCAGATCCTAATTCTGAAAAAGTACCTAATTCTCTTCTTTCATATCCATATTTTATTTGAAGAATTAATTCTTGACATAATTTTAATCCTTCTGATTTAATAAAAGCAAATAATTGTCCAAATGTTATATCTATATTAGCTAAAGATTCTAAACCCATTTCTTTTTGAAGATTATTTGCTACTCTTTGTGAAAATAAATTTGGTAATCCTGTAATGAATTTTTCTTTCCAAAACGGTACATAACAGTCTGTCAATATGTCATCAACATGTCTTTATACCATCTAAAATCTGTTAACGTTGGACATCTTAAATTAGTTAAAAATACTTTTGATGAACTTAATTCTTCTTTTGGATTTCCTACAAAATGCATTGATGTTACTAATAGTAAGAATTCTGCTCCATCATATACTTTCTTTAACAGTCTGTCAATAAGTCATAAACATGTCTTTATACCATCTAAAATCTGTTAACATTGGACATCTTAAATTAATTAAAAATACTTTTGATGAACTTAATTCTTCTTTTGGATTTCCTACAAAATGCATTGATATTACTAATAGTAAGAATTCCGCTCCATCATATACTTTCTTTTGTTTTACTTTTCCTTTATCATCATGTAAAATATTTCCCTGACTATCTTTGTCATCTTCTTCATAAAAATGATCTAATATTTCATTTTTATTTTCATAGCTTAATATATTATCCCACCAATTTTTTAATTGTCCTGTGAATCCCGTTGCTGATGTTGCTGCTATTTTTTACTATCATATCCTTTAGTACCATATGCTGATCTACCCATACCCATTTCTTACATCATTCTTAATATTTCTGATTCAGGTTTTCCATCTAAATTCCATTCATGAATTGTTTGTCCATCATATTGTGTTGTAACAAATTGAGCTATTTCTTCATATTGAATATCTGGTGGTGTTAGTTTGGGATAATAATTTTTTATTGGTTGAGTATGTAACCATTTATATTTCTGAATATTTTTTATTGGTCTTTTTCTTCTTATTCTATTTACTTCATTATTGTTAAATTCATCTTCTACTAGTTCAACTTGATTTAATAATTTGTCTTCTAATTCAATATCAGAATCTTGAATTTGTTCAGATTCATCATCTTATAAAGAATTAATTTGATCAATAGTATTAATCTTATTAATTTTTTTTGTTGTGAAGAACTAGCTTTATTTTTTGAATCAAATTGATTTATTTTTAATAATATTTTATCTAACGTGTTTTCTAACAGGTTTATCGCGTACCTCTCAATAATACCCTAACACTACTGTAGTAGTGGTGAGAGGGATCGTTCTCATAGAGAAGGGTTGGTTGTTCGGAGATTGATTGTTCACGAAACAAAAGAACACGGAACAAATGCCAAATAGAATGAATGCAAAATGAGAGAGAGATCAATGCACACTAACTATAGAAATGAATGCAAAATGTTAGTATTCAAATAAGAAAACTAGGTACCGCCTTGAGGGATTTCAACATGTACAAATCTCTCCCTAATATCATCGACTTGTGTACATGCATGAGGGGACTATTCTGCTTGCGTCGTGAATCCAATTAACCTTGTGGTTCTCTCAATCTCACTCTACTGACTCCTCAAACTTCCTTTGGTAGGGCAAGCTCTTGGCACATTCTTGTGACTATATATATATTTAAATTATGCATCCACATTCTTGTGACTATTACTATTTCTTGTGACTATTTTTTATTTGTTTGTGGAATGTATTTAGCTACTGTTAAGTATCATTCCATTATAACTAAATCACCTCAGTTGATTTATTAAATGAAATTTGAACATGCTAATTTTTTGTGCCTCTTAATTGTGGATTTAGATCTTTTAGAATAGCTGAAGGAATAAAGAGCGTTTCATATTGTACTGATAATTATAATTTTCTGGCGTAAAACTGTCTAAAATATAGTACTGTGTTTTTCCAGAACCCATACACCGTGAATGTCCTTCTGGCGGGCTATGACAAGGAGACTGATCATTCGTTGTACTATATTTATTATAATGAATTTTTATTGATTAAACACATAGACATATAAATCATTGATACTTTTCCAGTTTTCTTGAAGGAAAGAGGAACAACTAGAAAGGACATATATAGAAGTGAGTTGATCACTTAGACCTCTCTCAATTTCTGTTGATGTTTTAATTAACTCATTGGTTTGACTAATGATTTAATATTAACTCATTGGTTAATTAACTCAATTTCTATATTAACTAATGATTTAATCATATTAGTCATAAAATTATAAAAGTAATTATGTTAGTATAAGAAAATAAAAATGAATTTTGATATTTAAATATAATAGATAGAAATAATTAATTCCGCATTCACTTTGAAGAGAAAATAAATAACAACATTATGCACTCACTTTTAATACTTTTACCATTTGGCTGTCACACATGTAGAAATAAGTCTAAACTGAGCAGGATCTATACAATTGAAGATTGCATTAAGAGCCTTTGAGTTACTATTTGCTAAGGCATCTTCTGTGACAAACCAGCTTTCTTTTGGCTTGTGAGAGATGACAACACCAGCTGTGTAAGTAATCATTGGGGGGTCCCAGCCTATCAGAATTGATTTCCAAGCCTTCTCATCAATAGCTTTGATGAAGGCTCTCATTTTGGCCTTCCAATAACCATAATTGCAGCCGTTCAATAACGGTGGACGCATTGTTGAACCTCCTTCCTTCATAGAGTCCATCGCACTAAAAACCAAGATCAAGTCCTGCGGATCCCGCCTAAGAAACAAAGACGACCCTCTCTAATACCAATTGAAAGATCAAGGTTAGATACGTGGTGTCCTAGTGAGTTGGAACACCAGATATGACACCGATAATAAAAGCGATAATAGATAGTATTAAAATGCGGAAAGTAAAGAGACAGGATATTGGTAATGCAGTTTGGCAATTGCCTACGTCTGCGAGGCCGCGCCCAGAAAAACAATCCACTAAGTTTATAAAGTTACAAGACACTCGGTCTGACACAAAGTAAGATTCCCTCTTATCGTTGTCGCCACCTCTAACTAAATTTATACGTGACCCTGATTGTGCGAACTCCCCTCGACTTTGAGCGATTCTTCCCAGAATCTTAAGAGACAAGATTCCCTTATCAATGGCGACTCCTCCCGGAATCTGTGTTTTGGCAAGATCCACTTGCCCACGTTTGAACTCCTCTCGAGTTCCAAAACAGCCTCCTCCCGAGATTGAGATTCAATCAAGAATACAAGGATTGCACCTTCAATAATATTGCATTAAGATGCGAATACCAACGCACTTTGATCAAAGACTTCCAACAAAGAAGCGTGTTCACAGTCTTACAAAGATCAAAAGAATAATCAACAACTCACACTCGAAAACCGTGTGGTTGGAAAAATCATATAGAGAGCACAAAATCGTTCTAGGTTTATCTCCAATATTACTTCCATATAAATCCCATAGAAAGATGGAAACAATATGCCTTCCATGCTTATCTTTTCCAAAGATAATCCTCCAATGATAATTACCAAAAATACCAACATAATCACCATAATTATTAAGATTGCATTAATCTCCAAATCAATCTTCCTTGCATAGATTGATTTCTGCAGCCAATCACGATCTTTCCTTATTTGCTAAAAAATCAAATGCCAACTAATAAATGCCAACTCATGTGTGTATTAACATCATCATCAGAATCTTCTTCTGATATTTGATTTAATTGATTATCACTTTCTGTTGAATCATTTATAAGAACTGCCATTATTTTTTCTCTTAATTCCTTATCTTCAGTAAAAATTTCATTTATTTTTCTTTGAGTTCTACAGTTGTTTGCTATATGTCCAGGTTTTCCACATTTATTACAAGTAATTTGTTTTCTATTTTTCTTCTTATATGGCCTATTATATATTTTATTTTTTCTAAAATTTTTATAATGATAATTTTGATTTTGATTAAAATCTTGTCTTTTATAGTTATAGCTTTTTTGTCTAAAAGTATTAGTCCTTTGAATAGATTTATATTTTGATGAAGGTGCTTGAATATGTGTTATTCCAAATGCTTGACAAAAAGTACCTAATTCTCTTCTTTCAGATCCATATTTTATTTGAAGTTTTAATTCTTGACATAATTTTAATCCTTCTGATTTAATAAAAGCAAATAATTGTCCAAATGTTATATCTATAGTAGCTAAAGATTCTAGACCCATTTCTTTTTGAAGATTATTTGCTACTCTTTGTGAAAATAAATTTGGTAATCCTGTAATGAATTTTTCTTTCCAAAACGGTACATAACAGTCTGTCAATATGTCATCAACATGTCTTTATACCATCTAAAATCTGTTAACGTTGGACATCTTAAATTAGTTAAAAATACTTTTGATGAACTTAATTCTTTTGGATTTCCTACAAAATGCATTGATATTACTAATAGTAAGAATTCTGCTCCATCAAATACTTTCTTTAACAGTCTGTCAATAAGTCATAAACATGTCTTTATACCATCTAAAATCTGTTAACATTGGATATCTTAAATTAATTAAAAATACTTTTGATGAACTTAATTCTTCTTTTGGATTTCCTACAAAATGCATTGATATTACTAATAGTAAGAATTCCGCTCCATCATATACTTTCTTTTGTTTTACTTTTCCTTTATCATCATGTAAAATATTTCCCTGACTATCTTTGTCATCTTCTTCATAAAAATGATCTAATATTTCATTTTTATTTTCATAGCTTAACATATTATCCCACCAATTTTTTAATTGTCCTGTGAATCCCGTTGCTGATGTTGCTGCTGCTGTTTTACTATCATATCCTTTAGTACCATATGCTGATCTAGCCATACCCATTTCTTACATCATTCTTAATATTTCTGATTCAGGTTTTCCATCTAAATTCCATTCATGAATTGTTTGTCCATCATATTGAGTTGCAACAAATTGAGCTATTTCTTCATATTGAATATCTGGTGGTGTTAGTCTAGGATAATAATTTTTTATTGGTTGAGTATGTAACCATTTATATTTCTGAATATTTTTTATTGGTCTTTTTCTTCTTATTCTATTTACTTCATTATTGTTAAATTCATCTTCTACTAGTTCAACTTGATTTAATAATTTGTCTTCTAATTCAATATCAGAATCTTGAATTTGTTCAGATTCATCATCTTATAAAGAATTAATTTGATCAATAAAATAATCTTATTAATTTTTTTATTGTGAAGAACTAGCTTTATTTTTTGAATCTAATTGATTTATTTTTAATAATATTTTATCTAACGTGTTTTCTGACAGGTTTATCGCGTACCTCTCAATAATACCCTAACACTACTGTAGTAGTGGTGAGAGGGATCGTTCTCACAGAGAAGGGTTGGTTGTTCGGAGATTGATTGTTCACGAAACAAAAGAACACGGAACAAATGCCAAATAGAATGAATGCAAAATGAGAGAGAGATCAATGCACACTAACTATAGAAATGAATGCAAAATGTTAGTATTCAAATAAGAAAACTAGGTACCGCCTTGAGGGATTTCAACATGTACAAATCTCTCCCTAATATCTTCGACTTGTGTACATGCATGAGGGGACTATTCTGCTTGCGTTGTGAATCCAATTAACCTTGTGGTTCTCTCAATCTCACTCCACTGACTCCTCAAACTTCCTTTGGTAGGGCAAGCTCTTGGCACAAACTAGGACCCCAGATCCCTACTCCGTTCAACAATCCTAGTTCAATTCTCAGTCATTTCCCTTGGTAGTGCAGCTAACTAATTCACGTGTTCAAATTGTTCTACCAGAATAACCTCAAGTCTTTTCTATGAATTTGATCTCACTTGTCTGTGGGTACCGCACAAGTGAGATCACAAGGCAATCAGATCCTGAGACTCATACAAGAATGTTTCTTGGCTCAATCCACGTTGAGTTAAATTTCCTTTGGTAGATCCACATTGATCTCAGTGGGTACCGCAGATCAAATATAGATTTAAACATTCATGTGAACACATTGAAATAAAACATGCAATGAATAGAAATCATGATGAAACACAGATCAATTTCAATATAAATGTCTCAACTAAGTCAAGATCTGTACAGTCTAGCCCTCAAGACAGTAAGATGTGAGAAAGGGGAAAAGAGAGAAAATCCTAATCTAAACTAAGAATGAAGAACCCTAATCTATTGTGCGTCTTGTGCAGCCGCTCTCCTCCCTTTTCTTCTTGATCCCTGCTTCCTTTTATACCTTCCTCTAGCAATGTGTTACTATCTTAGTTCCTGGAAGTTTCCCTTTTCGCTGAGATCTTTCCACGTGTCTGCAAGAATGAGTCATAAGCTCGGTGAGGCAATCTGGCATTATAGTGTTACGTGGGTTACTTAAGAGTTAAGAATACAATCCCACAAACACTTGGTGAACCAAAGGATAACTGTGTTTGTGCTTGACTTGTGTAAGCTTAAGTACCTTGCCTAATGCTTGTATCGTTTGTGTTTTTGTTCGTGTTAACTAGAACATGAGTGGAAAGTGGGTGCATAAACAGTGTAAGTGTGCTAGTGTAATGAATATGAATGGAGTGTAGAATGAGTGGAATGAAAATGTGTAGATGTGAGTGAGTGAGAATGCTTGTGCGTGTTAGTTGTGCAAATGTAGTGAGTGTGTGCATAAGGGTGAGTGCATGTGCGTGTGTGGCCGGGCGCGCTAGGCCCCCGCCTTGTTTGTATTGAGTGTGCGGCGGGCGTGCTAGGCGCCTGCCATGTGTGCGTGCATGTGGGGGCGAGTGCGCTAGGCGCTCGTAGTGCATGTGTACGTGTGTGCGTGTGTGGGCGGACGCGCTAGGCACCCGCCGTGTGTGTGTGTGTCGTGTGGGCAATGTGTTTGTGTGCTAAGTGTGAGTTGCATGTGTGCATGTGTGCATGTGTGCATGTGTCGTTTGTGCTTGTGTGTGCTGGAACTCTCATGTAGTGCTTGAGACTAGTGAGGCCTAATGGTCAAGTGTGTGCATGTTTCCCATTAACACCACAATCATACCAAATTCATAACATTTGCACAACACTTAGACATTTTACTCAATTGTAAGATCATGAATATTCCCACACAAAAGTCATTCACGAAGCATTATTTTTACTGGAATTGCACACAAAAGCTCAAGTAAGCATAGCAAATAAGTCAGTATAAACCCCGACTTATCACTCCCCCACACTTAAACCTTTGCTAGTCCCGAGCAAAGTAAGACATTATAAGCCTTTCTACCATTTTCAACACACAGTACTTGTAATATCACTATCCTTTCCAATCTTGAAAGTTTTCGCATGCACAAAATCCTTTTCATTTTTTTCTAGTTCCAGATTTCCAGTTAAATTCATACTAATTGTCAAACAAGGGACAATGAATAAAGACCAAGTTGCCAAAGTGATGTGTGTGCTGAGAGTTTTCATGGTCATCTTCTCTATTTATGCAAAGTACTCAAGCAAACACTTTATTAGAAAGTCTTGCACTACAGTCTGTTGTCCACACAACTAACACTTAGCACATAGAGATCAATGGTATTTATTCACATGAGGTTTTCCCTCTTTCTTTTTGTGTGCACATTGGTGCATAAAATTTTTTCAAACTTGTCGTACTTTGGTGCTTGGCTGCCAGGATTTTATGGCTCTTTTTACCCTTTATTTGCCACAGGCTTTTTCTTTTACCCACATCTTTTCTCCAACACCTCATGTCCATGTGTGTCTTCAATTGACTATACACTCAAATGCAAGAACAAATGTTTACGAGTAGAATGCACAAACAAGATCAAATAACATATAAATTCTCTCCTATGTCAAAGGGTTGTTGGCATCTCTATCTTACCTTAACACTATGCCTCGACCAACAATATATATTAATCGAATGAGTTCTGAAACCAGCTAACACAACATTTCGCATGCAAAATGGATAAAAAGTGAGGACCGATTGGACGAGGGCATTGTAATTGCTGGTGTTGCAAATGGACTAAGACATCTTTTGTTCAACACACAATACAACACTTTCACATTTATTGCAACTGAAACATAAAACACATCACAAGGCTAGTGGTAGTCACTGCCTTTTATTCCACATTAGACACAAAACCACACAACCTACATGAATACTACTGTGAACTACACCACCACCAGTTTCCCTTAACACATACGCAAGCAACAACAATGAAATCAAAAATCAAAGGCACATTTCGGCACAGCTACAACAAATTTGTTTTTTGAGTGTCACAACACAGCATCAAAAAAAGCATCACCAATTCCACCGTAACTAATCAATCAAGCACATAAAATAAAAATTTTCATGAAGAAAAATAAGCATATGAATTCGCAAAGACATAGATGATAAACCATGGCAAACATTCCCTTCCCAACACTTCAAATTTACATTGTCCCCAATGTAAGATAACATGATAGGTTCAGGAATTCCCTTATGTTTGTAGACTATGACATCCAATGTTTGTTGGTTTGAATGCCCTTGTCCTCAACGGTCCCTTCATGAGTGTAGTCCTTTGAACTCCATTTGCTCATGCTCAATAGCATTGGGTCTCCTTTTGTCAGCCTTTGCACTAGCAAACCCCCACACTTGGACTTATGAATCCTTGCATCAAAAGAACACAACTCACTATATATGAAGTATAAAACATAAATTCATGTAAGCACTCTCACCATGTTTTTCATCTTAAAGTAGAACTTCATGCAATAAAGGTGTTCCAATGATGCACTATGTTCATAGCCTATTTTAACTTCACACAAGGTTACGTAATAATGTGAAGATTTTCACATTATTTCATTCGTTTTACTTATCTTTTGGGCATCCTTGTGGCATGTTTATATGTGTTTTGATGTGCTTTTAATGTATTTGTAGGACATTATGGCATGGGATGAGCAACGGAGTGAAGAACGATGAAAAGAGCACATTTTGAAGCGCGTCGGAAGCTGGAAAAAAGCCCCAAAAAATCAACTTTTAAAAGGGTCAAGAAATGCAACTTCCAGTGCTCTCCGGCGCGCCAGAGAGAAACTACTCCGGCGTGCCGGAGAACTTTTTCCGGCGCGCCGGAGAGCTGAAGCTGGCTGCCCGGGTTTTGTATTTTGGTCATATCTCTCTCAATGTAAGTCCGGTTGGACGGATTTCGGTGCCATTGGAAAGCTAAGAGACAGAGCTACAACTTTCATGTTTTAGGTTTTTCCTAATTCATTATGGATCATATAGAAAAACGGCTCACAACATAACATTGTTGACAATGCTGGCTCTCCGGCGCGCCGGAGAACTTACCGGCTCGCCACTGGTGATCGGGACAGCCTGAATTTCACGATTTTGCCCTCTATTTTGATAAGAATTCAAGGGCATTTTGGGCAACGTTTGAGACACACATTGCAGCCCTAATTTCATCTATATATCATTGTGAAGGCTGCAAAAAGGACAGGAGGGAGAAGAAGAAGAACAAGAGGAAGCCAATTCTTGTTAGTTTTTGTAGTTAGTTTTTAGGTTAGATTAGTTGTTTTGTAAGCTTCCCTCCCAAGGAACTCCACAAGAACACACAACAAGTGTGTGTTCTTGGTGTAAATAGCATCAATTGGAGAGGACTTCATGTAAAGTCATTGACTCTAAGGACTTTTTTTGATTGAGGAAGCTTGGAGCTTTGGCTTGGAACATCAAAGGGGAGTACTACTCTTTGTATTTCTTTGTTTAATTCCATTGCTTTAATTCATTGTTGTGATGTTCATAGTAGCTTTGATGTGCTAATTTGCTAGTGCCCTTGGAGACTGGTTATTGATTGTTGAATTGTTGTGTTTATATATGGATTTATGTTGTTGGTAATGAAGAATTAAGAACTACAAGCTAATCTAACATTCCATACTAGTAATGCTTAAGGTAGATTAGTATGTGGATAGTAGATTAGTGGTGGAGTTCTAGCCTTTTCTTGCCTCCGCCATAAAGGGGGAATCGGTTAGGACATTGAGATTCCGATGTTAGGGTTGGTGAATTCGGGTAGCATGAACTAACTTAGACCTTGCCTCCGCCATAAAGGAAGGAATAGGTTAGGGAGTGAAATTCGAAAGAGTGACTAGGTTTGGCTCTTGCCTCCGCTATAGGGAGGAGCCGAATTAGAGGAGGTGAGCTTGGGGAGAACATAGGGAACTTGGTTGACCTAAATTGGCAAATCCTTGCCTTCGCCATAAAGGGGGATTAGCTATGAAGTCAATTTCCTGTAGGTGTCAACGTTATTAGGTTCTAGCTTCCGCCATAAAAGTGGAACTTGATTGATGTTGTCACACTCTTAGTTCGTTAACCCATTCTTGTAAACCACATAAAGCACTATCGTTAAGGAAAACCAATACTCCAAGGGTACACGTTATTGCATGATTTCTTGTCCATGATTCATTTATTTCTTGTTGTTGTTCTTTTCTTTAGTTTGTAGTTTAGGTCATTTTATTGCTTGTTTGTAATTCCACTACTTCACACACATTCACACTAATTCCATAGACTCATCCCCTCCCTGTGGATTCGACCCCTACTTCCTCTAGCTATAAAACGTCGGTGTCTTCATGCACCTTAAATGTCGTGAGGATTAGGGTTATAAATTTATTTGATTCAGTTAAGCCTTAGCTTTTAACCCTAGCTCCAAAATCGCTATCAAATTGGTGTCGGGAATAAAGGTCTAATCTTTCACGCCTTTCAAATTGGAACCGTTGCCGGGGAGGCAATTAGTTTTAGGATTTGTGTTTATGTGTGTTGAGTAGTTGTGAATATTTAGCTTGTGATGTTGTGCATATTTTTTTCTTGTGTTTTCTTTCATTTTTAGTTTTTTTTTTTGTTGTGTTGAGGTTTGTCCAAATATGCCTAGTTTGTTTGGGGACTTTCTTGAACTAGATCATGATGACCTACCGTATGGGGTGGATGACATTAGACCAACACCTAGCATATTTATAAATCCTTCTTCCCTAGATTTTTGGGACACTAATGAATGTGTGCAAATAGAACCTTCAAGATTTTTAACCACTTCATGCTTGAATGATAATGAGCGTAATAATTGATATTTTATGCTTGAGGCTCAAATGGCCAATGTGACCAACTTGGTAAATGATATACAAGCTTCTATGTCCTATGATGATGTATTATCTTGTAGGTTATGCAAAGGCGATCACCACACTAACAATTGCATGTTAAATGTGGAGTTCAACCAATATGGAAGCTTTCAAGTTCATCAAGAGGCTTTCAACCAAATTGGTGTGGGCAAGAGGATAGATATTGGGGGAGTGGTGAACAAAATGGTACATACTACGAGTCAAACCTTCCAACGGAGTTTGAATATCGACCAAGCTACGAAGAGAATTGGTCAAACCAAGAACAAAGCAATGAGTTGCATCCCATGCAAGAAATAACACAATCATTGGAGGATATGCTCTATGAACTAATGGAGAAGGCCGACAAAGAAATTCAAGGGAACGAGAGATTTTGTGCTCAATTGGAAACAACCCTTGAGAAGCAAGAGGACACTTTGGAGGCTCAAGAAGATACTTTGAGAGAGCATGAAGCTTCAATGAATAAGTTGGAGATGCAATTGAGACAATTAACTCAAGCTATTCACCATAGTCCCCAAGGGTATACATTTAATGCATATATGGGCCAAAGTGAGGTACAACTTGACAAATCCCCTCAAACTCTCTCTTATTTTCCACAATGTGATTCATTTAATGATAATTTCACAACTCTTATGGATAATCAGTTTGAAATCAATGATGATCGTTGTGCTAGTACAAAGTATCCTAAGAGTGTTGAAATTCCTTGTATTGTGGATAAGTTTGAGTCATGCATTAATAGTGAACCCTTGTCAAATGAGTTCAAATTTAATTGTCTTACAAATGAAGAAACATTGCACATAGATTCGTATGTTGGCTTATGCAAAAATGATGTGTTTATATGTCAAGAAATGGCTAACATGGTGCAATCTTGTGTTATTTTAACATCATACATGGATTTTCATGATTTAAATAATATGGTTGATGTCATTAGATTGAAGTGCAATGAGGCACCCTCACTAGATTATTATGATGCTCAATATGTTGATAATGAGGAAATGCCTAAAAATGATCCCTATGTTAGCTTAGATAAAGAAGATGTGCATATTTTTCATGAAATAGCTAATATAGTGGAGAATTGCTTTGTTGATGCATCCATACATGAACTTTCTAATGAGTGTTTTGAGACCATGGATGCAAAGCTATTGGTTGAGCCTTGTAGGTCAATCATGATGGAAGTGGAGACTATCTTGAAAGATATTGAGAATCCATTGGAGTTCTCAATCATCTTTGTGGAAGAAGGAGAGGAGGAGCCTACAATGGGGGAGCAAGAGTGGTACAAAGTTGAATTTGTTGAAGTTGCTCCCCATGAACATGAGCTCAAGCACCTCCTCAAAGGGTGCCAAAAGACGCCCTACAAACGGCAAAGGAGTGCCATTGAGAGAGCGTTCTTTTGGTACCGTGATGGCTATTCCGAATCTTGAGGGAGTAGCCACAAGAATATTAAAGTCTAGCTAGGGACTAAATAAACCTAGAACTACACTTTCTTTCCATTTTTTTATTTAAATGTTAGTCTTTGTATTTGTTGTGTGTGTTTAGAGTAATTAGGCTTGTTTTTCTTGTAGGAGTTCAAAGAAAACAACAAATTTGAAGGAATGAACATGAGAGAATGAAAAATGTGCATAAATGATAAAAGAGCTAAGTGTGTAGGGGGATGCATACCCCTCACACCACTTGCTTAACCCTTTCTTATTTTTCATTCTCATGTCAATGGCACACAAACGCACTTTTCACTCTAAACCACTTCATGAATTTTAATGTTAAATTGCATGAGTTAACATATGTGGTGAGGCTTCAAAAGCTTGATGTATGCAATATTCATATATGTGGTTAATGGCACATTCATGGTTTACCTAGCATGAATTCATTAGGACTCAAGTGCCCATAAGCTTAATGAATGAGATTAGGCTTTGAACATGATTGTGATACACACCTAGCACAAGAGCACTCATATGAGCACATTGTAAAACTTCTCATGCATGCCTTAGAGTGATTGTGAACATTTTCGTTTCCAGTGATTATGTTTGAGTGTCATGTATAGAGCTTAATTGTTTAAAAGTTTTCTTCTTGAACTCATACATGGAATTAGTTTACTTATTTTCTTTCTTTGATTTTTTTTAGGTTTTCCATCCATGAGAAGACAAAAAGAAGAGGCATCTTCATAATGGCCAAGTTCGCATTGTACATGCTCAAATGAAGAGATGGCCATAAGGCATACACCATGGGTGTTTTCTCATCCCTCTCTTTTCTATTGAAAACAATGCATATTCTAAGTGTGGAGGGGATGAGGTTTGTTGATGATGCTTGAGAATGTTCTCAAGTGAATATTTTCTGATTTGTGGATGTTCAACTTGAATTTTTAGTGTTTTTCTTGTTTAGATTAGATTTTTGGTTAATTCTTATATCCTCTTGAGTGCACAATGAAAAATGCTTGTGTGTTTTGAAGTTTTGGACGTCCCTTGTGTTAAGGTTTGAAGCTCTTGGATAGAAAATCCATTGTTGCTATTTTGGGATCCCATAATGTCCATAATTGTTGTGTTTGAATGTTAGTTTTCATGTTTTTGTGATTCTTGTGAATTTTTCATTTTTTGTGTCTTTTTCAACTTTTGTAGATTTTAGTGATTATATATATATTGTATGTTTGTGTTTAGTGTTTGAGTGTTGGTGTTGGCAACCAAAATGAGAAAATGTGACTTATATGAGATACGTGTGGTGTATCCAATGATGTGAATTGTTTTATTTTAGAACTCGACTTGTGATTAGGAAAACAACATGTCACATAAGAGAAGTCAAGTTCTTGGCGGAAAGTTTGACATTTTGAGTTTATTGTTAATACGCACAAGTGGGGAGCTCATGGAGATTGACAAGTTTAGTTAATAAGATAGGTCGGGGTATCTTGGCACTTTGTTAGTTTAGCTTTTGGACTAACTTTCCCTAAAAGACATGTGTATATACTTTGAAGTTTCAAGAAATGAATTAGGCATTATGTGTTGTTTTTAATATTATGTTGTTTGCAATGAATAAATTCCTCTCCAATGTGAGACCGCTCCTTCACTAACCGAAAAGGTAGAAGGAGAATTCATATGAGATGAAATGGGAAAAAATAGCCACAAAACCCTTGGCATTTGTTTAAGTTATGAGTTTTGTATATTTGTTTAAGTTATGTGTTTTATGAATTTGGATGTGAATAAGTTCCCCTCCAATGCGAGACCGCTCCTTTAATAACCAAAAGGTTGGAGGAGAACTCATATGAGGTGGAATATGGGTATAAAAAGCCATAAAACCATTGGCAGATGTTGTAATAAGAATAAAAGTCCCAATGATCTTGTAAACTTTTTAGTATCTATATAATTGTCAAAGAGGTGATTGTAAGGAAAAGAGTAGAACGAAGCTTAGTTGTCGGATATCTTACCTATGGCACGGGCATGAATAAGTCAAGATCCAAGTGGTACCCATTGCACACACACACAATGTACTCAACGTGTTGAATGTGTACAAAAAGGCACTTGAGGACTCTTGTGGATACATGGAGTGATTACTTGTCATTTTAGTCGAGCAAGCTATGAGGCATGTACATATACACTTATCGAATGCTTTAATGATTAGACACATTGTTGAGTAATGTAAAATTGCCAATCCTTCATTCTTTGTTGTATATATATTTGTTTTAGCATGATTTTGTTGTGTTGCTCGAGGACGAGCAAGGTTTAAGTGTGGAGGAGTGATAATGTGAAGATTTTCACATTATTTCATTAGTTTTACTTATCTTTTGAGCTTCCTTGTGGCATGTTTATATGTGTTTTGATGTGCTTTTAATGTATTTGTAGGACATTATGGCATGGGATGAGCAACGGAGTGAAGAACGATGAAAAGAGCACGTTTTGAAGCGCTTCGGAAGCTGGAAAAAAGCCCTGCGGCGGGCCGGAGAAACCACTCCGGCGCGCTGAAAAATCAACTTTTAAAAGGGTCAAGAAATGCAACTTCCAGTGATCTCCAGCACGCCAGAGAGAAACTCCTCCGGTGTTTTTCGGCGCCGGAGAGAAGAAGCTGGCTGCCCGGGTTTTGTATTTTGGTCATATCTCTCTCAATGTTCGTTCGCTTGGACTGATTCCGGTGCCATTTGAAAGCTAAGAGACAGAGCTACAACTTTCATGTTTAATGGTTTTCCTAATTCATTATGGATCATATAGAAAAACGGCTAACAACATAACATTGTTGACAATGCTGGCTCTCCGGCGCGCCGGAGAACTTACCGGCGTGCCGCTGGTGATCGGGACAGCCTAAATTTCACGATTTTGCCCTCTATTTTGAGAAGACTTCAAGGTCAATTTGGGCAACGTTTGAGACACACATTGCAGCCCTAATTTCATCTATATATCATTGTGAAGGTTGCAAAAAGGAGAGGAGGGAGAAGAAGAAGAACAAGAGGAAGCCAATTCTTGTTAGTTTTTGTAGTTAGTTTTTAGGTTAGATTAGTTTTTTTGTAAGCTTCCCTCCCTTGGAACTCCACAAGAACACACAACTAGTGTGTGTTCTTGGTGTAAATAGCATCAATTGGAGAGGATTTCATGTAAAGTCATTGACTCTAAGGACTTGTTTTGATTGAGGAAGCTTTGAGCTTTGGCTTGGAACATCAAAGGGGAGTACTACTCTTTGTATTTCTTTGTTTAATTCCATTGCTTTAATTCATTGTTGTGATGTTCTTAGTAGCTTTGATGTTGAATTGATGTTCTTTTTTTAATTCCATTCCATTGCTAGTGCCCTTGGAGACTGGTTATTGATTGTTGAATTGTTGTGTTTATATGTGGATTTATGTTATTGGTAATGAAGAATTAAGAACTACAAGCTAATCTAACATTCCATACTAGTAATGCCTAGGGTAGATTAGTATGTGGATAGTAGATTAGTGATGGTGTTCTAGCCTTTTCTTGCCTCCGCCATAAAGGGGGAATCGGTTAGGACATTGAGATTCCGATGTTAGGGTTGGTGAATTCGGGTAGCATGAACTAACTTAGACCTTGCCTCCGCCATAAAGGAAGGAATAGGTTAGGGAGTGAAATTCGAAAGAGTGACTAGGTTTGGCTCTTGCCTCCGCCATAGGGAGGAGCCGAATTAGAGGGAGGTGAGTTTGGGGAGAACATAGGGAACTTGGTTGACCTAAATTGGCAAATCCTTGCCTTCGCCATAAAGGGGATTAGCTATGATGTCAATTTCCTGTAGGTGTCAACGTTATTAGGTTCTAGCTTCCGCCATAAAAGTGGAACTTGATTGATGTTGTCACACTCTTAGTTCGTTAACCCATTCTTGTAAACCACATAAAGCACTATCGTTAAGGAAAACCAATACTCCAAGTGTACACTTTATTGCATGATTCCTTGTCCATGATGCATTTATTTCTTGTTGTTGTTCTTTTCTTTAGTTTGTAGTTTAGGTCATTTTATTGCTTGTTTGTAATTCCACTACTTCACACACATTCACACTAATTCCATAGACTCATCCCCTCCCTGTGGGTTCGACCCCTACTTCCTCTAGCTATAAAACGTCGGTGTCTTCATGCACCTTAAATGTCGTGAGGATTAGAGTTATAAATTTATTTGATTCGGTTAAGCCTTAGCTTTAACCCTAACTCCAAAACCGCTATCAAATTGGTGCCAGGAATAAAGGTCTAATCTTTCACGCCTATCATTACCACTTCACATTTTTATAATACGTCTGAAAACCCAACCATTTAGACAGCATTCACCTCAACTAAGACCATGAAAGTTCAAGAAGGTATTTCCCTCAAAGAATAGAGTTCCATAAATCACAAGGGAATAAGCTCATACCTTATACTGTGAAAATATGAGTGAATAGTGTCTTGTTGGAAACTAAGTGCTAAAGTGGTGGTGCTACATAACCTACTGTGAGTGTGTGATTTGTGGCTTTTGAGAGTAGAGAATAGTGTGGTGTGCAAGTGAGTGCCACACCATGAACTTGGGTCATGGTGGTGTATAATATTTCCTGTTAGTAGTACTTTGAAGACACCCCACACTTAGCATTTGCTTGGCTTTTGCTTGAAGCTCCTGCATAAAAGAGACAACGTGAACTACTTAAAACAAGACAGCCAAAGAAACTAAGAACTCAAACAAAAATTTATTCAAGACAAGTGGAGTAAGTAGTTCTGGATTTATTCAGTCTCTAGCTAGATTTTATTCATGAAGCTTCCTTCTTCAAGTTTCAAAGTAACCATCTTTGTACCAGAAGAATGCTCTTTCATAGGCACTATTCTTCCTCCAGTAGGGCACTGGACGAGTGTTTCTCAGAAAGAGGTGTTGGAGCTCATGCACATGGGGAACCATCTCAATAAACTCAATTTTAAACCAAGTATGTTCTTCCCCCACAGGAAACACCTCTTTCACTTCTTCCACCACCTTTGGCTCTAAAATCCTGCAAGGCTCAACTATAGCTTGTGCATCCATAGTCTCAACAAATTCATCAGTAATTTCAAAAATGGATGCATCAACAAAGCAATTCTCCACCATGTTACAAAGCATTAACTCATTATCACACAAACTAACATGGCTATCATTTTTAGTCTTTCCTTTGCTATCAAACCATGGTTCACTATGCATATTTAACAAAGGCATCTCATGGTTCTCTAATTGTTGGGCACCGTTTACAGCTTCAGATTCATTCAAAATTTCAAGAGTTGGTGGCTCAACAAATTACTCAATGGTCATGTTGTCATTTTCATTAACCAGTGCAAAATTGGTTTCATTCATGCTCACACATGGTTCAATGAGAGTTGTCTCTGTACATCTCGTAGGGCATTTAAAGTAAGAAGAGGTGTCTAAAGAAAGTCTAACAGATTGATCATTATCCCATTGAAGAAGGAAATTTTTATTAAAATGCCAATAAAAGGTTATACCATATTTCAAGTGTCCTACACAACAAATAAAATAAAAAAACCTATTAGGAAAAATCATTTTACCACAAGAATTACTCACATGACCCATTAATATTTGCAATCAGTTTAATGAGTGGGAGTATTCATAAAGTAAATATATCATAAGACAAACAAAGTAAGACCTGCAAGTGAGACAAAAGTGAAGACATTTATACTGTGGTCAAACCAAGACATGTGAAATGTACTCAGCATTCACCTTTTTGCACAAAAACTTCATACAGACTTTCAAAATTATTGAAAAAGGCTGCCATTACATCTTCTCATTGTAGTTTACAAGCAGCAGGAGTCAATTTTTGTAGAACTGCATTCAAGTAGGTCATTGGTTTCTCATTATCGACATTCAAGCCTATTCTTGCATATAGAGTAGCAGTTGAAATGAATAATAAGAAAGTCTAAATTAGGTCAAACATCAAGAGTGAGATGTGGTATTCCTAAGCATACACCATAAATGTGTCCAAAAATACTAAACATGCATCCATTGTATAATGTGGCAGGAGAAAGGGTTTTCAAATAGATTATGTGAATTACATTAGACTCATGAATAAAAACATGTCAGTTGAGTTGTGTAAATCAAAGAAATAAGATTATTTACCAGCACTAATATAAAACTTCTTTAACTTATATGTTGATGTGAACAATATCCCACCAACTTTAATGTTATCCAAATACAAGTCATTTGGCCATTTTATTTTAACATCGAGATTTGGTACTCCTTGAAAGAGATAATATTTCCCAAATATCAAGATAATATCTAAGTATGGATAAAATAGTCACAAATAATGTTATATTGTATATTTCACATTATTCATGCTATTTCGAAATGTCAAAAGTAAGAGAGTCCTAAATCAGCTTAATACAGTCAAAATCTCATAACAACATATTCTTCTTTACCTTTATTTTCAATTTGTCAAACACAGGGTGGACATTCAACTCTTCACTGCAAACATCCCCACACCCCACTCCCCCACCCCAATCCCCAATAACTACCAAGTAAAATTTCAGAACCTGGGTGATTGCTAACACATTGCCACTGTGAATAATCAGCCAAACAATCCGTATTGACAATACAAAAGGAGAAAAATAAATCAATATTAACTTCCTCCGAGCAATAGATTTGTTTAACTACCTAGACACAATTACCAAATGATTAACTTAAACTATGACCCATTGAACTTCAACTTTGGATAAGTTAAGAAGTCTTGCTATAACCTGCTAGACTGCATTCAATCATCGATCCCTATTGTGGTGAAAAACCAAGGAACTTCCAACAAATAGCGGCAACCACAACAAATCCTAAAAATCCTAACCAAGGAACTTCCAACAAATAGCGGCAACCACAGCAAATCATAAAAATCCTAAGTTTGACTCCTCAAAATTAACTAATTGGCTATCTAGCCTAATACTGAACCTTTATTGTTTTAGTAACTCAGGCTTTTGATTGGGCTTAATTTACTCATGTTAGACAATAACATATGTATGCACTAGAAGCTTACATGAGTAGAACAACTTTCACAAATTAATACAATTTTACTCTAGTTAACCATTGACAAATTTAGCTCCGGCTTAAAACTACCCTTTCGATGATTAAAAAAAATCTGAATCAAGATAAAATAAGGACATTAGAGAATCATCTCCGACCAGGTTTTGAGCAAATAGCAAAACTAAAAAATGCGAATATCAAATTCTTATTTATAATATGCCTTGCTTAAACCTATCCTTTTGATGATAAAAAGTAAACTCTCAGAAGCCTGAGAATATAAGAATAATAGAGAATTGTTTCTGATCAGTTATTGAGCAAATAGAAAAACTAAAAAAAGTTTATATCATTCTTTTATTTTATAAGATGCCTTTTCAGAGCAAACTACCCACAAGCACATTAAGTTGTCGTTAGGAATATTAAATTCTCTATGCTACCACAAATATCTTCATTAAAATTGGAAAGGAAAAACCAAAAAGTTCAAATAAAATATGAAATCAACTATGCAGCCATATTATTGAACAATTCTGAGTATTAAGACAAAATTTAGCATAAAGAATGAAGGAAAGTCAGCCAAAGATTTTTTTTAAAAAATAAGAGATGCAAAATGTTAGATAAACAAAAAATTTGGCAAAGTTATGCAAAACAAATGCATAACTATAAAGTTATTAAGAGAAAGGGCACGTTACATGCTTTAACAACATCCAACAAATAATTGTGATAGCTCCAACCTACTCTAAATTCTAAAACTAATTGTCACAAAATACTAATGATGTTTTCTTTTGTTCTCCCGCAATAATTATCTGCTACTGCTCATAACTGACAGTTGAGAAAACTAGACTAGAACGCAAATCCTATTCCGGAGTCATGTAGTAGCAGCAATACATATGAACAAAGTAAACTGTTGACTTCCATCGTCCAATAACAAAATGAGCGATTGAATACTTAAATATGAGTTCAACCAAAATCACTTACATTTTGCTGAAAAAGATTCTTAATTACCTTTGTAACAACCAGACTAAAAACATATTGCACAAGTGGCACCACTCTGCCATCTCCCATTTGTGTAATAAAGAAAAACATTAGGCATCCTTTTGAAGATTCCCACACATTATTTTGCCCTACATTCACATTCCCACATCAAATCACACACGTTACAGTCACAATAAAATGCAAACACTAATTTCAAACAACCACGTTCAAATCTAGTAAGCCATAATGCTACCTCTCCCTTTCATCTGCACATCCGCAATGCAAACTGCCCTAATCGGCAACTCATCCAAATTGCTGCCATAACAGTTAATAAACTAGAACAGTCAAAATATCATCTTCTATGAAGAGAAAAGACATAAACTATCAAATTTTAGCAATTACATTCAGAAATTATGTATAAATATTCAAATTTTCAGCAATTTTAGAAATCCCAACACATTACTAACTTGAAAAGTCTCCAAGAATTAGTTGATAGATTTGTAATTATTAATTCTTTTCCATCTCAACTTTTTTTCCTTCAGGAAAATGTTAACTGGCAGTGAAATTCACAAGTCAATAAATTATAAAATCCCAAAAAACCAAAGGAGCAAATATGCAAAAAAATTTAAATAAGATTCTAAAACTTTTCACACACAAAAAAAGTAAATAAATAAACTCCAAACTTTATCAGCTTCCAATCACTTATTGTAAAAATTCAAATTTCGTCACAGAAAAAATTAAAAAATAAAAAGCTTTCCACAAAACAACGTCATGCGTGGAGCCTAATCTAGGAGAGTAAATTAAGAATTTTCCAAAGCATGAAGTCGAAAGAGCATCCATGTAATCCTTGACTTGAAACATTCCAATGTTGCAGAAGGACCGTTTCAATCTCCGAATGCAAACGAAGCAAAAGTGGACTATCACCGGAAAGTTTCCAAGAACTACTACTCTTTAATGATAAAGCTACTTTATTCTCCCAATTAGATTTCCCACAGAGAACCAACGTTGCATCTGATTCTGCCTCCATTTCTGCCCAAAAAAAGGAAAACAAAATTTATTTCAAATTTGGGTTTTCAAATTCTAGTGGGACGAGAAGAACTATGGTTTATTTACTTGATGATAATAGAGAGAATTTCCAGTGATTGAAGACAAGTTTGGGAAGATACTGAAGTTGTAGAGATATTCTACAGAAGACCATGCTCTTGTTTCTTCATTGAGATGCTTCAGTGGAGGTTGTGGATGAGTAATGGCGGTAAGGGAATGGTTTTGCGACGAAGAAAACAATCACTGAGAATCCATGGGATATTAAAAGCGAATGGTTGCCAATTTAATCTGTTGTTGTAAGCGCCAAATGTCAATATTGGTAAAAGTGCAATTGATTAATGCTATTGTGAGACCGTGTTATACATTAAGGTTATGTTTAGATTGAGGGAAAGGGAGGGAAAGGAAAAAAAGGAAAGGGATGGATTAGAATTTGTGCGTTTGAATAATTTTTTGGAGGGAAAGTAGGGTGACAAATGGGCGGGTTGGGTCACTCCCCGGGTTGGGTTGAGTGAAGAGTGATAGTTGACGGGTCATGACCCAAATCAACCCATCTATTGGCGAGTTATGCATAGGTTGGGCCAAAGGTGGGTTGGGTAATAACTAGTTTAACCTGCGGATCAATTCAATTACTTTTTCCTTGGCCCTCGGGTCAATTTAACTATTATTTTTCTCTTGACCCACATGTCAATTTAACTATTACTTATTCAATTCATTGGTTAATTCAACTTTTTCTTTTCAATTTTTGTTATTTTCAATTAAATAAACACTAATTATATTTTCACATACAACACACATTACACATATTTTACACATATTACAACATTTTACATATAGTACACACATTTTAACACACTACACATATTTTACATATACTACATATATTTTCACACAGTACACATATTTTCACAAATTACTCATATTTTCACACACTACATATATTTTCACACACTAATGTTTTCACACACTAAACACATTTGTACACACTACATATATTTTTCACATAATGCACACATTTTCACACATTGCACACGTTTTAACACACTACACATATTTTCACACACTACACACATTTTCACACACTACTCATATTTTCACACACTACACATTTTTACACACTACATTTATTTTCACACAGTACACATATTTACACATACTAAACACACTACTCATATTTTCACACACTATACATATTTTCACACACTACATATATTTTACATATACTACATGCATTTTCACACCACACATTTTCGTACACTACACACATTTTCACACACTACACATATTTTTACACACTGCACACATTTCACACACTACACATATTTTTCACACAATATATATATTTTACACACACCACATATTTTTACATAATACATATAATTTACAGAGATTAACACGACCCATGGCCTACTAAGACCCACGACCCAAGGCCTAGACCCGCAACCCACGACCTGATTACCCATTTGACCCACAACCCAATTATACATTTGATCTATGATCCAATTACCAATTTAACCAATGATCCATGACTCAATGACCCATGACCCACGACCCGATTACCTATTTGATATAAATTAAAATGATTAAAGCATTTTGGATGGAAAAGTTTCCAAATATATAGGAATTGTGCAATGTATATATAGAGGATGCCTTTACGTGTATTATTATAGAACAATGCAATACTTAAGTGTGCATGTACAAGACAAATCTAGCATATTTTACTTAATTAGAAGTTGTTATATATTTTTTAAATTTAATGTTGATGCAGTCCTTTCAACTTTCTACAATTAAGTAATACTAATAATGTTGGTTGTATCCTGGAAAATTTTTTTGGGAAAACTATACTAGAACATACACAATTGATTAGAATATCTCTATGTGAACTATAAATCTTATGAAAATTCAAGGCCAATTAGCAATAACAGAACAAATTGTCCTTGGTCAGACTATTTATAGATAAAGGAATAATTAAAATCCCAACCCAGCCTTGAAAAACATGGAAGCATATTATCTTCAATAAAGCATCGAAAAAGCATTTTGTTCGCTAATGAATTTACTTATATCAGCTCCAAGTCCATCTTCGTCTTCTTCGTCATTGGCAATTTTACCACCCTGAACCATATCATCTGATACAAAGACCACAAAAAAAAATTATTTAACACTTTGAATTATAGTG
Organism: Ophiorrhiza pumila; assembly: GCA_016586305.1. NCBI lineage: Eukaryota > Viridiplantae > Streptophyta > Magnoliopsida > Gentianales > Rubiaceae > Ophiorrhiza > Ophiorrhiza pumila. The sequence continues at coordinate 37,469,592 of BLIW01000006.1, forward strand.
ATTATCAAACAAATACAAATTTAAATTGAAATACAAAATCTTACCAATATTTTAAATCAACTAATCTCGAGAACATATAATTGCCTCTACATTATCAGGCAAAATAGAAGTGCCGATATATTCTTAATATCCTTCCATCATGGCTAAAAGCAGATTCAGATGCTACAATAGTAATTAGAATACTCAACACGTCTCGAGCCAAAAGTGAAAGTTCCGGATAACTAACCATATTATCTTTCCAATAACCAAGAATGTCAAAATCAGGATGTTGCCTGCGGTCTACTAGACGCTCCTCAAGATACAATTCCAACTCTAATTTACTTATGGTAACACCGTACTGAGACTTGTATGAATCCAAATCCTACAAATTCAATTATAAAAATAGCATAAAAATGTATTAATTCATATTAATGATAAAGAATATCAATAAATTCTTACTTATCTCAACAGGATCGATTGAAAGATTAACACTTCCACCACCTGTTGAAGCCCCTGAAGGTTGACTAGAATTGGCATGGTCGATTCTAGAATACTCATCAAACAGTCTAAATAACTTACTTTTGACATTATTAACCTTTTCTTCCCTCGTTTCAGGATCCAACTTATAGAAGCAATAATTCACAAATTGAAGCTTATAGCGAGGGTCTAAAATTACAGCAAATGATAAAACCATACTGTAACACTCCCAGTACTTGAGAAACTTGGTTTTCATCTTGGAAGCCATTTCACTAATCAAATCATCTTCACTGTTAGCTTCTTTATCTAAAAGTAAATAAATTTTCCAAATATTTTGGAAATATAGATTTGATGTTGGGTATTTTCTCCCTGAAATCAAAGTCGTCGTGTCATAGAAAGGCTTCAAAAAAATTGCAATCTTTTCAACTCTACCCCACTCATCTTTCGAAGGACAAAATTTGTAATCCCCGTCCATCAATTTCAACCGAAAAAATGCCTCTTTAAACAAAGTGCCCTTTCAAGCATGATAAATGTAGAATTCCATTTTGTTGAAACATCTTGAGTCAATTTCTTATTAGTCACCAAGCAAAGTTGTTTAACATAACTGGCAAATTTCTTTAATCTAACTTCAGAACCCTTCAAATATTACACACTTTCTCTAATCTTAAAAACAACTTCTCCAATCAAATCCAACCTGATTTAACAATCAAATTCAATATATGCGCCCCACAACCCGCATAAAGGAATTCATTATAACATATAGAAGAACTCTCAAAAGAAAAAGAAATTTTTAAAGACCTTATAACTCTATCATTATACTTTGCATTGTCAAGCGTGATAATAAATATCTTCATATCAATACCCTATTCTTTTAAGAATTCAAAACTCTTTTCAACTAACATTTGGCCATTGTGAGGTGGAGGCACATGTTGAAAAATAAGTAACTTATTTTGTAATTTCCAATAATGATCAACATAATTTGCAGTTAGTGACATGTACCCATCAGTAGTTATAGAAGTCCATGCATCAGAAGTCAAAGAAATATTTTTTGAAACTAAATCAAGCTATTTTTTGACATTTTCTTTCTCTTTCTTGTAAAGTTTTAGAACATCTGCCTTCGTTGTGTTTCTAGTGACGAATTTCACAACAGGATTCAAAAAAGCATGTAACTCCATAATTCCTTGATGCTCTATATATAGAAACAGATAGTCATGTTTCACAATTGCAGTTGCCATTTTTTCACGATACATCTCTTGATATACCGAAACTACTCTATTAGACTCAAGTTCAAGTCTATTTTCATAATGCTTTTTAGTCAAATAATGTTTCAAATTTGATGTTCCAGAAGAAGAATCAGCGGAGTATTTCTTACCACACAGTTTACATATAGCATTTCACTTGTTATTCTCACCTATCTCCAATATGTCAAAATTAACCCAAACACTTGAAGTGAACTTTTTATGCTTCTCACTAATACTTGATTCACCACTTTCCTCTAAATTCACAGAAGCTGACATAGTTTTGAAAAATAAATTCTAATAATGAATTAACTGTAAAGTTGCAAATTCTGACATCTATCAAAGGAGAATCAAATTTAATCTCAGATTCACACAATTGAAAAGGATATCTCATCCAAATTTCATCCAAATCTCATATTCACACAATTGAAAAGAATCAACTTTATGTAGTACACTAGTGCAACAAAACAAATCTCATCCAAATTCGTGATAAAAAAAGAGTTCTGAAATATTGATGTTATATCAAAATAAAGCTAATGTTAAAGAGCCTCAAGTCATTCTCAAGTCGTATTGAGGTGATGACTGCAAACAACTAGCACTAGCTACTCTAATTTCTCTATGCATGCCAGATTGGTCAATTTTACTTTGCAATATTCAGTCATAGGTTCTAAATTTGAATTCAATATAGACTTTAAGCTATCTATCTATAGAACATAGATCATGCACAGGAAAGTAATTTATCCTACTGTGGTACTAAAGATTATAGAAAAACTAATTTTTTTAAATCCTCAAGGTTATTGTGTGCAATATAGCCTGAAATTTGAAACTTTAAATATTGGAGAAATAGTTCGTAGAATTGAAAAATTTTAGTCGAAGAGGGAAAGCTAAGATGTATGCTAATAATAATTCATTTGACTGCTAATTAATTTTTAATGAAATAAAAACCAATAAAAATTACAGCTTTCATTACAAAAATTAGAACCTCTAAAATCAAACAAGAAAAGATTTTGAGGTTAGATCAAGTGAACAAATTAAATAGCTTCTTCCCTTTTGGTGGATGTAACAACATCCTTAATCACGGACCACAAAAATGCAATCAACAACCAATCCTTAACAACCCCAGTAACATTCATCGTCAAAGCAGACAATTTTCCAACAATAAAAAAAACAGCAAGATTTATTGCAAACGCGAAGAATGAATTAGTCCCGAACACCACAAATCTAATCACGATGTAAACTTGAAGTCTCTTTCAACAAAGGGTACTCCACAACCATTCACTATCTATTTGTGCCCCTAGAAAATAAAGTCTATTTTAAATTAATAAAAACATTCACTGATCCTCAACTAAAGTTAGAACAATCAGATCAACCAGAAACAATATTGTTTGAAGAATGTAAGATCTAGGTTAGATACGCGGTGTCCCAGTGGGTGAGCGACACTAGATATGACACAGATAATAAAATGATAATGGACAATATTAAAAATGCGAAAATTAAAAAGACATGAGGTTGGTAACGCAGTTCGGCAATTGCCTACGTCTGCGGGGCCACGCCCAAATAAAACAATCCATTAAGTTCACAAGTTACAAAACATTTAGTATGACACAAGGTAAGACACAATCTTATCTTTGTTACTACCTCTTCCTAACTTCTGCAGTGAACGGATTGTGCGAGCTCCCCTCGACTTGTGTTGATTCCTCCCGGAATCCGTGCTCCAGCAAGATCCCCTTGCACACGTTTGAACTCCTCCCGAGCTCCTTAAAAACCTCATCCCGAGGTTAAACTTCAATTATGGTTGCAAATATTTGCTCCTTCAACAATATTGCATTGAGGTACTAAAAGCCAACACACTTCTAAAAACAATTCCAACTAGGAAGTGTGTTCACAGTCTTACAAAGAAGACCGAAGAAATATGATCAACGCACAAAGAATAATTCAATTAAGGCTTAAGAATTCCGTGCGGCTTCTTGATCATAATATAGGGCACATAAAGTATCTTCCATCTTTATCTTCAAGATTGTTTCCATAAAACTCTCACAGAAGATGGAAATAATGTGCCTTCCAAACTTATCTTTTCCATAGATATCTTTTCCAAGATAATTACCAAGAATACCAAGATAAGTCCAAAGATATATAAGAATATCATTTAAATTCCAAATCAATCTCCTTTGCATAGATTCATTCTTCCAAGGTAATCATATCTTTCCTTATACTCTTGTTTGCCAAAAAACCAATGCCAATTAAATATAATGCCACATACGTGTGCGCATTAACAAAGAAGATGCTACAAAATCATTAATCTATATTTCAAGAACACTTAAATGGCTAGATATAACAATTTCAGAAACATTTACAATACCCCCTCCTCAACAATAAAGAAATATTCAACAATCAAATCAAACTCAATTTAATACACAAGATGATGGTAGTATTACAATACATTTTAATAATATTCGATCAAATAGATATGGGTCTGATAAAATAAATTTATTAGACTATTATCCAAACGCTTAAAATTCAAGATATTCAACCTCTGATATTCCAAATATTACTCGAAGTTTTAGTCAACGAACTAATATTAGTAATAATCCTGAACTATATTCAAAAATACCTGTTACTAATAAAAAAATTCATTTTAAGTCTCCACTTCCAGAAATAATTATAAATTCCTCAAAATCGCCAACTTATTCAAAAATGAAACCAGATTCTATTAATGTTATTAGCAAAATATTTGAACCTAATTATGAATATTTAGATGCATATTTTTATAATTTAGACAATTTAGACAAGAGAAAATGGTATAATTCATTATCTGAACCATTTAAAGAAAGATTACAACAAGAATGGAAGAAAGAATTATATGAAAAACAATTTAATTTTCCTTTCTTTAATTGGTTAGAATACATAACTAAAAAGGAAGAAATTAATAATGTTTATTCTGTTCCACAAATTAATGTACAAACTCAATTATACAAAAAATGGCAAGTAATTGGAGGAAAAATAATATCTTCTATACATCCACCCTTATTCAATTTACAAATATCAACTACTGCAGGAGAAATAACACCCACTCCATTTAGAGAAGTAATATTAGATAAAACACCTGTAGAAAAAGAAGATATATTAAGAGTTAATCAACAATTGAATTATTCGAATCAAATTTTATCTACAATAGCTCAACAAGTAGATTTAGTTTCAACAAAAATATAGACAATTCAAAAACATATTCAAAAAAAATAATTTAGAAACAAAATGATATAATAAGATTTCCACATGAAATAGCACAGCCACATTTTCAGACAAAAATGTTAGATGGATTAAAGAATTTTAGACAATTATCTGAATCAAAAGAAAATATGTTAGATAAAATATTATTAAAAATAAATCAATTAGGTTCAAGAAATAAAGCTAGTTCTTCTCAACAAGAAAAAATTAGTAAGATTAATACTATTGATCAAATTAATTCTTTATCAGATGATGAACCTGAATAAATTCAAGATTCTGATATTGAATTAGAAGATGAATTATTAAATCAAGTTGAACTAGTAGAAGATGAATTTAACAATAATGAAGTAAATAGAATAAGAAGAAAAAGACCAATAAAAAATATTCAGAAAAATAAATGGTTACATACTCAACCAATAAAAAATTATTATCCTAGGCTAACACCACCAGATATTCAATATGAAGAAAGAGCTGAATTTGTTACAACTCAATATGATAGACAAGCAATTCATGAATGGAATTTAGATGGAAAATCTGAATCAAAAATATTAAGAATGTTACAAGAAATGGGTATGACTAGATCAGCATATGGTACTAAAGAATATGATAGTAAAACAGCAGCAGCAACATTAGTAACGGGATTCACAAGACAATTAAAAAATTGGTGGAATAATATGTTAAGCTATGAAAATAAAAATGAAATATTAGATCATTTTTATGAAGAAGATGACAAAGATAGTCAGGGAAATATTTTACATGATGATAAAGGAAAAGTAAAACAAAAGAAAGTATATGATGGAGCAGAATTCTTAATATTAGTAACATCAATGCATTTTGTAGAAAATCCAAAAGAAGAATTAAGTTCATCAAAAGTTTTTTTTAACTAACTTAAGATGTCCAACGTTAACAGATTTTAGATGGTATAAAGACATGTTTATGACATATTTACTAAGAAGAACATACTGTTATGCACCATTTTGGAAAGAAAAATTCATTACAGGATTACCAAATTTATTTTCACAAAGAGTAGCAAATAATCTTAAAAAAGAAATGGGTTTAGAATCTTTAGCTAATATAGATATAACATTTGGACAATTATTTTCTTTTATTAAATCAGAAGTATTAAAATTATGTCAAGAATTAAAACTTCAAGTAAAATATGGATCTGAAAGAAGAGAATTAGGTACTTTTTGTCAAGCATTTGGAATAACACATATTCAAGCACCTTCATCAAAATATAAATCTATACAAAGGACTAATACTTTTAGAAAACAAAGATATAATTATAAAAGACAAGATTTTAATCAATATCAAAATTATCATTATAAAAAATTTAGAAAAAAATAAAAAATATAATAGGCCATATAAAAAGAAAAATAGAAAATAAATTACTTGTTATAAATGTGGAAAACCTAGACATATAGCATGCAACTGTAGAACTCAAAGAAAAATAAATGAAATTTTTACTGAAGATAATGAATTAAGAGAAAATCTAATGGTAGTTCTTATAAATGATTCAACAAAAAGTGATAATCAATTAAATCAAATATCAAAAGAAGATTCTGATGATGAAATGTACTCAGATTATTCATCACCATGTAAATGTAAATCTATTAATAAGATTCAAGTACTAAAAATAAAGATAAGGAATTTTTATTTGATATTATTAGTAAAATTCAAAATCCAGAAGAACAGAAAGAATATTTATTAAGATTAAAAGATTTAGTATTAGAAGATAAAAAAGAATTTGAAATTATTCAACCATTTAGTTTATCTAAATTATTAGACAGATATTCTAATCATACAAAAATACCAGGTATAAATAATACCAAATTTACTAGTTCAGCAAATTTACAAGAAGAAGTTAAGGAATTAAAATCAGATATTAAAAATTTAAAAGAAGATATAAGACATTTAAAAGAAAAGGATTTGGAAATAGAAGCAAAATTAGTATTAGTAAATCAAATAAAAGTAATGCAAGATATTCCAGAAACTTCAACAAAAAATAATGGAAAAGGAATTCAAATTAATGATGATGCAAGAGAAGATAAATATTTTAATCTTATTGATAAAGTTAATATTGAAAAATGGTATTCAATAATTACAATAGGAACTCAAGATTCTAAAACAACTTGTATAGCAATGATAGACAGTGGAGTAGATTTAAGTTGCATTAAATCAGGAATAATTCCTATTAAATATTGTTCAAAAACTAATGAAAAACTTATAACTGCAAATGGAAGTTCTTTACAAATTAAATATAAATTAAATAATGCATTCATTTGTAATAATGATTATTGTTTTAAACATTCATTTATTATTGTTGAAGATTTAAATCAAGATGTTATTTTAGGAAATCTTTTTTTATATCAAATTACTCCTTTGAAAAAGAAAATTAATGATTTTAGTTTAAAAATTATGGGAAAAGAAATAATATTTAAATTTATAAATCCTATAAAACAAAAAAAATTAGATTTACTTCAAACAAATTTAATTTATAAAGAAAATACAATAAATTGCATTATAAGAATAAAAAATCAGATTAATTATATAAAAGAAGAAATACTATATAAAAAAATAGAAATACAATTAGAAAAAGAAGAAATAAAAAAGAAGATAAATTAATTAGAAAAACAGTTTCAAGAGCAAATTTGTGCTGATCATCCTTCAGCATTTTGGGATAGAAAGAAGCATACAGTAAATTTACCATATGAAACAAAAAGAATTAGATTTACTTCAAACAAATTTAATTTATAAAGAAAATACAATAAATTGTATTATAAGAATACAAAATCAGATTAATTATACAAAAGAAGAAATACTATAATAAACAAATAGAAATACAATTAGAAAAAGAAGAAATAAAAAAGAAGATAAATGAATTAGAAAAACAGTTTCAAGAGCAAATTTGTGCTGATCATCCTTCAGCATTTTGGGATAGAAAGAAGCATACAATAAATTTACCATATGAAAAAGATTTTTTAGAAAAAAAATTTCAACAAAAGCAAGACCAATTCAAATGAATTTAGAATTATTAGAACATTGTAAAAAAGAAATTCAAGAGTTATTACAAAAACAATTAATAAGAAACTCTAAATCACCATGGAGCTGTTCAGCATTTTATGTTAATAATCAAGCAGAAAAGAATGAGTAGGTCCAAGATTAGTAATTAATTACAAACTATTAATAAAGTATTACAATGGATAAGATATCCTATTCCAAATAAAAAAGATCTACTAGATAGATTATATGATGCAAAAATTTATTCAAAATTTGATCTTAAGTTAGTATATTGGCAAATACAAATAGCTGAAGAAGATAAATATAAAACAGCATTAGAGTCTTATTTGGACATTATGAATGGAATGTAATGCCAATTGGATTAAAGAATGCACCTTCAGAATTTCAAAATATTATGAATAATATATTCTCTATGTATACATTCATGATTGTGTATATAGACGATGTTTTAGTATTTTCAAAATCTATAGATGAGCATTTTAGGCATTTAAATATATTTTTAAAAGCAGTACAAAGAAATGCATTAATAATTTCAGCACCTAAGATGAAATTATTTCAAAGTAAAATAAGATTTTTAGGACATGACATTTATAAAGGAACAATTAAACCAATCAATAGAGCTTTAGAATTTGGAGAAAAATTTCCAGATGAAGTAAAATATAAGAATCAATTATAAAGATTTTTAGGATGTCTTAATTATGTAGCAGATTTCTTTCCAAAATTAAGAATATTTTGTGCACCTTTATATCAAAGATTACAAAAGAATCCAGAACTGTGGATAGATAAGCATACTCAAATAATTAAAGAAGTAAAAGAAAAGAATAATCTTTACCTTGTTTAGGAATTCTACAACCTATTGCATTCATGATAGTAAAAACTGATGCATCTGATGTAGGATATGGAAGTATACTCAAACAAAAAATAGGCAATAAAGAACAATTAGTTAGGTTTACTTCAAAAGTATGGACAGGACCACAAAAGAACTATTCAACAGTTAAAAAAGAAACTCTTTCAATAGTCTTATGTATTTCTAAATTTCAAGATGATTTATATAATAAAATTTTTTTATTAAGAGTTGATTGTAAATCAACAAAAGAAATTTTACAAAAGGATATTCAAAATTTAGTTTCCAAACAAATCCTTTCTAGATGGCAAGGAATTTTTTCTATTTTTGATTTTGATATTGAGTATATTAAAGGTGAAATAATTCATTACTAGATTTTCTTATTCGAGAATTTCTTACAAGAAAATATGTCAAAGAAGCCTAAGCAGTTATTCAAGAACCAAAAGATGCAATTCCCAGAAGACTATGCATCTAAGGTATTAATTTCAAAACCATTATCTCCAAATATTCTAACAAGCAATAAATTTATTCAACTTGAAGATTTTCATCCTTTACCTTATGTTCAAATAGCTGCAACACCTTCAGCAAAACTCCAACTTCAATCAAAAATACAATTAATTCCATCTCCATCTCATACTCCAAGAGCTATGACCTCATTATCAATTCAACATACTCCAACATCCTTCACTCCAAAATCTCCTTACGTTTTGAAAGAAAAATTTGAGTATCTCCTTTTAACATCATTAAAAGAAACTCATGATATTCCAGTATTAAGAGCTTATACTCAAAAGTTTTTTACTCCATATTTCTTTTGGTTTTGTGAAGATTCAACTAAAAATCAAACTTTTTACGAATTCATATTAGTAGATTCTGGTTCAACATATATTATTTCACAACAATGATGAATCAGGATGAATTACTCATTCTAAATGCATTATTAAAAAGATTTTAAATTCAAACAATTTTAGAGATTTTCATAGTAAAATATCATTTTCTATTCCTTATAGTCCACAAGGGTATAATTATGAAGATTACAAACAATCAGGGATAAAAGCTTTTTATATTAGACCATTTGATCATTCATGGTTTTTTACTTTTAACAAAGATTATCAAAATAATTTTCCACTCTTGTTTTATGATCGGCGGGATACCCCTTCTTGTTCTATAAAAATTGAGGTTATGAATATTTTTATGAACAATATTTTTATGAATATTTTTATTCATAAAATAGTATTATTCACAATAGCATTAATCAAATGCACTTTTACCAATATTGCCATTTGGCTCCTACAACAGGAAGTTAAATTGGAAACCATTCGCTTTTAATATCCCATGGATTTTTAGTGATTGTTTTCTCCGTCACAAACCCATTCCCTCACCGTCATTACTCAGCCATAATCGCCACTGAAGCATCTCAATGAAGAATCAAAAGCGTGGTCTTCCATAGAATATCTCGACAACTTCAGTATCTTCCTAACTTGTCTTCAATCGCTGGAAATTCTCTCCATTATCATCAAGTAAATAAACCATAGTTCTCCTCCCCCTAGAATTTGAAAACCCAAAATTTGAAATAAATTTGTTTTCCTTTTTTTGAGCAGAAATGGAGGTGGAATCAGCTGCAACGTTGGTTCTCTGTGGGAAATCTAATTGGGAGAATGAATTAGCTTTATCATTGAAGAGTAGTAATTCTTTGAAACTTGCCAATGATAGTCCACTTTTACTTCGTTTGAATTCGGAGATTGAAACGACGTTGTCCTTCTGCAACATTGGAATGTTTCGAGTCAAGGATTATATAGATGCTCTTTCAACTTCATGCTTTGGAAAATTCTTAATTTACTCTCCTAGATTAGGCTCCACGCATGACGATGTTTCGTGGTAAGCTTTTTATTTTTTTAATTTTTTATGTGAAAGAAATTTAAATTTTTACAACAAGTGATTGGAAGCTGATAAAGTTTGGAGTTTATTTATTTACTTTGTTTTTTGTGTGTGAAAAGTTTTAGAATCTTATTTAAAAAATTTTGCATTTGTGCTCCTTTTGTTTTTTTGGGATTTTATAATTTATTGACTTGTGAATTTCACTGCCAGTTAACATTTTCCTGTAGGAAAAAAAGTTGAGATGGAAAAGAATTAAGTAGTTACAGATCAATCAACTAATTATTGGAATCTTTTCAAGTTAGTAATGTTTTGGGATTTCTCAAATTGCTGAAAGTTTGAAAATTTATACATAATTTTGAATGTAATTGCTAAACGTTGGTAGTTTATGTCTTTTCTCTTCATAGAAGATGATATTTTGACTCTTTTAGTTTATTAACTGTTATGGTAGCAAATTTAATGAGTTGCCAATTGGGGAAGTTTGCATTGCGGATATGCATTTGAAAGAGAGAGGTAGCATTATGTATAACTAGATTTGAACGTGGTTGTTTGAAATTAGTGTTTGCATTTTATTGTGGTTGTAACGTGTGTGATTTGATGTGGGAATGTGAAGGTAGGGCAAAAAATGTGTGGGAATCTCCAAAAGGATGCCGAATGTTTTCCTTTATTACATAAATGGAGGATGCCAGAGTGGTGCCACTTGTGCAATATGTGGTCAGTCTGGCTGTTACAGAGGCAATTAAGGATCTTTGTCAGCAAAATGTAAGTGAATTTGGTTGAACTCACATTTAAGTATTCAATCACTCATTTTGTTATTGGATTATGGAAGTTAATAGTTTAGTTTGTCCAAATGTATTGCTGCTACTACATGACTACGGAATAGGATTTGTGTTCCAGTGTAATTTTCTCAACTATCAGTTATGAGCAATAACATTTGGATAACTGTAGCGGGAGAACAAAAGAAAACATCATCAGTATTTGTTTTTTTGGTGACAATTAGTTTTAGAATTTAGAGTAGGTTGGAGCTCTCACAGTTATTTGTTGGATGTTGTTAAAGCATGTAATTTGCCCTTTTCCTAATAACTTTATCGTTATGCATTTGTTTTGTATTACTTTGCCAAATTTTTTGTTTATAAAAGATTGTGCATCTTTTATTTTTTTTAAAAAATCTTTGGCTGACTTTCCTTCATTCTTTATACTAAATTTTGTCTTAATACTCGGAGTTGTTTAAGAATGTGGCTAGATAGTTGATTTCATATTTTATTTGACCTTTTGGGGTTTTTCTTTCCAATTTTAATGAAGTTATTTTCATGGTAGCATAGAGAATTTAGTATTCCTAACGACACCTCAATGTGCTTGTGGGTAGTTTGCTCTGGAAAGGCATCTTATAAAATAAGAGAATGATATAAACTTTTTTTAGTTTTTCTATTTACTCAATAACTGATCAGAGACAATTCTCTAATGTTCTTATATTCTCTAACTTTTGAGAGTTTACTTTTTATCATCAAAAGGATAGGTTTAAGAAAGACATATTATAAAATAAGAATTTAATATTCACATTTTTTTAGTTTTTCTATTTGCTCAAAACCTGGTTGGAGATGATTCTCTAATGTTCTTATGTTATCTGGATTCTGATTTTTTTAATCATCAAAAGGGTAGTTTTAAGCCGGAGCTAAATTTGTCAATGGTTAACTAGAGTAATATTGTACTAATTTGTGAAAGATGTTCTACTCATTGAAGCTTCCAGTACATACATATGTTATTGTCTAACATGAGTAAATTAAGCCCAATTAGAAGCCTGAGTTACTAAAAATATAAAGGTTCAGTATTAGCTAGATAGCCAATTAGTTAATTTTGAGGTAGTCACACTCAAGATTTTTATGATTTTCCGTGGTTGCCGCTATTTGTTGGAAGTTCCTTGATTTTTCACCATAATAAGGACCGATGATTGAATGCAATCCAGCAGGTTAAGGCAAGAATTCTTCACTTATCCGTTTGAAGTTGAAGTTCAATGTGTCATAATTTAAGTTAATCATTTGGTAATTGTGTCTAGGTAGCCAAACAAATCTGTTGATCGGAGGAAGTTAATATTGATTTATTTTCCTTCTTTTATATTGTCAATGCGGATTCTTTTGATGATTATTCACAGTGGCAATGTGTTATCAATCACCCGGGTTCTGAAATTTTACTTGGCAATTATTAGGGATTGGGGTGAGGGTGTGGGGTGTGGGGATGTTTGCAGTCAAGAAGTTGAATGTCCACCTTGTGTTTGAGAAATTGAAAATAGAGGTAAAGAAGAATATGTTGTTTTGAAATTTTCTCTGTACTAAGCTGATTTAGGACTCTCTTACTTTTGACATTTCTATATAGCTTAATAGTGTGAAATATACAATATAACATTGTTTGTAACTATTTTATCCATACTTAGATATTATCTTGATATCTGGAATTGTTGTTTCTTTTAGGGTGTACCAAATCTCAATGTTAAAATAAAATGGCCAAATGACTTGTATTTAGATGGTATTAAGGTTCAAGAGTGCTCCCCACGCAAGTATTCAGTCAGATGAACAAGAAGCTACTGCCATGATAATCTCAAAGAAAACACAAGGAGACAAATGCAGTAAGAGGCAGAAACAAGAACTGGAAATGGAGCAGCATCCTGTTCTCTCATGTAATTTTTAGAAATGTAAAAATTTTGTCTCACTTATAAGGGATCTTTTGTCACTCCTTGTGCACAAAGGAGTCTTTTATTCAATAGAAAGCAGGGCAGGCTTAAATTGCACACATGTAAATGGAGGAAGTCCTCCAAGTTTATGCACTTCCAACACCCTATTGAACTTGGCTCCATTAGGCAATAGGCTTGTAAATGGAATTAAGTTGAAAGGGTTCATGTTATGTAAGGGTGGTTTTAGGGTATGTCCATCACCCACCAAAGAATTTAATAAAATTGGGAGTAACGACCCACCTCAAAAAGAGGTTATGCCAAAAAAAAGGTTGGTGGGATATTGTGCACATCAACATATAAGTCAAAGAAGTTCAATATTAGTGCTGGTAAATAATCTTATTTCTTTGATTTACATAACTCAACTAACATGTTTTTATTCATATTTAGCAAATGAGTCTAATGTAATTCACATAATCTGTTTGAAAACCCTTTCTCCTGCCACATTGTACAATGGATGCATGATTAGTATTTTTTGACACATTTTTGGTGTATGCTCAGGAATATCACATCTCGCTATGGATGTTTGACCTAATTTAACTTTCTTATTATTCATTTCAACTGCTATTGTATATGCAGGAATAGGCTTGAATGTCGATAATGATATACCAACGACCTGCTTGAATGCAATTCTGCAAAAACTGACTCATGCTGCTTGCAAACTATATAATAGCAGCCTTTTTCAATAAATTTGAAAATCTATATGAAGTTTTTGTGCAACAAGGTGAATGCTGAGTACATTTCACGTGTCTCGGTTGGACCACAGTATAAATGTCTTCACTTTTGTCTCACTTGCATGTCTTATTTTGTTTGTCTTATGATATATTTACTTCATGAATACTCCTACTCATTAAATTGATTGCTGATATTAACGGGTCATGCGAGTAATTCTTGTGGTAAAATGATTTTCCTAATATTTTTTTATTTTATTTGCTGTGTAGGACACTTGAAATATGGTATAAACCTTTTATTGGCATTTTAATAAAAATTTCCTTCTTCAATGGGATAATGATCAATCATGTTGCTTTCATATAATAGAAGAGAATGAAGTTTTATATATGAGCACTATGTGAGGGATATTTAGAAATCTTGTGAAATCGGTTTTGTGAGTATGACGGTAAAATTGTTAGCAAAAATCGTAAATTGTTTGTTCTCCATTGCACGTGCTCTTAGTTCTTGGTAATGCATTAAATGTGCAGTATTTCCACTGATTGATTTTTGAAGGTTTATGCGATCAAATCTTAAAGGTTTATGTTGATATCTGTATGTAGGATTCCAATCTCTTGAGGAGTTGTATTAGAAGACATGGTTGCACAGGTAAAACCATCTTCTTCATATTGTTGGAAGTTATGTCAATTAAGATATTTTGATAAATTGTTGCATTCATTTCAGTTTTCTACTTTAATCTGGTGCAAGAGAGAAATGATAATCAAGATGAAGGCATGGAAAGCGTAGTCACCATTCAGGTGAGTTTATTCAATCAAGCAATTTGATTATTTATGCATAAATAACCACTTTGTCTCAGTACCTATTTGATAACATTCATGTGATGTATCATTTTAGTTTGTTGATTTATATTTTAAAAACAAGAACACATTATATTGGCTATAAAATGTGCTATCCTATTGAACTTTGATGAGGTGAATTTATTCACCTTTTATCTATTGTTATAATACCCATAACCCAAGTAAGGGATATTTCATAAATAAGAGAAATTATAGGGACTATTGTACAAAATCATAAGAATTGGTCTTAAGACCCATTTCTTGTTGAAGCTTAGGTTTTATTCTTTCATCCCCAAATTCATTTCTTCTCTTTCCCTCCCCTAATTAGGGCAAGAAGAAGCTAGTGTGGAATGAAGGAGACAAGGGAACGATTCTCCAAACAATTCCAATCAAATTTAGGTAAGGGATTTCTCAAGTCTCTTTACTCATTTTGATGGTTTTAGTTAGTGTTCTGTATTAGTATGAGGTTGAATTGTGGTTGTAGTAGGATATGGATTTATGGGAATCTTTGTTGTGATAGGAAAGTGAGTACATAGGTGGAGGACATCAAGTGCGATAGTGGATAGTGAATTCAAGTAAGTGGTTTGATATTCCTTTGTGTTTTACACACTTTTGATAAACATATTTGGAAAGTTTACTATGTTATTATATAAAAATGGATTGGGTATGTATAAATTGTGATCTTGATAAATATGAAATGTATGCAGTGGCTTTTTGTGAAAGTAAAGTGTTTGATGAAATGTTTAAATGAATCTGAAATGTTATAAGCTCTTGAATGTTCTTGGAACGATTGGTAGGAACATGTTCCCACTCATGTGTTCATGTGTATTTGACCTACCTAGCGGGATTATAGCTAGGAATTCATGTGTATGTGGCCTACCTGACGGGACAAACAGTCAGGAACTGGATCCAGTGTAACAAGCGTAACTTGAATTATTCATGAGCTAATTGACAAGTGTTCAATGTATTTGTGAATGTATATGATACGTGATTGTGCCACTTGCTACGATATATATGTGTGTGTGATTTGAAACGTTTCCAAAATTTGGTTTTCATGTGTTAAAATGTTTTGTGAAAGTATATAATGTATAACGTGCTCAATCCGATGAAGGAATGTCATTATGACTTACTGAGCATTGTGTTTGCTCATACCACAAGTTGCTATTTTGCAGATTCGTAAAGTTTTGGATGCACATTTTGTGGATAATTGGAAGAGGGGAATTGGTGTTTTGTATATGTTGTAGTTATGTATTGAAGATAAGTAAATATTGGAGTCTTGTAGAAGTATGATTGAATTGTACTTGGAATTGTGAATGTTAGAGCATTTTGTTCAATCTTTTGATTATAATGAAGATTCTTAGCGCATTGGTGTTCGTAGGCGTGGGAATATGTTGAATGAATGTTTTAAGCTATTAAACTGATGCCGTGATTGGTTTTGGTGCATAGATTACATTATGGTTTGAAAAAGGAAATGTTTGCAGAAATTATGAAGTTTCGGACACCCAGGGTCGTCCGAAACTCATTATCAGAAAACATGTTGAGCTGATCGCGACAGTTTCGGACGGCCGAAACTCCTCTGAGCCGTTCGAACCTAAATAACAGAGAAGGTGTATTTTCATCCAAGTTTCGGACACCAGTTTCGGACGCCCAGGGTCATCCGAACCTATCTTTCGGACGTCCGAAACTATCTGGGGTCGTCCGATCCTATTTCTTTTCTTTTTTTTCTTTTTTTTCTTTTCTTTCTTCATTCTTTTTCCATATTTGATTTCCGAATCATTTATACAACTATGATATGAACCATTGAAGAATGAAGTGTCCTAGAACAAGATATTGGCCTGAATAGGATGATTTTTTCATTGATCAATTGAAGATTTTCATTTTATTGAGTACAAACAATCCTATGGTATAATATATATATAAGTGAATAAGAGGCTTCGCACTCTTGGGGATAGCATCTAAGGGTGTGGCCGTGCCACGTCGGATTTGTGGGGTGACATTTAGTGGTATCAGAGATTAACTAAGTTGATAAATATGTGGATGTATGGGTGAGGAATTTAGTACATTATTTGTTAGGAATATTATTTCCTCTCTTCTTTTCATACTCATATGAAATGAAGATTTGATTAATCTTTTATGATAGGGTTATGGCACAAAACAGTGGGAGTGAAGGAATCCCCACGTGGTGATAGTGGATAGCCATGTCGATGGCGACAGTGAAGGAGCCAATACGGAGGAGCATTTGATGACTCGTACGCCTCAGCCATTAATTAATAGAATGACTACAGGGGGCGAGTCATCCAATGATCCACCGGCGACAAGTACGACCACTCTGACAATGCCTCCGGAGTTCACTGCTGCCTTTGGCATGATGGCTCAAATTATGCAAAATCAACAAAGATTGCAACAAGAACAAGAGAGTCGTCAACGCCAACAGTTAACAGGTAGCAAAACTCACTATGAGAACTTAAAGAAGGCGAACATGCCTGTCTTTGATGGTGCTCCGGATCCAGAGAAAGTGGAGAAATGGCTTCATGAACTAGAGGCCAACTTTGAAGTCTTGGAGGTTCCCGATGAGGTGAAGCCAAAGGTCGTCATTCCTTTCCTAGTTGGAGATGCAGAACAGTGGTGGAAAGGGACGGCCCCGGCTTATATTCGTGAAGGACAATCCTTGGATTGGCAAACGTTCAAGAGTGTTTTCTTAAAACACTACTTTCCCGACTCCATCCGTAGTGAGAAGCAAAGATAGTTCTTCAACTTGAAGCAGACAGAGAACATGTCAATTGTGGAGTACGCTGGAAAGTTCAATGCATTGGGACGTTATGTGCCATCGGTGATGGCGGATGATAGCATTAAGTTGCTTAGGTTTGAGGAAGGGTTGCAAGGACGCATTCGAGCTCGCTTATCTTCTATGCCCTCAAACAGTTATGAGGAGTCGTTCAAAAGATGCATTGGAATTGAGGCGGATCTCAAAAGAGGGGACGCCGAGTTTCGCGCCAAGAGATCAAGACCAATGATAAACCAAGGTCAAGGGTCAAAACAACCATGGGAAGGTCCACCAATGAACAAGAGGCGTGGACCACCACCTAGTCTACCAAGGCCACAAAACCCTACCGACCTCAATAAGAAGGAATGTGATTTTTGCCACCGTATTCATTCCGGGGAATGCCGATGGAAGTCTGGGGCATTTTTTGGTGTGGCAAGGTAGGGCACAAGATTAATGAGTGTCCCACTCACCCACAAGGCAAAGCCAAACCAACCAATGCTCGTGTGTTTGCACTGACCCAATCTGAAGCAGAAGCATCAGAGGATGTCGTCACAGGTACTATTATGATACATTCGGTACCTGTTGTGGCTTTATTTGACCGTGGGGCTTCTCATTCTTTTATATCTAAAAGATGTGCTATCAATCTAAGTCTTAAGCCAGAATATATTAGAGAGCCCTATCACGTAGCTACCCCAGGAGGAAAGATTATTACTTCAAATCTTGTATATAGGAATTGTCATGTGGGGATTAATGGACAAGAACTTATGACGGATTTAATCCAAATAAATATGAGGGATTTTGATGTCATTCTGGGAATGGATTGGTTAACAAATAATTATGCTTGTGTGGATTGTCGGAACAAGAGAGTTAACTTTTGTATTCCAGGAAGAGAAAAATTCTCATTTCAAGGGGGAATAGAAAAACAAGTCAAGTGTACAACTCCGATGATCTCTTCCATGCAAGCTTGGGAAGCTCTTCGAAAGGGGTGTGTAGGTTATTTGGCAAATGTGATTGACACAAAGAAAGAGAGTGTAAACTTGAATGACATCCCAGTGGTTCGGGACTTCTCTGTTGTATTTCCCGAGGAATTACCAGGGTTACCACCTAATCGTGAAATTGAATTTGAGATTAATGTGATGCCTGGAGAGGCACCAATCTCTAAAGCTCCTTATCGAATGGCTCCTACGGAATTACAAGAGCTTAAAGTTCAACTACAAGAGTTGCTAGATCTTAAGTTCATTCGACCTAGTGTGTCACCGTGGGGTGCTTCTGTGTTATTTATGAAGAAGAAGGATGGGAGTTTGAGGCTTTGTATTGACTATCGGGAATTGAACAGGATTAGCATTAAGAATAAGTATCCACTACCAAGAATAGATGACTTGTTTGATCAACTTAAGGGAGCTAAGGTTTTCTCAAAGATTGATTTGTGTTCGGGCTACCACCAGTTGAAAATTAAGTCAGAGGATATCTCAAAGACAGCTTTTAGAACAAGATATGGACATTATGAATTTCTTGTCATGCCTTTTGGACTAATGAATGCCCCTGCCGCTTTTATGGATTTGATGAATAGAGTTTTTAGGTCTCAACTTGACAAATTTGCCGTGGTATTCATTGATGATATTTTAGTGTATTCTCCAACAGAAGAAGAGCACGTTGAGCATTTGAGGATAGTATTGCAAATCTTAAGAGAAAAGAAACTCTTTGCCAAATTTAGTAAATGTGAATTCTGGCTAAAGAGTGTTTCTTTCTTAGGTCATGTGATATCGGAAGTTGGTGTGACTGTGGATCCGAAAAAGATTGAAGCGATTGTAGATTGGCCTAAACCGACCAATGTAACAGAGGTTCGGAGTTTCCTAGGTTTGGCGGGTTACTATAGGAAATTTATTGAGGGATTTTCATCCATTGCAATCCCTTTGACTCAATTGACGTAGAAAAGAATGAAGTTTGAATGGACCACAGCATGAGAGGACAGTTTTCAGAAGTTGAAAAGGAAATTGATTTCCGCACCAGTACTTACACTTCCTTCTGGGCCAGGATGGTTTACTGTGTATAGTGATGCTTCTAAACATGGCTTGGGATGTGTGTTAATGCAAAATGGCCGAGTTATTGCATATGCTTCTCGTCAGTTGAAGAAGTATGAACAGAATTACCCGACTCATGATCTTGAATTGGCGGCCGTAGTGTTTGCTTTAAAGATCTGGAGACATTACCTATATGGAGAAAAATGTGAGATATTTACAGACAATAAGAGTTTGAAGAACTTGTTCACACAAAAGGAGTTGAATATGAAACAACGGCGATGGTTAGAACTATTAAATGATTATGATTTGGACATTAAGTACCATCTCGGGAAGGCGAATAGAGTGGCGGATGCTTTGAGTAGGAAGTCTTCAGAAACATTGGCATTGTTGTTGACTCGAAAGAATCGGTTGATTTCGGAATTCGAGAAGCTAGAAATTGAGGTGATTGATTCAACCAAAGGACATCTAGCAGCATTAGTGGCACAACCTTCATTGCTGTAGCGAATTAAAGTTGCCCAAGCTAACGATGTTGAATTGACAAGATAGGAAGACCAGATTAAAGAAGGTCCACAATCCGATTTTCAAATTCATGATGATAGAAGTTTGTGGTATCGAGGAAGATTATGTGTACCCAATGATCTAGACTTGAAGAATGAAGTCTTAAAGGAAGCACATAATTCAAAATTTTCCATTCATCCAGGAAGCACGAAGATGTACAAGGATTTGAAAAGGAATTTCTGGTGGAGTGGAATGAAGAGGGATATTGCTGAGTTTGTTTCCAAATGCTTGGTATGTCAACAAGTCAAAGTTGAACATCAACGTCCTGGAGGATTGTTGAAACCATTAGAAATACCAGTTTGGAAATGGGAACATGTGACCATGGACTTCGTTTGTGGGTTACTGAGAACAAAGACAAGTCAAGATACCATTTGGGTAATTGTGGACAGACTGACTAAGACAGCTCATTTCTTACCCATGCGAGCCACGGCTACTATGGAGCAATTAGTCAGTATGTACATGGAAAATATTATCCGTTTACATGGTGTGCCGGTCAGCATTGTCTCAGATAGGGATCCAAGGTTCGTGTCTAGGTTTTGGGAAAGTTTTAATAGAGCAATAGGAACTAAGGTGACTCTTAGCACAGCTTTTCACCCACAGACGGATGGTCAATCGGAAAGAACCATTCAAACACTTGAGGACATGTTGAGGGCATGTGTTCTTGACTTCAAGGGTAGTTGGGTTGACTACTTGACCCTTATTGAATTTGCGTATAACAATAGCTTCCATGCTAGCATTGGGATGGCACCATATGAGGCATTGTATGGGAGAAAGTGTAGATCGCCTAATAAGGGAGTGATGCATTTCGGCAAAAGTGGAAAGCTAAGTCCGCGTTATGTTGGACCATTTGAAATTTTTGAAAGGAATGGAGATCTTGCATATAGACTTGCTTTGCCACCATCTTTGTCAAGGGTTCATAATTTGTTCCACGTGTCCCAATTGAGGCGGTATATCTCGGATCCTAGTCATGAGATAGAAGTGGAACCGTTGCAAGTGCAAGAGGATTTGATATATAAAGAACTTCCACTACGAATTGTGGATCGAAAGGAGCAAGTATTGAGAAGGAGAACAATTCCATATGTAAAGGTACAATGGTCCAATCACACTCCTCGTGAGGCAACTTGGGAGTTAGAAGAAGAAGTAAAAGAAAAGTACCCACATTTGTTTGAAGATCAAGGTACGACAAGTTTCGAGGTCGAAACTTTTTATAAGGAGGGTAGAATATAATACCCATAACCCAAGTAAGGGCTATTTCATAAATAAGAGAAATTATAGGGACTATTGTACAAAATCATAAGAATTGGTCTTAAGACCCATTTCTTATTGAAGCTTAGGTTTTATTCTTTCATCCCCAAATTCATTTCTTCTCTTTCCCTCCCATAATTAGGGCAAGAATAAGCTAGTGTGGAATGAAGGAGACAAGGGAACGATTCTCCAACCAATTCCAATCAAATTTAGGTAAGGGATTTCTCAAGTCTCTTTACTCATTTTGATGGTTTTAGTTAGTGTTCTATATTAGTATGAGGTTGAATTGTGGTTGTAGTAGGATATGGATTTATGGGAATCTTTGTTGTGATAGGAAAGTGAGTACATAGGTGGAGGAAATCAAGTGCGATAATGGATAGTGAATTCAAGTAAGTGGTTTGATATTCCTTTATGTTTTACACACTTTTGATAGACATATTTGGAAAGTTTGCTATGTTATTATATGAAAATGGATTGGGTATGTATAAATTGTGATCTTGATAAATATGAAATGTATGCAGTGGCTTTTTGTGAAAGTAGAGTGTTTGATGAAATGTTTAAATGAATTTGAAATGTTATAAGCTCTTGAATGTTCTTGGAACGATTGGTAGGAACATGTTCCCACTCATGTGTTCATGTGTATTTGACCTTCCTAGCGGGATTATAGCTAGGAACTCACGTGTATGTGGCCTACCTGACGGGACAAACAGTCAGGAACTGGATCCAGTGTACCGAGCGTAACTTAAATTATTCATGAGCTAATTGACAAGTGTTCAATGTATTTGTGAATGTATATGATACGTGATTGTGCCACTTGCTACGATATATATGTGTGTGTGATTTGAAACGTTTCCAAAATGTGGTTTTCATGTGTTAAAATGTTTTGTGAAAGTATATAATGTATAACGTGCTCAATCCGATAAAGGAATGTCATTATCACTTACTGAGCATTGTGTTTGCTCATACCACAAGTTGCTATTTTACAGATTCGTAAAGTTTTGGATGCACATTTTGTGGATAATTGGAAGAGGAGAATTGGTGTTTTGTATATGTTGTAGTTATGTATTGAAGATAAGTAAATATTGGAGTCTTGTAGAAGTATGATTGAATTGTACTTGGAATTGTGAATGTTAGAGCATTTTGTTCAATCTTTTGATTATAATGAAGATTCTTAGCGCATTGGTGTTCGTAGGCGTGGGAATATGTTGAATGAATGTTTTAAGCTATTGAACTGATGCCGTGATTGCTTTTGGTGCATAGATTACATTATGGTTTGAAAAAGGTAATGTTTGCAGAAATTATGAAGTTTCGGACGCCTGTTTCGGACGCCCAGGGTCGTCCGAAACTCATTATCAGAAAACATGTTGAGCTGATCGTGACAGTTTCGGACGGCCGAAACTCCTCTGAGCCGTCCGAACCTAAATAACAGAGAAGGTGTATTTTCATCCAAGTTTCTGATACCAGTTTCGGAGGCCCAGGGTCGTCCGAACCTATCTTTCAGACGTTCGAAACTATCTGGGGTCGTCCGATCCTATTTCTTTTCTTTTTTTTTCTTTTTTTTCTTTTCTTTCTTCATTCTTTTTCCATATTTGATTTCCGAATCATTTATACAACTATGATATAAACCATTGAAGAATGATGTGTCATAGAACAAGATATTGGCCTGAATTGGATGTTTTATTCATTGATCAATTGAAGATTTTCATTTTATTGAGTACAAACAATCCTATGGTATAATATATATATAAGTGAATAAGAGGCTTCGCACTCTTGGGGATAGCATCTAAGGGTGGGGCCATGCCACGTCGGATTTGGGTCGTGACAATTGTGTTATACTTTATTCTTTTGTCGTTCTTGTTCTTTTTGATTCGTTTTAGTGTTTAACGTGTAGGTTTGTCGACCATGGTGTATACTTCAAAGGGAAAAATCATACTAAAGTCGAATCAGGTCCAAAATAAAAGGAAAAGATTGAGAAAGATCAAGAAGCTGGTCCCGTGTTTCACAGGATATTTAAGGTGTTAATTCCAATTGTTCATGATCTATCCTACATATTTACACCTTGGATAGAGTGGCAAATAAGTTTCAAGTTGATCCCATTAAGGCTCGGGACTCCAAGAAGGGTTAATTTAGCAAAACACGTGGAAAGGCAATGAAGAACAAATGTTGAAGAAATCTGCCAGGCTTACGTATTTGGATCATATCTCTCTCTATTTATATTCAAATCGAGTGGTTCAAGTGCCATTGGAAAGCTAAGAGATAGAGATACAACTTTCATGTTTTGGGTGTTTCCAAATTCTGCCGGAATCATAGCGCAATATGGCCCCGAATCCGTCCTTCGTGACGTGAAACCCTCCACGTCGCGACGTCGGTAAAAAGAATTAAATTGGATTTTTTGGAAGAATTTTGGAAATTGGCAGAGAGTTACGTAGCGACATAGGGATCCCTCCCACGTCGCGACGTGGGAGCACATCGCGACGTCAGGAAACGTCGGGGAAACGTCGGGATCGCGACTTAAATTTGAAAATTTGTGATTTTGGCCCACTTTGAGTTTCTTTTCTGACAAGGCTTTCGGGAAGGACTTCTTTGCAAATACTTTCATAGAATAACAATAAATAGGGCTAGGGTTACAGCTTTTAAAAGGTGACAACTTTGAGAGATTTTAAGCAAGGGCTTTCTCTTTGCAATAGCTAGGGTTTTTATCCTCTTTTATTACTTGGAGAATTTCGTATATACGAAGTTGGGAACATCAATTATTATTGAATTCAATTCTTTTGGAGTAAAAGATTTCATCTACGGATTCGCGAATTAAGATGTTGTCTTTCTTGTTAAAGATTATGTTTTTAATAATGCTCTTCATTGTCAACCTTAGGATGTTTGATATAGCCATGCTCAGCTAGATTTATTGTGCTCCCGAGATTATGAATAAGGGTTTTTGTGCTTAATTTACATACTAATTTCTATCTTATGATCTTTGTTAAATGAGTTTTGATAAGTTGGTTTTATACCAACTTAAATGAATTAGTTCACTTAGCTTTTGACTTGAATTTTCATGCATTTATGTGGTGAAATGTGCTATTTTGTGCATTATTGTGATATGCAACTGGAGGTGTTTAAATGTTGGAAAAGACCTAAAAATGTGGATAAAATGAGGTAAATGTGTGTTTGGTGTCAAATGAAGTAAAAAGAGAGTTTAAAGGACTTGAGTGTTGTGTGGGATTTGAAGAAAACCGAAATATGCCTTTTGGGTTAGAATTGGGGTTTGGCAGATTTGGTTAGTGAACTTTATTTGAGCATAACTTCCATACAGTCCAATTGGTGAGTTCTTTGATGTTCTGGAAAGCCCTTCTAGTGTACTTCAATTCATATGTTTTAACTTTCTTCTAATTCTGTGTGCAAGGTGGAGAAACGGGAGCATCTTTGTAATTGCTACTTCAGATTTTCTTCTTTGACTTCTCATTGCCACATTTTGGTAGAATTCGTATATCTTGAGCTACAGACCTCCAATGATGCTGATTCTTGAACCACTGGAAAGCCAAGAGAAATATCTAAAACTGTGATGTTTACCACAAAGTCTGATTCAGAACCGAAGACACACGAATTGTGCATAGAAGTAGAAAGATGCGCTGAAGCAAGAGATTTTGTCCACGAGATCTCGTGGACAAAGGAAAAAATGTGAAACTTTTCTCCACGAGACCTCGTGGACAAAACAAAAGTGGGAAAACTTTTCTCCACGAGATCTCGTGGGCATGTGAAAGCATGACACAAATACTTCACGAGCTCTCGCCATGGAAATTTCCAGCTTCGCCACAATTCTGTATTTTGGCCATAACTCTCTCGTCCTAGCTCCGATTTGGGTGATTAAAAAGGCTGTGGAAAGCTAAGCCCTGGAACTACAACTTTTGTGTTTTAGAGGTTTCCAAAATCACAATCGATCAGGGTCCGAATTGCGTTGCAAAGAGACGGTTTGTAAGTTTTCAGAATTTGAGAGGTAAAAGGTTCCAAGTATCTTTGCTTGTGTTTTCCTTGCATCTTTGAGCTGAAGTTGTTGCATTCGATGGTTGTTGATGTTACACAGCTTGATGTCACTCTTGGTGCCTACTTGTTACTCACATGTATGCGTAACACTTGTTACACACTTGCACCACAATGCAGAGCTCAAGTGCACACCTTGACACACCTTGCCAAGCACTTTGCCTCACCTTGCCACACACCTTGCCAAGCACTTTGCCAAGCACTTTGCCACACTCATGCACTCATCTTGCCAAGCATTCACAACACACAAACCATATGCACATTGGCACCACACTCACATGGTTTATGCATGGCACGTTCACTCATGTTTTACACGACTTGGGCAATGTCTTGCACACCTCAACTGCTTATGCATGCTTACACTCTTAACGTTGGTTCACACATCTTAACTCACATCAGTTCACGTCACACACACACCTTGTTTGCATAACAAACTTCACACTTAGGCACACACATTGGTATAGGGGAAAACGGGCAGCCATGCATGTTTTGCCTACGAGACCTCATAGGCCACTGAAAATCATCAAAATTTTTCTCGTGGATACGAAAAAAGGTAGAAAATTTTCTCAATGCGACCTCGTGGACAAAACAGAAGTGAAAAGAAATTTCTCCACGAGCTCTCATGGGAAATTTGTGTAGTTTGATTGCCAAAATTTTGGCTAAGTGTTGAAGTTTTTGTGTTTTGTGCACAGGTGAGTTGAAGGCGCGATATCTGGAAGCTAGAAGGCGTGACGAGCTAAACGGGTACAGGGGCTGGAGATCAAAGGCGCGTTTCAGTGTGCCTATGAAGGCGTGAAGCTAATGGACTAAGCTGAGCTTGGAGGCGTGAACTTCAGAAGCTGGAAGGCGAGGAAGCTCAATTGAAGGTGCAAGGCTGTTAGCTTGAAGGCGCTGGAATGCTGGGCATTTCCTCAAATTTTGAATTTGCACTTCTTGGGCTGATTTTAGACATTTCGTTGGAGGACACTCTTGTAATAGTGTAGTTATTTTACGGTAGCGTATTAGTTACATTTTCTTAACTCTATATATAGGAGATGTAGCTAATGTGAAAGGGTGATCCCTGGACCATTATTCATTATTCACTTTCACAATTTCATAACCAACTTTTGAGAGATAGAGAGCGGGAATTAATTGTGAGATCTACTTTCTCTCTCTAGTTTCTCTCTCTAGACTTTGAGCTCCGATTCCATTTCCAATCAAGGAATTGCTCTGTTCATTGGATTTCTTACTCAATTCAGGAAGCAATTTCCAATTCCTTGTGAATTGGAAGCAATTGAAGTATATCATTTGGTAACTTCTTTCCATTTGTTGAATATGATTTGCTTGATATTGCTTGTTGAAGATTGTGAAATGGAAATGGAGTTCCGTGGTTAGATTATATGATATCCGAGGGTTTGAACGGATGAATGTTTGTAATCAGTTGATGTGATGCCTTGCAATTGATGAAATTCACTAAGTAGGAAATCACACATGAATCTATACTTAGAACTTGTTAAATTTCATGTTTCTGCACTGGTCTTGAATGAATTGAACTCCAATTGTGGTCGTCATGCTAAATTGGAGGTAGATTTGGCATCACTAGCAAGGATGTTTGAAATGAGAACTTGAATGTGATTTCTTGAGTCTTTTCACTTGTTCAACCGATCATTGCATTTCTGAGATTCAGGCCTCACCATGGGAAGCTTCAAAGAAATGAACCTTAGAGAAGAAGTGTAAAAGAGACTTCTTATGATAATAACGAAGGCATTCAGAACTAGGTCGGGCCTCACCATGGGAGTTCCTAGGCTTTGCATGTTAGAGTAGTTGTCTTAGGAAGTTGAGATGCTGTAGTTTATGACACTAATCTAGGCCTCACCATGGGAAAGGTTCGTGTTATGGGATCTAGCATATAGTGCGGTCATCATGCTGGCTATAGGTTAGGTTCTTGGGGAACTAAGATCTCCTCTGATCATACATGATTGTCAATTGTATTGCATTAGTCACTGGGAAAGGCATTCATCCAACTCAAGAACCCTAGGATATCCATTCACACTTGTTTGTTGCATTTAGACTTTAATCCTTGTTTTATTCTTGTGTGTTTTTGAGTCCTAGTTCAATTTAGTCTTTTTTCCTGTTTGTCACTTATTTGAAACTTGTTGTTCTTACTTGTTGATCTTACGTTTTTGTGACATTTCATGAACAAAATCTAAATTCTTGATACCTCCTTTTCCCTGTGGATACTATATCTTGCTCACTGCTACTATAGTTAGTGAAATAGAATAAATTGATGAGTACACGACATACGCGATCAATTTTTGGCGCCGTTGCCGGGGAAAAGGCACGGTTTTCTTGAATTTGGATTTGCTCTGTTTTGTTTTCTTGTCCTTTGTATAGTTTAGTAGTCTTGTTATGTTTCATTGTTGTTGTTTGTTTTTGTGTTTTGTTCTGTCTACTGTGGTGTGCTTGTGGTAGGTGCAGGACAATGGAACTCAATTGAAATTGAATATTGCACACCACAAATACCTAAGCATGTCTAGGCGGTATGAAGATTCTTTTGGCTCTTATCATTACACACAGCCAACACCTAGAGTTTGTGAGGACTTCTCTCCACCACTACATGAAGAGCAATGGCACAATCAAGAACAAAGCAACAAGACATATCTCATTGGAAACCAAAGACTCTCTGTGGAGGATATGTTTTCTCAACTTTTGGAAAAATTTGACAGAGGCTTACAAAAGCGAGAGCAATGGCATAACCACCAACAAAGCAATGAGTGTTGTCTCAGAGAAGAGGCAAAAATGGAAAACATGTTAGCTCAAGCTTTGGAGAGATTTGATAGAATTGAAACAAGGTTGGCTCAATTGGAAGAGGAGTTTCAAGGGCGACAACAAAGACTCGATCGAATCAATGCTTCAATGAACAACCTAAGGGAACAATCTGAGACACCAGTTCTAGATGCCCAATACAACTCAGAAAGTACCTTTCTTCTCACTAAAACACCAACTCCTGAGAACAATCATTTTGATATGCATGCTAATGTTGATTGTGGCTTAAAGTGTCTAAGGGAGGAGGAGTCTACATGTTTTGGGGATAGTGTACATGAGTGTTATGTTGCTGATTCTTTTGTGCATGAATAAGTGAACTTTGATGTTGAGGATGATGGCTTCTTTAGTGAGCTTGATAGTGATGACTCTAGTGTTCTAAGTTGCCATGTTACTAAGCTGGAAAGTGTGTCTAAAGCTGAATCTTGCATTAATTTCATGGAATTCAATGAGTCATATGATGTTGATGGCCTTTCTTTAGTTGCTTCTCCTCTTAATAGCTTTGTGAATTGTACAGAGTCATTTCTTAAGGATCAATGTGATATCATAAAGGAAGATAATGTTGCATTTGTTAATGAGAGTGTTAACATATTGTTTGAAACTCTTGTTGATGCACCAATTTTTGAAATGATCAATGAATCTAAGTGTTTAAATGTGGACTCACAAGAAGTGCAAAATGAGATACTCTTGTTAATTGATGATAATGCTTTTTGTGTTGTTAACAAAGAAGAGACTCAAAAATTTCCCCATGTTAGTTTAAATGATAATGAGTGCCATGCTATACTTGATGAAGATGATAGTTATTCTTTGAATGTAACTTTTCTTGATGCCTTGATAAATTGCATAAAGTCACATCTTGATGAACATTGTGATATCATGAATCAAGATAATGTTGAACTTGCTAATGAAAATGTCGACACTAGTCTAGCTGCTGAAGATGTGCGAATTTTGAATGACATTGCTAACATGGTGAAAAATTGCTTTGTTGATGAATCCATTTTTGCGCTTACTGGTGGTTGTGAACTTACTGATGGTTTTGTTGAGACCATGGATGTACCACCTTTGGTTGAGCCTTGCAGGATTGAGATGGTAAGTGTGGTGGAAGAAGTGATTGAGATGCCCCCAATAGGGGAGCTTAGTGTGGTGGAGGACGTAAAAGATGTGCTTACAATGGGGGAGCCTCAGTGGTTCAAAGTGGAATTTGTAGAGATCGCTCCCCATTTGCAGGAGCTTAAGCACTTCATTGAACCTGTTCTTCAAGTGCCCTACAGGAGGATAATGAGTTCTTATGAAATATCATTTTTCTGGTACAGAGAGGGTTATTCCGATTCTTGAAGAAGGAAGTTACATAAATAAAGTCTAGCTGGAGACTACAAAACTCAGAACTACTTCTTTCATTTTATCTTTACTTCTGTTTTTGGTTCAATTAATTGTTATGTTATTTTGCATTTCTGCTTATACTCACCAAGGCCACTTATGTTGTAGAGGCATGAACATGAAGGAAGTTGCAAGGGAAATATGCCATGCACACATGAGGCTAAGTGTGGGGGAGTGGAGTCATGAACCACTCTCACAATGCACATAATCATTTTGTCTTATATTTCAAGCATGATTGTGCATGTGCTATTTAGTGTCAATAGTTGTATCATTTTACACCACCATGACTCCTAGTCATGGTGCGACACTGTGTTTGCAATCTTCCTCCATGTTATGTTTACCTTAGATCAATATGTTGTGTACTTGAGTGAGTAAATTCTAATAAGCTTTGTTTCACCATGTGCAGGGAAGTTTTCATGCAACAAAAGGAACTATGGACAAAGACACTTCACCAAGCAAACATTGGAATTCATGAGATCT
This sequence comes from Ophiorrhiza pumila, assembly GCA_016586305.1. Lineage (NCBI taxonomy): Eukaryota > Viridiplantae > Streptophyta > Magnoliopsida > Gentianales > Rubiaceae > Ophiorrhiza > Ophiorrhiza pumila. Next base: position 37,499,754 of record BLIW01000006.1, read on the forward strand.
CAACACTATGGAGTTCCTGAACCTATCTTTAGTTTACACTGGGGACAAATGTACGTTTTAAGTGTGGGGGAGGGAATGTTTGCTATGGTTTGTGTTTCTTGAGCTTTACATGCTTATTTTCTTTCATGGAAATTTCGATTGTGCTATGTGATGCAAAGTATGTTAGGTTTTAGTTTTATTGTGTTATTTTGAGCTTTTACATATTATAGATGTTGTGTTTTTCATTTCTTGTACTTTTTGGTGGAATTTTGGTGAAATTTTTGAGAGTTGTGATGTGTTTCAGTGAAATATGGTGTTAGTGTTGGTGAGTGTTGTTGTGAAAATGGTGTCAAAAGCTTGACTGAAGGACTAGAAAGTTAAAATCACACCTTGTATTCGAAACTTTGTTCTTAGTTCACTATGGCTTATTTTAAGTTCATCACTTTAATCTTTTTGAGCTTGCATGTGAAATTTTTTTTTTGTTTCTAGTCCTAAGTTTGAGGAAATTGGTACATTTTGCTGGCTAAAGCCCGATGTTAAGGTAAGATAGATATGCCATGCGAAACTAAATGACACAGGAGGTATGTGTATGGAAGCTTACACTTCTTGCTATGCGTTTGTCTGGATGTTTCCATAATTTGTGCATGTTTAGTCAACTTGAAACTCTTATGAACATGTGCATGCATAAGAGAGGATATGGAAGAAAAAGCCTTTGGCATCTGGGAAGGAAAAAGCCACAAGAACCTGGAAAATGATAAAAGGGAAAAAATAGCCACAAAACCCAGGCAATGGTACCCCAATGAGTATCACAAATGATCACAAATGAAGCACCAATGTGCTTAATAAGGGCAATGTCCCATAGAGCTGTGTGCGCATAGGTTACCATAGATCTTGTGACTGCATGTTCATGAGAGTGGCTAAGGAGATGGGCTTGTATTGAATGAGTTGAGACAACTAGATGGTGTATAGCAAGGGAATAGATGAAGTGCATGTTCCTCAGCACACACTTGCACGCTTGGCATGTTGGTCTTTATTCATTGTGCCTTGGTAATGTGTACTGAAATCTGATAGCTAGGTAGCAGAAAGCATAACATAAGTTTGTGTGTGAAAAAATATTTTGATGAACTTGAAATAGGTTTTAGTGGATTGGGAGTGAGGAGTCAATGCAATGTGATGAAAATGTATTGAATGAGTTTAAATGATATTTTGTGTCTTCGCTTGAGGACAAGCAAAAGTTCAAGTGTGGGGGAATTTGATAAGTTGGTTTTATACCAACTTAAATGAATTAGTTCACTTATCTTTTGACTTGAATTTTCATGCATTTATGTGGTGAAATGTGCTATTTTGTGCATTATTGTTATATGCAACTAGAAGTGTTTAAATATTGGAAAAGACCTAAAAATGTGGATAAAATGAGGTAAATGTGCGTTTGGTGTCAAATGAAGTAAAAAGAGAGTTTAAAGGACTTGAGTGTTGTGTGGGATTTGAAGAAAACCGAAATATGCCTTTTGGGTTAGAATTGGGGTTTGGCAGATTTGGTTAGTGAACTTTATTTGAGTATAACTTCCTTAATACTAATCCAATTTGTGAGTTCTTTGATGTTCTGGAAAGCCCTTCTAGTGTACTTCAATTCATATGTTTTAACTTTCTTCTAATTCTGTGTGCAAGGTGGAGAAACGGGAGCATCTTTGTAATTGCTACTTCAGATTTTCTTCTTTGACTTCTCATTGCCACATTTTGGTAGAATTAGTATATCTTGAGCTACAGACCTCCAATGATGCTGATTCTTGAACCAATGGAAAGCCAAGAGAAAGATCTAAAACTGTGATGTTTACCACAAAGTCTGATTCAGACCCGAAGACACACGAATTGTGTATAGAAGTAGAAAGATGCACTAAAGCAAGAGATTTTGTCCACGAGATCTCGTGGACAAAGGAAAAAATGTGAAACTTTTCTCCACGAGAACTCGTGGACAAAACAAAAGTGGGAAAACTTTTCTCCACGAGATCTCGTGGGCATGTGAAAGCATGACACAAATACTCCACGAGCTCTCGCCATTGAAATTTCCAGCTTCGCCACACTTCTGTATTTTGGCCATAACTCTCTCGTCCTTGCTCCGATTTGGGTTTGTGGAAAGCTAAGCCCTGGAACTACAACATTTGTGTTTTAGAGGTTTCCAAAATCACAATCGATCAGGGTCCGAATTGCGTTGCAAGGAGACGGTTTGTAAGTTTTCAGAATTTGAGAGGTAAAAGATTCCAAGTATCTTTGCTTGTGTTTTCCTTGCATCTTTGAGCTGAAGTTGTTGCATTCGATGGTTGTTGATGTTACACAGCTTGATGTCACTCTTGGTGCCTACTTGTTACTCACATGTATGCGTAACAATTGTTACACACTTGCACCACAATGCAGAGCTCAAGTGCACACCTTGACACACCTTGCCAAGCACTTTGCCAAGCACTTTGCCACACCTTGCCACACACCTTGCCAAGCACTTTGCCAAGCACTTTGCCACACTCATGCACTCATCTTGCCAAGCATTCACAACACACAAACCATATGCACATTGGCACCACACTCACATGGTTTATACATGGCACGTTCACTCATGTTTTACACGACTTGGGCAATATCTTGCACACCTCAACTGCTCATGCATGTTTACACTTTTAACATTGGTTCACACATCTTAACTCACATCAGCTCACGTCACACACACACCTTGTTTGCATAACAAACTTCACACTTAGGCACACACCTTGGCATAGGGGAAAATGGGCAGCCATGTATATTTTGCCTACGAGGTCCACTGAAAATCATCAAAATCTCGTGGGCACGAAAAAAGGTGGAAAAGTTTCTCCACAAGACCTCGTGGACAAAACATAAGTGAAAAGAAATTTCTCCATGAGCTCTCATGGGAAATTTGTGTAGTTTGATTGCCAAAATTTTGGCTAAGTGTTGAAGTTTTTGTGTTTTGTGCACAGGTGAGTTGAAGGGCCGATATCTGGAAGCTAGAAGGCGTGACGAGCTAAACGAGTGTAGGGGTTGGAGATCAAAGGCGCGTTTCAGTGTGCCTATGAAGGCGTGAAGCTACTGGACTAAGCTGAGCTTGGAGGCTTGAACTTCAGAAGCTGGAAGGCATGGAAGCTCAATTGAAGGCGCACGGCTGTTAGCTTGAAGACGCTGGAATGCTGGGCATTTCCTCAAATTTCGAATTTCCACTTCTTGGGCTGATTTTAGACATTTCGTTGGAGGACACTCTTGTAATAGTGTAGTTATTTTACGGTAGCGTATTAGTTACATTTTTTTAACTCTATATATATGAGATGTAGCTAATGTGAAAGGGTGATCCCTGGACCATTATTCATTATTCACGTTCACAATTTCATAACCAACTTTTGAGAGATAGAGAGCGGGAATTAATTGTGAGATCTACTTTCTCTCTCTAGCTTTGGGCTCCGATTCCATTTCCAATCAAGGAATTGCTCTGCTCATTGGATTTCTTACTCAATTAAGGAAGCAATTTCCAATTCCTTGTGAATTGGAAGCAATTGAAGCATATCATTTGGTAACTTCTTTCTATTTGTTGAATATGATTTGCTTGATATTGCTTGTTGAAGATTGTGAAATGGAAATGGAGTTCCGTGGTTAGATTATGTGATATCCGGTTTGAACGGATGAATGTTTGTAATCAGTTGATGTGATGCCTTGCAATTGATGAAATTCACTAAGTAGGAAATCACACATGAATCTATACTTAGAACTTGTTAAATTTCATATTTCTGCACTGGTCTTGAATGAATTGAACTCCAATTGTGGTCGCCATGCTAAATTGGAGGTAGATTTGCCATCACTAGCAAGGATGTTTGAAATGAGAACTTGAATGTGATTTCTTGAGTCTTTTCACTTGTTCAACCGATCATTGCATTTCTGAGATTCAGGCCTCACCATGGGAAGCTTCAAAGAAATGAACCTTAGAGAAGAAGTGTAAAAGAGACTTCCTATGATAATAATGAAGGCATTCAGAACTAGGTCGGGCCTCACCATGGGAGGTCCTAGGCTTTGCATATTAGAGTAGTTGTCTTAGAAAGTTGAGATGCTGTAGTTTATGACACTAATCTAGGCCTCACCATGGGAAAGGTAAGTGTTATGGGATCTAGCATATAGTGCGGTCATCATGCCGGCTATAGGTTAGGTTCTTGGGGAACTAAGATCTCCTCTTATCATACATGATTGTCAATTGTATTGCATTAGTCACTGGGAAAGCCATTCATCCAACCCAAGAACCCTAGGATATCCATTCACACTTGTTTGTTGCATTTAGACTTTAATCCTTGTTTTATTCTTGTGTGTTTTTGAGTCCTAGTTCAATTGAGTCTTATTTCATGTTTGTCACTTATTTGAAACTTGTTATTCTTACTTGTTGATCTTGCGTTTTTGTGACATTTCATGAACAAATTCTAAATTCTTGATACCTCCTTTTCCCTGTGGATATGATACCTTACTCACTGCTACTATAGTTAGTGAAATAGGATAAATTGACGAGTACGCGACATACGCGATCAAGTTTTACTGTGTTCTTCATAATTATGCATGATTAAGTCCTGAATTATGTGTGATGAATATTTGCTTAAAGTGCAGAAAATTATTTAGAGATAACTTGCTTTAATCTTGCCTCTTACCACAAAGGAGGATTTAAGTGGGTTGTTTGGAATTTTTTGTGGGTTGTTTGTGAATTTGTGAGATTAATTTCACTTTAATTCTTGCCTCTCGTCACAAAGGAGGAATTAGGGGGATTAGTTTAGCATTAGCGTGATTGGTTCGGGCGTTGCCTCCGCTATAAAGGAGCGGTTGAACTTGAGGGTTTGGTTGAGTTGGTAGTTGCATTAGATTCCAGATTAATTAAGGAAGTAAACCTTGCCTCTTGCCACAAAGGAGGGTTTAATGAATTAGTTAATATCATAATAGGTAAAGTGCCTAAATCATTCCTTGCCTCTCGCCACAAAGGAGGGTGTGAGTTATGTTATTTACCCTTGTTTTGCATGACCGCAGATAGGATGTATGTATGTGCTTTTTATGTAACCCTAAAATATAATCTCGGGAGTACACTTGCTTAACTTGAAGTTTTAAATCAAATGACCTTCTTAGTTTTAGTTATTTGTTAATTGCACTCTTAGTTTCAGTTTGATAATAATAAAAACACAATAATATTTTCTTTAGAATTTCAACACAATCCTTTCCTTTCCTCGTGGGAACGAACTTGTTATACTAATACCTTTTAGGGGTTGTTTAGCAACCACGATCACAATTTTTATACACATATTTGCTCCGCATCAAATTTTGGCGCCGTTACCGGGGAAAGCAGTCGTGTTGAAATTTTATTTTTTTTATTTTGTTTTAGTTTTAATTTTCTAGCGTATTTTTATCACTGTTTATTATTCTTCCTTGCATGCCCAGGACAAGATCACTTGGACTAGCGGAATTTCAGTACGATCCGGAACTTGCACGGACTTTGCGTGTTAAGAAGAAGTTAGGATTTGAAGCAATGGCACAAGGTAATCAGCCCAATGTTGTTGTTCCTCCAGGGGGAGATCCTCCAATTATTCCACAAGCACAACCAGTGGTACCACGGCGTCGGTATGGCGATCATTATGAGCCTCGAATGGACAACTTGGATTCACCTTTTATTGACACTGGGGAGCATTTTCAAACTCCGCCGGCTTTCATTAATTTGATTCAAAATGGCCAGGTTTTTCATGGACTGAGTACTGAAGACCCACATGCACATTTAAGGACATTCCTTAAAGTGTGTAACACGAGCAATATCCTACATATTCCGCATGATATCTTAAAGAGAATGTTGTTCCCTTTCTCTCTTCAAGGAGCAGTTGAGAGATGGTATGACTCTATTAATGGGGTGAGGATTCAAACTTTTGATGAGATTGCAAGGAGATTCATGACCAAATACTTCCCTACATCCCGAATGGATAAGATCAGAATGGATTTCATGCAGTTTCGTCAAGGTGACAATGAGTCATTCACAGAAGCTTGGGATAGATTTCGTGAACTGTTCTATAAATGCCCAAACAGTGTGTTGGAGCCGGGAAGAGAGCTAAATTTCTTTTGCAATGGACTCAATTTCGACACTATGCAATTGGTAAATCTTTCAGCTGGAGGAAATTTGCGTGATAAATCACCAGAAGAAGTTGAAGAAATTTTTGAGCGTATAGTAAGTAATGAGCTAATGTTTCCCACTGCAAGAAGTACCCATGGAAGATGGCAAATTGGAATGTTAGAGTTGGATAAAACGGCCAACTTGGAAGCACAGATGACAGCCATGCAGAGCCAACTTGTTAGTATTCATGCAGCCTTGACAAACAAAGTCACGCCATCTTGTGGATTATGCCAAGGAGTGCATCATATGGATGAATGCCCTCAAGTCACTAATGAACCAGTGTAATACGTCAACTCCAACCAGAATACTACTTCAAATCAATGGAAGCCATCCAGTGGAAATCAGTGGTCTTAAGGAGAACAAAATCGCCCACAGTATAATGCATCAAGACCAACCTATCCACCTGGCTTTGGAAACCAACAAAACACCCAGAGTGGCACTTCACAAGCAACAATTGATGATGTTATAACTGTGTTGGGGGCTAAGATGGAAAAGCTTTTTGGAGAATGCCAACGGCGACAAGACAATACTGACAAAACACTGGAGATTTTTGGAGGAATGTTCAGGGAACATAAAGCACTCATTAAGAATATTGAGACTCAAATTGGCCAACTCGCAAATGAAGTGCATAATAGACCTGCGGGAACTTTGTCGAGTGACACTTTTCGTAATCCAAAGGGAAAAGAGCAATGCAATGCCATTACACTTCGGAGTGGTAAGGAATTGCAATCTCCAATTATTAATGAAAAAGAATCTCCAAAGGATGCTCAAGATGCTTATAAGGTTCAAAAGCAAGCCGAACATAAGGAAGGTAGTGTCAGCAAAGGGAGAAAGAAAAATCCTCCAAGTGCTTTTAATTTTCCAGAATATGCTCCACCACCACCTTTCCCTCAAAGGATACAACCATCAAAGAAGAAGATCTTGTTCAGCAAATTTGCTGAGATGATTCAGCAGCTCCATGTGGAAATTCCTTTGTTGGATTTGGTGAAGACGGTACCTACTTATACAAAATTCTTGAAAGATCTTATTTCAAATAAGGAGCAGATTTTGCAATGTGAGGAGGTAATCCAATTGAATGAGGTTGGGCAGTGTTTAATGAAGAAAAATATTCCCCCTAAGCTTAAGGATCCAGGAAGTTGCACAATCCCATGTAGAATTGGCTCAAGATATTTTGCTAAGGCATTATTTGATTTGGGGGCTGGTATTAACTTGATGCCGTATTCTATAGCTGTCAGTGTGGGAATGGGTGAGCAAATCAAACCGGTGGCTATAACACTTCAATTGGCTGATAGATCCATCATCACTCCTATGGATATCATTGAGGATGTTTTGGTAGCAGTTGATAAGTTCACAATTCCAGTGGATTTTATTATCTTGGACATGTAGGAGGATGAGGAGGTTCCTCTAATATTTTGAAGACCATTCTTGGCGACTGGAGATGCTTTAATTGGCGTTTGCAGCAAGACTATCACTTTTCGTGTCAATGGCGAAGAGGTAACATTTAATGTGAATTATGCTATGAAGCATCCTAGTGACATTAACACTTGCTTTTTCATGGATGTTGTTGAAACTTCAGTTATTGCATGCAAGCCCATGAAAACATGTAGTGTTAATGATAATGCATCTTTAATGTCTATAACTGATTCTGAGTTGATTAAGATTGATGAAAATATAGCATTAGAGTTGCAAAATAAGGTTGAATGTGTTTTCATTGATACTTCCATTTTTGAGATCACTAATGATGTGGAGGTGCATAAAACTGAATACCATGTTAGTTTAGATGAGGTCGATTTGCATATTTTTCATGAAATAACTAATACGTTAGAGAATTGTTTTATTGATACTTCTATATTTGAAATTACTGATGGTTTCATTGAGACCATGGAAGCAAAGCCTTTGGTGGATTCTTGTAGCTCAAACAGGGGGATAGAAAATATGCCAAATTTAATGGTGAAAGAAGAAAAAGAGTAGCCTACCTTGGAGGAGCAAGAGTGGTACAAAGTTGAGTTTTTTGAACTTGCTCCTCACATGCATGAGCTTAAGTTCCTCCTGAAAGAGTTGCAAGAGAAGCCCTATGTTAGAAGACCAAGTGCTTGTGAAAGAGCATTCTTTTGGTATAAGAATGGGTATTCCGAGTCTTGAAGGAGAAGGCCAAAAGGATAAGGTCTAGCTAGGGACCAAATAAACCTAGAACTATCTTCTTACCTTTTTTTTAAATTAATAGTTTTTATTATGTTTTTGTTTTTAGTTGATAGTTTGAATAAAGAAGAAGGCTACTTGAGACATTAACAAGGACTCAAACGCACAACAAGCTTACCGGGAATGACATGAATAATAGATGAATTCTTTCCTTTTCTCACACATTGAGGACAATGTGTATTTTAAGTGTGGGGGGGAACAATTCTTAGTTGTTCAATTCATGTTGTTTGGTATGTCTTTAAGCTTAAATTCCTAGGAGTTGAAGTGTGGATGTATGCTTTGTTTAATGGTTAATTAGTTTTTCTTGGTAGTTTGGATTAATTTATTTTATTTTATTTTATTTTGTGTCCCATTCGTATTAGTTATACCCTTGCGTTAATCTTAGCTCGTAAATAAGTGGTTTAGGTAATGATAATCCTTTTCATAGTTACTCCATAGTTTTAAGTATTTCTGTGTTGTGTCCAATTTTTAAAATTTTGATCTTTTGTGTGATAAGTGTCAGGTTGCCAATGATTTGATTTTATCGAAAGATTCAATGTGGGATAGGAAAGTAATATGCTATCTAGAGGGAGTCGGGTCTTTGATGGAAAGTTTAGCATTTTGAGTCAATAATTTTTCTGCACTTAGGGGAACTAATGAAGGGATTGACGAGTTTGTAATCATTAAGTGGTTGGTGTGTTTTTAACGCTTTGTTTAGTTGAAACTTATATAACTCGCTTAAAATGTGTTCTTTAATAAATGTGCTTGCATAATTGTTTGCACTTAATGCTTTTGCATTTTTAAGCTTGTTATGCTCATACTATCATCCCTCTATGAGATTGCTTTTAATAATAACCCTAAGAGAACTCATATGGATGGTAACGGAGAATAGAAGCCGTAAGACTCTAGCTTCATATTGCCACTCCTCTGCGAGACTGCTCTTAAACGAAAAGTTAATGGAGAACTTGCATGAGTGGGAATGGGTCTAAAACCCGAAGGTGAGACAGTACTCTAGGTGGATGTCACGGGATTTCTAATGAAATACCCTAATTATGTGTGACAGTCTGTGGGAACGAGTATTTTATTTATGAACCTAAAGATTTGCCGAGCGAATCCTCATTTATATGACCTTAATAATGAATTGTTAATATGTTAGAGAGGAAAAATTGAGACGAAGACTTAGTTGTTGGAGCCCTGGCTTACGACGTGGTTGTAGATGAGTTATGAACTAAGGTGGAACCTATCGTACACACACACATGATTGGCTCAACGTGTCTAAATGAGTACGTTAATGTACTTTGATAACTTTTAGGGACGTATATAATGTGTACTTGACATTTGAATACTTGAGATTATGAGGTTAATACATGGCATTTGTTCTTAGATTGAATTGATGAAGTTGGATGCATTATGTTGTTATGTGCTTGTATTTTGTGAAGTATTTTGTTTTAAGTTTTTGGTTTAGGTTTGTCATGTTTAGTTTAGTTTGTTCGGGGACGAACAATGGTTAAGTGTGGGGGAATTTGATGAGGTGAATTTATTCACCTTTTATCTATTGTGTTATACTTGATTCTGTTGTCGTTCTTGCTCTTTTTGATTTGTTTTAGTGTTTAACGTGTAGGTTTGTCGACCATGGTGTATACTTCGAAGGGAAAAATCATACGAAAGTCGAATCAGGTCCAAAATGAGAGGAAAATATTGAGAAAGATCAAGAAGTCGGTCCCGTGTTTCACAGGATATTTAAGGTGTTAATTCCAATTGTTCATGATCTATCCTACATATTTGCACCTTGGATAGAGTGGCAAATAAGTTCCAAGTTGATCCCATGGAGGCTCGAGACTCCAAGAAGGGTTAATTTAGCAAAACACGTGGAAAGGCGATGAAGAACAAATGCTGAAGAAATCTGTCAGGCTTTGGTATGTTGATCATATCTCTCTCTATTTATATTCAAATCGAGTGATTCATGTGCCACTAGAACGCTAAGAGATAGAGCACCAACTTTCATGTTTTGGGTGTTTCCAAATTCGGCCGGAATCATAGCGAAATATGGCCCAGAATCCGGCCGTCGCGACGTGAGACCCTCCACGTCGCGACGTCGGTAAAAATAATTAAATTGGATTTTTTGGAAGAATTTTGGAAATTGGCAGAGAGTTACGTCGCGACGTGGGGATCCCTCCCACGTCGCGACGTGGGTGCCATCGCGACGTCGGGAAACGTCGGGGAAACGTCGTGGAAACGTCGGGATCGCGACTTAAATTTGAAAATTTGCGATTTTGGCCCACTTTGAGTTTCTTTTCTGACAAGGCTTTCGGGAAGGACTTCTTTGCAAATACTTTCATAGAATAACTATAAATAGGGCTAGGGTTACAGCTTTTAAAGGGTGACAACTTTGAGAGATTTTAAGCAAGAGCTTTCTCTTTGTAATAGCTAGGGTTTTTATCCTCTTTTATTACTTGGAGAATTTTGTATATACGAAGTTGGGAACATCAATTATTATTGAATTCAATTCTTTTGGAGTAAAATATTTCATCTACGGATTCACGAATCAAGGTGTTGTCTTTCTTGTTAAAGATTGTGTTTTCAATAATGCTTTTCATTGTCAACCTCATGATGTTTGATATAGCCATGCTCAGCTAGATTTATTGTGCTCCCGGGATTATGAATAATGGTTTTTGTGCTTAATTTACATACTAATTTCTATCTTATGGTCTTTGTTAAATGAGTTTTACTGTGTTCTTCATAATTATGCATGATTAAGGCCTGAATTATGTGTGATAAATATTTGCTTAAAGTGCAGAAAATTATTTAGAGATAACTTGCTTTAATCTTGCCTCTTACCACAAAGGAGGATTTGAGTGGGTTGTTTGGAATCTTTAATTTCACTTTAAAGATTTGTTAGATTAATTTCACTTTAATTCTTGCCTCTCGTCACAAAGGAGGAGTTAGGGGGATTAGTTTAGCATTAGCGTGACTGGTTCGGTTGCCTCCGCTATAAAGGAGCGGTTGAACTTGAGGGTTTGGTTGAGTTAATAGTTGCATTAGATTCCAAATTAATTAAGGAAGTAAACCTTGCCTCTCGCCACAAAGGAGGGTTTAATGAATTAGTTAATATCTAAATAGGTAAAGTGCCTAAATCATTCCTTGCCTCTCGCCACAAAGGAGGGTGTGAGTTATGTTATTTACCCTTGTTTTGCATGACCACAGATAGGATGTATGTATGTGCTTTTTATGTAACCCTAAAATATAATCTCGGGAGTACACTTGCTTAACTTGAAGTTTTAAATCAAATCACCTTCTTAGTTTTAGTTATTTGTTAATTGCACTCTTAGTTTCAGTTTGATAATAATAAAAACACAAAAATATTTTCTTTAGAATTTCAACACAGTCCTTTCCTCGTGGGAACAAACTTGTTATACTAATACCTTTTAGGGGTTGTTTAGCTTGATTTTTGATTAGGAGTGAATAGCAACCACGATCACAATTTTTATACACATATTTGCTCCGCATCAAACTTGCTTTAAATTATCAGATAAGAACTGAACATTAAATATAAGAAAACCCCGTGTTTGCAGCCAAAAGGTTTCCAGGCCTCAAGTTGATGTTATGTAACCAAAAATCGTGTCTAAACAGCTTGGATGAATATCCTATCTTATTCTATAAAATTTTCTGATGCAAAATAGCATGCAGAATCAAATTAATGGAGATTGCACTAAGAATCAGGGTATATATAGGATGCTGTGAGCTGTGATGTTGCCCTATTGAGTTTCTTGGCATCATTGGGAAATGGGTGATTAACATGGGTTATTGGTTTTTAAAGTAGAAATTTATGATTATAAAGATGGTATATATGTTAGGACAGTCCAAAAAAAATTGGAAAAACTTAGTAGGATCCCAATGAAAGACGCCTAAGTCTAGGTTGTGATAGAGCTATCTAATAGGAAATTATGTGAGATATTTAAAAACTACATTCAAAGAGAAAAGTAATACCACTCATTCCTTCCTTTCCCTTTCCTCTATCTGACACTGCACTACTATCCTAGTGACATTTGTTTTAATGAAAACATATTTAAACTGAAAAAATATCGTAACAAGTACTAAATGGACTAGAATAACTTAAATTAGATACTGATGCTTGCCATGTATGAAAAGGGCAAATGAGAATCTAAAAATTTGATTAGTGAAACTCAATGTAATATTGGATCATCCCTTCAAATGACAAAGAATATTATGGTGTGCAAATTGGTTATTTAGTAGTAAGAAAAAGAGTGAACTAAATCATGTAGAAATATATCAGGAAATTTGGCAAACTGCACAAAATAGATATATAGATGAATTGAAATCATAAGGATACCCCATTAGTAAAATGTGGGAGAAAGGAGTCAAAAGGATCTGCAATCCATATCTGAATTTCGTGGTTAACTCAAAGAGTTTTGCAGAATGTAGGTTTCAGCTGTACTTAGTTGCGTTCCTGATGTAATATATAGTTTCTATTTATCTTAGACATTTAATATATAGCTACTATGTATGATATGGACCTCTCTACTATTATGCTCTTTAGGCAAACTCGTGTATGCTTTTTGTTGCTTCAAACTGATGTGTTATCGTATAAGATTTAACTATGCTAATTGAGTTTTTTTGTCTATTTCAGGGTTTAACATCATCTGGTTATTTATTAGCTATTTCAGAAGAAGTTCAGACATATGAACTTCATCCGGATGGCAATAGGTATGAAATTTTTTTCATTCCCTTACAGGCAAAATTTTGAACATGCATAAATTGAAGAACACATAGGATGTTTAACAGAACAAAACTAGATACTGGCAGTTCTGTGTATATGTAACATCCAATCTTTGCCAGACAAAGCAACAACATTTTGAAGTTAATTTTGGTTGGCATAAACATGATTTATTGGTTAATAAAAGTACTATATGAGAATAGTTTATTATGTGAAACATGTTATTAGCTGATGCAAAGACTCGCAACATTCAAAAATCAACCTTTTTTATCTTTGGTTTTCCTTCCTAAATTCTTAGCTGCTTAATCACATTTTGGTAATTCATATCCATTCGATCATTGATGAGTTTCTCTCCTGAAGAGACGGGCTTTAACCAGTATCTATTTTTGCCTTTTAATTGCAATTGATAAAAATAGTCCTTCAATTCTTGCGTTATAAGCGTAAAGCAGTAATGCTAGAAATTTTAAACTATTTAAAACATAATATTTTAATGCTACAAAGCTCTCTAAGCTTGGAAATTGAGGATTTTCTTGGAAATGATTTGTTGTAGGAAAATTCAAGCAAATGGTAACATAATGACTTGTATTGGAGATAAAACTTTGGGATAATTTTCTACATATAAAGTAGTACTCCTAATTTAAAAACTTTAATTGTTGTAGTAGATGGAAGATCAACTACCTTCGTCTTTTGTTCTACTAATTAATAAAATTAGGTGTGTCGCTCCCCTGTGTATATGCCAAGAAAAATACTTCAGGACAAGTGAGTCTTTGGAAGATGATTTAGTGAGAGAAAGTTGTAGTTGATAGATATCAAATTAGAAATTTGAGATTATTGCCAGAGAATAGGAAGTTATTTGTAGTTGTTGGAAAAGTTGCTTCTTTTATCCTTTTAGTTCAAATGTAAAATATTCCGAAATATATATTCCATATATTGTTGGTGTAGCATTTCAAACAAGGTGTGACCATTGTCATTTTCTCATTCATTGGGTGTACAAAATTAAGTTTTAGTGTTTGAACAAAACACGAAAATTAAAGAGATTATTTCCATAAATAAACAATATCACTAAACTAAATCTCTCTTTTCTTTCACGATCATGCTACTTGGTTTTCTACTTGCTTTTACAGTTAAATGGTAAGAAACAATTTAAGAGGAATTATCACTGTTAGCAGTTGTTATTTGAAATTTCATAGGTACGATTTGCATAAATCGCTCCAAACTAATGTAAAATGCGATCAGGGATGGTCCTTTATTTAAACTTTCATGCTGTAGCTGCGTCTTTTATCTGTTCGCAAATTATATTGCTCTATTTTTCTTAACTAATATAATTGTTGCTTGTGGCTGCAGTTTTGACTTCTTTAAGGGACTTGTTAGAAGAAGGAAACAAGCATGAAAAGGATTCCTTCTTGTCTTTGGGGCAGGAATAGAGCGCATTTTTCGTCTTTGTCACATGATTATATAGCTTGATATTTTCGAGATATAGACAAACATTGTGAGTTGGTCAATTATTTGGTTAGTTATAGTAACTTCGTTTCCCATGAAGAATCGTGTGAATGTTTTTTTTCTTTAAGCTCTTTTAGACTGTAATAATTATTAATACACTTAAACTCTTGTTAAACACGTTCATATATAAAATGTGATATGCGAATTTTGCTCTGTTTGATATGTTCATTTTTGAATACTTGATACGCTAATTTTTTATACTTGAAAAAGTAATATTTGATTCTTCAAACACTAATCTTTGATACTTGACAGACTAATATTTAATTTTTGATAAGCTGATATTTTATATATATATATATATTAGCTAATCTTTTATACTTGATTAGCTGATTTTTGAATTATTGAAATTAATTTTTTATCTCTTTCATTCACTTCTTAATCTTTTTATATCTCTCTAAGTTTTCTACTTCTAAAGCATTGTACTATACCAGTTTCCATTCAAAGGTATTATTCATACCATATATTTCTTTTAATTATTCTTTTAATTCTTTTAATAATATTATATCCTGGGTTAGAATTGGTATCAGAGCCAAGATAAGTATAAAATTTCTTTAGATCATCCAAATAAAGCATATCATTTTGCTTAGAACAACACATAGTGTGATTAGGGTAAGGTTTGGCAAGCAGTTGAGAACCGTGAAAAGCCGTTGGTAAGCCTGTTGAGAAAAAGGTGTTCCCGGTAAGCTGCTCTTGTATTCCCCGTGCATAATCATATTGTTTGTTGCATTAAGCAAAAACGGTACGTTTTCTATGGATGTTTTTAGGAAGTTATTACTAATTCTGGCTCTAATAGTAAAATTATTCAAGATGATAATGAAATAGGACAAAGTAACGAAATTCAATTTGATATAACTAATAATACTCTTAGTTCTGTATATCAAATAGGTGGATTAAATTTTAGTAGTTCATATTCCGTTAAATTACATGAACATGATATTAATTTTAAAGAAACATCTAGAACTATTAAATTATTGTCAAGTGTAGCAATTAATAAATATAAAGAGCAAAAATATAGGTATATTCATTAAGGATTAATTAAAGTAGTAATTAAACCACTGTATAGAATAGGTATATATAATCCAATATTCATTGCTTTACGTGATATTAGATTTCCAGATTATCATGATTCAATATTAGCATTAATTCAAACTAATATTTGTGAAGGTTCAATATCATTCAATTGTGTTCCTAATTTTGCTGTAAGTTTATATGATGAGTTAATTTTAGATTCATTAGTAATGGATATTCAAATAGATCAAAATAAGATTAGTAAAAAAAGTAGAAGTTTTTTAGTATTATATAAAGTCTGTTTTAAATTAACGAATACATTCATTGACCCTCAACTAAAGTTAGAACAATCAGATCAACCAGAAACAATATTGTTTGAAGAAAATGCTACAAAATCATCAATCTATATTCCAAGAACATTTAAATGGCAAGATATAACAATTCCAGAAACATTTACAATACCCCCTCCTCTACAATCAAGAAATATTCAATAATCAAATCCAACTCAATATAATACACAAGATAATGGTAGTATTATAATACATTTTAATAATATTCGATAAAATAGATATGGGTCTGATAAAATAAATTTATTAGACTATTATCCAAACACTCAAAATTCAAGATATTCAACCTCTTATATTCCAAATATTACTAGAAGTTTTAGTCAATGAACTAATATTAGTAATAATCCTGAACTATATTCAGAAATACCTATTACTAATCAAAAGATTCATTTTAAGTCTCCACTTCCAGAAATAATTACCAATTCCTCTAAATCGCCAACTTATTCAGAAATGAAACCGGATTCTATTAATGTTATTAGCAAAACATTTGAACCTAATTATGAATATTTAGATGCAGATTTTTATGATTTAGACAATTTAGACTAGAGAAAATGATATAATTCATTATCTGAACAATTTAAAGAAAGATTACAACAAGAATGGAAGAAAGAATTATATGAAAAACAATTTAATTTTCCTTTCTTTAATTGGTTAGAATACATAACTCAAAAGGAAGAAATTAATAATGTATATTTTGTTCCACAAATTAATGTACAAACTCAATTATATAAAAAATGGCAAGTAATTAGAGGAGAAATAATCTCTTCTATACATCCACCCTTATTCAATTTACAAATATCAACTACTGCAGGAGAAATAATAGACACTCCATTTAGAGAAGTAATATTAGTTAAAATACATGTAGAAAAAGAAGATATATTAAGAGTTAATCAACAATTGAATTATTCAAATCAAATTTTATCTACAATAGCTCAACAAATAGATTTAGTTTCAACAAAAATAGAGACAATTCAAAAACCTATTCAACAAAAAATAATTCAGAAAGAAAATGATATAATAAGATTTCCACATGAAATACAAAAATGTTAGAAGGATTAAAGAATTTTAGA
Source organism: Ophiorrhiza pumila (assembly GCA_016586305.1). Lineage (NCBI taxonomy): Eukaryota > Viridiplantae > Streptophyta > Magnoliopsida > Gentianales > Rubiaceae > Ophiorrhiza > Ophiorrhiza pumila. The sequence goes on from BLIW01000006.1 coordinate 37,516,746, forward strand.
CAATCATCTGAATCAGAAGAAAATGATAAGTCGGGTTTATACCGACTTATTTGCTATGCTTACTTGAGGTTTTGTGTGTAATTCCAGTGAAAATAATGCTTCGTGAATGACTTTTGTGTGGGAATATTAATGATCTTACAATTGAGTAAAATGTCTAAGTGTTGTGCAAATGTTATGAATTTGGTATGATTGTGGTGTTAATGGGAAACATGCACACACTTGACCATTAGGCCTCATGAGTCTCAAGCACTACATGAGAGTTCCAGCACACACAAGCACAAATGGCACAATTCACATGCACACATGCAACTCACACTTAGCACACAAACATATTGCCCACACACGCACACACACACAGGCACGGCGGGAGCCTAGCGCGCTCGCCCACACACGCATGCACACACGGCGGGCGCCTAGCGCGCTCTTCACACACTCAATACACACATGGCTGGAACCTAGCACGCCCGCCCACACACGTACATGCACTCACCCTTCTGCACACACTTACTACATTTGCACAACTAGCACGCATAAGCATTCTCACTCACTCACACCTGCACATTTTCATTCCACTCATTCTACACTGCATTCATATTCATTACACTAGCACACTTACACTGTTCATGCACCCACTTTCCACTCATGTTCTGGTTAACACGCACAAAAACACAAACGATACAAGCACTAAGCAAGGTACTTAAGCTCACACTAGTCAAGCACAAACACAGTTATCCTTTGGTTCACCAAGTGTTTGTGGGATTGTATTCTTAACTCTTAAGTAAACCACCTAACACTATGACGCCAGATTGCCTCACATAGCTTATGACTCACTCTTGCAGACACGTGGAAAGATCTCAGCGAAAAGGGAAACTTCTAGGAACCAAGATAGTAACACATTGCTAGAGGAAGGTATAAAAGAAAGCAGGGATCAAGGAGAAAAGGGAGGAGAACGGCTGCACAAGACACACAATAGATTAGGGTTCTTCATCCTTAGTTTAGATTAGGATTTTCTCTCTTTTCCCCTTTCTCACATCTTACTGTCTTGAGGGCTAGACTGTATAGATCTTGACTTAGTTGAGACATTTGTATTGAAATTGATCTGTGTTTCATCATGATTTCTATTCATTGCATGTTTGATTTCAATGTGTTCACATGAATGTTTAAATCTATCTTTGATCTACGGTACCCACTGAGATCAATGTGGATCTACCAAAGAAAATTGAACTCAACGTGGATTGAGCCAAGAAACATTCTTGTATGAGTCTCATGATCTGATTGCCTTGTGATCTCACTTGTGCGGTACCCACTAACTCGTGAGATCAAATTCATAGAAAGGACTTGAGGTTATTCTCGTAGAACAATTTGAACATGTGAATTAGTTAGCTGCCCTACCAAGGGATATGACCGAGAATTGAACTAGGATTGTTGTACAGAGTAGGGATCTGGGGTCCTAATTTGTGCCAAGAGATTGCCCTACCAAGGGAAGTTTGATGAGTCAGTGGACTGAGATTGAGAGAACTACAAGGTTAATTGGTTTCACGACACTAGTAGAATAGTCCCCTTATGCATGTACAAAAGTCGATGATATTAGGGAGAGATTTGTACATGTTGAAATCCCTCAGGGCGGTACCTAGTTTTCTTATTTGAATACTAATATTTTACATTCATTTCTATAGTTAGTGTGCATTGATCTCTCTCTCATTTTGCATTCATTCTATTTGGCATTTGTTCCGTGTTCTTTTGTTTTGTGAACAATCAATCTCCAAACAACCAACCCTCTCTGTGGGAACGATACCTCTCACCACTACTACAGTAGTGTTAGGGTATTATTGAGAGGTACGCGATAAACCTATCAATTTTTGGCGCCGCTGCTGAGGAAGGCAAGGCTGTTGGGATTGTTTGTTCTCTTGACTTGATCCTTTGAGCTTTGTTTTGGTGTTTTTGTGTCATTCTATTTTTGTGGTGATTTTTTGTTTTAGTTCACTTTACTGTTATGGTGTTGTTTGTGGCAAGTGCAGAGAATTTTGAACATAACTAAAATTAAATTGTGCACACCACAAGAGATCAAATATGTCTAAGGTGGTTTGGGGACTTTGTTGAGCCTTTTTATGATTACCCATCAGATTGGATGGATGATACATGACTAACACTTGGAGTATTTGACAACTTCTCTCCACCTAGATTTTATGAACCAGGGTATGACCAACAGCAAGGTAATGGGTCTTATCAAAAGGAAGAGCGAATACTAGAAGGTATGTTGTCTCTGATTTTGGAAAGACTTGATGCAATTAGTGAAACCATGTTGGCTCAAATGAAAAAGGAGACTCAAAGACAACAACAGACATATGATCGAATTAGTGCCTCATCGAGCGACATATTGGAACAACTCCAGACACCAGTTCCAGTTGCTCAAGTCCACTCAGAATGTATATCTCTCATTATTGAAACACCAACTCTTGAGGAATTTTTTTTAATATGAATGCAAATGTTGATTGTGGTCTAAACTGTCCAAGAGAGTTGGAGTCTATAGATGTGGGAGATGTTAGACCTAAGTGCTCTGTTGATGAATCTTTTGTGCATGAACGTTTGAGTCCTTCTGACGAGAATGATGTCTCTTGTTATGAGCTTACATATGATGAATTTAGGGCCTTTTGATTTCTTACTGTCAAATTGGGGAGTTTGTCTAATACTAGGTCTTATATTGAATCCATGGAACTCCATGAGAACAATGTTGCTTTCATGCAATAGAAGAGAATGATGTTTTATTTATGAGCCCTATGTGAGGGATATTTAGAAATTGTTACAATAATAATATTTAAGAAAAAATTCACTATCACACGTTTAATATGCACCAATCAATTCAAAATTTAGTGCACATGAAGAGTGTGAACATATTGTTATTGAACAACAAATTTTTAACTATTGAAATTGTGCAAGCAATAAATATGGTAGAGGATTAGTAATGCTATTATTAGTTGATCCCATCTCTTTTCTGGGGCAAATAGTAGGGTTGTATAATCTTTTATAATCCCAATTTTGCAACATAATAGCAAAGAATAATTTTTATTCTGCTGTATGTAATTGTATGTAAATATAAAAAAATGCATATTATAGTGTGCTAATTGGTTATTTAGTAGTAAGAAAAAGAGTGAACTAAATCATGCAGAAATATAACTGGAAATTCAAAAAACTGCACAAAATAGATATATAGATGAATTGAAATCATAATAGTCTTCCAAGAGACTGTCTTCTAGGGTTTATGGAGAGCCCAAGAGATATGAATCTGATCTATAACTTTTAAAATGAGCAAAAAAATCTACTGCAGTTTACAAATGAGGTAGAAGGTTGCAAAATCCTTTTGTTGCCATGGACTGACAAAGGACCAAAATGCATCTAATTATATAGTATGTTTGAACAGCTATACAGACAATTTTAAACAACTAGTGAAACAACTTAGGAAGAAAGAGCGACAACATGTAAGTGCAATTACAAAGACAAGAATTAAGATGCTCCTGCATTTTGTTCCTTTTTTTCTTAAAATAATTCAGTGGGCAATGTTGTTATTTGATAACTATTAACCACTTAGCAGATACATTGTAAGGATATCCCATTAGTAAAGTGTGGGAGAAAAAATAGAGTCAAAAGGATCTATAATCCATATCTTAATTTCGTGGTTGACTCAAAGAGTTTTGCAGAATGTAGGTTTCAGCTGTACTTAGTTGCGTTTCTAATGTGGTAAATAGTTTCTATTCATGTTAGACATTTAATATATAGCTACTGTGTATGATATGGACCTCTTTTCTATTATGCTCTTTTGGCAAACTCGTGTATGCTTTTTGTTTCTTCAAACTGATGTGTTATCGTATAAGATTTAACTTTGCTAATTGATTTTTTTGTCTGTTTCAGGTTTAACATCATCTAGCTATTTGTTATCTATTTCGGACAGTGGTCAGACATGTGAACTTCATCCAGATGACAATAGGTATAAAAAAAATTTCATTCCCTTACAGGTAGATTTTTGAACATGCATAAATTGAAGAACACATAGATTGTTTAACAGAACAGAAATAGATACTAGCAGTTCTGTGTATATGCAACATCCAATCTTTTCCAAACAAAGCAACAGCTTTCTGAAGTTAACTTCGGTTGGCATAAACATGATTTATTGGTTAATAAAAGTACTATATGAAAATAGTTTATTATGGCTACCATTTGAAATATGTTATTAGCTAATGCAAAGACTCACAACATTCAAAAATCAACCTTCTTTTACCTTTGGTTTTCCTTACTGAATTCTTAGCAGCTTAATCATATTTTGGTAATTCATATCCATTCCATCATTGATGAGTTTCTCTCCTAAAGAGACAGCCTTTAGCCAGTATCTATATTTGCTTTTTAATTGCAATTGATAAAAATAGTTCTTCGATTCTTGTGTTATAAGCATAAAACAGTAACGCTAGAAATTTTAAAATACTTAAACATAATATTTTAATGCTACAAAGCTCTCTAAGCTTGGAAATTGAGGATTTTCTTGGACCTGATTTGTTGTAGGAAAATTCAGGCAAATGATAACATAAAGACTTGTATTGGAGATAAAACTTCGTGATAAGTTTCTATATATAAAGGAGTAGTACTTCCAATTTTAAAGCTTTCATTGTTGTGGTAGATGGGCAGATCCACTACCTCCGTCTTTTGTTCTACTAAAATTGGGTATGTCGCCCCCTTGTGTATATGCCAAGAAAAAATCTTCAGGATAAGTGAGTCTTTGGAAGATGATTTAGTGAGAAGAAGTTGTATTTGATAGATATCAAATTAGAAATTTGAGATTATTGCAAGAGAATAGGAAGTTATATGTAGTTGTTGGAAAAGTTGTTTCTTTTGTCCTTTTAGTTTAAATCTAAAATATTTCGGAATATATATTCCATATATTTTTGGTTTTGCATTTCATCCAAGGTGTGACCATTGCCATTTTATCATTCATTGTGTATACTAAATTAAGTTTTAGAGTTTGAACAAAACACTAAAAATTGAAGAGATTATTTCCAGAAATAAACAATATCACTAAACTAAATCTATCTTTTCTTTCACGATCATGCTACTTGGTTTTCTACTTGCTTTTATAGTTGAATACTAAGCAACACTTTAAGAGGAAATATTGCTGGTAGTTGTTGTTATTTGAAATTTCATAGGTACGATTTGCATAAACCCCTCCAAACTAATGTAAAATACGATCTAGGATGGTCCCTTATTTAAACTTTCATTCAGTAGAAGTGTCTTTTATCTGTTAGCATATTATATTGCTCTATTTGTCTTAACTGGCTGCAGTTTTCCCTTCTTTAAGGGACTTGTTAGAAGAAGGAAACTAGCATGAAAATGATTCCTTCTTGTCTTTAAGGCAGGAATAGAGTGTATTTTTAGGCTTTGTCACATGATTATATAGCTTGATCTTCTTTTTGAGATATAGGCAAACATTGTGAGTTGGCTTTTATTTATAGTAACTTCATTTCCCATGAAGATTCGTGTGAATTTTTCTTTTCTTTAAGCTTTTCTAGACTGTAATAATTATTAATACACAAAAACTCTTGTGAAACACGGTCATATATAAAATGTGATATGCGAATTTTGCTATATTTGATACGTTAATTTTTGTATACTTGATACGCTAATTTTTTATATTTGAAAAGTAATAATTGATACTTGAAACGCTAATGTGTGATACTTAATATGTTAATTTGTTTTCTTTGATACATGATACGCTAATCTTTGATACTTAAGAGGCTAATCTTTAATTTTTGATAAGCTAATCTTTTATACCTGATTAGTTGATTTTTTAATTATTGAAATTAATTTTTGATTAGATAATTCATTTGATGGTCAAATATATGAACCCCGTTTCATAGGAGAATGTTCTTATTAATAATTATGATTTGTCTGAAATTTGGTAGGAGATGTAAACAAAAGTAGATTATTCTAGTTTCACAGTTTTCCTTTCATCCTGGTTCTCAATTGATAGCCAAATACAATGTCTATTTGCTGTCGACCTTGTTATGGTCCTATTCCTAAGTAGCTTTTGGTTTCTGATTTTTTACAATATTTTTGTAAAACTAAAAGTAGTTGTACACACTGTAATTACTGGAACAAGAAATAAGAAATAGTAAAGACTGTTAACACAATTACTTTAAAAAAATAAGATAAAATAAACTGTGAAACAATAATGATTTATACCATAATTAGTGGGCAATATATAGTAAAAAGATTTTTCATTCAAAATTATTACATTACTCTACATTTCGGTTAAAATTCTTGTTTGTAATTTGTATTAAGTGACAATTTAAGTTAGGAGATGGTACATTTTGGACACATTTAAATTAAATGTTAAAAAAGAAAGAAATAGGCACTCTCCTGTGAAACGATCGCATATATGCAACTTATTACGAGCATGAATAAAATTCACATGTGAATATGTGATAGTGGTTAACATATATATGTTATACGTGAATAAATCCTAATTTATACGAGAATAAAGAAGATATTCGTTAGCATATATATCTTATACGTCAATATATTCAAAGTTATACACGAATAAGGAAGATATTCATTAACAAATATACGTTATACACGAATAAATCCTGAAGATATTGGTGAATAAATATACGCGAATTAATCCTAAGTTATACGCGAATAAGAAAAATATTGATTAACCTATATATGTTATACACGAATAAGTCCTATGTTCTACGTGAATCGTAAACATGCTTGATTAATATTCATACCAATTGAAGTAATTGATAAATAATACGCCATAAATATCATACATTATATGCGAATTGCAAAATACTTGCGTGTGGGTGCGAGTCTATAAACCCCGTCACGACGCACAAAAGTTTTTGTGAAAAAAGAAATAATAAGATTTGAACCCATGACCTAGATTTTTAACCAAGCCCCACCCTTAAAATTAAGTAGTTAAGTTGGGTCGAATGGGTCACAGGTCAAATAGGTCGCGGGTTATAAAATAATTTATCTTCAATGGATTGGGTTGGATTGGGTTATTTAATAACCCACGAGTCATCAATTTTGTTCCATCTTCGCATTTTTTCTTCTTGAATCAAATTTTCACTTTGACGTTGCTCTTCCTCTATTGCCCTACTGTCTACCACCCTCTTTTCTCTCACACATTAGCACCACCAAATCACCAATTGTCGTTGCGATTCCCTCCCATCACCCTGCAGCACCTTCTTCTTCCCTCATCTCCTCTTCCCTCAAAATTTTCCCTTTCTATTCCCCCAAAGAGTTGTCTTAACTCCAAACAAAAAATTGAATCTTTGTGTTTCCTTTTGAATTTGTTGGCATTTTTGGGTGGAATCACACTTTTGCATCATAAGGTAAATGGGTTTTTCTTTTTGGGCATCTTTAGAACAATTTTACATTATTATTTATTTTATTTTTTAAAATTTTCCAGAGGCACAAATAGATAGTGAATGGTTGTGGAGTACCCTTTGTTGAAAGAGACTTCAAGTTTACATCTTGATTAGATTTTGTGGTGTTCGGGACTAATTCATTCTTCGCATTTGCCATGAATCTTTTTGTTTTTTTTATTGTAGGACAGTTGTCTGCTTTGACGATGAATGTTGCTGGAGTTGTTAAGGATTGGTTGTTGATTGTATTTTTGTGATCTATGATTAAGGATGTTACATCCACCAAAAGGGAAGAAGCTATTTAATTTGTTCACTTGATCTGACCTCAAAATTTTTGTTTGTTTGATTTTTGAGGTTCCAATTTTGGTTCTAATCACTTCAAAATTTTCCGATGAAAGTTATAATTTTTATTGGTTTGTATTTCATTAAAAATTAGCATTCAAATGAATTATTATTAGCATACATCTTACCTTTCCCTCTTTCACTCAGCGAGACATTTTTCAATTTATGAACTATTTCTCCAATATTTAAAGTTTCAAATTTTAGGTTATATTGCACACAATAAACCTTGAGGATTTAAAAAAATAGTTTTTCTATAATATTTAGTACCACAGTGGGATAGAGTACTTTTTTATGCATAATTTATGTTCTATAGTAGATAGTTTAAAGTCTATATTGAGTTCAAATTTAGAAACCTATGACTGAATATTGCAAAGGAAAAATTGACCAATCTGGCATGCATAAAGAATATAGAGTAGCTAGTGCTAGTTGTTTGCAGTCATCACCCTTAATGCAACTTGAGAATTACTTGAGGCTCTTTAACTTTAGCTTTATTTTGATATAACATCAATATTTCAGAACTCTTCTTTTACCAGAAATTTGGATGAGTTTTGTTTTGTTGCACTAGTGCACTACATAAAGTTGATTCTTTTCAATTGTGTGAATATGAGATTTGGATGAAATTTGGATGAGATATCCTTTTCAATTGTGTGAATCAGAGATTAAATTTGATTCTTCTTTGATAGATGTCAGAATTTGAAACTTTATAGTTAATTCATTATTTGAATTTATTTTGCAGAACTATGTCGGCTCCTATGAATTTAGAGGAAAGCAGTGAATTAAGTATTAACGAGAAGCATAAAAGTTCACTTCAAGTGTTTGGGTTAATTTTGACATATTGGAGACATGTGAGAATAAGAGGTAAAAGGCTATATGTAAACTGTGTGGTAAGGAATACTTCGCTGATTCTTCTTTTAGAACGTCAAATTTGAAAGGTCATTTGACTAAAAAGCACTCTGAAAATAAACTTGAACTTGAAATTTTGAAAATTTATACATAATTTTTGAATGTAATTGCTAAAAGTTGGTAGTTTGAAAGTTTGAAATTTATACATAATTTTTGAATGTAATTGCTAAAAATTGGTAGTTTGTGTATTTTCTCTTCATATAAGATGATATTTTGACTGTTTTAGTTTATTAACTGTTATGGCATGAATTTTGATGAGTTTCCAATTGAGGCAGTTTGCATTGCGGATGTGCAGATGAAAGGGAGAGGTAGTATTATGGCTTACTAGTTTTGAGCGTGTTTGTTTGAAATTAGTGTTTGCATTTTATTGTGGTTGTAATGTGTGTTATTTGATGTGGGAATGCGAAGGTAGGGATAAAAATGTGTTGGAATCTCCAAAAGGATGCCTAATGTTTTTCTTTATTACACAAATAGAGGATGGCAGAGTGGTGCCGCATGAGCAATATGTGGTCAATCTGGCTGTTACAGAAGCCAATTAAGGATCTTTGTCAGCAAAATGTAAGTGATTTTGGTTGAACTCACATTTATGTATTCAATCGCTCATTTTGTTATTGGACTATGGAAGTCAATAGTTTACTTTGTTCAAATGTATTACTGCCACTACAAGACTCCGAAATAGGATTTGTGTTCCATTCTAGTTTTATCAACTATTAGTTATGAGCAGTTGCATTTGGATAACTGTAACGGGAGAACAAAAGAAAACATCATTAGTATTTATTTTTTTTGGTGGCAATTAGTTTTAGAATTTAGAGTAGGTTGAAGCTCTCATAGTTATTTGTTAGATGTTGTTAAAACATGTAATGTGCCCTTTTTCCTAATAACTTTATAATTTTCAAACTTATTCCATCTTTATTCTTTTTAAAAGGTGTTATTTGATATAAGAATGGATTTCCTAAAATAACATCTTGAGTAAGATCTTCTATAATAATGAATGAATGTTTAAAACAATAATTTTGATTGCATATGAATCCATTAGATAGTTTATATCGAACTTGCAAAGGACTACCATTTGCAGTTAGTAATTTTTCATTAGTTTTTGAACAATATTTTATTAGAATTATTCCTGATCTAATACAACTTTGGTCTGTGCCGCTATACAGCTTGTGGTAAAATCTTGCACCCCTATAGTTATGATTGCATACCATTTTTCTATATTGACTTTATCTATAATATTCAAATATCTATCCTCTCTTGAAATTTCTTCATTAATTTGTATTTGTTTTCCTAAATTCTTTAGTGAACTTTCCGGTATACTTTTGTTTTTAATTCTTTAATATCATCTTTTAATCTTTTAATATCTGATTCTAATTGTTTAATCTCTTCATGTAAATTCATTGAACTACTTAATTTTGTATTTTTTATTCCTGGTATATATCTGTAATATTTGAATATTTATCTAAGAGTTTTGATAAACTAAATGGTTGTATAATTTCGACTTCTTTTGAATCTCCTAATACTAATTCTTTTAATCTATATAAATATTTTTTTGATCTGTTGCACCAAATAGAGGACAGGATCGAAAAGAGAGAGAAAAGAGAGAGCAAAAAGAAAACAGAGTGAATAAAAGTAGTTATTTTATTCGATAATGAATACATTCAAGATTTGCTAATTTATAGACAAAGAAAACTAGTCTATTACATTATATTGAAATTTATTTGAAATCCGGAATCTTTTGATCATTTGCCCATCTGCTTTTCTTCACATGCTTGATGTTGAATCTGTCTTCTTTGTGTCATATCATGCTTTGGAATTTTACACTTTGGAATCTCTGAATATCTTGGCTTGCATCACGTTTTTCTTTATTGCCTCCGTCCTTATCTTGAAATAACTCTGTTTTGTCTTCTTGTCATAATAATTCCACCAGTATTGAATATTGTGGTCCTTTCCTTGCTGTCCTGATTGAATAGTATCTTCATAGTTGTCTTCTGTTTTGTAATGAACTTGAGGATTGGTTATCCCTAGTTCTCGTTTAATCATTAATATTCAAATATTTTGAGCTGCATATGAGTTTTGCATTTCTTTTCTTTTGTCTGAGAAAATCTGAAAAAACTTTGATTAGTTCCTATTTCCTCCTTTTTTTTTCTATTCGATTTCGTATGGATCTTGAGCTAGAGGGCCTCCATAGAAATCATCTTCTTGAACTGGGCTTTGACAGGAGTTTACTGAAAGTTTGGTTTCTTGTGGATTTTGGTTGTCTTTCGTATTTTTGAATGCCATGTACATTTGGAAAAATTCTTCCATTTAAGACTTTGAATGAGAACTTTGTGGAATAGTTGGGTGTTGTGTTTAAGGTTGTGGTGTATTTGGAAAGATGTTTAGTTTTTGTTGAGAAATTGGGCTTGAATTTTGACTTTGGAAATTAATGTATGGTCTTCTACCTGTTTGAATAAGAGTATCTACAGCCTGGGAGCAACAGGCTTCTTGTTTATAGGCATCCCACCATTTGATATTGAATTGTCGGACTAGGGATAATGGTTTTGGCTTTGGTCCAAATTGTTTAATCTGGAATTGCCAGCACCATATCCATAGAACCTTTAGTTCTGCATGCCATTGAATTATTTTCATATAATTTTGCATGTCCCTTTCTCGAATATACTTTTGTAATCCTTCTTTTGCTTTTGGTGGTAAAATACTTTCTTCTGGACTATGAATCTTCCACCAATCATAAAACCATAATGGGTAATTTCTGTCGACATCTTTGTGGAATTGAAAGAACCATGAATGATCAAATGGTCTAAAATAAAATGTTCTTATCCATGCATTTTTATAGTCTTCATAATTATATCTTGGAGGTGAATACTGAATTTAAAGCATAGTAATCCCCAAAAGAATTATAATCAAGATCTTTCTTAATAACACATTTTGAATGACTGACTTGACCAAAATCATTTTTAATATGAGTAATATCTGCTGATTCTGAATCAACTAATATAAATTCATAAAAAGTGCGACTTTTATTTAATTCATCTGAAAACCAGTAAAAATTTGAATTAAAATATTTTGTGTAATAATCTCGTAATTTTGAAATTGTAGGAACATCTTTCAATGAGGTTAGAATTAAATGTTCGACTTCTAATTTTTTAATATAAGGAGATTTTGGATTTGTATTTGGAGAATAAGTATTTGCAGTTTGAGTTGGATAAGGCGTTAAAGCCCTTGGAATGTTTTCTGCTGGTACTAGTGAAGTACTAGCTTTTTCTTTTATTTTGCTGGATGGAGTATCTAAAACTTGAATATATGGTAATGCCTGAAATTCTTCAAGTGGAAGAAATTTATTTGAAATTTGAATAGGGGTAGTTTCAGTTTTTGGAATTATTACCTTTGCATAATCTTCTACCCTCTGCATCTTTGAATTGTTGAATGATGATGCTGGTTTCTTAGACATGATGAATCCTTCCTGTAAGAAATTCACGAGTTAAAAAATCAGGTAATGAATTTTCTGAACCTTTAATATATTCTATATCAAATTCAAAAACTGAAAGTATTCCTTGCCATCTTGCAAAGATTTGTTTTGAAACTAGATTTTGAATATCTTTTTGAAGTACATCTTTTGCAGATTTACAATCTATTTTTAACAAAAATTTTTTATTATACAAATCATCTTGAAATTTTGAAATACAAAGTACTATAACTAAAATTTCTTTTTTAATTGTTGAATAATTCTTTTGAGCTGCCGTCCAAACTTTTGAAGTATATTTAACTAATTGAATTTTATTATTCATTTTTTGTTTTAGGATTCCACCGTATCCTATATTAGATGCATCTGTTTCAACAATCATTAAGGCATTTGGGTTTGGATTACCTAGACAATGTAATGATTTAATTTTCTCTTTAGCTTCCTTAACTATTTTTGTATGTCTTTCAGACCATAGTGGAGGATTATTCTGTAATCTTTCATACAATGGTGCATATAATATTCGTAATTTAGGAAAGAAATCTGCTACATAATTTAAACATCCTAAAAATATTTGTAATTGATTTTTATCTTTAATTTCATCTGGAAATTTACTACCAAATTCAAGTGCTCTATTAATAGGTCTAATAGTTCCTTTATTAATATCATGTCCTAAAAATCTAATTTGAGATTGAAATAACTTCATTTTTGATGCTGATATTACTAATCCATTTTGAACTACTAATTTAAAAAATATATTTAAATGTCTAAAATGCTCATCTATTGTTCTGGAATATATTTATATATCATCTATATATACTATCATGAATGTATATGCAGAAAATATGTCATTCATTATATTCTGGAATTCTGATGGTGCATTTTTTAGTCCAAATGGCATTACGTTCCATTCGTAATGTCCAAATGGTACTGTAAATGCTGTTTTATACTTATCTTTCTCATCTATCTGGATTTGCCAATATCCAGATTTTAGATCAAATTTTGAATATACTTTTGCATTAAATAATCTGTTTAATAAATCTTTTTTGTTGGGTATAGGGTATCTTATCCATTTTAATACTTTATTTAATGGTTTATAATTTATTACTAATCTTGGAACTCCTCTTTCTTTTTCTGCTTGATTATTGACGTAAAATGCTGAACAACTCCATGGAGATTTTGAAGGTTGAATTAATTTGTTATCTAATAATGATTTGATTTCTAATCTACAATGTGCTAATAATTCAGAATTCATTTGATTTGGCCTAGCCTTAGTTGGAATATTTCTTTCATTAAAATATTTTTCATATGGTAATTGAATTATATGGGTTTTTCTTGACCAAAAAGCAGATAGATGATCTGCACATATTGATTCTTTAAATTTATTTTCTAATTCTGTAATTTTTTTGATTATTTCTGGCCTTTGTAATTGTAATTCTATTTGCTTACAATTAATTTCTTCTTTTATTGAATTAATATGTTGTTCACATTGTTTAATTTTAAATATACTATGATCTTGTAATAAATTTAACTCTTTTTGTCTAACTGGGGTTACAAATTCAAAAGTTATCTTTTTTCCCATAATTTTTATTGTTATTCCTTCTATTGTCTTTTTAAAAGGTGTTATTTGATATAGAAATGGATTTCCTAATATTATATCATTTGGTAAATCTTCTACAATAATAAAAGTATGTTTAAAACAGTAATCATTATTACATATAAATCCATTTGATAATTTATTTTTTACTTTTAATGGACTTCCATTTGCAGTTAGTAATCTTTGATTTGTTTTCGTACAATATTTAATTGGAATTATTCCTGCCTTAATACAACTTTGATCTGCTCCACTGTCAATCATAGCTATACAAGTAATGTTAAAATCTTGAACTCCTATAGTTACGAATACATGCCATTTTTCTATATTTACTCTTTCAATAATATTTAAATATTTTTTTTCATCTAATTGATCATTAATTTGAATTCCTTTGTTTTTGTTTGAACTTTCTGGTTTATCTTCTTCTATCCCTTGATTTTGGACTAACGTTTTTGCTTCTAATTCTAGATTTTTGAATTGTAAGTTTGTAATATCTTGTTTTATGTTTCTTATGTCTAATTTTAGTTCTTTAATTTGTTCTTGTATTTCATTAGAATTCGAAATGGATCCCTGAATATTTGTACTTTGAGAATATTTATTATACAATTTTTCAAGACTAAATGGTTCCACAAATTCTGGTTTCTTATCCTCCTTTAAAATCAAATCTTTTAGCTTTACCAAATATTCTCGTTGTTCTTGTGGATCTTGAATTTTGTTAATAATTTCAAATAATATCTCTTGATTGCTTTTATCATTAATTATTACATTAATACACTGACATGGTGATGATTGGTCTAAATATTCTTCTTCTTCACTATCTGAATATATTCCTTCTATTTCTTGATCACTTTCACTTTCATTTGGTTGATCTTTGATCATTAATTTCATGATTTTGTCTTTTAATTCTTTATCTTCTTCTTTGTAAAAGATTTCATTAATTCGTTTTTTTGTTTTACAGTTGGTTGCAATATGTCCTGGTTTATGACATTTATAGCAAACAATTTTCTTTTTCTTATATTTCTTTTTCTTATAATCTCTTGAATTACTTTGTTCATTATTTTGTAAATATCTATTTCTCCTATATGATTTATTCAGATAACTAATTCTTTTATAATTATTAGTTCTTTTTATATGACTAGATGGAGCTTTTATTCCTTTAATTCCAAAAGCGTCACAAAATAAACCTACTTCTCGTCTTTCTGAACCATATTTAGCTTGTAATCTTAATTCTTGGCATAATTTTAGCCCTTCAGATTTAATGAATGATATCAATTGACCATAACTCCATTCATAAAAATTAATGTCTTCCTTTCCTGTGGAAGCTTTATAGCATTGAATATTCTATGAGAAAATAAAGTTGGTAATCCTGTAATGAATTTTTCTTTCCAAAATGGTTGTTGGTTATCTTCTCTTTTATATACATATGTTAGGAACATATCTTTATACCATCTAAAATCTGATAATGTTGGACATCTTAAATTAGTTAGAAATATTTGTGAACTTTTATTATCTATTGACGGGTTTCCAATAAAATGATATGTTAATACATATATTAAAAATTCTGCTGTATCTGGTACTTTTGTCTTTTTGATGTTTCCTTCTAAGTCTTTAACTGGATTTCCATGTACATCTTTTTTGTCATCTTCTGTTGTATGATCTAATACTTCATTTTTTTGTGAAGCTATTATTGCATTATCCCACCAATTTTTTAATTGACCTGTAAATCCTGATGTTATTGCTAGTGCAGTTGTTTTTTTATCATATCTTTCTTGTTTGTAAGTTGTTTTAGCCATTCCCATTTCTTGTAACATCCTTAATATTTCATATTCAGATTTACCATCGATATTCCATTCATATATTGCTCTTCCATCATATTGACTTCCTACAAACTTGTTTCTTTCTTCAATTTGTATATCAGGAGGTGTTAGTTGTGGGTAATAATTTTTTCTTTGAAAAGGTGCATAATTTGTTTTATTATATTTCTTATATCTATATGGTTTTCTAATTCTATTTATATTTTCAAGTTGGAATTCGTCTTCAATATTTTGAATTTCTTCTAATTCACTATTTTCACTATCGGTATCATCGTCACTTATTGAATTCGTTTGCTGTATGTTTTGTATATGACTAATTGATGCTTGATTTGGGTTATTTTCTTCTAATTTTTTTAATATTTTTGCAAGAGTATTATCATGGTTGGGTAATGAAATTTCTGTAAATGCATTTTTAACTTGGAAGTGAGGTTTACCTATTTCATTTGGAAATTGTAATAGCGAACTTTTCTTTTCCTGGGTTTTCGGAATAGAATCTATTTTAGTAGAAACTAAATCTATTTGATTAGCTATTGTTGATAATATTTGGTTTGAATAATTTAATTGTTGATTTACTTTTTGAATATCTTCTGCTTCTATATGACTTTTATCAGATCGTCCTTCTCTAAATGGTGTTGCAACTACATCTTTTGAATGTGTTTGTATTTTTATATTTAATAATGGAGGATGTACAGAACTTATGACCTCTCCACTTGTTATATTCCATTTTTTATATAAAGATGTTTGAACATTTATACTTTCTGTTGTATAAAATTTTGAATTATTAATATTTTGT
The DNA here is from genome assembly GCA_016586305.1 of Ophiorrhiza pumila. NCBI lineage: Eukaryota > Viridiplantae > Streptophyta > Magnoliopsida > Gentianales > Rubiaceae > Ophiorrhiza > Ophiorrhiza pumila. Next base: position 37,533,061 of record BLIW01000006.1, read on the forward strand.
GTTTCATATTCTAACCAAGAGAAAAAAGGAAAATTAAACTTTCTGTTATGTAAATCCTCTTTCCATTTTTTGTTTAATAATTGTTGAAATTCCATATCTAATTTATTATACCAATTTCTTTTGTATATATTTTTATCATCATTGAATTCTTCATCTAAATACGTAAAATTTGGTATATATTCTATATTGATAACATTTACTGAATAAGCTCTAGTTTCTGCTTTAGTAGGTGGTCTCATTTCTGAATGGGTAGGTGACTGAGGTATTGTTTGATTGATTATTTCAGGTATTGGGGCTTTATAATGAATTCTTTGGCTTCCTGAAAGAGATGGAGAATAGATGTCTGGTGTATTATCCAGATTCGTATGTTGACTAAATGATCGTCTTAGGGTTGGAATATCTGATGTTGAATATCTTGGAAGTTGCATTATGTTTTTGTTGGCTCAATATCGATTAGATCTTATTTCATCAAACTGAATTAATGTACTCCCATCTTCTTGTTCAGTTATTCTAGATGCATTATTTTGTTGAATATTTATTGATTGAATTTGAGGGATTATTGTAAAGGTTTGAGGAATAGTTATTTCTTCCCATTTAAGAGTTTTAGGTATATATACAGCCGATTTTGTGGAATCTTCTTCAAATAATAAAGTTTCATTTTTATTAGGTTGTTCTATTTTAAGTTTTGGATCAATATAGGTTTTTAATAATTTATAACATAGTTTATATATTATTACAAAACTACGACTTCTTGGATCTATTTTATGTTTATCTATTTGAATATCCATTACTACTGAATCTTATATTAAAGCATCATCTAAACTAGCAATAAAGTCAGGAACACAATTGAATGATATTGCTCCATTACAAATATTAGTTTGAATTAAAGCAAGTATTGAATCTTTATAATTAGATAATCTTTTATCTCTTAAAGCTATAAATATTGGATTATCTATACCTAATCTATGCAAAGGTTGAACAACTACCTTTATTAATCCAAAATGAAAGCATTAATCAAAGTTATGAGATTCAATTTGATATAACTTCAAAAACATTAAATTCTGTATATCATACAGGAAATTTGATTTTCAATAATGCATATTCAGTTAAGATTCATGAACAAGATCTAACTTTTAATGAAACGTCTAAAACATTAAGGTTATTATCTAGTATTGCTATAGAGAAATATAAATCACAAGGTTATAAGTACGGATCGAAAAGAGAGAGAAAAGAGAGAGCAAAAAGAAAACAGACTGAATAAAAGTAGTTATTTTATTCGATAATGAATACATTCAAGATTTGCTAATTTATAGACAAAGAAAACTAGTCTATTACATTATATTGAAATTTATTTGAAATCCGGAATCTTTTGATCATTTGCCCATCTGCTTTTCTTCACATGCTTGATGTTGAATCTGTCTTCTTTGATGTTGAATCTGTCTTCTTTATGTCATATCATGCTTTGGAATTTTACACTTTGGAATCTCTAAATATCTTGGCTTTCATCCCGTTTTGCTTTATTGCCTCCGTCCTTATCTTGAAATAACTCTGTTTTGTCTTCTTGTCATAATAATTCCACCAGTATTGAATATTGTGGTCCTTTCCTTGCTGTCCTGATTGAATAGTATCTTCATAGCTGTCTTCTGTTTTGTAATGAACTTGAGGATTGGTTATCCCTAGTTATCGTTTAATCATTAATATTGAAATATTTTGAGCTGCTTCTGAGTTTTGCATTTCTTTTCTTTTGTCTGAGAAAATCTGAAAAAACTTTGATTAGTTCCTATTTCCTCCTTTTTTTTATTCTATTCGATTTCGTATGGATCTTGAGCTAGAGGGCCTCTATAGAAATCATCTTCTTGAACTGGGCTTTGACTGGAGTTTACTGAAAGTTTGGTTTCTTGTGGATTTTGGTTGTCTTTCGTATTTTTGAATGCCATGTACATTTGGAAAAATTCTTCCATTTCAGACTTTGAATGAGAACTTTGTGGAATAGTTGGGTGTTGTGTTTGAGGTTGTGGTGTATTTGGAAAGATGTTTTGTTTTTGTTGAGAAGTTGGGCTTGAATTTTGACTTTGGAAATTAATGTATGGTCTTCTACCCATTTGAATGAGAGTATCTACAGCCTGGGAGCAACAGGCTTCTTGTTTATAGGCATCCCACCATTTGATATTGAATTGTCGGACTAGGGATAATGGTTTTGGCTTTGGTCTAAATTGTTTAATCTGGAATTGCCAGCACCATATCCATGGAACCTTTAGTTCTGCATGCCATTGAATTATTTTCATGTAATTTTGCATGTCCCTTTCTCAAATATACTTTTGTAATCCTTCTTTTGCTTTTGGTGGTAAAATACTTTCTTCTGGACCATGAGTGTTCCACCAATCATAAAACCATAATTAGTAATTTCTGTCGACATCTTTGTGGAATTGAAAGAACCGTGAATGATCAAATGGTCTAAAATAAAATGTTCTTATCCATGCATTTTTATAGTCTTCATAATTATATGTTGGAGGTGAATACTGAATAGAAAATGGTTTTAAAGCATAGTAATCCCCAAAAGAATTATAATCAAGAACTTTCTTAATAACATATTTTGAATGACTGACTTGACCAAAATCATTTTTAGTATGAGTAATATCTGCTGATCCTGAATCAACTAATATAAATTCTTAAAAAGTGCGACTTTTATTTAATTCATCTGAAAACCAGTAAAAATTTGAATTAAAATATTTTGTGTAATAATCTTGTAATTTTGAAATTGTAGGAACTTCTTTGAATGAGGTTAGAATTAAATGTTCGACTTCTGATTTTTGAATATAAGGATATTTTGGATATGTATTTGGAGAAGAAGTATTTTGCAGTTTGAGTTGGATAAGGCGTTAAAGCCCTTGGAATGTTTTCTGCTGGTACTAGTGAAGTACTAGCTCTTTCTTGTATTTTGCTGGATGGAGTATTTAAAACTTGAATATATGGTAATGCCGGAAATTCTTCAAGTGGAAGAAATTTATTTGAAATTTGAATAGGGGTAGTTTCAGTGTTTGGAATTATTACCTTTGCATAATCTTCTACACTCTGCATCTTTGAATTGTTGAATGATGATGCTGGTTTCTTAGACATGATGAATCCTTCCTGTAAGAAATTCACGAGTTAAAAAATCAGGTAATGAATTTTCTGAACCTTTAATATATTCTATATCAAATTCAAAAACTGAAAGTATTCATTGCCATCTTGCAAAGATTTGTTTTGAAACTAGATTTTGAATATCTTATTGAAGTACATCTTATGCAGATTTACAATCTATTTTTAACAAAAAAATTTTATTATACAAATCATCTTGAAATTTTGAAATACAAAGTACTATAGCTAAAATTTCTTTTTTAATTGTTGAATAATTCTTTTGAGCTGCCGTCCAAACTTTTGAAGTATATTTTACTAATTGAATTTTATTATTCATTTTTTGTTTTAGGATTCCACCGTATCCTATATCAGATGCATCTGTGTCAACAATCATTAAGGCATTTGGGTTTGGAATACCTAGACAAGGTAATGATTTAATTTTCTCTTTAGCTTCCTTAACTATTTTTGTATGTCTTTCAGACCATGGTGGAGGATTATTCTGTAATCTTTCATACAATGGTGCACATAATATTCGTAATTTAGGAAAGAAATCTGCTACATAATTTAAACATCCTAAAAACCTTTGTAATTGATTTTTATCTTTAATTTCATCTGGAAATTTACTACCAAATTCAAGTGCTCTATTAATAGGTCTAATAGTTCCTTTATTAATATCATGTCCTAAAAATCTAATTTGAGATTGAAATAACTTCATTTTTGATGCTGATATTACTAATCCATTTTGAACTACTAATTTAAAAAATATATTTAAATGTCTAAAATGCTCATCTATTGTTCTGGAATATATTAATATATCATCTATATATACTATCATGAATGTATATGCAGAAAATATGTCATTCATTATATTCTGGAATTCTGATGGTGCATTTTTTAGTCCAAATGGCATTACGTTCCATTCGTAATGTCCAAATGGTACTGTAAATGCTGTTTTATACTTATCTTTCTCATCTCTCTGGATTTGCCAATATTCAGATTTTAGATCAAATTTTGAATATACTTTTGCATTAAATAATCTGTTTAATAAATCTTTTTTGTTGGGTATAGGGTATCTTATCCATTTTAATACTTTATTTAAAGGTTTATAATTTATTACTAATCTTGGAACTCCTTTTTCTTTTTCTGCTTGATTATTGACGTAAAATGCTGAACAACTCCATGGAGATTTTGAAGGTCGAATTAATTTCTTATCTAATAATGATTTGATTTCTAATCTACAATGTGCTAATAATTCAGAATTCATTTGAATTGGCCTAGCCTTAGTTGGAATATTTCTTTCATTAAAATCTTTGTCATATGGTAATTGAATTATATGGGTTTTTCTTGACCAAAAAGCAGATGGATGATCTGCACATATTGATTCTTTAAATTTATTTTCTAATTCTGTAATTTTTTTGATTATTTATGGCCTTTGTAATTGTAATTCTATTTGCTTATAATTAATTTCTTCTTTTATTGAATTAATTTGTTGTTCACATTATTTAATTTTAAATATACTATGATCTTGTAATAAATTTAACTCTTTTTGTCAAACTGGGGTTACAAATTCAGAAGTTTTCTTTTTTCCCATAATTTTTATTGTTATTCCTTCTATTGTCTTTTTAAAAGGTGTTATTTGATATAGAAATGGATTTCCTAATATTATATCATTTGATAAATCTTCTACAATAATAAAAGTATGTTTAAAACAGTAATCATTATTACATATAAATCCATTTGATAATTTATTTTTTACTTTTAATGGATTTCCATTTGCAGTTAGTAATCTTTGATTTGTTTTCGTACAATATTTAATTGGAATTATTCCTGCCTTAATACAACTTTGATCTGCTCCACTGTCAATCATAGCTATACAAGTAATGTTAAAATCTTGAACTCCTATAGTTACGAATACATGCCATTTTTCTATATTTACTCTTTCAGTAATATTTAAATATTGTTTTTCATCTAATTGATCATTAATTTGAATTCCTTTGTTTATGTTTGAACTTTCTGGTTTATCTTCTTCTATCCCTTGATTTTGTATTAACGTTTTTGCTTCTAATTCTAGATTTTTGAATTGTAAGTTTGTAATATCTTGTTTTATGTTTCTTATGTCTAATTTTAGTTCTTTAATTTGTTCTTGTATTTCATTAGAATTCGAAATGGATCCCTGAATATTTGTACTTTGAGAATATTTATTATACAATTTTTCAAGACTAAATGGTTCCACAAATTCTGGTTTCTTATCCTCCTTTAAAATCAATTCTTTTAGCTTTACCAAATATTCTCGTTGTTCTTGTGGATCTTGAATTTTGTTAATAATTTCAAATAATATCTCTTGATTGCTTTTATCATTAATTATTACATTAATACACTGACATGGTGATGAATGGTCTAAATATTCTTCTTCTTCACTATCTGAATATATTCCTTCTATTTCTTGATCACTTTCACTTTCATTTGGTTGATCTTTGATCATTAATTTCATGATTTTGTCTTTTAATTCTTTATCTTCTTTTTTGTAAAAGATTTCATTAATTCGTTTTTGTGTTTTACAGTTGGTTGCAATATGTCCTGGTTTACCACATTTATAGCAAACAATTTTCTTTTTCTTATATTTCTTTTTCTTATAATCTCTTGAATTCCTTTGTTTTTGTTTGAACTTTCTGGTTTATCTTCTTCTAAATTTCATTACCCAACCATGATAATACTCTTGCAAAAATATTTAAAAAAATTAGAAGAAAATAACCCAAATCAAGCATCAACTAGTCATATACAAAACATACAGCAAACGAATTCAATAAGTGACGATGATACCGATAGTGAAAATAGTGAATTAGAAGAAATTCAAAATATTGAAGACGAATTCCAACCTGAAAATATAAATAGAATTAGAAAACCATATAGATATAAGAAATATAATAAAACAAATTATGCACCTTTTCAAATAAAAAATTATTACCCACAACTTAGACAGATCGAAAAGAGAGAGAAAAGAGAGAGCAAAAAGAAAACATAGTGAATAAAAGTAGTTATTTTCTTCGATAATGAATACATTCAAGATTTGCTAATTTATAGACAAAGAAAACCAGTCTATTACATTATATTGAAATTTATTTGAAATCCGGAATCTTTTGATCATTTGCCCATCTGCTTTTCTTCACATGATTGATGTTGAATCTGTCTTCTTTGATGTTGAATCTGTCTTCTTTATGTCATATCATGCTTTGGAATTTTACACTTTGGAATCTCTGAATATCTTGGCTTTCATCCCGTTTTGCTTTATTGCCTTCGTCCTTATCTTGAAATAACTCTATTTTGTCTTCTTGTCATAATAATTCTACCAGTATTGAATATTGTGGTCCTTTCCTTGCTGTCCTGATTGAATAGTATCTTCATAGCTGTCTTCTGTTTTGTAATGAACTTGAGGATTGGTTATCCCTAGTTCTCGTTTAATCATTAATATTGAAATATTTTGAGCTGCTTCTGAGTTTTGCATTATCTACTCAAGAGGATAGAGTAGTAGGGCAGAATCATGAAATTCAATTTGATGTCACTAATAATACACTCAATTCTGTTTATCACATAGGAAGATTAAATTTCAATAAATCATATACGGTTAAATTACATGAACAAGATATTAACTTTAGAGAAACTTCATAAACAATTAAATTATTATCTAGCATAGCAATCAATAAGTATAAACAACAAGGATATAAATATATTCATTATGGATTAGTCAAAGTCTTAGTTAAACCAATTCATCGATTAGGAATAGATAATCAAATATTTATAGCATTAAGAGATAATAGGTTCATAGATTACCATGATTCATTATTAGCTTTGATTCAAACTAATATCTGTGATGGTTCAATATCATTCAATTGTGTTCCTAATTTTTCTATTAGTTTATATGATGAATTAGTATTAGATTAATTAATTATGGATATTCAAATAGATCAAAATAAAATTAGTCAAAAAGTAGAAGTTTTGCAATATTATATTAAGTTTGTTTTAAATTATTTAAAATATTTATAGATCCTCAACTTAAATTAGAGCAATCTGAAAAACAGAAACCATACTGTTTGAAGAAGATGCAACTAAATCATCAATTTATATTCTAAAAACACTTAAATGGCAAGATATTACAATTTCCGAAACATTTAGATTACTGCCACCAATAGGACCAAGAAATATACAACAAAATAATCCAATTGAAATTGAAAAAGAAGACGATGGCAGTATAATAATATATTTTAGTAATATAAGATCTACTAGATGTGGATCAAATAAGATAGATTCATTAGGATTTTATCCTAAAATTCAAAATTCAAGATATTCAACATCTGATATTCCAAATATTACCCGAATTTTAGTCAACATACTAATCTTAGTAATAATCCTGAATTATATTCAGAGATTCCAATTCAAACTAGTCAAAAAATTCATTATAAATTACCAATTCTAGAAATAAGCTGTAAATTCAAAATAACACAAGTTTCGCCATAATGAACCCAAAACAGTCCCAAAACAGTTGTAAATTCAAAAAAAACAACCAAATAACAAAAGTTTCGACATAATCAACCTAAAACAGTCCCAAAACTGTTGAAATTTCTAAAAAAAACCAAATAAGTGAAGTTTCGACGTAATCGTCACAAAACAGTCCTAAAACAATTGAATTTTCTATAAAACAACAAAATAACACAAGTTTCGCCATAATGAACCTAAAACAGTGCCAAAACAGTTGTAAATTCAAAAAAAACAACCAAATAACACAAGTTTCGACATAATCAACCTAAAACAGTCCCAAAACTGTTGACATTTCTAAAAAACAACCAAATAAGTGAAGTTTCCACGTAATCGTCACAAAACAGTCCTAAAACAATTGAAATTTCTATAAAACAACCAAATAACACAAGTTTCGCCATAATGAACCTAAAACAGTACAAAAACAGTTGTGAATTCAAAAAAACAACCAAATAACACAAGTTTCGACATAATCAACCTAAAACAGTCCCAAAACTGTTGAAATTTCTAAAAAACAACCAAATAAGTGAAGTTTCAACGTAATCGTCACAAAACAGTCCTAAAATAATTGAAATTTCTATAAAACAACAAAATAACACAAGTTTCGCCATAATGAACCTAAAACAGTCCCAAAACAGTTGTAAATTCAAAAAAACAACCAAATAACAAAAGTTTCGACATAATCAACCTAAAACAGTCCCAAAACTGTTGAAAATTCTAAAAAACAACCAAATAAGTGAAGTTTCGACATAATCGTCACAAAACAGTCCTAAAACAATTGAAATTTCTATAAAACAACCAAATAACACAAGTTTCGCCATAATGAACCTAAAACAGTCCCAAAACAGTTGTAAATTAAAAAAAACAACCAAATAACACAAGTTTCGACATAATCAACCTAAAACAGTCCCAAAACTGTTGAAATTTCTAAAAAACAACCAAATAAGTGAAGTTTCGACGTAATCGTCACAAAGCAGTCCTAAAACAATTGAAATTTCTATAAAACAACAAAATAACACAAGTTTCGCCATAATGAACCTAAAACGGTCCCAAAACAGTTGTAAATTCAAAAAAACAACCAAATAACAAAAGTTTCGACATAATCAACCTAAAACAATCCCAAAACTGTTGAAATTTCTAAAAAACAACCAAATAAGTGATGTTTCGACGTAATCGTCACAAAACAGTCCTAAAACAATTGAAGTTTCTATAAAACAACCAAATAATACAAGTTTTGCCATAATGAACCTAAAATAGTCCAAATTGAGTATAAAAATTTATTTGAGATTCTGTATAGATATTAGGAATATTTTCTTGTTGACTAATATATTCTAACCATGAAAATAAAAGAAAATTAAACTTTTTATTTTGTAATTCTTTTTCCCATTCCTCTTGTAATTTTCTTTTGAATTTATCATCTAATTTATTCTACCAATTTCTTTTTTTGTATTTTCTTTATCATTAAAATCTTCTTGTAAATAAGTATAATTTCGTGTAAATATTCTATTAATTACATTTATAATTTGGTGTAAATATTTTTAAAAGCAGTACAAAGAAATGGATTAGTAATTTCAGCACCTAAGATGATAAGATGAAATTATTTCAATGTAAAATAAGATTTTTAGGACACGACATTTATAAAGGAACAATTAAACCAATCAATAGAGCTTTAGAATTTGGAGAAAAATTTCCAGATGAAATAAAATATAAGAATCAATTACAAAGATTTTTAGGATTTCTTAATTATGTTGCAGATTTCTTTCCAAAATTAAGAATATTTTGTGCATCTTTATATAAAAAATTACAAAAAAATCCAGAACCATGGACAGATAAGCATACTCAAATAATTAAAGAAGTAAAAGAAAAGATTAAATCTTTACCTTATTTAGGAATTCTACAACCTAATGTATTCATGATAGTAGAAACTGATGCATTTGATGTAGGATATGAAGGTATACTCAAACAAAAAATAGGCAATAAAGAACAATTAGTTAGGTTTACTTCAAAAGTATGAATAGGACCACAAAAGAACTATTCAACAGTTAAAAAAGAAATTCTTTCAATAGTCTTGTGTATTTCTAAATTTCAAGATGATTTATCTAATAAATTTTTTTTATTAAGAGTTGATTGTAAATCCGCAAAAGAAATTTTACAAAAGGATATTCAAAATTTAGTTTCCAAACAAATCTTTTCTAGATGGCAAAGAATTCTTTCTGTTTTTGATTTTGATATTGAGTATATTAAAGGTGAAAATAATTCATTACTAGATTTTCTTACTCGAGAATTTCTTACAGGAAAATATGTCAAAGAAACTTGAGCAGTTATTCAAGAACCAAAAGATGCAAAGCCCAGAAGACTATGCATCTAAGGTATTAATTTCAAAACCATTATCTCCAAATATTCAAACAAGAAATAAATTTATTCAACTTGAAGATTTTCGTCCTTTACCTTATGTTCAAATAGCAGCAACACCTTCAGCAAAACTACAACCTCAATCAAACACACAATTAATTCCATCTCCATCTCATACTCCAAGAGCTATGACCCCATTATCAATTCAACATACTCCAACATCCTCCACTCCAAAATCTCCTTACGTTTTGAAAGAAAAATTTGAGTATCTCCTTTTAACATCATTCAAAGTAGCTCCTGATATTCCAGTATTAAGAGCTTATACTCAAAAGTTTTTTACTCCATATTTCTTTTGGTTTTGTAAGATTCAACTAAAAATCAAACCTTTTACAAATTCATATTAGTAGATTCTGGTTCAACAGATATATTTCACAACAAAGATGAATCCGGACGAATTACTCATTCTAAATGCATTATTAAAAAGATTTTAAATTCAAGCAATTTTATAGATTTTCATAGTAAAATATCATTTTCTATTCCTTATAGTCCACAAGGGTATAATTATGAAGATTACAAACAAGCAGGGATAAAAGCTTTTTATATTAGACCATTTGATCATTCATGGTTTTTTACTTTTAACAAAGATTGTCAAAATAATTTTCCACTATGGTTTTATGATTGGTGGGATACCCATTCTTGTTCTACGAAAATTTAGGTTATGAATATTTTTTTGAATAATATTTTTATGAATATTTTTATTCATAAAATAGTATTAGTCACAATACCATTAATCAAATGCACTTTTACCAATATTGCCATTTGGCCCCTACAACAAGAAGTTAAATTGGCAACCATTCACTTTTATATATCCCATGGATTTTTAGTGATTTTTTTCTCCGTCACAGAACCATTCCTTCACCGCCATTACTCAGCCATAACCGCAACTAAAGCATCTCAATGAAGAATCAAAAGCGTGGTCTTCTGTAGAATATCTCCACAACTTCAGTATCTTCCCAAACTTGTCTTCAATCGTTAGAAATTCTCTTCATTATCATCAAGTAAATAAACCATAGTTCTCCTCCCCCTAGAATTTGAAAACCCAAATTTGAAATAAATTTGTTTTCCTTTTTTTGAGCAGAAATGGAGGTGGAATCAGCTGCAACATTGGTTTTCTGTGGGAAATCTAATTGGGAGAATGAATTAGCCTTATCATTAAAGAGTAATAATTCTTTGAAACTTGCCGATGATAGTCCACTTTTGCTTCGTTTGAATTCAGAGATTGAAACGACGTTGTCCTTCTGCAACAATTGAATGTTTTGAGTCAAGGATTATATGGATGCTCTTTCGACTTCATGCTTTGGAAAATTTTTAATTTACTCTCCTAGATTAGGCTCCATGCATGACGTTGTTTCGTGGTAAGCTTTTTATTTTTTTAATTTTTTATGTGAAAAAAATTTAAATTTTTACAATAAGTGATTGGAAGCTGATAAAGTTTCGAGTTTATTTATTTACTTTGTTTTTTGTGTGTGAAAAGTTTTAGAATCTTATTTAAAAAGTTTTGCATTTTTGCTCCTTTTGTTTTTTGGGATTTTATAATTTATTGACTTGTGAATTTCACTGCTAGTTAACATTTTCCTGCAGGAAAAAAAGTTGAGATGGAATAGAATTAAGTAATTACAAATCGATCTACTAATTATTGGAATCTTTTCAATTTAGTAATGTTTTGGGATTTCTCACACTGCTGAAAGTTTGAAAATTTATACATAATTTTTGAATGTAATTGCTAAAAGTTGGTAGTTTATGACTTTTCTCTTCTTAGAAGATGAAATTTTAACTGTTTTAGTTTATTAACTCTTATGGCAGCAATTTTGATGAGTTGGTAATTGGAGTTTGCATTGCTGATGTGCAGATGAAATGGAGAGGTAGCATTATGGCTAACTAGATTTGAATGTGGTTGTTTGAAATTAGCGTTTGCATTTTATTGTGGTTGTAATGCGTGTGATTTGATTTGGGATTATGAAGGTAGGGAAAAAAATGAGTGGGAATCTCCAAAAGGATGCCTAATGTTTTCCTTTATTACACAAATGGAGTTGGCAGAATGGTGCCACTTGTGCAATATGTGGTCAGTCTGGCTGTTACAGAGGCAATTAAGGATCTTTTCAGCAAAATGTAGGTGATTTTGGTTGAACTCACATTTAAGTATTCAATCGTTCATTTTGTTATTGGATGATGGAAGATATTATTTGGTATCAGAGCCAAGTTAGCAATCTTTTGACACTTTAAATTCATTTCTCTTTAAAGCACACTTAGATTAGTAAATCAACATTTGGATTTGCAAAGTATAAGGTTTGGCAAGCAGTTTGAGTATCTGTAAGACCGTTGGTAAGCCGTTGCTAGGATAGCTGAAGGTGTTCCAAGCAAGGTACAACTGTGTTCCCCATATATTCTGCACTCTCATTGTTGTATTAACTAATCCAGGTACGTTTTAAATTGTTATGAGTTTAAATAGTTTTAAAAAATTGTTTATATTTGGCAAAAATACTAATCAAGAAGTAAATGAAAACATTAATCAAAGTCATGAGATTCAATTTGATATAACTTCAAAAACATTAAATTCTGTATATCATACAGGAAATTTGAGTTTCAATAATGCATATTCAATTAAGATTCATGAACAAGATCTAACTTTTAATGAAACGTCTAAAACATTAAGGTTATTATCTAGTATTGCTATAGAGAAATATAAATCACAAGGTTTTAAGTATATTCATTTTGGATTAATAATGGTAGTTGTTCAACCTTTGCATAGATTAGGTATAGATAATCCAATATTTATAGCTTTAAGAGATAAAAGATTATCTAATTATAAAGATTCAATACTTGCTTTAATTCAAACTAATATTTGTAATGGAGCAATATCATTCAATTGTGTTCCTGACTTTATTGCTAGTTTAGATGATGCTTTAATATTAGATTCAGTAGTAATGGATATTCAAATAGATAAACATAAAATAGATCCAAGAAGTCGTAGTTTTGTAATAATATATAAACTATGTTATAAATTATTAAAAACCTATATTGATCCAAAACTTAAAATAGAACAACCTAATAAAAATGAAACTTTATTATTTGAAGAAGATTCCACAAAATCGGCTGTGTATATACCTAAAACTCTTAAATGGGAAGAAATAACTATTCCTCAAACCTTTACAATAATCCCTCAAATTCAATCAATAAATGTTCAACAAAATAATGCATCTAGAATAACTGAACAAGAAGATGGGAGTATATTAATTCAGTTTGATGAAATAAGATCTAAACGATATGGAGCCAACAAAAACATAATGCAACTTCCAAGATATTCAACATCAGACATTCCAACCCTAAGACGATCATTTAGTCAACATACGAATCTGGATAATACACCAGACATCTATTCTCCATCTCTTTCAGGAAGCCAAAGAATTCATTATAAAGCCCCAATACCTGACAAAACTTTGCATCCATTCACAATGAAAAGAGCATATGATGGACATCTTTTGTGTGAAAATGTGTTTATGCTTGCAAATGAGAGAATTGGGAGAGTGTTGAGAAAATGTGTATTGGTGTATTGTGTGATGAAAGATGTAGCCATGACAAAACTTTGTGCTTTACAAGTTACATGCATTCCATACAAACACTCTACACTCATCACACAAAGCACTTACAATTGCATGCAAAAGTTTGACACATTCACTACATTTCCCCACAACACACATGCACGACACCTTGGACGGCCGTCACTCCTGACAGCCTTCACAAGCACACACTACACAAAAAATGGCTTGGCGGTCTCCAAGCACAAACACAAAAGGGCATGGCGACCGCCACCCCATTTACACTCCACTCACTACCTTTGCACCCACTCACTCATACATTCATGGATACACTCACACACACTTCACTCATGCATCAACACATTACACTTGCACCAGCATACACATCAACACAAACACATCACACAAACACACAAACAAGCACAAAAGGCTTGGCGGGCGCCAAGCCTAAATCACAAAATCAAGGTGGCACCCGCCTCCTCACACACTAACACACACTCAAAAACATGCACAACAACTTCACCCACTTCATTCATACATTCTTGCATATACTTACACTCATTTCACTTACCCACCATTAACACATACTTGCATCAACAAATTACACTTACACTCACTTCATGAATACACACAAATTCACTACAATGCACACAATACACTACACATCACTCACTTACTCATGCATTCTGTTATCACACTTGCACTATATTCATCACTCACGCATTACACTCATATCACTACACTTGCGCACTTGAAAACACTACACCACACACACAAACACAAAAAGGGATTGGAGGGCGCCAAGCCCAAACACAAAATCACCTTGGCGCCCGCCATGTCACATACTAGCACACACTAAAACACACACATACACTTAACATAATGCACTCCATTTCAACTAATCAACCACTACATACACTCACACTTAACTACACTAGCACTTCACACCTCACTTCATGATCACAAATGCACCAAATTCCCTTCACACATAAAACACCATGGTGGGCGCCATACCCAAACAGCCAAAACAAGCTTGGCGCCCGCCCCTACACACACTAACTCACCTCACATTTCACACACTACACTAACATCATACACTTGCACTCATGCATTCGGTCATCTCATTTGCACACTTGCACTCATCACTTAGGCATCCTTAACATACACTTTCACCTCACAACTCACAACACATGATACACTAAGCATACACAACACAACACATACACACTACACACTAAATCATAGTGGCGGCTGCCACACACAATCACAAAATCAAGGTGGCGACCGCCACCACACACAATCACACACCACAAAACACACACTCATGCACAAATGCATCAACACTTCATAAACTTTTGCACACACACATGGCATGGTGACGGTAATTCATATGATCACAATGTGTTCATGGTTTTGCATTGCTAAGTCTTAATGCTTAAGTCATGGGTAGACCACGTGCCTCACTTATTATCTGGGTATCATTTTCAGGGACACGTGGAGGGATCGAAGAACGAGAGAAAGAGCTGAGTGGTCACGATCAAGCTACAGGAGAAGGAGAAAGTATAAAAGGAAAGAGGAAGCAACCCTAAGGAGGGGGTCGGCCGTGAGGATATTGAATCAGGAGTATTTTTGCAAAGAACGAGAGAGAAAAATCCACAATTGCAAAGAAGAGAGAGAACACCATAGATTCATTACTTGTTCTGCTTTTTGTAATTTGTGGGTTTAAGCCGATCAACATGATCGGCTAATTTCACAGTATTGTCTTGAGGACTTCATAGATGTGGGTCTTAACTTGTCTGAGATATTTGTATTGTTTTATCTGTGAATTTATTCAATCTCTATTTCTTCATGTTTAATTCGATGGCCTTTTGCAAAAATCACCAAAATCCATTCACGATCTGCGGTACCCACTGAGACCGATGTGGGTTTACCAACGATAAATTGGGTATACATGATTTGAATCGGGAATTGAATTTATGTGAGTTTCAAGATCTGTTTATTGTGAGATTTTCTTTTATGCATTAACCAATGGCAAATGAAATCAATTTAAAGGAAAGACTTGAGATGATTATTGTGATGAGATCTGAATGCTTGAATTAAACAACTGCCCTACCAAGGGAGAGGTTTGAGGACAGGACTAGGGTTAATTCATATATTAGAGATCTGGGAATTTAAGGTAGCACCGAAGGCTTGCCCTACCAAGGGAAGCTCTAGGGGTTTGTGAAATAGAAATCGTGAGAACCACCCGGTAGATCGATTCTAGGTCACTAGAAGCTAAGTCTCCTCACATAACCACACACATCGATGATGACAAGTACAAATCCATATTGAATGAATCCCCCTCAAGGCAATACGCTCAGTCTATCTTGATTTCATTTGAGACCAGTTGTCGATCTTAGTTTCTTTGTCTTTGATTTCATTTTGTGTAGTTGACATTTATGTTCCTTACACATATTAGTTGTTTTTATCACACCATTTTCCTTGTTGTTTAATATCACATTTCGAGATTTGGACACACACCTCTCCCTGAGGATACGATACCCACTCACTGCTTCTACAGAGTTATTGAGTCTGGGTTAAATTGACGAGCCCACAACAGCTCGTGTCAATTTTTGTCGCCGTTGCCGGGGAGAGGCTTAGTGCTAGAGATTGATTGTGATAGTTTTTGTGTTGGAGTATATGTTGTTTAATTGTTTTGAAGTTTGTTGAGTCTTGATTTTACATTATTGAGTTGTTACCCTACGTGCAAATTTTTGTCGATTTTGGTACTATTGATCCATCTACTTGTGTGGGATTTTTGAATTCTCACATAGAAACCTTAGTTCATGCAACCTGGTGCAAGACTACGGGGAGAAGGTCCAGAGTTTGAGTTGGATTTTGAATTACAGAGGACTTTGAGGCAAAGGAGAAGGGCATTAGAAATGGCTGATCAGGGTGATGAGAGAGTTAGACCTCAACCTAGTGAGGAGAGAGTAAGACCACAACCTCCTAGGTTTGGAGACCATTTCGCAGTAAGCTTTGAGAGGAGGAATAATCGCCAAGGAATAGACGTAGAGAGCTATCAAATCCCAACCCAAATCGTCTCCATGATCACCCAAGGACAAATTTTTCAAGGCCTGAACAATGAAGATCCGAACGAGCATTTAGATTGGATCTTGGGACTCTGTAACACCTTCAAACTGCAGAGGGTCACGCCTGATGACGTGAGAAGAGTTTTGTTCCCACTATCCCTCAAAGGGAAGGCGAAACACTGGTTCAATTCAATCGGGGGACAGTCCATAGCCACTTTTGAGGAACTGGAAAGAAATATTTTGGCCAAGTACTTCCCTCCAGCCAAATTAGAACGGATGAGGATGGAGATTCGCAGTTTCCAACAGCAAGATGGGGAGACGTTTAAGGAAGCATGGGATAGGTTCAATGACTTACTCCGGCAGTGTCCAAACAACGACCTTGGGGAGGTCACAGAGCTCAACACCTTCTTCAAAGGGTTGTCACCAGAAGCCTCACTGATGGTTAAGGCTTGTGCCAACGGGGCCTTGAAAGACAAGAGTGTGCCCGAGGTTAGGGAACTCTTCGACTCAATTGCGGATGACGAATATCTGTTCCTAGAGGCCAAAAAAACACCGATGAGGAAGCAACGAGGGGTATTGGATCTGGATGAGGAGACTTCCTTGGAGGCAAAAATCGAGGCTCTAACAAGACAAGTTCAGACCTTAAAAGCAGCAAAGATAGCCCCAGTGCTATCATGTGGTTTATGTAAAGGGGAACACCACACCGATGAATGTGAGCTCACACAGGAGTCTGTTCAATATGTTCAGAATTACAACAACAGACAGCAGTATGGACAGCAATATGGAGGCTATAAAAACCAGTCGGGTCAAGGTACTTGGGGACACAACCATCAAGGCCATCAGCAAAGACAGTACTTCCAATGTGGGGAATCAAGCAACAGCAACAGGGAACCGAGGAAGACCAATGAGGAGATGATGCTTCAAACGATTTTGGACAAGATGGACATGTATGAAAAGGAACAATCGGATACTAAATCTCAAGTGAAAAACTGTGAAGTAGCTATAAAGAACCTGGAGGTGCAATTGGGCCAGGTGGCCAAGGCAGTACATCAGAGACCCCATGGGACTCTCCCAAGCGATACTGAACCAAATCCAAAAGGAAAAGGACCGGAAGTCTGTAATGCCATAACTCTAAGGTGTGGAAAGGAATTAAGGGAAAACAAGAGAGATCATACTGAGGAGGATCCAGTGGATGAAGCCGTGGAAGAGACCAATGTGGAAACCCTTAAGGAGGATGAACCAGAGAAGGAAACTGTAAGGGAAAGTGAGAAAGCACCAGAGGCTAAAAAGAAGAGGGGAACCCCCAGTCCTTACAATTACCCAGAGTATGCACCATTACCCCCATACCCTCAAAGAGTTCCACCTCAAAGCCAAGAAAGGAGCCCAGTTCACAATGTTCTTTGATATGGTAAAAAATGTGAACGTGAATGTACCACTGTTGGACTTGGTGACAGCCATGCCCAGATATGCAAAATTCTTGAAAGACCTGATTGCCAACAAGGAACAAATCTTACAGTGTGACGTCCCAGTTCCACTCAAGGGGGAGAGTCAAGCGTGGGTGAACAATGAGCTACCTCCCAAGCTCAAGGATCCTGGAAGCTGCACTATACCATGTACAATTGGGACTCGATTCTTCAACAAGGCCCTATGTGATCTAGGAGCGGGTATCAATTTAATGCCCTTATCTATTGCAGAGGATGTGGGACTTGGTAATAAGATAAAACCTGTGGCTGTACTCCTTCAATTGGCTGATAGATCCCTTGTACAACCAACAGGGATGGTAGAAGATGTGTTGGTATCAGTTGACAAGTTTTTACTTCCAGTGGATTTCATCATTTTGGATATGGAAGAGGACCAAGAGGTGCCTCTCATTTTTGGGAGACCTTTCTTAGCCACAGGGGATGCTCTCATAGGGGTAAAGAGTAAGACCATCACATTCAGAGTGAATGGAGATCAAGTGGTCTTCAATGTGGACTACGTGATGAAATACCATAAGTCAGTGGAGCAGTGCTGCTCTGCACACCTCGTGGAAGGTAATATTCATCTCCTTGAACTGGAACATAAACATAAATTTTTTCTCGCTTTGCTTGAATCTTCATGCCAAGACAACGATGAATCAATTGAATCTTCTTTGAATGATGAAGATATTGAGATATTGCATGAACTGTCAAATTTGATTGAATATTGTGTAATAGATGAATCTGTTGCAGAAATGGGTCTTGAAAATGCTCTTGATGAAAATGTTGGCAGTGATGCAATATGTGAAATGTTAACAAACTCTGTTATTGAAACTGATGAACATGTTGAATTGAAGCCCACTGAGGTGAGGCAAGAAAGTTTTGAGTGTAGGAATAAGAAGTTGCTGCCCTCCATTGTGAGACCACCCAAGTTGGACCTGAAACCTCTGCCTTCGCATCTGAAGTATGCATTTCTTGGGGAAAATGAAACCCTCCCTGTGGTGATATCATCTACGTTGGAACAGTGTCAAGAAGAGAAACTGTTGGAAGTGCTGAGAACGCACAAGGAAGCTATTGGCTGGACCATAGCAGATATCAAGGGAATAAGCCCCAGCATTTGTATGCATAAGATTTTACTGGAAGAGGGGTCTATTCCGACGAGAAAAAGGCAAAGAAGGTTGAACCCTCAGATGATGGAAGTAGTAAAAAAGGAAATCATCAAGTTGCTCGATTTTGGTATGATATTTCCTATCTCAGATAGTGAGTGGGTTAGCACGGTGCAGCGTGTGCCCAAGAAAGGGGGGGTGGCTGTGGTGACTAATGAAGCAAATGAAATGTTGGCCACCAGGATCATTAATGCATGGAGAATATGCATGGACTACAAAAAGTTGAATAAAGCTACCAGAAAGGATCACTACCCTCTACCTTTCCTTGAGCAACTGCTGGATCGCATAGCTGGGTTCCTCTATTATTGCTTTCTCGATGGTTACTCCGGATATAACCAGATTGCCATTGACCCAAAAGATCAGGAGAAAACAACTTTTACCTGCCCCTTTGGAACTTATGCTTACAAGAGGATGCCATTTGGACTATGTAATGCACCAGCCACCTTTCAACGCTGCATGATGGCAATATTCCAGGACATGGTGAAAAATATCATAGAGATCTTCATGGATGACTTTTCAGTGTTTGGGATGACATTTGAGGGTTGCTTGGAAAATTTGTCTCTAGTGCTTAAGAGGTGTGTGGACACCAACTTAGTTTTGAACTGGGAAAAGTGTCAGTTTATGGTGAATAAAGGGGTTGTGCTGGGACATAAAATTTCACAAGCTGGATTGAAAGTGGATAAAGCCAAGGTGGAGGTTATAGCCAAACTCCCAGACCCAACCAATGTGAAAGGGGTGAGGAGTTTCATGGGACATGCTGGTTTTTATAGAAGGTTCATCAAGGATTTCTCAAAGGTGGCCAAACCATTGTGTACGTTGCTAGAGAATGACACTCCCTTTGTTTTTGATGAGAAGTGCAAAGAGGCCTTTGAGTTGTTAAAAACCAAACTGGTAGAAGCACCTGTGATAGTCACTCCAGTGTGGGGGGAGCCTTTCGAAGTGATGTGTGATGCTAGTGACCACGCGGTAGGAGCTGTACTAGGTTAAAAGAGAGGGAAAATCTTCCATGCGATCTATTATGCAAGCAAGCTGCTGAATGGAGCGCAACTCAATTACACCACCACAGAGAAGGAAATGTTGGCTGTGGTGTATGCATTCGATAAGTTCAGAGCTTAGCTCCTGGGGTCCAAGGTCATAGTTCAAACTGATCACGCGGCTCCCAAGTACCTTATGGCGAAGAAGGAAGCTAAGCCGAGACTAATACGTTGGGTACTGCTACTTCAAGAGTTTGATGTTAAAATCAAGGACAGAAAAGGTTGCGAAAATGTGGTAGCAGACCACTTGTCAAGATTGGAAGTAGGAGCCACGAGTGAGGACCAACTACAGTTGTGGATCAAGAAAAATTTCCCAGACGAGCAAATCTTCAAGGTTCACACTCGAGTACTACCATGGTTTGCTGAGTTGGCCAACTATGTTGTAGCGGGACAAATACCACCATACTACTCTAGTGATCAAAAGAAGAGGCTCAAGCATGATGCTCAATATTATTTTTGGGAAAGTGGTAACCTGTACAAGAGATGTAGTGATCAGGTGATTAGAAGATGTGTCCCCGAAGAAGAGAAAGAAGGAATTCTTAGAGCTTGCCATGAATCCCCCTTTGGAGGGCATTTTGGAGGAACAAGGACTGGGTACAAGATCTTGCAAACAGGGTTCTATTGGCCACACATATTCAAGGATTCGAAGCTTTGGGTGAGCCAGTGTGGCAGATGCCAACGCGTAGGAAACATATCCAGTAGAGATGAGATGCCTCGCAACAACATATTGGAAGTGGACTTATTCGATGTTTGGGGCTTGGACTTCATGGGGCCATTCCCACGATCTTGTGGGAATGAATACATATTGGTTGCTGTTGACTACGTGTCTAAGTGGGTAGAAGCTGCCGCAATGCCACACAATGACAGTCGAAGTGTACTGATATTTGTTAAAAGAAACATTTTCAATAGGTTTGGAACCCCAAGAGCCATCATTAGTGATGGAGGAACCCATTTTTGTAACAAAGTCTTCAACACTCTCTTGGCAAAATACGGGGTACAACACAAGGTTTCTACAGCATACCACCACCAAGCAAATGGACTGGCTGAGGTCTCTAATAGAGAAATCAAGAGGATCTTGGAGAAGGTAGTTAATCCTGGAAGAAAAGATTGGGCACTCAAACTTGATGATGCATTGTGGGCTTATAGAACAGCCTACAAGACCCCAATTGGAGCTTCACCATTTAGGCTTGTTTTTGGGAAGGAATGTCATCTCCCGATTGAGTTGGAACACAAGGCTTATTGGGCAGTACAGAAATTGAACATGGACTTGGGATTGGCTCAGGAGGGAAGAATGATGATGCTGAATGAATTGGATGTGTTCAGATGGAATTCATACATCAGTGCAAGTCTCCATAAGGAGAGAACAAAAAGGTGGCATGATGCCAAAATCAAGGTGAAGGAATTTGAAGTTGGACAACAAGTGTTGGTGTATGACTCAAGGTTGAGACTTTTTCCTGGTAAGCTTAAATCCATATGGGTTGGACCATTCACCATCACCAAGATTTTCCCATATGGAGTTGTTGAGGTGCAGAAGGAAGCTTCTGGGGCATGTTGGAAGGTTAATGGACATAGAGTGAAAATATTCAAGACAGCTTTGGAAGAGAAGGGACAAGCTCAGTCCTTGATGAACCCCAATCTTTTTCGAAACTCCTTCATGTCTGGCTGAGGACAATAAACCAAGCGCTAGATGGGAGGCAACCCAATCATTTAAATTCTTGTCTTTGATTTGTTTTACTTTTGTAGTTGTGTTTTTCTTCTATAATGTGATTGAATCTCACCTCTTATATCTTTTTGTAGGGAAATTATATCTGGATGTCACGGGTCACAGAGAATATTATCTATCTCATCCAAGGACAAGAACAAAATTCGGAAATGCATTAACTGATACAGAGGGAAATCTTTGACTCTTCTGTGCTTCAAAGATTTAAGATCATATCTTTTGCTCTTTGATTCTAGCAAGCATGCAGTGCAGGAAAGAATCGAATCAACAGCTGGAAAGACTGGAAGATCATAGCTCACATGAGAACAGGAAAGATTCATGCATACATTCATCACATCACACTACATTCCAAATCATGTCATGCACACTTGGGCCGAATAATGCAAAAAAGACTCCTTATCGAATACATTCACTAAAGTGAGATGATGTTATGTAAGAATGAGGGCCCACAAAACAAGACAAAAGCTGTAGGAAATGTGAGATAGCCGAGAGCCCGTGACTAGATTAGACATCAATTTGGTTGCATGCATTTTGGCAAGTGAGTGTTTTGTCTTGTAGTAAAATCACATGTCATTGTCCACATATTATGGCCGAATCATGCATGTGAAATTCTTGTATAAATATTCCACACCATGCATCCAAATTTATTAATTGTGCATCCACCCCTGTGAAATTCGGCAGAGAGAGCAAGAGGAGAAACCCATTTTCAAGACCAAGGAGCTGCATTATCTTTCTTCCATTTACGTTGCATTTAAGTGCATTACTCTCCAAACAAGTAAGTCTTCCACTTTGAGCTTTCATTGAATTCCATTTGCAAAATTCATGACATTTTATATGCCTACTGTGGTATAGAATGAATGACCGAAACTGATGATATATGGATGAGGGATTCATGAATTAATTTGTAAAGTGAGGTATAATCATGATTTAACATTTTAAAATGTGAAAAAAAAAAATTCTTGCTGGAGAACCAATCAAGTGAAACACGAATTTTGGGCATAGATGTTGAGGTAAATGCACAGTACTATGGAACAATGTAGGAATTCTATGACTAGTTTTGGTCCTTGACTCTAGTCTTAATGCTGAAATCTCATTGTGAGAGTGTGTGTAGTTGTTGTTGTTAGCAGATTAATTTGAGTCATGGTCATAGAGCGAACATGGAGAATGGGAAACATGTTGAAGTGGCCGAATCTTGCACATATACTTGACATGACTTGACAAAATTTTGGAAGCTTATGACTTGTGCTTTATCATCTTGTCCTCTAGTCCATTACTTGTTCTTATATTTTAGTTACACACAACCGATGCTTGCATGATGATTCTCACCATAAATGCCATATTCTCATGTCATGCTTAACATGAAATGAAATTTGGGTGTCCATTTCTTTCCAAAATTTTCAACTTACATTCCCTTGGTGCAAATCATGTGAAGAGAGAAAACCCTCCATGTAATTACTGTCTGCCACAGTTGAGTGTTTGGGTCATAACTTTCTCAGCCCAGCTAGGAAATGAGTGATTCAACGGGCTGTAGAAAGCTAAGACTTATAGCTACAACTTTTGTGTTTTAAACTTTTCCAAATTCATAGTGCAGTAGGGCATTTTTTTTTGGTTGACAGTTGCTGCACAATCACAACACAGATTTCTTCATTCATGCACTCACTATCATTGCACTTTCACCACACTTATAGCTATTTGCTCACGACTCTTAGTATTCAAAATGTTCTTTATGTGACCTACAAGTTGTGTGTTTGTGTGCAAGAGTGAATGTTGAAGTCAAATTATATTGCGATGAAATTACCCAGTACAGAATGTGCCTCTTGTTGTTGGATACAAAATGCATATACCAAATTTGATTTGGATTATTACTTTGTAGGTACCATGCCTCCCAAGAAGGGTTCAAGTGCCTCAACCTCTAACCAAAGAGGCGCGAAAGGGAAAGCTAAGGTTATCATGCCCGACCCTACATCGGATGAATACAGTTTCTCAGATGAAGAATTTTTACCAGACGATGTTGAGGAAGAAGAAGAGGAGGAACAAAATCCCGAGGCGAAAAAGAGGAGAACTGCACCTACACCACGCTTCTTCAGTGAATCAGCTCAGGATAAGTTCTGCGATTTTGGGGTGAGGCCTATCCACACCGAGAGGCCGTTTATGGTCACTGAGAAATCATTCTGCGATATCATCATAAGCTATGGATGGCAATTGTTAACAGTGGCTCCGGAAAACTGTAATGTGGCCATTGCGAAAGAGTTCTACGCTAATGCTGCTGGCATGGAGGCGAAAGATATCAGGGCAAAAGGTATATATGTGCGAGGAAAATTCTTAAAGATAACCAGTCAAGAGGTAAACCAGCACTATGGCCTAAAAAACTATCAGAGGGATGAGCTAAGTGCATTGAAGGAGGCAGGAAACCCAGATATAGTGTTGCAAGCACTAGGCATTCCGGGATCTGACTGGGACAGGAATCTTTGTGGTAACCCCAAGTCTGTCAAGCTAAAACATTTAACTGCTGAGGCCAGGACTTGGCTCCTATTCGTCAACTCAAGACTCATGCCGACAACTCACAACACTCAAATCAGAAAAGAAAGAATATATCTTCTGTATGCCATTAAGAACAAGCTCACCATAGACTTTGGAAAACTTGTCGTGAAGTATATTCAAAATGCCATAGAAGACGAGGGCGAACCAATGTTTTTCCCACATTTCTTAATGGAATACGCGGTGAAGCAAGGAGTGAGAATTAATCCAGGGAAGGAATGCAGAACGACAACTGGGCCCATCCGGGACAGTAACCTAAGACATTATCAGCAAGTTGAAAAAGCCGAAAGAGAAAGAAGAGAAAACCAAGCCAGAGAGAGGGCGAGAGAGCATCTGATAGTTGAGGAACAAGAGCAAGTCCCAGAGGAGCTAGAACAGCATGAGCCTAACGTACCAGCACCCCAAGTGTTCCAGGACTTCACCCAAATGCAGAACGCCCTGGCGGGTCTTCAAGCGTCACTGACAGAACAGCACAATTCAGTGATCCGCCACATTGATGCTATGGATGATAGGGTGAGCCATTTCCAAGCAAATGTGGAAACAAGGTTGGATTCAATGATGCAAGAGCATCAAAACCAGTGGAATGGAATGGATGCCAGACTAAATCAGTGCCAAACCCAAGTACATAATCTAAACTTGATGATGGTGTATCACCACCAAACGAGGGGTCCAAACTCTTATTTCCCCCCAATGGAAGAATTGGAGACGCAAAGGACGATAGTGGACACCTCAAGCAGTAGGAGGGTGATGATGCAACAAGGGAGGAGTGTGCATCCTGGGAGTAATACTTCCAACTTCAACAACTCTCCCAACGTCAGAGGCCTGACTCCCCCATTTTCTGGTTTTTCTCGGTTTGCCAACCAACCACCTCCACCTGGCACATAAACAGGCCAGTATCACTCATTTCTTCCAAATTGAAGTAATTGCATGATACAAGTGTGGGGGGAAAAGGGAGTGAGAAGAGTGTGGGGGTAATTCCTGGGTTGTTGATGTTGTGCAAATTCTGGGTTGTTGATGCTCTCTAATTTATGGGTTGTTGATGCTTTCTAATTTCTGAGTTGTGAATTCTCTGAGTCATAGATGTTGTTGTGTTCTGGACTACTGAGGCTGTTCATTGTCTGAATTGTTGAGGTTGTAAGCTATGTTTATTTTGAGTTGATGCTGAGGTTATGTAAGTCCTTAATATTTGTGTGTGTACATCATGATATTGGAAGTGTGATGTATTGAATGCTTTGAAATTATAATGGAAGAAGTGTGAGGTAAGGGTCTGTGAAACTGTGTGATGATGTGTGAAATTGTTTTAGTGTGGTTCTTGTTGGTTGAGAGGGTAGAGAGAATTTCTGATATCATGTAATTGGTGTGGTTTAGTGTTGTTGGTGAAAAAGTAGAAAAGGCAGTAGCCTAGTCATGGTTGTAGCTGTGGTTCGTTTTTCAATCATAATGAATGTGAGATGTTGTTGTGTTGTGAAAAGGTTGTCATACTCACCATCCAACGCACTTGCACTCCAAATATCATCATTCAATGAACATTATTTATCTTATGCATGTGAAATTTTTTCTGTTCCGTAATCCATACTTTTCATATCTTTTGTTGAATAAGGTAAGATAGAAACACCAACACTTTGATTGACATAGGAGAGAACTCATGAATCTTTAAATGTGTATGTGCTTTCTACTCGTAAACACTTCTTTTTGCATTTTGAATATACAGTCTATTGAAGACACATGCGAATATGGAAATGTTTGAGTATTGAGATGGAAACAGAAAGAAAAGCCAAATGTCGAATAAAGGGAAAAAATAGCCACAAAACCCTGGCAGCCAAGCACCAAAGTGTGGCATCAACAATAAGCACCAATGTGCATTGAATAAGGGGGAAACCCCAGTAAGCTTAAGCTTAGTCAAATGGTAGCTCTTATGTTGAAGTGTTTGTATGTGTGGACAACAAGATTGTAGTGCAAAAGGTTCTTTATTAAGTGTCTACTTGAGTACTCTGCATAGATGCGATAAAGGGGCATGAGAAACTCTCAGCACACACAACATGTTGGCGGTTTGGTCTTTATTCGCTGCACCTTATTCACCAATTGGTATAACTCAATGGATGACGAACTTGTACTACGCAGTTTTCTATTTCTGCATGCTAAAATTTCATGGAATGGAGTAATGATGATATTTGGAAGTGCTGGTTGTGAAAATGAGTGAGAATGTGTAATTGAATTCTTTGCTCGGGACTAGCAAAGGTTTAAGTGTGGGGGGTTGATAAGTTGTGTGTTGCACCAACTTATTTGTTCTTATTTGTTCTTCTTACTTGAACTTTGCATGCATTCACAATGAAAAGAGCATATGATGGACATCTTTTGTGTGAAAATGTGTTTATGCTTGCAAATGAGAGAATTGGGAGAGTGTTGAGAAAATGTGTATTGGTGTATTGTGTGATGAAAGATGTAGCCATGACAAAACTTTGTGCTTTACAAGTTACATGCATTCCATACAAACACTCTACACTCATCAAACAAAGCACTTACAATTGCCATGCAAAAGTTTGACACATTCACTACATTTCCCCACAACACACATGCACGACACCTTGGACGGCCGTCACTCCTGACAGCCTTCACAAGCACACACTACACAAAAAATGGCTTGGCAGTCGCCAAGCACAAACACAAAAGGGCATGGCGACCGCCACCCCATTTACACTCCACTCACTACCTTTGCACCCACTTCACTCATACATTCATGGATACACTCACACACACTTCACTCATGCATCAACACATTACACTTGCACCAGCATACACATCAACACAAACACATCACACAAACACACACACAAGCACAAAAGGCTTGGCGGGCGCCAAGCCTAAATCACAAAATCAAGGTGGCGCCCGCCTCCTCACACACTAACACACACTCAAAAACACGCACTACAACTTCACCCACTTCATTCATACATTCTTGCATATACTTACACTCATTTCACTTACCCACCATTAACACATACTTGCATCAACACATTACACTTACACTCACTTCATGCATACACACAAATTCACTACAATGCACACAATACACTACACATCACTCACTCACTCATGCATTCTGTTATCACACTTGCACTATATTCATCACTCACGGATTACACTCATATCACTACACTTGCACACTTGAAAACACTACACCACACACACAAACACAAAAAGGGATTGGCGGGCGCCAAGCCCAAACACAAAATCACCTTGGCGCCCGCCATGTCACACACTAGCTCACACTAAAACACACACATGCACTAAACATAATGCACTCCATTTCAACTAATCACCCACTACATACACTCACACTCAACTACACTAGCACTTCACACCTCACTTCATGATAACAAATGCACCAAATTCCCTCCACATATAAAACACCATGGCGGGCGCCATACCCAAACAGCCAAAACAAGCTTGGCGCCCGCACCTACACACACTAACTCACCTCACATTTCACACACTACACTAACATCATACACTTGCACTCATGCATTCGGTCATCTCATTTGCACACTTGCACTCATGCATTCGGTCATCTCATTTGCACACTTGCACTCATCACTTAGGCATCCTTAACATACACTTTCACCTCACAACTCACAACACATGATACACTAAGCATACACAACACAACACATACACACTACACACTAAATCATAGTGGCGGCTGCCACACACAATCACAAAATCAAGGTGGCGACCGCCACCACACACACTCACACACCATAAAACACACACTCATGCACAAATGCATCAACACTTCATAAACTTTTGCACACACACAAGGCATGGTGACGGTAATTCATATGATCACAATGTGTTCGTGGTTTTGCATTGCTAAGTCTTAATGCTTAAGTCATGGGTAGACCACGTGCCTCCCTTATTATCTGGGTATCATTTTTAGGGACACGTGGAGGGATTGAAGAACGAGAGAAAGAGCTGAGTGGTCACGATCAAGCTACAAGAGAAGGAGAAAGTATAAAAGGAAAGAGGAAGCAACCCTAAGGAGGGGGTCGGCCGTGAGGATATTGAATCAGGAGTATTTTTGCAAAGAACGAGAGAGAAAAATCCACAATTGCAAAGAAGAGAGAGAACACCGTAGATTCATTACTTGTACTTCTTTTTGTAATTTGTGGGTTTAAGCTGATCAACATGATCCGCTAATTTCACAGTATTGTCTTGAGGACTTCATAGATGTGGGTCTTAACTTGTCTGAGATATTTGTATTGTTTTATCTGTGAATTTATTCAATCTCTATTTCTTCATGTTTAATTCGATGGGCTTTTGCAAAAATCACCAAAATCCATTCACGATCTGCGGTACCCACTGAGACCGATGTGGGTTTACCAACGATAAATTGGGTATACATGATTTGAATCGGGAATTGAATTTATGTGAGTTTCAAGATCTGTTTATTGTGAGATTTTCTTTGTGCATTAACCAATGGCAAATGAAATCAATTTAAAGGAAAGACTTGAGATGATTATTGTGATGAGATCTGAATGCTTGAATTAAACAACTGCCCTACCAAGGGAGAGGTTTGAGGACAGGACTAGGGTTAATTCACATATTAGAGATCTGGGAATTTAAGGTAGCACCGAAGGCTTGCCCTACCAAGGGAAGCTCTAGGGGTTTGTGAAATAGAAATCGTGAGAACCACCCGGTTGATCGATTCTAGGTCACCAGAAGCTAAATCTCCTCACATAACCACACACATCGATGATGACAAGTACAGATCCATATTGAATGAATCCCCCTCAAGGCAATACGCTCAGTCTATCTTGATTTCATTTGAGTCCAATTGTCGATCTTAGTTTCTTTGTCTTTGATTTCATTTTGTGTAGTTGACATTTATGTTCCTTACACATATTAGTTGTTTTTGTCACACCATTTTCCTTGTTGTTTAATATCACATTTCGAGATTTGGACACACACCTCTCCCTGAGGATACGATACCCACTCACTGCTTCTACAGAGTCATTGAGTCTGGGTTAAATTGACGAGCCCACGACAGCTCGTGTCAGAAGGACGATCTGATAAAAGTCCTATAGAAGCAGAAGATATTCAAAAAGTAAATCAATAATTAAATTATTCAAACCAAATATTATCAACAATAGCTAATCAAATAGATTTAGTTTCTACTAAAATAGATTCTATTCCGAAAACCCAGGAAAAGAAAAGTTCGCTATTACAATTTCCAAATGAAATAGGTAAACCTCACTTCCAAGTTAAAAATGCATTTACAGAAATTTCATTACCCAACCATGATAATACTCTTGCAAAAATATTAAAAAAATTAGAAGAAAATAACCCAAATCAAGCATCAACTAGTCATATACAAAACATACAGCAAACGAATTCAATAAGTGACGATGATACCGATAGTGAAAATAGTGAATTAGAAGAAATTCAAAATATTGAAGACAAATTCCAACCTGAAAATATAAATAGAATTAGAAAACCATTAGATATAAGAAATATAATAAAACAAATTATGCACCTTTTCAAAGAAAAAAATTATTACCCATAACTAACACCTCCTGATTTACAAATTGAAGAAAGAAACAAGTTTGTAGGAAGTCAATATGATGGAAGAGCAATATATGAATTGAATATCGATGGTAAATCTGAATATGAAATATTAAGGATGTTACAAGAAATGGAAATGGCTAAAACAGCTTACAAACAAGAAAGATATGATCAAAAAACAACTGCACTAGCAATAACATCAGGATTTACAGGTCAATTAAAAAATTGGTGGGATAATGCAATAACAGCTTCACAAAAAAATGAAGTATTAGATCATACAACAGAAGAAGACGAAAAAGATGTACACGGAAATCCAGTTAAAGACTTAGCAGGAAACATCAAAAAGACAAAAGTACCAGATGCAGCAGAATTTTTAATATATGTATTAACATATCATTTTATTGGAAACCCGTCAATAGATAATAAAAGTTCACAAATATTTCTAACTAATTTAAGATGTCCAACATTATCAGATTTTAGATGGTATAAAGATATGTTCCTAACATATGTATATAAAAGAGAAGATAACCAACAACCATTTTGGAAAGAAAAATTCATTACAGGATTACCAACTTTATTTTCTAATAGAATATTCAATGCTATAAAAGCTTCCACAGGAAATGAAGACATTAATTTTTATGAATGGAGTTATGGTCAATTGATATCATTCATTAAATCTGAAGGGTTAAAATTATGCCAAGAATTAAGATTACAAGCTAAATATGGTTCAGAAAGACGAGAAGTAGGTTCATTTTGTGACGCTTTTGGAATTAAAGGAATAAAAGCCCCATCTAGTCATATAAAAAGAACTAATAATTATAAAAGAATTAGTTATCCGAATAAATCATATAGGAGAAATAGATATTTACAAAATAATGAACGAAGTAATTCAAGAGATTATAAGAAAAAGAAATATAAGAAAAAGAAAATTGTTTGCTATAAATGTGGTAAACCGGGACATATTGCAACCAACTGTAAAACACAAAAACTAATTAATGAAATCTTTTACAAAGAAGAAGATAAAGAATTAAAAGACAAAATCATGAAATTAATGATCAAAGATCAACCAAATGAAAGTGAAAGTGATCAAGAAATAGAAGGAATATATTCAGATAGTGAAGAAGAATAATATTTAAACCATTCATCACCATGTCAGTGTATTAATGTAATAATTAATGATAAAAGCAATCAAGAGATATTATTTGAAATTATTAACAAAATTCAAGATCCACAAGAACAACGAGAATATTTGGTAAAGCTAAAAGATTTGATTTTAAAGGAGGATAAGAAACCAGAATTTGTGGAACCATTTAGTCTTGAAAAATTGTATAATAAATATTCTGAAAGTATAAATATTCAGGGATCCATTTCGAATTCTAATGAAATACAAGAACAAATTAAAGAACTAAAATTAGACATAAGAAACATAAAACAAGATATTACAAACTTACAATTCAAAAATCTAGAATTAGAAGCAAAAACGTTAGTACAAAATCAAGGGATAGAAGAAGATAAACCAGAAAGTTCAAACAAAAACAAAGGAATTCAAATTAATGATCAATTAGATGAAAAACAATATTTAAATATTATTGACAGAGTAAATATAGAAAAATGGCATGTATTCGTAACTATAGGAGTTCAAGATTTTAACATTACTTGTATAGCTATGATTGACAGTGGAGCAGATCAAAGTTGTATTAAGGCAGGAATAATTCCAATTAAATATTGTACGAAAACAAATCAAAGATTACTAACTGCAAATGGAAGTCCATTAAAAGTAAAAAATAAATTATCAAATGGATTTATATGTAATAATGATTACTGTTTTAAACATACTTTTATTATTGTAGAAGATTTATCAAATGATATAATATTAGGAAATCCATTTCTATATCAAATAACACCTTTTAAAAAGACAATAGAAGGAATAACAATAAAAATTATGGGAAAAAAGATAACTTTTGAATTTGTAACCCCAGTTAGACAAAAAGAGTTAAATTTATTACAAGATCATAGTATATTTAAAATTAAATAATGTGAACAACACATTAATTCAATAAAAGAAGAAATTAATTATAAGCAAATAGAATTACAATTACAAAGGCCAGAAATAATCAAAAAAATTACAGAATTAGAAAATAAATTTAAAGAATCAATATGTGCAGATCATCTATCTGCTTTTTGGTCAAGAAAAACCCATATAATTCAATTACCATATGAAAAAGATTTTAATGAAAGAAATATTCCAATTAAGGCTAGGCCAATTCAAATGAATTCTGAATTATTAGCACATTGTAGATTAGAAATCAAATCATTATTAGATAAGAAATTAATTCGACCTTCAAAATCTCCATGGAGTTGTTCAGCATTTTACGTCAATAATCAAGCAGAAAAAGAAAGAGGAGTTCCAAGATTAGTAATAAATTATAAACCATTAAATAAAGTATTAAAATGGATAAGATACCCTATACCCAACAAAAAAGATTTATTAAACAGATTATTTAATGCAAAAGTATATTCAAAATTTGATCTAAAATCTGGATATTGGCAAATCCAGATAGATGAGAAAGATAAGTATAAAACAGCATTTACAGTAACATTTGGACATTACGAATGGAACGTAATGCCATTTGGACTAAAAAATGCACCATCAGAATTCCAGAATATAATGAATGACATATTTTCTGCATATACATTCATGATAGTATATATAGATGATATATTAATATATTCCAGAACAATAGATGAGCATTTTAGACATTTAAATATATTTTTTGAATTAGTAGTTCAAAATGGATTAGTAATATCAGCATAAAAAATGAAGTTATTTCAATCTCAAATTAGATTTTTAGGACATGATATTAATAAAGGAACTATTAGACCTATTAATAGAGCACTTGAATTTGGTAGTAAATTTCCAGATGAAATTAAAGATAAATATCAATTACAAAGGTTTTTAGGATGTTTAAATTATGTAGCAGATTTCTTTCCTAAATTACGAATATTATGTGCAGCATTGTATGAAAGATTACAGAATAATCCTCCACCATGGTCTGAAAGACATACAAAAATAGTTAAGGAAGCTAAAGAGAAAATTAAATCATTACCTTGTCTAGGTATTCCAAACCCAAATGCCTTAATGATTGTTGAAACAGATGCATCTGATATAGGATACGGTGGAATCCTAAAACAAAAAATGAATAATAAAATTCAATTAGTAAAATATACTTCAAAAGTTTGGACGGCAGCTCAAAAGAATTATTCAACAATTAAAAAAGAAATTTTAGCTATAGTACTTTGTATTTCAAAATTTCAAGATGATTTGTATAATAAAATTTTTTTGTTAAAAATAGATTGTAAATCTGCAAAAGA
The DNA here is from genome assembly GCA_016586305.1 of Ophiorrhiza pumila. Taxonomy (NCBI): domain Eukaryota; kingdom Viridiplantae; phylum Streptophyta; class Magnoliopsida; order Gentianales; family Rubiaceae; genus Ophiorrhiza; species Ophiorrhiza pumila. The sequence goes on from BLIW01000006.1 coordinate 37,566,576, forward strand.
TGTACTTCAAAAAGATATTCAAAATCTAGTTTCAAAACAAATCTTTGCAAGATGGCAAGGAATACTTTCAGTTTTTGAATTTGATATAGAATATATTAAAGGTTCAGAAAATTCATTACCTGATTTTTTAACTCGTGAATTTCTTATAGGAAGTATTCATCATGTCTAAGAAACCAGCATCATCATTCAACAATTCAAAGATGCAGAGTGTAAAAGATTATGCAAAGGTAATAATTCCAAAAACTGAAACTACCCCTATTCAAATTTCAAATAAATTTATTCCACTTGAAGAATTTCCGGTATTACCATATATTCAAGTTTTAAATACTCCATCCAGGAAAATACAAGAAAAAGCTAGTACTTCACTAGTACCAGCAAATACTTCTTCTCCAAATACAAAAACAAAATCTCCTTATATTCAAAAATCAGAAGTCGAACATTTAATTCTAACCTCATTCAAAGATGTTCCTACAATTTCAAAATTACGAGATTATTACACAAAATATTTTAATTCAAATTTTTACTGGTTTTCAGATGAATTAAATAAAAGTAGCACTTTTTATGAATTTATATTAGTTGATTCAGGATCAGCAGATATTACTCATATTAAAATTGATTTTGGTCAAGTCAGTCATTCAAAATGTGTTATTAAGAAAGTTCTTGATTATAATTCTTTTGGGGATTACTATGCTTTAAAACCATTTTCTATTCAGTATTCACCTCCAAGATATAATTATGAAAACTATAAAAATGCATGGATAAGAACATTTTATTTTAGACCATTTGATCATTCATGGTTCTTTCAATTTCACAAAGATGTCGACAGAAATTACCCATTATGGTTTTATGATTGGTGGAACACTCATGGTCCAGAAGAAAGTATTTTACCACCAAAAGCAAAAGAAGGATTACGAAAGTATATTCGAGAAAGGGACATGCAAAATTACATGAAAATAATTCAATGGCATACAGAACTAAAGGTTCCATGGATATGGTGCTGGCAATTCTAGATTAAACAATTTAGACCAAAGCCAAAACCATTATCCCTAGTCCGACAATTCAATATCAAATGGTGAGATGCCTATAAACAAGAAGCCTGTTGCTCCCAGGCTGTAGATACTCTTATTCAAACAGGTAGAAGACCATACATTAATTTCCAAAGTCAAAATTCAAGCCCAACTTCTCAACAAAAACAAAACATCTTTCCAAATACACCACAACCTCAAACACAACACCCAACTATTCCACACAGTTCTCATTCAAAGTCTAAAATGGAAGAATTTTTCCAAATGTACATGGCATTCAAAAAAACGAAAGACAACCAAAATCCACAAGAAACCAAACTTTTAGTAAACTCCAGTCAAAGCCCAGTTCAAGAAGATGATTTCTATGGAGGCCCTCTAGCTCAAGATCCATACGAAATCGAATAGAAAAAAAAGGAGGAAACAGGAACTAATCAAAGTTTTTTCAGATTTTCTCAGACAAAAGAAAAGAAATGCAAAACTAAGAAGCAGCTCAAAATATTTCAATAGTAATGATTAAACGTGAACTAGGGATAACCAATCCTCAAGTTCATTACAAAACAGAAGACAGCTATGAAGATACTATTCAATCAGGACAGCAAGGAAAGGACCACAATATTCAATACTGGTGGAATTATTATGACAAGATGACAAAACAGAGTTATTTCAAGATAAGGACGGAGGCAATAAAGCAAAACGGGATGAAAGCCAAGATATTCAGAGATTCCAAAGTGTAAAATTCCAAAACATGATATGACATAAAGAAGACAGATTCAACATCAAAGAAGACGGATTCAACATCAAGCATGTGAAGAAAAGCAGATGGGCAAATTATTCAGACCAAATATTATCAACAATAGCTAATCAAATAGATTTAGTTTCTACTAAAATAGATTCTATTCCGAAAACCCAGGAAAAGAAAAGTTCGCTATTACAATTTCCAAATGAAATAGGTAAACCTCACTTCCAAGTTAAAAATGCATTTACAAAAATTTCATTACCCAACCATGATAATACTCTTGCAAAAATATTAAAAAAATTAGAAGAAAATAACCCAAATCAAGCATCAACTAGTCATATACAAAACATACAGCAAACGAATTCAATAAGTGACGATGATACCGATAGTGAAAATAGTGAATTAGAAGAAATTCAAAATATTGAAGACGAATTACAACCTGAAAATATAAATAGAATTAGAAAACCATATAGATATAAGAAATATAATAAAACAAATTATGATGGAAGAGCAAATTGAAGAAAGAAACAAGTTTGTAGGAAGTCAATATGATGGAAGAGCAATATATGAATGGAATATCGATGGTAAATCTGAATATGAAATATTAAGGATGTTACAAGAAATGGGAATGGCTAAAACAGCTTACAAAAAAGAAAGATATGATCAAAAAACAACTGCACTAGCAATAACATCAGGATTTACAGGTCAATTAAAAAATTGGTGGGATAATGCAATAACAGCTTCACAAAAAAATGAAGTATTAGATCATACAACAGAAGAAGACGAAAAAGATGTACATGAAAATCCAGTTAAAGGCTTAGCAGGAATCATCAAAAAGACAAAAGTACCAGATACAGCAGAATTTTTAACATATGTATTAACATATCATTTTATTGGAAACCCGTCAATAGATAATAAAAGTTCACAAATATTTCTAACTAATTTAAGATGTCCAACATTATCAGATTTTAGATGGTATAAAGATATGTTCCTAACATATGTATATAAAAGAGAAGATAACCAACAACCATTTTGGAAAGAAAAATTCATTACAGGATTACCAACTTTATTTTCTCATAGAATATTCAATGCTATAAAAGCTTCCACAGGAAAGGAATACATTAATTTTTATGAATGGAGTTATGGTCAATTGATATCATTCATTAAATCTGAAGGGCTAAAATTATGCCAAGAATTAAGATTACAAGCTAAATACGGTTCAGAAAGACGAGAAGTAGGTTCATTTTGTGACGCTTTTGGAATTAAAGGAATAAAAGCTCCATCTAGTCATATAAAAAGAACTAATAATTATAAAAGAATTAGTTATCCGAATAAATCATATAGGAGAAATAGATATTTACAAAATAATGAACAAAGTAATTCAAGAGATTATAAGAAAAAGAAATATAAGAATTTTCTACTCAGTATTCACCTCCAAGATATAATTATGAAGACTATAAAAATGCATGGATAAGAACATTTTATTTTAGACCATTTGAGCATTCATGGTTCTTTCAATTCCACAAAGATGTCGACAGAAATTACCCATTATGGTTTTATGATTGGTGGAACACTCATGGTCCAGAAGAACCTCCAAGATATAATTATGAAGACTACAAAAATGCATGGATAAGAACATTTTATTTTAGATCATTTGATCATTCATGGTTCTTTCAATTCCACAAAGATGTCGACAGAAATTACCCATTATGGTTTTATGATTGGTGGAACACTCATGGTCCAGAAGAAAGTATTTTACCACCAAAAGCAAAAGAAGGATTACAAAAGTATATTCGAGAAAGGGACATGCAAAATTACATGAAAATAATTCAATGGCATATAGAACTAAAGGTTCCATGGATATGGTGCTGGCAATTCCAGATTAAACAATTTAGACCAAAGCCAAAACCATTATCCCTAGTCCGACAATTCAATATCAAATGGTGGCATGCCTATAAACAAGAAGCCTGTTGCTCCCTGGCTGTAGATACTCTTATTCAAACAGGTAGAAGACCATACATTAATTTCCAAAGTCAAAATTCAAGCCAAACTTCTCAACAAAAACAAAACATCTTTCCAAATACACCACAACCTCAAACACAACACCCAACTATTCCACAAAGTTCTCATTCAAAGTCTGAAATGGAAGAATTTTTCCAAATGTACATGGCATTCAAAAATACGAAAGACAACCAAAATCCACAAGAAACCAAACTTTCAGTAAACTCCAGTCAAAGCCCAGTTCAAGAAGATGATTTCTATGGAGGCCCTCTAGCTCAAGATCCATACGAAATCGAATAGAATAAAAAAAAAGGAGGAAACAGGAACTAATCAAAGTTTTTTCAGATTTTCTCAGACAAAAGAAAAGAAATGCAAAACTCAAAAGCAGCTCAAAATATTTCAATATTAATGATTAAACGAGAACTAGGGATAACCAATCCTCAAGTTCATTACAAAATAGAAGACAGCTATGAAGATACTATTCAATCAGGACAGCAAGGAAAGGACCACAATATTCAATACTGGTGGAATTATTATGACAAGAAGACAAAACAGAGTTATTTCAAGATAAGGAAGGAGGCAATAAAGCAAAACGGGATGAAAGCCAAGATATTCAGAGATTCCAAAGTGTAAAATTACAAAGCATGATATGACATAAAGAAGACAGATTCAACGTCAAGCATGTGAAGAAAAGCAGATGGGCAAATGATCAAAAGATTCCGGATTTCAAATAAATTTCAATATAATGTAATAGACTAGTTTTCTTTGTCTATAAATTAGCAAATCTTGAAAGTATTCATTATCGAATAAAATAACTACTTTTATTCACTGTGTTTTAATTTTGCTCTCTATTTTCTCTCTCTTTTCGATCCGTCTATTTGGTATCAGAGCCAAGTTAGCAATCTTTTGATACTTTAAATTCATTTCTCTTTAAAGCACACTTAGATTAGTAAATCAACATTTGGATTTCCAAAGTATAAGGTTTGGCAAGCAGTTTGAGTATCTGTAAGACCGTTGGTAAGCCGTTGCTAGGATAGCTGAAGGTGTTCCAGGCAAGGTACAACTGTGTTCCCCATATATTCTGCACTCTCATTGTTGTATTAACTAATCCAGGTACGTTTTAAATTGTTATGAGTTTAAATAGTTTTAAAAAATTGTTTATATTTGGCAAAAATACTAATCAAGAAGTAAATGAAAACATTAATCAAAGTCATGAGATTCAATTTGATATAACTTCAAAACATTAAATTCTGTATATCATACAGGAAATTTGAGTTTCAATAATGCATATTCAGTTAAGATTCATGAACAAGATCTAACTTTTAATGAAACGTCTAAAACATTAAGGTTATTATCTAGTATTGCTATAGAGAAATATAAATCACAAGGTTTTAAGTATATTCATTTTGGATTAATAAAGGTAGTTGTTCAACCTTTGCATAGATTAGGTATAGATAATCCAATATTTATAGCTTTAAGAGATAAAAGATTATCTAATTATAAAGATTCAATACTTGCTTTAATTCAAACTAATATTTGTAATGGAGAAATATCATTCAATTGTGTTCCTGAATTTATTGCTAGTTTAGATGATGCTTTAATATTAAATTCAGTAGTAATGGATATTCAAATAGATAAACATAAAATAGATCCAAGAAGTAGTAGTTTTGTAATAATATATAAACTATGTTAAAAATTATTAAAAACCTATATTGATCCAAAACTTAAAATAGAACAACCTAATAAAAATGAAACTTTATTATTTGAAGAAGATTCCACAAAATCGGCTGTATATATACCTAAAACTCTTAAATGGGAAGAAATAACTATTCCTCAAACCTTTACAATAATCCCTCAAATTCAATCAATAAATATTCAACAAAATAATGCATCTAGAATAACTGAACAAGAAGATGGGAGTATATTAATTCAGTTTGATGAAATAAGATCTAATCGATATGGAGCCAACAAAAACATAATGCAACTTCCAAGATATTCAACATCAGATATTCCAACCCTAAGACGATCATTTAGTCAACATACGAATCTGGATAATACACCAGACATCTATTCTCCATCTCTTTCAGGAAGCCAAAGAATTCATTATAAAGCCCCAATACCTGAAATAATCAATCAAACAATACCTCAGTCACCTACCCATTCAGAAATGAGACCACCTACTAAAGCACAAACTAGAGCTTATTCAGTAGATGTTATCAATATAGAATATATACCAAATTTTACATATTTAGATGAAGAATTCAATGATGATAAAAATATATACAAAAGAAATTGGTATAATAAATTAGATACGGAATTTAACCAATTATTAAACAAAAAATGGAAAGAGGATTTACATAACAGAAAGTTTAATTTTCCTTTTTTTCTCTTGGTTAGAATATGAAACACAAAATATTAATAATTCAAAATTTTATACAACAGAAAGTATAAATGTTCAAACATCTTTATATAAAAAATGGAATATAACAAGTGGAGAAGTCATAAGTTCTGTACATCCTCCATTACTAAATATAAAAATACAAACACATTCAAAAAATGTAGTTGCAACACCATTTAGAGAAGGACGATCTGATAAAAGTCCTATAGAAGCAGAAGATATTCAAAAAGTAAATCAACAATTAAATTATTCAAATCAAATATTATCAACAATAGCTAATCAAATAGATTTAGTTTCTACTAAAATAGATTCTATTCCGAAAACCCGGGAAAAGAAAAGTTCGCTATTACAATTTCCAAATGAAATAGGTAAACCTCACTTCCAAGTTAAAAATGCATTTACAGAAATTTCATTACCCAACCATGATAATACTCTTGCAAAAATATTTAAAAATTAGAAGAAAATAACCCAAATCAAGCATCAACTAGTCATATACAAAACATACAGCAAACGAATTCAATAAGTGACGATGATACCGATAGTGAAAATAGTGAATTAGAAGAAATTCAAAATATTGAAGACGAATTCCAACCTGAAAATATAAATAGAATTAGAAAACCATATAGATATAAGAAATATAATAAAACAAATTATGCTCCTTTTCAAAGCAAAAATTATTACCCACAACTAACACCTCCTGATTTACAAATTGAAGAAAGAAACAAGTTTGTAGGAATTCAATATGATGGAAGAGCAATATATGAATGGAATATCGATGGTAAATCTGAATATGAAATATTAAGGATGTTACAAGAAATGGGAATGGCTAAAACAGCTTACAAACAAGAAAGATATGATCAAAAAACAACTACACTAGCAATAACATCAGGATTTACAGGTCAATTAAAAAAATTGGTGGGATAATGCAATAACAGCTTCACAAAAAAATGAAGTATTAGATCATACAACAGAAGAAGACGAAAAAGATGTACATGGAAATCCAGTTAAAGACTTAGCAGGAAACATCAAAAAGACAAAAGTACCAGATGCAGCAGAATTTTTAACATGTGTATTAACATATCATTTTATTAGAAACCCGTCAATAGATAATAATAGTTCACAAATATTTCTAACTAATTTAAGATGTCCAACATTATCAGATTTTAGATGGTATAAAGATATGTTCCAAACATATGTATATAAAAGAGAAGATAATCAACAACCATTTTGGAAAGAAAAATTCATTACAGGATTACCAACTTTATTTTCTCATAGAATATTCAATGCTATAAAAGCTTCCACAGGAAAGGAAGACATTAATTTTTATGAATGGAGTTATGGTCAATTGATATCATTCATTAAATCTGAAGGGCTAAAATTATGCCAAGAATTAAGATTACAAGCTAAATATGGTTCAGAAAGACGAGAAGTAGGTTCATTTTGCGACGCTTTTGGAATTAAAGGAATAAAAGCTCCATCTAGTCATATAAAAAGAACTAATAATTATAAAAGAATTAGTTATCCGAATAAATCATATAGGAGAAATAGATATTTACAAAATAATGAACAAAGTAATTCAAGAGATTATAAGAAAATGAAATGTAAGAATTTTCTATTCAGTATTCACCTCCAAGATATAATTATGAAGACTATAAAAATGCATGGATAAGAACATTTTATTTTAGACCATTTGAGCATTCATGGTTCTTTCAATTCCACAAAGATGTCGACAGAAATTACCCATTATGGTTTTATGATTGGTGGAACACTCATGGTCCAGAAGAACCTCCAAGATATAATTATGAAGACTATAAAAATGCATGGATAAGAACATTTTATTTAGACCATTTGATCATTCATAGTTCTTTCAATTCCACAAAGATGTCGACAGAAATTACCCATTATGGTTTTATGATTGGTGGAATACTCATGGTCCAGAAGAAAGTATTTTACCACCAAAAGCAAAAGAAGGATTACAAAAGTATATTCGAGAAAGGGACATGCAAAATTACATGAAAATAATTCAATGGCATACAGAACTAAAGGTTCCATGGATATGGTGCTGGCAATTCCAGATTAAACAATTTAGACCAAAGCCAAAACCATTATCCCTAGTCCGACAATTCAATATCAAAGGCTGGGATGCCTATAAACAAGAAGCATGTTGCTCCCAGGCTGTAGATACTCTTATTCAAACAGGTAGAAGACCATACATTAATTTCCAAAGTCAAAATTCAAGCCCAACTTCTCAACAAAAACAAAACATCTTTCCAAATACACCACAACCTCAAACACAACACCCAACTATTCCACAAAGTTCTCATTCAAAGTCTGAAATGGAAGAATTTTTCCAAATGTACATGGCATTCAAAAATACGAAAGACAACCAAAATCCACAAGAAACCAAACTTTCAGTAAACTCCAGTCAAAGCCCAGTTCAAGAAGATGATTTCTATGGAGGCCCTCTAGCTCAAGATCCATACGAAATCGAATAGAATAAAAAAAAAGGAGGAAACAGGAACTAATCAAAGTTTTTTCAGATTTTCTCAGACAAAAGAAAAGAAATGCAAAACTCAGAAGCAGCTCAAAATATTTCAATATTAATGATTAAACGAGAACTAGGGATAACCAATCCTCAAGTTCATTACAAAACAGAAGACAGCTATGAAGATACTATTCAATCAGGACAGCAAGGAAAGGACCACAATATTCAATACTGGTGGAATTATTATGACAAGAAGACAAAACAGAGTTATTTCAAGATAAGGACGGAGGCAATAAAGCAAAACGGGATGAAAGCCAAGATATTCAGAGATTCCAAAGTGTAAAATTCCAAAGCATGATATGACATAAAGAAGACAGATTCAACATCAAAGAAGACAGATTCAACATCAAGCATGTGAAGAAAAGCAGATGGGCAAATGATCAAAAGATTCCGGATTTCAAATAAATTTCAATATAATGTAATAGAGTAGTTTTCTTTGTCTATAAATTAGCAAATCTTGAATGTATTCATTATCGAATAAAATAACTACTTTTATTCACTCTGTTTTCTTTTTGCTCTCTCTTTTCTCTCTCTTTTCGATCCTGTCCTACTCTACATTTCGGTTAAAATTCTTGTTTGTAATTTGTATTACATGACAATTTGGTACATTTTGGAGTCATTTAAATGAAATGTTAAAAAAAAAGAGGCAATCTCCTGTGAAATGGTCGTATATATGCAACTCATTACGCGCATGAATAAAATTCATATGTGAATATATGATATTGGTTAACATATATATGTTATACGTGAAGAAATCCTAATTTATACGCTAATAAAGAAGATATTCGTTAGCATATATGTCTTATACGTGAATATATTCTAAGTTATACGCAAATAATGAAGATATTCATTAACAAATATACTTTATACGCGAATAAATCCTGAAGATATTGGTTAACAAACATACACAAATAAATCCTAAGTTATATACTAATACGAAAGATATTGATTAACATATATATATTATACGTGAATAAATCCTAAGTTCTACGTGAATCATAAACATGCTTGATTAATATTCATTCCAATTGAAGTAATTGATAAATAATATGCCATAAATATCATACGTTATATACGAATTGCAATATACTTGCACGTGGGTACACGTCAGTAAACCCGTCGCATATATGCGACGGTTGCACAAAAGTTTTTGTGAAAAAAGAAATAATAAGATTTGATCATAAATGCATAGTGATAACCAAAATAGTATGACAGTCAATTAGTGGTGGTGGTGTTGGTATTGGCCAATTAGTGTGTGGAGAGTAGAAGATTTGAAGGCACTAAATGATACCATTTTTTATAGGAATTCTGATGATAACTAAAAGTATGGTCAATGTTGTGTTAATAGAGAAATGCAAATTGCTGCGACAGTGATTGTTCCAAATATAAGGAGTCCTCATGGAACCTGTTTCTCAGATAACATGTTTATGTTGTTCATATGAATTTGGGACTTGTTTATGTAAGGAATCCTCATGGAACCTATTTATGGGACTTGTTTATCTGAGGAGTCGTCATGATTTGACTTGGGATTTGTTTAGTCCTCATGGAAACTGTTTTTGTTATTTATGTGAACTTAGAACTTGTTTATATGAGGAGTTCGTTTTTGTTGTTTATGTGAACTTGGGACTTTCTTTTGGGGGATTCGAACTTGTTTTTATTATTTATGTGAACCCCGGACTTGTATATTTGAGGGGTCAGTTTCTGTTGTTTATGTGAATGTGGGACTTTCTCTTGGGGAATTCGAACTTGTTTATGTTGTTTATGTGAATCTCGGACTTGTTTCCATGAGGAGTCCTCATGGAACGTGTTTCTATTGTTTATGTGAATTTTGGACTTTTTCTTGGGGAATTATGTGAATATAGGAGTTTCTCTTAGGGGATTCAAACCTTGGTATTGAATTTTGAATGTTGTTCAGGTGATCACTGGGGTAGCACCAATGGTTAATTAAATAATACTTCAGACTATCAATATTATTTTTTAATTAATTTTGTAACATGATCTCATAAGATAATTAAAAGTGAAGGAAATGTTTTGATGAGCCGATGTTAGAGCCAGTTGGCTCCATTGTAAAAATTTTTTGTGAAGTAATACAAGATATTGCTTTTGAAAAAAATAACGAAGAAGGAATGTTTTAACGAGGATAAAAATGATTTGAGTTGAAATATATAGTTTTATAAATGGTTAAAGGTGTGAGAGAAGATTAAGTAAACCAAGAGGTCTTCTCTCCCTTCTCTCTACCAAACCCTAAAATACCGACCATTGCGAATTCTAAGGAGAGGCGGCACCACCGTCTCCTCCACCAAATAATCTCTCATGAATCCAAATTTTTTACCTAACTATTCCTTTTGTCTCCTTTATTAGGATTTATGTCTCCTCTAGTAGAAGTTGCTTTCTCTCTTTTGAGAGAATGTGTCTCTATTCTTGGATTTTTTTTTATAAATTTAGAAAAAAAAATGGAGATCTACACCTAATCTATAATCCACGGATGGCGAGCATAGTAAAAGTTTCTTGTCTACTAAAACTTTCTTCTTCAAATTTGGGTTCAGATGTGGGTCTGGCATTGAAGAACTAGTATGAATTTGGATATTGGTAGTTCAAAAATCTGATAGATTACCAAAAGGTATAGAAAAAATTTGAGAACTTAGTGTTGATTAGCTATTAGGGATGAAGAATACTCTGATTTTTAGCAATGCTATTATAGAGAAGATTCACTTCAGTTTTAACTTGCTACTAGGTAGATGAGAACTCTTCAATTTTAGCTCTGTTGCGTGAAAAGATATATGAATCCAGTTTTAGTTTCGACCAAGTGAATATTTGATGTGGACTTTGTTTGTTGTATCATTCAAACAACTGTTATGACATTAGGTCATTTGTTGAATTAAGTGTTTGTAATGCATTGAAGTTATAAGTTTAACCAACTTAAGTCATTACATTTAAAAAAAAAGTTATGAGAGAAGATTTCTCATGAGCCATAATTTTGTAACTTTTGCTGCTTAAAAATCTTTAATACATGCTCTTTGGTTCCATGAGGGTACTTCACTTGTTTGAACACGAAATGCTTTTGAGATCAATGCAAAATATTTATGCATATGAAAAAGGTTTTCTTTTTAATAATGGATTTCTTTCTTATTCTAGAAGGTGAGGGGTATACGGGGTGCAGTTTGGGTGGTATTACATAAAAGTTTTAACCGCACCATGATTTGGGATTTGTAATTTTTTTTGGTGCAGTGCATGCGATTTAAACTGAGAAAAAAGGAAGTTTTAGTTTCCAATATTTTAATCTCAATACTTTTATTCACAAACTTGTAGACAAAAATGCATTGTTAATTCCAAATATTTGTCTAGTTGATATTTTTAGTTCCTAATAATTCAATCTCAAAACTTTTAGTCCTCAAACTTGTAAAAAAAATCATTTTTAGTTATCAATGTTTTGCCTACTCGACACTTTTAGTCCCCAATGTTTTAACATCAATACTTTTAGTTTCTAAATTTACAAAAATGTTACATGTTTAATTTACTGAATACAATTGAACAACTATAAACGAAATTTCCAACTAACAATAAATTTCTCATAAATTTAATATTTGACAATTAATTTTTTAATCTTTTGCTTCAGATAAACTAAAATAATTTGACCCACTTGTAATACCCATCCTAACACATGATTTTTTTATTATTTTATTTGAAGTAAAATCTTAAAAAATTAATTACCAAACATTAGATTTATGAGAAATTTAAATGTCATACAGGAATTTCTTTTGTAGTTGTTTAAATATGTTGAGTAAATTAAAAGTACAATATTTTTATAAATTTAGGAGTTAAAACAATTGAAGTTAAAACATTGGGATTAAAAGTGTTGAATAGGCAAAATATTAGGGACTAAAAATACGTTTTCTCTACAAATTTGAGAACTAAAAGTATTAAAATTAAATCACTGGGGATTAAAAATGTCGAGTAACAGAGATGGAATCTTCTGTCCAATATTATCTTGTCTTAGAATAAAACTACGTCATAGGGTTCACTCATCTCTTGGATAGAGTCTAATAATTATAGAGTGATTTTAATGATATTTATACTTTTAGTCCCTAGTTTTTGTGAAACTACGTTGTTTTGAACATTAGACAGAATAATATTGGATAGAGGATCTGGACTCCGAGTAACAAACATTGGAGGGAGTAAAAATACACTTTTCTGTACAAGTTTAGGGACTAAAAGTGTGGAGGTTAAAACAGTGGAGACTAAAAGTATCAAGTAGACAAACGTTGGGGACTAAAAATGTCTTTTTCTCTTTTAAAATTATAAAAAAATTGAGAAATAACCATAAATTTGAATATAAGCAAAAACAATTATTCAAACAAATATTAGATTACTTAAAAAGTATGTTAGGACTAATGCACTGTCGAAATTATGATCACACTTTCAAAACTCTACTTATAAGTAAATACAAATATTATTAATCTATCAGTAATCTAACGTGACAATATTTTCAAGAGATGTATAATCTAATAATACTATTATGCAAGTACATGATATTATAATAATTCAAAACTAAAAAATCATGATTAAATTAATTATATAAAAGTTTGTCTAAAAATCATTCTTGTATGTGAAAAAATATTGTTTTTATATGTATATCTAATTTATAGAAATATCAATAAGAAGACTATAGTGATAACAAAAATAAGAGTAATGATAGGGAGAGTGAAAATGCAAAGTGACTGAAGTGGCAGTTATAAAAAGACAAACTAATACCCTAACCAAATGATGAGTGAACTCTAATGGATAATGTATAATTTTGTCTTTTTATACCTGCCACGTCAGTCACTTTACGTTTTCACTCTAATTTTTCACTCCCTCAATCATTACTCCAAAAATAAATAACATTAACTTATTTAAGTTTTGAAATATAATAAAGTTTAGATAAGTCGTTAAGATAAACTATAGAATTAAACTAAGTTTCCTAAACTAGTTTAGTTCATTTGTTAATTGGTTTGTTTTCTAATTCCTTGTTGACATGAATTAGGAAGCGTCTTGTTCTATAAATATAAGTATAAGTGTAGGGTTATTTGGTTAGTATAACAACAAAATAGATAAGAAAGGTTGTCGTCCTCAAAGTAATTTGTGTAGGTGTATTTCTGCCCAAGATTGTTTCATGTTAAAGCCATACGGCTTGTTGAGTTTAATAAAAAGTGTTGCCTCATATGTCTTTGATGTCATTGCTTTGTGTGAAATCAAACTTTAAAACTTGTTCCTTTCATAAGGTAGCTTGTTTTATTTTGATTATTCGATCCTACAAATTGGAATCAGAGACTGGTTGTTTTGGTAATCATGGCAACTGCAAATATAATTTGTGTTGTTTCCAAACTTACGGGAAAACAAAATTATAATATTTGAATAGATCAGATGGAAACCCATTTGGAAATTTTTTATTTGCTCCAATATGTTCAAAAACGAATTACCTGAAAAAGCTACTGCGGGTTGAAAGAGGCAAGGAAAAATGGCGTTGTCCCAAATTCATCAGGCCATTGATCAATCAGTTTATTTGAAAATCTCAACGGCCAAAACTTCAAAGAAGACTTGGGATATTTTGAAAAAACCATACAAAGGTGTTGACAAAGTTCAACAGAGTAATTTTTTGGTGTTGAAATGAAAGTTTGAACTTTGCACCACAGAAAAAACTGGATCCATTGAGGCGTACTTCTCTCGTCTGTTGGCGATTAAAGACGAGATAGAATTTAATGGGTACGTTTTCAAAGATGACATTTTTGTTAAGAAAGTTCTCAACACACTACCCATGAAATTTGATTATGTTGTGGCTATAACACAAGAAACCAAAGATTTGTTTTTTGTCCACATTGACAATTGAAGAATTGCAAGGTTCATTAATTACACATGAACAACGAATTAATGGAAAGTTGAATGATTCTATGGAGAAGAAGACTACAGAGAAGGCATTGCAGGCACTGCCAAATAAATTAAAGAATAAATCCAATGTTGCTGCGGCAAATGTTCATGGCCAGAATTTCAGAGGAAGGGGACGTGGTAGAAATAATTATCGAGGTCGTGATAGAGGTAACCAATTTTTTTAGCAAAGAGAAAATAATGGATTTAATTTTTAACAGTCTAATAATTCCCACAAGAGTAAAATTCAATGCTATAATTGTGGAAAATTTGGTCATTATAAAAAAGATTGTTGGGGTGAAAAATTTAAAGTGCATGTTCAAGTTGCTGAGACTGATGGGAATAAACAAGAGGTTTTATTTTCTACTACTAAATGTGAACAAACAATGAATAATAATTGGTATTTGGATTCTGGTTGTAGTAATCACATGAGTGGAAAAAAGGAGTTATTTTCTGATTTGGATGAATCATGTAAAATCACAGTTAAATTTGGAAACAATATTGTTGTGCCTGTTCTTGGAAAATGAAGTATACCCATTACTTTGAAAAATAGGTCAACAAGATTTATTGTTGATGTGTTTTATGTACCCAATCTTTATCATAATCTGCTAAGTCTTAAACAGTTATTTGAAAAGGGGTATGATTTGAATTTTAAACATGGTATTTGTATGATCAGTGATGAACGGCTAGGATTAATTGCAAAAGAGAATATGAATCATAGCAGACTGTTCCCTATATCTCTTAATTATGGTGATTCATCTTGCTTTAGTTTCACTATTTGTAATGATTCATGGTTCTAGCATATAAGATTTGGTTATTTCAATTTTGGTAGTTTGAATTCTCTGTCTAACAAGAATATAGTTTTGGGGTTGCCTTCACTTGATTTTTCTTCTAGACAGTGTGAATCTTGTATTAAGGGAAAGAAGCACAAACATTCTTTTCAAATGTTTAGAGGGCTAGTCATCTATTGGAGCTTGTTCATTCAGACTTGTGTTCAATGGAGGTACCTTCTAATGGTAGTAATAAGTATTCTATCACATTTATTGATGATTTTAGTGAAAAATTTTGGGTTTATTTTCTGAAGAATAAATCTGAAGCTTGTGAAGTTTTCAAGAGATTTAAGGTGTATGTAGAAAAATAGACTATGTTCTACATAAAGGCATTGAGAACTGACAGAGGCATTGAATATACTGTGTGCGATAAATTCTTGATGAATAATAATATTAAACATTAGATGACAACCAAGTATACTCCTCAACAAAATGGTGTGGCAGAGAGAAAAAAATATAATTGTGATGGATTTGGTGAGATCCATGATGGTGGCAAAAAATATGCCAAAGAAATTTTGGGCAGAAGCTGTTTCTTGTGTTGTTTATATTTTGAATAGATGTGGTATGATGTGTAGTCGTGGAATGAATCCATACGAGATTTGGTCAGATAAGAAACCAAATATTAGTCACTTAAAAGTGTTTGGTTTTCTAGCATATTCTCGTGTCCTTGATGCTTTGAGGAAGAAATTGGATAATAAGGCAGAGACGTGCATCTTTGTTGGTTATAGTATACAGACAAAAGGCTATAGGTTACTTAATCCAGATTCAGGAAAGATAATTGTGAGTATAGATATAACTTTTGATGAACAAGGAACATGGAATTGGTCTTCTAAAGTACTAACAACATCAGTTGGTTAACCTCCACTGCCTTTATTAATTGAGAAGGAAGAAAATGGGCAGCATGAAGAACACATTGAACAATATTCTCAAGATCCTTCATCTTCTAGTGTGCGAAGAACTCCTGCACAGCCTAGTCGATCACAATGGCAACGACAATTACCAACTCGATTACAAGATTATATTGTGAGTGATAGTACTAATGATGATTTATTTGATGAAGATGTTGTGAATTTTACATTATTTGCAGATTGTGACCCAATTGATTTTAAGGATGTTGGTCAAGATGATTGTTGGATAAAAGCAATGGGTGAAGAAATTAATGCCATTGAGAAGAATGATACTTGAAAGCTTACAAACCTTCCAAGTGGGAAGAAAGTAATTGGAGTGAAGTGGTTTATAAGACAAAAAATAAACTTAATGGAGAAGTGGAGAGATATAAGGCGAGACTTGTTACTAAAGGTTACAAGCAAAAACCTAGAATTGACTATTTTGATGTATTTGTTTCTGTTGCTAGACTTGATACAGTTTGTTTGATAATTTCTTTATCTGCACAAAATAATTGAAGAATTTATCAAATGGATGTTAAGTCTGCATTTTTAAATGGTGTTCCTGAAGAAGAAGTATATGTTAAGCAACCTGCTAGTTTTGTTAGAAAAGGTCAGAAAAGCAAGGTTTATAGGTTGAACGAGCTTTATATGGCTTAAAACAATCTCTAATGGTGTGGTATACTCGCATTGATTCTTTCTTTGTGGATCATGGTTTTCAAAGGTGTCCATATGAGCATACTTTATATGTGAAGTCATCTAGTCAGGGTGATGTTCTTTTGATATGCTTGTATGTAGATGATTTGATTTTTACAAGCAATAATCTAGAGATGATTACTGAATTCCAGGAAGCCATGATTAAACAGTTTGAGCTGACCGACTTGGGTTTTATGTCTTATTTCCTTGGGATTGAGGTTTTACAGTCTGATCAAGACATATTTATCTCTTAGAAAAAAATGCAGAAGATGTCTTGAAAAATTCAAGTAGATAGAATTAAACCAATATTGACTCCAGAAGAGGAAAATTTGAAGCTAACAAAAGAAGGAACCGGAGGACCTATAAATTCAATATATTTTAAGAGTATAGTTGGAAGTTTGAGATATTTGACTTCTACAAGACCAGACATTACTTTCAGTATTAGTTTGATTAGCAAGTTTATGGAAAATCCACGACAGTCACATTTACAAGTTGCAAAGAGAATTTTGAGATATATTAAAGGTACTCAAGGAGATAGTATTCTTTATTCATCTGGTGATCCAATTGAACTTTTTGGGTTTACAGATAGTGATTGGGCTGGTGACATAGTTCAAAGGAAAAGTACCTCTGGGTATGCAATTTTTACTAGATTAGGTATGTTTTCTTAGAGTTCAAATAAACAACAAGTGGTTGCATTATCTACAGCGGAGGCAGAATATATGGAGCGTCAAGCAGTGCTACACAACTATTGTGGCTAAAGGGAATGTTTGGATTTCTTCAACATAAAAAAGATGGTCTGAGTACGATATTTTGTGATAACAAATCAACTACTGAATTAACAAAGAATCTAGTGTTTCATGGATGAAGCAAACACATTGATATCAAGTTTCACTTTATACATGAATTGGTTCGAGACAAGGAGATTGCAATCAACTATTGCAAGTCTGAAGATCAAGTGGCAGACATTTCACAAAGGCATTGAAAATGGAGACGTTCGTGAAGTTGAAGAAGCTTTTGGGGATGACTAAGCATGACGACTTAGTTTAAGAGAGGCATTTATAGAATTAAAGTAAATTTCCTAAACTAATTTAGTTAAGTTCCTAATTAGTTTGTTTTCTAATTCCTTGTTGACCTGAATTATGAAGCCTCTTGTTCTATAAATACAAGTGTAGAGTTATTTGGTTAGTATAACAACAAAACAGAGAGAAAGGCGGCTGTCCTTTAAGTAATTTGTGTGGGTGTATTTCTGCCCAAGATTGTTCCATGTTAAAGTCATACGGCTTGTTAAATTTAATAAAAAGAGTTGCATCGTATTTCTTTATTGTCATTGGTTTGTGTGTAATCAAACTTTAAATGTTGTTCCTTTCATAAGGCTTATTGTTTTATTTTGATTATTCGATCCTACATAAACTCATTTCACTGGAGAATTCCCCTATAAAATTAGTTAAAAAATCATTCATGATGATAAAATTATGCTGCATGAGAAATACAATTTTATAACTATATAGAGTATTGTAACAATTCAAGTTACCTATTCGTTAAGATTTTGTTATTACAAATTAATTTTCAAGTATCTTTAAATCTCCATTAAAGATACTTGCCTTGAATAACGCAACTAACGTAGTAAAAAATATCTTTAAAAGCTCATAAAAGGGAGAGTTTTTGAGATATATTATATATAAAAATAAAAGATATTTATCTTTTTGTTTGATTTTATTCAAGAAAAAAAAACATTTTTGGAATATAAAATATCAAAAAATCTTATATGAAACGATTTCATATATGAAAAGAATTCATATATACATTTCCACCTTTTTTTAGTTTCACTTTTGCATATTAATTTTATGTTCAAATTATTACACAAATTTTATAACTCTAAAATTTATAGTTGTTAAAAAATAATACTCTAAAATTTATAATTGTTGAAAATTTAAAGGCAAAAACATAAAATTTATAAAAAAACTACTAGGTGGTTAATAACCACCAATTCATTAGTTCGGTTGGTGGTTAACCACTAATAATAAAATGACATATACACTATTATACTTGTTAACAATTGAAATGCTCATATTGAAATGCAGAAGCTCACACTTTATTCTCATTGATCAGCCATTCTTAAATAGAATACTAGAATAAGTAAAAGCATAAATTTTCTCTAGAAATCCTAATAATTCAAGATAAGAAACAAACTAACTCAACTCCTAACAAACATAACAAGAAAGCTATATTTCAGCAAAACTGAATATTATTCACTAGCTAAAGTTTCAATAATTTAACAACCTCATTGATTATGAGCTCCTGCATTGAGTAAATATCTATAGTAGCACTATCACACAAATGACATCATGGCATTAGTAATTAACCGCCAACTCCAACTGAGTTGGTGGTTATTAACCAGCCAATACATTCTCTAAAATTTATATACAAAAATTGATTTGCAAAAATTAATTTAAAAAAATATGCACTGTGCAAGTCCCATATATGAACTCCGTTTCATAATAGAATTCTCCATAAAATATTAACCTAAAGAAATACTAAAAATGTTAACGATTTTATCATTTCAGTTACAAGACAAATCTAATTTTACCTATAATTTTAAACTTCCAAACACATAAATTAAAGTTAAAAGTTAATTTTACATCAATTATACTATTTGGTAAAGGAATTATAAAGTTGAATTCTAATTCAAATAACCAAACGGAGCCTTAACAAAATCAGTCTCAGTCACTGGAGCTCTGGAACTCTTCGTCTCATTGGGGGAGCTTTTCTCCTTTCGATCGAAAGTCATTTGGGAAACAAGCAAATCATCATTTCGGGAAAGAAAAGGACCGAAGCGCCTCAAAGGCTTAGTTATAATCTGTGGGGGACTTTCAAAATACAATAGAAATTGTTCTCTCTGATTTGCCTTCATTCAGTGATCTTGCCTTTGCCTTACTCATGTCAGTTGAGTAATTTCTTCTTTTTGGTTGATCTTTGTCCAATCCAATAGGCATTCATCGATTTTGTGAATTTGAATTGCATCCTGTCTGCAAATTGATAGAATATACGTGTATATATGATAGGATATTCTTTATTAATTGTAATTAGTAGCAATCCTCTTATATGAGGAAAGTGTATGCTTGATTGTAGGCTAGAGTTTCTCTTGTACTATTATATAAGACAGACAATGTGTCAATGAAGAAGATCAAGGAATTACATTCTTTCATGGTATCAGAGCACTAGGGAACCTTCTTCCTTCTTCCATTGTAACCTAGTGGTTCTCACCCATCTTTCTTTCTTTCCTCTACTAATCTATCTTTTCTTAATCGTTGGCCACCATGACTGACCCTAAATCAACCTTCCACCCAGCTCTTGTTGTCTCTAACATCAAGAATCATATCTCAATTACCCTTGAAATGGAAACTGTCCACTATGCTACATGGGCAGAGCTGTTCAAAATTCATGCCAAATCTCATAAGGTCCTTCACCACATCATTCCACCAGAAAAAGCTCTCGATGCGTCATCAACCACCGATGCCGAAAAAGAGTTATGGTCAACTTTAGATGCTACGGTTCTTCAGTGGATTTATTCCACGATTTCCACAGATCTCCTACATACTATAATTGAACCCAACTCCACGGCCATTGAGGCTTGGAATCGATTGCGTGATCTCTTTCAAGACAATAAAAACTCTCGGGCAGTAATACTGGAACAGGAATTTTCTCATACCAACATGGAGAATTTTCCAAATGCTTCTGCTTATTGTCAACGCCTCAAGGGATTGTCAGATCAACTCAAGAATGTCGGTGCACCAATATCCGATAATCGACTTGTTCTTCAGATGGTTTTGGGACTCACGGAGGCCTATAGTGGTGTTGGAACTCTTATCCGCCAAAGCAACCCCCTTCCACTCTTCTATCAAGCCCGTTCTATGCTTATTTTTGAAGAAACGACATTGGCTAAGAAGGCCGCAACCGCCATGGCGGCTACCATGACCAAGGAGTCTGATGATACTCCATCTTTGTCTGCTGGCTACCCTCAAAACCATAATAACGGTGGTGGCGGACGTGGTTCTCATGGCAATAATTCTGGGAGACACTGTGGTGGTAGCCGAGGCGGCAACCGCGGTGGTGGTGGCGGACGTGGGAGAGGTCACCCCCAGCCCCGGCAGCAGCAGCCGTGATCACAACTACGGACAGGTGGACAACAGTGGCCTTGGCAGTGGTCTTCTTGGGCCATTCCCCCTTGTCCATATCCTACTACTCCTTGGACCAGGCCCAACTCATAGTGGCAGCAACCTGAGGTTCTTGGGCCACGACCACAACAGGCCTATTCTACAATAGCCCAACCTTCTCCCATTGATATTGAAGCCGCAATGCATACTCTTGGGCTTAATCCTCCGGATGCAAACTGGAACATGGACTCTGGTGCCACGTCTCATATGACATCAAATTCCGGTACTCTCTCGTCTTATGTTAATTTGAGTAATAATCGTGGTATAATTGTTGGTAATGGTCATACAATTCCAATTCGTGGTTATGGTCACACAACTCTGTCTTCTCCACACCCACCTTTATCTTTAAAAAATGTCCTTCATGCTCCTCAACTTATTAAAAACTTAGTTTCGGTTCGAAAATTTACTACTGATAACTAGGTTTCTGTTGCATTTGAACCTTTTGGGTTTTCTGTGAAGGATCTTCAGACGGGTAAACATCTAACGATATGTAATAGTCAGGGCGAGTTATATCCTATTCTCACCACCATTCCATCTCCAGCCCCACCATCAAGTTTGGCAGTTTTAGCACCTTCTTTATGGCATGATCGTTTGGGTCATCCGGGCGTTCCTATTTTCGACTCTCTTAAGCAAAATAAATTTATTCAGTGTAATAACAATCTTCTTTCTCCTGTTTGTCGTTCTTGCTCTCTTGGCAAACATGTTAAATTACCTTTGTTGCTTCTACGTCCAGCACTTTTATGCCATTTGATATTATCCATTGTGATCTTTGGACATCTCCAGTTTTGAGCTCTTCGGGGCATCGTTATTATTTAATTTTGTTGGATGATTACTCTAACTTTTTATGGACATTTCCTTTATCCAAAAAATCTCAAGTTTTTTCCACATTTTTACTTTTTCGTGCCTCATTCGCACTCAATTTGAACGAGAAATTAAAAATATTCAATGTGATAATGGTAGGGAATTTGATAATGGGCCATTTTGGAAATTTTGTAGTGATAATGGTTTGTTTTTTAGATTATCTTGTCCACATACTTCTTCTCAAAATGGAAAAGCTGAAAGAAAAATCCGAACCATTAACAATATGATTCGTACTCTTCTTGTTCATGCTTCCGTACCACCTTCCTTTTGGCACCATGCATTACAAATGGCCACATACCTTCTTAACATACTTCCAAGTAAACTATTAGCTATCACCCCCCTCTCAAAATTCTTTATCAAAAAGACCCATCTTTTTCTCATCTCCGGGTGTTCGGTTGCTTATGCTACCCTCTTTTTCCCTCCACCACTATTCACAAACTTCAACCTCGTTCAACCCCGTGTGTCTTTTTGGGTTACCCTTCCAATCATCGTGGTTACAAATGTTATGATTTATCTTTTCAAAAAATTATTATTAGTCGACATGTCATTTTCGATGAGACACATTTTTCTTTTGATAAACTGCATCATCTAACTCCTCCTACTTATGATTTCTTGCATGAGGACTTGTCTCCATATTTGATCCAACATCTGACTTCACAACCAGACACACCATCTCCTCTCCAAGACATCACACCCCATCCCACCCCACCACAAGACACTCCGGCCTTACCTACTCCTATACCTGTCCACAGACCTGTCACACGTAGTCAACATGGGATTTTTAAACCAAATCCTCACTATGACCTCCACACTAGTGTTTCGAAATCCCCACTCTCTCGCAACCCTATGTCTGCCTTTCATGACACGAATTGGAAATTGGCTATGAAAGACGAATATAATGCTCTTATTAAAAATAAGACGCGGGAATTAGTACCTCGTCCACCTGATGTTAATATTATTCGGTCTATGTGGATTTTTACTCACAAAGAAAGATCTGATGGTTCTTTTGAGAGGCATAAAGCCCGTCTTGTAGGTGATGGCAAGACTCAGCAGGTTGGCGTAGATTGTGGTGACACATTTAGTCCTGTGATCAAACCGGCAACCATTCGCACTGTACTCAGTTTAGCTCTCTCTAAAGCATGGTCCATACATCAGCTTGATGTGAAGAATGCTTTCCTGCATGGAGACCTCAATGAGACTGTGTACATGTATCCGCCCATGGGATTCCGGGACCCTATTCATCCTGATTATGTTTGTTTGCTTAAGAAATCCCTGTATAGGCTCAAGCAAGCACCACGTGCTTGGTATAATCGATTTGCAGATTACGCTTCTACTATTGGTTTTTCTCGTAGCAAGTCTGATCATTCGTTGTTCATCTACCGTCACGGTAATGATATGGCTTACCTTCTTCTCTATGTTGATGATATTATCTTGACTGCTTCCTCTGATGCTCTTCGCAAGTCTATCATATCTCTTCTTAGCTCAGAATTTGCGATGAAGGACTTGGGCCTTTTGAGTGATTTTTTGGGTATTGCCGTCAGCCGACATGCAGGAGGTTTGTTTTTATCTTAGCGAAAATATGCCATCGAGATTATAGAACCGGCCGGCATGTCTACTTGCAAGTCTTCTCCCACACCGATTGATACTAAACAGAAGATGAGTGCTACTTCTAGCCCACCATTTGAGACTCCTTCCAATTATCGAAGTCTTGTGGGTGCTCTATAATATCTTACATTCACAAGACCCGACATCTCATATGCTGTGCAACAGATTTGTTCGTTCATGCATGACCCCGGGAAGAGCACATGCATGCCCTCAAGCGCATTGTACGCTACATTCAGGGCATGCTTGATTATGGCTTGCTTCTCTATCCATCTTCGACTACCACTCTCATTTCTTATACCGATGCGGATTGGGGTGGTTGTCCTGACACCAGACGCTCCACCTCTGGTTATTGTGTTTTTCTTGGTGACAATTTGATTTCTTGGTCTGCTAAAAGGCAAGCAACTTTATCTCGTTCTAGTGCAGAGGCGGAGTACCGAGGGGTAGCTAATGTGGTTTCTGAGTTTTGTTGGTTACACAACCTTCTTTTGGAACTTTATTGTCCTATTCAGAAAGCTACATTGGTATACTGTGATAATGTTAGTGCAATATATCTTTCTGGCAATCCTGTTCAACATCAGCGCACTAAACATATCGAGATGGATATTCACTTTGTTGGCGAAAAGGTTGCTCGTGGACAGGTTCGTGTCTTACATGTCCCGTCGCGCTATCAGATAGCTGATATCTTTACGAAGGGTCTACCATTGATTTTGTTTGAAGAATTTCAGGACAGTCTCAACGTTTGTCACCCTCCCGTTTCAACTGCGAGGGTGTGATAGAATATACGTGTATATATGATAGGATATTCTTTATTAATTGTAATTAGTAGCAATCCTCTTATATGAGGAAAGTGTATATTCGGTTATGCTTGATTGTAGGCTAGAGTTTCTCTTGTACTATTATATAAGACAGACAATGTGTCAATGAAGAAGATCAAGGAATTACATTCTTTCACAAATTTTACTGTTTTTTTTAGAATCGCTCTTCATTGTTTTACTCTGTTGGGATAAGAGAATGAAAATTGTTTTCCATATTTTACTGCTTTTTTGTTCATTGGTTCACTGGAATGATTATGACAGAATGGAAATCTATGACTGTTTTTGTTGTAAGAATATATACATATATACATATATACATATATATATATATATATATAATTTTTAACACACATCCTCTAGACTTGTAGTTCGGGAAGCTAACTCTTTAACCATATATGATAACCATATATGATATGGAGTGGGAGCATCTAAGGTATCTTGTAAAAAATATATCTGTGTTTTCCACCCCTTTTACCTATCCCACAATGTACACACAATTTTACACTGTTATGAAGAGGGAAACGCTGTCAGAGATCTGACAGATACTAATCAGAAGTCTTCATGATATCTCAAACCAAATAGCCATGCTCACACTAGAACCAATCTTTCGTAACTTTGCTAAAATATAATCCTTTGGTGCATAAGAAAGTTTAAACCATTGGATTTTCTTTCTGCTCTTCTATATCCTATTTAAGAACTACTGAAGACTTGTAGTCATGCCCATTTTGCCATAGCCAGATCTTGTTTTTTTTTAATTAAGAAAACTTAATATCAGTCTCTTTTAGAAGGGATATGAATTTCAACAAGTGACATTAGATAAAAATATCTGAAACTTCGTAGTAGATAGTTCATTTATGATGCTTCTACTAAAGAAAGTAACAGATGAGCTCTTTCTAAAGATAATAGTCTGTGACGCCCCAACAAACCTAACAACAGCATGCATCATATGATTGATGAAGGCGAAATGTTTTACCTCAATTATAAGGATCTCTTCCCACATATCAGCATTCTGTGGATAAAGAAAAAAATTGGATTTTTTGTCTCTAGTGAAGTCGACCTCAGGGCACAAGATAGTATCTATAATCAGAAAATAGTTTGACATAAAAGAATGGCGATGGAAAACTTGAATAATTTTACACGACGCCGTTTTGGTCTTTTACCTTTATAATTTTGATTTTAACGTTGTCCCCTCTCATCTCCTTCTTCCTTCTAGTTTTGCAGAGAAATATGTTTCAAACCCTAACACATACACATAGTAGGTCTTCCATTCTCGCCTCGTTTATTCAGTTAATAATCGATCTCTCATATCTATGTATTCTTCTAGGGTTAATTTATTGATGCTAACAGGTTCAAGCTGAAAACCATTGCAGATGCTCTTTATAATTTGTTCTGAGGTTTCGCTCTAATGCCCTAACTCGCGGCGCTTCAAATTGAAATTCGTTTGTTTTGTTCCACCATTTTTCCGCTAGATATCCGCTTCTCAAGGTACGGTTCTTCTGGAACTTCTCTGTTTCTGTTTAGGCAATTTGAAGTTTCAATTAGACATTCATCAGAAGTGTCTTTCTATGACCAGTCTGGGTATCTTCGATGCATGTTTCCTAGTACATCGGTATCTAAGAAGACTTTTTCAAGCGTCTTATGTTTATTAGTTGCACATGCGTGAAAAATGAAAAACCTTGTTATCTTGGGATTGAGTATAGCTGAGTCCGATATTTCAATCTGGTTGATAAGATGTTATTCTGTTGAAGCCAATACTCCAAAGTTCCCTTAAATATCATAATTACGGGCTTGTTGTGCAAATGATCCGTAAGCCAATATTGGTTTGACTGTGATAAAGGAGCTTTTTACCTGTATGCCGCTTGTTGATTTTTCATAAATCTAAACTTTTTTTCTGTTCTTATTTTTTGTTCCGTCCTCGCTAAAATTACAAGAGGTAAACAATTTAAGACCTTACTTGAGTGAATTCGAGTTTTTTGTTGTCTAAGTTTTCAAAGTCTTCCAGTTGCACGAGTTAAAATCAATTTTTTTTCCAGAACTGCATGCCTTTATAATGCTAGTCATACTTCTTTTCTTTTTTTTTTTGGTAAGAAAACACACTGCACTAATACTAACTAAAGCCTTATATGCTAGTCATATCCCGAAGCTTTGTATTGTATTATGGCATCAAAGCATATACTAATTCATTGAACATAGAATTTACAATATGGTCCCTCCACAGCCCAACTCTTTGATTATTACAGAACCAACCCTTGTTCACTTTCTATGACTTTATTGTGTACTCCTGTAAAACTATTAGGCCACAGAACAACAGGAAAAAGGCATGCTCATATTCTAATTCCATTTCTGAAATCATCAATTAGTTCCTACTGAATTCATTCTATTCACTGACTAGACTTGTCAAAAATACTAGTGTTAACATAGTGGAGCTTTGGGTTTGTTTAGCCAATATTTTCTAAGTCTTTTGAAAGATATTCTCACTAGGTTATAGCTTTGTATAGACTCTCTCAATGTTGTGGTGGAAGGTGTAATTGAGAATAAAGGGGATATCTCTCCCTTTGGCGTGCATCACATTCTGCCTCCTTTTTCTTAGGTTACACACTTCTTGTTTCCGACTATGCCAATGTAACCCCCTTCGTGTTGTAAACTAATACTTCTTCTGTATGCGTTTTACTAACATTTTATTAGTGGAAAGTGTCCAAGGTGCATGATGAGTGAACTAGTAGTACTGGTGACAAAACATTGGTAATACTATCAGAGATATTTGTTGCTATTCTAGTTTTGTTCCTTGAATTAGAGAAGTGGGTTTGATCAAAAACGACTCACAACTTATCTGCATCCACCACTTAACGAAATTTTGAAGGCACAATAAAAATGTTAGCAAACTTGTTGGAAGGAATAGCAATTAAATGAGGACATTTAGACGTATAAAATTGTTTCTACATGTAATGCGAATGAATTCTGGCATTCTTTGAATATTGACTTCTTCTTGATCTTGTTGATGTTCAACTGAGCTCAGAGGAAATGTTGATTATTTCAGTTACCAAACCTCCTAATCGAGTAATATTAGGACCCTCCATTTGCTCGTGCATCATCCACACATGGATCGTGGATGCTGCTATCATTATTCCCTTTTGGCCTTTCCTAGTCCTTTTTTGTCCTCTTATTGATTATTACACATGACAAATTTAATTATGCCTGCCTGCTTGATTTAGGACTTTCTTGAATGGTGGGTGTGGACTGCATTTGAACCACTCAAAATCAATTATGGAATATCGACCCCCAATGGCAATCCTTGAGTGAACCATTAATTACTTGTTATTTTTAAATGTCCAACTAAATTAAGCTACCTCCTGCTCTTCTATTAATTACAAGGCAATTGATCATCACAAGAGGCTATGCATTCTGATCTTCGAATTATAAAAATAAGTTTTACTTAATTTGGAGAGTGGAATGGCTTTGGAACGACTGGGCAAAAATCTAGAGTTATGGTAAGCTACTAATGTTTTCCCTAGTTTAGATCTCCGTCCGCCTATTACTTGAGCAAAACTGAATGCCTTGATTTCGTTTAGACTCTAGATTGACGACTTTTATCGCGTTTCAAATTTTTCTCATAATATTATTAGCGCTTTAGCTCCTATAATTAATTTGGTATTGGTATGAAAACTTATTGGTGATTAATTATCAATATATACTAGGTAATTATACATAAAGTTATAGAATGATGATATATAAAAGCGGAGTTATATAATACACATAATTAACAATTATTAATCACCTAATATGCGTTCATGATTTAAACCCTTCTTATTTTCCTACACGCATATCCTAGCGCGTGTAACATACCTCTGTTAGTTTAGACGGTTTTCATCTGTTTTCCACATTAGTACAAAGCACATGGGGGTTATCTGGACATTATAAAACCACGAGGTAAAAAAAAAGAATTTTCCAAACCATAAGGGGGTAAAGTGGAATTAACCCTATATTTATTTGGGTCATTCTTTTGTGAGACCATCTCATATATGAGTGTGAGACCCCCCAAAAAAAAAAGAATTTTAACGTGTTAACAATTTTACTAATATCAAATACGCGTAAGTCAATTTAATTTTTAAATTAGAATACCAAGTTTTAGGTAAGTATTGTTGTGAGAATTAAGATCACACAATTAAGCACTAAAATTATTTGTTAATTTTAAAAGTTTTACTTGCATTTTTATAAGAATAGAAAGAGGGTTTATTTTAATAGTTTAATGGTGATTTTGGCTCTTTGTTGGCATTTACCTAAATTCAAGGGCCAAGAAGCAAAATAGGAAAAAAAATAGAATTATTAAATTTAAAAAAAAAAGAGATAAATATAAACAGTTAAGGCTACAAAACGCATCCACGTTTGGCAGCCCAACATAACGAGAAGCAAGACTAGGATTCTCTGAACCTTTTAAGAAATTTGGGCATGAAAAAAAAAAAAGAAGCAGCAGCAACAACGGGAGGAAAAGGAGGAAAAGGAGGAAAAGGGAGAGAAAGAGGAAGAGTGGAGAAGGGAGAAAAGTTTGGCAATTCCACTTGGCTAACTCAAGGAAACTGTGGAAAACTTCAAAACGGTGGGTGAACTGATTTTCAAAAATACGCATTTGTGTGGTTTCCTGTTGGGCGAATTTTGTTTTGAAATTCAACTTTTCTTCTGGGTTATTTTTGCTGCCCTCTGTTTGTTTGGACTCTATTTTCCCTCCCTCTGTGTCTGTGTCTGTTTAACTCATTGGTAATTGAAAAGGAATGAAAAAGAAACTGAGCTTGATTGAATTCAAGTCAGTACCTATTGATGACTTATGGCTTGATAATCTATTTCAACTCAGATATGCAAGTTGTATGCAGTTTTAATTTTGGCCTTCTCTACTTGGTTCATGATTCACCTTGCTTGGACTTATGTAAAACAATCCACTTTGTATTGACATATTTTGAAACAAGTGAGTTATGATGGAGGATTATGGTGAACCATTAGCATTAATATATTGCCTTTGTTTTGATGGCCGTCTAGAAGTAGTTTATGTCCCAATGGATTTGTATTTTCCTTTTATTGGTAGCATGCCCGACCATTCTAAGTTGTGAGTGAAATTGATTTGTACTTTTAATGGGCTGTATCTGTGGGTGTGCTTTAATTTGTAAACTTTGGCTGATTTTGTATGGAGAACTTGATCTTTCTTGTGAAAAGGTTTTCCTTAAATGTATTTTCAGTTCAAGTATCAAATTATTTACTTGTTTTAGAACTCGGATGTGAATGAAATTATCTTACGCTAACCTAGGATGTGATTGGGTTATAATTATTGTATTTTCTGATTGAGGGAAACTTTGATAGTTCCAATTTTTGTTTAGTTGGTTGCTGTGAGTTGTAGCTCAATTCAAAGGTAAAATAGTTGTCAAGTTTTGGTATCATGTTTGATAACTAAGCCTCATCCTTACTTACGTGCACGGTTTTAAACTGTAAATTGGTCATGGAATTTTTGGTGATTGAACTGATTTATGCTTGGAACAGATTGTGTTGCAGAATTGGTTATGGTCTATGGATTTGGAATCTTATTTGTGCCTTTAACCCATTTGGTGTAATGCTTGAACGAAGTGTGAGCTGAAGTTATTTCAAACTGATTTCCGACTCAGTTGTGTGCATAATTTGAAACTGATTAAACATAAAAGTTTTAGGATCATAAACCCAGTTTTATATAGTTTTGGTTTCATCCTATTTAGATATTTGGTTGCCAAGTTATGGGTATTTGAAGCATCACTGCCAGAAACAGAATTTCGTGACAGAAACTTAATGCCTTCAACGATTTGGTTTGTTTTGTTTTCTACTTTTTAGGCAGAATTTTGAACATTGTATACAAGAAGAAATTCTGGATATTACGCCTAGTTTTATACGGTTTTGGTTTCACATTATTTGGATCTTTGGTTACAAAGTTATGACCTTTTGAAATCAGTATGGTAGAACTGAAATCTGTTACGGGATTTCAGTCCTACATGAAGTTTGAACAGTTTTTAAAGCTATTTGTAGAATGAATTTGGGGATTGATAAAACATAAAAGTTTTAATATTATAAATCTAGTTTCATATGCTTTTGGTTTAATATTAATTGGAGGTTTGATTACAAAGTTATGACCATTTCAAATTACTATGCCAGGACTGAAATATGTTACAGGATTTCGGTAATTACAGAAATCATGTCCCGTTTTACACTACTTTCTATACTAAATCTGGAGTTTTACAGAACATAAAAGATTTAGAATATTTGCCCTAGATTTACCTGGTCTTGGTTTCACATCATTTGGATTTTTGATTACAAAGTTATGACTATTTGAAATCACCATGTCAAGGCTGAAATTTGTTATTAAATTTCAGTCATTATAGCCACTTTGGACAATTTTTACAACCCTTTGTAAATCAAATTGGGAATTTCCTACAACATTGACTTTTTAGGATTTTGATTCCATGTTTACACCATTTTGGATTCATATCATTTTGATATTTCATTTTCAACTTACATTGATTCGAACTAAGCACGGTAGTTCTGGATTTTGAAAGAAGAATTGCTAACCTTTCTTTCTAATCAATTTGGAGCAGTTTCTGTATTGAATTTCGGATTTGGAGAAACATGAAAGTTTCAGTGTTCCAAAGATAATTTCAAGTGGTTTTTATCTCACATCATTTGAATGTTTTATCTCGAGTTATGACGGATTGAATTGAATGTAATAGAACTGAATGTTTGTTATGGGTTCTTAAAGCCCTTGCATATGATGGAATGTTTTCCAACACTTTTAATATAGAACATGGAATTTTATAAAATATAAGAATTTTCTTAATCTTTAGTATGGTTTTATTTAGTGATGGATTCACGTCGATCGGATATGACGTTGCCAGTTTACATTATTTTGAATCAAACGTGGAATGATGAATTCCGCAATTGCATATACGTGTGTGTATGTGTTTTTGTGCTAATGGGCCATGATGTACACATGGTGGCAAAGTATTGGCATTTAACCTCCCAACACTTTCTCATGCCCCATGGCCACCACTCTTGCTGTTCTTCTCTATATAGGATTGCTCTTCCCCCCCTCAGCCACTCCCTACATTGTTCCTCCCTTTCCCCAATCACCCCACTGCCCCAACTACAAAAACTTTGCTCAAAATTAAATTTGAATGTCATCCTTCCATTCCAGCAGCAGCAGCAGCTCCGATACTGTGAATGAATTGAGTTCAAGATGTCTCTCAGCCCTGCTCTTCATCTGAACCTCGACTTGTAAGTCCTAAACCTTTTTTTTCCTCAAAGTTTTTTTATTGGTAGCTTGTGCAAATTGTAGCGACACTCCCCTCAAGTATAATTTTTAATCACATCCTAAATTTTTTGTTGTTCATTTAGTTGATGAATGAACAAATGAACTGATTTTATGCATATTTTTCCTGGGTTTTAACTAACTTTTTAACTGTCTATTGTTGTTAACATAAAAAAGATGTATGATTAGGAGGAGAAATAGAAAGGGCTGTAATTGGTGTTGCATGAGTACTACAAGGCCTGTGAAGGAAGCCTCTACTTTTTCTTACAAGAAATTCATTAACTTCGCTCTGGAGGAAACCAAACGACACACCCATTTGGTCCCTTCTCCTTTGCAGGTACTTGATTCCAGCATTGTATATATCATATTGCAATATTGTATGTTCTTTCATTCTAATAAGTAATAGGGATTGTGCACCAAAGGAAGTGGGCTCGGGGGAATTCTAATGATGCAAGAGAGCATAGTAAATGCATGTTGTGAAAAAATGTGAAAATGAACGTTTCCGTAGCTAGCCAGCTTGTGTTCGGGAGCTTGGCCATCGCGCCTAAGCCCTTTATATCAGGTGTTCAAAACCTTGAATGTGCAAGTGGTAGAGATAGTTGGGAAGGAGGTTAAAAAGAAGAAAAAAAAAAGAAACAAATGCTTTACCTATACAAAGCATTGGTTTGTCTTGGTTTTCATTTGATGGCATGCTTTTAGGGACCCCTTTTTGGTTATCTCAATAAAGATAATTACCATCGTGAATAAACCTAATGAAAACATTACCATCCTTTATTACTTTAGGTTAGTTCTGTATACATTTAGACAGCACTCAAAAAGGAAAAATTCAGCTTTTTCAAGTGATGTTTCTGCATAAAATAAATCCTATGAAGCAATTGGGTTTTTTGCAGTATTATGGTTTCCAGAAGGTTAACATTTCCTGGAAACTTTATCTTTGTTTTTCCATTTCTCTTACTAGGGGTTGGTTAGGGGAATGAAAGAAAATAAGTGAACTTTATGTATTAGTGCCACAAAATGGTGCTTTATGTGTTTGTTTCTAATGTTTGTGGCTTTGGACTAAGTAGGATGTTTTATATTTCGCTTCCTTCCAGAAGAATTTCAATTCGTTGATGGGTATGGATGCGCAAAGTGAACTTCAGATGCTCTCATTTGAAGCAACTAAAGTTAGACTTTTTCGGAGTTTGTCTATTGAAGGGAATGATGGCATGCAGGTTTGGCTATACTTCAGCTTCTATATATACTGCATGCATATGTGTCTTTTATACTCTTCGTTACTCTCGTTAGCATTATGCTAATTATTAAAGAGGTCTGAAGTGGGAGAAGTGGAAGGAATTGCACTGCAAGCAGATGTGTCGTATATACTTATTATTGTTCTCTTAAGATTATGCAAATTATTAAAGAGGTCTGCATGGAGAGAAGTAGAAGGCATTAGTCCTGAAAGTACTATAAAACAACAACTAAGCCTTTATCCCCTTAAGTGGGGTTGGCTATACAAATATATAATACTCTTGAGTAACTTGTCAAAATGTTAATGGTATTGACTCACTCTTTTTCTTGGTCTCTAAAGTTCATGGAGAAATCTGTTGTTTATAATGCAAATTCTAGTTCCTTTCGCATCGAGAAAATTATTCAGTGTGTCCTGCAGTTGAAATACTAGGTGCTCTTAATGTTTTTCGTATTGCATATAATCACTTAAAAGTCGGTGATTGCCATCTTTAATGGTCTCTACTGCAGAAGATTATATTTTCTTCCTAAATTGTAGCTCAGATGGAAATTTATGAGCATTTTTGTGTCCCTGGATAATCAGCTGTTTGATGAATTTTAATTTTCTGCCTTAAACTTGTACTAGTTTGTTTTAGTTTCCAACCAGAAAGCAAGTTAGGTGAGATTATTATTTGAAACCGTGATTCTTTTGCGGTCCAAGTAGACCCAGAAATTTGTTCCAGTACTTACCTTGTCAGAGGATCAAATTGTGAAGCCAAATATAAGCAGTTAAGTCTACAGATTGCTTCCATACACAGCAGTCAATAAACATATTTGACAAAGACTAAGAAAAATAGTTGTTTTACAGAATTATGAGTACACTTTAATGGGAAACAATCTGGCTGCTGAAGAGAAGATTAAGTGGGAAATTCAAGATTTTGTGATAATCTATTCGCCAGCTAAGTAGCTGCTTGAATTAATATAACATCTACAATATAACATAATCTCTCCCGGAAGTATGGATTTCGGTAAGATGCTTGAAGCTAAAAATGGGATTCGAAATCTTTCTCTTTATTGTTTCACATCTTTATTCGATTCATTTATCTTTTCTTTACTAATCTGATATATGAATATTTTCCACAGGTTTTGGATTTTGCGGTGTTTCCTAGACCAGAATTTGATCTCCCCATATTTTGTGCCAATATTTTTACTGCTGCTAGCACAAATATAGTTGTACTGTAAGCTTTCGTTTCTTTCTCTACTTTTGGCTAAGACAACACTGTTGCTATCTTGTATTTTTCTTCTCCAGAAATGTGATACCTTTCAAAACACTTATACGATGCTAAGTAGCAGACTATACATAACAGGGTTTGACTGGATCTCTTTAGGTCTATACAACTTCAGTATTCATAATTTCAGAGCACAGCTTCTCCCTTTGTAATGCTGAACCATTTTCTTGTGTTAACGAAACTTATTGTAAAAAAGCTAACTAGATGGTTTTTAGTTCTACAACTCGGCCTTGTAGTCATATATGAGGAAGCAGATTTTGTCCTCTTATTTTTTATCGTGACAGTCAATATGGGCCCAGTTTACTTGAAGGCTTTTGTCCCCTTTGTGTTAGTTGCTTGAGGTAGGAGTCTATGTCACAGCCACATGTAGTGAGCATCCAGTTGGCATATAAGGCAAGGATATGACTTTTATTGCCCAGAAAATTGCTGCTGTGGTATTGTTTTGCGCTGTTGCTGTATGCATGATGCTTGGAAGGATTTTGATACATTGTTATGGACTCTGAACTGTTTAAGTTATGTTTGGCTAATGTGGAATAAATATACCTTTTAACTATTAAACAATTGATCAGCTTGTTTTATGTATAAGAAGTTGTGCCTGTTGGTGCTGGACGAAATAATTCCTAATAAATAGTTGATGCATATGCTTGGAAGAAACCAAATAACATAAATTACAAATAGGATGAATGATCCATCAATTGATGGTCAAATTTCTATTTCATAACATGGGAAGCACTGTTTTAACTTTAATATTGTTTGAGACCATTGTTATGGCAATGTGGTGATCTTGTGACTAAAGTTTATTTGACAAATTTCAGGGACCTGAACCCGTTGCATGGTCTCAAAAATCGGGATGATTATAAGGAAAAGTATTATAGACACTTGATCCCTCTAGGACTAAAGTATGCTGAGG
Organism: Ophiorrhiza pumila; assembly: GCA_016586305.1. Lineage (NCBI taxonomy): Eukaryota > Viridiplantae > Streptophyta > Magnoliopsida > Gentianales > Rubiaceae > Ophiorrhiza > Ophiorrhiza pumila. The sequence continues at coordinate 37,601,801 of BLIW01000006.1, forward strand.
TGCTGTAGATTCTCAAGCACTTCCTTTGTCAGCAGTTGTAACTTTGGGAGGCTGATTTAACACAGATTTCATGCAGCTTTTACCCTGGGGTGGAAAGCTTACCAGTGAATCATTGAGGTTCTTCTCTCCGATTGTATTATGGACAAAGTTTTCTTCAAGCCAATACAAATATAGCATTTTATATTCTGCATTCAAGGATTACTATAAGGTAAATATTGCATTTTTTCTGGCTTACTGCAACAATTGGGTAACCTAATTAAGTGCAAGCAATTTGCAGCCCACCCTTCTTCCTGGGAAAAAAAATGGATAGATAAGGATGGAAAAGACAAAAGAACTGACTAGAATTCAAGGTTGGGCTTTAGTACATTGATATCCTACTAAAAATGGATGTGTAAAATAATTGTAAGGCTGTAACTGAGAGTGACCTGTCTATGGAAGCCTGCGATACTGATTCTCTTAGAGTTTACTCTGTTGCAGACACTCCAACACATACATTCTTGATAACCAACTTGAGTGTTTATGTGGAATTCATTTTGCACAACTGTGATTATGACGCTTCTTTTGCATTTTATAGGCATGGCTTGAGTTGATGAACCAAACAGCAGAAGAGATTGATGCTTCTCAAATTGTTTGCAACTGTGAAGCACAGCACAGGTATCTGACATGGAGAGCAGAAAAGGTATTTCTTCAGTCCTGTTACATATTGATCATCAATTCCTTGAAGACTTAGTTAGCTTTTGCTACCATGTTTGCTTGTCAACTTGCTATGTTCTCATTTAGCTTATTGCACCAAAGATGGCATACCAAAAAAGCCGAAGTCAAGATTTCAGAATAAATTTAGTTTTTGTTAACGAGGGATACGAAAGAATGATACCTTTTAACTCTGAGTTCCTTTCCAGTTGACTTATAGTCTGAAGATATGCTGATCTCTTTGTTGTAATTGTTAATTTGTGTGTCATTCTTGTTTGTGTTTAGATTTGATTCATCCATCTAGAAAGTATATAAGTCAAAGATGCAAAATGTCGCAAAGTATATACTGATTTTACCAAGTATTGCTATATATTCAAAATGTCGATTAGGTAAAAAACTTGATAAATCCTTGACTAGAGAACATAATATAACCTGCTCCAAACACCCTCAACAAATAAAGAAAAAATCAAAAAGAAAACTTGCGAGGCCCCCATCTCTTTGTATTATTTTTGTTCCCTCTGGATTTTTCACCCAGTGCAACCTCTTGGAAACAGGATCCAGGACATCGAGTTTTGAGAAAACTGGTAGGGGAAGCTCTGGCAGAGGTATTGCTCTTGCTTAAACAATTTTGTTGCTTGCTGCCAATTAGCAGTTCATTTGTTCTTTTTATTTTTTCATAAAAAAATGTTTCTTCATTGATTGAATAAAGATCAAGGTAAAAGCTTTACGATGATATGAAAGCTTTAGCAGTTCATTTGTTTGCTTCTTCACTTGTTACAATGTAGGAAATAGTAAGGAGCTTCCTCTTCAATGGAGTTCACGAGCTAGGGAGCAAAACTTTTTTGGATTACTTTCCAGAGTATAGGAATGGGGATGGGACGATAATTGAGAAGCGGAGTATGATTGGTAAATCGTTTGAAAATCGACCTTGGGATGCTGAAGGCAACTTTCTTGATAACAGTTTTAGATAGCATCGTCTTTTGTAACTAGCATTGTTTGTACAAAATGTTCTGTTCCTTCCTCTCCCTTGCAAAAAATTCTGGCGCGCTGCCACACATTTCCTATTGAAGAAAGCTTCTTAATTGCATTGATACTTCCATGTTAGAATGTAATGCAACTACTTTGGCATAACTGGATGATATTGGATCGCCGCAATGTATCCAGATTTTAATAGTTGGGTATAACCATGTGTGATTAAAGAGTAACTAATAATTCCTCTCTTTTAGGGGAATTGTGGTTGAGATGATGGACATTGTTGGTTTTGAATGAGTATTTGAGCACAATGGATTCAAGTCCATTGTGTGAAATACAAAAAAAATAAAAAAAAAAGCATTTAGGGTTTAATATTATGTTTGAAATCTTTAGTAACATTCATCAAGGATTTTGAAGGATATTAGGCTTGAAATCTTCTGAAACATTCATCAAGGTTTTGAAAGTTATTTATAACATTGTTTAAAGAAGCATAAATAGGATTGAATGGAAATTTATTTTCATTTTGATAATTATTAAAAAAGAAACTGGATATAATTCCAAATTTTTTGCATAATTGGACGTTATATATATATACCATATAGAAATCACGCCGGCTAAGGATTACATAGTATAAAATATTTCAGACACGCTAAGGATGTCAGGTATACTGTGTATAAATATTTCTTGCTTATATCATAAAAGGGGTTAGTTCCTCCTTCCTAAAAATTAATTGGTTTTATTTTAAAACTTGAATTGACTTAAGCATTGGACTCCCCAAAACTTCCTGGGGTTGTTTTCTTCACATTGACTTGTGCATATATGAACTTGAACTGGAGGAATAGGACTCAAACTTTATTGGTGAATTGAGAAATTATTCTTGAGGTTAGTGGAACTCTTGGAAAACCGAATTGAAAAATGAGTAGATTTCTGAGTTTCATCAAATTAGTGTCGTTTGTGAGCAGCCACTTGAACAAAAAGTATAATACTCACGTGCTTTATCTAAGAATATTTGATGTAGTTATTGTTATTATTAAGGATAGGAAATGATCACCTATGATAATATTTTAATCATGATTTACAGGTTAATATATTAGTTTTGATAAGATTAATGTAGATATTTAAATTTAATTACTATACGTAATTGTATTTGAAAAGGTTATTAAATTAGGAATGTTTTTTTGGTACGTGTTATTTGTTAAATAAGTGAAAAAAATTAAATTTGATTTTTTAAAAAAAAAAACAAAATTCTGTATAAAAATATTCAGAAATTTGTTATATTTTCACCTATAAATAGGCTTAAGGTTCTTTTGTGTTCTTTCACAAAATTTTGATAAAGTTTTGCTCTCTTTTTCTTTTCTATCATAAACACTGTATTTTATTTTGTCTTGTTGGGGTAAATATCTCATACTACACTTTTTAACTACACTTTTTGATTAGTTGTGGCAAGTATCCCAAACAAAGATGAGATAACAATTGTCAGAAGATCTCACTCCTTCCTTGATGCACATGTTGGGTAGATTCGGCACCGTATCTTGCCCATGACTATATATATAGGATCGTTTTATAAATAAATAAATAAAAAAACACCAAGCACTTCCCACGAGTGAAATTCACATTCAAATCTTGGTCACACAAATGAATAATACTAATCAAATTTGCCTTTAGACCGTTTACCAAAAGAACATTATTCAATTTTGGTAACCCTGACACATCTAGAGTACCTCTTCCAATAACACGTGCTGTGACACCATTGCCAAAAGTCACTTTTTCCATACTTCCGGACACAATGTTCTTCAAAAACTTCTTGTCACCAGTCATATGTCTAGAGTATCCACTGTCAAAGTACCACTCATCAGTTGTGGCAGCTTTCAAAAAAGTATACGTAAAATTGCACTTCAAATTGGACTTCTTTACCCATTTCTGTTGTGAATCTCTGCTAGAAGAAAACTTTCTAGCAGTGCCTAGTCTCAATTCAGCAAGATAAGTAAAACATCTAGGGCGAATATGACCACGACGATTGTAGTAATGGCAAATAGGAATGAATCTGTTACCTTCACCTCAAGGAGCATGATAAGGAGTATGAGGATTTGATTTCTTCACATTCTTTGCAGCACTCACTGTAACTTGCTTCTCTTTGTAATCATTACCTTTCATTGACACTGTCTGTGACATGGAGTTTTCTCTTTTATAACCTAGTCCAGAATGATCACCACTAGGTTTACCGGTCTTGAGAATATCATCCAGCTTGGAAGAACCCGAATTTAGCATTTTGACATTTTTCTTTATGTGATTTAGTTCGTTGGTCAGATTCTTCACTTCTTCCTGGTTGGCTCTCAGTTTGACTTCCAATTCTGCAGCAGAGTTTTGAAGATTGAGATTCTCATCTCGTAAATCTCTAATTTGAGTATGAAGATGCTAATTTACTCTAACAAGTTCAGTCCATTTATCATGAAGATTCTTGTACTTGACGAGGATATCTTCGTCGGTGACTTCATCTTCATCTTCATCACTATACGCCGATATATTTCCAGTGACACTTCGTGTAACATTCTTGACTCCACCATTGTCTGATTGTTCAGTCTTAGAAGCAAGAGCCACATGATTATTCTGAAATTCATATTCTCTATCTGAATCATCTTTACTCCAGGTTGTGTTGAGAGAATTCCTCTTCTTCTTCAATGTATTGGCACAATCTGCCTGAACATGCCCAAAACCATCACATTCTCTACACTGAATTCCCCTATTCTTGAGAGATTGATCAGATGTATGATTTTCTTCCTTGTACTTTTTATTGCTTGCCAATTCATTCTTGGTGTTGCTAACACTGGTCTTGACACCTTGATTATTTCTGTCAAATCTCTTCATGACTCTGCTAAGATTCTTGGATAGCAATGCGAGAGAGTCCTTAAAGTCATCTTTATCAGGATCATCCAACTTCTGCATATCTGCTTTTAAAGCCATCCCTTTAACCTTCTTTGCTTCCAAATCTGCTCCAAGATTCATCTCAAATGTTCTAAGAGATTCCATCAGTTCTTCTAGCTTCATCTTGGAGACATCTTTTACTTCTTCAATAGCAGTAACTTTATAAGCAAACCGTTGAGACAGAGATCGTAGAGTTTTCCTCACCAGCTTTCCTTCGGAAATACTTTCACCAAGAGCAAATGCCTCATTGGCGATGTCACAGAGTTTGGCATTGAACTTAGAAATACTCTCATCTTCATGCATCCTCAAGCTCTCAAATCTTGTAGTTAGTATCTGCATCTTTGATAACTTCACAGCTGATGTCCTTTCATAAGTAGTTTGAAGAATTTTTCATGCCTTCTTGGCTATCACACATGTAGAAATAAGTCTAAATTGAGCAGGGTCAACACAGTTGAAAATAACATTAAGTGCCTTTGAATTACTTTTCAGTAGCAGACCAACTTTCTTCTAGCTTAGGAGATATGACAACACCAGATGTGTCGGTAATCATTGGAGGGTCCTATCCTGTCAGAATTGATTTCCAAACCTTCTCATCAATAGTTTGATGAAGGCTCTCATTCTGGCCTTCCAATAAGCATATTTGCTGCCATCCAATAAAGGTGGACGCATTGTTGAACCTCCTTCATTCATAGAGTCCATCGCACCAAAACCAGGATCAAGTCCTGCGGATCCCGTCTAAGAAACAAAGACGACCCGCTCTGATACAAATTGAAATATCAAGTTTAGATACGCGGTGTCCTAGTAGGTTGGAACACTAGTTGTGACACCAATAATAAAAGTGATAATAGACAATATTAAAATGTGGAAAATAAAAGAGACAGGAGTTTGGTAACACAGTTTGACAATTGCCTATGTCTGTGAGGCCACGCCCAGAAAACAATCCACTAGGTTCACAAAGTTACAAGACACTCGGTCTAACACAAAGCAACATTCCCTCTTTTCTTTGTCGCCGCCTCTTACTAACTTCACAAGCGAACCTGTTTTTGCGAGCTCCCCTCGACTTGATCGATTCTTCCCAGAATCTTTAAGAGACAAGATCTCCTTGTCAATGGCGACTCCTCCCGGAATTCGTGTATGGCAAGATCCCCTTGCCCACATTCAGAACTCCTCCCGAGTTCCTGGTAGCCTCCTCCCGAGACTGAGTTTCAACAAAGATTACAAGGATTGCACCTTCAATACATTCATATTCAGATGCAAACAGCCAACACACTTAACAAAGAATTCCAACCTAAGTGTATTCACAGTCTTTTACAAACTGAAAGAATAAATCAATTCACCACACATGAAAACCGTGTGAGAAGAAAAATCTTATAGAACACACAAAATCTTTCTATGTTTATCTCCAATAGTATTTCCAAATAAACCATATAGAAAGAAAGAAACCGTGTGCATCCCATGCTTATCTTTCTAAAAATAGGCCTCCAAAGATAATTACCAAGAATATCAAGATAAGCACCAAAAATATCAAGATAGCATAATCTCCAAAATCAACCTTCCTTGCATTGATTGATTTAGTTGATTTCTGCAGTCAATCACAATCTTTCCTTGTTTGCCAAAAAATCAATGTCAACACACTCTTTAGAAGTAACAAATATCATACGTTATACTCAAATTGCAAAGCGCATGGGTGCGCGTCAGTAAACCCGTCACATATATGCGATCGTCGCACATAAGTTTTTGTGAAAAAGAAGTAATAAGATTTGAACCCGTGACCTAGATTTTTAACCCAACCCGCCCTTAAAACTAACTATTTGGGTTGATTTGAACGGGTCATGAGTCAAATAGGTCGTGGGTTATAAAATAATTTATCTTCAACGGGTTGGGTTGGATTGGGGTATGGAATAACCCACGAGTCATCAATTTTGTTCCATCTTTGCATTTTTTCCTTCCTGAATCACATTTTCACTTTGACATTGCTCTTCCTCTATTTCCCTACTGTCTACCACCCTCTTTTCTCTCACACATTAGCACCACCAAATCACTAATTGCCGGCTACGATTCCCTCACATCACCCTGCAACACCTTCTTCTTTCCCCATCTCCCATTCCCTCAAAACTTTCCATTTCTACTCCCCCAAAATGTTGTCTTAACTCCAAACAAAAAATTGAATCTTCTTGTTTCCTTTTGAATTTTTTGATATTTGTGGGTTCTGGAATCACACTTTTGCATCATAAGGTAGATGGGTTTTTCTTTTTGAGCATCTTTAGAAGAATTTTACGTTATTATTTATTTAATTTTTTTGAATTTTCTAGAGGCATAAATAGATAGTGGATGGTTGTGGAGTACCCTTTGTTGAAAGAGACTTCAAGTTTACATATTGATTAGATTTTGTGGTGTTCGGGACTAATTCATTCTTCGCTTTTGCCATGAATCTTGTTGATTTTTTTATTGTTGGAAAGTTGTTTGCTTTGACGATGAATGTTGCTGGGGTTATTAAGGATTGGTTGTTGATTGCATTTTTGTGGTCTGTGATTAAGGATGTTGTTACATCCACAAAAAGGGAAGAAGCTATTTAATTTGTTCACTTGATCTGACCTTAAAATCTTTTCTTGTTTGATTTTAGAGGTTCCAATCTTGGTTCTAATCACTTGAAAATTTTCTAATGAAAGCTTTAATTTTTATTGGTTTGTATTTCATTAAAAATTAGCAGTCAAATGAATTATTATTAGCATACATCTTAGCTTTCCATCTTCCACTCAGGGAGACATTTTTCAATTCAACAAACTATTTCTCCAATATTAAAAGTTTCAAATTCCAGGCTATATTGCACAATAAACCTTGATGATTTAAAAAAATTAGTTTTTCTATAATCTTTAGAACCACAGTGGGATAAAGTACTTTCCCGTGCATGATTTATGTTCTATAGATAGATAGTTTAAAGTTTATATTGAGTTCAAATTTAGAAACCTATGACTGAATGTTGCAAAGGAAGAATTGACCGATCTGGCATACATAAAGAATATAGAGTAGCTAGTGCTAGTTGTTTGCAGTCATCACCTCAATGCTACTTGAGAATGACTTGAAGCTCTTTAACTTTAGCTTTATTTTGATATAACATTAATATTTCAGAACTCTTCTTTTACCATAAATTTGGATGAGATTTGTTTTGTTGCACTAGTGTTCTACATAAAGTTGATTCTTTTCAATTGTGTGAATATGAGATTTGGATGAAATTTGGATGAGATATCCTTTTCAATTGTGTGAATTTGAGATTAAATTTGATTCTCCTTTGATAGATGTAAAAATTTGTAACTTTGTAGTTAATTCATTATTTGAATTTATTTTGCAAAACTATGTCGGCTCCTGTGAATTTAGAGGAAATCGGTGAATGAAGTATTAGTGAGAAGCATAAAAAGTTCACTTCAAGTGTTTGGATTAATTTTGACATATTGTATACAGGTGAGAATAAGAAGTGAAATGTTATATGTGAAAAAATTTTAGTTGAATCCATTTGATTTTTTTACAAAAATTTTAGTTTCCTACATTAAGGTATGATATTGTTTACAAAAACCTAAGAAATCGAAGTATCTTGGACCTTTCTCATAAATCAATCCAGAAGTAGATTGATTAGAAAAATTCTGATAACTTGTTGATTCGTCTGGTATCTAAATATAGGATTTGCTTATAAGCTTACTAGGTCGAAAACTGTATGGTAAGGAATACTTTGCTGATTCTCCTTCAGGAACATCAAATTTGAAACATCATTTGACTAAAAAGCATTCTGAAAATAGACTTTAACTTAAGTCTAAGAGAGTAGTTTCGTTAGATCAAGAGATGTATCGTGAAAAAATGGCAACTGCAATTGTGAAACATGACTATCCGTTTCTATTTGTAGAGCATAAGGGAATTAGGGAGTTACATGTTTTTTTGAATCCTACTGTGAAATTCGTCACTAGAAACACAGCGAAGGGAGGTGTTCTAAAACTTTACAGGAAAGAGAAAGGAAAGAAAATGTCAAAAAATAGCTTGATTTAGTTCGGAAAAGATTTGTTTGACTTCTGATGCATGGACTTCTATAACTACTGATGGCTACATGTCACTAACTGCACATTATGTTGATCATGATTGGAAATTGCAAAATAAGTTAATTATTTTTCGTCATGTGCCTCCACCTCACAATGGCCAAATGTTAGTTGAAAGGATTTTTGAATTCTTAAAAGAATGGGGTATTGAGATAAAGATCTTTACTATCACGCTTGACAATGAAAAGTATAATGATAGAGTTATAAGGTCTTTAAAAACTTCCTTTTCTTTTGAGGGTTCTTCTATATGTTAAAATGAATTCCTTTATATGGGTTGTGGGGCGCATATATTGAATTTGATTGTTTAATCAGGTTTGGATTGATTGAAGAAGCTGTTTTTAAGATTACAGAAAGTGTGTAATATTTGAAGGGTTCTGAAGTTAGATTAAAGAAATTTGCCAGTTATGTTAAACAACTTTGCTTGGTGACTAATAAGAAATTGACTCAAGATGTTTCAACAAGATAGATTCTACATTTATCCTGCTTGAAAGGGAACTTTTGTTTAAAGAGGCATTTTTTCGGTTGAAATTGATGGACGAGGATTACAAATTTTGTCCCTCGAAAGATGAGTGGGGTAGAGTTGAAAAGATTACAATTTTTTAAGCCTTTCTATGACATGACGACTTTGTTTACAGGGAGGAAATACCCCACATCAAATTTATATTTCCAAAATATTTGGAAAATTCATTTACTTTTAGATAAAGAAGCTAACAGTGAAGATGGTTTGATTAGTGACATGGCTTCCAAGATGAAAACCAAGTTTCTCAAGTACTAGGAGTGTTACAATATGGTTTTATCATTTGATGTAATTTTAGACCCTCGCTATAAGCTTCAATTTGTGGATTATTGCTTCTATAAGTTAGATCCTGAAACGAGGGAAGAAAAGGTTAATAATGTCAAAAGTAAGTTATTTGGACTGTTTGATGAGTATTCTAGGATCAACCATGCTAATTCTACTCAACATTCAGGTGCTTCAACAAGCGGTGGAAGTGTTAATCTTTCTATTGATCCTACTGAGGTAAGTGAGAATTTATTGATATTCTTATTTATTGATATTCTTTATCATTAATATGAATTAATACATTTTTATGTTATTTTTATAATTGAATTTGCAGGATTTTGATTCATACAAGTCTCAATATGGTGTTACCATAAGTAAATCAGAGTTGGAATTGTATTTTGAGGAGCGTCTAGTAGACCGCAGGCAACATCCGGATTTTGACATTCTTGGTTATTTTGATAGATAATATGGTTAGATATCTGGAACTTTCACTTTTGACTCGAGATGTGTTGAGTATTCCAATTAATACTGTAGCATCTGAATTTGCTTTTAACCATGGTGGAAGGATATTAGGAACATAACGCACTTCTATTTTTCTCGACAATATAGAGGCAATTATATGTTCTCGAGATTGGTTGAGCTAAAATATTGGTAAGATTTTTTTATTTCAATTTAAATTTGTATTTGTTTGATAATCACTATAATTTAAAGTGTTAATAATTCTTTTTTGTGGTAGTTGTATCTAGGGCTGAGAACGAACACGAACGTTCACGAACAAGCTCGGGATCCGTTCGATTAAAACTCGGCTCGAGCTCATTTATTTAATAAATAATTGAACAGGAACAAGATTTTAGGCTCGATTAATAAATGAACAATAAATGAACACTAAATGAACAAATTGGTGAAAGCTTGTTAACGTTCATGAACAGCTCACTAAAAAACTTGTTTATAGCTCTATTAAAGCTAGTTAAAAGCTCGATTAAAATATTAATTATATAATATATTGTACTTATATACTAAATACTAGAAATAATTATATTTTAATATATATTTATTAAGACACAAATCACAATATACGACTGTTTGAATTGTTATAATAATCTAATCTTTTATAGGCGTTTGAATTGATGTATTTATTTGAGTGTAAATTTATGTTAAAAAATTATACACTTGTTCAAAAGTTATTTTTTTTGTGAGAATTTATAATGTATGTTATTTTTTGAATTATTTAGTTGGTGTTGTTTCTTTGAACAATGTATGTTGTAATTTATTTTATTTACATTTGAATATAACTAATAGATTGTGTTAACTATTATCAAAATATTTGATAAGTTATTGTGTCGTGGTTGAATAATGTTATTTGTGAAAAAAGAAAAAAACCTAAAAAGTGATAAAAAAATTGAAATCGAGCTCGAGATCGAGCTAGAGTTTGTGCTCGAAATCGAGCTCGAGCTCGAATAGACAGTAAACGAGCCGAGCTCGAGCTCGAAATTTTTTACTCGAGCTCGAGCTCGAGCCTGAAGAAAAATAAACGACCCGAGCTCAAGCTCACTAAAGCTTGGGCTCGGCTCGGCTCGATATCTGCCCTAGTTGTATCAGATGATGTGGTTCAGGGTGGTAAAATTGCCAATGATGAAGAAGACGAAGCTGGACTTGGAGTTCATATAAGTAAATTCATTAGCAAACAAGATGCTTTTTTGAATGCTGATTGAAGATAGAGCTTGAGCTCGAGCCTGAAGAAAAATAAACGAGCCGAGCTCAAGCTCACTAAAGCTCGGGCTTGGCTTGGCTCAATATCAGCCCTAGTTGTATCAGATGATGTGGTTCAGGGTGGTAAAATTGCCAATGCTGAAGAAGACGAAGATGGACTTGGAGTTCATGTAAGTAAATTCATTAGCGAACAAGATGCTTTTTTGAATGCTGATTGAAGATAATGTTCTTCCATGTTTTTCAAGGCTGGGTTGGGATTTTAATTATTCCTTTATCCATAAATAGTCTGACCAAGGAAAATTTGTTCTGTGATTGCTAATTGGCCTTGAATTTCATAAGTTCTATACTTCACAGAGATATATTTTGATCACTTGTGCATGTGCTGCTATAGTTTTTCCAAAAAAAGCTTTCCAGGATACAACCAACATTATTAGCATTACTTAATTGCAGAAAGTTGAAAGGAATGCATCAACATTAAATTTTAAAAAAATATAACAACTTCTAATTAAGTAAAATGTGCTAGATTTGTCTTGTACGTGTATACTTAAGTATTGTATTGTTTTATAATTAATTGCAAACTACAGTTATGAAGATCATTCAATTGATTAGTGACACAAAATTGCTGCAATGATGTTTTGCTTATAATAATACACGTGAAGGCATCCTCTATATATACATTGCACAATTCCTATATATGTGAAAAATTTTCCATCCAAAATGCTTCAATCGTTTTAATTTATATCAAATGGGTGATCGGGTCGTGGGTCATGGGTTATTGAGTCATGGATCATTGCTTAAATTGGTAATCAGATCATGGATCAAATGGATAATTGGGTTGTGGGTCAAATGGGTAATCAGGTCGGGGGTTGCGGGTCTAGGCCTTGGATCGTGGGTCTTAGTAATTGGGTTATGGGTCGTGTTAATCTTTGTAAATTGTATGTATTATGTGAAAATGTGTGGTGTGTGTAAAATATATATATTGTGCGAAAAATATGTGTAGTGTGTGAAAATATGTATAGTGTGTAAAAATATGTGTAATGTGTGAAAATGCGTGTAGTGTGTGAAAATGCATATAGTATGTGTAAAATATATGTAGTGTGTGAAAATGTGTATAGTGTGTGAAAATATGAGTAGTGTTTGTAGTATGTGTAAAATATGTGTAGTGTGTGAAAATATATGTAGTATGTAAAAATATGTGTAGTGTGTGAAAATATGAGTAGTGTGTGAAAATGTGTGGTGTGTGAAAATGTGTGTAGTGTGAAAATGTGTGTAGTGTATGAAAATATGTGCAGTGTGTGAAAATATGTGTATTATGTGAAAAATATATGTAGTGTGTGAAAATGTGTTTAGTGTGTGAAAATATGAGTAGTGTGTGAAAATGTATGTAGTGTGTTAAAATATGTAATGCATTTATTATATGTTTAGTCTCATTTATGTATTTACTTACATTTAATTGTAATTGTATAATGTTCGGATCTAATGGAAAACATTCTTTTAACGTATCATAATAAAACTTCAAATATTGTTCTAAACCTTGAAATTTAAAATGAGGATCAAGAACAATAGCAACTAAATATAAAATTGAAATTTCTTTATAATAATTAAGCCATTTTTCTAACATGTGAATAATACTTTGCGTCAAAATTTCATTATTTATGTGAATTTTTAACACACCAACTATATTACATGCTTCAACTAAAAATAAATGAGAAGTTGGATAATACATACGTGAAAATATATAAGTAGCATCCTTAAAAACTTTTAAAACTTCTAACAATTTTAAACAAGAAGTCCAATGATTAGGAAGTAATACAATTCCAAGACAAGAGTTATCAATGTAAAAATTACATAACAATGAACTATATATAGAAGAATCACAAAGTAAATCATAAGTTGAATTCCAACGATTTGGAACATCCTTTTTAAATCTTTTAGGCTTTTGTCCACGTTGTATACAATATTTTGCCCATGTTTTCATTAAAATTGAATGTATGGTTAAATATTTAATTGTATCTTTAATTGGTTTAATATGACTTTTTAATGCACTTAAACCATTTTGAACTGATAAATTTAAAACATGGCATACACATCTAATATGAAAAAATTTTCCACCTAAAATTGGTGCACAATATTTTTTAATTCTACAGGAGATGCATTATTAGCCGATGTATTATCAAAACCAATTGAAAAAATTTTATCATTCAAATTATATTCTTGTAAAATAACACTAATTAATCTAGATATATTTATGGCCGTATGAGAATCATTAAAAATTCTAAATGCAATTATTTTTTCTTGTAGAAACTATTGGTAGGCTAGTCGTATCGCCTCAACAAATACCTTAACACTACTGTAGTAGTGGTGAGAGGGATCGTATCCACAGAGAAGGGTTAGTTGTACAGAGATTGTTCAAGAAACAAAAGAACACGGAATAAATGCCAAACAAAATGAATGCAAAATGAGAGAGAGATCAAATGCACGCTAACTAGAAATGAATGCAAAATGTGAGTATTCAAAGAAGAGAACTAGGTACCGCCTTGAGGGATTTCAACATGTACAAATCTCTCCCTAGTATCATTGACTTGTGTGAGAGTGTGTGAGGGAATTATGCTGCTAGTGTCGCATTACCGATTAACCAGGCGGTTCTCACGATTACACTCCACTGGCTCCTCGAACTTCCGGGTCAGGGCAAGTTCTTGGCTCAACTTAAGGAACCTAGATCCCTACCTATTATTCAGACTCTAGCTCTATCCCCAATTACATCCCTGGGCAGGGCAGTTAACTAGTTCAAGAATTCAAGTCATAAACAAGTAACTCAAATCCTTTCTATTGGATTGACACCAATTTGTCAGAGGGCACCGCACAAATGAAGTCACAATAACACACAGATCTTGAAACTCAAACACTATTGTTCCAGACTCAACGCATATTCATTCAACTTCCTTTAATAGATCTTAGCTGATCTCAGTGGGCACTGCAGTTCAGAAAAAGATCTTAAACTAATTTAGACAACACATTGAATCAAACATGTAATGAGCATAGAACAATAATAAACACAGATTAATCAATTCAATTGTCTCACCTAAGGCAAGATCTATACAGTCTAACCCTCAAGACAGTAAGAGGTGAGAGAGGGAAAAGAGAGAGAGAAAATCCTAATCTAAACTAAGAACTAAGAACCCTAATCTACTCTCTATTGTGTGCTGTGCGGCTCCTCCTCCCTTTGGCTCTCTTCTCTCTCCCCCTTCTCTTTGCGTTCTTCTCTTCCTTTTATACCTTCTCCTCGATGAGTCTCCCTGTCTGGTTCCTGGAAGTTTCCTTTTATGCTGAGAAGATGCCACGTGTCTACAAAAGTGAATCACAAAAGGAGTGAGGTCATCTGATTTAACTGTTTGCTTAAGCATTAAGTCTTCAATTCATCAAACTTGTTGTGTGCTATAGAGCGTCTTTGCTTGAGAGATTTGTGTGCTATGCATGCTAAGTGCATGAAAACGTGTGAGTGTAATGGAATGCATGAAATGAAGGTGTGAGTGTGCAAGTGTATGGCATGAATGCATGAGTGTGTGCAAGGTGCAAGAGTGAGTGCATGTGTGTAGGCGGGCGCTCTTGTGTGCGAGTGCGTTGTGTGTGCGGACGCCTAGCTGTGCAAGTGTATGCGTGTGTGTGCAGTGTTGTGTGTGATGTGTGTTTGATGTGTGTGTGCAATGTGAATGTGGAGTATGCTGGACTTGTATGTAGTGCTTGAGACTTGTGAGGCATATGGGTCAAGTGTGTACATATTTCCAATTAACACCACAATCACACCAAATTCATAACATTTTCACAACACTTAGCCATTTTCCTCAATCGTAAGATCATGAACATTTTTGTACAAAAGTCATTCGCAAAGCACTCTTGTCACTAGATTTGCACACAAAGGCTCAAGTAAGCATAGCAAATAAGTCGGTACATACCAGACTTATCAGAAACCAATTTGAATCTACCCAATGACAAGTAATACCCATATAACTATTCATTTGCCAATGATCACTCCAAATATCCAAACATATTGAAACACGAGAATATAATTTAAAAAAATATTCTGATAAGTTATTTTTTTCTTTTTTATAAATATTTTTAATATCACGTGTTAAAGTTGTTCTAGGAACACGTTTAACTTGTGGATTTGCATTTTCTTGTACTAATCTCACAAAATTTTGTTTTTCACCAAATGAGAATGGTAAATATTGTGTACAAACAAATCTAGCTACACCATCTCTCCATTTTGAATCACTAAATTTAAATAAATTTAAATTACTAGAAGAAGAAGAACCTTGTTGAACAAAACCGGTTAATTGCACTTGTGACTTTTGAAGGCCGATTTCTTGAGGATGTATTTTCTCCAAATACTTGGTTAGTGTACCATATCCGCTCCCAATTTTGAAGGCGTATGATTTCTCGCAAAAATTGCATTTTTCTCTAATAAGAACTCCATCGGCATCAAATATTTTTGTGAAATATGTCACAAACATTTCGAATTTTGGATACCTTAGTGGACGACGACTTGATTGTGATGCATCACCAATATTAATTGGTTGGGATGAAGAACCAAAATTATCAATTTTATAAAAAAAAATAAAAAAGATTAAAAAAGAATGAGAAATTGAAAGAATAATATATTAAAAACAATAATAAATATTTTAACTAATAATTATAATAGAAACAATAATTAGAATTGAATTTTATAGAACTTTGATGCTTAAGAATTGAGAAGAAGAGAATTAGAATATTGAGGAAGAGGAGTAGAAATTGTGTGGAAAAAATGAATAATTAAGGAGGTATTTAAAGATTAGGAAATGTTAAAAAAGTAAAAAAATAAAAAAAAAGAATTGAGGAATAGTTATTTGGAGTTTGGACCGTTGTCATGTTGGCAATGGTTAGCATACTAAATTACTAATGCAACGGTCATTTGACAGTTGCAATTTTATTTTTTTTTGTTCACACGCGGCTGTATATTTGTTTTTTAACTTTTAAGCACGCGCCACGTGAGCTCAGCTCAATATGCTGACGTGGCAATTTTTTTTAATTTTTCAGTTTGGAACCAGAATCGGAACCGACGGTTCCGCTTCCGGTCCTGATTTTAGAGAACGTAACCGAACTATCCATAGACGGATCAATTACAGTTTTGGTTTTGTTAGACCCCGGCTCCGGTTCTGGAACCGAAATCGGTTGTTCCAATTCCGAGAATGGTCTTGTCTAGGTAGATGGGCATATCCACTACCTCCGTTTTTTGTTCTACTAATTAATAAAATTGGGTGTGTCGCCCCCTGTGTATATGCCAATAAAAAGACTTCAAGATAAGTGAGCCTTCGGAAGATGATTTAGTGAGAGGAATTTGTAGTTGATAGATATCAAATTAGAAATTTGAGATTATTGCCAGAGAATAGAAAGTTATATGTAGTTGTTGGAAAAGTTGCTTCTTTTATTCTTTTAGTTCAAATCTAAAATATTTCGAAATATATATTCCATATATTGTTGGTTTAGCATTTCATCCAAGGTGTGACCATTGCCATTTTCTCATTCAATGGGTATACTAAATTATGTTTTAGTGTTTGAAAAAAACTCTAAAAATTTAAGAGATTATTTCCAGAAATAAACAATATCACTAAACTAAATCTCTCTTTTCTTTCACGATCATGCTACTTGATTTTCTACTTACTTTTATAGTTGAATGCTAAGAAACAATTTAAGAGGAACTATCGCTGGTAGTAGTTGTTATTTGAAATTTCATAGGTACGATTTGCATAAACCGCTCCAAACTAATGTAAAATACGATCTGGGATGGTCCCTTATTTAAACTTTCATGTAGTAGTAGTGTCTTTTATCTGTTAGCAAATTATATTGTTCTATTTGTCTTAACTAATATAATTTGTTGCTTGTGGCTGCAGTTTTGACTTCTTTAAGGGACTTGTTAGAAGAAGGAAACTAGAATGAAAAGGATTCCTTCTTGTCTTTCGGGTAGGAATAGAGTGCATTTTTAGGCTTTGTCACATGATTATATAGCTTAATCTTCTTTTCGAGATATAGACAAACATTGTGGTTTGGTCAATTTTTTGGTTATTTATAATAACTTCGTATCCTATGAAGAATCTTGTGAATTTTTCTTTTCTTTAAGCTCTTCTAGACTGTAGTAATTATTAATACACAAAAATTCTTGTGAAACACGTTCATATATAAAATGTGATACGCAAATTTTGCTATATTCGATATGTTAATTTTTGTATACTTGATACGCTAATTATTGATACTTGAAAAAGTAATATTGATACTTGAAACGCTAATGTGTGATACGTAATATGTTAATTTTTTATTTTTGATACTTGATACACTAATATTTGATATTGAGAGGCTAATCTTTAATTTTTGATAAGCTAATCTTTATATATATATATATATATATATTAGCTAATCTTTTATATATATATATATATATATATTAGCTAATCTTTTATACTTGATTAGCTGATTTTTGAATTATTGAAATTAATTTTTGATTAGCTAATTCATTTGATGGTCGAATATATGAACCCTGTTTCTTAGGAAAATGTCCTTATTAATAATTATGATTTGTCTGAAATTTGGAAGGAAATGTAAACAAAAGTAGAGTATTCTGGTTTCACAGTTTTCCTTTCATCCTGGTTCACAATTGATAGCCAAATACATTGTCTATTTGTTGTCGACCTTGTTATGGTCCTATTCCTAAGTAGCTGTTGGTTTCTGATTTTTTATATTATTTTTGTAAAACTAAAAGTAGTTGTACACACTGTAATTACTGGAAAAAGAAATATAAAATAGTAAAGATTGTTGACATAATTACTTTCAAAAAATAAAATAAAATAAAATGTGAAACAATAAAGATTTCTATCATAATTAGTGGGCAATATATAGTAAAAAGATTTTTCATTCAAAATTATTACATTACTCTACATTTCGGTTAAAATTATTGTTTGTAATTTGTATTAAGTGACAATTTAAGTTAGGAGATGGTACATTTTGGACTCATTTAAATGAAATGTTAAAAACCAAAAGAAATAGGCACTCTCTTGTGAAACAGTCGCATATATGCAACTCATTACGCACATGAATAAAATTCATATGTGAATATGTGATATTGGCTAACATATATATGTTATACGTGAATAAATCGTAATTTATACGCGAATAAAGTAGAATCGTTAGCATATATATATCTTATATGTGAATATATTCTAAGCTATATGCGAATAAGGAAGATATTCATTAACAAATATACGTTATACGTGATTAAATCCTGAAGATATTAGTTAACAAATATACTTGAATAAGAAAGATATTGTTTAACATATATAAGTTACACGCAAATAAGTCCTAAGT
Source organism: Ophiorrhiza pumila (assembly GCA_016586305.1). Taxonomy (NCBI): domain Eukaryota; kingdom Viridiplantae; phylum Streptophyta; class Magnoliopsida; order Gentianales; family Rubiaceae; genus Ophiorrhiza; species Ophiorrhiza pumila. The sequence continues at coordinate 37,620,350 of BLIW01000006.1, forward strand.
TCTACGTGAATCGTAAAAATGCTTGATTAATATTCATACCAATTGAAGTAATTGATAAATAATACGCCATAAATATCATACGTTATATGCGAATTGCAATATACTTGTGCATTTCTGTGCGTCAGTAAACCCGTCGCGACGCACAAAAGTTTTTGTGAAAAAGAAATAATAAGATTTGAACCCTTGACCTTGATTTTTAACCTAACCCACCCTTAAAATTAACTAGTGAGTTGGGTCGAATGGGTCACAGGTCAAATAGGTCGCGGGTTATAAAATATTTTATCTTCAATGGGTTGGGTTGGATTGGGTAATGGAATAACCCACGGGTCATAAATTTCGTTCCATCTTCGTGTTTTTTCTTCCTGAATCACATTTTCACTTTGACGTTGCTCTTCCTCTATTGCCCTACTGTCTACCACCCTCTTTTCTCTCACACATTAGCACCACCAAATCACCAATTGTCACTGCGATTCCCTCACATCACCCTACAGCACCTTCTTCTTCCCTCATCTCCCCTTCCCTCAAAACTTTCCCTTTCTATTCCCCCAAAGAGTTGTCTTAACTCCAAACAAAAAATTGAATCTTCTTGTTTCCTTTTGAATTTGTTGTTATTTGCGGGTTCTGGAATCACACTTTTGCATCATAAGGTAAATTGGTTTTTCTTTTTGAGCATCTTTAGAACAAGTTTACGTTATTATTTATTTTATTTTTTTGAATTTTCTAGAGGCACAAATAGACAGTGTATGGTTGTGGAGTACCCATTGTTGAAATAAACTTCAAGTTTACATCTTGATTAGATTTTGTGGTGTTCAGGATTCATTCTTCACGTTTGCCATGGATCTTGCTGTTTTTTTATTGTAGGAAAGTTGTCTGCTTTGACGATGAATGTTGCTGGGGTTGTTAAGGATTGGTTGTTGATTGCATTTTTGTGGTATGTGATTAAGGATGTTGTTACATCCACCAAAAGGGAAGAAGCTATTTAATTTGTTCACTTGATTTGACCTCAAAATCTTTTCTTGTTTGATTTTAGAGGTTCCAATTTTGGTTCTAATCACTTGAAAATTTTCTAATGAAAGCTCTAATTTTTATTGGTTTGTATTTCATTAAAAATTAGCAATCAAATGATTTGTTATTAGCATACATCTTAGCTTTCCCTCTTCCACTCAACGAGACATTTTTCAATTCTACGAACTATTTCTCTAGTATTTAAAGTTTCAAATTTAAGGCTATATTGCACTCAATAAACCTTGAGGATTTAAAAAATTAGCTTTTCTATAATCATTAGTACCACAGTGGGATAGAGTACTTTTCTGTGCATAATCTATGTTCTATAGATAGATAGTTTAAAGTCTATATTGAGTTCAAATTTAGAAACCTATGACTGAATATTGCAAAGGAAAATTTGACCAATCTGGCATGCATAAAGAATATAGATTAGCTAGTGCTAGTTGTTTGCAGTCATCACCCTCAATGCGACTTGAGAATTACTTGAGGCTCTATAACTTTAGCTTTATTTTTATATAATATCAATATTTCAGAACTCTTCTTTTTACCAGAAATTTGGATGAGATTTGTTTTGTTGCACTATTGTACTACATAAAGTTGATTCTTTTCAATTGTGTGAATATGAGATTTGGATGAAATTTGGATGAGATATCCTTTTCAATTGTGTGAATCTGAGATTAAATTTGACTCTTCTTTGATAGATGTTAGAATTTGTAACTTTGCAGTTCATTCATTATTTGAATTTATTTTGCAGAACTATGTCAGTTCCTGTGAATTTAGAGGAAAACGGTGAATCAAGTATTAGCGAGAAGCATAAAAAGTTCACTTCAAGTGTTTGGGTTAATTTTGACATATTGGAGACAGGTGAGAATAAGAGGCAAAAGGCTATATGTAAACTGTGTGGTAAGGAATACTTCGCTAATTCTTCGTCTATAACGTCAAATTTGAAATGTCATTTGACTAAAAAACATTCTGAAAATAGACTTGAAGTTGAAATTTTGAAAATTTATAAATAATTTGTGAATGTTATTGCTAAAAGTTGGTAGTTTGAAAGTTTGAAAATTTATACATAATTTTTGAATGTAATTACTAAAAGTTGTAGTTTGTGTCTTTTCTCTTCATAGAAGATGATATTTTGATTGTTTTAGTTTATTAACTATTATGGAAGAAATTTTGATGAGTTGCCAATTGAGGCAGTTTGCATTGCGGATGTGCAGATGAAAGGGAGAGGTAGCATTATGGCTTACTAGATTTGAACGTGGTTGTTTGAAATTAGTGTTTGTATTTTATTTTCGTTGTAACGTGTGTGATTTGATATGGGAATGCGAAGGTTGGGCAAAAAATGTGTGGGAATCTCCAAAAGGATGCCTAATGTTTTCCTTTATTACACAAATAGAGGATGGCAGAGTGGTGCCACTTGTACAATATGTGGTCAGTCTGGCTGTTACAGAGGCAATTAAGGATCTTTGTCAGCAAAATGTAAGTGATTTTGGTTGAACTCACATTTATGTATTCAATAGCTCATTTTGTTATTAGACGATGGAAGTCAATAGTTTACTTTGTTCAAATGTATTGCTGTTACTACATGACTCCGGAATAGGATATGTGTTCCAGTCTAGTTTTCTCAACTATTAGTTATGAGCAGTAGCATTTGGATAATTATAGTGGGAGAACAAAAGAAAACATCATTAGTATTTCTTTTTTTGGTGAAAATTAGTTTTAGAATTTAGAGTAGGTTGGAGCTCTCACAGTTATTTGTTAAATGATTTAGGACTCTCTTACTTTTGACATTTCTAAATAGCATGAAGAATGTGAAATATACAATATAACATTGTTTGTGACTATTTTATCCATACTTATATAATATCTTGATATCTGGGAATTATTATCTCTTTCAGTGTGTACCAAATCTCGATGTTAAAATAAAATGGCCAAATAACTTGTATTTGGATGGCATTAAAGTTGGTGGGATATTGTGCACATCAACTCATAAGTCAAAGAAGTTTAATATTAGTGCTAGTAAATAATATTATTTCTTTGATTTAAACAACTCAGCTAACATGTTTTTATTCATCTGCATCAAATGAGTCTAATGTAATTCACATAATCTGTTTGAAAACCCTTTCTCCTACCACATTGTACAATGGATGCATGTTTAGTAGTTTTGGACACATTTCTGGTGTATGCTCAGGAATATAAAATCTCGCTCTTGATGTTGACCTAATTTAGTCTTTCTTATTATTCATTTCAACTGCTACTGTATATGCAGGGATTGGCTTGAATGTCGATAATGAGAAACCAATGACCTGCTTGAATGCAGTTCTACAAAAATTGACTCCTGCTGCTTGCAAACTACAACGAGAAGATATAATGGCAGCCATTTTCAATAAATTTGAAAGTTTGTATGAATTTTTTGTGTAACAAGGTGAATGCTCACGTGTCTTGGTTGGACCACAGTATAAATGTCTTCACTTTTGTCTCACTTGCAAGTCTTATTTTGTTAGTCTTATTATATATTTACTTCATGAATTCTCCCACTCATTAAACTGATTGCTGATACTAACGGGTCATGCGAGTAATTCTTATGGTAAAATGATTTTTCCTAATAAGTTTTTTTATTTTATTTGCTGTGTAGGACACTTGAAATATGGTATAACCTTTTATTGGCATTTAAAAAAAAAATTCTTCTTTAATGGGATAATGATCAATCATGTTGCTTTCATGTAATAGAAGAGAATGATGTTTTATTTATGACCCCTATGTGAGGGATATTTAGAAATCTTGTGAAATAGATTTTATGAGTATGACGGTAAAATTGTTAGCAAAAATCGTCAATTGTTTGTTCTCCATTGCACGTGCTCTTAGTTCTTAGCAATGCATTAAATGTGCAGTATTTCCACTGATTGCTTTTTAAAGATTTATGCAATCAAATCTTAAAGGTTTATGTTGATATCTGTATGTAGGATTCCAATCTCTTGAGGAGTTGTATTATAAGACATGCAGGCAAATTTGGTTAAATTTTGAATTCTTCCACCTATTTGATAGGCTGGTTTACAGGTAAAACCACCTGCCTCATATTGTTGGAAGTCATATCAATTAAGATATTTTTGATAAATGGTCACTCATTTCTATTTTCTACTTTACTCTAGTGGGCAAAGAGTTATGGTGCAAGAGAGAAATGATAATCAAGATGAAGGCGTGGAAAGTGTAGTCACCATTCAGGTGAGTCTATTCAATCAAGCAATATGCTTATTTATGCATAAACAACCACTTTGTCTCAGTATCTATTTGATAACATTCATTTGACGTATCATTTTAGTTTGTTGATTTATATTTTAAAAACGAGAACACATTATGTTGGCTATAAAATGTTATATCCTATTGAACTTGCTTTAAATTATCAGATAAGAACTGAACATTAAATATATGAAAACCCTGTCTTTGCAGCCAAACGTTTCCAGGCCTCAAGTTGATGTTATGTAACTAAAAATTGTATCTAAACAGCTTGGATGAATATCCTAGCTTATTCTATAAACTTTTCTAATGCAAAATAGCATGCATAATCAAATTAAGGGAGATTGCACTAAGGATCAGGGTATATATAGGATGCCGGGAACTGTGATGTTGCCCTATTGAGTTTCTTGGCATCATTGGGAAATGGGTGATTAACATGGATTATTGGTTTTTAAAGTAGAAATTTATGATTATAAAGATGGTATATATGTTAGGACAGTCCAAAAAATAAAATAGGAAAAATTTAGTAGAATCCCAATGAAAGGAGCCTAAGATTAGGTTGTGATAGAGCTATCTAATAGGAAATTATGTGAGATGTTTAAAAACTACATTTAAAGAGAAAAGTAACACCACTTATATTCCTTCCTTTCCTTTCTCTTTTATCTAACACTGCACTACTATCCTAGTGATAGTTGCTTGAATGAACACATATTTAAACTGAAAGAAGACTGTAACAAGTACTAAATGGACTAGAATAACTCAAATTAGATACTGATGCTTGCTAAGTATGAAAAGGGCTAATGAGAATCTAAAAATTTGATCAGTGAAACTCAATGTAAGATTGGATCATCCCTTCAAATGAATGGTAATGACACAAAGATTTATGCCCCTAGAAACGTTTTGAACTATCATTTTTGCTTACTATTTTTTCTGGATTTGGGCTCAGTTTTCATAAAATGGTGTATCTACTTATATTCAATATGAAAATTAATATCGCCTTATACCTTTTATGAATTAAAGAATTTGTAAAATCTACTACAAGATATTTAGAAAATAGATAAATATCATTATTATGGATTGAATAAACAAGAATCTAAAATATAAAACTCCAGAAGGCGCTGGAAGAAATTGTTACAATAATACTATTTAAGAAAAATTTCACTATCACACGTTTAATATGCACCTGTCAATTCAAAAGTTAGTGCACAAGAAGAGTGTGAACATATTGTTATTGAAAAACGGATTTTTAACTATTGAAATTGTGCAAGCAATAAATCTTGTAAAGGATTAGTAATACTATGATTAGTTGATCCCATCTCTTTTGAGGGGCAAATGGTAGGGTTGTATAATCTCTTATAATCCTAAATTTGTAACACAATGACAAAGAATAATTTTTAATCTGCTGGATGTAATTGTATGCAAATATAAAAAAATGCATATTACGGTATGCTAAATGGTTATTTAATAGTAAGAAAAAGAGTGAACAAAATCTTGCAGAAATATAATAGAAAATTCGGCAATTGGCACAAAATTGATACATAGATGAATTGAAATCATAATGATCTTGCAAGAGACTATTTTCTAGAGTTTAGGGAGAGCCCAAAGAGATCTGAATCTCATATATAACTTTTAAAATGAGCCAAAAAATCTGCTGCTGTTTGCAAATGGGGTATAAGGTTCTAAAATACCTTTCTTGCCTTAGATTGACAAGGGCACACCTAATTATATAGTATGTTTGAATAACTATACAGACAATTTTAAACAACTAGTGCAACAACTTGGGAAGTAAGATCCACAACATGTAAGTGCAATTACAAATACAAGAATTGAGATGCTCCTGCATTTTGTTTCTTTTTTTCTTAAAATAATTTAGAGGGCAATGTTGTTATTTTGATAACTATTAGCCACTTAGCAGATACATTGTAAGTATACCCCATTAGTAAAAAGTGGGAGAAAAAATGGAGTCAAAAGAATTTGCAATCCATTTCTGAATTCGTGGTCGACTCAAAGAGTTTTGCAGAATGCAGGTTTCAGCTGTACTTAGTTGAGTTCCTGATGTGGTATATAATTTCTATTTATGTTAGACATTTAATATATAGCCACTATGTATGATATGGACCTCTTTGCTATTATGCTATTTTGGCTAACTCGTGTCTGCTTTTTGTTGCTTCAAACTAATGTGTTATCGTATAAGATTTAACTATGCTAATTGATGTTTTTTGTCTATTTCAGGGTTTAACATCATCTGGTTACTTATTAGCTATTTTGAACGATGGTCAAATATGTGAACTTCATCCATATTGTAGGTATGAAATTTTTTTTCATTCCCTTACAGACAGAATTTTGAGCATGCGTAAATTGAAAAACACATGGGCTATTTAACAAGATAGAAATAGATACTGGCATTTTTGTGTATATGCAACGTCCAATTTTTGCCAGACAAAGTAGCAACATTCTGAAGTTAATTTTGGTTGGTATAAACATGATTTATTGGTTAATAAAAGTACTATATGAGAATAGTTTGTTATGACTATCTTTTGAAGCATGTTATTAGCTGATGCAAAGACTCACAACATTCAAAAATCAACCTTTTCTATCGTTAGTTTTCCTTACTGAATTCTTAGCATCTTCATCACATTTTGGTAATTCATATCCATTCCATCATTGATGAGTTTCTCTCTTTAAGAGACAGGCTTTAACCAGTATCTATTTTTACTTTTTAATTGCAATTGATAAAAATAATCCTTCGATTATTGTGTTATAAGCATAAAACAGTAACACTAGAAATTTTAAACTACTTAAACATAATATTTTAATGCTACAAAGGTCTCTAAGCTTAGAAATTGAGGATTTTCTTGGACCTGATTTGTTGTAAGAAAATTCAGGCAAATGGTAACATAAAGACTTGTATTGGAGATAAGACTTCGGGATAAGTTTCTACATATAAAGGAGTAGTACTCCTGATTTAAAAGCTTTCATTGTTGTGGTAGATGGGCAGATCTACTACCTCTGTCTTTTGTTCTACTAATTCATAAAATTAGGTGTGTCGCCCCCCCTGTGTATAAACCAAGAAAAAGACTTCAGGATAAGTGAGTCTTTGGAAAATTATTTAGTGAGAGGAAGTTGTAGTTGATAGATATCAAATTAGAACTTTGATATTATTGCCAGAGAATGGGAAGTTATATGTAGTTGTTGGAAAAGTTGCTTTTTTTATCCTTTTAGTTCAAATCTAAAATTATTCAGAATATATATTCCATATATTGTTGGTTTAGCATTTCATACAAGGTGTGACCATTGCCATTTTCTCATTTATTAGGTATACTAAATTAAGTTTTAGTGTTTGAACAAAACATTAAAAATTAAAGAGATTATTTCCAGAAATAAACAATATCACTAAACTAAATCTCTCTTTTCTTTCACAATCATGCTACTTGGTTTTCTACTTGCTTTTACAGTTGAATGCTAAGAAACACTTTAAGAGGAACTATAGTTGGTAGTAGTTTTTATTTGAAATTTCACAGGCACGATTTGCATAAATCGCTCCAAACTAATGTAAAATACGACCAAGGATGGTCCATTATTTAAACTTTCATGCACTATCAGTGTCTTTTAACTATTAGCATATTATATTGCTCTATTTGTCTTAACTACAATAATTTGTTGCTTGTGGCTGCAGATTTGAGTTCTTTAAGGGACTTGTTAGAAGAAGGAAACTAGCATGAAAAAGGATTCCTTCTTGTCTTTGGGGCAGGAATAGAGTGCATATTTAGGCTTTGTCACATGATTGTATAGCTTGATCTTCTTTTTGAGATATTGACTAACATTGTGAGTTGGTCAATTATTTGGTTATTTATAGTAACTTCGTTTCCCATGAAGAATCGTGTGAATTTTTCTTTTCTTTAAGCTCTTCTAGAATGTAATAATTATTAATACACAAAAACTCTTGTGAAACACATTCATATATAAAATGTAATACGCGAATTTTGCTATATTCGATACTTTAATTTTTGTATACTTGATACGCTAATTTTTTATACTTGAAAAAGTAATATTTGATACTTGAAACGCTAATTTGTGATACTTAATATGTTAATTATTGTTCTTTAATACTTGATACACTAATCTTTGATACTTGACAGGCTAATCTTTAATTTTTGATAAGCTAATATATATATATATATATATATATATATATTAGCTGATTTTTGAATTATTGAAATTAATTTTTGATTAGCTAATTCATTTGATGGTCGAATGTATGAACCTCGTTTCTTAGGAGAATGTCCTTATTAATAATTATGATTTGTCTGAAATTTGGTAGGAGATGTAAACAAAAGTAGAGTATTCTGGTTTCACAGTTTTCCTTTCATCTTGGTTCTCAATTAATAGCCAAATCCATTGTCTATTTGTTTTCGATCTTATTATGGTCCTATTCCTAAGTAGCTTTTGGAAGTTAGCTAACCCACACACACCAGTGTATGAAGCCGACCCTCGGTTAGCTGAAGTTTAAACGGCATGAAGGGTTTAGCTAGCCAAAGCATGCCTCGACTAACCAAGGCCAAGCACCAAGAACACGAGGTAGGCGTCAGAAGCTCCCACCTCATAGGAAAGTTAAACATAAGGCAGACACCAGAAGCGCTTTCCACACACAAACATATGCACTATACATGGTGTGCGCCATAAGAGCTAGAAGTGCCCACTGCATACAAAAGTTTCCACATAAGGTGGGCGATAGAAGCACCCATCATGCTTTATTGAAGTTTTGTGTTGCAAGAATTGAGGTTTTGCTTGTTTTTCTTATTGCTGCAGGTGACATGGGTTGATGCATATGGATGGCGTGATTGGAGTGAGAAATAGGAAACTGATAGCTTAAAGTCGTATCAGCTCAATTTTACCCTAAACACTAATGTAGTAGTGTAAGTAGGGATCGTATCCACAGGGAAGGCTTGGGCCAAGAATCTCAATGTTTGCTCACAGGATGCCACGGAAGAAATAAAACTAGACACTAACTAGTAAAAAAACAAATGCAACAAATAAAATGTGAAAACTGGAAGAGAGTAGATGCTCTAGAGTATCTCCACCAGTTGAATGCATATTAGGCCATGATTGCAATGCTCTTGACACACAAGTAAAACAATGAGGAGATCTCTATTGCCCAGGAGGCTAGCTAACACTTAGCATGGCGACCACATTGTTTTCTATACTCCTTAACATTCAACGTTTCCCATGGTGAGGCCTAAGTAGAATGGATTCAACCCGCAATGCCTCAACTCTCCAAAGTTAGCAAATCTAGCATGCAATTCCTACGGTATCCCATGGCGAGGCCTGACCTAGGACCTAGAGTGTTTGCTTACTCTAGAGAGTTTCTTCTCACTTTTTCCTAACAACTCAATGATTCTCCACCGGCATGGCGACCGCATCTCAAATCATGATTCAAGCAAAGCAAGTGGAAGACTCAATCATCATACGTTTAGTCTTCATTTCATGCAATTCTCACAGATATTGGTAAATCTCACTTCAACTCAGCATGGCGACCACAATCAAAGTTCAATTCGTTCAATAAAAGTGTGAATTCATGAAACTCAACAAGATTCAATCATTTAAATCACATATGATTTCATCCTTAAGGAATTATGTCAATTGCATAGCATTTCATAGTCTAATTATACATTTAACCGGTTGAAACTCTAGAACATGAGAGATCTAACCATAGAACTTCATTACCAATTCACGATCAACAATTTGAAACTTGAAACAATTCATTTTCAATAAATGGAAAGAGTTTACCAATCAATTCTTCCAAGAGCTTCCTTAATTGATATGAGAATTACAATGATCGGAGCAAATCTTTGATCGGAATAGAAAATGGAGCTCAAAAGCTAGAAAGAGAAACTAGAGAGAGAAAGTAGATCTTCAAATGAATTCCCGCTCTCCAGCTCTCAAAAGTTTGTTACAAAATGTAAAATTTAACTAATGGATGAAAAATAATAGTCTCCGGGATCTTTTTACACATTAGCTACATCTCCTCTATATAGAGCAATGAAAATGTAACTAATACGCAACCGTAAAACCTCTAAGATATTACAAAATTGCCCCTCAAAAGACAAAGCAAAAGTCAGCCCAAAAAAAGGTGAAAAATCCAAAATTGAAGGCAAGGATCAGAAATTCCAGCGCCTTCAGGCTTCTTGCATTCACGCCTTCAGCAGCTCCGCAAGCCTCTAAGAAATCCATCAGCCAACGAACCACGCCTCATCGCCTTTGAGCCTCACGCCTTCAATTCGTCTTGCAGAACCCTTGAGTGTTCAGCTTCTTTGCACCTTTACTTCCCAAGCCACTCACGCCTTCATGCTTTCAGCATCCATTTTCCTTATTGAACTCAGCAGTCGTGCGCCTTCGGGCCTACCACCTCCACGCCTTCACTGCACCTGTACACAAAACACAAAAGCTTCAGCACTTAGCCATTTTGCTTGTTTGCCAAAATCAGTGCAGCAAGAAATCAATGTGGCGAGACCTCGCAGCGAGGTCTCGCCGTGAAGTGTGTGTGTGTGGCGAGACCTCACGGCGAGGTCTCGCCGTGTGTTGCTTTTTCCGGCGAGGTCTCGCGGCGAGACCTCGCCGTGCCTTGTGTTTGCTGGCGAGGCCTCTCAGCGAGGTCTCGCCAGCCAATGTGCGAGTGTGTGAGTGTGAGTGTAATGTGGTCTGTTTGAGTGTTGTGAAATGTGGTGAGTTTTAGTGAATGAAAATGTTGTAAGAAGTGTGAGATGAAAGTGATTGTGAATATGGTGAATTTGTGAGGTGAAGATGAGAGTGAAAGTGATATTGTGAGTGTGGGGAGTGAGATGAATTTCGGTGCTGTTAATGTTTCAAGAATGAAAAATGAGAATGTCATGAGATTTGAAGTGTTTATGTATAGTGCTGTGAACCAAATGTGTTATGAAATCTAAGTGAAAGGTCTTATGCACATTCTGAAGTATGAATGAAAGTTGTTATGAGAGTTATGAAAAATGGGTGATGATGAAATGCACCTAAGTATAAAATATGTGAAGTGATGAGAGCTACATATAGTTAGAAATGTTGTGTGAAGTTAAAGTGTAAATTATGCAAGTATGATCTATAGCAGAATTTCCATATGTAAAGTTAAATATGCACAAATATGTTTGAATGAATGTGTGTATTGGAAACAATGAGCGTGTGAAGTTGTATGCAGCGAGGTGATCTCGCCGCATGATGTGCACATATGTACTCGTGCGTGTGTGTGCATACTAGTGCGCAAGTGTAGTGCTGGTGTAGTGCAAGAGTAGTGTGCATATGTGTGCTTGAGTAAAGTGAGGTGTGTGCAGTGATGCGGTGCGCTGAGCGCGAGAGTGATGTGCATGTGTGCGAGTGTCAGTGCGAGAGGCTTGTGCGGCGAGGTGAGCTCGCCGCACATGTGTGCGTGTAGTGTATGCGGGGAGGTAACCTCACTGCAGGTAAAGTGTGTGCGATTGTTGTGAGAGTGTGGCGTGAGGTGAGTGCTATTGTGCAGTGAGCTTGTGCGAGTGGAATGTGAGTGATGCGAGAGTGATGAGTGCTTGTGAGGTGTTTGTGAGAAAGTTTGTGAAGACATTGTGAGAGTGAGCCTTTGATATGGCCAAACGTTTATTTCTGCTTAGGATCCAACTTCTACACCAAATTCATGTGCCTTAGCTTCTAAATTGGACTTGATGGTAAACATAAAAGTTCTAGATCTATCTCATGGCTTTCCAATGGATCAAGAATCACTAAACTTAGATATCTACAGCTCAAGATATTAACAATCTACCAAACTGTGGCAATATGAATTCAATGACTAAATCCTGAAGTAGCAATCATAAAGATGTCCCCCGTTTCTCATAGTTACACACAGATTTAGAAGAAAGTTAAAACATAAGAATTAAAGTACACTTACAGAGCTTTACAGAACATCCAAGATTCTCTTCATTTGGATAATAATTGAAAGAGTTATACACAAATGAAGTTGCATATCAAAACTGTCCAAACCCTAATTTTGCCATATATGCACTTTTAGTTTCTCAATTCTCAACCTCTACACTTTTCTCTTCATTTACCATCATTTTTCATACGTTTTGCACCATTTCACATTATCAACTAGCACATCACAAATATACATAAAACAACTAAAACACCACACATTATCATCAAACACAAGACAAAAGCCAATGTTTTCAACACAAAATCGTTAGTACAAAACCAAGTCATCAAATTCCCCCACACTTGAACTTTTGCTTGTCCTCAAGCAAACTCACACTTCACAAACACTTAATACTAGACTTTACTCCTCTGTCAATCTTGTTCTCATTTGAGTTCATCAAAACAAATTTTTCATGCAATATCAAAACTCTTAACATATCCTTAATTCCAACCTATCAACTTTTAGCACAAATTATCAACCAAGGCACGATGAATAAAGACCAAAATGTCATGCGTGCAAGTGTGTGCTGAGGAATATGAACTTCATCTATTCCCTTGCTATACACCATCTAGCTCGTCTCATACCCATTCAATACATGCCAATCTCTTTGTCCACTATTATGAACATGCAATCACAAGATCAATGGTACCTATGCGTACATTGGTACTCTATGGGACATTGCCCTTATTCTGCACATTGGTGCACATTTGTTTCACACATTAGTGACTAACAATAATGCCTGGGTTTTATGACTTTTTTCTCCAAATTTGATTGCCAGGTTCTTATGGCTTTTTCCTTCCCAGTTGCCAATATGGCTTTTTCTCCCATATCATATCTTGTGCAAGCACATGTTCATAAGAATCCCAAATTGACTAAACATGCACGAATTCTGGAGACACCAGATAAATGCATAACAAGAAGAAACGAATCCATACACATTACCTCCTATGTCAATTGAATTTTTTTTTGCATGGCATATCTATCTTACATTAACATCGGGCCTTAGTCAGCAAAATGTAGCGATTTCATCAAGATTGGAATCCAAGACATCAAAACAATTTTCGCATGCAATACAAAAGTAAGATGGATGAACATCAAATTGTGAACATAGCTTGCAAAAGAGTAAAAGCATAGTATAAAGTGTTACTTCATTTCATTGCTTCACTATCACCACACCTCTTTTCTTTTCATTCCATTTCTTGCACTTTTTGCACTCTTATTTGGACACCAACACTACTTTACACCCAAAACATGCCGTGTATAAACAAGATCAACATTTATTCACAAAATTTCAAAATTTCACCAAAAAGTTGATTTTCAAAAAATTTCCAACACATCAAATTTCCAAAACACAAACAATGCACAAAAAAGAAAACACAAACCACAGCAAGCAACATTCCCTCCCCCACACTTAAAACTTACATTGTCCTCAATGTAAAGTAAAAAGATAGGTTTAGGAGCTCCATGGTATATCATGAAATCCAAAGTTTGCTTGGTGGAGTCTATTTGTCCACAGTTCCTTAGTTCCTTCTTTGAATGAGAAAACATCCTACACATGGAGAATCAAAGCTTATTAGGAATTACTCACTCAAGCACACAACATGTTGGTGCAAGGTAGACATGTCATAGAACTATTATGCAAGCAACGTGTCACACCAAGACTAAGAGTCATGGTGGTGTAAAATTAAACAACTATTAACACTAAAGGAATAAGCACAATCACGCTTGAAATGTAGAAAAAATGAATAAGTGTATTGTGGGATTGGTTCATGACTCCACTCCCCCACACTTAGCCTTATGTGTGCATGGCTTATTTCCCTTGCAATTCCTTCCTATGCATACACCTACATCATGAGTGGCCTTGGTGAGTATAAGCAAAAATGCAAAATAACATAACAACTAGTTATACCAAAAACAACTGAAGTGAAAGTAAAGTGAAAAAAGAAGTAGTTCTGGATTTTTGTAGTCTCCAGCTAGACTTTATTCATGAAACATTCTTCCTCAAGAATCGGAATAACCCTCTCTGTACCAGAAAAATGATATTTCAACAATACTCATCATCCTCCTGTATGGCACTTGTAAAATAGTGGCAAATAGGTGCTTGAGCTCATGCATATGGGGAGCAATCTCTACAAATTTAATTTCGAACCACTGAGGCTCCCCCATTGTAGGCATCTCTTTTACTTCTTCTTCCATTGGAAACACATCATTTACTTCTCCCACCACACTAACCATTTCAATCCTGCAAGGCTCAACCAAAGGTTCTATATCCATGATCTCAGCAAAACCATCAGTAAATTCAAAACCACCCGTAAGTTCAAAAACAAATGACTCAAACTCAAAGTTATTCAAAATGTTAACATCTTGATTCATGATATCACAATGTTCATCAAGATATGACTCTATGCAATTTATCAAGTCATCAAGAAAAGTTACATTCAGAGAATAACAATCAGCATTATCAAATATAGTAAGGCACTCATTGTCATTGTCATTCAAAATGTTAACATCTTTATCATCAAAACTAACATTGGGAAATTCCTGAGGCTTTTCTTTCTCAACAACACAACAAGCATTATCATCAACTAACAAGAGTATCTCACTTTGCACTTCTTGGGAGTCACCAATTAGACACTTAGATTCATTGACCATTTCAAAAAGTGGTGCCTCAACTAGAGTTTCAAACAATGTGCTAACACTTTTATTAACAAATGCAACATTATCCTCCTTTATGAAATCACATTGATCTTCAAGAAATGACTCTATACAATTCACAAAGCTATCAAGAGGAAAAACATCTAAAGCTAGGCAATCGACATCATTTGACTTATTGAATTCTATGAAATTCATGCAAGATTCCACTTTAGACACATTTTCCAACTTAGTAACATGGCAACTTAGAACACGAGCGTCATCACTATCAAGATCACTAAAGAAGCCATCATCTTCAACATCAAAGTGCACATATTCATGCTCAAAAGAATCAGCAACAAAGCACTCATGTACACTATCCCCAAAACATGTAGACTCCTCCTCCCTTAGACACTTTAAGCCACAATCAACATTAGCATGCATATCAAAATGATTGTCCTCAGGAATGAGAGGTGTACCTTGTGAGTGGTATTGTGCATCTAAAGTTGGTGTCTCAATTTGTTCCCATAGGTTGCTTATTAAAGCGTTGATTCGATCAAACCTTTCTTGTCGCCCTTGAAGCTCTTCTTCCAGTTGAGCGAACCTTGTTTCATTTCTATCAATTCTCTTCAAAACTTGAGACAACATGTCCTCCATTTTTGCCTCTTCTCTGAGATAACACTCATTGCTTTGTTGTTGGTAATACCATTGCTCTCCCTTTTGTAAGCCTCTGTCAAGTTTTTTCATAAGTTGAGAAAACATGTCCTCCACAGGAAGCTCTTGTGTCCCAATGTGGTGTGAGTTGTTGCTTTGTGCTTGATTTTGCCATTGCCTTTCATATAGTGGTGGAGAGAAGTCCTCGTACCAACTAGACATGCTTGGGTACTTGTGCAATACTCAATTACAGTGAACTTCAATGTCCTGCTCTTGACACAAATACACCAAAGCAGACAACAAAACACGAAAACTACAAAATGCAACAAAAGTTACCAAAATGAAAAATAACAAGACTACTAAACTACACAAGAAAAGAAAACAGAGCAAATCAAAATTCAAGAAACCGTGCCTTCCCCAACAACTGCGCCAAAAATTTAGTAGTGTAAGTAGGGATCGTATCCACAGGGAAGGCTTCTGCCAAGAATCTCAATGTTTGTTCACAGGATGCCACGGAAGAAATAAAACTTGACACTAACTAGTAAAGAAACAAATGCAACAAATAAAATGTGAAAACTGGAAGAGAGTAGATACTCTAGAGTATTTCCACCAGTTGAATGCATATTAGGCCATGATTGCAATGCTCTTGACACACAAGTAAAACAATGAGGAGATCTCTATTGCCCAGGAGGCTAGCTAACACTTAGCATGGCGACCAAATTGTTTTCTATACTCCTTAACATTCAACTTTTCCCATGGCGAGGCCTAAGTAGAATGGATTCAACCCGCAATGCCTCAACTCTCCAAAGTTAGCAAATCTAGCATGCAATTCCTACGGTATCCCATGGCGAGGCCTGACCTAGGACCTAGAGTGTTTGCTTACTCTAGAGAGTTTCTTCTCACTTTTTCCTAACAACTCAATGATTCTCCACCGGCATGGCGACCGCATCTCAAATCATGATTCAAGCAAAGCAAGTGGAAGACTCAATCATCATACGTTTAGTCTTCATTTCATGCAATTCTCACAGATATTGGTAAATCTCACTTCAACTCAGCATGGCGACCACAATCAAAGTTCAATTCGTTCAATAAAAGTGTGAATTTATGAAACTCAACAAGATTCAATCATTTAAATCACATATGATTTCATCCTTAAGGAATTATGTCAATTGCATAGCATTTCATAGTCTAATTATACATTTAACCGGTTGAAACTCTAGAACATGAGAGATCTAACCATAGAACTTCATTACCAATTCACGATCAACAATTTGAAACTTGAAACAATTCATTTTCAATAAATGGAAAGAGTTTACCAATGAATTCTTCCAAGAGCTTCCTTAATTGATATGAGAATTACAATGATCGGAGCAAATCTTTGATCGGAATAGAAAATGGAGCTCAAAAGCTAGAGAGAGAAACTAGAGAGAGAAAGTAGATCTTCAAATGAATTCCCGCTCTCCAGCTCTCAAAAGTTTGTTACAAAATGTAAAATCTAACTAATGAATGAAAAATAATAGTCTCCGGGATCTTTTTACAAATTAGCTACATCTCCTCTATATAGAGCAATGAAAATGTAACTAATACGCAACCGTAAAACCTCTAAGATATTACAAAATTGCCCCTCAAAAGACAAAGCAAAAGTCAGCCCAAAAAAAGGTGAAAAATCCAAAATTGAAGGCAAGGATCAGAAATTCCAGCGCCTTCAGGCTTCTTGCATTCACGCCTTCAGCAGCTCCGCAAGCCTCTAAGAAATCCATCAGCCAACGAACCACGCCTCATCGCCTTTGAGCCTCACGCCTTCAATTCGTCTTGCAGAACCCTTGAGTGTTCAGCTTCTTTGCACCTTTACTTCCCAAGCAACTCACGCCTTCATGCTTTCAGCTTCCATTTTCCTTATTGAACTCAGCAGTCGTGCGCCTTCGGGCCTACCACCTCCACGCCTTCACTGCACCTGTACACAAAACACAAAAGCTTCAGCACTTAGCCATTTTGCTTGTTTGCCAAAATCTGTGCAGCAAGAAATCAATGTGGCGAGACCTCGCAGCGAGTTCTCGCCGTGAAGTGTGTGTGTGTGGCGAGACCTCACGGCGAGGTCTCGCCGTGTGTTGCTTTTTCCGGCGAGGTCTCACGGCGAGACCTCGCCGTGCCTTGTGTTTGCTGGCGAGACCTCGTGCGAGTGTGTGAGTGTGAGTGTAATGTGGTCTGTTTGAGTGTTGTGAAATGTGGTGAGTTTTAGTGAATGAAAATGTTGTAAGAAGTGTGAGATGAAAGTGATTGTGAATATGGTGAATTTGTGAGGTGAAGATGAGAGTGAAAGTGATATTGTGAGTGTGTGGAGTGAGATGAATTTCGGTGCTGTTAATGTTTCAAGAATGAAAAATGAGAATGTCATGAGATTTGAAGTGTTTATGTATAGTGCTGTGAACCAAATGTGTTATGAAATCTAAGTGAAAGGTCTTATGCACATTCTGAAGTATGAATGAAAGTTGTTATGAGAGTTATGAAAAATGGGTATTGATGAAATGCACCTAAGTATAAAATATGTGAAGTGATGAGAGCTACATATAGTTAGAAATGTTGTGTGAAGTTAAAGTGTAAATTATGCAAGTATGATCTATAGAAGAATTTCCATATGTGAAGTTAAATATGCACAAATATGTTTGAATGAATGTGTGTATTGGAAACAATGAGCGTGTGAAGTTGCATGCGGCGAGGTGATCTCGCCGCATGATGTGCGCATATGTACTCGTGCGTGTGTGTGCATACTAGTGCGCAAGTGTAGTGCTGGTGTAGTGCAAGAGTAGTGTGCATATGTGTGCATGAGTAAAGTGAGGTGTGTGGAGTGATGCGGTGCGCTGAGGGCGAGAGTAATGTGTATGTGTGCGAGTGTCAGTGCGAGAGGCTTGTGCGGCGAGGTGAGCTCGCCGCACATGTGTGCGCGTAGTGTATGCGGCGAGGTAACCTCGCCGCAGGTGAAGTGTGTGCGATTGTTGTGAGAGTGTGGCGTGAGGTGAGTGCTATTGTGCAGTGAGCTTGTGCGAGTGGAATGTGAGTGATGCGAGAGTGATGAGTGCTTGTGAGGTGTTTGTGAGAAAGTTTGTGAAGACATTGTGAGAGTGAGCCTTTGATATGGCCAAACGTTTATTTCTGCTTAGGATCCAACTTCTACACCAAATTCATGTGCCTTAGCTTCTAAATTGGACTTGATGGTAAACATAAACGTTCTAGATCTATCTCATGGCTTTCCAATGGATCATGAATCACTAAACTTAGATATCTATAGCTCAAGATATTAACAATCTACCAAACTGTGGCAATATGAATTCAATGACTAAATCCTGAAGTAGCAATCATAAAGATGTCCCCCGTTTCTCATAGTTACACACAGATTTAGAAGAAAGTTAAAACATAAGAATTAAAGTACACTTACAGAGCTTTACAGAACATCCAAGATTCTCTTCATTTGGATAAGAATTGAAAGAGTTATACACAAATGAAGTTGCATATCAAAACTGTCCAAACCCTAATTTTGCCATATATGCACTTTTAGTTTCTCAATTCTCAACCTCTACACTTTTCTCTTCATTTACCATCATTTTTCATACGTTTTGCACCATTTCACATTATCAACTAGCACATCACAAATATACATAAAACAACTAAAACACCACACATTCTCATCAAACACAAGACAAAAGCCAATGTTTTCAACACAAAATCGTTAGTACAAAACCAAGTCATCAAATTCCCCCACACTTGAACTTTTGCTTGTCCTAAAGCAAACTCACACTTCACAAACACTTAATACTAGACTTTACTCCTCTGTCAATCTTGTTCTCATTTGAGTTCATCAAAACAAATTTTTCATGCAATATCAAAACTCTTAACATATCCTTAATTCCAACCTATCAACTTTTAGCACAAATTATCAATCAAGGCACGATGAATAAAGACCAAAATGTCATGCGTGCAAGTGTGTGCTGAGAAATATGAACTTCATCTATTCCCTTGCTATACACCATCTAGCTCGTCTCATACCCATTCAATACATGCCAATCTCTTTGTCCACTCTTATGAACATGCAATCACAAGATCAATGGTACCTATGCGTACATTGGTACTCTATGGGACATTGCCCTTATTCTGCACATTGGTGCACATTTGTTTCACACATTAGTGACTAACAATAATGCCTGGGTTTTATGACTTTTTTCTCCAAATTTGATTGCCAGGTTCTTATGGCTTTTTCCTTCCCAGTTGCCAATATGGCTTTTTCTCCCATATCATATCTTGTGCAAGCACATGTTCATAAGAATCCCAAATTGACTAAACATGCACGAATTCTGGAGACACCAGATAAATGCATAACAAGAAGAAACGAATCCATACACATTACCTCCTATGTCAATTGAATTTTTTTTTGCATGGCATATCTATCTTACATTAACATCGAGCCTTAGTCAGCAAAATATATCGATTTCATCAAGATTGGAATCCAAGACATCAAAACAATTTTCGCATGCAATACAAAAGTAAGATGGATGAACATCAAATTGTGAACATAGCTTGCAAAAGAGTAAAAGCATAGTATAAAGTGTTACTTCATTTCATTGCTTCACTATCACCACACCTCTTTTCTTTTCATTCCATTTCTTGCACTTTTTGCACTCTTATTTGGACACCAACACTACTTTACACCCAAAACATGCCGTGTATAAACAAGATCAACATTTATTCACAAAATTTCAAAATTTCACCAAAAAGTTGATTTTCAAAAAATTTCCAACACATCAAATTTCCAAAACACAAACAATGCACAAAAAAGAAAACACAAACCACAGCAAGCAACATTCCCTCCCCCACACTTAAAACTTACATTGTCCTCAATGTAAAGTAAAAAGATAGGTTTAGGAGCTCCCTGGTATATCATGAAATCCAAAGTTTGCTTGGTGGAGTCTATTTGTCCACAGTTCCTTAGTTCCTTCTTTGAATGAGAAAACATCCTACACATGGAGAATCAAAGCTTATTAGGAATTACTCACTCAAGCACACAACATGTTGGTGAAAGGTAGACATGTCATAGAACTATTATGCAAGCAACGTGTCACACCAAGACTAGGAGTCATGGTGGTGTAAAATTAAACAACTATTAACACTAAAGGAATAAGCACAATCACGCTTGAAATGTAGAAAAAATGAATAAGTGTATTGTGGGATTGGTTCATGACTCCACTCCCCCACACTTAGCCTCATATGTGCATGGCTTATTTCCCTTGCAATTCCTTCCTATGCATACACCTACATCATGAGTGGCCTTGGTGAGTATAAGCAAAAATGAAAAATAACATAACAACTAGTTATACCAAAAACAACTGAAGTGAAAGTAAAGTGAAAAAAGAAGTAGTTCTGGATTTTTGTAGTCTCCAGCTAGACTTTATTCATGAAACATTCTTCCTCAAGAATCGGAATAACCCTCTCTGTACCAGAAAAATGATATTTCAACAATACTCATTATCCTCCTGTATGGCACTTGTAAAATAGTGGCAAATAGGTGCTTGAGCTCATGCATATGGGGAGCAATCTCTACAAATTTAATTTCGAACCACTGAGGCTCCCCCATTGTAGGCATCTCTTTTACTTCTTCTTCCATTGGAAACACATCATTTACTTCTCCCACCACACTAACCATTTCAATCCTGCAAGGCTCAACCAAAGGTTCCATATCCATGATCTCAGCAAAACCATCAGTAAATTCAAAACCACCCGTAAGTTCAAAAACAAATGACTCAAACTCAAAGTCATTCAAAATGTTAACATCTTGATTCATGATATCACAATGTTCATCAAGATATGACTCTATGCAATTTATCAAGTCATCAAGAAAAGTTACATTCAGAGAATAACAATCAGCATCATCAAATATAGCAAGGCACTCATTGTCATTGTCATTCAAAATGTTAACATCTTTATCATCAAAACTAACATTGGGAAATTCCTGAGGCTTTTCTTTCTCAACAACACAACAAGCATTATCATCAACTAACAAGAGTATCTCACTTTGCACTTCTTGGGAGTCACCAATTAGACACTTAGATTCATTGACCATTTCAAAAAGTGGTGCCTCAACCAGAGTTTCAAACAATGTGCTAACACTTTTATTAACAAATGCAACATTATCCTCCTTTATGAAATCACATTGATCTTCAAGAAATGACTCTATACAATTCACAAAGCTATCAAGAGGAAAAATATCTAAAGCTAGGCAAACGACATCATTTGACTCATTGAATTCCATGAAATTCATGCAAGATTCCACTTTAGACACATTTTCCAACTTAGTAACATGGCAACTTAAAACACGAGCGTCATCACTATCAAGATCACTAAAGAAGCCATCATCTTCAACATCAAAGTGCACATATTCATGCTCAAAAGAATCAGCAACAAAGCACTCATGTACACTATCCCCAAAACATGTAGACTCCTCCTCCCTTAGACACTTTAAGCCACAATCAACATTAGCATGCATATCAAAATGATTGTCCTCAGGAATGAGAGGTGTACCTTGTGAGTGGTATTGTGCATCTAAAGTTGGTGTCTCAATTTGTTCCCATAGGTTGCTTATTAAAGCGTTGATTCGATCAAACCTTTCTTGTCGCCCTTGAAGCTCTTCTTCCAGTTGAGCGAACCTTGTTTCATTTCTATCAATTCTCTTCAAAACTTGAGACAACATGTCCTCCATTTTTGCCTCTTCTCTGAGATAACACTCATTGCTTTGTTGTTGGTAATACCATTGCTCTCCCTTTTGTAAGCCTCTGTCAAGTTTTTTCATAAGTTGAGAAAACATGTCCTCCACAGGAAGCTCTTGTGTCCCAATGTGGTGTGAGTTGTTGCTTTGTGCTTGATTTTGCCATTGCCTTTCATATAGTGGTGGAGAGAAGTCCTCGTACCATCTAGACATGCTTGGGTACTTGTGCAATACTCAATTACAGTGAACTTCAATGTCCTGCTCTTGACACAAATACACCAAAGCAGACAACAAAACACGAAAACTACAAAATGCAACAAAAGTTACCAAAATGAAAAATAACAAGACTACTAAACTACAGACGAAAGGAAACAGAGCAAATCAAAATTCAAGAAACCGTGCCTTCCCCAGCAACGGCGCCAAAAATTGACAGCTTAAAAACGTATCAGCTCAATTTTACCCTATACACTAATGTAGTAGTGTAAGTAGGGATCGTATCCACAGGGAAGGCTTCGGCCAAGAATCTCAATGTTTGCTCACAGGATGCCACGGAAGAAATAAAACTAGACACTAACTAGTAAAGAAACAAATGCAACAAATAAAATGTGAAAACTGGAAGAGAGTAGATGCTCTAGAGTATTTCCACCAGTTGAATGCATATTAGGCCATGATTGCAATGCTCTTGACACACAAGTAAAACAATGAGGAGATCTCTATTGCCCAGGAGGCTAGCTAACACTTAGCATGGCGACCACATTGTTTTCTATACTCCTTAACATTCAACTTTTCCCATGGCGAGGCCTAAGTAGAATGGATTCAACCCGCAATGCCTCAACTCTCCAAAGTTAGCAAATCTAGCATGCAATTCCTACGGTATCCCATGGCGAGGCCTGACCTAGGACCTAGAGTGTTTGCTTACTCTAGAGAGTTTCTTCTCACTTTTTCCTAACAACTCAATGATTCTCCACCGGCATAGCGACCGCATCTCAAATCATGATTCAAGCAAAGCAAGTGGAAGACTCAATCATCATACGTTTAGTCTTCATTTCATGCAATTCTCACAGATATTGGTAAATCTCACTTCAACTCAGCATGGCGACCACAATCAAAGTTCAATTCGTTCAATAAAAGTGTGAATTCATGAAACTCAACAAGATTCAATCATTTAAATCACATATGATTTCATCCTTAATGAATTATGTCAATTGCATAGCATTTCATAGTCTAATTATACATTTAACCGGTTGAAACTCTAGAACATGAGAGATCTAACCATAGAACTTCATTACCAATTCACGATCAACAATTTAGAACTTTAAACAATTCATTTTCAATAAATGGAAAGAGTTTACCAATGAATTCTTTCAAGAGCTTCCTTAATTGATATGAGAATTACAATGATCGAGCAAATCTTTGATCGGAATAGAAAATAGAGCTCAAAAGCTAGAGAGAGAAACTAGAGAGAGAAAGTAGATCTTCAAATGAATTCCCTCTCTCCAGCTCTCAAAAGTTTGTTACAAAATGTAAAATCTAACTAATGGATGAAAAATAATAGTCTCCGGGATCTTTTTACACATTAGCTACATCTCCTCTATATAGAGCTATGAAAATGTAACTAATACGCAACCGTAAAACCTCTAAGATATTACAAAATTGCCCCTCAAAAGACAAAGCAAAAGTCAGCCCAAAAAAAGTGAAAAATCTTAAATTGAAGGCAAGGATCAGAAATTCCAGCGCCTTCAGGCTTCTTGCATTCACGCCTTCAGCAGCTCCGCAAGCCTCCAAGAAATCCATCAACCAACGAACCACGCCTCCTCGCCTTTGAGCCTCACGCCTTCAATTCGTCTTGCAGAACCCTTGAGTGTTCAGCTTCTTTGCGCCATTACTTCCCAAACAACTCACGCCTTCATGCTTTCAGCTTCCATTTTCCTTATTGAACTCAGCAGTCGTGCGCCTTCTGGCCTACCACCTACACGCCTTCACTGCACCTGTACACAAAACACAAAAGCTTCAGCACTTAGTCATTTTGCCTGTTTGCCAAAATCAGTGCAGCAAGAAATCAATGTGGCGAGACCTCGCAGCGAGGTCTCGCCGTGAAGTGTGTGTGTGTGGCGAGACCTCGCGGCGAGGTCTCGCCGTGTGTTGTTTTTGCCGGCGAGGTCTCGCGGCGAGACCTCGCCGTGCCTTGTGTTTGCTGGCAAGACCTCTCGGCGAGGTCTCGCCAGCCAATGTGCGAGTGTGTGAGTGTGAGTGTAATGTGGTCTGTTTGAGTGTTGTGAAATGTGGTGAGTTTTAGTGAATGAAAATGTTGTAAGAAGTGTGAGATGAAAGTGATTGTGAATATGGTGAATCTGTGAGGTGAAGATGAGAGTGAAAGTGATATTTTGAGTGTGTGGAGTGAGATGAATTTCAGTGCTGTTAATGTTTCAAGAATGAAAAATGAGAATGTCATGAGATTTGAAGTGTTTATGTATAGTGCTGTGAACCAAATGTGTAATGAAATCTAAGTGAAAGGTCTTATGCACATTCTGAAGTATGAATGAAAGTTGTTATGAGAGTTATGAAAAATGGGTGATGATGAAATGCACCTAAGTATAAAATATGTGAAGTGATGAGAGCTACATATAGTTAGAAATGTTGTGTGAAGTTAAAGTGTAAATTAGCAAGTATGATCTATAGCAGAATTTCCATGTGTGAAGTGAAATATGCACAAATATGTTTGAATGCATGTGTGTATTGGAAACAATGAGCGTGTGAAGTTGCATGCCGCGAGGTGATCTCGCCGCATGATGTGAGCATATGTACTCGTGCGTGTGTGTGCATACTAGTGCGCGCAAGTGTAGTGTTGGTGTAGTGCAAGAGTAGTGTGCATATGTGTGCATGAGTAAAGTGAGGTGTGTGCAGTGATGCGGTGCGGTGAGTGCGAGAGTGATGTGCATGTGTGCTAGTGTCAGTGCGAGAGCACCTCGCCGCACATGTGTGCGCGTAGTGTATGCGGCGAGGTAACCTCGCCGCAGGTGAAGTGTGTGCGATTTTTGTGAGAGTGTGGCGTGAGGTGAGTGGTATTGTGCAGTGAGCTTGTGCGAGTGGAATGTGAGTGATGCGAGAGTGATGAGTGCTTGTGAGGTGTTTGTGAGAAAGCTTGTGAAGACATTGTGAGAGTGAGCCTTTGATATGGCCAAATGTTTATTTCTGCTTAGAATCCAACTTCTACACCAAATTCATATGCCTTAGCTCCTAAATGGGACTTGATGGTAAACATAAAAGTTCTAGATCTATCTCATGGCTTTCCAATGGATCAAGAATCACTGAACTTAGATGTCTACAGCTCAAGATATTATCAATCTACCAAACTATGGCAATATGAATTCAATGACTAAATCTTGAAGTAGCAATCATAAAGATGCCCCCGTTTCTCATAGTTACACACAGATTTAGAAGAAAGTTAAAACATAAGCATTAAAGTAAACTCACAGAGCTTTACAGAACATCCAAGATCTCTTCTTTTGGATAAGAATTGAAAGAGTTATACACAAATGAAGTTGCATATCAAAACTGTCCAAACCCTAATTTTGCCATATATGCACTTTTAGTTTCTCAATTCTCAACCTCTACACTTTTCTCTTAATTTACAATCATTTTTCATACGTTTTGCACCATTTCACATTATCAACTAGCACATCACAAATATACATAAAACAACTAAAACACCACACATTCTCATCAAACACAAGACAAAAGCCAATGTTTTCAACACAAAATCGTTAGTACAAAACCATGTCATCAGAAGCTCAAAGCTGATATGTATTGGTGGTTGAAAGTGTGAAGTTTTGAAGGCTTGCAAGAACTTGAGTCTCGTGGCTTCTTTTGACCACGTTCTTTATGAAGGCATTTGGCACTGGCAATTTTGTGAATATGAGTAATTTTATTAGTTTTATTAGCCATTAAGTTTTCTAATCTTCCATAAATAGGAGTATGGAATTAGTTTTAAGGGACTTTTGGCTAGATTAGTTTAGAGTTTAGAATTAGTTTAGTTTTGGTTTAGCTTTCTTTGGAGAGACCCCCAGTTCTCTTGAGTCGTTTTGGGAGGAATTTCCAAATTTTGTTATTCGTTGTAAAAATGCACTTTTAGTGTGTTAATTATAGATTTAGAAATCAAAAGACATTTGTGGACTCATTCAACTCAGGAATTGAACCAAGCATATTGAAAATCAGTTGAAAAGACTTCTTTATCCGGTAGTTTCTTATCTTTTATCAATATGATTTGTTCTACATGCTTAACTGTTGAATTTGGGTTATTTGAAACCATGAGTGTCTAAGTCATTGTGTCTTTGGGATCCAAGAAAGGAATTGTGATATTTATGTGAATTGAATTAATCTAGCTAGGCTTAGACTTAGATGGATATTCATGTGAAATTAAATTGATGTTTGCTTTTAAAATGCGCAATTGAAAGTAGATAATCAATAGAATTGAATGTTTCTAAATCTATCGAATAACATGAGTCGTTACATGAATATTGAATCAATCTAGGTTTAAAGCATTTAATTGAAACATTTGCATGAACCTTAGTCTTTACACTCGATTTAATTGCTCATATGCCTGAGTGTGATCGTCATGTCGATTTAGGTATGTTGAATTTGTAGACCGGAGTGTAGAGAGATTTAGCTCTAACTTGTTTAGTTTGAACCAACCTAAGTCTTGTCTCCACTATAAGAAACGCTTATACTAGGGCAACCTAGGTTTGTGAAATGATAAGTCGAGTAGTTGCGCTATTAATTTAACTATAACTTGTCCTCGCCATAGAAAAGTAATGGTTTGGGTGTTTGGGAATTAGGATGTGGTCGCCATGTTGACTTTAATTCTTGACATTAGACAACAAAGCCCCTTTATAGAAGTTAGGTTGAGATATAGTTGAATACTTTAGTTCTCTAGGTAGCACAATTCCTCGATCCTGAAGACATGTTTTAGACGTTGTTTTTGGTGTAATTCCTAGTATATTAGTTAACTTATTCTACTCTTACTTTGAACCAACCAACTCTAGTATCATAAATTCCCTCTTTGTGGGATTGACTCCTTACCATCATATCTACATATTTAGGGTTATGGAATTCTTTGTTGAGGTTATACGACTATACTCCGGACACCAACAATGAGCACCCATCAAGAACATCATCATTCCTATGTTAGCTTACATTTGTTTGACATTTTTTTTGTCATTGACATTTCAAATTATACAAATTATTCACTCACACTAAAATTGTATATCAAATTAATTCTTACATCCAAATCTGTTCATGCTTAACGTCACATGTGTGCGTCCGACATTCATGCTTAACATTGCGACATTGAGAATTTGGAAGTTTGTTGTTAAATGCTTAACATCGTGACGTTAAGCATGAACGTCGCAACGTTCATGTTAGAACGGCTAGTTTTTCAAATTATCTTCTAAAGGTTGCATCTCTTCATATTTGATTGCATTATTTGGTGAATGATCATGTCTTTTGATACTTAAATGTTTGAATGATGTTTGATGGACGTTTTACTCTATAAATAGGTATTTTGGTCAAGATCAAACATAACAAGAAGTAACACACAAATTACAACACAATTTCTGTAACAAAATCATTCAAACTCATTCTATAAGCATTTTTCTTTCTTGTTGGAACAATCCAAGAACTTGCTACTTGGTTATTTTTAAAGTCTATTATATCCTAAAAGTGTTTGCCTATATAATTCCAGCTAGCAAGTTATTGGCGGCATAGATACATCAGATAGTGGCGAGAGGGAGCAGATCGAGTGAATTGAGACATCAGGCTAGATCTCTTGCTGCCATCGCTCTAGTACCGACAGCCATCTTCCACCACCAAAGGCCAGAGCCGGCAACCAGCCTCCTACTTATTCCACCACTCCTTTGACCTTCATATAATCAGATTATTTGTAGCATTCAAATGGGCTGACGGTGACGGATCAGACTCAATATTGAACCAGAACTCACCTACTCCAAGCTGCCACCTATGACCTTCAGTCCACTGATCTTTATTCGGGCATTAGCAGCTGTCCCAACCAGTCCACACTTAGGAGATCTTCACCATCACAACAGAGGTGAACAAGTGGCTGAGCTGATTTGGCAACTCTCTCGGTGATGGAAGGAATCTAAGACACTGACTTGCTCAATCTGTCCCTTTTTTGAGTTGAAATCAAACTTGGAGTTGAGGCTAAAGTTGAACCGATCGTAGAGGAAGCTGTCAGAGCTTCACGCAGCTGCCTAAAGATAGTCTGCTCCAGCTCCACTTCACTAAAACTCAGCCAGATTAGTGGCGCTCATTTCAAGATTGGTCAAAGCTCCAGCTAACTCCCTCAACTCTCTAAAGCCTAAACTGTGACCGGACAGCATTCCTTCTAAAATTCCAGATCTGGACTGAGGTAAGTTTGGCTTGGGCAGCCGGTGACTATTTATCGACTGCTGGTTATTGAATCTGAGATGTGGACTTAAAAAACTCAAAGTTACAGACTGAACATTTGAATTTGCCACACTTGCAAATGCGTAATGTGGACGAATATGCTTAGTGTGGACAAATTGAATATGAGTGAATGTGGAACTTTTGAAGGATTGTGTGACCAATATTTAAAAAGAGTTCCCACTCAACTTAAACTACTCCTGTACTTGTCATATTTTTCCTGTGCTTGGTGAATATTTTGGGCTTACTGGCTACTATACAATGGCTTCGTGAAATTTTGGTGAAGAAAATTCCCAACCAAATTTTGACTGACTCATTCATGTACTTAGCAAAATTTTGGGTTGTCGATTACTTGGTGCTATTTAAATTCTGCAATTGATTGTTGGTTATACTTGGTGTTATTCAGATTCTGCAATTGATTGTGGCCTTTGTGTTTGTACGGATTTGTTGAGTTTCGTGTACTCTCTGATTGAACCGTGCTTCGGCACACGGAAGGCTGTTGTTGTGATGAAGATTCATTTTTGATTAGATTCAGCCTTCCTGGTTTTGTTGAATATGGTGGAACAGTGATAAAAACTGAATTGTGTACACATTTTTGGTGCAATGTGCTCTATTGGTTGCACTTGTACCGTGGTCTTGCTGGTTATACTTGGTGCTTTTCAGTTTTGTTGAATAGATTCTCGTTTGTTTCATGGTGGAACAGTGATAAAAATTGAATTCTGTATTTGACTGGAGATAAGGTTTGCACTGCATTTGTGGACCTTTGATCTGGATGTTCCCGAGGAAGTTTGGTGATCTATAAGGCTCGAGCCACACGGAATCATGATAGTTTACTCTTTCTATTTAGCTTTATCTAGATATCTGTTGGCCTGTTATTAGAACCACATCTCATATGTGTTATTGCAGTAATGTCGATCCTCGATATCTTGTGGAAAAGGTGTATAGAGTCAGAGTAATTGGGATGCTGTACTAACTGGTATATGCGAGTCTGGGGAGTAGAACTAGAAATGGTTTTGTTTGATATCTACGGAGACAACTACTGGAAAGGGGCTAAAATGATGTGTTCTCAGTAATATCAAGGAAGCCTGGACTAGAGATAGAACCCGGACCATGGTTCAACATGGTTCTAGCAACTGTAGATAGTACTTGGCAGATTTTGGATACTATAAAGTCTATGCTCCATAGCTTAGTTTTAATTGTCTTCTGTCCCTATTATTAGCAAATGAGGAAAAGTGAAGGGAAAGAATGATCAGAGGAGCTGTACTGTGTTGCATAGAAAAAGTAGAGGTTATCGATTTTGGGCATGTCAGGGCAGAAGCAAGAGGTGGCTATTTCTTCTTCTTATCTTTTGGAAAGGCGGACAATGGCGAAGAAGAACTATGTTGTCTAGGAGCTTTGGATCTGAGAGGCTCCCGGGTTCGAGAGCATGAGTTTGGCTTCTGTGGGCTCTAATGGATGCAATGGTAGACTTGGGATAATCTGGAAATGAGGATCATAAGTAACAACTGTGTTAAACCATATCGTTTAGACAATTACTTTGGCACTGCATTTGACTGGAGATAAAGGAGGCACTTCTCTAGTTTCGGTAGTTCTTTTCTTATCTTCCATGCCATTTTCAAAAGTAATCATGTAATGGAGTAGTACTCCAAATTTACTGCTTTTACTTTGTAACGGTGTGGTTAGGTATATCCAGCACCGTATTTTGCCCAACATATATATATACAGCGCTGTTTATTTTATAAAAAAAATCTCTTTAAGGAAAGTGTTATTACATGCCTTAGACTAGACTCTTGTGAAATACATTCCCAAGTTACATATTTCTTAGTTTTATTTTTGAGTAGTGCTCATATCCCTCCCAAATTCTTCAACAATCTTAAAGAGATTATCATTGTGTAAACTAACTATGGAATCTACTCAAGAATCTACAGTCCGAGTCATGAGTCAAGACTTTGTCAAGTTAGACAAACTTGATGGCACGGGAACAAACTTCAACCGTTGGAAAGACAAATTTATATTCTTCCTTACTGCCTTGAAAGTTTCCTATGTGTTGAATCCGGATATTAAACCTATTCCACCACCATCGGCGGAAGATTCGGAAGCCCTGAAAAGACAGAGAAAACAACGTAAAGAAGAAGAAGTGGTATGTCGTGGTCATATACTCAACACACTCTCTGATTCCATCTACGATCTCTTTATAGCGGTCAAAAATCCATAAGAGGTTTGGACAACTTTGGAGAAGGAATATGCCACTCAAAAGCAGGAGGTAGATAAGTTTTAATTTAAAAGTATTTTGATTTCAAGTTAGATAATAATTCTTCTCTTATGGATCAAATTCACAATTTACAAGTTATTGTTTCAAAACTTAAAGACTTTGGTGTTGAAATTCATGATTATATACAAATAGGAGAAATTATTGCCAAGTTGCCTTCTTCTTGGAATGATTATCAAATGAAATTGCTTCATATATACTTTAGAAAATTTGATTGTCTCTGGTATTATGAAACATTTGAGAATTGAAGACGGTGCAAGGTTGTTGCACAAATTAGAAATTGTGGAAAGTGATCCTAAGGTTAATATGGTAGAAGATAAGAAAAACAATAATAAAAGAAAGGATTCTAAAAACTCTCATTCTAGTGATAATATAAAGAAGAATAGAGTATACTACAACTGTGGTAAAAATGGGCATTATAAGGTTGAGTGTAGAGCCGAAAAGATACAAAAAGAAAGCAATGCTCCTAGTACTAACATGGTTGAAAGTGCAAAAATTGTGGCAATAGTTACACTTGGTGTTGCAACTGAAGTTCACATGACTACTCCTATTTCTTCTAAGGATTGGTGGTATGACTCTGATGCATCCATACATGTGTGCAAAGACAATGAGCAATTCAAGAATTGTGAAGTTCTTGAAGGACATGAAGTGATTGTGGTAAATGGTGTGAAAGCCAAGTCCATGGAAGGGGTGATGTGCATCTTTGCTTCACTTCCGGCAAGAATTAAGTATTAACTAATGTACTTCATGTTCTAAGTATGATAAAAATTCTTGTCTCTGCGAAAGTACTCAAAAAGAAAGGGTTGAGGCTATTTTAGAGTCAAACAAGGTAATATTATCTAAGAATGGTGTTTTTGTAGGAAAGACTTATGCTTGTAATGGTAAGTTAAGTTAAGCATCAAGGAAATGAACAATGTTTTTGTTTATTTGCTTGATTCTTTTTTTGATTTATGGAATGGTAGATTAGGACATGTGAATCATAAAGTTTTGAATTTTATGTCTAAGAATGGCCTAATCAACTATAGTGATCATAATGAAATCAAAAGGTGTGAAACATGTATACAAGCCAAAATAACTAGATTGCCTTTTCCTAAAGTTGAAAGAATTACTCAAGCTCTTGAATTGATACATTCTGATGTATGTGAATTAAATGGTTTGGTAACAAGAGTTGGTAACAAGTATTTCATTACATTCATAGATGATTTTTCAAGGTTTGTGTATGTTTACTTGATGAAATCTAAGGATGAAACATTTAACTTGTTCAAAACATACAAAACTCTTGTTGAAAACCAATTGAACAAAAGAATCAAAGTTTTGAGAAGTGATAAAGGTGGTGAATATATCTCTAATGAATTCTCAAAATTTTGTGAGGAAAATGGCATTGTGCATCAAACTAGTGTGCCTTATACACCACAACAAAATGGTTTGGTTGAAAGGAAAAATAAAACTTTGCATGATATTGTTAATGCCATATTGTTAAGTTCAATTTTACCAACCAATTTGTGGGGTGAGGCCTTGTTGGCTGCTTGTCATATTTACAATTGAGTTCTTTCTTTAAAAATTAAAGTGTGTCCTTATAAATTGTGGAAAGGATGAAATCCAAACTTATCGTATATGAAATTTTGGGGTTGTATGGCTTATTTAGAGTTTCTGATAATAAAAGAACAAAGTTGGGACCTAGAGCACTTAAAAGTGTGCTAGTAGGCTATGCTGAAAATTCCAAAGCTTAAACGTTGCTTGATATTGATTCTAATGTAATAATAGAATCAAGAAATGTGGGATTCTTTGAGAATTAGTTTCTTAAAGATTCTAGTGTGAGAATGGACACATCATTTGTGCCAATTACTTCCCAAGGTTTGGATACTTCTAGTGAAGTAACAAGAACTGAAGTTGTCACTCCAAATGAACCAGGGAGAAGTCAAAGACAAATAAAAGATAATAATCTTTCTTCATATTTCTTGTGGTCTCAAACCAATGTGTTTCTTGTTGAAGGAACTAGGAATTCTCTACTAAATAAAATTCTATTTTTATTCAGTGTGGAGGAAGATTCTAAAACATATGGTGTGGCTATAAATTCTAGGGATTCAACTTTGTGGAAAGATGCTAGAAATGATGAAATGGAATCAATATTGTTTAACAATACTTGGGTTCTAGTTGACCCCAAGGTTCCAAACCTATTAGTTACAAGTGGGTGTTTCGAATAAAACGTGCCACTGATGGAACAATTTTCACATATAAAGCAAAGTTGGTAGCTAAGGGATTTAGACAAAGAGAATGAATTGATTACTTTGATACTTATGCACCTATTGCAAGAATTACTTATATTAGAGTAATTTTATCTTTGGCTTTCATATTGAATCTTCATGTACACCAAATAGATGTGAAAACCGCTTTCCCAAATGGTGATTTAGATGAAGAAGTTTATATGGAACAACTGGAAAGTTTTGTACTTCCTGGAAATGAAAGAAATGCGTGTAAGTTAGTTAAATCATTGTATGGTCTTAAAAAACTCCTAAACAATGACATGAAAATATGAAGTTGTTATACATTCAAATGGATTTAAGCATAATAATGTTGATAAGTGCATTTATTATAAATTCACTAGTGATTATAGTGTAGTAGTATGTCTTTATGTTGATGATATGCTCATTGTTAGTAATACAACAAATGGAATTGTTGAAACTAAAAAATATTTAACTTCTAAGTTCAAGATGAAAGATCTTGGTGACGTTGATACTATTTTAGGCAAAAAGGTTAAAAGGCATAGTGGGGGTTTTGCTCTTTCTCAATCTCATTATGTTGATAAAATCTTGAAGAAGTATCAACACTTGAATATGAAAGAGGCTAGCACTCCTTTTGATCCAAACTTTAAACTTCATATTAATAATGGTAATCCAATAGCTCAACTTGAGTATGCTAGTGTTATTGGAAGTCTTATGTATTCCATGAGTTGTACAAAGCCTGATATTTCTTATGTTGTGTGTAGACTAACTAGATATACAAAGAATCCAAGCAGTGAACATTGGAAAGCAGTGACTAGAGTTTTTGGTTATCTCAAGAAAATAAGAGATTTAGGACTTTATTATAATAACTTTCCTTGTGTTCTTGAAGGATACTCAGATGCTAGCTGGATTACTAGCATTAGTGATAAAAAAAACCTACTAGTGGTTGGATTTTCTAGTAGGTGGTCGAGCTGTTTCTTGGGCCTCAAAGAAATAGACGTTAATAGCTCACTCAACTATGGAAGCTGAGTTTGTAACGTTATCTTTAGCATGTAAAGAAGTTGAGTGGTTAAGAGATCTGTTGCTTGATATAGACTTTTAACATAGACCTATGCCCCCTATAACTATCTATTGTGATAGTGAAGCTACTATGTATAGAGCATTGAATAAAGTGTACAATGGTAATTCTAGACATATTAGTTTGAGGCATACATTTATTAGAGAAATGCTAAATAATGATTTTGTCTCCATTGTGTTCATATGAACTCATAATAACTTAGCGGATCTGTTGACAAAATCTCTAGCAAGAGATTTGAGTAAAACAACACCCAGAATAGGATTAAAAGTCTTAAACTAAAATCATTCAATGATGAGAACCCAACCTTCTTCTAGTATTTCCTAGATTGAAAGGTTTAAAGTGTAAAAACAAGTCATTAAATAGTTGTGAGCACCTAGTTTGTGTACAACATTCAAAGTTAAAGGTGCATATTTTGTTACTCTTGAGTGAGTAGGTTGGACTTTAAGCTATTAATGGATTTATCTTGTTGTATTTTATTGGTTTAATACATAAAATTTAAGATAAAAGTCCACCTATGTAATCATAAGAAGTGGTTCCGCTTCTAGCAAGGATTTGGAGTAATTTTTTGGAAATGATTATGAAACTACGATGAGCACATGGCCTGTATTAGTGCTAAAAAGTGTGTGAATGTAAAAATGCGACTTTTGAAGTTTATATGTGTAAATAAATCTTGGCTATATTTGAGTGTTGGTTTAAGCAATCGAGCCACCAATTACTTAATATGATTTTGTGATTTATCTATACTAAGAGAAAGTTTAAGATGAAAATCACTTTCTTTATGTATAAACTTTATATCTTGTTAGTTTGAAACTATTTCACAAACTAAGTGGGGGATTGTTGAAATTTTAGTTTGTAATATAGTTGAAGTATCAAATCTGCCATTTTACTCAACGTCGCGAAGTTCATGATTCACGTCGTGACGTTGGTGGTTTGAAAATTTTAAGTGTTGTAAATAGTGAGTTACATTGTGACGTGTATGTGTGTGCGTCGCGACATAGGTGAACGTCGCGACGTTCATGATCAATATCGCGACGCAGAAGAACATCACGACGTTCATGATTAATGTCACGATGTTGAGAATTTTGAAGTTTGCTGTTAAATGCTTAACGTCATGACATTAAGCATGAACGTCGCGATGTTCGTATCAGAACGGCTAGTTTTTCAAATTCTCTTCTAAAGATTGCATCTCTTCATATTTGGTTGCATCCTTTGGTGAATGATCATGGCTTTTGATATTGAAACATTTGAATGATGTTTGATGGACATAAAACTCTATAAATTGGTGTTTTGGTCAAGATCAAACATAACAAGAAGTAACAAACAAATTACAACACAATTTGTGTAACAAAATTATTTAAACTCATTCTATAAGCATTCTTCTTTCTTGTGGGAATAATTCAATAACTTGCTACTTGGTTATTTCTAAAGTTTATTGTATCCTAAAATAGGTTGCCTACATAATTCTGGTTTGCAAGTTAGTGGGGGCAATAATCTCTTTAAAGAAAGTGTTATTACATGCCTTAGATTTGACTCTTATGAAATACATTCCCAAGTTATATATTACTTGTTCTTATTTTTTAGTAGTGCTCCTATTCCTCCCAAATTCTCCAACAGGTCCCACTTGTCGATCATATTTTCCCGATGTTAAAAAGGTTGTGGATGTTGAAAATTCTACTAAGTTAGTTGAATCGAAAACATCCCTTTTCGAATTTTATTTTCCTAACTCATATCTTTGTTTATCGTGTTCAGGCAAGAAATTGAATGTGAATCCACCACCTGTAAAAATAACTGTTGCTGCCAGAGAATTAAATTGGTGTTTTGTGTGTGAAATTGAGAATTGAAATTGGGTGATTTAGTGCCTAGAGTTGTCAAGAAACCATATGATGGGAAGGCTATCGAAATAGTGAGAATATTGTGTTGAAGATTTCATGCATGCAATCCTGTGTTTTCTTTAGTTTACGAACTAACGGTTCTTGATGATGTAATTAATTATGCCTATATAAATACTTTGAATAATTTGGGTTAGTTTTAAAACTTCATGTTTATAGGTTGTAAGATTTTTTATTATCTTTTTTCCCCATGATTTGGAAGTGGATTTCTTAGTAATTAGATGAAATTATTTTAAGTTTAATTTAAATAGGGTTACTGAACGAACTACTTCCGATAGGGCAGTACCTAATCGAGCTTAGACTAAAACTTGAAAGAAGCAAGAATAGTGACAATGATGCAGTTGAGAACGAGATAGAGATAACAGACAAGGAGGCCTAAGCCAATGAAAGTTTTCTAATACCAAATTTGCCCTGAAATAATTATCACATGATACTCACATGGGTTATATATGTTAAAAGATTAGACAATGGTGGATGAAAAGACCAATTGGTATATAATTTTACTGTGAGGGACTAATTTGCATAATTTAAAATGTGAGTGATAAAAAAGTTTTTCAATCAAATGTCAGGGATGTTTTTCGCAATTTTCCCTTAAATTATCAAAAATTTGAGACAATTTATTGCATTTTTTCAAGTGTTAAAATTTTGGTATTTGTATCTTTTTTATGTAAATGTCATAGTTGTATATCCAAATATACCTAAATTTTTATGCGTATAAATGTACCATTTATCCATGAATATAATTTAGCATTTCTCTATTTATTAATTTCTGACTTGAAATTTGTAACTTGTAAATTTTGTTGACTTAATAAATAAAATTTAGTATTCATTTATTCATTTATTAATTTATAACTTGTAAATTTAGTCGACTTAAAATTCTTAAATAAAGAATTTATTTCCAAAAAAATAAATTAAAAATAGGAATCAAAATTTAAATCTGAATCAAAACTACAACCGAAATTGAATCCAACCAAAACCGGCAATTTCAAATTTGGTTCCAATTCTGTTATTCTAAAGAACTAAAATAGAACCAAAGTTGATGATTTTAGAACTGCGGTCATGGTTATGTCAGGGGTTTCTAATAAGATGTTCCTTATGTCGAGAGTAGTTTAGTAGATCACAAGAAAATTCTTGATAATTAACTCAAAATTTAATAGAAAAATTAAGGTTAAAATCACGCTTCACATTCTTATTACTAAACATTGATTATTATAAAAGGTGTTAAATTATTTTATTATTTTAAAATTTTAACAAAAGTATTAACTATAATTTAAACAAGCCTAATTAATAATGATTATTTCAAAACAATCCAACTCATAAACACGTTCTTTTCATATCAAATTCTTTAAGATAGAGAAAAAAAAGGAGCAAGGAAGAAAAAAAATTAAGAGAGAAGAAATTTTAACCATTTGCCGAAAATAAATAAGGTGACAAAAAAAATAATAAGAGAAATAAGAAGTTTTAACTATATCAAACTCCACCTTAAAAGTTCTTCTACTGTAACTTTATATTAGAACTTCAATCAAGTAAAGTGTATATAATATAAAAGTATTAAAATCACTCTTGAACACTTTAGGGTAAATTTTAAAAAACTCCCTACAGTTTAGAAAATTTTCAATTTACCTCCATATGTTATAAAAACCTACTAATTAAGCATTTTCCATGTTTCAAGTCTTGTCTTTTAGGTCGCAAATCTGGTCATAACAAATGCTCAAATCAAATCAGGTTGTTCAATCTAATACATATAAACAAGAAATTTAGATGTGTGTGTACACATGGAAGAGAATGAGAGAAGTATCAATACCATTTCTTTCATGAGACGAAATATCATAGACTTTCTAACGATACCCACATAATTAATAGAAACTTTCAATATTGACATGGCTTATGATTTATTCAATAGAATTGAAATTAAGCAGACACACACCATCTTTTTTTTCCTTCTTCATAGTTCTCTCTCGTTTACAAAGTCTTTCATTTGCAATGTGTCAAAATTAATACAAATCATTCTTTCAACACATAATTTCAAATTTTTCGTTTTTCCTTTCCTTGCCAAATTTTTCCTTGGCGATATATTCAGATCTTTACAAGTCACAATCAATTAAAAATTCTCCCAAAAGTATTCATAGATCTATAGTGATATAACACTATTCAAATATTTCCTGAGATGGAGGAATAAGTCAAATTTAGCAATAACAAATTAGCAGTGCTCAAGAAGTAAAAAGTGGAAGCAAAACATAATTCATACTCTATATAGGTGAATTTCATTGGAACATGATGATTATTCAATTACTGACTTTAGCATCGGAGAGAACTCCCGGGGATCACCTCGGGTATTTACTCTAACGCTCTTCTTTTTTATAGATTACAAAGAGTTATTGCTTGGAGCTCGGTTCTTGCTGATCCGCAATTATTAAATATCCCGGGGTACGAATTTGGGCTTCAACATATAGCAATAGTGGTGGATTGAGATCTAAAAAAATTATATGTCAACAGCTTTCCATGTGGAACCAAAAGAGAGGTTACCATTGGACTTGAAGGAAATGGAAATGACAAAACCACATGGTTGAACTTGAATTAGGTACTGTACAATTTGGTGACTAATAAAGTAATTATCGATTTGAGCTAATGCATATATTTAGTAATTAAATTTTCACTTGTTTTTCATAAAGAACGATTTATAGATATTATGAAAATATTGAAAGGGTCAGAAAAATAGAATTTAGGTAAAAATAATAATAATAAAAGGCAATAAGATGAAATTAGGAGTTATTTGATGAAAAAGTCCTCGAAAAAATTTGGCATAATGTAAATCCTATTTGTTTTAATGATTAAAATAGACGAAGTGATTACAATAAAATACTTTAGACAATATAGTGACTCTGTTTACTAAGAAAAAAATATAGTAATAAAAATTAACATTTTATGAAAGAGCAACATGCCAAAAAAGTCATCAACATTTTTCAAATTCGAATTTTGGTCATCAAACTATTAAATTTGCTAAAAACATTACTGGACTTTTTAAATGCATGTATTTGAGTCATTCTATCATTCAACTCCTTTATCTTCTCTAAAATTATTAAATTTGAGTGTATTTATATCTTTTAAACATAAAAATAGATTAATCAATTCCTCTGCTACCACATCACTCTACCCAAGACCTCAACTCCTCATGCAGCCACAGTAATGGTCATCATCACTTCATGCCATAACTGGTCGCATGCCATCATCATCACTTGTTGCCAACAACTCATGTCGTCGCTGAACTCACACCACAAGCCACCGCTACTAATAACCGGCTCCACCACCAAATGACCAACATCCAAACTTTTCACTATCAGTACTTAAAACCTACACCATTACCAATCAAATTCAATCAAACCCTAACCACACCTCAACCGATCTCCTCACTATGAGCAGCCACCATTACTATACCTAGTGCAATCACAAACTCACCACAATCAATAGTTACTTAAATAACCAACTATACATCTCCATCTAGTACTCACTATAGTTCACCTCAATCAAACTGCCACCAACAAAATCTGTCAACACCACACAGGGATTTCCTAGAAATTTCACTTTCATTTTACCTATTATATCAAAATTTTGTAGAGTGACTGCTTTATCTTAGAACGAGGATAATTAAAGCACTTGATACTAAAATATCTCATATATTTTGTTAAAGAAAAAAAATCAAAAAAGGATAGCAACAATAAATCAAATTCATTACTTTGTTTTTGGGTTATAGGAGAAAATCACATCCAATGTTGTAGCGTAAACTATATCTTTGTAGCAAGAAAGAATGACTAATACCTAAGACATTTGTTAGATGTCGGCTGACAAAATACAGGTTCAACCTACTTTAACTAGCCGCAGGCTAATTATTACACTAAGCCACACAAGATCTCGATGAGAACAACCATCAAAACTGGTTTAGAGTCGGAATGTAGGCTTTGGTTTAACAAAATTATCACTAAGACAAGTGGGTAGGCAAATGTTTACTACTATAATTAAGTCACCTCTAAATTCGCCGACACCGTCCAACCCGACCACAAATGCCACCACCACAAGCTACTACCTTGTACACTATATCACGACATCACCTTTTCTCCAAGGCAATTTTACAATCAAATCACATCAACCATGCCACTAACCGCAAGCCAAACCAAGACCACCACCAAGTTCAAGTTACCACTGTGATCTATACGAACTATGTTGAATTACCAAGGCTAGTGAGGGGATGTGCGAACTTAGATATTATATGCATTCCTTCATTTAGAATTAGGAAATCGGGCTTGTAAGCGGATAATATCCTTTTTTTATTTTTATGTTTTATCTTGTTTTGGTTAAATGTAAGGAGATAGTATCCCTTATTTAACTTTTTAGCTTTCTATTAAGTGGAAGTGGATATTATCCCTTATTTACTTACTTTTCAAGTTTTTGTATTTGTTTGTTTGGTTTGTTTATGTTCACAACCAACTTGTTTAAATTTTTAAATGAATAAAACATTCCCCCACCCATAAAAGGGCGGTTTACCAAAAAAAGTTAGATTTATTCTTGTATTTAAAAGATAGAAACACCCTCTAATTTAACAACTTTAGAAAAATAATGAAGTTAAATGACAGAATGAATCGAATACATTAATTTAGAAAGTTTGATGATATTTTTAATAAATCTAATAGTTCGATGACCAAAAGTCACATTTGGAAAATGTCACTTTTTCATCGTTTACTCTTTTATGAAAATATGATGATTTTTGCAATTTACTATTAATAAAATAATCTATTGACGTGCCATTTAACCAAATTTTCGTATTTAATATTTGGGTTAATTACAAAAAACTCCCTATGGTATACCGAAATTTTAAA
Source organism: Ophiorrhiza pumila (assembly GCA_016586305.1). NCBI lineage: Eukaryota > Viridiplantae > Streptophyta > Magnoliopsida > Gentianales > Rubiaceae > Ophiorrhiza > Ophiorrhiza pumila. Next base: position 37,661,364 of record BLIW01000006.1, read on the forward strand.
TTACCTCCGTAACATTTAAAAATCTATCATTTAGCTCATTGTGATTTGTTTTGTTTTATAGTGGATGGACATCCACCCAAGTAATGATTGTGAATTAAAAGACACTTGTACTCACAACCACTTTATCATCTTCATTTATTTTCTCTTTACTTCTTCTGCTTCCAAACCCAAGTAATTGCTCAATTCTTTAAGCTTTTTCCAATTTTAATTACTTTGTATTTATATTCATTTCTTTTGAAAATGATGAGCTTTTCACCAGGTATTATTCAAAAAGACTTTCTAGTCAGTGGCGGACCTAGGCAGGGGCTGGAAGAGGCTGAAGCCCCCGTCATGGTCGCCGGAAATTATGGATAGGTAGTTTGTTATCGCTGCTGCCTGCTGCTGGGCTTCCTCCTGGCGGACAGAGCCCCTATTGATCTGTTGAAGAAGATGCCTGTTTTGTTCAAAAAAAAATCACTTAACAAAACGATGTCGTTTTGTTAAGTGATTTGAAAAAAAACTGCAAAACTTACCAAAACGATGTCATTTTGGTAAGTTATTTGAAAAAAAAACTGCAATATTCAACCCTTGAATCAGGACAGATGCCACAGAACTCAAACAAACAACAAATTCAACTTCTAATATTTCCTTTCCAAATTCCAAACCCTTCCCATCTCCCCAAATTCTCAAATCTTATTTCCAAATCTAAACCCTTCCAATTTGGCTATCTCCCAAATTTCCAAACTCAATTTTCAAATTCACTAGTAAAGAAACTTTTTTTTTCTTCCCTCATTGTCTCTTTTTCTTTATCTCTATTTTTTGTATTCAAGATTCAAGAAATGTTAGTTTTACTTCTTCTTTTTTTATTTAGAGTTTCGTTATTTAAATGTTGTTAATTGTAAGTTAATTCTAATTACTAAGTTAATTTGGGTAATTTTATTAAGAATTTTATGGAATAAATTGGGTATGTTTGGATGGTAGAAAATTTGTGATTTATTTCACAATTGCAAAATGAGGTGTTTGTTTTGTTCAACTTTTTCATCAAAAATTTTAAAACACAAAACAATGCTACAGTAATTTTTTTGCTACAGTAATTTTTATAAATAAAATATTGAATTTGAATTTTAAATTTTAATAATAAACAATTCTTCCTAACACACTTCCCACCAAAATAAACTAATAAAATACTAATTCAAATTTAAATTTTAAACTTTTATTAATAAAAAAATCTTTAATACAAATCCCAACAAATAAAATCATTCATTCCAAACACTATCAAAATATTCTTTTCTCATAGCAAATCCCAAGGAAAAAAATTTCATGATATAGTCCAAAAATAGCTCATCCAAACGGAGCTTAGTGATTTGGAATTTAGATTAGGGTTTTTGAATATGAACTAATATTAGAAATTTTGAATTTAGACAAGATATTTTAGATATAAATCATAGTTTAGTGATTTGGAGTTTAGATTAGGGTTTTTGAATTTAGACAAGATATTTTAGATATAAATCATAGTTTATAATGTCCGGCATGATCCTCAGTTTTTTGCAATTGAAGATTTGGGAAGTGATAAGTTGGTTTTATACCAACTTAAATGTATTATTTCACTTGGCTTTTGCCTTGATTTTCATGCAAATGTGTGGTGCAATGTGCTATATTGTGTGTTTATGTGGCTTGCAAGTCATAGTGTTTAAATGGTGAAAAAAGACCAAAAATGTTGTTAAAATGAGGAAAATATATGCTTGGTGTCAAATGACAAGGTTTAGAGTGTGAAACAATGAGAATGGTGAGTAGGAATTTAAGAAAATCCGAAATGAGCTTATTTGGCCAAATTAGGGTTTGGGCAGAATGTTGGTGCAATTTGTTTTGGGTATAACTCTTTCAATTCTTGTCCGAATGATGAGATCTTGCATGTTCTGGACAGCCCTTTGGGTGCACTACATTTCTTGTGTTTTAACTATTTTCTAATTCTGTGTGTAAGCATGAGAAACGGGGGCTTCTTTAAGATTGCTACGTTCAGGATTTCTGTGTTAAAGTTCATTGCCACAGTTTGACAAAATGTGTATATCTTGAGTTACAGGTACCCAATGATGCTGATTCTTGAACTGGTGGAAAGCTAAGAGGATTAGCTAGAACTTTTATGTGTACCACTGGGTCTAATTCAGAGGCTAAGACACATGAATCTGGCATGGAAGTGGAGCTTGGTGCTGGAATGAACACTAAGTCACACATGGCCTTGCATTGTATCGTTTGGCATGCCATCCTTGCACGAGCTCGTCGGGCACAACAACTTTGCCAACCTTGCCAACATTGCCAACACTTGGCACATAACCTTGCCAACTTTGCCAACCTTGCCGACCATGCCGACACCTTGCCAAGCTTGACAACCTTGCCAACCTTGCCAACACTTGGCACATAACCTTGCCAACTTTGCCAACCTTGCCGACCATGCCGACACCTTGCCAAGCATTCAACACACAGCCTTGGCACACCATTGGCACACTTTGGCACGACACCTGCACCTTGGCACGCCACACATGCACACACCTTTCCATTCAACATGCACCAATCTTGCTAAGCACTCACCGCACACAACCCACTTGCACATGGGCAACATTTACTCATTCTTGGCACAACATTTGCACCACAAAGGCACAGCACATACATCACTTGATTCACAAACAAAGGGCGCACCAATCTTGCACATCAGACTTCACACTTAGGCACACACCTTGGCATAGGGAGCAAAACAGGCAGCCAAGCATATTTACTCAACGAGACCTCGTGGAAGGAAAACAATGAGCAAAAATTTGTCCACGAGATCTCGTGGAAGAGAAAAAATGTTGAAAAATTACTCCACGAGGTCTCGTGGAGTAAAAAAAGGGAACAAAAATTTCTCCACGAAGTCTCGTGAAGAAAATTATGGAGTTGCATGCCACAATTTTGGCTAAGTGTTGAAATGTTTGCTTCATGAAATTTTCAGCTTTGTTTCACTTCAGTAATTGGGTCATAACTCTGTCGTCTTATCTCCGAATTGGGAGATTCAAAAGGCTGTAGAAAGCTAAGACAAAGGGTTACAACTTTCATGTTTTAAGATTTCCCTAATTCACAATGCATCAAGGTCAGAATCTGGCTGGACGTGGCTGCAATAAAGTGTTACGTGTTTTGAGTTTTCAGAAATTTGGCTAAGTGTTGAAGCTCTGAATTTCTGATTTTCAGGGCGGATGAAGGCGTGAAGCTACGGGGCAGGAAGGCGTGATCTCATGAAGGCTAGACTGAGTGAATGTTCGCGGAGTTGCTGGAGGCGTGATTTTGAATGGCTTGAAGGCGTGAAGTGACTCTGATTTCTTCACCTGGAGCTCTGAGAAGTGAAGGCGCGCGAAGCTAAGCCTGAAGGCGCGAGGAAGAACGGCAAGGATGATAAAGGCGCTGGAACTTGATGCTGAAGGAGCTGGATTGCTGGGAAAAGTTTTCTTCCTTTCAAGGACACTTTTGTAATATCTTTAGATATTTTTAGTTAGCGTATTAGTTACATTTCCACTTCTCTATATATAGGAGATGTAGTTAGAACAAGAGGAGACTTTAGATCCCGGAGACTATTATTTTTCATTCATTAGTTAGATTTTACATTTTGTAACAAACTTTTGAGAGCTGGAGAGCGGGAATTCATTTTGAAGATCTACTTTCTCTCTCTAGTTTCTCTCTCTAGCTTTTGAGCTCCATTTTCTATTCCGATCAAAGATTTGCTCCGATCATTGTAATTCTCTTATCAATTAAGGAAGCTGTTGGAAGAATTCAATTGGTAAACTCTTTCCATTTATTGAAAATGAATTGTTTCAAGTTCCAAATTGTTGATCGTGAATTGGTAATGGAGTTCTATGGTTAGATCTCTCATGTTCTAGAGTTTCAACCGGTTAAATGTATAATTAGACTATACAATGCTATGCAATTGACATAATTTCTTAAGGATGAAATCATATGTGATTTTAATGATTAAATCTTGCTGAGTTTCATGAATTCATACTTTTATTGAATGAATTGAACTTTGATTGTGGTCGCCATGCTGAGTTGAAGTGAGATTTTACCAATATCTGTGAGAATTGCGTGAGAGGAGAACTTGAAAGTGATTTCCTGAGTCTTTACACTTGTCTTAGCCGATCAATTCATTACTGAGATTTAGGCCTCGCCATGGGAAACTTCGATGGAATGAAACTTTAGGAAAAAGTGTTAAAGAAACTCTCTGAGATAGCAACGAAGGCGTTCATACCTAGGTCGGGCCTCGCCATGGGAGTTCCTGGGAATTGCATGTTAGACTTGCTAACTTAGGAGAGTTGAGGCATTGCGGGTTGAATCCATTCTACTTAGGCCTCTCCATGGGAAAAGTGGAATGTTAAGGAGTATAGAAAACACTGTGGTCGCCATGCTAAGTGTTAGCTAGCCTCCTGGGCAATAGAGATCTCCTCATTGTTTTACTTGTGTGTCAAGAGCATTGCAATCATGGCCTAATGTGCATTCAACCGGTGGAAATACTCTAGAGCATCCACTATCTTCCAGTTTTCACACTTTATTTGTTGCATTTGTTTCTTTACTAGTTAGTGTCTAGTTTTATTTCTTTCGTGGCATTCTGTGAGCAAACATTGAGATTCTTGGCCCAAGCCTTCCCTGTGGATACGATCCCTACTTACTCTACTACATTAGTGTTTAGGGTAAAATTGAGCTGATACGACTTTAAGCTGATCAGGAAGTCTTGCTCAGAAATTGGTTGAAGTTAGAAAAAATACAGTGTTTCCATTGGTTTATCGTCTGATCGAGCTGACATTAGTTCTACCAGTTGCGACTACATCTGTTGAAAGAGTATTTCTGCAATGAAGATTATCAAGAATGATTTACGTAGCAGAATGGGAGACGAGTGGATGAATGACACTTTAGTTGTATACATCGAGAAAGATATTTTTTCAACAATTGAAAATGAGCAAATCTTGCAACATTTTCAACAGATGCAGACACATAGAATACAATTGCCTCCTCTTCGTGACATGACGAAAACTAGTTCATCAAGTGTCAACTAATAGTGCAGTTATGTGTATTTATACATTTTTCTTATTTTTATTATTGTTTTTAGAAATTTAATTGTTAAATACATTTATTTAATCGCAAAAAAAATTAAGTAAGCCCCCGATAAAATTTCTTTCTGGTTCCGCCCCTGTTTCTAGTTGACCGTTTGAGCTATGAATTCTCATGGATTGCACCTGCAGGAGGCACCCACAACTGTAAGAGGCCATATTTGAGTTTCAATCGATTTAATTTTCAACAAGAACAACATCATCCCTTTTCTTTTTTTTTTGGATAGAAATTAGCTCATTCAATTTTCAAATATTTATTCTATAAACGAATAAACTATAAACACTTCGATCAAACGTTACTGATGTTTGCACATATCATCAAAACCAAAACTTTAAGGAAATATATCTTAATTTTATTTTTATTTTTTAAAAAAAAAAAGACTGCAGCTACTACATCATTCCATTCCATGTCAACTCTTTGAAACTAACTTTTTCTTTGCTTTCTGAATCTTCATAACCTTTTGACAATCTTTTGTTTTTCAACCAAGAAAGTACGTATAATCCTCTCTCTGACAACATTTCCAAATAATACACCACCATAAGCTCAATTTACCGTTCTACGTTTGGATAATCTTGACTTCTTGTATTCAATAGGTCTCATACGAGGAATCCCTTGGATTCTTTTCCCAGTCACTGAACATTTAGGACCGCTGACTCTCTTCTTGGTGGTCTAATAAACAAGCTTTCCTCTGAGGGTCTTAACGACCCTGTGTTGAATGGATTTGGTGGCGTAACTATGTCATTTTCTATACGTGAGCCTCTGAACCATTGTTTTTGTTGGTCACTGGCTTGATTAATGAGGGAAGCAAAGGGTTTATAATACTAAACAAGATGTGTGGCAAATCAAGGTCCATTATTTTTATTACCTATTTTGTGTACTTAATTTTCAAAAATTATTGAAACTGTGGAAATAGATAAAAGGTTGGAATTTTAACTTATGCTTGCACCATGAGAGAAGTAGATGCATAGTTCCAAATTCTTTGTTTGCTTAAAATTAGGATAATGGCAAAACTACAATTTCGAGGAAATTTGGCAAGATTGATAAGAATAATGAGATCCATGCCTCAAGACGCAACACCACCCTCAGGAATGACTCTCGGGAGTTATCACTGTCAACAAAGGCAAGTTAAATGGAAGTGGCTTCGGAACAATGGACCGTGGGTTGGGGTGGTGAGAGATTGGTTAATAGTATAAAAGAGGGGTATATTTGGCTTTTTAATAATTATTTTTGAGTTAATAATTAATTTTCTCATTCATACATATTCTATAAACACGTGTTTCTCATAACTCTATTAAGTTAACCGATGTTCGTTACTTTTTTAAAAAGAGCAAACTGCCCCAAAGGTCACTAAACTTTTTCTAAATTCACCTTTTGGTCATTGAACTTTTAAAGTAGTCCAAAAGGTCACTAAACTCCTTAAATGCGTAACTTCTAGTCATTCCGTCCAATGCGTAACTTCTAGTCATTCCGTCCAATTCATCCGTTAGTGTACACCGAAATTAACTTTTTGAACTGTAAATTTGTCCTTACAACACAAATTTTATGTCTTTTAGATATAAATCTAAAGGGTACTTATGTAAATGACACAACACATGTCTATCACCATCGTTGTAACCTTCGCCCATTCGCCGTCTTCCTCATCTTCCACTGTTCACTAACCTCTGCAAAATTTTCTTGAAAATTCGGATACCTAACAAAAGTTGTAGTAATTTCTGAACTTTGATGTTCAGTCTTTTGCCATAGAAAATCTTCAAGACATCTGTCTTAATATTCTTGATTTCTTCTTTGATGGAATCAAATGATTTAGAGAAAGAATGTGGAATATCTCCAACCACCAAGAGGTCAATGAGAAACTCCACTCTGTATGCCACCTCTACAACATGACTCCAAAGGGCTTGGAGTTCTACATCTTGATTGCGTAACTCAATAATTTCCCTCAAGAAAGATCTTGAGAAGACAAGGTCTTCTTGGATGCCTTCAGCACGACTCTGGACATTTAGTTTAGCCTCAGAACTTGTCAGCTCCATCAGATTTTCGAAGAGAAAATCAATAAAACCCAGCTGATTGGTCTTGGGAAAGTTGAGTGTGTATGTTTCTGGAATTATCTCTTCAACTTCGTTCCGAATAAGCTTCATTCTTTCTAGCAAATCAGGGAGGCCAAGATCTATTTCGACTTCTTTATGAGAAAAGGGAGAAAATTACAATTCCGACATCACATATCACAACTCCAGTAAGATCCCTCATTTTCTGATCAAACTTGTTTGGCTGCTCCGTAATAATGGTTCTCAAGAATCTCAGTCCTTCATATGGTACTTGCAGTTGATCTTTCATATAAACCACGAGACAAGTATCTAGTCATAGAATCTCTCTGTTACCGGAACACTAAATTTATTTTTTCAAAAATCAAAAGAAACCTGATGAATGTACCTTAAATCCAACATTTGCACGAGCAAAAATTGTGGGTTGGAGTATTAAGGGTATTTAAATCCTAATTATGTGTTACTTTGTGATTTTGTGGTGGTGGGTTGGAGTTTGTGACAGAAAATTGTGTGGTTGTGGGTTAGAATGTGTGAGGAGATGACCTGTGACATCTTGGATGATGGTGTTGGCAGTAACGATGGAGTCTGAAGACTTTGGGAGGGTGTGGTGGATGAAATGACATAAATACCCTTAAATTTAAGGGTTTTAAAAAATATAATAGAAGAATTAGACGAAATGACCAGAAGTTACGCGTTTAAGGAATTAGTGACATTTTGGGCTACTTTAAAAGTTCAGTGACCAAAAGGCGGATTTAAAAAAAATTTAGTGAATTTTGGGGCAATTTGCTCTTTAAAAAAACCAAAACATAGGCAAATAAATGATAGATTTGTAAACGTTAAGGAGGTAATTTAAAACTTGGTTATACCAAAGGGAGGTTTTTGTAATTAACCCTTAATATTTGATATTGAATATTTTCTCCAATATTATGATGTATTATTCTGTCCAATATTTAAAACGAGTGACTAAATGCATAAATATTAAGTATGACTAAATTATCTCTGTTTGGACAAGCTATTTTTAGATTATATCATGAAATTTTTTTTCTTGGGATTTGTTATGATAAAATAATATTTTGAGAATGTTTGGAGTAAATTATTTTATTTTGTTGTGATTTGTATTGAAGATTTTTTTATTAATAAAAGTTTGAAATTTAAATTTGAATTAGTATTTTATTAGTTTATTTTGGTGGGAAGTGTGTTAGGAAGAATTGTTTATTATTAAATTTTAAAATTCAAATTCAATATTTTATTTATAAAAATTACTGTAGCAAAAATAATTACTGTAGCATTGTTTTGTGTTTTAAAAATTGTTAGAAATTAGGAAACCTGATCTCATGATATCAGGGATTAGAATTGGAATTTATCAAAATTATAGAATCTTTCCTTTCTTAGATTATTTCCTTTTTCCTTGTTTCTTAATTCTAGAATTTAGGTCTTATTACGCTTCTATTTAAGACAGATGTAATATTTATTTCAAAGTATATACGAGCAGAATTGATGCTCTGTTTTTTCACATGGTATCAGAGCTTAAGTTCTGATCATCTATGGCAAACCAAACCCCATAGAAAATAGCTCTTACTGGTGAAACCAGTAAAGACACGGTGGCTGTTGGAGAAAGTACAGTCAGTTCAAATATGAACTCTTCCATCTCGTTCAATGGTCCGGAGGGGTCCAATAGTTCACTTCAAGTGAATATTCACCGTCTACATGAAAAGAATTACATAGAATGGTCGCAAACTGTTCGATTAATCTTGGAAGGCAAGGGGAAGATGGGTTATCTAACAGGAGCAGTGACAAAACCTGCAGACGGAGACCCAACTTTCAAAATCTGGAAATCAAAAAATTCCCTGATTATTGCATGGCTGGTGAATTCAATGGAACCAATAATTGGAAAGCCATTCATGTTTCTACCAACTGCTAAAGATGTTTGGGATGCTGTGAAGGAAACATATTCTGATTTGGAGAATTCTTCACAGATTTTTGAATTAAAATCAAAACTATGGCATGCAAAGCAAGGTGATAGAAACGTAACTTCCTACTACAACGAATTGATGACCTTGTGGCAGGAGTTGGATATATGTTACGATGATGCTTGGGAGTGCACAAATGATAATGTCAGATTCATGAAACGCCAAGAGAATGATCGTGTCTTCATGTTCTTGGCAGGACTCAACAAGGAGTTAGATGAGGTACGCGACAGAATTTTAAGAAAAAACCCCTTGCCAACAATACGTGAGGCCTTCTCGGAGGTTCGAAGAGAAGAAGCACGAAAGGGGGTGATGCTTAACAACAAATTTTCTTTTTCAGAAGTTGAAAACTCTGCCCTTATGACTCAAAATGTTCAAGAGGGAGTGAAGAAGGATGGTAAACGACCATGGTGCGACCATTGCAAACGCACAAGACACACACGAGAAACGTGTTGGAAAATTCATGGTAAACCACCAAACTGGAAAAAGAAAAATGGTGAAGGGCGTGCACTTCAAGCTAGTGTCTCAGATCAAGAGCAGCAGTCTAATTCAAGTTGGCTTCCTTTCACCAAGGAACAAATAGAGCAGCTGTACAAACTTCTTGAGTCTCAAAACCCCCCCTCTTGTTCATTAGCTCAAACAGGTAATTCCTTAAAAACTGCTCTCACTAGCAACAACTCTAATAACCCTGATTGCACTTGGATCATCGATTCTGGTGCAATCGATCACATGACAGGGAAGTCCAATCTCTTTTCTTCATATAACACATGTGCAGGAAATCAAAAAATTAAAGTTACAGATGGCTCTTTTTCAGCCATTGCAGGAAAAGGTTCTACTGTAGTGTCTCCATCTCTCACTTTACATGATGTTCTTCATGTTCCTAAACTATCTTGTAATCTGTTATCTGTTAGTAAATTCACTCGTGACAAAAACTGCCAAATGAATTTTTTTCCAACTCATTGTCTGTTTCAGGATTTAACCTCGGGGAGGATGATTGGCAGTGCTAAAGAGAGTGGTGGACTCTACCTCTTAGATGGAAAATCTAGTTCAAAGCGACAATCCCAACCAATAAGTTTTTGCCTTGAATCTGTTTCTAATGATAATGTTATGTTATGGCATTTAAGATTAGGCCATCCAAGTTTTAAATATTTAAAACATTTGTTTCCTAAGTTATGTGGTGATAAAGACTTGACTTTGTTTCGGTGCGAAATATGTAAATTAGCTAAACATCATCGTACATCTTTTTCTTCACAACCATATAAATCATCAAAACCTTTTACTCTTATTCATAGTGATCCGAATAAGATAATTATACCTACTCACAAAAGATGGTTCATCACATTTACAGATGATCATACTCGACTTTGTTGGGTATATTTACTAAAAGAGAAATCAGAGGTTGAACAGGTCTTTAGAAATTTTTACAATATGGTGAAGACTCAATTTCAAACTAACATACAAATTTTTAGAAGTGATAATGGGAAGGAGTTTTTTAACATGGCATTGGGAAATTTTTTCCTTGAAAAAGGTATCATTCATCATAGTTCTTGCACTAATACTCCCCAACAGAATGGCATTGCTGAAAGAAAAAATAAACATCTATTGGAGGTAGCTCGTGCATTACTTTTTACAACTAAAGTTCCTACCTATTTGTGGGGAGAGGCTGTTTTAACTGCTGCATAATTAATAAATAGAATGCCATCCAAAGTTTTGCAATTTCAAATTCCTTTCAAAGTTTTCATAAATTGTTTTTCAAATGCTAGACTTTTTGCTAATTTACCTCCAAAAGGATTTGGTTGTACAGCATTTGTACATGAACATAGACCAGCTGGAAAACTTGAGCCTAGGGCTGTAAAATGTGTCTTTGTTGGTTACTCCTCAACCCAGAAGGCTACAAATGTTTTGATCCAAAATAATAAAAAAATTTGTCACTATGGATGTTACCTTCTTTGAAAATCAACCATTTTATAAGGGTATTCATCTTCAGGGGGAGAATTTTAAGGAGGATTCATGATAAATTCAGATAATGTATTTCCATTACATAATGTTAGACAAAATTCTGCACCTACACCAAATGGCCAAGATTTGTTATTTGAAGCTCCTCTCACGATGAGTAATGTTTCTCCTGAGTCTAGGCCTACATCTGAAAACTCTGATGAAAAACAGAATTCTGGGATGCAGTCATTGGAAACTAAAGATAAGGGACAGCCTAGTATAATGCAACAACATGATAATTGTTCTAAAACAGCAGGAAATAGATTCAAGGAGGGTGACCAAACTTGGAAAGGGATTGTTTACTCAAAGAGGAATAATAAGCACAACCATGATTCCATTCCAAGGAAAGATCCACAAAGTCAGCCTATAACAGGTGATTCCCTCTCTTCCCTTAATAGTCAGTCTAAAAATTCAGATCTTGACATTCCTATAGCTCTTAGAAAAGGGGTTAGATCTTGTACTAATAATCTATTATCTAACTTTGTTTCTTACTCAAAATTGTCTCCATCTATGGTTGCTTTTACCTCTAAATTGTCCTGTATAGACATTCCTAACAATATACATGAAGCTTTAAAAGTTCCAAAATAGAGGGAAGCGGTGTTTGAAGAGATGACAGCTCTTGAGAAGAACAATACTTGGAGTGTTGAAGCATTGCCTACTGGGAAGTCTACTGTGGGCTGTAAATGGGTGTTCACTGTGAAGTACAATTCTGATGGATCAGTGGAAAGATACAAAGCTAGATTGGTAGCCAAGGGATTCACTCAAACTTATGGCATCGATTATTCTGAGACTTTTGCTCCTGTTGCAAAATTAAACACTGTGAGAGTACTTCTATCTATTGCTACTAATTTGGATTGGCCCTTGCAGCAACTAGATGTGAAGAATGCATTCCTCAATGGTGACCTGAAGGAGGAAGTGTACATGAATAGTCCACCGGGTTTTGAGGATAAATTTAGCTCAAGAGTATGCAAACTCAAAAAGTCACTGTATGGTCTCAAACAATCACCAAGAGCCTGGTTTGAGAAGTTTACAAGATCAGTTAAAAAACAAGGATACTTGCAAGGACAATCTGACCATACCTTATTCTTCAAGTTTTCTTCTGAAAGAAAGATTACTGTACTAATAGTTTATGTTGATGATATTATACTTACAGGTGATGATGTAATTGAGATAGAGAGACTAAAGAAGAGTCTTGCATTAGAGTTTGAGATTAAGGATTTAGGAGAATTAAGGCATTTCCTTGGCATGGAAGTTGCGCGTTCAAGGAGAGGAATTGTTGTTTCTCAACGAAAATATATTCTTGATCTTTTGAAGGAGACAGGGATGAGTGGGTGCAGACCAGCTGAGACTCCAATGGATCCGAATGTAAAGTTGTGGGAAAAAGAAGGTGTTCCTGTGAATACTGGTCAATACTAGAGATTAGTTGGGAAACTAATTTATTTATCGCATACTCGACCGGATATTGCCTTCCCAGTTAGTGTTGTTAGTCAATTCATGCACACACCTCGTGAGCAACACATTGAGGCAGTTTATCGAATCTTGAGATATTTGAAGTCTAGTCCTTGGAAAGGTTTGTTGTTCAAAAAAACTAACCAGAGGAGTGTTGAAGTATTTACTGATGAAGTATTTGTGTGGGGAAACTTGGTTACATGGCGAAGCAAAAAGCAAAATGTTGTTGCTCGAAGTAGCGCTAAAGCTGAATTTAGAGCAATGGCCCATGGGATTTGTGAAGTATTATGGATATATCGAATTCTTAAAAAACTCAAGAAAACAGTTGATCTACCTTTACGTGACAATAAGGCTGCAATAAGTATTGCTCACGATCCTGTCCAGCATGATAGGACGAAGCACATTGAGATTGATCGGCATTTCATCAAGGAAAAAGTTGAAGCTGGAACTATTTGCCTACCTTTTGTCCCTTCTAGTCAACAAACAGCTGACATTTTGACTAAGGGGCTTGCAAGACCTAATTTTGAGCATATGATAAGCAAGTTGGGCATGATTGACATCTATGCACCAACTTGAGGGGGAGTGTTAGAAATTAGGAAACCTGATCTCATGATATCAGGGATTAGAATTGGAATTTATCAAAATTATAGAATCTTTCATTTCTTAGATTATTTCCTTTTTCCTTGTTTCTTAATTCTAGGATTTAGATCTTATTACGCTTCTATTTAAGACAGATGTAATATTTATTTCAAAGTATATACGAGCAGAATTGATGCTCTATTTTAAAAATTACTGTAGCAAAAATAATTACTGTAGCATTGTTTTGTGTTTTAAAAATTTTGATGAAAAAGTTGAACAAAACAAACACCTTATTTTGCAATTGTGAAATAAATCACAAATTTAAGGGTGTCCAAACAGACCCTTATACTTTTAATTTTTAATTTTACATAATCGGGTAATAATTTGGTATGGAGGATCTTGTCTCTTAATATTATTGACTAGTTGGCATACACCGCGCCAGCGCGGTGGAAAATTGGTTATTTCCCCCTATAATTGTTTATTTCAATGAAATATGCATAACAAATAAACTTGTGATATAATAAAATTAAATATATATATATATAATCTTTTATAATATTTGTTACATATTACATTTATTAACATATACTATTAATATTTCCAAAGCGCGACCAAAGCGTGCAAGGACAACCACGAATAGTATGCATATTTAGACATATACACATATTATAAATATTCGCATATCCTTCTTACATTTTCAAATATTACATGTGTACACATTTTACATACCACATATATTTATACATACTTGTACACACTTATACACATTACACATATATGTATACACTATCCATACTTCCATATATTTGCACATATTACAAATATTTTTAAACATTACACGTATTTATACATACTATACATATTTTCACACACTATGCATATTTACATATATACACACGTTTTCATACACTAAACATATTTACATACACTATATATATTTTTACACATATAACACACATTTTCACACACTATACATATTTACACACACCATATTTATTTACACATGCTACATACATTTTCACACACTATATACATTTACACACTTTTTTGCACACTACATGTTTACAAATATTTAATGCATTTTGAAAGAGTATACATATTTACACATAGCACTGATATTTTCATTCATTATACATATTTATACATACTACATATTTTCACACATAATACATATTTACATATATACACATATTTTAACACGCTACATATATTTACACATATTACACATAAATTCGCACACTATACATATTTACACATACTATATATTTACACATATTACACATATTTTCACACACTATATATATATTTACACACACACACTGTATATATATATATTTACACATATTGCACATATTTCCACACACAGTACATATTTACACATACTATATATATTTACATATATTACATGTATTTTCACACACTATACATATTGACACACACTATATATCTTTACATATAGTACACATTATACATTTTTACACATACTACACACATTTGTGCACATTACATCTATTTATCCATAATACATACATTTCCACACACAATACATATTTAGAAGTACTTCACACATTTTCACAAATTTGCAAATAATTTCATATTTTTCTTTTCTAGTTATTTATTCCTTCCCAATTCTATTTATATAGAAGCTCTATATATTAATTCACTTTCTATTATTATTCTAATTATATTATTATATTATACTATTTGAATTGTAATTAATAGTTTAATTATTATTTTGAATACCACTATTATTTTAATATATTTCTTTCTCACTTATATATTCTTTCTTAAGTCTCTTTATATCAAAACTCTATATATTAATTCAATTTTCAGAATTTTTCTACTAATAATATTATTATATTATGTATATTGTTTGAAAATGTATATAGTATGTGTAAAATTTACCGTGTGTAAAAATGTATATAGTATGTGTACAATTGATAGTATGTGAAAATGTATATAGTATGTGTAAAATATATAGCGTGTGAAAATGTAAGTAGTAAGTGCAAATATATATAATGTGTGAAAAAGTGTAGTATTTGTAAATATGTATATTGTCCAAAAAGTGTAAAATATGTGTAAATATGAATGGTATGTGAAAATATGTATTTATATAGTGTTCAAAAATATAAATAGTATGTATAAATATGTATAATTAGTGAAAATGTGTAAATGTGTATAGTGTGGAAAAATGTGTATAGTATATATAAAAAAGTGTGTACTAATTATAAATATATATAGAGTGAAAATGTGTGAAATATGTATAAATATGTATAATACTTGAAGTATGTATAAGAGTAGTTGAAAAGTGTAAAATATGTGTAAATATGAATGGTATGTGAAATTATGTATAATATGTATTTATATGGTGTTCAAAAATATAAATAGTATGTATAAATATGTATATATAATTGGTGAAAAAGTGTAAATGTGTATCGTGTGCAAAAATATGTATAGTATATATAAAAAAGTGTGTAATAATTATAAATATGTATAGAGTGAAAATGTGTGAAATATGTATAAATATGTATAATACTTGAAGTATGTATAAGAGTAGTTGATTAGTGCATTAGTAGAGTTTTTTTTGGTATATTTGTAATCAAAGTAATGTTTTATTCTTATTATAAAAGAGGAAGTACTCTTAGTTTTGTGTTTTGAAAGATGCTCTACTTAAACTTTGTTTGATTGTTTAGAAATAGAATTGAATTATAATTAAAATATTACCGAAATTTAATTTTATGAGTTGGAACTCTAAAATGTTTTCCTTAGTTTTACAAAACAACAAAATTAATATAAAATTAAATTATAACTCTAAATTATTGGAAATTAGATTTCACTTGTCATTAAAATTGGCAAAAATGATTTTTAGTATATTTTTTATAATAATATTTACTTCTCAATATTATCTTTAATTTTCTACAATAAATATAAACAAAAAAAATATAAATTATTTTGTTTTGATTGCTATGTATCTAAAAAAATACAACTTTATTCATTGAGTCATAATATTTAATTTCATGTTAAAAATTATTATAAATTTGCTTTCTAATGTTTTTGATATGTGCCTTTTCACAATAGTTGATGCAAATTAATTATGTAATAAATTATAAAATGTAATTTTAAATACCATAACATATATAGAAATTCATTAATATATGAAATACTATTTTTTAAATTACTAATATTTCAACTTTGTATATGAGATGGAAGCGAATAGGTTTATATTCGTCAATGAAATATTTTCTATAAGAAGTATATTTAAAAAGGTCCAAATCAGAAACTATCAATAAGTACATAATTATTAAATACAATAAAGCTGTGTCAATGAAACTTTTTTAGAATTTTTTTTTATTGAAATTTGTGAAATTTGGAACAGATAGAAACGGAAAACTGTCAATAAGTACATAATGATTAAATACAATAAAATTGTGTTAATTAAACTTTTTACCGTTCCTAACCAACCAAAGATAATATATATATATATATATATATATATATATATGAAATGGAAAATATATCTACAAGAGCACACATGTATGCTCCATTTAATTCAAGTCTTTCATATCAAAACCATCGTGCTCCATAACAAAGAAACCATTACTATCATTTTCCAGAACAATTGTTGCCACTTCAAAACCTAAAGATAGGCTCTTGAATACTTGAGAAAATGCAAGATTTCAGTTAACAACAACAATAAGAGGTATAGACTTCTCAAATGGAAGCAAGAAAGAAACCATTCGGCTTATGTCAGCATTTCCCTATTGGTTTGCAAGTTAAAGAACCGATTAGATATTATCAAGAGGCAATGGACAGTCAAAGACACCCAAAATACACCTGCCTGCACCCATCAAATAGGGTCAAAGTACTCTTATTTCCATTAATAAAACAATGACTATATAAATACAACTGTCTGCTTCTCACAATCTCATACACTGAAGGAAAATCTTCCCAAAAAAAAAAGTTTGTTGAGTACAAGTTTCAAAACCACCCTTCTCCCCAATTGTATTTACAAGACAAATACAAAAAGAAAGTATAAAAGAAACGAACACAAAAATTCACCAGCTGAGACATTGAGCCAGGAAAAAAAAGCCACATATAACTGTTATTGCATAGATGCTACAATCCATAAACAATGCCCCCTGTGACATTTTGTAGAAGTAACCCCAACTCCAAAGCAGTACTAAGTTGATCAGCAAAACCATGCTAACCACCTGAAGATTTTCCGGTTGTTTGCAGTTCAGGCCTCAAGAAGTAGCTCTGCAGTTTTCTGTGCCTGTTTAGTATTTATTGAAAGAAAATCAGATACACACCCTCATGTAGCTAATACTAAAAATTAGAAGGGAACAACCGGTCTCACCTAAATGATGCCAAGCATGTTCATTGGGCTATCCCCAGAATAAGGAGTATTATCCTGGAAATGAAAGTAACATGCTTTAAACTTGTAATAAAAAAAGAAGGAAAAACAGGAACTTTTCTTGCTTTTTATGACTTTATTTATTGTAAAATCATTTGGATATATTTTTGTTAACAAGAATTAGCAGCCCTTAAACGCCATTTGTTTTTTCTATAAATGTAAGCTTAAGTTTTTACATACTGCAATAGTTTATTATGGTATCAGAGTTGGCAAATGTACTAAACCAGTAAATGGAGTTGATTGTATGAATCATATTTCAACGGCGTGCTTGATCTAAACTAATTACACGATTCCTAACGTGATCGAAGATGACAAATTTATAAACATACCAAATTCCATGGCCTGGTCCACACTTTATATCCATTGCCCTAACATTACTGGATCCACTCACTATGGAGACACAATCATCGCCTGAATACGAAATTTCATCCAACATTAGTTGTACGTAAATAAAAACAGCAACAAAGATCAATTGATCAATCCAAGTTTCTGTGAAGCCATTTTTAATGTTTTGTTAGTAAAATGTAAGGCCAAGAAGAGAAGAATAGATAAAAGGGCTCAAATTTTGTGTGATATAGTTTTATCAAGAACACTAACTATCATTACCTGTTCCAACGTCACAATTCAAGATTTGAACATTGCGTGATTCTGTGACATGAATCCCATTTGTATTAGGGCTTGATCCTTTGGATTTTACTTTAGATTTGATGCTTCAACATTCAATCAGTCTTGGAAAGTGACATGCTTCTGCTGTGCATTTTTTATCTTCAGATGTGTAACTTTCAGATTTGCGCACTTATCAAATGTTAGAGGCTGTAATCAAACCACTCAAGAAAAGGGTCATTCAACATTTCAATAATTATTGTTTTCAAGCAAAAGTTTTGACCATTGTGAGGCTTTTAAGCATACCGTTGGAGCACCAACACAAGGCTGCAAAAAAAGAAGGGAAGAAATGTTAATTTTGCTTGGAAAATAATTTGTGTAGCCTGTGTTTCAACAATTGAGCTAAGTTGCAAACCTGTGTTTTGTCAACTGTGCAAGATTTTGGCCACCAAATTTGTCTATTTCCACTAATAACTCCTCCACCATCAACAGTGAAATCTCTGAGTTTCTCAAACTTAATGCAAACTCTCCCACCTTTTTATAGTCAGACATGTGTGTTGAAGCTCTAATACTTCCTTGAATCTGTTGCATATATACAAAGATTAATATGAAATAAAACAAGGGCTTCAATTAGTTTCTTCAAAATCAATCAATGTGAAGTTGAAGCTTTATGGATTGATGCAAAGATACGTACCCATCACTGCTTTAATCTTACTAAACCAAGGACCTCTTCTGGGACCAAAACCATCTTTCTCTGATTCAAATTCAAGATAGGCGATTTCTGCCTCATAAAACCTGGAGAGTTGCAGCGAGAGAAAATTTATTAAATTTGTTTTTACTAACGCGCTATCAGGTTTAGCTTCAACACAAATGTGAAATCTGTAAGTAGATAAAAAAGAATTATTACGAGGACAACCAGGCCTTGGTATTTGATCAAGTATGACAGAAATTCACACAAACTTCATTTTGAAATATTTTCTTTTGAGAGAGAGAGAGGGGGAGGGAGATAGTGTGAGTGCATGTGTTCCAGATTCAGTTCAAAAGGCCAAAATAGCAAAAAGATCTTTCAAGTCAAAAGCAAGATCATAGCCAGGCACTCACTGAGGAAGCAAGACCATCAGAAGTCAATACTTCAGCAAGACTAAAATCTCCTGCAAACCGCAATTCTGTCAGTACTTAAAATTCAAAAGAAATGGTACAACTTAACCAGCTAAAAGGTCCTCAAGAATTATAGAATCAGCATTCTCTCATATACCTAGACGGATGTCTTGATCTTTGGTCAAAAATATGTTTGAGCACTGAAGCAATTAGAATGTCAGCAAAAAACAATAAATTCATTAAAAGATGCAAAACGTTACTCTGCTTCAACACAAAGCAATTACCTTGACATCACGATGAAGGATATAATTTGTATGCAAGTAATCAAGAGCCATCAGCAGTTGAACAAGCCATTTGCAAAGCTTCTGTTCACACTTGAATGGTTAGATACGAGATCACACTAACTTTGGATGGGAAACATTTGCAACTCTAATATGGAAATCAGAAACTGTAAATGTCTCAGAGACAAAATATGACAGGAATAACCTCCTCGGGAAAATGAATTCCGTTTGCCTTTTTAATTGCTTCTAACCTATGTTCATGAAAAGTTAAGAGGGAAAAGTAACACAAATAAGTAATACTATGATCAGATGAATATTCCATGCATTTAAAAGAGCAAATATACTCGAGAAATACTTACATGTCTCCTCCTTCACAATACCCTAGTACAATGCACACGTAACAACCTTGGAAAACTTATAATCACATCAATCGTTCAATAGAATATAGCACGCGAATTCCATGGAAGATGTGAATATACCACTTTAACAGATAATAAGCATCTAATTAAATAAAGAAAAGTAAATGACGGTGATTTGAGAATTCACCAACTGGTAAACAACAAACATATGTTTTAAACAAGAATATAACAAACAAATACAATACAAATATATTAAGTTGGAGATAAGTCAAATTATGTTCTCATATTACAATTTGACTATCTTCCCACAGTGAGGTCAGATTACATCTCTCCACTTTACTCACTCACTCACCCGTGCTTGTAGGCAACATACATTTTAAGACATGCACCAACAAGTATGTCAAGGGTCAACCAAAACAGAGGAAAATTTTTTAAAAAAAGGCTCATGGAGCAGAATGCAACTTCATTAGAGACCAAGCTTAGCATCTGTGATAGAGAAAGCACTCCAACAGCAAGGTCATGGTCTGAGTAACTTGTCATGGCCACAAGCTTAAATTAAACTCTATCTTTCAAGTTGATTCCAAATATAAGATTTTACCTCTTATTTGTTTGATTAATATTGTAGAACATATCCTACCAGGAAATTTTAGCGACTTTGATTGGAAAGACATGGCATGGAGATTGCTTTAAAAATGACATACTTGTTCTACGTGACAATAGATTTCATAAGCAAGCCTTCTACATACCTTTTCCAACCAAGAACCTTTATAATCAACTATGTATGGATTTTTTGCTCTGGAAAGAAGCTCCATCTGAACAAGGAGAACAGTGAGATTATGGTAAAATGTCAGGATAAATATTTACCAAACAACAAGAAGGTGACAGACAATTGGCTGTCCTCCTGATGGGCAGATCTGCGGGTTCTATCAGTTTGGCGAGCAAGACGAATTATCTTCAACACATATCTAGGCAGTCAGAAGTAAAGTAATTTAAGCAAAGAGATATACAGAACCAAAACAATAGATGAAAGATACAAAGCCATTAATTAACGGCAAAGTCTAACTTGGTATTCCAGTTAACATTTGAACCAAATCAGTAAAATACTTGAAGCTTCCTCACCTTTTTATTTCATGTTTATGCCTCACCAGTAGAGCTGAACCAAAGGAGCCTTTACAATATTTCGTAGTTCTCCATTATGAACGCTGTCAATTTAATTATTTATCACGAGTTCAAAGAACAACATCAAATTCCAGCTAGCTTCTTTCCAATACTTCATTTCTTGAATAAATTAAACAGTTATTAAGTTAAAAATCACCAAAATATTGTGCCATTAAAAAACGAATGTTATACACATAAAATGACTCTACACTAAATCTCTAAGCATATCCAAGCATAGAGTAAATTCTCAACAAGTATTTGCACATATTTTTAGAGAAGAAACAATATCAAATAAAGCAATTAAAAAATTCCAAAATTCCACAAAGCAGAAACTCAAATCAAACAATCAATAAAGATTAAGATTTAAGGCGAGACATGAAGAAGATTGCCACATAGTACACGGCTTAAAGCAGGAAATGCGGAAGTCAAGATACAGGAGAATCTACTGATAACAAACCACGAGCATTAAGAAAAAACATTGAAGAATCAGTCAATGAAAAAGTAAAGTTAAAATTACCAGAAATTTACGGAAGTTGAAGCTGAAGCGACTACATCATCATCCGAAAGAGCTCGTCGTCATCGTCTAGAAATGTACGAAGATTCAAGAGCAAAAGAAATTTATGAGAGTAAAGATAAGGTTGGGCATTTGGTCTTATTATTATTTTAGTAAAGAGGCGAGGCTAGTCACTATTACTGTGGAGAAGAGTAGAAGCGGCGGCAAAATCGTTTTTACCAATTCTTGAAAGAAAAGCAAGGCAAATTAACCAAAAAGCAAAAGCGATGGTGGAAAAAATCAAAAATCCCATTTATTAGAATCAAATGGTACCAAGCATTCCAGAGAGAGCTACATCTGCACACACAGACACTCACACACACATGTACTCTCTCTCTCTCTCTCTGTTTATTTTTCCTTTTCTTGTCAAGCCATGGTCAAGCTGAAGGAACACTGAACACAATAAGTCTATTCTGAGTATCATAAGTAAAATAGGATGTCATAACATAACCTCAATAATATCGGCAGCATACAAAGAGGATTTGATTAGCAGATCCATTGAATATCGTTCATAGATAAGTAGTAACCCAGAGGACTCTCCGGCAGCAAGGAAAGCTTCCTGAACCAACTGAATGCACGTGAGCCATGGTTGGAGAGGATCGATACTCATCGATAGCTTCAATTAACCTCTTTCTTCTTCTCTAACAAGTAATTTTCTATTTAATGCTCAACTCAAATAAAAGAAGCAAAGCCCATGAATTTTTTTAAAGGAATTTCAAATGGAAGACGGAAAAGATCCTAAATAAACCCAAAAAAACAACAGAAAAAGAAAGAGATGCCAGAAAAATTTGGAGAGGAAAACAGAAAGAGAAGAAACAGCTAGGGAAATAGAGAAAGAGGGAAGAAAGCAATTTTTTTATTTTGCAAAACTTTTAGAAGCGGCGGTTCATTAGGAAAGAGTAAGAAGAGAAAACCCTATCACAACCTAAACGAAGAATCAGATAGAAAAAGAATCCAATGTGTAAAGGAGGAGAAGAAGAGGTTTGGCAAACGACGTCGTTTTGAAAAAGAAGGACTTTTTCTTTGAGGACCGCACGTGACCAAAGCGGGAGCATGTGCCGTGGTCATTCTTCCTTCCATGGTTATTACTTTATCTTAATGATGATGATGACGACAAGTGTCATCCTAACCTTTTATACGTGCCACTGAACCAGTTCCATTATATTAGTTCACACCAGGGACTCTTTCCCACTGTTTGCCTACACCCTCTGCCAGTCTGCCCTGCTTAATCACCCACTGTAAGATGGGGTAGAGCGAACACACGCACAACACACACACAAACAAAAACGCACGCTTTTTTACCGTTTTGTGCTAAAACCCTAACACCTCTTAAACCCCAAATGCTCTCTTTTCCATTCGAATCTTTTCTTATTATCTCGTAATAAAAGCTAAAAAATCCATGGAAATCGATCCATCTGAAGACGAATACTCCAAAGAAGCCACCTTTTTGAGCCAAATAACTACGAACAGCCCCTTGCCATCTTCAGTAGCGAAGCTTTCGGGGTCCTCTAGAGGCATTCCTTACGAAAAAGATTTCCATTTTTATAAAAATTTCGAGGATTTCAAGAACCCTGTTAAAGAAATCGACGAAAAATCAAAAACCCTTTTGGAAAGAATTGGGGTTTCGTCGCAATTGTGGGGGAAATCGCAGGAATACCCCGGGGGTTTGGTTATAGACGATTTTGATGGATATGATTGGTTGGTGAACATAAACGATGATGTTTTGGAGAAGCTTGATGCTTCCCTTGACGAATTTAGGGCTCTAAGAGAAGAGGAAAGTGGGTTTAAAGTGGTGAAAGGGCGGAAGAATAGGAGAGGAGTGAGTAGTAGCGAAGATTGTGTGGTTAAAGGAAAGGATGGACTAGTGCAGGTGGCTATGAAGCCCAAGCCTAAAATCCCATTTCATATTCCAACAATTCGGCGGCCGCAGGATGAGTATAAGATTGTTGTGAATAATGTGAATCAGCCCTTTGAGCATGTTTGGATGGACAGAAGTGAGGATGGTACACGGTGTGTTCATCCCCTGGTGAGTGCATTTTATGTAATACTTTTATTGGTGCATTTTGTATTTTGATTAGTATGTTTTCATTTGTTGTTTTCGTTCTTGGGCTGCTTCGTTTAATTGTTAGGCTTACATTCTTAAACTTGTTTAAAAATGTGATAGTTCTTTGCTTGCCATCAAGCTTGATGTATATGTTGTTGATCATGAAGGTATCTGTTGTGAGAATATGTCATTGCTCTTAAAATAGAAAGATGGAAGTTTAAGTTGGTTTCTTGATATAGGGCAAAGTAGGTGAATTCTTGCATGTAAATTACGCGTTCTTGGTTTTAGAGGGTTTTCAAGATTCATATTTTAGTCCATCTTAGGGATTCCTTGGGGCTAAAAGACTGGTAGGTTTAGGGGTTATGCAGTCTTGATGATACGGCAGAAGTTAAGGGATTTTTTTTAAAAAACTTTTATTTTAGCGTTAGTTTCAGCATTCTTCTTTGAGTAATGTTGTAGTGCTTACTCTGTGTTTTGATGGATTTGAAATTTCCAAGTCTTTAGTGAAGTTAGTTTTGTTTGTTTGCAAAATAGACATAATGTCAAGCCTTGTTAAGATTCTGATTTAGAATTTAAACAGTTTGTGTGTTTTACTTCTAAAAAATGAAAGAGTTTGGGACTTTTGACGGATTGTTAATGTTCCGGAGTTCTAAAACTTTGGGTTATAACATTCAAAGATGACTGCAGATGTGCAGAAAAGTTGCTATACTTGAATCCATATCTTTTGACCTTGACTTGAGAAGGTAAAGATTTATCAAAGCACCGGGGGTGTGCAACCTGAACGATAACAGATAGCCTATCTATGAAGAAATCGACGTGTCAACTTAAAAAAATCAGTGAATGATAGGTATTCAGTTAGAGAATATCCAATAGACCTAAATTGAAGGATGGTCCAAAATTGGTTGTCAGTTGTTCTAAATTCATGTCAATACAATTGGCAGGTCTGACTGTCTTAGTACCATTTTTGCAAGGTTAGCTTCTCTGTAATCTCTCATAGGTTGGTGCATATTCCACTTGCATGTCTTTTTGTCACAAAAAGTAGCCACATAGTTTGTCTTCAATAGGCATATGATATAAATATAGCCTTTGTATCAGTAATTTTCTTTTCTATTTTAGCTGTTTGACAGAGTTATCATCCTGATAAAATAAAGTGCTTTTGCTTGATGTCCTGTAAACAAAATATGTGGCTCAGCCCATTTTTGTTTCTCTCACTGTTTGCAATTCAGTTTTCTTGTCTCCATTTTGTGTAATCCATGCTAGTGAAAGACATAAATGCTAATTGCAATTTTCATGTACACAGGAGAAATTTTCTGTCCTGGACTTTGTTGATGCAAGTATCAGCAACATTACGCCTCAAAAACCTCAACCACTAGAGTCCACACCATTCAAGCTTGTAGAGGAAGTTAAAGAGTTGAAGCACTTAGCTGCCAAATTGAAAAATGTGGATGAATTTGCGGTAAAACTCTAAATATGATAAATTTCCCTCTAATTGTTAGCTACCTACTATTACTAGGATTTGTTATTCAGAATCCAAATGATTAGGCAATTTTCACTTATAGAGAGCTTGAATTCCATTCTGGATACTTGAATGAACAAATGTGAATAAAAATTGATGCTCGTAATTTTTGTGTCTGAAGTTAGTTTTGCGAAATGTGAGTTTATAATGTTTAGCAATCATATGTTGTGCTTCTTGCGCGTAAGTGAGCTTATAGATAAGCTTTTGTTTCTTGAGATAGAACAGTGTATCAGCCGAATTTTCTTTATAAACATCTTTTGTTGAAAAGAAATTTATAGTTGCATGACTTTTCCAGGTTTGTAACGTGCATTTCTTCTTTCCTGAGAGGTCATTGGCTCCCATAATCTTCTGCACATGTTTTGCTGCTTTGAACATTTAGAAACATGGCCGTGGACAACTTCTGGAATGCTTGAATATGAAGAGGGTGTTTGGGTGGAGGGTATGGGAATTAGGGAATGGAATGACTCCCACACTTGTTGATTGTTTAATGGGAATCGGTATTTGAGGAATTGGAATGAAGTTTAAAAAATTGGGAACCCTCAATCCCAACTAAATTAGGAGGTTTTTGGTTTAATTTCTGAATGTGATTCCAGAGGTTTTTTCTGAAAAAAAACCCGTGATAAAATTTTTCTCAAGTGCATCTATCAATAGGATTAATGTAAAAATTGGTGAGCATGAATTAAATAATTCTGAGAGTTTTAAATATTTAGGATCTATCATTGAAGAAAATGCGAGAATTGATAAAGATGTTACACATAGGATTCAAGCAGGTTGGAACAAATGGAGAAGCGTGTCTTCCATACTTTGTGAGCGTTTAGTACCGTTGAAATTGAAGGGAAAATTTTATAAAACAGCTATAAGACCAGTGATACTTTATGGATCAGCATGTATGACCATGAACGTGTCTTCTATACTTTGTGATCGTTAAGTACCGTTGAAATTGAATGGAAAATTTTATAAAACAGCTATAAGACCAGTGACACTTTATGGATCAGAATGTTGGGCAACTAAGTATGACCATGAACAAAAAATGAGGGTAACAGAAATGAGAGTGTTAAGATGGATGTGTGGACTTACTAGATTAGATAGAATAAGTAATGAATGTATTAGAAAGAAAGTGGGGGTAGCTCCAATAGATGAGAAAATGAGAGAAACATATTTAAGATGGTTTGCACATGTGCATAGGAGACCCATTGATGTACCAGTACAACATGTAGAAAGTCGAGAAAAATCAACTCAAATTAAAAGGGGAAGGGGGAGGCCTAAAAACTATTGAAAAGAAACGATTAAGACAGATATGATATACTTAAATATAAATGAAAACATGTGTAATTATATAATACGATGGCGAAATATGATCCATGTAGCCGACCCCACATAGTGGGATAAAGGCTTTGTTGTTGTGTTGCATCTATCTAGCCTAATTGCCTCACCCCTCTCTCTCTGTTCATTCTTCTTCCTCCACACCTCTCTGCTGCTGACTCCTCCACCTCTCTTTCTCCTACCTCTCTCCATCAGTCCAACTTTTCCCATCCTCCCTCCCGACTGGCCTTCAAGCCCTCTCCTTAAATAAATTACTTTCTTTTTTAAATCCAGCCATGGAGAACCGAAAAATAAGAATTTGTACAGCAAGTACAAACTTTCTGAATTGATATCTATTGCTATTAGATTCAAGCATTGTTTGTTCTGGATTTACTTGTTTTATATTTTTTATGTTTGTTTTTAAGATCGGGGCTCTAGGAAAGCGTTATGTGATGGACTAAGTTTTGTTCTCATATTGGATATTTTGTGATCTATTCTCAATTTAATTGTGTTAGGATTTGTCTTTGGGCAATAACTTCTGAATTTGAATTTGACTTGAACTTGGTTGTTTGTGGCTGGGAACTGACCTGGCAATAGTGTGGTGTTTGCAGTAGGAGGAAGAGAAGAAAACAAAGAAAAGGGGGAACAAAGGAAATATTATTTAAAAAAAGAAAAATCAAATTAATACCAAAACCGAGAATATGTATACCAAACAACAGTTATTAGAATGATAACTTTGTTTCATACCCATACTAGATTTCCATATATAATTCCAATTACGATTTCGATTCCGGAGCATGAACCTAGCACCTTATAACTTTAATCAAACATTGCAAAGTCTGTTCATTAACTAGTATGCAATTCTTGGTTTTAACCCACAACTCTAATATCTATTCGGTATTAGACACAAAAATGCATTCTACTTTATATTCACTCTAAACACTCATTAACTCTATGTTTGAGTATATATTTTTCAGTTACATTAGAATATGTAGTGTGTATGTTTTTTTTTTTTTTTGACAGTAATAAGATATGAAGCTGGAATAATAAACCAACATGAGTGTGTTGGCATCCTCATTGTTTAAAGTGGGGTTTGTGGTTATAAGGGAGGCTTGGGGAGACAGAAGCTTAATAGACGTTTGCAAGAATGTTAAGAAAGATGAGTATAGTTCTTCACAAATTGGAAAAGCAAAAGGTTTAATAGTTTGTGCTTGAGTGCTCAGATTTTGCATATCAGTTTTTTAATTATTAGAAATTCCTTTAGGCCAAAAAAATTATTCCCTTTGTGAAGAGTTTGGACCTTGTTGATGATTTCTTTACTGTTCTCCATTACTCTCTGTTGTCAAAGTTGCTGACATAGAACATAACTTTCATTTATTCTTACCTAATAAAATCCTGACTAGTTGCACGCTTTTATGAAGAAAGATGAACTACTATGTTTAGCTGTCAAATAATTTTGTAAATTTGGCGCCCATTAACCTCATTAGTGATAGAGCTTTGTTATATTTTCCAATCATTTCTTTGAAATGGTTCTTACTTGATAAAGATGACACTTCCATGTCTTTAGTGGTTTGCATAAACTGAATTTCTTTTTACAACTAAGGGTCTGTTTGGAAGGCAGCAAATTTGTGATTTATTTCACAATTGCAAAATGAGGTGTTTGTTTTGTTCAACTTTTTCATCAAAATTTTTAAAACACAAAACAATGCTACAGTAATTATTTTTGCTACAGTAATTTCTATAAATAAAATATTGAATTTGAATTTAAATTTTAAATTTTAATAATAAATAATTCTTCTTAATACAATTCCCACCAAAATAAACTAATAAAATACTAATTCAAATTTAAATTTCAAACTTTTATTAATAAAAAAATCTTCAATACAAATCCCAACAAAACAAAATCATTCATTCCAAACACTCTCAAAATATTCTTTTCTCATAACAAATCCCAACAAAAAAAAATTCATGATATAATCCAAAAATACCTTATCCAAGCGGAGCCTAAGCTTTTATCCCACTAAGTATTGGGTCCGGCTATATGGATTACACTTCGCCACCGTACTCTGTATAAGCTATATTCCTCATTGATATTTAAATATAACATATCTTTATTATGGTTTCTTTCCAATTCCTTTTTGGTCTTCCTCTTTCTCTTTTACTTTTAATTAATAATTCTCTATTTTCTACATTCTTCACTGAGGCATCTAAAGGTCTCCTTTAGATATGATTTTCTCTCTATCTGTAACAAACAGAGACAGACATGTCAACCTTCTGCCAAGTTTTAATCTGGAATATTGGATCTTAGATCCGGTCTTTGTCTTTGATAGAGTTTTTTGATCTTGGGCCCCATTTATTGGGTTTGGCTCAAAGTTGCTCATGGACAATGGACTTCTGAACTTGATATTGTATGTACAAACTTTCTATGTTCCTCATCAGATGGGTTTATTAAGCTAAGCAGTTCTCTTGTGTCCTTTTAGTGGAGTGACTTGTCGATAAGACATGCATGCATGTGTATTGATACTGATTTACAAACACAGGAATAGGTTGTTCTCTTGTTTCAGTCTTGTGAGGATCTGTAGTAGCTTTGTCATGTCATCACTGAGAGTTTTTGACAACTTTCTAAGAAAATGCTTTGTTTTTCTGGTTTTCGAAAATTGATGTTTTTATTCACTTACTCTTTTAGTTGGCACTCTAAGAAGAACCATTGTCTCTTTAAGTTGCACTCCTATATGTATTGATTGTGACGATGTTGTATTTTTATTTGTGATTTTTGTACTTGTTACTAAAGTTACATAAATAATGTGATTCTTAATTTGTAGAATTAGTTGATTAATGGTGGCATCTATGTTACCTTGTATATCTGAAAAGAAAAGGTGCAGTGCTGTTAATTCCCTAATTGTTAGCTGTTCATTGCTTATGCACATTTTTTAAAATTATAGTTTCATCTCTTAATTCTTGAAATAAGAATACATTTGAACCTCTGGATGCCAACCTTATATGGATTTTCTTATAGAATGATTTTCCTATTGATAAGTGTCATATCATTAAGTATTTGTTACATTGTACCTCTTATTAGGTTGATTTGGAGCATAATCAGTATCGATCATTCCAAGGACTCACATGCCTAATGCAAATATCTACTAGGACTGAGGATTTTGTTATTGATACGCTCAAACTTCGCATTCATGTGGGTCCATATTTGAGAGAAGCTTTCAAAGATCCCAGCAAGAAAAAGGTGGATATTGGGTTATTTTATTCTTTGGTTTTAATGCACAGCACCTTTGACATGATACAATACTTAATTAGGTAATGCATGGAGCAGATCGAGATATTTTGTGGCTTCAACGCGACTTTGGCATATATGTCTGCAACTTGTTTGACACTGGGCAGGTTGGTGGCTTAAGCTACTTTTTTAAAGAACCAAGGTCTTTATTTTTCTTCTTGGGTTTTTGAGTTGAGTGCCAATGAAATCAGATGCTCGATAAGTACCAATACGCAAATGGGGGTTGATACCATTTTCTATGAGCGAATGGGGACATACTTATTCATCGGCCTATTCATAATATCATAATAATTTGACTTTATTCATTCGGTTTAAGCTGCTTTTTACAGAACCAAGGTCTTTATTTTTCTTCTTGGGTTTTTGATTTGAGTGCCAATGAAATCAAATGCGTGGCCTCTTCTGTAGATAACTTTAGCTTACTTATTTGGATCACCTGCTTTAAATATTCCAGCAGTAAGAATTAGGAATTTTTTCTTTTAGGTTATCTTTGGCTTTTGCTTATGCTTTTGGTTATCCTGACTTGTATTTTTATGTTACTATATTTCTTGTAATAATTCAAATAGTATGTTACTATCTGGGAAAAATTATCAAAATATGTATTTGGCAACTCAGTTGACCATTAGCTGTAGCAAAGTTTTTACCGAACAGCCCTGGTTTTCATGGATAAGTCCATAAGCTGTGTATTTCTATAGAAATGCTTTTTCCACATTACCGTTTCAAGTTTTAAGAGTTTAGTTTTTGTATTGAACTAGTTCTTACATAATTGGAAGACAAAATGTTTTGGCTTGTCATTAGTTTCTTATGTGCTTTTCATCAGAAGTCTGGGATTTATACATTTTCGGAGAAATTATGCTTTCCTTATCAGAAATTTTACATTTGCCATTATTTTTGAGTTGGAAGTAATTGCTGGCTGTGTAACTAGTAATTAAAACATCCGAAGTTTAATTAGAGCACTAAGACTTTTTTGGTATTAGCTAGGAAAAGTAGGTCCGATGTAGCAGAGAATAGAAAAAATTGCACAAGAATAAGACAACAGACCTTATAATAGGATGTATATAAGGAAATCTTCCCTAAAACATATTCTTTACTGTCAAAACAATCTGCTCTAAACATAGATCTAAAACCCTATTGGTGTCGTAACCAAGATTAAACTCATAACTGACTAAATTACTATTCCTTTAGCTACACAATAGCTAAAGAGACCCAATGAGGCTACCAGAAGAACTGAGTGCGTGGCAACAACAGCAACTAAGCGTTTATTACACTATGTGGGGTCAGCTTCATGGATCATACTTCGCCATGAGATTAATTTCGGAGTCTTTAAGTTAGAAACCGAAGAAATTAGCACTTAGAAAGAGTGCAGAAGTAGTAGTTTTTAGGAGGAAAAAGTAAGAAGGTAGGATAAAGATAAGAATGAGAGTAGATTTCAGATTCTAAGGTTAGAAACCGAAGGAATTAGAGCATAGAAAGAATGAAGTAGTAGGAAAAAACAAGAATGAGAGTAGAAGTTCTATGAATTCCACTTTTTGTTCTAAAGGCATATACCACAAAAGGTGAGGCTGCCTTCAAGAAAAAAATGCACAACAGCATGAACTAAAACAAAATCTCATTTCATTTTCAACTATTCCTAATGCTATACTAGTTGCATATTTTTAGGCGCAAAGACTTAAAGGTGATGCAAGACCTATTAACTAAGAGAAGCTAAAATTGAAAAGTACATGATTCCAAAAGTTGCTTTATAAGGCTGAAAAGTACAAAAGGCCTTATTTTATTTGTCTACCTTTTTAGGATGCAGCCAGCAATCTTGACTTTCACCACACTAAACATCGACTTCAATAGCGATGCGAACCCAAGAATATCCGTGTGTTAAAAAATCTGACATTTGTGACAAAACAAGCCCAAGGACTTTTCTAGAATCAAGTAAAAGAACAAAAGCAGACCCCAACTAATCAATGTTAGAAGCAACCAAAATTTTACTAGTGTACCCTGACCCCAATCTATCCATGTAGAAAGAAACCGAAGTTTTCAACACAAAACGATTTATCAAACAATGATAACCCAAACCAAGTCCTAATCCAAGAACTCAAAGTTAAAACTCTCAGTTTATTTATCTCAAAACTCATAACCATGAAATTGCACACTTAAAAGGCCTTTATATATGCTACAATAAACCCTAGGAAACATTCTAGATCAATACAATTAAAAGAAACAACTTGGAAGGCAAGGAAACAAACTTCCTTCCTTATTCTAGAACTTCCTAAAGCATGAAAATCAATACTAAACTAAACACTTGCCAAAACATGGCTTATTACATGCTTTAAGGTCTGAATTAATGGAAAACTAGTTGCCAAAAAGACCAGACCAAAACACAACACAAAAAGAAAACAGAATTTAGAAACTAGGGCTGCCACCAGTGGTGCTGCAGCGTGGCATTACCACCCAATGCTTGTTGCGGCTCTTGTCAAAATTTGCCTGATGCCGCGGCATTGCTGTGCCTTCAGCTCATCAGTGCTCATTGGCACTGCAGCGTGATCCCTAGCTGCCCACACGCCTTTTTCGGCTCCATTTTCCTTCCAAATGCTCCCGGAATGACTTGGCATCTATCTGTGAGACCTTGTTCCTATGGAGCATTCTTGGCTCATATTTTCAAATATATTCCTGGCTTCCATGTGAAGGATTGCTTACGAACCTTTGGTGTAAGCCTCACGAACATAACTCTTGATAAAATCTCACATGCAGGCCCAACTTGACCCTTATCAAATAGATTCCCTAATTCTAATACTAGCCTAGATGAGATAAAATGATTTCAAGGACCTGCAGTTGTGAACTATTTTAGCCACTGCTGAAATTACAAAAAACCTTCAAACCCTAAAACTTTTATACAATAACCTAATTAGGACTAATACATGAAAATAGACTGAAGTACACTCACAATCAAAATACAGAAATCCAGTTCTAGTTCGAATTCTTGAAATGATCATAAACTTGTCTTTAGATTCTGTTTCACCCAACTAAAAGAATTCTAAATTATACAAAGTCATGGGTTACTTTTACACTTGAATCCTATCTAAATTAATTTAAGCTAATCCTGCATGAAGAGCCTAATTGGTCCTTAAAAGTAATGTGGGGAGTATGTCTTATCAAGTCTTATGACAGAGTTATTTGTAATTTCTGTATCAATAGGGCTGTAAGTTGTTGACTGTTACAGTAAAGGTATACTTTTATCATGTTTTTCATGTGGAAATTTTACAGAAACCTTACGCGTTTTCTCAATGGATGTTGGTTTGCTTCAAATGCATGTGAATTTTGCATATCAAATGAATTAATGCATAGGTTATTTATGGGGCCTATTGAAATATTTACTTTCGAACAGTGCATTATACCAACAAATCACCCCCCCCCCCCCCCCCCCCTCTTCTCTTCCCTTCCTCCCTACTCTTATTTGTTACAGTGCCCCTAACCCTTTGCCCCTCTTCCCTTTTTATTCTCTTTCCTTTTGCAATCCCCAGTTTGAACATTGTCCTCAGGAATTGCTGGTAGTATTGGGCTTATAGTCAAGATAGGGAAGATTAAGCTAATCTTCAACGGTCTAAATCTTTGGTGGTTCAGATAATTTTTATGCCTAATGGTTCGTGATTGGTCAAAGAAACTTGGGCAGGATAGCTTGATTTAGTGGTTATCATTTTGAATCGTGGGTTTTTATCCCAATAAGGGGTACTGTCCTCAGTGTGCATCTTTGGAAAGGCTTTGGAGGACTTTTTTGCCTCTGGCATCTGCAGGCGAAAAGCAGCGATCTCTGGTTATGGAGGTCTAGGTTAAAAGATCGTGGTTAACAAACTGCTGTTAAATAATATGAGGTCCTAAAATGGATTGCTTGACTTTCTTGGGCCTTAATTAGGGTGGACTTTTGAACTAACTGAACTTGATGTGATGTTTATATTCTTTTGAGTTAAAAAAAGTTGGCTTTCCATTGCTATTCAATTTTTGTTCATCAAGAACTTCTGCAAGCAGTTTGCAAAACAACTAAAAAATACGAGAAAGAGTTCCTGATTTTGCATTACACTAGGAGATATTGGGGAAGAAAGCCAAATCTCAAAAAATGATAAAAACATATGTATATATAGAATACGATGGCGAAATATGATCCATGTAGCCAACCTCACATAGTGGGATAAAGGCTTAGTTGTTGTTTCTTAACTTAGATCCTTTTAACTTGTTTTTTGTTAATACATTCTTGTGGTTGAGGAAATCAAATGTTTTCTTAAATTATAGGCCTCAAGGGTATTGCAATTGGAAAGGTACAGTCTGGAGTATTTGCTGCATCATTTCTGTGGAGTTACTGCCAATAAGGAGTAAGCATGTACTACTTTGCTGCTGCCAAATGTTTGGTAAAAGGAGTTGGAGCCCCCATAGTGCTCATCATCTCCTGCTCCAACTTTAATATTTAACTAGGACAATGCCCTATGCCCTGTGATTGATCAGCCTTCTTTTTGCAGATACCAAAATGCAGATTGGAGACTGCGCCCACTTCCTCCTGAGATGGTCAGGTAAATTTGTAAAGGGGATTTGTGATCCTTTTCTGCATTTTTTTTTGCTTGGTTGCCATGTAGGGTACTATTCTAATAATTAGAACCAGGCACTTAATTTCATGTATTGTTTTCTTGTTTGTCTTGTGGGTTTTCTCCCTTCTCTTTATTTTTTTTTTCATTTTTATTATTTTTTATTTTTAAAAGGACCTCTTTAGATACTTAATTTGATAAAGCATAATTATCTATAGGATTCTATCTACTAAGTTTGCTTACTATTTCGTAGTGCATTTAGGAAGATCCTGTGGTGTCCTTGTGAAGATTTTCTCTTAAAATATGTCTTGACTTTTTGTGCACTGCCAGCATTGCAGTATTTTAATCCTCTTATCCCTCTTGCGGTGGACCTTGCTGGTGATCTTGTTCAACACTGAATGCACCTGAGCACTGCAAAGCATGCCTATTATTTTATAATTTTGGAATTTGAAGTTAATAGAAACAAACTATGAAACGATAACACATGCCTACCGGCACCCCCTTATTTATTTTGTTCATCCTAGAAATCATCCTAGGATCAACTATGGTGAGGAACAGTATAAACAGTAGGCAATCTCATCTCTTATATATAATCTAGTAGTACTCCTGCAATATACAACTGTGGGGACAGTACTTCACCTTTGTTCAAGTATTTATTATGATTGTTTTGTGTAGTTTAACTGCTTAAGGTTTATGGAGGGCTTCCCATGGAGATGGTTTCAGTCAAAGACTTTTTCTTATCAGAACTTCCATAACAAATTATCCCTTGCGATTTTTAAAATAATTATTTTCTGGAGAATCTTCTTTCTCTATGTAGCTCTAAAAGTTTGTAAAACAAATACATATAAATAAATTATACAGAAGAGTCCCAATTTTCTTGTTGAATGTAGATTTACTACAGTAATGTCAGATACTTTTTAATTAGACTTTAGCTTGTGTGATAAGTTTCTACCTCAAAATGGGAAAGATTGGAGGTATTCAGAAATATTTCATGAAGGGCCTTGTTTTCACAATTAAGGAGAGGGGAGTTAATTTTGCAACCCCAATTTCCCTTCCACATTTCCCCTTCTAAAGAATTTAAAAAAAAAAAGAGAGAAACCGTTATCTTGTAATGTAATGTTTGTTTCTTTTAGCTAACAATAATTGACACAAACTCCTTCATACGCTAATACTAATTGTGTGGTTATTTTATTTTATTTTGTTATATCTCAGATACGCCCGAGAAGATACACACTACCTTTTGTATATTTATGATTTGATGAGGATGAGGTTGCTCACAGCATCTACTGATTCCGAAAGCGCCGATCCTCCCCTTGTAGAGGTATGTCCCATGTATTTTCTTTGTATGAGCAGATAGGAAAACTAGTGTTTGCATCTTTTGTTATGGGGGACGGGGTTAGTGCTTTGGGTGATAAATAACTTTTGAGGTTTGTGCAGAGTAATTGACACACTACACTAGATAGAATAAGTAATGAATGCATTAGAAAGAAAGTGAGTGTGGCTCTAATAGATGAAGGAATAAGAAAGCACGCATAAGATGGTCTGGACATGTCTGAAGGAGACCTGTAGATGCCCCAATGCGCTGTGTAGAAAATAGCGAAACACTAACTCAAATTAAAAGTGGAAAGAGGAGACCTAGAAAGAATGGGAAAGAAATGATAAAAAGAGAGATGATATATTTAAAATATAAATGAAAACATGTGTATAGATAGAATACAATGTGGAAGTATGATCCATACAGCCAATCCCGCATAGTGGGATAAAGGCTTAGTTGTTGTTTTAGATTGTGATGATCATACTTTTTGGGAAGTGTTAAACAAATGTATCTGCCTAATAGTTTTCCCTTTCACAAATTTGTAGTTGTTAAGAGTTGGTAACAAACCGCCCCTGCTTTATGCTCAATTGCAATATACTCCACATACTTATCTCGTCTTAACCTCATTCACCACACTGATTATAGTAAATAGCAGCAAATAAAGTAGCACTATACAGATTTATTTTTTATTTTTCCTGTGGTATAAGGAAATTTGAACACTTGTAGTGTCCCTCTAAGTTAAGAGTTGGTTGCACAAACCTATAAAACATCCAGTGTAAGGCCAACCAGTAAAGTCAACTAATGATGCAGATGATTATTTTGACACGTGTCAAAAGTCAGTGTCTTTCTCTGGATTGGCTAACGAAGCTAGCGTATTTTGTGAACTCTATTCGGAAAGAATCAGCATGTATTTTGTGAACTCTATTCGGAAAGAATCAGCAGATATCTTGTGACATTAAGTGCTCTCCAGGAGCATGAACATGAAACTGATGAGAACATAGGTTATTGTATCCCAGATTTCATCTGTTGTATACAACTGTCAAGATATTAAAACCCATTTAGATAACAATTAGAAATTGTTCATATGTACATTACAGTTTTGGTGCCAAAACGTAACAAGTTCTGTTTCAGATGTATTGCTAACATATGTGTTACCTTTTAAAGAAAATCAATTTCCTTGTAAACAGTTAATGAAAGTTAGAAGTATTTTATTTGGGATTTTTTACCTAAATTTTCAGTATGAAAAATCTTTGCAAAAGGAATTAAAATACTATAGAAAATAAAGACAACTAAAGTGGTTGTAAGATTAGGGTGTTTGAAAACGGGAAAAAGATGTGATCTGACGTAAATTTTCAAAACAAAAAAAAAAATCTTTGCGAAAGGAACTTAAAATTAAAGCAAATAACAAATATGTTAGATTAGGTTGTTGGGAAAGGCAAAAAAAAATGTTCTCTGATGTAAATTGAGGAGAAAATATTGGCTGGTTAATAACCACAATCTCATCAGCTGAGTTGGTAGTTAATTACCAATAACAATCAGCCATGGGTATTATTATGTCCCACTATTATATGGGCCCTCTGCATTGAGTAAGAGCCCTTATGGCATTATAATACACATGGTGCCCCTATTATTGGTAATTAACCACCAATTCAACTGATGAGTTGGAGGTTAATAACCACCTAACACTTTCTCGTAAATTGAGTGGGAGTTGTCTGCCTGTTCTATGGTGCTAATGAGTTAAAATAGCATAAGGTAGCATGCAGTTAGGCCTTGTTCTTATATTATTTTCTATGGGTATGGGGAGGAACATGAGTTGTAGAAGCATCTGTGAGACTTGTTAATCTGGCAGGTATCCAGATTGTCTCCTTAAACCTACCTAATGGCTAACAGCCATCTGGGATGGGTGAGTTTGCTCTTTTACTGCTGTTGTCACAAGCAAAATGGTGAAGGAACAATACAGATAAAGAAGTATGTAACTGAGCTTTAATGCTAATGATATTTTATTAAGCTATTAAACACTCATTTTTTAATTGGAAAATGGACTTTAGATTATTGCATTACTTTGAGCTAATCGTTTTTTATCTGTTCACTCAGGTGTACAAGCGCAGTTACGATATCTGCCTGCAGCGTTATGAGAAGGAACTTTTGACAGATGGTTCATATCTTCATATCTATGGGTAAATTTCTTATTTGACAGTCTTAGTGGGTGGAAGCTTACTACAGAAGTTGAACTTAATTTTTTCTAAAATTGATTGTCCAACACAAACATGAATGTTTCAGTCAGTACTTGTCTTGTGCATTTATCATTACATGCCAAACCTTCTCAATGCAGATTGCAGGGTGCTGGTTTTAATTCTCAGCAGCTCGCTGTTGTTGCTGTAAGTTATTGTTTTCAATTTTTGCAGTTCTCTTGACTGAGACTTTATAACCATTGCTTTTAAGCCTTTCGACCGAAATATCTTGTTCATATGTAGTTGGCAAAGTTGTTCTAGTTATACTCTTGTGTGTGGGTGTGGTTTGGTTCTTTAGGCTGTTCATGTTAAAGCTAATTATGTGGAGCTTTCTGTGTTACTCGGTTATTTTATACCTCTAACAAAACTGCTTACAGGGTCTATGCGAATGGAGAGATGTTGTGGCCCGTGCTGAAGATGAGAGTACTGGCTATGTTTTGCCGAATAAAACTCTTCTTGAAATTGGTATGTGAAACTGATTCAAATTGTGTAGTAAACTTGAAGCTTGATTCAATTGATATACTACAAATCAACTTATGTGTGTGATTCTTGTCATCCTGGTTTGCTGATACAAAAGCCAAACATATGCCTCTCACCGTTGGCAGTTTGCGACGGTCTTTGAAATCAAAGCATCCCTACATAGAGCGGAATCTTGGTTCTATTCTTAGAATCATTAGACACTCAATGCAAAATGCTGTTGCATTTGAAGAAGTTGCTGAACAATTAAAGGAATGGCAAACAGAAAGAGTAAGAATTGGCTTAACCTTTGTGAATTCCTCCTCAATATATGGGTATCATGATTGATCTTTTCCACTTTTCTTCATTTCCTTTTATGGTTTTGAATTTCATACAAATCTGAAATTTGACAACTGTATGACCATTGTTGAACCTTCTTGATTTAATGGATGCTTTTTCATTGCTGTTCTCAAAAGCCTAAGCCAAAAGAAGTTCCATGTAATGTTTTCACTCTTTGGAGGGTTTGATGATCCTGATTTACTTTTCAACACTAAATAAAATTCTTTTGATAATTCAAGTGAATATTGGGCAAGTATTTGTGTTCATATTCTAATGGGATGTGTAGAAAATTTTGTATGAATTTTTCTGCAACATGAACTAAATAATTTTGAAACCGGAAATTTGGATGAACAAAGAACATAGGTTCTGTGAAAGTCTTTTAACTAACCATTGTAAACCTAGTTGTTGGTGGTGGTGTTGTTTGTTTGTTTTTTAATTTTTTTTTTAAATCTTCCATCATTTAAGATTTCTAGATACCCTATGGATGGCTAGTTTTTTCTGTGCATGACTTTTGATTTGTATGTAATTCTAATGATCCACTGTGGTGTGACCTGGTACGATCTCCAAAAATTTTCAGGCATCTAAAAACTCTTTAGCCACCGAAGTATCTGAAATTTGCCCCCCT
This sequence comes from Ophiorrhiza pumila, assembly GCA_016586305.1. NCBI lineage: Eukaryota > Viridiplantae > Streptophyta > Magnoliopsida > Gentianales > Rubiaceae > Ophiorrhiza > Ophiorrhiza pumila. Next base: position 37,700,635 of record BLIW01000006.1, read on the forward strand.
GAATCTTCTGATATATCGGGAACTGTAGTAGAGGCAGAAAATGTTGCAGTTAGCACTGTATCGAACAATAGTATGTCTAGGCGTTCACTGGCTTCTGTAGAGAAACAAAAGCTCAAGTCAGAGACTTTAGTTGCAACTGGTGTTACAGCAAACCAACAGGCATTTCCTGAGCATCCTCATGAACGTAGAAGCTTAAATAATGAAATGGAAAGTGACAATATTACCATTCCAAGAGTAGTCTGTGGTGTATCTGAACGGCTTGGAGAGGTAGATACCAAATCAAAATATTGCAAACATAATGCAATGTCCTTTGTCATAGAAATAAGCATTTTTTTTTCATTGCTTTCTATAGATTGGAGCCATTGTTCTGGTGCAAAAGAAGCCAAACCGTGCTTTTGGGTCCATGCTAGGAGGCTCTGGAAAGAGGAAGCTCCAATCTGATAAGAAAGTAAACTTTCTGCACTCTTTCAAGTTAATCTTATTTGCTTCCTATTTAATGCAGAGTTATAAATTTGCTGCATTTTAATTTTGTGCTCACACCCGTTTTCTCTTTCTCTTTCTGTGTTCACATACTTGTCTGGTACAGTATGTTAAATGCTTAACATCCTGGGCAGCTTATCGGATTCCTAATATTAAAATTTATTTGAATTCGTATCTCAATGTAATTTGTTTAGTTTCATATTTACTTAAAAATTTTGCAAAAGAATGTTAATGTACATACTTAAACAAGTCAGTTGATATTGTCTTAAAGAAACCTTTGTTGTAATTAATAGGATCAAGAGGATTCAAAACTGGAGCAGATCAAGTCCTCAGTGAACCTTCCGTTCCATTCATTTCACAGTACTGAGGATCAACTGCAGCCAGTTGAACAACATTCTATACCATTGAATTCTTTACAGAATGGAGAGCCAGTGGCTAATGGTTCCGATGTAGAAGATTTTATTTTGTTGGGAGCTAGTTCTGATGTTGAGGATTCAGTCAATGAGGGCACAGAAGCTGCAAAACAAGCGGTGGAGAACAGGGAAGATAAAGCTGTAGGTTCTTCACTAGAGATGGAAGAGGGAGACGAGACTATGACCCTATCCCATTTATCTTCAAGTTTCCAAAAGTGCTTCCCATCACTTAGTAGAATTAAGGATAGCAAATTGGTTGAAAAATCCCAGGAATCTACAGGCTTTCTGCAATTGAAGCCATTTGATTATGAAACAGCAAAGCAGCAGGTAATATTTGGGGAAGACCCTGGTCGAAAACTGGGTCATGAGGCTGATGAGGATAATAGGAATAGGCTTGATAAAGGAGAGAAGAAAATCAGTTCAGTTACGGGTCGCTCCCAGAAAGAAGGTACTGGGGACTTACCGCAGGGAAGGAGGCGGCAGGCTTTTCCGGCATCGGGAAACCGAAGTGCAACTTTCCGCTAATGCTGCACTGGTAGTCCCGTGTGAAACTAATATTTGTGCCGCTCTCTTGTAAAACAATGAATGCAAACTTTGGTTCTGATTATCATATTGTTACGTTGATGCTGATATTTTATGATCAATCTCTACAGTTTGTCTTGCCAGCTTTCAAATCCCCTAAAAACTGGAAAGTCAGTTTTGTATGTGATCTCATTGCTCAAGGTGATAGTATTTTCAAGAAATGGGTAAGCAAAATACCAATTTGATGCAATCAATTGGTTGAAACACCATTCACCTTTATATTTTTTTATTACTCAATGAATTTCACACTAAAAATACACACTTAGATTAGTCATTTTATATAATTTTTTATATTTTTTTATTGATTAGTGTGCCATCTTCGAGGGATCTATATGTATATACTTTTGGCGAAAATTTTTTAGGAGATTTGATGAAATGATAAATGTGGTACAATTTTTTTACTGTAAATGAAGAAATTGCACATTTATATATAATTTTGGTGATTTTTGTTTACGAGATTGGATGAAATAATAAATGTGGTACAATTTTTTTATTGTAAATCAAAATTGCACCCTTTTAAATGTGCATAATAAAAAAGTTGTTAAAAGAAAATATAAAAGATATGACACTCACTAAAGGAAAGAAACATTTTCTCTCTCCAAAATGAGAGCCTCTCTCTCTTGGATCACTGTATTAAAATAGACTACACTTATACGAAGTTTTTACCAAAATATTGTGGTTTTTAATAAAATTTACCAAAATATTGTTCTTTTTATTATCATTCCCAAAATGCCTAAAGTGAGGTTGGGAAACTCGACTTTAAAGTCGAGATTGCCAATCTCGACTTTAAAGTGGAGATTGCCAACCTGGACTTTAAAGTCAAGTTTCGCAATCTCGACTTTAAAGTCGAGTTTCGCAACATCGACTTTAAAGCCTACACACATTTTACACACACTACATACATTTTCACACAGTACACATATTTTACACTTAGTACACACATTTCCACACACTACACATATTTTACACACACTGCACACATTTACACACAATACACACATTTTCACACACTACACACATTTACACACACTACATATTTTTTTCACACACTACACACATTTTACACACACTGCATATATTTAACACACTACACACATTTTCACACACTATATATTTTTTCACACACTACACTCATTTTCACACACTACACATATTTTACACACAATACACATATTTTACACATTTCCACACACTACACATTTTTTTCACACACTGCACATATTTTACACACACTACACACATTTTCACACACTACACATTTTTTCACACACTGCACATATTTTACACACACTACACATATTTTCACACACTACACATATTTTACACATTTTCACACACTACACACATTTTCACACATTACATAATGTGTGAAAAAATGTGTGAAAAAATATGTGTAAAATATGTGTAGTGTGTGAAAATGTGTGTAGTGTGTAAAATATGTGCAGTGTGCAGTGTGTGAAAATGTGTGGTGTTTAAAAGATGTGCAGTGTATGTAAAATATGTGTAGTGTGTGAAAATGTGTGTAGTGTGTGAAAATGTGTGTAGTGTGTGAAAAAATATGTAGTGTGTGAAAATGTGTGTAATGTGTGTAAAAAATATTTAGTGTGTGAAAATGTGTGTAGTGTGTGTAAAATATGTGCAGTGTGTGAAAAAATGTGTAGTGTGTGAAAATATGTGTAGTGTGTGTAAAATATGTGTAGTGTGTGAAAATATGTGTAGTGTGTGATAATATGTGTAGTGTGTGGAAATGTGTATACTATGTGTAAAATATGTGTACTGTGTGAAAATGTGTATAGTATGTGTAAAATGTGTGTAGACTTTAAAGTCGAGGTTGCGAAAGTCGACTTTAAAGTCAAGATTGCAAAACTTGACTTCGAAGTCGAGGTTGGCAATCTCAACTTTAAAGTCGAGATTGGCAATCTCGACTTTAAAGTCGAGTTTCCCAACCTCACTTTAGCCATTTTGGGAATGATAATAAAAAGAACAATATTTTGGTAAATTTTATTAAAAACCACAATATTTTGGTAAAACACCTAGATTGCCCCAAACTTATATTCGGCCTTTCCCTTGAACCTCTGATTGCCCCAAACTTATATTTGGCCTTTCCCTAAAACCTTACCCAACTTACCTTTGGCGTTTCCCTTAAACCTTACCCTTCCTTCCTGTATATTCTCATTGCTTATCCCTCAATACCAAAAGTCGATCTCGACAACAACATTGGACTGAAAACAATGAGTTCGCATATGGATCTGACTTTTCTGAAGAGCATCGAATTGCAACCTTTGATACCTCTCCAAGTAACATTCCACGACCTCGTAGGCGTGGACCACACCACTCTACTCTTGCAATCTCGCTGACATGGCCAACCATGAGGCCATGCTATTTGGACTAAAAAACGGACCTTATGTTGTGCAAGGGGCTTTGTTAGTTCTTAATAGATGGAGACCAAACATGGTTCTACAAAAAACTCATTCGCTTCATTAGAGCTAAGATATGGGTTAAAATGGGACAACCACAGCTGGCGAATGGGTTCAGTGCAGATATGAAACAATTCACAAAGTTTGCAGGAAATGTGGTATTATTCGCCACCCCATATCACCTTGTCTATGCCCAAATTTGGATTGACAAGGAGGATGTATGACTTTCCTGTATAGGGTGGGATGTGAGATTTGGAGAGACGAGGATGAACAAAACTTTCCTGCGAACATAGACCACAATCCCACAAAACCCAATGGGAGGCGAGGACAAGGAGATCATTGCATAAATGGATTTCAATACGCTCACATGGTGGATGCAATAGGGCCAAACTCCACCAATATATATGATCACAATTTATCCATCATATCGTGACAATGGGAGCAATACCAGGCTGATAATGCAGATGCTTTTCATCCTCATATGTCTGAAAACCAAGATTTTGATCAAACTCAACATCAAAATCTAGAGCCAGTGGGGGAAGAATCTATCTCTACTCACCCCCAACAAGCAGACCCATTCGACGGTGCAAACGTCAACCTACCGATGCTGATGTCATATGGATTTATCACGAATGGAAAGTTGGTTGAAGAAGGTTTAATGACGCATTATTCCTTGCAGCCAAGAAGAATCAAACATACCATTTTGGCCATCGAGGATTGAGAAAAACATGTCCAAGGTATGGAAAATACAAGAAGATGGCACGATTACAGTACACACGCCTTGGGGATCACGGCCACAAGTCTTTCTTCCCAAACACATGCTCCACTTCTGAAAGCTCAACTGGTGCGAATGAGGAAAGTAATGAAGTAGCGAGGACCGAGCAAATCACAGGGGAGAAGGGCAAATGAAAATTACTCCAGAAGCTGGAGTTGGCAAAGTTCAGGAAAAGGAAAATTCTTTGGGATGACAGAGAGATATCCTCCTCGGATGATCCCACTTCCAACTTGTACTAGAGGATACAGAGCGATCGTCTAGTAATGTCATCTGGGATATGTCTATATTGGCATCACACTTTGCTCAAGTCTTTGAACAAGTTCTTTCAGACGTTGTTCACTCACATACTGTGGGTATCAGTGAGATTGTCCCAAAACAACCTCCCACAGAACAATGATTCTACTATGTTGGAACTGTAGAGGAATGGGTCAGGCCTCTACAGTTCGTCTTTTAACACTGTTGATCCGTTAGTATAAACCCGACACTCTTTTTTTAATGGAACAAAATTAACAAATCGCAGGATGGTAAAGTCGTTGCACTCTACTTATTTTAATAAATGGTCTTTGGTAGAACCTGTCTCAACTTCTGGAGGACTATGTTTTGCTTTGTGTGAATCCATAAAAATGGATATTTTAGGGAGTGAAAAAACATTTCATCTGTAGAATAAAATTTGAAGCATTTTGGACACATAATATTGCATGTACACAAATAGTGAAGCGAGCTTGGGTCACCAACACATCACCTCAGGATGGCCCAGAACCAATTCATAAACGTCTGCAAACTATTTTAGAGCATCTTTCACTATGGAACAAATTGTCATATGACAAAATCAATGGTCAAGTCAGGAAACTATATCACATTTGGAGGATGTACAGAAGCAATTTCATATCCACAAGGGCTCGTGTTTGATCAGAAATTAAATGCTAAATTGGATTTCCTGCTGTAGTGCCAACAAACCTTTAGAAACAACGATCCACAGTAAATTGGATGAGACATGAAGATAGAAATTCCAAATTTTATCACAGTTGGGCCACGAAACGGCAAAGGAAAAACTATATCACAGGCTTAATAGATAGAAATGGGGAATGGATTGTGGAAGATGAACATATTCAAGAAGAGTTTGTAACCTACTTCAATGAGCTATTTGTGAATAATGGAGTGAATGCTGAGGAAAATATTTTGTCCCACTTGAATACCTCTCTAAATGAAGATGCTATGCAATTGCTTGAGAAAGAGTTAATATGGATGAAATCAAAGAAGCAATTTTTCAAATGGGGAAGTAGAAGGCACTGGGTCTAGATGGAATTCCAGCGGGATTCTACCAAAATTATTGGTCTACTGTTGGGGATCGAATTCTTAATGTTGTAAAAAATTTTCTTAACTTTGGAACAATTCCACAATCGTGGAATAAGACAAATATTGTGTTGATACCAAAGATTCCTAACCCCACAAAAGTAGCTGATTTGAGGCCAATAAGCCTTTGCAACGTTTTCTACAAAATTGTAGCAAATGTCTTAGCCAATAGAATCCGAAGAGTCATTGATGATCTTGTCTTACACCATCAAAATACGTTCATACATGGAAGGCTTATCTCAGACAATGCTCTTGTGGCTCACGAGGTGGTAGAATTCATCCAAAATCATAAGAAATACAAAACAAGCTTTGCTGCACTAAAACTAGACATGAGTAAAGCTTACGATCGAGTTAGTTGTTCATTCCTTCATGAGGTTCTACAACGAATGGGATTCCCTATGAGGTGGACAAACATAATCATGGAATGTATTTCCCCAGTCCAATTTTCTCTATTGATTAATGTTAGGGAATAAACGAATCTCACGTTGTATCTAATAGCCCAAAAGAATAATAGATGATAGTAACGAGAAAAATAAATGAGACAATGAACACAAAGATTTACGTGGTTCGGTCAATGTGACCTACGTCCACGGCCGGAGGCGGTGCCAAAATTTCACTAATATGTGGAGACAAATTTACAAAAGTGGAACACTAATTTCCACAAGGCTTTAGAAGTAAAAGAGAACAAAGAAAGGAGAAAATGGCAGAGGATTTAGAAAGCTTTGAATGCTTTCGTTTTTGGGGTGATCATAAACCTTCAGCATTGCCTCCTATTTATAGGCAATGCTGAAGTGTGAATTGTAAAACAAAAGTCATGGCCGAATAACGGTTTTGCATGCTGCCAAACTTCTTCGGTTCACATTGCTGCACTTTGTCAACAAACAACAATGAAAAAGGAAATGTTTGGTGCCCGACATTTTGTTTGCCAAACCCAAAGTCAATAAAGGTTGCTGTCCATTTGTCCATTTCTTACAAATCTCCACCTTGGACTGTAACCTGAACAATAGTGACTTAATCAAAACACACCTCCGGCAAAGCCCAAATGGGATGAATCACAAACTATGAACACCAATCAAGTCCAAGCACTGCTTGAACTTATATACTGGAAGAGCTTTCGTAAACATATCAGCAAGATTGTCCTTGGTATTGATTTTCTGAACAAGGACCTTCTTCTCAGCAATGGTATCTCGAATGAAATGATATTTGATATCAATATGCTTCGTCCGCTCATGATACATCTGGTCTTTAGTCAAATGAATTGCACTTTGACTATCACAGTAAATGGTAGTAACATCTTCTTGTAGAGTTAATTCGCCGAATAAACCTTTCAACCATAAAGCTTCTTTAATAGCCTCAGTAACTGCCATATATTCTGCTTCAGTAGTAGATAAAGCCACTACATGTTGTAGAGTAGCTTTCCAGCTAATTGCACAACCTCCAATGCAAAATACATAACCTGTAAGAGACATGCGCTTATCAAGATCACCGGCGTAGTCTGAATCTACAAAACCAACCAAAGTGTTGTTGGTTCTACCGAACTCCAAACAAGAGTTTGAAGTACCCTTCAAATATCTGAGTATCCATTTCACAGCTTGCCAATGTTCTTTGCCTGGATTTGCCATATACCTGCTAACAACACTAACAGCTTGTGAAATATCTGGACGAGTACAAACCATTGCATACATAATACTGCCAACGGCACTAGAGTAAGGAACACGTGCCATATAACCTTCCTCTTCCTCTGAATTTGGTGATTGAGCAGCAGATAGCCTAAAATGGCTAGCGAGAGGAGTACTGACTGGTTTGGCATCCAACATACCAAATCTCTCCAAAACTTTCTTAAGGTAACCTTCTTGGGTCAGATATAATTTTCCAACTCCTCTATCTCGTCTTATCTCCATACCAAGAATCTTCTTAGCTGCTCCCAAGTCTTTCATTTCAAATTCACCATTCAATAAGGCCTTCAACTGGTGAATTTCTGCAAGATTCTTAGCCGCAATGAGCATGTCATCAACATATAACAAAAGATAAATGAATGAATTATCTTTTAACTTCCGGAAGTAAACACAACTATCATACATGCTCCTGGAGAAATCATGACCCAACATAAATGAATCAAACCTCTTATACCACTGTCTTGGAGATTGCTTCAATCCATACAAGGATTTCTTCAACAAACAAACATGGTCTTCCTTACCTTCAAATTCGAAGCCTTCAGGTTGTTTCATATAGATCTGTTCATCTAATTCACCATGTAAGAACGCTGTCTTAACATCAAGCTGTTCCAATTCCAAGTCAAACATGGCTACTAATGCAAGCAATACACGAATAGAGCTATGTTTTACAACAGGTGAGAAAACATCATTAAAATCAACACCTTGTACCTGACTATAGCCCTTTGCAACTAATCGTGCCTTATACCCTGCATCGTTAACACCTGAATTACCTTCTTTTCTTTTGAAGACCCATTTGCAACCAACAATTTTCTTTTCTTTCGGCGGCGTCACAAGATCCCAAGTACCATTTTTATATAGAGATTCCATTTCTTCATTCATGGCCACCACCCACTTATCTGAATTAGCACCTGAAATCGCCTCTGTGTATGTGGAAGGTTCTCCATCTCCACCTGTTTCCTGTGCCGCTGATAAAGCATATGCAACTAAATTTGCCAAATTTGCATACCTCTGTGGTGGTCGAATCTCTCGTCTTGGTCTATCTCTGGCTATGGAATATTCTTCTTCTACTGGTTCATCTTCAACAAGGTCTGGAGCTGGTTCATCACCTTGGTTCATAGAAGATCTTTGAGAAGGATTGAAATTTATGATCTCGAACTCCACCTGTTTCTGTGTGCTATCTTCCTTTTCTAAATTACAAGGATTACAAGACTCTTTTCTAGGATTTAACATAAATGACTCATCAAAAGTAACATCTCTACTAATTACAAATTTAGATGATTTGGGATCAGGACAAAATAATCTGTATCCTTTCACCCCTGAAGCATAACCGAGGAAAATACATTTTCTTGCCCTAGGCTCTAACTTTCCCTCACTTACATGCATATATGCTGGACACCCAAATATTCTTAAATTTGAGTAATTAGGAGGAGTACCTGACCACACTTCCTCTGGAGTCTTGAAATCAAGAGGAGCACACGGAACACGGTTGACAATATAACAAGCTGTAGAGATGGCTTCCGCCCAAAAGTCTGAAGTCAACCCAGCATTTGAGATCATACACCGAGCTCTTTCCAAAAGAGTCCGGTTCATACGCTCGGACACACCGTTCTGTTGAGGCGTCATTCTAACGGTACGATGTCGAGCAATTCCTTCATTTTTACAGAATTCATTGAATTCTGTTCCACAAAATTCCAAGCCATTATCTGTTCGCAGCCGCTTAATATGTTTTCCTGTCTGCTTTTCAATTAAAGCCTTCCATTGTTTAAATGTTAGGAAAACATCACTTTTATTTTTCAAGAAATACACCCAAACTTTTCTTGAAAAATCATCAATAAATGTTAACATATACCTTGCACCACCCTTAGAAGGAACACGAGAAGGCCCCCAAAGATCAGAATGGATATAATCCAAAGTACCTTTTGTTTTATGAACTGCAGGTGAACTGAAACTGACTCTTTTCTGTTTCCCAAAAATACAATGTTCACAAAAGTCCATCTTACCAGTACTTTGTCCACAAAGTAGGCCTCTGTTGCTTAACAACGTTAAGCCCTTCTCACTCAAGTGTCCCAATCGCATATGCCACAATTTGGTGATGTCGATATCTGATGATACGGAGACTGCTGCAACACCTGAAACTGTAGATCCCTGCAAGATATACAAACTACCAGACTTGCAAGCTTTCATCAATACAAGAGCACCTCGTGAAATTTTTAAAACTCCACCTTCAGCCGAATACCTGTACCCGAGAGAATCAAGGGTACCTAACGAGATGAGATTTTTCTTCAAATCTGGAACATGTCTAACATTTGTGTATGTTCTAACAATTCCATCATACATCTTTATCTGAATTGTTCCTCTACCAACAACTTTACATGGAGCATTATTCCCCATCAAAACAACCCCACCATCATATTTTTCATATGTGGAGAAATAATCCTTTTCAGGACTCATGTGGTAAGAACAACCAGAATCTAGAATCCACTCATTTTTAGACCTCACTTTATTTGTTGTTGCTACAAACAAAGTTCCATCATTCTCATCTGCAACTACACTGGCTTCAGCAGTGCTGCTGTTATTCTGCTCATTTTTATATTTTTCTTTATTTTTTAATTTGTAACAGTCAGCCTTAATGTGCCCCTTTTTCTTGCAATAATTACAAACTTTATTTTTATGTCTGGATTTAGACCTGCCGTTGGATCTACTATTATCAAAATTTCTATTTTCAGGTCTCCCCCGTACCATTAATCCCTCTGCCTGTCTTTCACTAGTCTCTCCCGTGATATCCCTATCAATCTGTTCTTTAGATTTTAAAGAAGATTTTACATGACTATATGAGACAGAATCTTTCCCATAAATCATGGTATCACGAAAATGTTTAAATGACTGTGGAAGAGAGCATAACAACAAAATGGCTTGATCCTCATCTTCCATCTTAACATCTACATTCTCCAAATCCAAAATAATGGAATCAAATATATCAAGATGTGAGATAATAGATGTACCTTCAGTCATTTTTAACATATACAACTTTTGCTTCAAATACAGCCGATTCTCCACCGTCTTTTTCATATAAATGGACTTTAACATGTCCCACATTCCTTTGGCTGTCTTTTCACCGGCAATTTCCTGCAAAACCTCGTTAGAGAGATTTAATATAATACCTGATCTAGCCTTTTTATCTAGATCCAAGAAACTTTGTGTCGACATTTCTGGAGGCTTTTTCTCTACTCCTTCAAGTGCTAACTCACACCCATCCTGAATTAGAATGGCTTCCATTCTGAGTTGCCATGTACCGAAGTTGATACTCCGGTCAAACCTTTCAATGGAATTCTTAGTTACTGTCATCGTGGCTAAAAGATCTAAAATGAGATATGGCTCTGATACCAATTTGTTAGGGAATAAACGAATCTCACGTTGTATCTAATAGCCCAAAAGAATAATAGATGATAGTAACGAGAAAAATAAATGAGACAATGAACACAAAGATTTACGTGGTTCGGTCAATGTGACCTACGTCCACGGCCGGAGGAGGTGCCAAAATTTCACTAATATGTGGAGACAAATTTACAAAAGTGGAACAATAATTTCCACAAGGCTTTAGAAGCAAAAGAGAACAAAGAAAGGAGAAAATGGCAGAGGATTTAGAAAGCTTTGAATGCTTTCGTTTTTGGGGTGATCATAAACCTTCAGCATTGCCTCCTATTTATAGGCAATGCTGAAGTGTGAATTGTAAAACAAAAGTCATGGCCGAATAACGGTTTTGCATGCTGCCAAACTTCTTCGGTTCACATTGCTGCACTTTGTCAACAAACAACAATGAAAAAGGAAATGTTTGGTGCCCGACATTTTGTTTGCCAAACCCAAAGTCAATAAAGGTTGCTGTCCATTTGTCCATTTCTTACAATTAATGGGCGTTTGTCAGAGACTTTCACTCCGCAAAGTAGACTTCGTCAAGGTTGCCCTCTTTCTCCTTTCTTGTATATATTGTATCAACAAGCTTTATCATCATCCTTAATGCATATGGCGGAGAATAATATTTGCTCGGGGATAAAAGTGGGGAGGAATGTACTGCAGGTCTCTCACTTAATGTTTGCAGATGACTCTCTTATCTTTTTCAAAGCATCCTTAGAAGCAGTGCAAAAATTGAAAAATACTTTGGAGATGTACTCTTTGCAGGCAGGGCAAAAGATAAATTTCAAAAATCCATTATCATTTTCAGCCCAAGTACGGAGGAGGAGATAGCACTGTTTATAACAAATTGACAATGAGTGATGTGGGGAAATATCTTGGTGTTAACATGGATTTCTCGCAAACAAAATTACAATTGTTTGCAGATATCAAACGAAAGATCATGCCAAAAATTGGGCAATGAAAACGGTCGTCATTATCCATAATGGGGAGAATAGTTATGGCCAAGCATGTTTTATCCTCAATTGCCCAATACTCCTTGGCTATGTTTCATCTACCAAAAAGTATTTCTCCTGGTATTGAAAAAACAATTGCAAAATTCATATGGGAAGGGGATATGGAAACAAAGAAAGTGAACTGAAAGTCTTGGAATTTTATATGTCGTTCAAAGTTCTTTGGAGGCTTGGGAATGAGATCTACGATAGCAAATGAATCAAGCATTCCTCGTAAAATCAGCATGGAGGATCCTTACATAGAGAGACTCTTTTTTAAGCAAATTCTTCATTGAAAAAAATTGCAACAAGGAACACTTCTTACAAGTGCAATCCAAAGCATTAGACTTCTAGGGATGGCATAGCATTTTATGGGGCTGTGATCTTCTCAAAAGTGGCATCAAATGAAATATAGGAAATGGCCAATCGGTGGGAGTACAGGATGAATGGATTCCAATGGCTCCAAATCCTCTAAGGGGAAATACCCGCCTCAACCACTAGGTACAACTTCGAGTGTGCGACCTTCTTGATAATCGAAAAAAATGGAGAGTCCCTCTGCTTAGAGTGCTCTTCCCAGATGAAACAGTTCAGAAAATATTGTCCATTCACATTCCACATAAGGAGGAATAGGATGCAATATTCTGGAAGATTGAAAGAAATGGAAGGTATACTATGAAATCGGGTTATCATCTATGTCACGCCCCGAATTCGACGTGGCACGGCCACATGCTTGGAAACCGGCTCCAAACGTGCGAAGCCCCTATCATCAAAGTTTTCTATTCCAACAACAACATATACACATGTGCTATACACACTATACATAGTAAAATGAACAACGTGTACACTCCAATGTTCTCCATTCCACAAGATCATCATTTATTACCTATATCCTTATAAATACGACATATATCACTCCAAAAACCGAATTTATACAACTTATACCAAAGTTCACTTATAATCACAATTATACATTTCCTTCAAAAATCATTTATCATTATATACATCAACATCAAACTAAATGTTCCAATATCTTTTCATTCAAAATATCTACTACAACATCCTATTAGTTATGCATGACTACAATGTACACAAAATAGCTCATTTCACTTATCGTCATCCTCAAAACCTGTACTTGGAACATTAGAATCTGCAAAATATAACAACATTCGTGGTATGAGCATACACTATGCCCAGTAAGCAGTTAAAATATTCCTTTATTGGATTAAGCACGTTATATACATAATATACTTTCTCAAAACATTATTTCACACATGAAAACCATCATTTGAAAGCATTTCCAATCAAACCACACACACATACATACATATAGCAATGGCATCATCATTTATTAAAACATTCACAAATACATTGAGTATTTGTCATCATTTAGCTCAAGAATAGCTCAAGTCACTTTCGGTACAATAACTGGATCCAGTCCTAGCTTTTACCTCGCTAGGTGGGTCATTACAATAAGTTCCTACCTTTAACCCCGCTAGGTGGGTCATAACAATAAGTTGGAACATGTTCCTACCAATCGTTCATTAAACATTCAAGAGTTCAAAACAATTCAATTCATTTAAATCATTTCACAAAATGTTTTACCTTCACAAAAGCCACCGCATAAATTTCATAGTGTCATCAAATTGCAATCTAATCATGCTTAAACCATTTTAAGATACGAACATAATCAACTTTCATAATAACTTTCATCAAAAGCTTTATAAAACATAAAGGAATATCACACCACTTACCTTAAACCAATATCCACGATAGTCCTCGATTCTTAAGATTTGCCACCTCCTATTCAATCCAATTTCCTATACAACATACATATATGACAAAATAGGCATTAAATAGGGCCTAATACCTTATAGACACTATTTTTACTAAAAATAAAACTTCATTTCCTTACAATTCCAAATCCCATTAATATGTTATGCTCATAAATTTTCTTCAACATAATATCCTCACAATTTGGCTGGAATCTATCTATCCATGTTCTATTCTTATTCAAATGAATAATAACATCCTTAATTAAGTGTTCTTAAGCTATGGGATTACAACCCATATTCCATTACAACACAATTTCAAACCCTAACCTTTCTAGAACACTAAATAAGGAACTTAACTTGGATAATTAAGTTAGAGAGTTTTCCTTACCTTAACAAGAGTGAGCAAAGGGTGAGAATTGCTTCCTTTCCATCTTTAATCCACTCTTTCTTCTTGCCCTAATTGAGAGGAAGAATAGGAAAAAATAAGGAAGAGAGAAAGATGGAGAAAAATGTAAAAGAAAGAATGAAGACACAATTTGGAAACAAAAAGGGGTTTTCATTATCCATTCTTTCACAATTTGCAATTTAACCCCTATAGTTTCTCTTATTTACTAATGGGTCCTTAATTAAAATTCACAAATATTACATTCTTCCCTCCTTATAAAAAGTTTTGGCCTCGAAACTTAAAGTACCTTGTTCCTCAAATAAGTGTGGATATTTTTCCTTCACTTCTTCCAACTCCCAAGTTGTTTCACGAGGAGTATGATTCGACCAATGCACCTTCACATAAGGAATTATCCTTCGTCTCAAAACTTGTTCCTTTCGATCTACAATCCGGATGGGAAATTCCTTATATGATAAACCCCCTTGTACCTCCAACGGTTCCAATTCTATTTCATGACTGGGATCCGAAACATATCGCTTTAGTTGCGACACGTGGAAAACATTGTGAACTCTTGACAAAGATGGTGGCAAGGCGAGTCTATATGCGAGATCTCCAATTCTCTCCAATATCTCAAATGGTCCAACATATCGCGGACTCAACTTCCCACTCTTGCCAAAACGCATCACTCCTTTACTAGGCGATACTCGAAGATACGCTTTGTCACCACATTGAAACTCTAACGGTCTTCTCTTGGTATCCGCCCAACTATTTTGCCTATCTTGAGCCGCTTTCAAATGATCTCGGATCAAAGGAACCTTTTCAAGTGTTACTTGTACTAAATCTGGTCCCATAAGGCTTTTCTCTCCAATTTCATCCCAATAGATAGGTGACCTACATTTCCTCCCATACAATGCCTCATAAGGTGCCATTCCAATGCTAGCATGGAAACTGTTGTTGTATGCGAATTCAATAAGGGTCAAGTAGTCCACCCAACTACCCTTGAAGTCCAAGACACATGCTCTCAACATATCCTCGAGCGTTTGAATGGTGCTTTCTGACTGTCCATCTGTCTGAGGATGAAAAGCTGTACTAAGTGTCACTTTAGTCCCCAATGCCTTATTAAAACTTTCCCAAAATCTGGATGCAAATCTGGGATCCCGATCGGAGACAATACTGACAGGCACTCCATGTAACCGGATAATATTATCCATATACATACTAACTAGTTGATCCATGGTATCGGTGGATCGCATGGGTAAGAAATGAG
This sequence comes from Ophiorrhiza pumila, assembly GCA_016586305.1. Classification (NCBI taxonomy): domain Eukaryota; kingdom Viridiplantae; phylum Streptophyta; class Magnoliopsida; order Gentianales; family Rubiaceae; genus Ophiorrhiza; species Ophiorrhiza pumila. The sequence goes on from BLIW01000006.1 coordinate 37,716,155, forward strand.
CGGTCTTAGTCAGTCTATCCACAATTACCCATATGGTGTCTTGACTTGTCTTTGTCTTCGGTAAGCCACAAACAAAGTCCATAGTCACATGTTCCCATTTCCAAACAGGTATTTCTAATGGTTTCAATAGTCCCTCAAGGCGTTGATGTTCTGCTTTAACTTGTTGACATACCAAACATTTGGAAACGAACTCAGCAATTTCTTTCTTCATACCGTTCCACCAAAAATTTCTTTTCATATCCTTGTACATCTTTGTGCTACCAGGATGAATGGAAAACTTCGAGTTATGTGCCTCCTTTAAGACTTCATTCTTCAATTCCGAATCATTAGGTACACATAATCTACTTCGAAACCACAAACTTTCATCATCATGAAATTGAAAATCAGGTTGTGGGCATTCTTTAATCTGATCTTTCTTCTTCTTCAACTCAACATCATTGAACTGAGCAACTTTAATTCTCTCAAGTAGTGAAGGTTGTGCTACTAAAGCCGCTAGAAATCCATCGGTCGACTCTATCACCTCCATTTCTAGTTTCTCAAATTCTGAAATCAAATGATTCTGTTGAGTCAACATTAATGCCAATGTCCTTGAAGACTTCCTACTCAAAGCATCTGCCACTTTGTTTGCCTTTCCGGGATGGTATTTAATATCCAAATCATAATCGTTCAACAATTCTAACCATCGCCGTTGTCTCATATTCAACTCCTTTTGAGTAAACAAATACTTCAAGCTCTTATTATCTGTAAAGGTCTCACATTTTTCGCCATACAGATAATGTCTCCAGATTTTCAAAGCAAACACTACAGCCGCCAATTCAAGATCATGAGTCGGGTAATTCTGTTCATACTTCTTCAACTGACGAGAGGCATATGCAATAACTCGGCCATTCTGCATTAATACACATCCCAAGCCATGTTTAGAAGCATTGCTATATACTGTGAACCCTCCAGACTCAGATGGAAGTGTAAGCATTGGTGCAGAAATCAACTTCCACTTCAACTCTTGAAAACTGTCCTCACACGCCGTGGTCCATTCAAACTTTACTCTTTTCTGAGTTAACTGAGTCAAAGGTATCGCAATAGATGAAAATTCCTCAACGAATTTCCTATAGTATCCGGCCAACCCCAGAAAACTCCGAACCTCTGTTACATTGGTTGGTCTAGGCCAGTCTACAATTGCTTCCACTTTCCTCGGATCCACTGTTACACCATCTTGTGATATCACATGACCCAAGAAAGCAACACTTTTTAACCAAAATTCACATTTGCTAAACTTGGTAAAAAGCTTCTTCTCTCTTAAGATTTGCAAAACTATCCTCAAATGCTTAGCATGTTCCTCCTCCATTTGAGAATAGATTAAAATGTCATCAATGAACACCACCACAAATTTGTCTAGTTGTGATCTAAAAACCCTGTTCATCAAATCCATAAAAGCGGCAGGAGCATTTGTTAGTCCAAAAGGCATAACGAGAAATTCATAATGCCCATACCTTGTTCTAAAAGCACTCTTTGAGATATTCTCTGACTTAATTTTCAACTGGTGGTACCCCGAACGCAAATCAATCTTTGAGAAGACTCGGGCTCCTTTAAGTTGATCAAATAGGTCATCTATTCTTGGGAGTGGATACTTATTCTTGATGGTAACCTTGTTCAATTCCCGATAATCGATACAAAACCTCAAACTCCCATCCTTCTTCTTCACAAATAACACCGGAGCACCCCCACGGAGACACACTAGGTCGAATAAACTTAAGGTCCAATAACTCTTGTAATTGAACTTTAAGCTCTCGTAGTTTCGCCGGTGCCATTCGATACGAAGCTTTAGAAATTGGTGTTTCTACAGGCATCACATTAATTTCAAACTCAATTTCACGGTCCGGTGAAAGTCCTGGCAACTCTTCGGGAAACACATCGGGAAATTCTTGAACTACGGGAATGTCGTTCAAGTTCACACCCTCTTTCTTGGTGTCAATCACATTCGTTAAGTAGCCCACACAACCTTTGCGAAGAGCTTTCCAAGTTTGCATAGTAGATATTATCAGGGTCGTACATTTGACTTGTTTCTCCAGACCCCCTCGAAATGAAAACTCTTCCCTTCCCGGAATACAAAAGTTAACTTTCTTACCCCGACAATCAACACAAGCATAATTACTTGTTAACCAATCCATACCCAAAATTACATCAAAATCTCTCATGTTAATCTGAATCAAGTTCGCCTTAAGTTCTTGTCCACTAATTCCCACATGACAATCTCTATGTACAAGATTGGATATAAGAACTTTTCCTCCTGGGGTAGCTACACGGTAGGGCTCTCTAAGATATTCGGGTTTAGAACTCAATTTGCTAACACATCTTTTAGATATAAAGGAATGAGAAGCCCCACAATCAAATAGAACTATAACAGGTACTGAGTTTATCATTATAGTACCTGTGACAACATCCTCTGACACTTCCGCCTCTGATTGGGTCAATACAAAGACACGAGCGTTGGCGGGTTTGGCCCTGTCTTGTTGTGGAGTGGGACACTCATTAACCTTGTGTCCTACCTTACCATACCCGAAACATGCTCCAGTCCTAAATCGGCATTCTCCGGAATGAACACGGTGGCAGAAGTCGCATTCTTTCTTCTTGAACCCCGTTTGAACTAGTGGCTGTGGTGGTCCACGCCTCTTGTTCAATGTTGACTTCCCCACTGCTGTTTTGATCCTTGACCTTGGGTGGGCATAGGTCTAGATCTCTTGGCGCGAAATTCGGCGTCCCCTCTTTTGAGATCCGCCTCAATCCCAATACACATTTTGAAGGATTCTTCGTAACTACTCGAGGGCATTGAAGACAATCTAGCTCGAATGTGCCCTTACAATCCCTCCTTAAACCTGAGTAACTTGAGGCTATCGTCCGCCATTACCGTTGGCACATAGCGTCCCAATGCATTGAACTTCCCGGCATACTCCACTACAGACATGTTCTCTGTTTGTTTCAAGTGGAAAAACTGTCTTTGTTTCTCACTTCGTATAGAGTCGGGGAAGTAATGCTTCAAGAAAACACTCTTGAACGTTCTCCAATCCAAGGGTTGTCCTTCACGAGTATATGCTGGAGCGGTTCCTTTCCACCACTTTTCCGCGTCTCCAACAAGGAATGGAATGACAACCTTTGGCTTCACATCATCAGGAACCTCCAAGACATCGAAGTTGGCCTCTAGTTCATGTAGCCACTTCTCCGCCTTCTCAGGATCCGGACCACCATCGAAGACTGGCATGTTTGCCTTTTTCAAGTTCTCATAGTGGATCTTGCTACCAATCAATTTTTGGCATTGGCGGTCCTCTTGTTCTTGTTGTAACCTCTGTTGGTTTTGCATGATCTGAGCCATCATGCCAAAGGCAGCAGTGAACTTCGGAGGCATTGCTAAGGTGGTCGTATTAGTCGTGAGTGGATCACTTGACGGTCAATCCCCAGTGGTCATTCTAGTGGTCATGGGTTGAGGAGTGCGAGTAAACACATGTTCCCTCGTATTTGTTCCTTCACCATTGCCATCATCCTGGCTCTCTACAATCATCACATTGGGATTCTCTCCACTTCCACTACTTTGTGCCATAATCCTATCATAAAAGATTAATCAATACTCATTTCATACTTGCACATTGTCATACATAATGGCACAAACAATTTGGGAAATGCAAATTGAAAATAGTTGAGCAAAAATAGGATCGGACGCACTGTTTAAACTTTCGGATGTCCGAAACTTAGGTTCGGACGACCCCTAGCGTCCGAAAGTACCGTCCGAAACTTTGTGCAAAATGCAGCCTCTCTGAAGAATAGGTTCGGACGGCTCTGAGGAGTTTCGGCCGTCCGAAACTTTCGCGACCAATTTTGGCATGCTCTCTGTAGAATGGGTTCGGACGACCCTTAAGGTCCAAAAGGGCGTCCGAAACTTTGTTTCCCAACCTAACGACTAGTTTTCGAACTTTCTATGTTTTAAACCTATTTCATCTCTCATATGTACTTATTGTATTCAACTTACTCTCTGATACCACTAAATGTCACGCCCCGAATTCGACGTGGCAGGGCCACACGCTTGGAAACCGGCTCCAAACGTGCGAAGCCCCTATCATCAAAGTTTTCTATTCCAACAACAACATATACACATGTGCTATACATACTATACATAGTAAAATGAACAACGTGTACACTCCAATGTTCTCCATTCCACAAGATCATCATTTATTACCTATATCCTTATAAATACGACATATATCACTCCAAAAGCCGAATTTATACAACTTATACCAAAGTTCACTTATAATCACAATTATACATTTCCTTCAAAAATCATTTATCATTATATACATCAACATCAAACTAAATGTTCCAATATCTTTTCATTCAAAATATCTACTACAACATCCTATTAGTTATGCATGACTACAATGTACACAAAATAGCTCATTTCACTTATCGTCATCCCCAAAACCTGTACTTGGAACCTTAGAATCTGCAAAATATAACAACATTCGTGGTATGAGCATACACTATGTCCAGTAAGCAGTTAAAATATTCCTTTATTAGATTGAGCACGTTATATACATAATATACTTTCTCAAAACATTATTTCACACATGAAAACCATCATTTGAAAGCATTTCCAATCAAACCACACACACATACATACATATAGCAATGGCATCATAATTTATTAAAACATTCACAAATACATTGAGTATTTGTCATCATTTAGCTCAAGAATAGTTCAAGTCACTTTCGGTACAATAACTGGATCCAGTCTTAGCTTTTACCCCGCTAGGTGGGTCATTACAATAAGTTCCTAGCTTTAACCCCGCTAGGTGGGTCATAACAATAAGTTGGAACATATTCCTACCAATCGTTCATTAAATATTCAAGAGCTCAAAACAATTCAATTCATTTAAATCATTTCACAAAATGCTTTACCTTCACAAAAGCCACCGCATAAATTTCATAGTCATCAACTTGCAATCTAATCATGCTCAAACCATTTTAAGATACGAACATAATCAACTTTCATTATAACTTTCATCAAAAGCTTTATAAAACATAAAGGAATATCACACCACTTACCTTAAACCAATATCCACGATAGTCCTCGATTCTTAAGATTTCTCACCTCCTATTCAATCCAATTTCCTATACAACATACATATATGACAAAATAGGCATTAAATAGGGCCTAATAACTTGTAGACACTATTTTTACTAAAAATAAAACTTCATTTCCTAACAATTCCAAATCCCATTAATATGTTATTCTCATAAATTTTCTTCAACATAATATCATCACAATTTGGCTGGAATCTATCTATCCATGTTCTATTCTTATTCAAATGAATACTAACATCCTTAATTAAGTGTTATTAAGCTATGGGATTACAACCCATATTCCATTACAACACAATTTCAAACCCTAACCTTTCTAGAACACTAAATAAGGAACTTAACTTGGATAATTAAGTTAGAGAGTTTTCCTTACCTTAACAAGAGTGAGCAAAGGGTGAGAATTGCTTCCTTTCCACCTTTAATCCACTCTTTCTTCTTGCCCTAATTGAGAGGAAGAATAGGAAAAAATAAAGAAGAGAGAAAGATGGAGAAAAATGTAAAAGAAAGAATGAAGACCCAATTAGGAAACAAAAAGGGGTTTTCACTATCCATTCTTTCATAATTTACAAATTAACCCCTATAGTTTCTCTTATTTACTGATGGGTCCTTAATTAAAATTCACAAATATTACAATCTAGCCCAATCCTCTGCTCTAGTAGCAAAACCAAGCTCATCCACCTGCCAACCACAGGACATGCAACTACAAGATTTTTGGAAGCATCTCTGAAAACTCGAAATCCCAGCAAAACTTCAATTCTTCATTTGGCGAATTATGTGTAATGCATGTCCTACAACCAGGCTCTATTTATTTGGGGGATCACACCATCACTAATGTGTCTTCGCTGCGGAGAAGAAGAGGATTCGATATCATATGTCTTTCTGGAGTGTCCCATGACGAAAAGGGTTTGGAGAGCATCACAACTGGGCTTCAATTTTGATACTGGACACATGGTAGAACTTCAAAAATGGCTGCCGAAATGGTTCAAAGAAGCAGAGATGATTATACACTCCATCTATACGGTTAGGCAGAAATGAATTCATTTGGGAAGAAAAGGCTTTCGACTCTATACAGATAATGCGAAAGGCACAACAAATGTTTGCATCCTCTCTAAATGTGAGGACTTGGCTTGCAGAAGACAATGCCATAGAAGGAAATCTCTCACGACAACAACTACCATTAAGGGATACAACTAGGCAAGCGGTGGGATGGATCAAAATCAAAACCACCTGGGAATAAAAAGAGCAGATAATTTCACAAGTTCAATTCTCAGCACAAGTGGATGGAGCTTATCAGGAGGACGAGCTTGACAGTTGCAGCCTGGATCATATGTGACATAAATGTGGTAACCATAGAACAACAGGCCAAAAAAATTGTAGCATTCACAGCCTTACAAACTGAAGCCCATTCACAAGTGTATTGCAAAAAGGAATCTCTGATATAATCATTCTCACTAATTGCCTGGCTTGGCTTCAACACATAGCCAATCCAATAACGGCAACAATGGAAGTAAAGCCAATCATCAAGGATTTTTTTTCTGGTCAGCATATTGTTCAAACGTGTATCTAGTCAAAGTGCCAAGAAAGAGGGTTCATAAAGCCCATCTTTTAGCAACAGATGAAGTGGTTAGGTTAAGTAGCATGAATGTAATTTAGAGGAGGACTATTTCTGTACTCTTCCTTCATGTAAAATTGGCCTATTAATGAATTATCCCTTTTGTCAAAAATATATATATATAAAAGATATATTTTACAATTTTCTACCGAATAGAATATTTACAGTTGGTGATAAGGGTTGAATTGTAATAAGACTCTTCTTGTACAAATCCTATCCGAACCCGAATTCTTCGGGATAAGTCTTTTGATGAATTGAGAAATTTCAATCCTACTGGAACTCTACCAGGTATGACTCTATAAAAGTAACCTTATTATCACCTGGTAAGGGGTTACTTTCTCTACGACTAAAATTACGTATTAAGCTTATTGATCAGAGTCCCAAACTGACTTGAGCATCGGAGCATACTCCCCGATACAGCCCAGGGGTATTTCTGACATCTGTGTTGCAGGTCTTCTAGAGTACAGTTGATTATACCAGGCGCACGTGACCTCGGGGAGATCTCACAGCACTTGGTGAAATATAACTTCATCAAATTGGCGCCGTCTGTGCGAATCAATTACAAACTTTTTTGATGACACTTACTCACTCACAACGGGGCACCAAAGATATCCCTAGTACTCAGGCTACTACCAGTACTGGTAATGAGGGGAATATTAATGCAGATCTAGAAAATCCTCGCCTTGAGCAAGATACACAAGGAGGTACACAGGGAGGCAATAATCCTCCGTGACGTGATCCAGATCCTCCATTGCAGCTCAGTGGAGGTAATCATCCTCCACGATGTGATCCAGATCCTCCACGATGTTATCCAGATCCTCCACTGCAGCTCGGTGGACGTAACAATTCTCCGCGACGTAATAATCCTCCCATTGATATTCACTCTCCGGAGATGATTCAATTTCTTACTGAGAATTTTGAACATATCAAGGCGATTGTTGGTGAATGACCTGACAGGGATGGAATCTCAGGGTGACAATGATCCTGACCGACGACGACCTCTGAACTGATCTCCAGTCCGAAGTAATAGGAATAATAACTACGGATATCGCCATTTGAATCCTTCCCCAGAGTGGCTCCAACATCGTCGCAATCATGATTATCATGATGATCAGGATACTCGGATTACGAATCGTATTCGTGACGAAGTCCAAAATATTCTGGGGGTAGGGGCTGGGGGAGCTTATAGAACGATAACACCATTCGTGGAGGCTATTAGCCGATTTCCTAAATCACGAAAGTTCAAAATTCCGTCTATGGAGATGTACTCTGGAGATACTGACCCAAGGGATCATCTAGCACGTTTTACATCACTTATGAAATTCGAGCAAGCGCCGGAGGCGACTATGTGTCAGGCTTTTGAAACAACCCTGGTTGGAAAAGCGCGTGGTTAGTTTGAAGGCCTCAAGCCCAATTCGATTTCTTCCTATGAGCAGCTTTCTCAGCTCTTCTACAAGAGATTTTTGCAAAGGAAGAAATTTGACAAGTCCTCCGCCGAGCTCTTGAATATTCGGCAAGGCAAAAATGAATCAGTTCGAGAGTATGTAGATCGGTTTTATGATGAGAGTGTGCAAGTCAAAACCCGATATGAAGATGTGGTGGTTGGTGCCTTTATTAAAGGGTTACGACCTGGAAGACTTTATCAAAAGTTAGTCACTGACCCACCTAAGGATATGCATGAGCTAATGGACCGAACCAACAAGTTTGATAAAGGAGAAGATGCGAACAGAACAAAAAGAGATATGAGCCGAGGTTCTGAGAAAAAGAAGGATAACTATAATAACAGATCCGGAGCTGGTGGTAAGCGAACTCCAGTATTCGATAGGTTATCCTTTGATAAACCTCAATCTCAAAAATCAAATAATTACAAAGGTCCCTCAGCTCCTCGTACCCGAACTGAAATGATAGCCATAATAGAAAAGAAAGGGTTGGTAAAATCATATCCGAAGATGACTACCCCTGACAGCAAAAGAAATAAGGACTCTTTTGTAAGTTCTATGATCAAACGGGACATGATACTGAAGATTGCCGAGACCTGAAGAAGGAGATAGATGAACTCATCGCAAGTGGTCATCTTCGGGATTTTGTGCAACAGGCATATCAGAAAGGTCACCGAAGAGGCCGCTCTCAGGACAAAGGACGACCTGACAATGATAAGAAGCCTAAGGAGGATGGGTATGTTAAACCCAATGAGGAAGACAAGAATGTAATGGGTGTAATTCATACCATCGTGACAGGTCCAATTGGTGAATCTAGATCGGCACGAAAATCATCGTCACGACAAATTTCGGAGCAGGAGCCAGTTCATAAGCATTTCAAGCACTCCGAAGTTATTACTTTTTCGGAGAATGATGCTGTTCCAAGTAAGTTCTCTCACTGCGATGCTTTATTAATAAAAGAAATTGTGGCCAATAAGGAAGTACATAGAGTATATATCGATGATGGCAGTTCTTCAAACGTTATTTATCAGAATGCTTTTGAAAAATTGAGAATTCCACGCTAACAGCTGCAGAAGTGTCCTGGCCCACTGATTGGATTTTCGGGAGAAGCAACGCAACCAATTGGTACAATTACCTTACCCGTGACTTTGGGAGAAGCTCCAAAAGATAGGTTAATATACACTAACTTTGCAGTTCTTGATATTACCTCCCCATATAACATTATTCTCGGAAAGCCAACAATGGTTCAACTCAAGGCCATCTGGTTACCTTATCATATGGTCATGAAGTTCCCTACATCTGGGGGGATTACCACTATCCAAGGTGATCAAAATATAGCAAGAGAATGTCATATGATTGTCTTGAGAGATGCAAGCAAAATGACCCATGCATCAAAGATAAATTGCATAGCTAGCGAGTTGCCGCCTAAAGTAGAATAGCCCCAAGCTGGGCTAGCGTTGATGAACTCCAGAGATCATGGAGAAATGATGAACTCCGGAGATCAAGGAAGGATGATGGACGACCTGGAAGAAGTAATCATTGATTCAACACTCCCAGATCAGACTGTGCAGATAGGCGCAGCTTTACCTCAAAAAGTGAAGCAATCCCTCATCAATCTACTCCAGCAGTTCAAGGACGTTTTTGCATGGGGACCTGAGGATATGAAAGGCATTTCGCCAACTATTGCAGTACACAAGTTGAATGTGGATTCCGAGATACCCCCAGTTCGGCAGAAAAAACGGCCATTCGCTCCGGATAGGAATAAAGCTATTGGTGACGAAGTGGATAAACTTCTCAATGCTAAAATTATCCGGGAGGTCTTCTATCCGACCTGGCTTGCTAATCCAGTCATGGTAAAGAAACCAGACGCAGGATTGCGGATATGTATCAATTATACCAATCTGAACAAGGCATGTCCGAAGGACTTCTACCCCTTACCTCTGATTGATCAGAAAGTTGATGCAACTGCAGGATATGAGGTGCTTTGTTTCCTTAATTCATATAAGGGCTACCATAAGATCTTTATGGATGAATCAGACGGCAAAAAAACCGCTTTCATAACTGAAAAAGGCGTCTACTGTTATGTAAAAATGCCTTTCGGGTTAAAAAATGCGGGAGCGACCTATCACCGAATGATGAACAAAGTGATCGATTCTCAGATCAGCCGTAACATAGAGGTGTATGTTGATGATCTACTCATTAAAAGTAGGAAAATGGCAGATATGCTAGCTGACATCAAAGAAACCTTTGATTTTAAGAACTACAGGTCTAATGCTAAATCCCAAAAAGTGCACTTTTGGAGTTGGTTCGGGAAAATTCTTGGTATATATTGTTTCAAAGCGTGGTATCGAGCAAAATCCTAAGAAGGTGGAGGCAATTCTAAAAATGACCTCACCTCGGAATGTCCATGAAGTTCAAACTTTAACTGGACATTTGGCCGCGTTGAATAGGTTCCTCTCCAGATCAGCTGAGCGTTGCTTGCCATTCTTTGCTACATTGAAGAAAGCAAAGGATTTTTCATGGACAGAGGAATGTCAAAAAGCATTTGAAGAGCTCAAGCAGTGTTTGTGCGAATTGTCCCCTCTAGCTATCCCAGTTCATGGTGAAACTCTTTCTCTGTACTTAGCCGCAAGTGACAAAGCGGTAAGTGCAGTTTTGATGAAAGAGCATAATAACATTCAAAAGTCAGTGTATTATGTGAGCAAAGCATTGCAAGGAGCGGAACAACGATACCCAAGTCTCAAAAAATTGGTATTGGCTTTAGTTATCGCAGCTCGGAGGCTACGCCCCTACTTTCAAGCTCATTCTGTTCGGGTCCTCACCGATAAACTATTGAAGCAAGTATTGCAAAAACCCGACCATTCAGGTCGTCTGATGAAATGGGCAATCGAGTTAGGCGAATATGATATAACTTTTGTGCCGAGGTCGGTAATTAAATGACAAGTCCTAGCTGACTTTATCTTTGAAACACAGCAAGATTGGGATGTTTAGACACCAGGTCATACAAATGAACCAATGGAGATTGTGGCAAACAAAATCACTAACGTTTGGGCATTATTTGTGGATGGAGCTTCTAGCGAAGAAGGATTTGGGGCTGGTCTAATCTTGAAAAATCCTAAAGGTCAGGAGTTCACGTATGCTCTTCGCTTTGATTTCAAAGCTACCAACAATGAAGCTGAATATGAGGCCCTAATAACAGGAATGAAGTTGGCAAAGGAGATGGGAGCTCGAGAGTTACATGTTTACAGCGACTCACAACTCATTGTAAACTAAGTAACTGGGGGATATAAAGCTCGTGATTTAATAATGAAAAGATATCGAGAGAAGACGGAAGAAATCGCTAAGGGATTTGATCTCTTCACAGTTGATAGAATTTCGCGAGCTCATAATAAACGAGCTGACCCTCTCATCAAGTTAGCGTCATCAGCTTATGCACACCTGACTAAGAAAGTACTAGTAGAAGTGCTGAGAGCTCAGAGTATTGATGAACTTACGGTTCAGCTCATCGAAGACGAAGAAGAAACTTGGATGACCCCAATCATAAAGTACCTAGCTCGGGAGAAACCCCAATCAACAAAGCGGCAGCTCGGAAGTTGAGAATTCAAGCTGTTAGGTACGAAATAAAGGATGGAGTTCTGTATAAAAAACAATATCTAACACTAGGGGTGTTCATCGGTTCGGTTTTTGGGTTCTTCGAGTTGTTCGAATCGGTTTGTTCGGTTTGCACATCTCTAAAGTCAAATTCGAAAACCAAACCAATTTGAATTGAATTCGAATAAATCGAAAATGATATTTGAATTTAAAAAATCAAATCTTCATTTGAATTAACCGAATTCACGCAAATAAATTGGACTCGAATTTAGTTTTAACCTAAATCGAATTATCAAATTACATCCCAATTTAGGATTCAAAACAATAATTTAGTTAAATATTATATATTTTATAAAATATTATATATTAATATATATTTTTAATATATGAATTCGGTTTTCGGTTTGGTTTTCGAATTGGAAGCTAAACTCAAAAACCAAACCATAAACCGAAATTCGAATTCGTTTACTGAAAACAAATTCGAATTTGAATAATTCGAGTTCGGTGAATTCAAATTCGATCGGATATTCGAGTAAACTCGAATATTGAACACCCCTATCTAACACCATGGCTGAGGTGTGTAGGTCCGAACCAAGCAGAGTATGTGCTACGAGAAATCTATGAATGGTCATGCGGCAGTCATGAAGGAGCTCGAACGATAGCTAAAAAGCTATTCGAGCAGGATATTATTGGCACACTGTTCACCGAGATGTGCACAACTTGGTACAAAAATGTGTCAAGTGTCAGCAGCACGAGAGGATTCAACACATACCTCAGGTCGAAATGGTGACTATGCAAAGTCCTTGGCCGTCTGTGCAATGGGTGATAGACATTGCAGGTCCCTTCCCAGAAGATTCGGGACGAGTTAAATACTTGGTGGTAGTAGTCGATTACTTCACAAAGTGGATCGAGGCAGAGTCGTTAGCAACAATAACCGGAAAGAATATACTTAAGTTCTTCTGGAAAAATGTTGTTTGTCGGTTTGGGATACCCAAGATCATAGTGTCTGATAATGGAACACAGTTCGCAAGTGATTCATTTAAGAGTTGGTGTGAAGAACTTAAGATTCATCAGCACTTCACCTCCGTAGCTCATCCTCAAGCCAACGGTCAGACCGAGGTGATGAACCGAATCATTATCCAAGGAATTAAAACTCGATTAGAAAATTCCAAGGGAGAATGGGTAGTACACCTTCCAAATGTACTCTGGTCGTACCGAACTACTCCGAGAACAGCCACACGAGAACCCCCATTCAGCTTGGTGTAAGGATTTGAAGCAGTTATCCCAGCAGAAATAGGCCTCCCGAGTACCAGAGTGCTTAATCATGAGCAGGACAAAAATAATGAAGCACTACTCCTCAACCTAGATCTGATAGAAGAGAAAAGAGAAGTTGCGTTTATCCAAGAGGCTAAGTATAAGTCAAATATGACGCGATACTACAACAAACAGGTTAAAAGCACTTATTTCCCACCTGGAGATCTGGTAATGAGGAAAAATGAAATAAGCAAGGCAGAGGGAACTCGAAAATTAGACCCAAATTGGGAGGGGCCATATCAAGTTGTCGAAGCTGGAAGAGCTGGGAATTATAAGCTGTCAACCCTAGATAGGAAGATGATCCCGCGAATATGGAACATTTCTCATTTGAGAAAGTTTCATATATAGTCGTTTAAATATTTTGATAGCAATAAAGAGCTGTGTAGTTCGATTGAAACTGATTAGCTGGTAAATAAGCCGTGCAGCTAGGATTTTACTTTACCAGTCATTTTTTTCAAGATGTCAAAAGAATTACTCATTGATGTTCTTTGTTATCTAATTAAATTTGGCTTATTCTTATTTTTGCAGAACTGCCAAATACTTTAATTCCAGAAAGAAAATAAAAAGCATGCTATTCCAATCTCAAAATGTTTTTGAGAATCATAGAACGGAGATGAACACATTCATCTCTGAATCACAATCCCAAACGTTCTCAGGAAAGATAATCAGAAAAATGAGCAGTAGCTCATTTACAAGATTAATTATGTAATTGAGGGTCGCAACCTCGAAAAAACCAGTTTCAAGAAATCGGGTTCTAAAAACATGGTATAATTTACAGACCGAAAAATGGCAAACAATACGGTCCAAAAACAAAGGAAACGCAGGTCAGAATTGTTAATTGACGACAATTTTATCCGAGCTACAGAGATCGTGTTTTCAATAGTCGAAATATTGAATGACAATAATAAGCTTTATAAGCGAGCACAAGACTCTGATCTCGGAAAAACCAGCCGAAGGAACTCCAGTTCTGGACAAATGGTGCAACTCAAAGACCGAATGCAATACCGCAACATGATCAAAAACTTCGTCCGAACTACAAAAGGATGATAAAAAGTTCCAAAAACTTAAGGACTGGAGCTCAGAATGATTCATAATCAATTAGCAAATCGCTCCCGACCTCCAAAGTTCCGAACTAATGCAAAGATAAATATATTATATTGCGTGAAATTAAGAAAACCAGTTTAAAGAGCTTAAGTTCTAAAAACATGGTAACCCAACAGAATGATTTTAAAATAAAGGAAGCGGAGTTCGGAAACATTTCCTCCGAACTACGAAAGATTGCAAAGATAACAACTTTGATTTTGTGCAAGAATCAAATATTCAGATAAAATTGAATGAACAAAAAATTTTGATCTGAAAAATATTTGGAATATATTAAGGAATAATTGTCAATTGCAAGTTACAAAAATACTCAAAAGTATTTCAAGTTGCACTATACTTGACAAAAATCCTAAAACTATTACAAGCTTCAATCAGAGTTGGGGAGCAGAGTCTTCAGCTCAGGAAGGCTTGTTGACAAGATCGGCATCCACCCCTTCATCAGAAATCTAGTCGATCTCCGGAGAAGAGGGAACGAACGACTCGACAGGATTAGCAATCTTCCCCTCTTTCAGCTCATCAAGCACCTCATCCATGTCGGTTTTACATTCCTCGTCATACCCAGGTTCTTTATTTATCCCAAGGTCGGGATATTTAGCATCCTGCCAAAGCAAAGTACTAGCCGTAATCCTTGGCTGGAGTCATTATTTTGCCAAGGAACTGGCCGAATTCTGTTGAGCAGAACATCCGGTGGACGAGCTGCGATGCACCTTCACCCTTGAAGTAAGCTTTCTTAGCTTGCTTCGCAATAAATTGCTGCTTTACCTGAAGGTAATCAGCTTCTAGCTTCGCAATCTTCTCTTCGGCTTGCTTCAAGGCGTCCTCATTCTTCCCGAGCTCGATTTTTAGATCCTGCCCCCTATACCCGAGCTCCTGGCTGAATAACTCCAATTCATCCCTCTTTGACTCTGAAGCTTTCAGGTCGGAATGAAGCTTGTTGATGACAGCTTCATCATTCTCTGAACGGGCGATCAACGCCCCGACCAGAGCGAGATTCTACAATAACGCAGAACGTTAAAAAAAAAGGTTATTCACCTGAGAAGCTCCTAGCGCAGTTCATCGCCTCAGTTCGTGCTTTTCAAAGCTACGAAGAGCTTCCTTGTCCCGAGGAGGGACGGCTTCTTTTACGAATTCTAGAGAAGTGTCAACGAATAGCTGGTCATTCTCGGTCAACCCCCAGTTCGGGAGAAGTTGATACTCGGGAACCTCTATCACCTTTTCTCCAAATGTGTACCTTGGTACAACCAGTTCCCTCAACAGAGAAGGGTCGGGGAGCTCTGATATTTTCCTCATCTTCTTGTTGGCTTCAGCCAAGGCACTCTCAGATCGCTTTTTCTTCTTGCGAGCTTCGGGCACTGAAGAAGCAGGTTGACCTGTTTAACCACCAGCTTCAACCTTCGGGCTGATCGGTTTGTCAGTTACACCAAAGGTACTTGAGCTCAGTTGGTTCTGTTGCCTGAGCTCAGAAGTGTTATTTACCTCGGGTATGCGGGAGTACAGAGCAGTGGGAGACTCCAGACCCAAGACAGCTACTGCTGGTTTGGTCTTTGGAGCTCGATTTTTCTTTGTTGTCTTCACCCCCCAAGCATGTACTTCAGCTGCATAACTGTGGAGAAGATAGAGAAATAATTATCAACTTGCACAACAAAGGTTATAGACAACATAAACATTCTTAATGAGACATGTACACTTATGACCGAGCTTGTCCACTTCATCTTGATGGTCAGGTCCCAGCTTGGCAAAACTCAGTCCTAAAGATACTAATACTCGTTCGGGGATGTTAGTGAGGCATAGTTTGCCATTTCCGTTTAAAAAAGTCTCTAATTTGGCTAAGGATTCCCTGATAGCGGCTGTACTCTTAGGTGACCGATCTGGAATTGATTTGTCAGAGCGCCAAAAGGCTTCCTCACCAACTACCCGAGCTCCGACGAAAAGGAACTTGTCCTTCCAGTTGTGGATTGAGCTCGGGCTTCCCTCAAACATTTCTACCCTACCTCTACGATGGGTAAAGTAGAACCATCCAAGGTCCCGACCTAAGGATTTTAAGTTAAATATGTATCTAAATAGAGAAGTAGTACATGGAATGTCCAAGTGTTGGCAGATCATCTCAAATCAGAGTTCGGATGGTGTTTGGAGTAAATTGAGCGAGGAAAATGACATACTCACTCAAAATGGATTTTAGAAAGTCAGAAAGAGGAAATCTTAATCCTCATTCAAAATGCTCGGCAAAAACACTAACAAAACCCTCCAGAGGTCGGCTAGACACCTCACCAGGCAATGGAGTTCGGGCTCCTATATCGGGAGGAATGAAACTTTGTTTTGCTAAATGCTCTACTTTATTATACGAGAGAATAGAATCTAATGTGTCTAACTTAGATGTAAGCTCTTGGTGAGCTTCCGAAGTACCCCCTACTTCAATATTTTTGTTAGCAGTATCAACTGCAGGTTTGGATGCATTAGTAGGGAGGTCGGTTTTGTGGCTTGGTCGTGCGGTACTCTGATCCGCAGTTCGGCTTTCTATCATCCTAAGTTCTTTTGGAATACTAGTGGCTGAGTTTGGTGAATTAGGACTACCTAATTCACCTGACCTAGATACAGAATTAGTAGCTGACGATGAATTAGAGTGTTAAGAAATGGACATACTTACTTGTTGAAAGGGATGAACTGAGTTCGGAATTATACTTCTACTCGGAGGAATGTTTAGTCCGAGCTAGGCGATCTAAGTGCTTAGAGAAGTCCAAGTGCAGAAGGTGAAGTCTGCATGATGAAGATGGGGCTATTTATAGATACCTCATGGGCTAATGGGCTGGATAATCTAAGCCGTTTTCTTTATCTTGAGATTCGTGCAAGTATAGTTGGCGACGATTCCGTGGTATTTGTACAAGGTTCGGAGTTCGGTGTGTCATTTGTTATTCCAATTGACTGCACAAAACTCAACCGAAATGGGGCTAAAGTACCTTGATGGCATATTCTTGATGTGTGTACAAACGGAGGTCGGATGCAGTATAAGGTCTTCTGATCACAACATATGCATGTTCTATGATTAGTATCACAAGCTTTGATATTTCGATTACAATTATACAAACTTCCGGAGGTCGGAAGCAAATGTATTTGTTTTAAGATTCAATGGGCAATGGGCTTTTGGAGCTCAAAGAATATACCATGAAGACAAGGTTATGCATTTCGCGTATTTTGCACCATGAAGACAAGGTTATGCATTTCGCGTATATCGCCGCAACTTGTCCGAGCTCGGTTTAGACCATTCACAAGTGCAATAATCATGATTGAGAACTACGGAGTTCGAAATTCTTGTGTTAAGTGCCAAGATAGTTTCAATATGCTTGGGGCTTGGTAAGACGGTGTTTGGAGATCGGACAACATAATGAGTGCGGGAAATGGAAATAACATTGATCAGATCGGATAAGATCTAAGGGATTCTCAACCGATCTGAGGGGCTATTGATATGGGTTGAATTGTAATAGGACTCTTCTTGTACAAATCTTATCCGAACCCGAGTTCTTTGGGATAAGTCTTCTGATGAATTGAGGAGTTCCAATCTTACTGGAATTCTACCAGGTATGACTCTATAAAAGTAACCTTATTATCACCTGGTAAAGGGTTACTTTCTCTACGACTAAAATTACGTATTAAGCTTGTTGATCAGGGTCCCAAACTGACTTGAGTATCGGAGCATACTCCCTGGTATAGCCCGGGGGTATTTCTGACATCTGTGTTGCATGTCTTCTAGAGTACAGTTGATTATACCAGGTGCACATGACCTTGGGGAGACCTCACAGCACTTGGTGAAATCTGACTTTATCAGTTGGTATTAGTATAAATAGGTTTGTGAGAAACCTTAATTTAACTTGGCAACATATAAGTAGAAATAAGTTTCTCATAAACCTTTAACTTGGCAACTGACATTGGTCTATTTACCTGAGAATTATTACATTTGCAGGAAAATTTGCCTATCCTGTGAAGAAATATATGTTGTTGTATATGTTGCGACATAGGCTAAGTTTTGTATGAGTGCATCGACACCAAATTGAGTTGGTGATGAAGCTCAAAATTGTCGAGTGAATCCACGTTTTCTATACCACAACTCATTATAAGGATTTACAGGCACTATCCTATGAAACGGTTGCATATATGCGACGCATCACGTGTATGTGAATGAAATTTATACACAAATATGTGATATTGATTAATATATATGCGTTATACGCGAATATATTTTAAATTATATGCGAATAAGGAACATATTAGTGAACATATATACGTTATACGCAAATAAATTCTAAGTTATAAACGAATAAGGAAGATATTAGTTAACATATATATACGAATAAATCTTAAGTTATAGGCGGATAAGAAAGATATTGGTTAACATATATATGCGAATAAATCCTAAGTTATACATGAATAAGGAAGATATTGGTTAACATATATACCTTATACGCGACTAAATCAAAAGTTATACACTAATAAGATATTGGTTAATATATATACCATATGCATGAATAAATCCTAAATTATATGCGAATAAAGAAGGTATTTGTCACGCCCCGATCTCTGAGAATGTAACACATCATAATTATAGAATTTATTCTATAACTACAAGGCTCAATTAACTAATTGATAAACTTATAATAAATCCATCTTCAAATTTAAAATAATGAAACTTTAATATTTAGTGCCGAATATTTATTACAATCCATAAAATACATAAATGTAGTTCTCTAATTTCTCGCCATAAAAGCTACACGAGATAAATGACTTTACTAATCAATGTCTAGAACTTATTACAATCCTTAATTCTCACAATCATCAATTCAAACTGCCTGATATATCATCTTCTTCAACATGGTCAAACTCACTATCCAACTTTTCAATGTCATCATTTGTAACAAAATTTCACAAAAGTGGGGTAAGCGATAAATCGGTCAGCAAGTGGTCACGAATTTCTTCTACCGAATCATACATGTTATAGTACATATACTTTTTACAAAGTTATCCAACAATTTCTAAATTCAAACTTTAACTTTCCAAAATTTCTTCAAGAAAAACCATATCTATAGCAAGTGACTCATTTTCATTTGAATTCCATTGAATCAACAAATTGAAACGTATGCACAATACTACATACTTTTTACAAAGTCATCCAACAATTTCTAAATTCAAACTTTAACTTTCCAAAATTTCTTCAAGAAAAACCATATCTATAGCAAGTGACACATTTTCATTTGAATTCCATTGAATCAACAAATTGAAACGTATGCACAATACTACAATATATTCAATTAAATCTAAGATAAACAATTCAATATGCAATCAATGGTTCATCGATTATGTTGATAGGTAGATATTAGTATTCACGGCACTACGTATACATAGCCTAGCAATTTATCCGGCTAGGGCGGCCAAAAGCCCGTCGGCTCAATACAATACAATGCAATGGTCCTTTGAATACAAGGACGAATCAAAACATATATGTCTATTCCATTAGCGCAAGATCACTACAAGTCAATTGATGAGTTTACTTTCTCAAGTAAACATTATATGCAATTTCATTGTCATTTATGCAAGTCATTTCAAACAAAGTCACTTACCTATAGTTTTATAAACAAAACAAGAAATTAACATAAACACATATGATCCAACTTTTCTATTTAATCAAAATATGTTTCATATTGACAAAGCATTTTATTTCAAAAATATAGAAGAAATTTGAAACCACTTACATCTCTTCCAATAACTCTAAACTTGATCTAAAGTTCCTTGATTTGGTCCAATTTCATCCAAGCCTTGCATGAAATTTGACGTAGTTAGGTAGTTGCCAAAACACAGACAAAAATATGATTTGGAATATTTACCACAACTAGACAAAAAAAATAAAAATAGAAGTATCTGATGTAGAGAAGAAAGAGAGAGAGAGAGAGAGAGAGAAATCTTTATCAAAGTTTGTGAAATAATTAAGGTTGTCTTGCACTTATTTGTAGCTGAACAATAACATTTGAATCTTACTTATCTTATCATAAAATTTTCAAATTCTATCCTTATCAAATATTTGAAATTTAATATTATCATTATCTTTAAATCAAATATTTGAAACATAATCATATCATTATCCTTAAATCAAATATTTGAAATTTAATTATATCTTAATATTTAAATCAAATATTTGAAACTTAATCCTATCCTTATATTTAAATCAAATATTTAAAACTTAATCATCTACTTAAATCAAATCTTTAAAATATAATCATACTTTATATTTAAATCAAACATTTGAAATTTAATACTATCCTCATATTTAAATTTAAAACTTAATCATATACTTATATTTAAATCCCAACATATCTATCTTAAATGAATTCTAACAAACACAGTTACTTTAGTAATTAAATACTAATGAAACCTAACAGAATACAACTACTCGTGATAATTAAACAACAATATGTACCTTTAACAAATTTTAACTTAAAATCTTCAACGAATCTATTAAAGGACATATTTTGTAAATTCTAACATATACACGTGTAGTAATTAACCCGCAAAGAATCCAATCTTAACTTAAAAGAAAATCTTGTCTTAAACTAAATTTTAACAGAAAACAACTATTCCAATAAATAATACCGTGTGAAAATAAATCCTACCGTAATCTTAACAACCTTATCTTAAATGAATCCTATCATTAAACAATTACCCGTAGTAATTAAATATCAATGTTTTATAACATAAGGCAATTACTATTAGATAATAATACGTAACCAATCTTATCATAATTTCTATAAAATTTTAACTTATCCCTAATCTAACGATAACATAAACTATTATTTGTAGGTAAAAACGTGGGAATATTATAGTATTGGTTAACATATATACGTTATACGCGAATAAATGTTTCATGAATAAGGAAGATATTAGTTAATAAATATACGTTATACGCAAATAAATTATAAGTTATACGAAAATCATAAACATACTTGATTAATATTCATATGCTAATATTTATACCAATTGAAACAATTGATAGACAATACGCCATAAATATTATACGTTATACACGCAAATTGTAATACACTTGCGGGTGGGGCGTCATTAAATCCTTTTGGGAAGGATTTATACCACAAGTTATTGGTTGAAACTAGTCCCTTCAGTTCATCCAACATTGGAGGACGAGTTTGATGCACTTACATTTCTCGACTTCGTTAGTGGGCGAATGATATTACAGTTGTGGTTAAATTTTGCATATAGTTTTTTGGAAATATGTTAGTTGGTTCACTAAGAAGAGTCAATGGCAGTTTTTAGTGGTCTAAATTTGCAAGATCCAATTATCATAGTTGATACTGATAACATAGAGAAAAAGATGCTAGGGATTTCTTATTGACGTGCATAAAGTAAATATGAATACAATAAAGAGTATATATAGCTAGGGATTACAACGAAAACAAAATAGACTAAAGGACTATTAGATAAATATAGCTAAGCTAATATCCCCCCTCAAATTCACGATGGTACAGCGACAAGCATTGATAGTTTGTCAGATAGGAAACAAAATCGCGAAGCCGAGTGTGCTTTTGTAAACATATCAGCAATCTGCAGAGAAGAAGGAACGAATGGCAATGTGATGGTGCCGATCTGTAGGTGGTGGCGAGTGACATCACAATCAATCTCGATATGTTTGGTTCGTTCATGAAAGACTGAATTTCGTGCAATCTGAATAGCACTCTGATTATCAAAATGTAGCGGAGTAGGGTGACAAAGAGAAATACTCATATCAACAAGCAACCGACGTAACCAAATAATTTCACAGGTAGTCGAGGCCATGGCACAATACTCAGCTTCTGTAGATGACCGAGAGATGACATCTTGTTTCTTGCTCTTCCATGAAATAAGCGAGTCACCGAGGAAAATACAAAATCCAGTGGTCGACTTGCGGTCCGTAGGATCACCAGCCCAATCCGCATCAGAGTAAGCACGCAACTCTAACGAAGACGTAGAAGGAAACAAGAGAATATGAAACTGAGTCCCCGAAGGTACCTGAGAATACGAAGAGCAGCAGCCCAATGAACTGTAGTAGGGGCAATGACAAACTAACTAACCACATGAACAACATGTGCAATGTCTGGGCGAGTCACTGTAAGATAAACTAGGCTGCCTACAATGGTACGATAGAGACCAGAATCCGCCAAAGGAGTGCCATTCGACAGAGAGTATCTAGCATTGGTCTCAAGGGGAGTATTAACAGTCCTGTTGTCAGTAAGTCGAGCATGCTCAAACAAATCAGCTATATATTTTGATTGAGATAAGAGATAGCCTTTTGGAGAATAGGTAACCTCAATTCCCAAAAAATAACGTAGCATACCCAAGTCTTTCATAGCAAAGCAACGGGCCAACTCATACTTCAAAGATTCAATACCATCATAATCATCATCCGTAATAATCATGTCATCAACATACAAGGATAATAAAATACGACCTGCTGTTGTACGCTTGACAAATAAAGCTGAATCATAGTGACTAGGAAGGAAGCCAAGCGAAGTGATCACCAGAGAAAACTTCTCAAACCAGGCACGTGGTGCTTGTTTGAGACTATAAAGAGCTTTGCGAAGCTTGCAAACTTCACCAGGCTGATGAGCGACACCAGAAGGAGGCGTCATATAAACTTCTTCATGAAGATCGCCATTCAAGAAGGCATTCTTAACATCCATCTGAGATATTCTCCATCGGCAAACGGAAGCAACTGCGATCAGAGTGCGAATAGTCATCATTTTTGCAACAGGGGCAAACGTTTCTTCATAATCTATACCATACTCCTGAGAATAGCCTTTAGCAACAAGCCGAGCCTTGTATCGCTCAATGGATCCATCTGATTTGGTTTTAATCTTGTAAACCCAACAAGAACCAATGGTATGTTTTCCAGATGGCAGTGGAACCAAATCCCATGTATGAGTCTGATGGAGAGCAGTAAGTTCCTTAGCCATAGCAGCCTGCCAAAGAGGATCACGAACTGTCTATCTATAGGACAAATGCTCAGAAAGTCGATAAATAGAGGTAAAAAAGGAAGCAAATGAAGTAGAATAAGAGGAGTACTCAAAATCGGGGAGTTTAGTCAACTTACGAGTGTGAGTGGACTCACGCAGAGGAGGATTATCCGCAATCTCATCCAACAATTGGGTGGTCGTAGGAACAGGGACATGGGAGGTGTATACCTCGTGAACCAAAGTATCAGATAGAGCTTCATCAGGGTCGGTATCGAAAGGATCAATACGAACCAGATCTGACTGTGTTATATGATGTGAACTAGCAGGAACAGAGAAGAATGAAATATGCTCTAAAAACACAACATGACGCGAGACATACAATTTTTGACTAACTGGATCAAAACAACGATATCCCTTTTGACCAGCACCATAACCCAAAAAGACACATAAGGTGGACCGAGAAGACAATTTATTACGCTCAACATGTGGTCGAAGAACAAAACAACTACAACTAAAGACGCGCAACGAGGAATAATCAGGTGAATAACCATACAACTTTTCAAACGGGGACAAACTTGAATTATGAGATATTGGAATTCTGTAGCGGTAAGTACTGCTTCCCCCCAAAATACACTAGGAACTTCGATTGACAACAAGAACGAACGAGCTGTTTCAACAAGATGGCGCGCGATGTTTTCTCTCAGTAACACCATTTTGTTGAGGAGTGTCTGTACACGAAGTTTGATGGATAGTCCCATCAGAAGCAAGTAACTGAGAAAAATTGTTAGAAGTGTATTCACCCCCCAAATCACACCGAAAACATTTAATAACAGATGAGTGTTGGTTTTTCACAAGAGCTCGAAAGTTACTGAATATGGTAAGGAAATCAGACCTGCGTTTCATAAGATAAACCCAAGTATAACAAGTGAAATCATCAATAAAAGAGACATAATATCTAGATCCTCCTTTGGTGGATACAGGAGAGGGTCCCCACACATCAGAATGCACAAGATCAAATGGCGCAATTAAAAAAGAAATACTTTTATTAAAAGGCAAGGCTGAAAATTTAGCTAGTTTACACCACTACAATCAGAAATATCATGACAGTCTAAATGACCTAAAGCTCCTATAGACACTAAAAACTTTAAACGAGACCCAGAAACATGTCCTAAACGAGAATGCTAAAGATAAAAATCAGAAGATAAACGACTCAAACAAAAAGACGACAAATCCACACTAGAGGCAGCAATATCATATATTTTTAACTCATCCAAAACATAGAGTCTCCCTTCCCTATGGCCTGTTCCAATCATCTTCTGAGATCGCGGGTCCTGAACAAAACAATTGGTAGAGGTAAAAAAACTAAGAGGTCAGAATCATACAATTGACTAACAGATGCAAGATTTAAAGTGAAACTAGGAATATGGTATACGTTTGAAAGAGATAAACGAGATGTGTGAACAGAGCCAATTCCTGCCAATGGCATTGGAGTACCATCAGCGGTCATGACAGACAAAGTGGAGCAGAATTAACAGACACAAAAGAATCAATATCAGGAGACATATGATGAGAAGCGCCTGAGTCTAAGATCCATAAAGGAGACGATTGAGCAGAATTATCAGACAAACCTTTAGGAGAGGAGGCAGACATGGTATGAGGCTGTGAAGCAAGGAACTGCTTAAAATGCTCCATCATATGTGGATCCAAGGATGGGGCAGCAACTGCATTATTGGACTGAGGTAGGCGATACGTCCATGGAGCAGTCTGTGGCGGGCGTTGTTATTGAAGTGGTTGTTGTTACTGCTGTTGTTTGCCTTTACTCAACAATTTCGGACACTGAGCCTTCCAATAACGCTTCTGTTTGCAGAAAGCGCATTCATCCTGAGGTATCTTAGAAGCTGGTCTGTTTCGGTTGCCAGGCGAAGACAGTTGTGGAGCAGCAAAAACGGATGGAGGTGTAGGTGGGACAGACCACGTATTTGCTTTAGACTTAAGCCGAATCTCCTCTATTAAAAGTTCATGAAACACATAATCAACAGACGGAAGAGGAGAATGATGTAGAATTGTGCCACGCAATCCCTCAAAATCTTTTCGAAGAGCCATAAAAAATTATACCAGGCATTATTCTTCCCTACGAGCCAGATATGGTTCAAATTTTCGCAGCTCTGCAGACTCAGTGAGAGCCAACTGATCCCAGAGATTAGACATGGCAGAATAAAACTCCTGAACACTCATATTATTTTGCTGAAGTGCGCGAATATCTGCCTCCAACTGATACTGCTTGGTGAAATTAGATTGTGTGTACAATCTAGTCAGATGATCCAAGACCTCTTTAGCCGTCTCATACTTAGCCAACTGAACACCAATAGAGTGGGTAACAGAATTGTTAATCCACGTAATAATCTTCGAATTATCAGCCTCCCAACTATCGATCAAGGCTGCATAAACGGTCGCCTTATCGTCTATAGGTTTAATCCGCACACCTGTAACATAGTTCCACATAGATTTTTCACGCAAGAAATTCTTCATAACGTAGCTCCAATACCTATAGTTTGGACCATCCAATTGAACACTAATCGACTGAAGTGAATCATCCTTACGACTAGCCATGATGAAAGAGGCACAAAAAACAAAACTCCCAAAAACGAAATCAACATATTCGAAATGCCCAAAATCAATAGAACCCAGACAAACCAATGGAAGCAAAAACACCACAAAACCGAAATCAACAGATTTGAAATACCCAAAATCAATAGAATCCAGACAAACCAACATAAGCAAAAAACAAATAAAAGGGAAAATGGAAATACCACAAAAAAAAATTTTCAATCAAGCAAAGAGAATCCGCGAAAGCTGTGGATTGGATTATAACTTCTTCAATCAAGCAAAGAGAATCCATGAATGGTGGCTCTGATACCATGATAACATAGAGAAAAAGATGCTAGGGATTTCTTATTGACGTGCATAAAGTAAATCAGAATACAATAAAGAGTATATATAGCTAGGGATTACAATGAAAATAAAATAGACTAAAGGACTATTAGATAAATACAGCTAAGCTAATAGATACATGAGGAAAAGATTTATTTTGTCCCAAATACTTGACCTTGATATTGTGTTCACAAGCGCAGCTTCCCTGTTGTGGGCAGTACAACATCTCGTATATATATGGAAAGTCTATTCTAGTTATGCTCCCTATAAATAACACTTCACACGACACACAAAAGGTTGGATTATGAATTGATGGTGTTTATTTGACAATTCAATTGCAGGTTGCAATTCATCGATTTTGGAGTTTACTCATTGACGAACTCATGATTTCAATTAGCTGAACTCATAGCATGTGCAGTTCTCAACTTCATTATTAAGGTTGTGATAATCAATTGATACTTGTCAATTCAACTTAATACTTGTAACATTTTCATAGTTTTGTTGGTCTATAATTAGCAGGTATCACTTATGTGCTTATGCTTTAATTGACAAAGCAAAGAACTCTTACGAGAGGAGTAAAAACCATGAATTGAAAAAGAATTGTCTTTGTTGGCTAAGTGTTCCTTTAGTTTTGTTTTATCAATAAAATGTGAAGTTTGGCAATTCCAGTATATGTTTACATTGTTTTGATAAAGTTTACTCAAATTTGTGTATAAATAGGTCATGGGAATTTTTTTTTATAAAATTTTGTTAAATGTGAGGAAATTTTATACTAAAATTACCAACTCAACATTTAGATATAATAGTATTCAAAACTTGTAATTACACACAAACGGACACCAAATACACACGCATAAACACTTATTGGGGAGGTCCTATTCTTACAGATAAGTTGTGGTACAAACCCTTAAAAATGACATGTGATAGTAATCTTTGTAGATAACTTGTGATATAATCTTTGTGCCCCCAGGTCTACTTTCATATTTGTATGAATTGGGGAGATCCTATTAAGTTAGATTTTCTATAATATAAAGCGAGCCTAATTCTCAATATTTATGAAGATCTGTAGGGCAATATGGGGAATATCTTAATCTCTCTTGAGGTTTTGCAACACAACGTTTTTGAGTTCTTCGGTAGTGTTCTCGAGCTCTTCTATAGTGTATTTGATTTTGTCTTCAGTGAATAGATGAATTATGGTACGTTTAGAAGTCGATGATGAGTTCTATAGTTCCTCAATATTTCTTTTAACACTTGAGTAAAGAAATGATGAACTACTGATAAGTCAGTTCCGTACTGACTTATAGGTTATAAATACTGGGGCTTTTGTATGAATTTAAGATGGAAATCTTACTTGTTGTGTGCTAAATGTGCATAAAGTGATAATTGTTGAGATTTTGAATAAGTGTGGAAAATGTTGTACAAATGATGTGATTGTTGCATGTATTGGAAGTGAGTACACATTTTGGCATAACTGTCTCACAATTCTTAAGCAAGCACACATGAAGTCCCATAGCAAAGCACACAAGCACATCGCACATCAATCGCACACAATTCACACATACAGCATGCACAACACGGTGCGGGCCACGGTGCGCCCGCTCCATGCACACACAACACAGTGCGGGCGCTGTGGTGTGCCCGTACCATGCACACACAACACAGTGCGGGCGCCGTGGTGAGCCCGCACCACACTCGCACAACATTGCCACAGTTCACGAAAATGGTCATAAGTTTCCCATTTTAGCTCCAAATTGAGTGATTCAAAATGCTATATTTAGCTACGAGTCTTGTCTACAATGTTGATGTTTTATGTTTTCTCAGACTCGACGTGAATCATGGGCTAAATAGGGAAGGAAAATGAAGCATGTGAAATCGCTCACCCATTGCTCGCACACAATCACACCAATTCATGCACACACTCACTACACTCGCACACTTACACTAATTCCATGCATTTCACTACACTCACAACCATTTGCACACATTCACTCGCACACACTTGCACTCATTCATGCATTCACTTGCACACTTGAATTCATTCATGCATTTACTTGCACACTTGCACTAGCTTCATGCATTGCACTCCACACCTATATAATACTTAGCATACAAGGTCACACAACCCACACAAGCACGAGGCACTAGCTTTAGAGCATACAAGCAAGCACTCACACAGTATTCATTTGATCACCAAGTGTTCGATAGAGTTCAATATTAATGCTTAAGCTATGCTGGACATATAACCTCACCATATTTCATACTTGGTTCTTGTAGGATGCGTGGACGCACAACCATGATGGTCATGACACACTACATGAAGGGAAGGCACGAGTAGAAATCTCAATATCTAGCAAAAACTTCCAGCTACCATGATTGTGACGCGTCCACCAAGGGAAGCTATAAAAGACACAGAACACAACAGATAATGGGAAAAATTGAGAGAGAAAAGAGGGCGGCCGCACAAGAGAATAGATTAGTGTTCTGAGTTCTTAGGTTAGATTAGGATTTTCTCTCTCTTCTCCCTCTCACCTCTTACTGTCTTGAGGGTTAGACTTATAGATCTTGACTTAGTTGAGACAATTGAATTGAATTTATCTGTGTTCATCACTATTTTCTGTTCATTACATGTTTAGATTCAATGGGCTACATGACATCGTTCTAAATCTATATCTGATCTGCGGTACCCACTGAGATCAATGTGGATCTACCAAAGGAAATTGAGTCCAACATGAATTGAGCTAGGAAACATTCTTGTGTGAGTCTCAAGATCTGATTGCTTTGTGATCTCACTTGTGCGGTACCCACTAACAAGTGAGATCAATTTAATAGAAAAAACTTGAGATCATTCTGGTAGAACAATTTGAACGCTTAAATTAGTTAGCTGCCCTACCAAGGGAGATGACTGAGAATTGAACTAGGATTGTTGTGCAGAGTGGGGATCTGGGGTCCTAATTTGTGCCAAGAACTTGCCCTACCAAGGGAAGTTTGAGGAGTCTGTAGAGTGGAATTATGAGAACCACCAGGTTAATCGATTTCATGACACTAGCAGAATAGTCCCCTCATGCATGTACACAAGTCAATGATACTAGGAAGAGATCCGTACATGTTGAAATTCCTCAAGACAATGCCTGCATACTAACCCTTTGCATTTAGTCTTATTTTGCATTCATTCTACTAAGCATGCATTTGTCTTTGTTCCTTCATCTCAATTCTTGCATCTCTAGTGTCAAGTGAACAATTGGTCTCTGAACAACCAACCCTTCTCTGTGGGAACGATCCCTCTCACCGCTACTACAGTAGTGTTAGGGTATTATTGAGAAGTACGTGATAATCCTGTCAATTTTTGGCGCCGCTGCCGGGAAGGCACGGTTGTGAGAGATTGTTTGTTTTCTTGACTTGTTAGTTTTCGTGGTTTTGTCATTCTGTTTTTGTGTTGTTTTCTTCTTTTTTATGTGTTAGTAAATTTCATTTTTTGTTCTTCTGTGTTCTAGTCTGCTATATTGAAGTTGTGGTAAGTGCAGGGGATTTGGAAGTTATCTGAAATTAAATTGTGCATGCCATAATAGATCAAATATATTTTTGTTTGTTGGTGATCATCTTGAGCTTAATCATATTGACCCACCAAATGTGGTGGATGACACACATCCACACTCTAGACTATTTGATGCCTTCTTCCCATTGGAGTGTTGGGAGTCCCTTGAGTCTCAATTGGTTGATTTGAATTGTAAATTAAGTTTTGTTCAAACTACTTGGGGATATATTGTTGCTCACTGCAGGAGCTATGTTGAAATGGTGTTTGAGCATCATAAAGGCTATGAAGGGCCATGGCTAATCAAAGATCAAAGCAATGAGTTGTTGGAGACTTTGGATGCACTTATTGAAAAAAGACAATCAAGGTTGGATTCAATGAATACAACTTGGAGACACAGTGAGGTAATATTCGGTAAAACTTTTTCTTCTCCATGCATTATTGAAGGGAAGCACTACTCAAATATTGACTTGAGTAACAATAAATTTACATTGCATGAGGACATTGTCAATATAACGGGTAGTTGGAAAAAAGCAATTTCGTTCATGAGATATCTTGACCTTCAAGAGGATTTTGATGTCTTTAGACCTTGCATATATGCTTCTCATGTTGATTTCCAAACTTGTGAACAAAAGTTTCCGAGTTGTCAATATGTTGTTTTAAATGATGAGAATTTGATGATTTCTAAAGAAGTAACTATCATAGTGCGATCTTGATTTGTTGATGCATACATTGATGAGCTTATTGTTGAGTTTGATAAATCATTGTGTGCAAAGCCATTTTTTGAGTCTTGTAGGGAAGAATGGATTAGTAGAGATGAGACACAAATGCTTCCAAGTGAAGTTGAACCATTGGAAATCCCAAGACTCATAATGAAAGAAGAAGAGGAGGTGCCTACCTTGGAGGAACAACAATGGTACAAGGTGGAATTCATAGAAGTTGTTCCTCAAGTTCATGAGCTCAAGCACCTTCTCAAGAAGTTGCAAAATGTTCCCTACAAGAAGTATAGGAGTGCTTATGAAAGGACATTTTTCTGGTATAGAGATGGATACTCTGAATCTTGAAGAAGAAGGCTTCATGAATAAAGTCTAGCTGGACACTGAATAAATCCAGAATTACTGACTCTACTTTTCTTGAATAAATTGATGTTTGAGTTTTTAATTTATTTTTGCTCTGTTTACGTAGTTAATGTTTTATCTTGTGTGCAGGAGCTTTAAACAAAAGTCTCTGAAATGCTAAGTGTGGGATTGTTGTCAAAGTGCTAATAACAAGACACATTATACACCACCATGACCCAAGGTCATGGTGTGGCACTAACTTGCACACCTTACTCTACTCTCTCCTGCACATCACAAACTGCAACTCACACACGCACAGTCTATTATGTAGCACCACCACTTTAACACCAACCATCCAACAAGTCGTTGTTCACTCATATTGGTACAGTAGAAGGTATGACCTCATTCCCTTGTGATTTATTGAATTCTATTCTTGATGGGAAATAACTTCTTGAACTTTCATGGTCTTACGTGATATGAATACTGTCTAGTTGGTTGGGTTTTCATACGGATTATAAAAAAAATGTGAAGTGGTAAGCTTGTGTGAAGTTAAAAACTTCTTGAACTTTCATGGTCTTACGTGATATGAATATTATTGGGACGCCTTTATTGCATGAAGTTCTACTTTGGGATGAAAAGCATGGTGAGAGTGCTTACATGAATTTATGTTCTATACTTTGTATAGTGAGTTGTGATTGTTTTTATGCGAGGATTTATGAGTCCAAGTGTGGGGGTCTTCAAGTGCAAAGGCTAGACAAAAGAAGAGCCAAAGCTGTTGAACATGGTGCACATGGAGATTGAAGGACCACAGTCATGAAAGGGAAATTTGAGGACAAATGCACTCAAACCAGCAAACATTGGATGTCACAGTCTACAAACATAAGGGATTTCCTGAACCTATTCTTAGCATACACGGTCGCACAACCCACACAGGCACGAGGCACTAGCTTTAGAGCATACAAGCAAGCACTCACACAGTATTTATTTGCTCACCAAGTGTTCGATAGAATTCAATCTTAATGCTTAAGCTACGCTGGACACGTAACCTCACCATATTTCATGCTTGGTTCTTGTAGGACGCGTGGACGCACAACCATGATGATCATGACACACTACATGAAGGAAAGGCACGTGGAGAAATCTCAATATCCAGCAGAAACTTCCAGCTACCATGATTGTGACGCGCCCACCATGGGAAGCTATAAAAGACACAGAACACAACAGATCATGGGAAACATTAAGAGAGAAAAGAGGGCGGCCGCACAAGAGAATAGATTAGGGTTCTGAGTTCTTAGGTTAGATTAGGATTTTCTCTCTCTTCTCTCTCTCTCACTTCTTACTGTCTTGAGGGTTAGACTGTATAGATCTTGACTTAGTTGAGACAATTGAATTGAATTTATCTGTGTTCATCACTATTTTCTGTTCATTACATGTTTAGATTCAATGGGCTACATGACATCGTTCTAAATCTATATCTGATCTGCGGTACCCACTGAGATCAATGTGGATCTACCAAAGGAAATTGAGTCCAACGTGAATTGAGCTAGGAAACATTCTTGTGTGAGTCTCAAGATCTGATTGCTTTGTGATCTCACTTGTGCGGTACCCACTGACAAGGAGATCAATTTAATAGAAATGACTTGAGATCATTCTGGTAGAACAATTTGAACGCTTGAATTAGTTAGCTGCCCTACCAAGGGAGATGACTGAGAATTGAACTAGGATTGTTGTGTAGAGTGGGGATCTGGGGTCCTAATTTGTGCCAAGAACTTGCCCTACAAAGTTTGAGGAGTCTGTGGAGTGGAATTGTGAGAACCACCAGGTTAATCGATTTCATAACACTAGCAGAATAGTCCCCTCATGCATGTACACAAGTCGATGATACTAGGAAGAGATCCGTACATTATTGAAATTCCTCAAGACAGTGCCTGCATACTAACCCTTTGCATTTAGTCTTATTTTGCATTCATTCTACTAAGCATGCATTTGTCTTTGTTCCTTCATCTCAATTCTTGCATCTCTAGTGTCAAGTGAACAATTGGTCTCTGAACAACCAACCCTTCTCTGTGGGAACGATCCCTCTCACCGCTACTACAGTAGTGTTTGAGTATTATTGAGAGGTACTCGATAATCCTGTCAACTACCGACTATCCTAATTCGACAGGAAGACCTGCACCACAAATGTTAAATAAACAAGTCAGACAATACTAGAGCATCCACTTTGATGATCAAGTCAACATTTATGTTAAACATAATATATAAGTAAACATAAGTAGTTGGTCACTAAGTTATGGTAGAATAAAAAATTGTATCACTAATTCTACCAAAATGTATCACTAGTGACAAAAAACGTAAATAGAGTGTTTAGAGTTTAAACTCTTGTCTATTGTGTGTAAGGGCATTTATAGTAGACATACATGTATTAGACTTCTAAAGATGTAGTGATTCTCTTTGTTAGTTCTAGACATAAAGTTACGGATTTCGATAAGGGTTTTTTAATTAGAAAACCCCATTTGAACCTTATTTCAATTTTTGGTTGTCCTCATAATTTGGGTATTTAGGGAAGAGAAAATTTTCTCCTCGTCAATAACCCCACTGGTTGGTTGAAACTTGTCTTAACTAACATGTGATAATGATATCGTTTGGTATACTGTATATAAGTTGTATTCATGTTATCTTTTCATCAACCATGATTGAAATATTTACAAGTCTTTTATACTTAGAAAATTTTTCTAAATTTATTGATATTTTGTGACCAACCTTGACTGTATCACAGTACTTTAGTTTATACTTAGAAACTTTTTCTAAGTTTATTGCTATTCTATTACCAACTTTGATTGTATCACAATTCTTTATCTTATACTTCAAAATTTTCTATATTGTTGCTATTTTGTGACCAACTTTGATTGTATCGTAGTTCTTCATTTTATACTTAAATTTCTTAATTTTCTAATTACAGATGTATTGTATCTCAATTCATAATTATACGCAGGTTGTAACCTTAAATAACCATGGTAGAATAAGTAGTTCCGCATATCTTCAATTACACTTTTGTTTCTTAGACAAAATTTGACATATAACCCTAGTAATTTCTCAAATCTTCGTGTTTTGTGAAACTTGATCATTCTCATATCATTATGTTATATTGTACTTGGTGACTTTCTGGGTCGTCATATCATATTAGATTTGGCGATTCTCATATTATTGTGTGTGTTAGACCTAGTCATTCCGTAAGTCATTCTATCATGTTGGACCTGGTAATTCCCTAGATCATTAACTTATATTTAGACTATGGGTCTGTTTGATAAAACTGAAAACTGACTGAATTTGAAATGTGAAATCTAAAAGTAATAAGTTGCTGAATTCATTAATTTTATATGTTTGATAATACATCTGATTTTTACATCTGAATATTAAAATATATTATGTGAAAATATGTGGTGGAAAAAAAATTTATACCTAGATCATTATCTTATATTAGACTAAAGGTCTGTTTGATAAAACTGAAAACTGACTGAATTTGAAATGTGAAATCTAAAAGTAATAAGTTGCTGAATTCATTAATTTTATATGTTTGATAATACATCTGATTTTTACATCTGAATATTAAAATATACTATGTGAAAATATATGGTGGAAATAATTTATACAGTATGTATAAACATATGGTGTGTAAATATGTATACTATGTGAAAATATGTGGTGTGTGTAAATACATGATTGTGTCAAAATGTGTGTAGTATGTGTAAATATATGTAGTAGGTGAAAATATGTGTAATATGTGTAATATATAAGGGGTAAAAATGTGTCTAGTGTTTGTAAATAAGTGTAGTGTGTGAAAGTGTGTGAAAGTATGTAGTAGCTTTAAATATGTGGTGTGTGAAAATGTTTACGGTGTGAAAATATGTGTAGTAGGTGTAAATATGTATAATGTATAAAAATGTGTATAGTGTGTATAATTATGTGAGAAAAAAAAATTAAACCGTGTTACTTATGTTATATTAAAAATATTTTAAAACTCTATACTTGACCATTATATCAAATTAAGCAAATTAAGTGAGATTTTATAGCTTAAAATTATATCACAATTTTGACTATGTTTTCAGACCTCTTAACCATTAAGATGTGCAACATGCGATTATCAAACAAGCTTAATTGGTTCAGATATGAATTAATTAATTTTTAAATTTAATATGAGTTATCAAATAGGCCCTAAGTGATTCCACAAGTCACCATCTCATGCTAGATCTGGATATTCTCCAATACATCATTTCATGTTAGACGTGATAATTTTCCAGGTCATTATCTCATGTCAGACCTAGTGATTCCATAGGTCATCATCTAATGCTAAACCACATGATTGTCTAGGTCATTATTTCATGTTAGACTTGAAAATTTCCCAATTTATTGTTGGCCCTATATGCAACCTAAGACTTTTTATCAAATTTTCCATGTTAGACTTGAAAATTTCCTAGGTTATTGTTGTCGTCAAAATTAAGACTTTTTGTCAAATTTATGAATTTTCAATATATGGATTATTTTTAGAAAATATAAAACAACTTTTATGAAATCTTTGTTTTCAAAAACACTACATTTTCAACTTTCATTTTTTTTTAGATTCATTTTACTTGAAATTTTGAATGGTTCAATCATTTTATGAGCCAATGTACAACTAGGGTTTGAGGTTGGGAAATTTACCCTAATTTACCTTCTTTCTATTTCTTCAACTTCTTCAAGCTTTCATTTTCATTTTGCACACCTACAATTTCAAGGAAGCCTAATTGAAATATTAGTCTACATAATTATTTGTTAATAATAAAAACAACAAGTAGATTTAATACACTAGGTCTTTCAGTTATCATCTCATGTTAGACGTGGTGAATCCACAAGGCATCGTCTGATACCGAACAGGGTATTTCTCTATGCCATCCTTTGATATTAGACATAGTGTTTCTCAGGTCATCATTTCATCTTAAACAAGATGATTCCCCAAGTCATCATCTTATTAGCCCGTTGTCTTATGTTAGACTTGATAATTTCTCGAATCATCATTTCATTTTAGATCTGGTGATTCCCCATGTCATCATTTTACTTATAAATGTAATTTAAGTTTGTTACATCTATTTTGCGACAAATTTTAACTGTATTACAGTTCACCATTGTAATAACATGGAATTATAACTTCCTAGAACATCATCGTGTTATAGGTCATAACTTTTGACAATTATTTTAGTACTGGCAGTTTCTCATGTCTTTTATAACATTTATAATTTTATACAAAATCTAGCACGAGTTTTGGTGCTTTTTTTATGTCATTGAACCTAATAGTTTTTCAATGTTTATGTGAAGGTTGTGCTTTATTTTGACATTTTCAAGATGAGACTACTATCTTCCTAAGCTTTTCATTTCTAACAATACTTTGAAAAGTTTAGAATGTATACGTATATACATATTTTATAGTTCATCCAAATCATCTGCTCCACCCATGGGAGGAACCAGAGCTAAATTTTAGTGAGAGCTTACTTTAATTTTTTTTGCGATTAAATAAATGTATTTAACAATTAAATTTCTAAAATCACAATCATAAAAACAATAAAAATGTATAAATACACGTAAATGCACTATTGGTTGACACTTGATGAACAATTAGTTTTCGTCATGCGACAAAGAGGAGGTAATTGTATTCTATGTATTTGCATATGTTTGAAAACATTGCAAGATTTGCTCATTTTCAAACTCTTCAATTGGTTTTCGCAATCATGGATCACTAACAATATCATCTAAATTTAATTCTACACGAGATTGATTTTTTACATGTTCACTAACATTAGGCTAATTAGAAGATACACCACTACGGATTCGTTTAGATTTAAAAAGCCTCTCAATGTTCTACATAAATAAACAATTGAAAATAAATTCATTACAATCATTAATTCAATAGCAATTCCCAATTAATTTATAATTAAAATCAATTAAATAAATTAGTAATTCAATCACAATTCACTATTAATCTATAACTAAAATCAATTAAACAAATTAGAGTTTTCTAAACTATGATCTATATCCCAAATCTCTAGTTTAAATTCAAAATCCCTAATATTAGTTCATATTCAAAAACCCTAATCTAAATTCAAAATAACTAAATATTCAATCCATAAAATTCTTAATAAAATTAAACAAATTAACTTAGTAATCAGAGTTAACTTACAATTAACAACATCTAAATAACAAAACTTTAAATAAAGAAAAAAAGTACAACTAGCCTTTCTTGAATACCAAAAATGGAGATGAAGGAAAAGAGACACGAGGAAGAAAAAGAAAGGGAGAAATAAATTTACTTTACTTGTGGTGTGAAACAAATTTTAGATAGACAAAAAATTTGGTGTAACAGTAGTAATTTTTTGGGTTTGGAAACTGGAATTGGGAGATAGGAAGGGTTTGGAAAAGAAGAGCTTGAGAGTTGAGTATACTTCTGAGTTCTAACTGCGACCAACCAGAATGAAAGAAAACATTCTCAGCACATGTTTTGAAGTATTTTTTTTCAAATAAATAATCAAAACGACGTCATTTTGTTAATTGATAACAAAACGGCTTCATTTTGTTAAGTGAGTGCCTTTAAAAAAACATGAAAACAGAAAATTGAAACTAAATGTCGTCTTCTTCAATTTCTTCTCCAACCCTTTGCGGCTCTATTTCTCTCTTGAAGGCTACCAATTCGTGGGGGCTGGCGGTAGCAGCGCTCTTCCTCTCCAAAGTCTTCAGCGAGTTTGGTGGGGGCTTCAGCCCCCTACAGACCACTTGGGTCCGCCCCTAACTTCGATACAGTTGATCTTCAATTTTCTAGTTATGCCTTTAGTAGTTACAACTTTTCAAGTTAGGAATATAACATCTTATAATGTCGAATTGCTATTAGAAAGAATTTTGATGTCTTTAAAAATAAGTAAGACCGATATGAGGTTAAACCATGATAATGATGTGACTTAGCTCCGCACAAAGGGTATATGTTTTTTCTTCGTACATTTTTTTTTTGTATTGGAGTTATGAATTTTGCATATTTCTTCTGCACATTAAGAAGTCCAATCTGCATTGATTCAATCTTTATAAGCAAATACTCTAACAGTGCCGAATCCAAAAATCTGACTTTGGGGGGGAGGTGGCGAAAATGAGTTTTCTCATATATAAAGACAATAATTTTAAAAATTTTAAAACATATTAACTTCTCAAATTAAAATAATATCTAAAATAAAATACATATAAGATGCAATTTATATTTTATCGATGTAGGCATTCGAAAGTGTGTTCGTCTCTCTTTCATATTATCAAAAGCATCTATAATATAATATGTATCAATACTTCTAACAATACCCTTTTCTATATAAGTAATCAATGAATTTGCAAGAAATTCATTTCTCATCTTATTCCGCAATGGTGTTCTAATAAATTTTATAGAAGATAAAACACGCTATGTTGTTGCAGCAAGAGGATATACCATTGATTTTCTTGTTTTCTTCAATACTCAGTACAATTATGAAATTGTAGACAACTTTTACAACTCTTTATTTTGGTCTACTTTAAGTTTAAAAAGTTCCATCTAAAGTTTCAAATGTAACTTTTCTTGTTCCGAAAAATTCATAGAATAATGCATATTTACAAGCTTACAAATATCTACAACTTTAAACAATGAAAAATCATCCATGGGATTAAGAGCACAACTAAACACAAGCAATTCTATTACATTTTTCTGAAATCAGTTTGTAATTTCTTATAATTGAACATCAATAACAGCATAGAAATAATCCACTGCATAGTGATGTTCAAGAGTTACTGGATTCTTTTTTGTTCGATAACGATTGTCACCTGATTTTATCATTGAAATCATATCAGGAATGTCAACTTGATGTTCTTCACAAAATGTCTTCACCTTATTAAACAAAGAATCACATCCATCTTCTCTTAATTGTTGAAGTCTTGCTATTGTTATTGACACCAAATGCATGCATTAACAATATCTTGAGATTGCATTGTAATACTTCACAAAGAATTTTTTTTAAACATATCTATCAAAAAATGTAAAATAAATATAAATTCAAATGATGTAATAACATCAAAAGCACCATTAACTTCACATCGTTGAGTAGATGAACCCTTATCAACATTAATGTCTTCCAAGACTAAACAAGTTAGACAAAATAACTCTATCAAGGTAGAAAGTGCATCATAATGAGAGCTACATCTAGTATCACCTGGCCTTTTCAAAGCTGGAACTTGATTTTTTCCTTTACTTGTCTCAACTTCAGCAAAAGAAACCAAAAGCCAATTTAATTTTAATATTATTATTTATATTTATTACCAAGTGATTAGGAACCTAAAGGGTCACACACAATAGAATTACTTTTTGGGTTAAAATGATTTACATAATTATATGATAATTATAGCATCTATTATACTCTTGCTCACTTTTGGAAAGTGAAGAGAGTTTGGTAATAATTTGTTTCTTGTTTGACAAGACAATCTTTTTGGAAGGTTGTATTATTATATATAGATGCTTAATGTTAGATCAAGATAACACGTACAACTCTCTCAATAAGAAATCATGTAAATAAGAAAATTGTTTTTTTCTTATTAGATTTCTAAGGTGTTGTTTAGAGGGATCTAACTTATTAACCTAACGTTAAAATTAATCCTTCGAGTGTCCCGAAAGTAGTTCGTGTGGATTACCGTTAGAGGCTGGACACTTGTGTAGATTGTTGATAAATTAAACTTCGCTCAAGGATTTCGCTAGCATCTCTCGAGGTATATTTTAAATAGATTATCATTAAAGGCCCTATGGAAATTAATTATAATATAATTGCTATATTTTTCGCTACGTTGTTACTATGTTGATTTTATTACACTGGTGTCAAAGCCTAATTTGATTTATCTATACATAATATACCATATTATGAATGATAAATTGTTTATATATGTATATTGATTTAATTGAGTTGTTTGAGAAATTTTAATTTAAGAAAAGTAGTTTCTTTAATTAATGGGTTGAAATTAGATAATTTTGATTTTTTTCCTTCTTTTAAAACAGTTTGGAAACGGTTTTTTTTTCTTTCAAAAAGAAAAAAAATGGTTGCAGTAATGGCTACAGCACATGAATCAAAAAGAAGAAAGAACACATTTTTTTGAAGGGAAAGTTCAAGGGTAAATTTGACTTTTACGTCCAATTCTTCAAAAAAAAGGTGGAAATGAGAAAGTTTTGTTTTAAGAAACAGCAAGGCAACTACCTAAACAAGCAAGTGGAGTTAAGAAAAGTTTTCTTAGTTACAGACTGATCCTTGAAGTTCATTCTTTTTTATTTGTTGACCAATAATTTTGAAAAATTATATTTTAACCCAAAAGTTTTTAAATAATTTAATTAAATAGTTTCTAATTTGATTAGAAATAATATATATATATATATATATAGATTCATGACAGAAAAATTATATATTCATTTAGTGTAATTATTTGAATAATATGACATATGTAATTTATATTTGATATAAATATGTTATATATTCATTTAATGTTATTATTTGAATAACATGACATGTAATTTTTTTTTGGGGGGCAATACCCTATTGCTGGGTGGGGATGCCAGCCCTTCATTTTATTAATATGTGAGAAAATCCAAATTACAATCAGAATCTCAAGAAATGATACTACTCCTTTACATTTGAAGAATAAATCAAATACATTTAAATCTAAAATTAGGAACAAGTAGAAGATCCAAATTTAAAGCTCCTCTTGCACGCATAGACAGCTGTCGAAAATTCTGATAACAAACATCCTGCTGTAGCGAACAGCCCTCATTAGCTAAAATATCCGCCGGTTGATTTGCCTCCCTAAAAATATGCACAAAAGATACCATACAAATAAATTCCCGTATCCTATCAATCAATCTAGAAATCTTTCATGGAGGCTGAAATTCACCCTTAATTAATTTCACTAGCATAAGAGAATCACTCTCCACATGTACCCTTTCAATTCCAACCAAAAGACAAAGCTGCAAACCAATCAGGAGAGCCAAAGATTCTGCCTGAATATTCAAAATCAATTGAAAGCCCATAGCCCTAGCAGCCACGAACTGTCCATTACTATCCCTTATAATCCCCCCGCCATTTAATACACATTCCTCTCCAATGGGGACTTAACTGTATTCCACATAAATATCCAAATGAAGCCCAAACTTCTTGTGCAAAAACACCATACCCAAATACATGCTCCGTAGTTTCCTCCATTGGGGGATTACATTACACACAAGGGAATGGTCCAAGATGACCCATTCTACATCTCCAAACTGAAAATGACAGTCTTTCATACGATAGCCTCATCATGAAAAATGACACCTTAGATGGAATCTGAGGATGCCATATATTCTTAAAAAATCGTAACGGCTGATTCGCTCACGTATCACCTCATAAGCTGATGATATCTCAAAATTTCCTCCTTGTGACAACATCCAGATAAGGCTCGGCCATTCCCTAGTTCAATATAACTGTACCATTACCTCAATTATATCCGCTGGAAAAATATCACCCAACGTCGCATAATTCCAACCATTATCATAAAACGTTGCCAAATTTGTATAACCTGTAAATGTGGAATATGATTACAGAGCACCCGTAAGCAACACATTATCATGGAACAAATCAACCAATCCATCCCCAATCCTCCAACCTATATGTGGTTCAAACAAATCACGAGCCTTTATAATTCTTTGCCACACTTGAGATGAATTCCATCTTAGAGTCACATATACTGGATGTATGCTCTTGCAATATCTTGCAATCATGAAAGTCGACCATAATGAATTGCCACTCCTCAACTGCCACCAAAGCTTCCCAGAAAACCCCATGACCACATCTTCCAACCTCCTAAACCCTATACCACCTTCCAATATTGGTTTACATAACTTCTTCCAGCCAATCCAATGTTGGCGTCTTGTGTCATTTCCCCCCTCCAAAGGAACCGGGCTATAATTCTTGTCATGCGATTAATAGTCCATTGTGTTGGATTAGATGTCACAAAAATATAAAGAGGTAATGATGCAAGAACATGCTTAATCAGAATAATTCTTTCTTCATAAGATAAGAAATTACTCTGCCATCCTGCAACTCGACTGTGAAAATTGGAAATTAGTCCCTGAAATAGTGTGTTCCTTTTCCGCCCAACATATACCAGACAACCCAAATAAGTGAACAGGAATCCTGAGTGAGTAAAGCCTATTATTCTTGCAATGCTTCTATTAACCATCGAAGGTGTCTTAACTCCTGTGAGAAAACCACTCTTCCTTACATTCACCTTTTGCCCCAAAACCTCTTCATATTCCTTTATCACCTTCAACACCATACATAACGACTTCTTAATCTCAGATGAGAAAACAAGGAGATCATCATATGCCAAAAGCGTAACCCATGGAACATTTCTAGGTAACCGATAAGAATAGAAATCCGGATTGTTGAGCAACGAATTCAAACGTCTCGAAAGATATTCTGCAGAAATAATAAATAAAGTTGGGGATAAAGGATCTCCATGCCAGAGGCCTCTCGTGGACTTAAAAAAACCACATGGTAGTCATTCACCAAGATTGAGAACCAGCAATTAGAGGTGCATCTCCACACCATGTCAATCCAAACTTCTCCAAACCCAAAATAGCACAAAGTCTGACAAATAAAAGACCATGACACCCTATCATAGGCTTTCAGCATATCCAATTTCAAGATCACATTCCCATGTCTAGTTTTCGTATTTATAAATCCCACTATCTCTTGTGCCAATAGAATATTGTCTGTTATAGACCTACCT
Source organism: Ophiorrhiza pumila (assembly GCA_016586305.1). NCBI lineage: Eukaryota > Viridiplantae > Streptophyta > Magnoliopsida > Gentianales > Rubiaceae > Ophiorrhiza > Ophiorrhiza pumila. Next base: position 37,758,676 of record BLIW01000006.1, read on the forward strand.
TTCACGAAAGCACTTTGGGAATCCGATATCAATCATGGAAGAAATTGATTCAATCTAGATGCCAACACCTTTGTGATAGTTTTGTTTAGGACAATACATAAGCTTATAGGTCGAAACTTTCCAAAGTTTTGTGGGTGTTCCACCTTTGGTACAAGGACAATGTTCATAGCGGTAACATTCCGAGGAAGAGTATACCCTTTGAAAAACTCCAATATCACCTCCAACAAATCTTTTTTTATAACGTTCCAAGCAGTTTTAAAAAATAAACTAGAAAATCCATCAGGTCCAGAGGGCTCTCAGCATCCATTCCACAAATCACTGCTTGAATTTCCTACAACTTAGGATGCTCTACCAATGTTGCATTATCCTCCTCAGATAAGATCCTTTGTATGCCCTCTAAAGGCTTGGCAAGACTCAGTAAGCAGATTCTCAAAAAAACTAACCGCATTCTCTCTTATCTCCAACTTGGAATCAGTCCAACGTCTATCTTCCAATCTGATCCCATTAATAGCTGCTCTCATTCGTCTATGTTTAACTGTGGCGTGGAAAAACTTCGTGATTCGACTCATGTAAAGCTCTGCTTTGTCCAACCACAAGTAATTCGACTCATTCACATCCAGATCATGAATTACTTAAGCCTAAATTTTAAATTTAAATTTTAGGATTTCAATAATGAAAAAAAAATCTTCAACATAATTTATCACTAATGAACTCATCAAGTTATAAAAAAGAATATCATTTTTGAAAAGGTAAATTATAAAAAAAAAACTTTCTTGCAATTTGAAAATTTTCAAATTACCTCATCTTTTAAAAACCTACAATTTTCTTTCTTGTGGTTTGAAAAAAAAATGAAATTTTTGATGATTTTGGAAAAATATTGTTAGGCCTAAATGCAACCTAAGAGGGGGTGAATTAGGTTGGACATTTAAAATTCTTTCAATAACAAGTTATGCCACAAAAATGCTTCTTTGAACAATTTAAACAAACACTTGATGTGCATGTGCTTGTTTAGTGCACAAATGCAATAATTCTAATGAAATAAATCTATTCAAGGATTAATCACCACAATTTATCAAATGTAACACAAGAACTATTTTCGCAAGAATAATATTCACATCAAATTAGCACAATAATGAAAGAACTAAAAAAAAGCATAAAAATGGACAAGAGATTTAGAGTGGTTCAACTCTCCCCTTGGATAGTTGTACATCCATTTCCCAAACACTCTAGTTTAGGATTTCCACCTTTTCACTAAAGGGTGATTTCTTCTAGTGGTTAGATCAAAACCACTTTATACAACAAACCTTTGTATGCCCAAACTCTCTAGTTTTTTATTTCACCTACCCAAGCTATTTACCTTAGGATTTCACTCCCTCACAAGTTTAGAGAGTTACAAGAATGTTTACACTCTTTGTAGTGCAAATAATATAATGAAACTCAAAGAATTTTACTCAAGAAGTAATTACAACTCAAATTTAGATCAAGAGTGAAGAAGAACTAGTTAAAGTCTCATATGATGCTCGTAAAAGATTGAAATGATTTTTGCTCAAATATGATATTTTAAAAATATTTTTCACAAGTTTTAACCTCCTTAAATCATGTTTTTACAATTGTATGTGTCCCTACAATTTATAGAATGATCTATGAAGCAAAAAAAATAGACAAAAGACTTAGTTTCAGAAAACTAGTTGTTACTCACATGTTACTCACATGTAACAGTAATTAGGAAGGGTAATTTGGACTACTAGGGTTATTCGAATCTACTTTCTAGAAAACTTAAATTTTTTGCCAAACTAGTTTCGGACGCCCAAAATTTTGGTGTTCTTCCGAACTTATCTTTTTCGTCAATGTTTCATTTTCAAAACACTTTTGTGCAAATAAAAAAATTTTGTGAAATCATTTTTCTCAAAATATTTTTTTTAAAATCTATTTCAATTGAGCCTTTAATAAGTTAAACTTTTCTTGATCTAATTACACAAATTATGATTGAGGATTTCAGCCTAATTTACCTAATTTTTCTTTCTCTCGTGCATTCAACTATTTTCTTCACTTCACCAATATCTTCAAACTCATTTCTTACTTCTTGAATATCTATCATATCAAAAACACTTATAGAAATATTAGCTTATACATAATTATTTGTTAATTATCAAAACAACAAATAGATTTAAGACATTAGGTCTTTCAAAGATATAGTGCAATTTATTTTAAATCAACAATACCACAAAAAAACAAAAATAAATATTTTAATTTCATATATTTTGTGTCTTTTAAAAAAAGTAAAATGATAAAAATGTAGCTTTTTAAACCATTGAAGATAACATAAAAAAAATTTGAAACTGCATGAAAGTTTTTTGGTAATTTACCCTTTCCAAAACTTAAAAAAAAAAGAAAAAAAAAGCACTCCATGCAAAGAAAGCCTATTATTCCTAGAGATGGCCAATGGTTGATTTCTAACCAGAACTGAACTTGCAATTCTAATTCTAAAACTAAAATCGACCTCTTGACGGTTCAAAATCATATCCAGTCCATCTCTTAACAGTTCGGTTATGGTTCCTAAATTTAAAAACCAGAATTGGAACTGCTGGTTGCAGTTTCGATTCGATTCCAAACTATAAATATAAAATAAAAAAATAAAAAAGATGATTAGGCAAACTGGCAGAGGTGTAGGAATTATGAGAGGAGGGGAGAAGGACCATCTACCGCCAAGACAACACAATAAACATAACAAACACAATAAAAGGCCGTTGGATCAATGGTTAAAAATTCAAAATCCAGCTGCATAGTCAAACTCACCGACATCACTATCACCATGCTAGGACAACACAGAAAAAGGATAACACAAAAAAGGCTAACTTTTACCATATTCATCACCGAATCGATGATCAAAACATCAAAATTTGTCACCACACAGCCGATGGCAACACAATCGCCTGAGAATTCTGAGCGACTTGGCTATGGCGAAACATTCCATGTCCAACCATGAGAAAATGAACTTTCCCATGAGAAATTATGGTTGTAAAAATCGTATTGAAATTTTTTGACTAGGTAGAGTAAATGAAGTGGTGGTTGACAGTGTTCAAGGGTGGTTGGCGGTGTTTAAGGGTGTGATGGTGATGTTGTAAGGATGATGGTGATTGGTGCGGCTACGGTGGGTTTGGTAGAGTAGAAGTAGAAGTGGAAGTGGCACGAATAATGTAATAAGAAGGACTAGGTTTAGGGTTACTTTAGGTAGTCACCATCGTCATTTTTAACATTGACGACGATGCCAACTGAGGTCCGTCTTTACTGATATTACACCTATGTTCCAGCAAAATCGTATAGTTAGACGGTCATGCAACTTCTGCCAAAAGTTCATATAACCTCCTTTAAAACGCTGTATCTTTCCAGACATTGTGGTCCTGATAAATTCATGAACATAAGCATAAGGCATGTCTTGAACATATCCATATCCCGAAGCAGTATAACCATAGGATATTGAATTTGGAACTGGTTTTAGGCCATGATCTTTGAGAAATGCAGGAGCTAAATCTGAAGCAATGTCACTAAGACTATGCACCACAAGTTTGCCAGTGGCTTTAGCTTCATCCTGAAAAAAGAAGCAGTTACTAACAAAACTAATTAAGAGCTTTAAAATTGAAAAGCACTTGGAAGATCTCATATCTCATGGTGAAAACTAACCTGAAGTTTCAATATAAGAGAGACCATAGAGATATAATCCTCCACCAATTTCATGTTACTAAATGTACCTATTGAACTATCAATTCGAGAAAACATATCCGTATCCAAATCCTACACTTCTGCTCCAATCTCTTTTTCTAAATTGAAAATAGTGGGCGCACTATTTGCAGCCAGAACTTGGCCTCCCAAGTCATAAATCCTTCCTGTGAGAAAATTAATATGGACATTTTAGAATCATCTTTAGTATTTTCATTCACATTTGTTGTTCCCAAGCCCTTTTCTAGAGGTTCAAAAACTCACACAACTAATATTGTCTTTGCTTAGCTTACTTTAAAGCAATTTTCTTAATGGCTCATGTTAAGGGACAAAACTGATATTGGGGTAGTTTTCTTGATGAACTCATTGCGAATGTGTGTATATATATATGAATCAAATACCTTCAATGTCAACAGATTCACACATTCCTCCAGCAGATTCATATTTCTCAAGAACAGTCGGATTGGTGTAATCAAGCCTTGATAGAGCATATGCAGCAGATAATCCACTTGGGCCAGCTCCGGCGATTGTGATTCTCGATTCAACAGGAAAGCATGGGTGCAATCTTGAAATCAATTCATCCATTGATACTGGTGGATCCATATCCTTCCAACCTTAAGATTCTAGCAAAAAAAAACAAGCATTAATGTCAATGCAGATATCATAATGTGACCTTACCTGCTTCTTTTCCAGGAGTACGACTTACTATAAACTAGGAGCTGCTTGCACATATAATTGATGATAAGAATTCAGTTCACAACTTCCCGTACTGCAAAGTGACAAACTTCCCACATTGAAGATGGCGGTTATTCTGTTTCAGAAGAAGGCAATGCCAGTCCTAAAGCATCAGTCTTATCACACCAAAAAACAAGCCACACAAGCTACAGAAAATCTGTGCATTTTCCAAAAGACTACATTAAACTAAAACTGACAAACCAAAGGACCAGAAAGAGAGATATACATGTTTGAATACAAATCAATGGCATATAATAGCAAAATTATGCAACTGAAAGTATTCAAGAGTTCAAAGTCAATATCTTTCAGAGTTCGGAGTCCAAATGAATCTAGATCATGCCATTACTTTGCTAATTGAACAAAATTTTACCTGATTAAAAGTCTTATCAAGGATAAACCATTTCAAAGATGACTTGGATAATTTTTGGCAAATAGGTTTTGGACTACTTTGTGTTATTGATCAGGTAAGCAAAATATATATGTTACCGTCAAACAAACTTAACAACAGATTTAAGTTTGTCAAGTATAATGATGAAGCATAATAAGAAAGGAGACAGCGCCCGAACCTTGGACAACCCGGCAAAGTTGATAGGCAACACTTCTGAAAATGCTTCTTGACCTTGATCGGGAGTGAGAATAACTGTTTCATCTTCCTTCAACGATATAGCAGTCACACTTTTATTAACAACCTGAAGCTCTGGACCCATTGTATCTAACATAACCTGAAAAGAATGTGGGAAACAATATTCATTTTATACTCTTAAGTAGGCTGATACTTCTACTTGATTGCAGTAAAAAAATCAAATATCTGCAAGCGTACATGCATGAAAATAACATCAAATTCGATGCCGTGGAGAATCATAAAATTTTAGTCAGCCTACTAAGCCTGAAAGATGGGGAAAAGGGCTAATACTCTCCACAATTCTCAACAAGAGATGAGAAACTACACATCGAACTTTTTTTGTTTAATAACATAGCGACAGAAAAAGAGCATGAAAATGATTGGAAGAATGCAAAAGCAGAAGAGGACAAATAGGGAAAACAGTGCAAAGTAATGATGAACAAAAATAATTAAATTGATAAATCAATCAAAACAACAAACTTGATAACGATCTCACCACGCTCCTCACGTAGATTGATAGTTGTTGCGGAATAACGTCCACGATCTTTTCGTAAATCAATTTGAATAAAATCGAATTAATCTATCTTCGTAGACTGACAGTAAGCACGATTATTTGATGGCTCCTCACCAATAAATAACAAGACAGTCGTATGAAAAGAACTCCCTCCTCAGGAATAATCTTCACAAAGTAAATTGAATTTCCCTCCTCAGAAAAACAACTCACATAAAAACAACTCTGTGTTTTCAATTCTCAAAATTCTCGTATCTCCCATTACAACTGATAAAAAGGCCTATTTATAGGCTTATTACAAACCATAAACGAAATAACACATAAAAGGAAACATTAAATAACTTAAAACCCTAGTTTCTAAAAAATAGAAAAATAATTAACATATAAAATTCCCGCACGTCGCGACGTGGGGGATCCCGACGTCGCGACGTCGGGGAACAAACCCTAAAAATAAAAATCACGTCGCTGCTGGACGTCGCGACGCGTGACGATGGACGTCGCGACGTTCATGGACGTCGCGACGTCGGATGAGCTCCACGTCGCGACGTGTTTTTCTGTTTTGCTGTCCACGTCGAAATTCTCTTCTTTCTTACTTTTAGGCCTCCAAACGCGAACCATTCTCCTTAAACACCCCTTGATTCGCTCCAATGACCCCCGAGGCTTTGGTTTGAACTTCAATTTGCTATCATTCCCTCCCCGGTCGAAAGGATTTGTCCTCAAATCTGATCCAACATGCCAAAAATCCTCAACACCAACTCTAGAATGCAGTACCACTGCACACAAGTCCTCGTGATCCCCAGCATCAACTCCCATTGACTACAAAGCATTTAATATCTGACGTTGGTCTTTATATACCTCAGACGGATGTAATGATGCCAGCAAAAACTTGTGATCTTGCCATTTAAAAGCATAGGTATTGTCTCGCCCATGATGCACAACATCTCGATCAAACAACCATGGTCATCCAAGAAGCACATGCCCCGCCGACATTGGCACCACATCACAAAGTAGTTGATCCCGATATGTCCCAATTGCGAAGTCTAGCTTGACTTGTCGAGTAACCTCCTCCGCAGTTCCCACATTAACCCATTGAAGCTTGTAGGGCTTAGGATGAGCAACTGTAGTCAACCCCAACCTTTCAACGAGTAATGACCTGGCAATATTCGTGCAACTTCCACTGTCAATAACCAAACTACACTGCTTACCACTGATAAGACATCGTGTATGAAATAATTGGTGGCGTTTATACTCGTCGTCCGCCTTAGGTTGTGCTGCTAAAACTTGCCTTAACACCAATGCCTCACCGACCACATCTTCAGGACGAATGATCTCTTCTTCAGGACCTTCCAAATGCGGCATTCCATCATACTCAGACTCCACCTCGACAACATCCCCATTAGGTTTAATAAGCATAGCTCGTAGGTTACCACACTGAGCAGCGACATGCCAATAACTATGACACTTAAAACACTGAACCGGTTTAGCCTTGGAAATCACAGTACTATCTGTCCTACCCTTGACTTCTTGACTTGTTGACCCTTGCGTTGTCCCCTTGAAACCAGATTTCCAAGACCGAGTACCATCAAATCCAGTTTGCTTCTCCATTTCAAGCTGTCGTTCCACTTCCTTGGCCTTGTGAAGCAAGTCCTCCATATCCGTGTATAGATGTAAAGCAACATATTTGGCAATACCTTGGTTCAACCATGAACTCGTGCTCGACTCATAAGAGTTCGCATCTCCTGGTAGTACTCCTCAACGCTCTTGTCTGCTTGGGTTAAATTCTGGAGTGTCAACCATAAACCTCTAAAATAATGAGCAGGGACAAAACGGTGCCGCATTAATGCCTTTACCTCATCCCAAGTGCGTATTGGTCGTTCTCCTAGCAAGTCGCGTTGACTAATCAAATCTTCCCAACATGTACTGGCATATCCAGTGAACTCCATATCTGCCAAACGAATCTTAGTGTCCTCAGAATAATTATAGAATTCAAAGATTTTATTTACTTTTCTAACCCAATCCAAAAACACCTCAGGACCCTCCTTTCCCGAGAATGGTGGAACACGTATTTTGCCTTCTTTCTCATTAGACCCTCCTTTACGCACTCTCCTGTGAACACTATCATCAAAATCAGTCCCATCCTCCTCTAAATCATCAAACCAAGGGGTTTTAGGTGGTGTTTTCCGTGGAGTGCCTACTCGAGATCCCGACTCCAACTGCTCAATCCGCTGCCTATTCTGTTGATTATCAACTGATAACTGTCGTAACTGTTCACTGATAGTAGCAAGTATACCTTCTAAATTTTGGTTAACACTAGTACCTTCTGCCTGTTTACTCATGTTGACAATTAACCAAATTCCAACTGAATATCCACAAAATTACTTCAGCAACAATTACCCACAAATATCCAAAATAATCAAACCAACAATCAATCACCAATTCTACCGGATCAAATTCTCACAATACCAACAAATCAAAAACAAAAGATATAATTGTTGTAACCTTATCACAATAACCAAATCATGCAATGCTGCGAATAACAACAATTTTGGGTTTCAATTTTTAGGAAAACTGAAAAACCTGATTTCGAAAATCCCTTGAGCTCTGATACCACTTGATAACGATCTCACCACGCTCCTTACGTAGATTGATAGTTGTTGCGGAATAGCGTCTACGATCTTTTCGTAAATCAATTTGAATAAAATTGAATCAATCTATCTCCGTAGACTGACAGTAAGCACGATTATTTGATGGCTCCTCACCAACAAATAACAAGACAGTCGTATGAAAAGAACTCCCTCCTCAGGAATAATCTTCACAAAGTAAATTGAATTTCCCTCCTCAGGAAAACAACTCACGTAAAAACAACTCTGTGTTTTCAATTCTCAAAAGTCTCGTCTCTCCCATTACAACTGATAAAAAGGCCTATTTATAGGCTTATTACAAACCCTAAACGAAATAACACATAAAAGGAAACATTAAATAACTTAAAATCCTAGTTTCTAAAAAACAGAAAAATAATTAACGTATAAAATTCCCGCACGTCGCAACGTGGGGGATCCTGACGTCGCGACGTCGGGGAACAAACCCTAAAAATAAAAATTACGTCGTTGCTGGACTTCGCAACGCGCGACGTTCATGGACGTCGCGACGTCGGATGAGCTCCACGTCGCGACGTGTTTTTCTGTTTTGCTGTTCACGTCGAAATTCTCTTCTTTCTTCCTTTTAGGCCTCCAAACGCGAACCATTCTCCTTAAACACCCCTTGATTCGCTCCAATGACCCCCGAGGCTTTGGTTTGGACTTCAATTTGCTATCAAAACTAGTAGGACTAGATATTCAAACAGACATCCCCCAAATAAATAAATAAATAAATAAAGCCTTGTCTAAGTTGAATTCGGAGAAATGGGGCAACTCATTAAACTTTAACAACAGAAAAATAACATCCTGACAGATATGTAAGCTGCAATTTATTTATTTATGACTTGCCCAATGAAAGTTGAATTGAAAAGATCCAATTCTGTCACAAAAATAAAAAAATTCATTAAACAAAGAACATCTATGTCAATATATTTCGATCCATAATACCAAATTATGATGTACAAAAGACAGTAATCAGTACTTGTACTTAAAAAAAATTGAATTTTCTGCATTCCAATTTCCACAACTTCAGTAATGCTTAAAAGAGACAACTTTTCTCCATATCAAAACAACATCAACCATTTGTTAGCACAAAAAGTAATTGCAATTAAATAAGCATTAGTTACTTCATTCATTTACTAATCACATTCTAAATCCACTCAAAATTAAGAATATTTTCCACTTAAATCAAACAACCAATGCTCGTTTTCAGCTAAAATTAGGAAAATTGAAGTCATTAATAGAACGGGTCGAAATTAGAAATAAAAGTCAGAGCTAGAATTCATTTAGTAACTGTACCATCTCGCTTGAGAGTTTTCCCGGAGACGAAGATGACGTCGTTTAGAAGAAGAATAAGAAGAAGTGACGCCGACAACATCCAGCAACACCGACGATCACACGCCATTCCGAGCAAAATGCAAAAAGAAACTTCTCCAAAATTTCGACAAATAACCTCCTTCCACAATTCAGATTGCAGTGCTCACTTTAACAAACATTTGATGGATTAACAAAAAAAAAAATTGGCACTTTTCTTGTGGAGAAGAAGATTCAAAGATAACACACGCTTTTATTGGGAGAGAGATAAACTTTTCCAATGAGTATGGATGAATGGGTTTGATGGGTGATGTTAATGGGTAGTTTAGTAAATTACTTTATAAAACTTTGTAAATCTGGAATTATAAGGATATTATAGGTAATTCATGCTAATATTTTGCTGACATCAGCATATTACATACCGTCTGTCTTGTGGGAGGGGCCGTTCGTTAAACGTTTGCTGCGTTCAGGGGGTATTTGTAGTTTTCTAAAAGCACGGGGTTTGTTTGGTACTTTTATCAAACCTCGAGGGTGGTAGATGTAATTGACCCTATAAAAATAGAGAAAAAACATTTATCAAGATTATTCTGATAAATCCCTTGTCAAGCACCAATTATTTTGTGCCATATAAGCATTTTTTAAAGTTCTACTTTAATAAAAATGCACTCTATCTACACCATATAATTAATTATAAAACCCTTTAAACACTAAATTAAGCGTGAAAAAAATTAAAGATATATGTCTCAATATCTTTTATCGTTTTCCAAAACTCAAGAAATCAATATTTTCTTTAAATACAAAATAATAAATCTCTCCACCCCAACATAGCATCGTCATAAAATGAGAGATAAGATCATTTATATAAGATTATTATATCTTATTTTGTGAATAAAATCATATCGTAGGGTTCACCCACATTTGGGTTAGGTCTTAATAATTATAAATTTAATTTTTGTGATATTATATTTTTTTAATTTCTGATTTTAGTGAAACAATGTCATAGCTTTCACTCACATCTAGATTAGGGCTTGATAATTATAGATTTAATTTTAGTAATATTTTATTATTTTATTATTTTAATCCCTAATTTTAATGAAACAATGCCGAGTTCAATCACAATTTGGGTTAGGGATTAATAATTATAGATTTAATTTTAGTGATATTTTATTTTTTTAATCATCTGTTTTAGTGATTTGAACATTGGACAAAATACTTATAGATTTAATTTTAGTGATATTTTAATTTTTTTAATCCTTGGTTTTAGTGATTTGAACATTGGAAAGAATAAATACATGATAATTTTAAACAGATAATATAGATGAATTATAGAAGGATTTATCATCTTGGTGCAATTAATTTTTTTTTTACAAATTTAGTATTTTAAGGGTTTTAGTTAATAATATGGTATAAGTGGAGTATATTAATATTACGGTGAAACACTAAAAAAAATGTTTACATAGCATTCAATTATTGGTGCCTAATATAGGATTTATCAGGATGATTATGATAAATGTTAACCCATAAAAATAAGGAGGTTTAGGTTTTAGGGTTAATAACATTAGTGTAGTGTTAGTTTAGGTAGTTTCCACCTTTTTTTAATTATAAAAACTCATAATAAATGAATATAAGAGCAAACAATATTTATATTAAATTACATTGAATTAAATTATAAATCATTATACCAATAAATGAATTAGAGTTATTAAATTTAACTAAATAATTTTTTAAACACATTAAGAAATCAATTAATACTGTTAATCCTTTCAATATTACAAACATAATACAATTATGGATTAGATAAGTAATTCACCCTACAAATGCCCTACAAATATAATACAATTATGAAACGGATAACTTATTCACCTTACAAATATAATACAATTATGAATCGGATAACTTATTTTATCTTTAAATAAGTGACGGGTTAATTAAACCACCTCATTGACTTTGTTTTTTTATTTTTTTTATCTTCAAAATTTGGTAAATTTTTTGGGTTGCTTTTATTAAAGATACAATTGTTAATATAAATTCGTTAGTTTCATTGTTCGTGCCTTAATAGAAAAAACCTTTTGGTCACACATTAATGCTACAACTCTTTATTTGTCAATATCAAAATTGTATTTGTATACTTGTATATCAAAATGAACTTAAATTTTTAAATTTATTAATGTATAATTCACGGTTCAATTCACCAATGAATAAAATTAATTAATTATTTATTTATTAATTCCTAACTTGTAAATTTTTAAAATTTAAAAATTCCTAACTTGTAAGTGTTTATATCTTAATGAATAAGAATTAGTATTTATTAATTTATCAATTTCTGACAATCTAACATTGGAACCAGTAAAATTTAGACATTAAAAGTTATAAAACTCTAAACCCTAAAATCCTAAACCTTAAATCTTAAAACCCTAAATCATAAACCCTAAAAGTTTAAAATATAGAATACAAAAATCGAAATCAAATTCTAAAGTGGGATTCAAATCGAAATCAAAATCAGAGCTAGAATCAAAATTAGAATCGAAATCAAATTAAAACCAAAATCGAAACCCAATCGAAACCAAATCGTAACATAAAACGAAATTGGAATCAGAACTAAACCGTAACCATAACTGGTATGAAAACCAAAACCATAACTGCTAGAACAGTAACTGAAATTGCCCTTCGATAGTTCGGTTTCGATTCCCAAGAGCTCATATGTTTTAAACTAAGGAGTGGATTTTAATGATGGTCTCATATGTTTTCAACTAAGGAGTGAAATGCAATTGTATGAATCTAGTCCGAGTCCTACTAGAATAAGAAAATAACTAAGAGGCCTAGGTGTAAATAACCCCTTCATAAGTTTCCCCCGGATACAACACGCCCAAACTTGCCGCCTCTCATCCCATTCAGACCTTTATAAACGCATCAATTTCCTTAAATTATCCATTTTCCCTTGTTTCGCTCTCTTTCTTCTCTTTTCATCCTTCTTCTCTCTCCCCTCAGGTTCTAAGCAAGCAAACCTCCGCAGGGATACTGAGGGCGAGAGAATGGGTTTCTTCTTCAGTCATTTCATTGTTCTTCCCATCGTATTTTTCCTCTGTATTTGTTTTTCCTTCGCATCACTCGCCCCGAACGTTGCCGCACTCAAAGGTACTGCCTTTTTCTTCTTACTTGTTGATATTGTTATGAGAAATTATTTATTTCTTTTTTTTTGTTGGGATTAATTTCTGCAAGTATGCTTGATTAGATTTCGAGATGGGTTTCGTTTATTTTTCAGTTTTGATGAAATTTACTTGATTGTTTGATCGAATTATTGTTTAATTTACAAATTTAGGGTTTATTGTGATCATTCTGTAATTAACTGTTCATTTGAAAATTGGAATTATGAATATTTGCATTGTACTTTCTGTTGGGTCATACTTTTTTTTTCTCTGTTTTTTAAATTTTGTCCTTTTTAAAGTTTTACCGGAATATTTACTTGTGCTTAAAAATGTTTTTCTTTTTCCGTTATTACTGGATGTCCTTGAAGATTTGAGGGTTTGCTGAAAATTTCATTGATTGACTTGTCTAGGAGTACGAGGGAATACATTAATTCAGTTTTAGTTGTGACTGGACATTTCATTGATTTCCATATCTGAGCATTTTCAATTATACAAGTATTATCACGTTTTGATATTTTTGAGTTGATTTTCTTGCATGGGAAATTTTCAGGCATTGATGTGGAAAATCCATCTGTGGAGGTTACTCCGAGGATTTTGGTTGTGCATGAATTGACTAAAGATTCGGCCATATGTGAACGTGTTCAAGTGGCGGGTATTTCTAGATTGAAACTTGTGAAGTATGCGACTGCATATCGTGTGATTGTTGCCCCTTCCGTGGTTATACCGGAAAGATTGCATACCAAGATCCAAATTTGCCTTCACAAGTAAGTGGAATACTTTGAAAAGTATTATAAATGTTTGGCTTTTGTTTATGAAATGTTGGGAAGTTTGTCGGTTATTAACTCATCTAAATGAATTTGCAGGAATTCCTCACTTGGGTTGTGCCAGTGTGAAAAGGATGACTGGAAAAATATACAGAAGGGAGTTTTGGCCTCTGTTGGGTCACCGTATGAGGGCAGATACATTGATGTGAAATTTGCTGTGGATCTTCCTGGTTCTGTAACAGTCACTGTTGATGAAGGTTGGGCAAATGCTATCTATGAATTTTCATGTTTGCTTTTCTTTTATTTTTACTTGTTTATTAACATCTCTCTCTTTTTTGGTTGTGCTACAGAGTTTCAAGGATGGCGGTTGGTTTTTTTGGCTTTGGGTGTTGTGTTATTGTTGCTGGCACCAATTGTTAGCAGTTGGGTTCCATTTTACTATAGCAGTTCGATGGCTATAGGAATATGCCTTGTTATCATAATCCTTCTATTTCAGGTGATTTAAATTGGTGGATTGATTTATAGTATTTAATTTAGTTCCTCTATGGGCATTTTTAGTTTCTAGATCTAACCACTCTTTAAGATTTAAAGGTAACATTATAAGTTGAGCAGTAAGTTATTGAGTGGGTTAAGAAGAGCTTTATGTTATTGAGTTTGTGTAGTAAAATGTTTTTTTTTTGCAACCGATCTCCATTAGCAATATATAGATCAAGACCTAGTTTGACTTGGTGTTTTAGTTAAATTCAAGATGATAAAAAAATTGCACTTGGAGGAAAACATTTAAGTAGCTTTATAATTTGAGCTGTAAGTTATCGAGTATGTTAGCAAGAGTTTTCTTTTATTGAGTCTTTGTAGCAAAACATACTTGTTGACTGATTTCGATGAGCAATATATAGTTCAAGACATAGTTTGGCTTGTTATTTTGGTTACAAGTCATGTTGTTCAAGTTGATAAAAGCTTCCCTTTGAGGAATACGTTTGTAAATAAAGATTTGCGCTGGATTAGATTTTGAATTTATGCCACATAGGTGATGTTTTGAAGGGAGTGGGCTCTATTGATTTAGAAGAGGCAACCTGAAAGGACATTGCTCTTGGTATGAGTATTGGGATGTGGGATGAATAAAGTGGACAAAACAGATGTGTAATTTGTTGACACTTCTAGCATTAATTTCATCAAATAGGTGGCAGACTGAGTCTCTTTGTAGCCCTACGTATCATATTCACAATCTTATGGGAGTGATATGGAAGAGAGAGAGAAGGTTCTTAAAATGCGTAAGCTCTAGTGCATCTATTGCACCACATTAACTTATGCTGTAAAAACATCTTTTATGATTTGATATTTCAAGAATGTACTTAGAATGTGTCTTTTGGCGATATAGGGACAAAGGGAGAGATTTGAGATTTTCTTGTTGCAAGACCATTGATATGTTACTCTGGTGATTATTCGTTGGGTTAAATTCTAAGTGGTTACTAAACTATGTGTGATTTTCTTATTGCAAGACCATTAACATGTCACCCTGGTATTTATTCTTAGGGTTAAATTCTAAGTGGTTTCTAGACTGTCTTATTGCTGTGGAGACACTAGTAATCTTGGGGCCTCAAAAAGGCTGCAGGCTTATGCTAGGCTATAAAGTGGAAAAGTTAGGGTAAAACTGCATTAAATCTGTAAAAAGGATAAGCGAACTCTAGATGCTCCTAGAAGTTTCTAGGCATTACAACAGCATCCAGATGTCAACAACTATAACTAACCTTTTATCCCACTGTGTGGGGTAGCCCGCCACTATGTCCATCCAGATAGCACCACAAAAAAAAAGAAAAGAGAAAGAAGCACACTTGAAATATCCAAAGGAGATTAAGCTGAAATCTATGTGAGGAGAACTTTACCTATTGACTCCCTATTTTCTTACCACAAACAAACAGATTTTCCTTCTTAATGTTGTCCTGAAACTGTCAAGGACTCCTTATTTGACTCGAGGGAAGGCACATAAAATAGCAAATGCCAACAACAAAGTTACCTAAATACCCTCTTATTATTGAAAATCCCAAAGAGAACAAGTAGTCTTAAAGTGACCTTAGACCGAGCACAGTAGCGAAGTGTGATCCATATAGCCAACTCCACTTTGTGGGATAAAGACTTAGTTTTTGTTGTTGTCGTAATCCTAAACCAACTCCTTTACCTATGTTGGCATGTCAAACTAAACATTGAGCTTTAGAAGCAACTCTTGCTTCCTTTAATTGACCTTAGTTGGCTGCTATGGATGCTGAATTTGTCTAGATCACCTCCCAGATCCTGAAATAGTGATCTTCTGGTACTTCTATGAATAATATCCATTTATGATTGACGAAGCCTTATTAGTATCCTGCTCTTTATGATTTCCAATCTACTTTTAGTGGCTAAAATGAGGGAAATGCCTAAAGTTTTCACCTTTAAAGCTGATTCTTATCTTTTGCGGCAAATAGTTGAGTAGCCAAAATCATTAGATGAGGAAAGTTTGTTGATCATGCAAATTTTCTTTTCCTTCTAAATTTTTTTCATATATACAGCTGTAGAAGCTTTAAGTGACATAGTGCATACTTGTGCAGTTGTCCATATCATTTAACCTGTGAATGTGACTGGGACTTGTGCCTTAGTTTTGGAAGATCTTATGATTGGATTGTTTGTCAACTTGATGGGAATAGGTCTTGTAGTTTCTGATAATTATTTGCTCTATCCCGATAATGTTGATGTAATATCTTAACATGAAATGAAGAGCTGAGCCTATGTATGTTTGACCAGATAACCTCGTTATTGCTTCTTTTAAAACTACTTTTGCCTAGAAGAATGTTTTTCCTTATGTTTGACCTTGTTGTTGGGAGAATGCGTAGAGATTTCTGAATGATCATTGTCCTCGAGCAAATTTTTTTTACCAGCTTTAAGAATGAAGCTATACTTTCTTTAATACAATTTATGCATCTTGGAGTTAATTTGATCAGTTTTTCTGGCTTACCCTTTAAAGTTGTTTCTCACTGTGAATAAAGTTTCTCATTATAGTTACTTTTTTCCATGATGGAGCAGGGAATGAAATTATTACCCACAGGCAGGAAAAATATTTTTTACCTCACCATATATGGTTCAGTGGTAAGTACCTTTTGTTAATGCTTTACTTTTTTTTTTTTTTAATTTGGTCAGTTATTGTATTTTTACTTGAAATACTTTCCATCAATGTGTATGTACTGTTAAATTTGCAGATCAACTTATATTTGATTTCCTTGTGTCTGCAAATGTTTCAGTTTGGAGCAGGATCTTTTCTGATACGATACTTCTCAATGTTTGTCAATTCAATTTTGGTCAATTTTGGACTTAGTGAAGAGATGCATAATCCTGTAAGTGCTTTATTTCTTGTTCCCTGCATCATTACATAGAAGAAAGACATCCACGGGCGTTGCTTCAATTTTTGCACACTTATAACCACAATTCTGAGAAATCCCAAGACTTTGATTCATTATTCTTTAGATTGGCTCCTTTCAAACTTTGGCATTCCTAGGATTACCACAAATATATACTCCAGAAGTCCTGATGAAGAAGTACCTCATGGCAATCTTCATTTTATGGATATTACTTGAACCATTGAAGTAGTGGTCCAACTAGGAGCAGGAAGACATGATATAGGATATTTTTGAGTTAGATATTCAAATTTCTTATGCTTTGCTTTTATCTGTAGCTGTGTGCTAGTTCAGGTGCGAGGTGATTGGTGCCTAAACTTTTCTTATGATTAATTGAAAATGTACTGGTTCATGAAACAAGCCATCAGGTCATACCACCTTCGTAGCTTGTAATATGCTTTAAGGAATAACATTTGTTTCTTTGCTTTAAATAGGTAGTGCAAACTAGTCTGGGTGACTAGTTTGGGGTGTTATGTGCAAATGTTTGCTAGTAATTGTTTTGGTTGTCACTTTTGAAACTATTTGATTGGCTTAAGGGGTAGTTCACAACTAAGATATTTGATATGGTTAAGTTCTTTTAAGCATTCAGAATGGGTACTTAATTCTGGTACTGCCACACCGGTTCTTTATTTGTTTTTATTTCCTTTTTTATCTGACTCATAGACGCGGTCATTTTGCCTAGGTATCAAATTTATCAGGTTTCTGTAAGGGCTAGGTCCAATTGCTTTTGATGTCCTCATTTTTTTCATTTTTGCTTCATTTGACATTTTGTTGAAAATTTACACTCTCAAATATGAACATCAATTTGATCTTCAGTTCTGGTTTTAATTATATCTCTACAGGACTGAAACTCTTATTTAGACTCTGATCCTTTTCTAAAATGCTGTGTTAGATTATGTGAGTTATACTTGAGGGTTCTAGAATACCAAACTATTTTGTTCTGTTCCACACTTTCACTACCTTGATACTGATCATATTAGTTTAAGATGTGTTTTATTAGAAAATAATTTACTGGTGATGTCCTTTATTTACATGGAATAGCTTTGTCGATAGTTGTCTGCAATGACTAGCCTGCTAGAATTTGTGTCAGCATAATGGCCTTTTATGGTTTTTCATTTTTGAGATTCTGTTCCCAGATCTAAATAGTATTCTTGTCCTATCCCATTTTTGGTTAGATTTTTGGACATATGACAATAATCCTAATATTTATATACCACTGTGGAGTAAAATAATCCCATGGAAGAGTTTGGATTTGTAATTCTTAGATGTAGTGTGTAGGATGAATATCTTTGAATGCCCTATTTGTCCCTCAAATAAAGCTCTGGGATTTGAAATCATTTCAAGACAATACTATAGATATAAATTTATATATACATATACTCTATTGTTTTAAAGAACATTTAATGTGTAAGAATATTGTTGGTTTCAAAGTTTTAGCTAACATGATTATTCTGCTTTTCTGTTTTACTGGCTTTTGTTTATTTTTTTCCTCCTTTTATTTTGTTTCAGGTTTCTGTTTTTCTGCTGGTTGGAATTGTTCTTGCGGGAGCTGGTCTAGGATATTGGCTTGTCCGGAAATTTGTGATAGCAGAAGATGGAAGTGTTGACGTTGGCATTGCTCAATTTGTAAAATGGGCCATACGGATGATTGCAATTACTTTTATTTTCCAGGTTTCTGCTTAGAACTTTTTCAAAGTGATTGACAAATTGTTGTATATGCTTTTTGCTCTCCACATCTATATGCTGACTGATGCAAACTGCCTGCTTTGCTATTATCGTTATTACGAAAGAAGTTGTGATGTTTGGAACTTTTCAAAGTGATTGATAAATTGTCTATGCATTTTGCTTTCTACATTTACATCCAAACTGATGCAAAGTGTCTACTATTATTAGAAAAGAAGTTACGTGTTGCTAACATCACACTAGTGATAGAAAACGGCTGCCCTTAATTGCACATCGATAATTATTCTTTTATCGCATTCCACAAATATGATTATATCCTTTCCTACATTCTCAATCTTCTATCGACTTTTCCACATACATTTTTACTTCTGATTTCATGTCACTGGAGGGATTCTGCATATTAAAAGGAAGTTATAATTGATCCGCTTGCAACGTGGTTTCTTCTTTTTCGCTTTACCCTAATCAAGTTCCTCATTCTAATGGAGGATTTATTGGCTTTACTTCTGTTTCTATAGTGGCAGTTTTCTTGCTCTTGGTTGTTTATTACGTTCTATGCTTCTAATAAAGATTTATAAATCATGTATCTCTCAGTGTATGAATAATATTTGCTATTGTGGATGAACATACACACCACTCATGTATGTATTTAGTTTTAGAGTGCTGCAAAAAATTGTGCTTGTGGATACACGTGTACGCACCACACATACATATATTTTTATTGTTAGACTACTGCAACTGTGCTTTTTAAATATTTATCGATACTAAGTTCTTGTTTTTGCAGAGCACTCTTGATACTCCTTTGGCAATTTGGATGCTCGGTTCTTGTTTGACGATTTACTGTGCATTTAATTTAATAAGGTGGCATGACCCCGAGTAAGTCTTATATAGTCTTTTAAATATTTGTCTTTATTCTTGTTTAATGTTGCAAGCAACTGTGCTGTTGAACCGTTCTCTGTTTCGAACATCTTTCATCAAATTTACTTAATTGTTGTTGTGAGCTTTCCATCTGTTGTTAATAATTCAATTGTGGCATCTTTTTCCTAAAAAAGTAAGAATGATATTGATAAAATTCTCAAGAGAACAGATTATCAGATGTTATTGAATTGTTGTACCTGCTTTATTGGGTTTGGTTTATGTAGTGTACTCTAGAAGTTCTGTTGTCTTGAAGTTAGAAGTGGAAATGAAGTGGAGTGTTGGTACAGAGGGTATACAAGAAAGCTATTTCCTTTGCTTTAGATTGTAAATTCTGGGGGTGATGGTTGCTCTCCTTCGAGCTTATTTCTGAAGGGTGTTGTAGGATGTTATACATGGATTGAGGAATTTTATCTCTTTGCTGAATCAAAAAGGCGAAAAGGGAAAGCTATGAAACATGAAGGGGATTTCTACCAGTCAATTTTGCTCCAAACTGAGATTGAATAAAACAGATTAAAGGAAATGCATGTTTGGCTTATCATCCACTGCTTGAGCAAACTAGGAATCTTTTTTAGTTTAGATAACACCTCATGCTGCTTTCAATAATTGTCATTTTGCATTGTTATTAGTACTACTAGATGGCTAATTTATATGTATATTATCCTTTGTTGTAGGGATCCATTGTTTACTCTTAGTGGGAGCTTTTGGCCATGGAGCACTGAACAAGCGAACGTGAAACAAAAACATGCTGAATTTTACAGCCGGAATTGGAAGAAGGATCATCAAAGTCCTCTCTGGGATCGCCCAAAAGGTTCATCTCCAGAAAAAGACTACCCTGTTAAAGGTATAATTTTCTTACTTTTCCTCTCCACGAATAGATGTTTTCTGCCATTAAATGAAAGTACTTACACTATTTGACTAGATAGCTCAAGTTGAGGACTACCTTAAGAAGTTAAGGTATAACTTCTTGGGGTCTAAGCAATTATTCTGATGTCAAACATGATGTATACTTTTTTTTTTTTTTTTTTTTTTTTTTATTTTTAACATGAGTGTATACTTGGTTATCAAAAAACGAACACTTGGATTTCTTTCTTAGTTTTTTTTTTTTTTCAATTTTTGCTATAATGCTGATTTATTTTTGTGAATTAAACATTAGAAAATGGATCACTTGGGATGGTGAGATAATATCTTGTATAGAGATTTGTGGAATCTAACATAACCAAACTGCAAAATACGCACACATTAGTGTGACATCTTTAGAGCTTATCCATTGGAAGCAGCATGAAGTGAACTGGTGTGGTGAACAGCAGCATATTATAAATATGTGTTAATCGGTAACCTTGGAACCTGCATGGAATCAAGTGGAAGTTTGAAGTTAAAGCTAGGTTGAAACAAAAATAGTGGCTCTTGTTTCACTGATTGAAAAGAAGAGACGTGAAGATGCCTCTGAAATCAATTTGGTTTCCATATTTATTGTGCTCATTTCTGTTGAGTCTTGATTTTCATATTTCTTCTCCTTACGTTGATGAATTGTCACTCCTAATTTTGCTCTATTTTGTCCTTTTCCAGGTTTGTTGTCACCTTCCCAAAGAGTTAAGAGACAACAGCAGGGTTATTATTCATCATCCGGCCGCAGATCAGCAAGAAACAGGCAGGATTATTATTCTACATTTCACAATACTCCTGATAGGAAAAAGTATACCAAACAAGAGTGGGAAGATTTCACACAAGAATCTACCCGTCAGGCTGTGGCCGAGTTAACATCGTCTCCTGAATTCACTGATTGGATTATTAAACATGCCGATAGGGTGCAACTTCTCCCAGATGACAGCTCAGACGAATCAGTGTTAAGTGGCTCAGATTCCACAGATGAGCAAGTTGTAGAGAACAGCACCAGTTTTCGTTTATTCAAGTGGTAGCTCCTGTAAATAGGTGATTGCATTAACTCCCATTTTAGTTGTTGACATAGGATATTTACTCTCTGGGTAGTTGTAAATCCGCCAATCCCCCGAGCCCTCAAGCCCTAACCCATCAAAGATAGGGAATTAAAGGAATGTAGTTGTCTGTCCAGATCATGGAAGAGATTTTGTAATTCATAGATTTTGGGTTTAGCATTAAGTCTTTTACCTTGCATGAATTTGTAAATTTTAGGTTACTCCTTAATGTCTCTTCTTTCTTTGCATTATCTTAGTTTTCAACAATATGTAAGTAAGAAGGAAGAGTACGCAACAGAAGCTGTTTTGTTTTGATAAATGAAATGACAGTCTTCTGATATCTTTCCAATTGTGAGCAAAACAATGTGATCCCCAATCTATTTGCCTACTTTTCTATTTTATTTTATTTTTTGGGGGGGAAAACATTGATAATGTTCAGTTTTCAGTGTTCAGTGCATCGATTTAGGACTTGTTTGATAACAAAATTCAGATTTGAATTAATTAATTAATTTAGATTTGAATCAATTAAAATTGTTTAATAAATACATATTGCAAATCTTCTTGAAACCAAATATTTAATACCCTAGTCAATTACAATAGAATTTTAAACGATAAAATTTGATTTGATACTAATTTTGATAGTATGGATAAAATCTGATTTAATACTTATTTTGACTGTATGGACAAAATATATTTTTTAATATGACATGATTTGATGAATACGATTTGAATTTTATTTGGTTTAATGCTTATTTGTGAGTATGGTGACTCAAAATAATTTTCAGTGAGAAATAATTAACATGATATGAATTTTGTTCTAGTCACATAGAATTACACAATATAAATATTTTTATCTACAAAAATTATACGAAACATTTCTATTCTTTTATACTTGATACGCTAATTTTTGGATACATTAGAGTAAAAATTTGATATTAAAGTGAAAATTTGATACTCTAAAATGAAATTTTGATAGGCTAAAATAAAAATTTGATACTTATTGATACTTTTGGATTGAAATTTGATACGCTAATTTTTATATTACGCATTTTTATTACACATTTTTACTCAATACAAATATTTTATACACATACGTTCATTTTCATACCCTACATATGTTTATATATATACCCTACACACATTTTTACATTTATGCACATATTTTCACACTGCCACATTATGGTATATACATTTTTACATTTTACATACACATACTACATACATTTGATATATTATACACATTTTTAAACACTAAACAAAATTACATATATTATACATATTTACCTAAGTACACACATTTTTATGCACCACATATCTTCATGTACTATATAAATTTTCATATGCTATATATTTTTATATACTCTATATATATATATATATATATTTATACAAGGGTAAATTACATCAATCGTCCCTTAACTTAGGGGTTGATTTTGAATTTGTCATTCAACTTCAAAATGTTCCATTTTAGTCCCTTATCTTGCATTTTTAGTTTTAAATCTTCCTCGATCTGTTTTCCGTCCATGTGTAGACAAATTATGTCTCTCACGCACGTAACACATGACAAAAAAGACAGATGACAAAAAAGATGAAATTAAAGAACAATAACTATTAAACAAATAAATGATAAGCGAAATTGATTCATCTTGCCATTCGATTTGTCATGTGTCACGCACATGAGAGACGTAATCTGTTTATACATGGACGAAAAATAGACCGAGGACTATTTAAAACTTAAAATGCAAGATGAGGGACTAAAATAGAATGTTTTGAAATTGAGGGACAAATTCTAAATCAACTTTTAAGTTAAGGGACAATTGGTGTAATTTACCCTTTATACAATATACACATTGGCACACACTATCCACATTCACACACAAAATATTCATGCTCATACAATTTTTTTATTTACATACATTTCATGTAATATCGCATACTATATGTATTTTATACATTTTTTTAATAAAACCGAGCTTATATTAATATTAGGCAAAAGACTGTGCTAGATGTACCCAAAACACACCGTTACATGCGTGAAAGCAGTAAATTTAGAGTACTACTCCATTACATATATACAGAGTAAAAGTACTAGATTTGAAGTACAACTCCATTATACGTGTCTTCTTAGTGACAAGAGGGAAGGAGAATTGCTCTACTTGGGACTAAAGAGTCTAAAGTGGAATATTTCTACCTCCCCAACAAAAGGCATTACATTTCGCAAGACTACTAAATAAAGAGTTTATGATGTGATTGAGAATCCAAAATTCTCAATCCCTCTTAACAAAATCGATAAAAACAATGTTAAGGCACGGGCACATAGCTCCCAACCATTGCCAAAATCCCCAAACATTCACCAAAGAAAACTGTCCACTTCCAAGGCAGTCTCGTAATCAAGAACCAAACTCCAACCAAACCCATCACTACCTCAAAGCACATCCCATAACCTAACTGACTCCAACATATACAAACCTCCCTAACAAAGCAAACTAAATCAGCAGCAAGCTACCCCTATGCAGCTGCAGCAGATCAAAACTCCTAAGAGGAAAACAGATTTCACAAAATACACCATTCAATCCAGAAGCAAAGCCTCCAAGCAAAGTCAGTTAATAAACAAATCAAACCAAGCAGCTACCGCAGTTCAAATTCTTATCAGTTAATATATATATATATATATATATATGTATTTTATACATTATATATTTATAAACGCAAAAACTCATGTGTGACCGTCGCATATATGCGACATCATACGTGAATTTGTTATATTAGATACGCAGTTTTTTTTATAGTTGATACGCGAATATTTTTTTTGATACGCTAATGTTGGTATATTTGATATTGTAATTTTTGATACATAATATGCTAAATTTTTATACATTATACACTAATACGCTCATTTTTTATACTTCAGACACTAATTTTTAATATTTTATACGCTAATTTTTGATACGTTATATGCTAATATTTGATACTTTATACACTAATTTTTTATACTTTATATGCTAATTTTTTATACTTTACAAGCTAAAGTAAAAATTGATACGCTAATCCGTTAATTTTTTATACTTTATACGCTAATTTTTTATATTTTATAAGCTAATCTTCGATAGTTTATACGTTAAAGTGAAAATTGATACGCTAATTTTTTGAATTTAATACGTCAGTCGCATATATACTACGGTCGTACAAGAGAACAGCTAATTTATAAATAATACATACATTTCTACATTCAGTTTCACATTTTCAAATGCGAAAGCCAATCTTTATAAAATGTCAAAAATACATTTTTAAACGGTTCAGACTCCATTCAAGATTGTAGGGAGTATGACTACATTTTTCATCAATGCACATATAAGAATTGGAAATGCACTATACATTTATGTAAAAATTACTTACAAAAAGTACAACAACACGAAACTGTGGATAAATGGTTGCAAAAGAAAAAGTGAAAATTTTGAAAATGGACTTATTTATGAGATGAATTAATAAAGAAGGAAAAATTTTAATGTATTTACTTACGGGTGGCAATCTTGACCCATGACCCGCGGGTCCAACTCAACCCGCCCATTATTTTGACTAGTTGGGTTGGGTCAAATGGGTCACGGGTCAAATGGGTCATGGGTTAAAAATTAACCCATATTTAATGGGTTGGGTTGGGTTGGATCTTGGGTGACCCGCGGGTCAATTTGTTTTACACTTAATTTACATTTTCACACGTTGTTCACTTTTTCACACACTACACACTTTTTCACACACTACACACTTTTTCACACAATGCACACTTTTCCACACACTACACATATTTTACACATTTTCACACACTACACATATTTTCACACACAACACACTTTTTTACACACTACACATATTTTACACATAGTACACATTTTTCACACACTACACACTTTTTCACACACTACACATATTTTCACACACTACACATATTTTCACACACTACACACATAATACACATTTTTTCACACACTACATATATTTTACATATAGTACACACATTTTCACACACTACACATATTTTCACACACTATACATATTTTACACATACAACACATTTTTCACACACTACACACATTTTTCACACACTACACATATTTTCACACACTACACATATTTCCACACACTACACATATTTTACACACACTACACATATTTTACACACACTACACACATTTTCACACACTACACATATTTTCACACATTACACACATTTTCACACACTCACATATTTTCACACACTACACATATTTTCACACATTACACACATTTTCACACACTACACATTTTTTCACATGTGTAGTGTGTGAAAATATGTGTAGTTTGTGAAAATATGTGCAGCGCGTGTAAATATGTGTAGTGTGTGTAAAATATATGTAGTGTGTGAAAAAGTGTGTACTATGTGTAAAATATGTGTAGTGTGTGAAAAAGTGTGTAGTGTGTGAAAAAATGTTTAGTGTGTGAAAAAGTGTGTACTATGTGTAAAATAAGTGTAGTGTGTGAAAATGTGTGTACTATATGTAAAATATGTGTAGTGTGTGAAAGAATGTGTACTATGTGTAAAATATGTGTAGTGTGTGAAAAAGTGTGTAGTGTGTGAAAATGTGTGTACTATATGTAAAATATGTGTAGTGTGTGAAAAAATGTGTACGATGTGTAAAATATGTTTAGTGTGTGAAAAAGTGTGTAGTGTATGAAAATGTGTGTACTATGTATAAAATATGTGTAGTGTGCGAAAAAATGTGTACTATGTGTAAAATACATGTAGTGTGTGAAAATGTGTGTACTATATGTAAAATATGTGTAGTGTGTGAAAATGTGTGTACTATGTGTAAAATATGTGCAGTGTGTGAAAATGTGTGTACTATATGTAAAATATGTGTAGTGTGTGAAAGAATGTGTACTATGTGTAAAATATGTGTAGTGTGTGAAAATGTGTGTACTATGTGTAAAATATGTGCAGTGTGTGAAAATGTGTGTACTATATGTAAAATATGTGTAGTGTGTGAAAGAATGTGTACTATGTGTAAAATATGTGTAGTGTGTGAAAAAGTGTGCAGTGTGTGAAAATGTGTGTACTATGTGTAGTGTGTGAAAATGTGTGTACTATATGTAAAATATGTGTAGTGTGTGAAAAAATGTGTACGATGTGTAAAATATGTTTAGTGTGTGAAAAAGTGTGTAGTGTGTGAAAATGTGTGTACTATGTATAAAATATGTGTAGTGTGCGAAAAAATGTGTACTATGTGTAAAATATATGTAGTGTGTGAAAATGTGTGTACTATGTGTAAAATATGTGTAGTTATGTGTGAAAATGTGTGTACTATGTGTAAAATATGTGTAGTGTGTGAAAAAATGTGTACTATGTGTAAAATACATATAGTGTGTGAAAATGTGTGTACTATGTGTAAAATATGTGTAGTGTGTGAAAGAGTGTGTAGTGTGTGAAAAAATGTGTACTATGTGTAAAATATGTGTAGTGTGTGAAAATGCATGTACTATGTGTAAAATGCGTGTAGTGTGTGAAAATGTGTGTAGTATGTGGGTCTTGGGTCGTGGGTCGTATGTCGTGGGTCGTGGGTCTTGGTTATGGGTCGTGGGTCTGGGTCGTGGGTCATTGGTCTGGATCGTGTTAATTTGTGTAAATTGTGTGTAAAATATATATATTGAGTGAAAAATATGTGTAGTGTGTGAAAATGTGTGTATTATGTGTAAAATATGTATAGTGTGTGAAAATATGTTATGTGTAAAATATGTGTAGTGTGTGTAGTATGTGAAAATATAATTAGTGTGTGTAAATATGTATAATAAACATTTAATTTAAAAGTAACAAAAATTAAAAAGAAAATTTGAATTAACTAATGTATTAAGGAAGTAATAGTTAAATTGACCCGCGGGTCAAAAAAAAAAGTAATACTTAAATTGACCCGCGGGTCAAGAAAAAAATAACTAAATTGACCCGCGGGTTGAACTAGTTATAACCCAACCCGCCTGTGACCCAACCCGCCTTTGACCCGCCAATAGGCGGGTTGGGTTGGGTCATGACCCGCCAACTACCAATCCTCACTCAACCCGACCCGCGGAGTGACCCAACCCGCCCATTTGCCACCCCTATATTTACTATAAAGAGCATAAATTATTTGCATGTGAAATAGTTTAACCATCCAAATTTAGAATAATTGTTTTTAAATAAAAGCATTTTAGTTGTTTTATATATATGGATTTGGGTTTGGACCCAAACAGTAGATATTTGGGTTTGTCCCCAAATCTCAATAAAACATATATATGGAAAGTTAGGAAAATGAGTAGCAGACGGATTGCCTTTAGGGATATGAGTTTAGGCGATTTGATTCACAATTATAAAGATAATATTATAAAGTTAATGAAGACAAAGCATATAATAATATTAATTTTAAAATTTATATAATACTCACAAAGTTTACACAATCTCCTTGGTGCTCTCGGAGAATAAAAGGAGAAGTTTTAGAATAAAAGAGGGATCTAAAACTTAGTGTGTGTTTTTCAATTTAGGAGGTTATTATAGCAAAATTTTAGAACTACTACAGTGCTTCTACAGTGACGGTTGCTACAATAACCTTATACAATGCACGTGCTACAGTACCCGAGTTGTGAACAATATTATGCGCTATAGTGTACAGTAATCTTTTGCTATCGTGCTTTCATAGTAATTTCTGGATTTTTACAATGATTTCGGCAATACAGTTTACAATCAATTGTTTAAAGTCTATCAGAATTGTCTTTTGACGGCTCTATACCAAGTAAGCGATAGCGAAGCCAAGTCGCAATCTATTGGCGAAGGTCTGAAGAGTTTTCTTGTTTGTGAGATGTTGAAGGTTGATGAGCATCATTTAACTAGGAGAGTATGTATTTTAGTTGCTTAACATACTCATTATTGTCTGAAATTGCTGCTAGCTTGGAGACTATCACTCATTTTTTTGTAGGAATTTTGTGATTTGATGTTATGCTGGTCTGATAGCTTGTGGGTTATTTTGGAACCAAGTTTGGATATGTTGTAGACTTGTAGTTAGATATAGTTTATGGTGAAAGTTGGCCACGGGCCACCATTTAATATATCCTTGCCAAATAAGGAGAGGTGGTAAGGATGATTGGTTGAGATATTCAATTTTCCATTGAAAATCCCAATCAACAGAAAAGATTGAAAAATAATGTAGAGTTATTAGAATATAGTCATTTGTGAGGTGAAATATTTTTTTAAAAATTTAGAATTCTTGACCTACATTTGGTGGTACGATTTTAGGGTTTGATCCGTTTGTCTACCACCAGGCACTAAACCAAATTGGAAACTCATGTGTTTGTTTTTTTAAAGTAGAATAGCCAGGAATGTCGATTAAGGTGATTTTAAAATAAAAAGGTTTGGAATCAGACTGCTTTGTAATTCTAATAAGTATATATAGGAGATGAGGGATTAGAAAGTCATCTATATTTATTAAGGTTTACCCTCCAATTAGAATGTTTGAGAACTTTTAAAACTTGGGCAAAGTGAGTTATATCGTTACCAACAATTTTGTCACTAGTATCTTTGATTTCTCGTGTATAATGTTTGGATAATACGTATTGAGAATCAGAGAGAAGCGTTTGATAGTATTCTTGGATTTTAGTTATGGTATATACAATAAAATTAAAGTTGTCTGGTACGATTATTTTGACTAATTGGTTTGGATCATCATTCTAAAGTCTGGTTCGATTTGGAGTATGTTGAAAAATATTTTATTTTTAAAATATTGGCTGGATTATTTATTTTAGGGTTAATTACATTTACCACCCATGAAGTGTAGTGAAAGTACCAAACGAGCCATGTGGTTTCAGAAAATTATAGTCACCCCCAACCGTTAAACTTGACTAATGGAATTGATGAAAAGGCCAATTGAGTTATTTAACATCATTTATTTTGAGCCAATTGGGTTGAAGATTAGGTTTTTTTAATTATTTGGAGCAATTGGGTTGAAGAATAGGTTTTTTTTTTTAATTATTTGGAGAAATTGGGTTGAAGATAGAACTTTCTCAATTGTGGAGGTTTGAGTTTTTGAAATGCAAGATGTTGGGCAGGTTTATGAGTTTTAGCCGCCCCTATTTTGATAAACTCTATTAGAGCAGTACATTGTCATGGTGAAAAACCCATAGTCAATGCCCATTGTTCAAAATAATAAGGCTTTGGTTAAGGTTGAAAATATTTGTCTTCTGTTATATTCGCCCATGTTTTTTTGCTGAGTAAGAAAAATTAGTTGGAACTTATTTTGGGTTGGTTGAAAGTAGACATGGCCATTCCGGCGGTTTTGAAACCGGAACTGGGGCCCCACAAAATCGGAACCGTACCTGAACCGTCTATGGACGGTTCGGTTACGGTTCCAAACCGAAAATTAAAAAAAAAATTGCCACGTCAGCAGTTGTGAGGCTCACTTGTGCACGCCTGTAACAAAAAAAATAAAAAAAATTCCAATGGTCAAATGACCGTTGCATTAATATGAACGGTCCAAATGACCGTTCCTCACTTCCTTTTTTTTTTTTTTTTACTTTTTTTACTTTTCCTAATCTATAAATTCCTCATTAATTTTTCATTTTTTCCACACAATTTCTACTAATCTTTCTCAATATTCTAATTCTCTTATTCTCAATTCTCAAGCATCAAAATTCTATAAAATTCAATTCTAATTATTGTTTCTATTATAATTATTAGTTAAATTATCATTTTTAATTTATTATTCTTTCAATTCCTCATTCTTTTTTATTCTTTTTGAATTATTTTATAAAATGGACAGTTTTGGTTCTTCATCCCAACCAATTAATATTGGTGATGAAACTATAAATCCATCACCATTAAGTCGTCGTCCACCAATGAATCCAAAATTCGACATGTTTGTGAAATATTTCACAAAATTTTTTTGATGCCGATGGAGTTCTTATTAGAGCAAAATGCAATTTTTGCGAGAAATCATAAACGTTCAAAATTGGGAGCGGATGTGGTACACTAACCAAGCATTTAAAGAAAATGCATCCTCAAGAAATCGGCATTCAAAAGTCACAAGCGCAATTAACTGGTTTTGCTCAATAAGGTTCTTCTTCTTCTAGTAATTTAAATTTATTTAAATTTAGTGATTCAAAATGGAGAGATGGTATAGCTAGATTTGTTTGTACACAACATTTACCATTCTCATTTAGTGAAAAACAAAATTTTGTGAGATTAGTACAAGAAAATGCAAATCCACAAGTTAAACGTATTCCTAGAACAACTTTAACACGTGATATTAAAAATATTTATAAAAATGAAAAAAATAACTTATCGGAATATTTTTTAAAATTATATTCTCGTGTTTCAATATGTTCGGATATTTGGAGTGATCATTGGAAAATGAATAGTTATATGGGTATAACTTGTCATTGGGTAGATTCAAATTGATTTCTACAAAAAAGAGTAATTGCATTTAGAATTTTTAATGATTCTCATACAACCATAAATATATCTAGATTAATTAGTGTTATTTTACAAGAATATAATTTGAATGATAAAAAGTTTTCAATTGGTTTTGATAATGAATCGATTAATCATGCATATATTGTAGAATTAAAAAATATTTGTGCACCAATTATAGGTGGAAATTTTTTTCATATTAGCTGTGTATGCCATGTTTTAAATTTATCTGTTCAAAATGGTTTAAGTGCACTAGAAAGTCATATTAAATCAATTAAATATACAATTAAATATTTGACCGGACATCCAAATTTAATGAAAACATGGGCAAAATATTGTATACAAAATGGACAAAAGGCTAAAAGATTTAAAAGGATATTCCAAATCGTTGGAATTCAACTTATGATTTACTTTGCGATTCTTCTAAATATAGTTAATTGTTATGTAATTTTTACATTGATAACTCTTGTCTTGGAATTGTATTACTTCCTACTGACTGGACTTCTTGTTTAAAATTATTAGAAGTTTTAAAAGTTTTTAAGGATGCTACTTATATATTTTCACGTGTGTATTATCCAACTTCTCATTTATTTTTAGTTGAAGCATGTAATATAGTTCGTGTGCTAAAAATTCATATAAATGATGAAACTTTGACGCAAAGTATTATTCACATGTTAGAAAAATGGCTTAATTATTATAAAGAAATTCTAATTTTATATTTAGTTGCTATTGTTCTTGATCCTCGTTTTAAATTTAAAGGTTTAGAACAATATTTGAAATTTTATTATGATACGTTAAAAGAATGCTTTCCATTAGATCCGAATATTATACAATTACAATTAAATGTAAGTAAATACATAAATGAGACTAGAGATATAATAAATGCATTATATGAAGAAAATTCTATTAATTTTCATAAACAAGTTCCTACTAGTAGTACCATTAACACTAGCACTAGTCACAATAGTATTTTAACTTCAAATATTGGATCTTCATCTTCCATTATCCCTTCCGGTTTAGAAATGTTTCGATCATTAAAAAAACACAAGGGTACTACTTGTACGGAACTTGAGGAATATTTAACCACTTATTTTGATTTTAGTGATAACAAGTTTGAATGTGATAGTATTGAGAACTTCAAAATATTGGAATGGTGGAAGAAGAAGACAACAATGTGCCCCGTCATCTCTTCGATAGCCAAAGAAATTTTGGCGGCCCCGACATCAGCTGTAGCTATGGAACAAGCTTTTAGTCAAGGTGGCAATATTTTAGACGAAACCCGATCGCGTTTGAGCCCCATGTCCTTGGAGATTCAAGCTTTAGTAGATCATTGGAATAAAGTCGCTTATAGAGAACAAGAACAAGACATAGAAGAAGATTTTAATTTAGATTTAGACGTCACCACCGATGGTAGCTCTACTTGTACAACTAATTCACCTATTACCGATGCGGTGAGAGCCAATAATGACGACGACGACTATTAGTTTATTAAAATGAAGAAAATTTTAATATTGTATATTTTTAGATTATTGAAAATTTGAAATAATTTATCATGTTTTTCAAATATTATAATTTTCATATTTATATATTTGTTTATATAAATGTCATAGTTTTATTTGTATAGAATATAGTTGTATTATTGTATATCATAATGTATTTTGCAATTGTATTATTGTACTATTCAAATTTAAAGTTTAAACCATCAATTATGAATAAAATTTAGTATTTCTTTATTTATTAATTTCTAACTTGTAAATTTATGATTTAAAATCTTAACTTGTAAATTTTTCTATCCCAATGAATAAAATTTAGTAGTTTCTTCATTTATTAATTTCTAACTTGTAAATCTATAATTTAAAATTTTTAACTTGTAAATTTTTCTATCACAGTGAATAAAATTTAGCAGTTTCTTCATTTATTAATTTCTAACTTTTAAATTTATTATTTAAAATTCTTAACTTGTAAATTTTTCTATCCCAATGAATAAAATTTAGTAGTTTCTTCATTCTAATTTGTAAAATTTAGTATTTCTAAATTGTAACTACTAAAACCTAAGTACCTAAAATTTAGTATTTCAAAATCAAATTCAGAAGTTGAAATTGAAATTCAAAATCGAATTCGAAACAGAAATAAAATTGTAACCAAAACCGTAACCGAAATTGAGATAAAACCGGAACTGTAACCGGAACCGAGATAAAACCGAAATCAAAACAGGAACCGAAACCGCCGATTCTGGAACCGTAACCGGAACCGCCGAGGGGCGGTTCAGTTCTGGTTCTACTGGCCACGGAATCGGGAACCGTGTCCATCTCTAGTTGAAAGTTTTCGATTTGAGGTAATTTTCAATTTGTTTAGAAAGCTTATATTTAGTAGATGATTTAGGTGAATCCGGTTATTTAGAAGAGGAGGAAGTTTGTTTATGGAAAGTTCATTATGCTGTTTTTTCTTCTTCAGCATCTCACATTCTCTGCAAAAATTCGCGAGTAAGATAGTCAGGAATAGAATTAGACGATCCTTTAATATATTCAATATCAAAATAAAAAACAGTTAAAACAACTTGTCATCTAGCAAAAAATTGTTTACAAGCTAGATTTTTAACATCTTGTAAAACATCTTTTGTGGATTTACAATTGACTCTTAGTAAAAAATTTTGCTTTAATAAATTTGTTTGAAATTTAGAAATAAACAAAATAATTGCTAAAATTTATTTTTTAATTGTGAAATAATTTTATTGAAAATTGTTCTAGTGTTTTGAAGAAAATGAAATTATCTCTTCTTTTTCATTAGATATTTATTTAAGAATTCCACCATAATCAATGTCAGAGACGTCTGCTTCAACGATTTTAGGTACCTAACGATCAGTTAGAGAAAGACATGGAATAGTCTTTATTTTGACCGTGATTATTCTGATGAGATTGTATGGATATCTGTTCACAATGGTACAGGTTTTTAACCAATCATAAAGGAGTTTGGCTATGTTACTAAGATGTGGTATAAAATCAGTAGTTCACACAATCAAGAAATCTCTAGAGTTGTTGTCAAGATTTTTGTTTTGTCAAAATAACTTGTATTAATTATGAAACAAAATTTACATCATACCCAGATTATTTAGTACACAGCTTACTAACTGAAAATTTAAGTACACTGTTAAAAGATCAGTGTATTACAAGAGAGGAATCAAACATGTTCTAAAACCTTAGAATAGTCTGTGCAACATGTACAAGAATCAATTGAGAAATTTGATTTCACCGTTTTGAAATCCTCAATCTTTAACACTCCAAAAGAATAAATAATCAGCAAAAACTGAATTAGAAATCTTTTACCTAATAGCTTTTGGTTAAAATTTAGAGAAATTGTTCCTCCCCTAATAACTTTGGGTTAAAACTAAAAAAGTTTGTTCTTCCTATTCCCTGGTTATATAAGCTTTAACATTGCAAAATTGTTTTTCTTTTTTTTTTTCCTTTTTTAAAGAAGTTGTACTGCAAGTGCAATAACAACTTCAACTTTTTTTTAAACTTCCCCAAAAAATTAATATACTATAAATAATGATAAAATTTTACCAATTCAAACCCTCACTCTATCCTCCATCTCTAGCGTTTTCACCCTATAATCCATCTCTGCCATGAATTTGTGTGTAGATCAATTAGATCTCTAGATATACAATATCAAAGACACAATCAAATTCAAAGTCGAGAAGGAGAATGGTTAAGATCTTGGCACCTGTGATTGTCTTCATCTTCTGCCTTGAACTTTGAACCCTCAACAATGGCAAATTTGGACTATTTTGAACTCTTAACAATGGTAGATTTAAAATTGTCAACAGGAGATGATGACTCTTCCCAACCTAACCATCATTAAAGATAGATCTAGAGTTTAAGGTGTAGGAAGGATTTTTTATTTTTTGAGATATTTTTAAACAATAATAAACTCCAAACTAGAGACACTTCTCTCATCAGGAGAGAATAATAACTCCCATAAAGGAGACCCAACACTCCAATGAAGGGAAACAAGATAAAGGAACTATAACATCTACTTTAAAGAAAAGTGAGATAATAAATAAAGGTGCGAGAGGCGGAGGCCCTTGGGAACACCGCCTCCCCTTCAATTTTTTCAAAGAGGGTTTTTCAAACTATCTATCTTTCCGAAATATGGATTTTGTTATTGTCAAGAATTTGGTCAGTAAATTTTTTCTGCAAATTAGATTGACCATTCAATTGGAGTAATTGTACCTTGATATATATAATGGCCAAGAAATCTAACTCTAGTTTGAAATATGTTTATCTTTTTTTTTTGCAGAAACTACCAACTATTTTTTTGGGTAATATGAAAAAAGGTATTGAGTTATTTAAAGTGCTGGTTTATGGATGAGGAGAAGATTAAAATATCGTATATGCAGATGATGATGATGAATGTAGAATAATGATTGAAAATATCATTCATAATCCTCTAAAACTTAGAAGGGACATTTTTTAGTGCAAAATACATGATATTCCATTCATAGTGTCCAAGGGTACTGTAATTGCAATTTTGTATGTGTTTGAAGGATGAATTTGAATATAACAGAATTTTGACTTCGTATCAAATTTGAAAAATATTTTACTGAATAAATTCGTTGAAGAAGATCCTTCTCAATTGAATTGGATATTGAATCCATTGAAGAGCCTTATTTAGTATTGTAAATTCAGTTTTCTATCTGTCCAAAGGATGAATCCATTGAAGAGCCTTATTTAGTATTGTAAATTCAGTTTTCTATATGTCCAAAGGATGAATTTGGATATGCCAGAATCTTAACTTCATATCAAAATTTAAAAACTATTTTTGCTGAATAAAGTTATTGAAGAAGATTGTTCTTGTTTGGAATTGGATATCAGATTCATTGAAGAGCCTTATTCAGTGCTTTATAATTTATCCTTAGTTATGGAATCCCCATTTCAATTTCCGATTGTTTGCTGACATAAAAGATTAAACAACTCCATGGTGATTGACTTGATCGAATAGGTTTTCTTTTAAGAAGTTCATCAATTTCCCTTTTGCAATATTCAAGAACATCTTGATTCATCTGAACCAGTGTTGCTTTTGTGGGAATATCTCTTTCACTAAATTTATTCTCATAAAGAATATGCACTATGTGATGCTTTCTTTCCCAAAAGATCATGGGAATTTATGCACAAACTTTTTTTTTACCTTTGCAAGTAATATTTTGATTCTTTGATGGAGATCACTCAAAAGACGACATTTTTATTAGTTCCATGTTCTCTTAAAATAAGTTGCATCGGAATAGTTCTTCTTGGTGTGATATGTAACATCCCAATCATATTGCTAAGGTTTTTCCAACAACAAGTGAGGTTCCTCTATTGGTACCACATCAAACAAAACCCCATCTTCATACTGACGAATAGAAAATGGAATATTCACTTAGTTGTTAACCATAATCTCACCAAATTGATTTAACCATTGCAATCGATAGGGTTTCGAATATTTTATGCAAGATAACCCCAGTTTCTTCTCAAGAATAACACTAGCCATATTAGTGTAACTTCTATTATCAATAATCATGCTATAAACTTTTCCATGGACCTTACATTGTTGCTCAAAATTTTCTACTTGGGTTGTGCATTAAGTCATTTTTGAAACCAACTTAAGCTTTTCAGATTCCTGAACCATGTCCTCAAATGCTTCCTTAAGATCTGCCATTTTTTCATCACTAAAATGCTCACTAATGATATCACAATTATCAAGAACATACATGAGCTTCTTTATTGGACAATCAGACTGATAATGCCCAAAACCTTTGCATTTAAAATATTGGAAATCCCGTTGGCGCTACACAGATTTCAGCGCTGTCATTGGAGTATTCAAAGGTTGTTTAACTATGGCCTTGGTGGCGAATTGTGGAACTGTTGGTTTTGACTTAAATGGAGTCTTAAGTGTAAAAGGTTTAAAATTATTCTTCCATGTTGGATTAGAAGAAGATGCTTAGCCTTTGAATTTCATATGCTTTTCGATCTTTACAGCTGTATGAAGAGTTTCTTTCATATCTATTGCATGCTGTAAATCCACTTTATGTGTCAAAATTGGATTCAAAGCACCGACAAATCGATCCATGATGGTTTCCTTATCCTCTTATATATTGTATTTAATCATCAACAACTCTATTTCCTTGTAGTACTCCTCGATCGTCATTCTACCTTGAACCAAACTTCGCAATTTCCTTTTAAAATCCCGTTGGTAGTGAGTAGGTACATATCTTTTCCTCATTACTGACCTTATCTCACGCCATGTTCGAGTAGGTGGTTTGTCATTCATTCTTCGATTTTGAACCAACTGTTTCCACCAAACTACTGCACAGCTTTTAAGATACATTCCAACCAATTGGATCTTCTCCTCCTCATCCAATCCACTGCTCTCAAACATCGAGTCAACTATTCTGATCTATTCCAAGAATAATTCAGGATCCGACTTCTCTTGAAATATTGGAAACTCAACCCTAAAGGTTTGAATCTTAATTTCGGATCTGTTTGCGGGTTTGGGCTGGTTTGGAGTGTTTGCCTTATCAAAATCAAGATGTCTTGGAACACGAGGCTGTACAGTTTGTGGCCTATTATGTTCCATAGTTGTCAATCGAATGGAGAACTATTTGACTACTTCTATAAGAGATGCAATTTGAGTTTGCATATCCACTTGTATTTTAGAACTTTCTCCCGCCATTGTAGCTATAATGTTAGCGAAAACATGAGAAACAAAAAATAATATAACAGTTTAATTATGCCTCACGAGTTCTCACTTTGGGTAGTAGATACATTACTCTCTATTTGATATCTTTTCTTTTTGAAAATAGTTCCTTATTAACTGTCAATCCTATAATTTATCTCGAGCTTTAGTTCAAGAGAAAAACAACTAACAAGCTCAACATTAAGAGAACAAGGATCAAGTATAAGATTTTAAGCAAGACACAAGAAACTAGAATATTTAAGATCACGTAAAGGGTATAATTTAAATCAACAAAAGAAGCCAACAAATTAAGCACTTTCATAGAACTGAATTGTACAAGATTTAATGCAAGAAATCTAAAATCTAAGCTACTTAATTTGTTTTGAAGTCAAATTTTTTTTATCTAAGTCGTTATCTAAGCTACTAAATTGCACAAGCTTTAATGCACGAACTTGACCCTTATTTGCCTGTTTTGCATATTGCTCATTCCTCATTTCAATGGAATTTCGATTCATGAATTTTCTTAACAAATTCAGCTTTTTTTTCCCTTCTAAATGAACAAACTCATTAGTAGGCAAAGGAAGAATATCAAGAGGGGTTAAAGGTTTAAAACCATAAACAACTTCAAATGGGTAACAATTAATCGAACAATGCAAAGTACGATTATATGCAAATTCAATATGCGGTAAACAAGTTTCCTAGTTTTTAAGGTTCTTTTGAATTATAGCGCGCAATAAAGTAGACAAAGTGCAATTTACTACTTCAGTTTGACCATCTATTTGTGGATGTGCAACAGTAAAAAACAACAACTTAGTGCCTAACTTATTCCATAAAGTATGCCAAAAATGAGACAAGAATTTAATATCCCTATCACTAACAATACTTTGTGGTATGCCATGCTAACGAACAATTTCCTTAAATAACAAATCAGATATATGAGTTGCATCGTTAGTTTTAGCACATGCAATAAAGTGAGCCATTTTTCTAAACCTATCAATAACAACAAATATGTTATCTTTACCAGTGCGAGACCTAGGTAACCCAATCACAAAATCTATAGAAATGTCTACCTAATGATTACTAGGAACTTGCAATGGTGTATACAATCTGACAAGCGTGTCGCGTACTTGCACAATTTTACCCTATTCACTAATATAGTAGCGGTGGTAGGGATCGTATCCACAGGGAAGGGAGTGGATTCTTGAATTCAATGTTTGCTCACGGAATGTCACAAAGAGAACTAAAACACAACACTAACTAGTAAAGTATTAAATGCAACAAGAAAGTGTAAAAACAGGAAGAGAGTGGATGTTCTAGAGTTCTTCCACCTGTTGAATGCACATTAGACCACGATTGCAATGCTCTTGACACACAAGTAACACAACGAGGAGATCACAATTGCCTAGGAGACTAGCCTACAATCAGCATGGTGACCGCATTGGCTTTTACCCTCCCTAACGTCACTCTTTCCAATGGCGAGGCCTAAGAGTGGCGGATGCATACCGCAATGTCTCAACTCTCCAAGGTTTAGCGAATCTAGCGTGCAAATCGTAAGGTATCCCATGGCGAGGCCTGACCTAGGTTCTAGAGTGTTCGCTTACTCCAGAGAGTTTCTTCTCACTTATTCCTAACAACTCAAATGATCCTCTACCGGCATGGCGACCGCAGCTCAGATCATGATCAGGCAAAGCAAGTGGAAGACTCAACAATCATACATTTAGGACAAAATTGACAAGCGTTAAAACCACATATGATTTCATTCTTAAGAAATTGTGTCAATTGCATAGCATTACATAGTCTAATTATATATTTACCCGGTTAGAACCCTAGAACATAAGAAACTTAGCCACAGAACTCCATTCTCAATTCACGATCATCAAATTGCAACTTGAAACAGTTCATTTTCATTAAATGGAAAGAGTTTACCAATTGAATTGCTTCAAGAGCTTCCAATTCACAAGAGAAACACAATTTGCCTCCTTAATTGATACGAGAATTGCAATGATCGGAGCAAATCCTCGATCAGAATCGAAAACGGAGTCCTATTTCTAGAGAGAGAAAATCTAGAGAGAGAAAATGTAGAGAAAGAAAAATTCTCGCTCTCAAAATTAAAAGTCTGTTTACTACTCTAGAATGATCCCCCAAAAATCTAACTAAATCCTCTATATATAGAGGATTACAAAACGTAAATAATACGCAACGTAAATTGAGTACAAAACTACAAGAATGCCACTTCACTTGATAAAACAAATGTCCAACCATAATCTGTGCACAGGACCAAACCACGCCTCTGCGCCTTTGTACTCCACGCCTTCATCAGCCTTCTCACATCTTCAAGCTTTCAGCCCACACGCCTTCAACATCTTCCACACGCCTTCGTCAGCCCCTGTACAAAGGATCGATAGCCAATACTTAGTAAATATTCCAACCACGAACAAGATGTTTCTTAACGGCGAGGCCTCGCAAGCCATCTTTCCACAAGCCTGCGAGGTCTCGCAGGCTAACTTATGACATGTCTGCGAGGTCTCGCAGGCAAAATTTAACAAGCCTGCGAGGTCTCGCAGACTAATTTTTGACCTCGCAGGCTTATTTTCCTATGGTTGTGAGGTCTCGCACGCAAAATATTTCAATGCTGTGAAGTATGCAGCAAGTGCAAAGGAGTGCTGTGAAGTGAGTGTAAATGATGTGCTGGACTATAATGCATGACATGCTGTGAGATGCATGAATGAGTCCTTGAGATGCTTATTTTGCATGCAAGTACGTTGTGTCGTGCATGAGTGTGCACAAGTGATGCTGTGGAGTGCCCATGTGTGTGCTGTGATGTGCATGGAGTGTGCACAAGTGATGCTGTGAAGTGCCCATGTGTGTGCTAAGAAGTGCTTTGAAATGCACATACGATGGCGCTGCCGCGCGCACGGGCGTGTGTGGGTGTGCGTTGCGGTCGCGTGCGTGCGCACGCGACTGGTGTGTGCTGCAGGCGCCAGCGCGCTGTGTGTGAGTGTGCCGCACACACCAGAGCGCTCAACCGTGTGCAGGAGCTGCGCGCGCGAGCGGGCTCAGAGTGTGCGAGGGCTGCGCAAGAGGTGTGTGAGGCATGTGACGAGGAAACCTGCTTCAACACGACACTCCACTTCTAAGCCATATATGTGTGTCTTAGCCTCAGAATTGGACTTTGTGTTGAACATAAGAGTTTTTGATATTTCTCTTAGCTTTCCATTGGTTCAAGAATCAGCAT
Source organism: Ophiorrhiza pumila (assembly GCA_016586305.1). Classification (NCBI taxonomy): domain Eukaryota; kingdom Viridiplantae; phylum Streptophyta; class Magnoliopsida; order Gentianales; family Rubiaceae; genus Ophiorrhiza; species Ophiorrhiza pumila. The sequence goes on from BLIW01000006.1 coordinate 37,799,478, forward strand.
CATTGGAAGTCTGTAGCTCAAGATATGGATAATCTACTAAACTATGGCAATATGAAGTCAAGTATGAAAACCTGAAGTAACAATTGTAAAGATGCCCCCGTTTCTCCTACTTGTGCACAGAATTAGAAGAAAGTTAAAACATAAGAAATGCAGTACACTCAAAGAGTTTTCAGAACATCCAAGATCTCATCATTTGGATTAGTATTGAGAGAGTTACACGCAAATGAAATAGCACTACCAATTCTGCCCAACTTCAAACTAAGCCAACTAGGCATATTTAGGTTTTCTTCAAATTCCACAAACACCATTCCAACGTATTTGACTTCTTTCCTTGGTTTTCAACCAAAATACACATTTGCTTCATTTCATCATCATTTTTGGTCTTTTTCACCATTTAAGCACTTCGAAGTTGCAAACCACATAAATGCACAAACTGGCACAAAACACTACACATTTGCATGAAATACAAGGCAAAAGCTAAGTGATATAACACATATAAGTTGGTATAAAACCAACTTATCACAATCCATGAGACAATGCCTTTGATTTTTCTTATTTACAGACAATACATATTTCACAAACATTTTTAACATCATTTAACATGTGTGACCAATAAAAATGTTCATGCAAAACATCATATATTTTAGGTATTCCAAAATGCCCCATTAAGCCTCCACAATGAGTTTCTTTAACAAGTAATTCACGAATGGAACTCAGTGAAATGCACAATTTGTCTCTCTTAAAAAAATAATCAACTTGCACATAATATTCACCATTTTACTTTTGTAAACATAGATCATAAACACGTTGGAAATCAACATCACTCATATAAAGTTCTTTAATCAATTCAAAACCAAATAACTTAGCATGTATAAATGTAAGAAAAGAATACTTCCTAGACAATGCATCAGTTACAATGTTATCTTTTCCAGTTTTATACTTAATCACATATGGAAAGGATTCAATGCTCTCTAACCATTTAGCATACCTCTTATTTTATTTACCTTTAGTCTTCAAGAATTTGAGCCTTTCATGATCTGAATGAATTATGAATTCTTTCGGTCACAAGTAATGTTGCCATACCTGTAAAGATCTCACCAAAGCATACAACTCCTTGTCATAAGTTGTATACTTCAAGGCTGCTCCATTTAGCTTTTCACTAAAGTAAGCCACATGCTTTGATTCCCGCATTAACACAGTACCAATACCTATCCTCGAGGCATCACAGTGTATCTCAAAAGCTTTACTAAAATTAGGCAATGCAAGCAAAAGAGCATGAGTCAATTTTTTCTTAAGTGTGTTAATAACCTTTTCATGTGATTCTTTCTATTCAAAAATGAAATTCTTATTAACATTCATTTAAAGGTGCAGAAATAGAACTAACGTCTTTCACAAAATGTCTATAGAAACTTGCAAGTCCATGAAAAGTTCTAACATCACTAGCAGATGAAGGTCTTGACCAATCAAGTATAGCCTTAACCTTTGACTCATCAACAAATATTCTTTAAAAACTAACAACATACACTAAAAAGATAATGGATTCCATGAAAAAATAACACTTTTTAAGGTTTGTATATAATTTGTGTTCTCTTAATATAGCAATCACATTATTAAGATGCATAACATGCTCATCAAGTGATTTGCTATAAATCAGAATATCATCAAAGTAAACTACAACCAATTTTCCAATGAAAGATCTAAATACATGATTCATCAACCTCATAAAAGTATTAGGTGTATTAGTTAGACCAAAAGGCATGACTAACCATTAATACAATCCATACTTTATTTTAAAGGCTGTTTTCCATTCATCACGCTCTTTTATTCTAATTTGATGATAGTCACTTTTAAGACATATCTTGGTGAATATTGTTGAACCATAAAGTTCATAAAGCATGTCATCTAACCTAGGGATTGGATGCCTATACTTAATGGTAATCTTGTTAATGGCCCTACAATCTATACACATTCTCCAAGATTCATCTTTCTTTAGGACAAAAATAATAGGAACGGAACAAGGAATAAGGGATTCGTGAACAATACCTTTGTCGAGAAGCTCATCCACTTGTATTTGTATTTCCTTTGTTTCCTCGGAATTGGCTCTATAGGCTGGCTTATTTGGGATAGAAGCTCTGGGCACAAAATCAATTTGATGCTCAATGCCTCTAATAGGTGGCAATCCTTCAGGTAACTCCTCGGGAAACAAGTCATCATATTCTTGTAAAAGAGATAACACAATTGATAGGAGTAAATATAGGTATAAAATATGCTTGTGATTACTATTTACCCCTTATCAATGATAATGCCCTATAATCACTAATCGTGATAGTAAAATAAGTTCCTTCCCATAAGGACAAGATAGTGTTGAAATCTTAGGAAATGTTTTTGGATTTTCTTATTTCATTTTCAAGACAATAATGTAACGGAAATAAAGTAAAGCAACTACGACGATGACTTATTAAAAGAATTCAAATTGAGCAAGCGCACTCCCGAGATTAAAATTAGGGTTCATAAAAGGCCAAATTCTATCTATGGTCATGCAAAATAATGGTAAACAATCACTAACCATTTAGATCTCTATGCTGAGCACCCAAACTATTCATGAAAATCCATTACACCCCCACCTATGTGGTGAGAGACAAGGATGATAAAGGCGTTTCCCTACCGAACGTTAATTGATTTACTAAACCCCCTATGTGGTGAGAGGCAAGGTTTACTTCACTAATTAACTTAAAATCTCTTGTTAACTACCAACATTCAACACTCTAATTCAACCGCTCCTATATGGTGAGAGATAACGGCGAACCAAGTCACCCTAATGCTATGCTTATTCACCCAAACTCTCCCTATGTGGTGAGAGAAGAGAGTAAAGGTAGAACAAGACTAACAAATTCTCAACAAACACACAAGAGTTTCAAAACAATCTACCTTAATCCCCTTATCTAGTGAGAGGCCAGATTAAAGAAAATTATCCCTAGTAATTTACTGCAATAAAATAAACATATTCACCACACACAATTCACGTGTTAAATCATGCATAACTAAGAAGATCATGGCAGTAAAACTCATTAAACATACACCATAGAATATAATATAAAGCATATAAATTAAGCACAAAAACCAATTTATAAACCCGGGAGCACAACAAGTTTAGTCGAGTATGGCTAAACCAAACATCATAAGATTAATATTTAAGAACACAAATGAAAACATGGCTTGAAAAGAAACATAATACCTTGAATTATAAAATCCTTGAAAGAAAATCTCCAATCCAATACCAATGAATCCAAAAGACAATGATGTTCCAATCCGTAAAGGCCGCAAATTTCAAAATAATAGCAAAAACATGAAACCCTAGCTATTACAAAGAGAACTTCTTGCTCAAACTCTATGAATTATCACATAAAAAATCAATGTATGAAACCCTAGGATCTATTTATAGTAAATCTTCAATAATATTCATAAATAGGTCCTCCACAAAATCCTTCTCGAATGCAAAGTCTTCAAACGGGCCAAAAACATAATTTTTAAAATTAATTTGGAAACTCTCGTCAAGCCCAACGTCACAACGTGCAGGGTTGCACGTCACGACCTTTATCCACGTCGTGACGTAGGAGTTCCCCGACATTGCGACGTGGCTCTCTAGAAACGTATTATATTTTTTTATCTAATTTTTCCTGACGTTGCGATGTGTATGATCGCATGTTGTCCACCCACATCGCGATGTGAGACTTCCGACATCACGACATGGAGCACTTCTCCAGCTCGTCACGAATTTTCTTATACTTTTTCTCCACTTTGCACTCGATTTGACTTCTTTATAACTTTTCTCCTCCGTTCAAACCCCGTGTTTGATAATTCCACAATAAACAAAGTAAAATAAATCAAATGGAATGAAAATGACTTAAAAGTTAAGTACAAGTACTAAATAAAAGGTGAATAAATTCACCTTATCAATGTCCCCCACACTTAACCTTTATCCGTCCTCATACAAACGAAATGAAAACTACTATACTCAAAATTAAAAATAAATTACATAATGAACTAAAACCTACTCACATAAACAAACACAACGTATCCAATTTTATTCCAATCGATCTCAGCACAAATGTCATGTAAATGCCTCATAATCTAATATATTCAAATGTCAAGTACACATAATATATGTCCCAAAAGTCATCAAAGTATATTAATGTACACATTTAGTCACATTGAGCCAACCATTTGTGTGTGTATGTGCGATAGGTTCAACCTAAGTTCATAACTCATCTACAACCACGCCATATGCTATGGTTCTAACAACTAAGTTTTTGTTTACAACTTTTCCTCACTAATCATATTAATTCATTTATTTAACTCATATTAATGAGGATACTCTCAGTAAACCCCTAAGTTTTAATAATCACACTCGTTCTCCCAGACTGTCACAAATCAAAGGGTAAATTTCTCAAAAAAATTCATGACATCCACCTGGGGTATTGTCTCCACCTGGGGTATTTCTCAATTAAAGACCCGACTTCCTTTAGATAGTATGTTACTTTCCTATCCCACATCGAATCTTTCGACAAAAATGCAATATCTGGCAATATAACACTTAACACATAAAGATCAAAAGTGTAAAAATTGGACACTTAACCACACTTATAACCTAAACCTACACAAATCATGGGTTATAGATGGAAAAGAATTGTCATGACCAAGTTTCATATTTATTAATTAAAGCCTTACGCAAGAATTACATCTAATACTTATTACAAAAAATAATAACAAAATCCTAAATTATATTAACTCAAATTGTATTAAAATGCACAAATTCAACACGAAAATAAAGATTTAATACAATAATTCAAAATAACAACAAACGAAAATAAAAAAATAAAAAAATGAAAAACATCCATACAAAAAACCAAAAAAAAGAAAAGAAACAAACAACAAGGAATTGAATAAGAAAAATAGGACTATCTCCCCCCAGACTTAAACTCCACATTGTCATCAATGTGGGAAATAAAAGTAACCACATGGTCATATTACATATCATCACGTGAAGGCAGTAGCTGTGAGCTGGATCCCTCTTCACGTGAGATTTGCCACTAACGGCTCATCAGCTGAACCATGTCATACATCGTGCTAAATTGGTGAGACAGATTAGCGTACGCCATCTCCATCTGATCAAAATGATCATCAAAATGAGTCGTTGATAAGGCAAATTATGTTCACTTTATATATGCTATTTCACTTATACTTTGCACCATCTTTATTCTATTTAATGTTTTTTTAATGTATTTTATAGGTTATTGAGAATGGAGGCCAAAATTAGAGAAAAAAACTAAAAAAGATCAAGAAAGATGCGATTTAGGCAATAAAATGCCTTGCGACGCAAAGAAACTGGAAAGGTATTTCACAAGATGTTAATTCCAATTGTTTATGATCAATCTTATAATTTGAGACCTTGGATAGAGTGGTAAACAAATTTCAAGTTGATCCCATGGAGGCTCAAAACTCCAAGAAGGGTTAACATTGCGAAACACGTCAAAAAGAGATGAAGAACAAATATTGAAGAAATCTACTAGGGTTAGTATTTCGATCATATAGCTCTCAATATTTGTTCAAATTAGATAATTCAAGCAACTGGAAAGCAAAGAGATAGAGCTACAACTTTCACGTTTTGCATTTTTCCAAATTCAATCGGGATTATAGAGAAAAATGGCAGACAAGGTGGATGTCGCGAAGTACAGAAGTTCCACGTCGCGACGTGGCTCACTGTTTCAAATTTTTCCTTAATATTTCACAGACGTCGCGGCATGGGGAGCTGCACGTAGCAACGTCAACGGCGTAAACTGCATGAAAAGTTTTTTTTTCAATTTTTGATGTTTTTAACATATCTTTTTTTGGGTTATTTACTAACTTGTTCACTACATGTTAGGGTAAAAAAACGTGCCATCTTATCAATGTTTGATAAGACTTTAATTTGTTTTCTATATAAGGCCATCTATTATGTAATTGTAAAAGGGAGAAAATAAAAGAGATTGTAGTTTAATAGTTTATCGCTTTTTAGGGTTTTATTTTGTTCTTATTTTAGAGGGAGATCCTTGAGAGATCTCAAAGGCTTTGATCATAGTTTTGCACAGAGAACATTAATCTTTCGATGGAAACCAAACTTTGTTCTTAATTAATCAAAGGATACCTTTTTATTTTTCTTCAATTGAGGTGTTTTCTTTCCTTTTATTTTTAGTTTCTTTATTTGTTCTTTAATTCTCATATTGATGTTTGATCTAGCCATGTTAGGTTAGACTTGTTGTGCTCTTGAGATTTGACATGGGTTTTTGTGCTTAAAAGTTATGTTAAGTTTTCTTGATTAAGATGTTCATATTGATTTTTACTTGCTATAATCTTGATGGGTTATGCATGATAATTGCCCACTATTATGTATGATGAATATACTTGATTGTGTGGAGTAATTTACTGGAGATAATTTACCTTAACTCTTGCCTCTTGCCACATAGGAGGAGTTTGGCTGGATTAGTTTAACATTAGCATGACTTGGTTCACCATTGTCTCTCACCACATAGGAGCGGTTGAATTAGAGTATTGATTATTGGTAGTTAATAGTAGATTCCAAGTTAAATAGAGAAGTAAACCTTGCCTCTCGCCACATAGGGGCATTAACTAACTTGTTAATATCTAGTAGGTGAATGCCTTAACCATCCCTTGTCTCTCGCCACATAGAAGGGGGTATACTAAGTTTTATGAAAAGGTCGGGTGCTCGGTATAGAGACCTAAATTGTGAGTAATTGTTTACCCTTAATTATAATGTTCCCATAATACTGAATTCCTACCCAACTATCTTTGAGACCTTAGTCATTGTCCTCAAGAGTACTTTACACTCTATTGCATTAATTGGTCATTAAATTTTGAGTGGTTTTAATTACCTAACATCTATTCTCTCTTTTCTTTCATTATTTAGTAGTTTGAATATTTAGTTAATTACCTGATAATTGGTTTGTTGTCACTACTACACAGTTACACTTAATCGTAGTTCTCTTATTCCTTGTGGGATCGACTTATATTCCTCAGTAGCTATACACGTCGGTGTCTTGATACACTTTAAAATCATGAGAAATTAGGGTTTTATAATATATTTAATCTGATTAAGCTACAGTTGTTAAGACATAATTTTTCCTAGTTTTTATTGATCATCAAATTGGAACCGCTGTCGAGAAAGGTAGTTACGCTAGATTTTTGCATTTTGTGTTAGTGGTAGTTGTAAATATTTTATTTGTTTTTTTTAATAGTTTAAATTTTTCTTTTTTGTGTTTTTTTTTTGTTTTAGTTTTTAATTTCTACCCAAGTATGTTTAGGAGGTTTGGGGAATCCTTTGAAATTAATTTTGATGCACCACATAGAGTGGACGATATACAACCGAGTATTTAGAGAATTTCACCATTTATGATATGGGGAGATAGTGAACCTTCATGTTTGATAAGTAGGTTTTATACCTACTTGTATAGACTATTTCACTTAGCTTTTGGCTTGAATTGCATGCACTTATGTGGTGAAATGTGCTATTTTGTGCACTTATGTGCTTTGTAACTTGATGTGCTTAAATGGTGAAAAAGACCACAAATGTTGTTAAAATGAGGCTAATGTGTGTGTGATGCTAAATGATAAGAGGAGAGTGAAAAAGGGCTAGAACGGTGAGTGAGAAATTGAGGAAAACCGAAAATGAGCTTGATTGGCAAAATTAGGGTTTGGGCAGAATGATGGTGCAAATTGTTTTGAGCATACCTTCTTCATTACTAGTCCAAATGATGAGATCTTGGATGTTCTGGAAAGCTCTTTGAGTGTACTTCATTTCTCATGTTTTAACTTTCTTCTAATTCTATGCGCAAGTATGAAAAACGGGGTATCCTTTCCAATTGCTACTCCAGATTTTCATCTTTGATTTCATATTGCCACATTTTGGTAGAATTAGTATATCGTGAGCTACAGACCTTCAATGATGCTGATTATTGAACCAATGGAAAGCCAATATAAAGAACTAAAACGTTTATGTTTACCACAAAGTCCAATTCAGATGTTAAGACACACGAATTTCGCTTGGAAGATGTTTGTTGGTTCTGAAATGGTGGCATCGCGCACAAGCACACACTCTCGTGTACACATGCATGCGACGAAGCACACTTCGCTGCACACATGCATACGACGAAGTCCACCTCGCCGCACACACATGCACGGCCATTGCTGCACGACGCCGCACACACGCGCGCGACGAAGCGCACCTCGCCGCACACATGCATGCGACGAAGTGTCACTCGCACACACTCGCACAGCTTGACCACACTTCACCATTTTGGGCATAACTTTTTCGTCTTAGCTCCGATTTGAGTGATTCAAAATGCTGTAGAAAGATAAGATTTGGGGCTATAACTTTCATGTTTCAAGTTTTCTCAAATTCCTATAGAAGCATATTCGAATTTTGGTTTGGAGATTGCTGAATACTTGAACAACTTGAGCATTCCAATAAGTTTGATGTTTGTGTTTGAAATCACTTTTGCATTCTCACTTTGTACATAATCTCTTCTCCACCACTTCACACATGATCCAAATTGGCGAGACTTCGTCAAAAATAGCGAGACTTCGTCAAAATTGGCGAGACTTCGTCAAAAGTTGGCGAGGCTTCGTTGAAGTTGGCGAAGCTTTGTGGAGCTGAAACTTCTCTCTGCCACACATTAGTATTTAGGCCATAACTTTCTCGTCCGAAGTCCGAATTGGATGATTCAAAAGGCTGTGGAACGCTAACATATAGGGCTATAACTTTGGTCTTTTATGTTTTTCCAAATTCACGATGCATCGTGGTCGAAATCTGACTGGAAGTTGCTGCCAGTTTTGTGATGTTAATGGGTTTGCTGGAAAAATGGCTAAGTATGAAAGTTTGATTTTCTGAATTTTCGTGGAAGCTGAAGGCATGAAGCTCCAGGGCGTAAAGGCGTGGTTTCTGTGAATGCTGGATTGCTTGGAAGTTCGCGGAGTTGCAAAGGCGTGGTTTGCAATGGCTTGAAGGTGCTGGATTGCTCTAATTTCTTCAATTGAGTCCTGAGAAGTGAAGGCGTGAAGCTTGCAAGACCAAAGGCGCTGGCGGTGAACTGAAGGCGAGCATCAGTTGGCTTGAAGGCGCGGGAATGCTGAATTTTTCTTCAAACTTGGAATTTTCACATTTTTTGGGCTGATTTTGGTTCTTCCTTTCAAGGACATTTTTGTAATATCTTTAGATATTTTTAGTTTGCGTATTAGTTACAGTTCTACTCTTCTATATATAGGAGGTGTAACAAATGTAAAAAGGGGACTTTTAGGATCCCGGAGATTATTTTTCATTCCATTAATTAGGTTTTGATTTTGGTAACAAATTTTTGAGAGCTGGAGAGCGGGAATTCATTTGAAGATCGACTTTCTCTCTCTAGTTTCTCTCTCTAGCTTTTGAGCTCCATTTTCTATTCCGATCAAAGATTTGCTCCGATCATTGTAATTCTCATATCAATTAAGGAAGCTCTTGGAAGAATTCAATTTGTAAACTCTTTCCATTTATTGAAAATGAATTGTTTCAAGTTCTAAATTGTTGATCGTGAATTGGTAATGAAGTTCTATGGCTAGATCTCTTATGTTCTAGAATTTCAACCGGTTAAATGTATAATTAGACTATACAATGCTATGCAATTGACATAATTCCTTAAGGATGAAATCATATGTGATTTTAATGATTGAATCTTGTTGAGTTTCATGAATTCACACTTTTATTGAATGAATTGAACTTTGATTGTGGTCGCCATGCTGAGTTGAAGTGAGATTTTACCAATATCTGTGAGAATTGCGTGAGATGAGAACTTGAAAGTGATTTCCTGAGTCTTTACACTTGTCTTAGCCGATCAATTCATTACTGAGATTTAGGCCTCGCCATGGGAAACTTCGAAGGAATGAAACTTTAGGAAAAAGTGTTAAAGAAACTCTCTGAGATAGCAACGAAGGCATTCATACCTAGGGCGGGCCTCGCCATGGGAGTTCCTAGGAATTGCATGTTAGACTTGCTAACTTTGGAGAGTTGAGGCATTGCGGGTTGAATCCGTTCCACTTAGGCCTCGCCATGGGAAAAGTGGAATGTTAAGGAGTATAGAAAACACTGTGGTCGTCATGCTAAGTGTTAGCTAACCTCTTGGGCAATAGAGATCTCCTCATTGTTTTACTTGTGTGTCAAGAGCATTGCGATCATGGCCGAATGTGCATTCAACTGGTGGAAATACTCTAGAGCATCCACTCTCTTCCTGTTTTTACACTTTATTTGTTGCATTTGATTCTTTACTAGTTAGTGTCTAGTTTTGTTTCTTTCGTGACATTCTGAGAGAAAATTTTGAGTTCTTGAACCATCCCCTTCCCTGTGGATACGATCTCTCTCACTACTACTACATTAGTAGTTTAGGGTAAAATTGACGAGGTACGACACTTGTCCATCAATTTTTGGCGCCGTTGCCGGGGAAGGCACGGTTTCTTGAATTTTGATTTGCTCTGTTTTCTTTTCTTGTGTAGTTTAGTAGTTTTGTTAGTTTTCATTTTGGTAACTTTTGTTGCATTTTGTAGTTTTCGTGTTTTGTTGTCTGCTTTGGTGTATTTGTGTCAAGTGCAGGACATTGGAGTTCACTGTAATTGAGTACACCACAAGTACCCAAGCATGTCTAGATGGTACGAGGACTTCTCTCCACCACTATTTGAAAGGCAATGGCAAAATCAAGCACAAATCCACAACTCACACCACATTGGGACACAAGAGCTTCCTGTGGAGGACATGTTTTCTCAACTTATGGAAAAACTTGACAGAGGCTTCCAAAAGGAAGGGCAATGGTATTACCAATAACAAAGCAATGAGTGTGATCTCAGAGAAGAGGACAAAATGAAAAACATGTTGTCTCAAGTTTTGGAGAGAATTGATAGAAATGAAACAAGGTTCGCGCAATTGGAAGAAGAGCTTCAAGGGCGACAAGAAAGGTTTGATCGAATCAACGCTTTAATAAGCAACCTATGGGAACAAATTGAGACACCAACTTTAGATGCACAATACCACTCACAAGGTACACCTCTCATTCCTGAGGACAATCATTTTGATATGCATGCTAATGTTGATTGTGGCTTAAAATGTCTAAAGGAGGAGGAGTCTACATGTTTTGGGGATAGTGTACATGAGTGCTTTGTTGCTGATTCTTTTGAGCATGAATATGTGCACTTTGATGTTGAGGATGATGGCTTCTTTAGTGATCTTGATAGTGATGACTTTCGTGTTCTAAGTTGCCATGTTACTAAGTTGGAAAATGTGTCTAAGGTTGAGTCTTACAAGAATTTCATGGAATTTGATGAGTCAAATGATATCGATTGCCTAGCTTTAGATGTTTTTCCTCTTGATAGCTCTGTGAATTGCATAGAGTCACTTCTTGAAGATCAATGTGATTTCATGAAGGAGGATAATGTTGCATTTGTTAATGAAAGTGTTAGCACATTGTTTGAAACTCTGGTTGAGGCACCAATTTTTGAAATGGTCAATGAATCTAAGTGTCTAAATGGTGACTCACAAGAAGTGCAAAGTGAGATACTCTTGTTAGTTGATGATAATGCTTGTTGTGTTGTTGAGAAAGAAAAGCCTCAGGAAATTCCCAATGTTAGTTTTGATGATAAAGATGTTAACATTTTGAATGATAATGACAATGAATGCCATGCTATATTTGATGATGCTGATTGTTATTCTCTGAATGTAACTTTTCTTGATGACTTGATAAATTGCATAGAGTCATATCTTGATGAACATTGTGATATCATGAATCAAGATAGTGTTGGAAGTGCTAATGAAAATGTCGATATTAGGTTAGCTGCTGAAGATGTTAACATTTTGAATGAATGTGAGTTTGAGTCATTTGTTTTTGAACTGACTGGTGGTTTTGAGTTTGCTGATTTGTTTGTTGAGACCATGGATGTACAAGCCTTGGTTGAGCCTTGTAAGGTTGGAGAGCTTAATGTGGTGGAAGAAGTAATCGATAGGCCTAGTAAGGTGGAAGAGTTAAATGATTTGCCTCCAATGGTGAAAGAGTTTAAGGAGATACCTTCAAGGGAGGAGCCTCAGTGGTTCAAGGTGGAATTTGTAAAGGTGGCTTCCCATATGCATGAGCTCAAGCACCTATTTGCCACTATTTTACAAGTGCCATATAGGAGGATAATGAGTATTGTTGAAATATCATTTTTCTGTTACAGAGAGGGTTATTCCGATTCTTGAAAATGAAAGTTTCATGAATAAAGTCTAGCTGGAGACTGAATAAACCCAGAACTACTTCTTTTCATTTTACCCTTACTTTAGTTTTTAGTTCAATTAATTGTTATGTTATTTTGCAATTTTGCTTATACTCACCAAGGTCACTTATGTTGCAGGAGCTTGTACATGAAGGGAATTGCAATGGAAATATGCCATGTACACATGAGGCTGAGTGTGGGGGAGTGGAGTCATGAACCACTTCTCCAATGCACACTATTACTTTAATTTACATTTTCAAGCATGAATTGTGCATGTTCCACTTAGTGTTGTTAGTTGCCTATTTTTACACCACCATGACTCTTAGTCATGGTGCGACACTTTGCTTGGATACTACCTTCATGTCATGTCCACCTTGCATAAATATATAATGCGCTTGAGTGAGTGATTTCTAATAAGCTTTGATTCACCATGTGTAGGAAATTTTCATGCAAGAAGGAATTATGGACAAAGACACTTCACCAAGCAAACATTGGAATTCATGACAATATCAGTATCAGGGAGTTCCTAATCCTATATTTACTTTACATTGAGGACAATGTAAGTTTTAAGTGTGGGGGAGGGAATGTTGCTGTGGTTTGTGTCTTCTTTTTGTGCTTTGTATGCTGTTTTGAAAATTTTAATTTTTGAATTCTATGCATGCTGTTTTGTTTTTTTTGTGTTGTGTGGTTTGATTTGTTATGCTTACTTTCTTCTCATGAATTTTTAGTGAAAATAGGTGTTGTTTTGAGACTTTTGCCTGTAATGTTAGTTTTGTTGTGTTAGTTTGAGTTTATTACCCGTATGTGTGGTGTTTTCCATGTTTTGTGCAAGTTTTTCATGTATTGAGGAGAATTTAAAATTTTGGTGGATTTTGAAAATTTGGTGAATAAGTGAAAGTTTTGGTGTGAGTGGTGTGTTTTTAGTGGGATGAAGTTTCTAAAGTGTTAAGGAGTGAGCAATAAGGTGTCAATTGTGTAATGAAAGAAACAAGAGTGTGGTGAAAGTGAGTGCAAGGGCAGTAACACTTTGTGCTATGCTTTGTTCTTTTGTTAGGCTATGTTCAAAATTTGAGTTCATCCAATTTCTATTAATGCTTTGCATGCGAAAATGGTTTGTTCTCTTTGATTCCAATCTTGATGAAATTGGTGCATTTTTCTGACTAAGGCCCGATGTTAATGTAAGATAGATATGCCATGCAAAATTCAATTGACATAGGAGGTAATGTGTATGGATTCATTTCTCTTTGTTATGCATTTATCTGGTGTCTCCAGAATTCGTGCATGTTTAGTCAATTTGGGATTCTTATGAACATGTGCTTGCACAAGAAATGATATGGGAGAAAAAGCCATATTAGCAACTGGGAAGGAAAAAGCCATAAGAACCTGGCATTCAAATTTGGAGAAAAAAGCCATAAAACCCAGGCATTATTTCAGTCATCAATATGTGCACCAATGTGCAGCACTAATGTGCAGAATAAGGGCAATGTCCCATAGAGTACCAATGTACGCATAGGTACCATTGATCTTGTGATTGCATGTTCGTAAGGGTGTACAAGGAGATTGGCATGTATTGAATGGTATGTGAGACCAGCTAGATGGTGTATAGCAAGGGAATAGATGAAGTGCATGTTCCTCAGCACACACTTGCACGCATGACATTTTGGTCTTTATTCATTGTGCCTTGGTTGATAATTTGTGCTAAAAGTTGATAGCTTGGAATTGAGGTTATGATAAGAGTTTTGATATTGCATGAAAAATCTGTTTTGATGAACTCAATTGAGAACAAGTTTGACAGAAGAGTGAAGTCTAGTGCAAAGTGGTCTTGAAATGTGAGTTGTGTGTTATGCCTTTGCTTGAGGACAAGCAAAAGTTCAAGTGTGGGGGAATTTGACAAGTAGGTTTTATACCTACTTGTATAGACTATTTCACTTAGCTTTTGGCTTGAATTGCATGCATTTATGTGGTGAAATGTGCTATTTTGTGCACTTATGTGGTTTGTAACTTGATGTGCTTAAATGGTGAAAAAGACCACAAATGTTGTTAAAATGAGGCTAATGTGTGTGTGATGCTAAATGATAAGAGGAGAGTGAAAAAGGGCTAGAATGGTGAGTGAGAAATTGAGGAAAACCGAAAATGAGCTTGATTGGCAAAATAAGGGTTTGGGCAGAATGATGGTGCAAATTGTTTTGAGCATCATTTCTTCATTACTAGTCCAAATGATGAGATCTTGGATGTTCTGGAAGGCTCTTTGAGTGTACTTCATTTCTCATGTTTTAACTGTCTTCTAATTCCATGCGCAAGTATGAGAAACGGGGGCATCTTTCCAATTGTTACTCCAGATTTTCATCTTTGATTTCATATTGCCACAGTTTGGTAGAATTAGTATAGCTTGAGCTACAGACCTTCAATGATGCTGTTTCTTGAACCAATGGAAAGCCAAGAGAAAGAGCTAAAACTTTTATGTTTACCACAAAGTCCAATTCAGATGTTAAGACACACGAATTTCGCTTGGAAGATGTTTGTTGGTTCTGAAATGGTGGCATCGCGCACAAGCACACACTCTCGTGTACACATGCATGCGACGAAGCACACTTCGCTGCACACATGCATGCGACGAAGTCCACCTCGCCGCACACACATGCACGGCCATTGCTGCACGACGCCGCACACACGCGCGCGACGAATCGCACCTCGCCGCACACATGCATGCGACGAAGTGCACTTCGTCGCGCGCTCACTCGCACACACTCGCACAGCTTGACCACACTTCACCATTTTGGGCATAACTTTTTCGTCTTAGCTCCGCTTTGAGTGATTCAAAAAGCTGTAGAAAGCTAAGATTTGGCGCTATAACTTTCATGTTTCAAGTTTTCTCAAATTCCTCCTGCAGCATATTCGAATTTTGGTTGGGAGATTGCTGAATACTTGAACAACTTGAGCATTCCAATAAGTTTGATGTTTGTGTTTGAAATCACTTTTGCATTCTCACTTTGTACATAATCTCTTCCACAGCACTTCACACATGATCAAAATTGGCGAGACTTCGTCAAAAATGGTGAGTCTTCGTCAAAATTGGCGAGACTTCATCAAAAGTTGGAGAGGCTTCGTAGAAGTTGGCGAAGCTTCGTGGAGCCGAAACTTCTCTCTGCCACACTTTAGTATTTCGGCCATAACGTTCTCGTCCGATGTCCGAATTGGATGATTCAAAAGGTTGTGGAAATCTAACACATAGGGCTATAACTTTGGTCTTTTAAGTTTTTCCAAATTCACGATGCATCGTGGTCGAAATCTGGCTGGAAGTTGCTGCCAGTTTTGTGATGTTAATGGGTTTGATGGAAAAATGGCTAAGTATGAAAGTCTGATTTTTTGAATTTTCGTGGCAGCTGAAGGCGTGAAGCTCCAGGGCGTAAAGGCGTGGTTTCTGTGAATGCTGGATTGCTTGGAAGTTCGCGGAGTTGCAAAGGCGTGGTTTGCAATGGCTTGAAGGCGCTGGATTGCTCTGATTTCTTCAATTGAGTCCTGAGAAGTGAAGGCGTGAAGCTTGCAAGACCAAAGGCGCTGGCGGTGAACTGAAGGCGCGCAACAGTTGGCTTGAAGGCGCGGGAATGCTGAATTTTTCTTCAAACTTGGAATTTTCACATTTTTTGGGCTAATTTTGGTTCTTCCTTTCAAGGACACTTTTGTAATATCTTTAGATATTTTTAGTTAGCGTATTAGTTACAGTTCTACTCTTCTATATATAGGAGATGTAGCTAATGTAAAAAGGGGACTTTTAGGATCCCGGAGATTATTTTTCATTCCATTAATTAGGTTTTGGCTTTGGTAACAAACTTTTGAGAGCTGGAGAGCGGGAATTCATTTGAAGATCTACTTTCTCTCTCTAGTTTCTTTCTCTAGCTTTTGAGCTCCATTTTCTATTCCGATCAAAGATTTGCTCCGATCATTGTAATTCTCATATCAATTAAGGAAGCTCTTGGAAGAATTCAATTGGTAAACTCTTTCCATTTATTGAAAATGAATTGTTTCAAGTTCCAAATTGTTGATCGTGAATTGGTAATGAAGTTCTATGGCTAGATCTCTTATGTTCTAGAATTTCAACCGGTTAAATATATAATTAGACTATACAATGCTATGCAATTGACATAATTTCTTAAGGATGAAATCATATGTGATTTTAATGATTGAATCTTGTTGAGTTTCATGAATTCACACTTTTATTGAATGAATTGAACTTTGATTGTGGTCGCCATGCTGAGTTGAAGTGAGATTTTACCAATATCTGTGAGAATTGCGTGAGATGAGAACTTGAAAGTGATTTCCTGAGTCTTTACACTTGTCTTAGCCGATCAATTCATTACTGAGATTTAGGCCTCGCCATGGGAAACTTCGAAGGAATGAAACTTTAGGAAAAAGTGTTAAAGAAACTCTCTGAGATAGCAACGAAGGCATTCATACCTAGGGCGGGCCTCACCATGGGAGTTCCTAGGAATTGCATGTTAGACTTGCTAACTTTGGAGAGTTGAGGCATTGCGGGTTGAATCCGTTCCACTTAGGCCTCACCATGGTAAAAGTGGAATGTTAAGGAGTATAGAAAACACTGTGGTCGTCATGCTAAGTGTTAGCTAGCCTCCTGGGCAATAGAGATCTCCTCATTGTTTTACTTGTGTGTCAAGAGCATTGCAATCATGGCCTAATGTGCATTCAACTAGTG
Organism: Ophiorrhiza pumila; assembly: GCA_016586305.1. NCBI lineage: Eukaryota > Viridiplantae > Streptophyta > Magnoliopsida > Gentianales > Rubiaceae > Ophiorrhiza > Ophiorrhiza pumila. The sequence goes on from BLIW01000006.1 coordinate 37,816,507, forward strand.
GAAATACTCTAGAGCATCCACTCTCTTCCTGTTTTTACACTTTATTTGTTGCATTTGATTCTTTACTAGTTAGTGTCTAGTTTTGTTTCTTTCGTGACATTCTGAGAGCAAATTTTGAGTTCTTGAACCATCCCCTTCCCTGTGGATACGATCCCTCTCACTACTACTACATTAGTAGTTTAGGGTAAAATTGACGAGGTACGACACTCGCCCATCAATGTTATCTATCTTTTATCTTGTTTTGAAGACCCATTTAAAAATGTGAACTTGTATGATAATGAACAAGCTACTTTGAGAATGAATGTTGTTTCTTGTAGGTTATGCCAAGGAGAACATCCCACTAATCAATGTCTCTCTCAATTTGGGGATGCATTCAATTATCAAGGCAATGGTGAACCATATTTAGGGGAGCAAGGATCTTGTACATAGGGAAATAACAATCACTTTGGCCAACACTCTTTATCTCATTCTCAAGAAGAGTTTGGATATTATTCGGGCTATAAGAGAGAGTGGTCTATTCAAGAACAAAGCAACAAAATGCATCTCAAGAAGAAAATATAAGTGCCATTAGAGGACATGCTCTATAAACTCATAGAGAGACTAGATAAAATCTTGGAGGCCGAAGAGCAAAGATGTGCTCAATTGGAGACAATCATAATGATGCAAAATGACATATTGAGAGAGCATAGTGCCATAATCAATAACTTGGAGGTACCTGTAGAAGAATTAATTGAAATTCTATACCATGAATCCCAAGAGTGTTCATCTAATGCAATATTGAGCAATAGTAAGGTACAACTTGTCTAATCACCTCATATCTCATATTCTATCTTACAACATGATTCATTATATTATAGTGTCCCAACTTTTAGGGATTGTGATTTTGAGTTTAATGATTCTCATGTTGAATGTATTTCAAACTGTCCTAGGGTGTTGGAATCTTTGCATGTTGTAGATAATTTAGAAGAATGCATTAATAGTGAACAAATATTGAATGAATCCAATGCTGCTTGTTTTGATAATGTAGAGACCTCCCACCTATGTTGGTTTATGTGACGACGACGTATCTATATGTAATAAAATAGTCGACATAGTGAATTCTTGTGTCATTTTGACATCTTACATGGAATTTCAAGGTTTAGATAATATAGTAGATGTTATTAAATTGATATACACTGAGAAACCCTCATTAGAGGATAATGTTGTTTAATGTGTTAATAGTAGAGGTGCGTAAAACTGAATACCATGTTAGTTTAGATAAGGAAGACTTGCATATTTTTCATAAAATAGCTAATATGGAAGAGATTTGTTATATTGATACATCCATATTTGAAATTATTGATGATTTCATTGAGACCATAGAGCAAAGCAATTGGTGGATTCTTGTAGGTCAAACATGGTGGAAGAAAAGGTAATATGGAAGGATGATGAACAATTGAAAATCACAAATTTAATGGTGGACGAAGATAAGGAGGAGCAAAAGTGGTACAAAGTTGAGTTCATTGAACTTGCTCCTCAAGTGCGTAAACTTTAGTTTCTCCTCAAAGGGTTGACAAAGAACCCCTATACTAGAAGAAGAAGTGCTTGTGAAAGAGCATTCTTTTGGTATAGGGATGGGTACTCCGAGTCTTAAAGGAGAAAGACATAATAATAAGGTCTAGCTAGGGATCAAATAAAATTAGAACTACCTTCTTACCATTTTTTTAATTAATGTGTTTTTCTTATGTTTTTGTTTTAGCTATTAGTTTGAATATAGAAGAAGGCTAATTGAAACATTGTTAGGACCTCACCCACACAACAAGCCTACCGGGGATGACATGGATAAATAGGTGAATTCTTTCCTTTTCTCACACATTGGGGATGAAATTCATGTTATTCATTCCATGTTGTTTTGTATGTTTTTATGCTTAATTTCCCAGGAGTTGAAGTGTGGATGATATGCTTTGATTAATGGATAATTAGTTTTTCTTAGTTGTTTTGATTAATTTTTTTTAGTTTGCATAATTTCTTGATGTGAACTCCTCTAAACTATAATGAGATAAAACATTTTGGTGAGCCTTATGATAGGTAAATGTGAAGACTTATTTTTAATTTAATTAATTTATTTTTAATTTTTAGTATTTATTTGTGTGTTTTTGTGTGTTAGGTTTTTTGTCTTGTTAGGTAACTAATAATAATAATAATAAAGAGGTATCCAAAATAAAATTTTAAATGTTTTGTGATATGTGTTGTGTTGCCAATGATTAAACTTTTATCGAAAGATTCGATGTGGGATAGGAAAGTAATATGCGATCTAGAGGAAGTCGAGTCTTTCATGGAAAGTTTGGCATTTTGAGTTAATCATTTATATGCACTTAGGGGAACTACTAAGGGGATTGACAAGTTTGTAATTATTAAGTAGGTTGGTATGCTTTTAATGCTTTGTTTACTTGAAACATGTATAACTCGCTCTCATTGTGTTCTTTAATAAACGTGCTTGCATAATTATTTGCACTTAATGCTTTTGCGTTGTTAAACTTGTTATGCTCATACTATCATCCAGCTATGAGGCTGCTCTTAATAATAACTCTAAGAGAACTCGTATGGATGCTATTGAAGATTGGAAGTTGTAAGACTCTGTCTTCATATTGTGACTCCTCTATGAGACTACTATTAAACAAAATAGTTAATAGAGAACTTGCATGAGTGAGAATGAGTTTAAAATCCGAAGGTGAGACAGTACTCTATGTGGATGTCACATGATTTTTAGTGAAATACCCTAATATGTGGGAAATTTTGGGGGAACGAGTGCAATTGTTAAGACCTAAAGGTCTACAGAGCGAATCCTCATTAACATAAGAAAAGTAAAGTCAATTAATAAATGGTGAGGAGAAGGTGCAGACGAATACTCAGTTGTTGGGACTTATGGCGTGGTTGTAGATAAGTTAAGAACTGAGGTGGGACTTATCACACACACATGGTTGGCTCAACGTATTAAATATGTACATTAAAGTACTTTGATGACTTTTGGGACACATGTTATGAGTACTTGACATTCGAATACATTAAATGATGAGGTATGTGCATAATACTTATCGTGAGATTAAATTGATAAAATATGATACGTGGATTAAATTTCTTTTTGTTGTCATTTTGTCTATCAAGTAAATGTTTTGTTGTGTTAGTGCATGTTGTGTTTTGTTTATGTTTTGTTTTATTGCTCGGGGACGAGCAAGGTTTAAGTGTGAGGGGAATTGATAATGTGAAATATGTTCACCTTATATATGTTATTTCACTTATATTTTGCACTGTCTTTGTGCTATTTAATGTGTTTTTTATGTATTTTATATGTTATTGAGCATGGAGGCCAAAATGAGAGGAAAAGACTCAGAAAAATGTGATTTAGCATAAAGTGCCTTGCGAAGCAAAGAAGCTTCCTAGGTGTTTCACAAGATGTTCAAGGTGTTAATTTCAATTATTGATGATCAATCCAACGTTTTGAGACCTTGAATAAGGTGGTAAACAAGTCTCAAATTGATCTCATAGAGGCTCAAAACTCCAAGAAAGGATAACATCGCAAAACACGTCAAAAGGCGATGAAGAACAAATATTGAAAAAAGTTCCTAGGGATTAGTATTTCAATCATATCTCTGTCTATATTCATCTTAATTGGATGATTCAAGTGGCATTGGAAAGCCACGAGATAGAGCTACAACTTTCATGTTTTACATTTTTCCAACATTGGCCAGGATCATAGAGCCAAATGGACAACAATCTGGACTTCACGACATGAAGAAGCTCCATGTCGCGACGTGGCTCATTGTTTCAAATTTTTCATAAAACTTTCATTGACGTCGGGGGAGTAAACTGCGTGAAAAGTATTTTTTTTATCAGTTTTGGATGTTCTTAACATGTCTTTTTGTTTTTGGTTGTTTCCTAACTTGTTCCTTACATGTTAGGGCCCAGAACGTGCCATCTTATCAATATTTGATAAGGTTTAAAGTTATTTCCTATATAAGGCCATCTATTATGTAATTGTAAAAGGGAGAAAATAGAAGAGATCATAGTTTAGAATAGTTTCTCTATTTTAAGGGTTTTATTTTGTTCTTGTTTTAGAGGAAGATCCTTGAGCGATTTCAAGGGTTTTGATCATAGTTTTGCATAGAGAACATCAATCTTTCGAAAGAAACCAAACTTTGTTCTTAATTCATCAAAGGAGACCTCTTTATTGTTCTTCAATTAAGGCGTTTTCTTTCCTTTTATTTTTAATTTCTTTATTTGTTCTTGAATTCTTATATTGATGTTTGATCTAACCATGTTAGGCTAGACTTGTTGTGCTATTAAGATTTGACATGAGTTTTTGTGCTTAAAAGTTGTGTTAGGGTTTCTTGATTGGGATTTTCATGTTGAGTTTTACTTGCTATAATCTTGATAGGTTATGCATGATAATTGGCAACTATTATGTATGATGAATATGCTTGATTGTGTGAAGTAATTTACTGAAGATAATTTACCTTAACTCTTACCTCTCGTCACATCAGGGGGAGTTTGGGTAGATTAGTTTAATATTAGCGTGACTTGGTTTACTGTTATCTCTCATCACATATGAGCGGTTGAATTAGAGTATTAATTGTTGGTGGTTAACATTAGATTCTGGGTTAATTAAAGAAGTAAACCTTGGCTCTCGCCACATAGGGGTTAACTAACTTGTTAATATCCAGTAGGTGAACGCCTTAACCATCCCTTATCTCTCGCTATATAGAAGGGGTATGCTAAGTTTTATGAATAGGTTGGGTGCTCAGTATAAAGACCTAAGCCGTGAGTAAGTGTTTACCCTTAATTATAATGTTCCAATGATATTGAATTCTTGCCCAACTATTTTTGAGGCCCTAATCATTGTCCTCAAGAGTACTTTACACTCTATTGCACTAATTGGTCATTAACTTTTGAATGGTTTTAATTGTCTAACATCTATTATCTCTTTTCTTTCATTATTTAGTAGTTTGAATATTTAGTTAATTACCTGATAATTGGTTTGTTGTCACTACTACACACTTACACTTAATCGTAGTTCTCTCCTTTCCTGTGGGATCGACTCCTACTCCTCACTTGCTATACACGTCGGTGTCCTGATGCACCTTAAAATCGTGAAGAATTAGGATTTTATAATATATTTGATCCGATTAAACTACAGCTGTTAAGGCTTAATTTTTTCGAGTTTTCACCAATCATCAGTCGTCTGGGTACACATCTGAACCTCCAGCTCATCAAGATGAACGTGAATTTTGGCATTGGTATTAGGTCAGCATGGCGGTGAGGGTGGTGGTGGTGGTTGTGGCGGTAAAATATCATCACCGTGCTTCTGCTCCTGGTCTAGCTCTAGAGATGCACAATTGTCGGGCTGCTGGTAAATGCTCACATTGTACGACTCGCACATAGCCTGTGTAATAGCATCATGAACCCCACGCATCTCATCCCTTTCCATGGCCTGGACACCTGCCACATAGCATAATGCCGTGATCATAGATGGATAGTAAAGTCTAGTCCGAACAAAGCGACGTGCCTTCGTAATCTCAATGTCGATCACCTCGCCGACAGCAATGGACAGCCCTGTCTGAATAGCAAAATTTATCACCGTCTTATCGTTGTCACATGTAGCCTGATGAATCTTGGGAATGAGCTTCCCAATAATGAAGTAATGTCAGACTTTCGTAAGCCTGGTCATGTGAGAAAGCTTAAGCTCGGCTATGCAGAATGATGCACTGATAGAAGTAGCAGGACGGGTGGTGACAGTGGTCAGGACTGGAATAGGCTAATATCCATGACTAACGAATTGCCTATAGCCACTCTCAAAGATGTCGGGAAGACCATAATGGGCATTAAACGTTGCCGATCCAATGCCAACCTCCATATCTCTAATCCAAACTTTGTCGTCCCTAGCAAATAGATAGTTTGCGTAATATTCGTAAACTATCGTAGTATTTCCTTCTAAAGGCTGACAGCAAAATTGCTGCCACCGTCGAGCACGAATCTGGGTGATAACGAGAGTCGATCTCACCTTAATGCCTCTCTCATCTACCATGTCTTTCCCAACCAGCTTCTCATTATAAAATGTCTCGACCTCCTTATACATGAATTTCAAATCATCAAACCTTACCGGATTGGGCTGGGGTAGTGGTGGAGGTGGAGGTGGTGGGGGTGGTGCTCCAGAAGAAGTCGTGTATATACGCTTCAATCTATTTGCCATATCTATCAAAAGAAAATGCAAAATTAAAAACGAAATATGATGGTATGTACAAAATATGTGAAATTTAAGTACTTAAATAATAAATGTTAACATAACATCTATATTTGTTATTTCCAAAGAATATAAATATAAACTTCTCAATTTCACAATCACCAAAACAAAGAAACGTACTAACTAATCAACTCCGCTACACTTACATTATACTATGAAGCCACACTTCAAATTCAATAAACACTTTGGTTTCTACTAAATTCCATAACAAAAACACATAAAATGACTCAAAATAACAAAAATGTAAAAAAAAAAACTAACAATGAAATAAAAGAATTAATGAACAATTTTAAGAAATATCATCAACACTACCCTAAAACAAAATCCTAAACATAAATTAACAATAAAAAAAACAAAAACAACAAGACAAAATGATAAGAATGGGCGAGGCTTGAAATCCTGGACCACTCGAATCTCCACACACTTTGGACCGTGTTGCACAATTCAACTCAACAAGACACAAAAACAAAATATATTGGCGGAATAGCAATCAAAGGAAATGCACAATATTTGATATTAAGCCAATCAAACCCCTTACGTTATTACAAACAAGATTAATCAATCTCATGTAATCAAGAGATTAACTACCAAGTTCGGGTTGTTCTTGAAATCAAGAATGGGTAGGCTAATCCTATAGCTCCTTACTAAAGGTTTCGCGGGTTGGTAAAAACACAAGGTGTTTTCGAGAATTAGCAAAAGCTAAAATTCATTCAATTATTCATGATAAAAACGTACAATGATGGCCTCCTTAAATAGAAACAAATTCGGTCAAAAATAAAAAGAAAACAAGAAACCCTAGTAGAAGCCAAGTACAACTTTGCTTCTTGACTTACCAATCCAATTTTAGGAAACTTCCCAATTGGAACGGAAAACTAACTTAACTAACTTGTTTCCTAAAAGAATTACATCTCCTAAAAAGTAGGAGACTACTTTCCTAAGCAAAGAGTAGCACACGGTTTTGTCCTTTAAGAGGCAAAACGTGTTTTTGCTTTCCTAAACGAATTTAGTTTTCTAAATCCATTACTTACCATTACCATGCAAGATAATTAGGCCAAGTAATTAACTAATTACTAACGAAAATACTAAGCTCAAATTAATGTTTAATGGACTTAATTTATTACAAATTAAATAAAACCCTAAGACTTAATCAATGGCGTGATCCATGATGGTAAAGCCCAAGCACACCATCTTAGTCTTCAATAAATAACGTCCATGAATAAGTGAATCATCCTAGTCTCATTAGGATTTGGAGTAGATTGCTTGGATAGATTCTCATCATTCCCTCTCTCTTCGAAAGGATTCGTCCTCGAATCTTGAAGTTGAGCTCCTGGATCAAACACCAATATGATGAACTCATCAAGACCCAAGTCAATTTGGATTGTAACACCTCTCGGGCAATAACACTTTATTTCCCTAAAGAACAAAATAAATCTATTAGTCCAAGGAACAAAATTATTAGTAATGAACATAAATGTATATGGACTAATATATGCTCTTATATAAGAGAAAATTGCATCAATGTCAAAATAATTCACAAGTGTGGATAATGCATACAATATATCATAATAGCTATCTCTAAATGCACTATGACAAAAATGTAAAACAATTTGAAACAATAAAGAACAAAGATTTTTAGTTAACCAATTTGGTATGATGAATTCACATGAACAAACAAATTCTATGGTTAACTTATGCAACCTAAACTTGTCAATTAACCAACTTGAAGTATCTTTACATTGAGAATATATGGTTAATCTTAAAAAGTTATCATTCTTTAGAGTAACAACACTTAAAGAAAAATCAGAATGTAAGTAATCTAAATAATAGAAACTAATATCATGAGTTACCTTTTGTATTTAAAAATTCATTATAGAACAAGATAACTTACAACCAAGTGTTGAACTACTGGATTACCTCGTAGAACTTGATGAGTTTGGCTAAGAAACGGATTGACAATGACTAGTGCAAACTCACAAACCAAATATATATTCAAAGGAAAAATCATTCCAACAAGTATAACCAATAGAATTAACACTTTTGTTCACAATGATTCGATTAAGCTCAAAATGATAAACATTAAGATCAAAATATAACTCATGTAATAGATAAGCAACATAGCATGTTAAGAAACTATACATAAACTCATTCAATATAAAATAGTTGAATTTCATAATTGAAGAATTTTGTAAATCAATATGCTTACCAAAACACAAATCATTAAACTCTAATACACATGTTATAAATTTTCAAATCAATGTTTGAAAAGTATAAGGAAGTTTTTCAAATTGATTAAAAATAGAATGAAAACTTTGAAACTCAACAGAATTGATAATAACAAAGTTCTTAATAGTTTTAAGATCAAAATCAATTGAAAACTTACCTAACTTACCTAACTTACCTTGCTTACTTTGCAGAAAACAAGTCATGGCAGATTGAACTCCTTCCCTTAGATATTGAGTTGTTTCCAACTCCATTAGATGTCTAGGAACTCCATAAATCTGAAAAGAGACAAAACAACACTGGGCAAAGAAGCAAAGTTATCGCTATCAATGATAAGTGCATCTTTGCGAAACAATAAATAAAATGGTTGCCTAACTAGTATTGCTCTCTTTATCTCACTCATAGAAGCAAAACAACAAGATTTAGAACTATCTAACTTTCGGCTATTACAAGTTTTATCAACAAGTTCACGGCCTAAACTAGATACATTATTTTGCTTTTCTAGCTCACTTCTTTCTTTTTCTTCTTCATCACGTAAATTGCTACAAGCTTTAGCAAGTTTTGTTTGGTCCTCAAAAACTTGGGACGGATTTAAGGCTCTTAGATTGAACTTTTTGCCCTTAAATTCAAAGCTGTAATAATTCTTCTTGGCATGATAAACAACATCTCTATCAAATTGCCAAGGTCTTCCAAGAAGGATGTGACCGGCCTCAATTGGAACCACGTCGCACAAGACGTTATCAACATAGTTACCAATTTTGAATGGAACTATTACTTGCTTAGTTACTCTAGTCTCGGCCGAATTGTTAAGCCATTGAAGTCGATATGGCTTGGGATGTTTTATACAAGATAAATTCATCCTCTTGACAAGTAAAGTACTTGCCACATTGGTGCAACTCCCATTATCAATGATCACACTACAAACTTTATCTTTAACCATACAATGTGTGTGAAAGATGTTTTCGCGTTGAATCAAATCATCATCAACTCGTGGTTGTGCACTAAGGATTCGGCGATTTATCAAACAAAGATTTCCTTGGGACGATTTTTGTTCACCCTCCATTTTACCTGCAATGTTAGTGAAAAAGAGCAAGAAAACAATATATCCCCTCACGGGTTCTCACTTTGGTGAGTAGGTACACACACACACTCTTTATAAGTAGCTTTCCTCTTGTATACCCTAACTACTCTTTTTTTAATGGATCACCTAATCTATATTAGACCTATCAATTCGTTGATTAAAGGAACAATTCTCAACCAAGAAGTTCAATCAATTAAGACAAACACAAGATCAATCAAATAGAGTGAATTTAGGAATGAAACTGTAAAGAGTATTTTAGATCACGCAAGGCTATAATTTGATTTAGCTCAGGAAACTACTGAAATCAGAATCCAGACTGAATAACAAGAAAATGGCAACTTGAATCACTTAAATCTTATTTAAATTGAGCAAGCTATGGTAATTTCAATTTTGGTGGTTTTAAGGAAACAATCTAGAACACTTAGTTCTTTTGGATGCAAAAAACGAATTTTACTTTCCTTTGTCCGACTTTCCTTTTTTTTGTGAATTAGACCAATTGCCTTTGGGCTGTATTTTACTTGGTCTTTTTTTTGTTTTTTTTCTCTTTTTTTTAAACTTTCGGACAACAAAGCTTTTAAAAAAAAATTTCAGCAACAAATATGTTTCAAGAACACACCAATTACAATGAATTTGAATATGCCACAATAGGATTTCTTTCAAGATTTATGCCAATGAATAAGAATATAAGTTCAAGACTTTGATCTGAACAAATTTTGAAATTCGAGAAGTTCAAGAACTTCAAGAAAATAATCAAGAACTTTATATTTGTTTTTGACGATTTTGAGTTCAACTCTAGAGCATGCAAGTCCTATTCGGTTTCAATTCAAGAATCACACAAGAACAGCAGAATATTCTCAAGAGCAATGACGCAAAAAGAACGAAACAAGGACAACAACAAAAGTTATTATTTTGAAGACAAAACCCTAACCGAACAACAAGAAATTTGACAAAAATTTAGCAAGAAAACTAAACGAATTCAGCACTATGATTATGAACAAAATAATGCAGAATATGACCCGAAGAAACAATAGCAAGAATGACTCTAGGACAGCAGCAAAAGACGCAATAACAGCCGCAAACTTTTGACGCAAAACAACAACAAAAAAAGCGAAAAGAAAGAAAGACTCAAACGGAAAAGATAACCTGAATTTTGATGCAACAAACGTGATCTCTGATACCAATTGATAAGAATGGGCGAGGCTTGAAATCTTGGACCACTCAAATCTCCACACCCTTTGGACTGTGTTGCACAATTCAACTCAACAAGACACAAAAACAAAATATATTGGGGGAATAGCAATCAAAGGAAACACACAAGATTTGATATTAAGCCAATCAAACCCCTTACGTTATTACAAACAAGATTAATCAATCTCATGTAATCAAGAGATTAACTACCAAGTTCGGGTTGTTTCTGAAATCAAGAACGGGTAGGCTAATCCTATAGCTCCTCACTAAAGGCTTCGCGGGTTGGTAAAAACACAAATTGTTTTCGAGAATTAGCAAAAGCTAAAATTCATTCATTTATTCATGATAAAAACGTACAATGATGGCCTCCTTAAATAGGAACAAATTCGGCCAAAAATAAAAAGGAAACAAGAAACCCTATTAGAAGCCAAGTACAACTTTGCTTCTTGACTTACCAATCAAATTTTAGGAAACTTCCCAATTGGAATGGAAAACTAACTTAACTAACTAGTTTCCTAAAAGAATTACATCTTCTAAAAAGTAGGAGACTACTTTCCTAAGCAAAGAGTAGCACACGGTTTCGTCCTTTAAGAGGCAAAACGTGTTTTTTTTTGCTTTCCTAAACGAATTTAGTTTCCTAAATCCATTACTTGCCATTATCATGCAAGATAATTGGGCCAAGTAATTAACTAATTACTAACGAAAATACTAAGCCCAAATTAATGTTTAATGGACTTAATTTATTACAAATTAAATAAAACCCTAAGACTTAATCAATGGCATGATCCATGATGGTAAAGCCCAAGCACGCCATCTTGGTCTTCAATAAATAACGTCCATGAATAAGTGAATCCTTATCCCATTAAGATTGTGAATACTTGTCTTATTAGGATTTGGAGTAGATTGCTTGGATGGATTCTCATCAGAAAACCTTCAATCAACCACCATATTCTAAATTAAAAACCAGCATCAAAACTCGAAGATATTTTGCGAAATTAATGAACAATCATTCAATTAATACATACAAAATCATAATCTATAATCCAAAGTAACAAAATTCAACACAATGCCCGAATTGGCATTTTATCAAACACATGGTGTGCATAATTAAATAAAAAATCCAATTTTGCTAAAAATGTGTATAAACACTTGTCAAAATCACCGCATTATTCTCAACATGTTTACACCACAATATCAATATCACAAAATTCACGAAATTCCAACAATATAACTCAACATAGATAATAATGAAAAATCTTCAAGAAAAAAAATAAAAAACGAAAAATGTAATAATTCTTGAATGCATTCCTCTTCATATAATCATCGTAATTGCGGCAATAAACATTAAATAACAATAGGAAACCAATAATCTCAACAAAATTAGAGGAAAAAATTGAAATTCTACCTCTTGAAGCCCAAAATCAAATGTGAGAATTCGTGTGTGTTTTAATGTGATTGGTGACTTCAACGCCTTCCCAAAACCTTCTAGAACTGTACCCAGCCAACCAATAACAACGAAATACACAAAAATTTTAAATTTTAATTTTTGAAAATTTGGAAGAAAATTGGACAAATTCGAGAATTTTTTGTGTTTTAATTGGTGGTTTTCAATGAAATTGGTGTTAAAACACTCCTAAAACTATCTAGAACAAACCTATAGATCAATTTTTAGAATGTATTAAGAATTGAGTATGAGGTTTGGGAGGATTTTAGATTTTTTGAAAATTTTGTAAAAATAATTAGGCCTTCAACCCCATTTAAAATCTGATGATTTTGCCTGACGTCGCAACGTGGAAGGCCCTGGACATCATGACATGGAAAAAATATATATATTTTTAAAAACTATGCCCCACATCGTGACGTACGACCGTACACGTTGTGATGTGCGATCGTACATGTCGCGACGTGGGTTAAAAATTGTTAAAAATCCCTCACTTCTAGTCATCACGACTTGAGAGACACCTGACGTCGCGATGTAGCTCATTGCCATAGAATTTAATTTTTCTATTTTTTGGACGTTTTGACGTGAGTACTTCCGACGTCGTGACGTGGGTAATTGTTTGCAAAAAAATTATCTTTTCTTCATTAAAACGTCCAAGTCTTCAATCCTTTTACCTACACAACAAAATTTGCGCACAATTTATACTTAGTTAATGGAAAATTAGCCTAAGCATTAGTAAAAACATAAAAATTTAACAAAAACACAAAAACAACTAAATAAACTTGGGTTGCCTCCCAAGAACCATTTTATTTAACATCGAAAGCCCGATGCCTTTAAACTTATTATTCTATCAGTAGCTCGTCAAGAGCCACCTCTCTCATCTCAGGATTGAGGGATTCCTTTTGGTTAAGGTAGATCTTCAATCTATGACCATTAACTGTTAAAACATTCCCGGATCTCTCATTTATTAACTCCACAGCACCATAAAAATCGTCTTCACTTTATATGGACCAACCATCTTGATTTAAGCTTCCCTAGAAAAAGCCTCATCTTTGAATTATAGAGTAAGACCAAGTATCCCGGCTCGAACTGTTTATGCGAGATGCCTTTGTCATTCCACTATCTTGTTCTCTCCTTATAGACTGAAACATTTTGATAAGCATCAAACCGAAAGTTATCAAAGTCATTGAATTCGAACATTCTTTGCTCAGCTACCTTTCCATAATCCATTTTCAACTCTTTGTGTGGCCAAAGAGTCTTGTACTCAGCCTCAATTGTTAAATCACAAATCTTACCAAAAACATACCTATATGGAGATGCACCAATTGGAGTTTATAGGCTGTGCGGTACACCCTTAAGGAGTCATCCAACTTTGTAGGCCAATCCTTCCGAGATGGATTTACGACCTTTTCGAGAATCATTTTGATTTCCATGTTGGATATCTTCACTTGGTCACTTGTTTGTGGAAGATAAGGTGTTGCCACCTTGTGCCGAACTCCATAATTGCTTAATAAAGTTTAAAAAGCTTTATTACAGAAATGTGTGCCTTTATCACTAATTATTGCCTTTGGGGTTCCATAACGTCTGAAAATATGTTTCTTGATAAAAACGACCAATTTTTTGGAATCATTGGTCGGCAATGCAACAACTTTAATCAATTTTGATACATAATCCACTACCACAAAGATGTAAGAATTCCCATTAGATTTAGGGAATGGTTCTATGAATTCAATATGCCATGTGTCAAAAATCTCGACCTTCAAAATATTATTTAAAAGCATTTCATTTCTCCATGAAATATGATGCATTTTATTGCGTGCGTATCAATTTATCCCTAACACTACTATAGTCGAGGTGAGAGGGTTTCGTTCCATAGGGAAGGGAGTGATTTCAAGAATTCAGTACTTGTTCTAACAGTTGTCACAAAAACGAGATTACAGGAACAAGAAGTAAAAACAGCAAGAGCAGTAAGTAAAATGTGAAAACAAGTAGGGAGTGGATGTCCTAGGGTTCTTTATTTTGATGAATGCTCCTCAGACAACTCTCGCAATGCAATTGACAAACACGCAAAACCGGAGGAGATCTAAGTTGACTAGAAGCCTAGCATACAGCCAACATGTCGACCGCACTACACTCTACGCTCCTTAACATCATCCTTTCCCATGGAGAGGTCTAAGAACGATGAATTTGCACCGCAACGTCTCAACTCTCTATGCCTAACTACTCTAGCAATCAATTCTTAAGGTCTTCCCATGGCAAGGCCTGACTTAGGTCCTTAAGCTTTCATTAGCATTAGAGAGCCTCTTTTCACTTCATCCTAATGTTTCAGGTGATCTCAAATCGGTATGGCGACCGCATCTCAGAACACGAACAAGCAAAGCAAGTTAATAGACTCATTAATTCATACTTCCAGTTCTCATTTCATGCATTCTCACAAGTATTGGTGAACCTAACCTCAACTCAGCATGTCAACCGCAGTTTAAGTTCAATTTAGATAATACCGGTGCGAATTCATGCAACTAAATCAAAATTCATATATTAAATCACAATTTGATTTCATTCTTTATAGATTATATCAATTGCATAGCAGCGAGTTGTCTAAATTACGCATTCATCCGTTTAAACCCTAGGACTTCATGAATCTAGCCGAACATCACCATTTCCAACTCACAATCATCAAAATGTAGCAATTGTAGCAGAGAACAATTCATCTCGTTTAATTGGAAGAAGTTACCGATTAAAATGTGTCAAAGAGCTCAAAATCGTAAGAGAATTGTTCAAAGCTTCCTTGATTGTGAATCGAATCATAGCAATCGATCCACTAGTTCGATCGGAATCGAGATCGGAGTCCGAATTTTTAGAGAGAGAAAATCCTAGAGTGAGAAAGTTAGAGAGAGAAAATTTCCCGCTCTTCAGTTCTGGATCCAAAAAATCTCCGATTCTAGAATAATCCAAAATAATGACATAACCCACTATTTATAGAGGTCTAAAGCTTAATCTATACGCTAACGTAAACTTAGCACTTAATTACAGAAATGCCACTGCAATAGAAAACTGTCCAAAAAACTGAAGGAGTAATCACAAAGATGCCCCCATTTTGCATAGCTGCACACTGAATTGGAAGAAAGTTAAAACATATGCATTGGCGTATGCTCAAAGAGCTTTCCAAAACATCCAAGATCTTCTCATTGGGATTAGTATTAATAAAGATAAAATCAAAAGAATTTAAGCTATCTGTTCTGCCCAAGTACAAAATACGCATGTTAAAGGATTCTTCAAACTCCACAAGCATCATTTCAAGCCATTTTGAATTCTTTCCTTGTTCTTTAACATTAAGCACACATTTGTTTCATTTAATCAACATTTTTGGTTTTTTTCTCCATTTTAGCACTCCAACTTGTGACCCACATAAAATGCACAAAATGACACATAACACTGCACAACTGCATGAAAAACAAGTCAAAAGCTAAGCGAAATAACACATATAAGTTGGAACAAAACCAACTTATCAAAATATTACCCGTTCACTGGGACTCATTACATCTCTTAATCAATTCTTGAGTATCATGGAATAATTTTGGTCAATAATAACCCAATTGCAATACCTTATAAGCTAATCTCCTCTCTCCAAAATGTCAGCCATAATCTGATTCATGACATGAATGGAGAATTGCTTCTTGATTTTTTTCGGGCACACATCTTCTTATAGCTTGATCACTGCTCACCTTAAGAAGATAAGGCTCATCCCAATAGTAGTAGCTTGCATCATGAATGAGCATTTTCTGCTACTGAGTAGACAAATTGGGTGGAATACATTGTGAAACCACATAATTGGTAATGTCAGCATACCACGGATCTGTATTCACCCCTTCCACTTGGAATAACTGCTTGTAAGGAAAGAGTTCCTAAACTTTCACATTAATGTACTCCCTCAAATGTTCATGCTTTTCCAGTTTAGAAAGATGATCCACGACATGATTTTCAGCTCCCTTTTTATCATGGATCTCCAAGTCAAATTCCTGAAGTAGAAATACTCATATGAGAAACCTCGGTTTGGCATCCTTCTTGGCCATCAAATAATGGATTGCAACATGATCCGTGTAAATGATCACTTTAGCTCCCAATAGGTAAGATCGGAATTTATCAACAACAAACACTACTTCTAACATCTCCTTTTCCGTGGTAGTATAGTTACACTAGGCTGCATTAAGTAGACGGCTTGCATAATATATATTATGAAATATCTTGTCCGTAATTTCACCAAGAACTGCCCTCACAACATAGTTACTTGCATCACACATTATCTCGAAGGGAGCTCCAAACCTAAATAAAGATCCGAATCAACCATGAATCTCAATGAGCGGGTGCTTTGACCGCTATCTGGCTGCCTACTCAAATGGGTGCTTTTATATCTCGTGCTTCAACTAGACGACCCTTAAGAAAATCGAATGTCTTGTATTCTTCATTAAAATCAAATATGACATCCTTCTCCAAAAAATGGCATAGGGCTTTGGTAATTTTCGAGAAATCCCAAATAAACATTCGATAAAACTCGACATAGCCCAAAAAACTCCTTACTCCCTTAACATTGGTAGGATAAGGGAGTTTTGCAATAAGCTCCAATTTAGCTTTGTCGACCTCCATGCCCTTATCTGATATTTTGTAGCCTAAAACAATGCCTTCTTGAACCATAAATTGGCACTTTTCCCAATTCAAAACCAAATTAGTCTCCAAGCATCATTCAAGTACTTTTGTCAGATTATCCAAACATCGATAAAAAATGACTGAAGATCGAGAAATTATCCATGAAAACCTTAATAATATCTTCAATCATGTCATGAAATATGGCCATCATGCACCATTGAAAAGTGGCGGGTGTATTGCACAACCCAAAAAGCATTCTCTTGAATACAAAGGTGCCAAAATAACAAGTAAAGATAGTCTTGTCTTGATTCTTTGGGTCAATGGTTATCTAATTATAACCAGAATACCTGTTCAAGAAACAATAATAGAGATAGCTGGCGATTCTATCCATAATTTGATCCAAGAATGGCTATGAAAACGGTCTTTGTGGGTCACCTTATTGAGCTTACGATAATCCATGCAAACTCTCTATGAATTAATAATACGAGTTGCCAACAACTCCTCATTCTCCGTCTTGACCACTGCCACCCTACTCTTCTTTGGCATGCATTGTACTGAACTTACTCATTCATTGTTGAAAATTGCATAAATCATCCTGAAGTCCAATAACTTAATCACCTCCTTTTTTAACACATCCATCATAGTTAGGTTGAATAAAAATTGTTTATCCCTCACCGAAAATTCTTCCTCCTCCAAGAGGATCTTTTGCATACAAATAGATGGACTAATCCAATTAATGTCAGCAATAGTCTATCCAATTGCCCCTTGATACATTTGCAACACCTTAATGAGCTTCTCTTCTTGCCATGGTTTCAATGTGGCTGAAATAACCACTGGAAGTGTGTTGTTGCTTTCCAAATAAGTATATTTAAGATGTGATGGAAGTGGTGTAAGCTTCAATTATGATGGCTCTTTGGCAGATGGTTTCAGCCTATTTTCCCTTTAATAAAAAACATCAACAGGCCTCACCGCAGTGGACTCCTTCACAAAATCCGTCATCTCATAAATAGACGAATCTAAAACAACACATTCAACCTTGTTTTGCAATTATAATGAAATAGTTTCATCAATTTTAAACAATTCAGAACTAGACATTTGCATTAAAGAATTATTATCATTAATACCTAATTTCATGAGATTACATGCATTAATGAAAGATTCAACAATATCCATGAAATAACAAGTATTAATGTCACGAGCATGCTTCATAGTATAATTAACATTAAATGTTACCTCCTCATGATTAATGCAGAAGGTAATGGTCTTGCTACGTACGCCAATTAAAGCATCTCACGTAGGTAGAAAAACTCCCCCAAAGATAATAAGAACCTCCTTATCCTCCTCCATGTCAATGATAATAAAATCCACCGGGATAGTGAATTTATCTATGCTACCAACACATCTTCAAGAATTCCCATCGGGAAAATAATAGATTGATCTACCAATTGAAATATAATTATGACCGATTTGACTTTATCGCCCAATCCCACACTGATGGCAAAAGAATAAAGCATCAAATTAATGCCCGCACCCAAATTGCATAATGCCTTGGGAAAATGTTCGAACCTATCTTGAATGGAATTGTGAAACTTCTAGATCGTTAAACTTAGGAGGGAGATCCGTCTTTATTAAGCACTTCCCAGCTTTATTCAAATCAAGTACATCCTCACATCGCAAATGTGGCACTGTCTGTACCAAATCCAACAAAGGAATTTCTACATTGAGCTTCTTAACCATCTTAGCAAACTTGCTGAAATGAATATTCTTCTTTGCTAGTTGCACCATTTGAGGAAAAGGTAAAGGTGGTACAAATCCTTTAAAATTAAAAGCACTTAGAGGTTCTTTCTTCTTCCATTTTCTTTTTTCTTCTTCCTTGTGTTCCACTTGCCTTATAATTTCATCTGTGTTTGACTGAACTTCAATTGCCACTGGATCATCTATCGGTAAAGACCCAGCAGGTCTATTATGCATTAAACTGGCCATTTGGCCTATTTGAATCTCAAGATTTTTAAGAGTAGCACCATACTCCCTTAAAATACCGTCATGCGTTTGTAGCATATTTTCTTTTTTTTTGCACCAATATTTCCACTGCAACACATCGTTGTTCACCTGTAGTAACAAGCTTGTCAATTTTGGCTCCCAACACTGCTATCATATCTTCTATAGTGAGCTTTTGACCCTCATTATGTGTGTCTTGCTGGTTACCAAAACCCATTGGAAGAGTTAATCTTGTAGATGCATTATATTGTTGTCTATTCTAACCTCCTTGATACCACTGATTACTACCTTGTCCCTTCCACTGATTAGAATTGGAATTCCGGTTGTAGTTGACATATTACACAGGCTCGTTGGTGACTTGAGATCACTCATCCATATGATGTGCTCCTTGACATAATCCAAATTATGGCATTGTGTCTTCCCTCAATACTGTCTGATATTAGCCAAGGTATTTTGCATAGTTGCCATTTGCGCCTCCATGTTATATATTTTGTCCAATTCCAACATATCCAATTGTCTCCTTTCTTGATTACTCCTCGTACTTGGAAGCATAATCTCATTACTAACTATGCATTCAAAGATCTCTTCAACCTCTTATGGTGATTTTTCACGCAATTTTTCTCCAACTATGAGCTTTAACAATTGCATAATCTCCCAATTAAACCCATTGCAAAAGAAGTTCAGCTCCCATCTAGGCTGCAACCCACTTTTTGGGAACTTGCGAAATAGCTCACAAAATCTATTCCAAGCCTCCGTGAATGACTCATTGTCTCATTGTCGTCTTGATGAAACTGCATAAATTCCATCCATATCTTGTCCATTCAGGATAGAGGGAAGTATCTACTCACGAAGCTCTTTATAACTTCATCAAAAGTCTCAATTCTACGCCATTTATTAAGTTATACTAAAGCCCCCTAAAGTGAGTACGGAAACAACAACGTGTGAGGGATATAATTGAGTTTACAGGTATTGCACAATTTAAGGAATGCCCTTAAATGCGCATGTAGGTCTTCAGTACTAAAACATTGGAATATTGGCCCATGTTGAGTCAAAGTGATCAAAGCATGCAACACTTGATAGTTTTCCGCAACCACAGTACAAGTGTTATCCAAATCATCCATCCCGAACTTATAATGATCACCATAGCGACGTCACGGTGCCTCTAGTTGCACTGGTGGAATTACTGGAGGAACAACATCTAACGTTGGATCTCTTACTCCAAACATCTTCTCAAACTCCAACTTTTTCTTTGCTCGCAAAATCTTTGCAAGTTCGGGGTTCAGTTCGTACTCCGTTTTTTCACGTGATTTCGTGTTAGGCATACAATCAGTTCACCCAAACTAAGTCTTCCTAAAAAGAATCACAATGAAAATGGTGAAGATCACGAAAAGAACGTAAAATAATTAAAAATAAAATAAAACAAAAAATTTCCAAATTAATTTGAAAACTCTTGTCAAGCCCGACGTTGCGACATGGGAGTCTCCCGACATCGCGACGTGGCTCTCAAGATAAGTATTATATTTTTTATCTGATTTTCCCTGACATCACGATGTGGGACTTCCCGACGTCGCAACGTGCAGCACTTCTCCATCTCGTCACGAATTTTCTACTTTTTTCTCCACTTTGCACTCGATTTGACTTATTTATGACTTTTCTTCTCCGTTCAAACCCTATGGTTGATAATCATACAATAAACACAGTAAAACAAATCAAATGGAATGAAAACAACTTAAAAGTTAAGTACAAGTACAGAATAAAAGGTGAATAAATTCACCTTATCAACAACAATAGGCAAACTATAAAGGTTAGCACTATCAACAATATAAATGTCTTTTCGGATCATTAAGTACAATGGTTGCCTATCAACTATTCTTGTTCTAATCTATTTCTTTGAACAAATACAAGAAGTTTCTTTTCTTTTACTTCAAGACCTATACTAGGTACATTAGTACTTTTCTTTTCAAGCTGCTCTTTTTCCTTTGCTTTATTTTCCCTCGTCTCGGTACAAGCTTTGGCAATTGTTGCTTGGTCCTCAGACACTTGCCACGGTTTAAGAACTGTGAGATTTACCTTCATTCAATTATAGTCAAAACTATAATAGTTCTTCTTGGCATGATATTTAACATCTCAATCATATTGCCAAGGTTTTCCCAACAACAAGTGAGTTGCCTCTACTGGTACACAATCAAATAAAACCTCATTTTCATACTTACCAATAGAGAATGGAATCTCCATTTGCTTGTTAACGCTAATCTCACCAAACTGATTCAACCATTGCAATAAATAGGGTTTTGAATGTTTTATGCAAGATAACCCCAGTTTCTTCACAAGAAACACACTAGCCACATTGGTGCAACTTTCACTATCAATAATCATGCTACAGACCTTGCCACGGACCTTACATCGATTGTGAAAGATAGCTTCACATTGTTGCTCAAATTATTCTACTTGGGATTGTGCATTAAGAATCCTTCTTGAAACTAAATTAAGCTTTTCGAATTCCTCAACCATATCCTATATGCTTCCTCAAGATTTGTCATTTCCTCATCACTAGAATGCTCACTAATGATATCACCATTATCAAGAATATACACGAGCTTCTTCGTTGGACTATTAGATTGATAATGCCCAAAATCTTTTCATTTAAAACATTGGACATCCCATTGGCGTTGCATAGATTTTGGCGTTGTCATTGGAGTATTCAAAGATTGCTTATGTATGGCCATGATGGTGGATTTTGAAACTGTTGGTTTTGGTTTAAATAGAGTCTTAGGTGTAAAGGGTTAAAAATCCTTCTCCCATGTTGGATTAGAAGAAAATCCTTGGCTTTTGAATTTCAAATACATTTCACTCTTTACAGCTGTATGAAAGGTTTCTTTGATATCTATTGCATGCTGTAAAACCACTTTACGTGTCAAACTTGGATTCAAACCACCAAAAAACTGATCCATGATGGCTTTCTCATCCTCCTCTATCTTGGATTTAATCATCAACAACTTCATTTCCTTGTAGTACTTCTCATGATAAGAATCTCGGAGGCCTAACATATGGTGTTTATCAATCAATATGTTTGTGAAATTCATTCCAAATATTCGTGATCAATCATATCTTTGGAAACCTGGAATCAAGGTAAAAACAAGGTTCCATGGATGTTCAGAGCTTCACGACAATTAAAGTGTTGCTATCATGGAAGTTACACTATTGAGAAATTATGCCACTTTTCTATACGTTTAGAATATCTCTCTCATATAAACTTTGAATGAGCGGATTCAAGCATCCTTGGAAAGTAAGAGGAATATCTACAACTTTTATGTTTTACACATTCTCAAATTCTGATGGCATCATGGTCAAATCGGCACTGGAAGATGACGCCTAAATCCTGAAAACAAAGAGTTGCAATTATTTGTGTAGTACTTAAGATTCAAATTATGTTTTCTTATGTTTAAGTATGTTTAAATCCGCAAACGATATATTGGGCTTATTTTCATTAATATTGTTTAATCACATGGCCCAAACCTCTTGCATGGGTTTAAGCATGTGTTAGTTAATTTAGGAAAGGTTTTAAGTAGTTGAGTTATATTAGGAAAACTTCCTAATTGGTCTTAGCTTTAGGGTTTTTTTTGAGACTACTCTTGTACCTATTTAAGACTGTTTAGCCATGAAATTTGATTAGACAAGAAGAAGATATACAGAAATCTTTGAAGGAATTTGCTTTCAAAATCGAAGAGTCAATTTAATTGATCTTCAAAAACCACAACCCTATAGAGAGGATATTTAGGTGAGCCTATTCGTTCTGAGTACAGAACAAGCCGAGTTGTTTGATTGAGATCGTGAGTACACGGATCAAGTAATTTGATTTGTATAGCATGGGGGCTTGGATTGGCATCCGTGTCCAAGTAATCATGTTCTATATCTTTTATTTGCTTTCTTCGTGTTTAATTCCTTGTTTATCTTATGTTGTTAGATTGTGTGATAATTTAGTCATTGACTTGTGGTTAAATGAGTGTTCGTGATTTGCGTGATTACATTCTATCACCTATATTCGTATCAAGTGGTATTAGAGAACACTAATTTTCTCACACACAAAATGTTTTAAAAAAAAATCACGTGAATTTTTGTTTTTTTCTTCCCGGACAAATATCGTTTTGTTTATATCTTATTCGTTTGGAATCTGAATTGAGTTATGTTTTTTGCATTGTGTTCACGGAGTATTTTAGTTGTAGGGACACAACTTTTCTGTCTAAAAGTATCAAAAAAATTCTTTTCATGTTTTTTTGAAAAACAAAATCAACTTTTGTTCTTTTCTTGTTTAGCAATTTTCTTCTTGCTTGTTTTCTTTCTGTTTGCGTCATTATTGTTGCTGTTTTTATTTCAGTGTGTTTATATTGTTCATAGAACGTGACTCTTGTGTCAAAATCATCTAGAGTGGCTGTTATTTGATTAAAACTTCGTGAAAATTTGCAAACCCTAGTTTCCTAAAATGGATCACCACATTAGAAGTGTCATAACTTATTCGTTTAAAATCCGTTTTGAGTGATTCAAATTGCGTTGTTCTCATATTTCTGTGAACTTTCTGATTGTTTTGGTTCCAAGTGCTGAATCTTGTTATACCTACACGTGATTGTAAAAACTCTAGTTATTGTATTCTCTTGAACTCTTGAATTCAATTCTTGTGCTTATGAGTTTGAGCTTGCGGTGTAACTTGTTCATATTCAGAATTCAAGGTATTCATAGGTATTAAAGGATAATATCTCACATTGATTAAATAAGAAATCTTGAACTAATAAATAAGATCCTTGGGCTACTCCACACATTGCCAATTGATTTTAGGTTGGATGTACAAGGCTTCTTTTACATGGTATCAAAGCATGGTTTGAATTTGGGCTTTTTCAAACATGACTAGGATAAATAAAAAATAAAAATCCTAATTCATGTTTGAGAAGGGATATTAAGGGATAATATCCCTCATCGGTTAAATAAGAATTCTTCAACTAATTAATAAGATCCTTGGGTTGCCAATTGGTTTTGGGTTGGATGCACAAAGCTTCTTTGACAATAGGATTAGGAAATACATCAATTTTGAGAGTAGTATAGGTATAACATTGCAAAGGAGAAAGGCTATCTTAATAGAGATGAGCCTAACTACCCCATGAGAAACTCATATAAATTTGTATAGTTTCCTTTCTGTTTATTGTGCTAACTTGCAGGTTATATTTCATAATGAAGAGTGGTAGTTTTGAACATGAATATCATCAAAGTGTTTGTGAAGTGACATTGTGTTATATTAGGAAAGATCTAGAAGAGATTACATTGATGCTCAAAAGCTTTCAAGATGAATATGATGCAATAGTTGAAACTGAACCACGTGAATTGTTGGGAACAAAAATTGAGGTTGATAAGCAGCGAGAAAAAGCCATTGAGGAAAACACATCAATAAAATCATCACCTGCATCTATTCCAAATGTTCGTGTTGTAATTGTTAAGTGCTTGAGGTGTTTAGGAGTTGGGCATAGTGCAATTCAATGTCCTCATTGGTATGAAGAGCCGATGGTTGACGTTGAAGAGATCTTAATAGAGCCAATACAAGATGGAGATTTTCTTTGGGACATGGATTTTCCATTGAAAGAAATTGAAATAACCATTGTGGAAGAATTCATTCATGAAGAGGACATGGAGATTGAACTTCCTTTGGAAGAAGTTCAATCAACAAAGGTGGAGTCAATTCAAGTGGTAAATCCAATACCTTTACTTGAGGTCCAATCTCATGTATATTCAAATTCTTTTTATGCTTATCAATGTGGTACGGTCGTTTAGTACCAAATTAAATGCCTACTTCAAATAATACAAATAGCACATGGAAGTAGGGTCGATCCCTCAAGAAACGGAAATACAATCGATTTTAGTTAATTCCACAATGTCACAATTCAATTTCAGTGTGTCAACTTAACTAATCTTAAAAATTAATTAAACAAATTATCTAGAATTAACAAAAGAAAATCACAAAAATTATAATCTGACAAATAAGTAAAATTCGGCAATTAATAAATCCACAATAATCAATTTTAGATTCATCCTTGACTCACAAATTAATTAACCATTACAAACCAATTGGTTATAGGTTACCGAGAATCAACTCTGATATAATCCAATTTTTCATTAATTAATAGGTAATTAACAAGAATCAGCTATAAATTAATTACCTCTAATTAAATCTTAATTTTGTTGGAATCAGCCAACACTAAATTTAAAGATTTAATTGCATTAATAATTAGAAAAACCCAATTTTAGAAAATTACAATCATCAACAGTATGTCATAATTTACTAACCATTAATTCCCTCCTACCTGATGGTAGTTTTACCACTTAATTAATTAACCAATTAATTACAGATAACTAATAGGAAATTAATTTGGCAATGCATAGATTAAAGGAACGTGATCAAGGTTAAATTAATCGCAATATCATCATTAAACACAGGAAATTTATAGAATTTGTTCGAGTTAATTTAATGCGCATATTTTGCTCTCACAATTATATTTTAATTAGTGCTTCAATATTAATACTGAAAAACAAAATTAAGCTATACCCATAACTAAAAGAACACTTAAACTAATTACTGAATACAAAATAAAAATTAAAATAAAAAGGAAAAAGGTAAAAAGAAAACTTATTAGTATTCTAGAGAAGACCACGTTTAAGCAATTAGATGCTGGTTGAACTCCGAAAAGGACGCCACCTTTGCCAATGCTGATCCACTTAAACTGTCGTGATAAGTCAGTTTTATATTGACTCAAAAATGCTAGTATTACTAGACTTTTGTGTGTGTTTTAAGTGCATTTTGCGCAAAATTGTGTGTTTAATTGAAAGTCTTTGTGATTAGTTATGTGGAGTATCTCTCGGTGAAAAACCCTAATTGGCATACTTATGCGCATACGAATGTGACGGTAAGCACGGGATTGTGCTCAAAGACATAGCACTAAGCATACACTTGCTCGCATTTGTAGCGCACACCTCGCACGACATTGCATGATCCTTGCGCACACTTGATGCACGTGGCATGTACTCATCGCATTCACCCTGCACACCATGCATGTACAGGCTGCATGTCTCACGGAAAGTTCTCGCACACACTCCGCACATTCGCCATACAAGGCTCGCAGGCATTGCTTGCGAGTTATGTATGCTCACCACACAAGGCTCGCATGCATCACATGCGAGTTCTGCATCGCCAGTACACACACATACAACACATGCTACGCGCACAACGTGCGCAGCACCTTCGCACGCTGCGCGCACCGCAGAGCAGCAACCTTGCACACACCGCGCGCACCATCTGCACAACGCACACAGGTAGCGCGTGTGCATGCGCGCGGGCACTCGCATCAGCTATGCTCGGTCGTGCGCGCGATAGCCACTTCATGCATGATACTTGCACACCCTTGCTACACCTTGCACTACACTCTTTGCTACATTTATTGCACAATACATGCACTATTCTTGCTACATTGCATACATTATACTCATGCATTGCACTTAAACACATCTCTTGCTTGCACACACTCAAAAGCACCGTATGTACCACACATAAGCACTACACATTTGTAAGCATACACCAAGCATGCACACAAGCACAACACATTTGCACACCACTTGCACACTTGGCATGCAAAATTACATGGCGCGATCGCAAGTGCAAGTACACGAGCCTTGTATGGCGAATGTGCGGAGTGTGTGTGAGGACTTTGCGTGAGACTTGCGGCCTGTACATGTATGGTGTGCAGGGCGAATGCAATGAGTACATGCGATGTGCATCAAGTGTGCACAAGGATCATGCAAGGCCGTGCGAGGTGTGCGCTACAAATGTGAGCAAGTGTATGCTTAGTGCTATGTCTTTGAGCACAATCCTGTGCTTACCCTCACATTCGTATGCGCACAAGTATGCCAATTAGGGTTTTTCACCGAGAGATACTCCACATAGCTCATCACAAAGACTTACAATTTGGTGTGTCGTTTTTGCACTAAAATTAATTCTTAGTCTAAAAGATTTCAACAGTGTAATGGGAGTAAGGTCGATCCCACGATGAACAACAAATCTTCTAAATTAGTTAACTTGCAATTTGTCGCAACAATTAAAATTATAAATAACAATAATGAAATTAAATGATTAAAATAGATTAAATAATCTAAATTAATAAATATATAAAAAAATACTGAAATTAATTAACTTAAAATAAAGTTTTGGCAAATAAGCAATTCCACACTAATCATTATTCGTTATTCATTGACGCAAGGATAATAATCTCATTTTAATCTTCAGTTATAAGATACCGAGAATAAGCTCTGACATATCTCAATCCTTCCTTACTTATTCGATAGTTGACAAGTATCAGCTTAATCAACTATTTTCCTATTCCTAACATAACCAGGCCGGAATCAGCTGATCACCCAATTCAATGTTACGAAAGCTTTAAATATTAGAAGGACCTAACTCTAACAAATTATACCATGATCAGCATGTAATAATTTGTTAACCGTTTGTTTCTGTCTACCTAGACAGTAGCTTTACCACTAATTAATCTTACTTGTTAAATCCAGTGATTTAATAAGGGATTAATTGGCTCTACCTAAATCTATTAAAGTTGATTAGGCTTTAATCTATCTAGATAATGAACGTTATACTCAGAAAACTCACGGAATCAATTATAAAATTATTCTTAAGAACAATTGGTCTCACAACTTATTCATGATTAGTGCTTCTTACTTACCCGCCAGATAAAGAACTACTCATAACACATAATAACAACAAAGAATAAATTAATGAAATAAAGACTGAATTAAATAAAAGAAATCAAACCACCCAGGCTGTCGTCTGGGAAAACAGCTGTACTGCTGCCCAGCAACTGTAGAAAAACTACGAGGAAGAAAAACTGCAGAAAAGTGCTAAAAAAAAGATCAAAGATAAAAAGATATCTCTTCCTAATTATTGTGTTCTCTTATATAGAAGAGAACAAACATCTTTTCCTAATTTACTGAAAACAAGAAATTTTCTTGTTTTCCAAATCCAAATCCAATTCAGCCAATCGTGGCTCCATTATCCATGTATAGATACATGTTCTAATTTGATCCTTCCACGATTTTGGCAACTTCCAAGAGTCCTCTCCTTTGCCAACTCTTTACTCCAATCTTCAGCCCATTTAATCCTCCAAAAATCTCTCCAATTCGCTTCAATCTCTTCTGCCCGCATCACACAGAAATCCTCCAAATTCTGTAATAATTAAAACCTTTAAGTACAGATTTTTCCTATTAAGCATTTTAAAGTGCACATAAAATTATGAATATTCTGTGCTCATCAAATATCCCCACACTTGAATTATGCTGGTCCCTCTGCATTTAAACAAAAATGAAAAAGACAACTAACAACTTAACAATTTCACAAAATATTCTGTGCTCATCAAATATCCCCACACTTGAATTATGCTGGTCCCTCTGCATTTAAACAAAAATGAAAAAGACAACTAACAACTTAACAATTTCAAAAAATAAACATCTGTCCAACCAAACCAAAAAAAAACTTTTCCAAAACCTCTTGCTTAGTTCAAATAACAAATTCATACATAATCAAGTCCTCCAAGTCAAATTACAAAATTCTGAGCAACTCTCGAAGATCACTCTAAGCACTCAAGATATATAAAATTGGGTTCAACCATTCAATTTGCAAATATGTCACAAGATACCACAATATCAAAACTAAATTGCAGCTAAAGAGGCTTTAGGCGTATATTTATAATACTTTAAATACAAAGAAAAAGTTAAGGCTCAAAGGGGTTAACTAAGGGTCAAATTAAGGTAGGAATGAAAATTAAAGTCAAAATGGGTTTATTCCTAAATGCCATTATCATATTCAAGTTTAAATTCAACACTATAGAATCCATGCACAACAAAGCAAATTCAATAAATCAACTATGCACAATTTACACTCATTCAAAGAAATTATTTAAGCACCAACAAAGTGGTTATTGCGTGCTTAGGCTCAAAATCCTCATTTTTAGTGGGTAAATAAAACTCTGAAATTGCATTCGTCATCCTTGGAATCATACATCAACCAACACAATAAACTAAGCAAGTTTTAATCACATTCAGTTTGCCAGACAATGCTCATAAGAGTGAAGCAGTTCAAAACATCCTACAACAAATAACAAACTGAAAACAAAACTAACTGTTTTTGCGAAAAATTTTTAATTTTATGATTTTTTTGGATTTTTGGTATTTGAAAACAAAATTACACATAACATAGAACACCTCCCCACACTGAAACAATAACATGTCCTCATGTGAAGAAGGAAAAACAACTAAAACAGAATAAAAACAAAGAAAATAAAGAGAAAAGGGACAGCTTGATTATTGTAGGGGATTCTACGGGGGCAAACGAGGACTGCAGAACTGGAGAATATCAGAATTTGAAATCTTGATTGCTGTGACTTTAGAGGAAATTCAGAAAACATGGAAGACACCAAAAAACGCGATTAATTACCTCCTCTTGAAGATAAGCAACAACTGTATGGTAGTCACCGTTTGGACAAACGACGCGTCAACTTCTGAAACAGGTTGGGTTCTTTGGCGATGTTTCTTCGTCTCCTTCTTCAATCACTTTGCTGTCTTTTCGATTTCTGGATCAAAAAGAAAATCTGGGTTAGAAGATCTACACATAAACCCAAGAACAAAACAAATTAACTAAAAAAAAATAATGCCGTTCCCCAGCAACGGCACCAAAACTTGGTGTGTCGTTTTTGCACCAAAATTAATTCTTACCCTAAAAGATTACAACAGTTTAATGGGGTAAGGTCGATTCCACGAGGAACAACAAATCTTCTAAATTAGTTAACTTGCAATTTGTCACAACAATTAAAATTATAAATAACAATAATGAAATTAAATGATTAAAATAGATTAAATAACTGAAATTAATAAATATAAAAAAATACTGAAATTAATTAACTTAAAATAAAGTTCTGGAAAATAAGCAATTCCACAGTAATCATTATTCGTTGTTCATTGACGCAAGGATAATAATCTCATTTTAATCAGTCAGTTATAAGATACAGAGAATTAGCTCTGACATATCTCAATCCTTCCTTACTTATTCGATAGTTGATAAGTATCAGCTTAATCAACTATTTCCCTATTCCTAACATAACCAGGCCGGAATCAGCCGATCATCCAATTCAATGTTACGAAAGCGTTAAATATTAGAATGACCTAACTCTAACAAATTATACCATGATCAGCATGCAATAATTTGTTAACCGTTTGTTTCCGTCTACCTAGACAGTAGCTTTACCACTAATTAATCTTACTTGTTAAATCCAGTGATTTAATAAGGGATTAATTGGCTCTACCTAAATCTATTAAAGTTGATGAGGATTTAATCTATCTAGATAATGAACGCTATACTAAAAAAAATCACGGAATCAATTATGAAATTATTCTTAAGAACAATTGGTCTCACAACTTATTCATGATTAGTGCTTTTTACTTACCTGCCAGATAAAGAACTACTCACAACACATAATAACAGCAAGGCAATAATAAATTAATCAAATAAAGACTGAATTAAATAAAAAAAAATCAAACCACCCAGGCTGTCGTCTGGGCAAAGGATTGTACTGCTGCCCAGTTAAAACTGGGCAGCAGCAACTGCAGAAAAACTACGAGTAAGAAAAACTGCAGAAAAGTGCTAAAAAAAGATCAAAGATAAAAAGATATCTCTTCCTAATTATTGTGTTCTCTTATATAGAAGAGAACAAACATCTTTTCCTAATTTACTGAAAACAAGAAATTTTCTTGTTTTCCAAATCCAAATCCAAGTCGGCCAATCGTGGCTCCATTATCCATGTATAGATACATGTCCTAATTTGATCCTTCCACGATTTTGGCAACTTCCAAGAGTCCTCTCCTTTGCTAACTCTTTACTCTAATCTTCAGCCCATTTAATCCTCCAAAAATCTCTCCAATTCGCTTCTATCTCTTCTGCCCGCATTACACAAAAATCCTCCAAATTATGCAATAATTAAAACCTTTAAGTACAGATTTTTCCTATTAAGGATATTAAAGTGCACATAAAATTATGAATATTCTGTGCTCATCACAATTAAACACACAATTTTGCAAAAAATGCACTTAAAACACTCACAAAAGTCAAGTAATACTAGCATTTTTGAGTCAGTATAAAACTGACTTATCAATTTCCCCCACACTTAGACTTTTGCTTTTCGCCAAGCAAAGCTCACACTCCTCACCATTTCACAATTACTTATCACATGCATTCATCACACTACCTCCTTGTCCACAGTGCCAATCACCAAGTTCATTAAAATATTTTTCACACAATAAAAACTTTCCAAAGTCATCCTGGTTCCAAACTCTAATAAATCCAACACACATTACCCAAGACACAATGAATAAAGACCAAAATGCCATGCATGCAAATGTGTGCTGAGGAATGCTGTCATCATTTGCTCTCTCTCCATTCGCACCCCTTGGCATTTTGTCTAATTATTCACTGCACAACAATCTTCGTGTCCACACATATGAACATGTGCATTACACAAAATCAATGGCAACCTATCGCACATTGGTGCTTCTAGCAGATATTTTATTCTTTCTTCCATCTTGCACTTTGGTGCATAAATTGCCATACTCATTGGTGCTTGGCTGACTGGGTTTTGTGGCTCTTTTTTCCCACCTTCTTGCCTGGGTCTTATGGCTATTTGTATCTCAAAGTTACTTGCCAGGGTCTTACGGCTTTTCATTCCTAGTTGCCAAAGGCTTTTTCTCCATATCACTTCTCATGTAAGTGTGTGTTCATAGGTGTCTTCAAGAGACTATACATGCAAGAATACCAAAACACAAGGGGAACACATAGGAAAAAAAAACTCAATACAGTTTACCTCCTATGTCAATTAAGGTTGTTTTGCATGGCATATCTATCTTACTTTAACATCATGTCTTGACCACAAAATGTGCTACACTCATCAAGTTTGGTGCCTTAGACAAAAATATTTCGCATGCATAACAAAAAAAAATTAAAGTGATAAACTTGGATCATGACATCGTGAATTAGGAGACAATGTGCCCAAACATAAGATGATCTTGCACTACTTTTCCGACACTCACACAATGCTTTCAACTCATTTAATTCATTTTAATTCAAACCCACTGCATTACATTCTTGAAATATAAAGCAAACATTGCACAAACCCGATTTAACAACTTGCACCCTTCACCCTTCAATCACATGACATTTCATAACACCTAACCATACACAACACTAACTTAGCCTTTTCTTAGTCTACCAACCTGCACCCTCAAACATCTCTATTGCATATATTCCTTATTGAGCACGGTGACAAACACCTAAAGATGGGCAAATCTTCAACCACCCAACGCAAAGCAGAGTAACACATAGCAACACTCATCAATCATGACCAAACATACCACCTCTCATGGCAAACATAGTAACTTAATGAAACTTTAGCACAGTTAAGCAGAGCAATCATGGTACCCTCATAGCAAATGAACCACAAGACCGACAAATTGTAAGCAGAGCAACATTCATCACATGCAACATCACGCCCACCACCATCATGGCAAAATAGAAAAAGTCCCCCCCCACACTTAAAAACACAAATTGTCCGCAATAAAAGAAAGAACTAAGAAGGAGGGGCTCCCTGAGAAGATGATGAAAGAGTAAAAGATGGTGGAAAAGAAAATGCCGCCGTAGAATAAGATGAGGGAACCGAGAATGAAGGCCTCGGGAATGGTCGAATGGATGCCGCATCACGAGCATGGAAGACAGGCAAGCGCATGGCAGGCATAAAAGCGGGGATCATACTGAAATGTTGGAGTGGGAGGGTATGCAGATAGGCACCCAAACGAAGGCAATGGTTGGAGCGATGAGAGGGCAGGCACCCCAGGAAAGAGCTCTTGCATAACACCATTGTGTGGATTCATGGTCAGATTAGAGACTTTGTACGAGACCACCTGATTCGAATCAGTTCGTGGTTTAGGAGGCCCCGGAGGAGTGTGGTAGTATACAGTTAACTTGTTCATTTGATCCATCTCACATTGTAAGTTAAACTGCCGATGATATAGAACTTCGAATTGTTGCTGAGCTACAGAGGTGATGTCATCCAACTTTGTGCATATGGTGGAAGCATGATTAGACCAATCTTGATGCATGTCGTCAATCTTCTCATGCATGCTCTCTAGTCTTTCATCCAAGTGCTGAAAATGAGTATCAACTGAAGTATGAAAATCCTGAAATACTCCATTGAAGGCAGAAAAATCGAATGGGTGATGTTGGTGCTCCTAAGTTCCATAATGAACTGGGGGGTCAAAATTCTCCTGAGGCACGCCTGAGACAGATGTCGCCCTAGCCAATTCCCTATCTATGCGCAAATACTTCAAATATAATGGAGTGGCAATGAGAGGCTTGACTTTGCGCCAATCGGCGCTCATATCATCGTCTGCCCCTTGGGCCCGTCTCTACTCTACGATAAGTACAGGAAAATAAATTGCAGCTTCATCCTCCTCTATGCCCGCCCGTATGTGATCGACAATAATGCGGCCAACATCAAAAGGTCTGCGATTTCGAATATCTGAGATCAAATGCAAGCGATTACGCAAAACCTTGATTACATGCGAGCTAGGCATGAGCCTTGACAATATGAATAGAAGCTAGATTTTAACGTCACACCGCAGGTAACGATTAAGGATATACTTGCGCTTCCCTTGTTGATTAACCATCCATTCGGCCCCTAGCTGAGGTAGCTCTTCAAGGAAAACCTGATTTGCAGCCTCATTATTCAAACACTCTACACGCTCCGTCGGAAGGCTCGGCGTGCCCTAATGTGCATTGATAACATTGCTATCAATGTTGACCCAGTGCCCTCGAACATACACCGCCCCATCCTTATTTGGAAACTTCCCATTTGCATAATACTCTCGCGCGAGACTAACGTTACAAAACTCGGGAGCAAGAACCAACTTCTCAGTGAACTTATGAAACTTCATTAACTTCTTGAATGGACCATTTTTGACACTGAACGCTCACTCCAGATGCAGCTTTTAACATGCACACCATCATCCCAACGTTGCTGGGCTTCAATGTTGATAAACATCGAAATAGAAGATTAACCTTTTCACTTCTTAGGTACGGGTGGATTCATAGTAAACTCAAGAGGGTCCTCAAAGACTAGCAAATCCTCGAGAAAATAATCTGTATCAGAATCAAGAGGCACCCGGGCCTTACCTTTGCCCTTGCGAGAAACAACACCTTTTTTAGGCCCCATGTGAAAGTTCCTGAAATCAAGAAGCACCAAATAAGATCATGGGCAACATCCGGAACATGCAACAAAACTAATCCATCAAAACATCTCGCTACACCTACATCGTCGATGTAAACGAAATACAAACCAAAAAAATAGCACAACTGATGAACATAGAGCACAAAGGAGGCATGCAATTAAGCAACATGCACAACACCCCGAACGCCCAATATCAACGTTACATTCAGCAGATGAGTTTAGCGCAGTGGCACAATTTCACGTGCAACATGGAGTGTTCGACGTACATGCCCATGAACAAATATTTACACTATGCATGTTGGCTTAACGCAATAATTGACAACACCAACTACAGACCAAGAAAGCGTGAACTATGCCCAAATCACTACCCCCAAATGGCAACACTATTCACAATAGGCAAACTGGACTTTCGAATTTCAGCATCAATGCGAATTCGACACCCAACGTAGAGCTCAACACAAATTAATGGAATTAAGCAAAGGTTAAAGCACAAATGTATAGCTCTGAGTATAAGCTAAATGCAGCAATTTAAAGCACTAGATTTGGACTCAAATTGACCAACTTAAGAGCGAAACACCGAGACTCGGCAAACTAGATAGACTACAAAGAACACAATTTTTAGCTTCAAATACCAACTAAACTCACAAATTAACATGTTGTGCAGGCAAAAATAGAAAACACTCACAAGATAGAATTTGTAGAGATAACCCCTAGAATTATAGGAACTGAAATCACCTAGTTTGGAACTCAAATGAGCAAGTTATGGTTAAAATACCAAACTGTGCCAAAACTGAGCGAGATAAGCCTATTATCACTACTGATTTCAGCATGAACTACATGTTACCCTCCAAAATGGACTGTTATACATGCAGAATTAGCAAAAGTACAAAACATGAACTTTATAGCTCAACATCTTAGCTAATTATCCCAATTGGAATCACCAAGTATGGAGGTCAAATGTTCAAGTTATGCTGCAATTACAGAACAGTGGCAAAGCTGAATTAAGCATGTAAGCATTAACAAATTGCCCAACACTTAGCATGTTATTAACAATCTTGAAAAAACATGGCCTAATCATATCACTAACTTGGTATGTCCTTGATACAGGGCTAGTCGTGTACCCTCAATTTTACCTTAAACACTAATATAGTAGCGTAAATAGGGATCGTATCCACAGGGAAGGCGATGGTTAAAGAACTCAGAATTTGCTCACAGAATGTCACGAAAGAAATAAAACTAGACACTAACTAGTAAAGAAACAAATGCAACTAATAAAATGTAGAAAACAGGAAGAGAGTGGATGCTCTAGAGTAATTCCACCAGTTGATTGTAATGCTCTTGACACACAAGTAGAACAATGAGGAGATCTCTATTGCCCAGGAGGCTAGCTAACACTTAGCAAGGCGACCACAGTGTTTTCTATACTCCTTAACATTCCACTTTTCCCATGGCGAGGCCTAAGTAGAATGGATTCAACCCGCAATGCCTCAACTCTCCAAAGTTAGCAAGTCTAACATGCAATTCCTAGGAACTCCCATGGCGAGGCCCGACCTAGGTATGAATGCCTTCGTTGCTATCTCAGAGAGTTTCTTTAACACTTTTTCCTAAAGTTCCATTCCATCGAAGTTTCCCATGGCGAGGCCTAAATCTCAGTAATGAATTGATCGGCTAAGACAAATGTAAAGACTCAGGAAATCACTTTCAAGTTCTCATCTCACACAATTCTCACAAATGGTAAAATCTCACTTCAACTTAGCATGGCGACCACAATCAAAGTTCAATTCATTCAATAAAAGTGTGAATTCATGAAACTCAACAAGATTTAATCATTAAAATCACATATGATTTCATCCTTAAGAAATTATGTCAATTGCATAGCATTGTATAGTCTAATTATACATTTAACCAGTTGAAACTCTAGAACATGAGAGATCTAGCCATAGAACTCCATTACCAATTCACGATCAACAATTTGGAATTTGAAACGATTCAACTTCAATAAATGGAAAGAGTTTACCAATGAATTCTTCCAAGAGCTTCCTTAATTGATATGAGAATTACAATGATCGGAGCAAATCTTTGATCGGAATAGAAAATGGAGCTCAAAATCTAGAGAGAGAAACTAGAGAGAGAAAGTAGATCTTCAAATGAATTCCCGCTCTCCAGCTCTCAAAAGTTTGTTACAAAATGTAAAATCTAACTAATGGATGAAAAATAATAGTCTCCGGGATCAAAAGTCTCTTTACTATATTAGCTACACCTCTTATATATAGAGTAGTAGAAATGTAACTAATACGCTAACTAAAAATATCTAAAGATATTACAAAAGTGTCCTTGAAAGGAAGAACCAAAATCAGCCCAAAAATGTGAAAATTCGAAGTTGAAGAAATCAATCAGCATTCCAGCGCCTTTGGCATTATTCTCCAGCGCCTTTGTCAGCCTCTGTCATCTGCAGCGTGCCTTCAAGCTTCAGTTACGCACGCCTTCAAGCTTCCACGATGCATCGTAGCACCAACTCCTCACAACCACGATGCATCGTGGTGTTGTGCTTGTGTGCAGATTGTGAAGTGTTGTGAAGTGAAGAGAATGAAGAGTGGAGAGTGTTGTGAGATTTGTGAGAGTTGGGCTTTGGATTGAAACAAATAAGATACTGTGCAAGTGTGAATATGTATGCTGAAATATATGGGTTGTTCATGATGCATCGTAGTGCAATTCTAATGATGTTGTGCTAGTGTGCAGGTGAGTTGTGCGATTAGCAAGAATGTGAAGTGCAATGTATGATTGCTGAAGAAAGATGTGAAGAATGTGTTGTGCAAGGGTGAGTGTGTTGCGTGATAATTTGTTGTGCCATGTGTGTTCACTCATCGTAGTGTAAATCCTGTGTGTGTGCGAATTGGTTGTGAACTGAGAATACATTCATCGTAGTGTAAAAATAGCTGAATGCACAAATGCACCACGATGAGATCGTGGTGCAATTTTTAGCTCAAAATAGTTCACTGCCCAGCAATCTTCCAACCAAACTTCAACTGTGATGCGTTGGGAATTTGGAGAAACTTAAACAACCAATATTGTAGCTCTTGATCTCAGCTTTCCATAGCCTTTTGAATCATCCAAATCGGAGCCCAGGTGAGAGAGTTATGTCCAACATAATGACGCCTGGCAGAATATGAAATTTAAGCCTACGATGCATCGTAGGCTTAAAACCCTGATTTGGTTTTGCCATTTCCCACGTTGAATTTCCAACTTTCCTTTCCGCTCTGGCCTTGACCTTGAACACCAAATTATAGATCTCTCTCGTAGCTTTCCATAGGCTTTTGAATCACCCAAATTGGACTCCAGATGAGAAAGTTATGGCCGAAATACAAAGACATGGCAAAACTGGACATTTGCACTACGATGCATCGTAGTGCAAATTTCATCTTAGCAATTCATGGCCAAAATTCTCCCTTTTCGCTTCCAAATTAGAAATTCCGCTCAACACAAGAATTGTAAAATTTCCTCTTGCCTTTCCATGAGTACAAGAAACATCATCTTTGGATGTCTAGAGCTCAAGATGTCAACAATTTACCAAACTGTGGCAATCAGAATTCTTAAAACCCTAATATAATGTGTCACAAAGAAGCCCCCGTTTCATGGCATTGCACACAGAATTAGCTAACAGTTAAAACATAAGAATTAAAGAGCACTCAAAGACCTTTTCAGAATATCAAAGAACTCACCAATTGGATTAGTATTAAGAAAGTTATGCTCAAATGATGTGTGCTAACCAAAACTGTCCAACTTTCTTGCCAAGCCAATTTCAAGCATAACAAGGTTTTCCTCCAAATCCCACACATCACTTTAGTCTTTTAAACTCTTTCTTATCATTTGACACCAAACATATATTTACCTCATTTTATCAACATTTTTGGGTCTTTTTCTACAATTAAGCACACCAACTTACATATCACATTAATGCATATATTAGCACAAAACACCACATAAATGTATACACTTCAAGTCAAAAGCCAAGTAAAATAAGCATTTATAAGTTGGTATAAAACCCACTTATCAAATTCCCCCACACTTGAACTTTTGCTTGTCCTCAAGCAAAGACTCAAAATTTCATTTAAACTCCACACAACTTCATACCACACCTTCACACCATACTTTGAAAACATCTTTCTTATCCATTTCAACTCAATTCTCATATTATCTTGTCCCCAAGCAACTTTTTCATTCAAAACTCATTCTCATCACCCGTATACAAACACATTGTTCATTCATCCACAATGGCCACATCCAAGTTCATCAAAACATTTTTCCACACAAAAATTCATTCCTCGGTTTCTGGCACCAAGCCTTCAGATTTCAGCACAAATTATCAACTAAGGCACAATGAATAAAGACCAACATGCCATGCGTGCAAGTGTGTGCTGAGGAACATGCACTTCATCTATTCCCTTGCTATACACCATCTAGTTGTCTCACTCATTCAATACAAGCCTATCTCCTTATCCACACTCATGAACATGCAGTCACAAGATCCATGGTATCCTACGCGCACACAGCTCCATGGGACATTGCCCTTATTAAGCACATTAGTGCATTCATGATACTCATTGGTACCATTTGCCCGGGTATTTTGGCTGTTTTTTCCCTTTAATCATTTGCCAGGTTCTTGTGGCTTTTTCCTTCCCAGATGCCAAAGGCTTTTTCTTCCATATCCTCTCTTATGCATGCACATGTTCATAAGAGTTTCAAGTTGACTAAACATGTACGAATTATGGAAACATCCAGACAAATGCATAGCAAGAAGAGTAAGCTTCCATACACGTACCTCCTGTGTAATTTAGTTTTGCATGGCATATCTATCTTACCTTAACATCGGGCTTTAGCCAGCAAAATGTACCAATTTCCTCAAACTTAGGACCAGAAACAAAAAATTTTCACATGCAAGCTCAAAAAGAGTAAAGTGATGAACTTGGTATAAGCCAAAGTGAACTAAGAACAAAGTTTCAAATACATGTGTGATATTAACTTTATAGTCCACACACTCAAACTTTTGTCACCCTCCTCAACACACACCAACACTAACACCATA
This sequence comes from Ophiorrhiza pumila, assembly GCA_016586305.1. Classification (NCBI taxonomy): domain Eukaryota; kingdom Viridiplantae; phylum Streptophyta; class Magnoliopsida; order Gentianales; family Rubiaceae; genus Ophiorrhiza; species Ophiorrhiza pumila. The sequence continues at coordinate 37,855,804 of BLIW01000006.1, forward strand.
TTCCATTTACACACAACACAACTCGTGCTCACCAAAGCCATCACTTATTCACAAAGTTCAAAAATTTCACCAAAAACATTCAAAATGAAAATTTGCACAAAATTTGCACAAAAAATGAAAAACACAACATATACCAAGTATAATATGCAAAAACACAAAATAACACAGCAAAACTTAAAAGTAACATACTTTGCATCACATAGCACAAAAGAAATTTCCATAACAAAAAGTAAGCATATCAGGTCCAAAAGACACAAACCATAGCAAACATTCCCTCCCCCACACTTAAAACTTACATTGTCCTCAATGTAAAGTAAAGATGGGTTTAGGAACCCCCTGGTATTGATATATCATGAAATCCAATGCTTGCTTGGTATAGTGTCCTTGTTTGAAGTTCTTTATTGCATGAAAAATCCCTGCACATGGTGAAACAAAGCTTATTACAAATTGTTCACCCAAGTACACTACATGTTGGTGGCAAAGTAGACATGATATGGAAGCATGCAAGCAAAGTGTCGCACCATGATTAAGAACCACGGTGGTGTAAAATTTTACAACTAAGAACACTAAATGGCACAAGCACAATCATGCTTGAAAAGTAAGACAAAAGGATTATGTGCATTGCGGGAGTGGTTCATGACTCCTCTCCCCCACGCTTAGCCTCATATATGCATGGCTTAATTCCCTTACAACTTTCTTCATGTTCATGCCTCTATAACATGAGTGGCCTTAGTGAGTATAAGCAGAAATGCAAAATAACATAACGATTAATTGAACCAAAAACTGAAGTAAAGGTAAAATGAAAGAAGTAGTTCTGGGTTTTGTAGTCTCCAGCTAGACTTTATTTATGTAACTTTCTTCCTTCAAGAATCGGAATAACCCTCTCTGTACCAGAAAAATGATATTTCATAAGAACTCATTATCCTCCTGTAGGGAACTTGAAGAATAGGTCCAAAGAAGTGCTTAAGCTCATGCATCTGGGGAGCAATCTCTACAAATTTAATTTCGAACCACTGAGGCTTGCCCATTGTAGGCACCTCTTTTACTTCTTCTTCCTTTGGAAACACATCATTTACTTCTCCCACCATACTAACCATTTCAATCCTGCAAGGCTCAACCAAGGGTTCTATATCCATGGTCTTAACAAAACCATAAGTAAATTCAAAACCACCAGTAAGTTCAAAAATGAATGTCTCAAACTCACAGTCATTCAAAATGTTAACATCTTTAGCAGCTAGACTATGTCGACATTTTCATTAGCAAGTTCAACATTATCTCGATTCATGATATCACAATGTTCATCAATATATGACTCTATGCAATTTATCAAGTCATCAAGAAAAGTTACATTCAGAGAATAACAATCAGCATTATCAAGTATAGCATGGCACTCATTGTCATTGTCATTCAAAATGTTAACATCTTTATCATCAAAACTAACATTGGGAAATTCTTGAGGCTTTTCTTTCTCAACAACACAACAAGCATTATCATCGACTAACAAGAGTATCTCACTTTGCACTTCTTGTGAGTCACCATTTAGACACTTAGATTCATTAACCGTTTCAAAAATTGGTGCCTCAACCAGAGTTTCAAACAATGTGTTAACACTTTCATTAACAAATGCAACATTATCCTCCTTCATGAAATCACATTGATCTTCAAGAAGTGACTCTATGCAATTCACAGAGCTATCAAGACGAAAAACATCTAAAGCTAGGCAATCGACATCATTTGACTCATTGAATTCCATGAAATTCATGTACGACTCCACTTTAGACACATTTTCCAGCTTAGTGACCTGGCAACTTAGAACACGAGGGTCATCATTAGCAAGATCACTAAAGAAGCCATCATCTTCAACATCAAAGTGCACATATTCATGCTCAAAAGAATCAGCAACAAAGCACTCATGTACACTATCCCCAAAACATGTAGACTCCTCCTCCCTTAGACACTTTAAGCCACAATCAACATTAGCATGCATATCAAAATGATTGTCCTCAGGAGTTAGAGGTGTACCTTGTGAGTGGTATTGTGCATCTAAAGTTGGTGTCTCAATTTGTTCCCATAGGTTGCTTGTTAAAGCGTTGATTCGATCAAACCTTTCTTGTCGCCCTTGAAGCTCTTCTTCCAGTTGAGCAAACCTTGTTTCATTTCTATCAATTCTCTCCAAAACTTGAGACAACATGTTTTCCATTTTTGCCTCTTCTTTGAGATCACACTCATTGCTTTGTTGTTGGTAATACCATTGCTCTCCCTTTTGTAAGCCTCTGTCAAGTTTTTCCATAAGTTGAGAAAACATGTCCTCCACAGGAAGCTCTTGTGTCCCAATGTGGTGTGAGTTGTTGCTTTGTGCTTGATTTTGCTATTGCCCTTCATATGGTGGTGGAGAGAAGTCCTCGTACCATCTAGACATGCTTGGGTACTTGTGCAATACTCAATTACACTGATCTTCAATGTCCTGCACTTGACACAAATACACCAAAGCAGACAACAAAACACGAAAACTACAAAATGCAATCAAAGTTACCAAAATAAAAAATACCAAGACTACTAAACTACACAAGAAAAGAAAACAGAGCAAATCAAAATTCAAGAAACCGTGCCTTCCCGGGCAACGGCGCCAAAAATTGATACAGGGCTAGTCGTGTACCCTCAATTTTACCCTAAACACTAATGTAGTAGCGTAAGTAGGGATCGTATCCACAGGGAAGGTGATGGTTCAAGAACTCAGAATTTGCTCACAGAATGTCACGAAAGAAATAAAACTAGACACTAACTAGTAAAGAAACAAATGCAACAAATAAAATGTAGAAAACAGGAAGAGAGTGGATGCTCTAGAGTAATTCCACCAGTTGAATGCACATTAGGCCATGATTGCAATGCTCTTGACACACAAGTAGAACGATGAGGAGATCTCTATTGCCCAGGAGGCTAGCTAACACTTAGCATGGCGACCACAGTGTTTTCTATACTCCTTAACATTCCACTTTTCCCATGACGAGGCCTAAGTAGAATGGATTCAACCCGCAATGCCTCAACTCTCCAAAGTTAGCAAGTCTAACATGCAATTCCTAGGAACTCCCATGGCGAGGCCCGACCTAGGTATGAATGCCTTCGTTGCTATCTCAGAGAGTTTCTTTAACACTTTTTCCTAAAGTTCCATTCCATCAAAGTTTTCCATGGCGAGGCCTAAATCTCAGTAATGAATTGATCGGCTAAGACAAATGTAAAGACTCAGGAAATCACTTTCAAGTTCTCATCTCACACAATTCTCACAGATATTGGTAAAATCTCACTTCAACTCAGCATGGCGACCACAATCAAAGTTCAATTCATTCAATAAAAGTGTGAATTCATGAAACTCAACAAGATTTAATCATTAAAATCAGATATGATTTCATCCTTAAGAAATTATGTCAATTGCATAGCATTGTATAGTCTAATTATACATTTAACCAGTTGAAACTCTAGAACATGAGAGATCTAGCCATAGAACTCCATTACCAATTCACGATCAACAATTTGGAATTTGAAACGATTCATCTTCAATAAATGGAAGAGTTTACCAATGAATTCTTCCAAGAGCTTCCTTCATTGATATGAGAATTACAATGATCGGAGCAAATCTTTGATCGGAATAGAAAATGGAGCTCAAAATCTAGAGAGAGAAACTAGAGAGAGAAAGTAGATCTTCAAATGAATTCCCGCTCTCCAGCTCTCAAAAGTTTGTTACAAAATGTAAAATCTAACTAATGGATGAAAAATAATAGTCTCCGGGATCAAAAGTCTCTTTACTATATTAGCTACACCTCTTATATATAGAGTAGTAGAAATGTAACTAATACGCTAACTAAAAATATCTAAAGATATTACAAAAGTGTCCTTGAAAGGAAGAACCAAAATCAGCCCAAAAATGTGAAAATTCGAAGTTGAAGAAATCAATCAGCATTCCAGCGCCTTTGGCATTATTCTCCAGCGCCTTTGTCAGCCTCTGTCTGCAGCGCGACTTCAAGCTTCCGTTACGCACGCCTTCACCGTTCGGAACTGCAGCTGAAGAATCAGAACATCCCAGCGCCTTCGAGCCTGGGATCTTCACGCTTTCAATGGCACCGCGAACCTCCAAGCCGTCTAGCCTTTACGAAGTCATGCCTTCAAGCCTCGTAACTGCACGCCTTCATCTCGTCATCTTCCCCTGAAAATTCAGAGACCAAATACTTAGACAAATTTCAGAAAACAAGAACAAAACTAGAAACCCATCACAACACAACTTCTTGCTCACTCGAAATTCCTCTCCTCAAAGCTGGAAACACAACACCACACCAATTCTTACCCACTCAAGACTCCACAGAACTGGATTAACACAAAGCTACAATAAGTTGGAACAACACAAAGCTACGATGCATCGCCACGATGCATCGCAGCACAAATGGATTAAGACTACGATGCATCGCCACGATGCATTGTAGCACCAACTCCTCACAACCACGATGCATCGCCACGATGCATTGTGGTGTTGTGCTTGTGTGCAGATTGTGAAGTGTTGTGAGATGAAGAGAATGAAGAGTGGAGAGTGTTGTGAGATTTGTGAGAGTTGGGCTTTGGATTGAAACAAATAAGATGCTGTGCAAGTGTGAATATGTATGCTGAAATATATGGGTTGTTCATGATGCATCGTAGTGCAATTCTAATGATGTTGTGCTAGTGTGCAGGTGAGTTGTGCGATTAGCAAGAATGTGAAGTGCAATGTATGATTGCTGAAGAAAGATGTGAAGAATGTGTTGTGCAAGGGTGAGTGTGTTGTGTGATAATTTGTTGTGCCATGTGTGTTCACTCATCGTAGTGTAAATCCTGTGTGTGTGCGAATTGGTTGTGAACTGAGAATACATTCATTGTAGCGTAAAAATAGCTGAATGCACAAATGCACCACGATGAGATCGTGGTGCAATTTTTAACTCAAAATAGTTCACTGCCCATCAATCTTCCAACCAAAATTCAACTGTGATGCGTTGGGAATGTGGAGAAACTTAAAGAACCAATATTGTAGCTCTTGATCTCCGCTTTCCATAGCTTTTTGAATCATTCAGATTGGAGCTCAGGTGAGAGAGTTATGCCCAAAATACTGACGCCTGGCAGAATATGAAATTTAAGCCTACGATGCATCGTAGGCTTAAAACCCTGATTTGGTTTTGCCATTTCCCACGTTGAATTTCCAACTTTCCTTTCAGAACTGGCCTTTACCCTGAACACCAAAGTTATAGATCGCTCTCTTAGCTTTCCATAGGCTTTTGAATCACCCAAATTGGACTCCGGAGGAGAATGTTATGGCCGAAATACCAAGACATGGCAAAACTGGACATTTGCACTACGATGCATCGTAGTGCAAATTTCATCATAGCAATTCATGGCGAAAATTCTCCCTTTTTTCTTCCAAATTAGAAATTAAGTTCAACACAAGAATTGTAAATATTCCTCTTACCTTTCCATGAGTACAAGAAACATCATCTTTGGATGTCTAGAGCTCAAGATGTCAACAATTTACCAAACTGTGGCAATCAGAATTCTTAAAACCATAATATAATGTGTCACTACAGACTTTTTAATCCTTATGACTTGGTCACTACAGACTTTATAGAGAGCATTGTCCTCCCAAAAGAAGTATCTTGCATTATGCCTCAATTTCTTCCTATGTTCATGCAAGTAGTGTGACGGAACTTGCCGAGCTACGACAAAGTTCCCTATCTTAGCATACCATGGTAAGTCCTCCTTATCTACTTTGAACACTTGCTCATCAGGAAAATATTCCCGTATCAGAACACTTGGATCATCTTGCGCCTTTGATTCAAGTCTGGACAAATGGTCAGCTATTACAATTTCTGAACCTTTGCGATTCCGAATTTCAACATCAAATTCTTGAAGTAACAAAACCCATCTTATAAGCCTCGGCTTGGCTTCCTTTTTGGCCAGCAAGTATTTCAAAAAGAAGCACACTAGGTCGGGTATCTTGTAAATGGCTAACGCGGGACCCAACACAAACCGGCCCCAGTTCTTCATCTACACTGCTAAGACCTCTTGGCTTGATAGGAAACACGTGGTGTTCGGTCAAGTCGTAGAGGATTTGGATGTAGTGACGGCTGCTAAAAAGGTTGGATCGTCGAGCTGAAGGACTTCTAAGATGGTTGCGGTGGACGATTTTGGGCAACTATCTTAGATCTGGGCTCTGGGGATATTTTGTAATTTTCAGTTTATGGGGGTTGGTCTAAGTCTGTGTAATAAGTATCCGGTGATTTTTCCTCTTTTTTTCCCAATTTCGTGTTTAAGTAAGTTAGTCGTTTTGTGTCCTTCCGATCAAAAGGACTCAAAAAATGGGATTGGAAGGCTGACCCTATTGTCTGCCCCTTTCAGAATATTTTAATATTATGCTGCTGCTACTGTTGTTGGTATAAATGATTTTTAACTTAAAAAAAGTATTTCAAAGCCGCATAGTCAGTATGCACAATTACCTTCGACCCTAGCAAATAAGCACGGAATTTGTCAAATGCAAACACTACAGCGAGCATCTCTTTTTCAGTCGCGGTGTAGTTTATTTGAGCCTCGTTCAATAGTTTCCTTGCGTAGTAGACTGTGTGGAAAACTTTATTTCGTCTTTGCCCAAGCACAGCTCCAAGTTCGTAATCACTTGCATCGCATATGATCTCAAAAGGTTCACCCCATTGGGGTGTGACTATGACTGGGGCTTCCACCAGCCGTGCCTTCAATGTCTCAAAAGCTTCATAGCATTCTTCACCAAAATCAAACTTTACGTCTTTTTCCAACAAACTGCACAAAGGCCTTGCAATTTTGGAGAAATCTCTAATAAACCTACGATAAAATCAAGCATGCCCCAAGAAGCTCCTAATGCCTTTAACATTGGTGGGAAGTGGTAGTTTGGCAATGACATCCATCTTAGCTCTATCCACTTCAATTCCCTTGTGTGAGATCTTATGCCCTAAAACTATCCCCTCCTGTACCATAAATTGGTATTTTTCCCAATTAAGCACCAAGTGAGTTTCCTCACACCTCTACAACACTCTTGCCAAATTGTCCAAACAACCATCAAAGATCATGCCAAAAACAGAAAAGTCGTACATGAAGATCTCGAAGATGGACTCCACCATATCATGAAATATGGCCATCATCCATCTTTGAAAGGTTACAGGGGCATTGCACAGGCCAAAGGGCATTCGTTTGTATGCAAATGTGCCGAATGGACAAGTGAAAGTAGTCTTCTCTTGATCCTTGGGGTCAATTGCAATTTGATTATAACCTGAATAGCCATCCAAGAAACAATAGAAAAGAAATCCAGCAATTCTGTCCAGGAGTTGCTCTAAGATGGGGAGTGGAAAATGATCTTTCCTCGTTGCCTTGTTGAGCTTGCGGTAGTCCATGCATACGCGCCAAGCACTGATGATTCTGGCCGCCAAGAGCTCATTAGCATCATTCTTCACTACAGTAACTCCACCCTTCTTGGGCACACATTACACGGGGCTTACGCACTAACTATTTGAAATTGGGAAGGTCATACCAAAGTCCAAAAGCTTAATTACTTCTTTCTTCACCACCTCCATCATTTGAGGATTGAGCCTTCTTTGTCTATCACGCACAGGTATCGAATTTTCCTCCAGCAAAAGTTTATGCATATATATGCTAGGACTAATTCCCTTTATGTCTGTAATGGTCCACCCTATGGTTTGCTTGTATCTTCTCAAAACACCCAACAACTTTCCTCTTGCCAAACCTCTAACTTTGAAGAAATCACTACTGGCAATGTTTTATTTTTACCCAAAAAAAATACTTCAAATAAGGAGGCAACGGCTTAAGTTCTAACTTGGGTGGCACCATGATGGAAGGCATGAGCTTTTCATTCCTGCATAAAATTTCTTCATACCTCACCTCAGTGGGTGCACAAGCATCATTAGCAAAAAGATTGCATTCATCATCATTTTTCAAATCCCTAGCACATGCTCCCTGTAACATACCTTCTACTACAATTTCATTTTGCCTTTCATCAATTTCTTCTTGCAACTCAAATATTGATTCATCTAATACACAACATTCCACTATGTTTTCAATTTCAGACACAATCATGCTATCTTCATCATCTGACTCGACACTCTTAATTTCTTCATCACAGACATTCAATTCATCAATACAAATATAATCAGGTACTTTTTCATCAACCACATGCATGGAACATGATACAGCTCTAATTACAAAACAAGACTCTATGCATGAGATGCTTCATGGCATAATTAACATAAAAAATAATTTGTTTGTTATTGATTCAAAAAGTTACCGTCTTGCTTCTAACTCCAATCAAGGCATCACCCATGGCAAGCAAAGGTCTACCAAAGATAAGGGGTACCTCAGGGTCCTCATCCATGTCCAACACAATGAAATCCACGGGTAGTGTGAACTTATCTATCATCACCAACACATCTTCCACCATTCCTGTGAGCTTTACCAACGATCTATCTGCCAGTTGCAATGTTACAGTCACAGGACGAATTCTTCCACTCAACCCCACATTTATAGCAATTGAGAGGGGCATCAGGTTAATTCCAGCACCAAGGTCACAGAGTGCTTTTTCAAAATATCTTGTGCCTACCTTGCATGGAATGGAACAACTGCCAGGATCCTTCAATTTAGGGGGTAAATTGTGCACCACCCAAGTTTGGCTACACTCCGTGAGCATCATTAGAGTTTCACACTGAAGAATTTGCTTCTTGTTTGAAATGAGATCTTTGAAAAATTTTGCATACTTAGGCACAGCACTCATCAAATCCAACAACGGGAGACTCACATTGACTTGTTTCACAATATTCAAAAATTGATCAAATTGTGGCGCCCTCGTTTTGGTGGTGGTTTCACTCTTTCTGGGAATGGAGGCCGAGGGGCGTACTCTGGAAAATTATAAGGACTTGGTGGTCCTCTAACCTTTTTAGTCATCTCATTTCCTTCATTGTCCTGCACCTCCTCCTTCTCTGGTGCCATGGCCTCATGTGGACAACTTTTCTCTGGTTCAACTACCTTCTCATTTTTAACTTCACATGTATCACCCCTTGCTGTGGTGGTTCCTTGCAATTGCTTTCCACTCCGCAATGTAATGGCATTACAAACTTCCTTACCCTTGGGGTTCGACACTGTATCACTTGGAAGGGATCTACTGGGCCTATGATGCACGGCATTGGTAAGTTGCCCCAACTGCATTTCAATATTTTTTATTGTTGCATCATGATGTTTGACACTAGTTTCTAACCCAGCAAATCTTTGTTCACTCTTGTCCAGCTTGTCCATGATACGATGGAACATGTCTTCCATTGAAGGCTTCCTAGGCTCTTGAGTATTAGGCTGATGTTCAAACCCCGAAGGTGGATTTAAGGACCTTCTTTGATCATTGCCTTAAAAATATTGTCCTCATTGATTCTGATTTTGTTGTCCCCAATTGCTTGGACCACCACCATATTGTCTATTACCTCCAGAATAATTGCCAGAATACTACGGCTTGTTGTAATTGTTGATGTATTGCAATGATTCTGTGGTAATAGCACATTCATCGGTATAATGCTCTCTCTTGCATAGACCACAAGAGAGCACTGGAGCTTTTGCTTGTGTGGCCTTCAATGTCTGCACTTGTTTGGTAAGAGCTTCAAATTTAGCTCCTAGGGATGTTTCATCATCAAGGTCCATAATGCCTCGTTGGTTCGTTACATGTGGCTTTCTAGTTTCAGGGAATAGATATTCATCTTCAGCAATCTTATCAAAAAGTTCCCTTACTTCTGGAACGCTTTTGTCTTTCAGGGCTCCATTTGCACACGCCTTGACCATCATTGAAGACTCTACCGTAAGTCCCTTGAAGAAAGTGTTCAGGTCTCGAATTTTACCAAGGTCATAGTTTGGACATTGTCTGATCAAATCATTGAAACGCTCCCAAGCCTCATGAAATGTCTCTCCTGCATGTTGTTGGAAGTTCATTATGTCCATCCTCATATTTTCAAGCTTAGCTGGCGGGAAGTATTTAGCCAAGAATTTCTTTTGTAGCTCCTCGAAGCATGTCACAGTATTTGTGCCCCCAATTGATTTGAACCAATGTTTGGCCTTACCTCGAGAGACAGGGGGAAAAGAATTTGATGCACTTCACTCGGAGGTACACGTTGAAGCTTGAAGGTACAGCATAGTCCCAAGAACCAGTCCAAGTGCTCATTTGGATCCTCATTATCCAGTCCTTGGAAGAATTGTCGTTGAGTGATCATAGACACGATCTGTGTAGGAATGTGATAGCTCTCCACATCAATGTCTTGTTGATCAAATCCATTCTAAAAGTTAATGGCATAATGATCACCAAATCTTGGTGGTCTTGCTTCTTGATTAGCCATTCTTCTTTCTCTTTGTTGAATTCTCAAAGTTCTTGCCAACTCAAGATCTAGATGATACTCTAGTTCTCTTGCAGACCTAAGAGATCTGATCATATAAGACACACACCCAGAGTAATGTCTGATAGAAAAGAAACACAAACAATAGTAACAAGAATTGCAAATGTAAACAAAACAAAACAAAACAAAAACAAAACAAAACAAGAAAATTCAAGAAACCGTGCCTTCCCTGATAGAGGCGCCAAAAATTGATGCATTTTATCGCTTACTTATCAATTTATCCCTAACACTAATGTAGTATTGGTGAGAGGGTTTCGTTCCACAGGGAAGAGAGTGGTTCAAGAATTCTAAATTTGATCTTAATTGTTGTCACAAGAACGGAAGTACGAGAAGTGTGTAAATGAAATGAAATGTGAAACTGTAAACTGAGAAGTAAAGTAAATGCAAATAAGAGAAGAGGAGGATGCTCTAGAGTTCCTTCACTGGATGAATGCTCACCTAAACAACTCAAGCAGTGCAATTAACATACATGCACAACCTGAGGAGAACTAGTTGCCTAGAAACCTAAACTACAGTCAGCATGTCGACCACACTGCAACCTAGACTTCCTGTCATCATTCTTTCCCATGGCGAGGCCTAAGAACAATGTGTTCAAACCGCAACCTTCTCAATTCTCTGTTTCTAATTACTATAGCAATTATCTCCTAAAGACTTCCCATGGCGAGGCATGAATTTAGGTTCTTATGTCTTCATTAGCACCAAAGAATTTCTTCACTCTTTTATGTAAGGATTCCGTGGTCTAAAATCAGCATGGCGACCGCATTTCAGAAAACGAACAAACAAAACAAGTGCGAAGACTCAATTTATACTCTAGTTCTCATTCCACAAAATTCTCATATAACATTGGTGAATTAAGCTTCAATTCAGCATGTCGACCACAACTAAAGTTCAATTCAACAATATCGTGCAAATTCGTGAAACTTAACACAATTCATAGAGTAAACAGAGTATGATTTTATTTCTTTATAGATCATGTTAATCGCACAGTTTTGAGTTGTCTAAATTAGGCATTCATCCATCGAAACCCTAGAACACCACAAATTTAGCCAGAAAACTCCATTCTCATCTCATAATTGTCAAAATGCAACATTAAACAATTCATCTCCACTAAATTGGAAGAATTTACCGACTAAATTGCCGAGAATTGTTAAATGCCTCATTAATTGAGAATCGAATTGCAGTGATCGGGCCAAAGGTTCGATCGGAATAAAAAACGGAGATCAAATTCTAGAGAGAGAAAGTCTAGAGAGAGAAATTCCCGCTCTCTAGTTCTGGATCAAAAACCTGGTAAAAAATCTAAGAGTCTAGAATCCCCTATAAAATAATGACATAACCCTCTACTTAAAGAGGTCTAAAGCTTAATCTATACGATAACGTAAACTTAGCACTTAATTACAGAAATGCCACTGCAATAGAAAACTGTCCAAAAAATGTGCACGTCCATGAGTCTCCACATCAGCGCCCAAGCTGTAGTTCCACGCCTTTGAGCCTACGTCCTTCACGCCTCCATCCAACAACTTACGCTCCTGAGCCTCCATCGATCACGCTTCCAAATCTCGCCTTGTAAGTGTGCAACTATCGGGGCTGGATTTTTCTAAGTGTTGAAACTAACCCTTGCATGTGTGCAGGATTTGGAAGCGTGATCGATAGAGGCTAAGGAGCGTGAGTTGCTGGATGTAGGCGTGAATGACTTAGGCTCAAAGGTGTAGAACTACAGCTTGGGCGCTGATGTGGAGACTCATACACATGCACATTTTTTGGACAGTTTTCTATTGCAGTGGCATTTCTGTAATTAAGTGCTAAGTTTACGTTAGCGTATAGATTAATCTTTAGACCTCTATAAATAGAGGGTTATGTCATTATTTTAGAGGGGATTCTAGACTCTTAGATTTTTACTAGGTTTTTGATCCAGAACTAGAGAGCGGGAATTTCTCTCTCTAGACTTTCTCTCTCTAGAATTTTCTCTCACTAGAATTTGATCTCCGTTTTTTATTCCGATCGAACCTTTGGCCCGATCACTGCAATTCGATTATCAATTAACGAGGAATTTAACAATTCTCGGCAATTTAATCGGTAAATTCTTCTAATTTAGTGGAGATGAATTGTTTAATGTTGCATTTTGACGATTATGAGATGAGAATGGAGTTTTCTGGCTAAATTTGTGATGTTCTAGGGTTCCTATGGATGAATGCCTAATTTAGACAACTCAACACTATGCGATTAACATGATCTATAAAGAAATGAAATCATACTCTGTTTGCTCTATGAATTGTGTTAAGTTTCACGAATGGAATATTGATTTCAATATTACTGATTGCTTCAAGGAAGGGAATATTGATTTCAATATTATTGAATATGGTGAGGATATCACTCATGTCATCGTCCTTCACGTCTCTGTTCAACATGCCAGGAAAAGGAGGAGGAATTTTAATATCAGAAATATTTTTATTTAAATCAATTTTTACCTCAAATTTCTGATTGTCATCTGTTTGGTCTAATGGAACCTTATTTCCTACTTGTTTTTCCTGGATCTTTGGTGTTGGATCTTCCAACTGGCTGTCATTTATCAATGTTATTTGACTAACATTTTCTCTTGGATTCGGAAGAACTTGTGATGGAAGCTTTCCTCGATTCCCTTCTAAAGCATTAATGCCAGTGGACAATTGAGTAATTGATTACTCAACCCTGGTTTCTTGTTGAAATTTTTGCACCTCCACTTGAGGTTTAATAAATCCTTGTTGCATGTTTTGAATGGTGTTGGCTAATGTTGTAATCAAATCCTCTAAAGGTACACCTCCTCTTGAAGTGGGTACAGGAGGTTGTTGGGCAACCGGAACCATTACTTGCTGTTGTGGCCTAAATTGTGGAGGATATAAAACTCCAGGGACTGGCTGTTGTCTATTCCCATATCTCAAATTTGGATGGTCATTCCACCCCGGATTGAATGTATTAGAATGGGGATCATACTGCTGATTTGCTGCATTTACCAAAGTAGTTTGGTCATCTTTAACTGATAGGCACAAATCATTTGGATGTCCTGAATTATTACATACTCCACAAATTTGTTGGGTATTATCCAATGTTGCCACTAAACGTTCCACTGAAGTGGTCAATGCATCAAGTCGCATCTCAAAAGATGACATGTTTGTCGCATTTACCTGTTTGGCCGAACGAGAGACATGATATTGTTGTCGGGACTCACACATTTGTGTAATCAAAGCTCTAGGTTGCGCGGAGTTTTATCCATAAATGCACCATCACTTGAAGCATCAACCGTCCTCCTTTCTCCCGGTAGCATACCTTCATAAAAATATTGGATTAGTAATTCCTCAGAAATTTTATGTTGAGGACAACTGTTACAAAGTCTTTTAAATCTTAACCAATATGTATACAAAGATTCATCAATATCTTGTTTGATTCCACAAATTTCTTTTCTTACAGATGCAATTCTTGATGCATGGAAAAAATTATGCAAAAAGATTCCTTGTAAATCTTGCCATGAACGTATAGAATTTGGAGTTAGACTACTAAACCATATATTAGCTTCTCCTGTTTGGGTAAATGAGAAACTAGCTAATTTTATGTATTCCTGTGTCACTCCTCGATTGTTCAATCTTCCACACACTCTTAAAAATTCATGCAAGAAGTTATGCGGATCCTCTCCAACTAAACCGTTAAATTTAGGCAACAAATTAAGATATGACGGTTTGAGTTCAAAATCAACAGTTATAGCAGGTAATACAATACATGAGGGCTGATAATTTGTTACGGGACTAGTTAACTCCCTTAATGTTCATTCCCGAACGGGTGCTTGTTGTCCTCCACCCTGGTTATTTCCATTCAGATTTTCTGCCATGTCAAAGTTATCAAAGGATGTGTCTTGATTCGATTCTGTTGCTGAAGTATCTTCCGTTTGGGCAAACGTAGGTTCTGGAATAGAATTCGAAAAATACCCTTGGCGTCTTTCCCTCGTCTCTTTCCTTAATCTTCTCGTTGCCTTCTCGATCTCTGGATCATATAAGAGATTATGGTTAGACGAACGAGTCATACACCAAAGGACAAAAAGAATTAACTAATATGAAAAGTATAATGCCGATCCCCGTCAGCGGCGCCAAAAATTGGTACGGTTGTTTAGTACCAAATTAAATGCCTACTTCAAATAATACAAATAGCACATGGAAGTAGGGTCGATCCCTCGAGAAACGGAAATACAATCGATTTTAGTTAATTCCACAATGTCACAATTCAATTTCAGTGTGTCAACTTAACTAAACTTAAAAATTAATTAAACAAATTATCTAGAATTAACAAAAGAACATCACAAAAATTATAATCTGACAAATAAGTAATATCCGGCAATTAATGAATCCACACTAATCAATTTTAGATCGATCCTTGACTCACAAATTAATTAACCTTTACAAACTAATTGGTTATAGATTACCGAGAATCAGCTCTGACATAATCCAATTTTTCCTTAATTGATAGGTAATTAACAAAAATCAGCTATAAATTAATTGCCCCTAATTAAATCTTAATGTAGTTGGAATCAGCCAACACTAAATTTAAAGATTTAATTGCATTAATAATTAGAAAAACCCAATTTTAGTAAATTACAATTATCAACAGTATGTCATAATTAACTAACCTTTAATCCCCTCCTACCTGATGGTAGGTTTACCACTTAATTAATTAACCAATTAATTATAGATAATTAATAGGAAATTAATTTGGCAATGCATAGATTAAAGGAACGTGATCAAGGTTAAATTAATCGCAACATCATCATTAAACACAGGAAATTTCTAGAATTTGTTCAAGTTAATTTAATACGCACATTTTGGTCTCACGATTATATTTCAATTAGTGCTTCATTATTAATACCGGAAAAAAAAATTTAGCTATACCCATAATTAAAAGAACACTTAAACTAATTATTGAATACAAAATAAAAATTAAAATAAAAAGGAAAAAGGTAAAAAGAAAACTTATTAGTATTCTGGAGAAGACCACGTTTAAGCAACTAGATGCTTGTTAAACTCCGAAAAGGACTCCACTTTTGCCAATGCTGATCCACTTGAACTGTCGCTCCCTTAATTATGAATGTACTGGAATTATAACATTTAAACACTGAATGAAATTAACCTATGGAAAATTAATTGAATTTAATAAAACTATATTGAAAGAATTGTTTTAACGAATTTAAAGACAAACAGAAAAAAATTAAAATTAGAAAACATTTAAGGGAAAAATATAGTTAGGCATATATTTATCCATTTAAGAACTAAATTAAAGTTGGGACACTTAAATTCTTATCAACTCAATGAAAACAAAATTTAAGTTCAGCTAAAAGACTTTTAATGCACTACTGATTTTCTAAACTAAATACGTAATACTCATTAATTAGAACACGGGATTTTTTTTAATGGATAAACATAATGAAATCCTTATATCATTATGTAGTAATCCCATGAATAAAACTAATCAGTAATGTATGCAATGCAAATCATTTTTATAACATTAATCATTAAAACAAATCTGGAGAAAACAACTTGAACTTAAAGGAGAAATGGAAATTAAATACACGATGGAATTTCAAATTAAATTAAATTCGTTCATTCAATTAAAGAATTATAGAATTACAAACTTGAAAGAAAAGAAACTACTGAAACTAAAAATATGCTAAGAACTGACTTCTGGACTAATTAAAGGATAAAATTAAAGACTACTAATAAAATTATTAAAAAATTAATTGCTGCCTCAAAGCTTCTCTTCTTCTCCTTTATATAGGTAAAAAGACTAACCTAAATTCCTAGAATTGTGCAACACATAGTTGCAACAAGATACAACAATAAAAATCTGCGAATATTAGGAACTAATTTGATTTTCTCACATAAACTCCACACTCCTCAAAAGACAACTCATTTTGTTGCACAAAATCCTCTAAATCCATGACTGTTTCATCACTTTGTTCAACAATATCTTGATTTATCATTGATTTCTTCCAACTTCACTTGATTTGTTAATAATTCCATGAATTACATCCAAAGTCTACCACTTCATATGGTAATTTTTCATCTTTTCACAATACTTTATTCCTGCACAAAACAAGACAATTTTAATCTAATTGGACACATAAACTAAGAATTAAAACCATAAAAAACATAATTATCACAATGGTAAAAAAATCCCATAACACCATAATCTGCAAGGTCTATAAGAGAAAAAGAAGAAACAAATACAACAATAACTCTTACATCTCTTTTTATCTTTTTTTTTTGCCTTTTTCATTCAAATTCAATTCTAGGCTTTTTCCACCCAACTCAGCATTCTCACTTTTACCTTGCTCTTCACAATGTACTATAATATCACTCATATTAAAATTATGATAAGCATAAAAAGAATTTGAATATACATGAGATTGGATCTCAAGTAAAGGTACTAGAATTACCACTTAATTGGCTTCAGCTTTGTTAATTGAATTTCTTCCAAAGGAACTTCAATCTCTATGTCCTCTTCACGAACAGATTCTTCTATGATGGTTGTTTTAATTTCTTCCAATGAAAAATCCATGTCCCAAAGAAAATCACCATCTTGTATTGGATCTATTAAGATCTCTTCAACGTCAACTGTCAGCTCATCATACTAATGATGACATTGAATTACACTATGCTCAACTCCTAAACACCTTAAGCACTTAACAACACGAACTTTTGGAATAGATGTGTAGGTGCTGATTTTATTGATGTGTTTTGCTCAATGGCTTTTTCTCACTGCTCATCAACCTCAATTGTTGTTCCCAACAATTCACGCGGTTTAGTTTCAACTGTTGCATCATATTCACCCTGAAAGCTTTTGAGCATCAATGTAATCTCTTCTAGATCTTTCCTAATATAACACAATGTCACTTCACGAATGCTAAGACGATATTCACGTTCAAAACTACCACTCTTCATTATGAAATATAACCTACAAGTTAGCATAACAAACAGAAAGGAAACTATACAAATTTATATGACTTTCTCATAGGTTCTCACTTTGGGGAGTAGTTACGCTCCTCTCTATTTAGGTAGCCTTTCTCCTTTGCAATGTTATACCCGATACTACTCTCAAAATTGATGTATTTTCTAACCTACGAATGCCTTGGGTTCTGAATATGAACAAGTTACGCCACAAGCTCAAACTCACAACCACAAGAATTAAACTCAAGAGTTCAAGAGAATACAATAACTAGAGTTTTTACAATCAAGTGTGGGTATAATAGGATTCAGAACTTGGAACTAACAAAACACAAAAGTTCATAGATATATGAGAACAAGTCAATTTGAATCACTCATATAGGATTTTAAACGAATAAGTTATGACACTTTTAAGTTGGTGATCCGTTTTAGGAAACTAGGGTTTACGAATTTTCACAAAGTTTTAATCAAATAACAGCCACCCTAGATGATTTTGACACAAGAGTAGATACAAAATCGAGATCATATGTCAAGTTTGAGGAATCCAAAGTGCTCATTCCAGTTGTAGAAGACGAGTCCTTCATTTGGAGACCTGGAATTGATGAATTTCGACGTCCAGCCACGATAGATTGTTAAATTTTAGGGTTTAATTTGTGTTTTAATAAGATTAAGTCCAAACGTTAATTATGGGCTTATTAATTTCGTGATTAATTAGTTAATTACATGGCCCAAATTATCTTGCAGGATAAATGGCATGTAATGGGCTTAATGGATCTTTAATTCATTGAGGGTAGTTTTTAGGAAACATGATTGGCAATTATCCCACATCGGGAAACTACCAAACATTAACACTTCTTGTAGCCTATTTAAAAGGCACACTCCATACGTTTTTAATAGAGAAGAATTTTGAGAAATAAAACATAGAGTTTTTTTTTTTTAACGTGAGTTGTTTTCCCGATGAGGGAATTCCAATTTACATTGGGTTTTAGTTCCTGAGGAGGGGATTAAATTTTACTCGACTGTCTTGTTGTTTGTCGGTGAGGAGGCATCAAATAATTGTGCACACTGTCATCCTACAGAGATAGGTTGATTCTACCAGTCCAAATTGATTTATGAAAAGATCGTGGACGCTATTCCACATCAAGAGTCATGTTCTATGAACAAGATAAACACATTGAAATAAATACGGCAACAATAATGACACAAACAGAAAGAAAACAAGCAAGAAGAAAATCGCTAAACAAGAAAAGAATAAAAACTAATTTTTTTTAAACGTGAAAAGAATTTTTTTTTGACACTTTTTGGACATAAAAGTTGCTTCCCTATAAATACAAGACTCCATGAACACAACTCAAAAAAGGAACTCAATTTGGATTCCAAACGACGAAGATATAAACAAAACGATATTTGCCTAGAAGAATGTTTTAAAATTTTGTGTGTGAGAAAATTAGTTTTCTCTGATACTACTTGATATGAATGTAGGTGACGGGATGTACTCACGCCAATCACGAATACATATTTAAACACAAGTCAAGGACCAAATTATTACACAACCCAACAACACAAGATAAACGATGAATTAAACACGAAGAAAGCAAATAAAAGGTATAGAACGTGATTACTTGGACACAGATGTCGATCCAAACCCCTATGCTATACAAATCAAGTTACTTGATCCATGTACTCACAACCTCAAGGAAACAACTCGTCTTATTCTGTACTCAGATTGAATAGGCTCACCTAAAGATTTTCTCTATAGGCTTGCAGGTTTTAAAGATCAATCAAATTGACTCTTTGATTTTGAAAGCAAATTGCTTCAAAGGTTTTTGTATTTATTCTTCTTTTCTAATCAAATTTCGTGGCTAAACAGCCTTAAATAGGTACAAGAGTAGTTTCAAAGAACCCTCAAACTAAGACCAATTAGGAAGTTTTCCAAATATAACTCAACTACTTACAACTTTTCTAAATTAATTAATACATTCTTAAACCCATGCAAGAGTTTTGGATCATGTGATTAAACAATATTAATAGAAATAAGCCCAATATATCGTTTGTGGACTCAAAACATACTTCAACATAAGAAAACAAAATTTAAATCCTAAATACTACACAAATAATCGCAACTCTTTGTTTTCAGCATTCAGGCATCATTTTCTAGTGTCGATTCGACCATGATGCCATCAGAATCTAGAAAAGTGTAAAACATAAAAATTGTAGATATTCCTTGTACTTCCCATAGCCACTTGAATCAGCCCATTCAGATTTTATATGAGAGAGATATGCTAAACATACAGAAACGTGGCATTAGTCCTCAATAGTGTAATTTCCATGATAGCAACACTTTAATTTCTGTGAAGCTCCGAACCTCCTTGGAACTTTTAGGAACCTTGTTTTTACCTTGATTTCAGGTCTCCAAAGATATGATTGATCATTAACATTTGGAATGAATGTCAAAAACATATTAATTGATAGACACCAACATTTTAGGCCTCCTAGATTCGTATCACCTCGAACGTCATACTATCTTGAACCAAAGTTCGCAACTTTCTTTCAAGATCTCGCTGGTAGTGAGTAGGTACCTATCTTTTCTTCATTACTGACGTCATCTCACACCATGTTCGAATAGGTGGTTCGTCATTCATTCTTTGGTTTCGAACCAACTATTTCCACCAAACTGTTGCATAACTTTTAATATGTATTCCAACCAATCGGATCTTCTCCTTATCATCCAATCCACTGCCCTCAAACATCAAGTCAACTGTTCCGATCCATTCCAAGAATAATTCAGGATCCGACTTCCCTTAAAATATTGAAAAATCAACCTAAAGGTTTGTATATTAATTTCGGATATCTTTGCGGGTTTAGGCTGGTTTTGAGTGTCTACCTTTTTATCAAAATCAAAATGTCTTGGAGCAGGAGTTTGTATAGTTTGTAATATATTATGCTCCATAGTTCTCATTCAAATGGACAACTCTTTGATGCTAAGTATAAAATTGGTGAGAAGTGAATGCATGAACACAGTGCAAGTGTGCGAGTGTAGTAAGCATGAGTGCGAGTGCGTGCGAGGGCGAGTATGAAGAAGGGCACGCCCACACCTAAGTGTTGCGTGCGTGAGTGCGGTATGTGTGTGCTTGGTGTGTGAAATTTGTGTATGTGAAGTGCTTGATTGTGCTTGTGTGCTTTGCTGGGACTTTGTGTGTGTGTGCTTGAGAATTGTGAGACAGTTGTGTCAAGTGTGTACTCATTTCCAATGCATGCAATAATCACATAATTTGTACAACATTTTCACACTTCCTCACAATCTTCTCACATATCCATTAATGAACATTTCACACATAAGTCATGCATCAAGTAAGATTTTCACAATAAATCTATACAAAAACTCAAGGAATCGTAACATATAAGTCGGTATAAACCCGACTTATTAGAGGTCCCCTTCATTGATTCAAATAATTTTTCTCAAGGGATTCAAGACTTGATAGCGCCCAAGAGGGGTATCATATCTGAGGAAGAACAAACTTTGATTCTAAGCCTAGGAAAGAACTCAGAACAAGGATAAAAGCATCAATTGATCAGAACTTATTCTTGCCCAATATTGAGAAGACAGTGTTATGCTGGAAACCCTTTGACTGCAGGCACTGATTTGCGTTCCTTCTAGAAGATTGACGAAGGCAATCAGGTAAATGTCCCTGCTCCTGAAATTCAGGGACTGCTACAATCAGAAGACAGTGCCTCTAAACCTCCAGGAATTGTTGTTGAAGTTAAATTTGAGGAACAGGCCTTGCTAAAAATTACTAAAAAGGTAAGAAGAGGTCAAATCAAGTATCAGTCCAGTAATGAGATTCAGAAGAAAAGAGAAAGACAGGAATCCAGAAATGAAAAAAAGAAAAAAAAATTGGATTAAAGAGATAAGTTGTACGATTGCTACTCTAACACTGATAAAATGTACTTGCCTGAGTGTTCGACTATAGGATGATACATGTTTCGAAAGTTTGTGGTCTTTGGTTGGGAGGCTGCTGTAATAGTTTTCAATTTGTTATGGAGAAGGGATTGGAAGACTCTTAAACTATGTGTTGTGATTGGATAGTGCTTGGTATTGTGGCATAGTTGTTATGATGTTCTGGATAACTTTTGTATTCTAGAGTGCTTTGAATTTATTTTAAGTTGGAATGATGGATCTTTTCTTGTTTGGGGTTCTGAGGTGCACGAATTTCGGGTATTTTGAATTTGATTTTGGATTAAGGCATGGTATATGTTAAGCCATTGATGCTTGTTTGAGTTTGTGTCGTATTCTGTTATGCTGTACGATCTTTGCAGATTTGAGTGTTCTTAGAGAGGGGGTATACATTATGAAAGTAATGGGATCTTACTCCCGTTTGATATGTAGAGATTGGCTATCAATTCTGGTTTCTCAGGGAATAAAAAGAGGAAAAAGACTGATCTTTATTTTGCATTCCTGCAAATTTCTCAAGGGTTTTGGAAATTTGCATGACATGTTGGCTTCTGGTTGATGAGCTTTCTTAGAAACCTTTTTCATGTATCCATGACCACGGTTTCAGAACCGGCGGTTCCGGTTCCCGTTCCGATTCCGCCCCGGTTTCAGTTCCGGTTCCGTCCCGATTCCGATTCCGGTTCCGATTTTGTACCATTTTTGATTTTTTTTTCAATTTTTAGTTTCGAATTTCGATTGTAATCCAACTTTTAAATTTGATTTCTATTGAAATAATGATTAAACTATTAATTGAAACTCAAATAATACAACATAATAATATAATTAGAATAATAATAGTTACAATTGAACTAAATTAATATATATTTTTTAGACAATAGAACTAGGAAGAATTAAATAAGTGAGATTCAAGGATATAAAAATAATAAGAATATTAAAAGAATATTTGAATTATTAATTAGAATTCAACTAGTATAGTATAATAACATAATTAGAATAGTAGTTAAAATTAAACTAATATATGAATTTTTTAGAATAATAGAATTATGAATATTAGATAAGTGAGAAAGAAAGATATAAAAAGAATAAGAGTATTGAGAGAATGATCGAACTATTAATTGGAATTTAAATAGTATATTAGCATAATATAATAATAAAATTAGGATAATATAAATTAGAAAATTAAGTTGATACATAATATAATTGGATTAATAGTTGAAATTGAACTAATATATGGAGGTTTTAGAAAAATAGAATTATGAAGGATTAGATAAGTGAGAAAAAAAATATATAAATGCTCATAATATCCTAAACCTTAAACTATAAACGTTAAAACTTACAATATAAAGATTAGAAAACTAAGAAATTATGTGATGAAAATGAAGTGGTATAGAAATATTCATAGAATTATAAAATGTTTTTTTTGGCCGATTTTGGTTCCGGAACAGCCGGTTCTAGTTCCGTGGGGCCATGGCTCCAGTTCCGGAACCGGAACCGGCAAAATGGCCACCTCTAGATGTACTGCGAGGCTGTTTTGTGAGTGTGATGTTATGTGGGATTATTGTGGGCCTGGAATGTGTAGGCTGTTGTTGTCTGCAGCAAAATTTTTGGCGATAATGGTTTGATAGATTTGACCTTTAGGACAAGTTGGAAGGAGGTGCTTAAGTGCAGGATGGCTAAATGTTCTCATTGAATCTTTTCTTCTGCAACTCCTCATTTCATATATATTATTAGCTAGTTGATGGGACACATATACTTTGCAAAAACTTTTGAATTTATGTTGCCACATTTTGGTGGTTATAACACTCCTAGGAAAATTAGAATATGTATTAGGGTGTACTATGGTGAAGTATACAATGGACTACTATGTATGTTTTTTGTGGCATACATGTTATTTTCAAACTTAATCTAACACTTTTATGTAAATGAGGAATCCTCCTCATTTACTTTTAGCTCTAAGATTTCACTATTGTAATGGTGGTTTTGGGTATACACGCCACCGTCTTTTACTTTTATAAATATTATTTAACTTTTGAAAAAAAAGACAATATTCACTAGAATGCATGTTCAAAATTAGCATGTTTGCAAAAAACAGTACGAAAAAGGTCAAAATCAACGCGTTTCTGAATTTTGCCATTTTTTATTGAAATACGTGTGTTATAACGCATAAAAATGGAGGTTTGGTGAAAATTTTAAATTTCACTTTTTTTGACAATATTGATTAGAATTAATGTTCACAATCATCGTGGGTGTAAAAAATGTTTCGAAAAAGTCAAAATCAATGCGTTATTGAATTTTGCCATTTTCGGTTAAATTACATGTGTTATAACCCATGAAAAATTGAGGTTTAGTGAAAATTTTAAATTTCACATTTTTGATAATATTGATTAGAATGCATGTTCACAATCGACGTGAGTTCAAAAAACGGTATGAAAAAGTCAAAATCAATGTGTTATTGGATTTTTCCATTTTCGGTTAAAATACATGTGTTATAATCCATAAAAAATGTAGGTTTGGTGAAATTTTTAAATTTCACTTTTTTCGACAATATTTTTTAGAATTCATGTTCACGATTGGTACGTGTGCAAAAAACAGTCTGGAAAAATTCAAAATCAACTCGTTTCTGGATTTTGCCATTTTCGGTTGAAATACATTTTACAACCCATGAAAAATGGAGGTTTGCTGAAAATTTTAAATTTCACTTTCTTTGACAATATTCACTAGATTACATGTTCAAAATTGGCGTGTGTGCAAAAAACATTACGAAAAAGAACAAAATCAACGCATTTCTGGATTATGCCATTTTCGGTTGAAATACGTGTGTTATAACCCATAAAAAATGGAGGTTTAGTGAAAATTTTAAATTGCACTTTCTTTGACAATATTGATTAGAATGAATGTTCACAATCATCGTGGGTTTAAAAAACGGTACGAAAAAGTCAAAATCAACGCGTTATTGAATTTTTCCATTTTCGGTTAAAATAAGTGTGTTATAACCCATGAAAAATGCAGGTTTGGTGAAAATTTTAAATTTTACTTTTTTACAATATTCTATAGAATTCATGTTCACAATCGAGATGGGTACAAAAAACAGTTTCGAAAAAGTCAAAATCAACTCGTTTTTTAATTTTGCCAATTTTGGATAAAATAGTGTGTTATATTCCATGAAAAATGGAGGTTTGGTTAAAATTTTAAATTTCACTTTTTTTGACAATATTCGTTAGAATGTATGTTTAGAATCACGGTCAGTGTAGAAAACAATTCGAAAAAAGTCAAAATCAATGCGTTATTGATTTTTTTCAATTTCGGTTAAATTACGTGTATTATAACCCATGAAAATGGAGGTTTGGTAAAAATTTTAAATTTCAATTTTTTTGACAAGATTGATTAGAATGCATGTTCACAATCGGCATAGGTTCAAAAAACGGTATGAAAAAAGTCAAAATCAATGTGTTATTGAATTTTTTTATTTTCGGTTAAAATACGTGTGTTATAACTCATGAATAATATAGGTTCGGTGAAATTTTTAAATTTCACTTTTTTCGATAATATTTCGTAGAATTGTTGTTCACAATTGGTACGGGTGCAAAAAATAGTCTGGAAAAAGTCGAAATCAACTCGTTTTTGAATTTTGCTATTTTCAGTTGAAATACATGTGTTATAACCATAAAAAATGGAGGTTTGTTGAAAATTTTAAATTTCACTTTTTTTGGCAATATTCACTAGAATGCATGTTCACAATTGGGGTGTGTACAAAAAACAGTACAAAAAAGGTCAAAATCATCGCGTTTCTTGATTTTGCCATTTTCGATTGAAATACATGTGTTATAACCCATAAAAATAGAGGTTTGGTGAAAATTTTAAATTTCACTTTTTTTGACAATATTGATTAGAATGAAAATTCACAATCATCGTGGGTTAAAAAACGGCATGAAAAAGTCAAAATCACTGGGATATTGGATTTTTCAATTTTCGTTTAAAATACATGTGTTATAACCCATGAAAAATGAAGGTTTGGTGAAAATTTTAAATTTGACTTTTTCGACAATATTCTGTAGAATTCATGTTCACAATTGAGATGGGTGTAAAAAAACAATTTTGAAAAAGTCAAAATCAACTCTTTTTTGAATTTTGCCATTTTTGGATAAAATAATGTGCTATAACCCATGAAAATGGAGGTTTGGTGAAAAATTTTAAATTTCACTTTTTGGAAAATATTCATTAAAATGCATGTTTACAATCATGGTTAGTGTAGATAACGATTCGAAAAAAGTCAAAATCAATGCGTTATTGAATTTTTCCATTTTCGGTTAAATTACGTGTGTTATAACCCATGAAAAATGGAGGTTTAGTTAAAATTTTAAATTTTACTTTTTTTACAATATTAATTAGAATGCATGTTCACAATCGGCGTGGGTTCAAAAAAGGGTATGAAAAAATTCAAAATCAATGTGTTATTGGATTTTTCCATTTTTGATTAAAATACGTATGTTATAACTCATGAAAAATGTAGGTTCGGTGAAAATTTTAAATTTCACTTTTTTCGACAATATTTCGTAGAATTGTTGTTCACAATTGGTACGGGTGCAAAAAATAGTCTGGAAAAAGTCAAAATCAACTCGTTTCTGGATTTTGCAGTTTTCGGTTCAAATAGATGTTTTATAACCGTAAAAAATGGAGGATTGCTAAAAATTTTAAATTTCACTATTTTGACAATTTTCATTGGAATGCATGTTCACAATTGGCATGTGTACAAAAAACAGTACAAAAAAGGTCATAATCAACGCGTTTCTTGATTTTGCCATTTTTGATTGAAATACATGTGTTATAACCAAAAAAAATGGAGGTTTGGTAAAAATTTTAAATTTCACTTTTTTTCACGATATTGATTATAATGAATATTCACAATCATCGTGGGTTTAAAAAATGGCATGAAAAAGTCAAAATCACTGGGTTATTGGATTTTTCCATTTTCGTTTAAAATACGTGTGTTATAACCCATGAAAAATGAAGGTTTGGTGAAAATTTTAAATTTGACTTTTTTTGACAATATTCTGTAGAATTCAAGTTCACAATCGAGATGGGTGTAAAAAACAATTGTGAAAAAGTCAAAATCAACTCTTTTTTGAATTTTGCCATTTTTGGATAAAATAGTGTGCTATAACCCATGAAAAATGGAGGTTTGGTGAAAAATTTTAAATTTCACTTTTTGGAAAATATTCATTAAAATGCATTTTTACAATCATGGTTGGTGTAGAAAACGATTAAAAAAAGGTGAAAATCAATGCGTTATTGAATTTTTCCATTTTCGGTTAAATTATGTGTGTTATAACCCATGAAAAATGGAGGCTTAGTTAAAATTTTTAATTTCACTTTTTTTTACAATATTAATGAGAATGCATGTTCACAATCGGCATGGGTTCGAAAAAGGGTATGAAAAAAGTCAAAATCAATGTGTTATTGGATTTTTCCATTTTCGGTTAAAATACGTGTGTTATAACTCATGAAAAATGTAGGTTCGGTGAAATTTTTAAATTTCACTTTTTTCGACAATATTTCGCAATTGGTACAGGTGCAAAAAATAGTCTGGAAAAAGTCAAAATCAACTCGTTTCTGGATTTTGCAGTTTTCGGTTGAAATACATGTGTTATAACCGTAAAAAATGGAGGTTTGTCAAAAAGTTTAAATTTCACTGTTTTTGGCAATATTCACTAGAATGGATGTTCACAATTGGCATGTGTCCAAAAAACAGCACAAAAAAGGTCAAAATCAATGCGTTTCTTGATTTTGCCATTTTCGATTGAAATACGTGTGTTATAACCAATAAAAATGGAGGTTTGGTAAAAATTTTAAATTTCACTTTTTTCACAATATTGATTAAAATGAATATTGACAATCATCGTGGGTTTAAAAAACGGCACGAAAAAGTCAAAATCAACGCGTTATTGGATTTTTCCATTTTTGTTTAAAATACGTGTGTTATAACCCATGAAAAATGAAGGTTTGGTGAAAATTTTAAATTTGACTTTTTTTGACAATATTCTGTAGAATTCAAGTTTACAATCGAGATGGGTGTAAAAAAAAATTCGAAAATGTCAAAATCAACTCTTTTTTGAATTTTGCCATTTTTGGATAAAATAGTGTGCTATAACCCATGAAAAATGGAAGTTTGGAGAAAATTTTAAATTTCACTTTTTGGAAAATATTCATTAAAATGCATGTTTACAATCATGGTTAGTGTAGAAAACGATTAAAAAAAAGTTAAAATCAATGCGTTATTGAATTTTTCCATTTTTCGGTTAAATTACGTACGTTATAACCCATGAAAAATGGAGGCTTAGTTAAAATTTTAAATTTAACTTTTTTTTACAATATTAATTAGAATGCATGTTCACAATCGGCATAGGTTCAAAAAAGGGTATGAAAAAAGTCAAAATCAATGTGTTATTGGATTTTTCCATTTTCGGTTAAAATACGTGTGTTATAACTTATGAAAAATGTAGGTTCGGTGAAATTTTTAAATTTCAGTTTTTTCGACAATATTTCGTAGAATTGTTGTTCACAATTGGTATAGGTGCAAAAAATAGTTTGGAAAAAGTCAAAATCAAATCGTTTCTGGATTTTGCCGTTTTCGGTTGAAATACATGTGTTATAACCGTAAAAAATGGAGGTTTGCTAAAAATTTTAAACTTCACTATTTTTGGCAATATTCACTAGAATGCATGTTAACAATTGTATCCAAAAAACAGCACAAAAAAGGTCAAAATCAACGCGTTTCTTGATTTTGCCATTTTTGATTGAAATACGTGTGTTATAACCAATAAAAATGGAGGTTTGGTGAAAGTTTTAAATTTCACTTTTTTTGACAATATTGATTAGAATGAATATTCACAATCATCGTGGGTTTAAAAAACGGTACGAAAAAATCAAAATCAACGCGTTATTGGATTTTTTCCATTTTCGTTAAAATACGTGTGTTATAACTCATGAAAAATGAAGATTTGGTGAAAATTTTAAATTTTACTCTTTTTTTACAATATTCTGTAGAATTCATGTTCATAATCGAGATAGGTGTGAAAAACAGTTTCGAAAAAGTCAAAATCAACTCTTTTTTGAATTTTGCCATTTTTGGATAAAATAGTGTGCTATAACCCATGAAAAATGGAGGTTTGGTGAAAATTTTAAATTTCACTTTTTGGTCAATATTCATTAAAATGCATGTTTACAATCATGGTTGGTGTAGAAAACGATTTGAAAAAAGTCAAAATCAATGCGTTATTGAATTTTTCCATTTTCGGTTAAATTACGTGTGTTATAACCCATGAAAAATGGAGGTTTAGTTAAAATTTTAAATTTCACTTTTTTACTATATTAATTAGAATGCATGTTCACAATCGGCGTGGGTTCAAAAAACTGTATGAAAAAAGTCAAAATCAATGTGTTATTGGATTTTTCCATTTTCGGTTAAAATACGTGTGTTATAACCCATGAAAATGTAGGTTTGGTGAAATTTTTAAAATTCACTTTTTTCGACAATATTTCGTAGAATTCAAGTTCACAATTGGTATGGGTGCAAAAAATAGTCTGGAAAAAGTTAAAATCAACTCATTTCTGGATTTCGCCATTTTCAATTGAAATAAATGTGTTTTAACCCATAAAAAATTGAGGTTTGCTGAAAATTTTAAATTTCACTTTACTTGACAATATTCAGTAGAATGCATATTCACAATTGGCGTGTGTTCAAAAAATGGTACAAAAAATGTTAAAATCAACGCGTTTTTGGATTTTACCATTTTCGGTTGAAATATGTGTGTTATAACCCATGAAAAATGGAGGTTTAGTGAAAATTTTAAATTTCACTTTCTTTGACAATATTGATTAGAATGAATGTTCACAATCATCGTGGGTTTAAAAAACAGTACGAAAAAGTCAAAATCAATGCGTTATTGGATTTTTCCATTTTCGGTTAATATACGTGTGTTATAACCCATGAAAAATGAAGATCATGAAAAGTGAAGATTTTGTGAAAATTTTAAATTTTACTTTTTTTACAATATTCTGTAGAATTCATGTTCACAATCGAGATCGGTGCGAAAAACAGTTTTGAAAAAGTCAAAATCAACTCGTTTTTTAATTTTACCATTTTCGGTTAAAATAGTGTGTATAACTCATGAAAAATTGAGGTTTGGTGAAAATTTTAAATTTTACTTTTTTTGACAATATTCATTAGAATGCATGTTTACAATCACGGTCGGTCTAGAAAACGATTCGAAAAAAGTCAAAATCAATGCGTTATTAAATTTTGCCATTTTCGGTTAAATTACGTGTGTTATAACCCATGAAAAATGGAGATTTGGTGAAAATTTTAAATTTCACTTTTTTTTGACAATATTGATTAGAATGCATACTCACAATCGGGTGGGTTCAAAAAAGGGTATGAAAAAAAGTCAAAATCAATGTGTTTTTGGATTTTTCTATTTTTGGTTAAAATACGTGTGTTATAACCCATGAAAAATGTAGGTTTGGTGAAATTTTTAAATTTCACTTTTTTAGACAATATTTCGTAGAATTCATGTTCACAATTGGTATGGGTGCAAAAAAAAGTCTGGAAAAAGTCAAAATCAACTAGTTTCTGGATTTTGCCATTTTCGGTTGAAATACATGTGTTGTAACCCATGAAAAATTGAGGTTTGCTTAAAATTTTAAATTTCACTTACTTTGACAATATTCACTAGAACGCATGTTCGTAATTAGAGTGTGTGCAAAAGAAGTACGAAAAAGGTCAAAATCAACGCGTTTCTGGATTATGCCAATTTCGGTTGAAATACATGTGTTATAACTCATAAAAATGGAGGTTTGGTGAAAATTTTAAATTTCACGTTTTTGACAATATTGATTAGAATGAATGTTCACAATCATCGTGGGTTTAAAAATGGCATGAAATAGTCAAAATCAATGTGGTATTGCATTTTTCCATTTCGGGTTAAATTACGTGTGTTATAACCCATGAAAAATGAAGGTTTTGTGAAAATTTTAAATTTCACTTTTTTTACAATATTCTGTAGAATTCATGTTCACAATCGAGATTGATGCAAAAACAGTTTCAAAAAATTCAAAATCAACTCGTTTTTAGATTTTTCCATTTTCGGTTAAAATTGCGTGTTATAACTCATGAAAAATGGAGGTTTGGTGAAAATTTTAAATTTTACTTTTTTTGACAATATTCATTAGATTGCATATTTACAATCACGGTCGGTGTAGAAAACGATTCGAAAAAAGTCAAAATCAATGCGCTATTAAATTTTGCCATTTTTGGTTAAGTTACGTGTGTTATAACCCATGAAAAATAGAGGTTTGGTGAAAATTTTAAATTTCACTTTTTTGACAATATTGATTAGAATGCATATTCATAATCGGTGTGGGTTCAAAAAATGGTATGAAAAAAGACAAAATCAATGTATTATTGAATTTTTCCATTTTCGGTTAAAATATGTGTGTTATAACCAAGAAAAAATGTAGGTTTGGTGAAATTTTTAAATTTCACTTTTTTCAACAATATTTCATAGAATTCATGTTCACAATTGGTATGGGTGCAAAAAACAGTCTGGAATAAGTTAAAATCAACTCGTTTCTGTATTTTGCCATTTTTGGTTGAAATACATGTGTTTTAACACATGAAAAATTGAGGTTTGCTGAAAATTTTAAATTTCATTTTCTTTGACAATATTAACTAAAATGCATGTATGTGTGCCATACAATTCACGTATTTTTTGAAAATTTCTCTCTTTAGAAAACACTCATTCTCTCTAGAAATCTGAGAACTTTTTCGGGCCTTTCAGCTGAAAAGCTGAAAGGCCCGACCCAACATCACCTCCACTTCTACAAACGCTCCAAATTGAGATCGACTGTGCCATACCACAAGATCTGAACTAGTTCCAGCTGAATCAGCTGTGCCCGCCAATATTTGAACTTTCAGAGAGCTGAACCAAGAAGTTCCAGCAGATTCTTTAGCCTGGGCCTCCCTTCACCACCGACAGCAGCTGCCCTCCACCGTCGTCATTAGCTCAAGCTCAACTCAACTCTAGCGCCTAGCTGAATAACAAATGTAGATGCTTAGTTCAAGCCCAACTACAATCGGATCTACTAATCAGAAGAGAACACTTCAATAGGAGATCGGCTGTGCCAGACCCCTAGTTCTGAACTAGTTCCAGCTGAATCGGCCCCCAAGATCTGAACTTTCAGAGAGCTGAACCCAAGAAGTTCCAGCTGATTCTCTTGGCCGAAGCCTCCCTTCACCACCGACAGTAGCGGTCCCCACCTTCCAAACTAACTCCCGAGTCTCCTACCCTGCTCATCTCTTCCCGATGGGCAGATCAAGGTGACCTGGTTGCGGCTGATAGAGAGCTCACGAGCTGGAGAAGATTGGGGTAGTGGGTATGTGGAGGTGGATCCAAGGTCTGACTCTGGACTCAAGAACTCAAAACCTCGATCTGCAGAGGAAGTTTCAGCTAATCTATCGGTGATTTTAGTGGCTTGTTAGCTTTGATTTTAGTGATTTTAGTATCTTATTTATCGATATTTCAGCTCTGATTTTTGCCCATGGATTTTGTTTGATAACATTTGCTATGTTTTGGAATTACTGGAGCCTTGCTATGTTTGGAATCCTCTTGAATAGGCCACAACGATCACCGGTCGTTGGTAATTTCGTTGGCTGTTTTTGCTGAATGCATATATTTATGTGCTGCCTCATTTGTTGGATAAATATGGCTGCTAGAATTGTATAATAATCGGTGATGGCTTCACTTGATTGAAAACTTTGTAATGGAAGTTATAAGGACTTCCATTTCTTGGATCTGATCATTTGTTTACTCTGATTGTGGTGATTCTTTCCCCTAAATCGTGCTGCGGTAATGGAAGGGAAGCAAATTGATCATATAATTTTGGACCATTGTGATTCGTGTCTTCAGGTGGCTAAATGAGGTCTTTGTCCATGTACTTGTGTGTTCAGGTAGCTGGATGCACTTGGTAATTGATTGGTGAGTTATGTTTAGGGTCGAACATCATCCTGTACTTGTTGTTGCCGGCTTGTGTTTGAACATGTTTCAATTGCTCAGTAGTCTAGCTCAATTTCATTTGCTTAGTCAGTCATGTATTTGGTCCTGTGCTGGTTTTGTAGCTGGTTTTGTTGTGGATAAAAGCAAAGGACAAATGCGGTGTATATACTTAGTTTCCAGTGCTTACATTGCGTTATTTGGGGGAAGAATTCTACTACTTTGGTATTTACCAAAGTAGTTGTATTCTTCCCCAACCAATTATCATGTTTTGAATATTGATATACATGTAATCGAATAGGATAGTGAAGTTATTGCATTTACTTCGAACCACATGTAATGGAGTAGTACTCCAAATTGCTTGCTTTCACTTTTGTAACGGTGTATTCGGATATATCCGGCACCGTATTTTGCTCACATATATATATATATAAAAAATTCACTAAAATGCATGTTCACAATTGGCGTGTGCGCAAAAAATGGTACCAAAAAGGTCAAAATCAACACGTTTTTGAATTTTGCTATTTTCGATTGAAATATGTGTGTTATAACCCACGAAAAATGGAGGTTTAGTGAAAATTTTAAATTTCACTTTCTTTGACAATATTGATTAGAATGAATGTTCACAATCATCGTGGGTTTAAAAACGGTATGAAAAATTCAAAATCAATGCGTTATTGGATTTTTTCATTTTCGGTTAAAATACGAGTGTTATAACCCATGAAAAATGAAAATTTGGTGAAATTTTTAAATTTTACTCATTTTTACAATATTCTGTAGAATTCATGTGCACAATCGAGATGGGTGCGAAAAATAGCTTCGAAAAAGTCAAAATCAACTCGTTTTTTAATGTTGCCATTTTCGGTTAAAATAGTGTGTTATAACACATGAAAAAAGGAGGTTTGGTGAAAATTTTAAATTTTACTTATTTTGACAATATTCATTAGAATGCATGTTTACAATCACGGTTGGTGCAGAAAACGATTCGAAAAAAAGTCAAAATCAATGCGTTATTGAATTTTACCATTTTCGGTTAAATTACATATGTTACCCATGAAAAATGGAGGTTTGGTGAAAATTTTAAATTTAAGTTTTTTTGACAAAATTCATTAGAATGCATGTTTACAATCGGCATGGGCTCAAAAAACGGTATGAAAAAAGTCAAAATCAATGTGTTATTGGATTTTTCCATTTTCGATTAAAATACGTGTGTTATAACCCATGAAAAATGTAGGTTTGGTGAAAATTTTAAATTTCACTTTTTTCGACAATATTTCGTAGAATTCATGTTCACAATTGGTATGGGTGCAAAAAAAGTCTGGAAAAAGTCAAAATCAACTCGTTTATGGATTTTGCCATTTTCGGTTGAAATACATGTGTTTTAACCCATGAAAAATTAACGTTTGCTGAAATTTTAAAATTTCACTTTCTTTGACAATATTGATTAGAATGAATATTTACAATCATCGTGGGTTTAAAAAACGGTACGAAAAAGTCAAAATCAATGCGTTATTGAATTTTTTCATTTTCGGTTAAAATATGTGTCTAACTGAAGATTTGGTGAAAATTTTAAATTTTACTTTTTTTTACAAAATTCTATACAATTCATGTTCACAATCGAGATGGGTGCGAAAAACAGTTTCAAAAAAGTCAAAATCAACTCGTTTTTTAATTTTGCCATTTTCGGTTAAAATAGTGTGTTATTATAACCCATGAAAAATGAAGGTTTGGTGAAAATTTTAAATTTTTCTTTTTTTGACAATAATCATTAGAATGCATGTTTACAATCACAGTCAGTGTAGAAAACAATTTGAAACAAGTCAAAATCAATGTGTATTATAACCCATGAAAAATAGAGGTTTGGTGAAAATTTTAAATTTCAGTTTTTCTGACAATATTCATTAGAATGCATGTTCACAATCGACATGGGTTCAAAAAACGGTATCAAGAAAAAGTCAAAATCAATGTGTTATTGGATTTTTCCATTTTCGTTTAAAATACATGTATTATAACCTATGAAAAATGTAGGTTTGGTGAAATTTTTAAAGTTCACTTTTTTTTGACAATATTATGTAGATTTCATATTCACAATTGAGATTGGTACAAAAAACAGTTTCGAAAAAGTCAAAATTAACTCGTTTTTTATTTTGCCATTTTCGGTTAAAATAGTGTGTTATAACCCATGGAAAATGGAGGTTTGGTAAAAATTTTAAATTTTACTTTTCTTGACAATATTCATTAGAATGTGTGTTTACAATCACGGTCGGTGAAGAAAACGATTCAAAAAAATTCAAAATCAATGCGTTATCGAATTTTACCATTTTCGGTTGAATTACGTGTGTTATTACTCTTGAAAAATGGATATTTGGTGAAAATTTTAAATTTCACTTTTTTATAATATTGATTAGAACGCATATTCACAATCGGCGTGGGTTCAAACAACGGTATGAAAAAAGTCAAAATCACTTTGTTATTGGATTTTTCTATTTTCGGTTAAATTACGTGTGTTATAACCCATGAAAAATGTAGGTTTGGTAAAATTTTTAAATTTCACTTTTTTCGACAATATTTCGTAGAATTCATGTTCACAACTGGCATGGGTGAAAAAAAAAAGTCTGGAAAAAGTCAAAATCAACTCGTTTCTGGATTTTGCCATTTTCGGTTGAAATACAAGTGTTTTAACCTATGAAAAATTGAGGTTTGCTGAAATTTTAAATTTCACTTTCTTTGATAATATTCACTAGAATGCATGTTCACAATTGGCGTGTGTGCAAAAAACTGTACGAAAAAGGTCAAAATCAATGCGTTTTTGAATTTTGCCATTTTCGATTGAAATACGTGTATTATAACCCACGAAAAATGGAGGTTTAGTGAAAATTTTAAATTTCACTTTCTTTGACAATATTGATTAGAATGAATGTTCACAATTATCGTGGGTTTAAAAAATGGTACAAAAAAGTCAAAATCAATGCGTTATTGGATTTTTCCATTTTCGGTTAAAATATGTGTGTTATAACCCATGAAAAATGAAGATTTCGTGAAAATTTTAAATTTTACTCTTTTTTACAATATTCTGTAGAATTCGTGTTCACAATCGAGATGGGTGCGAAAAACAGTTTCGAAAAAGTCAAAATCAACTCGTTTTTTAATTTTGTCATTTTCGGTTAAAATAGTGTGTTATAACCCATAAAAAATGAAGGTTTGGTAAAAATTTTAAATTTCACTTTTTTTGACAATATTGATTAGAATGCATATTCACAATCGTCGTGGGTTCAAAAAACGGTATGAAAAAAAGTCAAAATCAATGAGTAATTGGATTTTTCTATTTTTGGTTAAAATACGTGTGTTATAACCTATGAAAAATGTAGGTTTGGTGAAATTTTTAAATTTCACTTTTTTCGATAATATTTTGTAGAATTCATGTTCACAATCGAGATGGGTGCAAAAAACAGTTTTGAATAAGTCAAAATCAACTCATTTTTTATTTTTGCCATTTTTGGTTAAAATAGTGTATTATAACCCATGAAAAATGGAGGTTTGGTGAAAATTTTAAATTTTACTTTTTTGACAATATTTATTAGAATGCATGTTTGCAATCACGGTTGGTGTAGAAAACGATTCGAAAAAAGTCAAAATCAATGCGTTATTAAATTTTGCAATTTTCGGTTAAATTACTTGTGTTATAACCCTTGAAAAATGGAGGTTTGGTAAAAATTTTAAATTTCACTTTTTTTGACAATATTGATTAGAAAGCATATTCATAATCGGGGTAGGTTGAAAAAAGTCAAAATCAATGTGTTATTGGATTTTCCATTTTAAATTTCACTTTTTTTGACAATATTCTGTAGAACTCATGTTCACAATCGAAATGGGTGCGAAAAATAGTTTCGAAAAAGTCAAAATCAACTCGTTTTTGAATTTTGTCATTTTTGGGTAAAATAGTGTGTTATAACCCACGAAAAATGGAGGTTTGGTAAAAAATTTTAAATTTTACTTTTTTGACAATATTTAATAGAATGCATGTTTAAAGTCACGGTCGGTGTAGAAAACAATTCGAAAGAAGTCAAAATCAATGCGTTATTGAATTTTGCCATTTCGGTGAATGTACGTGTGTTATAACCCATGAAAAATGGAGGTTTGGTAAAAATTTTAAATTTCAGTTTTTTTGACAATATTGATTATAATGCATATTCACAATCGGAATGGGTTCTACAAAGGTATTGAAAAAGTCAAAATCAATGTGTGATTGGATTTTTCTATTTTGGGTTAAAATACGTGTGTTATAAATCGGGAAAAATGTAGGCTTGGTGAAATTTTTAAATTTCACTTTTTTCGACAATATTGTTGATCGGGGCTAAAAATACCTATTTTTACCCCCTCATTTACTTAAGTTTATGCTTGTCTTTGATGATTTTATTGTTGTTTATGTGTTGTTTATTGAATAAATGCAGGATTTCAAGTTCAATGAGGCTAAAAGAAACAAAATCCAGATTTGATGTGAAAAAGTGGGAAAAAGAACAAAAAATCACTCAATTCGGATTACCAAAGACAAGATAGCACAAAGGAGCAAAGATGGGAATGCAAGGCAAAAACTGGGCAGAACACAAAGCAAAGTTCAAACACGCGTATCTCGGCTTCTACTTAATGAAATGAAGAGTTGTTGGATGTTTTGGAAAGATCTATGAGAGTACTAAAACTCTTATGTTTGGAATTACTCTCAAATCTGCTGGCATGACTGTTGAAATTGAGGCTTAAGTCAACATACACCAAAGAATTCGGAAAATCAGAATCCTATGTCACAGTTTGGGAGAATGTTCATAACTTTCGTTCCAGAACTCCAAATT
Organism: Ophiorrhiza pumila; assembly: GCA_016586305.1. Classification (NCBI taxonomy): domain Eukaryota; kingdom Viridiplantae; phylum Streptophyta; class Magnoliopsida; order Gentianales; family Rubiaceae; genus Ophiorrhiza; species Ophiorrhiza pumila. The sequence continues at coordinate 37,893,082 of BLIW01000006.1, forward strand.
CAATGATTCTTAATGCATTAGAAAGCCAAGAGTCAGGGCTACAATCCTTAGGAAGACTAAAATGCCCGGTTCTACATGGAAGACATTCAAAATTGCGTCCCAATAGCATCTAAGTGTGCTATCTAAAATCTTGAAAAATAGTGGTTGCGGGACCAACACTTTCAGAAATTGCATTTCAGCCCCTATTTTAGAATAAGCGGGTTACTTTATGTAATTATTAATTTTTAGTCATTTCACTAACTATTTAATATTTCTTAAAGACTAAGTTAGGTATCTAAGACACAATTAGCAATAGCTCATAAGAACACACTTTTTAGTGTGCGTTCTTGGTGTTTCATTTCTTGGGATAGAATACTATGAACTTTTGGCTAATTGGAGTGGAAATCAAAAGGAAGCTTGGACCTTTAGCTTGGAATCAACATTTGGGAAGACCATATATATTGGGTTGTCTCTTTCCTTGCACTTTCTTGCTAATTCATTGCTTAATCTACCATTTGGGTTTGCTCTAATTAGCCATGATGGGCTAAATTGTGTGGTGTCTTTGGAATTAGGCTATGGGCTTTTAATAATTTGTTTGTATGGTGATGAAATGTTATGGGCTTGATTATATGTTTCATATGCTTGATTTTAAGGTCACATTTCTTGTGCAATATCCTTAACTTGAAAGTGAGAATTGGGTCATGTTGTGAGTAGAATATTAATCCATTGCATGTTGTGATGAAAAGACCTCTTTGTCCATGATAATGCTGATTGAATCTATTCCATGAATTAGCCCTAAGCATATGGAAACCAAGTTAACACTAGCATGACAACCTAGTTGGGGACTTGGCTTGGAAGTTGTGGATTTGAAATGACATAGAATCAATTTACTTTGATTGATCTATTAATTGTGGTTGAGTTTGGTCCGGTTACAGTCTTAACCACCAAATTTCCACTAGACAACATTAAACCACATTCTTCAAGCTATCACATGAATCACCAATGCTACAAATGATTGAGAAACCTAGTCCTAAATTCCAATGATACACTTATATACTTGATTTTTACTCCCTAATTTGGAAGCTAGAGTCCTAGATCAATTAGGTTGACTTTAGTGTAGGTTTAGTCTTGTTGCATTTTTTCTTGTTTTCTTTCCTTAGTTGCATTTTTCATTACTCTACATACTAGACACGAACTCTTAACAAGACCCCCCTCTCAGTGGAATTCGACCCCTTGCTTCCAAGTGCTACATATTTAGAGTAAGGGTATTTGTTTGCTTGGGTTGCACGACAAACTCACTCAACAATTGTGTAGAATTCATGTTCACAATCGAGATGGGTGCGAAAAACAGTTTTGAAAAAGTCAAAATCAACTCGTTTTTTAATTTTGTCATTTTCGGTTAAAATAGTTGTGTTATAACCTATGAAAAATGGAGGTTTTGTGAAAATTTAAAACTTTACTTTTCTGACAATATTCATTAGAATGCATGTTTACAGTCACAGTCGGTGTAGAAAACAAATCGAAACAAGTCAAAATCAATGCGTTATTAAATTTTGCCATTTTCGGTTAAATTACATGTGTTATAACCCATGAAAAATGGAGGTTTGGTGAAAAATTTAAATTTCAGTTTTTTTGACAATATTGATTAGAGTGCATGTTCAAAATCGGCATGGGTTTAAAAAACGGTATGAAAAAAGTCAAAATCAATGTGTTATTGGATTTTTCTATTTTCGGTTAAAATACGTGTGTTATAACCTATGAAAAATGTAGGTTCTGTGAAATTTTTAAATTTCACTTTTTTCCACAATATTTCGTAGAATTCATGTTTACAATCAAGATGGGTGCGAAAAACAGTTTCGAAAAAGTCAAAATCAACTCGTTTTTTAATTTTATCATTTTCGGTTAAAATAGTGTGTTATAACCCATGAAAAATGGAGGTTTGGTGAAAATTTAAAATTTTACTTTTTTGACAATATTCATTAGAATCAATGTTTACAGTCACGGTCGGTGTAGAAAACAATTCGAAACAAGACAAAATCAATGCGTTATTGAATTTTGCCATATCGGTTAAATTACGTGTGTTATAACCCATTAAAAATGGAGGTTTGGTGAAAATTTTAAATTTCAGTTTGTTTAACAATATTGATTACAATGCATGTTCAAAATCGGCACTGGTTCAAAAAATGGTATGAAAAAAGTCAAAAGCAATGTGTTATTGGATTTTTCCATTTTCGGTTAAAATACGTGCGTTATAAACCATGAAAAATGAAGGTTTGGGGAAAGTTTTAAATTTCACTTTTTTTTGACAATATTCTGTAGAACTCATGTTGACAATCGAGATGGGTGCAAAAAATAGTTTCGAAAAAGTCAAAATCAACTCGTTTTTGGATTTTGCCATTTTTGGTAAAAACAAGTTTTTTAATTTTGTCATTTTCGGTTAAAATAGTGTGTTATAACCCATGAAAAATGGAAGTTTGGTGAAAATTTTAAATTTTATTTTATTTCATAATATTCATTATAATGCATGTTTAAAATCACGGTCGGTGTAGAAAACGATTCGAAAAAAGTCAAAATCAATTCGTTATTAAATTTTGCCATTTTCTGTTAAATTACGTGATAACCCATGAAAAATGGAGGTTTGGTAAAAATTTTAAATTTCAATTTTTTTGAAAATATTGATTAGAATGCATGTTCACAATCGGCATGGGTTCAAAAAACGGTATGAAAAAAGTCAAAATCAACGTGTTATTGGATATTTCCATTTTCGATTAAAATACGTGTGTTATAACCTATGAAAAATGTAGGTTCTGTGAAAATTTTAAATTTCGCTTTTTTCGACAATATTTAGTAGAATTCATGTTCACAATCGAGATGGGTGCGAAAAACAGTTTCGAAAAAGTCAAAATCAACTCGTTTTTTAATTTTGTCATTTTCGGTTAAAATAGTGTGTTATAGCCCAAGAAAAATGGAGGTTTGGTGAAAATTTAAAATTTTACTTTTTTGACAATATTCATTAGAATGCATGTTTACAGTCACGGTCGGTGTAGAAAACAATTCGAAACAAGTCAAAATAAATGCGTCATTGAATTTTGCCATTTCTGTTAAATTACGTGTGTTATAACCCATGAAAAATGGAGGTTTTGTGAAAATTTTAAATTTCACTTTTTTCGACAATATTTCGTAGAATTCATGTTCAGAAACGAGATGGGTGCGATAAACAGTTTTAAAGAAGTCAAAATCAACTCGTTTTTTAATTTTGTCATTTTCGGTTAAAATAGTGTGTTATAACCCATGAAAAATGAAGGTTTGGTAAAAATTTTAAATTTCACTTTTTTTGACAATATTGATTAGAATGCATATTCACAATCGGCGTGGGTTCAAAAAACGGTATGAAAAAAGTCAAAATCAATGTATTATTGGATTTTTCTATTTTTGGTTAAAATACGTGTATAACCTATGAAAAATGTAGGTTTTGTGAAAATTTTAAATTTCACTTTTCTCAACAATATTTCCTAGAATTCATGTTCGCAATCGAGATGGGTGCGAAAAACAGCTTTGAAAAGGTCAAAATCAACTCGTTTTTTAATTTTCTCATTTTCGGTTAAAATAGTGTGTTATAACCCATCAAAAATAGAGGTTTGGTGAAAATTTTTAAATTTTACTATTTTGACAATATTTATTAGAATGCATGTTTACAATCACGGTCGGTGTAGAAAATGATTCGAAAAAAGTGAAACTCAATGCGTTATTAAATTTTGCCGTTTCCGGTTAAATTACGTGTGTTATAACCCATGAAAAATGGAGGTTTGGTAAAAATTTTAAATTTCACTTTTTTTGACAATATTGATTAGAATGCATATTCACAATCGGCGTGGGTTCAAAAAACGGTATGAAAAAAGTCAAAATCAATGTGTTATTTGATTTTTCTATTTTTGGTTAAAATACGTGTGTCATAACCAATGAAAAATGTTGGTTTGGTGAAATTTTTAAATTTCACTTTTTTCGACAATATTTCGTAGAATTCATATTGACAATCGAGATGGGTGCGAAAAACAGTTTCGAAAAAGTCAAAATCAACTCGTTTTTTAATTTTGTCATTTTCGATTAGAATAGTGTGTTATAACCCATGAAAAATGGAAGTTTTGTGAAAATTTAAAATTTTACTTTTCTGACAATATTCATTAGAATGTAAGTTTACAGTCACGGTCGGTGTAGAAAACAATTCGAAACAAGTCAAAATCAATGCGTTATTGAATTTTCCCATTTTGGTTAAATTACGTGTTATAACTGATGAGGTGAATTTATGCACCTTTTATGTAGTGTTTATACCTAATTCTTTGGATGTTCTTGTTCGTTTTTATTTGTTTTAGTATTTTAATTGTAGGTTTGTTATCCATGGTGTATTTTTGGAAGAGGGAAATCATACGGGAGTCAAATCGGATGCAAAGTGGAGGAAAAATGGAAGAAAGATCGCGAAATCATTGAAGATCAACCTCCACGTCGCGGCGTCTGTACCTTTCACGTCGCGATGTAGACTACATCGCGACGTCAAAAATGTCAATTAAAGTCGATTTTTGGTTGAATTTTTGGACGAATTTTGAGAAACTTCCAGAGAGTTACGTCGCGACGTCGGGACCCCTCCCACGTCGCGACGTGCCGCGACGTCCCGATGTTAGACCCTGGACGTCACTACGTGCGTGTACGTTTTGACGCGCGATCAGGGACGTCGCGACGTCGGGAAAAAGTGCAGATTTACGACTTAATTGTGGAAATTTGCTATTTTGGCCCACTTTGAGACTTCTTATCCGACATGGTTTTCATGAAGGACTTATTTGCTAATATTTGCATAGAATAACTATAAATAGGGCTAGGGTTACAGCTTTTAAAGGTGTGTCAACTTTGAGAGAGCTTAAACAAGGGTTTTACGTCTTTGTAATAGCTAGGGTTTTATTCTTTTAGCTATTTACGGAGAATTGCAGCTGTACGGATTGGGAACATTGTTACTTATTGATTTCATTTATTTAGAGACAAAGATTTCTTCCAAGGATTCACAATTCGAGGTGTTATCTTTCCTTTTAATTTATGTTTTCAATATTGTGCTTATTTAATATTATTATTATGATGTTTGATTTAGCCATGCTCGGCTAAACTTATTGTGCTCCCGGGATTATGAATAAGGGTTATTGTGCTTAATTTACATGCTAAGTTCTATTTTATGGTCTTTGTGGAATAAGTTTTGCTGTGTCCTTCATAATTATGCATGATATGTCGCGAGGATTATGTGTATGAATATTTGTTTAAAGTGCAGTAAATTACTTAGAGATAACTTGCTTTAATCTTACCTTTAGCCTGATAGGAGGATTAGAGTAGGTTGTTTGGGATCTATTGTGGGTTGGTTGTGAATTTGTTAGATTGATTTGCCTTAATTGTTGCCTTTAGCCTAATAGGAGGAATTAAGGGGATTAGTTTAGCATTAGCGTGACTAGTTTGGGTGTTGCCTCTGCCATAAAGGAGCGGTCGAATTTGAGGGTTTGGTTGAGTTGGTTAGTCGCATTAGATTCTGGATTAATTAAGGAAGTAAACTTTGCCTTTCGCCATATAGGAGAGTTTATTGAATTAGTTAATATATAAGTAGGTAAGTGCTTAATCATTCCTTGCCTTTAGCCTAATAGGAGGGCGTGAGTTATGTTATTTACTCTTATTTTGCATGACCATAGATAGGATGTATGTATGTGTTTTTATGTAACCCTAAAATATAATGTCGGGAGTACACTTGCTTAACTTGAGTTTTAACCAAATCACCGACTTTGTTTTAGTTATTTGTTATTTGAATTTTTATTTTTAGTTTAACAAATATAAAAACCCAAAAAGATTTTCTTAAAGTTTCAACACAGTCCTTTCCTCGTGGGAACGAACTTGCTACAATATTACCTTCACGGAGTTGTTTGGCATTATTTTTGAGTAGGGGTAAATAGAAACCACGATCACAATTTTATTACACATATTTGCTCCAATCAATAACCTATGAAAAATGGAGGTTTGGTGAAAATTTTAAATTTCACTTTTTTGACAATATTCATTAGAATGCATATTCACAATCGGCGTGGGTTCAAAAAACGGTATGGAAAAAGTCAAAATCAATGTGTTATTGGATTTTTCTATTTTTGGTTAAAATACGTGTGTTATAACCCATGAAAAATGTGGGTTTGGTGAAAATTTTAAATTTTGATTTTTTCGACAATATTTCGTAGAATTCATGTTCACAATCGAGATGGGTGCAAAAAACAGTTTCGAAAACGTCAAAATTAACTCGTTTTTTAATTTTGTCATTTTCAGTTAAAATAGTGTGTTATAACTCATGAAAAATGGAGGTTTTGTGAAAATTTAAAATTTTACTTTTTTGAAAATATTTATTAGAATGCATGTTTACAGTCACGGTCGTTGTAGAAAACAATTCGAAACAAGTCAAACTCAATGCGTTATTGAATTTTGCCATTTCGGTGAAATTACGTGTGTTATAACCCATGAAAAATGGAGGTTTGGTGAAAATTTTAAATTTCAATTTTTGGACAATATTGATTATAATGCATGTTCAAAATCGGCCTGGGTTCAAAAAACGGTATGAAAAAAGTCAAAATCAATGTGTTATTGGATTTTTCCATTTTTGGTTAATACGTGTGTTATAACCCATGAAAAATGAAGGTTTGGGAAAAATTTTAAATTTCACTTTTTTTGACAATATTCTGTAGAACTCATGTTCACAATCGAGATGGGTGCAAAAAACAGTTTCGAAAAAGTCAAAATCAACTCGTTTTTGAATTTTGCCATTTTTAGTTAAAATAGTGTGTTATAACCCACGAAAAATGGAGGTTTGGTAAAAAAATTTAAATTTTACTTTTTTTGACAATATTCATTAGAATGCATGTTTAAAGTCACGGTCGGTGTAGAAAACAATTCGAAACAAGTCAAAATCAATGCGATATTGAATTTTGCCATTTCGGTGAAAGTACGTGTGTTATAATCCATGAAAAATGGAGGTTTGGTAAAAATTTTAAATTTCACTTTTTTGACAATATTGATTATAATGCATATTCACAATCGTCGTGGGTTCAAAAAACGGTATGAAAAAAGTCAAAATCAATGTGTTATTGAATTTTTCTATTTTGGGTTAAAATACGTGTGAAATTTTTAAATTTCACTTTTTTCGACAATATTTCGTAGAATTCATGTTCACAATCGAGATGGGTGCGAAAAACAGTTTTGAAAAAGTCAAAATCAACTCGTTTTTTAATTTTGTCATTTTGGTATGGGTGCAAAAAAGTAGTCTGGAAAAAGTAAAAACCAACTCGTTTCTGGATTTTGCCATTTTCGGTTGAAATACATGTATCATAACCCATGAAAAATAGAGGTTTGCTAAAAATTATAAATTTCACTTTCTTTGGCATTATTCACTAGAATGCATTTTCACATATGGCATGTGTGCAAAAAAAAAGTACGAAAAAGGTAAATAATCAACGCGTTTCTAAATTTTGCCATTTTCAGTTGAAATATGTGTGTTATAACCCATAAAAATGGAGGTTTGGTGAAAATTTTAAACTTCATTTTTTTGACAATATTGATTAGAATGCATGTTCGCTATCGGCGTGTGTTATAACCCATGAAAAATGTAGGTTTGGTGAAAATTTTAAATTTCACTTTTTTCGACAATATTTCGTAGAATTCATGTTCATAATTGGTATGGGTGCAAAAAAACAGTCTGGAAAAAGTCAAAATCAACTTGTTTCTGGATTTTGCCATTTTTAGTTGAAATACATATGTTATAACCCATGAAAAATAGAGGTTTACTGAAAATATTAAATTTCACTTTCTTTGACAATATTCACTAGAATGCATGTTCACAATTAGCGTGTGTACAAAAAACAGTACGAAAAAGGTCAAAATCAACGCATTTCTGAATTTTGCCATTATCGGTTGAAATACGTGTGTTATAACATATAAAAATGGAGGTTTGGTGAAAATTTTAAATTTCATTTTTTTGACAATATTGATTAGTATGAATGATCACAATCATCGTGGGTTTAAAAAATGGTACGAAAAAGTCAAAATCGTTATTGGATTTTTCCATTTTTAGTTAAAATACGTGTGTTATAACCCATGAAAAATGAAGGTTTGGTGAAAATTTTAAATTTCACTTTTTTTGACAATACTCTGTAGAATTCATGTTCACAATTGAGATGTGTGCAAAAAACAGATCGAAAAAGTCAAAATCAACTCTTTTTTGGATTTTGCCATTTTCGGTTAAAATAGTGTGTTATAACCCATGAAAAATGGAGGTTTGGTGAAAATTTTAAATCTCACTTTTTTTTGACAATATTCATTAGAATGCATGTTTACAATCACGGTCGGTGTAGAAAACGATTAGAAAAAAGTTAAAATAATTGCGTTACTGAATTTTGCCATTTTCGGTTAAATTCCATGTGTTATAACCCATGAAAAATGGAGGTTTGGTGAAATTTTTAAATTTCAATTTTTTTGACAATATTGATTAGAATGCATATTCACTATCGGCGTAGGTTCAAAAAACGGTATGAAAAAAGTCAAAATCAATGTGTTTTGGATTTTTCCATTTTCGTTTAAAATACGTGTGTTATAACCCATGAAAAATGTAGGTTTGGTGAAATTTTTAAAGTTCACTTTTTTTGACAATATTATGTAGATTTCATATTCACAATTGAGATTGGTACAAAAAAAAGTTTCGAAAAAGTCAAAATTAACTCGTTTTTTGATTTTGCCATTTTCGGTTAAAATAGTATGTTATAACCCATGTAAAATGTAGGTTTGGTGAAAATTTTAAATTTCACTTTTTTTGACAATATTCATTGGAATGCATGTTCACAATCGGCGTAGGTTCAAAAAACGGTATGAAAAAAGTCAAAATTAAAGTGTTATTGGATTTTTCCATTTTCGGTTAAATTACGTGTATTATAATCCATGAAAAATGTAGGTTTGGTGAAATTTTAAAATTTCACTTTTTTCGACAATATTTCATAGAATACATGTTCACAATTGGTATTGGTGCAAAAAACAGTCTGAAAAAAGCCAAAATCAACTCGTTTCTGGATTTTACCGTTTTCGGTTGAAATACATATGTTATAACCCATGAAAAATGAAGGTTTGCTGAAAATTTTAAATTTCACTTTCTTTGGCAATATTCGTCAGAATACATGTTCACAATTGGTACGTGTGCAAGAAAGGGTACGAAAAAGGTCAAAATCAATGCATTTCTGGATTTTTCCATTTTTAGTTAAAATACGTGTTTTATCCATAAAAATGGAAGTTTGGTGAAAATTTTAAATTTCACTTTTTTTGACAATATTGATTAGAATGAATGTTCACAATCATCGTTGGTTTATAAAATGGTACGAAAAAGTCACAATCAATGCGTTATTGGATTTTTTTCATTTTCGGTTAAAATACGTGTGTTATAACCCATGAAAAATGAAGGTTTGTTGAAAATTTTAAATTTCACTTTTTTTGACAATATTTTGTAGAATTCATGTTCACAATCGAGATGAGTGCAAAAAAAAGTTTCGAAAAAGTCATAAGTTGCAGTGAGGTCGACATGCTGACTGTAGTTTAGGTTTCTAGGCAACTAGTTCTCCTCAGGTTTTGCATGTATGTTAATTGCATTGCGTGAGTTGTTTAGGCGAGCATTCATCCAGTGAAGGAAGTCTAGAGCATCCTCCCCTTCCCTTATTTGCATTTACTTTACTTTTTACTTCTCTGTTTACATTACACATTTCACTTACACTTCATTTCATTTACACATTTCTTAAAGTTCTGTTCTTGTGACATCAATTAAGAGCATATTTTAGAATTCTTGAACCACTCTTCCCTGTGGAATGAAACCCTATCACCACTATCTATAGTTAAATAGGGATAAATTGATTCGCACACGATAAACGCATCAATTCCTGGCGCCGCTGTCAGGGATGAGGATGGACATAATGAACTTCCAACAACTTAAAGGAGAGACATTTCGTAAGGCTTAGGAGCATTTCAATGATTTGATTAGACAATGTCCAAACCATGACCTTGCTGAAATTCGAGAGCTGAACACTTTTTTTAATGGACTTACGGCAGAGTCTTCAATAATGGTCAAGGCGTGTGCAAATGAAGCCCTAAAAGACAAAAGCGTTCCAGAAGTAAATGACCTTTTTGATAAGATTGCTGAAGACGAATATCTTTTCCCTAAAACTAGAAAGCCACATGGAAGGAAGCAATGAGGCATTCTAGACCTTGATAATGAAACTTCCCTAGGAGCTAAATTTGAAGTTCTTGCCAAACAAGTGCAGACATTGAAGGCCACACAAGCAAAAGCTCCAGTGCTCTCTTGTGGTCTATGCAAGGGAGAGCATTATACCGATAAATGTGCTATTACCACAGAATCATGTTTGAGACGCGTCCTTAATACAAATTCTCCCTACTTATTTCACTATACTAAAACTAATAAAATTTAGACAAAGACACCATTAGTACCATTACATCACTAGATTGAATTTGAATTAATTTGGGTTTATTTTAATTTTACTTTTTCATTTTAATTAAATAACTAATTGGATTCTTTTTATTTTATTTTTCTATTAGATTAAATAAATCAATAAAATTTTGGTCAAATGCATTGTTAACACTATTAGCCCACCAAATTAAATTAGAATTAATTAGAACTCTTTTTTTATTTTTTTATTTTAAGTAAATAAAAGTTACTTTGTTTTCATTTTAAGTTTCCACCATACTAAATAAAAATAATATAATTAATAAATTTTGGTCAAAGATATCATTAACTCATAAGATTAATTAATCTTCAGTTCTTTTTTTTTTTAAAGTAAATAAGTAGTTAGGCTCTTTTCATTTTATTTTTTAAAATTATAAGTCAAGATTTTTGATAATTTTATTGGATCTGTCAACAAAAGTTAGGTTAAAGACGGTGACCATAATATGACAAAACTGTAAAGACCAGTTAATGATATTACTTTACCATAAAAAACACTCAATATTTTATGCGAATCTTAAGACCGCCGCGCAAATCAACAATGAGTTACCACTTACGAAGTTATATCGCACAAATTTCATCAATTATAAAATACACTAATTAAAGTTATCAGAATACTAATTGACCAAATGTAGATAATCACCAAAGGCTGGAAAGTGGGAAGTAGATATATATTCTAACTTTATTAACAACCCCAGAAAATGGCAAAAAGAAAAAAGAATTGTAGTGTACTTTTAAACACATTTTGACTCTTAGTACCGATAATATCTGCCGTACTGGTTGGTTGTACTTCTGCAGAATCTGCACCCGTCACAAAGGGCGGCCATGCACATCCATTTGCATTTTCGTGGATGAAAATGAGTGATGCTATTGAAGTTAATTAATTTGTTGTTTATGCGTGAAATTTAGTTGGCAAGTTGCATGAATTAGATTAATATTTTTCTGACTTCTTGTCCTTGTATTTGTTCGTTCATTTGTCATTTTCTTCTCCTATCATTTTAAGTGTGATTATTGTGATTTAATTTCAATCTTATCTATAATATAATTATTTTATTTCTTTTTTTTATGTGAAAACTCTTCAAATACTGTCTCATATAAGAAGTGATACGTGAATTATATCTTATACATAAATATGCTAATTTTTATATTTTATATATTAATTTTTTATATTTTATATATTAATTTTTAATATTTTATAAGATAAAATAAAATTTATAGACAAGTCTCATAAAATAGAAGAGAATGACATTTGTTTGAATTATCTAGTTTGAGAATTTTGTTGGATGCTATGTCAGACACGTCTCTTATTGGAAGTTTAAGTTGGTCCAGATAATGATATTCCCTTCATTTAACTAGTCATGCAACTGTGATTTTAAAAATATTGATGCGTTTTCAATTCTAAAAATGTTTTTGTTGAGCATTGCCAAAAAGAAAATTATTAAATTTGTATTCTGCCCACTGTTTGTTATGCATAACTACTGGTTTTCTTGATGGTGCCACTTGAGTTTTCTGGTGTACTAAAGGGCGACTGAATTCCCAAGGAATAACATGAGGGATATGCCATGTTTTGCTTAGGGGAATTGTTTATTCCACTCGGGTAAAAACGCAAAAGAAATTAGGGAAAATTTGTCTTACGTGCTCTCTTAAAGAGGGCGTAACTTTAACCTATTTATTGTTAAAGGCATGAAAATAATTTAATTAGTTTATATAATTTATAAATAACTTTATTATCCATGGATAAACTCAAACAATAAATAACAATTATCCAATTAATTCACTTCTAATAATTTTCAATCACTCATTCAAACCACATCATTTTACAATTCAATTTTAATCTTTTTCAATAGTTTTTCTTTTAAACTCATCCAATCTTCTTCTCTCTAAAACTGTTTAGTTTTCTGATAACTCCGTTTTTATGTTAATTATTTTTAGAGTTTTGGTATTTAATTGATATGTTTTTATGCATTAAGAATTGCTTTTGGTGCAGAATTTGATAATTTTGGAAAGAAGGATAATTTTGTTAAAAGAAATAGATGAAGATCAATTTGTATTGGATTTGGGCAATGGAGTTTTAAGTACAAGGAAATTTGGAAAGATTTGGAGATTACGTCTTAAAGAGTTTGATTTGGAAGAGAAGAGTGTCTTATTATATTTTATTCAATATCCAATTTGAAAAATAAGATAATTATGAGATTTTTTATTAAATGGTTGCATCCCTATTTTTAATAAGCGTTTGTGCCATATTTTAGGATTGATTTTATCTCTATATTGATTTTATCATGTTTTAATAACCTTATCTATATAAAGAGAAGAAGTAGGGAATAAATAGGAGGTACTGGGTAGTTTTTAATGTAGTTTTAGTTTTTTTTAGGTATTAATATAGTTTTTATTTTTCAGTTTCCCTTTTTAATTAATTTTCTTTAGAGAGTTTAGTTTGAATTTTTTTACGTATTGTTTATTAAATTAGGGTAGTTTATTTTTCTTACGTATTTGTTTATTAAATTTCTATGTTTCAGTCTTGAGTGTTTAATTAATTTCCTTTTACGAATTTTCTTATTAGGCGGATTCATTAAGTCTTTAATTCAATGAGTTCTACAAGCTGCAAGTGTTTGGGATTTAATTCAGTTTCCATGTGTGCATTAAATTTTCTATTCTTGCGTCAGTATTAAAATTGTGCTTGTTTCAGAATTACATGGCTGTTGCGATTAATTCAATTATTATCATTAAATGCTTAAATTAAATTATGATCTTCTTGCAGTTTCATTAAGTTAGAATTTAGATAGAGTTTAAATATTTCCCATTCTCAATTTGTTTGGTAGTTTTCGTGCATCATTTAAAATAGATAAATAAGTTATTTTAATTCATTTTGTTTTAAAAGCAATCTTGAAGTCTGCAATTAATATAACCTTTATCTATAGAGTTGAATTGCAACTAGGCTGTGTTTGGTTGTTTAGAAATAGAATTGAATTCGAATTTAAATACTATAGAAATGTAATTCATTGAATTGAAAGTATAAAATGTTTGAATTCATTTTTTTGACAAAATAACAAAATTCATTTAGAATTGAATTATAACTCCAAATTCTTTGTTTGGAAGTTTAGAAAAAATGTATAAAATTAGATTTCATCGTAATCAGAATTGTTAAAATAATTTATTTTTAATATATTTTTTTATAAGAATATTTACTTTTCAATATTATTTTTTAATTTCTACAATAAAGTTAAACAAAAAAATTTAGTTTTATTTTTTCACACACTACACATATTTTTTACATAGTAAACATTTTTTCACACACTACGTATTTTACACATAGTACACACATTTTCACACCCTACACACATTTTCACAAAATACACATATTTTCACAACACTACACACTTTTTCACACACTACACATATTTTCACGCACTACACACAACGAAGAATTGACAGAAGGACTTGTTCCGCCAAAATATAATAGTTTAGAGACTATTTTGGCTGAAAAAATAGTTCAGTGACTAAAAGTATTAATTGGGTACAGTTTGGTGACCAAATTGGCATTTTGCTCTATTTATAAAATAGCATAATAACACCGTGACCTGCACGGTTAGATAATATAATAGTTTTATGATCATTTTAAATTAAGTAAATAACAAAATATATTTTTAAAATTATTCATAAAATATCTAGCTTTCATTTCACTCTTGTGCATGACTTATGAGTTGTTAATGATTGGTAATGTTTTTTGGAATTTGTTTAGGTTAGAAAATTTAAATACAAGTTAAGAAATAAAAAGACTTTTATCCTATTAAGCAATTTCCAATATTATGCATAAAGGTTTAAATTGGATTCGTTATCCCATTTAAGTTATAAAATAAAAAGACACAATTTAATACAAAAATTTAGGAACATTATAATACACTAAAGTAATAATAATGGCAAGAGAATACATTATTTAAAGAAAATCAATGATTGTTGTTTATTTAAAAAGGAACATTTAAAGTATTTCACTAAAAATATACAAAGCCAATTAATTATTTTTTGGTACATGAATTATGTTCCTTAATTTTCTCCCAAATATGACTTGATGATGATGAGAATGAAATTCAGAAATTTTAATAATGAATATTTAATATATTCATGAAAAACCGAAAACCAAAAATATTCTTTGTCTCCCTTTTATCATCGATTTTGGGCTACATTTATAGGATTCTCAATTCAACATTTCAATAAAATATCTTCCATAATAATGAAATAAACCATAAAATTAAAAAATAGAAGAAGTTAAATAACAATTAAAAATACAAGAGCTTAATTCAAGAGGCGGCAATAATTCAAAGCATCATAAAATCGTTTCAAGTTTTTCATCCAAAAATTGACATAATTTTCTTTTCTTTGGCTCTCAATTTCTCAAATGGAGGCCTAATCCATTTCGTCTTTTGCATCTGTTTAATTCAAAATCCAAAAAAATAATACAAAAAAATTAATGCAAACCATATAAAAAAGGGAAAGAGAAACAAATAACTTTAACTCATATAAAATACAAAAAGGAGAAAAAATTGAAAGGATAAAAAAAAGGGGGACATAACTTATTACAACATTAAGATCATCCGATAAAGTCATGACTAAAAAAATTGCACTTTTCAATCCCTTGAACGCCAACACCTCCAAAAAATTGCACACTTCAATCCCTCCAACAGCAATAAAAACAACTTGATGGACGAACTCTCACCCAACTTGTTCTTAAAACTTATGTAAAGAGAATAGAAATACATGAATCATAAATAATACCTATTACTGATTTTAAAACTCTGGAATTGTGTTGTTCTAAATGAATTTTAAAAATTAATGAATCTTGATATTAATGATTAATGAGAGGTTTAATGTAGAAGAAAATACATGGATCATGTTAATATTTAATACACATCCATATTAATAATTTCATAATAAAAGGGAATGTATCTAATTAAAGGGCATTAAAACTCATAAGCGTACCATCATAATTTACCTAAGTTCTCGTCAAATTTAGGGAAAATTGTAAAATACTATCCCAAACTATAGTTGACTTGTAATATATCTTTTAAACTTTCAATTTTAGTATTTTACCTCTTTAAACTATTAATGTTTTGTAAGTTCTCAATTTAATAACTTCAAGTGAAATTTAAAATAAAAAAAAACATATATAACTTTTTTATTATACCTCTACTAACATTTTCAATATGTTTCCAAAAAGCAGTTATTTGCATTATTTTCTTTGGTTTAATTTTACTAAATCTCCATAAATAAAATTCTTCGTATTTTTTTTTATTGATTATAGTAAGTAATACACTAGTGGGAAGAAAGTGCTTGACTTTATAATAGATATGAATGATTGATACTTAACCTCTTATACCATATTTTAGAAAGAAATAAAATAAAAAGTAAGTATAAATTGGTTCAAAATATTTGTTTTACACCGGTAATAAGCAAATTATTGTGCTTGAAAAAAAAAATCAAGAAGGTAAAGTATAAAAACTGAAATTTAAAAATATATATTACAAATCAACTATAATTTAAGGCGATATTTTGCAATGTTCTCAAAAATGACCATTCCAATTTTTCCATGTTGACGGCCATTCCAATTTTTCAATTAGTACACATCAGTTTCTTGTCCTTACATAAAAAATGAACACCGCAACTAGGCATGCAACTACCCATAAATATAATGTTCCAAAGTCAAATTGATTCAATCATTTTCTCGATGCCGTACACAACCCCATGTTCCAACAAAGCCTAATTCAATCATTTAATCTATTGATATTTATAGGGATTTTTAAGCTTCATCATCATCAATGTATATATACTCTGAATCTGTGATGATAAACATCCATCGTTATACAATTATTTTATTATAACGCAAAACCAAGTTGGGATATATAGTCCAACATTCAATAAATAAATTCCCGAGGAAACCGTGATATGCGGGCAGCCTTATATGATAGCCAAAAACGAGGGTTGACTTTGTAAAGAGCGAGGTTGTTTTACTACGCAACATACGGACTTGTACGTCCGACCAACAAATCCAAACTTTGTCCTTATCATCATTCATTCATTCACTCGCTTAGTGCTCAACCGTGCATCCTTAGTTTTGCAGTTTCTTCTCTTGTGGCCAACTATTTATTAGTAGTACTACTGCTTCATAACAAACAGACTTTGATACTTTCTCTAGCCACTGCTAGCTCTGTTTTCTGCATCCCTGTTTTGTTTTGTTTCGTTTTGTGCTGTTTTTCTTCAGTTTTTGAGTAGGGATCGATCAAGATGTTCTGTGAAGAGCAGCAGCAGCAGCAACAACAGCTGATGAGGATAGATCAAAGGAAGAAGAGATTTGAGAAGAAAAAATCAGCCATAGAAGAAGAAACGCTTCAGTTACTGGATTTGAGTGGGATGTCTTTGGAAGCACTACCTAAGCCTTCTATAAATATTGGGCTCATTTGGAAATTGAATCTTTCCAACAATAATCTCCAGGTGATATTTCAAACCAATTAATATATACATACATACTCTTGTCTTTTTAAAAAAATATTAATTATGCCTCCATATGTATGAATATGTATGTATTCCTTTTTTTAACGAAATTTTCGGAAGCTAAGGGGGAAGGGAAGTTTTTTTTTTTTTT
Source organism: Ophiorrhiza pumila (assembly GCA_016586305.1). Taxonomy (NCBI): domain Eukaryota; kingdom Viridiplantae; phylum Streptophyta; class Magnoliopsida; order Gentianales; family Rubiaceae; genus Ophiorrhiza; species Ophiorrhiza pumila. The sequence goes on from BLIW01000006.1 coordinate 37,910,247, forward strand.
TTTTCCGTTTTTCCTTTCCTTGATTAGAAGGAAGGTATTGCCTAATGCATTATTACTATTTATTGGGAGAATGAAGTAGGTAAAAGAAGATCAAATGTAAACAGTAAGATTGTAATGGTTATTTTGTGATGAGAGACAAAAAAATGTTTGACCATTTGAACTTTTTTTTTCATTCTTTTGTGAGACCGTATCATATATGATACTTGTGTATGAATTTCATTTTATCGTATAAAATATAAAAAAATAGTGTATAAAGTATAAAAAATTCGCTTATAAAATATAAAAAATTACCGTATTAGAGTATAAAATATAATTCACGTATCAGGTTTTACAAGAGTTTTTGCATTTTTTTTTTGGTTCTATAAGAACATTTACAATTTGACCTCAATGTATTAATTATAGTCGAAAGAGATTGGAATTAGGAAATATCTGTTCATTCCTTTATCCCAGCTGCTTAATTATTCAATTTTTCATCATTTGCCTACTTATTGTAATAGTAATTCAAAGGGATTGGCATGGAAATGCATACCTTTCAATGTCTTTTTCTATTATTCATTTTTCTTGCCTTCGTCAGTTGCTTAATGCGTGTGTTTACAAGCAAATTCATGTTGAGTATGTTTGAACATTTTATTCGTTTGGCCGGTTGGAGGGAGCAAACGAATGGATGTTAATTATATGCTGATTTTCTCGACCGGCCGTAGTTTAGTTTATTAATTCCCCAGCCGAAGAAATCAGCAGAGAAGAGATTATACTGTCTATCTTTATTCTTTTAGTTTGTTTTACAGTTTCTTAAGGTAAATTAGGAAAAACAAAAACCTATACATCAACAACTACAATAATTAAACTTTTATATCCACTATGTGGACTCCACCATTTCAATTATATTTCGTCATTGTATTTTGTTCATATACATATTTTTATTTTTTTTATCATTTATTTCTAGCTCTTTTTAAATTTCCTCATTCCCTTTTTAATTTGATTTAATATTTCTCTATTTTCTACGCTACTATCTTTAGGTTTCTTACGCACATGTCCATTTTAACGCATTCTCTAATTTTTCTAACTATTAGAATTATCTCACTTTCTTTATGATACATTTATTAATTATTCTATATTTGCGTCCACATATTCATTTTATTGTCCAAACTAGCTCCAAACTACAAAAGTTGTATTATTTAAAAAAAAAACCCTTTTAAATTCTTATTGATTTTGTTCTCTTTTGGTAGAGAATAATCTAAAATTGTGCAGTAAATAGTACTAAAGGGAAACATTTCAAATTAATTTTTGCCTAAAAATGAAATAAAAAAAAAGATCACTTGACTTTGAAGGGGAAAAAACAACAGTTTATAGTATAGTCACATTACGGACGTGCTTTACAAGTCAAAGCTTTGTAATAGATACTTGTCATGATGACTAATTTCATTTTCAATTAATTATTGCTAGGGAATTTCATGTAAAAAAATTTATCTTTACACTCTTTGGCTAAATTGACTATTCATCTTTTCCCTTCTGCCCTTGTCAATGCTTCAATTTCTTATTTTACGATTTTTGCTTATTTTTCACTATCTTTCTTTTTCCTTTTTTTTAAATGGTTACATGATTTTCTGCAGCAAGAAATTATTGTCTTCGAAAATAAGTGGATTTAACTTTTTATCATCTAATAATTTTGATCAGGATTGCTTACAAAGACTAACCATTGTAGTTTTACTGTTTAATTAATTAATTGATTTGCATTGCAGAATATACCAGAGTCTTTAACAGCAAGACTGCTGAATGTGGTGGTGTTTGATGTGCACTCAAATCAGCTTAAATCTCTTCCAAACTCAATTGGGTGTTTGTCAAAGCTCAAGATATTGAACATTTCAGGAAATCTAATTCAATCTCTTCCAAAAACTATTGAGAATTGCAGGTTAGTCGTCCCACTTCATAAAGTAAATCTTTTACCAATATATATATATATATTTATATATTATATATATTTATATATTACTTAATTTGTATGGAAAGAATATAAATTTACATAAATTTTAGGGTGTATTCTAAGGTTATCAAAGCTTAAATTTAACTTTTATATAGTCAAATTTATCACTTCTAAAGGCTTTTGATAAATCTTCAAAAGTTTAGGAGGCCAAAATATTTAAAATAATAATAAAAAAAGACAAAAATTAATGTGAAACTGATTTATATATGAGATGTGTTTTATATATGAAACGGACAATTAGTGAGTATTGACATCGTGATTTTAATTTTCTACCAGTTTTATTATACGTTAAAATTAGATATAATTAATTTTTGTTTTATGTATGAAACCATTTAAAGTGAACCAACCATAATAAGAAAAGGATCTCGTGTCGTGTATGCCTTAAAGGGTCAAGGCTAAGGGACATGCTTAATTGTTGGTGGCTGTGATATGGCCAGCTACATTGATTCTTGGTTCTATTTTTGTTTGTTTTTCTAATACTTCGTGAGAGTTAAATTCATGAATATACACTAACCAACTTGTTCAAATGTGTAGTAGTGAGAATTGTTAAATTATTTCGTGATTTAGAAGCCCAATCTTGGCCATAAATGGTCATTATTACAGCTTAATTTAATTAATATGAGGAAGGTTTGAATTGGAATAATGAGAATTGAACGCCATCCTTGGAAAGTATGGCTTGAAATTAATTAATGTATCAATATTTCATAATAAAGTAATTTGAGCAGAAATCATTGACTTATAATAATTTTTGAAATGAAGTTGGGAATATCACAAAATTAATAGTCGATCTTGATATCTCAACTTCGCCTGCTTGCTCTCATCTGTTAACTTTTGAGTATGAGCTTTACTTTAATGACTTTATTCAACAAGTGGAATATTTTAAAATTAAAGGGCAAATACGTTACATTGTCTTGAAAAGCAAATAAAGTCGTTGACCACTGAAGTATATATTCAGTTCAAACTCAACAACTTATAATCAACAACTAATAGTAATTTTTTCTATGGATCAATTAAAGTCATCAACTAAGTTTGTTTGGTGTAAATGACACCAATAGTACATGGGCTTAGGAATAAGTATTGTTTTCCTTCATAATTTAAAAAATATATATATTTTGATAACTTAATTTGAATTTTGTAACACAAATGGTTCCAAATTTATTTTTTTGTTCATTTGATAAGTAACGTTTAGTCATGTAACAAAAATTATGTAGTTTTGAATGTTAAATAGTGTCATCTCACAAGCAACATTACTTGTCAAATTGATAAAAAATGAGCGAAACATTATTTCTTTGATGAATCCAAATTAAGAGTAAAATATAGCTTTTGTAAAATTGATGATCAAAACAATACTTACCTCCAAGACAATGGATGATTGAGATCATTCACTCTTTTGTTTGTGTAAAATGCTTTTAAATGATTAAAGTTTCTTTCCTTAATCAAAAGTTGGCAGATTTTCACATTTCTTCCTTCATCATTAATCACTTGCTAATCCCTCCAACGTTTTCATTACCTAAAAGAAGCCATCAATCGAAACCTAATCATCAAGACAAATCAATAATTAATAAGAAAAAACAAAGATAGATCTTGAATATTGGATTCATATTTAAGAATTAGCGAAATAGTGCATCACAACTTAAATAATTATTTTTTCTTGTGCCATTAGGTAATATTGCATATTTCATGATTGCTATCCTTTTAAAAAACTGAGACACTATTCATCAACAATGAAAATAGATAGATTTTTTTTGTCGCCTTTCAGAAAAAATGATTTTAGAATAATTCTAGTGTGATAGAAAAAAAGGATGTAGTTGTCAATATGGTCAGTACAATCTTTCTCACATCATGATATGATATGACCTTGTTAACATTGAAGCTTAATTTGGTGGGTATGTTTTTATAAATTGGAGAAGATTAAAGCGTTAGAGATGATGGATTGATGCAAGCGAATAACCCTGATTGGCAAGTGATAGTTAGAGGAGGGAATAATTTTGAAATGTTGATATTCCGAAAAATGGAAAAAATATCTTTCGCATTTTGTTAAAAAAATTATTTAGTCTATCACATTTGAAATAACTCACATTTGTCGTTCACACTTAAAATCACATTAATTTCGTCGTTATGTTGGAATAACGAAATTTGTGTTATTTTAAAGTATGAACCGCGAATATGCATTAGTTAAATGTGAGTACTACAGAAATTTTAAATCAAGTGATCTTTTATTATGTAGTAGGATTAGAAATGATTTAGTATTTTTTCAAACATATTGCTGAATGTTAAAACTAAAAAGTCTCTAAAAGTCCTCAATGAACTATTTTAGTTCCAACTAAATTAGCTCTCTATATATAGTAGTGTTTGTTCATCAAACAGAAGCCATTATCTTCAATTTTCAGTGCTATGATCAAACTTTTAAAGTAAATTAGTTAAATTTTCTTATCATCAATTGCAGATCAATGGAAGAACTGAATGCAAATTTCAATAAGCTGACTTATCTGCCAGACACCATTGGATTTGAACTGATCAACCTCAAGAAACTTTCTGTCAATTCCAATAAATTGATATTCCTTCCTCCCTCAACCTCCCACTTAACCAATCTACGCACTCTTGATGCTAGACTAAACTGCCTAAGATCACTCCCTCAAGATCTTGAAAATCTAATCAATCTAGAGGTTCTTAATGTCAGTCAAAATTTTCAGTACCTTCAACGCTTACCATATTCTGTTGGCCTACTCTTATCCCTTGTTGAATTAGATGTTAGTTACAATAAGATCACAGCTTTGCCGGAGTCTATAGGGTGTTTAAAGAAGCTTCAGAAGCTCAGTGTCGAAGGAAATCCGCTCGTTTCGCCGCCGATGGATGTCATGGAGCAAGGGTTACATGTGGTAAAACAGTATTTATGCGACAAGATTAATGGAAAACACATTATTTCACCAAAGAAGAAATGGTTTGGAAAGTTTGCAAGATGTAGTACTTTCAATGGTGCAAATATCCCAAGAGGTGAAAGAGATGAATATGACATGTTGAATGATAGATCATTTGATAGTCTTACTACTTCTTCTCCTGGACCTATGGGAATGTTTTCCCCAAGAAGACTCTTCTCACCTGGATCTTACTTCTCACCTAGATCCTACTTCTCAAGGTGATCATTAAAGAACAAATAATCTATCCATGCATGTTTAGATATGGACTAAATTTGAAGCTTGTTAGTTTGTTAAAGATTGTACAATGAAGTTTGGTGATTTAGCTTGTTGGGTGTGGCTATGGAGTGCATCAAGTTTTTCATGTTTTTTCTTTCTTTTTTCTTCAACTTTTTCATGAAGAGGTTCTCATCCCTCGATTTTGTTTATCTAATATTCCTACATAATAGAATGATAATTATACAAGTTTTAATGTATCAATATGGGTAAATTTGGATTGCAAGTTTTGAACTTTTGTGCTTCCATCCTTCAGTTCCTTTTCTTAGTTGTACATTACTATTGGCACACAAATTCTAGCAGTAACATTTTTCATGTTTAGTTGAGATCTGTCAAAATTAAGCCCCCTCTTCTCCAAAAAAAAGCACTCACCAAAAACTAATAATAGTAAAGGAAAGTGTAATTACTTCTATGGCCTTTCAACTTAGATGTTAATTTCACTTTTGTCATCCCTATTGTTTGGAAAGATCTATATATTTTCACCTTCATATTATAATTTAGATTTCAAAACATCATTCGTTCATTTTTTTTCACTTAAAATCTAATTTGAACATTTATTTAATATGTATATATGATAAATAGAATATCATAAAAATTGATAAATTTAGATATGTGCTTGTCAAATGGTAATTGGAGTTGATTTTTTTTTGTATGAAAAGTGAACAAATGACTATTGAAAATCAAAATACAACAGGATACAACATGAAACTAAAATAAATAATAAGGACGAAAGTGAAACCAATCTCTAAATTAAGAAACCCATCAAGTAATTTATCCTGCATAAAAAATCTTGTTGTATTAAAAAAGGATGGAGTATAAATGAATGATTTATCAAAACAAAATTATAATTTTTTTTTATGTACAATGGTAGACATCTTATTTAGTATGTGAAAATTAAAGTGTGCACCAGATCAAACAGAACGGAAAAGGAAAAATTGTTCTGGGTGTTTACTTGCACTGCGAAAAATGTTCTGACAATATGGTGAAACGTTTACAAAGATATGATGTGAACATGTTGATACGAATACCAATAAGAATCGTGTTATTGTTATTAGGGGTGTTCATCGGTTCAGTTCTTGGATTAGATTCAGTTTGTTTCGTTTAACTATTTATAAATTCAAATTCAAAAGCCAAACCAAATTGAATTGAATTCAAATTAGGTTTTCGGTTCGGATTCGAATAAAGAAAATATGATGTTTGAATTTAAAAATTAAAATTTTAATTCGAATTAACCGAATTCGCAAAAATAAACTGAACTCAAATTTGGTTTTAGCCTAAATTGAATTACCAAATTACATCACAATTTAGGATTTAAAATATTAATTTAGTTTAATATTATATATTTTATAAAATATTTTATAATAACATATATTTTTTATATATGAATTCGATTTTCGGTTTGATTTTCGAATTGGAATATCAATTCAAAATCAAACCATAAACAGAAATTTGAATTCGAATTCAGTCGGATATTCAGTTTAACTCGAATATTGCACACCTCTAACTCTTATGGGAGAAAACCTAGATGTAGTCAAAGTTGTTGAGTGGCTGAAGAAAAAAATGTGTAAACTTGCAGAATTGATTTCTGCCACCGCAGAGCCTAAAGTGGCAGAAGTTGCATTGGAGATACATGCCCATTGTGATGGTTGTGCCAATGATGTCAAGCGTTGTATTGATAAGATGCCAGGACCTCACATTGAGAAGAAGCTTGTGACTGTTAGAGGAGGAGTTGAAGTAGAAAAGCTCTGTAAATTTGTAAGAAAAATGAATCAGGTTATGATTGGGAAACGGGGCAGTAAAAACCAAAGTGAAGTCCAAAAAAAATGAAGATGATGAAAACTAAAGTGAAGACGAGAAAGAAAATGTATCTGATGAGAAAATCTGTTGTGAGAAGGATTGTTATCATAATGTTTCTCCAGATCGTGTCTATGCTTGCTCTGTGATGTGAAGAATTATTTTGGAGTTTCGCGTGTTGGAGGCGTATGTTGCGTTATATTGACAATGCTGAGAAGGATTCAAGCTTTTGATGATGATAATGATTCAACCTTTGACTGTAATTCTTTGCTCGTCAAAATGCACTCTTTTTTGTTTCAGAATCATAACCTGCTTGCCACATATTTTGGTGACAAATTTGGCAAGCTTGTTGGGAAATAAAAGCCCAGTTAATATGTTGGCAAGATTATGTTTTCAATAATTTTCTTTAATATTAATATGATGATGTTTGATTTAGCCATGCTTGGCTAAATTTATTGTGCTCCTGGGATTATGAATAAGGGTTTATGTGCTTAATTTACATGCTAAATTCTATCTTATGGTCTTTGTGGAATGAGTTTTTGATATGAACCTGCCTAACTCCACCCCAAAAGCTAGCTCTAGAGGGGAGGTTTGCAAACTCATATATATAACATCCTAGACCTCTCTTCCTAACCGATGTGGGACACATCATTCCCGACTCCTTTAGACTGCACGTCCTCGTGCTCTTTACGTACTCGTTGACATATCATCCCCGACCCTTTTAAACTACATGTCCTCGTGCACTTCACGTACTCGTGGTGCACATACTTGTGCCTCGTATACGAGTGGCAGGGAACCTTTGTACATACACCTCACACACGAGTGGCAGAGAACCTTTGTACACGTACCCATCGACTAGTGAAGAGTAGGCTCTGATACCAAATGATATGAAACTGCTTAACTCCACCCCAAAAGCTAGCTCTAGAGAGGAGGTTTGCAAACTCATATATATAACACCCTAGACCTCTCTTCCTAACCGATGTGGGACACATCAGTTTTACTGTGTTCTTCATAATTATGCATAATATATCGCGAGTGTTATGTATGATGAATATCTTCTTTAAGTGCAGTAAATTATTTAGAGATAACTTGCTTTAATCTTGCCTCTTACCACATAGGAGGATTAGAGTGGGTTATTTGGAATCTATTGTGGGTTAGTTGTGAATTTGTTAGATTAATTTTACTTTAGCTCTTGCCTCTTACCACATATGAGGAGTTAAGGGATTAATTTAGCATTAGCGTGACTGGTTCGGGCGTTTCCTATTACCACATAGGAGCGGTTGAACTTGAGTGTTTGGTTGAGCTGGTAGTTGCATTAGATTCCGGGTTAATTAAGGAAGTAAACCTTGCCTCTTACCACATAGGAGGGTTTAAATAATTAGTTAATATCTAAGTAGGCAACTGCCTAAATCATTCATTGCCTCTTACCACATAGGAAGGCGTGAGTTATGTTATTTACCCTTATTTTGCATGACCATAGATGGGATATATGTGTGCTTTTATGTAACCCTAAAATATAATCTCGGGAGTACACTCGAAGTTTAATCAAATCACCATTTTAGTTTTAGTTCTTTGCTATTTACTTTCTTATTTTCAGTTAAATGATAACATAAAAACCAAAAATATTTTCTTTAGAATTTCAACATAGCCCTCTCCATGAGGGAACGAATTCGCTATACTATCACCTTTACGGGGGTTGTTTAGCTTATCTTTGATTAGGGGTGAATAGCAACTACGATCGTAATTTATACACATATTTACACCTTATAAAGAACAACAATAAAGAAGAACATCAAGATTTAACGTGGTTCGTTCCACATGACCTACGTCTACGAATCACAAGGAAAAATTCACTAATCACAAGAAGAATTACAACAGTGGAAGCATTCTACAAACTCACAACAAAAGGCTATAAGCCCACAACAACAAACCCAACACGAGAGCCCAAAAAGGCCTACACAAATTTGCAACACATGAAGCCCAAAAATAGGCCACAACAACAAACCCACAACATGATGACCAAACTAGGCACTCTTATAAAGAATACTAATATCTCATCCCACACTAAGAGGCTAATTCATACTTCTCATAATGGATATTAATATCTTTTATACCCACTCAAGTATTATTATCTCGTCCTAAACTAAGAAGCCTATCTCATACATCTTATAATGAATATTAATACCCCTTGTGCGCACTGAAGCCAACCCCCAAATCCCAAATACAAAATGTGCCTCAACAGGCCCCACTTGTGCCTTAGGTCCAAGCCCTCAACTTATTGGCTTCATTGCTTGTCTAAAAGATTTTACTACATAATCCTTTTATAGGATCCACAATGGAGAAACACATCCTCTCTAACCGATGTGGGATAGAAACCCTCAACAAATCTCCTTGTTCTAACCCTCACCTTGTAGAATAAGAAATTAACTCAACAAAATACATGACATATCCTAGCAAATCTCCACTTGTCTTGTATCTTAAACAAATCCTCACATCATCAAAATCAATGAACATCATAAATTCTCCATCTTGCACAAAACCACGATTTTCTACCATCCACAAAACACAACTTGAAGTTGAAATTCTCATCCATTGATCTCCTTCCAAACTTTTCTTCAACATCTTGGAATCACAAACAAATTTCTCGATAGTGATTACTATTAAAATTAACTGGCTAACCCACCATCATCCTCGAGACTTGACTATCTTGGTTCAACTTTTGGATCAAAAACCACATCACTTGATGCCAGGGGCGGAACTAGAACAAAAATTAGTGAGGGCTAACTTAAATCTTTTTTGTGATTAAATAAATACTTTTGACAATTAAATTTTCACATCAAACATTATAAAAAGTGATAATATATATATATAAGCTCTTCATAATAAATATATATATATATATCTAATTTTTGTGAATTCATCATTCAATTGTGTTGACAATGGATGTTATATGATATTATATGTTTCACTTCTTGTTTCATTTTGTGATATTTTATATATATATATAAATATATCACTATTTGTTTTATTTTATTTACATAAAGACGACACATATTTTTTTATTAAAGTTGAAATTAACACCAAATTACCTAATTTTATGATAAACCTTTGTCACTCTCTCTTTTTACTTCAATTTTAATTCTCCTTTTTATCTTAATAAAAATTCTTTTTTCTTACAAAATTTATTTTTCTTCAACTCTATTTGTCATTTTTATCATAAAATTAAAATCATAAAATAATCTTTGTAGTACGAGAATAATTTATCACGATTACGTAATCAATTCACAAAATTTTAGGAGAATTCTTGTAATCATTTATTGAAAAAGTTTGTTGTAATTAGAAGTTTATGCAAATTTGGTAGGGGTTGAAAGGTGAATTTTTATAATTTTTGAGTGAAGAAATTAATATAAATAGAAGTTTAGGAACCTTAGTGGGGGCTGGAACCCACCCCAGCCCCATGTGGTTTCGCTCATGCTTGACGCTGAATACTCCACTTGCCCAAGAACACAACCTTGATCTCTGATACCACTTGTTAGGAAATAAAAGTTCAGTTAATATGCGGAAGCAAACACGTCAATTCAAAACACAAACCATATGGAAAACAACAATATAAAGAAGAACACCAAGATTTAACGTGCTTCGGTCCACATAACCTATGTCCACGAATCACAAGGAGAAATCCATTAATCACGAGGAGAATTACAATAGTATAAACATTCCACAAACCCACAACAAAATGCTAACATGCCCAACACGAGAGCCCAAATAAGGCCCACACAAATTCACAACACATGAAACCCAAAAATAGGCTACAACAACAAAACCATGACATGAAGCCCAAACTAGGCACTCTCATAAGCAATACTAATAAACCCACAACATGAAGCCCAAATTAGGCACTCTCATAAGGAATACTAATATCACATCCCACACTAAGATGCCTAACTCATACCTATCATAATGGATATTAATATCATCCTTTATACCTACAGAAGTATTAATATCTCATCCCAAACTAAAAGACCTATCTAAGCCAACCCCCAAACCCTAAATACAAAAGTTGCCTTAACAGGTCCTATATGTGCCTCAGGCCCATGCTCTCAACTAATTGATTTGGTTAACTCGTTTAAAAGATTTCACTATATAATCGTTTTATAAGATCCATCATGGAGAGACACATCCTTTCTAATCGATGTGGGATAGAAATCCTTAACAAATCTTCTTGTTCTAATCCTCACATTGTACAACAAGAAACTCAACAGAATACAAGACAAATCCTAACAAAATGATCATTAGAGTTGAAATTTTTTGTATGAAAAGTGAACAAATGACTATTGAAAATCAAAATACCATATAAGACATGAAAATAAAATAAAGAGCAAACTGCCCCAAAGGTCATTAAACTTTTTTTAAATCCACCTTTTGGTCACTAAACTTTAAAGTGACTAAAAAGGTCACTAAATTCCTTACATGCGTGACTTTCAGTCATTCCGTCCAATTATTCTATTATCTTTTTCAAACATAAATTGAAGGATATTTATGCCAATTCACCAACTGTATAAACCAATCCAAACCAATTTCAATTCTTCAAATTTAATCTTCTCCCCACACAGCTTTCTTCCAACTCCTACCACCCAACCTCCACAAACTCTAATTTAGGGGTCGCTGTAGACAATTGTCTTTCCGTCGTAGTTTCTTTCTCCACCTATGACGATGATGACAACAATAATACTTGTGATGGTAATGGCAGAGAAAGTAAGCGGAGATGCCCAACCTATGTAAACATCAATGATTTGGTTCCCCTAGGTGTTATTTTTCTAGTTTCCAATACCTAGTTTTTTTATTCTCTCAAATTTTTCTTTTTTTCATAGCCATAAGGTTTCTTGGGTCTTGATTACGCCTTCTATGAGTCAATGGGTGACTTGAGTTCTGCCCTCCGAGACTGTTAGTCGCTAGAGGTGTTCTTCGAGTCAGTTTTCGGGTTATTCGAGTTATTTGGTTTGGGTTGTTCTGTTTGGACATTTCTGAACTCGAATTCGAAAACCGAACCGAATTCGAATTTAATTTGAACAAATCGAACCGAATTTGAAATTCAATTTTTTGGTTCGAATTCGATTTTATTCGAATAAACCGAAAATGTTTTCCGAATTTGAATTAACCAAATTCGATCTAATCAAATTCAAATTAACCAAATTCGAATTCGTTTAAATCCTAATTAAATCATTAAATTACATAAATTATATCAAAATTTACAAATTTTCAATTAAATCAAATAATACATAAAAACGAAGAGCAACACTAAGAGTTAAAAAATAGTCGATACAAATAAAATTCAACAAATCACCAAGGAAAACCCAAAATTAAGATTTAAGTAAAAACTCTTCAATGTCATCATAATCATTGTCCTTACACCCCAATAATTAAGAGTTTAAATTCTACTCCATAGTTTCTATTAGAACCATTATAGAACAACATTAAAGCATCTTTTTTTTTTACTTTGGCATAACCTCTTTTTGAGGTGGGTCGCCACTCCCTATTTTATTAAAATCTTTCGTGGGTAATGGACATACCCTAAAATCACCCTTACACAAAAGGGGACCCCTTGAACCTAGTCCCATTTACAAACCTATAGCCTAATGGGGCCAAGTTCAAGGGGGGATTAAAAGCCAATAAACTTGGAGGACTTCCTCCATTTACATGGTAACAATATATGCCTATCCTTCAACTTAAGAAACAAAAGACTCCATTGTTCACAAAGAGTGACAAAAGATCCCCTATACATGGGACAATGACAATACAAAATATACTAATATAAGCCAAAGAAACAAAATTGCCCCAGCTCCAACACTTCTTTATGTTACTGTGTGCTTCAATCAGTTTGTTGCAACTTGGCATGATTTCCTGATTTTGCATAGGTAGGAAGGCAGAAAGTTTGAGCAGGTGAGTTCCTTTCCCAAGCCTATTAAATTCATGCATGAAATCCAGATTTTGCTTCAGACTAGTGAGTCTATCCATAGCACCGGTGGCTGGGCTTTTCTCCACATCAAATCTTTTGCAACTGTGGCTTCTAGTGCATAGAAGCTGAGCTCTAGTGGCTGTAGTTGAATAATCAATGCAGCAGGGGATATAATCCCATCGGCAGAACACAGCAGTGGGAGTCATCCTAGATTTAAAACACAAAAATAGGGACAGGATGACAGAAAATTGCCCTAACATCAGCAGGCAAAAAGGTACTTGGCAGAAATTATCCTGATCGTGAACAAAACCAATGCATCATGAAAACAGAGACGCAAAGCCCTAACTTCAGCAGGCCATGTCGAAACCAGAATTAGTACAAAGGCAAATTGTCCTAACAACAGTAGACAATAGCCTAACTTACATTCTTACCTTTCTTTGAAATTGGGGAAGTCCCAATTTGTCAGATTTCAGAGCCTTTAGACAGCTTAGAGGCAGAAACCTTGAATTTGAAGTCGCACACTCAGCTAGAGATCTGGCTGCCCTGTTTTCTTCCTTAGAAATCCTCTTTACCTGTTGGAATTGACTGAGGGACTGAACCTGATCCTTCAGCTGAATGCATCTCCAGTCTTCAAACTCTTTCTGTTTAAAGAGGTGCAGCAAGTCTTCTGAATCTGTGTCTAGAACTAATAGATAAGGAGGCAAATCCTTCAGCAGCTGAAGTCCACTATGAATTGTACAGATAAGGACTTGCATCTTTGACACTAAACTCGAAGGGAAATTAGAAACAATAAACCATGAAACAACATCTCCCAATGAATTTTTGATAATTCCAGCCCCTTTTATGTGTCCAGTGTCTATGAAACATGCAACATTTAGTTTTAAAACATCATTCATAGGAGGGGACCATGCAATAGCAATCAAGTTAATAGGGGTTCTAGTTGAATGAATTTCCTTCCAAAACTCTCCCCAGCTTTTAGTAAAGTGCCTACTTGTTTTGATTTGAACTAGGCTGTGAATATAATTAAGAATGTTAGCTACTGAAGTGTCCATGTTTAGGCTATCATTTTCAAATGTAGCCTTATTTATTCCTTTCCAAACTTCCCAACAAATGAGGGAAGGGGTAATCTTGGTGATGAAGTGGATTATGTTGCTTCTTTGTTTGGAAGACCACCATTCTTGGGGCCTAAAAAAGTGGTTGTGGATCCCTACTTTAGCCCCAAAAATATTCCCCAATAGGTTAATAAAACTACATTCAGAAAAGAGATGGAATTGTGTTTCCCATTGCTTGCAACACATTGGACATAAGAATGGTCCATGTATTTGAAATCTGTGAAGATTTCTGTGGAGGGGGAGTTTGTAAAGCCTTTTCCTAAGCATGAAAAAAGAGAATTTAACAGGTAACCCGGGATCCCAAATGTGGGAGAAGTAGGAATCAGGCAGTCTATGCGATCTAACATGTTTGAAGGCAGAGGAGGATGAGAATTCACCATTACTATTTAGGCACCAATGCATTTTGTCCTTTATACCTCTATCAAATATTTGGATTTCGGCGACTTTAGTTGCCCATTCTAGAGGCAGGACTTCAAGTAAAGCATCCATATCCCATTGGTTTTCAAGTAGAAATTGAGACACTTTATGATTTCCATTAAGCCCAGTGATGGAAAACAGGTTTTCTGAGCCAAACCAGTTGTCCAGCCAGAAATGACTGTTCCCCTCATGGATAGTAATTGAGATAAGCTCCTCAGCAGCTTGGTAGATGTCCAACAATCTCAGCCAGGACTGTGAATGTCCTCTTTTAGGAGGAATCAACGCAGGGTGTAGTGTATCACAGTATTTGGCATGCATAAATCTAGCCCACAGTGTCTCATTTTGTCTAAATCGCCACCAAAGTTTTATAGACTGAGCTTTGATGATGTTTTCCACGGATCTGAAGCCTAAACCTCCCTCCTCTTTGGGAAAGCACAAGGACTTCCAACCTATCCAATGGTGTTTATTACCTTTCTCAGCACCATTCCAAAGGAAGTTAGACATGATATTTTCAATTTGATTAATCACTGCCTTTGGAGGGTTAACAGCCATTAAAGAATAGACAAGAAGGGAGGATAAGACACTTTCAATCAAAGTAATCTTCCCACCT
Organism: Ophiorrhiza pumila; assembly: GCA_016586305.1. Classification (NCBI taxonomy): domain Eukaryota; kingdom Viridiplantae; phylum Streptophyta; class Magnoliopsida; order Gentianales; family Rubiaceae; genus Ophiorrhiza; species Ophiorrhiza pumila. The sequence continues at coordinate 37,925,308 of BLIW01000006.1, forward strand.
GTGGTAAGTAGATTAGCTTTCCATGAATGAATTTTTGTTGACAGTTTATCCATGGAGGAGGAGAAGTGTTTAGCTTGAATCCTTTTGTAATGCAATGGAAGCCCTAAATATTTAATAGGCAGTTCATCTTGGCTGAATTTAGTGAGTTTCCTAAGTCTGAATTTAACCCCACTGTTGGCTTTATGATGGACAATGAAGCTAGATTATTGGGAGTTGATTTTCTGCCCTGAAACTCTCTCATATTGACACAAAACTGCCATGACTGCTTTAACATACGTGGAGTGTGCAGTGCCAAAAATGATAATATCATCCGCGTATGCCAAGTGATTTATTTGAGGACAACTCTTAGGTAAGCGGAATTTGGGAATCCTAGGTTGCAACCATATGGAATTCAAACTACGTGAAAGATACTCAGCTCCTATAATAAAGAGTAAAGGAGAAATCGGGTCACCTTGTCTAAGTCCTCTAGAAGATTTAAAAAAACCTTTTGGGGAGCCGTTCACTAGGATGGAGAACCAAGTATTAGAGATTAATCTCCAAATCATATCAATCCAAACTTCACCGAATCCTAAACGTCTCATGACCTGAAGTAAGAATGGCCAATGTACCCTATCATGTGCTTTTTCCATGTCGAGCTTAAGGGCCATGTTATTAGCCTTTTTAGTGTGCGTTAAGGTGGATATCAACTCCATTGCAAGCAATTAAATATCCGTAATTTGTCTACCTTTAACGAATCCACTTTGATTATCACTAATGATCTTAGAGAGGAGAGGAGAAAGTTTATTAGCAAGGAATTTCGAAAAGATTTTATTAACAAAATTGCAAAGGCTAATAGGTCTAAAGTGGTCAAAGGAGGATGGATTGCTATTTTTTGGTATTAACAGGATCGAAGTGCCTGTGATAGCTTTGTTAAGTTCCCCACCAACCAAGAAGTAAGAGATGGCTCTAATTAGATCGTGTTTAATAATGTCCCAGGCAGCTCTAAAGAAAGTGCCATTAAAGCCGTCCGGACCAGGTGCGCTGTCCTTATTTAGGCCAAACACCACATTTTTCACTTCCTCTATGGTTAGGGGGGGTAGTAAATAGAAATCTCTCCTGTTCACCCAATAATTCTGGAATAATATTATCATTAATGGTAGGGAGGGATGAGGGGGCAGAGAAAAGCTCCTTGAAGTGGGCCTCAGCTAAAGAACCTATGTCCTGTTCATCTTCTAGGAGAATCCCTTCCTTATTTTTAATTTTGTGAATGTATATGTGGGACTGTTTCTGTTTAACCTGGGAATGGAAAAAGGCCGTATTCCGTTCCCCCTCTTTTAGCCATTTCAGCTGAGATTTTTGAGCCCAGAACTGCTCTTCCAAGCTTAAGGCTTGGTTGAGCTCTGCTGCCGCTCTTTGGAGTCTCTCTCTTGGGACAGGGCTAACAGAATCTAAGTCTTCAAGCCTTTTAAGGTCAAGTTCTGCTCTTTCTGTCCTATTAAAAATATTACCAAATTCTTGTTTGTTCCATTTAACTAATTCACCTTTGGCTCTTTTCATTTTTTCCGTAAGCACTCTAATGGGATCAGCTGCACACTCATTATTCCATGCAGTAGTAACTATCTCCAAAAAGTCTTTATGTTTAGTCCAGAAGTTTTGGAATCTAAAGCACTTAGTTTTCTCTATTTTAGGCCTAAGTTCCAGAACCATAGGTGCGTGATCAGAAGGGGATCTGCTTAGCAAGGAGATGTTAGATGAAAATTTGGAATCTAGCCATTTAACATTACAAAGGCCTCTATCTAGTTTTTTTCCAGATCCTTGCCTTACCTTTTCTATTGTTGCACCAAGTATAACTACTACCAATGGAGTTGATTTCAGATAAATTTTCAGAGTCAACAAAATCTGTGAGTTCTTGTATATCTCTAAATTGAAAAGCCTTCCCACCTTTTTTTCCTCTTGCCGAAGCATGCAATTCCAATCCCCCCTCATTAACCAAGGGAGGTCTAGCCCACTCATCTGGCTAAGGGAAGTCCAGAGATCCTTCCTCTTATTATGTGTACACTTAGCATAAACATTGGAAATCAAGACTTTATCTTTCAGCATAGGGTGTTCCATTGTCAGAGATATGTGTTGTCTACTGTTTACTATCATCTCACATTTTACAGGACTGCAGTAGAGGATCAATATGGAATTGTTATCATTAGTAATGACATGATCAAAATGCAATCTAAGCAGAATTTTATGGATCTGGTTTTGTTTAATGAATGGTTCTGCAATAGCCACCAGGTTAATATTTCTAGAATTAATAATGTTTTTCAGTTTCCTGAAATTAGGTTTTTTAAGGATACTTCTAATGTTCCAAAAAACTGCTCTGATCATTAAGCAAAACTAGATGTAGAGTACCTGAGTCCCTTTTTCTCAAGGCTCGCTGAGTAGGGGCTTGGTTGGGGAGCTTTTTCAGCTTGTCCTTTTGTAGTTGCCCTGGATTTCCTTTTTTCCTATTTTTGCTTCGAGATTCTTCTCCCTTGGTCCCCGTCTCCACATCTGGCAGAGCTGGGTCTCGCAGAGTCTGAGTTACTGAGAATAAGTCACATGAGTCATCAGACTCCTCTGTAGGGGACTCTACACCTTCTAAAGGCATCTTCTCTGCAGATTGGCTCCGGAGGATGGGTCTTGTGTCATGTACTTTATGGGAGCGTTCTCCTCCATCTTTCAGCATTGAATTCTCCTGATCAGGTATCTCATACACAAGGCTTGGCACCAATATATTTTCCTGCATAACATCTGTAGCCTTAGCTCTTTCAGAACTGATAGCTGCTAAAGAGGTATTGGAATCGTTCACCTGAGTGGAGGGAGTTGAATTAAGGACTTCAGTTGAGCTAGGGTCCTCAGGAGTCTGATTTCTTGGAGTTTCCTTCTCCACATTGGGACTATCGACTTGATCTTTAGGGGAGCATTCTGCTCCAATTTTCAGTACTGGTGGCCACGAGAACAGGGACTTCATTAATTGGCTCCAGAATTATTTCCTGTACAGCATCTATGTCTTTAGCTTTTTCAGAACTAATAATTATTGAAGAGTTATTGGAATCATTCACCTGAGTTAATTGAATTGGACTGAGTTCTGCAGTTGAGTTAGGATCCTCAATTGGACGACTTCCTGTTCTTTCCTTTTCCCCACAATGATATAAACCCTCATCATGCACCACTACCTTCCCAACTAAGTCAGAATGGGGGATTGTGTTCTCCTCAGAGGCTACCATCCTGGCATTCGAGGATTCTGGGATTTCAGTCTGCTCCACTCCATCCTGCACTATATTTTTTTGTTTCTCCCCAGTAGCAGCAGCAGTGAGACTGGAGTTTTGAGGCTTGTCATTGGCTACTTGCGAGGACTTTTTTGAACGATTAACTAGGATCCATTCTTGATTATTTTTTGGCTGAGGGATTGGGGTTGGGACTGGTTTCTGAGGTTTGATCCTTGGTTTGTTGGGTATGCATTGGCTCTGAGCATGACCCATCTTGCAGCAGGAAGTACAGTATAATGGTTTATGCTCCACCTCAATTTCCTGCCACCGTCCAGACTCCCTGCTTCCGATCCAGATCCGAGAGGGCTGAACCTTGACAACGTCCATTTCTACACACACTCGGGCTTCACTTGGCCTATGGAGATCCTCGGCACCAGCTGTTGCTAAGTCCATTTTCAATGGCTTTCCCATACATGAAGCAAGGGCAAACAGCTTCCTTTTCTCGAACAGGTGGAGTGGGAGGAGGGGAAACTTCAGCCAGAAAGGGGCTAGAGTTGGTTCTTTACCTGGATTGAAGTCCTTGGACCATCGAAAGATTCTTGCTTGGAATCCTGCAAATGTCCATGTCGATCTAAGCCAAATTCGTTGGAAGTCTTCCTCTAGCTGGAACTTGATGAGGATATGTCTATGGTCTAAAAGTCCAGTATGAACTTGACCTTTAAATGCTGCCATTAGGATTTCTTTTCTCATCACTGACATTGCAGGTCTGCCCCAGGAGAACTTTGCAACCACAGTATACTAGAATCTATCGGCCAAGCAATCCTCTTCTTCCGGCGTGATGAGTAGGGCTGGCTCGCCTTTAAAGCTGTCTAAAGTTGGGAGGTTTGTTTCAACAATGTCTGCAAAGGATACCTGAGTCGCCAGGTTGTTGCCACCTACTCCAACGGCATCTTTGAAAGTTTTAGGGTCAGGGGGTTTAACTGGATCCCCCATCTCCGATTGTTTCAATCAATGTTGTCTGAATCTTGCAATACCAGATCTAAATAATAGAGGGGAAATGTAGCTAGGGTGAATTAATGAGCTATGGCTGAGGTGCGATCCTTCGCTGTGAGGACGATGGAGTGTTGCTTCTGTCAGAGGTGGAAGCTCCGACAAAGCCGCTAGGGCGGAGGGTTGTGACCGTTGTCTCACAACGGTAAGAAAAGAGTTAGTGCAAAGGTATGAATGAATTCTAGTGATTTCTGAATAGATCTTGATGGCAATGGTTTTGCTTCTGTTGTTTGTATATAAATCTAATAAGATCTCAATCATTTGATTGATAAGGTTGTATGTCCATTGCCAATTTGACAATTTCACACAATCCTTCTGACATTAATGCATCTTGCTAGACTTGCATCACTAAATATCAACAATAGTTGATTCTGGCATGGATTGCTTCATCTCTGCAATAAATTTAAAAATGTATTAAATCAAATCATTCAAATGTGCAATTGAATATAGGTAAAAAAATATTTAATAAAAGAAATTAAATAAGAGACAATTAGAGGTTACCTTGTTCAAATTTTTCCAACTCCTCAATGTTTTCTTCCACATTAATAGGAGATTCATCTAAATGCATCCAATCTTGGGTACATATCAATGCTTGTACAATTTTAGGAGTTAAAGAACTCCTAAATGAATCAAGAACTCTTCCTCCAATACTAAAAGTAGATTCAGAAGCAACGGTAGAAATTGGAATGACTAAAACATCACGAGCAAGCAAAGACAATATTGGAAATGCTGGACTTTTTTTCTTCCACCAATCCAAAATGTTAAAGGTTGGACTCTCAAGCATAGATTTATCTTCTTTATCATCCTCAGTCAAATATATCTCCAATTCTGACTTGGCATCCCTATTTGCACTAGATATGCTTTTCTCTTTTTTAATGCAGCCAAGTTTTTTTCTTTAATTTTCATCAAAGGATCAACATCACTGTCATTACCAAATAACCTTGAAACTAAAGAAATGGAACCGGAAGACAAAGATGATGAAGATGAAATAGTCTTGAAATGTTGATCAGAATGGATTTTATACTCATTAAATAACTCAAACAATGCACTATTGACATTCTCAGCCATTTTTCTCCCTTCATCATCACCATACATATTGTAAAGAACAATGTCGCAATAATCAAATTTGCTTCTAGGATCAAATACACAAGCAACAAAAACCAACATATTAAACATTTCAACACTTCCCCAATATTTATCAAACTTTTCCTTCATCTTTGAAGCCATATTTCTAAAGTCATCATCTTCACTTGATATGCATTCTTTCAACACTCCATAAATGCCACAAATATCATCCAAGTAAGAATTTGCAGTAATATATTTTGTACCAGAAACTCTTAAAGTGAGAACATAGAAATGTCGAAGAAAAAAAAACCAATCTCTTTACATTCTCCCAATCCTAAGAACTTGGAACCACAGGTTTAGAGCCATGATTTTGAAGATCATCCCAATAAGAATCATCCTCCATTTCTAACCTATCAAAGGCTCTCTCATACATTTGTGCCACACTCAACATCAAATAAGTGGAATTCCATCTCGTTGGAATATCCAACCACAAAGATTTATTACATTCACATTTTTCTAACTCAACAAACCTCATAAACGTTTTCAACCTAGACGCTGATTGCCTAACATATTTAATTGCTGCCCTAATACTTTCAATTGATCCACCAAGGTCCTTTAAGCCATCTTGAACAATTAAATTCGTAATATGATCAATACACCTAACATGCATTCATTTTCCTTGTAAAACACATAGTCCTCCTCAATTGGCACACTTCTTTTTCAAATAATCAAGTGCAACATCATTAGAACTTGCATTGTCAACTGTAACAGTAAAGTCAATATTTATCAAACTTTTTCTTCATCTTTGAAGCCATATTTCTAAAGTCATATCTTCATTTGACATGCATTCTATCAACACTCCATAAATGCCACAAATATCATTCAAGTAAGAATTTGCAGTAACATATTTTTTACCAGAATCTCTTAAAGTGAGAACATAGAAATGTCGAAGAAAAACAACCAATCTCTTTACATTCTCCCAATCCTAAGAACTTGGAACCCCAAATTTAGAGCCATGATTTTGAAGATCATCCCGATAAGAATCATCCTCCATTTCTAACCTATCAAAGGCTCTCTCATACATTTGTGCCACACTCAACATCAAATAAGTGGAATTCCATCTCGTTGGAACATCTAAACACAAAGATTTGTTACATTCACATTTTTCTAACTCAGCAAACCTCATAAACATTTTCAACCTAGATAGTGATTGCCTAACATATTTAATTGCAGCCCTAATAATTTCAATTGATCCACCAAGGTCCTTTAAGCTATCTTGAACAATTAAATTCATAATATGAGCAATACACCTAACATGCATCTATTTTCCTTGTAAAACACATAGTCCTCCCCAATTGGCACACTTCTTTTTCAAATAATCAAGTACAACATCATTATAACTCGCATTGGCAACTGTAACAGTAAAAACATTGCGCAAACCCCAATCCACCAAACACAATTTAACAGCTACTCCAATATCTTGACCCTTATGACTTGATATAGGACAAAAATTTATCACCTTCTTCTGTAATTTCCAATTACTATCAATAAAATGAACAGTTAGACACATATAATTAATTCTTTGCAAAGATGTCCAAGTATCAGTTGTCAAACAAACCCTAACACTTTTATGTTTGATTTGACTCTTAAGTTTAGCTTTTTCATCAAGAAACAACTGATAACAATCTCTAGTCACTGTACTTCTAGATGGAATCACAAGTGCAGGCTGACATGCTTTCATACACCGTTTAAAACCCACATTTTCCACAAATTTAAATGGGAGCTCATCAATAATGATCATCTCAGCTATAGCTCTCCTAGCAACATGTTGATCGAGTCTCTATGCTAATAAATTAACCATTTCCTCCCCAGTTTCTTCATTTTTGGAAGAGTTGAATGCTAATTGACTTTGTGTTGAAACTTGGTTGGCAGGGTTTAATGGACAAGTTTTCATGTGAGTTAACAAAGTAGAAGTCCCACATGACTTGGATGCACAGTTATACTCTCTATTACAATAATTACATTTACACTTTTTTCTACCTTGAGCATCAATAAATTCGGAGAAATGTTGCCAAGCCACTGACCTCTTATGATATTCTCTGCGCTTTCCAGGACCCTTTAATGTGGTTGTGTCAGTGTTACTACTTCCCGTAGACCCTTGGCCTTCACCTTCAATATTTTGGCGAGCTTCCAATGTAGGATTATCCTCATTTGATTGAGACATCGTATTAAGTATTCACCACCTAATTTTTCAGCAAAACAGTCTAATAAGTAGCTAAAAACAAACTATAAACAAAGGTGTAAGCTAACAAGCAACAACCATAAATAATAATAGTATTAAAGAAGAGACATGGTATGACAGTCCCTGAAGTATATATCAAGTCAGCAATGTCATTTCCAAGTGTTTTTCTTTCTCTTTTACCAAAAGCTAGCCCCCAATATAACCGTAGTAGACTAAGAAATAGAAACTCCAACCAGCCAACAAAAAGGGAGTTTTCACCTTTTTTTTTCAAAATCCAACTAGATCTACTACATTTTTCCATGCTTTTCTGGGTTCCAAATCAGTAAAAATACAATATAGAAATCAGAAATCATCAACCAACCCTTTCACTGACAGCGCCACTATTGTGTTAGCAAAACAATCTACTGCTTTCACTTTAAAGGGATTTTGAAGCAAAATGAAAAACAATATAAAATACCAACCCCTAGAAAAATGCATTAACCCTAGAAACATACCAACCCCTCCCACCCCAAACTGATGTTTTCTTCCCTGTTTAAGAAGCATATAATAGTTCATTTACATAACTGACCCACATGTGGACTGATGTTCAAGCTAATCCAAGATTCATGAGTTTTCGATTTAATATGCAAATGAACTTTTTTCTTGAAGTGCCTCTTTAGAGTTCCAATGCAAACTAAAAGGAATATTTGATCACAACATACCTTTGCTCAGCACACAAACTTTTTAATTTATGTTCAATGTATATCATTACATTACAATAGCTAGATAGATAATTGTGGACAACATACAAAATATATCACTGAAATCCCACTTCAAACATCAATTATGATGCTTTTTTTTCACTTTGCCAGGAACAACACATATCTGATGCAGTGGAGCAAAATCCACTAACTTATACAGATCTTAAGGACATGAACAAATATTGTCTAGCAAAAGTAATTACATTTCTATACTTATTATTTATGTTAAATTTTGGTATTCTTATCTATGAAACTTTTGCACAATACAAAACAATCCATACGTTCCTAATAAGACACTTCAACTTGACCTACTATTGCAGTAGAAAGAATTCTAAATGCTTAAATCCCTACTCTGTACCACACACATGTCAATTGAGTAACCAACTCAAGCAATTAATACCGTTAAAGAGCATCACTCTAGTTTGCAACATTCTCCCTTCTTGTTTTGTGTGTTCTGAAACTGACATCTCATCCCTAAGCAAACTTCCACCAAAGAGCCAAAAATTCTGTTCAGAAAACAACCAAATCTCAAACCAAACCAACAAAATTGCTCTTTACTCTTCATAAGTTTCATCGTTACTTCATCAACCATACTTCTATCACATGAATCAAGAATCAAATTTTGGAACTCTCCCTTTAGTATATGCGAGATTCACTCATTTTATGTTTGCTGATAAGACTCACAATGTTAAAACTTCCAATTAAATAAACTCAAAGAAGCATAAAGCAAGAATCTTTCATCTAAGGAGCAATTATACTCCATTTTTATGAAATTATGAGCCAATATGCTTTAACAAATAATTTTAAAAAAAAAGCATCTTTACTTATTCTTTTTCTTGAATTTTAATAGTTCAACCAAAGAATCTTAACATCCTAACAAAGGGTCATCAAAATATAAGCTATTATAATTTTAGTCACATCACTTCTATGGTACTCCAAGAGCCAGAAATGATAGTTAGAAATGAAATAACTAAACAGTCAATAACAAAGTGTCTTCACAAAACATGAAGGGTCAGTTAAATTGCAGCCCCAACCTAAATTTTTAACATTCAATTGCAGCCCCAACCTACTTACTTGCTTAGTATCTAGTTGAGAAGAGTGGTAGGAGATGATAGATGAGATTGACAATTGGGTTGTAATTTTCTCGGTCGACCAAAGATTGAAGTCGCGATAAACAATTGATGAATTAGCTTTTAGGGGTTCAAGATTTTTTGGGGTAGCTCCGTAGATGTGGTGGTGGATTTGCTATTGCTTGTTGGTGTTGGTGTTCGTGAATCGTGGTGGTGGTGATCCTGGTGTAGACGTGCAGTGGTGCTTAGTGGTGGACTTGAAGTCTGAAGAGATGTCATCGTGTCGATTGTGAGCGAAGTTTTTATATTAGATTTAGGGTTTTCAATTATGTCTTTTAAGTTTTAAGTTGTATTATTATTATTATTATATATTTTATATTTGTAAAAATTATATTATATATATTGAATTCGGTTTTCGGTTCGGTTTTCGAATTGGAAGCTCAATTCCAAAACAGAATCATAAATCGGAATTCAAATTCGGTTTAAACTGAAAACTGAATTCGAATTTTTGAATTCGAATTCGATTTTTAAATTTTCGAATTGATTTTTGGTTTAAACCGAATATTGAACACCCCTATCAGTCGCCAGTCCTCTGTTTGGATCAAAATTACAGGGACACCCTTGATCTATACAACCGAACACAAACCCAAAGCTATTGATCCATGTGCTTAACAGGTTCATTACAAAATGCAACACTGGGGATCCTCTTTCAACTTTGTGGGAAAGATTACAAATTGCTTGGGCTCTCTATTTAGCTCAAGTTTATTCAAATATTATCTTGTGCTTTGAGAGTTGTAAGATTGTCATTGGTTGTGACGCTAAGGGAAAGTATTGATAAAAGATCAAGTGGAGTTGTACATAAAGCACTTCATAATGGTGACAATAATGGAACAAAATTTATAAGCAGAAATCTGGGAAAACTTTTGCCTGGTAAACAGCCAAGCCATATGAAAATTCTAGGTGAATCATGTTGTGCCCTTTAATGGCTTCTCTGCCAGAAAGCTACAACAAGTCCATTCAACATTCTAATGTATGGAAATGAACTGTCCTTTTTTAGTGTCTTGAACGTAAAAGAGAATTGACTTTCAATTTTCCAAAAAGAGAGGGAATAAATGTTGATTTTCTCTCTTTCCCAAGCTGTTGCCTTTTGTTATGCACGTATATGATTGTTGCCAAGCTTTTTAACTCAAAAAAAAGCCTTAAGGCATATTGGTTTTGTGGACAGATTTGTTTTGTTGATTTTGTATATTTGACTTTATAGCTTTGAATTTAATTGGTTATCATCATAACCCCATTTGTTGGTATTAAATGAAAGGGCTAAATCTTCCATAGTTTGCTAGTGCAGTGGTGATATTACAAAATGGCAGAACATCAATTTTCGTAAATCACTTTTTTGGGTTTGAATTTTTGAAAGAATTGTGTGGAATAAATAAATGTATTAAAAGGAATAAAAATAGATATGGGTTTATAATAGGCTAGTCATATAACCTAACAAATAAATATCCTAACTCTAAATATGTAGCACTTGGAAGCAAGGGGTTGAATTCCACAGAGATGGGGATCTTGTTAAGAGTTCGTGTCTAGTACGCAGAGTAGTGAAATATGCCACTAATAAAAGAAAACAAGATAAAATACAATGAGATTAAACCAACACTAAAGTCTACGTAATTGATCTAGGACTTTAGCTTCAAAATTAGGGAGTAGAAATCAAGTAGATAAGCGTATCATTGAAATTTAGGCTTAGGTTTTTCAATCATTTGTAGCATTGGTGATTCATGTGATAACTTGTTGAATATGGTTTAATGTTGTGTCATTGAAATTTGGTGTCTAAGTCTATAACTGGACCAAACTCAACCACAATTAATCAATCAATCAAGCCAATTAATTTTATGTCATTGCAAATCCACAACTTCCAAGCCAAGTCCCCCAACTAAGTTGTCATGCTAGTCTAGACTTGGTTTCTATATGCTTAGGGCTAATTCATGGAATAGACTCAATCAACATTATCATAGACAAAAAGGACTCTTCATCACAACATGCAATGGATTAATATTCTACTCACAACATTACCTAATTCTCACTTTCAAGTCAAGAATATTGCACAAGAAATGTGACCTTAAAATCAAGCTTATGAAACATATAACCAAGCCCATAACATTTTATCACCATACAAACAAATTATCAAAAGCCCATAGCTTAATTTCAAAGACACCAAAAAATTTAGCCCACCATGGCTAATTAGAGCAAATCCAAATGGTAAATTAAGCAATGAATTTAGCAAGAAAATGCAAAGGAAGAGACAACCCAAGATAAGGAGACTTCCCAAATGTTGATTCCAAGCTAAAGGTCCAAGATTCCCTTTGATTTCCACTCCAATTAGCCAAGAGTTACAAGAATTCTCTCCCAAGAAATGAAAACATCACGAACACACACTAAAAGTGTGTTCTTGTGAGCTATTGCTAAATGTGTCCTAGATACCTAATTTAGTCCTTAAGAATTCTTAAATAGTTAATGAAATGGCTAAAAATCAATAATTATGTAAAATACCCCGCTTATTCTAAAATAGGGTCTGAAATGCAATTTCTAAAAGTGTTGGTCACGCAGCCACTGTTTTTCAGAATTTTAGACAGCACACTTAGATGATATTGGGAAGTGGTTTTGAATGTCTTCTGTGCAGCACTGGGCGTTTTGGTCTTCATAAGACTTTTAGTCCTGCCTGTTGGCTTTCTAATGCATTAAAAATCATTGACTTTTTAGTTTAGGAACAAAGGTTATGAACATTCTCCCAAACTGTGATATAGGCTTCTGATTTTCCAAATTCTTTGGTATATGTTGACTTGAGCCTCAAATTCAACCTTTTTACCAGCTAATTTGGGAGTAATTTCAAACATAAGAGTTTTAGTACTCTTATAGATATTTCCAAAACTTCCAATAACTCTTCTTTTTGTTAAGTAGAAGCTGAGATACGCTCGTTTGAAGTTTGCTTTCTGTTCTGCCCAGTTTTGCCTTGCACTCCCATCTTTGCTTATTTGTGTCATCTTGTATTTGGTAATCCGAATTGAGTAATTTTTGTTTCTTTTTCCCAATTTTTCACATCAAATCTGGATTTTGATTTTTTAGCCTCATTGAACTTAAAATTCTGCATTTATTCCAAAAACAACACATAAACAACAATAAAATCCTCAAAGACAAGCATAAACTTAAGTAAACGAGGGGGTAAAAATAGGTATTTTTAGCCCCGATCAATCCCCCACACTTAAAGTTTTGCTCATCCTCAAGTAATCAAAACAAAAGAGAACTAAGCATAACACATAACACATAACTTGGTTGGCCACTTGCAAAGATAACATCCCATACATTTCAAGTGACCAATGAGTTTTGTGTGCCTTATTTCAAAAAACTTATTTGACATTTTTGGAAAGGATATATTCAATGCTTCATAATAGTTGTTTAGGCTAAGTAGTACTCACTTAATACTCGAACACATTTATGTGTGTAGTGTGCAATGGGTTCCATATGGTCAAAATTTATTGATAAGTTGATTTTATACCAATTTATATGTGTTATTTCACTTAGTTTTTGCCTCGTCTTTCATGCAATTGTGTAGTGTTTTGTGTCATGTTGTGCCTTAATGTGGTTTACAACTTGATGTGCTAAAATGAAGAAAAAGACTAAAAATGTAGATTAAAAGAGACAAATGTGTGTTCGAGGTTAAAGAACAAGAAAAGATTCAGAAAGGATTGGAATAGTGCCTTAATAGGATTGCTTTTGTGTTTGGGCAGACTTTTTGTGTACTTCATTTGAGTATATCATTCTCACTAATAATCCAAATGAAGAGATCTTGGAGGTTCTGGAAAGCTCCTTGAGTGTACTTCAATTCTTATGTTTTAACATTCTCCTAATTGTGTGTGTATGTATGAGAAACAGGGGAATCTTTATAATTGCTACTTTCAGGTTTTTCAGTGTTGAGCTCACCGCCACAGTTTGGTAGATTGTTAATATCGTGAGGTCCGAACCTCCAATGATGCTGATTCTTGAACCTATGGAAAGCCAAGAGAAAGATAAAAAACTCTTATGTTTACCACAAAGTCCAAATCACAACGTATCAGGGCCATAATTCGGTTCCAAGGTGACGGGCTGCGCGGCACATACACACACAGCGCACGCTGCGCGCGCGAGCGCGCTCAGACCTCGCACACGCTGAGGGCTTGCGCGTGGCTGCAGCACACGCTGAGCGAGCATGCGCACAGTAGCAGCACATCGCCGCACGTGCTCGCGTGCGACTACAGCACACAGTCACGCACAAGAACATGCCAAAATCAAGCCGGCCAGCCTTGTACAGTGCCGCGCCGGCAGCACGCCACGTCCGCGTGCACTGAGCTCGGGCACACGCGCGCAGCACCGCACGCGCCCGCCTACGCCGCACAGCACAGCGCCCATACGCACGTGCCAGCGACCATGCGCGCCCATCAGAGGCCATGCCAGCGCCTATGCCAACGTGCAGCAACCATGCCGAGGGAACCTCTGCCGTGCCATGCCGACGTTCCGAGCCAACAGAACGACAGAACGACCGAGTTCAACAAGTCTTGTTCGTTGGAGGTTTGCCAAGCTAAGCATGACTTCAAGGATGATGTCAAGCCAAGGGTGACTTCATGGGTGATTTCAAGCCGAGGGTGACATCAACGGTAATGGAATGATGACTTCAACGGGTGATAGAGGCAATGATGCAATCTCCTAGCTTACGTGTAATAGAATGTTTTAGAATCATGTAATAGTTTATAGAATATGTACACATATCCCCCTTAGGAATAGTGTTGGGACACTTGTTCCTACTTAGTCATCATTCCTTCTATAAGCTTGCCAAGTGTCTTTGGCATGCCAAGCCACTTGCCACCAACCTTGCCAAGGTCTTGCCTTTATAAGGAAGACTTGGTGGGAGAAAAAGGTTGATAGTCATTTCATTTTCATTTCCTACTTGTAAGCAATACTTGTAAGATTTGAGAGCTTGTATTCAAAGTGTGAATAAAGCAATTTTGGCCCAACTCTTGTGTGCTTTTGCCTTAAGCTTATTTCTCAAACGTGTTCTCTTGTTTCACCAAACGTTTTGGGTTGGTTCTTGGGCACTTGGAGGCTGACTTAGCCGTTTGGAACGACTAAGGCCGCACGGTACGTTTAGGGAAACGTTAGGGCCGTGACAGTTGGTATCAGAGCCCATCGTTTAAGATGGCTTCACAATCCACAACCGAAGGTGATCATGTTTCAAAGGAACCCGAGAGAAGCACAAGAGGGACTCGTTCTAGGAGAGACAAGTCCGTTCAGCCAGGAGATCCGATGGCAGACTTTGAACGACGGCTAGCCAAGTTAGAGTTAGCCATGGCCGACCGATTTGATGAAGAGGGGCAGCGTATTGAGGAGCTCGAGTCAAGGGACGATGGGTTCCGCGAGGTGATACACAGCACCGTTCTGTTCATCCGAGGCGAGATGGAAGAAACCATAAATTCTTTGTCGGCTAAGTTTGAGGCTCAGCTTGCCGAGTTGAGTGGGTCGCTAAGGGAAACGATGGCAAATGAGGTAGCTGCTCTACAAGAGGAGCTCAACGTTACAAAGGCTGATCTAGCCCTTTGTAAGGTTGCCTTAGCCCAAGGAGGAGCTGGAGGCCAACCAAGGGTCGAAGTGCCAAGACCGAAGTTCTTCAACGGATCGAGGAATGCCCGGGAGTTAGAGAACTTTCTGTGGGGTCTAGAAAGATATTTCGACGCCAGTGGCATAACGGACGATGCCACTAAAATCAAGACCGCACCACTCTACCTTGTCGACACAGCAATGGTTTGGTGGAGAAGACGGCTTGGGGATATCGAACGTGGGACGTGCACGATGGGAACGTGGAACGATTTTCGTCGTGAGATCAAGCGTCAGTTCTATCCCGACAATGTAGAGCACGAAGCCAGGACAAAGCTTCGCCAACTCGCACATAAAGGCACCATAAGGGAGTATGTGAAGGAGTTCACCGAGTTGATTTTGGAGATCCCCAACATGTCTGAGAAGGACACTCTCTTTGCCTTTACTGATGGCTTGCAACCGTGGGCAAGGACAGAGCTTCAGCGCCGCTGTGTGCAAGATTTGACATCAGCTATTGCCACAGCTGAGAGCCTTGTTGAGCTTAGAAAGCCAACCGAGACAAGGACCGAGGGACCGAAGAAGCAATCTCCAAAAGGAAATTGGCAACCCAACAAAGCCAAAGATGGGGGAGGATAACCGAGCCAATCGAAAGAAGGGGCGTCCAAGCCATAACACAAGCCAACCTTCCAAAAGAAGTGGGAGAAGAGTGGGGACAAACCGACTAAGGCTATCAGTTGTTTCCTTTGTGAAGGGCCTCATTATGCAAGGGATTGCCCAAGGAGAGAAAAGCTTTCGGTGGTCACACATGAGGAGGAAGCGGGGCCTTCTCAAACCAACGTCGGTTCATTGCGTTTATTGGCCGCTGCCAAGGCCAATGAACAATAGCAACCAAAGCGGGGACGTATGATTGTAGAGGCCGCAATCAATAACATAAAAGTAAGGGCCTTGGTTAATACCGGTGCCGATTCCAACTACTTTGAAGCAAAGGAAGCCGTCAGGTTGGGAGTTTGCTACAAGGAGGAACGAGGTTGGCTCAAGACCGTCAACTCTGAGCCGATTCCTATTCATGTAGTGGCACTGGGCATACAAGTTCATTTGGCAGATTAGCATGGATTGGTGGACTTCACCGTGGTTCAAATAGATGATCACTCCATTATTCTGGGCATGGAGTTTTTGGACCAAGTGAAGGCCGTGCCATGGCCATTCAAGAACATAATGCATATCTTGGAGGGTGACCAGCCATACATTGTGCCCGACATACGGGAGTACAAGCCGGGGCATGCACTTTCTGCATTTCAGCTCACAAAGGGACTCAAGAAAAATGAGCCAACCTTTGTGGCTGCCCTCAAGGAGGATCAGGTGGAAACTTGCCTTGAGGTCATTCCAGCAACAATCCTTGACGTTCTGGATGCGTTCAAGGATATTTTTCCCAACAGTCTACCCAAGAGACTTCCACCGAAGCGAGACGTCGACCACCGGATCGAGCTCATTGAAAGGGCCAAACCACCTGCGGAGGCAATTAAAGGAGCTGCTTGAAGCTGGACAGATGAGGTCGTCCAAAGCACCGTTCGGCGCACCGACTTTATTTTAGAAGAAGCATGATGGTTCTCTTCGTATGTGTATTGACTACCGGGCGCTCAACAAGATTACCGTCAAGAACAAGTACCTGATTCCACTTATTGCTGACTTGTTTGATCAACTTGGGAATGCCAAGTGGTATACAAAGATGGACCTGAGATCGGGCTACTATCAAGTCAGAATTGCCGAAGGGGACGAGGAGAAAACGACCGTAGTAACTCGCTATGGTTCGTTTGAGTTTTTGGTCATGCCTTTCGGACTCACCAACGCACCAGCCACCTTTTCAACCTTGATGAACAAAGTGTTTCAACCGTTCCTGGATCGGTTCGTGGTGGTATACTTGGATGATATTGTGGTCTACAGTTAGACTCTTGAAAATCATGCCAAGCATTTGCAACAAAGTTTCCAAACACTACGGGGAAATGAGTTGTATGTGAAGAAGGAGAAGTGCACATTTGCCATGCAAGAGGTGACTTTCCTTGGCCACATTGTTGGAGAAGGCCGAATTCGCATGGACCCTGCCATGATCGAGGCCATTCAAGCCTGGGAGCCACCGACAAAGGTTACCGAGCTTCGGTCATTTCTTGGTTTAGCCAACTATTACCGGCGATTCATTAATGGATACTCTGCCATATGTACTCCCTTGACCGACTTGTTGAAGAAAGTCAATGTGTGGACTTGGGATGGGAAGTGCCAACATGCCTTTGAGACATTGAAGGAAGCCGTTGTGAAGGAACTGGTTTTGGCACTGCCCGACCACACAAAGACTTTTGAAGTTCAGACGGATGCTTCGGACTTTGCCATTGAGGGAATTCTTATGCAAGAAGAACACCCCATTGCCTTTCAAAGCCGCAAGCTCAACGACACTGAGAAACGCTACACGGTTCAAGAAAAGGAGATGACCGCTGTAGTTCATTGTCTGCGTCTTTGGAGGCACTACTTGCTAGGAACAAAGTTAGTTGTCAAGACCGATAACGTTGCCACGAGCTACTTCTTGACTCAGAAGAAGATCACACCGAAGCAAGCTAGATGGCAAGACTTCCTAGCTGAGTTCGACTTTATCATGGAGTACAAGTCTCGCAAGGCCAACCTAGTGGCCGATGCCTTAAGTCGCAAAGCCGAGTTTGCATCGATCAGCCAAGCGAGGAGCGCAATGCTTGGTCAAATCAAGGAAGGACTTGAGCATGATCCTACAACTAAAAGTTTGATGGAGTTGGCTCGTGAGGGAAAAACGCGCCGCTTTTGGTTAAATGACGGCATGCTCTTTACAATCGGGAGCCGAGTCTATGTGCCACGATGGGTGAATTTGAGGAAGAAAATTCTAAAGGAATGCCATGATTCCAAATGGGCGGGACATCCGGGACAAGCAAGGACTCAAGCTCTTGTTGAAGAGTCTTATTATTGGCCACGAATGAGGGACGATGTCGAGTTGTACGTGCGGATGTGCCTTGTTTGACAACAAGACAAGGTTGAGCAAACACGACCGGGAGGTCTCTTAGAGCCGTTGCCAATACCATCGAGACCATGGGAAAGTGTCTCTATAGATTTCATCACTTGCTTGCCTAAGTCTGAGGGGTGTTGCACCACTATCGTGATCGTGGATCGTTTCTCTAAGTATGGCGTCTTTATCCCAGCCATGAAGGAAAGCTCAGCCGAGGAGACGACAAGGCTATTCTTCAAGCACTTAGTGAAATATTGGGGCATTCCATCAACCATCGTTAGTGATCGAGACCCACGGTTCACCGGCCGATTTTGGAAGGAGTTGTTCAAAAGCATGGGTTCAGACCTTAATTTCTCTTCTTCATTTCATCCTAAAATTGATGGGCAAACGGAGAGGTGAATGCCTTGTTGGAGATTTATTTGAGACATTATGTTAGGGCAAACCAACGAGATTGGGCTAAGCTTCTAGACATTGCCCAATTCTCTTATAATCTCCACAAGTCCGAGGCAACAAACGCTACTCCGTTCGAGCTTGCAACGAGGCAACAACCGACGACTCCGGCTAGCGTGGCAACCGGCTACACGGGCACTAGTCCGGCTGCCTACAAGTTTGCTAAAGGATGGCACGAGAAGACGGAGCTTGCTCGTGCATCACTTCAATGCGAGGCTAAGAAGATGAAGAAGTGGGCTGACAAGAAGCGACGCCATGTGGAGTTTGAAGAATGAGACTTAGTCATGGTGAAGCTCTTGCCACACTTAGCCAAGGCGTTTAAACGTCTTCACAAGAGCTTAGTGAGACGTTATGAAGGGCCATTTCGCGTGGTTCGAAGAATCGGCATGGTTGCCTATCATATTGACTTGCCAAGCAAGCTAAAGACTCATCCCGTGCTCCATGTTAGCCTACTAAAGCCCTACCATGGAGATTTAGAGGATCCAAGCCGAGGTGAGCCAAAAAGGGCGCCAACGGCAATCTACACCAGGCATGAAAGTGAGTTAGAGTCTATCTTGGCCAAATGAGTTGTTCCAAGGAGAGGGCTAAACCCAAGCTATGTGGAATACTTGGTCGTTTGGACGGGGCAACCGATGAGTGAAGCAAGTTGGGAAAGGGAAGATTCTTTGTGGCAATTTCATGAGCAAATAGCCAACTTCAACGTTGCTTCAACTAGCCAAAACGGTGGGACGGAAGGGCCAAAGCATCGGGTTATAGCGAGTCTTAGGCCGGAAGGGTCACCTGCTTGCTTCCCTTAATAGTGCATTAGGGGAAAAATCAAAAGTGACAGTGTAGGAGTAAGCTGAAAAACATTTTCCTTTTCTGGAAAGTTCACTGTAGCGCGTCACTGTAGCACTTCTATTTTTGGAAAGTTTAATGTAGCAATGCTGAAACTTCCACAACATCACTTAAGGCATTTGGGGAACAACTTGGGCACCGAAACGGGCAACGGGGGCATCGCCAAACTAGGTAGGGGGACGCCCAAGAACATGCCAAAATCAAGCCGGCCATCCTTGTACGGTGTCGCGCACGCAGCAAACCACGTCCTCGCGCGCAGCACCACCCGCGCCCGCGCGCACGCGCTCCCCCAGCGTTCGTGCACGCCGCATAACCCAGCGACCATGCGCGCGCCCCAGCGCCCAATCAGCGGCCATGCCAGCGTGCAACAATCATGCCGAGGGAACCTCTACCGTGCCATACCGACGTGCCGAGCTGACAGAACGACCGAATTGCCGAACCGACGGACCGAGTTCAACAAGTATTGTTCCTTGGAGGTTTGCCAAGCTAAGCATGACTTCAAGGATGATGTCAAGCCAAGGGTGACTTCATGGGTGATGTCAAGCCGAGGGTGACATCAACGGTGATGGAACGATGACTTCAACAGGTGATATAGGCAATGATGCAACCTCCCAGCTTATGTGTAATAGAATGTTTTAGAATCATGTAAAAGTTTATAGTATATGTACACATACCCCCTTAGGAATAGTGTTGGGACACTTGTTCCTACTAAGTCATCATTCCACCAACCTTGCCAAGGTTTTGCCTATATAAGGAAGACTTGGTGGGAGAAAAAGGTTGATGACCATTTCATTTTCATTTCCTACTTGTAAGCATATACTTCTAAGATTTGAGAGCTTGTATTCAAAGTGTGAATAAAGCAATTTTGGCCCAACTCTTGTGTGCATTTGCCTTAAGCTTATTTCTCAAACGTGTTCTCTTGTTTCACCAAACGTTTTAAGTTGGTTCTTGGGCAATTGGAGGCTGACTTAGCCATTTGGAACGATAAGGCCGCACGGTATGTTTAGGGAAACATTAGGGCCGTGACAACACACTGCGCGCGTCCATGCGCGCAGCTTCTGCCACTCCAGCACACTCATGCACATCACAGCACACACATGGGCACTTCACAGCACAAGCAGTGCACACACTTTATGCATTTTACAGCATACTTCATAGCACAAACATGCACACAACTACAACCCTTCATGCACTACACTCTTGACACTACTTCACACAAGCACAACACTACGCTAGCATAAACCTAGAACGCACACATGCACACGAGCACACTAAGAAATTCCATGGTGCGACCATTTCAGGTAGCCGCACCCTGGAAAGACTTCTACGGTGCGGCCATTTCATGCAGTCGCACCATGGAAGCAAATGAATGGTGCGGCCATTTCAGGTGGCCGCACTATGAAAGGAGATTACACGGTGCGGCCATTTCAGGCGGCAGCACCGTGAATTGTTTAGTGTTTTTGGGCTGAATTTTGGCTAAGTATGGAATTTGCTTTGTGTGCAGGTGTTGATGAAAACGTGATTGCTGAGGGCTCAAAGACGTGGGAAGCTTGATGAAGGCATGAGGGTCCAAGGCTCAGAAGCGTGAAGGGATGATTGTGCACGATCCATGTTCGGTTCTTTACTACACATAGTGGCGCTCTTGTAGATGAGTGTTAGGTTACATTTGCGTATTGTTTACGTTGTTTTTTTGTAACTTCTATATACAGAGGATTTAGTCAACATTTTGTGGGAGAGATCATTCTAGATAGAAAGCAGAATTTTGATTTGAGAGCGGGAATTTTCTCTCTCTAGGAACTTTCTCTCACTAGAATTTCTCTCTCTAGAAATAGGACTCCGTTTTCGATTCTGATCGAGGATTTGCTCCGATCATTGTAATTCTCATATCAATTAAGGAGGAAAATCGTGTTTCTCTTGTGAATTGGAAGCTCTTGAAGCAATTCAATTGGTAAACACTTTCCATTTAATGAAAATGAACTGTTTTGAGTTGCAATTTGATGTTCGTGAATTGAGAATGGAGTTCTGTGGCTAAGTTTCTTATGTTTTAGGGTTCTAACCGGATAAATGTATAATTAGACTATGCAATTGACACAATTTCTTAAGAATGAAATCATATGTGATTTTAATGCTTGAATCTTGTTGAGTTTCATGAATTCGCACTTTTATTAAATGAATTGAACTTTGATTGTGGTCGCCATGCTGAGTTGACGCGAGGTTCACCAATATATGTGAGAATTGTATGAAACGAGGACTAAATGTATGATTGGTGAGTCTTCCCCTTGCTTTGCCTGATCATGATCTGAGATGTGGTCGCCATGCCGGTGGAGAATTATTGAATTGTTAGGAACAAGTGAGAAGAAACTCTCTGGAGTAAGCGAACACTCTAGGACCTAGGTCAGGCCTCGCCATGGGATACCTTAGGATTTGCATGCTAGATTCGCTAACCTTGGAGAGTTGAGACATTGCGGTATGCATCCGCCACTCTTAGGCCTCGCCATGGTAAAGAGTGACGTTAGGGAGGGTAGAAGGCAATGCGGTCGCCATGCTGATTGCAGGCTAGTCTCCTAGACAATTGTGATCTCCTCGTTGTGTTACTTGTGTGTTAAGAGCATTGCAATCGTGGTCTAATGTGCATTCAACCGGTGGAAGAACTCTAGAACATCCACTCTCTTCCTGTTTTTATACTTTATTTGCTGCACTTGATACTTTACTAGTTAGTGTTGTGTTTTAGTTCTCTTTGTGACATTCCGTGAGCAAAAATTGAATTCAAGAATCCACTCCCTTCCCTGTGGATACGATCCCTACCACCGCTACTATATTAGTGAATAGGGTAAAATTGTGCAATTACGCGACACGCTTGTCAATTTTTGGCACCGTTACCAGGGAAGGTACGATTTATTGAATTTGGATTTGCTCTGTTTTATTTTCTTTTCCTTTGTGTAGCTTAGTAGTTTTGTTATGTTTCATAGTTGTTTTTGTTTTTTTGATTTGTTCTGTCTATTGTGGTGTATTTGTGGCCAGTGTAGGATACTTGAACTCAATTGAAAAAGGATATTGCACACTATAAGCACCCGAGATGTCTAGGTGGTATGGGGACTTTGAAGAGCCTCATTATGATTACGCACCAGATTAGATGGTTGACACACGATAAACACCTAGAACATTTGGGACTGCTCTCCACCATCATATGAGGAGCAATGGCATAATCAAGCACAAAGCAGTAAGCTGTATGACATGCTTTCTCAACTTTTGGAAAGACTTGATAGAAACTCGCAAAATGAAGAAATGAGATTTTCTCAAGAAGAGTTTTCAAGAGGCCAACAAAGGAGTACTCAACTAGATGCATTATGCAATGTGAGAGAACAAAGTGAGCTACCAAGTCAATATGAACCATGTTATCCACAAGGTACACCTCTAATTTCTAGAATACCAACTCCTGAGGAATATCATTTTGAAATGCAAGCTAATGTTGAACGTGGCGAAAATTATCCTTGGGAGGTGGAATCTACAAATGTTGAGGTTGTCTCACAAAAATGCATTGTTGAAAAACCTTTTTGGCATGAGTCAAATTTTAGCTTTTTTAGTGAGGATGAGGTCTCTAATGATGAGTTTGATATTGATGCATTTAGGGCCATATGCTTTCTTAGTGAAAAGATGGGAAATGTGTCAAATTCTGAGTCTTGCATGAATTTCATGGAATTTCATGAGTCAGATGATGTTGACAACCAGTCATTAGAGTCTTCTCCTTTTGACAGCTTTGTGAATTATACAGAGACACTTCTTGATGATCATTGTGATATCATGAATGAGGTTAATGTTGCAATGGCTATTTAAAATGTCAACACATTGCTTGAAACCCTTGTTGAGGTACCAACTCTTAAAATGCTGATTGAATCTAAATGTCTAAATGTGGACTCACAAGAAGTACAAAATGAGATACTCTTGTTAATTGATGATAATGCTTTTTGTGTTGTTGACAAAGAAAAGCCTCAAGAATTTTCACATGTTAGTCTAGATGATGAAAATGTGAAAATTTTTAACGAAATTGTTAATATTGTGGAAAATTGCTTTATTGATACATCTATTTTCGAAATTACTGATGGGTTTGTTGAGACCATGGATGTATAACTCTTGGTTGAGCCTTGCAGGATTAAAGTGGCTAGTGTGGTGGGAGAAGTAAATGATGGGCCTAGTATGGTGGAAGAGGTGAATGGTGTGCCTCCAATGGTAGAAGAATTAAATGAGGTGCCTCTCATGGGGGAGCCTCAATGATACAAAGTGAAATTTATAGAGGTTGATCCCCATGTGTTTGAGATTACTCATCTCATTGGAAAAATTTCATAAGTGCCTTATAGGAGGAAGAAGAGTATTTATGAAAGAGCATTTTTCTGGTATAGAGATGGGTACTCCAAATCTTGAAGAAGAATGCTTAATGGATAAAGTCTAGCTGGAGACTTAAGAAACCCAGAACTATTTTTTTCTCACATTGCTTTGAATAAAGTATTTTGGGTAAACTAGTTATTCATGTTTTCTTGCATTTTGTTATACTCATTAAACAACTCATGTTGTCAGGACAAGCAAATGAAAGAAGTTGCAAGGAGAATAGGCTATGCACACATGAGGCTAAATGTGGGGAAGTGGTGCCATGGACCACTTCCGTGCTGCACTCAATCACTTTGTTTTACATTTCAAGCATAAATTGTGCATGTTCCATTTAGTGTTACCAGTTGCATATTTTTACACCACCATGACCCCTGGTCTTGGTGCGACACTTTGCTTGTATATAACCTTCATGTCATGTCTTTCCTTACATCAACATGGAGTGTGCTTGAGTGAGTAATTTCTAATAAGCTTGGTTTCACCATGTGCAGGATATGTTTCATGCGGGAGAACACTATAGACAAAGACATTTCACCAAGCAAACATTGGATTTCATGGCATATACACATTAGGGAGCTCCTAAACTTATATTTACTTTACATTGAGGACAATGTAAGTTTTAAGTATGGGGGAGGGAATGTTTGCTTTGGTTTGTGTCTTTTGGTACTTTATGTGCTCACTTTCTTTCATGAATGAAATGTTTTATGCTATGTGATGCGAAGCATGTTACTTTTTAGTTTTGTGGTGTTATTTTGAGCTTTTGCATGTTATATCCCGTATATGTTGTGCTCTTCACTTTTTGTGTACGTGTTAAACTTTTTGCAACTTTTGGAAGTTTTTGTGAATAAGTGATGTCCTTGAACACAAGTTAGCTGTAGTTGTCATTTCTGTGGGGAAATTTGTCTGTCCATGGAATTTTTGAAGTGTTGAGTGTTGTTGTTTTGGTTGGTTAGTGTTTTTAAGTTTTTTTTAGGAGTGTGATTGTGTCCTAATAGAATGTAATGTGTGAAATGAACTGAAAAGAGGTGTAGTGATAGTGTGGGCAATGAAATGTATGAAACGAAGTATCACTTTGTATTTGAACTTGTGCTCTTCTGTTAGCTATGTTTAACCTCTGGTTCATCAAATTTCTATGTTATTGCATGCGAAAATATTTTTCAATTCCGGTTCTAAATTTGAAAGAAATTGGCATGTTTTTTTGGCCAAGGCATGATGTTAAAGTAAGATAGATATGCCATGCAAACTATTCAATGACATAGGAGGTAATTTGGCCTGAGTTGTTCTTTGTGATGCATCTCCTTGAAATTTTAGTGTTCTTGCATATATAGTCCCTTAAAGACACATATGAACTAGTGGTTACACAAGAAAGGATTTGGTGGAAAAAGCCTTTGGCATCTGGGAATGAAAAGCCGTAAGACCCTGGCATGCATATTTGGGAAAAACAGCCATAAAACCCAGGCGGAATGTGGGAAAAAAGAGCCACAAAATCATACACCAATGTGTTTGACAAAAGAAAGCACCAAAGTGCAATTTGAATGTAAATGATCTAATAGAAGCACCAATGTGCGCCATTGATCTTGTGTGCTAGTTGTTCCTATGTGTGGATAAAGAGATTGATATGCGGTGAATCGTAAGATAGAATAAAAAGTGTTATGCATACATAAAGAGCACTGAGCCAGTATTCCTCAGCACACACTTGCACGTATGACATTTTGGTTTTTATTCATTGTGCCTTGGTTGACAATGTGTGTTGAAATCTAACAATTTGGAATTGGGAAACGTTTGAGAGTTTTTGTGTTAAAAATATTTTGGTGAACTTAGAGATGGACTTAGTAAACAAGGGAGTAACGGTTTGAATGTGAGTGACTAACATGAGAAGTGTGAGTTTGCTTGAGGGCAGGGAAGAGTTGTGTAAGTGTGATGTTGTGTCATTTCTTGAGGGCAACCAAGAGTTCAAGTGTGGGGGAATTTGATAAGTTGGTTTTATACCAATTTATATGTGTTATTTCACTTAGCTTTTGCCTTGTCTTTTATGCAATTGTGTAGTGTTTTGTGTCATGTTGTGCCTTAATGTGGTTTACAACTTGATGTGCTATAATGAAGAAAAAGACCAAAAATATTGATTAAAAGAGACAAATGTGTGTTCGAGGTTAAAGAACAAGAAAAGATTCAGAGAGGATTGGAAGAGTGCCTTAATAGGATTGCTTTTGTGTTTGGGCAGAATCGTTGTGTACTTCATTTTAGTGTATCGTTCTCAATAATAATCCAAATGAAGAGATCTTGAAGGTTCTGGAAAGCTCTTTGAGTTTACTTCAATTCTTATGTTTTAACTTTCTCCTAATTGTGTGTGTATGTATGAGAAAATGGGGAATCTTTATGATTGCTACTTTCAGGTTTTTCAGTGTTGAGCTCACCGCCACAGTTTGGTAGATTGTTAATATCTTGAGCTCCAGACCTCCAATGATATGCTAATTCTTGAACATATGGAAAGCCAAGAGAAAGATCGAAAACTCTTATGTTTACCACAAAGTCCAAATCCCAACGCATCAAGGCCATAATTCGGTTGCAAGGTGACGGGCTGCGCACACATCGCGCGTAGCTGTCGCACACAGCCGCGGGAAGACCTCACACATGCTGCGCGCGCATGCGCACAGCAGCAGCACATTGCCACGCACACTCGCGCGCGGCTGCAGCACATGCTGTGCGCGCCCATGCGCGCAGCTTTCGCCACTCCAACACACTCATGCACATCACAGCACACACATGGGCACTTCACAGCACAAGCAGTGCACACACTTCATGCATTTCATAGCATACTTCATAGCACACACATGCACACAACTACAACCCTTCATGCACTACACTCTTGCCACTACTTCACACAAGCACAACACTACACTAGCATAAACCAAGCATGCACACATGCACACGAGCACACTAAGAAATTCCATGATGCGGCCATTTCTGGCAGCCGCACCATGAAAAGACTTCTACGGTGCGGGCATTTCATGCAGCCGCACCATGGAAGCAAATGAATGGTACGGCCATTTCAGGCGGCCACACCATGAAAGGAGATTACACGGTGCGGCCATTTCAGGCGGCAGCACCGTGAATTTTTAAGTGTTTTTGGGCTGAATTTTGGCTAAGTATGGAATTTGCTTTGTGTGCAGGTGTTGATGAAAACGTGATTGCTGAGGGCTCAAAGACGTGGGAAGCTTGATGAAGGCTTGAGGGCCCAAGGCTCAGAAGCGTGAAGGGATGATTGTCCACGATCTATGTTTGGTTCTTTACTATACACAGTGGCGCTCTTGTAGATGAGTGTTAGGTTACATTTGCGTATTGTTTACGTTGTCTTTTTGTAACTTCTATATATATAGAGGATTTAGTCAACATTTTTGTGGGAGAGATCATTCTAGATAGAAAACAGAATTTTGTTTTGAGAGCGGGAATTTTCTCTCTCTAGGAACTTTCTCTCACTAGAATTTCTCTCTAGAAATAGGACTCCGTTTTCGATTCCGATCTAGGATTTGCTCTGATCATTGTAATTCTCATATAAATTAAGGAGGCAAATCGTGTTTCTCTTGTGAATTGGAAGCTCTTGAAGCAATTCAATTGGTAAACTCTTTCCATTTAATGAAAATGAACTGTTTCGAGTTGCAATTTGATGATCGTGAATTGAGAATGGAGTTCTGTGGCTAAGTTTCTTATGTTCTAGGGTTCTAACCGGATAAATGTATAATTAGACTATGCAATTGACACAATTTCTTAAGAATGAAATCATATGTGGTTTTAATGCTTGAATCTTGTTGAGTTTCATGAATTTGCACTTTTCTTGAATGAATTGAACTTTGATTGCGGTCGCCATGCTTAGTTGAGGCGAGATTCACCAACATATGTGAGAATTGTATGAAACGAGGACTAAATGTATGATTGTTGAGTCTTCCCCTTGCTTTGCCTGATCATGATCTGAGATGCGGTCGCCATGCCGGTGAAGAATCATTGAGTTGTTAGGAACAAGTGAGAAGAAACTCTCTGGAGTAAGCGAACACTCTGGGACCTAGGTCAGGCCTCGCCATGGGATACCTTGGGATTTGCATGCTAGATTCGCTAACCTTGGAGAGTTGAGACATTGCGGTATGCATTCGCCACTCTTAGGCCTCGCCATAGGAAAGAGTGACGTTAGGAAGGGTAGAAGGCAATGCAGTCGCCATGCTAATTGCAGGCTAGTCTCCTAGGCAATTGTGATCTTCTCGTTGTGTTACTTGTGTGTCAAGAGCATTGCAATCGTGGTTTAATGTGCATTCAACCAGTGGAAAAACTCTAGAACATCCACTCTCTTCCTGTTTTTACACTTTATTTGCTGCACTTGATACTTTACTAGTTAGTGTTGTGTTTTAGTTCTCTTTGTGACATTCCGTGAGCAAACATTTAATTCAAGAATCCACTCCCTTCCCTATGGATACGATCCCTACCACCACTACTATATCAGTGAATAGGGTAAAATTGTGCAAGTACGCGACAAGCTTGTCATTTATGTCATTATATAAGCGATAATAGGGAATGTATAGTTTCTAGCTTTTAAAACTAAATATTCCTTTTCACTAATAATCTACATGTCCACTAACATACATACACTCAAACATTATATTGAGGATTAATGAACTTTATTCCCTACATATAAGTAATTTGATGTGCCTTGGGTTTTTAACATCTTTATACCTCTACCCAATCATATGAGTTCCATGTATGAATGTCATTTTCGCTAAAGAGGCTATCTCATAGAGGACAGGTAAGAAATTCAACAAATTAAACACATGCCAAAAGTTTTATGGCATTTTATACCTATTCCCAATCATACAAATTCCTTTGATTTCAAACTTTCTTTCAAGTTCAAGAGGCAATCTCGCATCGAATTGGGAATGTGTAAAAGTAAGACAATTAAAACTAAGCCATAGTTCAAATCATATCCTCCAATTCATATGTGTTCACACTAATTTTCACAAGATCAGTAGATAAAAGGTAAGCTTATTCATTTTGAAAAAGACATCCCTAGTTCTCACTTTGTTTCATGACTCAATCTATCCCATATGTTTCCCCACTTATGCTTAAAAATAAATGTATTGAAACACAAACTTTCCACATTATGATTCAACTTCTATCACTTAGCACTAAGTTATCCTCAACCACTAAATCTTATTGCATAAAACTTGTATCATTTGTCACACAAAAATTTATTTCCTACATTAGTTCAATTTCTATAGATAGTTATGATCTTTAACAAAGTTGCCAACCTTAAATTTTGTGTCAAAAACACAACTTATTCACAAGATCACAAAAATATTGAAAAAGTTCACAAAAATAACAAAACATATAACATACGGGGTAAAACATGCAATATTGATTCACTAGAAATTCACTTTGCACAATAAGCTCAAAATAAAAACTTAAATAAAAACTAACAACAAACATGTATTGCGTCAACTCTTTCATTCAATTCCTTCCAACAAGGATGATGATCATTTCCCAACATAAGCAAGAATCAACAAAAGCAAACATTCCCTCCCCCACACTTAGATTCTTATATTGTCCCCAATGTAAGTCAAAGAATAAGGTAAAAAAAACTCCTTTTTCAGTAGGCAATGAACTCCAATATTTACTAAGTTGATTTGGTGTGCTATCTCGCTCCATCCATGTTGGAATGCACTTCTCTAGTTGATAACAACACCAAAGAACATTATTAAAAAAAAATAACATGTCTACAAGACTTCCAAGAAAGAATGCATTTCCACATTGTTATCCTAAGTATCTCAACTCACATAATGGCATGAATACAATTTCCCCACTCATGTGCACATAACTCACAAGGTGTTTAAACATGAAGTAGAACATAATGCACTTAAAGGTGTCCCAATATTGCACTAAGTTCATGGAAGTATTCAATTCCACAAATAATGATCAATTTTACACTTGTGAAAATATGCACTCAAATCACCCAACTAGCATTCATTCACAACAAATGACTCAATGTAAGCTCAAGAAGGTATTTCCTATGGCAAAAGAAATAATTCTATGAATAACAAGGGAATGAGCTCATACCTCATAGCTTTAAGAATTTGAGTGAATGATTACATGTTGTGAACATGGTACCACCATAGAAGTACATGAGTGTGTTGTGAATGTAAGTGATTTGGTGCTTATATTGTGCAAGATAGGGTAGAGAATAGATGAAGTGTACAAGTGAGTGCCACAACATGAACTTGGGTCATAGTGGTGTATAATGTATCATGACAATAGCACTTGGGCGAAATTATATAGGGGATGTCAAAATGAAGCCTCAATACACACACCCCCATACTTAGCCATTTTACTTTGCTTCACTAGTTCTCTCCCTCTCCCACACTTGAATCTTTGTGTGGATTCTTCTTGAAATTCTTACAACATGAAAAACATCTAATAAAAAGAAAGAAACATAAACAAACAACTTAACAAGAAACTTTATTCAAGACTAAGTAAAGAAGTAGTCCTGGGTTTCTTTAGTCTCCAACTAGACTTTATTCTTGAAGCTATCTCCTTCAAGAGTCGGAATGCCCATCTCTATACTTGAACAATGCCCTTTCATAAACACTCTTATGCCTCTTGTAGGGCACATTTTGCAAGCTCTTGAGAAGATGCTTGAGCTCATGAACTTGAGGAACAACTTCTATGAATTTGACCTTGTACCATTATTGTTCCTCCAAGGTAGGCACCTCCTCTTCTTCTTCCATTATGAATCTTGGGATTTCCAATGGTTTAACTTCACTTGGAAGCATTTGTGTCTCATCCCTACTAGTCCATTCTTCTCTACAAGAATCAAAAAATGGCTTTGCACACAATGATTTATCAAACTCAACAATAAGCTCATCAATGTATGCATCAACAAAGCAAGATCGCACTATGTTAGTTACTTCTTTACAAATAATCAAGTTCTCATATTTAAACCAACATAGTGACTACTTGGAAACTTTTATTCACAAGTTAGGCAATCAACATGAGAAGCATATATGCGGGGTCTAAAGATAAAGTCCTCTTGGAGGTCAAGAGATCTCATGAACGAAACTACTTTTTTCCAACTACCCACTATATTGACAATGTCCTCATGCAATGTCAATTCATTATTACTCAAGTCAATATATGAGTAGTGCTTCCCTTCAATAACGCATGGAGAAGAAAGATTTTTACCGAATTTTACCTCACTTTTTTTGTCTCCAAGTTGCATTAATTGAATCCAACCTTGATTGCCTTTTTTCAATAAATACATCCAAAGTCTCCAACAAATCATTGCTTTGATTTTTGATTAGCCATGGCCCTTCATAGCCGTTATGATACCCAAACACCATTTCAACATAGCTTATGTAGTGAGCAACAATATATCTCCAAGTAATTTGAACAACATTTAATTTATAATTCAAATCAACCAATTGAGACTCAAGGGACTCACAACACTCCAATTGGAAGAAGGCATCAAATAGTCTAGATTGTGATTGTGTATCATCCACAACATTCAGTGGGTCAATATGATTAAGCTCAAGATGATCACCAACAAACCGAGACATACCTTTACAAACAACCAATACCTAAAAAAGAAAAACAACACAAAAAAAAGAAAATAACTAAATGTAAAATAGGAACTAAAACACCAAAACTAGAAAATCACAAAATTCAAGACACCACAAAATTTAAAAACAATACCCAAAAGCAAAAATATAAAAATATTTACATTTACTAGTCAAAATACCAAACACTAATCTCAACACAAATAGCCCCTCCCCGACAGCGGTGCCATTTTGTTGATAGGCTAGTC
Organism: Ophiorrhiza pumila; assembly: GCA_016586305.1. Classification (NCBI taxonomy): domain Eukaryota; kingdom Viridiplantae; phylum Streptophyta; class Magnoliopsida; order Gentianales; family Rubiaceae; genus Ophiorrhiza; species Ophiorrhiza pumila. Next base: position 37,956,838 of record BLIW01000006.1, read on the forward strand.
GTATAACCTAAATAAAAAAATACTTTAACTCTAAATATGTAACACTTAGAAGCAAGGGGTTGAATTCCACGGAGAGGGGAATCTTGATAAGAGTTCATGTCTAGTACGTAGAGTAGTGAAATATGCCACTAAGAAAAGAAAACAAGATAAAATGCAACAAGATTAAACCAACACTAAAGTTTACGTAATTGATCTAGGACTTTAGCTTCAAAATTAGGGAGTAGAAATCAAGTAGATAAGTGTATCATGGGAATTTAGGCTTAGGTTTCTCAATCATTTGTAGCATTGATGATTCATGTGATAGCTTGATGAATATGGTTTAATGTTGTCTAGTAAAAATTTGGTGTCTAAGACTATAACCAGGCCAAACTCAACCAAAATTAATCGATCAATCAAGCCAATTGATTCTATGTCATTGCAAATCCACAACTTCCAAGCTAAGCCCCCAACTAGGTTGTCATGCTAGTCTAGACTTGGTTTCCATATACTTAGGGCTAATTCATAGAATAGACTCAATCAACATTGTCATGGACAAAGAGGACTCTTCATCATAACATGCAATGGATTAATATTCTACTCGCAACATTACCCAATTCTCACTTTCAAGTCAAGGATATTGCACAAGAAATATGACCTTAAAATCAAGCATATGAAACATATAATCAAGCCCATAACATTTCATCACCATACAAATAAATTATCAAAAGCCAATAGCTTAATTTCAAAGACACTACACAATTTAGCCCATCATGGCTAATTAGAGCAAACCCAAATGGTAAATTAAACAATAAATTTAGCAAGAAAGTGCAAAGGAAGAGACAACCCAAGATAAGGAGACTTCCCAAATATTGATTCCAAGCTAAAGGTCCAAGCTTCCCTTTGATTTTCACTCCAATTAGTCAAGAGTTACAAGAATTCTCTCCCAAGAAATGAAAACACCAAGAACACACACTAAAAGTGTGTTCTTGTTAGCATTGCTAATTGTGTCCTAGATACCTAACTTAGTCTTTAAGAAATTTTAAATAGTTAGTGAAATGACTAACAATCAATAATTATGTAAAGCTCCCCGCTTATTCTAAAATAGGGGCTGAAATGCAATTTTTAAAAGTGTTACTCCCGCAGCCACTATTTTTTAGGATTTCAGATAGCACACTTAGATGCTATTGGGATGAGATTTTGAATGTCTTTTGTGCAACACTGGGCATTTTGGTCTTATAGGAATTGTAGCCCTGTCTCTTGGCTTTCTAATGCATTAAGAATCATTGACTTTTGAGTTCGGAAACAAAAGTTATGAACATTCTCCCAAACTGTGACATAGGCTTTTGATTTTCTGAATTCTTTGATATATGTTGACTTGAGCCTCAAATTCAACCATCTTGCCAGCCGATTTGGGAGTAATTTCAAACCTAAGAGTTTTAGTACTCTCATAGAGTTTTCTAAAACATCCAATAACTCTTCTTTTTGTTAAGTAGAAGACAAGATAGACTCGTTCGAATTTTGCTTTGTGTTCTGCCCAGTTTTTCTTTGCATTACCATATTTGCTATTTTGTGTCATCTTTTCTTTGGTAATCCGAATTGAGTGATTTTTGGTTCTTTTTCCCACTTTGTCACATCAAATCTGGATTTTGTTTCTTTTAGCCTCATTGAACTTGAAATCCTACATTTATTCCAAAAATAACACAAAAATAACAATAAAATCCTCAAAGACAAGCATAAACTTAAGTAAACGATGGGGTAAAAATAGGTATTTTTAGCCCCGATTAATTTAGAAACTATAGAACATTTTTTTGGGTTTGTTTGTTTTCAAAGAATTTCAAGGAACTAATGAATTTGTTAAAGGAAATGAAAAACTTAGAAGGAGTTTAGTTTTGGTACAAATTTTCACAGTAGAAAATTGGTTGCAAGTGAAGAGAATGTGAGAAACAAATGAGGGAGAAGATGCAAGAGAGGAAAGATGAAAAGAGAAAGTTGATGGTGACATTGGTGAGTCAGAGAGGCTGGAGTAAAATTGACTTAAATATCCTTCAAATTAACAGATTTATAGAGAGATAATGGAGAGATATGACTGAATGACCTAAAAACAACAGTTTCAAAAGTTTGGTGATCTTTTAGGCCACTTTAAAATTTTGATGACCAAAGCACGGATTACGAAAAAGTTCAATGACCATTCGGGTAGTTTGTTCTAAAATAAATAATAGCAATAAAAGCAAAATGAATCTCTAAAGTAAGAAACCCTACAAGTAATTTATTCTGCACAAAAAATCTTGTATTTAAAAATGATTGTGTATACAGGAACGACAAAAAAAATTGTAATTTTTTATGTACAATGGTTGAAATCTTATTTAGTATGTGAAAATTAAAGTGTGTACATAGTTAAACTAAAACTACAATTAACAAAAAAAAGTTTATTAAATCATATTTTCTCTATGCAATTCATGCGATACTCAAAATATTCCGGTAAAAAAATTATAATTTTGTCAAACTAAAAAAGTTAATTACAACAACTCAAATTACGTGATGTTTTATTAATTCAAAAATATACTTTTATTAATCTAATAAGGTTAATTAAGTCAACTCAAATGACTACATGTATTGAACATTGTTATTCTTAGGCATCAATTACTTATCTCCCATGATTCTAGATTTTCAATTATTAGGTAACAAAATAGACTTTTGTTCAACCATAATTACATCTAAAAAAAATCGTCGCCAAACCAATTGGGCAAGTAATGATGCCAAATTAATGTACGAAAGAAAAAGGTGGGAAAGTGCAACAAAAATTAGGTTTTTAGATAAAAGGCGTAAATGCCCCTGATAATCTTTCAACTTTGGGGTAAGTATCATTTAATTGATTCCTTATTTTTTTTAAAAAAAATTATATTTTACTTTCTCAATTTGGATTTTGTCACACACATAGTTCTCAACTCATTTTTCATTCATCTCGCAAGTAATGTTGTTAGTCATGTGATGATACTAAACAACATCGTTTTTAATGATAAATGGTATCACTTCACAAATAATGTTATTTGTTAGATAGAAAATTATTTGAAAATTATTTTTATGTAAAATTCAAATTGAAAAAAAAACTTTTTTAAATTCGTAAATAAAAATGAAACTTATTTCCAGGCGAAAGACCATTCAGATCATATACAGTTGAAAAACAAGTGGAGATAACGTGCATTGAGCTAGGGGTGGATCTATAGGGGTGCAGGTGGTGCAGCTGCCCCAAAGATTTGAAAATTTATGCTAGGCCCCTTTAAAAAATTAAAAAAATCAATTGAATCCTTAATAAAATTATAATTTGCCACCCAAGAATTAAAATATAACTTCTACTATATAAATTTGCCCCGCCCCCCCGCCCCCTCCCGAAACTATGATTTCTGGACCTGCCACTACATTGAGCATTGGTTGGTAATATTGTCATTCCGTAATTTTGCTATGATACAATATTTAAAGTATTTGAATACTAAAATTAATAGTCCACAAATAGTAGGAAAATATATAATCATTATTGTTATGCCTTTTCTCTTCTGATCTTCTTCAACTTCTTTTGAGTTACTTATTGTTCGAATTGTCTTTTATTCGTTGGTACTTTTACTTGTAATTCATTGCCACGTCATTTTTAATATTATGCATGTCAATATTAATTATTTGGGAGAAAAGTTTTTACTCCGAATTTTTTTTAACACTCTATGTTTCACTTTCTACAACATTTTAATATAAATGCACAACGTAACTGTTAATTATTTCTAATGATAATCATTAGCCATTTATTTTTAATTAAAAGATAAGTGGCACGTTTATATAAAAGAGCAAACTATCCAAATAGTCATTAAACTTTTTCTCAATTTGCCTTCTAGTCATTGAACTATTTAATTGGGTAAAAACATCAGTGAACTCCTTACATGTAAGTTTTTTCGTTATTTCGTTCAATTTCTCTGTTATCTTTTTTGAAACGGTTAAATTAAAGAGTGTTTATGTCTTTTAATTATTAAATTATAGGGTGTCTAACCTAAGAAAGTTAATCTCGAATAGATTAAATCAAACCCATGAAATATAACAAAAAGAGTTTTGATCTAAACAAAAGATGTAACTCCTGCAAACAAACTGGAATGATTGGGACTGCCGTAGTTGTGCGATTATACTCTGTAAGTTAAAAATTGAAGTCTCCAATAGATTAAACCAAACATATGAAATATAACAAAAAGAGTCTTGATCTAAGCAAAAGATCCAGTAAGCAAACGATTTAACTCCTAAAAAATACTGGAATCGATTGGGAGAGTTTTTTTTTTGGAAAAGTAGAAATATATATAGCTGAACAAAACAAAATACAGTGCCGGCTATAACCGTCCATACTGTTACAAAGCAAATGCATAAAATATGGAGTACTACTCCATTACATGAAAAGATTAATCTCAGTATATGTAAGGAAAATAGAGGAAATCTACTTGGAAGGACTTCCAGTAGATAGACTCTATTTTCCTCAGAATTGAGATCCTAATCTATATAATTAATAAGCAAAAGTGTAGAGGAGGTCTGATGTTTCTAAACCTTGTTAGCACTGCTCCAAAGTCTCCACCAACGGCATCGGTTGGAGGTCATTAAGCACAATCGATTACCAAGTACATGAAATATGTCAACAGCAAGTGGAGGGGGGATTCTCCTGGTTCCCCAAGGAATCCACATTCAAGAAATGTTCAGAGAAGATTAGTCCATAAGCACGTGAAAGTTCATACAATTCACCAAGCACAGGAAAAAGAAGTCAAGTACATGAGTAGTTTAAGATGACTGGGAACTTTCCGTTTGCCTCATTAAGCAAACCACAACTAATCACAGCAGTCCACAATAAGAGCAAATGAATACGTTCAAAACTGGAGTTTGAGTCTAATTTCTACAGCCGGCCAACTTAGTTCACCCAAATACATTCCATGAGCCAACATCATTTTGGCTGGAGATTCTCTTCAAATCTATATAAACATTCACCAAGGAATCCACATAATTAATTTACCAAAATCATGAAGCAATTATGCCAACAGCATGAAGCAATTTGAATGGGATCTCTCCTCAAATTTTTTACACATTGCACCAAAGATTCCACATTCGTACCAATCACATGATCATGAATCATTAAGCCAGTTTCTAATCTGCAGATCAGAACGACGGGCCAATATAATTTACCCAAAAAATGGGAAAAGATTATCAATCAATTGAGAGAGGTTTTTTTTTAATTGGCAACGGTCCATAGTCGAGGGGCGCCACTCCCTCTTTTATTAATAGTTTTTTGGGTGATGGATTTACCCAAAATCACCCTTACAACGGAAATTCATATTGATCCTCCCGCCATTTACATGCCTAAGCCTAATGGCAAGTGGATCAATTGGAGAGCACAAAACAGGAGTACTACTCCTTTTACAAAAGGTTGGATATTTCCAAAACACAAAAGAAGTACCATTAATGGGTAAATGGGGAGTACTACCTCCCTTTACATTCAAGCTTATATTCAATCTACGGTACAAGTATCTCCTAAACTCACAAGGAGTGACAAAAGCGATCCTCTCAACAGAGGGCAAGCTGCTATGTTTCACCCAAGCAATCTGACCACTTGTTAGTGTATATCTCCCTACTAAAGAACTTCTTCTCAATTGCCTCTTCCTAGCTGAGTCAGTGTAGCTGTCCGCTCTGTAGTGCAAATGACCCAACAAGTAGGGGGACTGAACTGAGACCAGCTTTGCTTCCTAGCTGGACCTTCTCACTTCTCCTTTGGAGTATAGCCATCACATCTTGCTGTGTTCCTTTGGGGTTCAGCAGCAGAATGGAACCAATCCAAGAGCATGCCCAAACCAAACCATAGCCAACACCATACCAGCAAGACAAAATGGCAAATGACTGAGGACAATCCAGCCCTAACACCTGCAGGATGGGGTCCCAAAAGATTACATTGGCAAGCCAGTCCTAACACCAGCAGACTGGAGCCTGTGCACATACCTTTTTCAGAAGCAGAGAGCGAGGATGCTCTTTTGGTGACTTCATCAGATTGTATGCTCATTTTCTTCCTGAAAGATAATAGAGAGAACTTGTTCTCTGTCCATTTTGAGAAGAGTGGACAGAGTAGGAGCAGCATTGGTATTACTCTGCATCACCGCCTTCCTGACAGGTTGATTAGCTTCTCTCTGAACCACCTGTAAGGATGACCTCTGGTAGATGCTGTCTAGGAGGTCTTTGATTGGCCAATCTCCCCAAAATTTGATTCCTTGTTTGATCAGAGGGGAGTCTGATTCGATGATGATTTCCTAGAAGCCTCTGTCTACACTTTTGCTTATAAATTTATGGACTGCTAGTACTTCCACCTGCATCTTTGTAAGTGTGGCAGGAAAAAGGTAGATAGGAAGAGAGAAGGAAAGATGTCCATTACAGTTTCTAGCTATACCTGAAATTTTCCATATGTTACCCACCTGTGCTGCTGCATAGTTTATTTTAATGAAGGGTGGAAAAGGAGGAAGCCATCGGATGAGCTTCATCACCTTCTTTTTTCTGATTTTTTGATAAGTCTCCCAGAAGGAGTTCCATTCCAGTTCCAGAAGTTTAAGGCCTTTGATCTTGAAGCTCATGATCTCTTGTATAGATTGGAAAATTCTGTTTACCAATGGTCCCACCTCTGGAGTGCCCTTGTCAAAAGTGATTTGGTTTCTTAGCTTTCATAACCACCAGCATATAATAGAAGGACAAATTGAAAGAAGGATCCTCCTGCATTCAGAAACTGGGGACTGATTCTACCACCATATATTAAGAGTGCTTTGAAGACTGTTAGAGAATTGCCTTATGTGATTTTCAGCTGCAAAAATCTTCCAAATCCTTTGTGAAAATTGGCATGACACTAGGAGATGGTTCACTGTTTCTCCATCTGCATGGCACCAGGGGCAGGTGAAGGGCCCCATGATGCCTATTTTGTGAAGATTGGAACCTAAAGGGATTTTATTTCTAATGAGTCTCAGCATAAGAAAGGACATCTTTATAGGGACTATAGGACTCCAAATTCTATCAGTGTTCGAGCAGATAGGATTAACATTCCCTCTAAACAATTTATAAGCTGATTTTAGGGAAAACTGACCATCCAGGGAAATGTTCCAAATCATCCTGTCCTGTCCTTTCAGTCTAATGGGAAGTTCCTCAAAGAAGTCTTTTAGAACTTCTGGTAGCAGGTTCTGGATTAGTACCCAATTCCAACCCTGATCCCCTATGAAATCCAATACTTTGTACTGTCCTTGGCAGTCATACAGATCAGCTAGTTTGCCTTTAGAGCTCCAGTTATCATACAGCAGACAACACTCTCCCTGTCCTATCTGAAATTGGATGTACTCCTCAACTACAGGTGCTGCACTGCATAGTTTTTTTCAAGTGGTAGAATCCCCTCTTCTAGCCCTGACTTCCATAGAATGCCTGGATTTGCAGTACTTTAACCACATGAATTTAGCCTAGAGAGAGTCATTTGATTTGAATCTCCATCGTAGTTTCGCAGTTTGAGCTGCTAATATGTGATTAAGATCCCTAAATCCTATTCCCCCTTCCTTTTGAGGGAGGCATAACTCTTTCCAGCTTATCTAGTGCCTTTTGGAACTTTTATCTACTGCTGACCATGGGAAATTAGCTAGCATGGACTCTATTTGGTGAATGACTTTCTTCGGAGGCTGAATAGCTCAATGGTCATGTATATTGGAATGGAAGAAAGGACACTCTTGACTAGAGTAAATCTCCACCTAGTGTAAGGAACTTTTGTCTTTCCAGCTACCTATGGTCTGACTAATCTTTTCTACTAAAGGTGCATAATAGGCTGCTGGGATTCTCTTATAATGAATGGGAATACCAAGATATGTGGTTGGTAGGGAGCCCCTAGGAAAACCAGTAATTCTACCAATGGCATGCTTCCTAGATAAAGGCATCCTCTCATGAACAAGGTATAAGCTCTTGGCAGCACTGATTTTCTGGCCTGAGACCTTTTCATAATGCCTTAGCTTCTCCATTACACTTTGAAATGCTCTCGGAAGTGCAGAAGAGAAGATTAGGAGGTCATCAGCAAAGGCTAAATGGGAAATTTTAGGGCAACCTCTTGGCACACAAAAGTCTAGCCTTTTATCAGAGCTCTTCTGCAGTAGTCTAGACAGGTATTCTGCACTAATCACAAATAGCAAGGGTGAGATTGGATCTCCTTGTCTCAGTCATCTCGATGCTCGAAACCACCCCTTGCTCACCCCATTAACTAGAACTGAGAAGTGGTTGTTCGAGATCAGTCTCCACATCAAATCAACCCATATCTCCCCAAAGCCTAAAAGCCTCAAAATCTGCAATAGAAAAGGCCAATGTACTCTATCATAGGCCTTTTCCATGTCTAGCTTTAGGGCAACATTACCTTCCTTGCTTTTCTTGTTCAAAGTAGCAATCATTTCACTCGCCAGTAAATAGTTATCTGAAATCAACCTACCAGCCACGAAACCACTTTGGTTTTCTGATATAATCTTAGGAAGGACAGTAGCTAGTCTTTGAGCTAGGATTTTGGAGACAATCTTGTTGACAAAATTACATAGACTTATAGGCCGAAAGTGCTTAAATGATTGGGGATTTAGGTTCTTGGGAATGAGTACAATGGAAGTGGAAGTCATTGCCTGATTCATTTCAGCCCCATTAACAAAGGACTGGATAGCTAGAAGGAGGTCATTACATATGATTTCCCAAGCTGCCACATAGAATAATCCTGGGAAGCCATCAGGCCCTGGTGCACTTCCTTGGTTTATCCTAAAGACAGTATCCTTAAGCTCTTCTAGATCAGGGATCCTTGTGAGGTCTTCTCTATCACTCTCAGTTAGAACTGCTGGAATTAGGGAGGGGTTTATCTGTTCACTGATTTGATATGAGGAGTACAATTCTGTGAAAAATTGCACTGCTGACTCTGCTACCTTTTCCTCTCCTTCTACCCACTCCCCTTCCTGATTTTGGATTGAATGGATGTGAACCTTGGTATGCCTTTGCCTTACATAGGAGTGAAAGAATCTAGAATTCCTATCTCCTTCTTTGGCCCATTTAATATTTTCTTTTTGAGACCAAAATCTCTCTTCTAGGCCCCTATGGTACTTAGCTTTTGCAACTGCTTGGTTCATGATCTCCCTAGGGATTGGGTTAATCTCATCTTCCTTTTCTAGTGTGAGAACAGCCTCTTCAGCCTGGTCAGCTTTTGTGAATATATTCCCAAAGGCTTCCTTGTTCTATATCCTAAGGGCTGTCTTAACATATTTCAGTTTTTCAGTGAAAATTCTGATTGGACTCCCTACTATCTCCCTATTCCAGGCTGCTCTGATAGTAGGCAAGCAGTCTGAGTGGCTAAGCCAAAACTCCTGAAATCTAAAGGGCTTGGCAGCTGCCTTTCCTGGCTGGATTTGTAAGACTAAGGGTGAGTGATCAGAAGGGGCTCTAGCTAGGTGTGACACTGTGATCGGAAGATTGCTGTTCTGGAAATTAGAATCCACTAAAGCTCTGTCAAGTTTTATTCAAATCCTAGCTCTACCTTCTCGGTTATTGCACCATGTAAACTTTGAGCCACTAGATGGAACCTCAGTTAACCCCATGGAAGACATAAAACCTGAAAGCTCTCTAGACTCTTTTATGTGGAAAGCCTTACCCCCCTTTTCTTTCTCGCTAGATTTTATACAATTCCAATCACCCCACAGCACCCAAGGACAACCTAGATTTTGCAGGAGGCCTAATTCCTGCCATAGCACTTCCCTTTTGGCTTCTGTACACTTAGCATAGATGCTGGACAACAGAATAGGCTCTTGTAACTCAGGGTGACTAACTTCCATTGTAATGTTCTGGTCATTAACTTTAACTATTGTGGCTACTACTGGACTCTTAACCATTATCCAGATGGAGCTGGCTGCATTAGAGAATACAGCTTCAAATTTTAGTCTCCTCTTGAAGGATTCTAATTTTCTAGACTCCATGTAAGGTTCAGCAATTACTAGGAGATCACTTCTATGTTTGTGTAGAATTTTCTTCAGCTTCTTGAAGTTTGGTTTTCTACCAATACTCCTAATGTTCCAATATGTGAATCTAATCATTCAAAATTACTGTCATGGAACCAGTACTTGCACTTCTTTTCCTAAGCTCTCTGCTAGACTCAAACTTAGCCCATGACCTAGGCTTACGGCTCCTTCCTCTGGTCTGGACTGGGTTTTCTCCTTGATCTCCTTCACTCAGGTGCCTAGTCTCCCCTTGGTTGCCCTGCTACAAGATCTGAGTAGGATCTTCTCCTTTCTCTGCCTCTGCAGCCCTTGCCATCTGCACCAAATCAGAAGACACTGTGTTAGTAAGAAGCATGAGAATATCATCACTATATACCTGTTCCTGCATTTCTTGGCAGATTTCTACTTCCTTCTGAGCCTCTGACAATTGGCATTTTTGGGTTGTTTCTTTTCCTTTCTCAAGCCGGGGACTTGGTCCTTCCTTAGAGGATTCTATGAGCTTCCTATTTTCAATATCTTCCTCCTGATCCATTAAATGCAGGGGGCCAAACCTATTGCTTTTATCCAGAGCTTTTTCAGTTGACTTCAAACTTAACTCAGTATTTCCTCCCTCTATGATCATGGTTCTCTGAGCTTGATCTGTTGGTGTAGCTGGTTGAGTACTTTCAGAATCAGCTACATTAAGGATTACAAGGGCATTCTCATTGGCTAAATTGTCATCCCTGGTCTCCAGCCTTGATCCCTGTGAGTGAGTTATCTGCATTTGTATTTGTGATGCAAAAGGCTCTTTACTTGATGGCTCAGTACTAGCATCCTGGCTTGGGGCATTCATGGCTGAGATTCCATTGGTAAGACTTTCAGTACCATTCTCGTTAACGCCTGTATTAGTTGGAGAAACCTTGTTGATCAGGGTTGAAACTAGGTGCGAGCCTGGCCTTGAATTCTCTGGGACATTTCCTTGAGCACCTTCACCAGATAGGTTCCCTCCTGCACTCCTGGAGGATTCCGGAACATCTATCTGAGCCAACACCACAGATTGACTCAATTCATTTCCCATCTGAGCAATGTCCTTCCCTTTATTCCTTTTCACCACAATCCATTCCTGGCCCTTTAGGGCTCGAGGTTGTTCCACATCCTTTGCTGGCTTTTTCCTTTCAGTGTTGACCACCTTCGAGATGTGCTTCTGAGGATTGCAATTCTTAGATTTATGTCCTAATTCCTTACATTTGGTGCAATAGACTAGTTTATCTTCCACTTCCATGTTCTGCCACCTTCCTTTTTTCTTGGATCCAATCCAGACTCTAGGGGGCACCTCCTTAACGACATCCAATTCAACGCATACCCTAGCTTCACTGGGGCGAGTGATGTTTATGGCAGAAGCAGTGGCTGCATCAAGTTTCAGAGGTCTTCCAGCCACTGAGGCCAATGCATACAGACATTCCTTTTTAAATAGGTGAATGGGTAACCATGGAAAACGGATCCAAACTGGGGCAGTCGAAGACTCAATCAGAGGATCAAAATGCCTAGTCCACTTGAATATCCGAGCAGGGAAGCCATTGAAATGCCATGTCTTCCTTAACCAGAGTCTTTGAAAATCTTGCTCATTCTCAAATTTGAACAGAACATGGCGAGAGTCCAGCAGCCCTACATGACATTCTCCCAAAAAGGCCGCTGCAAGCACCTTTTTCCTAATACACGCCATTGATGGTCTACCCCAGGAGAACTTACCAACGAGGGTCCAGCAAAATGGTTCAGCCAATTTATCCTCTTCTTCTGCAGTTAATATGAGGGCTGGTTCCCCTTTATGGAGCGAAATTGGGAGTTTTTGGTCCAGGGAACAGAATGAGGTAGAGTGGACGGGGCCATTGTTCAGATGGGGTTCCTAATGCTTGTTTGTAGGTTGCTGATGGCGGAGGGTTTTCCCCTTCCTCCGCCATAGGCGGTTGAGAAGGGGAAGGAGCAGATTTCAATAATTGTCCGTTAGAGAGTAATATTTACTAAACGGTCATGTATTGACCACTGGTTAAAGATTAAACGGTGGTATACCAATAGTAAGACTTAATAGATTAGAAAGAAATCTGCTCATGCACAACTCATGCTTGTTAATCAATTGGGAGAGGTTGCTGCCAGAGTTGTGCAACTCTACTCTGTAAGTCAAAAATTGAAATTTTTCTTCGCTAATCAATCAAAATAGCACGATCGTTTTTTTATCAAAATAACCTGATAATATGTCACATATTTTGGAGTCTTCTTTGTTCAAGAATCTGAAGCATAGATGAGGTCAATTTCTAGCTTCTAACATTAATCACAAGTTGTGTTGTATTGTTGGCACATTTTCACCTTTTCTTTTTCTTGGTTTTCTAATATGGAAAATTTGCAAAGGAAAGTTTATCAGCCTGAAAATTAACAAAGAGTTCAAGGAGGTAGAGTTTGTAAATTCAAAGGAAGGAACTTGAAGAGGTTGATGAAACATTAAAAGAGACAAGTTTTCCAATTTACCTTAATGTGGTGGGTTTTGTATATTTATGGTAGCTATGATGAGATGAGGGATAGTTGTTTTGGCAGCCATGAGAATGAGAGATGTTAATTTTGGAACCCTTAGTGGGATGAAGGATGGAGGATTTGGTGGCCAGGAATGAGTAACGACAGTTTTGGTGATCATGGAGGAAGAATGGTGGCTATGCAGTGGCATTGAAGTGAAAATGGTGAGTCAAAAACGATGGAGTAAAATTGACATAAATATCCTTCAAGTTAACAGATTTAGATAAAGATAACAGAGAGATAGGATGGAATGACTTAAAAACGAATACTTCAAGAGTTTGGTGACTTTTTAGACCATTTTAAAAGTTTGATGATTAAAACTGTGAAGACCTAGGGTCTTAATCTTACTTATTTTGATGTTTAACAAACAATTATGTTTATGCTAATGGTTGAAAAAGTGTTTCAATGTGATAGATATACAAAGAAGCCAAGCATGGAGTATTATCGGTTGAAGAAAGAATTGGAAGTGCAAAAGATATGAAAATATGATATACAAAGAAGCCAAGCATGGAGTATTATCGGTTGAAGAAAGAATTGGAAGTGCAAAAGATATGAAAATATGGTAAATTAGTTTATTTGTGTAAATAGCTCAAGAAGTTGATCTACTCTTTTAATGCTCAAGTAAAAATATTTTCAATGCGTTTTTAGTCCTTAAAAATTCATCAAAACACTTACACTAAGTCATACATAGTTGCACAAATGATTTGAAAAACGAAAATTGAAAATGAGTTCAAAATATATAGGATCGGACGACCATGGCATAGTTTTGGCCGTCCGAAATATAGGATCGGACGACCTCTGATCGTCCGAAATTGGTGCAAAATTTCAAGCACTCTGAAGTTTAGGATCGGACGGTGCAGGGGAGTTTCGGCCGTCCGAAACTTAGGATCGGACGACCCATTCGAGTTTCGACCGTCCGAAACTGTCGGCGATAGGGTTTCACATGCTTTCAGTCAAATAGGTTCGGACGACCCCTGAGTCCGAAACTACCGTCCGAAACTCATAACGGCTAGTTTTTTAAAGGTCAAACATGAACGTTTTCTTGTCATTTTTTGTGTAGTTTAAATACCACCAAATGCACAAACGTTTAGCAAACTCCTCCCTTGATTCCTTGAGCATCTAATCTTGAAAAACACTCTCTACAACTCATACATTTCAATTTGATTTCAAAAGAAACAAAAGATCAAAAGTTTCTTGAGCATTCTTTGAGTTCTTCATCTTATTCTTTAGCTATATAGTTTGAGTTGTAAATTTCATTATAGGAATCATATTGTGAGCTAAACAATATCATATCTACCCAATTTGTGGGATTGTACTTCATCTCTAAACATTCATTGAAAGTGATTGTAAAAGGTTTCTCAAGTGAGAGTAAAAACCTTGTACACATAGCTTGGAATTGCTAGTGTAAAGGTTGAGCCTTGGTTGAAATCCTAAGTAAGGTTACTTTGGTTGTAAAAGTGGTTCTTTTGATCTTGCCACAAGAAAAGATCAGTTTATAGTGAAGAGGTTGAAATCCTAAGTTGGAAAACTTGGGTAGTGGATGTAGAGTGCTCCAAGGGGGAGACTTGAACCACTCTAAATTGATTGTGTCCTTGATTTCCATTTTCTTTATTTCTGCACTTATTTTGATTTGCCTATGCTTTGGGTTATTGATATTGAAGTGTTGATATTGTGGATTGAATTTGTGGAATATCAATATATATATATATCTTACACTTGTTGTGATTCACACTACATACTCATTTGTGTTGGATTTAATTTGGTTAAGAAAATTTAAATTGATTGTTGCACTTAGAATTTTTAGAAACCTAATTCACCCCCCCCCCCTCTTAGGTTACCTTTAGAGCTTACAAAAACACTGATTTGGAAAAAGTTCAATGACCAACCGGGCAGTTTGCTCTATATAAAATGATATATTAATTGAAACATAAAGTATTACATAAGATCTATCGGAAAAAAAATTATAAATTTTCAAACAAAGCATTATAGACTATATTTATTTGACTACACCATAGCTATTTTGTTAACAAGGATTGACAATCCAAAGAACCAAATTGGATCAGTTTCTTAACAACTAACATTAACAAGGGACAATTTTATACACAAAGTTCAAGCATCAAAAGTTTTATAACTTGCATATTCTTTTAAATTGTGTTAAGTGTGGGAGATTAATACATTTCCTAAAGATGAACCTGACAATGAATTGAATAATTCTTAGGAAGTGCTAATAGAAAGGAGCTGTTTGGTAAGGGGTAATCACTATCATTTAATCATTCTCTTAAATGTTGTTTGGTTAAGTACTATCACTATTATTCAATCACTTTGATATACCTCAAATCAACCATGTATCATTACCTACCAATTTGTCTAATATCAATTTTAATTAACCCCTTAATCAAACACTTATCACTACACATATTTTCTTATGGGTTTCTTACCAATGACCCCCCATGTGGTCGGTTGAATTTCTAAAACACCCTCTTATGCTGAAAAAACCTATCAATAACTCCCATATGGTTCTGACTGAAATAGAAAGTGGATGAAAAATGTACTCACTAACGAAAAGTGACTAACACGCACTTTATTCAACGAGAATGAGAAATTAGATTGAAAAAATTGATTGCGTTTTTCCTAAATTACCCCTATTTGATTGCATTTTTTCCAAATTGCCCAATGTTTACCTTATTCCATTTTATTCTCCTTTTTATTTTCTATTTTCTTTATTGTTTTTCTTTTTATCTTTTTATCTTCTTATTTGTCAGACTCTTTAATTTTTTTCTGCAATGCTCTTCCTTAATTTCCTCGGTGGCACTACTGCGGTAGCAGATGGGATAGTAGAAATAGCTACATTGCGGCCACTGGTTTAGCAGATTTACAACAATAGCAATCTTCTCAAATATGATGGGGATATCATTGTTGTTGAGGATTAAACAAGAAACTGTTACATAGAAAGTGGAGCCTAAGCTTTCGAGAATTTATGATTTGGATTTTGGATTTTTTGACTTTTTGATTTTGATTTTGACATTCATATCAATTTCTTGATATGAAATTTTTGAGATTTCAGATGATGGGTTGTGATTTAAATCTGAAAATATCATATCAATTTTCTGATATAAAATTTTCATAATCTAAGATGATAGGTTGAGATTAATGAATGAATTGAGTGACTGAAGATGATGAGATCATTTTTGTTTAGTGGGTTATTAGTATTTTATATATATATATATATATATATATAATTAGTATTTTCATCTTGTTGTTATGAACAAAATTGGAGGCTTGTTGATGATTTATAATTAGTATTTCTACTATTGGACAAAAAAAATTTGCAGTCAAACGATGAAAGAGAGGTAGGTGGTTGTTGTGGTGATGGTGATGATGGTGGTGGTGGAGGAGGGCGGTGGTATTGGAACAGAAACAGAGAGGAGGAAAAAAACGAGGGCGATGGTAGAGGAGGAAGAAAAAAAAATAGAGGAGAAAAACAATTATGATTTACCACAAAATTTTAATAATTTAAACTTTGACCCCACGATTTTATCACTTTAAACCTTTAATGTTTTGAATTGGAAAAAGAGTCGAGCATATTGATGGAAGTTTTAACAGTGCCGTTAGTGCATTTATTTTCTATCCGCTTTCCAACTTAAATCAGTACTACATGGGGTCATTGGTAGGCTTTTTTCAGCATAAGGGTATTTTTTAGAAGTTCGGTCGACCACATGGGGGTGATTGGTAATAAACCTTTTCTTATACTACACATTTACACATATTTTACACATTATAATTTTTTTACATATTACATATTTACATATATTTTACACACACTATACATATTTTACACACACTACACATTTTTACACACTACACACATTTTCACACACTACATATATTTTAAACACACTACACATATTTTAAACACACTACACATATTTTACACACACTACACACATTTTCACACACTATACACATTTTACACATATTACATACATTTTCATATACTATACATATTTTACACACACTACAAATATTTTCACACACTACACACATTTTTTTAGAATCTGAGTGTGTGAAAATACTTATAGTGGGTATAAAATGTGTGTAATGCGTGAAAATATTATTTCCATTTGCATAGTATGAATATTGATTTTTTATTTTAAATATTTTAAAAATGATAAATTTGAAACTCATCTCAAAATAAAAGGAAACCAAACTCTTGTAATGAAAATGAAACTCATTACACTTTTCAACAAAAAATAATGGGTTTTAATGGCATAAACCCATAATGAGAGTAAGGTTAATTATTCTCATTAATATTCCGATTGAGGAATGCGAACCTTACGGCTCCTAAGGAATGAGAATCCCTTCAATCATTTCAAAAGTAAAAATCATAGAAAACCAAAATCCATGCCTAAAGAAGACTTCTTTAAGATAAAAACTAAATGTTAGAATCTGAATCTTATGCAGAAGAGAAAAGGAATTATTCCGAAGTGTTAGTAAAATAGAATAGAATAGAAGACATCAAGAGTGATGTTGTACAAAACCTTTACGAAATTCAACAACTTCTGGAGTTGTTTCCATAACTTGCTTCAGTGCCCTCTTATTTCTTGAGAAAACTATAGTGAAGAGAACCTTATCTTCAAATAACCACAAGGGGCTCAATGTTTAATCTTCTACACGCATGCAAATACTCCAACATTTCGAATTATCGTGCCTCTTTTATCCCGGACGAACACTTAGATCTTGTCATTTTTCCAAGTCTAAGAAATAATTATTGCTTGATGAAGACCTCTAGACTTGTAATACTCATTCGATTTGACAAATTAAGGTTTCCAAATCAGTATCAGATGCCAAGAAGTTTAAAGGAACAAACTTCAACTTTAAATTTCCAAAACATGTAGCCATAAATTACGCTTTGTCTAGAAGACCTGCACCTACACAAACACGGAGGGAAAGAGTTTGAGTTTGAGTTTGAAGACAAAGAATAGATGCCCTTTACAGGAGATATTGGAAATAAATTGGAATACAAGTAACTCACAAATTGGATTAGTAGTCTCACCGGTCAAAAAATCTCAGTTTGGGAAATATGGGCAATCTTGTTCCATTCTGAGCCACTTTCCTCAGTGCATTTCTCTTCTAGAAGAGGACAGCCACTAACTTTCAAATATTCTAAGTTGGTAAGGCGTTGAAATGTTTGTGCCGAGGGCAACGCCTTCAGGTTGTGGCAATCCTCAACTTGCAGACTTTGAAGAGATTCAAAGTTACCCAGCCACTCAGGAAGAGCCTCCAACCCATAAAAATTTCGTATTTCTAAATCCTTCAAGGTAGGTAGATACTGAAATTGATCACAGAGAGACGTGACTCTTGCCCATCCATGCAATATAAGTTTCGTAAGAGATACAAAATGTTGGACATCATCAGCATCCTCTGAAGTACTCTTAGCATTGGAGAAGGAGAAGGGACATGGGAAACAATCAAGAGTAGAATAATATCCTGCTAGTATCAATGTCCTAAGGCTGGTCTGGTTGCTTAGATGCTTAGGCCATAAACAAGGATCCCATCCAATCCACAAAAACTCAAGCGCCATCAAAGTCTCAAGGCTGCAAAATGGTTCACTCAAATCGTCAACTCCTACAATAGATAGATAACGTAATGATTGGAGGTCACGTAAACCTGGAGTGACAACTAGACGAAGGCAGCTGTTTATGTATAATCTCTGAAGAGAATGAAGGCCGTGAAGTCCCTCTGAATCCACAGATAAACATGTTAAACTTCCGCAGTCTTGAATTTCCAACTGTTGTAGGGATGTAAACCTACTCAAATTCCATAGAGAAGTTAATCTTTCAACCCCTATTATAAACAAGTGTTTAAGAGATGAAGGGCTACCCAAGTTTGGTAAAACACTCAACTGGGGAAGGGCCACTATGGACATCACCACCAGATAAGGAAATGCCTTAACTGATGGATGCGATGGAATAATTGCATCAGACCACTCCACTAAACCGTTCATGTGGAGTAACTTTAATCTCCTTAGTGCTTGGAAACACAGTAATTTCTGCTCCTTTACCACAATTGCTTTTGCTTGACCAATCCATATTTGACAAACCATAGAATTCCTCTCCGATGCACTTCACATTGTGTAATTCAGATATGCAGAGATACTTGAGACATGGCAAGTGGCCAAATGATGGCAGTCTCTCACATTTATTCAATTTCTCAAAATTGATCTCCACTAGATTGTGAAGTAGTAGCAGGTCATTCTTTGTTATCATCCAGGACGGGAATTTTGAACTTTGATAACCACTAATTGTCAAACTTTTCAAATTCCAATGAGGTTTGAGACCCTCCATGACACCAATGTCATCACAGTCTTCTTCCCTTTCACTCCAATGAAGTTGTAAAGTTTGAATGTTTGACTTTTTTGACAATTTTGATTTTGTTGCTGATTCATAGCTGCTCACATTTTGAAGGCAGAAAATTCTTAATGTACCTTTCAGATTGTCCAAGTGTTCCAACTCCTCAATTTGACATCCTTTGCATTTGCTCACCTCGAAGAAAGGCAACGTTTGAAGATTAGTCAACTGGCCTATTCTGGGAAGCAAACAACAACCATTATCGTCCAAAATACACTTGAAGTACAAATGCCTCAAGTTAATTAAATTCTGAAATCCCTTAGGTAGTTCTATCAAATCATAAACTCTTAGAGTTTGCAAATTGTATAACAATGTGATGGACTTTGGGAGCATTTGAATTTGAGTGCCTGAGATGTCAAGATATCTTAAATGTTTCATCTCACCAATCGCATCCGGTAATTCCTTAACATCATTATCTTCAACAATCAAAACATAAAGATATCTGCAGTACGCAAACAAATCTTCAGGTAGACCAATACCTTTCAGATGTAATGTTCGTAGCTTCGAGGGAACAACACCTTTCAAACTCTTCCACATTTTCCCTTCACCAGAAATGATTGATAAATGAACAGCTTCAATTTCACTGTTTAAGACTTTTCCATCTTTCATGTGAAAGCAGTAACTCTTTGACACTTGCAATGAAAAATCATGCACAAGATCGTGCATCTTGCAACTTGTGATGTTATTGTGGTTATCCTTTTCCGCATCTTGCATTAAAGAATTCCTTAGTAGAATATTAAAATAGTTACTGCCAATGTCCTCCATAAGCAAATGACTTCCCTTGGGAGGATTAAGTAATTCTTGAGCCATCCAAAGTTGTACTAACTCGTCCTTTTCAATGACAGTATCTTTTTGAAAAATAGAACAATATGCAAAGCATTCTTTCAATGACAATGAAGGCAAATGATTGTAACTTAGCTTGATGGCCGAAAAAATTCTATTTTCTTTGTTGGACAATCCCCATGTTTCACTTCTCTCAATCATCAACCAATCATTTTCAGAGTTCTTAGAGTACAATAACCCTCCCATAACCTTTATAGCTAAAGGCACACCCCCGCACCGTCTTATGATTCTTTTACCTATGTCTATCAATTCCAGTGTCTTTGCTGCCTCACCCTCAGCAAATGCACATTTCTCAAATAATACCCAACTCTGGTCATCGGAGAGTATTTTAAGCACGTGGTCTACGGATGTTTCCATTGCTAAAGCAACATCGTGGCTACGTGTAGTGGCCAAAATTTTGCTTCCTCTAGAACCACCAATTTCAAGCAAACACCTCTTCATGCAATCCCATTTGCCCCTATCTTCATTCCAAACATCATCAATCACAAGCAGATATCTTTTATCTCTTAGATGTGCTTTCAATGTATTTACTAAAACTTCCCTATTTGTCAATTGGCAATAGGTTTGGGTGAGAGATTGCACCATTTCACTCAACAATTTTTCCACATTAAAATCATCAGAGACACAAAGCCATATTGTTTTATCAAAGTGAGTAACAACCTTGTCATTTTTGTAAACTAATTGAGCCAGGGCTGTTTTTCCTTGACCGGCCATGCCCAGTATAGCAATGACCGGTAACTCCATTTCAAAGTCACAACTAATCAACATGTTAATAACCTTTAATGCATCATCATCCCTCCCCACAATTTCAGAGTCAGCCACAAAGGGATCAGTCAACCTTTTTTCTTTAAAACCAGGAAGGTTAGTTATCAGCTCAACTGCCCGAAGCCCAATTTGATTTGCTTCTGTATATACTTCTTCTAAAGATAGAATGACCTTCTTTATCTTGTGAGCCATTTGCAGACGAAATGAAAGAGGATTTGAGTATGAAAAGAATCTGCGTACCTTGTCCCTCTTTCGGCCCTCAATCTTTTGGCGAAGCACTTCATAACCAAACTCATCCAACACTATGTTAGCATCAAATGCAATTGATTGGAGCTTTTTCATCCAAAGCTTCACAGCTTCACCAAGTGATTGCTTGCTTTGAGCATCAGACAGCAAAGCTTGAATCATCTCTAGCTTCCCACCAAGCTTTTTGAGTTCTTTCTACACCCCATGCAAGACTGATCTCCTCTGCAGCCAGTGAAAGAACCTTCTCTATTACAGCTCCAAGTATAGCTACAGCCATCTTCAGAGAATGGAAGAAACGTTTCAGAATTCAAGGTATTTGGATATTGAATCAAGAATGTAGAAAAGAGAGAAGTCTCTTGAGAACAAATGCAAGATCTGAATATTTTGTCAACGGTGCAACTCACCGAATGCTTGATGTTTCATTTAATTAATCTTATTCCTCTTCCTCCACTTTCTCTAACGTTATTACGAAGCATTTTCCCATACTTCAAAGTTCAACCCCCTAATTAATTAATGTGGTTATGAAATTTGCAATGTTTTCCTCACGTTGACATGTGCAGCATCAGGGTTCTGAAGTGAATCAATCTTCATAATTAAGCAGAATATACATTGCGAATGGTGTGTCGTTTTGTGCCAAATTAATTAACTTACTTTCAAACAATAATTCAAGTATAATGTGAGTAAGGTCGATCCCACGAGGAACACCAATTCTTCTTAAAAAATCAATTTGCAATTGTCACCATAATTAAAATTAACAAGAAATTAATATATAGGAAGATAGACAAATTCACAAATTAATAACCAGAAATTAATATCACAAAAAATACTGAATTAAATTACTTAAGATAAAATTCTGGCAAATAAGCAATCCACACTAATTTTTATAAGTTGATCATTGACGCAAAATTAATAATTCCCTTTTCAATCAGTCAGTTATAAGCACCGAGAATCAGCTCTGACGTGTCCAAATCCCTCCTTACTTATTCGACAGTGGACAAGTATCAGTTTAATCCACTATTTCCCTATTTCTAACATAACCAGGCCGGAATCAGCCGATCACCCAATTCAACGTTAGAAAAGCATTAATTCTTAGAATAACCCAACTTTAACAAATTAAGTTATGATCAACATATAATAATTTGTTAACCAATTGTCTCCGTCTACCAAGACAGCAGCTTTGTCACTAATTAATCCTACTAATTCAATCCAGTGATTTAATAGAGATTAATTGACTCTACCTAATTTTATTAAAGTTGATCAGGCTTTAATCTAATTAAGTAATGAACACTATTCACAGAAAACTCTTGGAATTGAATAGAAAATCATTGATTAACACAATTTGATCTCACAACTTAATCATAATTAGTGTTTCTTACTTACTTACCAGATAAGAAATTACTCACTACTCATAATTAAAACAAGACAGAATAATAATTGAAAAGGAAATTAAATTAATACTGAAATAGAAAATCAAACCAGTCCGTCGTTTGGGCAAACGACGTTACTGCTGTTCTTGCTACACAACGAACTGCAGAAAAACTAAACCAACCCAGCAAAAAACTCATGTACAAAGATGTTCAGGATACCAAGTATATCTAACCAATCTGATTCCTCCCTTTTATATGCAAAACAATACTTCCTAATTTTAACTAAAGAAAAGAAATATCCATTGTTGCAAAAAATCTGTCAACAACTTTTAGTTGTAACAACCCAATTTAATTCTCTTTAGCCTTTCCACAAAATCCTCTTGTTGTCCAATTCTTTAATGCTGAATTTGCTCCTTCATATCTCCCCAAAAATCTCTTAAAAACCATTTTTAACTCTACGTCATCCTCCAGGATGGAATTTCCAATTTCTGCACAAATAATATCCAATTAACACATATTTCATCCCACAAAACACGTTAAAGTATGCATAAAATTATAAAGTATTTTATGCTCATCAGCGAATATCTCTTTTGGCAATTACAATTAATTATTGATATACGATACAACAATAAATAGTTGTGGACTTTAAATGGATATCAGCATGAATAACAGGGTACAATTTTGCTTACAATTCAATAATGGTTCCATAACTTCCATTGACTAGATAATTGATATAAATAATTAGTAGTAATTTAAAATATAACTATTTGTACGTCAGTAATCAGTGAATTGTATCAATGAATATATATCCCTGCAAGTGGCTGAATCAATGGCTATATAAAAATATGAAGTGATAATTTGGAATGTCATGTTTGATTTTGAAATGTATTTTGGCACATACTGAAAAGTCTTAGCAGAAAAGGGGGCAATATTCTTGACTTAGCTGTGCACAAATTAGTGTTTCACAGTATTGTAGCAGCGAATTGTTGCATTCGATAAGCAAAGTTTTTTACACTTGATATGCGAATGTTTTCTTTTTATACGCTATGTAATATATTTGATATGGTAATTTTTTATATATTATACGCTAATATGCTAATTTTTATACTTTAGATGCTAATTTTTTATACATTATACGCTAATCTTTAATATGTTATACGCTAATACGCTAATTTTTTTATACTTTATACGCTAATTTTTGATACTTTACATGCTAATTTTTTATACTTTATATGCTAAAGTTAAAATTTATATGTTAATATGCTAATTTTTTTACACTTTATAAGCTAATTTTTTATACTTTATCAAATGCTTTCTGTGAGATATAACCTTGAGGTTTTCACTATTTCTTTTTTTGTCATAAATTCAATGGGCAACATAGAAACTAATATATTAGGGCAAAAAAAAAAAATAAAGATAAAAGTTTTGAAGAGTTTTTTTTTTGTGTAAAATAGCCTATTATGACCTTGAGGTAGAAAAAAGAAAAGCTAATTTCACAGCACCTATTTGTGGATACTTTTAATGGTCCATTTGTTGTTCTAACTCAATTGAAAACATGTAAATTAATAGATTATGGTGAAAAAATAGAAAGTCGAAGTTTTGTGTGCTATAGCTTGAGTTCTTAGGAAAAAAATTTCAAATCAAACAAAATCAATTAAGAACTTTTCAAAACCAAGTCAAATAAAAATACAAATTACAATTATCTAAAAATTCTCTAAAAAGAATATTAGTAGTATTTGTCTTATTTTTAAATACTCAAACAAAAAATTCCCTAAACCAAAACAAACAAAAATATTGGCGTCAATTATCTAAAATTTTCTTAAAAAGATCCTTCCTAAAGGAAATCAAAGAAAAATATTGATGTCCAACTTTTTTACTTGACCAACTTTCCTAAATCAATTCAATCAAAAAGTTCAAAAGCTAATTCATATATAAATTTTGTGAGATATAGCCTTGAGAAAATATTTCAAATAAAATAACAACAACAACAACTAAACCTTTATCCCACTATGTGGGATCAGTTACATGGATTATATTTCGTTATTGTATTCTATCATTACACATGTTTTCATTTATCTTGAAAAATATCATATAATTTTTATCGTTTCTTTTCAATTCTTTTTAGGTCTCTCTCTTCCCCTTTTAATTTGAGTTAATTTTTTTTTATTTTCTTCACGTCGCATTAATGCTTCTAGAGGTCTCCTATGCACATGTCCAAATCATTTTAAATATTTTTCTTATTTTCTTATCTATTAGAGCTACCCCACTTTCTTTCTAATATATTCATTACTTATTCTATCCAATATAGTATGTCCACATATCTATCTTAACATTCTTATTTTTGGTACCCTCATTTTTTGTTCATAATCATACTTAGGGCATGTTTGATAAAACTGAAAATTTACTGAATTTAAAACTTGAAAGTAAAGCTGTTGAATTCATTAATTTTATATGTTTGATAATCCAACTGATTTTTACTTCTGAATTTGAAAATATAAGATGTGAAAATATGTGGTGGACAAAAATTTATACACTGTGTATAAATATATGGTGTGTAAATATGTATATTATGTGAAAATATGTGTAGTACATATAAATACATGCAATGTGTGATAATGTATGTAGTGTGTGAAAATGTGTGTAACATTTGTAAATGTCCGAGGGGTAAAAATGTGTGTAATGTTTGTAAATATGTGCAATGTGTAAAAGTGTGCAATAGGTTTAAATATGTAGTGTGTGAAAATGTGTAATGTGTGTAGTTAGTGTAAATATGTATAATATATTAAAATGTGTGCAGTATGTGGAATTATTTGTGAAAAGAAAAAAATTAAATCGTGTTAATTTTGTGAAAAGAAAAAAATTAATTCACCCACCAATTTTCACATTTATCCAATTGTTCCTTCCAAAAGCAAATTAATCTAAAATATTGATCACAATTATCTAAAAATTTTCCAAAAAGAACTTTAAAAAAATTTTGTCCACTTTTTAATGACTAAAACATAAATTTCCTAAATAAAATTAAACAAAAAATAATATTAACGTGTAACTTTTTTAAATCAATTCAACTAAGAAATTCAAAATCTAATTAATTTTTTAATAAATGAAAACAATCAAAAAACTTAACAAACTTTCCTAAATCAATTCAATCAAGAAATTCAAAATCCAATTGGTATCTAAGTTTTGTGTACTAAAGTCTTGAGTTTTCGAGAATTTTTTTTTAAATAAAACAAAATCAATTAAAAACTTTCCAAAATCAAATCAAACAAAAATATGACTACAATTGTCTAAAAATTCCATAAAACAAATTAGAAGTATTTTGTCCGACTTTTTTAAACTAAAATAAAAATTCCCTTGACAAAATTCCCAAAACCAACTCAATTAAAAACTTTTCTAAATCAAATCAAACAAAAATATTGACGCCAATTATCTAAAATTCAAACTTTTGTAAAACATAAAAATTAGTATTTTGTTCAATTTTTAAAGACTAAAAAAAATTCAAAATCGATGTTATTTTAGGAAATCTTCTTCTTTCATTCTCCAGTTAGCTACTCTATTGGCATTGTGATACTCACTCACGATGCTGTGTAAAATTTCTTTCTGTGTTGGGACACTTATTTCCACTCATCTTCTAGTTGGCACCTCTTTTGGCGTTTTCCTACAATTAAACAAAAGTAAAGTGATCTAATTTCTTTACTTTTTTTTTTAATAGTTACATAAAATTTTGAAATTTTATTCTTGTATCGTTACATTGATAGTTTATAAATTGTAATTGTAACTTTTCAATAATACCTTTGAAGTGAAAAGCATTAGTTGTAAACATTTCATAACAAACTTCAATGCAAATGTTTGTATTTGAAAATTGTCAAAAACAAATTAGTAGTTTACAAGTCATGCATGTTTATAAATTATTAAAAATATTCAGAGATAAATCAATAGAAACCAAAAAACAAATCCTAAAAATATTAGATATAAGAATAAAAGAGATGTATTATTAGATCATATATAGTATAATCAATTTTGTCATCACTAACCAAAATTTCTAACTCCACCAGCCCCAATTCAAGGTAAGTAAAGAAGGAAAATGTAGATGTTTAGGAGAATGTTTAGGGGATAGGTTGAGATTGTTACGTCAAAAGACAGTTAATAAAGTGTGAAAGGTAGTACTTAATGTCAAATAGTTTGAATTTTCTTTCTATCAATTTTCTTCTAATATGTTTACAATCTAATCAATTACAACACTATTTTTCTCAAGTTTGATTTGTTAAAGAAATTCAAAGTTTATATCATCTTCATGATTGGATTCTTAACAATTTGAATAAATATGATCGAACTTAGTTCGAACCAAACTTGAGCTTTTTCTAAAATAACACTTTTTAAAAATTATTACTAAAATAACATACTTTCAATTATTTTTTTTAATAACACTTTTTTCACGTGAGTCTCAATTAATTATTTCTCTCCATAAATTAATCTCTCTCCATAAATTATTCTCTCTTCACTTATCTTTGATCTTTTTTTTTTCTTTTAATAACACTTTTTTCGCGTGAGTCTCAATTAATTATTTCTCTCTCCATAAATTATTCTCTCTTCACTTATCTTTGATCTTTTTTTTT
Source organism: Ophiorrhiza pumila (assembly GCA_016586305.1). Taxonomy (NCBI): domain Eukaryota; kingdom Viridiplantae; phylum Streptophyta; class Magnoliopsida; order Gentianales; family Rubiaceae; genus Ophiorrhiza; species Ophiorrhiza pumila. The sequence goes on from BLIW01000006.1 coordinate 37,983,630, forward strand.
TCTTTTAATAACACTTTTTTCACGTGAGTCTCAATTAATTATTTCTCTCTATAAATTATTCTCTCTTCACCTATCTTTGATCTTTTTTTTTCTTTTAATCTCTCTTCACAAATTATGATCTCTCTCCACCTACCTCTTTCATTTTTTTTTCCTTTTTTTCTTCTTTTTTTCTTACTATTACAATCTCAATCGCATGCAAAAGAGGATTTTTTTTTTTCAAAATGTTTTACTTGATTTGGTGAATAGGTGAGTAAAGTCATTTTAAACTTTATATTTAAACTCTTCTCAGCTAACACGTGGATACAAGAATTAGACATGGCCGCTGTTTCGGAACTGCCAGTTCTCGATTCCGTGGCCAATGGAACCGGAATCGGCGGTTTCGGTTTCGTCTCGATTGCAATTCCGGTTCCGGTTTCATCCTGATTCCGGTTCTGTCCCGTTTCCAATTTTGTTCCAATTTTGGTTGCGATTTTGTTTCAATTTCGGTTTTTATTTTGATTTTTAGTTTCGAATTTCGATTTTAATCACACTTTTAAATTTGATTTCTATTGAAATAATGATTAAACTATTAATTGAAACTCAAATAATGCAACATAATAATATAATTAGAATAATAATAGTTACAACTGAACTTAATATATATTTTTTAGAAAATAGAACTAGGAAGAATTAGATAAGTGAAATTCAAAGATATAAAAATAATAAGAATAATTGAATATTTGAATTATTAATTAGAACTCCACTAGTATAATATAATAACATAATTAGAATAGTTGTTAAAATTGAACTAATATATAAATTTTTTAGAATTATGAAGATTAGATAAGTGAGAAGGAAAGATATAGAAAGAATAAGAGTGTTGAGAGAATGATCGAACTATTAATTAAAATTCAAATAGTATATTAGCATAATATAATAATAAAATTAGGATGATATAAATTAGAGAATTAAGTTGATATATAATATAATTGGATTAATAGTCAAAATTGAACGAATATATGGAGGTTTTATAAAAATAGAATTATGAAGGATTAGATAAGTGAGAAAGAAAATGTATAAATGATAAGAGTATTAAAAGAATGATTGAACTATTAATTGGAATTCAAATAGTATATTAGTGTAATATAATAATATAATTAAAATAATTAATTAAAAAAGTTGATATCATAAACCTAAACCTAAACCTAAACCTAAACCCTAAACTATAAACTATAAACACTAAAACCTAGAATATAAAGATTAGAAAACTAAGAAATAATATTAGAAAAAGAATTATGTGATGAAAATGAAGAGGTATAGAAATATTTATAGAATTATAAAAATGAAAATAAAAAAATTATGTTTTTTTTGGCTGGTTACGGTTCCAATTCCAAAATTTCAGAAATCATAACCAAACCGTCAGTAGATGGTTCAGCTACGGTTCTGAGTTTGTGGCCCTCAGTTTCGGTTCCAAAATCGAAACCTCCGGAATAACCATGTCTAACAAGAATTTCTATATGTTGATTGTTCACTAGCTAGTAAGCCTGATCGTTTTTTATTTTTTAGCGCTTAAGAGTTGCTTAAGTTTATGTGCCTTCTAGCCCAATTGGATCATGGGCTTTTCTAATTTTGGTTAAAGAATTTAGCCACATTTGCCGATGGCACAATTTGATTTTGTGGCATGCAAAATGTTCGTTCTAAGCTGAAGTTAGGCAACTTATTATATATGGCAACAAACTCAATTGACAAAATCATCTTATTCCTCCAATAACCAATTTAGTTTGAATCAACTTATTTTTGGTCGGTTTGTTTGACTGAATTCTCTAGTTGAGAATTTCATATAAAAATTTTTGCACACATTAACTACCAACTATATCAACCAACTCATCGGACCCATAATGAGATTTTTTTCTCAATTAGTACATATTTGTGCATAGCAGGATGGACTGTTCTTAAACATTATCAAATTGACAAAAAAACTACAGAAGAAAACCTAAATAATTACTATAGTTTATTGGTGTATTAACGCTAATGAATCTTTTGCATCACTTCCTGTAAGACTTTATATGATTTTAACCAGGGGCGGAGACAGGGTGTGGGCAATGGGGGCAATTCCCCCACTGACCCTACCTTAATATCCTTTAAATTATATTTTAATTTATAATATTTAAATTATTTGTCCCATTAAAAGAAAATAAAGCACTTAATAGGTCTAGTCTTTTTATACATTTAAGACCTATAGTGCATATATGATAAAAACTGAGTTTATGTATTGGTTTATAGCTCATTATCTATACAAAAAAAAATCAATTATAAAAAATAGGTCTTTCTTTTTAACATAAAAAGTAAAGCCCAAAAAAAAATTCTGCAATATACTATCGGGCTCTAACAATTTTATTTGAAACAAAAAAAATCTTATTTATCCTTTTGTCATATTTTTTGAACCTCCTCAACCTTTCTTGTTCTATTTGTCTTTATAAAAAAATATTTCTTCTTCCTTTTATTTGAATCGGGTATTCGGCTGATTCCGGCCGGGTTATGTTATGAATAAGGAAATAGTTAATTAAGCCGATACTTGTTAACTATCGAACAACTAAGGAAGAATTGGTATATGTCAGAGTTGATTCTCGGCATCCTATAACTAACTGGTTAGAATGAGATTGTTATCTTTGCGTTGATGAATAATGAACAATTGATTAGTCTGTAATTACTTATTTGCTGGATCTTTCTTTTTAGTTGAGTTTATTTAATTTCGTATTTTACTATTTGTTAATTTCGGCAATTAATCTCTTCTGGTTATTTAGTTTTATTTAATTTTATAATTTCAATTATTGTGACGACTTGCAAATTAATTAAATTAGAAGATAGTGTTGTTCCTCGTGGGATCGACCTTACTCTCACTGCACTATTGTTAAACTTTTAGAGTAAGAATTAATTTTGGTACAAAAACGACACACCAAATTTTGGCGCCGCTGCCAGGGAACGGAAATTATTTTCTATTTAGTTAATTTGTATTATTCTTTGGTTTATGTCCAGATCTTCTAGCCCAGATTTTCTTTTTGATCCAGAAATCGAAAAGACAGCGCGTAGATTGAAGAAAGAGACTAAAGAACATCGCCAAAGAACCAATTCTGGTTCAGAACTATCCGTGTCGTTTGCCTCCACAACGACCAGCAGAATCATAGACCCAGCAGAACCAGAATTCTCGACTGATGATATTTACATGGCTAACCTTCCATATATGAACCAGCCACCTATAGGCGATGAGCCACCACCTGAACGCGAGCAGCAGCAGCCAAGAGCTTCTGTAATTAATCCAGTTGTGCAAATACCGGTCCAAGTTCCGTTGCAAGATCGACCACTTAGGGAGTCCACTAATCCAATTATAAATTATAGGCCTTCTTGCATTGTTTTGCCTCAACTTACCACTGATTATGAACTGAAAGCATCATTTCTTAATTCATTGCCTAAATTTAATAGAGATGTTGGGGAAGATCCTCATAGTTTTTTGCATGATTTTATTAAGTTATGTGAAACTGTGAACAATAGAGGAGTCTCACAAGAATATATTAAACTAGCTAGTTTTTCATTGTCTTTAATTGGAAACGCTAGTGCTTGGTTTAAAACTCTTACTCCTAGATCTATTACAACATGGGATCGCATGCAAAGAATATTCCTTATGAATTACTTCCCAGCATCTACGATTGCATTTGGTCAAAAAGAATTTGTAGGCATTAAACAAGAATATGATGAGTGCTTAACAGTATATTGGAATAGATTTAAACGTTTATGTGAGAGTTGTCCTCAACATCAAATCTCTGACGAGCTTCTAATCCAATATTTCAATGAAGGTTTGCAACCAGAGGAGAAACGCACACTTGATGCAGCAAGTAGAGGAGCCTTCATGGACAATAACACAACTCAAGCCACAAGCTTGATTGCTAAAACTCCCGCCAACAGTACCAACCTATTCATCATTCAACCAAACAAGTGGGTAAAATTTCCAGTTCTTCACTTGAGAGCAAGTTGAAAGCTTTGACGGCGAGTGTGGAGAAATTAATCACAGGAATGGGTATATCTCAGACGGAAAAAGTGTGTGCAATTTGCAAAAGCCGAACTCATTTAGCGGATCAATGTCAAATGATTCAAGAAGAACTTGATGCGAAGGTTAATGTGGCGGGAAGTTATCCACCACGTAGCTACGATCCCTATTCCAACACTTTTAATCCAGGATGGTAAGACCACCCTAATTTGAGTTATAGGAATCGAGCTCTGCAGCAGCCAGCTTCTCAACAACAAACCCAGCAGAATTCAGTAGCACTGTCTGCCCAGACGAACCACAATTTCATAGCTACCACAAGGTCAGGAGTTCCTCTTGAAGATATGATTATTAATTTAGCAACTTTTGTGACTTTAATGCAGAATACGTTAGTCCAGAATCAAGGAGAATTTCAGAAATTTAAGCAAGAAACAAGGGCAGCAATAAGTGGGTTAAGTACTCAAATGACCCAAATGGCAAAACACTTTAATGAGACACAAGGTCCTTAAGGGAAATTATCATCTCAAGTGCAGATAAACCCACGCAAAAACTTAAGTCAAATCACATTGAGAAGTGGGAAACAACTAGAAGGGCCAATCGCCAAGGTCGCAGCTGAAGAACAGAAAACTTCATCAGCGTCGTTTGACTAGCCAGTGCAGAAATCAGAGGTAAATCCTAAATTGAATCTGCTAACGTCAGAATTTAAAATACCTCTACATTTTCCAAACATATTGAAAAGGAATGCCAAAGATGAAGATCTGGATGACATCTTGACCATCTTTAGAAAAATTTAAATCAACATACCCTTTCTTGATGCCATACGTAAGATGCCAAAGTGTGCCAAATTCTTGAAGGACTTTCTAGCACGAAAGAATCCCTATCTAGCAAAGGAGAAAGTTGTGATAGAAGAGAATGTCTTAGCTGTAATACAACATAAACTACCTCCTAAATGCAAGGACCCAGGTATGTTTTCTATTCCAGTTAATAGCACTTTGCCAACACCCCCACACTTGGCATTTGAGAGGCTTTCGCTTTAAGCTCCTGCACACCAGAGACAACTATCTACATGAACAAAACAAAAGCAAAAGTGACTAAAAACTCAAACATCAATTATTCAAGAGAAGTGGATTAAGTAGTTCTGGATTTATTCAGTCTCCAGCTAGACTTTATTCATGAAGCCTCCTTCTTCAAGATTCAAAGTATCTATCTCTGTACCAGAAGAATCATTTTTCATGATCACTCTTTTTCCTCCAGTATGGAACTGGACAAATATTTTCAGGAAAGAGGTGTTGGAGCTCATGCACCTGGGAAACAATCTCAATAAATTTCATTTTATACCATGTATGTTCCCCCATAGGAAACACCTCTTTCACTTCTTCCACCACCTTTGGCTTTGAAACCCTGCAAGGCTCAACCACAGATTGTGCATCCATAGTCTCAACAAATTCATCAGTAATTTCAAGAGTGGATGCATCAACAAAGCAATTTTCCACCATGTTAGCTATTTCCTTACAAAGCATCAAATCTTCGTCATACACACTAACATGGATAGCATTCTGAGTCTTTCCTTTGTTAACAAAATCGAGTTCACTATGCACATCCAACAAAGGTATCTCAATGTCCTCTATTTGTTGGTCACCATTCACAACTACAGATTCATGCATAATTTCAAGATTTGGTGGCTCAACAAAGTGCTCAATGATCATGTTGTCATTTTCATTAGCATGTGCAACATTGGTTTCATTCATGCTCAAACAAGGATGATGAGAGTTGTCTCTGTACATCTCATAGACTATTTAAGGGAAGAAGGGGTGTCTAAAGAAAGTCTAACAGCATTATTTTGCTCATGGAAGTACCTCCCCATTTTGGCAGTAAGAAACCAAAAAGCCCTAAATTCCTCATAAGTAAACTCATCACAAGAGACATCATTCTCATAAGAAGAACTCAAATGTTCATGCACAATAGATTCATCAACAGAGCATTCAGGTATAACATCTCCCACATTTATAGACACTGACTCCCTCGGACAGTTCAGACCACAATCAACATTTGCATTCACATTAAAAAAATTTTCCTCAAGAGTTGGTGCTTTAGTAATGAGAGACATACCTTCTGAGTGGCCTTGAGTTTCTTCAACTGGTGTCTCAAGTTGTTCCATCATGTCGCTTATTGAGGCACTGATTCAATCAAGACTCTGTTCCAATTGAGCCATCCTTGTTTCCTCTTTATCAAGTCTGTTCAAAATTTGGGACAACAACACTTTTTCATCTTCTTCAAAATAAGACTCATTGCTTTGTTGTTGGTCATGCCACGATTCATAGTATATTGGTGGGGAGAAATTGCCAAATACTCCAGGTGTTGGTCGTGTATCATCCATCCAATCTGGTGGGTAATCATAGTAAGGCTCAACAGAGTCCCCAAACCTCCTGGACATATTTGATCTGTTGTGGTGTGCACAATACAACTTCAATGAAATTCCAAATCCCCTGCACTTACCACAAATTGAATACAACCGACTAGAACACAGAACAACAAAAACCGAAATTTACTAACACAAAAAAAACCAACACACAAAAACGAAGAAAACAACAAAAATAGAATAACAAAATAACAAAAAAATCACAAGTCAAGAAAATAACGATCTCCAACAACCGTGCCTTCCCCGGCAACGGCGCCAAAAATTGGTGTGAGCTGTCGTTGGCTCCCAATTTTACCCAAACTCACTCAAATAATGTAGATGTGGCGAGTGGGATCGTATCCACAGGGAAGGTTTGGTTGTTTAGAGACCAGTTTGTTCACTCAACAATACACAAACATGAAATGAAATGAAGACAACAAGATAGATGAAAGCCACTATGAATGAATGCAAGTTAAGAATGGATGCAAGGTTAGTATGCAAGCACTGCCTTGAGGGATTTCAACGTGTACCGATCTCTCCCTAAAATCATCGACTTGTGTAAACAAATGTGAGGGGACTTTTACTGCTAGTGAACTGGGATTGATCAACTTGGTTGTTCTCACAACCCAGACTCACAATACTCCCCGAACTTTCCTTGGTAGGGCAAGTCCTTGGCACGAGTCAGACTCTCCCAGATCCCAAATTCTCCTAACACAAATCTAATTCGATTCCTGGCTATCTCCCTTGGTAGGGCAGCTAACCAGTTCACAACTTCGACTCACACTACAAGAACTCTCTTAGACCTACGCGAAGGATTGATATTAACTATCAGTGGGTACCGCACAGTCAAGATCGCAAAGTCTCACAAGACCTAAGATTCACATATGCATGTTCACAATCTACTAATGTTATGATCAATTGCCAATGGGATATTCACACCGACCTTAGTGGGTACCGCAGACCTAAATGTGAAGTAAATCTAGAGTGCAAATCATCAAACATAACAAGTGCAGAAATATGAACATGAATAACACAGATAAAATTCATGACAAATGTCTCAAATAAGTCGAGATCTGTACAGTCGAGCCCCCAAGACAGCAAAATGTGTGAAGGGGAAAAGAAAGAGAAAAACCTAATCTAAACTATGAACCCTAATCTAAGGATGCTATGCTCTGTGTCCCGCCGCTCTCCCCTCTCCCCTCCTTTTATAGGTTTGCTCCAGTAACTTTGGTCAAGTAAGCTTCCAGGAACTTTCATTCCTTCACGGAGATCTCACCACGTATTCTGCAGATATGAAATAATGCTGAAGTGAGGACACGTATTTAATGAAAGACTTAACGAGTAAGGAAATTCATCGCATTGCATCAAACACATAGAACCCGTAAGAAAGACATTTCAAATGCTTTGCTTGTGTGAGCTTAAGTTTGTGTGTGCCATATGCAAAGGTTGAGGGAGTAGTGTATGTGCAAGTGTGCAAATGGTGAAGTGAGAAAAGAATGTATAAAAATGTGAACACATGAAAATGCATGAAAGGAAAAATAATAAAATGTGCATGTGTGTGGTGTGAGTGGTGCGGGCGCACCGTGTATGTGTGTGTGTGGTGCGGCCGCACCGTGTGGGTGTGTGTGTGGTGCGGCCGCACCGTGTAATGTGTGAGGCGCCCGCACCGTGTAATGTGTGAGGCACCCGCACCGTGCAATGTGCGTGCAGGTGTGAGTATGTGCATGTATGGTGTGTGAGTGTGTGGACTTGTGAGGTGAAGGAGACCATGTGAGTGTGAGTTGTGTGCTGGGATTTTCATGATGTGTGACTTGTGAATAGTGATTTGTGACTTGAGAGAGTGTGACTTGAGTGAATAGTGAATTGTGGACTTGAAAGCACTAATGGCTGAGTGTGTCTCGAAATGCATCACTTTGCCACTAAATTCCCAGCACTCAAGCCAATCTCCATAATACACAATTGTAATCAATATAGCACATAAGTCAGGTAATGAAGCATTGATTCACAAGTTATTCCAGGCGAAAGTCTATCAAAATAGAGCATTTAAGTCGGTACAAGACCGACTTATCAGTAAGATGCCAAAGTTTGCCAAATTCTGGAAGGACTTTCTAGCACGAAAGAATCCCTATCTAGCAAAGGAGAAAGTGGTGATAGAAGAGAATGTCTTAGCTGTAATACAACATAAACTACCTCCTAAATGCAAGGACCCAGGTATGTTTTCTATTCCATGTGTAATTGGAGATAAGAAAATTGAAAGATGCATGTTGGATTTAGGTGCTTCTATTAATTTCATGCCTCTTTCTACATATCAAGGATTAAATATTGGCCCATTAACTGATACACAAGTTGTTATCCAATTAGCTGATAGGTCATTATCTTACCCAATGGGTGTGCTTGAAAATGTTTTAGTGAAGGTTAATAATTTCATCTACCTAGCTGATTTTTAAGTTCTTGATACGGGAAGCTCTTATGATAAAAATGCTACAGTCTCATTGTTGGGTAGACCATCTATGAAAACCGCTAAAACAAAGATTGATGTGGATAAATGAACATTAACTTGTGAATTCAATAGAGAATATTTAACATTCAACATTTTTTTATGCCATGCAACATCCAAGTGATATAGAAAATATTAATTCAATTTATGTGTTTGAGTTCTTAGTCCAAGAAAATCTTAAGACTGAACTTGTGCAGGATAAGTTGGAAGCTATTATCACAAGAAGTGTGACTAAAACCGAGGTCAAAGATCTAGAGAATAATGAAGTGCAAGATGCCATTACGTCCTTACATTCTCTAGAGGAATATCCAATCAAAACAGAAACCCGCTGTTTGCCCAGACAGGATTCATTTGATAAGCTTTTACCTTCTATTATGGAACACCCTGTTCTCAAAATTGAATCAGTACCTAACAATTTGAAATATGTGGATTTAGGTACTGGAGAGACGTTACCTGTCGTCATTCATAAGCAACCCCCACAATAACTCAGGCTGTCTCTCTTCTTTTACTTTGTCTGTGTTTTTGTTTCTTAGTTTGTATTCTTCTCTGTTTTAGTTGTTTCTCCTTTCTAACATGAGGACATGCTAATGTTTAAGTGTGGGGAGAGTGTTATGTGTTGTTTTACTTGTTAGATTTTACTTTCTTTTCAAAAAACCCAAAACTACAAAAAAAATTAGAAAATCATGAAAACTTTCACAAAAACACTTTACAGTTTTGTATGTTTTAGTGTGTTTTAGTCGCTGTAGAACTGTTTCACGTTATAAGCATTGTCTGGCAAACTGGATATTATGAAAACTTGCTTAGTTTATTGCGATGGTTTTTGCATGATCTTGAATGACTCCAAGTATGACGAATGCAATTTCTGAGCTATTTTGCCCATTTAAAAGTGAGGATTTTGAGCCTAAGCATGCAATAACCACTTTGTTGATGCTTAAGTGATTAATTCTTTGATGAGTGAAAATTGTGCATGGTTGATTTATTGAATTTGCTTTGTTTTGCATGGATACTACGGTGTTGAGATTAAACGTTAATATGATAAAGGCATTTAGGATTTAACCCATTTTTTACTTTATTTATCATTCCTACCTTTATTGACCCTTTGATGAGGAAGCTAACTTGAGAAGCCTTGTGGATGATCTATTGCAAGGAATTGGAGGACCTTTGACTCGTGCGAGGACTAAGCGAATGAAGTCGGCGTTATATTCATTGATCAAGGAGAAGGGGAGCTCAAAGGAAATTGACAGCGTCGCGACGTACGACCACCGAAGTCGTGACGTCCAGAAGAGTTCACCGACGTCGCGACGTGCACTGACGTCGCAACATCCAGGCCCTTCCACGTCGCGACATGGCTCACTAGAAATTGCAATTGGAAAAATTCGTCAAAAAAATTCGACATTTAATTAGCACATAGATCCCCATGTCGTGACGTGGAGACCCTGACATCGCGCGACGTGCGGGAACGCGGACTGATTTGTTTTAAATTTTGTTAGCCGTTATTTTCTTAGGGTTTCTAGCCTATAAAGGGAACCTCTTGTACGTTTTGGGCAGACTATTTTTGAATATTAAAAACTTGAGAGTTGTAAACTTTCTTTTGTTCTTTGTGAAGAACAATCAATTCCATTCAATTAAGAGTTTGATTGTTTGGGATTCTTGATAACGAAGGTTCTAAGAGCAGGTCTTCTTAGTGTGTTTGTTACGTGACAATTGATAGGTACGTTTTTAATTCAATCATTGAATTTGGGGATACCTCCTATACGTTTTTTTGTTTAATCCAATCTTCAAATTGATCTTGGGTTTACGTTCTTAGAATCCATAGGGTCTAGGTTCGTATCAGAATGGTATCAAAGCCAATTTGATGTTTAATTCTCACAAAGACTTTCATCTTTGATTGTGTGGTTTTCATTTGTGTTTCTCTATATTGTTGTGTTGTGTTTTCTCATCGTGTTTTGCAAGTTGTGGCCAAGAGAGAAATTCAAAAAAAAAAAAAAACTGCAGAAAAAAAAGTGCAGAAAAACGTGAAAAAAAAGTGCAGAAATCATTAAAAAAAAGGGGCCAGTTTGAGTTTTGTTTGAGAATTCTAATTCTTGAGTTTTCAAGGTAACATCCTCACCTTGATTCCTTAGTAGATTTATTGCATTTGTTAGATTTTTGCTTAGCTTTTTGTTATTTTGGGAAATTATTTGTGTTTCAATATTTTGACATTGTGACCCACTGTTTTATGTTTTTCTTGAATCCTTGTGAGTCTTATTGCTAGTAGTGGTAACATTCTTGTTCTTGTTGCCAAAATTTATTGTGAGTCTTTGTAATCATTCTTGTTCCTTAGAGTTTTCTATTTTCTTTAAACATTCTTGATCAATTGGAGTCTTGGTTGGTGTGTGAGTAGTTGTTCAACTCAAAGAACTTGCAAAGAAAGTTAGAGAGCTTCAATCTTTTGAGTGATACATGAGTGTGAGTGCAAACACTTAGGGAGTAGAAAGGACAAATTATCAATCCCAAAATTCATCATGAGTGGGGAGGGTACAAGTAGTCCTTAATTTAATATTGAAAATGCATTTAAGACCATTCAAACACAATTTGATAGAATCAATCTGAGGCTTAACTTTTTAGAGTCTAGTGAACCACCAAATAGAGAAAGAGCTGCTAGGAATCCTTTGTTTGATAGGGGTAATTATGAGGAGGTGTCGGAGGAGGAAGAAGAAGGAACATGGGCTAGAGATAGGAATGATAGGACTGATAGGAACGATAGGCGAAAGGATAGTCAACTGGGATCGATTAAGATGAAAATTCCAGAGTTTCAAGGGAAGAATGATCCTGAGGTTTACCTAGAATAGGAAAGGAGGGTAGATCATATATTTGACTGTCACAACTATTCGGAAGAGAAAAAGGTGAAATTAGCGGTTGTTGAATTTACCCATTATGCCTCAATTTGGTGGGACCAGTTAGTACATAATAGAAGGAGGTATGGGGAGAGGCCGGTTAGGACTTGGGAGGAGGTTAAAAAGATAATGAGGAAGAGGTTTGTCCTTAATCATTACCAACGGGATGTCGTGAGAAAACTCCAAACCTTGACCCAAGGACGTAAGAGTGTAGAGGAGTATTTTCAGGAGATGGAGATAGCTTTAATTCGGGCTAATATAGAGGAGGATCCTGAATTCACAATGGGTAGATTTTTAGCGGGTTTGAATAGGGAGATAGCTGATGTGGTAGAGTTGCAACAATATGTTGACTTAGAGGAATTGTTGCACAAGGCCTTGAAAGTTGAGAGGATTGTCAAGGCTAGGGGTAAGAGTACTTGGAAGAGTTCTTGGAAGGATAATAAGTGATGTGAGGCAAATATATGTATAAAAATTGTGATCGTGGTTGCTATTTACCCCTAATAAAAAATCAAGCTAAACAACCCCTAAAAGGTGTTAGTATAGCAAGTTCGTTCCCACGAGGAAAGGACTGTGTTGAAATTTTAATAAAATATTTTTGGTTTTTCTGTTTATCAAAGTAAATAATAAGTAAGCAGAGAACAAATAACTAAAATAAAGGAGGTGATTTGATTTAAAAACTCAAATTAAGCAAGTGTACTCCCGAGATTATAGTTTAGGGTTATTTTAAAAAGCACATGCATACATCCTATCTATAGTCATGCAAATCAAGGGTAAATAACATAACTCACGCCCTCCTTTGTGGCGAGAGGCAAGGAATGATCTAGGCACTTTACCTATTTAGATATTAACTAATTCATTAAACCCTCCTTTGTGGCGAGAGGCAAGGTTTACTTCCTTAATTAATCTGGAATCTAATGCAACTACCAACTCAACCAAACCCTCAAGTTCAACCGCTCCTTTGTAGCGGAGGCAACGCCCGAACCAGTCACGCTAATGCTAAACTAATCCCCCTAACTCCTCTTTGTTACGAGAGGCAAGAGCTAAGGTAAAATCAATCTAACAAATTCACAACCAACCCAAAAAAGATTCCAAACAACCCACTCAAATCCTCCTTTGTGGTGAGAGGTAAGATTAAAGCAAGTTATCTCTAAATAATTTACTGCACTTTAAACAAATATTCATCATACATAATCCGGCCAAATCATGCATAATTATGAAGAACACAGCAAAACATATTCAACAAAGACCATAAGATAGAACTTAGCATGTAAGTTAAACACACAAACCCTTATTCATAATCCCGGGAGCACAATAGATTTAACCAAGCATAGCTAAATCAAACATCATTATGATATTAATGTTTAAGCACAATATTGAAATCATAAAATAAAAAGGGAAGAAAACACCTTGAATTGTGAATCCGTAAATGAAATCTTTGTCTAAATTAATGAAATCAATAATCAACGATGTTCCCAATCCGTACAGCTTCAATTCTCCGTAAAATAGCTAAAAGAATGAAACCCTAGCTATTACAAATAATAAAACCCTTGCTTGAAATCTCTCAAAGTTGTCACACCCTCAAAAGCTGTAACCCTATCCCTATTTATAGTTATTCTATGAAAATATTCGCACATAAGTCCTTAAGGAATTCCTTGTTGGAAAAGAAAACTTAAAGTGGGCCAAAATCGTAAATTTCCACAAATTAGGTCGAAAAACTGCGTATTCCCCGACGTCTCGACGTCCATGATCGAGCGTCAAAACGTCTGTACACGTCGCGACGTCTCAGCACGTAGCGACGTGGGAGGGGTCCCGACGTCGCGACGTGGCTCTCTGGAAGTTTCTCAAAATTTGTCCAAAAATTCCACCAAAAATCGCATTTTTAACGTCGCGACGTGGAGTGTCTACGTCGCGACGTGCACCCACGTCGCGATGTGAAGGGTCTGACGTCGCGACGTGGAGAGTTTCTTCAATAATTTCGCGATCTTTCTTCCATTTTTCCTCCATGATAAGTTGGTTTTATACCAACTTAAATGTATTATTTCACTTGGCTTTTGCCTTGATTTTCATGCAAATGTGTGGTGCAATGTGCTATATTGTGTGTTTATATGGTTTGCAACTCATAGTGTTTAAATGGTGAAAAAAAACCAAAAATGTTGTTAAAATGAGGAAAATATATGCTTGGTGTCAAATGACAAGGTTTAGAGTTTGAAACAATGAGAATGGTGAGTGGAAATTTAAGAAAAACCGAAATGAGCTTATTTGGCCAAATTAGGGTTTGGGCAGAATGTTGGTGCAATTTGTTTTGAGTGTAACTCTTTCAATACTTATCCAAATGACGAGATCTTACATTTTCTGGAAAGCCCTTTGAGTGTATTACATTTCTTATGTTTTAAATGTTTTCCAATTCTGTGTGCAAGTATGAGAAACGGGGGGATTTTTATGATTGTTATGCTCAGGTTTTTCATGTTTGGGTTTATTGCCACAGGTTGGTAAAATGTGTATAACTCAAGCTACTGGTATCCAATGATGCTGATTCTTGAACTGGTGGAAAGCCAAGAGGATTAGCTAGAACTTTTATGTTTACCACTGGGTCTAAATCAGAGGCTAAGACACACTTACTTGGCATGGGAGTAGGGTGTTGTGCAGAAATGGACACCTTGCCAACACCTTGCCGAACACACACACTTGTCTTGCCAAGCCTTGCCAAGTCTTCCCAACACACCTTGCCACACTCATGCACTCTTGGCACACCACTTATCCACTTTTGGCATACCACTTGCACCTAGGCACAACAACCTCGGCACGCCATTTGTGCAACCTCGGCAAACATTTGCACATTACACTTGGCACATAACCTTGCCAACTTTGCCAACCTTGCCGACCATGCCGACACCTTGCCAAGCATTCAACACACAGCCTTGGCATACCATTGGCACACTTTGGCACGACACCTGCACCTTGGCACGCCACACATGCACACACCTTGCCATTCAACATGCACCTATCTTGCTAAGCACTCACAGCACACAACCCACTTGCACATGGGCAACATTTACTCATTCTTGGCACAACATTTGCACCATAAAGGCACAGCACATACATCACTTGATTCACAAACAAAGTGCGCACCAATCTTGCACATCAGACTTCACACTTAGGCACACACCTTGGCATAGGGAGCAAAACGGGCAGCCAAGCATATTTACTCCACGAGACCTCGTGGAAGAAAAAAAATGAGCAAAAATTTGTCCATGAGATCTCGTGGAAGAGAAACAATGTTGGAAAATTACTCCACGAGGTCTCGTGGAGTAAAAAAAGGGAACAAAAAATTTCTCCACGAAGTCTCGTGGAGAAAATTATGGAGTTGTATGCCACAATTTTGGCTAAGTGTTGAAAGGTTTGCTTCATGAAATTTTCAGCTTTGTTGCACTTCAGTAATTGGGTCATAACTCTGTCGTCTTAGCTCCGAATTGGGAGATTCAAAAGTCTGTAGAAAGCTAAGACAAAGTGTTACGACTTTCATGTTTTAAGATTTCCCTAATTCACAGTGCATCATGATCAATTCTTGGTGGGAAGTTGCTGCCATGAAGTGTTTTGTGCTTGAGTTTCCAGAAAAATAGCTAAGTGTTTAACTTCTGAAGTTCTGATTTTCAGGGCGGATGAAGGCGTGAAGCTACGGGGCAGGAAGGCGTGATCTCATGAAGGCTAGACTGAGTGAATGTTCGCGGAGTTGCTGGAGGCGTGATTTTGAATGGCTTGAAGGCGTGAAGTGACTCTGATTTCTTCACCTGGAGCTCTGAGCAGTGAAGGCGCGCGAAGCTAAGCCTGAAGGCGCGAGGAAGAACGGCAAGGATGATAAAGGCGCTGGAACATGATGCTGAAGGCGCTGGATTGTTGGGAAAAGTTTTCCAACTTCGAATTTTCACATTTTTGGGCTGATTTTGGTTCTTCCTTTCAAGGACACTTTTGTAATATCTTTAGATATTTTTAGTTAGCGTATTAGCTACATTTCTACTACTCTATATATAGGAGGTGTAGCTAATATGGAGAAGAGACTTTTGAGATCCCGGAGACTATTATTTTTCATCCATTAGTTAGGATTTTATTTTTGTAACAAACTTTTGAGAGTTGGAGAGCGGGAATTCATTTTGAAGATCTACTTTCTCTCTCTAGTTTCTCTCTCTAGCTTTTGAGCTCCATTTTCTATTCCGATCAAAGATTGGCTCCGATCATTGTAATTCTCATATCAATTAAGGAAGCTCTTGGAAGAATTCATTGGTAAACTCTTTCCATTTATTGAAAATGAATTGTTTCAAGTTCCAAATTGTTGATCGTGAATTGGTAATGAAGTTCTATGGCTAGATCTCTCATGTTCTAGAGTTTCAACCGGTTAAATGTATAATTAGACTATACAATGCTATGCAATTGGCATAATTCCTTAAGGATGAAAACATATGTGATTTTGATGATTGAATCTTGTTGATTTTCATGAATTCACACTTTATTGAATGAATTGAACTTTGATTGTGGTCGCCATGCTGAGTTGAAGTGAGATTTTACCAATATCTGTGAGAATTGCGTGAGATGAGAACTTGAAAGTGATTTCCTGAGTCTTTACACTTGTCTTAGCCGATCAATTCATTACTGAGATTTAGGCCCCGCCATGGGAAACTTCGAAGGAATGAAACTTTAGGAAAAAGTGTTGAAGAAACTCTCTGAGATAGCAACGAAGGCATTCATACCTAGGTCGGGCCTCGCCATGGGATACCGTAGGATTTGCATGCTAGATTTGCTAACTTTGGAGAGTTGAGACATTGCGGGTTGAATCCGTTCTACTTAGGCCTCGCCATGGGAAAGGTGGAATGTTAAGGAGTATAGAAAACACTGTGGTCGTCATGCTAAGCGTTAGCTAGCCTCCTGGGCAATAGAGATCTCCTCATTGTTTTACTTGTGTGTCAAGAGCATTGCAATCATGGCCTAATGTGCATTCAACTGGTGGAAATACTCTAGAGCATACACTCTCTTCCTGTTTTTTACACTTTATTTGTTGCATTTGATTCTTTACTAGTTAGTGTCTAGTTTTATTTCTTTCGTGGCATTCTGTGAGCAAACATTGAGATTCTTGGCCCAAGCCTTCCCTGTGGATACGATCCCTACTTACGCTACTACATTAGTGTTTAGGGTAAAATTGAGCTGATACGACTTTAAGCGATCACTCCACTTTGCGTCCGATTTGACTCCTTATGATCTCCCGCTTCCAAAAGCACACCACGGTCAACAAACCTACAATTACAACACTAAAACGAGTAAAAACGTACAAGAACGTTCAAAGAATTAAGTATAAACCCTACATAACCGGTGAATAAATTCACCTCATCAATTTCCCCCACACTTAACCTTTGTTCGTCCATAAACAAACTAAATCACAAAATAACAAACCTAAACAAAAATCTAACACAAAAACCCTAATGAATTCTAACACATAGCCACAAAATGCATCCAACTTCATCAACTTGATCCAAGAACAAATGTCATGTATGAACCTCATAATCTCAAGTATTCAAATGTCAAGTACACATAATATACGACCCAAAAGTTATCAAAGCACATTAACTTACTCATTTAGACACGTTGAGCCAACCATGTGTGTGTGTGCGATAGGTTCCAACTCAGTTCATAACTCATCTACAATCACGCCATAAATCAGGGTTCCAACAACTAAGTCTTCGTCTCAACTTTTCCTCACTAACATATTAACAATTCATTATCAAACTCATATAAATGAGGATTCACTCAGCAAACCTTTAGGTTCATAAATAAAACACTCGTTCCCCCAGACTGTCACACATAATTAGGGTATTTCATTGGAAATCCCGTGACATCCACCTGGGGTACTGTCTCACCTTCGGGTTTTAGACCCATTCCCACTCATGCAAGTTCTCCATTAACTTTTCGTTTAAGAGCAGTCTCGCAGAGGAGTGACAATATGAAGCCAGAGTCTTATGGCTTATAATCTCCGTTACCATCCATATGAGTTCTCTTAGGGTTATTATTAAAAGCAATCTCATAGAGGGATGATAGTATGAGCAAAACAAGCTTAAAAATGCAAAAGCATTAAGTGCAAACATTTATGCAAGCACATTTATTAAAGAGCACATTGTAAGCGAGTTATATAAGTTTCAACTAAACAAAGCGTTAAAAACACACCAATATACTTAATGATTACAAACTCGTCAATCCCCTCAGTAGTTCCCCTAAGTGCATAAAAATGATCGACTCAAAATGCTAAACTTTCCATCAAAGACCCGACTCCCTCTAGATAGCATATTACTTTCCTATCCCACATCGAATCTGTCGATAAATTCAAATCATTGGCAACATAACATTTATCACGACAAGATCAAAATTTCAAAAAAAATTGGATAGTACACGAAAAAGTCCTAAAACCATGGTGTAATTATGCAAATAGTTATCATTACTGACTAATGTATTTAGGAGCTAAGGTTACCTCAAGGGATAACTATACGAATGGGACATCATAATAAATTAAAATAAATCCTAATTCCATTAACATAATTGTCTCAATTTGGTGCAAAATAACAAGAAAACATCAAAATGAAAACAACAAAAGAAAAGAAAAATAATCATCCAAATAACAACTAAATAACATAAAAACAGAACAAATAGAACAACAAAAACACACAAAAATAAAAAAAAAACACAAAACTCCCCCCCACACTTAAAATCCACATTGTCCTCAATGTGGGCAAGGAGAAACACGACCTAATCCTGCTGCATGTCGTTGTGTGGAGGAGGCTGCGAACTGGTGCCCTCGCCGCTAGAAATCTGCCACTGTCGGCTCATCTGACTGACCAAATCAGTCATCTGCGACATCTGATGAGATAAGTTGGCATATGCCATCTCCATCTGATCAAACCTCTCATCAAAATGTGTCGCCTGCGTCTGCGCCATATCAGTCATCTGCGTCATCATAGCCTCCATCTCATCCATACGTGTGTGGATGCCCGCAATATTCATGACACGGCGGGGTGGGGGTGGAGGAACGGGCTCCTCGTCCTGCTGCTGCTACTTCTGGCCCTCCTCATGCTGCTGCTCTTGGCCTAGCAGGGGCGGTTGCGACTGCCCTGGCTATGGCTGCGGTGGTGGCACTGGGGGTTGACCTGGCCGCTCATACGAACTACCCCGATATCCATTATACTGTGCAGTGGTGATGACATCACGCACTCCACACATCTCATCTGTGCCCAAAGCTGGCACCCCAGCAGCATAGCAAATGGCTGTAATCGCCGACGGATAATAAAGGCCTGTCCGTACAAACCGACGTGCCTTCCTGATCTCAATGTCCATGATCTCCCCAACATCTATAGAAAGCCCTGCCTCAATAGTGTAATTCAGAACCGCCTTTTCTTCGTCGCATGAGGACTAATGGATGCTTGGAATGAGCTTGCCAATAATGAAATAATGCCAAGCTTTGGTGACCTTGGTCATTTGAGCTAACTTGAGCTCAGAAATCCTGTGCGTCCGTCTGACATCAGCAAGTCGTTGAGCTGTGATAGTGGACAAGATTTGCTGATGAGGAGGCTCATGATAATATAAAGTGCGGTATGCACTTCCCTCAATGTCAGTCAACCCGTAGTACTCGTTGAATCTGGTGCGACTAACAGGCACATCGACGCCTCGCATCCGCAAAATACCCTGCTGTGCATAAGGGTAGTTTGCGTAAAACTCCCGAACCAAAGTCGCATTGCCGCCTACCGGTTGACGGCAAAATTGTGTCCTTCGTCGGTTCCCGATCTAAGTCGCAATCGGTGCGACTGTGACCTGGATACCTTGCTCCATGATCATGTCTTTCAGTGCCAAATGCTGATCATGGAATGTCGCCGCCTCCATGCACATAAACCTGAAGTCATCGAACCCCGCTGTATTGGGCTGCGGTGGTGGTGGAGGAGGTAGGTGCACCACCAGCGGTAGAGCTACGTGTCTTTTTTGGTCCCATACCTGTCAATACAAGTACATTAAATACAAACCATAAACTAATTGACAAGATAATTACCACACAATTCGCACACTTAATCAACGCTATTAACTAACTAACCTTGTCCCCCCCACACTTGAGTTAAAACACAATCTCAACACTAGGCATAAAATGCAAATAGTATGACTACACACTTGCAAGATCAACAACTAATCACAGAACACCAAAAACAGAAATAACAACACATAAGCACAACAATTACAGTTCCACAATGTACATAAGTTGAAGATCACAATTTTGCACAACCTTAAGACATTCAAGAGTTGGTGTGAAGTCAAAAGAATATCAAAGAATCAGTAAAACAAACACATGACATTCCTGTGATGTTCAAGCATAAAAGGTGTGTCAAATTCAAGAGAAAAACTCATTGAAGCATTTTAACAAACACCTTGAATGCAGTAATATCTCAATCATATTAAACCAACAATCCAAAGCAATTGCCCAACAAAACCACATCAATGCTTAATAACATTGCAACACGATTACAATGTACCAGTCAAACATGATTACTCAACACGAATGTGCGCAACCAGTGATCAAAATGTGTGCAAAATCGTGTCTAATTCTTGTCCAAAACTTTAACAACCCAATTCTTGCTTTGATTGATCACCGAAATTACCACACTACACAAGCACAGACTAATGTAACATGATTTCTATCAAGAATGGATCATGATTTCATAAGCCGAATCACAGAAATCACAGTTGTTCCAAAACAGTATGTAACCCTGTGCACAAATTTTTCAAAAATTCAACAATTCAAACTTTGAATACATTCATCATCACAATTCACTCAATACTATGAATAGAATATGTAAAGCACGATTAAACACAAGATTGCAACAAAATTTAGAGAAAAATTTCGGAATTTACCTCTTGAAGACCAAAAATCAAATTGCAAAATTTGTGTGTTTTGTGATGAATTCGAGCCCTCTACACCGTCCCAAGACCTCCTAGAATGAATTGAAACCACCTAACACTAACGAATTTCACTTGAAATTCGGATTTTGATGTTTGTGGGTTTTGGGAAAAATTTCAAAATTTGGTCGATTTTTGGGAATTGAATCGGTTAAATTGTGTGGTTTTGTTGTTAATGTGATCCTATCTCAACCTATAACACTAATGTGGAATGAATTTTCAGAAAAAACGAAAGAAAGGAAGATTGAGTAGAGAGGATTTAAGTTTTGTGAGGTTTCGGTGAAGAAGAACAGATTCTGTTCTTGATTTTAACACAAGTTTTGCCCGACGTCGCGACGTGGATCATTGGACGTCGCGACGTGGGTGAACCCTAGGGTTTTTAACTAAACGTACCTGGACGTCGCGACGTGCAATCATGCACGTCGCGACGTGGGAGACTTTCTGCCAAAATTTTCAATATTTCTGGACGTCGCGACGTGCGATCGTGAACATCGCGACGTTGGCGATTTTCTCCACGTTTTTGCACATTTATTCCTCCAAATTTCCCTTAATCCTTTCACCAACCTACAAAACAAAACATTTACACAAAAAGACTATTAGTTAATGGAATATTTAGCCTAAATTCTAAATAAACTTAAATGAAACTTAAAAATATAAAATATAAACTTGGGTTGCCTCCCAAGAAGCGCTTTATTTATCGTCGAAAACTCGACGCCTGTTGCTTATTCTTCCCTCGGTGACTCTTCAAGAGTCATCTTTTCAACAATGCGTAAGATCTTTTCTCCTTGAGAAAAATAGATTTTCAATCGATGCCCATTGACTATGAAAGAATTTCCCGTCTTTTCATTTAGAAGCTCCACTGTGCCATAAGGAAACACTGTCTTAACCCTGAATGGACCACTCCATCTTGACTTAAGCTTGCCTGGAAAAAGTTTCAGCTTAGAATTGAAAAGCAAAACCAGCTGCCCGGGTTCAAACTTTTTATGTAGGATGCGTTTATCATGCCACTTTTTAGTTCTCTCTTTATAGAGTAATGCACTTTGGTAAGCATCAAATCTAAACTCATCCAAATCATTGAATTCCAATAACCGTTGCTCAGCTGCCTTCCCATAATCCATTTTCAATTCCTTTAATGCCCAAAAAGTCTTGTACTCAAGCTCAATTGGTAAATGACAAGCCTTACCAAAAACCATGCGATATGGAGATGTAACAATAGGAGTTTTAAAAGCTGTGCGATATGCCCATAGAGAATCATCCAATTTTGTTGCCCAATCCTTCCGAGAAGGTTTCACAACCTTTTCTAAAATTCTCTTGATCTCCCGATTTGATATCTCCACTTGTCCACTTGTTTGCGGATGGTAAGGGGTTGCCACTTTATGCCAGACTCCATATTTGGTCAATAAGGTTTGAAAAGCCTTGTTGCAAAAATGTGTGCCTCCGTCATTGATAATAGCTTTTGGGGTTCCATAACGAGTGAAAATGTGCTTCTTGATGAACCCCACCATACTTTTTGCATCACAAGTCGGCAAAGCAATTACTTCTATCCATTTAGAAACATAATCCACAGCCACAAGAATGTAAGACTGACCATTAGATTTTGGGAATGGTCCCATGAAGTTGATGCCCCAAATGTCGAAAATTTCCACCTCCATAATATTGTTTAAAGGCATCTCATTCCTCCATGAAATATTTCCTGTCCTTTGGCATTCATCACACTCTTTGATCCACTCTTGAGTGTCATGGAATAGTTTGGGCCAATAATACCCCGACTGCAACACTTTGTAAGCTGTTCTTCGCCCGGCAAAATGTTCTCCATAATCAGATTCGTGGCATGACCGAAGAATTTCTTTTTGATACTCCTCAGGAACACATCTTCGGATAGCTTGGTCACTACATACCTTGAAAAGATAAGGCTCATCCCAATAATTGTAGCTTGCATCGTGGATGAGTTTTTTCCTATGTTGGACAGACAATTTGGGTGGAATTCGTTGTGAAACTACATAATTTGCAATGTCGGCGTACCATGGAACTTTTTCAGCTTCGTCCACTTGAAACAATTGCTCATCTGGGAATATCTCCTTGATTTGAACATTACTATCTTCTTCCAAATGCTCATGCTTTTCCAAATGAGAAAGGTGGTCGGCAACATGATTTTCAGCTCCCTTCTTATCACGGATTTCCAAGTCAAACTCTTGTAGAAGTAGAACCCATCGAATCAACCTCGGTTTTGCATCCTTCTTGGCCATTAAGTAACGAATTGCAGCATGATCAGTGTATATAATCACTTTGGCTCCCAGCAAATAAGAACGGAATCTATCCACAGCAAATACAACTGCCAACATCTCCTTTTCGATTGTAGTGTAATTACACTGAGCTGGATCGAGTAGACGGCTGGCATAATGGATAGTATGGAAAATTCTGTCTGTCCTTTGACCAAGAACCGCCCCACAGCAAAATCACTCGCATCGCACATAATCTCGAAGGGGGCTCCCCAATTGGGCGGTTTGATGACCGGAGCTGCAACAAGTTGGCCTTTTAGAAAATCAAAAGCTGCCTTACAATCATCAAAGTTGAATACCGCATCTTTCTCTAAGAGATGACACAAGGGCTTGGTGATTTTAGAGAAATCCCGAATGAACCTACGGTAGAACCCGGCATGGCCCAAAAAACTTCTTACTCCCTTGACATTTATAGGATATGGTAACTTTGCAATAAGATCCAATTTTGCTTTATCCACTTCCATGCCTTTAGCTGAGATCTTGTGGCCAAGGACAATTCCTTCTTGCACCATAAATTGGCATTTTTCCCAATTCAAAACCAGATTAGTCTCTACGCATCTTGCAAGAACCTTAGCCAAATTATCCAAGCACCGATCAAAAGAATGGCCAAAAACTGAGAAATCATCCATGAATACTTCAATAATATCTTTTACCATGTCATGGAAGATGGCTATCATACACCTTTGAAATGTAGCTGGTGCATTGCATAACCCAAAAGGCATCCTCTTAAATGCGAAAGTACCAAAAGGGCAAGTGAATGTTGTCTTGTCCTAATCCTTTGGGTCAATAGTGATCTGATTATACCCGGAGTAACCATCCAAGAAACAATAAAATAAATAAACAGCAATTCTGTCCAAAACTTGATCAAGGAATGGTAGAGGAAAATGATCTTTGCAGGTTGCCTTGTTGAGCTTGCGATAATCCATACAAACTCGCCATGCATTAATGATACGGGTTGCCAACAACTCGTCATTATCGGTCTTGACCACTGTCACCCCACTCTTCTTTGGCACACATTGGACCGGACTTACCCATTCACTATCAGATATAATATAAATCATCCCAAAGTCCAAGAGTTTGATCACTTCATTTTTGACCACATCCATCATTGCTGGATTTAATCGACGTTGCCTATCACGTACTGGAATTGCATCATCTTCCAAAAGAATTTTATGCATGCAAATTGATGGACTAATTCCCTTAATGTCAGCAATAGTCTACCCAATAGCTCCTTGATACATTTTCAGTACCATAATAAGCTTCTCTTCTTGCCATGGTTCCAAAGTAGCTGAAATCACTACTGGTAAAGTGTTATTTTCTCCCAAGAAGGCATATTTGAGATGTGAAGGGAGTGGCTTGAGCTCCAATTTTGGAGGTTCTTCAACTGAAGGTTTCAACCTATTTTCACTGCAATCAATGACTTCAATTGGCCTCACCTCAATGGGCTCCTCATAAACAGTATCAGTTAGCTCATAAATGGAAGCATCAAGATAAGCATTATCAACCATACTTTGTAACTCTAATGCTATATTTTCATCGATCAAAAGCAAGTCAGAATTAGACATATGCATTAAAGAGTCATTATCATTAATACTACATGTTTTCATGGGATTGCATACATTAACTGAAGTTTCAACCACATCCATGAAAAAACAAGTACTAATATCCCTAGGATGCTTCATAGCGTAATTCACATTAAATGTCACCTCTTCACCATTGACACGAAAAGTGATTGTCTTGCTGCGTACGCCTATTAAAGCATCTCCAGTTGCTAAGAATGGTCTTCCAAATATGAGAGGAATCTCCTCATCCTCCTCCATGTCCAAGATAATAAAGTCCACTGGAATTGTGAACTTATCAACAACCACCAAAACATCTTCAATGATACCCATAGGAGTGATGATGGATCTATCAGCTAACTGAAGAGTTATAGCCACTGGTTTGATTTACTCACCCATTCCCACACTTACAGCAACAGAATAAGGCATCAAGTTAATACCAGGCCCAAAATCACATAATGCCTTAGCAAAATATCTTGTGCCAATCTTACATAGAATTATGCAGCTTCCTGGATCTTTAAGCTTAGGGGGAAGATTTTTCTTCATTAAGCATTGCTCAACCTCATTCAATTGGATTACCTCCTCACATTGCAAAATCTCCTCCTTATTTGAAATTAGATCTTTCAAGAATTTTGTATAAGTAGGCACTGTCTTCACCAAATCCAACAAAGGAATTTCCACATGGAGTTGCTTAATCATCTCAGCAAATTTGCTAAACATAATCTTCTTCTTTGATGGCTGAATCCTTTGAGGGAAGGGTGGTGGTGGAGCACATTCTGGAAAATTGAAGGCACTTAGAGGATTTTTCTTTCTCCCTTTACTTGCACTACCTTCCTTGTGTTCAGTTTTCTTAGGTAAACCTTCCTTTTCAATTTGAACCTTGACAGCTTCTTGATCATCTTTTGGAGATTCTTCTTCATTAAGAATTGGAGATTTCAATTTTTTACCACTTCGTAGTGTCACAGCATTGCATTGCTTTCTTCCCTTGGGATTGGAAAAAGTGTCACTTGGTAAAGTCCCTGTTGGCCTATTATGCACTTCATTTGCGAGTTGGCCTATTTGAGTCTCCATATTCTTAAGGAGAGCTTTATGCTCTCTGAACATTCCATCATATACCTCTATTCTTTTCTCCACATTGGCTTGTTGCTGTTGACATTCTCCAAAAAGCTTTTCTATCTTGGCTCCCAACACAGTTATAACATCATCAATTGTTGCTTGAGAATTACCACCTTGTGTGTGTTGTTGATTTCCATAACCAGGCGGATAAGTTGGTCTTGATGAATTATACTGTGGGCGATTTTGTCCTCCTTGAGACCACTGATTTCCACTGGATGGTATCCATTGATTTGAATTAGCATTCCGGTTGTAATTGACATATTGAACTGGCTCATTAGTGACTTGAGGACATTCATCCATATGATGTGCTCCTTGGCATAATCCACAAAATGGCGTGACTTTGTTTGTCAAGGATGCATGAATACTAGCAAGTTGGCTCTGCATGGCTGTCATTTGTGCTTCCAAGTTGGCTGTTTTATCCAACTCTAACATTCCAATTTGCCGTCTCCCATGTGTACTTCTTGCAGTGGGCAACATTAGCTCATTACTTACTATACGGTCAAAAATCTCTTCAACTTCTTCTGGTGATTTATCACGCAAATTTCCTCCAGCTGAAATATTTACCAAATGCATAGTATCAAAATTGAGTCCATTGCAAAAGAAATTTAGCTCTCTTCCGGGCTCCAACCCACTGTTTGGGCATTTATTAAAAAGCTCCCTGAATCTATCCCATGCTTCAGTGAATGACTCATTTTCTCCTTGACGAAACTGCATGAAATCCATTCGAATCTTGTCCATTCGGGATAGAGGAAAGGATTTAGTCATGAACCTCTTCGCAACTTCATCAAAAGTTTCAATTCGTGCCCTATTAATAGAGTCATACCATCTCTCAGCTGCTCCTTGAAGAGAAAAAGGAAACATCATTCTCTTCAAAACATCATGCGGGATATGTGGAAGATTGCTCGTGTTACATACTTTAAGGAATGTCCTTAAATGTGCATGTGGATCCTCAGTACTCAATCCATGGAAAACTTGGCCATTTTGAATCAAATTAATGAAAGCCGACGGGATTTGAAAGTGTTCTCCAGTGTCAATAAAAGGTGAATCCAAGTTGTCCATTCGAGGCTCATAATGATCACCATACCGACGCCGCGGTACCAATGGTTGTGCTTGTGGCATTCGAGGGGGATCTCCCCCTAGAGGATATCCACCCACTGTAGGTACATCATCATTGACCTGATTACCCGGTGCAGCCATTGCTTCAAACTTCAATTTTTTTCTAACACGCAAAGTCCGTGCAAGTTCCGTGTCGTATGAAAATTCCGCTAGACCTTGAGATCTTGTCCTGGGCATACAAAGAGAAGGATAGCAACAGTACTAAAAGGATGTAAGAAAATTAAACTAAAACTTAACAAAATAAAATAGAAATTCCAACACGACTGCTGTCCCCGGCAACGGCGCCAAAATTTGATGTGAGGCAAATATATGTATAAAAATTGTGATCGTGGTTGTTATTTACCCCTAATCGAAAATTAAGCTAAACAACCCCTAAAAGGTGTTAGTATAGCAAGTTCGTTCCCACGAGGAAAGGACTGTGTTGAAATTTTAATAAAATATTTTTGGTTTTTCTGTTTATCAAAGTAAATAATAAGTAAGCAGAGAACAAATAACTAAAATAAAGGAGGTGATTTGATTTAAAAACTAAAATTAAGCAATTGTACTCCCGAGATTATAGTTTAGGGTTATTTTAAAAAGCACATGCATACATCCTATCTATGGTCATGCAAATCAAGGTTAAATAACATAACTCACGCCCTCCTTTGTGGCGAGAGGCAAACGAATGATCTAGGCACTTTACCTATTTAGATATTAACTAATTCATTAAACCCTCCTTTGTGGCGAGACCCAAGGTTTACTTCCTTAATTAATCCGGAATCTAATGCAACTACCAACTCAACCAAACCCTCAAGTTCAACCGCTCCTTTGTGGCGGAGGCAACGCCCGAACCAGTCACGCTAATGCTAAACTAATCCCCCTAACTCCTCCTTTGTGACGAGAGGCAAGAGCTAAGGTAAAATCAATCTAACAAATTTACAACCAACCCACAAAAGATTCCAAACAACCCACGCAAATCCTCCTTTGTGGTGAGAGGTAAGATTAAAGCAAGTTATCTCTAAATAATTTACTGCACTTTAAACAAATATTTATCATACATAATCCGGCCAAATCATGCATAATTATGAAGAACACAGCAAAATATATTCAACAAAGACCATAATATAGAACTTAGCATGTAAATTAAACATACAAACCCTTATTCATAATCCTGGGAGCACAATAGATTTAACCAAGCATGGCTGAATCAAACATCATCGTGATATTAATGTTTAAGCACAATATTGAAATCATAAAATAAAAAGGGAAGAAAACACCTTGAATTGTGAATCCGTAGATGAAATCTTTGTCTAAATTAATGAAATCAATAATCAACGATGTTCCCAATCCGTACAGCTTTAATTCTCCGTAAAATAGCTAAAAGAATGAAACCCTAGCTATTACAAATAATAAAACCCTTGCTTGAAATCTCTCAAAGTTGTCACACCCTCAAAAGTTGTAACCCTAGCCCTATTTATAGTTATTCTATGAAAATATTCGCACATAAGGCCTTAAGGAATTCCTTGTTGGAAAAGAAAACTTAAAGTGGGCCAAAATTGTAAATTTCCACAAATTAGGTCGAAAAACTGCGTATTCCCCGACGTCTCGACGTCCATGATCGCGCCTCAAAACGTCCGCGCACGTCGCGACGTTGAGGGTCTGGCGTCGCGACGTCTCGGCACGTCGCGCGACGTGGGAGGGGTCCCAACGTCGCGCGACGTGGCTCTCTGGAAGTTTCTCAAAATTTGTCCAAAAATTCCACCAAAAATCGCATTTTTAACGTCGCGACGTGGAGTGTATACGTCGCGACGTGCACCCACGTCGCACGTGAAGGGTCCGACGTTGCGACGTGGAGAGTTTCTTCAATAATTTCGCGATCTTTCTTCCATTTTTCCTCCACTTTGAGTCCGATTTGACTCCTTATGATCTCCCGCTTCCAAAAGCACACCACGGTCAACAAACCTACAATTACAACACTAAAACAAGTAAAAACGTACAAGAACGTTCAAAGAATTAAGTATAAATCCTACATAACCGGTGAATAAATTCACCTCATCAATAAGCCAATGTCGAACATCAAGTTTGGGGATGCTAGTGTTGATTCCAAACTTAAGGTAGAACAGAAATGGGGTGCCGGAAAGGTGAAGGTTGAAGAGAAAACAAATGGGAGGAATAGAGACATTAGGTGCTTTAAGTGTCAAGGGGTAGGGCACATACAAACTCAATGTCCAAACAAAAGGACAATGTTCTTATTGCCTAATGGGGAGTATGAGAGTGAACAGTCCGGTGATCAGGGAAATATACCATTTGTTAAGGAGAGCGATGGAGAGGATGAGCTACCAATGGGGGTGAGGTACTTGTCAATTTAAGGGTTCTAAATGTACAACCTAAGCTAGAGGGAGAGTTGGTGCAAAGGGATAAGATCTTCCATACTATGTGTCATGTGCAAAGAAAGGTATGTAGCTTAATCATTGATAGTGGGAGTTGTACTAACATAGCTAGTACATTGTTGGTAGAGAAGTTGGGGTTGAAAACACTTAAACATCCTAAACCCTATAAGCTACAGTGGCTGAGTACTAGTGAGGAGGCCAAGGTTAATAAGCAAGTTAAAATTGAGTTTGTGATAGGTAGATATAAGGATGAGGTGTTGTGTGATGTGGTGCCTATGCAAGCTTCCCATATTCTTTTGGGGCGTCCTTGGCAATTTGATCGAAGGGTAGTGTATGATGGATACACTAACAAGTACACGTTGGAGATGAACAATCGCAAGCATACATTGGTACCTTTGAAGCCATGAGAGGCACATGAAGATCAAATTCGTATTGTAAAAGATTTTGAAAAGAAAGAAAAAGGTGAATCTAGTGAGAATAAAAGCCGAGAGGAGAACAAGAGTGAGGAAGGAAAATCAGAAAATGAGAAAAAGAAAATGAGTATTTTTGCAACGAAAAGAGAGGTAAAAGAAACATTGAGTGAGGGCGAGAGTGTGTTTATTTTATTGTATAAAGATGTGTTTTTGATTGATGATAAAATGCTTGATCTATTGCCTCGGAAAGTGGTGTTTTTATTGCAGGAATACGAGGTTGTCTTTCCGGAGGAGTTGCCTTCAGGACTTCCACCAGTGAGAGGGATAGAGCACCAAATCGACTTCATTTCCGGTGCTTCTATACCAAACCGTCCAGCCTATCGAGCTAACCCGGAGGAGTTCAAGGAGATTCAAGTTCAAGTGGAGGAGTTGTTGCAAAAAGAAGCTGTGAGGGAGAGCCTTAGCCCTTGTGCGGTGCCCGTCATTTTGGTACCCAAGAAGGATGCGAGTTGGAGGATGTGTATGGACTGCCGGGCGGTCAACAAAATTACGGTAAAGTATCGTCATCCTATACCTCAACTTGATGATATGCTAGATGAGTTGCATGGTGCATGTGTATTTTCAAAAGTTGATTTAAAGAGTGGGTATTTTCAAATTCGAATGAAAGAGGGAGATGAGTGGAAAACTGCTTTCAAAACAAAATTTGGTTTATATGAGTGGCTTGTCATGCCTTTTGGGTTGACAAATGCGCCTAGTACATTTATGCGATTAATGAACCATGTTTTGAGGTATTTCATAGGGAAGTTTGTTGTTTTTTACTTCGATGATATACTTATATATAGTAAGTCAATTGAAGAACACGTGTTGCATTTAAGAGAAGTTCTTATCGTGTTAAGAGAACATCAATTATATGCTAATTTGAAGAAATGTTCTTTTTGCATGGATTCTATTCTTTTTCTTGGTTTTGTTATGAGTGCTAACGGCATTAAGGTACATGAAAAGAAGATTAGGGCAATCAAGGAGTGGCCCACACCGAAGAATGCCAGTGAGGTCCGGAGTTTTCTTGGATTGGCGAGATTTTATCGAAGGTTTGTCAAATATTTTAGTACTATTGCCGCACCATTGAACGAACTTGTTAAAAAGCATGATGTGTTTAAATGGGAAAAAGTGCATGAAAAAGCTTTTAACAAGTTAAAGGACAAACACACACAAGCACTTGTTTTGATGTTTCCTGATTTTAATAAGGTTTTTGAAGTTCAATGTGATGCCTCTGGGCTTGGGATTGGAGCTGTTTTGATGCAGGACTCGAATACAATAGCATATTTTAGCGAGAATATGCATGGGGTAGTCTTGAATTACCCAACATTTGACAAAGAGCTATATGCTCTCGTGAGGGCATTACAAACTTGGCAGCATTATTTATGACCCAGGGAGTTCGTCATCCACTCCGATCATGAGCCACTCAAGCACTTAAAGTCGCAAGGGAAGCTACACGGTAGACATGCTAGGTGGATGGAATTTATCGAGTCATTTCTATACGTCATCAAGCATAAGGCAGGTAAGGAAAATGTAGTGGCAGATGCACTGTCACGAAGGTATGTGCTTCTAACCTTTTTGCAATCGAAGTTGTTGGGTTTGGATTTGATTAAGGGGTTGTATGCTGATGATAGTGATTTTGGTGAAATTTTTGTTGAATGTGCACAAACTGCATATGGTGATTATTTTCAGCATGATGGGTTTCTTTTCAAGAAAGGGAAATTATGTGTGCCTAAGAGTTCATATCGTGAATTACTTGTTAGGGAGGCACATTCTGGGGGACTTATGGGGCAATTTGGAATCACAAAAACATTGGACATATTGCATGAGCATTTTTATTTGCCTAATATGCGAAATGATGTTCAACATTTTTGTGCAAAATGTATTTCTTGTCGTCAAGCAAAATCTAAGGTCATGCCTCACGGTTTTTATACCCCGTTACCCGTCCCTGGTCACCCATGGGTCGACATATCTATGGATTTTGTGTTAGGTTTGCCTAGGACACAGTCGAGACATGATAGCATCTTTCTGGTAGTCGATCGTTTTAGCAAAATGGCACATTTCATAGCATGCAATTAAACGAACGATGCATCTCATATTGCTGAACTATTCTTTCGTGAAATAGTTAGATTGCATGGCATTCCAAAAACAATAGTTAGTGACCGAGATGTCAAGTTTTTGAGTCATTTTTTGCACACATTGTGGTCTAGGTTAGGCACGAACCTTTTGTTTTCCACAGCCGCACATCCACAAATGGATGGGCAAACTAAAGCTGTTAACCGTACTTTAACAACCTTGCTTCGGGCTTTAATTCAAAAAAATTTGAAAAGTTGGGAGAAATGTTTGCCGCATGTAGAATTTGCGTATAATAGGGCCATGCATTCCACTACATCTTATTCTCCATTTGAAGTGGTTTACGGTTTTAATCCACTAACACCTTTAGATGTTTTGCCTATATCGTCTAGTCATATTTTGAATTTAGATGGCAAAAAGAAGGCTGACCACATCAAAGAGATGCATGCAAAGGTTCGAGCATACATTGAACGCCGGAATGATCAAGTTGCCAAGCAAGCTAGTCGAGGAAGAATCAAGGTTTCTTTTGAACCCGGTGATTGGGTGTGGGTTCACATACGGAAGGAACGATTTCCAAATCAACGGAAATCTAAACTCCAACAAAGGGGAGATGGTCATTTTCAAGTTTTAGCTAAAATTAATGATAATGCATATACAATTGAATTGCCTAGCGAATATGGTAATGTATCTAGCACATTTAATGTTAGTGATCTTTCATAGCATGACCTAGGTGATTCGAGGACGAATCCTCTTGAGGAGGGGAGGAATGATGAGGAAGCCAACCCGAGAAGCCTTGTGGATGATCCATTGCAAGGAATTGGAGGACCTTTGACTCGTGCAAGGACTAAACGAATGAAGTCGGCGTTATATTCATTGATGAAGAAGAAGGGAAGCTCAAAAGAAATTGCCAGCGTCGCGACGTGCGACCACCCACGTCGCGACGTCCAGAGGAGTTCACCGACGTCGCGACGTGCGACCATATACGTCGCGCGACGTCCAAGCCCTTCCACGTCGCGACGTGGCTCACCGGAAATTGCAATTGGAAAAATTCGTCAAAAAAAATCGACATTTAATTAGCACATAAATCCCCACGTCGCGACTTGGAGACCCCGACGTCGCGACGTGCGGAAACGCGGACTGGTTTGTTTTAAATTTTGTTAGCCGTTATTTTCTTAGGGTTTCTAGCCTATAAAAGGAAACCTCGTGTACGTTTTGGGCAGACTATTTTTGAATATTAAAACTTGAGAGTTGTAAACTTTCTTTTGTTCTTTGTGAAGAACAATCAATTCCATTCAATTAAGAGTTTGATTGGTTGGGATTCTTGATAACGAAGGTTCTAAGAGCAGGTCTTCTTAAGGTGTTTGTTACGTGACAATTGATAGGTACGTTTTTAATTCAATCATTGAATTTGGGGCTACCTCTTATACGTGTTTTTGTTTAATCCAATCCTCAAATTCATCTTGGGTTTACGTTCTTAGAATCCGTAGGGTCTAGGTTCGTATCACCCTTAGTTAACCATGTTGAGCCTTTGACCTTTCTTTGTGATTAAACCAATTAAAAGTTTCACCTAAGACCCTTTTTAACTTTCTTTTGGCGCTGAGGTGTAGATGACGAGGTTCTATGTGATTTGTTCCCCCTTGGTTTAACAGAAGAACAGTTGCATGTTCAAGTGTCTATGCAGTGATTCCATAAGAACTGATGAAGTGAAATGCTGAAGTATACTGTCCGACCACACAACACTAAAAAAAAGAAAAATGAAAAAAAGAGAGCTGCAGAATTACTTTGGATTAAAAAGAGAGAGAAGGAACGGCAGCAGTAAGAAAAATGATCTAAAAAGAAGAAAAATATTTGAGAAAGCTCGGAAAAGTTATACTTGTTATGCTGGAATTACTTTGGATTGTTTTGAAGATTAAAAAGATTGAGACTTGATGCAAGATAAGTGTGGGGATGTTTTAATCTGTGTTGCTTACACATTTGTTTTAATTTTAGCCTTTTAACTATCTTAAATCTTACATTTTAAGCCCTAGCCCCATTTCAACCCTTTGAAAGACCTTTTGATCCTTGTTTAGTTTCGATATTATGGGTATCTTGTGACATATTTACAAGTTTGTTGTAAGTTTTCCATGTGCAAATTGATGAGTGGTTGAACCTAATTGTATACATCTTTGAGTGCTTAGAGTGATTTTGGAGAGTTACTCAGAATTTTGTATTTTAACTTGGAGGATTTGATTATGCATGAGCTTGTTAATTGGACTGAGCATGACTTTTTGAGAGAGTTATTTTTCGGTTTAGCTGGACAGGTGCTTATTTTTTGAAATGGTTTTTTAGTTTGTTTGTTCAGTTTTTGTTTGTATGCTGAGGGACCAGCATAATCTAAGTGTGGGGATCTTGGTAAGCACGAAATAGTTCTTTTATTATATATGATTTTATGTGCTTTGTGGGGTAAAGTTGTGTGCTAATTGATGATAATCTTTGCAGAATCTGGAAGTTTCCAACGAGAGCATGGCGTAAAGATAAAGATTGATTTGGAGAGATTTCAGGAAGAATTACAGGCTAAAGATAGAATTGAAGAGTTTGGAAAGGAAGAGGACTCTTGGTAGTTACCAACTAGGTGGATGAATTTGATTTGAAAGCTGATTTCATATAGCCTCGTGTGGCTGATGGAAATTTGGAAACAAGAGGATTCACATCTTTTAGTTGATTTAGGAAACTTTATTTTCGCTCATACATAAGGGAACATATCAGTTAGGTTTTGGGGAGGTTCGCATATTCTGGCGCAGCTTTCTTCTTCGTAGTTTTTCTGTAGTTGATGTTGTCCAGTTTTCATAACTGGAACAGCAGCACAGACGTTTTCCCAGACGACAGTCTGGGTGGTTTTATATTTTCAGTTTAATTTAGTTTTATTTCTTTTAAATTATTATTGTGATTGTTTTTAATTATGTTTTGTGAGTAGTTTTCTTGTCTGGCTGTAGGTAATGAAGCACTAATCATGCGTAAATTGTGAGACCTAATTGATCTTAATAACTATTTCATATTTAATTCCAAAAGTTTTCTGAGTCTAATGATAACTATCTAATTTAATTAAAGTTTGATCACCTTTAATCGAATTAGGTAGAGCCAATTAATCCCTTGTTAAGTCACTCGATTTAATAGGTAAGATTAATTAGTGGCGAAGCTACTGTGTCGGTAGGTGGAAATAATTGGTTAACAAATTGTTGCATGCTGATCATGATATGATTTGTTAGAGTTAGATTCTTCTACTACTTAATGCTTTTGTAACATTGAATCTAGTGTTCGGCTGATTCCGGCCGAGTTATGTTATGAATAGGGAAATAGTTGATTAAGCCGATACTTGTTAACTATCGAATAACTAAGGAAGAATTGGAATATGTCAGAGCTGATTCTCGGTATCCTATAACTAACTGGTTAGAATGAGATTGTTATCTTTATGTTGATGAACAATGAACAATTGATTAGTGTGGAATTATTTATTTGCCGGATCTTTCTTTTTAGTTGATTAATTTCAGTGAATTGTTTATTTAATTTCGTATTTTACTATTTGTTAATTTCGGCAATTAATCTCTTCTGGTTATTTAGTTTTATTTAATTTTATAATTTGAATTATTGTGACGACTTGCAAATTAATTAAATGAGAAGATAGTGTTGTTCTTCGTGGGATTGACCTTACTCTCACTGCACTATTGTTAAACTTTTAGAATAAGAATTAATTTTGGTACAAAACGACACACCAAATATTAATTTTGTATAAAAAAAAAGCATTATATTTTTTTATATTTTTGTTATTTTTGTTAATTTATTTTCAAAACTATTTCATTTATATTGTATATTTTGCTCCCACTAAAACTTTTTTCTAGCTCCGCCACTGATTTTAACATGTGTACAATCACTTATCGTTTAGTGTTCACAAATCACTTGATAGCATTTTAATTTTATATTTAAAAATTAGATAACTAACCAAAAGAATATGAGCCACATTTATAAACAGTGTTAAAAGCGTTTTAACTATCTAAATTCTCAAATTTTCATCTTTATGTTAATTAGTTCTAAACTCTTAAGTGAGTTAAATGCAAATGGCCCAAAAAGGGGGAAAAATAGCTAAAAGATAAAAGCCAAAGGAGAGAGAGATACATAAAATATAATTTTTTTGAATACATAGAACTGAATGACAATACACAAGAAAACAAATATGCATGGATTATTTATTATACAATGACTGATGCACAATCAAGCATTTGCGGCCTGAATTTTGTTCCCTGAGCTCGTTACATCTTCACATCATTGTATGTACCCCAAAAAAAAGTACAAGCCAAAAAAAAAAACTAAAATAATAAATTACAATCTTTGTTGGGATTTCAAAAAATCCCCTAATGGAAGATAATTAAGTAACGAATATATATTTTTTGGACTAAAATTTTGTCCACAAACTTCCGGTCTAATTAAGAAAGAATGATTTGTCGACATATCTTCCTCCAAAAACTCGTATTTCCTTTGGTAAACTATGCCACAGCCAATGGAAGAGAACGATCAAAGCTGCTAATACGTGCTTTAGGGCGATTAGGCTTCTTTTTCATTGCTCCAATGTCCATTTCTCTTGCAGAAATACCCTTTTTGAATGATGGAATTGATACCATTTTACTTGAATTTTGTGTCATCATCCCACCTTCTTTAGTTGCCCCGCCGAGGACAAGTATTCTAGTGATCCCTGAATAATGCAGAGATTCAGCAATTTGCAATGCTGTAACTCCCTTGTTTGTTCTTGCTTCAACATCAGCTCCTTTTTTAACAAGCAATTCGATAACGTCAACATGGCCGGACTCAACTGCACAGTGTAATGCTGAATAGCCATCTTCATCCCTTGCATTAACGTCCACCCCATTATCAATCAGCGTCCGGACAGCATCAACTTTTCCTTTGAACGATGCACGATGGAGTGCGGTCCAACCGTGCAGATCGCGGCCATTGATGATTGCTCCTGTTTCAAGAAGCCTGTGAATCGTTCTTACTTCACCTTTACGAGCAGCTGCACATAAACTGTCGCCTAAACGAAGGGCATCGAAAAGCCGCATGTGACCGTGCTCGGCTGCAACATCATAGGCCGTTTTCCCAACCTTGTTTCTGATATCTTTGTTTGCCCCTTTATGAAGTAGGAGTTTCACCATTTGTTCATCTCCTAAACCAGCAGCAATATGCAAGGGAGTATCACCATCGCCACCGTTGCGTATATCTGCACGAGCCCCATTAGCCAAGAGAAGCCGAGCACAATCCCTCCTTCGTTCCTCAACAGCCAAGTGTAAAGCCGAATTGCCATCTTTAGTAAGAGCGTCAACATTGGCACCCTTTAGTAAAAGAAGCCTTAGGACCTCAAGATGACCTCCGCCAGTGGCGAGATGGATTGGTCCCCAAGTCGAGGATTCAGACCGCTCCGTGCTGGCACGGTGAGCCAATAAGAGCTCCACAATGAGTGCTTCTCCTGATGCAGCTGCAGCTTCCAGTGGGGTCGAACCTGACCGGCTTCGAGCTTCAATGTCCGGATTAAACTCAAGGACTAATTGAACAAGCTCAGGACGGCTTTGAGCAATAGCCAAATGAAGTAAAGTCTGGCCATCTGCGTCTACGGAGTCTGCCGCCTTCCAAGAAGGATCGCTCTTTTCGAGCGCTTCCCTGATCTCATCCATTGTACCTCTGGCAACAAGCTGGGACAGAATCAGTGAACCCACAAACATGATTTTAAGCCCACTATCAATGAACACTTGCTTCTTTTTCGTGGTGAACCAATCATTGGGGACAGCATCGAACGTTGAGGATGGATCTTTAAGCGAGGCCCCTGGCGCCACAACACTGTGCAAGAGAAATGAATCATCCGAATACGGAAAAGATTCAGGAAGATTAGAATTGGGAGGAATGTGATAAGTTATTTCTACAGAAAGAGTCATCAGGGGTGAAATGATCCCAGATTGCGGGCGAACCGTGTACCGAGTTTTGTTCATCGGCTGAAGTCGGAATGCTACAGGCATAGTATACATAACATTCCGCAATGTAAGCACACCATAGCATTTCTGGCCAGGCTCTATCCTGATTGAAACTGTGTTCGATGGCTCTAAACTTATGAGCCTATCCATCTTTTCCTCTCAAAAATCGCTCTTACTTTCTCTCTTAATTTTATTCTTCAAATATATTTGTGAGATTGATTCGTTTCTATCATTGGCTAATGAAATTGGTTCATGTCATTCAAGAATGGGTTTTTGGAGGAGAGATCAAAAACCTACAAAGAGAAAGTTAAGGAGGGACGGATCGAGGAATTGGCAGACGTAGATATAAGAGAAAAAAAATTTAAAAGGAATATCGCTGCCGGCTGTTACAAGGCGTTGCCATGTGGTGGAGTGAAAAACAATACGACTTGTTCTATAGCGTGTTTCGAAGTTGTAATTCCTAAGCGACAGATTGAAAGATATGTTAAGGTAAATTAATAGAATTACTTAATTTATTTAATGCATTTTCATGAACTTGTCATTTAGTTGGACGGAAAAATAATTTTCTTTTTAGTGTTATCTGTGGACAAATTCATACAAATGAGAGGTTCTTAGTTCCATTTGATGGACTTTAGTGCTATCAAAATTAAAGATTAACTTAGTGCTTCTTTGATCTTGTTTTTGGAGAAATGTGCATGATTCCTTTTGTCGGTTTTGTTAAACATAAAAACAATTATGGCAATATTTCAACTTGGGAATAAGTATGGTTTTGACCTCTAATTTTGGAAAAAATTATATTTTGATCCATCAATTTGAAATTTGTTACATAAATAGTTCTCAAATCATTTTTCATTTATTTAATTAGAAACACGATCAGTCATGTGATACAAAATAACGTCATTTTGAATGATAAATAGTATCACAGGACTAACAACATTACTTATGAGATTGATAGAAAATGAGTTAGAGACCGTTTGTGTGACAAAATCTAAGGTGAGAGACCAAAATGATTTTTTTTTCAAAATTGAAAACCAGAACGATACTTACCCCTATCTTAACGGACGATTGAGGTCATTTACCCAAACAATTAAAATCAAATTACACCACTGTACTTCAACTATATATTCTATGTTTCATATGGCAATGTAGCTAAACTTTTGCTTTGTTTTTCTCCAATTTCTTTACTGATGTAGTGGCTTAGTTTGGAAGAGAATAAAAGCACAAAGAAAAGAAATCTAAAAAGCCCTAAATGTGCATATATCATGAAATGCAGTGTAAAGCATGTCATTATATTTTTTTGCTAGAATCAAAGACAGTAATTTTAAAAAGCAAGGATGAAGAGTTGAAAACATAAGAGAGAAGCATGCCATGAAACAGTGAATGTTTAGGAAATAGTGTTAATTATAAGATACAATTAAGGTGACATTGTATAATAATTAAGAGGTTTGTCTCCCAAAAAAAAATTTATTCTTTTCTTCCTAAACTTCAATCATTGGAACCTCTGCTAAATATACAATAATTTAGGTGACATTTATGATAATTAAGAGGTTTGTCTCCGAAAAAAAAAATTCTTTTCTTCCTAAACTTCAATCATTGGAACCTCTCGTAAATATATATGCACTATCCATATTGCTAAACAATGATAAAAAATAATTTTGTTCTTGATCAGCATTGGTGGAAATTGGAAGCCTTTGTATAACATGATGTGACTTATGAGAGACTTAAGGGACCATAATTTGATTTCTTGAACATTAACGATCAAATATCAAATAATAATAAACCTAAGAGGCATTGGTTTAAGGAGCCCTAGTAACAAGCATCAAATGCTGTGTAGATTCTCTAGTGCGAACAACCTTCAAAGTACGAAGTAAAAGATTGTTGTTTTTCGTGAAAAACAAGAAAATGATTACAAATATATTGCTATAGAAATGTTATGGAGATGCTTGAAATGGGAACATACCCCAACGTGGCAGTTCAATTATCAAGTTAAAAATACTTCTTTGTAAAATCTTTTACACTTTTGCAGTAATTATTTGTATCATACAATGAAGCCATAGTATTGGTGAATTCAATGTTGGAAACAGTCCAAAGATTAGGATGTGCCTTGTTCAAGTTACCGTGGCATAGTAGTTAATTAACAAATTTCTAACTTTTTCCATGGTGGTTATGTAGCAAATAGAGGCAAGCAGAGAAGTAAATGGATGAACGTTAACCCCAAATTTTCGTCAAATTGGGGAAACTTTAAATGACATTTTGCTTTGAAGGAAAAGAAATTGAGCTTTGGAATCAGATAAAAGAAAGAATGGGATTTTATTTTTTTAAAGCTTAATAGTTTGATTGATTTCAAATATAACCATTAAAGTTGATGGAGTAAACTACCTTAATTAGCAGTTACTAACTACTCAAATAGTATACTTTTGATTATTATCTTTTTTATTTATTTCATTTGATTGTTCATCTTTCAAGAATGGTACACTGCACACTGGTATTCATTTCGTCAAATTCAATTGTTATCATCAAAATTTTTCATTAAATTCAAATTTTTTTTGAATTTTTATAATGTAATATTACACATAGAAATGAGATTAATTTAACTTCAAAGCCTTGTTAAACTATGTTGTGTTTTTCTCTCTAAAACCTTTCCTTAAATATCTCAACCCTAGTTTCCATTTTCAGGCTTCGCCATGGTCACCCTTCAGCAACCGGCTGAAGGGTTGCCTTCTCCGGCGAGTCCCTTTGCTAAAAAGTCATTTTCTCAATTGTTTCAACATCCGATGGAAACAAAGATCGATCTGAAACCTCTTTCGTCGCATAGAGGAGAAGTAGCGGTGCGATTTTCCAAACCTGAACTGGAGGCGTTGGCCCTTTCAAGCAAGCGCTTATCGGCAAACTTTCTCATGGAAGGCCAAGTCTCGAAGCCATTAGAAAACTTATCTCATCGCTGGATCTGAAGGGGAGTTTTTCGGCTGGACTCCTGGACAACAGGCATGTGATGATTAAACTGCAGCTTGAGGTAGACTACCATCGGCTTTGGGCGAGAGGAATATGGCAGTTAGGCCAGTACCCGATGAGAGTTTTTAAATGGACGCCACTTTTTAATCCATATCGGGAATCATCTTGTACACCAACATCGTTTTCGCTTCCATATTTACCGGCGGAATTCTTCAACAAACAGAGTCTTTTTTCGATTATGCAAGCAGTGGGAACTCCTCTGCTGATGGATAACGCTACGGCAAACTTAACGAGGCCAAGCACGGCAAGGGTGTGTGCTGAGATTGATTTATTGAGGGATCTCCCTAAACGTATTTGGATTGAATGTGGGGCTGAAGGTGAGGGTTTCTGGCAGAATATAGTGTCGGACCTTCTTCCAGAATATTGTTCTCCTTGCTTCCGTCAAGGACATCGTAAAGAGAATTGCAGGACTAATAATCCGGTATCAAGGGCTGAGGGCAAGGATAAGAATCCTATCATTCACCAGTCGGGGGTGGAACAATCAAAGGAGGACCGGATTAAGGTTGATAAGCTTGTGCATGTATGGAAGCAAAAACTGATAGTGGCAGATACCCCGACAGAAAATGGACAGGAAGTCAACGTTCAGAATGGAGTTAAAGGGGGATCCTCCAATGACGTCGATATACAGCAGGAAGCTATTACGTCTTTTATGGGTTTACAGGAGCCGTGTACCCAAGAGGATACAGAAATTCTCTTGCCTAAGGAGAGAAATGGTACTGTTCTTATGGTCAATCAGAGTAATAATCGAACGGTGGTGGAGAAGCTGGGTACTAATGATGAGGCATCCAGGGCTATTGATACTGTTCATGTGACCAATGAAGTGGGTCGTTTAGAGGGTGCTAAAACTGATGGGGAGAAGGAAGTGTTGGCGAACATGGATGAGGGAAATAAAAGTTTGGTCATCTATCAGGATTTGGAACCCAACAATAAGAAACGAAACGTAAGGGATAGGATGGAAGGGGATGGTTTGAGCTATGTAGAGGAGGTGGTTGGGGATCTAGATGAGGAGATGGGTTTCAGTGATAAGGAGCCTGAGCATAATCCTAAACAGTAAAGTAGAGTTGTTCTGCCGTCAGGTGCTGAATTGGAGAAGTTGCAGGCTATTGCGGAAGACATTACAAGACAGCTAGGAGAGGGAATCATCGAAGGAATAGCTGATCTAGTTATGGCGGAAGAGGACTCAGATGAGAATGGTGAATTTGTTGTTAGTACGCGATCTTTGGATCGGGAGAGTGCACGTCGTCAGGCACATGATAACATAATACAACAGGTTACGGCAAATCTTAACTTGGACTCGGT
Source organism: Ophiorrhiza pumila (assembly GCA_016586305.1). NCBI lineage: Eukaryota > Viridiplantae > Streptophyta > Magnoliopsida > Gentianales > Rubiaceae > Ophiorrhiza > Ophiorrhiza pumila. The sequence goes on from BLIW01000006.1 coordinate 38,025,654, forward strand.
TGTCGATTTGTTGCCCCCAATGAAAAGAGCTTCTCCACGTCTGCTTTGATCTTCTAAGAACAAGGTAGTAACTCAGCTTAAACGTCCTAATGATGTGGCTATTCTGGAACGCAAGGGGGGTCGGCAATAAGGCCACGATTCGGCGGCTGCGCCGTTTGGTACGTGAGCATAAACTGAATTTCTTATGTATTGTTGAACCGAAAGTAGATTCTTCTCAATTAAATTCGATTGCTACTCGTTTGGGTCTGATTTGTACGTTGGTTAATGTTTCCAATCGTATTTGGATTTTACATGATGATTCTTTAGTATGTACAATTGTAAATCAATCGGACCAAGTTCTATCTATTCGTGTGTTAATGGATAATGGTGCTCTTGAATGTTTGGTCTCGTGTGTACACGACTTCTGTACACGGCGTGAACGGGAACAACTTTGGGAATCTTTAAGATCATTGTAGGTTGCTAGTTCTCCGTGGATTGTTTGGGGGGATTTCAACTCTATTACATCAGTGGATGAGAAGAAAGGTGAAAGACCTTTCCGTGATGTAGAAGCTCGGGATTTTTGTTCCTTTATTGATGATATGGGCCTGTCTGAAGTTGGTTTTACGAGTTCCCCTTTTACATGGTGCAATAACTGGAAGACTAGGCCGAGGATTTGGAAACGTCTTGATCGCGTGTTGGTGAATGGTCAATGGGGAGATACGTTTGTTTCATCGCTACAACATTTGAGCAAAGCATCATCTGATCATTCTCCTCTGCTGTTACGGCTGGATCGTCTACAGGTTCAATCGAAACCTCAGTTTCGATTTTTAAATTTTTGGACTACTCGAAAGGATTTCCTTGATGTTGTGAAAGATGCTTGGCGTGAAAAAGTAGACGCTAGACCTTTGATTGTGGTTTGGAGGAAGTTAATGAGAGTGAAGAAGGCATTGATTGACTGGAATAAATCGCATGTGGGCAGGTTTGATGTGCGAATAAAGGAAGATGAAAATAAATTGGTGTTCTTAGAAAAAGAGATCCATAGCAGTCACCTTGAATCCTGGCATACTGAATACTGTAGAACTACTGCGGAGTTAAACCGGGTCCTGTCGGATGAGGAGGCTTTTTGGCGGCAGAAAGCGAACTTAAAATGGGTTGCGGAGGGTGATTCTAATTCGAAGCTGTTTCATTCCCATGTTAACTTGAGGAGGAAACGAACATGTATTCATGGGATTGTTGATGATAATGGAACTTATCTTGGTAATACGGAGGATATTGGGAATTCAGCAGTTCGTTTTTTTGATAAGTTGCTTAAAGCTGATAATGTCAATTCGGCCTTTCCTACTCGTCGTTTGTCCGGGCTGGAGAGTGAGAAGGTTCAAGAGTTGCCTTTGATTGAGAAAGTCCGGGCGGTGGTGATGGGTCTGAGTGGTGATAGTAGGCTGGACCGGATGGGTTTTCTAGTCGGTTTTTTCAAGTGGCATGGGACATTATTGGATCTGATATCCATCGGGCGGTGATTGAATTTTTTTGTGGTGGTGTGTTCCCTCGCGGATATACTTCTACTTTGTTGGTCCTTCTACTAAAGTGCGATCACCCAAGCTCCTTTGGGGATTTCCGCCCTATTAGTCTTTGCACGGTGCTGAATAAAATTTTTACTAAGCTGTTGGCGAATCGGTTAACTGAGGTATTGCAGAATATAATTTCGCCTAATCAGAGCGCTTTCATCAAGGGGCGTTCCATTGTGGAAAATGTTGTGCTGGCCCAGGAATTGGTTGGGGAGTTGTCCTTTAAATCGCAGGATAGGAATGCTCTTCTCAAACTGGATATGGCGAAGGCGTATGATAGAGTGTCATTGAATTTTTTGTGCTAAGTTATGAGGAAGTTGGGTTTTGAGGAAGGCTGGATCGATATGGTATATAGATGTATTTCTAATTGTTGGTTTTCAGTCTTGATTAATGGGGAGCAGTTTGGCTTTTTCCACTCATCGCGTGGAATTCGTCAGGGTGATCCTCTTTTGCCAGCATTATTTATTATGGCAGCTGATTATTTGTCTTGGTTGTTAAATGAGCTCCCTCGTTCTCCGCAGTTTCATGGCTATTGTAATGTGAAGAAGAGGCTCACTGTTATGCATTTGGCATATACTGATGATGTCCTGATTTTTTCTTCGGGAAAGCTTGGTTCTTTAAGACTGGTTATGAGGGTTTTAAAGGAGTACCAGGAGGTGTCCGGGTAGCTCATTAATGTCGCTAAGAGTGGTTATTTGGTTTATCCTAAAAGTGGCTTATCTCGTCGGGTATCTCGAGTTACAGGCTTTTCGCATAAATCATTTCCGATGACATACTTGGGCTGTCCTTTGTTTCTGGGGCGGAAGAGAGTGGCTTATTTTGAACCCATGATTACGAAGGTCCGTCGGATTTTAGGCGGCTGGAAGTGTGGAAAGCTGTCACGGGGAGGACGGCTGACTTTGCTGAAATCAGTGCTCATGTCCTTACATGTCCATTTAATTGCGGCGTGTGATCCTCCTTAGTCTACCATTCAGACTATCCAGAGCATTTTTGTGTCCTTTCTGTGGGGGGGGGGGGGGGGGGGGGGGTTCTGATGATAAACGGGGTGTACCTTGGCTGAGTTGGGAGAAGGTTTGTAGTCCGGAACATAGTGGTGGCTTGGGGGTGCGTCGATTAAAACATGTGGTCGAGTCCTTTTCGGCGAAACTATGGTGGGTTTTTCGTAGAGGAAATTCATTATGGTGGGATTTTCTGCATCGCAAGTATTGTACAAAGTTTCATCCTGCAGTGGTCCCTCTTAGACCATCAGTTTCGGTGGTCTGGAGGCGAATGTTGCGTGTTCGGGATGCCGTCGAGGTTCACATTGGATGGTTTCTTGGGGAGTCGGATGTGGAGTTTTTCTTTGATCGGTGGTTGCCATCGGGGACATTAGCGGAGTTTACTGGGTCTCGGGGTTACTGCCCGGTTAGGACATTCCGGCAACAGGGCAGATGGATGATGGAGAAGCTTTTATCTGTGGTTCCTATACATATTGTATCTTTGATTTTGAAAGCCAAGTTTTTTACTGTGTCGGAGCCATACTGGATTTTGGATACTCGGGGTTGTTTTTCGGTTGCTTCGGCGTATTTGTTGTTTCGTGGTCCTACTGAGAAGCATCCGTTCTTGTCTCGCCTGTGGAGTAAAGGAGTATCAGCTAAGATTTCTATATTTATGATACGTCTGTGGTTTGGGCGATTGCCTCTGTTGCATTAGTTGACGATGATTGGTATAAATGGTCCGTTTCGGTGTTGCTTGTGTGAGGAGGAAGAAGACTCGAGTGAACATCTGTTTGGTGGCTGTCCGGTGACCTCTCGTGTTTGGAAATTTTTTGCCGCCGATATAGGTGTGCGGCATGGGCCTGGAAATTGGAGGGGTTGGTGCCTTATTTGGTGCGATTGGGGTGATAATAAGTGTGCGCGTTTTGTTAGTCGAATTTTGCCTCTACATATTTGTTGGCATGTGTGGAAGTTGCGTAATTCCATACTTTTTTATGGTGCTAAGTTTTATTTTGAGGGGCTGGTCCAACTGATTTTGCGAGATATTCAGATGTTGTTGAAAGTTCATTTTCGTGTTGATTTTTCATGGGACAATTGGCGAGATATTGTGGATTTTTGTTGTGGTCGACAGTTGGTTCTTCGTCCTGTTTCTATTTGTTGGCATCCTCCTCTGGGGGGAAGATGTAAGATTAATGTTATGGGTATGGTTCGACATACCGATGGTCGTGGGGGTGGGGGTGTAATTGTTCGGTCCTCGAATGGGGAGTTTCTAGGGGCTGTTGCTTTGGGATGGCGGGACTGTTCGTGTTTAAAGGTGGAAATGGAGGCAATTCTTGAAGGCATTAGGTTGTGTGCACAGTGGTCTCCAGCGGATATTGTGGTGGAGTTGAATTCTAAGCTTTTGGTGCAGACTTTAAATGGTAAGGTTGTGGTGCCGTGACGGCTTCGGGGTTTGGTTGAGGAGATATGGAGGGCCAAGGTTACGAATTTTTCATCCGTTTATGTTGAAGGTAATCGGCCAGCTTGTGTGATTGCGGGTATTGGATTGGGGTTGGGGTATAGAATGGAATTCTTGCATTTAGGTATGCTTCCACCTAGATTGATGGGTTTGGTTTATTTGGACCGGATTCGGATGCCTAGTTTTCGGTTTCGATCATAGCATTATGTAAGGGGATAGTATCCTTTATTTGGCTTCTTTTCTAATTTTATATTGTAATGGTTACCGTAATTTATTAATAAAATTTCTGGGATTGGCGCTCCCAACCCGCGGAGAGGGACTTTTGCCTTAAAAAAAAAGAGATTAATTAATAAGGTTTAGAATTTAGAATAGCGAATATTCATCTAATAATGTTATGCCTACATTTTATATATAAAATATTGTTTAAATAAAAAAAATATTTGAACTTAATAGAAAAATTGATAATAGTTAAATTTAAAGGAATAAACTATTAGTATATTACCTGTATAGACGAGTGGCTAAATTAAAACAAAAGAAAAAAATAATGATGAAAAGTACACCATTTGAATTGTTTAGTAGCCATCAAGATAATTTACCCAAGTTCATATAATGGTTTACACCTCAATGGTGCATTGTCTTTTTCCTACTCATATTCATATTAGTAGTTTATCTACTTATAAATAGTCGATCTTAAATTCAAAAAAAAAAAGATGAGGGTGGTAGATTGATAACCGATGTTAAACTTTATCATTCAAATGAAATAGATCATATTACAAATCATATGTTTTTATTAGTACATCCGAATAAAGAATATTAGTACATTGTTTAAACATAAAAATCTAAACTCTGTTATATAGTTAATCTTCGTATTGTCTCAGTCACTTGTGCTGTTATCCAAAATACCAAGGTTAAAAGGTATGCCTCCAAAATAAATGAAAGAATGGAATCTACCATGCTTTTGGGTGGTTTTTATAGTCCGTACGTAGTTGCATGTTCTATGGAATTAATTCCTAAATTTGTACATATCTTGTTAAACTTTGGTGCGTACGCATTAATTCACACACACACATACACACAGATATATAGAACACACCATATGCAAACTTATGTTACAATTAAATTTGATTATATCCATGTAAGAATCATTGAGAAGAACCGGGAATTTGATAAAAATGTTGCACATATAAGATTCAAACAAGTTAGAAGATTGGAGATGTGAATTTTCTATATTTTGCCATTGTAAAGACTCTTAAATTGAAAATAAAAATTATAAAATAGTCATAAAATCAACGATATTTTGTGGATTAGAATATTAGACAACTAAATATGAATATAATAAAAAATGAGGGTATTAAAATGAGAATATTGAGACGATCAATATGTGGATTACTAAACTAGATAAACTAAGTAATTAATGAATGCATTAAAAAGAAAGTGTGTTAGCTTTAATAGATGAGAAAATGATATAAATAAATTTAATATGGTTTAAATTTGTGCATAGAATGCTTTTAGATATCCAACTACAGTAGAAAATTAAATATTAACTCAAATTAAAACGAGAAGAAGAAAAGTTAAAGAGAATTGAAATGAAACGATTAAAAAATACTTGAATTCTAAATATAAATGAAAATATTTATGTGTTTAGATAGTATAAGATGGCAAAATATCACTCCTATAGTCTATTCCACATAGTAGGAAAATGCTTAGTTATTATTGTATACTCATATATGAATCACACAAATAATTTCATTTTCAAATTTCTATTTAAATGGTTAAATATGCAAATAAAGGCATGATTACAAAATTCCATTACGTTGCGTTTACTTGGGATTAGAGAAAATCACGCTTTCAACCTACTCAATATATGAAAACTTAGCTCCAACTTATGCAAAAGAAGAAAAAATAAAAAGGATATTTTTCGACCTTCATGCCTAGTGTTGGAGATTTAGAAATTCATGTAAGGGTGTGTGTTTAAAATAAATAAATAAATAAAATGGGACTCTTTCATTCATGTTATAATTGGACATAAATATGATTAGCCGACTATATTTGAGAACAAAAATCTACCATAAAAATTAAAATCCAATAAAATGGTGAAAAGAACCCTATTATCATTTAGAGATTGATAAAAATAAATAACTATCAACATGTGTGATTGAGGTTGTATTTTAAACAAATAATTTGAACGAAAAATTCATCAATACAAGTTATGATAAAGCAATAATATAGATGATTATTGATTGGCTCAAGTTAATTAATTCATACAATATTATATCGATAACTTATGCAACTCTATGAAATTTATCCAATTCATATTAACCTATGCTTGATTCTTCTTTACACTTTTCTACATTCTAGTACAATTATTCCTGCTGTCTTTTTATTCTTGTATCATGTAGAATATTTTTGACATGACATTTTCTTGGCTTCTTATATCTTATCCATGTTAATAATGGCGTTTGTCTTTTTATTTAGATATTGTTCTCTCTTACAAGATCTACAAATACATATTATTCATTAGAAGATCCTTTCTAAGATTCAACTTCCAAGATTCCAAAATGAGAAAAAAAAAAAAAGCAACAATGCTCAAACATCTCTGGATCCTTGTCATAAAGGGTATAATATTGACCTAAGAAAAAGGGTTATGTTTTTTAAGGTACTCATGAATTAATATTTAAAATAGGGTAGCACAATATAGAATAAAAATGATTTTTGATCCGATTGGAATCAATTATTTATAGGCGAGTAGATTGCGATGACAGAGGTATAATTTATGTAGAATGTTGAGGGAAAAAAAATATTTATAATAACTAGTACTCCAATGCGAGTTCCTTCACGAAATTAGAAATAAAACATTGTGAGCTTCTTTAATTAATGTTGAAAGTATGCAAAATTATAAAGATATTTTGGCTACTAAGATGGCATGGAAAAAAAAAGTTTTAATTAATTTTTTTTTTGTTCTTATGTCAATATAATATTTTATCGTAATCAAATAACTCTGTTACAGTTATCATGATTGGTACAATTTTACTTTCAACATTTGTTAAAATTTTGCACCATTTAAGACGTCTGAAATCATGGCCATTAGAGAAGTCTTTAAAAATATTCTTTACGCTGAAGGATAAGGCAAATTCTCTCCAATGTCCCTCCCATCAACATCAAGTTCCACTATTATAAAAAACAAAATAGGGTAAACTGCAAAATACCATCCTAACCTATAGTTAACTTGTAATACACCCCTATACACTTTTAATTTTACCCCAAACTATTATATTTTGCATGTTAGCTCAAGTTAATAATTTTAAATAAAAATATATATAAATAATATTTTTTTATTGTTCTAAGTTTTGCAATCATTAATAACTCTTTTTAACATATTCAATAATCCGTTGTATTGTTTATTCACTTTAATTTCACCAAATCTTCGTAAATAAAATCTTTTTTAATTTTTTTTGATTGATTTAAGTTTTAAATAATGCAACAGTAAGAATGAAGTAGATAGGAATAACTAATATTTAATCTTTTTTTAGAGTATTTTAGAAAATACAAAATTAATAAAAGGAAAATTAATCTAAAATATTTATTTTCACAAAAGTATTATACTTTGTAAAAAACAATAGTTTAAGAAGGTTAAAAATATATTACAACAATCCAACTATAGTTCAATTCAGTATTTTGCAATTTACCAAAAAATTTATATGTTCTATACTTTTCATAGAAAAAAGGGTAAAACACTAAAAGCAAAGGTCTGTTTGGATGCTCATAATTTTGTGATTTATTTCACAATTACAAAATGAGTTGTTTGTTTTGTTCAACTTTTTCATCAAAAATTTTAAAACACAAAACAATGCTACAGTAATTATTTTTGCTAAATAAAATATTGAATTTGAATTTGAATTTGAATTTTAAATTTTAATAATAAACAATTCTTCCTAACACAATTCCTACCAAAATAAACTAATAAAATACTAATTCAAATTTAAATTTCAAACTTTTATTAATAAAAACATCTTCAATACAAATTCCAATAAAATAAAATCATTCATTCCAAACACTCTCAAAATATTCTTTTCTCATAACAAATTCCAAGAAAAAAAATTTCATAATATAATCTAAAAATACCTCATCCAAACGGAGATTACATACTACCCACACATGCTTTTTTACCTCAACTATTCTCTTAAACATATTGATGCCACTGGGCAGATGAAAGGTTGGGTGAGGTTGCTGTCACCACCCAAGATTACACAAAATATATTTTTCTTCTATTTAAAAATAAATGCTAGTCATTTCTTTCTTTTTTATTATTATAATATTTTATTTTATAATTTTTGTTTGTGTTTTATTTATCGTTATGTTTTAATTTTTTTTTTAAAATTAGGATTGAGATGTAACTGGAAAATTTCTTGTTTGATAATTTATGGTTTGTTTTTAATTGTGAATTATTCCAATTTATGGCAAATTATTTATTTTGTTCTTAATACTTGTGAAATCTTGATGATCTTTTGATAATTTGTGATTCGATTTACAATGAAGGTTGAAATTTGAATTAGATATTAAATTAATTTTTCATAGCTTGATTGCTCCAAAAAGGTGTAAATTCCGGACACCCAAATCGGGCCACGCTAGCCCTGACCTGAGCCTGCATGTGACAGGTAAATGGCTGGATGTGCCCTAACTGGCAGTCTTTAATAGCTTGATTGCTAAAACTATGTTTGTTAAGGATTTATACGATTTATAAATCCTTGCATATATTGTATTTTTTTTTATGTCTCAGGTTCCTAACTCTACAACTTTATATCTTCCCCCACTTCACTGTTGTTGAGTCAGACTAATCATGGGCCTCAAACTAACCGTCCCCTAGCCAGTTGAGGATGTAAACCGCGGGATGGACACGCAATGGGTACTAACCTTACGGTAGTATCCCAAGTTGGGTACCAGGGTTTGACGATGCTCCTCCGAGGAATCCCGACCCTACACGGCCTTACTCTTGCGCACAACCACCATAATCGTTCTTCATTGCGTATATGCCCCGGGGGAACTTGGAGCATCTCACGAATACTCCTTCTCCACTCATTTATCCATAAATGGATGGAGATTTGCTCCAAGTGGGATTCGAACCATGGTCCATGGTTCGAATCCCACTTGTGATACCAAGTGAGCCAAGCTCACTTAGTTTGTGATGTCGAGTGTCGTGGCTCGTCAATTTATCCTAATTTCACTGAATATAGTAGCAGTGAGCTAGGTTTCGTTCCTCAGGGAAATAGTCGATTCAAGAAGTTTGATATGCTCAATTATGTCACCAAAATATAACAAGACTAAAGAATACTGATTACTAAATTTAAGACTCAAAGAAGTAAAAGAAAAGTTCTCAAGAAAATTAAGCTGATAATCTAGGCTACTTCCGGGTGAATGAAACTTCTCATACATGCAGTATTACTAACATACAATCAAAGAAGATGAGGAGAATCACAATTGGAAACAGAAATTATAGTTAGCATTGTCACTACACTACAATTTTAGTCTCCCGACACCATCCTATCCTCTGGTCAGGCCTAAGGATGGTGAAGTGTGAACAAGCTGTCTCAATTCCCTACTCAAATTACTCAGGCATGAACACCTAGAATCTCCGATGGTGAGGCCCGATCCTAGCATGTAAATTCATCATTTAAGTAGGAGAATCTCTTATCACCTTGTTCTCAGGATTATACAGACTCAAAGCTTCCTATGGTGAGGTCTAGCCTCAAGATCTGTGCAAATTCAAACAGGTTTAAGAACTCATGCGTTCTCAGGTTCTTATTCATGATTTTCATCCAAATCTTACAAAAGAAGACTCAATTCAGCATGACGACCGCAATAAAATCTCATTTTATCAAATTCAGATCAAAATCATGCACTTAATAAGTTTTACCAATTCATAGCTGAGAATTTCCATTTCTTATAATAGATTGTTAGTTCTACTGCACAATTACAATTTCAACCTAGCATTCACCCTCAGTATCCTAGATTATCATACAATTAGCCACGAATCTCCATTTCAGCTTCACGATCAACAAATTGGAAGATTAAACAGTTCATAATCATTAATTGGAAGAGTTTACCAATTAAGATTCTTAAAAGCTTCCAAATGCCGAGAGGATTGTCACTTTTCTTCTCAATTTCTAGGAGATGTATAATGATGAGAGCAAATCTTTGATCGGAATCCAAAATGAAGCAACAAACTTAGAGAGATAAAGTAGAGAGAGAAAGTAGATCTCAAGAACACTTCTCGCTCTTCAAAAACAAAAGTCGGTTACAATTTGGAAAAATGTGTATAGTGAATAATGAATTGGATCCCCTAAAATGTTGACTATTCCTCTATATATAGAGGTTACAAAAGAAACGTAAATGGTACGCAAACGTATAATGACTAAAATATTACATGAGTACCACTACTAAAATTGCCTAAGTAATGAAAATGTAGATAAGAAATCCAAAGTGTCTTAAGACTGCACCAACGCCTTCAAACTTGAAATCCGGCGCTTTCAGCTGTTTCTCAGCGCCTTCCAGCTTGCCTTGATCACGCCTCCAGTACAGTCTATGATTCCTTCTCGTTCAGCCATCTTCACGCCTTTATAAGCTAGGATGACCGCGCCTTCAGGGACAAAGCTAAAACACTCATCTTCCACTCAGCACGTATGCGCCTTCTCGCCTTCCTGTAGCACGCCTTCCCTCGCATATGTGCACCACCTGAAGAACAAGAGCAACACTTAGCCATTTTTTTCTCCCAAACCAGAGTGTAAAGGGCGAGGTCTCGCGGCGAGACCTCGCCACTTTGTGCGTTTGGGTGGCGAGACCTCGCGGCGAGATCTCGCGGCGAGGTCTCGCCGTGCTCATAGTGAATGGCGAGGTCTCGCGGCGAGACCTCGCCGTGAACGTGCGAGTGTGCAAGTTTGAGTGATGAAAATATTTTGATGTTGTGAGTAGTTCGAGTGATCAAAAGTGTGAAGTGTTGTGAATGAATGTGAATTGTGAGTAGATGTGGAGATGTTGTGCATTTGAAATGAAGTGTTATGAAATAAAGATGCATATGTGTGAAGTGTTTGCAAGTTGTAATTAATTGTGAAATGAATGTGAAATCGAATTTTGTGAAATCCAACTACAACTATGATTGATTGTTGTGTATTGAGAATGAATGCTAATGTAGTGAATTTGGGTAGAAAATGAGCATTAATGTTGTGAGGTTATTGAGCTGAGTAAAACTGTTGTGAAGTTGTGAATAAAGATTGGTACAATGAAATGTGAGCTTGTGGTGTGCAAGTGAAGTAAGTGATTGAGTGCTTTAGTGCATGTGTGCATAAGTGCATGCGGCGAGGTGATCTCGCCGCATGAGTTGTGTGCGTGTGTGAGTGCTGCGAGTGCGAGGCATCCATGCAGCGAGGTGACCTCGCCGTATGATCATGTGCGGAGTGCTAGAGTGATGTGCTTAGAATGTGCGAGTGCTAGTGTTAGTATAGTGCAAGTGCAGTGCAGGAGTGTTGTGCGAGGTTCATGCGGCGAGGTGATCTCGCCGTATGGATGTGGTGCGCTGATGGTGCGAGTGTGTGCGAGAGTGTGCGAGAGTGTAGCAAGAGTGTAGTGTGATTGTGGTGCGAGTGCAGTGAGGTATTATGCAGTGAGTGCATGTGAGTGAAGTGTAGTGAATGCAAGAGCAAAGTGTGGTGAGTGCATAAGTATTTAGCCAAAAATATCATCCAACTTCCATGCAAGATTCGAATAACTTAGACTATGAATTTGACTTTTCAGTGAACATGAAAGTTATAGAACTTCCTCTTGGCTTTCTATAGTTTTAAGAATCAACCTCATTGGATACATATAGCTCAAGATATACAAAATTAACCAAACTGTGGCAGAAAGAGAAAACTCTACCAAACCCTAATCCAAACACAACAAAGATGCCTTCGTTTCTCATAATTGCACATAGAATGGGGAGAAAGTTAAAACACAACATTTAAAGTACAAACAAAGAGCTTTCCAATTCATCCAATATCTCCTCATTTGGATCAGAATTGAAAGAGTTATTCATAGAACAAGATACACACTCAAAACTGCCAAAAACCCTAATTTGGCCGAAATGTATTCTTGAATTCCCTCATTTCCTCTTTGACATTTTTCACTTCATTTACCAACATTTTTGCTCTTTTTGCACCATTTGATCATTTTCACATTGCAAACATATAAATGCATAAAACCTCTCAAAACGTCACATATATACATAAAGCACACAACAAAAGCCAAGCATTTCATCACATATTAGTTGGTATAAAACCAACTTATCAGTTTGCATATATTGTATTTTATTTGGTTTGATTTTCGTAATATGAGAATCCTACGGAATTAATTAAAATAGAATTACTTGATCTTGAGAAATGTTTGAAATTAATTTAATGCATTAATTATCATCATAAAAATAATTAATAGAAAACGAATTAAATTTATTGAATAGGAGTAATTCAATGAAATCGAAATCCTAAATGCGTTTTTAATCAGGATTAAGTCTTGAGTTGCTTGAGTACTTTGATGTTAAATTACTTAAATTTTTCTTTATTGTAGTTAAACATTCATTTTTAGTATTTAATTGAACATGTTTAGAACTTAGTCACTCCAATTAATAGTAGAATTAGTTGGTTTCAAATATTAAGTTTTAATCCTTGTGACCTGCACTTGAACCAACTAATTCCCTTGTTGGTTGGTTCAAATGGACCAAATAGATTTCTAGTCAATTGACTAATGATGTAAACTTGAGCTCTTAAGCAATGACAATTGAAATCACTTTTGTGTAAAAAAAAAAAAAAAAAAACAACAACAACAATTCAATATTCTGCTTTAGTATTAGAATCCAGATGTAAGAGTTTGCTTCTCATTTTATCAAGATATAAGAGGATCACTGATGAGTCTGAATGTGAGACCGATCTGATGGATCTCGACCGAGCTGATGAGCACCCTTCCTAGGAGGATCTTTTGTACGAACTTGACCGAGCTATTGACCGAGCACTTATGAGTAGAATCTTTCCTACACAAACAGCAATCCTTTTGTTAACTTCCAAGGGATTTTTGCCAAGGAAGCTCCAGTGGCTAAGTTAGTATTGGAGTTCTTCTCCTGATTTTTTATATCCCTCTTTCGTAGGAAAAGCTTAGTATTTATAGGGAAAGAGTTTCTAACCTGTACCATTACTGTTGATGAGCAGTAGCGAGGCATGGGCTTTGCCGACCTACTACACATTCTGTCACTTCGCTGATTACGTGATGCTTAAGAGATTAACGTTAGGTGGATTTAAATGATTATTCCTGTTTGATCTAGTCATTTCAGATATTCCTTGTGTCAGTTTCCATCCATGTGTCTCTTGTTGATAGGTCCATGTGTTTTGTCATTCATCAACTAGCCCCCTATCTCTTGATCGGTCAAGCCGAGTTTTGAGATATGCCTCGATTCCGAACTCTTGGACTTATCAACCTTTATTTCTCTTATTTTTGTTTTTGCTCGGTATTCCAAGCAGTTTGGATTAGCTTTTGTGCTTTCCTTTCTCTGGATCGGTCATGCCGAGCTTTGAGGGATATGTGTCCAAGCTCTCTCGTTTTTTGTAGTTTTTGTAATGCTTGGGTATCCTGAGCTGTTTTAGATCATTTTTATGATCATTCACTTGAAGAGGTTCCATATTTGGAATTGCCTCAGGTCTTCTTGAATACCGATTTGTGGGTTACAGCTGTACATTGGGGATATCAACGGTCCCAAAGTAATGATTATTCATCATTCCCAAGATTCCTTGGTTAACCAACTGTACCGCTTGGGGAATCCCCTAGGATATTTAAGACCTCATTTTCTCGTATTTGATCTTTTACTTGCATACTAATTTTTCGCTATCTTCTTTTACCTCCTGTTTTCTCCCCACATTCTAAGTTATTCTCAAAAAATCTTATTTCTTTCGCTGTTTTTCTTTCTCCTTTCCTCCTGTGTCAATAGCGTCTTCTGGTCATGACAAAAACCCAGGTAAAGCCCTTTCCTCCCAGTCAATTGAAGTCGGTCGTCGTTTTTCGACGGCTGTTTGTATCTCTAATAATGTCGAAGGTGTTTTTCCTTCCCGTGAGGATCCCAGTGGGGCTCACGAGACCGAAGTTTCCTCCATAGCTAAGGATAAAGAGAAAATCGTACCCCAATAACCCCTTTTTGAAGTGAGTCATACCGATCCTCCGTCATTCCTCTTCATCATCTTTTCATCCGATCAAAATTTTTTATTCCAGAAAATTTCACCATCACCGCCCCGGGCAAGAATGACAGTGTCATGCTTGCCCCCATAAGGTCGGTAGGGGTATACGTAGACCAGTTAGCAGCTGGTTTGCGCTTTACCCTTATGCCTTTTATGAAATCCCTAATTACCGAATACGGAATCGGGTTAGGGCAATTAGCTCCGAACTGTATTCGATTCTGTGTAGGTTTTGAGGCACTTAGTGCCATTGCTAAAATTTCCCCCTTAGTTGCAATATTTAGGGGTATTTTTACCCTAAAGGTATTAGAGGAAAAGTCGAGCTGGTTTTATCTAGCTCGGTGAGAAACTTTCCCCTTAATCGTCGACCTTCCATCTTCCATAAAAGAGTGGAAGGAACGATTCTTCTTCATTTCTGACCTGGATATACCCAAGGTCTGGCATACCGAGGATTCATTCAATGACCCTTTGCCGGTCTCGAAAGAGACTCAACGAGGGGAGAGTGACTTAAAGGTCCTCGGAGTGCATGTATCCAAGACCGATAGTTTTTTCGAGGCCGTGCTGGTATCAGCAGACGTCAATTCTGCCTCCCCCGTCGATCCTCAAAGTATATTTCACTTTGTGCCTGCTCTGTCTTTTAGCATTTTTTTTTCTTTTTATCATTTTTTATTGCTCTTGATATAGCTTCTGTTTTTATAGAATTCTTCAAGGGGTTTACTACGAATATAAGGGAGAAGAGCTTGAAGAAAGGTCCTCCCAAGAACCATCCCCAAATCCACAAGTTCCAACTGAGTTTGAGAAGTCCTTTAGCTTCAGCTGTTCCGAACTCGCCTTTCAAGCCAAGGTTCCTTCTAAAGAGGGCTCTAATCCCGAAGACGCCCCCTCCAAGAGGCATCGAGTGGAAAAGATCGGTTCGTTAAAGGATGCCTTTGAGTTCTCGGGTCGTTCGCTCCCGCAATCCTATCTTTTGCCGAAGCCGCTCGTCAGGTAGTCACCCGAGGAGTCCCAGAAAGAGCGCGCCCGGGTCACCCAGCTGAATACCGGCGAAATTTATGAGCTGGGATACAAGTTCCTTTCTGAGGTATATATTTTTTCTTTAAAGTATATATTTTTTCGTTTGTTCTTCTTCTTACTCCGCTTTCTTGCAGGTTCTTCCCGTCATGGAAGGAGCTTTTGAGAGGGTTCGGTATTTGGCCTAGAAGGTGTCTGGGCATACCAGTGAGGTCGAGTCCCTTTAGAAGGAGCACAACGAGCGCACGACTGCTTTGAAGGAGAAAGAGTAGCTCCATTCAGCCGCCTCCCTTTCTGCACAACAACTTAAGATTGAACAGGAAAGGGTCCGGGACCTGGAGGCGCAATTGTTATTATGTCAAGAAGCTGCCGTTGCCGAGTACCGGTCATCTCCAGCATTTTTTGAAGAAAAGACCAAGGCGATCAATGATTATCGCACTTCGGATGGTTTTAATAAAATGCTGAGGGCTGATGATCCCTGTTACCGACTACGGCTATTAACAGGGGCTTAAATTAGTTCAAGCCGTGTACGAGGACGTCGACCTCAGCCTCTTCGACGGATATCAACCTTGGCCTCTTACTGTCTTCAATCAACTCTTGGACCAATATAGCCTTACAATTAATAGGTCGGTCGATAGTAATGATGAAGCAGATAAAGTCGAGCAGTCCTCTAAGGGAGACGAGGAAGGGACCGACCGAGCTTCATAGGGTTCTTGTAATAGCATTGGATTTTTGTATTTTCATATTATTTTTATGAAAAAGATGTGTTAATGCGCACATGAGTTGGCATTTATTAATTGACATTGATTTTTTGGCAAATAAGGAAAGATCGTGATTGGCTGCAGAAATCAACTAAATCAATCTATGCAAGAAAGATTGATTTGGAGATTAATGCTATCTTGATATATTTGGTGCTTATCTTGGTATTCTTGGGAATTATCTTTGGAGGTTTATCTTTGAAAAAGATAAGCATGGGAGGCACATGATTTCCATCTTTCTATGGGATTTATTTGGAAATAATCTTGGAGATAAATATAGAAAGATTGTGTGTGCACTATATGATCTTTCCAACCACACGGTTTTCAAGTGTGGAGTTTTGTTTATTCTTTCGGTCTTTGTAAACCTGTGAACACACTTCGTTGTTAGAAGTCTTTGATTAAGTGTGTTGGCTGAAGCATCTAAATGCGAAAGTGTTGAAGATGCCATCCTTGTATTCTTGGTTGAATCTCAGTCTCGGGAGGAGGCTGTTTGGAACTCGGGAGGAGTTCAAACATGGACAAGGGGATCTTGCCATAACACGGATTCCGGGAGGAGTCGCCATTGACCAGGGGATCTTGTCTTTTAAAGATTCTAGGAAGAATCGCACAAGTCGAGGGGAGCTCGCATCAACAGGTTCACTGGAGAAGTTAGGAAGAGACGGAGACAAAGATAAGAGGGAGTCTTACTTTGTGTCAGACCGAGTGTCTTGTAACTTTGTGAACTTAGTGGATTGTTTTCTGGGCGTGGCCCCGCAGACGTAAACAATTGCCGAACTGCGTTACCAACCTCCTATATTTTTACTTTCCTCATTTTTAATATTGTCCATTATCGCTTTTATCATCGGTGTTACATTTAGTGTTCCAACCCACTAGGACACCGCGTATCTAATCTTGATCTTTCAATTGGTATCAGAGCGGGTCGTCTTTGTTTCTTAGGTGGGATCCGCAGGACTTGATCTTAGTTTTTGGTGCGATAGACTCTATGAAGGAAGGAGGTTCAACAATGCATCCACCTTTATTGGACAACAGTAATTATGCTTATTTAAAGGCCAGAATGAGAGCGTTTATCAAAGCTATTGATGAGAAGACTTGGAAATCGATTCTGACTGGATGGGACCTCCCAATGATTACCGACACAGCTGGTGTTGTCATATCTCCCAAGCAAGAAGAAAGTTGGTCTGCTACTGAAGATGCCTTGGCAAACAGTAATTCAAAGGCTTTTAATGCTATTTTCAACGAAGATGACCCTGCTCAGTTTAGACTTATTTGTACATATGTGACAGCCAAGAAAGCATGGGAAATTCTTCAAACTACCTATGAAGGGACGTCAGCTGTGAAGTTATCAAAGATGCAGATACTAACTACAAGATTTGAGAGCTTAAGGATGCATGAAGACGAGAGTATTGCTGAATTCAATGCCAAAGGCATTTTCGCTTGGTGAAAGTTTTCTGAAGAAAAACTTGTGAGGAAAACTCTACGATCTCTGCCTCAACGATTTACTTATAAAGTTACTGCCATTGAAGAAGCAAAAGATGTCTCAACGATGAAGCTAGAAGAACTGATGGGATCTCTCAGAACTTTTGAGATAAATCTTGGAGTAGACTCGGAAGCAAAGAAGGTTAAAGGGATGGCCTTAAAAGCAGAGATGCAGAAGTCGGATGATCCTGATGAAGATGACTTTGAGGACTCTCTAGCATTAATATCTAAGAATTTTAGCAGAGTCATGAACAGATTTGGCAAAAATAATCAAGGTGTCAAGGCCAGTGTCAGCAACACCAAGAATGAATTAGCAAGCAATAAAAAGTACAGGGAAGAAAATCATACATCTGATTAGTCGTTCAAGAATAGGGGAATTCAGTGTAGAGAATGTGACGGTTTTGGGCATGTTCAGGCAGATTGTGCCAATAAATTGAAAAAGAAGAGGAATTCTCTCAACACAACTTGGAGTGAAGATGATTCAGAAAAAAAAGATGAATTTTAGAATAATCATTTGGCTCTTACTCTAAGATTGAATAATCAGGCAATGGTGGGGTCAAGAATGTTATACAAGATGTCACCAGAAATATGTCGGCATATAGTGACGAAGATGAAGATGATGTCACCGAAGAAGATATCCTCGTCGAGTACAAGAATCTTCATGATAAATGGACTGAACTTGTTAAAGTAAATCAGCATCTTCATACTCAAATTGAGATTTACGAAATGAGAAGCTCAATATTCAAAACTCAACTGCAGATTTGGAAGTCAAACTGAGAGTAAGTCAGGAAGAAGTGAAAAATCTGACTAACGAGCTAAACCACATAATGAAAGGTGTCAAAATGTTAAACTCAGATTCTTCCAAGCTGGAGAGATTCTCAAGGCCGGTAAATCCAGTGGTGATCACTCTGGACTAGATTATAAAGGAGAAAGCTTCGTGTCACAGCCAGTGTCATTACAAGTAGATGATTACAAATTGAAGCAAGTTGCTGTGAATACTGCAAAGAACGTAAAGAAGTCAAATCCTCATTATTCGTATCAGACTTCTAGAGGCAAATGTAACAGGTTTATTCCTATTTGCCATTATTGCAATCATCATAGTCATATTCGCCCTAGATGTTTTATTTATCTTGCTGAATTGAGACAATGTACTACTAGAAAGTCTTTTTCTCGCAGAGATCCACAACAGAGTTGGGTAATGAAGCCAAATTTAAAGTGCAACTTCACATATACTTCACTAAAAGTTGCCAAAACTGATGAGTGGTACTTCGACAGTGGATGTTCTAGACATATGACTGGAGACAAGAAGTTTTTGAAGAACATTGTGTCCGAAAGTATGGGTAAAGTGATCTTTGGCAATGGTGTCACAACACGTGTTATTGGAAAAGGTACATTAGATATGTCATGGTTACCAAAGTTGGATAATGTCTTTTTGGTAAATAGGCTAAAAGCAAATCTAATCAGCATTAGCCATTTGTGTGATCAACATCTGAATGTGAACTTCACTCGTGGAAAGTGTAAGGTGCTTGATCAAAACCATATGTGCATCATGGAAGGAGTGAGATCTTCTGACAATTGTTATATCATCTCTACTTCATCTACTTGTCTTCGTTCAAGCATGAAAGACTCTATTCTTTGGCATAAAAAATTAGGTCATGTGAATGTAAGAATGCTGCAGAAAATTGTCTCTAAGGGAGCTATTCGTGGGATTCCCATATTGAAGTTTAATGAAGATAGGGTGTGTGGGCCATGTTAGATTGGAAAGCAAACAAAGGTGTCACATCCCAAGTCTCAAACACCAGGAACAACTCGTGTGCTTGAGCTGCTTCATATGGATTTAATGGGTCCTATGCCTGTAGAGAGTATTGGAGGAAAACAGTATGCATGACAGTTGATGATTTCTCTCGATATACATGGGTGGAATTTCTTCTAGAAAAATCCGACACGTTTCATGCTTTCAAGTCATTATGTATTCGTCTTCAACGAGAGAAGGTTTGTGCTATTGTGAAGATTCTCCATATTCGCAGTGACTATGGAAGAGAGTTTGAAAACTCAGATTTCTCAGATTTCTGTAAACAACATAGAATAGCTCATGAATTCTCTGCACCTAAAACTCCTCAGCAAAACAGAGTCGTTGAAATAAAGAATCGGACTATAGCAGAGATGTCACGTGTAATGTTACAAGAAAAAAATGTTCCACAGAAGTTCTGGGCTGAAGCTATGAACACATCATGTTACACTATAAATCGAGTGTATCTTCATGGAGGAACTGAAATGACGTCCTATGAGATATGGAAAGGTTAAACTTTAAATCTTAACTATTTCCATCCTTTCGGTAGTACTTGTTATGCATTGAATGACAGGGAACATAAAGGTAAGCTTGACAACAAGAGTGATTAAGCTATTTTTCTTGGGTATGCTATCAATAGTCAAGCTTATCGAGTCTACAACAAAAAAACTCAAACTGTCATAGAATCTGTGAATGTTGAAGTCAATGATTCTTTGGAAATAGCTGATGTCTCTAAGGAATATGTGGTAGAATCCCTAAATGAATTAAGCTCCAGTGTTCCAATCAGTGTTTCGACCAATGTTACAAGTGGTGTTACTGATCAGGATGCAGTGATTGATAATATGGAAGAAGTCACCTCGACTAAAAGGCAACCATCCACTCGTTTTCAGAAGAATCATCCAGCTAATGAAGTTATTGGAAATCTGAATGATGGTGTTCGCACAAGAGATAAACCGAGAGTGAACTATAAAGAGATGATCCATATGGCGTGCTTTACTTCATCCATTGAATCCAAAAATGTGAAAGAAGCCTTGCTAGATGAATATTGGATTGGTGCTATGCAAGAAGAACTTGGTCAATTCACTCAGAATCAAGTTTCGGAATTAGTGTCATGCCCTCCTAATGTGAATGTCATTGGAACCAAGTAGATATATAAGAATAAGAGCGATGACCATGGAAACATCACTCTCAACAAGGCTCGGTTAGTTGCCCAAGGGTACACACAAATTGAATGTGTTGACTTTGATGAGACATTTGCGCCAGTTGCTCGTCTTGAATCCATTCGTCTCTTGTTAGCTACTGCATGTGTGATACGGTTCAAGTTATATCAAATGGATATGAAGAGTGCTTTCCTCAATGGTCTTCTTAATGAGGAGGTGTATGTTGCTCAACCAAAGGGTTTTGAAGACCCTCATAATCCCGAGTATGTCTACAAGTTGAAGAAGGCGTTATACGGGCTTAAACAGGCTCCTTGGGCTTGGTACGAAAGGCTCACGGAATACCTACTGTCAAAGGGATATGAGCGAGGGGGAGTAGATAAAACCCTTTTCATTCGCCGTGATAAAGGTCAGTTTTTACTTGCTCAAATATATGTTGATGACATAGTGTTTGGATCGGTGTCACAGGCGATGGTGGATGAATTTGTCACTCAAATGACTGAGGAATTTGAGATGAGTATGGTTGGTGAACTTAATTACTTGGACTTCAGATTCAGCAACTAAATGATGGGATTTTCATTACTCAAAGCAAGCATGCCAAGAATTTGCTGAAGAAATTTGAGTTGGAGAATTCTCGTTCAAGAAGAACATCGATTGGGACTCATGAGAAAATATTCAAAGATAAGAAGAGAATTCCTATTGATGCAAGCTTATATAGAAGTATGACTGGTAGTCTCTTGTATCTAACTGCTAGTCGACCAGATATCTGCTACAGTGTTGGTTTATGTACTCAATTTCAAGCAAATCCTCGAGAGTCACACATGCTGTCAGTGAAGCAAATTCTCAAGTATATTAGAGGGACAACTGACTATGAGATTTAGTATTCGTTTGATACAAACACTAATTTAGTTGGATATTGTGATGCTGATTGGGCTGGAAGTTCAAATAATCGAAAAAGTACTTCTGGTGGATGTTTTTACTTGGGAAATAACTTAGTGTCATGGTTCAGCATGAAACAAAAATCTATTTCTCTGTCTACTACTAAGGCAGAATATATTGCAGCTGGTAGTAGCTGTACTCAGCTTCTCTGGATGAAGCAAATGCTGAAAGATTATGGTGTCCCATATGATGATATGATACTCTATTGTGACAACATGAGTGCTATCAATATTTCAAGAATCCGGTTCAGCATTCTCGGACCAAACATATTGATATTCGACATCATTTTATTCGATCTCTTGTAGAAGACAAGATTATTGCTTTGGAACATATGGTGACAGAAAACCAAATTGGTGATATTTTCACCAAAGCTTTGGATGGAGCGAGATTTGAAGTACTAAGGTCTGCTTTAGGCCTTTGCGTCATATGAAGAGGTTCTTCAGTGTTGTAAGTTTTTTTTACTGTACATGCATTTATAGTAAGAAAAATATATAAAGAAAAATGAAAAACAAGACGAAAAATAGTAGAATAGTAGTTTTTGTTGTTTTTCTGGTTTCCCGCCCCATGCTTTTAGGCGATTTTGTAGTTGTGGATTTCTTTTTAGGGATTTGATCTTTAGCTCCTCAAGTGACACGTGGTGTTTTGGGGATTCTCGACTGATTTCAAGGAATTGAAGAGTCAATCTATTTCACAAGTATTATGACTACACTTATTTCGGTCATTATCTCTCTATCAGCTATTCCAAAGGTTTTTGGTCTCATGAGTTTCTTCTACTCAAAGTGTTGAACTCATCTCAGCCGCTTTCAATATCTTGAGTAAAATCGAAAGTACTGAGAGTTCGATTGTGTTAAGGGCCCCCAAAATCTCAAGATGCCTCAGTCAAAGTCTTCATCTCGAGCTAGAAAGGTGATAGAAACAATATACGATGATGAAGTTCATATTGTCGTCACTCCTGCCTCTTCAAATTCGTCAAAAGAAGATAGGAGTTCCTCTTATTCACTGGAGAAGTCTTCGAATTTTGAGATTGATTTGTATTCAAAAGCTAAGATGGCCACTCCACTTCAGTCAATAGATCCTTCAGGAGTGAGAACAAGATTGGGACAAGCTAGTGGTGGTCAATTCAAGACAAGTGTTGTACCTGCTAAAGCACCTGATGTCTCTAAGGTTATCATAGAGCCTAAGAGAAAAAGGTTTCGGCTTGTGGATGAAGATTCTTCAGATGATGCTTGGGCTGAAGAAGGAGATGTCAGAGACGATGTTTCCTCTGATGATGATGATCAGGATCTCTCTGATCCAGAACCTGTTAAGTCACCCAAGGCAAATCGAAAGAAAGAAAATCCTGTCTCTGAATCTTAGCAAGTAACTCGATCCAAGGTAATGTCAAAAGGCAAGTCACCTGCTACTTTGAGTAAGTTATCAGATTCTTCTGTTAATTTGGATGATTTCAAGTCTGAATATAATGCTGATTTGTGGAGTAGAGTCTCTAGGAGAAATATTTGGGGTGAGAGAAATATACATGAAGGTGATTTTAAAGAATGTAGAAAAGTTGTGGATCAGTTGGTTAGCCAAGGGTTAGGAAGGACAATTAAGGGAATAAAGCCCTATGTTAGAAGAGTTGTCAGGAATTTTACTACAATCTAGACTCAAATGTGAAGGATTTTGAGCATCCTGATGGTGGACATATGCTGGTGAGAAGACATCTATTTGAATTTTCCCCTGATGTTATAAATACACACCTAGGAAGTCATTGGGCTAATATTGAGGAGTTCACCCCTGATTACAGTAAGATCATTACTGATATCACAGGAGGTGTCAGAAGAGTATGGCCTAGTGGGAAAGATTTTCCTGCTTCCCAATTATCTGTTAAGTATGCAATTCTGCATAAGATTGCCATGAGGAATTGGCTTCCCACCTCACATGAAATTGGCGTGAATAAGTCCATGGCAACTCTATTGTTTAAGATTGGGAATTTTGTTGAATTTGATGTAGGACAGTTTTTGTTTGACTAAATCGTGAAACATGCAGACTGCAAGAAGGAAAGGATAGCTTATAATTTTTCATGTTTGATATATGGCATTATCTCTTCACAACAAGTTGTGATTAAAGCTAGAGAGATTCTTGAGATGGACAAGGAAGAGATCAGAATCAGCTATAAGCTTCTGAAGGGTAATCACATCAATGATATGGAAGATGTTCCAGAGGATGTTTCTGACTCCAACAAAGAGGAGATTGGTGATACTGCCTTACTATCTCGTACTATCAATGTGCTTGAGGATGAGTTGAAGCCTCTGACTGCTCAGCAGTCTATTATTGAGAAGAGAAGGAAAGACGTATCTTCATTGCTTGATAATCTTGTAGCTGTAAGGTCTGCTAAAGTGGTTGCTGCTGAGGCTGCTGAAAGGAAAAAGCATTTTGATGCAAAGGCTGAAATTACTGCAAATGATGTTGCTGGTTCTTCAGGTGTTCCACCTAATGTCCTTCAGAGTGTTACAGAAGGTATTCCTCAAAAATTGTCTTCTATTTTTGCAGAGTCTGAGATAGAGCCCAAAATTCCTATCATTGAAGAAAATGCTGACTCTGATTCTGATGAGGAAGTTATTGCAAAGGAAACTCCTATTCCTTCTACTCTTTCTGGTGAGGGCACTTCTAGTGTCATTCCTGGTGTCACTGACATTCAGGATCCTTCCAGCGCCCAATCTGGTGGGTTTGTTACTGGTAAAGATGTAGCTGCTCCAGAAGAAGATGCTGGTGTTCAATTGCTGGCAGACTAAGTTGGCTTAGTGCCCTATAATGCGGAGGATTCTAATTGATATTGCTCTGAATTTTTTTATGTTTCTTTATTCAGACAATTTGTTTTTGTGTTAGTTGATTTTATACCCTTTTGTCTTTTTGTGGCAAAAAGGTGGAGTACTTTAGATTTTTGTTTGTAATCCCTAAAACATTGTATGCTGGGATCTTGATGTCTTTTGCTGTGTCATGCACAATGTCTTGTGCAATGATGTTTCTTTATAAGTTCCTGCTCAGGGGGAGTTTTCAGAGAACTTCCGATTCAGCATACAGGGGGAGTTCGGATTTTGCCAAAAAATGCCAAGGGGGAGATTGTTAATGCGCACATGAGTTGGCATTTATTAATTGGCATTGATTTTTTGGCAAATAAGGAAAGATCGTGATTAGCTGCAGGAATCGACTAAATCAATCTATGCAAGGAAGATTGATTTGGAGATTAATGCTATTTTGATATATTTGGTGCTTATCTTGGTATTCTTGGGAATTATCTTTGGAGGTTTATCTTTGGAAAAGATAAGTATAGGAGGCACATGGTTTCCATCTTTCTATAGGATTTATTTGAAAATAATCTTGGAGATAAACATAGAAAGATTTTGTGTGCACTATATCATCTTATCAACCACACGGTTTTCAAGTGTGGAGTTTTGTTTATTCTTTCGGTCTTTGTAAGATTGTGAACACACTTCGTTGTTGGAAGTCTTTGATTAAGTGTATTGGCTGAAGCATCTAAATGCGAAAGTGTTGAAGGTGCTATCCTTGTATTCTTGGTTGAATCTCAGTCTCGGGAGGAGGCTATTTGGAACTCGGGAGGAGTTCAAACGTGGGCAAGGGGATCTTGCCATAACACGGATTCTGGGAGGAGTCGCCATTGACAAGGGGATCTTGTCTCTTAAAGATTATCGGAATAATCGCACAAGTCGAGGGGAGCTCGCATCAACAGGTTCACTGGAGAAGTTAGGAAGAGACGACGACAAAGATAAGAGGGAGTCTTACTTTGTATCAGACCGAGTGTCTTGTAACTTTATGAACTTAGTGGATTGTTTTCTGGTCGTGGCCTCGCAGAAGTAGGCAATTGCAGAACTGCGTTACCAACCTCCTGTCCTTTTACTTTCCGCATTTTTAATATTGTCCATTATCACTTTTATCATCGGTGTCACGTCTAGTTTTCCAACCCACTAGGACACCGCATATCTAACCTTGATCTTTCAAGTTGTTTCTTAGTTTATATGATTTTTATTCCACTCAACAGATTTGAATGAGCTTTTTCCAATTTTGTCCCATCAACTGAACTAACTCAGCAAACAAATGAAACGAACTAATATAAGCGATTATGCATTTTAAAGCAAACTTCTTCTAGTTATATAACATACATTCCCCCTTTGTTCTTTTTTGGAAAAATTTCTAAGTAAACTTTCCCATTAAAGAACCAAACCCATAACAAGTGCTTATTTATAGAATCGCTTCGAATTGACAGCATTCCAAGACCGAGGTACTTCTCTTCCCGTTAGATCTTTCAACTTGTAGCTTCCCGACCCCCTTGCTTCGGCGACCTCATAAGGTCCTTCCCAATTCGGATCCAGCTTTGTATTTCCTGCCTGTCGACTGACGTCATTTTTACTTAAGACCATATCCTCTGGTCGGAAGAATCTTTCTCGAACTCTCGAATTATAATACTTTGAGATCTGCTGCTTGTATCTTGCTTGTCGGATTAGCGACTGCTCTCTTTTTTCTTCCACTTCCTCTAAAGCCAGCCGCATGCTTTCCTCATTCTGAACTGGGTCAAATTCTGCCACACGGTAGGTTGGGATTCCTATCTCGGCTAGAATGACCGCTTCAGCCCCAAATGCCAACGAGTATGGTGTCTCGCCTGTGGCCATTCTTGGGGTCGTTCGATAAGCCCACAATATCGTCGGGAGCTCGTAAGCCCATGATCCTTTAGATTTGTCAAGTCTGGTTTTTGTTCCACTCAACAATGTTCTGTTGGTAACCTCGACTTGTCCATTGGCTTGAGGATGACCGACCGATGTATAAAACTGGGAAATCCCTAAATCCTCACACATCTTGTGAAATGATCCTTCAAATTGCTTGCCATTATCCATTACCACCGCTCTTGGTAATCCAAATCGGCAGATTATGTTTTGCTAGAAGAATTTCTTCACCGCGTTCTCGGTTATATTCCGCAAGGGTTCAGCCTTTACCCACTTGGTGAAGTAGTCTATGCCCACACAGATAAATCGAAAACCCTTAGCTGATTTTGGAAAAGGTCCCAGCAAGTCCATCCCCCATTGCACAAACGGCCATGGACTACTCAGTGGTACGATATCTGTGGCTGGAGATCTTAGGATCGGAGCATGAATTTGACATTTCGGGCAATTTTTGACCATGGCCTCTGAGTCTTTGAACATGGTCGGCCAATAGTATCCTGAGATAATTGCTCTTTTAGCCAAACTTTGATGCCCTACATGAGCTCCGCAACTTCCCTGGTGCATATCAGTCAGGATCACCGAGGCTTCTTCTAGCCCTACACATCTTAATAGTGGCATTAGATACGATTTTCGATATAGACTCTCGTTCACCATCTTGTACCTCATGGCTTTCACCATGATTTTTCGTGCTTCCAGCCAGTGTGCGGGCAAGGTACCATCCTTTAAATACTGGACAATTGGGCTCATCCATCCTTAAGATACCTCTACCGTCATCGCTTCATCCTCGTTTATTGACCTCTTTGTCATGACCTACACCAATACGGACTTCGTCAGATGAGAATATACCGAGGATGAAGTGAATTAGATATTAAATTAATTTTTCATAGATTGATTGCTAAAACTATGTTTGTTAAGGATTTATACGACTTATGAATCCTTGCATATATTGTATTTTATTTGGTTTGATTGTCGTAATATGAGAATCCTACGGAATTAATTAAAATAGAATTACTTGATCTTGAGAAATGTTAGAAATTAATTTAATGCATTCATTAAAATCATAAAAATAATTAATAGATA
This sequence comes from Ophiorrhiza pumila, assembly GCA_016586305.1. Taxonomy (NCBI): domain Eukaryota; kingdom Viridiplantae; phylum Streptophyta; class Magnoliopsida; order Gentianales; family Rubiaceae; genus Ophiorrhiza; species Ophiorrhiza pumila. Next base: position 38,052,794 of record BLIW01000006.1, read on the forward strand.
ACGAATTAAATTTATTGAATAGGAGTAATTAAATGAAATCGAAATCCTAAATGCGTTTTTAATCAGGATTAAGTCTTGAGTTGCTTGAGTACTTCGATGTTAAATTACTTAAATTTTTCTTTATTGTAGTTAAACATTCATTTTTAGTATTTAATTGAACATGTTTAGAACTTAGTCACTCCAATTAATAGTAGAATTAATTGGTTTCAAATATTAAGTTTTAATCCTAGTGACCTGCACTTGAACCAACTAATTCCCTTGTTCGTTGGTTCAAATGGACCAAATAGATTTCTAGTCAATTGGCTAATGATGTAAACTTGAGCTCTTAAGTAATGACAATTGAAATCACTTTTGTTTTAAAAAAAAAACAACAACAACAATTCAATATTCTGCTTTAGTATTAAAATCCAGATGTAAGAGTTTGCTTCTCATTTTATTAGGATATAAGAGGATCACTGATGAGTCTGAATGTGAGACCGATCTAATGGACCTCGACCGAGCTGATGAGCACCCTTCTTAGGAGGATCTTTTGTACGAACTTGACTGAGCACTTCTGAGTAGAATCTTTCCTACACAAACAGCAATCCTTTTGTTAACTTCCAAGGGATTTTTCCCAAGGAAGCTCCGATGGCTAAGTTAGTATTGGAGTTTTTCTCCTGGTTTTTCTATATCCCCCTTTCGTAGGAAAAGCTTGGTATTTATAGGGAAAGGGTTTCTAACCTGTACCATTACTGTTGATGAGCAGTAGCGAGGCATGGGCTTTGCCGACCTACTACACATTCTGTCACTTCGCTGATTACGTGATGCTTAAGAGATTAACGTTAGGTGGATTCAAATGATTATTCCTGTTTGGTCTAGTCATTTTAGATATTCCTTGCGTCAGTCTCCATCCACGTGTCTCTTGTTGATGGGTTCATGTGTTTTGCCAATTATCAATTACCAAGAAATAAATAGAAACACAAAATAAAATACTTATTAGTAGTGTCTCCTAGTTAATTAGATCAGAATGTACTTGAAGTGAAAAACAGTAGAGAACTGAAAACCATGAAAATAGAGATTTTTTGACATAGTAAAGTATGCGAAGAATAGCTGTGAAATGTGTTGTTCACATGGTAGTCATGAATTGACTATAAAAATAAAGTGAAAGTTAAATGACTCTAATATTCTCTCATCTTGGGAGTAGGAGTTATTTTGGTTCTCAAATTTGAAAAAAAAACGTATTTTGATTTATTAACTTGAATTTTTTTACATAAACGGTTATCAACCATTTTCGATTCATTTGACAAGTAATGTTTTTAGTTATGTGACACAAAACGATATTTTGAATGACGAACAATGTCGCATAACTAACCATGTTACGTATTAAAATAAATGAAAAATGAGTTAGAAACCATTTGTGTGACAAATTATACGTTGAGTGACTAAAATATAATCTTTTTTTTAATTGAAGATTAAAAAAAACCAACAAAATAATATTACAAGTAGTGATCCATTGAAACCAGGCGGAGTCACATTTCAAAAGAATTCTTTTTCTTGTTAAAATAAAAATATTTCTATTAGGTCTTCTACTATTAAAAATTAAAATATTTCCATTCAATCCATAAAAAAAAAATTAAAATTTACACTCCTAAAAAATCAAAAAAATAATCTCTCTACTAACAATATTATATAATTTCGTTCCCCATCCCCTTTGGTTGATGAATACAACATTACCTGGGTACATACTTGAATTGTTGTGTAAACTTATGAAATTATCGTGCATGATGTTTACTAGCAAAGCAGATGATACCCATTCTCATTGTTTTCATGATAAACTCCTTGATTTGATTCAGAAGAAATTTTTTCACCAAGCAAATGTTTTTCTAAGAGAAAAAACGATCATGCGTTCTCACTAAAAGTTATGAGCACTGGATGGCAACCTTAATTTATTACAGTTTTTTGTCATTCAAATTTTTTTCTCAATCAAAAATATCTATTCTATTATTAATTCTACTATTAATTAATTAATTTACAGACTATTTTATTTTATTGAGTTGATCCAATTAGGTCAAAAGATGAAAGGAATTTCACAAAATAGAAGGGTGGGACTATATCTGGATTTTTAAACAAGCCTGAATTTAAAATTTTTTGTCATTCATTTGGCACATGAAAAAAAATAAAAATTCAGTCTCTTTCATAGTGCTGTAGTTTGCACTACTACAGAATTCACTTTCTAAAACGGTTAAAAGCAGTTATTTAAAAGGGGTTTTAGATTTTCTGAACTGTTTTAGATATGGGCGGACTAGAAAGTCCTATATTTTTTAAAACGGTTAAGAAACCGTTCTTAATACTGTTTTTAAAATTATGTTTTTAACACGTTTGATGAACCGTTCTTAAAAGTCTATTTTCTAACGTTAGATACCATTGTATCCCCCTGATAAGAACTGGTCAATGAAATCATAAAGCAGTCGCAATGTTTTTTTCTTCATTGATGGGAGTATTCCATGATCCCATGCGGATTTTTTAGATGAGCCTCGATGATTCTTATGAGCCTTCAGTAAAGCATCAAGAGAATTGGAACATGGATTTCCTCTGAATAATGCTTTAGAGCCATCCTGTTGGAGAGAACTCGTTCAGATAATAAAGAAAGAAGTACGGATCCCAAGCATGTACTATAGAAGACACAATCTCATACCAGGGTGAGCCGAGTAAATGTTCCACTGAACTGTGAATAAGAACCTAGATTGCGCTGTCTGTTCAGCTTCCTTTTCTCTTCTTCATCTTGCATAATATAGCTGAGACCCTGGAGTGAAATTTCAGCATTTTCATCCTCCTAGGGAGCAAACATACATGTTAGGAAGCAAGAACGAAACAAAGGGCAAGGGCTATTACTGGAGGAAATGAAGATAAAGTTTGCGTTTTAGAAAGTTTGCCAAAGAAATTTTGCTGTACAAAGGGCAAGGGCTATCTCAGCAAGTCCTTCAAATTATCTGCCAAAGAAATTACACAGTCATTTATTTATTATCATGTACAGCAAAATGAATTTCATTCAAAAATAAAAATATTAATATAATAAGCAATACCCAGGCAAAATTCGCCCTTGGAATAGCCGATTCGATTGCCATTATCGTCTTCCTCAAGGATGCCGAGACCTGCACAGATCGTGGATAATCCTTCCATTACCTTAAAGCTTTATGCCAAATTAAGAATTCTAACTTCGGAGTTAGCGTTTCGTGAATAGTTGTGGACGGGACGGTTTTAAACTGATGGATTTGAGAATTCGGTACAAAGACAATGGCCGAGGTTTGAGATGCGTTTTAGGATCCGAAAACAAAAACCATTCTGCGCTTTAAGCACTACTACAGAATATATAATTTAAAACGGTTATTAATAACCCGTTTTAGATAATTGGGGCAGTGGCATTTTTGTAATAAGAATTAGAAAAACGCAAACTTTCTAAAACGGTTACAATATAACCGTGTTAGAAAGTCTCTTGATGTCAGTTTCTAAAACGGTTCGGGAGACAACCATTTTAGAAACTGTTATCATCTCCGTTTTAAGAACAGTTTCTAACTAACCGTTTTAGAAAATTTCAGTTTTCTAACACGGTTAAGAGTTTAACCGTTCTAGAAAACTGAAATTTTAAATTATTTAGTACGGTTAGCATGTAACCGTGTTAGAAAACTGAAATTTTTTTCTCCTCTTTATCTTCACACTTTTCTCTGCCGCTCTCCTTCCCCTTTCTCTGCCCACTCTCTCCACTGAGAATGTCGAGTTTTATTTTTTTTAACACCATATTTTGTTCTTTTTCTTTCCCTCGTCAAAGCCACAATCTTTGTATTGTCTCATTTTTTGCGGTATTTTTGGGCTCAAGACGAAGAGAGCTCCGATCTTCGCCGGCTTATTTTTTGCTCCGATTGCTCCAAAGGTTATATCTTTACGACCAAGAGCCAAAACCTTGCAGGTTGCTCGATCCGATCTTCGCCGACTTATTTTTTGCTCCGGTTGCTCCAAAGGTTATATCTTTAAACACATCACCAGTGTAAGCTCCTTAATTTTGAGTTTATATTGTTCCATTCATCTATCATTAATCTTCATGAACACTTATGCTAAAACATTCAGAATCGACGGCGATTTTTTCGACGCGGTGAAACCGGAGGACTGTTTCTGGAGCTTGGAGGATCAGAAGACGGTTTCGATTTTGTTGACGAAGCAGGACAGGATGAATTGGTGGAAGAGTTTGTTGAAAGGCAGTCCAGAAAATGATACGCAAAAGGTGGAGATCGAAACTTTCTGATTTGGATTTTGAGACTAGATCGGCGGTGGAGAAGATGATGTTTGATCAGAGGCAGAAATCGATTAATGTTTCTGTCTTTTGGTGCAGTTTAATTTTGTAGGAAGGTTTGGGTTTGGTTGATATGAATATATAATATTCTTGTTTGATTTTCATAATAATATTCCCGTAAATTCTTCTTCCATTCTTTCTCTGCAATTCGCATCTTACTAACATAGTTTGGATGAGTTTGAAGAGTTTTTTTGTTATTGTTTCTTTCAAGTTTAAGCGAATGAGTTTGAAAAGTTAAAGATTACTAAACTGATTGAAATAATGTTCAAGAACATGCATGAAATCTTTATGTTGGTTAGTGGGAGTGTAAAAAATGCAGTTGTCTTGGAGCTTACCAGATTGGTATGGCTGAACTGATTCCGTGTACCATTGGACATGGGTGTGCAGAAATTTGGGTGTGTTAAAAAACAGACTTTTAAGAACGGTTCATCAACCGTGTTAGAAAACAGACTTTTAAGAACGGTTCTTAACCGTTTTAAAAAATGTAGTACTTTCTAGTCCGCCCATATCTAAAACGGTTTGGAAAATCTAAAACCCGTTTTAAATAATTACTTTTAACCATTTTAGAAAGCGAATTCTGTAGTAGTGAAGACTGCGAAACACCGGCAAAATGGAAACGTTGTATCACGACTTTAAGCCCTTGGGACTGCGCCGCTCGGTTTTTACTTCTTCAGAGTTGCACATCGATCTATAGATCTGTTCTACAGGAGAAGAAAATGCTAGGGGGGATTTTTATCGGTACATTTTCTAAAACGGTTAGTTAGAAACCGTTCTTAAAACGGAGATGATAACAGCTTCTAAAACGGTTGTCTCCCGAACTGTTTTAGAAACTTACATCAAGAGACTTTCTAACACGGTTATAATGTAACCGTTTTAGAAAGTTTACGTTTTTCTAATTCTTATTACAAAAATGCCACCGCCCCAATTATCTAAAACGGATTATTAATAACCGTTTTAAATAGACCGTTTTAAATTATATATTTTATAGTAGTGTTGAAATCATAAACTTATATTCTTACTCCTGTCTGATAGTCATAAACTTGGCAGCAGTTTTGAGCATTCTTCAAAAATTTGTTGGATTCAACTAAATGTTCCAATAACACTTAATTGCCTTGTCCAGTTGGCCACCTCCGCCAAAGAGTTGAGTCCACCTAAAAACTTTCAGCATTAAGGATAATGATTATTCTTTCAATTTAATTGATAAAAATAAGAATAAATTTCGAAAACCATCTTTAATATTTGTTGAAAAATTATTTGTCTTCTTTCATATTTAAAATGATACAATTTAGTCACAAATATTAAAAAGTTGTATTCAATTTATTATTCCACCCAATTCTATTTAATTTTTTAACAGAAAGTACATACATGTAAATCTTATGATAATGACACATTTAAATTTTGCAACAAAAAAGTAAATTTAGTTATATAAAAGAATCAATCTAGTGCATACTTTTATGTGAGTGTTAAAATTGTGTCATATATATTAAATGTGAGTGATGCAAAAGATTTTTTGAAAAATTGTGAACGATATTTTTTGTAGTTTCCCTAAAAATAAACATTTGATGTCTCTACACATTAAAGATATTAATTCTACACAAAAACTTTCGTTAAATCGATTGATATATGAAATAGACAATTAATTACATTTGAAATTGATATTTTAATTTTCTACTACTTTTATCGCATGTTGAAATGGCAATTAACTTGCCGATGCATATATAACCTTGCTTCACATTACACCAGCTCTTAATTCTATTTGCCTTTGTGTTTAAAAAAATGTGTTAAGTAGTGATTAAGAGTAAATTGACAGATAAGATTTGACAGTTTATGGCACAGAACTAAAGGTTGAAATATATTATTTGGACCCTTTCTAGGATTTTAGCCAAACCATTTTTTTCCATATTGTTTTTATATACTTTTAAAGCAGCCTTTAGTATTTATTTTATGAGAAAAATTCTTTACTAAAATAAAGAAGCCTCTAGTATCGTTTGATTGTGGTTAATATTTTTATAGCACTCAAACTAAGGATATTATTATTATTATTAATTTTTTTTGTAAGATATTAAGAGAAACCGGAACTATCTTGAATCATTTCTATCTTGAATCATTTTAAATAAAAAAAACTACGTAGTTACGTATCAAGTTATTCATTGCAAATGTTAACTTGTTCAATTCAATCAAATTGAACTCCAAAACTTATTTTAGTTATTATTGTCAAGCCAAATAGAAGTATAAAAAAATTGAAGCTTTTAAAACAATTTGTTATGCGTGTACATATTTATTTTTCTCTAAATTATTACATTTATTCAACAAAACCAAATAATACATCTTTCAAAAGATAAAGACAAAAAAAAAAGTATACGATCATATAGTAGCAAATCATGAAATTCTTTTTTGAGTTATAAGATCGTAGGACAGTTTATGACGGCAAGAATGTATGTGGTAATGAGGGTGATATGGAACGAGAAGAAAATGATTATTGCGTCAATCCAAGAAGGAAAACAAGGCGAAATTACATGGTTGATTTCAACATGCATAAATTTCTCATTTAAAATCGCTATTGTGACCAAGAGTTTCATAGGGAATTAACCAAGAGTTATCTATAGGACTTATTGGGGTTTGCTCCATGATTTATGGCATTTTAAACTCACATTATTTTGTTTTGGCCACTTTCGGGTGCATTTTCTTTTCCTAAACAATTTTAATTTTTTTCTTAATTTAGTTTTTGCTGTGGTAAAACTATGCAAATACTTATATAAGGTTTTATTTTATGGTTCAAAATCATTATTATTTAATAATACGTCTTTCAAATTCTTTGAACTTTTTGTTTTTCATGAAGATTGTTGTCTTCTATAAATCTTTCTATATTCATTAAGAGGGTAATTAGAAACATAGCACTGGAGTAAAAGTAGGAAAATATAATAGTTATAAACTCGAGTAAATGGTTAGACTAATTAAAATGTGATTTTTATGGGTACTCAATGGCTCATTAACTTTATTAATACCTTCCTCTTAAGTATTGAGATAGAAGTATACGGAAGAGCCATTCCATCGATGAATTCTTCTTGAGAATGAAAAGAAAAGAGATCTTCTACAAAATAGGATCTTCTATCTCGCTGGAATTCGTTGATTGTGCCTTATGAATTTACAATGAAAAAACTTCTGTTTATTGCATGATTATTGAAACAAAAGTTGGTCATAAATTTAGAGAGTTTGCTTTTGCATGGAATGAAAACCTTCAAGAACAAATATTGATTAATTTTAGGGGAACAAATAGCCCATGTCTGTACTGGTTGGATGGTAATTAAAATAGTTGTGCAAACTTAATCCTTCCATCCATATTAAGATTTAAACAATTTTTACGTAGATATTGTGACGTTATCGATCGTATAATTCTTTGATAAGGAAGTGGAGATTGAAGAAGGGTTGAAATATTGAGGGTTTGAATTGATCAAATTCAAACATCAATATGGGAATTTGAGAATCAAATTTGCATATATGATCAAGAGTGCAAATGAATTAACTATTGTCAATCTCCATTCATCCAACATGACTGTAGTGATTATTTCAAATAACTGAAAGGAGACCTTCAAAATTTCTTTAACCGCTCAGAGGAAAAAATAAAATTGTGCATGTCAATTACTCCATTTTATTTCTAATATTCTTTTTATTTTGCTAATTAAACATATGTTAATTATTAGAGCTTAAGGGGACTAATATAAATGATATTTCTAAAGGTCGTTCTCCTGGAAAATGGGTTTATATATATATATATATATGCGAATTGCGTATCAATTCAAAAATTGGTGTATAAAATATAAAGTATAAAATATTAGCATATCAATATTAAAATTGGCGTATCAAGTATTAAATTTTCAATTTAGTGAATAAAATTTTGACTTTAGCGTATCAAATATAAAATATTAGCTTATCAAGTATAAAAAATTAGCGTATCAAAAATAAAAATTTAGCATATTAAGTATAAAAAATTAGTGTAACAAATGTAAAAAAATTAGCGTATCAAATATAAAAAATTAGCATATCAAGTATCAATTATCAAAGATTGGCGTATCAAGTATCAATTAATTATCAAAGATTGGTCTATTAAATATCAAAGATTAGCTTATCAAATATTAGTGGATCAAATATAAAAAAATTAACGTATCAAATATAACAAAATTTGTGTATCACGTTATACATATGAACCTATTTCACAGGAGTTTTTATATATTTTTAAAGGGTTTTTTCCTTTGGTTCGGGTAGGGTTTGGAAGTTTGTTAAAGAAATAATTCAAAGTGAACAAAAATTTGCATTAACAACACAAATTTATAGGGTCTTGTTTAAATTGCTATACCATATGGCTGTCTAAAGTTTTTGCTATATCATCAATGAAGTTTGTAGTTATTATAATTCTTGTTTGAATTGCTATACCATATGGCAGTCCACAAAATTCGTGGCAGATTTTATTGGAGTCATCAATCCCATAAATGTGTATATATGCCACATTTGGTGGCAGATTCTGCAATTTTCATGCATTTTGGGAGATTAATATTTGAATATTTATTTATATCAAGATTTATACTATTAGAACATACATTTATTCTATTTTATTTTATTATAAAATTAATTTTTTCTATTTTTTTCATATTTTAAATTTATTTTGGAGATTTCTTACCATTTTGAATCTAAAAGGAAATTGAGAAATCACCAAAAATATTTTAAAAATATAAAAACAAAATCAGAAAAAATAATTTTTGTATTAGACTAAACTAGAAAGAATGTGAATTTTATAGTGTAAGAGTTGATATAAATAAATATATAATTATTAAAGTATTTACAAGAAATGAAATAGGTAGGGGTGACAAAAAAAAAACGAAAACTGATCAAACCAACCCAACCAATTCAATTTGATTATTTGAAATTCAATTTTTTGATTTTTGGTTGAACAGAATTCATTTAATCGATTTTCGATTAGATTACGATTTTAAAATTTTGAATTCAGTCAATCAAACAAAACAAATTCAATTTAATTTTCGGTTTGAATTTAGTTATTTGGTAACCGAATTAACCTGAACAGTTTAATAATTAATATTTTTTATATATTTATATTACATAAAAATATATAATCAATAAATTACGTTTAATTACATATTATTATATATAACTTTTTGTCAATAAATCTATTTTTTTGTAATTAATAAACTAGTATATTAATTTAATAATTTAAACAAAATATTTTAGACAAAAATAGAAAATAAGTAATGAATTGAAATCAAACACCAAACCGAACTAACCGAATTCGAATTCAGTTATTCGGTTTTCGTTTTTGGTTTGATAAAAAAATTTAAAATGAAAAAAATTGAATTAACTGAATAACCGAACTATGCTCGCCCCTAGAAATAGGAAATGATATCTAAAGTATGAAATAAAAGCTACATTCCCATACAATTTCCAAAAATTTGTGGTAGATTTTATGCGTTCATGAATGCCAGAAATGTATATGCCAAATACATTGAATTATTGAATTCAACATTCTATTCAGGGCCGGATTTAAGGGGCAAGGTCCAGAAGAGAAGCAACCGTATCCTAGATTTGAAAATTTATATTTTATTGTAAAAAATTAAAATTATTTTTCTAAGTTCTTAAAAAATTAAAATAATGTTCTTTAAATATTCAAATATAACTTTTACTAATGTTATACAATTTCGACTCTAAATTAATTCAACTTTCTGAAACTGCCGTTGATTCCATTTTGAAGGATTTGAACTATATCTAGCTTGCATTAGTACTAAAAGACAATATGACTTGAAACATTTTTTGGGCTACTTTCATATTTATATAGACAAAAACGAGTTCTTGTTGGATTTATGCATGTTTTACATGACAGTTTCCATTTGGAAACACACATTATTTCAAATTATAATCCTATATATGAAGACAAATCATTGCACAAATTAATTGTCTCCCACTTGAGATGGTGTGTTAAATCATTCAAATCCATAATTTTCCATCATTTGACATGGTAGGGAAGAATGTTAGAAGAGGTCCAATTGGAAATATATCTTCATTAATCACATTATTAAATTAACTTCTTGAATCACTATGAACCCCAACAAAAAAAGCCAAGAATTGTAGAATTCAATAACAAATTAAGCTTCAATCCATTTATAAGAGTTAATTTGATAAAATAATTAAGCCGAATGCATGAAACTGTGAACTTCATGTCCAATAAATATTCTTGACTTAGAAACAAAAAGATAAGAAGTCCTATGATATCTCAAACTTTGGAAGCGTTATATACTTCTTCCATGTAAATTAAAATTGTTCGTTGGATAATCTTAATTAGCTGCATTTTCTCATTGAATGTCTGTTCTGCATTTTTCTCTAACGAAAAGGGCAAATCGAAAAAATTGTTGAGCATTGAGAAGTTGCCATTTGTGCATACATCCTTGAGGAAAAAAAAACACATTCTCTACATGTTGAGACAATGCTCAACATTTGAGATGCATGTAAATTGGAATAATCTATTGTATAAAATCTTGTTTTTGCACGAGTTTCTCAATGATGGAATATGTGTGTATGTGATAGGATATTCTTTTAGTATTAATTGTAATTGATAGCAATCCTCTTAGATGAGGAAAGTGTATATTCGGTTATGCTTGATTGTAGGTTAGGATTTCTCTTGTAGTACTTTATAAGACAGACAATACGTCAATGAAAGGGATCAAGGAATTACATTCTTTCATGGTATCAGAGCTCGAGGGAACCTTCTTCCTTTTCTTTCCTCTACAAATCTTTCTTTCTTTCCTCTACTGTTGGCCACCATGACTGACACTAAATCAACCTTCCACCCCGCTCTTGTTGTCTCCAACATCAAGAATTATATCTCAATTACCCTTGAAATGGAAACCGTCCACTATTCTGCGTGGGCGGAGCTGTTCAAAATCCATGCTAAATCTCATAAGGTTCTTCACCACATTATTCCACCGGAAAAAGCTCTCGATACGTCATCCACCACCGCTGCCGAAAAAGAGTTATGGTCGATTTTAGATGCTACGGTTCTTCAGTGGATTTATTCCACAATTTCCACTGATCTATTACATACCATCATTGAACCCGACTCCACGGCCATGGAGGCTTGGAATCGATTGCGTGATCTCTTTCAAGACAACAAAAACTCTCGAGCCGTCACACTGGAACATGAATTTTCTCATACCAACATGGAGGATTTTCCGAATGCTTCTGCATATTGTCAACGCCTCAAGGGCTTGTCAGATCAACTCAAGAATGTCGGCGCCCCAATATCCGATCATCGGCTTGTTCTCCCGATGGTTTTGGGACTCACGGAGGCCTATAGTGGTGTTGGAACTCTTATCCGCCAAAGCAACCCCCTTCCCCTCTTCTATCAAGCCCGTTCTATGCTCCTTCTTGAAGAAGCAGCCTTGACTAAGAAGGCGGCAACAGTCATGGCGGCTGCCACGACCAAGGAGTCTGATGATTTCCATCTTTGTCTGATAGCTACCCTTAAAACCATAATAACGGTGGTGGCAGTAAGGGTCTCCACGGCAACAATTCTGGGAGACATCGTGGTGGTGGCCGTAGCGGTGGCAGAGGCGGCAACCGCGGTGGTGGCGGCGGACGTGGGGGAGGTTACCAACAGCCCTGGCAGCAGCAGTCGTGGTCACAACCACGCCCAGGTGGACAACAGTGGCCTTGGCAGTGGTCTCCTTGGGCCATTCCCCCTTGTCCATACCCTACCGCTCCTTGGACTAGGCCCAATTCACAGTGGCAGCAACCTGGGGTCCTTGGGCCACGACCACAGCAAGCCTATTCTACAACAGCCCAACCTTCTCCCACCGATATTGAATCCGCAATGCACACTCTTGGGCTTACTCCTCCAGATGCAAACTGGTACATGGACACTGGTGCCACGTCTCATATGACATCGAATCCTGGTAATCTCTTGTCTTATTTTGAGCAGTAATCGTGGTATAATTGTTGGTAATGGTCATACAATTCCAATTCGTGGTTATGGTCACACAACTCTGCCTTCCCCACACCCACCTTTATCTTTAAAAAATGTCCTTCATGCTCCTCAACTTATTAAGAACTTGGTTTCGGTTCGAAAATTTACTACTGATAACTGGGTTTCTGTTGCATTTGATCCTTTTGGGTTTTCTGTGAAGAATTTTCAGACGGGAAAATATCTGACGAGATGTAATAGTCAGGGTGAGTTATATCCCATTATCACCACCATTCTATCTCAAGTCCCACCATCCACTTTTGCAGCTTTAGCACCTTCTTTATGGCATGATCGTTTGGGTCATCCAGGAGCTCTTATTTTCGAATCTCTTCAGCAAAATACATTTATTCAGTGTAATAACAATCTTAGGTCTCATGTTTGTCGATCTTGCTCTCTTGGCAAACATGTTAAATTACCTTTTGTTGCTTCTACGTCACGCACTTTTATGCCATTTGATATTATCTATTGTGATCTTTGGACATCTCCCGTTTTGAGCTCTTCGGGACATCGTTATTATTTAATTTTATTGGATGATTATTCTAATTTTTTATGGACATTTCCCTTATCCAAAAAATATCAAGTTTTTTCCACATTCTTATTTTTTCGTGCCTTCATTCGCACTCAATTTGAATGGGATATTAAAAATATTCAATGTGATAATGGTCGAGAATTTGATAATTGGCCGTTTTGGAAATTTTGTAGTGATAATGGTTTGTTTTTTAGATTGTCTTGTCCACATATTTCCTCTCAAAATGGTAAAGCTGAAAGAAAAATCCGAACCATTAACAATATGATTCGTACTCTTCTTGTCCATGCTTCTCTACCACCTTCCTTTTGGCACCATGCATTACAAATGGCCACATACCTTCTTAACATACTTCCAAGTAAACTATTAGCTTATCACTCCCCTCTCAAAATTCTTTATCAAAAGGACCCATCGTTTTCTCATATCCGGGTGTTCGGTTGCTTATGCTATCCTCTTTTTCCCTCCACCACTATTCACAAACTTCAACCTCATTCCACCCCGTGTGTCTTTTTGGATTACCCCTCTAATCATCGTGGTTACAAATGTTATGATTTTTCTTCTCAAAAAATCATTATTAGTCGACATGTCATTTTTGATGAGACATATTTTCCCTTTGCTAAACTACATAGTTTAACTCCTCATACTTATGATTTCTTGCATGAGGACTTGTCTCCATATTTGATCCACCATCTGACTTCACACACAAATACACCATCTCCTCACCAAGACATCACACCCCATCCAACCCAACCACAAGACACTCTGACCCCACCTACTCCTATACCCGTCCACAGACCTGTCACATGTAGTCAACATGGGATTTTTAAATCAAAACCTGTCTAGGACCTCCACACTAGTGTTTCTAAATCCCCACTCCCTTCCAACCCTAAGTCTGCCTTTCGTGACCCGAATTGGAAACTGGCCATGGAAGACGAATATAATGCTCTTATTAAAAATAAGACGTGGGAATTAGTACCTCGTCCGCCAGATGTTAATATTATTCGGTCTATGTGGATTTTTACTCATAAAGAAAGATCTGATGGTTCTTTTGAGAGGCATAAAGCCCGTCTTGTAGGTGAATGCAAGACTCAGCAGGTTGGCGTAGACTGTGGTGACACATTTAGTCCGGTAGTCAAACCGGCAACCATTCGCACTGTACTCAGTTTAGCTCTCTCTAAAGCATGGTCCATACACCAGCTTGATGTGAAGAATGCGTTCCTACATGGTGACCTCAAAGAGACTATGTACATGTATCAGCCCATTGGATTCCGCGACCCTATTCATCCTGATTATGTTTGTTTTCTCAAGAAATCCATGTATGGACTCAAGCAATCACCACAGGCCTGGTATAAGCGATTTACGGATTACGCTTCTACTATTGGTTTTTCTCATAGCAAGTATGATAATTCATTGTTCATATACCGTCACAATAATGATATAGCTTATATTCTTCTCTATGTTGATAATATTCTCTTGACTGCTTCCTCTGATGTTCTTCGCAAGTCAATCATATCTCTTCTTAGCTCCGAATTTGCTATGAAGAACTTGGGCCTTTTGAGTGATTTTTTGGGTATTGCCGTCAGCCGACATGCAGGAGGTTTGTTTTTATCTTAGCGGATATATGCAACTGAGATTATAGAGCGAGCTGGCATGTCTACTTGCAAGCCTTCTCTCACACCGGTTGATACTAAACCGAAGATGAGTGCTACTTCTAGCCCACCATTTGAGAACCTTTCCCATTATCGAAGTCTTGCGGGTGCTCTGCAGTATCTTACATTCACGAGACCCGACATCTCATATGTTGTGCAACAAATTTGTTTGTTCATGCATGACCCTTGGGACGAGCACATGTATGCCCTCAAGCGCATTGTGCGCTACATTCAGGGTACGCTTGATTATGGCTTGCATCTTTATCCATCTTCGACTACTACTCTCCTTTCTTATACAGATACTGATTGGGGTGGTTGTCCTGACACCAGACGCTCCACCTCTGATTATTGTGTTTTTCTTGGAGATAATTTGATTTCTTGGTCTGCTAAACGGCAAGCAACTTTATCTCGTTCTAGTGTGGAGGCAGAGTACCGAGGGGTAGCTAATGTGGTTTCTGAGTCTTGCTGGTTGCGCAACCTTCTTTTGGAACTTCATTGTCCTATTCAGAAAGCTACATTGGTATACTATGATAATGTTAGTGCAATATATCTTTCTGGCAATCCTGTTCAACATCAGCGCACTAAACATATTGAGATGGATATTCACTTTGTTCGCGAAAAGGTTGATCGTGGCCAGGTTCGTGTCTTACATGTCCCGTCGCGCTATCAGATAGCTGATATCTTTACGAAGGGTCTACCATTGATTTTGTTTGACGAGTTTCGGGACATCCTCAACGTTCGTCCCCCTCCCGTTTCAACTGCGGGGGTGTGATAGAATATATGTGTATATGTGATAGGATATTCTTTTAGTATTAATTGTAATTGATAGCAATCCTCTTAGATGAGGAAAGTGTATATTCGGTTATGCTTGATTGTAGGCTAGGATTTCTCTTGTAATACTTTATAAGACAGACAATACGTCAATGAAAGGGATCAAGGAATTACCTTCTTTCACTCAAGTAGGATAAATTCTTAATTTCTTCCATTCTTTGTTTTGATGTACTTGTAGCTACAATATCTGATTGGGGATAAAGATAAACTTTAATGGGGTGCTCAATTTAAATTTATTAAACAAATTATTGAAATTTATTACCTTTATTTTTTTGAATTCACCATTAGTAAAGAGATAAACTCCAGTGGTAGAGGCATTTCTTGTGTGCAACCGTACATATATGCAACTTACGTATAAAATTCAAAAAATCAGCATATATATAAAAAAAATTAACGCATCAATTTCACTTTAGCGTATAAAGTATAAAAAATTTATATATAAAGTGTAAAAAATTAGCGTATTAGCGCATCAATTTTTAGTTTAGCATATAAAGTATAAAAAATTAGCGCATATAGTATCAAAGATTAATGTATAAAGTATAAAAAATTAGCTTATCAGCGTAGAAAGTATTAAATATTAGTGTATAACATATAAAAAATTAGTATAATAACATATAATGTATAAAAAGTTAGTGTATAACATATAAAAAAATAGAGTATTAACATATAAAGTATCAAATATTAGCGTATAAAGTATTAAATATTACCCTATCAAGTATACCAATATCAACGTATCAAAAAATAAAATTAGCGTATCAAATGTAAAAAATTCACATATCAAGTATAACAAATTTGCGTATCACATATGCGTACGGGAGTTTTTGCACCATTGGTAATAGTAAATTTTGGATTCAAAACATAAAGAATTATGTTAAGCTAGTATCTTGAGCATCTTAGATGGACAAAGTAGTAGATGTAAGTATATCGGCAAAATCTAAAATTTTGTTTGGATAGGGTATTTAATAGTTTTTTTTATAAATAGTTTTATAATACAATACCTTTTCTTGTAATTTGTTATAAGAAAAGAATATTTTGAGAGTCTTTAAATTGATAATTTGTTTTGGCAAATATTTGTAACCGAAAATTTTTTATTAATAAAATTTTAAAATTCAATTTGAATTATATTTTATAAGTATATTTTTGGTGGAAAGTTACAAAGAATTATTTATTTTTCAAAATTTAATATTTCATTAATAAATAGAAATAAAAAATATAAGGCATACTGTGACAAAAATAATTACTGTAACATGGATTTTTGTTTTGAAAATTTTGTAGAAAAAGTGGACAAAACAACAAACCAAATTAGATTTGTTAAAAAAAAACCCTAAACTCTCCCATCTAAACAGACCAAATGAGTAAAAGAGCGCCCTTATGATATTTGAGAAAGCTGAAATGGTGATCCCAAAATAAATTCATCCTATTCTTTAATAAATGTCTAATATCATAAATTTGAAACTGTAACTATCTGCATTTCTACGTTAGAAAGTTAAAATTAAAATATTTGTACATGATATGTTAATAATATCTTAGAATTTTGCAAATTACTAATAACTTGATTTAAACATTTTGAAATTCTAGGAAGAGACCTAAAATTGATTGAACCAGCCTTAACAAAAGTTACATTCCACATATTAGTCTAAATATCATATGCAACTTTTAGTTTTTACTCAAAATTTTAAGATTTCTATGGAATTGAAAAGGCATGCTATGTCGGACCTTCCTTGATTTGGGACCTCTTGCAGGCATTTTGTGCTGACTCGGGATCGGTGGAACCGTAGAACAGCAGAGGCAAGCTTCGAATATTGGGGGATGGGATATTATTCTAAATATCATATGTAACTCTTAGTTTTCACTTAAAATTTTAAGATTCCTATGGAATTGAAAAGGCATGTAATCTAGGACTTTCCTCTGGGACCTCTTGTTGGAGCTTTGTATTGACTCGGGACCAGTAGAACAACTTTTAGTTTTTACTCAAAATTTAAGGATTTCTAATGAATCGAAAAGGCAGGCAATCTGGGACATTCCTTGATTCGATACCTCTTATTGGCGTTTTGTGCTGACTTGAGATCGGGGCCGGTGAAACAACAGAAGCAAACCTTCGAATATTAGGGGATAAGAGCTTCATGGCTTTTAGTTTTTACTCAAAATTTTAAGAGACCTCTTTCTAGCACTTTGCGTTGCCTCTATACTGGTGGAACAACAGAGGCAGACTTTCGAATATTTGGGAGGGAATTCAAAATATTGAGGACAACAGAGGCATTCCTTCGAATATTGGGGAAGAGTACTGAAAGTGAGGTTAGGGGATTCGAAGTATTTGGGAGGGGAAGTTCGAATATTAGGGAGGGAATTCAAAATATAATTAGTTGACTCGAGATCGGTGGAACAGCAGAGACATAACTTTGAATATATGGGAGGGAATTCGAAATGTTGGAGAAATATGTCACGAATTCATTCCAAGAAGTCACGGTTTCTATGAATAATTAGTGGAACGGTGTCGGGGTTGTTTTTAATTATTGTCAACTCATTAAGTTATTAGTGCAAGTCCTAGTCAGCATAACTAATGGTGAGTCATCAGTTAGTAGGCTAGCTATATTCAGTGAATTGTTAGGATAAGTATGGAAAGGGTAGGTGAGACAAGCAGCGAGATTTTTTTGTCAATTTCCATTCTGTAATCTTCCTCAATTTCTTCTAATTCTATCTCTCTCTCCTTTCACCCATTTCTTTTCTCTGCAAAAGTGATTCTTCAAAATTGTTCATGACAAATTGGTATCAAAGCTAGAATATCCTTGGACACAAAAATAAATGGCTGAGGGAACTAGATTGAAGTCAATGGAGAAACAAATTAAGAGACAGGATAACAAGATTCCAGAGTTGGTAGAGAAGGTACAACTGAAAATGGATGAACATAGTAAAGATAGTAGCTCTAAAATGGAGAGCTTTATAGCAGGAATTGATGCAAAGCTGTCAGCAATGATGAAGGTGATAACTAAGGAACAAGGTATGGTGCAGATCTCAAAATGTACAGGCTCTATGGAGAGAACTCCTTTGTTACCCACACCTGAGGCAAAAAGTAAGGATGAAACGGAGGGTAAGAAATAGAGCTTCTATGTTTATCCTAGGGTGGAGTTACATGTTTTTGAAGGGGATCATCTAAGAAATTGGATCAGAAAATGTGAAATTTTTTTTTGATTCATCAGATCTTAGATCATCAATGCATGGAGGTGATAGAGATGTATCTGGATGGAAGAGTGGATAATTAGTATCAAAGAATTAAGTTGTCAAAAGGTAAACTCAATTGGGATGAGTTTGTGGAGTTATTGTGTCATAGGTTTGATGAAAAAAAAGGTGTGGATTTAGTAGAGGAATTTAACAAACTACAGCAAGAAGGGACAGTAAGGGACTATCAGGAGAAGTTTGAGGAATTGAAGACACAGATGCTAGTGAAGGATAAAAGACTACATGAATCCTATTTCATATCTAGCTTTATGAGTGGGAAGAAGGAGGACATTAAACCAGTCATTAAGATGCTTAGGCCTGAATCTCTGCCTGAAGTATATGAAATTGCTGTGTTGCAAGAGCAATCCTTGGAATTGAGCTCCAAGAAATCGAAAGCCATGGTGAAGACTTTGAGTCCTTGGCAGAAACCAACTATGCATATTACACAAGCTAGGAGTGGGGTATTGCCCAAAGGCAGGGAGACAGAAAGTGGGGAAAACAAAAAGATATCAGCCCAGGAAATTCAGAGGAGAAGAAACATAAACTTGTGCTTCAAATGTGGAGATAAATATAGCTTTTGCCACGTTTTTAAAATGAGTCACCTCACCTTTATAGATACAGATGAAGAAGAAGAAGTGGAATTTCTGGATGCCGTGGGAGGGCCTGATGAGCAGATAGGAAGTAATGGACAGGTAATGGATATCTCACTGAATGCCTTGTCTGATTTGCTCAGTAACAAAGTAATTGTGTTACAAGGTAAAATGAATGATGAATTGATTAACATATTGGTGGATATGGGCAGTTCACATAGCTATATTAATATGGAACTTGTTAAAAGATTATCCCTAAGGTATGAAGCAGCTAAACCTCTAAAGGCCACCATAGCTGATGGTAGGACGACTGTGATCAGCCTAGGAGTAACTCCTGGAATTAAGTGGAGTATTCAGGGATATAAGTTCTCATATGATTTGAGGGTAATGAGTATTGGTGACTAGGATATAATTTTAGGGGTTAATTGGATAAAGACCTATAGTCCACTTACTTTTGATTTCCAGAAACTGATAGTAAAAGTGAAACAAGGCAACCAAAAGATTGTCCTTTGTGGCAAGGCTGAAATACAATGATGCAACTTATTAGGGGAAGAGAATGCAGGAAACTTAATCAGGAGAAATTCAGACAACAATTCCAGCTCATGGTGGGAGAATCAGGAAAGAATTACAGCAACATTGAAACTGCTGTGTCTCATCTAGTAGCAAAGTTTGCTGATGTTTTTTCCCCTCAAGGCTGGAGCTCAACCATTCAAGCAAAAGCCATACATGTACCCTCATTCACAGAAAGATGAAATTGAGAAACAAGTTACAGAAATGCTAAGTTCTGAAATTATTCAAAGTAGCACTAACCCCTTTGCTTCCCCAGCATTATTAGTAAAGAAGAAATATGGGAATTAGAGGTTTTGTGTTGACTATAGACAACTGAATGATATAACTGTCAAGGATAAATACCGCATACCTAATATCGATGAACTGTTAAATGAGCTATTTGGCGCCAAATTTTTTTCTAAGCTGGATTTGAGGTCTGGCTACCAACAGATTAGGGTTAAAATAACAGATAGACACAAGACAACATTTCAGATGCACTAGGGGCACTAGGGGCATTATGAGTTCCTTGTGATGCCCTTTGGGTTAACTAAATCACGAGCATCATATCTGTCCTTGATGAATAATATTTTTCAACCTTATCTCAGAAAGTTTGTGTTTGTTTTCTTTGATGACATTTTAATATACAGTCCTACTCTTGAGAGTCACTTGGAACATTTGCAAATGGTATTGTCAGCCCTTAGGCAACATCAGTTGGTAGCTAAACAAACCAAGTGCACTTTTTCTCAAAGTTCTATTGAGTATTTAGGCCATGTTATTAAACAGGAAGTATTGAATATGAATAAGGATAAAATCAGTTGTATTTTGGATTGGCCTATACCCAAGAATGTTAAAGCTTTAAGGGGATTGTTGGGTCTCACAGGCTACTATAGGAGATTCATTAAGGGTTATGGAGCCGTTTGCCAGCCTTTAACACAGCTCCTTAGGAAGGACTCATTACATGGACTCCAGAGGCACAAATGGCTTTCCAAGCATTGAAGAAGATCATGTGTACCGCACCTGTACTGAGACTACCCGATTTTTTCAGCCATTTGTTATTGAAACTGATGCTTGTGGAGTGGGGGTGGGAGCGATGTTGATGCAACAGGGCCAACCCATTGCATATTTGAGTAAGGCACTCAGCACTCAAAATCTACAGCTATCTATCTATGAGAAAGAGCCGTTAGCCTTGGTTATGGCTGTAACTAAATGGAAACATTACTTGATTGGGTATCACTTTATTATTAAGACAAATCATCAAAGTCTTAAGTATCTTCTGGAGCAGACTTTGCATACTACAGCACAACAGAAATGGCTAACTAAGCTATTGGGCTTAGATTATGAGATACAGTATAAACACGGGGCAAAAAATGGTGTAGCAGATGCTTTATCAATGAGGGTTAGAGATTCAAATAGTGCTGTAATGGTGCCTATATCTGCAGCACTACCTGAATGGTTGATGGAGGTTCAGAAGAGTTATGAAGATGATGCAAAATTCTCAGAGTTAATTTATCAGTTGATTCTGAATCCTTCTAGTAAACCATCATACCAGTACAAAGATGAAATACTAAGATTTACAAGAAAGATAGTCATTGGTAATGGCTGTAATTATAGATAGAAAATTATCAGTTCCTTGCATGACTCTGCTACAGAGGGACACTCTAGATAGAATGCTTGTTGGATGAGGATCAAGAGCTTCTTTTATTGGTCTGGGTTGAAACTAGACGTAGTAGAGTATGTTAGACAATGTGAAGTATGCCAAAGGCATAAACTGAGCATGTTGCTAATCCTGGATTACTGCAACCCCTTCCCATTCCTACCCAAGCATGGAGTCAAGTGAACATGGACTTCATTGAGAAACTTCCTAATTCTAAGAACATGGACACTATCATGGTGGTAATTGGTAGACTCACCAAGTTTGCTCATTTTGTGCCCAATGCAACATCCTTTTACTACAACAACAGTGGCTTAGAAGTTCATGGCTGCTATTGGGAAGTTATATGAATTGCCTGATTCCATCATATCTGATAGAGACAAGGATTTTACTAGTAATTTTAGGCAGGAATTATTTAGACTTTGGGGAGTGAAATTGCATATTATTAGTGCTTACCATCCACAAACTGATGGACAATCTGAAAGATTGAATCAGTGTTTGGAAAACTACTTAAGATGTATGACAAGTGACAAACCTACTCAGTAGAGGTAGTGGCTAGACATGGCACGGTGGTGGTATAATTCATCATACCATTCCAGTTTGCAAAAGACTCATTTTGAGGCTCTGTATGGTTACAATCCGAAACCAATCCCTTTTGGACTCTTGTTGGATTCTGAAAGATCAAGGTTAGATATGTGGTGTTCTAGTGAGTTGGAAAACTAGATGGAACACCGATAATAAAAACAGTAATGGACAATATTAAAAATGCGGAAAGTAAAGAGACAGGAGGCTGGTAACGCAGTTCGGCAATTTGCCTACGTCTGCAGGGCCACGCTCAGAAAAATAATCCACTAAGTTCACAAGTTATAAGACACTCGGTCTGACATAAAGTAAGACTCCCTCTTATCTTTGACGCCACTTCTTCCTAACTCCACAGTGAACGTGATTGTGCAAGCTCTCCTCGACTTGTATTGATTCCTTCCGGAATCTGTGGTTAATGCAAGATCCCCTTGCCCACAATGAAGACAAGATCCCTTTGTCAATGGCAACTCCTCCCGGAATCCGTGGTTAATGCAAGATCCCCTTGCCCACGATGAAGACAAGCTCCCCTTGTCAATGGCGACTCCTCCCGGAATCCGTGGTTATTGCAAGATCCCCTTGCCCACGTTTGAACTCCTCCCAAGCTCCTTAGCAACCTCCTCCCAAGGCTGAATTATAACAACAAACACAAGGATTGCATCTTCAATAATAATGCATTAAGATGCTTCAGCCAACACACTTTGATCAAAGACCTCCAACAAAGAATTGTGTTCACAGTCTTGTAAAAGATCGAAAGAAAAATCAAATCTCCATACAAAAATACGTGTAGTTGGAAAGATCATATAGGCACGCCAATTCCTTCTCATGTTTATCTCCAAATCTTCCCATGTTTATCTCCAAGCTTATTTCCAAATAATTCAAATGGAAATATGGAAAACCATGTGCCTTCAATGCTTATCTTTTCCAAAGATGGATCTCCAATGATAACTTCCAAGAATACCAAGATAAGCCCAAAAATACCAAGATAGCATTAATCTCCAAATCAATCTTCCTTGTATAGATTGATTTAATTTGATTTATGCTTCCAATAAGATCTTTCCTTATCTTGCCAAAAAATCAATGCCAATTAAATTAAATGCCAACACCACGTGTGCATTTACAATCTCCCTCTTTGGCATTTTTTAGCAAAATCCAAAACTCCCCCTGTAGGCTGAATCGGAAGTTCTCTGAACTCTCCCCCTGAACAAGAACTAAACATCTCTGTACAAGACATCGTGCATGACACAGCAAAAGACACCAAGTTCCTTAAGAAACATCACTGCACAAGACATTGTGCATGACACAACAAAAGACACCAAGATTCCCACCATACATTGTTTTAGGGATTACAAAAACAAAATCCAAATTACTCCCCATTTTTGCCACAAAAATACAAAAGGGTACAAAAATAACAATAAAACATAACATATTGTCTTAAGCAATCACCAAAGAAAATAATATCAGAGTAATCAATCAGAATCCTCCGTATCATAGGGCACAAGGCCAACTGAGTCTGCTAGCAATTGAACACCAGCAGCAGCTTCTGGAATTCTATCATCTTTACCAGCAACAAACCCACCAGATTGGGGGCTGGAAGGGACATGACTGTCAGTGATACCAGGAGTGACACCCGGAGCGACACTAGAAGTGCCTTCACCAGAAACAGCAAAAGGAACAGAAGTTTCCTTTGCAACAACTTCCTCATTAGAATCAGAGTCAACATTATCTTCAACAATCGGATTTTCAGGCTCCATTACAGACTCTGAAGAACTAGTTCTAACATCAACTGCAGGTTCAGCTTTAGCATCAAACTGCTTTTTCCTTTTAGCAGCCTCAGCAACAACATCTCTAACAATCTTTACAGCTACCAGATCATTAGGGAATGAAGAGACCTCCTTCCTTTATAGAGTCCATCACACAAAAACCAAGATCAAGTCATGCGGATCCCGCCTAAGAAACAAAGACGACCATCTCTGATACCAATTGAAAGATTAAGGTTAGATATGTGGTGTTCTAGTAAGTTAGAACACTAGATGGAACACCGAAAATAAAAATAGTAATAGACAGTATTAAAACTGTGGAAAGTAAAGAGACAGGAGGTTGGTAATGCAGTTCGGAAATGCCTACGTTTGCGGGGCCACGCCCAGAAAAACAATCCACTAAGTTCACAAGTTACAAGACACTCGGTCTGACACAAAGTAAGACCTCTTCCTAACTCCATAGTGAACGTGATTGTGCGAGCTCCCCTCGACTTGTGTTGATTCCTCCCAGAATCTGTAGTTAATGCAAGATCCCCTTGCCCACAATAAAGACAAGATCCCATTGTCAAAGGCGACTCCTCCCGGAATCCGTGGTCAATGCAAGATCCCCTTGCCCACGATGAAGACAAGATCTCCTTGTCAATAGCGACTCCTCCCGGAATCCGTGGTTATTGCAAGATCCCCTTGCCCACGTTTGAACTCCTCCCGAGCACCTTAACAACCTCCTCTCGAGGCTGAATTATAACAACAAACACAAGGATTGCATCTTCAATAATAATGCATTAAGATGCTTCAGCCAACACACTTTGATCAAAGACCTCCAACAAAGAAGTGTGTTCACAGTCTTGTAAAAGACCAAAAGAAAAATCAAACCTCCATACAAAAATACGTGTGGTTGGAAAGATCATATAGGCACGCCAATTCCTTCCCATGTTTATCTCCAAATATTCCCATGTTTATCTCCAAATATTCCCATGATTATCTCCAAGATTATTTCCAAATAATTCAAATGGAAAGATGGAAAACCATGTGCCTTCAATGCTTATCTTTTTCAAAGATAGATCTCCAATGATAACTTCCAAAAATACCAAGATAAGCCCAAAAATACCAAGATAACATTAATCTCCAAATCAATCTTCCTTGTATAGATTGATTTAATTTGATTTATGCTTCCAATAAGATCTTTCCTTATCTTGCCAAAAAATCAATGCCAATTAAATTAAATGCCAACACCACGTGTGCATTAACAGATTCATTCATACCTGCAGCTTCCCAAACAGTTCAAGATCACCAACATATATTACACCTGTTTAAGGAGAATTTGAACAAGGCTCAGCAAAGGATGAAGCATTACGCAGACTCTAGAAGATCAGAAAGAAACTTTGAGGTTGGTGATCTGGTATACTTAAAATTACAACCATACAGATAATCATCTTTAGCAATCAGGAGGAATTTGAAGTTCAGTGCCAAGTATTATGGTCCCTTTACTGTATTGGAAAAGATTGGAGCTGTAGCCTACAAATTGCAACTCCCTCCAGAATCAAGAATCCATCCAGTTTTTCATGTGTCCCTCCTAAGGAAAAAATTGGCAATGGGATAGTACCTGTATTTCCCTTACCTCAGTCAACTAAAGATAATCAAATTTTTGTGAAACCAGAATCTGTGATGCAAAAAAGGGTGATTTTGAGAAGTGATGAACCAGTGGTCCAAGTTTTGATCAAGTGGCTTAATTTGGCCCCGGAAGAATCGACTTGGGAGGATATTTCATTTATCAGGTCTCAATTTCCAAAAGTTGATGTTGATACTGGCGATAGAGGACTTCCCAAGTCTGTTGCAACAGGAAGAAGATCGACGTATGGCTTGAGGACAAGTCCAATGTTTGGAGGGGAGATGTCACGAATTCATTCCAAGAAGTCACGCTTTCTATGAATAATTAGTGGAACGGTGTCTTGGTTATTTTTAATTGTTGTCAGCTCATTAAGTTGTTAGTGCAAGTCTTAGTTAGCACAACTAATTGTGAGTAATCAGTTAGTACGCTAGCTATATTCAGTGAATTGTTAGGATAAGTATGGAAAGGGTAGGTGAGACAAGCAGCGAGATTTTTGTCAATTTCCATTTTGTAATCTTCTCCAATTTCTTCTAATTCTATCTCTCTCTCCTTTTACCCATTTCTTTTCTCTGCAAACGTGATTCTTCAAAATTGTTCATGACAAAATATTGGGGAGAGAATTTAAAATATTGGCTGACTTTAGACTGGTGGAACAACGAAGGCAAACCTTCAAATATTTGGATGGGAGTTCGAAATGTTGGGTACTTCTTCACTTCGAATAGACAAATCTTGAATATTCAGGAGAAAGTGCTGTTAAAGAGATTTGAATCTAGCCTCCAGCGCCAAATGTTGTTCAAACTGAGCTATCCCACCGATTGGCATGCAATCTAAATGATGTAAATTTTGCCAAATATTGTCATATGTCACTAAATGATGCAATCTCATTGACATGGTATCACTAGTTCAACATATGAGAAGATGGTATCATGTTAGTTAATTTAATGGTTTCTCGATTTCGAAGCAGTGACGGAGCTTCAACAAATTTATGAGGGGGGCCAACATTAGTTTATACTTTATAGTAACTAGTACTAAACTTAATCAAACAACTAAGTGCCTAACAATTCTAACATTTCGTATAAGATAAAAACATGTCAAACAATATCATATTCATATTCAATTAACTAAAAGAGTTAGAAAGAAACAAGATAACAAAATGCTTACATTAAAGTACTGCTCGACGTTCCTTCAATGACTTGAAATCTTTGATAATAGAATCAGAATCAAATTTTTCAGCAATCTCTTTCTCAATATGAACGACTAAGCTATCAGCAAGAAACTCATCTTCAATTTTGTTGCGAAGTCTCGTTTTAACTAATTTCATAGCTGAAAAAGCTCGTTCTGAAGTAGCCGTAGAAACAGGAAGTGTCAAAATAAGACGAATCAATCTAGTAACCAAAAAATATACCTTTGATTTTTCTGTCACCACTAGCGCTTGAGAAAGTTCAGACATACTAGAAAGATTCTTGAAATTTGGATCATTAGGTGCCATAACAATAAAATGCTGAAGCTGAAACCTCAAGTTGAGTCTTTCTTGCTCAGTGAAATCCGAGGGATAGTATTTCTCCACAAGCATGCAAATATTCTCAATATTGAATGCTTTGTAAGAATTCTTAGGAACCAAAGATGAGCTAAGAGTTAGAAGCTCAACTGCTTCTTCACTGAACCTATAGTTCAACTCTTGCAATTGATTGTCTATTGTAACAAGAAATATTTCCACCCTATAAAATTGTTCATTTGTAATTTTTTCTTGTTGACCTCGACTTCGACTTCGACGCGCTTTATAATGAGCACTGAAATCAGGAACATCAATTTTTTGATAATGACAAAATACTTTGACTTCATTGAGTAGAGAATCCCAACCGTTATCCCGAAGTTTCTGAATGAGTATCTTTGTAGTTGCAACCAATTGCATAGCATTAACAATGTCTTGAGATTGTTGTTGCAAAGCTTGACAAAGTACGTTTGTAATCCCCATTATCTCTTTCATCAAATGTAGGATTAACACAAACTCAAATGAAGTCATCATATTATAAGCACCATCGGCATCTCCTCGTATATGATAATTGTTCCCATCTTCAGCAATATGTAGCAAAACTGAAGAAGCAGCATGAAACATTTCAATCAAACTACAAATTGAGGAAAAATGAGATCCCCAACGAGTATCTCCAGCTCGTTTCAATGTACAACTTTGATTCCCTCCTTTACCATCTTCTTGAAGTTCCATCACTCTATGAAATTTCAGTTCATCATACCTTTTGGTGGAAGAACAAACCGTGTTAATTATAAAAGATAAATTTGAAAAGAACTGATGAACTGAACAAACCTCCCTTGAAACAGCAACTAGAGCAAGTTGTAATCTGTAATAACAATGTAAAAAAAATTTCAATGAAAAGAACAATTGAAAAAAATAGTTAGTTACAATGATATAAATAACTTCTTACCTGTGAGCAAAACAATGAACATAGTATGCATATGGACAATCATTAAGAAATAATGCCTGCAACCCATTCCATTCTCCACGCATATTGCTAGCCCCATCATATCCTTGACCACGAATACTTTGAATATCTAAATTGTGTCGAGAAAGAACAATGCATATTTCTTCTTTTAGAGTACTTGCCACAGTGTCTTTAACATGGATCAAATCGAGAAAACGTTCTTGTATAAATCCATCATTATCAACAAATCTCAAAACAATAGCCATTTGTTCTCTTTTGGATTCATCACGTGCTTCATCAACTATTATACAAAACTTTGAATCACCAATCTCCTCCCGAATGTACTTGCGTACCTTATTTGCAATAATATGAAGAATCTCCTTCTGAATTTGTGGTGAAGTATATCTTGAATTATATGGAGCATTCTCTAATACAACATTTTTCACTTCATCACTATATGTTGTCAATAACTCAATCATTTCAAGAAAATTTCCACGATTTTTTGAACTAGATGATTCATCATTACCTCTAAATGCACAAGTTTGAAAGGTCAACCACCGAATAACATCAATAGAGGTTTTGAGACGCAATCTATTCCTTAATACTTGCTCATTCGTATGCACATGTATAATATTCTGAATATGCTGAGAACTATTCAATAGATCTTGACAACATCTCATTGCATTATTATGTTGAGAACAAGGATCTTCTCCAATATGAGTAAGAAAAGCACAATTTTTTCCATCATTCACTTTCTTCCAATTTCTAAATCCATGCACAGTAAAAGCATCCGATCCAGGACGACCACTTGGTTTTTTGCTAAAAAGATAACATGATAAACAATATGCTGCATCTTTTTCTATAGAGTATTCTAACCAAGTAGGAAAAAGTTTAAACCATACCGCTGAAAATCTTCGAGGATGTTTTTCTGAACCAGACAGGGGATATTTTTTTAGATGAATTTGGTATGGTCCCATGTTCAAATAAGCTCTTCTAATTCCATCCCTTTGATTAATCGGATATTCCCAAATTTGAGGACGTATTCCTGGGTCACGTTTTAAAGCATTAATATCAACTTCCTCAAATCCAACTTTTTGCAACTTAGGAGGATGCTCTTCATTATTTGTCTTCCTTTCTAATTCTAAATGATGCTCCTCTTGAATCGATTCAAAAGGTACTACTGCTAAATTATCTGACTCCTCAATAGTTTTTCTTTTGAAAAATGCATCAATTGTTTTCATCTTGCCCAGAACTACCTACAAACAAATTTAAAATTTTCATCAACTTAAATTTATGCATTGAAGAATTTGAAAGAAGCTTAAACTTGGACAATTAAATTAGGAAGTAAACAAAATGTAGTAATGTACACGGACTGACATAGACTCACATAAGAATGAAGATACTAAATTAAAAATATGCATATATATATATCAGTCTAAAATTAATCAATATGGTACAATTGATACTAAACTAAACTAAAACTACTCATCATAAATTAAATATGATATTGTAATTTGTATGATATTGTTTTAAAATATTTTAACACTAAAATAACAATAATAATTAATAAAGACCTAATGAAACAATCAAACAATGAAACAATGAAACAATAATGCAAAAAAAACAATAGGATTGATATCAACCATATCTGATATCAATATAGTTTGAACTTTGAAGAAATTAAATCCAATAGAAAATAATAAAACAAATTTTAAAAAATGAAAGATTTTATTTTAAATATTTTTATCAAATAATTACCTTAATTAGTTGTCAGGACCTGAGGTTGAATCGTTGAAGGCTTGAAGCATCAGTCATTTAGTCGATCAAATAGCTGAGCAGATTTAGAAATTAGAATAGAGTTATTGATGTTTGGTTTTGTAATTTACTAGTTTGCACCACACAAAAAACTGCAGAATAGCAATTAGCAAAGAAAACTTACAGGAACCGTGGAACGCCGAACGGGAGACGAAGTCACGAAGGACTGCAGAACCGAGAGAAGAGAAATATGAGAATTGAGGAAAGTGGGAGAATTGGAGAAAGATGGACAAAATTATAAAGAAAGAAAAGAAAAGTTAAAATTTATAAAGTAAAAGTTAGAGGGAACCGGGAATGAGATTAGAATATTAAAGTATTACTTTCTTTTAGTTTTTTATTCTAACTTTTGGAGGGGCCATTTTAATTTTTATGCCCAATTAAATATATATAATAAATTTTTTTTTTTTTTTAGGGGCCATGGCCCCTACATGCCCATGAAAAGCTCCGTCTCTGTTTCGAAGTTTATTTTATTTTTATCTCTATTCTTTAAAAAAATTTCATATCTCGTATTTCAATTTTGATTTTTAGTAGTTTTTTGTTTACTTTCATGTAAAAAATATCCAATTCAAAATGACCATTAACATGTGTGTGTCTAAATTTATCACCATTCTATTTATCATATTTGTGTGAAATTATTTTTGAATTGGATTTTAAGTGAGAAAAAAAAAAAGACGAATGACGATTTAAAACTCAAATGGTATAATACAAGGGATAAATTGTATAATACAAGAGTCGAATGGGAATAAAAGCGGATGGAATGAATCCAAGTTGCGGACCATTAATTTACCAATATATCTTTGAGAATTTGTATTGTCTGATCACAATATCTTCTTGTATGTATTCATTTTTTCGAATAATGTCAACATTGAGAAATGATCAAATCAAAACTATATCGAATTAAGACAGAATTTAAACCATATTGTTTCATCTTACAGTGAGATTACAACTCAAAAAATTTGTATGTGCCTTGTTGTACAATTAGTTGTATGCCGCTGGATGCAGAACTCTACCATGTGAGAATTCTTCTAGTTCTTAAAGTGTCTATATTGCACTGATATTTTGTCTGTGTATTGTTGTACATTAGTTATATGGCGGTTGTTATAGCTTCGATCTTTAATTGACGTTGATTGCACAAAGAAACTAATTTTATACATTTTAAGAACCCAACAAGCAGAACTTACAATTTGAAAATAGACACAAGAATTGATCAAGAAGATTATTTTCAAGCTCATTAGAATTTGAACAAGCAAAAACATACAGAATCATCCTATTGTGCAGAAGAACTAGTCAAGTAGCTCATGTTGGTTCTTGTGAAAATATTTGAAATAACTTTTTGGAAAAATAGAAAAAAAAAAAACATCCTCTATAGTTTTTAAAAAATATATTTTTTATTATTTATTTTTAAAATAATGCAATTTTGTCACTTATATTAAAGATAGATATTAAATTGATTCTTTATCTAATTCTATCTACTTTTTTAATAAAAGATATGCACTTATAATGGTTAGCTCATATTTGTATGTATATTTTTCATTAAAAATTAGATAGAATTAAATGAAAAAATACATTTGGTATATATTTTTATGTGGGTGACGAAATTATATTATTATAAATGTGAGTGATGAAAAACTTATTTTCAACAAATAAAAGGATGACTTTACAATTTTTCTAAACTCTTTTGGTTGATTTTTGGGGATATTTTCGTTACACGATATATCATTTGACTTGTTTACATTATGTGGTTTCAATTTATTATATGTAAATGAATTAAAATATGTAATGTTAGAAGTAATGTAGATATTGTCGTTTACGGGAAAAAAAAGATTTAATTGCAAAAAACACCATCAAATTATGACTCTATCGTGAAGTAGTCTTTAAACTTTTAATTTTAATAATTTACCACCTTTAACGTTGATTTTTTTTGCAATGTGCTATATTTCAATAGAAATTGTATCAAGAAAAGATAGAAGCACGCCTTATAAATGTTAGTTGTCCAATACCCTCATTTACCTGTCTTTATTTTTAATAATTTTTTCTCAACATTAAAACTCTTTCTCTCTTCAATAATTTACAAATATTTTTGAGAGAAAAATAAATAATTTTGGAGAGTGAACAAGTATTAACGTTTGGGAAAAAGTTAATCAGTTGAACCAATTTATGGAAAATAAAGACAACCTAATGAGAGTACTTTGGTTAACTAACATTTATAAGAGCTAATTCTGTTACAATATAATTTTTATTAAAACATAGTACATTACAAAAAATTAATTTTTAAAAGTGATAAAGTGTTTAGATTAAAAGTTGAAGGGGTATTTTGCAATCAAAACATAGTTCAGTTGTATTTTTTACAATTAATTTAAAAAAAAGTTATGCATGTTCTTTAGAGCAGTATTTATGGACCCACCCAAATTTAGATCTTAATATCTTATAATTAAATCACTATTTACTATCATTGTGCATAATTGACCAAAAATATATACATTGTGTTATTCTTTAGGCTCAAAATTGCCAATGGATCTTCTCTATCAATTTTGTGCAGTATTTCCTATAACACTGTATAAGATTTTGATATGTGTATAATTACTTATCTCTTACAATTTACTAATAAATTTTAGTTTAATTTTTAAAACTTAAATAATTAACTAAAAAAACACATAATATATATAAATAGTGTTACACAAAGTATTACACCAAATTTTAGAGAGGATACAAAGTCCTCAAAATCCCTCTTAAGCTAAGATTAATGCTTGCTATGGATGATAGATATTGCACTTTAATGAGAAGTGTAAGTCTAATTAATTAACCGTTTGTCTAAAATTTGTGACATCTAAGAGAATTCATTTTATTGGCTTTCTGTTATAAAAAGCATTTCTTAATATTTCCCAATTGTGCATCAATAAAATGCATTTGACATCCAATATCCAGTACAAACAGAATTCTCGTTTGAATATAAGACAGTTCCAAAAATTTTAATGCTAAAATTATCTTCTCTAAACTTTTAAATAAAATTATGATCTTAGTTATACTTCCCTTCCATGTCCTGTTCAGTGAACCATTAAATTAATAAACTAAAAACACTAAGACATGCAATATAGACAATGAAATACGTACAAAAAACTCTAAATTTGTGAAAGAGAATTTTATTACAGTTTTTTTTAATTACAAAAAGCAGTTATATTTCACAATTGTCCATCAATAAAATGCATTTGACATATCCAATATTGCGTACAAACAGGAAATCCCGTCTGAATAAGACAGTGTCAAAACTTTTAATGTTAAATTTCCCTTCTTTAAACTTTTAAATAAAATGATTATCTTAGTTGTACTTCCGTTCCATGTCTGGTTTAGTCCAACCATTAATTTAATAAACTAAAACCAGTAAGAAATGCAATATAGACAATGAAAAACAGATACAAAAAATTTGACTATTTAATTATAAATAATGTTATATGATAGATAAACCTAATTAACATTTAATCTTTCTCACTATGTAAACTTCTAGAACACTGGTTATAGTTATTCTTTAATATAATATATTTGAAAAAAATTAATTTTTTTTCTTTTGATATATAATTATATACATTTACACATATTTATGCATATTATACATATTTTTACATACTACACCCCTTCGGAAAAAAAAACATACTACACATGTTTGCACACTATATAAATTTACACGTACTACGCATATTTTCACACTACATATATTTATACATACTACATACATTTTGCATACTATATATGTTTAGAGCAATGATAGGGGAGTGAAATTCTGGAGTGAAATCCCATAGTGAATGACGTGGCAGTGATAAAAAGACAAACTAATACCCTAACCAAATGATGAGTGAACCCTAATGGGTAAGGGATAAGTTTGTCCTTTTATCACTGCCACGTCATTCACTATGGGATTTCACTCCCCCTATCATTTTTCATATGTTTACACACTACATAGATTTTCACACACACTCTACATAATTTACATATACTACGTATTTTTGTACAAACTGCACATATACATAATACAATACATTCGTTACACTACATATTTTCACATATTACATTTCAAATATGAAAATCAGCTATATATCAAACATGTATAATTAATGAATTCAATAATTTATTATTTTTTAATTTCAAATTCAATAAAATTTTAATTTTATTAAATTGGACTTACGTCTAATTATCCGTTTTGTCTCTAAAATTTTATAACAGAATTTTATTACCTCTTGTTATTAAAAAAAAACAGTTATATTTTCCAATTTTCCATCAATAAAATACATTCAACATCCAATATTGAGTACAAACATGAAATCCAGTTGAATACGACATTGTCAAAATTTTTAATGCTAAATTTCTCTTCTTTAAACTTCTAAAAAAATAAAATGGTGACCTGAGTTAAATCTCCCTTCCATGATCCGTTTAGTCCAACCATTAAATTAATAAACTAAAAACACTAAGACATGCAATATAGACAATGAAATACGTACAAAAAAATTTGGCTATTTAATCAAAATAATTTAATTGATATGATAGATAAACCTAATTAACATTCAATCTTTCTCACGATAAAGAATTCTATAACACTGGTCATACTCTTGATAATTCTAGATATTGGAAGATTATTTTGATTATTATGTAAACATGAAGCGAATTGTCCAGGATATCTTTTGCAGTCTGAAATTCAAAGACACCAATATGTCAATGAATGAGACAATTGTAGTGTGTAAATTCGAGCATTTGGCACAATATGCCGATCAGATGATTTTGCTCTCAATGTTTCATTCAGAATATGAAGAAAATTCAAACTAAAAATTATAATGTTCGGCAAAAGGATTCGACGAACTGCCGACTTTCTTTCTGGGATTACGATTTGATATGCAGGCTTCAAAGAGAAATTATAGCGAAGGAGCACAAAATGTCTCCATCGTTTAGAGTAGGCATTCAAAGTTCAAATTGTAGCGTCATTTGTACTCCCTAAATCTTCCAAGATTCCACGAGAAGTACTTTGGACTCATTTTCCACCTTCCTGCTTGATAGTAACATTTGGTAGAGTTCCATTATATCAAGATCTAATATTCTGCTATATAAATTGGACATTATGCGCTCCTAACAAATAACAACACTCGCAGACAAATCATTTTACTCCATCAATTTTAATTTTATCGTATAAATTATACTCAACTCATTTTTTTATCAATCTCACAAGTAATGTAGCTAGTAAGGTGAAACTATTTATTATTCAAAATAATATCGTTTTTGTAGCACATGACAAAAGACGGGTGACACTATTTACTATTTAAAAATATTGTTTTGTACCATATAACAAATGATATTATTTATCAGATTGATAGAAAATGAATTGAAATCTATTTATATAACAAAGATTAAATTATTTTAATCGTCCATCAACTTTAGACATGACTGTAGTTTCGAACTGTCGGTTCTCAATTCTATGTCATGGGAACTAGAATTGAACCGGAGGGGCAGTTTCGATTTTGGCTTTAGTTCAAGTTTCAATTTTAATTTCGGTTTCGATATTGGTTATAGTTTGATTCCGATTCTAGTTCCGGTGATAAAATGGTTTTATACCAACTTAAATGTCTTAATTCACTTGGCTTTTGACTTGTTTTTCATAAGTTAGTGCAATGATTTGTTTGTTGTGGTGCATTTATGTGGTTGGCAATTGGTTGTACTAAAATGGTTAAAAGAGACCAAAAATGATGATGAACTTAGGCAATTGTGTGCTTGATGTTAATTGGTAAGGTTGAGAGGTCAAAACAATTAGGAAATGGATGAAACCGAAAATGCACGATTGATTATTTTAGGGTTTTGGCAGCTTTGAGTGTGAATTTGTTTTGGGCATAACTTTCTTGATACTAATCCAATTGGTGAGTTCTTTGGTGTTCTGAAAAGCTCTTTGAATGCACTACATTTCTTATGTTTTAACTATGTTCTAATTGTGTGTTCAAGGCTATGAAAAATAAGGTTCTTTTCGGAATACCATTCATTAGGGTTTTATCTGCCTGCCACGGTTTGGTGTTTTGATGATAACTTGAGTTTTGAGCATCCAATGGTGTTGTTTCTTG
The DNA here is from genome assembly GCA_016586305.1 of Ophiorrhiza pumila. Taxonomy (NCBI): domain Eukaryota; kingdom Viridiplantae; phylum Streptophyta; class Magnoliopsida; order Gentianales; family Rubiaceae; genus Ophiorrhiza; species Ophiorrhiza pumila. The sequence goes on from BLIW01000006.1 coordinate 38,088,443, forward strand.
CACCATTGGAAAGCTAAGCGGAAGATCTGGAACTTTTAAGTTCACCACCAAGTCAGAATCAGAGGCTAAGACACACTTATTGGGCATGAAAGTAGGGTGTTGTGTTGGAATGGATACTTTGCCAACATTGTTTGCCAATTCGGCCAACCATTGTGCCAAGACCTCGCCAAGACCTTGCCGAGCTTTGCCAAACCAATGTGCCAAAACCATTTTGTCATGACCTTGCCAAGAACTTGCCAAGCCTTGCCAATCAATCTTGCCAAACCATGCCAACTTGACAACACTTATGCACAACACTTATGTATTAATCTTGCCATAACTTTGCCATGAAACTCATGTCACACATTTGCACCTTGGCACACCACTCATGTTGCAAAATGAACTTCACAAACCAATGCACACAACTTGGTATAGGAAGAGCTAAGTAGCTGAGAACAAGAAGAATTTGGCCTATGACATGTCGTAGGCCAAACTCAAGAAGAAAAAAAATGGCCTACGACATGTTGTAGGCCATTCTTGAGGAGTTGATTTTTTGCCCACGACAAAAATGTGGACATGAAGTTTTGGCCTACGACATGTCGTAGGCCAATTCTGGAACAACAAATTTTAGCCTACGACATGTCGTAGGCTAAATTGTTGGAGAAGTTGTGGAAAAAAATGGCAAAGTGTTGGAGTGTTGTTTCATAGGTTTTAAGCTTTGTCACACTTTAGTAGTTTGGTCATAACTTTCTCGTTTTAGCTCCAAATTGGGTGATTTTGATGGCTATGGATAGCTAAGACATGGTGTTACAACTTTCATGTTTTAAGGTTTACTTAATTCACAGTGCATCATGATCAAATATTGGTGGGAAGTTGCTGCCATGAAATACTTTGTGTTTGAGTTTCTAAAAAATTGGCTAAGTGTTTAACTTCTGATTTCTGAAAGTCCAGGCAGCTGAAGGCGTGGTTGTCTGTGGCAAGAAGGCGTGGTTCGACTCTGATTTCTTCACTTGGAAGTCTGGGCAATGAAAGTGCTACATCCAAGGACTGAAGGCGTGTGGCTCGTGGCTGAGGTTGATGAAGGCGCTGGAAGTTAACACCAAAGGCGCTGAAGTGTTGAATACTTTTTCAAACATGGAATTTTTTGACATTTTAGGCTGATTTTTAGTTCCTTCCCTTAAGGACACTTTTGTAATATTGGATACATTTTACGTTGCGTATTAGTTACGTTTTCTCAACTCTATATATAGGGAAGGTAGCTAACAAGTAGGAGATTATTCACTACTCACATTTAACCGACTTTTGATTAAAAAAGAGCGGGAATTCTCATTTTCTCTCTCTAGATCTACTTTCTCTCCCTAAACATTTCTTCTCCGATCTCAACTCCGACTGTGACTTTGGACTGGATTCCTCTTTCTTATTCTCAATTGACAAAGGAATCAACAATTCTCTCGATTTAATCGGTAAATTCTTCCAATTAAGTGAGAATGAGCTTATCAATGACAAAGGAATCAACAATTCTCTCGATTTAATCGGTAAATTCTTCCAATTAAGTGAGAATGAGCTTATCAATGTTGGAATTTGTTGATTTTGAAATGAGAAAGATGTTTTCTGGCTAAATCTATTATATCTTAGGATTCTTAATGGATGAATACGTGTTTTAGTAGATTGTATGCTATGCAATCGATCTAGTTGTTGAGTATTGAAATCACATTTGAGTTGAGCATAAACATATGTTGAATTTCATAATTCCTAGCTATTTTTGAATGGATCAAGCTTCAATTGTGGTCGACATGCTAAATTGAGGAGTGATTCATCAAAGTTAGCGAAGTTGCATGAATTGAGAACTAAATTGTGATTGTTTAAGTCCTTGCACTTGTTTTCTGTAATCAAATCAATTCTGAAACTCAGGCCTCGCCATAGGAAGTGTTAATGAATTGAAACATTAGGAAAAGTGTTAAAGGAGCTTTCTGTGTTAACAACGATGATATGTGAACCCTAGGATGGGCCTCGCCATGAAAGTTCTTAGGACTTTGCATGTTAGAGTAATTAGCTTGGAAAGTTGAGACTTTGCGGAGCTTATACCACCATTCTCAGGCCTCGCCATGGGAGAGGATGGTGATTTGGGGGTACAAGCAGTGGTGTGGCCGCCATGCTGGCCACAGCTTACACTTCTAGGCAATTTAGGTCTCCATTGCATTTAATTGTTTACTGATTGCATAGCATAGATTTACTAAGCCTGTGTTCATCCAATACAAGAATCCTGAGATATCTGTTTCGTCCTTGCTTGTTGCTATATTTTGCATCTTTGTTTTCGTTCTTTTGTGTTGAATTTTCCTTTTTTTTCTAGTACTTAAATTCCGAGACTAAGACTTTTAGAACAAATTTTGTTCAATTTTCTTGACCTACGCCTTCCCTGTGGATTACGATCCCTGCTTCCACTTCTACAGTAGTTGTTAGGGTAAAATTGACGAGGTACGACACTCGACAGCAATTTTTGGCGCCGTTGCCGGGGAAGGCAATCGGTTCTGGAATTTGTTGACTGTGTTGTTCTGTTCTTAGATTGTGTGTGTTATTGCTTTGATTTAGTTACTTTGTTTCTTTACTGTGTGTGATTCTGTTGCTTTTACCATTTTGTATTGGTTTGGTTTACAGATTGATCCGTTTGTTCTCTTGATATCATTTGTTGTTCTTGTTTGTGTATGCCCAGGTCTGTAAGATCTAGAGGAAAACCTGAATTTGAATTGGACCTTGAATTGGAAAGAACTCTAAGGAATCAAGCAAAGCAAAGAGCTATGGCTGCACAAGGAGTACAAGCACCCAGGTTCGGAGACCATTATGCAGTAAATTTTGACAATCGATTTGGTCATCAGGACATCGACGTGGAAAGTTACCACATTCCTCCACAAATAGTCTCAATGATTACCCAGGGCCAATTCTTCCAAGGTCTTGACAACGAGGATCCTAATGATCACCTTGATTGGTTTCTCGGGTTATGCAGCACTTTTAAGTTGCCAAGAGTTGACAGGGGTGAGGTTCACAGAATTTTATTCCCTTTATCTCTGCGTGGAAAGGCTAAACATTGGTTCAAGAGTATTGGGGGAGCAAATGCTGGAATGTCATTTGATGATCTACAGAAAAGGTTCTTGTCTAAGTACTTCCCTCCAGCTAAGCTTGAAAAGAGAAGGTTGGAAATTATGAGCTTCCAACAACAAGACAGTGAGTCATTTCGAGAAGCTTGGGAGAGATTCAACGATTTGATTAGGCAATGCCCCAATCATGACTTGGGCGAAATTAGGGAGCTAAATACTTTCTTCAAAGGCCTAACTCCTGAATCATCTTTAATGGTTAAAGCTTGTGCTAATGGAGCACTTAAAGACAAATCTGTGACTGAAGTGCGTGAACTCTTTAACCAGATAGCTGAGGATGAATACCTTTTTCCAGAGACTAGAAAGCCACATGTCAGGAGACAGAGAGGAGTTCTTGATATGGATGAGGAGACTTCACTTAGTGCTAAGTTTGAAGCATTGGCCAAGCAGGTGCAGACTTTAAAGGTGACTCAAACAAAAGCCCCAGTACTTTCATGTGGACTATGCAAGGGAGAACACCACACGGATGAATGTGCAATCACTACTGAATCCATTCAGTATGTGAACAATTACAGTAACAAACCCCAATATGGTGGGAACTATTCTGGGAGCAATTATAATGGAGGTAACAGACAATATGGTGGAAACCAAGGCAACTGGAATCAACAGCAGAACCAAGGAAGAAATTACTATCAAGGTAATGACTCAAGGAGAGCAATGAATCAACCACTTCCTGGTTTTGATAATCAATCTAGCACATCAGAACAAAAGAAGCCAAATTTAGAGGATATGTTTCAAAAGCTGATGGAAAAGATGGATAAGAACGAACAGCGATTTGGAGGTTTGGAGTCCACTGTGAAGCATCACGAAGCCACTTTGAAGAATATCGAGATGCAACTTGGTCAGCTTGCTAATGCTGTACACCAGAGCAGTGACGGAGCTTCAACAAATTTATGAGGGGGGCCAACATTAGTTTATACTTTATAGTAACTAGTACTAAACTTAATCAAACAACTAAGTGCCTAACAATTCTAACATTTCGTATAAGATAAAAACATGTCAAACAATATCATATTCATATTCAATTAACTAAAAGAGTTAGAAAGAAACAAGATAACAAAATGCTTACATTAAAGTACTGCTCGACGTTCCTTCAATGACTTGAAATCTTTGATAATAGAATCAGAATCAAATTTTTCAGCAATCTCTTTCTCAATATGAACGACTAAGCTATCAGCAAGAAACTCATCTTCAATTTTGTTGCGAAGTCTCGTTTTAACTAATTTCATAGCTGAAAAAGCTCGTTCTGAAGTAGCCGTAGAAACAGGAAGTGTCAAAATAAGACGAATCAATCTAGTAACCAAAAAATATACCTTTGATTTTTCTGTCACCACTAGCGCTTGAGAAAGTTCAGACATACTAGAAAGATTCTTGAAATTTGGATCATTAGGTGCCATAACAATAAAATGCTGAAGCTGAAACCTCAAGTTGAGTCTTTCTTGCTCAGTGAAATCCGAGGGATAGTATTTCTCCACAAGCATGCAAATATTCTCAATATTGAATGCTTTGTAAGAATTCTTAGGAACCAAAGATGAGCTAAGAGTTAGAAGCTCAACTACTTCTTCACTGAACCTATAGTTCAACTCTTGCAATTGATTGTCTATTGTAACAAGAAATATTTCCACCCTATAAAATTGTTCATTTGTAATTTTTTCTTGTTGACCTCGACTTCGACTTCGACGCGCTTTATAATGAGCACTGAAATCAGGAACATCAATTTTTTGATAATGACAAAATACTTTGACTTCATTGAGTAGAGAATCCCAACCGTTATCCCGAAGTTTCTGAATGAGTATCTTTGTAGTTGCAACCAATTGCATAGCATTAACAATGTCTTGAGATTGTTGTTGCAAAGCTTGACAAAGTACGTTTGTAATCCCCATTATCTCTTTCATCAAATGTAGGATTAACACAAACTCAAATGAAGTCATCATATTATAAGCACCATCGGCATCTCCTCGTATATGATAATTGTTCCCATCTTCAGCAATATGTAGCAAAACTGAAGAAGCAGCATGAAACATTTCAATCAAACTACAAAATGAGGAAAAATGAGATCCCCAACGAGTATCTCCAGCTCGTTTCAATGTACAACTTTGATTCCCTCCTTTACCATCTTCTTGAAGTTCCATCACTCTATGAAATTTCAGTTCATCATACCTTTTGGTGGAAGAACAAACCGTGTTAATTATAAAAGATAAATTTGAAAAGAACTGATGAACTGAACAAACCTCCCTTGAAACAGCAACTAGAGCAAGTTGTAATCTGTAATAACAATGTAAAAAAAATTTCAATGAAAAGAACAATTGAAAAAAATAGTTAGTTACAATGATATAAATAACTTCTTACCTGTGAGCAAAACAATGAACATAGTATGCATATGGACAATCATTAAGAAATAATGCCTGCAACCCATTCCATTCTCCACGCATATTGCTAGCCCCATCATATCCTTGACCACGAATACTTTGAATATCTAAATTGTGTCGAGAAAGAACAATGCATATTTCTTCTTTTAGAGTACTTGCCACAGTGTCTTTAACATGGATCAAATCGAGAAAACGTTCTTGTATAAATCCATCATTATCAACAAATCTCAAAACAATAGCCATTTGTTCTCTTTTGGATTCATCACGTGCTTCATCAACTATTATACAAAACTTTGAATCACCAATCTCCTCCCGAATGTACTTGCGTACCTTATTTGCAATAATATGAAGAATCTCCTTCTGAATTTGTGGTGAAGTATATCTTGAATTATATGGAGCATTCTCTAATACAACATTTTTCACTTCATCACTATATGTTGTCAATAACTCAATCATTTCAAGAAAATTTCCACGATTTTTTGAACTAGATGATTCATCATTACCTCTAAATGCACAAGTTTGAAAGGTCAACCACCGAATAACATTAATAGAGGTTTTGAGACGCAATCTATTCCTTAATACTTGCTCATTCGTATGCACATGTATAATATTCTGAATATGCTGAGAACTATTCAATAGATCTTGACAACATCTCATTGCATTATTATGTTGAGAACAAGGATCTTCTCCAATATGAGTAATAAAAGCACAATTTTTTCCATCATTCACTTTCTTCCAATTTCTAAATCCATGCACAGTAAAAGCATCCGATCCAGGACGACCACTTGGTTTTTTGCTAAAAAGATAACATGATAAACAATATGCTGCATCTTTTTCTATAGAGTATTCTAACCAAGTAGGAAAAAGTTTAAACCATACCGCTGAAAATCTTCGAGGATGTTTTTCTGAACCAGACAGGGGATATTTTTTTAGATGAATTTGGTATGGTCCCATGTTCAAATAAGCTCTTCTAATTCCATCCCTTTGATTAATCGGATATTCCCAAATTTGAGGACGTATTCCTGGGTCACGTTTTAAAGCATTAATATCAACTTCCTCAAATCCAACTTTTTGCAACTTAGGAGGATGCTCTTCATTATTTGTCTTCCTTTCTAATTCTAAATGATGCTCCTCTTGAATCGATTCAAAAGGTACTACTGCTACATTATCTGACTCCTCAATAGTTTTTCTTTTGAAAAATGCATCAATTGTTTTCATCTTGCCCAGAACTACCTACAAACAAATTTAAAATTTTCATCAACTTAAATTTATGCATTGAAGAATTTGAAAGAAGCTTAAACTTGGACAATTAAATTAGGAAGTAAACAAAATGTAGTAATGTACACGGACTGACATAGACTCACATAAGAATGAAGATACTAAATTAAAAATATGCATATATATATATCAGTCTAAAATTAATCAATATGGTACAATTGATACTAAACTAAACTAAAACTACTCATCATAAATTAAATATGATATTGTAATTTGTATGATATTGTTTTAAAATATTTTAACACTAAAATAACAATAATAATTAATAAAGACCTAATGAAACAATCAAACAATGAAACAATGAAACAATAATGCAAAAAAAACAATAGGATTGATATCAACCATATCTGATATCAATATAGTTTGAACTTTGAAGAAATTAAATCCAATAGAAAATAATAAAACAATTTTTAAAAAATGAAAGATTTTATTTTAAATATTTTTATCAAATAATTACCTTAATTAGTTGTCAGGACCTGAGGTTGAATCGTTGAAGGCTTGAAGCATCAGTCATTTAGTCGATCAAATAGCTGAGCAGATTTAGAAATTAGAATAGAGTTATTGATGTTTGGTTTTGTAATTTACTAGTTTGCACCACACAAAAAACTGCAGAATAGCAATTAGCAAAGAAAACTTACAGGAACCGTGGAACGCCGAACGGGAGACGAAGTCACGAAGGACTGCAGAACCGAGAGAAGAGAAATATGAGAATTGAGGAAAGTGGGAGAATTGGAGAAAGATGGACAAAATTATAAAGAAAGAAAAGAAAAGTTAAAATTTATAAAGTAAAAGTTAGAGGGAACCGGGAATGAGATTAGAATATTAAAGTATTACTTTCTTTTAGTTTTTTATTCTAACTTTTGGAGGGGCCATTTTAATTTTTATGCCCAATTAAATATATATAATAAATTTTTTATTTTTTTGTAGGGGCCATGGCCCCTACATGCCCATGAAAAGCTCCGTCTGTGCACCAGAGGCCAAAAGGAGCTCTTCCTAGTGACACAGTACCAAATCCCAAGGGGAGAGAAGCATGCAATGCTATTACTTTGAGGAGTGGAAAATTGTTGCCTGGAAGTAAACATGTAGAAGACAAGAATGATGATGTAGAAGAGGACCAAAAAGATGAAGTTGAGATAGATGTGGAACTTGAGAAGAATGGTGAGCAAGAAGAAAATAAGTCTGAGAAGAAGGAAATACCAGCAAGGGTGGGAAATGAAATCACCAAAAATTCCAATCCTTATAACTTCCCAGATTATGCTCCAAAAGCTCCATTCCCAGAGAGGAAGAAACCTCCACCTAAAAAGGGACCTCAATTCAATCGTTTCTTGGATATGATCAAACAAGTGAATGTCAATGTTCCTTTGTTGGATTTGGTTACAGCCATGCCTAAATATGCTAAGTATTTAAAAGATCTCATTTCAAACAAGGAGCAAATCTTGAGATGTGAAGTTCCAATGATGCTATCAGAGTGCAGTCAAGCATGGATGGTTCACAAATTACCTCCAAAGCTTAAGGATCCAGGTAGCGGTACCATACCTTGCAAGATTGGAACCAGATATTTTGCAAGGCCCTCTGTGACCTTGGAGCTGGAATCAACTTGATGCCATTATCCATTGCAATAAATGTGGGTTTGAGTGGAAGGATTCGACCAGTTGCCGTGACACTACAGTTGGCAGATGATCCTTGGTGACTCCTACAGGCTTGGTGGAGGATGTGTTGGTAAGTATTGACAAATTTACCTTGCCTGTTGATGTCATTATACTTGATATGGAAGAGGACCCTGAGGTTCCTCTCATTTTTGGTAGACCTTTTCTAGCCACTGGTGATGCTTTGATTGGTGTGAAAAACAAGACAGTCACGTTTAGGATTAACAATGAGGAAGTGGTTTTTGATGTAAACTATGCTATGAAGCAACCTCTAAATATGGAGTCTTGTTTTGCTATCAAAGCTATAACATGTTCTTCTCTGAATAATGTGAACAACATGCATGATTTTTCTATTGTTGATGAGTTAAGTGTTTGTGAGGATAATTTTGATGAACTTGACTTAGATGATGAGGACAAAAAAATTCTTTCTGAAATTGAAGATTTCATTGAATGTTGTTATTTGGAAGAGTCAATTTGTGAATTGCAAAATGATGTTGTGGAAGTTAAAATTCATGAAACTGTAGGGGAACATGATCATGAACCTACTGTTTTGGCTAACGAAAATTTTACTCCCACCGAGGTGAGGACTAGTGAGAATTTGTGCAGGAATGAAAAGCTTTTACCTTCCATTGTGGTGGCACCAAAGTTGGAATTGAAACCACTTCCACCTTATCTCAAATATGCTTTCTTGGGAGAAAATGAGACATTGCCAGTTGTTATATCTTCAAAGTTTGAAGGTTGGCAAGAGGACAAGCTTCTGGAAGTTTTGAGGAAACATAAGTTGGCTATTGGATGGACAATTGCTGATATAAAACGCATAAGTCCAGGTTTATGTACGCACAAGATTTTGCTTGAGGAAAATGCTGTGCTAGTACGGGATAGACAGAGAAGATTAAATCCCCAAATGATGGAAGTTGTGAAGAAAGTGGTTATCAAATTGCTTGACTTTGGGATGATTTTTCCAATTTTAGACAGCGAGTGGGTTAGTCCAGTCCAGTGCGTCCCTAAGAAGGGAGGGGTGACGGTTATAAAAAATGAGGCTAATGAACTTCTGGAAACAAGAGTGGTAAATGCTTGGCGAGTTTGCATGGATTACAGGAAGCTAAATAAGGCAACTAGAAAGGACCATTTCCCTCTCCCATTCTTGGAACAATTGTTGGATAGAATTGCTGGCTACCTTTTCTATTGTTTTTTGGATGGATATTCTGGGTATAATCAGATTGTAATTGATCCCAAGGACCAGGATAAGACAACTTTCACTTGTCCTTTTGGCACATTTGCTTATAAAAGAATGCCATTTGGTCTTTGCAACGCCCCAGCTACCTTTCAGAGGTGCATGATGGCAATATTCCATGACATGGTGGAATCAATAATTGAAATATTCATGGATGATTTTTCTGTCTTTGGTATGACATTTGATGGTTGTTTGGAAAACTTGGCAAAGGTTTTGAAGAGGTGTGAAGAAACGAACCTTGTGTTGAACTGGGAAAAATGTCAATTCATGGTTCAAGAAGGAATTGTGTTAGGACATAAACTTTCTCATGCTGGGAAGGAGGTAGAACGAGCTAAGGTAGATGTCATTGTAAAACTGCCTCCACCTACCAATGTTAAGGGTATTAGAAGCTTTCTTGGACATGCTGGGTTTTATAGAAGGTTTATTAAGGATTTTTCAAAGATAGCCAGACCTTTGTGCAGTCTCTTAGAAAAAGATGTTAAGTTTGAGTTTGGAACAGAATGTGTTGAGGCATTTGAAACTTTGAAAACGAAATTGGTGGAAGCCCCCGTGATAGTCACTCCCCATTGGGGTGAACCCTTTGAAATTATGTGCGATGCCAGTGATTATGCATTAGGGGCTGTCTTAGGCCATAGAAGAGACAAAGTGTTTCACACTATCTATTATGCTAGCAGGCTATTGAATGAGGCCCAAATGAATTATACAACCACTGAAAAGAAAATGCTAGCAGTGGTTTTCGCATTTGATAAATTCCGTGCTTACCTTTTGGGGTCAAAGGTTATTGTTCATACGGACCATGCCGCATTGAAGTATCTGCTTGCAAAGAAGGAAGCAAAACCACGTTTGATTAGACGGGTTTTGTTGCTCCAGGAATTCGATGTGGAGATTAAAGATAAGAAAGGCTCAGAAAATGTTGTGGCAGATCACTTGTCAAGATTGGAATCTAAAGAGCAAGATTCACCTGACATTTCAGTTAAGGAACACTTTCCTGATGAGCAAGTGTTCAAAGTGGGTGAACAGACACTGCCTTGGTACGCTGAGATTGCCAATTTTGTGGTTGCTGGCTAGATTCCATCTTATTATTCCAGTGACCAGAAGAAAAGATTGAGAAGTGATGCTAAGTATTACTTTTGGGAAGACAATTCTTTATATAAAATCTGCAGTGATCAAGTGATAAGAAAGTGTGTCAAGGAAGAAGAAAAGGAGGACATCTTAAAAGCATGCCATGAGGGGCCATGTGGTGGTCATTTTGGATCAACTAGGACAGGCTTCAAAATTTTGCAATGTGGGTTCTATTGGCCACATATCTTCCTGGATGCCAGAATTTGGGTTGGAAAATGTGATCGATGTCAACGAACTGGCAACATCTCTTCCAGAAATGAGATGCCCTTGAACAACATCTTGGAAGTAGAAATTTTTAATGTCTGGGGAATTGATTTCATGGGGCCTTTCCCTAAATCAAGAGGAATGGAGTATATCCTGGTGGCAGTGGATTACGTTTCTAAATGGGTGGAAGCTGTGGCTTTAGCTCATAACGATGCCAAAAGTGTAACTGCTTTCTTGAAGAAATACATCTTTAACAGGTTTGGAGCACCCAGGGCTATAATAAGTGATGGAGGGACTCATTTCTGTAACAAGCTCTTTGAATCTTTATTGGCTAGATATGGTGTTACTCATAAGGTTTCAACAGCTTACCATCCACAAACTTCTGGTCAAGCTGAAATTTCCAATCGGGAGATCAAGAGGGTTCTTGAAAAAGTGGTAAATCCAGGCAGGAAGGATTGGTCTTTGAAGCTAGATGATGCATTGTGGGCATACAGAACAGCTTACAAGACCCATATTGGAGCTTCTCCTTTTCGATTGGTTTTTGGTAAAGAATGTCACTTGCTAGTGGAACTTGAACATAAGGCGTATTGGGCTATTCAAACCTTGAACATGAACCTGTCTGAGGCTCAATCAAAAAGAATGTCGGAGTTGAATGAACTGGATGAATTCATATTCAATGCTTACATGAGTGCCAAGTTGTACAAAGAAATGACTAAAAGAATCCATGATGCAAAGCTTCAATCCAAGATTTTTGTTCCAGGACAATTGGTATTGCTTTTTAACTCTAAACTCAGATTGTTTCCTGGGAAATTGAAATCGAGGTGGAGTGGTCCTTTTAGAGTGGTTGATGTAAAACCTTACGGGACAATTGAAATCAAGAATGACAAGAATGGCAATGTGTGGAAAGTGAATGGCCATCGTCTTAAGCCGTACTTAACTCAGGACAAGGATAGCACTAATGTGGCACGAGATCCACATGAGCTATACTTAGATGATCCCATCATCTCAAATTGAACTATGATGCACGGTCGGGCTGTGACTTTAAACCAAGCGCTGCTGGGAGGCAATCCTGATTTTCTTTCTTTGTTTTATTTGTTGAGATTTCTTTTCTTTGTTAATCCTAGTTTGAGTAGTATTGAATAGCAAATTATGGCACAATCTCATAACATCACTTGGGTATATTTTTTGTAGAATCTCAGAAGGATGTTGGGCATTATTGAGAGAAGCAGGGAGTACAATTTCACTTTTCTATCCATCTGAGGTATAATGAGTCTACATTATTTACAACTAAGATACCAGCTCTGATGGTAAGAATTGTTGTTCATTCATGCATGATTGGTTAATCAGTGACCGTGCCTGCATGACTGATTTTGATGGTTTCAATTATTGAGAAGAAAGGACATCAAGCTATGACATGTCATTCACATGTGTTTGTTGGATAGTGAGGGTGTCATACATATAAATTGCACATCTTCGTTTTGCATGTTCATTCCTCTTCTCTCTATAGTGTTTCCCTTGCTAGTAATTTTTCATTTTCAAAGCATGGATTTCTATTCTCCCCACCAGAATCCTTTTGAATATGCTATCTTTAGTGAAGATTCTGGAACCACATCGTCTCCTTCTTCATCTTCTTCAGCTGATGAGGAGATGGTAATTGATTTTGAGCCAGCTACTTGTCCACATTTTGTTAATGCTTCTGCTGAAAACTTTTATCATGGCTTTACTAATAGATCAGTCAGGATTGAGCGACCATTTCAGGAGCCTTCTAGGAGATTTGAGGATGTGATCTTCAGACAGTCTTGGTCTCATTTTACTAGAGCCTCAGTTGTGGTGAATATGGACATAGTTAGGGAATTTTATGCTAATTCCCGAGCTAGTGGTGTTTATTCAGTGTTCGTGAGAGGAAAGTATTTGAGGGTCACCCGCCATAGTATTAATAGGCTTTATCTTCTTGAAGATTTTTCTCGTAACACATATTGTAGGTTGTTGAGAGCTGAGAACACCGATCATTTGTTGGCTTCAGTAACTTTACCTGGTGCTACATGGGTGAGAAATGATCGATAAGAGGCTTTATATGTGTCTACTAGTGAACTCACAGCCGAGGCCAAAATATGGTTAATGTTTATCAATTCTAGGATTCTTCCTACTAACCGTACCAATATAGCATCTAGGGAACGAGTTCTGTTGATTTATGCTATTTTACATGATTTCTCTATTGATGTTGGGAAATTGATCTTAGAGTTTATCAAGCGGGCACAAAGAAGTGAGTTTGCACCCATGTATTTTCCAGCTGTGATAACAGCCATGGTTCGTAGCAAGGGAGTTGATATCACGTCAAATGCTAATCCTCAAAATCCTGAAGGACTTCTGGGACCTCCTCAATGGCCTGTGTTACAAGAGGAAGAAAGAAGTGCAAGATTGTCTCGTGGTTTGTGAAATGTGGAAGGCCAGGTTCCTTTGTTCTTCATTGTTTCATTTTGTTTCACGGGGACCGTGTCATAGGCAAGTGTGGGGGAAGGCTTCGCCAAGATGTCTTGATTTTTAGTTACATTCTGAATATGTATGGTTACCATGATGATGGTTAAGGAGATTGTTTGTTATAATGGAATTGCGTGTAATATTAGTATTGTTAATATTTCATTATTATGTTTAGTATGTTACATTTGGTCTGAGTGTTGTGTTGCGTTTGTGTTATATTTTTGAGTGTAGTGTTAAAGTGAAGAGATTTGTGTGCTAGTTTTGGTGTAAATATTTTTGTGTGATTGTTACAATTTTTGATTCATGGTTTTTTATTTCAATTTCACACACCTGCATTGATGATAAGGATATCTGCATTTCTGAACATTTATGAACATGAATTGAATTTTCTGAAAAGCTGAAAAAAATAAGAGTGGGATTGGATTGCTATTGAGTCGTGAATAGGAAATTGATATGCAATGAAAGAAAATTAGTGGAGTTCAAGAAAAATTCACGTGAAAATGAAATAGTGCTAGACTTTGTTTTGCTTTGTTTTCATGGTGGGTTGACCGAAGTGATAAGATAGCTTTGTCATTGTTGCTTTGTGTGATATGAATGCGTTGCTACCAAACAAAGAGCTGAAACTTCACATGTATTGAAAGTGAATGGGTCCCACCTTTGAATGACTTGAATGTTTGCTAGTGTTTGGTGGGAATATTCATTCTACTTGTTGGTTGACCGATGGAGTAATTGAGTGAATGGCATAGTTCTTCTTATCTCTTGTTTTTCTATAAATGCATAATACATTGCTTGTTGCTTCAAGACATCACAAGTTATCCACACAAGTGCGGTGGTAGTAGGAGCATATTGTTGTTAACTCTCCACAAAGGTATGTCTCACTTTTCTTAAAGCTTTGTAAATTGTTGAGAGTTGTATAAGCATGCAGAGTAATGAAGTTGAGAGCATGAAATGATGAACATGCAAGATATTATGTTAATTAGTCAGGGAACAAATGCATAATAAGTGTGGGGGAGTGATTCAACATTGTGATTTTCAATTTTTCCAGCACTGCCATGTCGCTGTGTTTCAAGCATAACTTGAGTTAGGAATGATGAAATGAGGAGATTCCAGTTGCATCCTTTAGCTAACATGATGGTCTTCAATGTTTATGTTGTACATGTTTGCTAATTGTGGCTGGAACCTAGTCAAAAAAATCTTTGAATGTGAAGTACATGTGAAATCAAGAAAGTGAGATTTTGAATCTGCCAGGATTGCCAAGTCTCGGTATTTTGGGTATAACTTGCAAATGGAATGTCAAAATGTGTTAATTCCAGTGGTGAAATTTAGCTAAGAGGAAGAGCTACATTTTTTATGTTGGGCACTTTTGATAATTCTGCCTGGAGCATGATCTAATTTTGAGGACAATGTGTGCTTAAGTTATGAATTATAATCTGAGAAAATGCTGAATCTGAACATTTTTTGGACTGTCGGTATTTTAGCCATAACTTGGCCATTTTGACTTCAAATGGGATGATTCTTGTCCTCAAAATTCGATTAAAGAGTGCACTATAATTTTGATGGTTTATGTGTGAACTAATTCTGCTTGCTTCCTAGATGCTTTTTACGATCTTATAATGCTGGTTTTCAGTTTTTGGGAATGTGTTTATAAAAGAAAATGCAAGTGTTTAGCAATGTTCTTGATGTAAAGGTTTTGCTTTGAGTATTATGTGACAAGCTGAAGTTTGTTTAACAGAAATGGCACCAAAGAAAGATTCAACTTCAAGAAAAGCGACAACTTCAAAGAAGGGCAAAGGAAGAACTCAAGCACACGATGAAAGTGATTCTGACCCAGAGTATTTTCCGGATGATATGCAAATGTTTGAGGAACCTCCGCAATATGCGATGCCAGCTCCGACAACTAAGAAACGGAAAGGAGTCCCTGAGGTTGCTCTGTTCGTTGATGAGGATGCCATGAGACGTTTGGAACAAGGGTTCAATATGAAATATATACACATAGAACGCGGGTTCAGTGTGGAGAAAGGGCCGTTTAAGAAGTTTATTAAATTTTACAAATTCTATGAGAAGGTAACGGTTGCCCCTGAGTTTTGCAATGTGAGCATTGCATGGGAATACTACGCAAATGCAGGGTCTCCGAGGGATGGAGCTGTTTATGTGAGAGGCATTTGGGTTCAAATCACGAGCGAGATTATCAATGCACATTTGGGCACCCCTGATTATCCTGAGGATCCGATCAAATTTCCAACCAATGAGGCATTGGATGAAGCTTTGATAAAAGAGTTGGCACATCCTGGGGCAGTTTGGGAGCTTAATTCTAATGGGGAGCATAAGCATATTCGGAATGAATACTTGAAGATTGACATGAAAATATGGTTGTTATTTGTGTTGTCTCGCCTCATGCCAAGTTCGCAAAGAACCGAGGTGATTCGGAACCGGTTGTTCTTAATTTCTGCAATTCGAAGGAAGCGCAAGATCGACGTAGGACGAATCATCCTTGCGAGCATCAAAGATGTAACTGCCCAGAATAGTAAAGCACTGTATTTTCCTTTACTAATTCAGGAGCTTTGTGTGTCACAAGGTGTTGATGATCAGCTTGGTGCTTGGGAAAGGATGCAGTCTCCCATTCCTGAACAACTCTACTTAAAATACTTGGCACAGGACAAGGAATTGGAGCAAGCGAGGATTTCAAGTGTAGAGGCATCTCGGGTGGAGAGTGAATTTCCAACTTACGTTACAGATCAAGGGCAGCAGTCTTTTGATTTTTCATCTCTTCAAGGAGTAATTCAGGGTTTCCAGCTCTCAGTTGAAAATCGCTTTTCAGGCATAGAGGATAGGATGGATCGGCTGCAGGATGGTGTGAGAAACATAGATGAAAGGATGGAACGTATGCATGAAGGTTTTGACAAAATGCAACAGGAGTGGACATCACAAGCTGAACACATGGAGCATAGATTTGATGATTTATCCACGGTGGCTCAACAGCAATTTGAAGTGTTATATCATAGGCAAGTGTGCATGCAGCGAGAGCTCGATAGGTGTAACAAGATGACGGTGTATTACCATTCAGATTCAGGACCCCCGAAGCCAACTCCAACTTCGGCACAGTTAGCAGGGTACCGAATCCCAAATCTGTCATGTGATATGGTTAGTGGTGCCGTGCACGAGCTTCCACCTGGAGTGACAGCAAGCCCTTCTTTACATCCGTTACCCATATTTGGTCGTATACCTCCTATGCCTCATACTCCTACATTCATACCAAATCCAGAGTTTGCACCCGCTGCAAGGTTTCCATTGATAGCATCAGGCCAACCTCTTCAAGGACCTGTGCATGGCCCTTTTCATTATGTGCCACAGTCAATTGGTGTGCCCTCATTTGCTACGGCCTCTTTGGATGGACAATCTCTTTCCACACCAGTTGCGTTTGGATCTCCTTCTTCCTCAGTTCCATCATCGTCCTCTCAGGGAGTCCTTCCTCCCTCTTAGCTTATCACATTGAGGACAATGTTCAATTTAAGTGTGGGGGAGGGGGTGGAATTTTGTGTGATGTGTGCTGTGGTTGCTATGCTGTCTGATACTTTGTGTGTTGATTGTGTTGATTGAAATTAAATTTTTTTTTTGAGATATGCTGAGTTGAAGATTATGTGAAGTTTCTTGAAGTGAAGAATTTTGTGAAGTTGAAGAATGGAATTGTTCTACTTTGATGAACCTTGTGAAGTGGAGCTTTGCTAAAATTTGAAGTGTCTCTTTGAAGATTGTTGCTATGATGATTTGCTAATGTCATGGAGGAGGAAATGTTAAGAGCTTAGTGTGAAGTTTTTCTTATTGTATTGTTGAGTGATTAGAAAGCAGTATGTAGTTTGCTACTTGTAAGGGTTTTAATGTATTATGTCTCTCGGGTTTGTTTGTGTGCTACATTTTGAATCAATGAAATTGAAGTGCGTAGTGTTGCGTGCAAGGGTTTGAATTATGATGTGAGTGGTGAGAAGAAAACGATTTGGTAATGTTTTGAACCTTTAGTCTTGATAAGAGGAAGAAGAATACAAAAAGAGAGTGAATAAGAAAGATCAAATTGAGAAAATGAATTATCACCCTGTATGTGAAACTTTGTTCTTAGTTCACTTTGGCTTATTCCAAGTTCATCACAAATAAACTTGTTTTGAATCTTGCATGTGAAAATTTTTGTTCTTGGTACTAAGTTTGAAGAAATTGGTATATTTTGCTGACTAAGGCCCGATGTTAAAGTAAGATAGATATGCCATGCAAAACTCAATTGACATAGGAGGTAATGTGTATGAATTCGTTTCCATTTGTTATGCATTTATCTGGTGTCTCCAGAATTCGTGCATGGTTAGTCAATTTGGGATTCTTATGAACATGTGCTTGCACAAGAAATGATATGGGAGAAAAAGCCATATTGGCAAACTGGGAAGGAAAAAGCCATAAGAACCTGGCAATCAAATATGGAGAAAAAAGCCATAAAACCCAGGCATTATTTCAGTCATCAATATGTGCACCAATGTGCAGCACTAATGTGCAGAATAAGGGCAATGTCCCATAGAGTACCAATGTACGCATAGGTACCATTGATCTTGTGATTGCATGTTCATAAGAGTGGACAAAGAGATTGACATGTATTGAATGGTATGTGAGACTAGCTAGAAGGTGTATAACAAAGGAATAGATGAAGTGCATGTTCCTCAGCACACACTTGCACGCATGTCATTTTGGTCTTTATTCATTGTGCCTTAGTTGATAATTGGTATTGAAATCTGAGAGCTAGGTACCATGAACCATCAAAGTGTTGTGTGTGTGAAAAAAATGTTTTGATGAATTTAGATGTAGTCAGGGTGGATGTATGAATAATGTGTTGCATATGGGTGATAAAAAAGGGTAAATTGAGTGTATCTTGGCTTGAGGGCAAGCAAGAGTTCAAGTGTGGGGGAATTTGATAAGTTGGTTTTATACCAACTTAAATGTCTTAATTCACTTGGCTTTTGACTTGTTTTTCATAAGTTAGTGCAATGATTTGTTTGTTGTGGTGCATTTATGTGGTTGGCAATTGGTTGTGCTAAAATGGTTAAAAGAGACCAAAATGATGATGAACTTAGGCAATTGTGTGCTTGATGTTAATTGATAAGGTTGAGAGGTCAAAACAATTAGGAAATGGATGAAACCGAAAATGCACAATTGGTTATTTTAGGGTTTTGGCAGCTTTGAGTGTGAATTTGTTTTGGGCATAACTTTCTTGATACTAATCCAATTGGTGAGTTCTTTGGTGTTCAGAAAAGCTCTTTGAATGCAATACATTCCTTATGTTTTAACTATTTTCTAATTGTGTGTGCAAGGCTATGAAAAATGAG
The DNA here is from genome assembly GCA_016586305.1 of Ophiorrhiza pumila. Classification (NCBI taxonomy): domain Eukaryota; kingdom Viridiplantae; phylum Streptophyta; class Magnoliopsida; order Gentianales; family Rubiaceae; genus Ophiorrhiza; species Ophiorrhiza pumila. The sequence goes on from BLIW01000006.1 coordinate 38,107,259, forward strand.
GTTCTTTTTGGAATACCATTCATTAGGGTTTTAGGGTTTTTTAGGGTTTTATCTGCCTGCCACGGTTTGGTGTTTTGATGATAACTTGAGTTTTGGGCATCCAATGGTATTGTTTCTTGCACCATTGGAAAGCTAAGAGGAAGATCGGGAACTTTTAAGTTCACCACCAAGTCAGAATCAGAGGCTAAGACACACTTATTTGGCATGAAAGTAGGGTGTTGTGTTGGAATGGATACTTTGCCAACATTGTTTGCCAATTCGGCCAACCATTGTGCCAAGACCTCGCCAAGACCTTGCCGAGCTTTGCCAAACCAATGTGCTAAAACCATTGTGTCATGACCTTGCCAAGAACTTGCCAAGCCTTGCCAATCAATCTTGCCAAACCATGCCAACTTGACAACACTTATGCACAACACTTATGTATTAGTCTTGCCATAACTTTGCCATGAAACTCATGTCACACATTTGCACCTTGGCACACCACTCATGTTGCAAAATGAACTTCACAAACCAATGCACACAACTTGGTATAGGAAGAGCTAAGCAGCTGAGAACAAGAAGAATTTGGCCTACGACATGTCGTAGGCCAAACTCAAGAAGAAAAAAAATGGCCTACGACATGTCGTAGGCCATTCTTGAGGAGTTGATTTCATGTCGTGGGCAAAAATGTGGACATGAAGTTTTGGCCTACGACATGTCGTAGGCCAATTCTGGAACAACAAATTTTAGCCTACGACATGTCGTAGGCTAAATTGTTGGAGAAGTTGTGGAAAAAAATGGCAAAGTGTTGGAGTGTTGTTTCATAGGTTTTAAGCTTTGTCACACTTTAGTAGTTTGGTCATAACTTTCTCGTTTTAGCTCCAAATTGGGTGATTTTGATGGCTATGGATAGCTAAGACATGGTGTTACAACTTTCATGTTTTATGTTTTACTTAATTCACAGTGCATCATGATCAAATATTGGTGGGAAGTTGCTGCCATGAAATACTTTGTGTTTGAGTTTCTAAAAAATTAGCTAAGTGTTAAACTTCTGATTTCTGAAAGTCCAGGCAGCTGAAGGCTTGGTTGTCTGTGGCAAGAAGGCTTGGTTCGACTCTGATTTCTTCACTTGGAAGTCTGGGCAATGAAAGCGCTACATCCAAGGACTGAAGGCGTGTGGCTCGTGGCTGAGGCACCAAAGGTGCCGAAGTGTTGAATACTTTTTCAAACATGGAATTTTTTGACATTTTAGGCTGATTTTTAGTTCCTTCCCTTAAGGACACTTTTGTAATATTGGATACATTTTACGTTGCGTATTAGTTACGTTTTCCCAACTCTATATATAGGGAAGGTAGCTAACAAGTAGGAGATTATTCACTACTCACATTTAACCGACTTTTGATTAAAAAAGAGCGGGAATTCTCATTTTCTCTCTCTAGATCTACTTTCTCTCCCTAAACATTTCTTCTCCGATCTCAACTCCGACTGTGACTTTGGACTGGATTCCTCTTTCTTATTCTCAATTGACAAAGGAATCAACAATTCTCTCGATTTAATCGGTAAATTCTTCCAATTAAGTGAGAATGAGCTTATCAATGTTGGAATTTGTTGATTTTGAAATGAGAAAGATGTTTTCTGGCTAAATCTATGATATCTTAGGATTCTTAATGGATGAATACGTGTTTTAGTAGATTGTATGCTATGCAATCGATCTAGTTGTTGAGTATTGAAATCACATTTGAGTTGAGCATAAACATATGTTGAATTTCATAATTCCTAGCTATTTTTGAATGGATCAAGCTTCAATTGTGGTCGACATGCTAAATTGAGGAGTGATTCATCAAAGTTAGCGAAGTTGCATGAATTGAGAACTAAATTGTGATTGTTTAAGTCCTTGCACTTGTTTTCTGTAATCAAATCAATTCTGAAACTCAGGCCTCGCCATAGGAAGTGTTAATGAATTGAAACATTAGGAAAAGTGTTAAAGGAGCTTTCTGTGTTAACAACGATGATATGTGAACCCTAGGATGGGCCTCGCCATAGGAGTTCTTAGGACTTTGCATGTTAGAGTAATTAGCTTGGAAAGTTGAGACTTTGCTGAGCTTATACCACCATTCTCAGGCCTCGCCATGGGAGAGGATGGTGATTTGGGGGTACAAGCAGTGGTGTGGTCGCCATGCTGGCCACAGCTTGCACTTCTAGGCAATTTAGGTCTCCATTGCATTTAATTGTTTACTGATTGCATAGCATAGACTTACTAAGCCTGTGTTCATCCAATACAAGAATCCTGAGATATCTGTTTCGTCCTTGCTTGTTGCTATATTTTGCATCTTTGTTTTCGTTCTTTTGTGTTGAATTTTCCTTTTTTTTCTAGTACTTAAATTCCGAGACTAAGACTTTTTAGAACAAATTTTGTTCAATTTTCTTGACCTACGCCTTCCCTGTGGATTACGATCCCTGCTTCCACTTCTACAGTAGTTGTTAGGGTAAAATTGACGAGGTACGACACTCGACATCATCCGGTCCGATTCCAATTTCAAATTCTACTCCCGAATTTGATTTTGATTTTTTTATTCTATATTTTAAACTTTTAGAATTTAGGTTTTAGGTTTTTATAACTTTTAATATCAAAATTTTACAAGTTACAAATACTAAATTTTACAAGTTAGAATGTTAGGCATTTAGATTATTAGAAATTAGTAAATGAATAAATGAATAAATATTAAATTTTATTCATTAAAATAGAAAAATTACAAGCTAAAATTTTTAAATCATAAAATTTTTGCAATTTAGAAATTAATAAAATGAAAAAATAATAAATTTTATGTATCGGTAAATGGTACATTAATATATATACTTAAAAATTTGAAGTGTATTTTGATATACAAGTATACAAATACATCTAGGATATTTATGTAAAAAATATATAACTATCAAAATTATAGTATTTAAAATTCATAATAAATTCTTTTAAATTTTCAATAATCTAAAAAATATACAATATCAAAATTTTTCACATTTTCAATGAACTAATAGTCGTCGTCATTATTGACTTTTTTGGTATTAGTTATAGGTAAACTAGTACAACTAGAGTTAGCAAACTGGCTTCCCAACAATATTACAAACCAAACATACATCCCAAAAATCTATGTCCCTGAACAAAGGTCCCAAGGAACAACATGACCAAAATCATGAAAATGTTACTTTATATGTCTTTGCTTGTATAAAATTTAAGTTGAGAAATAAAATGTAACTTTTAAAATTTAAAACTAAAACAATACTTACACTAATTTAAGAATTATTGGGGTTATTTACCCAACTGATATGTTTGGAAAGAAAATGGGTTTCCACTTACTATCTCATTGTCAGTGTCACTGTTTTATTATGTTCTAAAATTATAATAGTATCCGAACATTGATGTTTGATTTGTGTATATTTCAAAATATAAATAAATTAAAATTCTTATTTTAACGATGATTTAATTATACATAGAACAAAGTTATATAATAATTGTATTTCATAGTTGAAAATGTTCACCCCATGGATTTACCGGAGATCAGATTTTCTATCCAAAATTATTCAGTTTTATTTTGTCTAATGTTCAAAACAATGTAATTTTACTAAAATTAATGACTAAAAATATAAATATCACTAAAATTAAATTTATATTTATTATGACCTAACCCAACTATGTGTGAGCTTATTTATACTTTTAGTTCTTGGTTATAGTGTAGAGATGTCATTTTGATAATTAAATAGGATAAAACAAAATAATGTTGGACAGAGAATCTCATCTCGAATTTACATCTTGGAAGGGGCTAAATTCCACCGCATCCATACTTTGATAATAATGCTTTTATCTTATATATAATGATGATATCATATTTTACCTAAAATGGTTTAATTCTTTTGCAAGAAACGCTGAAGAATGTAGAAATCATCACTAGTACAAAAATAGCATGTTACACCGGTTAAATTTTATTATTTACACCGGTTATTCTAAAAATGAACCGGTGTATATACAGGCGGGGTAAAAAGTACAAATTTATTACATCGGTTTTAAAAACCGATGTAGAAAGTCTCTTTTACACCAAGTTTACAAACCCGGTGTAAAAAAAAGTGATACGAATGGAGTAGCTTTTGAGTTCTAATCCACATGTTTTCCACACCCTTTGGATCGTTGTTTCTCAATAATCACGAACAAGCAACAGACAACACAATGCAGAATGAAACAATGAAACGAAACAAGATATTGAACAAGAAGGAATGGAAGAAATCAACCAAACCCCAACGTTAACACAAATAGATTCAGTCCAACTAATGTAAATCAAAAGTTAAACTTCCTCAGTTCGGCGTGTTCTATAAATCTAGAACGGGTAAGCTCAACCTAAAGCTCCTCACTATAGGTTTTCGCAGGTCTTATAATTGTTCAACTAAACTTAGAAGAACTCTCACGTTTTCTCTCAACTTTTCACAGCTGGAAGAAGGTTTTAGCAAAGCCAAACTTTTAGCAAATTTCATCTCTTTTTTTCTAAAATGTTAACAAGCTTTGCCTTTTATAGGCTACAAATCGAAACCCTAATCCCAATTTAGGTAACTTCCAAATTGGTTTAGGAAACTAACTAGCTAACTTATTTCCCAAGCTAACCTATAGCAAGCTACACGTCTTTGGGCTGCTAGAAACAAACAAAAAGGCTCCTAAAATATAGGAACTTTACTTTCCTAAAAACTCCTAAAAAATAGGAGATTACTTTCCTAATTATCATGCAAGATAATTGGACAAGTAAGTTTCCTAAAAACCGAAACTAAAGCCCAATTAATTAATGTTAATAGACTTTAATTATTACAACTTAAAATAAACCCAATTAAAACATTAAAAGTGGCGTGAACAATTAATGAAGCCCAATACGCCAATACTTGGTCTTCAATGTAGACCATGGATTCGCGACGGTAATCTGTCAGAATCACGTCACTCATCTTGGGAGGCACTTTGGACGATGACAACGTCCGAATCCCGTAAAACGTAAAACATAAACGTTGTAGCTCTATCTCTTATCGTTCCAAGGCTTCTTGAATCACGTAATTTGGAGTTATATAGAGAGAGATATGGGAAATATACCAAAACGTGACAGAGAATTTCAGCATTTAATTGACTTAAACACCCTGGACATGGACACGGGCTCATTCTCATCAAAAAGTAATTACACCGGTTGTATAACCGGTGTAAGAAATTAAGTATGAATTCCTTCTTCTTCAGTCAAGGCCAACAAGGCCCACCAATATATTAGTATCCAATAACATGTGTCCAAGTGGCTGTGGGGTCCACTTAAAATGTGACAACCAGATTTGGGGGAATCGGTTTTGTCCAGAAAGATTTTCAAATTTCAAACCCAGTTACTATTCATCATCTTCCTCACTTGAATTCCATATGAAAACTGAAATAGCTCAACTCTGGCTTAAGAAAAGGATGAAGACCAATTATCTAAGGATGTGGGGGGGCCAGTTTAAGAGCTAGGCATGGAACAAATCTTGAGGTACATCCAAGAAATCCTGCAAGAGAATCTGAGAAAGACCAAGCTGAAAGCCAAGAATTCCAAGCTGCAAATTCGGTGATTTAGCTCCTCCCTATTCACCTTAAAGTCCCAGCAAGGTTTCCTTGAGATTGTGAGCTAGTGGAAGACCAAATGGCCAAATTTCAATTTTTAAATTGTAATGAACAGTAAATCGGGAAACTTTCCAAAACTGAAATCCGGCCAAAATCCGATCAAACACTGCCTGAAAAAATTCCCCAAGTTCACGAAAAAATCCATGATAGTATAGGTAATATTTTCCATGCATCAAAAGGGACCAATTCGTTGTGAAAACCAACGGAGAAACACCAAAACCTGGATGTTTTGTGAGGCCGAGCGCAAGCTGTTTCCGTCCAACAAACCGGTAATAATGGTGAGAATCCAATGAAGAATTCGGTACCACTAGAATGAAAGCTTAAGATCACAAGAGCAATGTGTTTAGTGTAAGGAAAAAGCAAAACCCAAGAGTGGGTTGAGAGCGTCTCTCTAAATTTCTCTCACTACACTTTTTAGGCAAGCTTACAGGGATTCTTGAAACTGCCCATTGGTGCTTCTGGTTCAGGAAGAAAATTTGTTGGACAATGATGTTTTCATAGTTCAAGAATCGGGTTTCAGGATCGATCTGCTTTTTGTTCAAAAAAAATGAAACTTACACCGGTTATTCAAAAAAAATGAAACATTACCTAAATTGCTCTTAACTTTTTGGGAGGTTTAAAAGGAAAAGTACCCCACTTTTTACACCGGTTTTCCTATAACCGGTGTAAAAAGTGTACCATTCTTGTTTAATATTACGATAATGCCACCGCGTTTTTATAAATTACACCGGATTATGTTTAACCGCTGTAAAAAGGGCGGTATTAATTCGCCATTTTGTAGTAGTGCATCATCCAAATGGAAACGGTTTTCATCTATTGATTAATAATTGTATAATTAATGAAATGACGAATGGTTTACTGTGAATTTCATTCATATATGTTACAACAACTTAATCGCGATTTCAATGCTTAATAAAAGTAGCAGAAAATCAGAGACATACTACCATGAAAAAGTATCACTATTGAATACAAAAGTATCACTATCGGATAAAATAGTATCATTATCGGATAAAAAAGTATCACTATTGATTAAAAAAAATTTTATTCGGTGGATGACTTCAAAAAGTGTAACTTAATTATTTAAAAGTAACTATCCTGTAACAATAAGTAGTAGTATGACATTAAAAAGTATCACTTTGACTATAAAGATAAAACATTGGGTGATTTAAAAGTATCACATTACATTAAAAAGTATATATAATAGGTTTAATAGTAAAAATACTACGGCATTTAAAAGTATTCATATTTGAATTAAAAGTATCACTATCATATTAAAACATATCACTTTAAAAACTATATACAATAGGTATCAAAGAGTATCATAGCTGTTCAAAGTATCATAATCACCTTAAAAATGTTCACTCTCAATATCAAAGTGATAAAATGCATGATTAATATTAATAATACTACGACGTTTAAAAGTATCCGCATTACGATTAAAAGTATCACTATCACACAAAAAACATATATACAATGAGTGTCAAAGAGTATCACATCTAATGTTAAAAGTATTACAATAATATTAAAAAGTATCACTCTCAATTATCAAAGTAATATATATAGTAGGTGACTAAAAACGTATACACAATGGGTCTAATAGTAAGAATACTTCAACATTTAAAAGTATCCATATTGAAATTAAAAGTATCACCATCACATTAAAAACATATGTACAATGAGTGTCAAAGAGTATCACTGTTAGTGTTAAAAGTATCATAATGACATTACAAAATATCAAACTCGGTTATCAAAATAACACAATGGGTTACTAAAAATGTATACACAATGGGTTTAATAGTAATAATACTACGATGATTAAAAGTATCCATATTGGATATTAAAATTATTACTATCAATTAAAATTATCACATTAAAAACTATACACAATGGTAAAACGCATGATTAATTGTCCGTTTTATATATGAACCATGTATTAATTATATGAGAAATGATAGGGGGAGTGAAATTCTGGAGTGAAAAATTGGAGTGGCTGATGTGGCAGTGATAAAAAGACAAACTTATCCCTTACCCATTAGGGTTCACTCATCATTTGGTTAGGGTATTAGTTTGTCTTTTTATCACTGCCACGTCAGTCACTCCAATTTTTCACTCCAGAATTTCACTCCCCCTATCATTGCTTTAATTATATATCAATCAGTTTCATAGGAGTTTCTATATTAAGAAAAATCTTAGTATGAAACCTAATTTAGACATCATTCGAGTTGCTAATAAATCTGTTTTTTCATGACATTTTCCTTCTTTTGTTGCCAACTTTATATCAAACAAAGTACCTTAAGGGAATAACAAGATTAACCAATGTGAATGAGAGTAAGTTGCACAAATTGGTGCCAATCAGAATCAGATGGTAGAGATGGCCATAAGTTGGTTCTAATTGGAGCCTGAACCCTAGTAGTTCAAAACCGTAACCAAATGAGAATTCGATTACGGTTCCCAAAGTTTGGAACCAAAATTAAAACTGCCCAATTTCGGTTTGTTTGCAAATTAGGAATTTTTAAAAAATTATATTTGCTATCAATTCATAGCTTCCACTTATAGTTGCACAAGCAACACACGTCTGTATTTTAAAAGAAAAAATTACAATCGCATGTGCAACATTTTTATAAAACAATGAATTCTTTACTTGACTGTTGTTTTACGGTCAAGGCATTAAGCAACAATGATCATTTGACTTTACTGGCAACAGTTGCAATTTATAGAGGAAAAGTCATTTTATTTATTTTTTATTTTTTTTCCTGATTTTCTAAATCTACAAACACCCCATTAACACGTCACAGATTCGTAGAAGAAACACTTTCTTCACAAAGAATACAAATTTTTTTTTGTAGAATTTGAATGTTTATTGAAAATATCAAAGTTTGAAAATATGAGTTATTCTCAAACTAAAGACACACAAAGGTTTAGAAAAAATTCCTGAATCTGAAAACTCTCCCATCCCTCACTAGAACTGAATCTGCCTTAGTCTAACCCAATCTCTCAATCCTTCCAACAAGTGTCGATCGGTTTTTAATCAGCAAGATCTGATAAGGAAAGAGCAATACGCCCAAGGTCCTGCAGCTCAGGCTGTTAGGGCCTTTCACAATGCATCAGTAACTGAAGTTTTCGGCTGAAATGGAAGAACGCACAAAAGGTAAGAATGTTGAATGGTTTTTCCAAACTGCTTTACAAGACGACCGCCCAGCCATTTTCATCAATGGGGAGCTAAGATCAAAGCTTGCGGATCATCTCAAGCTCAGCCTGGTCGGAAAAATTCAAGGCAAAACTTCTTTGTCGGAAATCAAAAATTGATTTTCAAGATTCCACCTTTCTGGTGTAATCAATGTAGGGATTTTAAGCAATCATTGGGTGCTATTACGATTTTCAGAGCAGAATGACATGAATCGGTGTTGGGTCAAAGGTTCGTGGACCAACAAAGAGGCTAGAATCCGAGTTTCAAAATGGACTCCAGACTTCCGTCTGGACGGGCAGGGATTCGCTGCCCCGATTTGGATCTCTCTGCCGGACCTTCCTTGCCACCTCTTCTGTAAAGACTTCCTCTTTCAGCTAGCAGGTACTATTGGAAAGCCAATTACAATGGATAATCCCACCACAAATCTTACAAGACCAAAGGCAGCCCAAATAGCGGTGGAGATTGATGTCAGGAAGGTGATGCCAAAAGAAGTGTGGATTGAGAATGGAGTGGGTTTCTGGCAACGCATTCAATATTCCAAAGTTCCACCTTTCTGCTCCAGTTGCAAAAAATTTGGACACACCATCACTGGTTGCAAACCAATGGCGAGGGTGTATCGAGAATACAATCAGAGGGGAACTACAAGGAAAAATGAAGAAGGGTGCGAAGCAGAAGGAACAAAGCTGCTGAAGGTTGCTGATCAAAACATCCTCGCACCACCGTTTGATTCAGGTTTGACCCCTGCGGTACATGAGACAAGTGCTATGCAAGATGTTTGACAGAATGACCCAAAGGCATTCTCCCAACAGAATCAAATGACGACGATGGAGACTGATGATCAGGCCCCTTCTACTGGTTTAGAGCTAACTGTTTTTAACTCCGGAAAAACGATGGAAACATCCACATCCTTTTCTCAGGTGCAGATCTCCATGGAGGACCACAACCTGATTTTAGGATTACAGGAACTTCCGATTGCTTCCAAATTAATCAGAACTGAATCCTGTCCACTCCTGAGGAAATACTGGCTCGATTGTAAGTTGCTTAAGAGAACCCCAGAGCCTGATTTGCCTTCAAATTCGGATGGACAAATGGATAGCATTAAGGTGCAGATTCACTTTGAGGAGCAAGTGGACAACAAGCTGCTTCTAGCCCAAACTCCAGGTAAAACAAGCAGGTATAACCTTCGCTCGTTATCCAAAGAAGAGATCTATAACAAAAGAGAAAGACAAAATTCAAGGAGGAAAAAAAAAGAAAGATGTTACTAGGGAAGCCATGTTGTTTTGGTGCTCTGACTCTGACACCCTTTGGCCTGCTTGAATGTGTGTGTTAAGTGATACTGGTCAGGGTTGTGAAGTTTGCTCAGTAGATGTGCAGTATGGCTTTGTGAATATGGTTGCTGTAATCGGGTCATGCCTGATGATTGACGTTAACATGTTGGCACAGTTTGATTGCCGAATGACTTGTTGGACCCTGTTTATGTCATGATATTGTGGTAGTTTTTGATTCTTTGGTGCTTCCCATGTTGTGCTATTTGAGGGTTAACGATCTGAACTTGGATACTTTTGTTTGTGGCAAGATTTTTGATGTTTTCTATTTTGTGAAGCAACATGCTGACGGGAGGAATGAGTACTCCTTTGTGCTGAAATAGTGAATTTTGTTGCTCCTTTAACTTTGCGTGGATTTTCTAGGTTTAACCTCGTAGTATTACTGTTTGGAACTGTTGGAAGTTGCCCAAATTTGTCTTGAATGATCTGTTGCTTGGAAGTACTACTTTTGCTGGAATTTGCTGTGTTGAGGTGGAGCAAGTGAATCATTCACGTATATCATTGGTTTTAAAAATGGAAGCTCTTGTTCAGTCCCTAGTCTTATTCTTGGACGAAATTGGTATGTGTTTGGTCTGTCTTGGTTTGATGGCTGCTGCTGATGGCCTTTATTTTGAACTCTTTGGGTTGCTGAATGGGAGGCAGTGCCCGGATGCTATTGATGTAATTGCCTTTGGATTTTGTTAGTGGGTACATAGATGGTGAAGCCTGACTTTAATGGGCAGTAAATACTTTTGTGATCACTTGATTAGGGTGCATTTAAAACAGGGATTCAGATTTGTTAGAATTTGATATGCCGATGTGATGATCAAATTTTTTGGACTCTTAACCACCACATATACTCGTAGTTTTTGTTGTCTAGATGCATGTAAAGAAGCCTCCGGTATTGAAATGTAATGGAGTAGTACTCCACACTTATGGCTTTCCTTTTGTAATGGGGTGTCGGGTAAATCCGACCTCGTTTTATTTTGCTTATGGTTTAATAAAGTTTGGTTTTATTAAAAAAAAATGACACACAAAGGTTTATATAGAACTATAATTCCTAATTCTAATTAGGGAACAAAAAATAGCTTCTAATTTGGAAACAGAAGAAAAAGATAATTAGGAAATAAAATAATTAGGAAACAAAAGTAATTAAGAAAACAAAGTAAGTCCAATAGAACTTGGATCTAAAAAAACTTTGTCAAGAACCAATCTTGTCCCACATCAATTCCGTCAACTTGAAAAGAACTCGTCTCAAGTGACTTGGGCATAAATGACATCTTGAAGTAATACCTTCACCATCATATGCTTGAATTTCTTTAGAAATTTCCTTTGCCATCTGGATCTTATATTTAATTTTCTTCTTTCCAAACAATTCTAGAGAAATGTTACATAATTAATGCAAGAATCTTATACCATGCAGAAATATGTCTCATTAGATGAAGTCCCGATAGAAGTGCATCATCTGTTAATTCTTGGAAGCCCAAGAATAACTCATGAACTGGATATGAAACCTTATTACCTGACTCCTTCGCCCCTTGTTAAGAGAACTCTCTTAACTATCAAAGCATGAATTCCCTTAAAAATTTTAATATCCGCTACAAAATCAAAATTTGCATGAGTAATGGTAAATAAATTCTCTACTTCGTGGCTCAACCTTTTGCTTCAAACTCAAAGGCCATAAAGTGATTTTTCAACCTTCCTTTACAAACTGACAAATATTTTTCATGCCATTATAAGTAGCGTCTAGATCATGCTGCCAAGGTTTTCCAAACAACAATGAACATGCATCCATATCAATAATATCATACCATACTTCATCCTTATAATACTCACCAATAGACAAAAGAAAACAACATCTTTCATTCGCTTTAATTCCCTCACCACTAGTAATGCAAGCAATATTATAAGGCTCAGAATGTGTCTCCACATACAACTTTAAAGCATTAACCAAATTCCTAAAAGTAATATTTTCCGCAATTACCACTATCAATAATTAGTTCAAAATACGATTGAAAATTGTGCACTTAGTTCGAAACAATGTGTTTCGCTGCATATCATCTTGTTTGGGGCTTAACAACATTTTTTAACCACAAAAGTTTGCAGCTTGTCCTCCTCTCTATCTGGTGGGGAAACTCCATTGTCGTTATTAAAAAAATTATCAACATCCCTTTCACGATCGAACAAATTAACTTGATGATATTGGGGACAAGTATTAGACCTATGCCTAGGCTATCCACACTTAGAACACTTATCTCACATCGGTTCATATAAGTATTAGCCACTGGTTTCTTATTATGCTCGTTCTCTACAACATCCTTAGTTCACGAATCAGAATTGGATCCCGGATTGAATTCCAGTGATGGTCTAGCTGTATCCCTAAAGCTTCTATAAACACCTTTAGTTTCGAGGTATTCTTTACTTCCCATAAATTCAGCATTTGGTGTCATGTTTTGAGCATCACTAAGGGTGAAAATTAATTGATAGCCAATTTTATCACGGGTAGCTAGTTTTAATCCATTAATATACCTTGCTCCTATTGTCCTTTCGTCTTCATTAAATTATTTCGAGACGCCAGTCTTAAGAAATCTGCATTATATTCTGCTACAGATTTTTGTCAATACACCAAATTCTAATACTAATTAAATAGGAATTGGTCATAATCTGGTGGAAGAAATGTGACCATCAACATTCTTCTCATCTTTGGCCACAACCTGATGGGTTGTTTACCTAAACATCATTGTTGGTTTTGAATCTATTCCCTCCAAGATGAAACTTCTCCTTTCAACCTATCGCTACCAGCTTTACCCATTTCTTCTTCGAGATTTCTACACATTTAAAAAATCTTTCGACTTCTGCAACCCAATCAAGAAAATCCTTGATATTCAAGTTCCTATTAAAGTAAGGAATATCAACCTTTAATTTAAATTCCTCATGTCAATATTGTCGGGGTGCCCTAAGATTAGAATTTCGATGTATAATTTCCATAATATCTTCATCAGAAGAACTATCCTCGATAGGTAAATTCCTATGAGGTGGTAAGGGTAATATTGGATTAGCTTGACGTCCTTGAGCAATTCTCCTGGAACTATCTTCACCTTCTGTATTTTTCTAATTAACCCACGCTGCTTCTAATCGTTCTACACAAATAGATAGGGATTGAATCTCTCTGATCACATCAGAAAGAGTCACATCTTCTTCGGTTGGATTAGCCATCGCAAACAAGGAAAAACCATGGTTTCTGATATCTTCTAACTCAAGACAGATTCATGGAAGAAATACATTCTTCACAAAGAAAAAAAAACATAAATTCCGCAAAATTTTAAGGTCCATTGAAAATATCAAAGTCTGAAAGTATGAATTATTTTCAAACTAAAGACATACAAAGGTTTATATAGAACTAATAATTTCTAATTCTAATTAGGGAATAAAAGGAAAGCTTCTAATTTGAAAATAAAAGAAAAAGATAATTATGAAATAAAATAATTAGGATACAAAAGTAATTAAGAAAATAAAATAAGTCCAATAGAAATTGAATCTAAAAAGGATTTATCAAAACCCAATCTTGTCCCACATCACCCATTCTCATCATTTTAAATCTCTTGTTCTCAATGCTTAAACATCAAAACTTTGAATAGTTCCATTATAATTGTTAGTTAAATTATTGGTTTTTATATATTATTCTTTCAATTCCTTATTTTTTATATCTTTATAAATAAAAATTATATTATGAATAGTTCTGGCTCAACTTCATCCAAACCAATTAATATTGATGATGAAAATGTGAATCCATCACCACCAACTTGATCAATTAAGCTTCTACCAACTAACTCAAAATCCAATATGTTTGTGAAATATTTCACAAAAAATTTGATATTGATGGAGTTTTTGTGAAAGCAAATAGTTAGGTGATATGAAACACTAAAGAAGCACTTAGAGAAGACAAATTCTCAAGAGATCAACCTTGACTAGTCTCAAAAGCAACTAATCATATATGCTCAACAAGGTTCTTCTAATTTAAATTTAGTTATTCAAAGTGGAGAGATGGTTTAACTAGATTATTTATACACAATATTTACTATTTACATTTGGTAAAAAAGGAACATTTTGTAAGATTTATACAAGAAAATGCAAATCCTTAAGTTAAATGCATCTATAAAACAATTTTAACACGCGATATTAGAAAAATTAATAAAAATAAAAATATAATTTATCAAAATATTTTTTAAAATTAGATTCTCGTGTTATATTCAAATATTTGAAATGTCCATTGGCAATTAAATAGTTATATGAGCATAGCTTGTTATTAAATTCAAATTGATTCCTAAAAAAAATGTAATTCCATTTAATAGGTTTTAATGATCTTTACATGGCCAAAATATATTTAGATTAATTAGTGTTATTCTACAATTATATAATTTGATGGATAAAAGTTTTTCAATCGGTGGTAATGCTTCAACTAGTAATGCATCTATCTTAGAATTAAAAAATTTTTGTGTACCAATTATAGATAAAAAAAATTTAAATGCATTACAAAGTAATATTAATTAATTAAATAACTAATTAAATAATTGAATGGGGATCTAAGTTGAATGGAACAATCAATAAAATATTATGATCAAAATGCAAAATTTGTTACTGAACTTTATCCGAAATCAGGGTTTTGGTTACTAAACTATAAAATTGGTTAAAAAGATCACTGAACTTTTTAAATGTACGCTTTTAGGTCATTCCGTCATTCAACTCTATTATTTTTTTCTAAAACCGTTAAATTAATAGGTGTTTATGTCTTTTCAAACAAATTAGGGTAATAAATCCCTCCCCCTTTCTATCTTTCTCTTATTCTTTCTTTCTCTCTTTTTTTCACCCAAAACAAAACTTCAACAAACCACAATTTTTATGGATTTAAATCACTCTTCTAATTTAATCAAAATCCCAAAAGGATTGAATTCAATCAAAAACAAATTATGGTAAGAAATTCTCCCCCCTTCCCCCATTCTCTCTCTCTTATCCTTTCTTTCTCTCTCTTTTTTCACCCCGAACAAAACTTCAACAAAACTTCATTTAAATCATTCTTCTAATTCAATCAAAATTCCAAAAGGATTGAATTCAATCAAAATTCCAACTACTTTTTCCAACCAACTTTTATTTATTATCTCACACCATTCCAAAGATTTACAAAAAAAATTACTTGAAACTTCGAAAAAATCACCATACATAATGTACTGCACATGACACCCACCACTGACTTCTCATTTCTTTTTCTTTGTAATGAAAATAAATGAAAAAAATAAGCAAAACCCGAAGTCAAACCAGCAAAAGCCTAACTCAAAAACCAAATTTGCCTTTTGCTCTCAAAATATTGTTGTTGTTAAAGAACTTAACTGTAGCTATGAGCGTGGAAGAACAAAGAAAGCTTTTTGATATTTCTCCATATTTTGTTTAGTGTTAAATTAGAGAGAGAAAGTGTTGGGTTGTGAATTTAAGATATGGAATGGGTTGAGATAACTGGTGAAGTAAATGAACTTTTTTATTGATTGATCCATTAAAGCAATGGAACATGTGGAATTGCATAGGGTTTTTTAGCACCACAAGAGCTTGCGAGGAAGAAAATAAGGGGTTGAGATTTTACGATTTTATCTTAAACTTGATAATGCTAGTACAATTTTATCATTGAAAAAAGTGATTTCCGTTTGTGCAGACATACTTAATGGACAGAATGACCAAAAGTCATACGTTTAAAAGATTCGATGACCTTTTTGGACAAAATAATAGTTTAGTGACCAAAACCCAGATTTTGTATAAAGTTCAGTGACCAATTTTGCATTTTGCTCAAATATTATATACCAAATGAAAAAAAGCTAAAATATTTAAAAATTATAATCTATATCGTTAGAATTGAACTTATGACTTAGTGAGTGATTTTTCTAAATATCATTTATTGTTATAATGACTTACTTAGTGACTGATTTACTAATAACTTTTGTTTTGAAATTATATTGCTTCCTATATATTGGAATTCTTGTTTAAAATTGTTACAAGTTTTAAAATTTTTTAAGGATGTTATTTATATAGTTTCACATGTTTATTATTCAACATCTTATATATTTTTAGTTGAAATATGTAATATAGTTGGTGTGTTAAGAAGTCATACGAAAGACCTAATTTCAATGGAAAGTATTATTAGCATATCGCAAAAATAGCTTAATTATTAGAAAATAATCAGTTTTATATTTAGTTGTTGTAGTTCTTGATCCTCATTTTAAATTTAGTGTTTCGAACAATATTTAAATGTGTATTATAATATGTTAAAAGATTGTTTTCCATATAATAAAAAAATTATAAAATTAGATGCAAGTAAGAACATATTGGAGACTAAAAATATAATAAATGCATTATATGATGAATGTTCTTTAATTTTCATCATTAAGATCCTACTAATAGTATCACTAGTACTAGCACTAGCATTAGTCATTATATTTTTCTCAACTACTGATTTTGTATTTTCATAAATCACTCTGTGTTTAAAAATATTTCAATCGTTAAAAAATACAAAGGTACTACTAGTACTGAACTTGAGGAATATATAACTACATCTTTTGATTTTAATGATAATAAGTTTGATAGTGCTATGGTTCATAACTTCAAAGTATTAGAATAGTTCAAGAAAAGACGACAATATGTCTCATCATCTCTGCGATCGCCAAACAAATTATTGTTGGAGATTTTCAATATTGAATTCAATTTTGAATAAAAAAATAAATTTGCGTAAACAACGCGACGTTGGTGTTCATGTCTAAAGCTGAGTTTCACATGAATGTCGCAACGTTCATTATGAGCGTCGTGATATTGAACCTATGCTGTGACATGAAAAAGATTTACGGCACAACGCTGATCACTATTTATGAATTGTGTTCTTTGAGGAATTTTAACATTGTGACATTAGTAAATTATCATTGCAACATTCAATTTTTAGTTTCTCAGACATATCCAACTTGCAGTTATTAATTATGGCTGAATAACTATTATCTTGACACATAACTTCTTATCAGTTTGGAGTTGTTGGAACTCTATCCAATTAATATATATATTATTCAATCCCCTGCATATGAACAAATCAATGTAAGAGTCATCTTGAGAATAAATTTACTGCAGAAAATTTGTCTACAAGAATAAAACTTCTCTTGCTGTTGCACTTCCTTTGTATGAAGTGTTAAGTAATTTGCATAATGTAATACGTATTTATTTCACTTCATTTTATTTTAAAGGGTATTTGGTCAGATAATTTGTACAATAATAAGTAGCAAATATAGTTAAAAAAATATTGCAATTACTACACGATTTGAAGTATTTTATTTACTACAATATTTGTGTAATAGTTAGTAGTACTCTATTTTCCTATACTTGTAATAATTAGAATTTCCCGTAATAAGTAGAGTACCATCCATTGTCTCCCTTCAACAAGATTTATTCCAATAATCTTAAACTATAATTGTTGAGAGACAATGGTTGGTAGAAAGGACTTGTCTTTCAATTTTATAAAATTAGAAAAGTTTGATGGTAATCAAACAACTTGGAAAAAGAGAGTGCACTTTCTTATTGTAGTACTCAAAATTGCATGTCTTCTTAACCCCCAAGCCCACATTGCCAATAGATATAGAGAAAATCTTGTAGATATGAGAAATAGACAAAAACTAGTTGGCATACACCGCGCTGGCGCGGTGTAATTGTATATTATTTTTCGTTATAATTTTAATTCAAGGTAATAAATATAAGTAATATAATATTTATTGCACAATACATTTACAAATGTTTACGGTTAATATTCCGTCAAATCTACCAATAACTTTACTCGCTATACATGTCTATACATATTTAAACATTTTCATAAGATACATTGTTACCAATACTTGTACACACACTTATACATATACATATATATGTATACACTATACGCACTTTTGTATATTTGCATATATTACACTTATTTTACACTATAGATTTGTACATATCTTGCACATAACGTGCACACTACGTATATACATATACTACATACATTCTCACACATTATAAATATTTGCAAATTCTTCTTACATATGCGCACGTTACAATGTATACGTGTTACATACTACACATATTATACATACGTATACACACACTTATACATACTACGCATATATGTATACACTAAACATATTTTTCATATATTGGCACATATTTAATTATTTATCACACTATAATTTTTTATTTATTTTTCACATATTTTCAACTCTTCATATATTGCACATAATATTTACATTTGCACTCTCTTTAAATATTTGCACATTCTTCGTACATTTTAACACATTTCATATGTGCACATATTTACACATACTTGTAGACACACTTATTCATAATACACATATATTTATACACTATACATACTTTCACATATTTTACACATATTTCTCATACACATATTAACACATGCTTCACACATTTTTACACACTATAAACATATTTCTCATATACATTAACACATGCTTTACACATTTTTACATACTATACACATATACACATACTGCACATATTTTCACATACTATTTATTTTTACACGCTATATATATTAATACATATTACAAACAATTTCACAAACTCGACATATTTATACATACTACGCATATTTTCACATACTATACATTTATGCACATTTTCCACAATATAAATATTTGCACATAATACAAATTTTTTGAAACACTATATTTGTACACATACTCGCATATTTTCATATGCTATATATATTTATACATAATTCATACATTTTAATACACTATGCATATGAACACATATACACATACTGCATATATTCTCACATACTATACATGTTTACACATATTACACATATTTTACTCACTACACATACATATACATATTACACATATTTCTCATACACTATACATATTTATATATATCTACACATATAACACACATTTTCACACACTATACATTTTTATACATACTGCATATATTTTTGTACACTACATATTTACACATACTACATGCATTATTCACACACTACACATATTTGCTCATAATGTATACATTTTCACATATTGTAAATATTACACATACTACAAATATTTTCAACCGCTATAATAATTTATACATACTATAGATTTTTTCATATACATATATCTACAAATATTACACACATTTTCACATACTACACATATTTATAAAAACTTCAAACATTTTCTCATACTATACATATTTAACATATTTTCACACATTGCACCTATTTATATATATTACCTATATTTTCACACATTATTTATATTTATATATATACACATTTTCAACCACTATACATTTTTACAAATACTTCACACGTTTTCAAACACTACATATTTACACATAGAACAAATATTTTCACACATTATACATATTTATACATGCTACATTTATTTGCACACACTATACATATATGCACATATTTCATACACGATTGTATTTACACATAATACACATATTTTCACATACTATAAATATTTATACACGCTATATATATATATTTATACATACTACACATATTTTCACATACTATACATATATATACATACTGCACATATTTTCACCTACTATATATATTTGCACATATTACACACGTTATACATTTTTATACATATTACACACATTTACGCACATGTAATCTATTTACCAACACTATATACATTTCCACAAACAATACATATTTACAAATATTTCACACATTTTCAGAACAATTTTCATATCTTTCTTTTTCAATCATTTATTAATTCATAATTCTATTTATATCAAAACTTTATACATTAATTCATTTTCTATAATTATTCTAATTATATTATCATAATATATTGTTTGAATTTCGTATTATATACATTTTCATACTCTATTGTTACAATGAAACATTTATCCACTATTACAGGATCACTTACATGGATAATATTTCATCATCTTATTAAGTCTATACACATATTAGGTTTACTCTAAATTTTCATACTACACATAATATACATACCTGTACAGATGCGTATACATATTACGCATATATATATATATACACACTAAACATATTTTCATATATTTTCAAATATTTAATAATTTATCACACTATAATTTTTTACTTATTTTCCACATATTTTCGACACTACATATATAGCACATAATATTTACATTTGACTATAAATATTTGCACATTCTTCTCACATTTGAACACATACTTGTGTACACACTTATTCATAATTCACATATATGTATACACTATATATAATTCCATATATGTTGCACATATTACACTTACTTTCACACTATAATGTTTTACACATTTTGCACATATGTTTAACTGTACGTAATTACACATGCTATCTACTATAAATATGTACGCATTATAAATATTTGCATATTCTCCTTATATTCACACACACTACATTTATTCACATACTTTTTTACAAGTATATACATACATATATATATATATATACATATATATACACTATACATACTTATATATATTTGCAAATATCACACTTATTTTAACACTATAAATATATACACCTTTTGCACATATGTTCAACACAACATATAATATATACAATTGCATACATTATATATATTTGCACGTCCCTCTTATATTTTCCCAAACTCCATATGTACAATTATACACACTTGTACAAACACTTATATTTATTACACATATATGTCCGCACTATAAATACTTCCATATAATTGCACATATAATACTTATTTTCAAACTATAAATTTGTACACATTTTGCACATATCTTCAACACTACATAAATTACATATACCATATACAATTTCGCACATTATAAATATTTTTGAATCATTCATACATTTCACAAATTATATATGCACACACTATAAATACGTCTATATATTTTGCACATATAATACTTGTTTTCAAACTATAAATTTGTACACATCTTGCATATATCTTCAACACTACGTAAATTACACATACCATATACAATTTCGTTCATTATAATTATTTTTGCATAATTCATACATTTTCAAAAATTACATATTACACATATTTATACATACTTGTGCATGCAGTCATTCATACTACACATTATATATACACTATACATACATTCATACATTTGCTTATCCTACAATTATTTTCATATTATAGATTTTTAACATGTTATGCATATTTTGCATACTACATATACACAATTACTATATATTTCATATACCACAATATTTATTAACACATACCAATATGTCTTTTAATACATATTATATGCATTGTCACACACTTTGAATATTTACATGATTTATTTACGCATATTATATATATTTCACACTATACATATTTACAAAAACTATATATTTACATATATGTCATATTATGCATTCTCTTATATATTAACTCATTTGTGTACATTACATTGATTTACCCATAGTACATACGCTTCCTCACACAATATATAGAAACAAATTTTGAAATACTTGCAAAATACTCTTCATATATAATTATTTTTCAATATTAATCCTTCATAATTCTCTTTATATAAAAACCCTATATTTTAATTAAATTATGACTATTATTGCAATAATATTGTCATATTAATTTCGTATCTATTTATAATAATAACATGCTTATTATTGGAATATCCTTATTGTTTTAATATATTTATTTTATATTTATAATTTCTTTACTAATACTCAGTATAGTATTATTGGAATATCCTTACTATAATTTCTTTACTAATATCCTTATTCTTTTGTATCTTAATAAATGAAATAAACACGATATAAAAGAATATTATACAAACTAATAAATATATAAATTTGAAAATAACATTAAAACTTTATAACATAATTTGTATAATAAAACTAAATAGTGCTATATCAAAGGTAAAAAAACAAGTCAAGGTTTGACTCAACAACTCAACATAATAATGCCTAGCCAAGTATGAAGTATGGGTGTGGTGGAGAACAAAAATTGATTGAAAATTTAAGTGTAGTTTGGAAGAGAATCTGCTAGACAGCAGCCAGGGCAAGGGACACAGAGATCGTCTGGACAGTAGCATTCTTGACAGCTTCAACATCAATATATACTAATCTTCCAGTTTTAGATGCAATGACTGTACATTTCTTCTTTTCTGCATTTGGAACAAACAGGTTTCCCTTATCTTCAGAACAGAACAATCCAATACTGCAAAATGGACAAGAAAACAGATCAATCAAAGTTTACAAAACTGGAGCTTATTTGTTTATATCTCAAATTAATGGCAATTTGAAGCTAATTTCAGCAGCTTTCCCTAAGTTTAATAAAAGAAAAAGAAGGGAGTTTGGGGTAGCTATATAAGAACTTGAATTTCTTCTCTCAAACTCCATTCAATTGAAGTTATTACTCTTCTAAAGCTGAACAATAGGAGCATTTACCTTGTCTTTTCGCTCGTATTTGCAAGCTGGATTGCTGCAGTATTTGTTGCTATTACCCCAGCTGAATCATTAATAAGAGCAGCCAATTATAACAAGAAAAGAAAATCCATTTTAGGGAACAATTAATGCTTCATTTGTGTTGGCTCCATACTTCAATTCGGTCACCAGTACAGAGTATTCAAAAATAATAATCTGAGGAGAGAAAAAACAATACTTGCCCAGGAGTGGGAAAGAACACTACTCTTGCATCATACCCACAACATCTTTTACATTCTCCCTTTCCCTCTCATGTGGGATAACAAAAACTGGCCTGATTCCACTGTTAAAAAAGTAAATCAGTCAAAAATATGATCTCAGTATTTTGTTCACTTCATTAGCATACACAGAAATCCAATTTCTCAACTACAGAAGTAGAGATGGAAATTGAAAAGTATCATACTTCACTGCCTTAGTTATATCTGCCCATACTTCAATAGGCAGCAAGCTATCTGTGTCACTTCTGGACAGCATAGATGCTTTTGAATCACACTTTATCCCATGAACTACTATATATTTCCCTTTCTGCACACTTGTATTCCTGTACTTTGCCTCCACAGCCTCCTTAAGCTTCCTTGAGATGGACAGTTTTAAAGGGGGCACGGGATCCCTTGATACCCTATTCCGCGGTCTCCCCCACTAATCAACCATTTGATGATACCTAAAACGAGAGAGACACCGATAGGATCATATCTTACTGATAGGCGATAGCAGCAATATTGCCAATCCAAGCATATTATCATTAGCCAGGGGATGTACTTAGACGGTAAATTGATTGTTTTCAAGCTTTTTCTTATCCCTTTTACCGAACTTATATATGAAATCCACCCTCAGAGAGATTCGAGGTGTCTGGTGTAAATGTTTCTGAAAGAAGTAAGCTGCTTCTGCAGCATTGACGTTTGGGTATATGTAACTGACCTTGTCTCGAGCTGATGTCATGAACAAGAATGAAGCATGGCCAAGCCCTGCTAGTTTGGTCGACGGGATCATATCATAGTACCTATTCTGCAAGCAGTGGAACAGGAAAAATTAACATTCATAGAATTATAGAAGTACTACATTAACCAAAACCAAATATCATATCAGGCTTTTTGAGATGTAAAAGTTGTTCTAATCTACTGATCATTAGTGGGAGTAACAATAGGAATCTGTTCCAAGTCATGCAACATTAGACACAGAGCCAATCAAAAGATACAGAAGCTTATGAAAAATCAGATTTTGTTCCTCGAATTATTTGCTTCCTATTCTCATAAGTTCTAGCTCCGTGATTGGTTCTATGCATTGTTCCTTCATAGAACAATCAATTTGCAAGTTCAAATGATTCGAATTCGTAGTTGAATTGATGCATTAAGAAATCTTTGGCAAGAGTGACCAACCTTAAGAACTCCTATCATATCAGTATATTCTGCAGGCCCATGGAAATCATCATTCAGGATCATAAACAGTAGCCCACCTCACATTCTTGTATCAATTAAGGCAATTCCCATTTTACAAAGCAAAATTGATCTAAAGCCAATCGTAAAGTAAATCTTTTCTAAAGCATAGAATTTAAAATTTCAAACCAAGGGCTAGTTGATATGCACCTAAAATGTAAATACTTTACAGTAGTATGTGCATTGGCTTCATTAAGTACAAGTTCCATGCTGGGCCACTTGAAAACATGCAACTTACCATCCTGCATTGCACCAAATATTAGCATCAAATAGGGAAAATAGAATAATCTCTTACAGCAGAAAGAGGACATCCGTTCAACAAATTGAAAAAAGCAAAACATTTACCATAGTACCGTAAAGGATGAATCTCATTAACTATTATATCTCAAAAAGAAGGCACAGTTTATGGGGGTGTTGGGTGAAAGAGCCACATAGTTTATTGGGAAAAGACCAATACAAATAAGAAGTGGAACCTTCTTTTCACTTTTTTCACATTTCATGAATTCTAAAGCTCTAATTAATGTTCTTTTAATAATCCTAATAAAAATTCTTAAGATATTCTCATGGCTGTCTTTTGTTTGTACAAAATAGATTTGTATGAGGCAAAGGCTAGATAAAAAGTTTTCTAAACTGCAAACATCAAAATTGGAACATGTTTAGGCAGAAAACTAAAAAAATAATTATCACTCAAACATTATAGCTTTCCAACCGACATCCTATATCAAATAGCAGTTCACACACTCAATATAAACAAACAGAACTTTATTCCAGCAGTATTATGTGGTTAACTAATTGAACCACAGATCATTCTGAAACTGAAAGATATGTGATATTCTTAAGGATGCAAACAAACACAACATAGAGAAATTGAAATTTGAAGCATTTAGGAGTCACAAGTAGGAATATAAAAGAATAAATTTTCAAGTGAACCAATATCGCAAGTACATGCCAAAGGCAGTGTCAGTTCACTGTTGGCCACCACACAGGATCTCTCGGACCCAACAACACCTTCAACATATCATCGCACACTACCAAGTCCTTTAACAGCAAAACTTTGATAAGGAGCTATATTCCCCACAATAGAGCTACCTTGCCCTAAAGTATGTTATAATTATAGATACCTCCTTTTTTAATTTCTGAGTTTGCACTAAGCTCTCATTAGCCTTGTCATTTTCAAAGGTTCCATATCATTTTTCCGTAACAATGATTACATCCCACCATAGCATTCATAAGGATAATCTCAAGATTCCTATTGAATTGTTTTCTAACACCAGCCTTCATCCTTCAGGAGAGGGCTGATACATCATACTCCTATTAACAATCAATGGAATTAGATGTAATTGTGAAATAAGAAGCAAGGTTCAGATACTCAACATAAACCGATAGAAGGGGCATAGAGAGAACCCCCCCCCAAATAACTTATCCACAATTAACAAGGATATATAAGTTGAGTCGTACGTAAAACAAACACAAAAAGACGGAACAGGCCTATATACCACCTATCTATTCACATCATAACCTATTATATGCTTGTTGCTACAAAAGTATAGCTTACAATAGCAACACCGAAAGTATAAGTCAACAAAGTGATTCTCACAACAAGTGTGCAATTCAAGAGTTGATAACTGGGAATTATAAAATCAGTAACTCACATGGACAAGTTGTCTGGGACCTGTTCTTGCACAGTCATTGACTTGTCTATTCGCATATGACTTTGCTTCTTTCCAAGTAGATATAGTGTGTGTTTCAAGCTCTTCCTCCGTCAGATTAGATCCATGATTACCAAGCTGCAAGATTTAGACCAATAGTAAAAACTAATATATCAGAATTTGTAAATGGATTTCACCGACCAATGCATCATGCTGGTAATCACATACAAATTCACAACAATAATAGGAAAAAAGTTCACGACCAAATCAGGCTATTGACGTCCCTTTTATAGGAATGCATAGGAAAGAAGTGAAAAAGTCAATTTTACTTTATTCAGGTATTGATCAGCATATCAACTCCTAGAATTGCGTACTTTAGAGAAACCAAATAAAATAAATGCCAATATTCACATAACAGGAATCAAATGTTGAATAATTGTGGCTTTAAATTCATTAACTCAAATTCTGAATCAGAATATGAATTACTGAAGATATAGTTCAAGAAAACACGAAGAACATCACAAAATTGAAGTATTCTCACAAAAACTTCTTGGTGCATTCCCCGTCTGTCTAACTCAATCTTAACTTTATACCACAATCAGTAAAAAGAGAACAGATATTTAGTCTGCCTCTCATAATTATTATTAGATAAAACATCATTACCTCTTTCATAATTAAGATGAAACCCAATGCACTCAGAACTCCAACAAATTGTCCTCTGCAGAAATCCCATAAAGGAGCCATAGGAATTCCCTAAAATTAGCAAAGTGTTAGATAAAAACTGAAAACAAACTTGACACAGCTAGAACATGAATTCAAATAACTGTGTGAAATATAAAGATAATTCAATACTTCAGCTTCAAGCAAATATGTGGTACCTGCTCATATAGAATATGAAATGCTTACTTCACAGGTAAATCGACATCCAATGCAATAATCTGTATATCATATGCCATGTGAATGAAGAAATTGATAAGTATCATCATATAGCTAGTGACATTTATTCATGGATAGAATAGAAGGAGAATTGTAGCAAAATCATAACCTTTCCTGACCGAGGAAGCAACTCATATGCGGTATGTGTAGACAAGAACTCTGAAATACGGTGGCGAGAGATATCTAAGTTTGCTTCTGATATTTGACCATCCGATATTGTAACCTGCTAATCAAATAAATAACACGCATAAAGCATCAGACCAAATTAATTCACCAAAACCCATTGCCTGGAAGGAGATATTAAATGAGAAAATAACAAGAAAGATGAAACATAAAGTCATTTGACAAAAGGAACTCAAGCAGCCACAGAAAGTCATGATATGATTGCTTATCTGTACACCCCTGCTGATAGATGGAAATCTTACTTCTCAAGACTTCAAGACATGAATAAACTCAGTACAAGCAAAATCCAAACTCATACCGCCATTCACCATCAACAACAAACTTGTACTGCATGTACAATAGAAGTAATTAAGCCTCTAAAATTCTTCCCTTCTTTTTTGAAATGACTAAGTACTTCAGTCTAGGTAATTATTAGTCATTAGCAAAATTATAAACTAATAATTCATGAGAACACCCAATGCAACTGAAAAGGTTGTAAATATAGTCTATCTCCAAAGCTCAGTCTTACAATAACAGTTCATCTGTAACAAAAAGCTTGAGGTCAGCAACTATACCAATAACAGTTATTTCAGTCCCATACTTCTTTGCCAAAGAGGCTGTAGTTACTGCAGCCTGTTATATGAGTAAATCAAGAATAAGTTGGGGAAAACAACAGCTGGATTTAACATAACAATCATTTCAATAGATAATTTAGGATTTTGGTGATGTTCCCACCTACATACGGAAGGCTATACAACATAAACAACCAACATCGGTGTGATCAAGATTGATATCAAGATGACTAAATGCCAACCAAAATTCATAAAATTCCATAAGAACTTGCAGTAGTTCCATCTGTTCAATACAATTTTATACACTTGAGGGATAATAGAGAACCTTAGTGCTAAGCAAAGGAAAGAAGTAAACCTGTCTTGTACCCTCAGATAAATAAGGGTTCCGGCCTGTAATTGGAAGAAGCAGATGCTTGAATTGACCAAATGAATCAACAGTTGGAATTTCAGCTTCTTGTGGTTGTGCCTTCACTGAAAAATATAGAGCATAGCTTAACAAATCATTGATGCATATCTAAATGGTACCAAACCCAGGAGAGCAGTTAGATAAGAGTGTGAACTTATAGGCAAACAATTGCATAATCTTGTGCATGCTAAACACAGAAATCTGTTCTGTTCATACCCCTTGTGACCTCCGTGACCCCCCTTGTGATGTAGACAAAGTACGCCACATGGTAATTGCGTATCATCATGAAACTACAACCAAAGTGTAAGTGATTACATATAAATGGTAAATAAATGAAACAGTTAATCCAGAAATAAAGAAATCAAACAGAAGAAGATATATCAATAGATTCAATACCACAACCACACGATTGAGAGGGAGCTTATAATAAGCTGCAAGTGGGCCACTCTACACAAATAAATGAGAGCAATTATCATATCAAAGTCATACAAAAACTCTATATGCAGAATTCTTAATTGGGAAAAAAAAGTGCAATAAAATTTTATACAAAAATAAGAAAGAGTCGAGAAGTAATCTGAGAGACAAGTTAAAACAAATATATTTTCTATGGATGCTAATTATTCTCCCTATCTCCAAATAGGTTGTCAAAAAATATTCTCTCTCACAACAAATAACTTTTCGGAACTGAAAGCACATAGAACTACAACAAAAAAATGACTCTTTGCAATAGATAGAAAGATTACTTGCTAATTTGAGAATTGCCGGGAGCAAACACAGTTGATGGGCCCTAATTTTAGGAAAATTTTGAGGGAGCAGAATCTAATTCACAAGAATCTACAGGAATGTTTTATCTACCTAAGGCAAAAACCATGAATCCAAAAGGTCATGGGAGGGGCAGGGAAATCATCTACCTCTGCTCATTAAACCATATAGCAAAATGGACTTAATTTGCATTCATATGAATGTAAATGAAGCAAAATTTCGGCCACTTACTGATTCACCACTGAGATTCATGTACGTTTGGGGTTTTGCAAGGAGAACAGGAATGCTGTTTACAAAACCTGAGGATCCAATAACGAAAATCAATCAAACTCCAACAAGCACGCTTATGCAAAATAATTAAACTTGAATCATAGATGCATGAACTACAGAAATTGCAAGTCAAGATGGATACAAGCCTTTTCCAAATATAGCTTTGCAGTGGACTGTGTCCATTGGAATCCCCAATGCCTTTCCAAATGCATCAATCATTTCAAATCCAGCCTATTCCAATTCCCATAAGAAAAGATATAAGGGATTAAACCGTTTGCTAAAAAAATCTAAACCACTGCAGTATAAAAGGCAAATCCTATACTGTACATTGTTCCTTGTTCCCTAGTATTTATCACCAGGATTTCCCAAGCCCACAAAGAGCCATGGCTTCGGTGAATTACTGCAAAAGTACCGCTGCGAGATTCTGCTAAGCATTTTTTATCATTTGATCAGCTCCACTGTTAATCTGTAATAAAGTATGTAACTCATATAAATCTTTCTTCTAGGACAGCATAAGTATATGCATATGGCAGGGTAAAGTAATCCACAAAAGTATGTAACTCATATAAATCTTTCTTCCAGGACAGCATAGATTGGCGCAAACCCAAATTATCCAGTTATTAAACTATATAAAATAAATCATATGCCAAAAAAAAAACTTGACACATTATCATCGTTCAAAATATATAAAGTTAATCATATAATTAATAAAACTAAATCTTTAGATAACTCAGAACCCAAACTTCACCAAACAAGACAGGGATTCCATTCAATCTGTTTCGAAAGCCAGTACAAAAAACTCTTAACAAATAATTAACCCACAAGGGCCACAATCAAATTGTAAAAACATATCAAATACTATAAATCTTTGAAAATCAAAAGACTAAAATGACAAAAACAAAAAAAAAATCCCTCAGAACCCAACTAATAAAATTAAATCTTTAGTTAACTCAGAACCCAAACTTCACCAAACAAGACAGGGATTCCATTCAATCTTTTTCGAAAGTCAGTACAAAAAACTCTAACAAATAATTAACCCACAAGGGCCACAATAAAATTGTAAAAAAAAATCAAATACTATAAATCTTTGAAAATCAAAAGACTAAAATCACAAAAACAAAAAAAAATCCCTCATTCTACCTGAGATTTCCAAGTTGCTTCAGAATCCTTCTTTAGTTTACTCGCCGTTGAATCATCCAGTTAAAAAATTAACACAAACCCAACAGATCCTTGGAGTTTTTGAAGAGCATCAAGTCCTCTCTTTTCATCATCTCTAGCAGTTATCACCACAGTGATTCCATGACAAGCTAACTGCCTGCAGATCTCAAATCCAATACCTTTGTTGGCCCCCATAACTACGGCATATCTGCAAAGCAAGAGTAAAATTTTTTAAACAACCATTGAAAAAGCGGAGGGCAGCTAGGGCTTCTTTTTGTTTTTAAAGAAACGTCTATTAATAGGCAAAAGACGGAGCTGTGTATATCAATGCACCGTTCGAGACATAAAAGTAAAAAATTGGAGCACTACTCCATTACATGAAGATTCAAGTCATTGAGCTTAATTGGGAAATCATCTCCATTACAAGAAAACTCAAGAAACGACCTAAGTTAGGAGATCACCTCCATTGCATGTGTCAAAGAAACAAAGTAGATGAAGAAATGCTCTACTTCAACCGTGGTCAAAGTAGAAGATTTCTACTTCTCCAGCAAAAGAATACCTAATACTAAGTCTTGAGGCTAAATCTTACCAACCAATGCAAATTCATAATGAAATTATGTGCTTCTCCAAATCGCCTAGACTCTTCAATCATATTATCCATCATAGCAAATGGTCAAGTCTCTTTAATCAAGATTAAGCCAGCCACATTTTCAAGCAAATGCTCAGAGATTCAGTCATCAGTTCACCAAGGCAGTGCACAAAGACAAGTAACTATTCCAAGGAATCCATTAGTGGAAGCCAATCCACAGAGCCGCCAAATTAAGTGGAGTAATTGATAACAAGCAAATCATCAACCATCGTAACAATGAAGTACATGAAACACACTTTAATCACACGAAAGATTACACACTAAAAAGCACACTTCATCAGTATATGGATTGGATTTAGTTTGCATCATTAAACAAACCAACATCCAAACAAACAGAATCCAGAGAGGTTAAATCCCACCAAAAATTATGAAGCATCAATCCAAACATAACCAATCAAGATTTCAGTTATCGCATTCAATCAAAGGAGCACACAAATTCGCCCACAACAAGCATTAAGTGAGAGTGTAGCATTGAAAATTCCCATTCAAAATCTGGAGTTTACAGAATCTGAAGTTTTAAATCCTTTGTTTCAAAATCAAAATTCGAAAATTCCTCATGAATTCCACTTCAATCAGGGGAGCTGTCGGCATCTCAGCACCTCCGATCATGCTTACCTCCAGTGTGGTACTTTTTGGAAGAAGTAAATGTAAGCCTGAGCCTCAATTTCGTGCAGCTGCTTCCCGCTGCTTCCAGCTGGATAGACAGCAAATCTTCTTCATCCGAATGTCCGCGGTCCAAGCAGCAAAGAAAGTATCCAAGATACAACAATTCATAGCAAATGAAAGCAGGGCCCCGATATTTGGGTAACCGAGGTCCATAGTTAAAAGGTTCAGCAAGAGAAAGTAAAAATTCCATGAACAGATTGCAGTGAACTGCCATGAAAAGCTCAATGAAAAATAAAAAATCTGGTGAGGCATAGCCCAGCCATGGTCCGCTGAGGCAGAGAACAAGAGGGAGAGCTCAGTGAAGATGTCGATGAGGAACGTCCTTGGAGGGCTCGGGTCTTCGTCGAGTCCGTTGAGGAAGCAAGTGAGCAATAGGAGGTTGAAGTTCTGAGCTTCCTCTGCCGCCACAAGGGAGAGCTCGGTGAAGATCTCGATGAGGATAGTCCTTGGAGAGCTCAGATTTTTGTGGAGTCCGTTGAAGAAGCGGGGGAACAATAATTTAGGGCTTGATGAAAGAAAACGGCCACATCCAATAACAGAGAAGAGAGAAAAAAAAGCAGCGGCTAGGGTTTGAGTTAGAACACATAACACAGTAATAGTGACCTGGACGTTTAAGCAGCCACGAATTCTTGTCATTATCCACGTCAACCGCGTGCCACTTCAGCACAGTGGCCATGTACCCAGCGAACGACGAAATTTGGGCAGTGGCTCTTAATAGGATATCTTCTAAGGGATATTCCCTTATTTTAGATAAGAGATTGATGATGAAGTTTGTAGAATGTACATTGAAAATGCAATGGGTGAAAGCCTATTTGAAATCTACCATACAAATAACGAAGGAATTTTGGGACAAATTGAGGTATATGCATGAGTATACTTGTATGAAAGTTTTTGTCTCAATTTTTTTAAGTTGTAAAATAGTAGATGTAAGGCATGTGATGGATCAATTTTTTGAAATTGAAAATTTGTTAAATAAGTTTAAACAACAAAATTTATACATGTATAAAACTATTATAGTTAAATTTACAATAGAAAAACTTCCTCATTCTTAGAAAGATTTCAAGAAATATTTGAAACATAAGAAGGAAGAAATGTCTCTTCAAAGTCTTGCTAAATCTCTTCATATAGAAGGTGAGTATTGTATACAAAAAAAAATAAGTTCCTTAAATGAAGCGTGAAAAGGTAGAGAAGGATAATTCCAACACGGCACACATGGTGGAAAATGGCAAAAAAATAAGTCTAAAAAAGGTAAATGACCATATCAAGGCAATGATAAATCTGACAAAAGGAGAAAGAAGAAGAAAAGAAGGTCATTACAAATATGAATGTCATTTGTTGAATAAAGAAGTGTGCATTTAAAAACTAAAATCGAAACTAGAATCAAATTCGTCACTCTTCAATTGGGCTCCGATTATCATAACCACAAAATCAGAACCGACAGTTTTGAAATAGGGAACAAATGGTTTCAGAATCATACTTATGTCTATATGAGAATAAGTTGCGGTTCCCAAACATAATTGGTGCCTAGTGTAACTAGTGGTCTTAGCACATTCGATTGTGTGTGCAAATTTGAAAAACTTTATTTCATGGGAATTATTTTTTTAGTTGTAGAGGTTGAATAGTGTAAATGTGTTAGGTACTCATTTAATATATAGGCAGTTATTGTGAGCTATTTAGAGGGGTAGAAATTACATAGTATTACTAGCAAAAGTTATATTTTAATTTTTTTGTGGGAGAGAAGGTGAGATTCTAATTTTCTTAAAGACTTAATTGATAATATTTAATTTTTATAGGGAAATCGTATAAATTTTAAAATTTTGGGGGGGCAATCGCACCCTTCGATACGCCCCTAACCTTGAAAAAATATTGGCCGGATAATACTATTATGTCCCACTATTATATGGCTCCTACATTAAGCAAGAACCATAGTGGCATTATAATATATATGATCTCATATTATTAGTAGTTAACCATTAATTAAGGTGAAGAATTGGCGATTATTAACCAGCCAATGATAAGATTAAAACAATGAAAATACCATCCAATGGAATATCATAAGTTAGAAAAATTGGTCAAAAAGTTATATTTCAAAAGTCAAGAAGCAGGCACACTATAAAAACTGTAGGATCAAATATTCTAAACAAACCCGCCAAATATATTTTGCTCCAAAAAAATTCAATCAGACATAAAAACTTATTTGATAACCCAAAAAAAACAACCATTTGTGTTAATTGTTTGTGAAAGGAAAAGATAATGTACTATACACAAACCGAGAAAGACAAATATGAGGCAAACCAAGGAAGACAAATATGAGGCAAGAACGAAGCAATCAAAATTAAATTCAAGAAACAAAGTCGTATGGCTTTTCAAAGCTAGAGATGCAACAAAGCAACTTGATTTTGGCATAGCTAATTTTTTTCATTTTTTGTGTAGAGAAATTCACTAACCTTACACCTATTTATAGTGTAAGAAACCTATCTAAACTAATTTGAATTTGACACAAAATCCTTCTGTAACTCTATTTTCTAATATAAAACAATAACCAATTAAAGATACAAATCCTATTAGAAAATTAAGATTTATTTTAATCATACATTTTCCTCCTTAAATTAAATCTCCATGATTGATCATGCCCAAAATGTTCTTCAATTTCACGAATGTTTCTATCTTCAATGCTTTCATGAAAATGTCCACCTCTTGATCTTCAGATTTGCAATAATCAATTGCATTCTCGTTGTCTCGAACTAGTTCACAAATAAAGTGAAACTTGATACCAATATGTTTGCTTCTTCTATGAAACACTAGAATTTTTGTCAATTTAATAGCTGATTTGCTATCATAAAATACTGTAGTCAGACCATTCTATTTACGTTGAAGAAAGCTAAGTATTCTTCTTTACCACAATGTTTGTGCAGCATTGTTAGCTACTATAATAAGTTCTGTCTCTGCTGTAAATAATGCAACCACTTATTATTTTTTTGAACTCTAAGAAAATACACTAGACTTAGTTAAAAATGCATACTCAAAAGTACTCTTTCTTTGATCTGTCACCAGCTAAATCACTAGTTGTGAATCCAAAAAGTTCAATAGAATCACCACCTGAATGAAGAATGCCATCTCTCTAAATACCTTTAACATATCTCAAAATCCACATTGTTGCCATTAAATGTGATTGACGTGAATTCTCTAGAAACTTGATAATTAAACCAACGCTGAAAGTGAATTCACGTCAATCCTTTAATTAGCAAGTTTACAATAACATTTGAGATATTTAAATTTTACAATACCATAGAGAATATGAGGACTTGCAAACTTGCTAATTTACAATACCATTCAAAAAGTAGACCTAACATCCATTTGATAAATCCTTTAATTATTTTGTGTAGATAAAAAAATTTTCAAATGGATAATGCCAAGTCTAGCAATAGGAGCAAATACCTCAAAATATACAATGCCAAACTTTTGCTTGTAGCATTTAGCAATTAGTCTTGCTTTGTATCTCCCTACTTCTCCATTAAGTTTATATTTTATCTTGTAAACCTACTACACTCCAATTGCATTTTTTCCACGTAAAAGATATGTAAGCTCTTAAATATCATTCTTTTCAATGGTATGAATTTCTTCATCTATTGCTTTCATCCAACAATCATCACGAGCAGAATCCTTAAAATCAACTATCTTACAATCCAAAAATAAGGCAAAATTTACAATATCCTTATTAGATAAATCATTAGTATCATCACCTATAACATAATCCTACAATCGAGCCGGTAATTATCATTGTTGTTGTGGTCGACTAGATTGTACAGGAGTTCTTTGCACACTTGAAAACGGAGGATTACGAGGTGGTTGTTCCACTTGTTCTGTATGCTATCTATTTTCTTATTCTTCAATTAATGAAGGTAATGTTAGCTGACCAATTGATATTATTGGATCTTTATAAGACTGATCCCAAACTTCATGTTCATCAAAAGTGACATCTCTACTCATAATTACCTTCCTTGTATCAAAACTGAATAACATATAGCCTTTTATCTATAGACTATAGCTACCAAAGATGCACTCATCTACCTTATCATCCAACATCTTTTTCATGACATCTGGATTATGAGAATATGTAAAACAACCAAATATCTTTAAGTGACTAATATTTGGTTTCTTACCAGACCAAATATCATATGGAGTTATCTCACGATTACACCTCATACCACATCTATTCAAAATATAAACAACACAAGAAGTCATTACATTCCAAAATCCCTTAGGCATATTTTTGGCACCATCACGGACCTCACCAAATCCATCATTATTCTATTTTTTCTCTTCCTCACACCACTTTATTGAGGAGTGTGAAAGATCAAGGTTAGATATGAGGTATTCTAGCGAGTTGGAACACTAGGTGTGACACCAATAAAAAAAGCGATAATGGACAATATTAAAACTACGAAAAATAAAGAGACAGGAGGTTGGTAACGCAGTTCAGCAATTGCCTAAGTCTGCGGGGCCACGCCTAGAAAACAATCCACTAAGTTCATAAAGTTACAAGACACTCGGTCTAACACAAAGTAAGACTCCCCCTTATCTTTGTCGGCGCCTCTAACTAACTTCACACGTGAACCTGATTGTGCGAACTCCCCTCGACTTGTGCGATTCTTCCCAATATCTTAAGAGACAAGACCCCCTTGTCAATGGCGACTCCTCCCGGAATTCGTGTTATGGCAAGATCCCCTTGCCCACGTTTGAACTCCTGAGTTCCAAAGCAGCCTCCTCCCGAGACTGAGATTCAACCAAGAATACAAGAATTGCACCTTCAATAATGTTGCATTAAGATGCTTCAGCCAACACACTTAAACAAAGACCTCCAACAAAGAAGTGTGTTCACCGAAAGAATAATGAAAACTCCACACAAGAAAACCGTGTGGTTGGAAAGATCATACAGAGAGCACAAAATCTTTCTATGTTTATCTCCAAGATTATTTTCATATAAATCCCATAGGAAGATGGAAATCATGTGCCTTCCATGCTTATCTTTTCCAAAGATAAACTTCCAATGATAATTACCAAAAATACCAAGATAAGCACCATAATTATCAAGATAGCATTAATCTCCAAATCAATCTTGCTTGCATAGATTGATTTAATTGATTCATGCAACCAATAATATCTTTCCTTAATTGCCAAAAAATAAATGCCAACTAATAAATAATGCCAACTCATCTTGCACATTAACAATCTCCCCCTTTGGAATTTTCGGCAAAATCCAAACTCCCCCTGTATGCTGAACAGAAGTTGACTGAAACCCCCCATCAACAGGAACTTAGATAAGAAACATCGCTGCACAAGACATTGTGCATGACACAGCAAAAGACACCAAGTTCCCTAAGAAACATCACTGCACAAGATATTGTGCATGACACAGCAAAAGACACTAAGTTCCCAGCACACAAATGTTTGAGGGAATACAAAACAAAAAGACAAAAGGGCATAAATCAACAATAGAACCATAAGAAATTGTCTTAATCAATCACCAAAGAAAAATTATCAGAGTAATCAATCGGAATCCTCCGTATCATATAGCACAAGACCAACAGAGTCTGCTAGTAATTGAACACCAGCAGCTGCTTCTGGAACACTTTCATCTTTACCGGCATCATACCTACCAAATTGGGTATGATCACCTTTTAGCAGCTTGTAACTGATTCTGATTTCTTCATTGTCAGTTTCCAAAATCTCCCTAGCCTTAATCACACTTCATTGTGAGGACAGAATACCATATATTAGGCATGGAAAGGGATAGGCTATGCGCTCATTCTTGCAATCTGTGTGCTTCACAATTTGATCAAATAAAAACTGTCTAATATCAAAATCAATAAAATTGCCAATTTTGAACAACAAAGTGGCCATTGATTTGTTCACTCTAGTACCATGAGATGTTGGTAGCCAATTTCTCATTGCAATTTTATGCATAATTGCATATTTTACAGATAGTTAGGATGCAGGAAAGTATTTCCCCCTTGGCCATACCCGTCTAACACCTCCTGTGACATCAGTGATTATTTTGCTGTAATCAGGGCTGAACTCCTCAACGTTAGCCCAATGACTGCCTAGATGAGTGTTTATGACATCCAGAGAAAAATCAAATGCATGACCTCTCACATATACATGCCCTCCATCGGGATGTTCAAAATCCTTCATAGTAGAGTCCAAATTGCAATAGAACTCTTGTACAACTCTCTGTACATAGGGCTTTATTCCTTTAATTGTCCTTCCTAAACCTTGGCTAATTAACTGATCAAAAAGTTTTTGGCAATCTTTAAAGTCCCGTTCATGAATATTCCTTTCACTCCAAATATTTCTTCTAGACACTCTACTCCATAAGCCAACATTATATTCAGAATTAAAATCATCTAAATTCACATAAAAGTCTGATGAATTACTTGCAGTGGCAGGAGGCTTGCCCTTTGACATCGATTTTGAGTGAGTGACTCGATGAGATTCAGAGGTTGGATTTTCTCTCTGTCGCTTTGCCTTAGGAGACTTAATTGGTTCTGAATCAGA
This sequence comes from Ophiorrhiza pumila, assembly GCA_016586305.1. Classification (NCBI taxonomy): domain Eukaryota; kingdom Viridiplantae; phylum Streptophyta; class Magnoliopsida; order Gentianales; family Rubiaceae; genus Ophiorrhiza; species Ophiorrhiza pumila. Next base: position 38,145,082 of record BLIW01000006.1, read on the forward strand.
CAGATCCTGAACATTATCATAAAAGGGAACATTGTCTCTGACATCTCCTTCTTTAGCCCAAGCATCATCCGATGAATTTTCATCCACAACACGAAACCTTTTTCTTGTGAGCTCTATGATAACCTTAGAGGCATTAGGTGCTTTAGGAGGTACAACACTTGTCTTGTATAGACCATCACTTGCTTGTCCAAATCTTGTTCTCACTCCTGAAGGATCTACTGATTGAATAAGAGTGGCCATCTCAGCTTTTGAAGACAATTCACTCTCAGATCTGAAGTTTTCTCCTGTGATTGAGAAGAACTACCACATTCATTCGACGAAACTGGAGAGGCAAGTGTGACGACGACATGAACTTCATCATCATCCATAGTTTCTACAACCTTTCTAACCCGATATAATGACCTTGACTGAGACATATATGAGATTTGAGGGCACTTGACTTGATTGAACTTTTAAAACATTGATTATGTTCAAGATAGTGAGAACGGCTGAGATATGTTCAACGCTTTGAGAAGAAGACTCCCAAAAGATCACAGACCCTTGGAATAGTTGAGAGAAGGAAAGTGACCAAAATAAGTGCAGTCAGAAATTGCGTGAAAGAGACCAACTCTTCAATTCCTTAATATCAGCTAAGAATCTCCAAAACACTCACTTGAAGAGCTGAAGATCAGAATTCACAAAAACAAAATTCAAAGCTACAAATCAGCCTAAAGAAATGAGGCGGGAAATCAGAACAGACAAAAAGACAGCTATTCTACCATTTTTGTTTTTCATATATATATATATATATATATATATATTACTGTAAATAAAAATAAAATAAAAAAACTTACAACACTGAATAACCTCTTAACATGACACAAAGGCCTAGAGCAGACCTTAATTATTCAAACCTTGCTCAATCCAAAGCTTTGGTGAAAATATCAGCAATTTGTTTTTCTGTCATCATATGTTCCAAAGCAATAGTTTTATCTTCCACAAGAGATCTAATAAAATGATGTCGAATATCAATGTGCTTTGTCCGAGCATGCTGAACAGGATTCTTAAAAATATTGATAGCACTCATATTATCACAGTAGAGTGTCATGACATCCTGTGTGACACCATAGTCTTTCAGCATTTGCTTCATTCAAAGAAGCTGAGTACAACAACTACCAGCTTCATTATATTCTGCCTCAGTAGTAGACAGAGAAATAGAGTTTTGCTTCTTGCTGAACCATGACACCAAATTGTTTCTCAAATAGAAATATCCACCAGAAGTGTTTTTTCGATCATCTGAACTTCTAACCCAGTCAGCGCCACAATAACTAACTAAATTGTTGTTTGTATCAAATGAATACTAGATCCCATAGTCAGTTGTCCCGCAAATATACTTGAGAATTCGCTTTACTGACACCAAGTGTGACTCTTGAGGATTTGTTTGAAATCGAGCACATAAACCAACACTGTAGCAGATATCTAGGCGACTAGAAGTTAGATATAAGAGACTACCAATCATACTTTTGTATAGACTCGCATCAATAGAAGTCTCTTTCTCATCTTTAGATATCTTCTCATGAGTTCCCATAGGTGTTCTCATTGGACGATTATTCTCGAATTCAAACTTCTTCAGCAAATTCTTGGCATACTTGCTTTGACAAATGAAAATACCATCATTGTGTTGCTGAATTTGAAGTCCAAGAAAGTAATTAAGCTCACCAACCATACTCATCTCAAATTCTTCGGTCATTTAAGCAACAAATTCATCCACCATTGCCTGTGACACTAAGCCAAACATTATGTCATCAACATATATTTGAGCAAGCAAAAACTGACCTTTAACACGGCGAATGAAAAGGGTTTTATCTACTCCCCCTCGCTCATATCCCTTTGTCAATAAATACCGCGTTAGCCTTTCATACCACGCCCGAGGAGCTTGTTTAAACCCATGTAATGCCTTTTTCAGCTTGTAGATAAACTTGGGATGATGAGGATCTTCAAAACCCTTTGGTTGAGCAACATACACTTCCTCATTAAGAAAACCATTGAGGAAAGCACTTTTCACGTCCATTTGATATAAATTGAATCGCAAAACACATGCAATTGCTAACAATAGACGAATGGACTCAAGTCGAGCTACAGGTGCGAATGTCTCATCAAAGTCAACACCTTCTATTTGGGTAAATCGCTGGGCAACTAACCAAGCCTTGTTGCGAGTGATATTCCCATGCTTATCACTCTTGTTCTTGTATATCCACTTTGTGCCAATGACATTCACATTAAGGGGACATGGAACTAGATCCTAAACTTGATTCCGAGTGAATTGACCAAGTTTTTCTTGCATAGCACCTATCCAATACTCATCTAGTAAGGCTTCTTTCACATTCTTAGGCTCAATAGATGAAGTGAAGTATACCATTTGAATCATATCTCTATAGTTTACTCTTGACTTTTCTCTTGTTCGAACACCATCAGCCAGATTCCCAATAACTTTATCAGTAGGATGATTCTTCTAAACACGAGTGGATGGTTGCCTACGAGGTGAGATGACATCTTCCACATTATCAACCTCTGCACTCTAATCAGTGACACCACTTGTGACACTGGTCGAAACACTGCCAGGAACACTGGAGCTTACTTCATGTAGGGATTCTGTAATATCGTCATTAGAACTATCAGCAACTTCCAGATAGTCATCAACCTGAACATTCACTGATTCTATGACAGTTCAAGTTCTTTTGTTGTAGACTCGACAAGCTCGACTATTGACAGCATATCCAAGAAAAATAGCTTCATCACTTTTACGATCGAGCTTCCCTTTATATTCCTATCATTCAACACATAACAAGTGCTACCAAAAGGATGGAAATAGTTAACAGTTGGAGTTCTACATTTCTATATTTCATAGGGCTTCATTTCAGTCCCTCCACGATGATATACATGATTTATAGTGTAACATGCTGTATTCATAGCTTCAGCCTAGAATTTCTGTGGAATGTTCTTTTCGTGTAACATGACACGTGACATCTCCGCTATAGTTCGATTCTTTGTTTCCACAACTCCGTTTTGCTGAGTAGTTTTAGGTGCAGAGAACTCATGAGCTATTCCATGCTGATTACAGAAATTTGAGAAATCTGAGTTTTCAAACTCTCTTCCATGATCACTTCGAATACAAATAATCATCACAATGGTACAACCCTTCTCTCGTTGAAGACGACTACACAATGACTTGAAGGTATTAAATGTGTCGAATTTTTTTGGAAGAAATTCCACCCATGTATATCGAGAAAAGTCATCAACAGTTACATACGCATATCGTTTTCCTCCAAAACTCTCTATGGGTATAGAACCCATTAAATCCATATGCAGCAGTTTAAGCACACGAGTTGTTCCTGGTGTCTGAGACTTGGGATGACACCTTTGTTTGCTTTCCAATCTGACAAGGTCCACACACCCTATCGTCATCAAACTTCAATATGGGAATCCCACGGACAACTCCCTTAGAGACAATTTTCTGTAGCATCCTTATATTTACATGACCCAATTTACTATGCCATAGGATAGAATCTTCCATGTTTGATCGAAGACATGTAGATGAGGCAGAGATGAGATAACAATTGTCTGAAGATCTTACTCATTCCATGATGCACATGTTGTTATGATCAACTACCTTGCACTTTCCCTTAGTGAAGTTCACATTTAGGTCTTGATCACACAAATGACTAATGCTGATCAAATTCACCTTCAGACCATTTACCAGAAGAACATTCTCCAGTTTTGGTAACCATGACATATCTAGAGTACCTTTTCCAACAACTCGAGCTGTGACACCATTTCTAAATGTTACTTTTCCCATACTTCCGGATACAATATTCTTCAGAAACTTCTCATCACTAGTCATATGTCTGGAACACCCACTGTCAAAGTACCACTCATCAGTTGTGGCGGCTTTTAGTGAGGTATATGTGAAGTTGCACCTCAAATTGGGCTTCATTACCCAATTCTGTTGTGGATCCCTGTGAAAAGAAGACTTTCTAGCAGTACCTTGTCTCAAATCAGCAAGATAAATGAAGCATCTAGGACGAATATGACCACGACGATTGCAATAATGGCAAATGGGAATAAATATGTTACCTTTGCCTCTAGAAGCATGATAAGAATAATGAGGATTTGACTTTATCACGTTCTTTGTAGTATTCACAGCAACTTGCTTCACTTTGAAATTATCTACTGATAATGACACTGGTTGTAACACGAAGCTTTCTCCTTTATACCCCAGTCCAGAGTGATCACCACTAGATTGAATGGTTTTACGAATTTCATCCAACTTGGAAGAACCTGAATTTAACATTTTGACACTTTTCTTTATGTGATTTAGCTCGTTGGTCGGAGTCTTCACTTCCTTTTGACATACTCTCAGTTTGGTTTCCAAATTTGTATTAGAATTTTGAAGATTGAGCCTTTCATTTTGTAGATCTCCAACTTGAGTATGAAGTCGCTGATTTACTTTCAAAAGTTTAGTCCACTTATCATAAAGATTCTTGTATTCAACTAGAATATCTTCTTAGGTGACACAATCTTCATCTTCATCTCTATATGCCGACATATTTCTAATGACACCTTGTGTAACATCCTTTTTCCCATCATGATCTGATTGTTCAGTGTTCGAAGTAAGAGCCACGTGATTATTCTGAAAATCCTCTTCTTTATCTGAATCATCTTCACTCCAGGTTGTGTTGAGAGAATTCCTCTTCTTTCTCAATGTATTTGCACAATTTTCCTAAACATGCCCAAAATCATCATATTCTCTACACTTAATTCCTCTATTCTTGAATGACTGATCAGATGTGTGATTTTCTTCCCTGGACTTTTTATTACTTGCTAACTCATTCTTGGTGTTGCTGACACTGTCTTTGACACCCTGATTATTTCTGCCAAATCTCTTCATGACTCTGCCGAGATTCTTAAATATCAATGCAAGAGAGTCCTCAAGGTCATCTTCATCAGGATTAACTGATTTCTGCATTTTTGCTTTTAAGGCAATCCCTTTGACTTTCTTTGCTTCCAAGTCTACTCCAAGATTTATCTCAAATGTGCTAAGTGATCCCATCAGTTTTTCTAGCTTCATCTTTGAGACATCTTTTGCTTCTTCAATGGCAGTAATTTTATAAGCAAAACATTGAGGCAAAGATCATAGAGTTTTCCTCACAAGTTTTTCTTTAGAAAAACTTTCACCAAGGGCAAACGCCTCATTTTCAATATCACAGAGTTTGGCATTGAATTCAGCAATACTCTCATCTTCAAACATCCTTAAGTTCTCAAATCTTGTAGTTAGTATCTGCATCTTTGATAACTTTACGGCTGTTGTCTTTTCATATGTAGTTTGAATAATTTTCCATGGTTTCTTGGCTGACACACACGTAGAAATAAGTCTAAATTGAGCAGAATCAATGCCGTTGAAAATAGCATTAAGAGCCTTTGAATTGCTGTTTGCTAAGGCATCTTCAGTAGCAGACCAACTTTCTCCTGGCTTGAGAGAATCAACACCATCTGTGTCGGTAGTCACTGGGGTGTTCCCTCCTGTCAGAATTGATTTCCAAGCTTTCTCATCATTCTAGCCTTCTAATAAGCATAATTGTTGCCATCCAATAAAGGTGGACGCATTGTTGAACCTCCTTCCTTCATAGAGTCCATCGCACAAAAAAAACCAAGATCAATTCCTGCGGATCTCGCCTAAGAAACAAAGACGACCCTCTCTGATACCAATTGAAATATCAAGGTTAGATACGCGGTGTTCTAGTGAGTTGGAACACTAGGTGTGGCACCGATAACAAAAGCGGTAATGGACAATATTAAAACTGTGAAAAATAAAGAGACAGGAGGTTGGTAACGCAGTTCGGCAATTGCCTACGTTTGCGGGGCCACGCCCAGAAAACAATCCACTAAGTTCACAAAGTTACAAGACACTCGGTCTAACACAAAGTTCCCCTCCACTTGTGCGATTATTCCCAGAATCTTAAGAGACAAGATCCCCTCGTCAATGGCAACTCCTCTTGGAATCCGTGTTATGGCAAGATCCCCTTGCTCACGTTTAAACTCCTCTCGAGTTCCAAAGCAGCCTCCTCCCAAGATTGAGATTCAACCAAGAATACAAGGATTGCACCTTCAATAATGTTACATTGACATGCTTCAGCCAACACACTTAAACAAAGACCTCCAACAAAGAAGTGTGTTCACAGTCTTACAAAGACCGAAAGAATAATGAAAACTTCACACAAGAAAACCGTGTGGCTGAAAAGATCATATAGAGAGCACAAAATCTTTCTATGTTTATCTCCAAGATTATTTCCATGTAAATCCCATAGGAAGATGGAAACCATGTGCCTTCTATGCTTATCTTTTCCAAGATAAACTTCCAATGATAATTACCAAAAATACAAAAATAAGCACCATAATTACCAAGATAGCATTAATCTCCAAATCAATCTTCTTTGCATAGATTGATTTAATTGATTCCTACAATCAATAAGATCTTTCCTTAATTGTCAAAAAATAAATGCCAACTCATCTTGCTCATTAACAGAGTGTACCTAACTGTCATCTAGTGTTAATATCATGAGTTATCAAGAATTCATTACACACTATACATTTTATGCTTCTTCAGTTCTCAAAGTCTTGATATAGCACCTACTCTGTTCGTCCACATACATCTTGAATATCTTGAAAACGCTACAAGCATCAGATTTATTTTTGAGAAAATAAACTCATGCTTTCCTACTAAATCTTCAATCTGGATGCCATATGAGGCTGGCAAATATTTAGCCTAATGATTTTTATTTTTTGTATAGAGAAAATCACTAACCTTGCACCCATTTATAGTATAAGAAACCTATTTTTGGTCATTAATGATACATTCTAACCTACTACTAACCTATCTAGGACTTGATCCAATTGGAGGGAGAGAACTCACCTCAGAAAGTAGAAGGGTGCATAGCATCACTCCTAAAGTTTCTCAAGTAGGCCATGAGATTTGATCCTATAACCTACCTCAGTCAAGTCTTAAGATTTGTCCTAGTGGCCAACTTGGTAACTCCAAGTTGGTTATAAGAAACCTATCTAAACCAATTAAGATTTGACAAAAAATTCTTCTCTAACTTTATTTTCTAATCCAAAATAATAACTAATTAATGATACAAATGCTATTAGAAAATTAAGATTTAGCGTAATCCTACAAAAACGGACTAATACTAGATATTAGAATCAACTAGATCAACTTTCATCTAATTAAAAGATAACACCAGCAAAACATAAATGGTAAGACACAATATTCACAAAACAACATTAGAATAACAACTAGTTTCCATTCATTCATCTACCATTGAGATTTGCTTTCTTGAAGAATTACTTAAAAGTTCTTCATTAGCATTTTTTATAGGAACAATTATGTCAATTGTTCCTTAATTTAGGGGTCAATTTCAAATTTATTCTTTAACTTTAAAATGTTCTATTTCAGTTCCTCATCTTTTATTTTTAGTTTAAAATCGTCCTTGGTCCATTTTTTGTCCATGTGTAGACAGATTAAATCTCTCACGTACGTAGCACATGATAAAAAAAAGTTGAAGGCAAGGAACAATAACCATGTAATAAGTAAAACATACCATGAAATAAATAAATGATAAACAAAATTGATTCATCTTGCCCTTCGATTTGTCATGTGACACATGGACGGAAGGAGTTTGATTTGGTAGGGGAGGTGGCGGTAACCACCGTCTCCCTTTAAGGCTGAAACTGGTTACGAGTTAAGGTTGAGAGTGAATAGAGAGAGATAAAGTTATTTTGTCACCCTCAATAATAAATACATTAAAGTTGCGTCTACTTAATAATTATGACATGAGATGCGCCCTTAATACATATTAAACACTGCAGGAATTGGATGGACAACAATGGATCAAAAAGTTGTAGTTAAAATAGATTTATGAATACATGCTATATATTAGTACTCCAGCTTATCCTAAATAAATGACATTTTAGATGTTATTTTGCTTTGTAAAATAAATGTCGTTTGACCATAATAAGAAATTTACTTACAATTTTATCCTTACTTTATGTGATGAGAAACAAAAATTTTATTGGCTTACCCAACAAGAATTTGTTACTCATTATTGATGTTGATAAATATTAATTAGAGATTTTAAGTTATTTTAAAATATTCCTTAATAAGTGTGAAAATCTCTCAAATGATAGTTATATTGAATCAGAGGGACTAATAAAATAGGTTTAATATTTAGTGGATAAAGGAGGATGAATGGTAGACCCAATTGTACTAATAGCCTCAAAAATTAGGTTACTCATAAAAGTTACAGATCCAAATGTTTTGGGGAACAAAATATAAATCTAAATGTTTGAGGAGGGGAGGGAAAACATTTATATTTTTCTTAAAAAATTTAAAAATCTTTCTTATCATTAAAAATTTTTAGGGTTAATAGAATTTTACCCTATGAAAGCTTATTTTTGATCACTTTTCCCCAATTAAATATTTTTATAATATCTTTACACCCATAAGAATATTACGTTAATGAATTTAACGGAATAAAAGTTAATGTGGCCAATTTTTTGAATGAAAAAACATGTCGTAACCATTAAAATATATGAGTAATTTCACTTTTATATAATTTTAATTATACTAAAACGCTACATACTTCATATAATTGTTCCTTATTTAAATATGGTTTATCTCTTCAACCAAAAAAACACGTAGTCAAGTTTATCTCTTCAAGAACAAAATTTCGTATTCAGTTTTAACAAGGAAATATTTTAAATAAATCTTCCTAGCAGAGCAAATTATTAGATAAAAAAATATCAAAATCCTTAAATATAGATATCATACTTAATTATTTTTGTCCAATAAATTTTTAAGAAATTTATAAAATTCGCAAAATATCAAAATCCCTGAATATGGATATCATACTTTATTATTTTTTATTGGTAATTGTATCCAATAATTTATTAAGAAATTTGGAGAGTTTAGCAACTTTAAATATATATATATATATAATATTTGGATTTTAAATATATATATATAACACCAAAAATTATGTTTTATTTCTCGTGTTTATATATCAATTGCCAATAAAGAGCAGAGTTCCATAACAAGACACTTGCGAAAATAAAATCCAAACAGTAAATCAATAAAAAATTTTAAAATAAAACTATTAAATTATTAATTTCAGGGAGATGGTGAATTTTTCTTCTCACTTTTCTAACAGAAAAAAAAATACCAAAGTTTCGTAATATTTAGATTTCTTGAACTAGAAAAGCGTAATATAGTTTATATAAACATAATTTAAGGATACATTTGTTTGCACAAGAAATTTATCAAACAGTGTTAGTATGTGGTATATTTGACTAAAAGTCAATCATGTAAAGTTATAAAAAAAATTTTCATATGGCAAAGTGATCAAAGATAAGCTTTTTATGGGGGTAAAATGCTATTAACCCAAATTTTTAAAAATCTTGGCCGCCCTCCCCTAAAATGCCTGTTGGATAAAAGTGAAAAGTGTGTGAAATCTAAAGTTTAAGATTTGAATGTAATAAGTTATTGAATTCATTAATTATATTTGTTTGATAATCTAACTTAATTTCACATTTGAAAGCATAATATGTGAAATGTGAGTGTATATATATGTGTAATATAAAAAAATGTGTATAGTGTATAGAAATGAGTGTACTATTTATAAATATATATATTTCATGAAATTATGTATAGTATATAAAAATATATATAATATGTGCAAATAAAAAATGTATGAAGATGGACGTCACATGTGTGAAAATGTGTATACTGCAAAAATATGTTTAGTCTATAAAATAAATGTATTATGCAAAATTTATGTAATACATATAAAAATATTTAGTGTGTGAAAATTGTGTAGCATGGACAAATATATATAATATGTGTAAATATGTGTAATGCATGAAAATATGTAAAATATGAGTAAATATATGTAATGCATGAAAGTTTGTGAAATATTTATAAATATGTCTAATTTTTAAAAACATATGTAGTGTGTGTATTTAATATGTAAAAATATTTGTAGTATATGTAAATAGGTATAGTGTATAAAAATATGTATAGTGTCAGAAAATATATCTAATTATATAAAATATATATAGCTGTGAAAATATGTATAATGTGTTAAATGAAAAAAATTCAAAATGTGTTAATTATGTCATTGAAAACTATTATAAAACTCTACATTTCACTATACTCTCAAATTAAGTATTAAGTCCGATTTAATCATTTAAAATTCTATATTATTGCATACCTTTTCAAATCATTTTAATCTATTAAAATTTGCTATGTATATCATACTTGAATGGGTAAATAGCCCGAATAGTCCCTCAAGTTGGGAGTAAGTATCATTTTGGTCTCCAATTTTGAAAAAGTTATATTTTGATCCCTCAACTTAGATTTTGTTGCACAAATAGTCCTCAACTTATTTTTTACTCATTTAATAAGTAACGCTATTAGTCATGTGACACAAAACGACATTGTCTTGAATGCTGAGCGTTGTCACCTGACAAACGACGTTACTTGTTAGATTAATGAAAAATGAGTTGAGTACCATTATTGTGAAAACAATTCAAGTTCACATTCCAAAATGTAACATTTTCATTATTGAGAATTAAAACAATATTTACCTACAAATTGAGGGATTATTGAGATCATTTACCCTATCTAAATTTTATTATCAAACATACCCTTACTATGTACACTTAGGAAACTTGCATCTTATATTAATTCAGTGGATAGGGAATTGAAGGAATCATAATGTTGGGGGTTTTTCAACTCCAAGCCTCATTGGTTGATACCCAGAATGTTTTGCCTTTATTTCTTGATAATTTTAAATTTTTTTCCCTCCAAATAAATTTCATTTTAACTTTTGAATATCTCCAAACTTCATGACCTATAACAGCACACAAGAACATGCATAAACAAATCAAAACAATTCAAACATTAGCGGATCTTGGGGGCGAGTAGGTGCGGGTGCTCCCCTCCCCCCTCCTCTCTCCCAAAAGTAAGGGTTGATACCCTTATCCCCATCGGTAATCTTGTCCACTCTACCACCCACATCGTTGAAAAAATCGATGAAAACATAACATATCTTTACATTTGAACTATAGTGTTTTATGGTGGTATTTCACTATAGGTGGTAGAGATAGAATAGGAAGTGGGTATTAGGGATTAACTTATAATTGATTATATGGTTGGGATTTAGAAGAGAAAATGTGGTCCCCTCTTTTTGATCTTTTAATCAGTAGAGTCCAAGTCAAATTGATTATTTTCACTTGACTTATCATAAAATAAAGAAGGTAAAATTTAATTTGATTTGATAGCTTGCCTTATTGTAAAAAATATTTAAAAATTATCCACCAAATTTAGAAAAAACTAGACAACTAAACAAGGTTTTCAAGCAGAGAAATTCATATGCTCATAAGTTAAATTTTAATTGTTTCTGACAAAATTGGAAATTTTGAATATATTGAAACATTAAATTAAATGTATTCTCTAAATTTTTTTATGACAATTTTAGTATACATGGAGAATAAGAATAAAATGAATAAAGTTTTCAAGATTTATGATAGTTGTAGACTTATATGACACATCTGTTTTCTTTTATGTTCAAATATTAATAATTAAGTGATTTATTAGTAGATGGTATATGTATATATTTATATTTTCATTATTATTGTTGTCAATTGATTGATACTTTATTAGTTATATATATTTATTTATTTAATAAAAAATTAATTTATACTAGTTATATATAAGCACCCCTCAATTCTGATTCTGGTACTGTCACTGAATTCAAAACCAATCAAAACTTTAAGTATATATGCCTATAATCTACATTTGGATTTTTGAACACTTAAATTGTTTTAAAGGAGTCATGCCAAATTTGAATTTTCCAAATTCGGGTAAATTACTTTAATCGTCCCTAAATTTTGGGGTTAATTTCATTTTTGTCTCTAGTCTTTAAAAGCTTTCATTTTCGTCCCTCACTTTACATTTTTTGGTTTTCAATAGTCTTTTATTTACTTTTTATATATGTTAGAAAAATTCAATTCCGATAATCATTGAACAAAAGTGAAATGAACCCCAGCTCAAGGACAATTGAAATAATTTACCATTCTAAATTCCTTGCCTTGCTTTTGAAGTTATTTAATGATCATTAGATTTTCTATATCAATCTATCACTGTTATACACACAGCTTGCCATAAGTTTTGAACCCTGTCATGCGTTGACTTTGCAATACTGAAGACGGCGTCTGATTGACAATTCATAGTCCGCCATGGCCTGTCGGCCCTATCCGCTTCTTTGAGCTAAACAGGAAGTAAAAAAACTTTTGAGCCAATATGAGCTTTTTTCTCATAAATGAGAGAAAAGTAATGAATTTTTCACCTAAAAAAAATGAATAAAAAAAACTTTTGAGCCAATATTAGCTTTTTTTCTCATAAATGAGAGAAAGGAAATGAATTTTTCACCTAAAAAAAGGAAAAAAAAGTCTGCCAAACACGAAATTGTTCACCAAAATAAAAGAAAGCTAAAAATACCCATGTCCAAAAAAAATCGTGTCATTGAAGTTACTCACTTTCTTCGTCTGCAAGTAGTAAAGCTCGGCATAAAATCATAGACTACAATATACTAATAGTAACAAGTATTTTAACTAATATGAAAAGTGACTAATATTTTTAAGTCCTCTTGCTCAGAGAAACTTAGGAGAATTTCTAAATATGATCTTACTTATATTTTTAGCCTCTACTACAAGAATAACATGAATTAGTATTTACTTGCTAGGATAGTTCTTTCTTCTTTAGAAATAGGAGCTATTAGGATTTTTCTTGTTTTCGAATTGAGTTTCGAAAAAAGAATTTACTTTCCTTAATTGGAGATGTCTCTTGCTACGTAATTTAATTAAAAATTGGGAATAAGTAGGTTTTTTTAATTCTAGTAGGAAATTAAGTACTAAATTTGAGGAAACTATATTTTCTATATTTATAACATGAATCTTGTTGAAGTTTAGATTTGTCTCTTAACTATCTATAAATAAAAATAGAGATTTTCTTTTAGTATAGAAATTTCATGGAAAATCTTAAGAAGTTCTAGAAGGAGACTTTTAAAGAAACAATGTAGGGTACAATTTGTGAGACAACTTAGTTGTTTTAAGGATTTGGATTGAAATAAACTAAGTACTTCTTATAATCTTCAATAACTCCGTTTGGATGGAGTATTTTTTGATTTTATTATGAAATTTTTTTTCTTGGGATTTGTTATGAGAAAGGAATGTTTTGGGAGTGTTTGGATTAATAATTTTGTTTTGTTGGGATTTATACGAGAGATTATTTTATTGATAAAAAGTTTGAAATTAATATTTTATTAGTTTGTTTTGGTGGGAATTATGTTAGAAAGAGTTGTTTATTATTAAAATTTAAAATTTAAAATTCAAATTTCATATTTTATTTATAAAAAATTCTGTAACAAAAATAGTTACTGTAGCAAAAATAATTACTGTAGTATTGTTTTTTATTTTAAAAATTTTGATACAAAAAATGAGTAAAACAAACATACCATTTTGGTTTTGTGAAATAAATCATTACAATTTACACAACCAAACAGAGCCTTAAATATTGTTGTCTTTGTCTCCAACAGTTTAATCATTATTATCTTAATTTGTTTGAGTTGAATCATATAAATTTTATATGCCCATTTTATTATTTTTTTTTATTTGCTCTTTTTTGAATAATTTCGAGAAGATAAAATCATATATAGTAGTTGGTGTGAAAAACCATTTGATGCACTGCAAGATTATGCCGATGTATAGACTATTTTCTTCCCATGATGATGGTCAAACCATAAGATTTTTTTCTTAATGTAATTCAATGATAAGACGGGCAGCCGCTTGCTAGAAACCATCCTAGTGGTGCTGGGAGTTGGTTCCTCAGGTATTGCAACAGTTGAGGGCCAAAATATATAAGATCTAATATACATTTGAAATCCAGTCCAATATATCCTGGAAAACGAAAAGATAGCAGTTACGATCTTTTATTATATTTAATATTTCAGTTCATATTTTATTTGATGGATACACAAAGTGTATGTAACTAAAACCCTATTAAATTATAAGTCAACGTTAAAGAATAAATGTTAAAGACATATAAGAAGATTCATTTAGAAAAGATAGCCAATCTTTTTGAGTTATGTAGAATGGGTAAATTACTCTATTTGTCCTTTAAGTTATGTGTAATTAAGTTTCATTTTACTCGTTTAACTTAGATTTTTTCATATAAAGAGCTATCAGTTCATATCTTTCGTTCATTTAACGAGTAAAGCTGTTTATCACATAAAAATATTTAATATTTAAAAAGTGAAATTTTTTAGTTTTATGTGACAAACAACAGTATTAGTTAAATGAACAAAAAGTTAGATGAAAACTATTTATACGATAAAAATAAATACAAATTAAGTTACCAAAATTAACTTTTTTTTTCAAGATTAAGTCCAACTGTCCAAATGATACTTTATTTCCAAGTTGAGGATTATCATAGTCATATTTACTATATTAAGAAATACAAGAAGGTATTATGACCACTTGCACATACATATTCACTATATAATTAATATTTGTATTTCATTTCTGTCCTGCAATCATATTAATATTCCAAAGATTACATACGCAAGTTTCTCCTATATAGTTACGTAAGCAACTAATCTTTCAAAGCCAAATTTTGAAAACTTCTTTTATGCTCTTATTTTAGTCAAGATGAACAATACTTCAAATAAGCTGAACAAGTACATTGGTCGGGATATCTTGTGCAGTCTCACAAATCATAGACAGCATAAACTGGTGAATGAATGACGGGAGCTGGTCAAATACATTTTTTCAATTTCCTCTCCGTGTGTAACTCGAGCATTTGGCATGCCATTTGGAAGGTTGTACTGAAAATACGGCAGAAGGATCTGGCAAATGTTTTGATTGCCTATGATTACGTATAGATATGCAGGCCAACAGAAAGTTGATGGCATTAATTAAAGATGATTACGGTATGTTTGGATAGGATTTTTTAGCATTTTTTTTATTTTATTTCAAAACAACATGTTTGTTTGTATTCAATTCTCAAAATAAAAATTTCTAACTTCTCTAACTACAAAATATGAAGGTATTTTAATATTTTCAACATCTTTTAATTTTGTAAATTTTTTCATTAATTTGTTTGAGTTGATTGGTGGCCAAAAGTTGACAACTGCCGGTTAGCCACCGTGATTGCTGCAGGCCACGGCCATCGGCTGGCCGAATTCCTACCATTTGGCTGGAATTTGACTAGAATCTGTCCGATCAGTTGTGGCCGCGACGGTCAATAGTGATTAACCGGAATCAGTCAATGTTTGACTGCCACCGTCAACCCTAATAATTTAATAAAAGAATTCTTATTTTAAATTTTATTTACTAAAACAATTTTTCTACACAAAAACCAATAGAAACAAAAGTTATCAATTCAAACACTCACTTCTCAAAATAAAAATATTTCTTCTGTAAAATGCAAATCGAGAACTTGTTTTTACCAATTCTCAAAACATAACGCATATCTAAACATAGACTTAAATTTCATTTTTTGACAACATTAACTAAAATGTATGTTCCCAATCGAGGTGGTATAAAAACATCACAAAAAAAAGTTAAAAATCAATGCGTTTTTGGATTTTTCCATTTTTTGTTAAAATACGTGTGTTATAACCCATGAAAAATTAAAATTTTGTGAAAAATCTAAATTTTACTTTTTTGACACTTTTCATTAGAATGTATGTTCACAATTGAGGTGTGTATAAAAAATAAAATCAAAATCAACACATTTTTTAACTTTGCAATTTTTTACCAAAATAAGTATATTAACTCATTTATGATAAATGGAGGTTTGGTAAAAATTTTAATTTTCATTTTTTGACAATATTCACTAGAATGCATGTTCACAATAGAGGTGGATGCAAAAAATGGTACAAAAAAAAGTCAAAATCAATTCGTTTAAAGATTTTGCCATTTTTTTGTTAAAATACGTGTTATAATCCATGAAAAATAAAAAATTGGTAAAAAGTCTAATTTTTTTATATACTTCACAAGAATGCATGTTCACAATTGGAGTAGGTAAAAAATATTGAAAAAAAATCAAAATTAACATATTTTTTGATTTTTTTCATTTTGACCAAAATACAAGTATTGTAACTGGACCATCTAAAACCATCATACTAAATTTCTCAAGTACTCATGATTCTCTCTTGGATCATATAGAAAGATGTAGCCTTCAGTAGAAACAACCAAATGGTTCTCAGTTGCTGTCAATCCTGTTTCTGTTCTATATGAGAGATGGGCTAACGAATTCGGACTACATGGAATAACAAATTCCATTGTCCAAGAAATATTTTCCTTGTCTTCCTTCATCACCCACACCTCATTCCTGATCAATGTATACGAAGAATTAATTCTTACGAGTTACAGAAAGGGATCCTAATAGGAATCCAAACGCACTTGATGGTGAACAACATTCCATTGACCCGTTACGTGAAATTGGTGGACCAATGACTCGAGCTAAAACTAAGAAGTTCAAGTTGGCTCTTAATGGTTTGATTATGGAAGTGATGGACGATGCATACAAGTTGTTGGAACAAGGTTTTAATGAAGTGAAGACTGATTTTAAGCCTTCGAACTTCGTGGTTTTGACATTACGTGGAGAAACTTTGTTGGAAAGCAAGATTGGACAAGAGTTGGATAATCGTACCTCCATGTCGCGCGACGTCGACAGTTCCAAGTGGCAACGCGCACCGATGTCGCGACGTCCACCGACCTCCACGTCGCAACGTAACACTCTGGAAATTTGAAGTTTGAAAAATTGGAATAAAAATCCAAATTTATTTCAAGACGCATTTCTGCACGTCGCGACGCGCGACCTTTCACGTCGGCGATGTCCACACACATCGCGATGTCCACACGCCCACGTCGCGTGACGTTGGGAAATTCAGCAGTTTTGAGTTTTTCATTTTTAGTTCATTTTTGTTAATCTTTTCAATAAGGAACGTGATCTAATGTTCTTGCATGAACATAGACATGTTATTCATGTTATTTACAAATGGCTAAAGATCTTGCATGATTGAGGCATGTGTTAATTCCATTTTAGGGAAGTTTAATCCAATTAGGAAACTATATTTCAAGAAAGTAGGGTTTACGTTGTTGACAAGTCTTTGTGCCTATTTAAAGGCTTGTAAACTCACGAATTTAGTAGTTGATTTTTGATATTGAATGTTCAATATTTTGCAAGAGCAAAATTTGATTCCAACCCTTAGAAACCTTAAGCTAAGTTTGAGCTTTTGTTTTCTAAACCCTAAAGTGAGATTAAGCCAATAGTCTTGCGTTTGTTCTAAGTTTGAGAACAGCCAAATCTGATTTGATTTAGGTGCCGCCTGAGTCAAGTTGGTTTTGTAATAGCATTGGGGCTTTGGACAAGTTTCCATTGAATCGCGCTCCATATCTTTCTTTATTCCTTTCTTGGTTTTCTTTGTGCTTCTTTAATTGTTTGTTCTAATCATTGTTCTTAGCGTGTTCGTTCTTTGATCTTGTTGGTGGGAATTTTTCTAAGCTAAACCTGTCCTGTGGATAAATAAGGCTGTCAATCCGCTCAAAGGTGGATCAAATCAACGGGAACCTTATCAAGTGGTATCAGAGAATTTTGGTGCTTGAAAATTTCAGGTTAAATTTTCCATCTCATAAACATTTCAATTTGTGATTGAATCTCGTGAAATTGAATTGAATTTCGTGCTGCTAAATATTGAGTTATTGAATTTTCTTGTTGTTATTAAAAAAAAAAGGGAATTCGTCAAAAAAAAATTACGTGAAAAAAAAATATTGCAACAAAATCTGAAAACGAAATTCTTGTTATACAATCACTGTTGAAATCTGTTCTTGATAATTCGCAATTAATTCTTGTTGTATCTATTTTTTTTCTTGCCTAATTTGTCCAAAATTGTGCCTTAACGTGTTCTAAATTACAATTCTTCATAATTCTTTCTTCAACTCCTTACTTGATTTGTGTGGTACTTGAGTTGGATTATTGATAGGCGGTTTAAGAATTTAGTACTTGCAAAGCAGACTACGAGAGACCCCACATTTAGAGAGTAGATTAGGGAGAGCAATTATACACGAGAATAACCATATTCAGAGAGTGAAGTGAACCGACCATACCTAAAGCGAGAACCAGTGAGGAGCCTTAATTATTAATATTATTTCTTGTGTTGCTTTATCTAACTTGTAGGTATTTTTTAAAATGGCGGAGGGAACTTCAAAGAATCAATCTGAACAACAAGCTTCAAAGACTCAACCTGAACAACAACTTCAGATTAATACACTTTTGAGCATGATACAAAGGATAACAACCCAATTAGACAATCTGACAGAAGCTCAACAATCTGCTTCTAAGAAGAAAGCAACCTCAAAGAAGCTTGAAGATGAATTTGGTGAGGCTGATTTTGATGGAGAGGAGTTCGTAGAATATGAACAATCAAAGAGCCGGGGCAAATCTGACTTTGATATGGCTTCAGTTAAATTGGATTTCCCAAAATTTCATGGCACTTCAGATCCCGACGCATTTCTGGATTGGATTTATACAGTGGAGCAAATTTTTGCTAGAAATTCTTATTCTGAATATAAGAAAATGCGAATGGTGACCATACATTTTAAGGATTATGCAGCTCATTGGTGGACTCAATTGGTGAAGGATAGACAGCTCAATGGAGAGCGCCCGATCCGAACTTGGAGAGAGATGCAATCAATTTTGAGGAGGCGATTTGTGCCATCTTATTTCGCTAATGAATTGCGGATGCAAATTCAAACCCTCACCCAAGGAAACCGATCAGTTGATGATTATTTTAAGGAAATGCAGTTACTCAAGATAAAGGCAAATATTGTGGAGGAACCCGAAACAACAATGGCTAGGTTCCTAGCAGGAATGACTCCCGCATTGGCATACAAGATGGTTTTGAAAAATCCTATGATATGACAGAGATGTTGCATAATGCTATTCAAATAGAGCGTCACATGAAGCAAAAGGGACGACTTACACCTCGTCAACCTCCTTGGCAAAGGAACAACGGATAGACTCTACCTAATCTAGTCATGAAGAACAAGCCTTTTGGAGGTAATGCTACGCCCAAACCGGTAGAAAGAACACAACCAATTGTCCAGAGGTCAGCTCAAAACACACCCCAAAGATCTAGTGAGATTAAATGTAATAAATGTCAAGGCTATGGCCATATGCAAGTGAATTGTCCCAGCAAAAAGGCTATTTACTTTCTTGACAATGGGGATGTTGCTAGTGTTCATTCGAGTGATGATGAGATGTCCGAACTTGAAGAAAAGACTTATGGTGAAGAATATGATGAAGATGTTCCAGAAAAGTTGGAAGTTGCTGAGTCTCTTGTCACCATGAGAACCTTGAGTACACAACCACTGTTGGAAGGTGAAACAGTGCAACATGTTCCATACCAAGTGCATTATTAAGAACAAACAGTGCAGTTTGATTATTGATGGTGGGAGTTGCACTAATGTGGCGAGTACATTATTGGTATCCAAGTTGAAGCTTTTTTTTTTACTTGGCATAACCTCCTTTTGAGGTGGGTCGTCACTCCCTAATTTTATTAATTCATTGTTGGGTGGTGGACATACTCTAATACCACCCTAACACAAAATATCCCATTGATCTAGTCCCCATTTACAAGCCTCAGCCTAATGGGATCAAGATCCATAGGGTGTTAAACAGTGAATAAACTTGGAATACTTCCTCCATTTACAGTCATCCAATTTAAATCTGGCTATACATGCATTATACAAAAAACTCCATTGTGCACCAGGAGTGACAAAAGGTCCCCTAATCATGGGTTATCAGAACCAACATTTTTTCATCAGTTGCAGAAGTCTCTATATGTCATCAGTTTTCTGGCTTTTTAGACTTCCTGTGTTACTGTAGCAGCACTTCTAAGCTGTAACTTCACAAAACTGGAGTTCGCCTCCACCATACTCATCCTCTTTCACAGCAAAGTAGATGGCAATCCAACCCTAACGTCAGCAGGTTGGGGCAATATCCAGTATTAGTTCGGCAAGCCAGCCCTAGCATCAGTAAATCTGGCTATACATGCATTATACAAAAAACTCCATTTGCACCAGGAGTGACAAAAGGTCCCCTAATCATGGGAAAATTATGTACATTATCAGAACCAACATTTTTTCATCAGTTGCAGAAGTCTCTATATGTCATCAGTTTTCTGGCTTTTTAGACTTCCTGTGTTACTGTAGCAGCACTTCTAAGCTGTAACTTCACAAAACTGGAGTTCGCCTCCACCATACTCATCCTCTTTCATAGCAAAGTAGATGGCAATCCAACCCTAACGTCAGCAGGTTGGGGCCATATCCAGTATTAGTTCGGCAAGCCAGCCCTAGCATCAGCAGGCTGGGGCCAAATTTCCTCACCTTTTCCAAAATTTTCAACTTTCTCACCCCTACTATGTTGTTATTGCATTACTTACAGCCCTTTTGCGTTTAATGGTTGGGATGCCTAATTCGTCTTGTCGAGTAATTTTGTCCAGCTGCACCTTAGAGCGGGTTTAAGCTTCAGGATTTCCATTTTGTGCAATCCATATGGCGGCTTGGTTTTCTTCAACAAGTATTTTTCTGATCCTGCACCTATTCATTAAAATTTTGACTTTCCTCCATTCATGTACCATGAACCAGCTGTTGTCCGCTGTACCCTGAATAGCCTTACAAAAACCTTGATTACTGGATTCCAGCGTGATATTTGTCTGCTCCCCATCCAAGCATTGTAGGATTCCTTGATGCGCTATGTCTAGCAAAGCATTATGGGCTGCTATGCCTGCAGGGTTAGTCCAATCATAATATTGATAAAGAATTTTCAGAATCTTACCTTCACTGTCCCTAATGATCCCTGTAGCAGCTAGTTGATTAGCATTCCCTTTGTGTGCAACATTGATCTTTAGACCTCCTGTTTCCAGGGGTTTCCATTTACAAATCACAATATTAACTCTATTTCTATAGTTAAAGATAGCATTCCAGAAGAAATCCCAATCCCTGAATTCCCACCCTTCCTGTGGCCATTTGAGGTTAAGTAATGCTACCGCGGTTCTCATTATGTGCATCATGAGCAGTTGTGGGTTCACTTTTTCTCCCTCAAATACAGCCTTGTTTCTGACTTTCCAGATTTCCCAACATGTAAGAGATGGTAGGACCTGTAGCATAAAACTGTGGGCAGCATTCTTGCCTGGAGTCTCCCACCAATCTTTGCATATCTGCCTTATGGAATTAGAGGTTTTGCGGACTCTCATTTCCGCTGCAATAGTTACCCATACCTGTTTCACGACTTTACAACTCGCGAAAGAATGATGAATTGCTTCTCCATGTTCTAGGCAGAGTTGACAGATAGTAGGGCCAATAAAATTTAGTCTGTGTAAAGTTTCCCCCAAAGGAATTCTACCTGATAGCATTCGGAACATGAAAAAAGAAATCTTACGGGGAAGCTGGGAACTCCAAATTTTCTGATAAAATGTATTGGTCTCCCTTCTCTGCCTGATTTGGTTAAAAGCAGAATTCAAAGAGAAATCTCCATTCTCGCAGAGTAGCCACCTCAACTGATCCTTTGATCCAAGTTTAGGTACTGGGGAGCTTATAAGTTTGTTTTTCCATTCCTCCCCTAAATCCTCCAGTCGGTTATTATCCCAATTTCCATGGCTTATATATTTATTTAGCATTCGGTGATCTGGAGCAGACTGATCTTGGCATAATTTTTCACTGCCCAGCCAATTATCGAGCCACGTGTGGCATTTAAATTCACCTGCCTGAACTGAAATAAACCTTTCTGCCGTATTGGCAGCTTTGAGCATCCTCTTCCATGTGTGGGAGTCTCCCTTGTGTGGCGTGATCAATGAGGGATGTAGATTTCCACAGTATTTATGTTGCAGATATTCTGCCCACAGTGTGTCTCCCTTTCTAAACCTCTACCACAGTTTTATCCCTTGGGCAGTGATGATGTCCTCCAATGTCCTGAAGCCTATTCCACCTTCCACTATGGGGTAACATAAGCTTTTCCATTTAATCCAGTGACATTTATTCTGATCCCTGGACTGCTGCCACAAGAAGTTTGCACATATAGCTTCTATCTGATTTAGAACAAATTTTGGTGGACAGATGGCTGTGATCGTATATAATGGGATTGCTGACAATACACTTTTAATGAGTGTAATTCTGCCTTCTTGAGACAGGAAATTGGTGTTCCATGATCCTACCTTGTCTCTCACCTTTTGTATAAGCATGTCAAAATGGTTGGCCTTAATTTTCCCATAATGTAAAGGTATCCCCAAATACCTTATTGGCTATTCTACTTTCTAATAATTTGTTGTCCTCCCGATCATGTATTTTTTATAGTTTGGAAGCTTGTGATGGTAGAGATAGCAACTTTTCTCCGCGTTGATTTTCTGCCCTGACACTGCTTGATAATGGTTTAGGTCCTCATTCAGTCTATTTAGGGAAGCAGGATAAGCAACTGAAAAAATCAAGATATCATCCGCATAAGCGAGATGAGATATCCTTGGGCATTTTCTGGGACCACGAAATGCTGGGACCTGAGTCATAGAAAGGTTCAGCAATCTAGATAAGTAATCTGATCCAATAATGAACAGCAACGGGGACAATGGATCTCCTTGTCTTAGCCCCCTTGTCGTGTTGAACCACCCTTGCGGCGTGCCATTAATGAGAATGGATATCCAAACATTAGACACGAGCCTCCATATAATGTCAATTAGTCTTTCTCCAAACCCAAAATGTCTCATCATTTGTAGAAGGAATGGCCAGTGGACTCTGTCATACGCTTTTTTCATGTCCAATTTGATTGCTATATTTCCATATTTGTTCTTGCTAGTCATGGAAGTCATTAATTCCTTTGCTAGCAGGTAGTTGTCTAGGATCTGCCTCCCTTGATACCCACTTTGGTTCCCACAAATAAGCAAAGGCAAAATTTTACCTATTCTCTTCGCTAGGAGCTTTGAGAGAACTTTGTTGATGAAGTTGCATAAACTGATTGGCCTAAAGTTGGAGAAGGTGGCTGGATTTGGAATCTTAGGAATCAACACGATGGAAGTGGCTGATACTGCCTTAGGTAATTGCTCTCCATTTAGAAATCCAATCACAGCAAGCAAGAGGTCTTCTTTTATAATGCGCTAGGCAGTCCTATAAAAATGACCATTGAATCCATCAGGCCCCGAGGCACTATCTTCCCCCAAATCAAAGACAATTTCCTTCAGCTCCTCCATGGAAGGATCCCTCATCAATTCATCGTTCCATTCCTGTGATACCATCATTGGTATTAATCCAGGTCTTATAGTTTCAGCTATCTGACTAGCTGAATATAGTTTAGAGAAATATCGTACTGCCTCCTCTCCTATCTCCTTATCCCCTTCAATCCAGGTCCCCAACTCCCCTTTGATCCTACATAGTTGAATTCTGGACCGTTTTTGTTTTACTGCAGCATGAAAAAAGGAAGTGTTTTTGTCCCCTTCTTCTAGCCACCTCATGTTTGCTTTTTGTGCCCAGTACTTTTCCTCCCTTATTGTAGCAAGTCTCAGTTGTGCTGCAGCCTTATTTATGACTTCTCTAGGCAATCGATTTATCGCATCTTCCGCCTCCACTTTGGCCATCTCCTGTTCCGCTGCTTGCAAGGCTGTAAAAAATATTACCAAATGTATCCCTGTTCCACTGTCTTAAGGCCAGCTTAGTGTTTTTCAGTTTCTCAGCAAATGCCCTCAGGGGACTCCCAGTAATAGGCATCTTCCAAGCACTGTCCACCACTTTCAGATATGTAGGATGTGCAGTCCAAAAATTCTAAAATCTGAATGCTTTTCCTCCACTTACTCTCTTCATCCCAACTTGAACTATCAGAGGAGCATGATCTGAAGGTGATCGAAGTCCATGTTGTACATATATCTGAATATTGTTCTGCAAGAATTTTGGGTTGATTAAGCATCTATCCAGTTGTTTCCACACTCTAGCTGCACCCCTTCTGTTATTGCACCACGTGTATAAAGATCCTACGAACTGGGGTTCCAATAATCCCATGGTCTCTATGAAGTCTGTAAGTTCTAAAATCTCCTTAACTGAACATGGTTTCCCCCCTTTCTTTTCTAGAGGCTGGACAATGCAATTCGAGTCTCCCCATAGCAACCATGGTTCAGTAGACTGAGAATATTTAGCTAGTGAGGTCCATAACTCCTCTCTTTCCCTAGAGGTAGACTTGGCATATACAGTGGATACTATAACCGACTCTAGCAACTCCGGATGAGATATTGTGCATGTGATATGTTGTTCAGATGATTCCAGTAACTGGCAGCTAAAAGAATGTTTAGCGAACAACCAAATCTTACTTATACTGTTAGTAATGCAGACATCAAAGTTTAACTTTTTCCTTATCCTTTCCGCACTATTAATACCAGCAAATGGTTCAGCAATAGCTAGAAGATTTACCTGATTTCGCCTGATAATTTTCTTAACTCGATGTAGTTTAGCTTTGCCCAGAATCACTCTTATATTCCAGTAGACTGACTTAATCATTTCGGGTTTCTTCCTGGGAACTAGTCTTTGTCTTCTACGATCGTAGTGTCATGGTAGATGGTGTTTTAGTCTTTGCCTTACTGCTGGAAATAGCAATCTTTCTCCCTTCCTTTTTTTAGCACGGGCCTTTGTTTATCTGCAGTTTTATCTGAGATTTTGAGCTTCTCAATTACCCTCTCTTTAGACCCCTTTTCTTCCCCTTCTGAATCGGTTTGTTGATCCTGTAAATTAGACGCTAATTCAGCTTTCTTCAATTGGTGCGGTAGGTGGGTGATCTGCATGTTTTTATCTGTCGTGTCTGATGGTTCCTGTTCGTGGAGCTCACACTTTGGATAATCTTCGTCATCTATCATTTTTTGCTCTTTTTCCTTCTGATCTTCGCTGACCTTGGTACCTTCCAACGGAACAGCAGGTTGTTCCATAGCTATTGGTTGAGCTATATCCTTAGGGGGCTGGGCTATATCAGAGCATAATTCCTCAGTGTCCATAATGTCACCCTATAATGAGAAGTCATTCCCCTTATTTTCTGAATTCGATCCTAGCACCTCTTCCTCCCTGCTGCAACATTAATCTCTCTTAACTGTTTCTATCGCCTTGTCCTTCTGTGCACTCCCACTTTCTTTGTCCCTCATAGCCACCTCATCCTCAGTAGGCTGATCCTTTTCTGTTCCTTTTAGGAGGGGGTAATTTCCGCAATTTCCACATTCTTGTGCTTCACTAACTCCAGGGATGCCTTGGCTAATGTCTTATGATGTTCATTCTGTCCCTGAGCCGAAGATTCTGGGCACTCCCCTGTTCCTATGTTACCCACTACTTCAATATACTCTGAATCTACCTCATTTCCTTTCCAACTCCTTTCCTTCTCATTCTCCTTGGCTGCTTCCCCATTCCCTGAATTTGCTCTAGTATTCTTATGCCTGTTTACCACGGTCCATTCTTCAGATACTTGTCCCACTTTTTTCCTTTGGACGTTTTTCGGCTCCATTGTGAGAGGTCTAGGTCTTGGCTTCTGAATTTCTGGTTGACACTCTTCGGCTTTGTGCCCTAGTTTCCTGCACTTAGAACAATAGGTGGGTAGTTCTTCTATCTCCAACTTTTGCCATTTCCCTTTTTCCTTGCTGCCTATTCACACTCTCTCAGGCAATCTCCTTTGCACATCCATCTCCACGCACACTCTGGCTTCACTCGGACGTGCCATTTGTTTCACCGAAACCGTCGCCGCATCCAATTTCAGTGGAGTTCCGGCCACTGAGGCTAGGGTATACAGCCTTTCTGGGTGGAAAAAATGAAGTGGCAGTAGAGGAAATTTTATCCAGACGGGAGCAATTGAGGACTCTACCTCCGGATTGAAATCCTTATTCCACTTGAACAGACGGGCTTGAAATCCAGCAAAGTACCAAATCTTCCGCATCCACATTCTCTGAAAATATACTTCAATCTCGAATCTAAAGAGGATGTGTCTACTGTCCAATAATCCAATGTGAACCTCTCCAAGAAAAGCCGCATTCAGCCCTTACTTCCTGATGACAGTCATCGGTGGGCGACCCCAGGAGAACTTGGCGACCAGGGTGTACTGAAACTCCTCAGCCAGCTGATCTTCTTCTTCTTCAGATATTAGCATTACGGGCTCGCCCCTAAAGGATGAATTTGGTGTCTTCCGGACCTCTGCGAAGGATAGGCTAACTCCTTTAGACTGATTACTTGTTCAAAACACCCCAAACCATACAAGCTTCAATGGTTGAATCAAAGTGGGAAGGTTAAGGTAAAAAAACAGGTGCGCTTATCTTTGTCAATTGGAAGATATACTGATGATATTTTATGTGATGTGGTTCCAATGGAGGCAGAGCATGTGTTACTTGGACGTCCATGGCAATTTGATAGATATGTCATGCAAGATGGATGGAAGAATTACTACACCGTGGAGAAGGATGGTAAGAAGTACATTTTGGTTTCTTTGAAACTATGGGAAGTGTATGAAGATCAAGCCAAAATCTCCAAGGAATATAGGCAATTGGTGTAGGTCGAGCAAATGAAGCAAGAAGTGGGAAAAACCTCTACCCCTTCTAGCAATAATGCAAAGAAATTGGAAGGCCAAAAGATGAAGCAAGAGGAGAAAGAAAAGAGGTTAACAGTCTTTGCACAAAAAAGTGAAGTCAAAAGAGCAATACTAGATAGGCATGAGATGTTTGTACTTATTTACAAAGACTTGTATTTGCTTTCTAATGATCACCCTTCTACTTTGCCTAGTGCTGTGATTTCTCTTATACATGAATTTGAAGATTTATTCCCCGAAGAGTTGCCAAATGAGTTACCTCCAATTCGAGGTATAGAACATCAAATTGATTTCATTCCTGGTGCTTCAATTCCAAATAGACCAGCATATAGAGCAAGTCCTGAGGAGACAAAGGAAATTCAAATGCAAGTGGATGGTCTTCTAGAAAAATGTATTGGTTCTGTTTTGATGCAAGAAGGTAAGCCCGTGGCATACTTTAGTGAGAAGCTTAGTGGAGCAACATTGAATTACCCCACATACGACAAGGAGTTGTATGCATTGGTGCGATCTCTACAAGTTTGGAAGCACTACCTTTGGCCGAAGGAATTCATCATTCATTCGGATCATGAGAGTCTTAAGTTCCTTAAGACCAAGGTAAGTTAAATAAAAGACATGCTGAGTGGTTGGAGTTTATTGAGACTTTTCCTTATATTGTTAAATACAAGGCTGGAAAGGAAAATGTGGTTGCTGATGCACTGTCGAGAAGGTATAATTTACTTACTTTCTTGCATACTAAACTGCTTGGATTTGATGTCATGAAAGGATTGTATGCTGAAGATGCTGATTTTAAACTTGTGTAGATTTGTTTGCATAAATCCGAAGGAGAGTATTATTTGCATGATGGATTCTTGTTTAAAAAGGATAAATTGTGTGTGCCTAATTGCTCTATTCGTGATTTGTTAGTTGTTGAGACACATGGAGGTGGATTAATGGGTCACTTTGGTGTTAACAAAACATTACAAATTTTGCAAGAACATTTTTATTGGCCTCATATCCGTAAAATTGTTCAATCTGTTTGTCAAAGATGTATTGTTTATAAACAGGCAAAGTCAAAGATAATGCCTCATGGTCTATACACACCACTTCCTGTTCCTTTGCATCCTTGGTTAGATATTTCCATGGATTTTGTTTTAGGGTTGTCTAGGTCACCAAGTGGTAAGGATAGTATCTTTGTGGTCATTGATAGGTTGAGTAAAATGGCGCGCACTTCATTGCATGTTCACGAACCAATGATGCTACGCACATAGCAGACCTTTTATTTAAAGAAGTTGTGAGATTGCATGGTGTTCCTATGTCTATTCTGAGTGATAGAGATGTCAAGTTCCTTAGTCATTTTTAGCGAACTCTTTGGAGTAAATTGGGAACTACTATTTTCTACTGTTGCACACCCACAAACTGATGGGCAAACTGAGGTAGTTAATAGAACTCTATCTACATTATTGCATGCTATCATACAAAAGAATATAAAGAAATAGGAAGATTGTTTACCACACATTGAGTTTGCTTACAATCGTACTATTCATAGTGCTACTTCTTTTTCTCCATTTGAGATTGTATATGGCTTTAATCCCTTGACACCTTTAGATATTTTACTTATTCCCATTAACGAGTTTGTTAATGTTGATGGTGCAAGCAAAGCTACTTTTGTTAAGGACCTTCATGCTAGGGTTCGTGACAACATTGCAAGGAGAAATGAGCAGTATGCCAAGCAAACCAATAAAGGAAGACGCCGTATGGTGTTCCACCCGGGAGACTGGGTTTGGATACACTTGCGTAAAGAAAGATTTCCTGAGAGACGGAAATCAAAACTTCACCCAAGAGATGATGGACCATTCCAAGTTCTCAAGCGCATTAATGACAATGCCTACCGCATTGATTTACCCAGTGAGTATAGAGACGTTAGTGCTACTTTTAATGTTTCTGATCTCTCTTTATTTGATGCAGGATTCGAGGACGAATCCTTTTGAGGAGGGGGGAATGATAGGAATCCAAACGCACTTGATGGTGAACAACATTCCATTGACCCGTTACGTAGAATTGGTGGACCAATGACTCGAGCTAAAACCAAGAAGTTCAAGTTGGCTCTTAATGGTTTGATCATGGAAGTGATGGACGATGCATAAAAGTTGTTGTAACAAGGTTTCAATGAAGTGAAGACTGATTTTAAGCCTTGGAACTTCGTGGTTTTGACATTACGTGGAGAAACTTCGTTGGAAAGCAAGATTGGACAAGAGTTGGATAATCGTGCCTCCACGTCGCGACGTCCACAGCTCCAAGTTGCGACGTGCACCGACCTCCACGTCGCAACGTAACTCTCTGGAAATTTGAAGTTTGAAAAATTGGAATAAAAATCCAATTTTATTTCACGACTCATTTCCGCAAGTCGTGACGCGCGACCTTCCACGTCGCGACGTCCACACACGTCGCGACGTCCACACGCCCATGTCGCACGACATTGGGAAATTCAGCAGTTTTGAGTTTTTCATTTTTAGTTCATTTTTGTTAATCTTTTCAATAAGGAACGTGATCTAATGTTCTTGCATGAACATAGACATGTTATTCATGTTATTTACACATGGCTAAAGATCTTGCATGATTGAGGCATGTGTTAATTCCATTTTAGGGAAGTTTAATCCAATTAGGAAACTATATTTCAGGAAAGTAGGGTTTACTTTGTTGACAAGTCTTTATGCCTATTTAAAGGCTTGTAAACCCACGAATTTAGTAGTTGATTTTTGATATTGAATGTTCAATATTTTGCAAGAGCAAAATTTGATTCCAACCCTTAGAGACCTTAAGCTAAGTTTGAGCTTTTGTTTTCTAAACCCTAAAGTGAGATTAAGCTAATAGTTTTGCTTTTGTTCTAAGTTTGAGAACAGCCAAATCTGATTTGATTTAGGTGCCTCCTGAGTGAAGTTGGTTTTGTAATAGCGTTGGGGCTTTGGACAAGTTTCCATTGAATCACGCTCCATATCTTTCTTTATTCCTTTCTTGGTTTTCTTTGTGCTTCTTTAATTGT
The DNA here is from genome assembly GCA_016586305.1 of Ophiorrhiza pumila. Taxonomy (NCBI): domain Eukaryota; kingdom Viridiplantae; phylum Streptophyta; class Magnoliopsida; order Gentianales; family Rubiaceae; genus Ophiorrhiza; species Ophiorrhiza pumila. The sequence continues at coordinate 38,174,844 of BLIW01000006.1, forward strand.
TTGTTCTAATCATTGTTCTTAGCGTGTTCGTTCTTTGATCTTGTTGGTGGGAATTTTTCTAAGCTAGACCTGTCATGTGGATAAATAAGGTTGTCAATCCGCCCAAAGGTGGATCAAATCAACGGGAACCTTATCAGATCCTTGGATTTGGAATAGATATATATTACGAGAAAGGAATTCATCGGACCACGACCAGTGACGGAACAAGAACCAAAATTGAGAGGTGCGTATAAAATAATTTTTTTTCATTAAATAAATATATATAACTAATAAAGTATCAATTAATTAACAATCATAATAATGAAATATATATATATATATAAACATACCACCAACTAATAAAATACTTATTTATTAACATGTAAACATAAAACATATGTGTCTCTACAATTGTTATAAATATTAAAAAAAATATTTATTTTATTCTTATCCTCCATGTATACTAAAATTATCATAAAAAAAATCATAGAATACCTTTAATTTATTATTTCAATATGTTCAAAATTTTCAATTTTGACGAAATAGACAAAAACAATTCAAATTTAGCTCATGGCTTATAGATTTCTCAACTTGAACACTTTATTTGATTGTCTATTTTTCTAAATTTAGTGAACAGTTTTAACTTTTTTTTATGATAAGTCAAACTATCAAAATCAAAATAAATTTTAACTTCCTTATTTTATGATAAGTCTAGTCATCAAAATCAAATTTCACTTGTACTTTAGTTACTACGTATTAAAAGATAAAAAATAATGAGACTACGTTCTCTCTACTAAATCTCAACCATTCAATCAATTATAAACTAATCCCTAAAATTCAATTCCCTTTTTATCTCTACCACCTCTAGTTACCTACCACTATCAAATACTATAATTCAAATATATAAATATCTTATGTTTTTATCGTATTTTTCATCATATTGAATGGCCAAGCGGACAAGATTACCGATGCTAAAACAATGAGGATAAGAGTATTAATCCTTACTTTTGGGAGCAACACGGGGCGGCCGCACCTGCTCGCCGCCCCTTAGATCCGCCAATGACCACGACCAAATTAGCAACGGAATTTCTCGAATTTTTTCTTGATTCATGTCCAGTACATTCGAGACGAGCGTAATCAGTATTATCTTCTTTTACAGGCCCACAAAACCAATAGGTAAAAATTGGGGAGAATTTTTATTAATGGCGTGTATTAACGGCGCTTCTCATGCACTTATTATTAAATGTGGCATAACTTTAATGTATTTATTATTAAGGGCGTAAAAATAAATTTATTATATTATATACTTAATAAAAGTCTTTAGTACCCTTCTTATCAATTATAAGAAAGATTACGCTAAGTACCTAACTTTCTATCTTTTACTATCCAATCTTTTATTTAGTTATTTTTAATAATTTCTTGTGGATAAAATTTGATAGTATCTTAGATCATTATCAAACTATATTAAATAATAAAATATACTTATCATCAAACTCCTTTAATTTTTAAGATTTTTTGTAATGTCTTAAATAACAAAATATAATCATTGTCAAAATCTTTGAAAACGTAAATTTTTCTCGTCATGAATATATTTATTATTAAATTATCTTAAATCATAAATATTTTTTCATGTATATATTTAAAATTCAAAAAAATGATTAAATAACACAACATCAAAAAATACAACAACTTTAAAATTAGTAATTAATAATAAATAACTGTATGGTCTTACGTTTTTATCAAATAATTAAGTTCATTGAAAATATACCAAAAAACTAAAAATTCATTAAAATTAATTATGATTTGTGATATTAGTTTGACAAATTTTTGTGTATTTTTTAAAACTTAATTTTACCATATAACATAGTTTAATAATGATTAAAATTTACATGAAAGTTTATGGATAATAATTAAGTAAAATTAATATTAAAAGTTATTGATAGTTTATGAAATAGTAAATGATAAAATAGTTTATGATTAGATTAACGTGTTTCAGTAATAAAAGAATAAAAGAAGTAACTTAATATGAAAATTTATTGATAACAATTATAAAATAGTAAATAATAAAGAGTATTAAAATATAGTTAATGATTAGATCAATAAATTTTAGTAATAAAACGATAAAGAAAAGAAGTGTTTTGATTGTGATGAATTCTTTAATTGATGAAAAGGATTACAAAGTCATTGATTAATTATTTAAACTAATATAGATATTTTAACGCTCTTAATAATAAATATATTAAAATTGCGCCCTATTTAATAATAAAGACATGAGGCGCGCCCTTAATACAAATTCTCCCTAAAAATTATTCTATAGCTTCGAGAATAATGTGACTCATACTTTAATTTCTCAGTCAATTTTTTGACTTGAAGATGAGGCTATTTGAGGCAGTACCAGGATCAATTACGATAATTACCACTGTCCATATGGACATTCTCAATGGTACTGGGAATAATATTCTTGTTGTTTTTCACTGAATTTTGAAAATGGCAACGTATGAAGGCACTATCGAAGGTATTGGGGTTTTGCCAAAATTTACATACGCAAGAAAATTGAAGCAGGATCTTCACTAGCAGCCATGACAAAATTTCGATGATTTTCATCGGGTAATGGCCTCAATGAAGAAAGTCTGGAAAATTGTGTAGCCACATAAATTACTGAATCTGACATTATATACGTATAACACCATTTAATCTATCCCTTTAAGACTAATATTATTAGGATATAACAATTACAAATCCAAAAGAAGTCAGAGTCTTAATCGATATAAAATATGATAGATATTTGGTAACTTGCAATTTGACATAAAATAGGGATGGAATAACTTATTAATTTGATGAATAGATAAGTGCCTAAAAATACATAAAAAAAGAGCAAACTACCCAATAAGATTCCCATAATCTTCTCTTAATTATTTTTATCTGAAAAATATAGAAATGTTAAGATAACTAAATATTAAAATATAAAATTTTCTTTTATTGTTGTTTTCAAATTTATTTTTGTCAAATTTTAATAAGATAAGTAATATTTTTATATCTTTATTATTATAATATGTAATCTACTAATACCTTGTGCATAGATTTATTATACATAATTTTTTCCTTGTTATGTCATTTTTTAAATTTTAAAATAAAACTAAAAACTAATTATGTGTTTAATATCATATTTGTTGCCGGACGAAGTTGTATAGCCTCACAAATAAATAATTTCCCTATTTCTAAAATACATAGCAAGTGCAAGGGGTCGAATCCCACAAAGAGGGGTATGTAGTTAGGATTGGCTTGTCTAAGAAATGAGTAGAAGAGTATAATGAAGTGCTGAAAGTAAAACAAGTAGATAGCAATGTTGAACTAGAATCTAAAGTAACTATTGGAAAATAAGGTAACAAGGAAATGTGATTTGGAGGAAATGGCCTTTCGGGACTCAAGACGAAGGATCAATGCTACCTAGTGAATTAACTATCCAATCGAGGTTTCCTGGACTCTGTAGGAGTAAAAACTTGCCAAGCAACCGAGCATGAATGTCGGCAAGCCAACCACACCTTCACTCTGACGACGGAAATGTTCTACTTCTTATAACGAAGATAGCAGATGATTTAAAATAGCACCGCAAGCACTCAACTTCATTCAACAACTGGTTTAACTCAATCGAATACTTTTCTTATGACGGAGATAAAATAAGATCAAATTAAGGTAAACGAGTCAAAATCAAGCTTCCTGTGCATTTCATTCTAGAGATTTTGCAAACCGGATTTGATATGTTGGTCACAATCAAGCTTACAAACAATTAAATCAAATATAAAGACTGTTGGGGAAAATGTGGATCAAACAATTTGAGTGATGAACAAGGTACAACACTAGAGCAAAAGAACAAACTATCTTGTGAGGGAATTACAACAATAATTAAGTCTAAGACGTGTATATCACTTTCCTTAAAGTGTTAATTGTCTCCACTATTTTGCTAACCCGATATTGTGGCAATTTACTTTTAGGATACAATAGACTTTAGAAATAACCAAGTAGCAAATTCTTGGATTATTTCTACAAGAATATGAATGCAATAGTTAGTAAGTTTCACATGTCCCAACTTGACCAAGAGCACTCATATTTATAGAGTTCTTGAAATTTGGATGTAACCCTTCAAAGAGGTACCTAGAACTTGTGATGCAACTCTTCGAAAAGATACATTAATCTTGAGATGTAACTCTTCACATGAAGATGTATGCAACTCTTCATAAAGATACATCTAACTTGGAAAGACACATCTAATTTGAAAAGATACATCAAATATGAAAAGATGCATCTTACAAAAAAGATATCACAATTGAAGATGTGCAACTCTTTGAAATACAAGTATACTTAATTTTAATATTACAAACTAAAATTCCAACATTCCTCTACTTAGTTTGTAATATAATTATCAAACTAACACAGAAGATGTCATGCATAAAGAAAAGTAACTTTCGTTTTAAACTTTTTTTTTTTTTTTTTTTTGTATTTGGCTAACCTCTTTGCGAGGTGGTTGCCACTCCATATTTATTAGATAATTTGGTTGGATGTTTTAAACTTTTCTTTTAGTGTAAATAAATCACAAATCTAAATTAAGTAATTGGTGGCCAGGTTGCTTAAACCAATACTCAAAAATAGATTAGAAATATCACACACATGAACCATCAAAATGCATTCTTGTATTCACATACAATTTTAGCACTATTACGGGCCATGTGCTCATCCTAGTTTCATAATCATATACAAAAGATTTACTCCAAACTTTTGCTAGAAGCGGCACCACTTCTTATGATTACATAGGTGGACTTTTACCTTAAGTTTTATATATTGTACCAATAAAACACAACAAGATAAATCTATTAAGAACTTAAAGTTCAACCTACTCACTTAAGAGTAACAAAATATGCAGCGTTACCTTGGAATGGTGTACACGAACCAGGTGCTCACAACCACTTAATGACTTGTTTTTACCTTTTAAACCTTTTAATCTAGGAAATACTAAATGAAGGTTGGATTCCCATCATTGAATGATTTTACTTTAGGAGTTTTAATCTCATTCCGGATGTTGTCTTACTCACCAAATCTCTTGCTAGAGATTTTGTCAACGGATCCGCTAAGTTATTATGAGTTCGTACGAACACAATGGAAACAACATCATTATTTAGCATTTCTCTAATAAATGTATGTCTCAAACTAATATGTCTAGATTTACTATTGTACACTTTGTTCAATGCTCTAGACATAGTGGCTTCACTATCACAAAAGATAGTTATAGGTGGCATAGGTCTAGGCCAAAAATCTATATCTAGTAATAGATCTCTTAACCATTCAGATTCTTTACAAGCTGAAGACAAGGCCACAAACTCAGTTTCCATAGTAAAGTGAGTAATTAAAGTTTGTTTCTTTGAAGCCTAAGAAACAGCTCCACCACCTAATAGAAAAATCCAACCACTAGTAGGTTTTTTTATCACTAATGCTAGTAATCCAACTTGCATCCGAGTATCCTTCAAGAACACAAGGAAAGTTGTCATAATAGAGTCCTAAATCTCTTGTTTTCTTGAGATAACCAAGAACTCTTGTTACCGCTTTCCAATGTTCACCACTAGGATTCTTGGTATACCTAGCTAGTCTACACACGACATAAGAAATATCAGGTCTTGTACAACTCATGGCATACATAAGACTTCTAATAACACTAGCATACTCAAGCTGAGCTATTGGATTACCATTATTAACATGAAGTTTGAGATTTGGATCAAAAGGAGTGCTAGCTTCTTTCACATTTAAGTGTTGATACTTTTTCAATATTTTATCAACATAATGTGATTGAGAAAGAGCAAAACCCCCACTATGCCTTTTAACTTTTATGCCTAAAATAGTATCAACTTCACCAAGATCCTTCATCTTGAACTTAGAAGATAGATACTTTTTAGTTTCAACTATGCCCTTTGTTGTATTACTAACAATGAGCATATCATCAACATAAAGACATACTATTACACCATACTCACTAGTGAATTTAGAATAAATGCACTTATTAGCATTATTATATCTAAATCCATTAGAAAGGATAACAACTTCATACTTTTCATGCCATTGCTTTGGAGCTTGTTTAAGGCCATACAATGATTTAACTAACTTACACACCTTTCTTTCATTTTCAGGAAGTACAAAACCTTCCGGTTGTTCCATATAAACTTCTTCATCTAAATCACCATTTAGGAAAGCCTTTTTCACATCCATTTGGTGAACATGAAGATTCAATATGGAAGCCAAAGATAAAATTACTCTAATAGAAGTAATTCTTGCAACAGGCGCATAAGTATCAAAGTAATCAATTCATTCTCTTTGTCTAAATCCCTTAGAAACCAATCTTGCTTTATATGTGAGAATTGTTCCATTAGTGGCACGTTTTCTTCGAAATACACACTTGCAGCCAATAGGCTTGGAACCTTGGGGTAAATCAACTAGAACCCCAGTATTGTTAGATAATATTGAGTCCATTTCATCATTTATAGCCTCTTTCCACAAAGCTAAATCTCTAGAATTTATAGCCTCACCATATGTTTTAGGATCTTCCTCTACACTAAATAAAAATGGAATTTTATTCAGTAGAGAATTTCTAGTTTCTTCAACAAGAAACACATTGGTTTGAGACCACAAGAAATCTGAAGAAAGATGATTATCTTTTCTTTGTCTTTGACTTCTCATTAGTTCATTTGGAGAGACAACTTCAGTTCTTGTTACTTCACTAGAAGTATCCAAATTTTGGGAAGTACTTGACACAAATGATGTATCCATTCTCACCCAAGAATCTTTAAGAAACTGATTCTCAAAGAATTCCACATCTCGTGATTCTATTATTACATTAAAATTAATGTCAAGCAATCTATATGCTTTGGAATTTTCAGCATAGCCTACTAGCACACTTTTAAGTGCTCTAGGTCCCAATTTTGTCCTTTTATTATCAGGAACTCTATAATAAGCCACATAACCCCAAACTTTCATATAAGATAAGTTTGGTTTTCGTCCTTTCCACAACTCATAAAGACATACTTTAGTTTTCAAAGAAGGAACTCGATTGTGAATATGACATGCAGTCAACAAGGCCTCACCCCACAAATTAGTTGGCAAACCATTTTGTTGTGGTGTATAAGGCGCACTAGTTTGATGCACAATGCCATTGTCCTCACAAAATTTTGAGAATTCATTAGAGATATACTCACCACCTCTATCACTTTTCAAAACTTTGATTCTTTTATTCAATTGGTTTTTAACAAGAGTTTTGTATGTTTTAAACAAGCTAAATGCTTCATCCTTAGATTTCATCAAGTAAACATACACAAACCTTGAAAAATCATCTATAATGTAATAAAGTACGTTGTTACCACCTCTTGTTACTAAACTATTTAATTCACATACATCAGAATGTATCAATTCAAGAACTTGAGTAGTTCTTTCAACTGTAGGAAAAGGCAATCTAGTTATTTTGGCTTGTATGCATGTTTCACACCTTTTGATTTCATTATGATTACTATAGTTAATTAGGCCATTCTTAGACATAAAATTCAATACTTTATGATTCTCATATCCTAATCTAATATGCCATAAATCAAAAGAAGAATCAAGCAAATAAACAGAAACATTGTTCATTTCATTGATGCTTAACTTAAACATACCACTACAAGCATAAGCCTTTGCTACAAAAACACTATTCTTAGACAATATTACATTGTTTGACTCTAAAACAGCCTTCAACCCTTTCTTGTTGAGTACATCCACAGAAACAAGATTCTTGATTATACTTGGAACATAAAGTACATTAGTTAGTACTAACTTCTTGCCAGAAGTGAAGCAAAGATGCACATCACCCCTTCCATGGACTTTGGCTTTCACACCATTTGCCACAATCACTTCATGTCCTTCAAGAACTTCATAATTCTTGAATTGCTCCTTGTCTTTGCACACATGTATGGCTGCACCGGAGTCATACCACTAATCTCTAGAAGAAATAGGAGTAGTCATGTGAACTTCGGTTGCCACACCAAGTATAACCATAGCCACAATTTCTGCACTTTCAACCATGTTAGTACTAGGAGCATTGCTTTCTTTTTGCTTCTTTTTGGCTCTACACTCAGCCTTTTAATGCCCCTTTTTACCACAGTTGTAGCATAATCTTTTCTTCTTTATATTATCACTAGAATGAGAGTTTTCAGATTTCTTTCTTTTATTATTCTTTTTCTTCTCTTCTACCATATTAACATTAGGATCACTTTCCACAATTTCCAATTTGTGCAATAACCTCGCATCTTCTTCAATTCTTAAATGTTTCATAACACTAGAGACAGTCAAAATTTCTGAAGTATGAAGCAATTTCTTTTGATAGTCATTCCAAGAAGAACGCAACTTGGCAATGATTGCTCCTACTTGCATAGAATCAGAAATTTCAACACCAAAATCTTTAAGTTTTGAAACAATGACTTGCAAATTGTGAATTTGATCCATAAGAGAAGAATTATTTTCTAACTTGAAATCAAAATACTTTTTAATTAAAAACTTATCTGCCCCTTGCTTTTGAGTGGCATATTCCTTCTCCAAAGTTGTCCAAATCTCTCTTGGATCTTTGACCGTTGTGAAGAGATCGTAGATGGAATCAGAGAGTGTGTTGATTAAATGACCACGACATACTACTTCATCTTCTTTGCATTGTTTCTGCATTCTTTTTAGGGCTTTCGAATCTTCAACCCATGGTGGTGGAATTGGTTCAAGATTCGGATTCAACACATAAGCAACTTTCAAGGCAGTAAGAAAGAACATAAGTTTGTCTTTCCAACGGTTGAAGTTTGTTCCCGTGCCATCAAGTTTGTCTAACTTGACAAAGTCTTGACTCAAGACTCGAACTGCAGATTCTTGAGTAGACTCCATGAATCAACAATTAACACTTTAAGATTGTTGGGGAAAATATGGATCAAACAATTTGAGTGATGAACAAGGTACAACACTAGAGCAAAAGAACAAACTATCTTGTGAGAAAATTACAACAATAATTAAGTCTAAGGCGTGTATATCACTTTCCTTAAAGTGTTAATTGCCTCCACTATTTTGCTAACCGGATATTGTGGCAATTTACTTCTATGATACAATAGAAGCAAATTCTTGGATTATTTCTACAAGAATATGAATGCAATAGTTAGTAAGTTTCACATGTCCCAACTTGACCAAGACCACTCATATTTATAGAGTTCTTGAAATTGGGATGTAACCCTTCAAAGAGGTACCTAGAACTTGTGATGCAACTCTTCGAAAAGATACATTAATCTTGAGATGTAACTCTTCATGAAGATGCATGCAACTCTTTATAAAGATACATCTAACTTGGAAAGACACATCTAATTTGAAAAGATACATCTAATATGAAAAGATGCACCTTACAAAAAAGATATCACAATTGAAGATGTGCAACTCTTTGAAATACAAGTATACTTAATTTTAATATTACAAACTAAAATTGGTGTGAGTGATTTAGACATTCATGGCTTCAAACAACTTGAATTCAACAATTAAGAGAAAATAACAAATAATTTTCATAAAAGAAGAGAAACTACCTGTTAAAGAAGTTTATTCGATTGAATTCCAAAATGATCAGTTCAATTCCTTGAGTTGAATGAGTCTACAAATGTCTATTGATTTTCAAATATCCAATTCATATACTAAAAGTGTGTTTTCACATTGAAGAACAAATCCTGAAAGTTTCCTCCCAATCCGATTCTAGAGAATCGGGAGTATTTCCAAAAATCAAAACTAAACTAAAGCTTGAAGTAAAACCTGATCTAAACTAATCTAAAAACTCCACCTTTTAAAATCTCTAAATCCCACTATTTATACTAAATAAAAAAGCTAACTCCTAAGAAAATGATAAAAATGAGCTAATTACAAGTTGTACACTGTTGATTGGAAATTAGGGACTAAAATACGAAAAGAAGAAATTATGATTACAACTTGGAACAAAGTGTAGAAGACTTTGTGAAACCTTATAACATCCACGCCTTCAACCGAACGCACTACACGCCACCTACACACACCCAATAAAACACAAAATTAGCAAGAAAAAATACTTAGAGAAAAATACCAAAAAAACAAAAACCAAAAAACACAAATAAAAACATCAAAAGGAAACAAACAGCCTGGGCGGGCACTCTATTGCGTCTAGTGCATAGCAGCACACCCGCCTTGTGTGTTCCAAATGCATGGGATTGGCGCCCACCTTGTGCATGTTGTATGCAAGGGCTTTGAGTATGCCGAGTGCATAAGACGGGTGCGTTGGGTGTCCGCCTCGTGCATTTTGTGTACCTTTGCCTCGGTGGTACATTGGGTGCCCACCTCGTGCATTTTGTGTACCTTTGGCTCTGTTAGCCGAGGTGTGCGTGGATGATTGAGACTAGACTGGTGATGGTGTGTGTGCATGTGTGCATCTCAACTTGGCAAAGTACAAGTTGGCGTGCCGAAGGCCAACCGCTGGCATACAGTCAGGCATGCCGTTTTTGCCACGCATGCCTGTGTTTCCATTCTTTGGACCATTTTTTATTTCTTTTCTCTCTTCTTTGCCCACTAGGTTGTAATTTTATAAAACACATAAAATAACACATAAAAGTGCATGAAAACCAAGATAAAAGTTAAGTGAAATTACTTATATAAGTCAGTACAAAACTATTTATCACATCATATTGTAGTTTGTTAGTATTTCTATTCCTATTTGTATTGGATATGCTCGAATATAAGAAAATAATTTTTTTCCATCTCTCAATTTGTTGCTCATGTTGAACAATCCCTAATTGAGTATTCGAAATTGTTTACTATTTTTTAGGTAGTCGAAAAAATTTAATATCATAAATTATTTAGATTGAGAAAATTAGGGTTTTAATATTATTTTAAATAAATTCCTTTAAACTATTTCGTGAAAGTTGAGTGCATAACATAGAATTGAAGAACTTGTAAATGATCACAATGTTTTAGTTTAGACAAGGGAAAAATTAAAAGGTGATGATAAGGGAAAAAAATTAAAACAAGAAAACAAGAAACGATGAAAAAGTAAGGGAGGAAAAGATTGATGATTGATTGTGAATAAATTGAGAAAGATATTGATTTGTCTGGCTAATTGAGATTTAATAAAAGATTTATGTGAAAAAAAAGTGTGATTAAAGTAAATGTGTGGTAGTGTTGTTTTTGTACCAAAATAAATTACTTACTCTAAATAATAAAAAATAGTATAGCAAGAGTAAGGTCAATCCCACGAGGAACGGAAACACTATCGCCTCTAGTTAATCCAAGAAAATTGTCACAAATAATATTTAGTAATTATTAAACTAAAATAACTAAAACAAATTAATGAAAAGAAATACACAAAATAGAAAAGCCCGGAAAACAAGTAAATTCACATTAACTAATTATCTATCGATCATAGACTCAATGAATAATTAATATCATGAATCAACCAGTTATAGGCTATCGAGAATCAGTTCTGACGTAGCCCAATTCCTCTATAATTTATCAATAATTGACAACAATCAGCTTAATCAATTATTTCTCTAATTCTAACACAACCCGGCCAGAATCAGCCGAACACCAGATTCAATGTTAAAACAACATTAAACAATAGAGAAACCCAATTCTAATAAATTACAATCATGATCAGCATGTAACAATTTATTAGCCTAAAATTCCAATCTACCATGACAGTAGCTTCGCCACTAATTAATTCTATCTACTAGATCTAGTGAAATAATAGGAGATTAATTGGCACTATTTAGATTAATTAAACATGGCCAGTGTAGAACAAATCCAAACAATTAACACTATGCAAAGAGAACTTTCAAAACTCATAAAATATTAATTATATTAAAATAATTAGGTCTCACGAGTAAATAACAGTTAAAGCTTCATTACTTATATGCCGGATAATAAACTACTCAAGAAACATAACTAAAAACAATCAAAATAATTAAAAGAAATAAACTGAATCAAAAATATCAAACCAGTCGACTGTCATCTGGGCAAACGCCGGGCGTCTATTCTTGTACTGAAAAACCTAGAACTGTGCTAAACTGCAGAAAAACTACGAACTGGAAATAAAATCTAAACTATTACCTCCTAAGCTACAGCTACCAATTTTCTTCTACTAAATTGCTATCCTTTATATAGGAAAAGAAAGCTTTATTCTCAAGTAATAAAAGCAATTAAAAACCTTCTAAAACTCTAATAAAGAAATAACTCTTTTGTTTCCAAATAAATATGCCACATGTCGGCCAATAATTAAGGCATGCAAGCCTTTTCCTTTTAGTTTCCTAATTGATCTTCTTCTCCAAATTGGCAAAGGAAAGGAATTCTTAATTTTCCAAAAGTCTTCAGTATTTCCAAATTAGATTAAGGAAATATTTTCTTCCATTAATTGCTCTTTCATGCCAAAGAGCCCCAAATCTTCCAAATTTATCTTCTTCCTTTTCTATTACTCCACATCATCAATTCATCCAAATCTACAAGATATTCTTAATTAAGTGTAGATTCCATTCAAGTTTATCTCCAAAATAACACAATATAAATAATATAATTTGTGTCTATCAAACATCCCCACACTTAAACAATACTTGTCCCTAAGCATTTAAAACAAAAAAAAATCAAACTAAATACAAAACTAACCTAAACTAGACGTGAGAAATAAAAACATGTAAGGATAGACAACTAATTCACGTAAATAAACACCTAATCACAAACACACAAATATCCCCACAGTTAGAACTTGCTGGTCCCTAAGTAAGGGGAAAAACAAAACAAAGATAGAAAACCAGGAAAAGAAAACGCACTATCCAAACTTTTACAAATTAGACATTACCCAAACAAATCGGAACATCAACCTGCAATCCTCATTCCAAATCCATTGGATCAAATTCATGCAGAAGCAATTTCTTTCAAGTCAAAATACAAAGAATATGAGCAACTCTCCAGGATCATACCAAAGCACTCAAAGATGTAATAATTTGGGGTCCAACCACTCAAAAGAATTTGTACAAAGAAGCATTGTCATGAATTTGCAAATATGTCAAAGATTCGCCATAATATGAAAACCAAACATGAATTAAAAGATCTTATATTGGGTTGTAATGGGGCGAGGGTAATTAAGGTAGGATAAAATACGGAGATAAAATAGGTTAAAAATAAATAAAATCGAAGTGCAATGTAACTTAATCAAGCATTTCCCCACACTTATATTGCATCAAGTATCACAATTGATAATTGATACTTCTCAAAGTAATTTCAGCACAGTAAATACTTTTTTTTCTTACTTTGCCATATATTTTTCATTATGTTTTCCAATTTTTTTTACTCTTTTTGCTGCTGTTCTTTCTCTTTTTTTTTTCTGCCACAGCATAGACAAACAGAATACTGCAGTTTTTTTCCTTTTCTGCCCAGTGATGTTTGTGTAGATAGCGGACGTCAACACATTCAATTCAAAGAACATATTGAAATAACTTAATGCATAGAGACTTAAAAGATGCAGTTTTCTCCTATTGAACCAAAGGGGAAACAAATCACAACAAACTTAGTTACTTACACCTTAGGGGCCAAAAAAAAGCTAAAAAGGGTTCTAGGTGAGACTTTTATATGGTGTAAACACAAAGAAAAAGTTCAAGGCTCAAAGGGGTTAACTAAGGGTCAATTAGGGATAGGAATAAAAATTAAAGTCAAAATTAGTTATTCATAAATGCCTTAATCATATTCACATTCAATTTCAACATTGTGGCTTACCATGCACAACAAAGCAAATTCTGTAATATCATCCAAGTGAAATTAACACTAGCAAAGAAATATTTTCAATTAAGCACCAACAAAGTGGTTATTGTGTACTTAGGCTCAAAACCTCACTTTAAGTAGGCATAATAAGCTCAATTCCATGTATTCATCATACTTGAAAACATACAAATTCATGCACAAATTCAACACAATGGATCAACCAAACTTTTCATACCAATTCCAATTTGCTTAAGTAATACTCAATAAGTAAGAAAGTTTGGAAACACAAAAACACAAAGATTTTGACACAAAAAACTGAAAAGTAAAATATTTTTAGATTTTTAATTTTCTGAATTTGTTTTATTTTTTTAAACAGACTAACACTATTAAACACAAAGACCTTACACAAAGAGTGAAAAATAAAATACTTTCTAAACATAAACACATATAATTATCCCCACAATTAAATAAGATTGAAAGAGGAAAATAAAATAACATAAAAGACTAAAAAAAACACAAAAAAGTAAGACAAAAGGGACAGCCTGAGTCATTGTGAGGGGTTCTGCGGGAGCAAACGATCCTGCAGGATTTGAAGAATAGTAGCCAGCTTACGCCGCTTGGCTAGTGGCGGCTGTGGAGAAAGAGTCTCGTCTACTGACGTGACTGTGTTGTTGGTGAAGATTCCTCTGGTGAAGTTGGAAGTTCCATTGGAGGAGGGGAAGCAAACTTAATATTCACCATTATGGTGATCTTTGTCGACGACGATGGAAGCATGAATGGCGGCCAGTTGGAATGAAGAAGATGATGGGGACGGCTGTTAAAAGAAGAAAGAGAAGAAGATGGTGATGGTCAAGGGTTTGAGAAAAGGACAAGTGAGGGAATTGGGACCACTTGGACTCTTGTGTTTAAAATTGGTGGGCTTCCTATTATAATAGTGGGAATCCTTGGGCCCAACACATGATTTTTAAAAGGCTTTGTCTTATCTTCTCCATGTTTGTAGTCCACCCACTCCATTACTGCAATAGAATCATCTCACATCCTTGACCACTAGTGCAACATAAATCTGGAACAAGATGAAACTTTATTAACTGACAAGAAAATTAAATAAATAACTAAAAATTAAAAAAAATTTAAAATTGGGTTGGCAGCGTCTTTTCCTCACTCTAAAACACAACTTTCAGATGTTTAATCAAGGATCTAAGTTGTAAAATCGGAACTTGCAAAATATAAGGAAAAAGTGTATCAGCAGGGTTTTATTTGGGCAAATGGGAACTTTCTTGGTTGCTTGGATACACTTGCAGCGGATTCAATGATTGTGTATCATCAATTATTTCCTCCTCCTTCAATTCTTTAACTTCAAAATCTGGTTCTTTACATTCATTGGGTAATGTATTCTCAAGAACAACTGGCATATAATCACATTCCACCATCATCTCCTCTTTTCGATGTTGGATTTTCTTGGCAAGAAAATCTTTTTCAAACTTTGTAACCTTTGGCATTTTTCTAATTGCTTCAAGGAAAGCGTCGGTAATCTCCACATTGTTAAAGATGGTTAAGATATCACTCATGCCATCTTCCTTCACATTCCTTGTTAACCTGCCAGGAAAAGGAGGACGAATTTTAATTTCTGAAGTAAGCAAATTCAATTTAGATATTACCTCTGATTTCGACGTTGATGAGGTTTTCTGTTCTTTAACCGCGACTTTAGAAATAGGATCTTCAAGTTTTTTCCCACTTCTTAACGTGATTTGACTTATGTTTTCTCTTGGGCTAATCTGCACCTGAGATGGTAATTTCTTTTGAGGATCTTGAATATCATTAAAGTGTTTTGCCATTTGGGTCATTTGAGTACTTAACCCACTTATTGCAACCCTGTTTCTTGCTGAAATTTTTGAAATTCTCCTTGATTTTGGACTTGATTATTCTGCATTAAAGTCACAGAAGTAGCTAAATTAACTATCATATCTTCAAGAGGAACTCCTGACCTTGTGGTTTCTATAAAGCTGGGGTTTGTCTGGGCTGACAACGCTGCTGGTTTTTGCTGTTGAGGAGAATTCTGCTGTTGAGGAGAATAGCTTAGATTGGTATGGTCTTGCCATCATAGGCTAAAAGTGTTTTTACAAATTCCACATGTCTTTTCTGTCTGAATTACGCCCCTTCTTGTTACCAACTTCTCCACACATGCTGTCAAAGCTTCCAATTTGTTTTCAAGAGAGGAACTAGAAATTTTATCAACTTGCATTGTCACAAGACAAATGGATTGATACTGTTGGCGAGACTCACAAGTCTTGACAATCAAATTCGTGGCTTGAGTTGTATTATTGTCCATGAATGCACCTCCACTTACAGCATCAAGTGTCTTCTTCTCCTCATGTTGCAACCATTCATAAAAATATTGAATTAGTAAATCATTGGGTATTTGGTGTTGATGATAATTTTCACATAAGTTTCTAAATCTTCCCCAATATGCAGACAAAGGCTTATCATAATCTTGTTTAATGCCTACTATTTCCCTTCGAACTGATGCAATTTTAGAAGCGGGGAAAAAATTCATAAGAAATATTCTTTGCATGCCATCCCATGTTGTAATAGATCTAGGAGTAAAACTTTTTAACCAAACACTAGCGTTTCCCATTAAATACCAAGAAAAACTAACTTGCTTAATGTATTCTTATGATACCCCTATTTTATTTATTGTCTCAAATATTCTAAGAAATTCATGCAAAAAATTATAAGGGTCTTCCCCATCTAAACCATGAAACTTTGGCAAAAAATTCAAATATGATGCTTTTAATTCAAAATCAACTTTGAGTTTAGGCAAAACTATACAAGAATATCTAAAAGTGATCAAAAGACAAGTCAACTCCCTTAAAGTGTGTCCTCCATGCTGGTTCTGGTTCTGGACACAAGTCAAATCACACATATTTATCTCTTTTTTTTTGCAGTGTAAAATTCAGAATCTGAATCTGATATGAGTTCTGTTTGGGCAAACGGCGACTGCCCCAGAATCAGAAATTATTTCTTGGTGTCTTCCCTTCAATTCTTTCCTCAACCTGTGCGATTTGTTTTCAATATTTAAAGATCAACAGATTAGAGTTAGAAAATCTGGAATTACACCAAGTAAAAAAAATTAATAAACAAAAAATGAATTAACTAAAATCAAATGTATTTTGTCGTTCCCCGACAACGACGCCAATTTTGGTAGTGTCGTTTTTGTACCAAAATAAATTACTTACTCTAAATGACAAAAAAATAGTATAGCAAGAGTAAGGTCGATCCCACGAGGAACAGAAACACTATCTCCTCTAGTTAATCAAAGAAAATTGTCACAAATAATATTTAGTAATGATTAAACTAAAATAACTAAAATAAATTAACGGAAAGAAATACACAAAATAGAAAAACCTGGCAAACAAGTAAATTCACATTAACTAATTATCTATCGATCATAGACTCAATGATTAACTAATATCATGAATCAACCAGTTATAGGCTACCGATAATTAGCTCCGACGTAGCCCAATTCCTCCTTAATTTCTCGATAATTGACAAGAATCACCTTAATAAATTATTTCTCTAATTCTAACACAATCCAGCCGGAATCAGCTGAACACCAGATTCAATGTTAAAACAGCATTAAACAATAGAGAAACCCAATTCTAATAAATCACAATCATGATCAGCATGTCACAATTTATTAGCCTATAATTCCCATCTATCGAGACAGTAGTTTCACCACTAATTAATCCTATCTACTAGATCTAGTGAAATAATAGGAGATTAATAGGAACTATTTAGATTAATTTAACATGGCCAGTGTATAACAAATCTAAACAATTATCGATATGCAAAGAGAACTTTCGAAACTCATAAAATATTAATTATATTAAAACAATCAGGTCTCACGAGTAAATAACAGTTAAACCTTTATTACTTATATGCCAGATAATAAACTACTCTAAAAACAATCAAAATAATTAAAAGAAATAAACTGAATCAAAAATATCAAACTAGTCGACCGTCGTCTGGGCAAACGCCGGGCGTCTGTTTCTGTAGTGAAAAACCTAAAACTATGCTAAACTGCAGAAAAACTACGAACTGGAAATAAAACCTAAACTACTGCTATCAATTTTCTTCTACTAAATTGCTATTCTTTATGTAGGAAAATGAAGCTTTATTCTCAAGTAATAAAAGCAATTAAAAACCTTCTAAAACTCTAATAAAGAAATAACTCTTTTGTTTCCAAATAAATATGCCACATGTCGGCCAATAATTAAGGCATACAAGCCTTTTCCTTTTAGTTTCCTAATTGATCTTCTTCTCTAAATTGGCAAAGGAAAGAAATTCTTAATCTTCCAAAAGTCTTCAGTATTTCCAAATTAGATTAAGTAAATATTTTCTTCCTTTAATTGCTCTTTCACGCCAAACAGCCCCAAATCTTCCAAATTCATCTTCTTCATTTTCTATTGCTATATATCATCAATTCATCCAAATATGCAAGATATTATTAATTAAGTGTAGATTCCATTCAAATTTATGCCCAAAATAATACAAGATAAATCATATAATTTGTGTCTATCAATGTGATTTGGAAGCGTGTTATTTTGATAATATTTTAATAATAAGGAAGAAAATTACTTTAGTACAAAATCTTTGGCAACCAAACATGTAACTTAAATATGTGCACATTACATATAAGAAAATCTTGATCCAATAAAAAATATAAGCACAATAGACCGAAAGTTGCTCAATCCTTTTGAATCCATAACACTAAATATTTAATGTTACTACTAGAATACAGATAAATCTTTAGGAAACTTCCTTGATCGATGTATTACAATTAACTACTTTCTTAAATCAATTGATTTTTGAGTCTTTAATTATTTAATCACTTTTAAATTTACATTTTTTTAATCACATAGACTTTGAGATTTGAATGGTTTAATCCTATTATAACTTTATTACTTTTTATATATAGTTAAAAAGTAAATATATTGTTATTAAACAAATTATACATTACCCATTATTGAGTTTTAAGATGATGAAATCATGATTCAAGAATAACATATTAAAAGCTATAAGGTTGAGTTGAATTTGACATCTCATTCCTAACTCAAACTCTTCTAACTAGGCGAGACTCATATAAAGTCTTGGTACTACAATTCTCAAGAACTCCTGGATTCTCTAAATCAAATAAAAATATGTGGCCTTTAGTTGAAACAACCAAATGCTTCCCAGTTGCTGTCAATTCTGTCGTTTTGGATGGGACAGAGGATAACCAATTCATACTATCTTGGAAAACAAATTTCTTTGTCCATGAAATATCTCCCCTAATCATGTCTTCCTTCAGCACCCACACCTTATCCCTCATAAATGGATATGTAGTATTCTTACAAGTTATAGAGAGGGATCCTTGGATCTGGAATAGATGTGTATTAAAACATTTGTGTTCCAGTGAAATTAACCCCAAGTAATTTCGTAATGGAATTTCTCGAATCTTTTCGAGATTCATATCGAGTACATTCCAGAAAAGATTTGGAGCAAATTTATTGTGACGCCAACCAAACCAATAGGGAAAACCATTATGAACCACAAACTATGATTCCATACCTAAATGGACTAATTCATCACTGGGAGAAACAACACCCGAAAGAATTAAGGGTTTCCAAGTATTACTACTGAGACTATATATTTCAACAATGAAGGTTGTGGTTTCATCTATAATTTTTACAACTTTGTAATCACCATGGTCAGATATAAAGCATACCAAAGTTTTGTTAAAATGAATTTTAGTGCTGGTAGTTGTTAATTGGAAGAGCCCTGAATTGGGGTAAAGCCGGGTTGCATAGATATACCGTAAGGATTGTGTTAGGGAAAAAACGAATCTCACGTTGTATCTAATAGCCCAAAATAACAATGGAGAATAGTAAAGAGAAAAATAAATGAGATAATGGACACAAAAATTTACGTGGTTCGGTCAATGTGACCTACGTCCAAGGTCAGAGGTGGTGCCAAAATTCACTATTATATGGAGGCAATTTACAAAAGTGGAATACTAATTAGAGACCACTTTCTAACACAAAAGGCTTTTTCTAAAATGCAAAAGAAATGAAAGAAAATGAGAGAAATAGAAAAGCTTTGAAGCTTTTCATTTGGGATGCAATTGAACTTCTGAAATGCTTAGTATTTATAGGCAGTTTTGAAGTTGGTTTGCTATAGAAAATCACGTCTGCCGAATTCTCATTTTGCACGCAACTAAACATTTCTTCATGCGACCGAAATATTTGAATCTTTAAAACCAACAAAATTTCCTTTCCAAATCGTGTAGAGAGTCAACAAACATATAATTTGAGGGTCCATGGCATTTATTACAAATCTCCACATTGATATGGAACCCGAAAAATAGTGACTTAATCAAACACACATCCGGCAAAGCCCCAACGGATTGAATCGCAAACTATGAACATCAATCAAGTATAAGCACTGTTTGAACTTGTATACTGGAAGAGCTTTGGTAAACATATCGGCAGGATTGTCCTTGGTATTGATCTTCTGAACAAGGACCTTCTTCTTATCAATGGTATCTCGAATGAAATGATATTTGATATCAATATATTTCATCTGCTCATGATACATCTGGTCTTTAGTCAAATGAATTGCACTTTGGCTATCACAGTAAATGGTAATAATTCATTGTAATAGAGTTAATTCGCTGAATAAACCTTTCAACCATAAAGCTTCTTTGATAGCCTCAGCGACTGCCATATATTCTGCTTCAGTAGTGGATAAAGCTGTTGCATGTTGTAGAGTAGCTTTCCAGCTAATTGCACAACCTCCAATGTAAAATACATGACCTGTAACAGACCTACGCTTATCAAGGTCACCGACGTAGTTTGAATCTACAAAACCAACCAAAGTATTGCTGGTTCTACCAAATTCCAAACAAGAGTTTAAAATACCCTTCAAGTATCTGAGTATCCATTTCACAGCCTACTAGTGTTCTTTTCCTGGATTTGCCATATACCTGCTAACAACACTAACTGCTTGTGAAATATCTGAACGAGTGCAAACCATTGCATACATGAGACTGCCAACAGCACTAGAATAAGGAACACGTGCCATATAACTTTCATCTTCCTCTGATTTTGGTGATTGAGTAGTAGATAGCCTAAAATGGCTAGCGAGATGAGTACTAACTGATTTGGCATCCAACATGCCAAATCTCTCCAAAACTTTCTTAAGGTAACTTTCTTGGGTTAGATATAACTTACCAACTCCTCAATCTCGTCTTATCTCCATACTAAGTATCTTCTTAGCTGCTCCCAAGTTTTTCATTTCAAATTCACCATTCAGTAAGGCTTTCAACTGGTGAATTTTTGCAAGATTCTTAGCCGCAATGAGCATGTCATCAGCATATAACAAAACATAAATGAATGAATTATCTTTTAACTTCCGAAAGTAAACACAACTATCATATATGCTCCTGGAGAAACCATGACCAAACATAAATGAATCAAACCTTTTATACCACTGTCTTGGAGATTGCTTCAATCCATACAAGGATTTCTTCAACAAACAAATATGGTCTTTCTTACCTTCAAATTCAAAGCCTTCAGGTTGTTTCATATAGATCTGTTCATCTAATTCACTATGTAGGAATGCTATCTTAACATCAAGCTGTTCCAATTCCAAATCAAACATGGCTACTAATGCAAGCAATACAAGAATAGAGCTATGCTTCACAACAAGTGGGAAAACATCATTAAAATCAACACCTTGTACCTGACTATAGCCCTTTGCAACTAATCGTGCCTTATATCTTGCATCGTCAACACTTGAATTACCTTCTTTTCTTTTGAAGACCCATTTGCAAACAATAATTTTTTTCCTTTCGGCGGCGTCACAAGATCTCAAGTATCATTCTTGTGTAGAGATTCCATTTCTTCATTCATGGCCACCACCCACTTATATGCATCAGCACCTGAAATCGCCTCTATATATATGGAAGGTTCTCCATATTCACCTGTTTCCTGTGCCACTGATAAAACATATGCAACCAAATTTGCATGCCTATGTGATGGTCGAATATCCCGTCTTGGTCTATCTTTGGCTATCGAATATTATTCTTCTACTAATTCATCTTCAACAAGGTCTGGATCTTGTTCATCACCTTGGTCTGTAGAAGATCTTTGAGAAGGACTGGAATTTATTACATCTAGCTCCACCTGTTTCTGTGTGCTATCTTCTTTTTCTAAATTACAAGGATTACAAGACTCTTTTCTAGAATTTAACATGAATGACTTATCAAATGTAATATCTCTACTAATTACAAATTTAGGTGATTTGGGATCAAGACAAAATAATCTGTATCCTTTCACCCCTGAAGCATAACCGAGGAAACTACATTTTCTAACCCTAGGCTCTAACTTTCTCTCATTAACGTGTATATATGCTGGACACCCAAATATTCTTAAATTAGAGTAATTAGCAAGAGTACTTAACCACATTTCCTCTAGAGTCTTGAAATCAAGAGGAGCACACGGAACACGGTTGACAATATAATAAGCTGTAGCGATGGCTTCCGCCCAAAAAACTGAAGTCAACCCCGCATTTGAGATCATGCACCGAGCTATTTCCAAAAGAGTTCCGTTCATATACTCGGACACACCGTTCTGTTGAGGCGTCATTCTAAAGGTATAACCTCGAACAATTCCTTCATTTTTGTAGAATTCATTGAATTCTGTTCCACAAAATTCCAAACCATTATCAGTCCGCAGCCGCTTAATATGTTTTACTGTCTGCTTTTCAATCAAAGCATTCCATTATTTAAATGTCAGGAAAACATCATTTTTATTCTTCAACAAATACTCCCAAACCTTTCTTGAATAATCATCAATAAATGTTAACATATACCTTGCACCATCCTTAGAAGGAACACGAGAAGGCCCCCAGAGATTAAAATGGATATAATCCAAAGTACATTTTGTTTTATGGAGTGCATGTGAATTGAAACTGACTCTTTTCTTTTTTTCAAAAATATAATGTTCACAAAAGTCCATCTTAACAATACTTTGTCAGCAAAGTAGGCCCCTATTTCTTAACAACATTAAGCCTTTCTCATTCAAGTGTCCCAATTGCATATGCCACAATTTTTTTATGCAGTATCTAATGATACAGAAACTGCTGCAGCACCTGAAACTATAGATTCCTACAAGATATAAAAACTATGAGACTTGCAAGCTTTCATCAATACAAGAGCGCCTCGTGAAATTTTTAAAACTGCACCTTTAGCCAAATACTTGTACTCGAGAGCATCAAGGGTACCTAACGAGATGAGATTTTTCTTCAAATCTTGAATATGTCTAACATTTGTGAGTGTTCTAACAATTCCATCATACATCTTTATCTGGATTGTTCCTCTACCAACAACCTTACATGGACCATTATTGCCTATCAAAATAACTCCGCCATCATATTTTTCATATGTGGAGAAATAATCATTTTCAGGACTCATGTGGTAAGCATAACCAGAATCTAGAATCCACTCATCTTTAGACCTAACTTTATTTGTTGTTACTACAAACAAAGTTCCATCATTCTCATCTGTAACTACACTAGTTTCGGCACTGTTGCTGTTATTATGCTCATTTTTTTATTTTTCTTTATTTTTCAATTTGTAGCAGTCAGCCTTAATGTGCCATTTTTTTGCAATAATTACAAACTTTATTTTTATATCTGGATTTAGACATGCCTTTGGATCTACTACTTTCAAAATTTCTATTTTCGGGTCTCTCCCATACCACTAATCCCTCTGCCAGAATTTCACTAGTCTCCCATGTGATATCCTTATTAATCTACTATTTGGATTTTAATGCAGATTTTACATGACTATATGAGACAGAATCTTTTCCATAGTATCACGAAAATGTTTAAATGTCTGGGAAAGAGAGCATAACAACAAAATAGATTGATCCTCATCTTCCATCTTAATATTTGCATTCTCCAAATCCAAAATAAGGGAATCAAATTTATCAAGATGTGAGATAATATATATACCTTCAGTCATTTTTAACATGTACAACATTTGCTTCAAATAAAGCTGATTCTCCACCGTCTTTTTCATATATATGAATTTTAATTTGTCTCACATGCCTTTGCCCGTCTTTTCACCGGCAACTTACTGGAAAATCTCATTAAAGAGATTTAATACAATAACCAATCTAGCCTTTTTATCTAGATCCAAGAAACTTTGTGTCGACATTTCTGATGGCTTTTTTTCTAATCCTTCAAGAGCTAACTCACACCCATTATGAATCAGAATGGCTTCCATTCTGAGTTGCCATGTACCGAAGTTGATACTCTTGTCAAACCTTTCAACAGAGGTCTTAGTTACTGTCATCGTGACTAAAAGATCTAAAATGAGATATGGCTTTGATACCAATTTGTTAAGGAAAATATAAATTTCGTGTTGTATCTAATTGCCCAAAATAATAATGGAGGATAGTAACGAGAAAAATAAATGAGACAATAGATACAAAGATTTATGTGGTTTGGTCAATGTGACCTATGTCCACGGCGGGAGGCGATACCAAAATTTACTATTATGTTGAGACAATTTACAAAAGTGGAATACTAATTAGAGACCACTTTCTAACACAAAAGGCTTTTTCTAAAATGCAAAAGAATGAAAGAAAAGGAGAGGAATAAAAAAGCTTTGAAGCTTTTCATTTGGGATGCAATTGAACTTCTGAAATGCTTAGTATTTATAGGCAGTTTTGAAGTTGGTTTGCTGTAGAAAATCAAGTTTGCCGAATTCTCATTTTGCACGCAGCTGAATATTTCTTCATGCGGCCGAAATGTTTGAATCTTTAAAACCACCAAATTTTCCTTTCGAAATCATATAGCAGTATCAACAAACATATAATTTGAGGGTCCATTGGATCCAAGTTATAATGAAAGCAATCAGCCTTAACAAAACATATTATCCCATCACAGCAGCCTGCCAGCGAGAATTTACCTTCTCTAAAAATAATTTGATAGCTGTGAGAATAATCTAAGTCATAAATTAGTTTCTCTATCAATTTCTTAATTTGAAGATGTCCGGGTTCTTCATGGCACGCACGGCATCAATCACAATATTCATCCTCGTCGTCTTCTTCGAGGAAGACATTCTTAACGCTAATAGGATTAATATTCTTGTTGCTTTTCACTGAATTATGTAGATGGTAATGCATGAAGGTACGACAAAAACTTACAAACACAACAAAATCTAACAAGGGTCTTCACTGGCAGCCTTGACAAAATTTTGATGATTAAATTGTCGGGTAATGGCCTTGATGAATTGGAACGACTCTCCATAAGCTTCATATTCTTTGAAACTTTCCACTAGAAATCTTTCAGTCCACCAAATTTCGATGCTGCGTCTTGTTTTATAGTTGCAAAAATCTAAAACCAATAGGGGGATTAGTATTACAAATATTAGAAGTTCTCAAAAGCTTCTACACGACTCGCAATAGATTTAGGAAATAAAATCAGAAAAAGAAAAAGAATTCTACACTAGAACTAGAAAGAAAAATTGTTCAATAAAAAAATATATAACATCAAATAATCTAGGATTGAATTGCTACGATAAGGACTAACGACTAACTCGAAATATATATCCAGTACGACCCTAATTATCATGAACTGTATTACTGAAACCAAACCTCATCATGGAATTAATCCCAGCGATCATCATGAACTGCATTATTGAAACCAAACTTCATCATTAAATTAATTAATACCCTTGTTAGGAAATTAATGTATCGTACGTAGGCTACAAAGTATAAACATATAATTCCTTAACAACTTAATTAGTGCCGAAAAACAAAATACACAATTGTGCTGGAAAACATAAGCTATAAAGTATACACAGTGGAGGAACCAGAATAATTTTTGAAGGGGGCTCAATTGTATTAGAATTGTTTCTATAAAACAAGTATTATGTAATTACTAAAGCATCAAAATGATAATATAAAAAAATAGTCGAAAAAATTCATTAGATGAATAATATTAAAAAAATTAAACATTACTAATGTTAGAAAAAAATAAAACTCACGATCAAAGACAATAACTTCGCGTTTAGAATTTAGAAATTAGGGTAGGGGAGAGAAATTCACGTTAAGTGTTTAGGAATTAGGGTGGGGATGAGATTTTAGTAATTAGAATTTAAAAATTCACTTTTAGAATTTTGTTTTTACTCTTGTGTAAAATGACATTTTAAGAGTTTTTTTTACTCAGAGTAAAACAAGGTTGTTTTATTGACAGGCTTAAGTCGTATGCCTCAATTTTAACCCTAAACTAATGTAGCAGAAGTGAATAGGGTATCGTATCCACAGGGAAGGGAAATTTGGTTCCTAAGAATTCACTAAGTGTTCCTTAAAATTGTGTTGTAAAATGTGCAATATCAAGACAAGTGAAAATAATAGCAAGATTAACAAAATACAAGAAACAGAACAAATGAAAGAAGAATATGAGCAGAAGGTAATAAAATTTTGAGACAGACGTCCTAGAGTTTATGATCCAGACAACTGTAAACTAAACACGTTTGCTATGCATTTGACCCCATGAAAATAAAGTTAGGAGGACACAAATGTTGCCTAGGAGGCTAGCGAACACTCGGCCGCAATGTTCTCTATACTCCCTAACATCCTGCTTTTCCCATGGCTAGGCCTAAGCAGAATGAGTTAACACCGCAACGTCTCGACTACTAAATACTAGCTATTCAGCACACAAAACCTTAAGTCTCCCATGGCGAGGCCCGACATAAGTTCCTTATCTTAAGCTAGCATCAAATAATCATTCGTCACTCAGTTCTAAAGACTCAATGACCTTCGACTGGCATGGCGACCACATCTCAGATCATGAACGAAGCCAAGCAAGTGAAGAAACTCCGTATTCATACAACTAATCCTCATTTCATGCAAATTCCACTATTATTGGTGAATCAAAGCCTCGACCTAGCATGGTGACCACAATCTAAGTTCAATTCAGTCAATTCAAGTGTAATTGTTATGAAACTTCACAAATTCAAGCATTTAAAAGCATGTATGATCTCATTCATCAATATTGGGTCAATTGCATAGCATTTCACGGTTCAATTACACAGTTGTCCTGTCAAAATCCTAGGACATCATCGAATTAGCCACACGACTCCATTTCCAATTCTCGATTAACAGTTCGCAATGTGAAGCAATTCATTATCATTAAATCGGAGAAGTTTACTAAATAAAATGCCTCGAATGCTCACAATTCACAATTGAATTGTGAAAATTCTCCTCAATTGAGTAATGTCTTACAATGATCGGAGCAATTGCGGGCGATCGGATTCGAAATTGGAGTGAAAACAGAAGAGAGAGAAAGTCTATAGAGAGAAAATGTAGAGAGAGAAAGAATTCCCGCTCTGAAAATCAAAACTCGATTAACAATCTAGAATGATCTATTCTCTTTTTTTAACTAATCCTCTATATATAGAGGTTACAGAAAACTTAATCATTACGCAACCGTAAAATGACCAAGATATTACAAAAATGCCACTGTAATCAATTTGTACAGAAAAACAACTCGGTCAATGTAGTAACCACGCCTTTTGGCCTTGAAAGATCACGTCAACACACACTCTTGCACCAAAAGAACAAAATCCATACTTCGAAAATTTCTCAAAACCAACACAAACACAAAAAACACACAACTCACACATGCACAAAATGGCGAGACCTCGCCACCGAGGTCTCGCTCTCACATAAAAAAAATCACCGAGACCTCGTGGCGAGGTCTCGCTCTCACAGATTTGAAATCGTCGAGACCTCGCCTCCGAGATCTCGGTGATTTTGTGCAAGTGTGCAAGAATTGTTGTTTGAAAACGTGAAGTATAGTGTAATGTGCTAAACTTGTTGTTGTGAAGTGGGAATGAAAAGTGAAGTGTGGTGTGCATGAAAGAATGAAGAAATGAATTGGAAGAAGAATGAATGAAACCCAAGTATACTAAAACATGAGTGTAAAAACGGAGTGAAACATAATGAAGATAAGCAAGAGTGAAGAGTGATGGAAACCCATGTGTAATTCATGAACGGAAGATATAGTACATAACAAATTTGTGCTATGACATACAAATGAATGCTTGAGTGTGTATTGTGATATTTGTGAACTAAGAGTGATAAGTGTTTTGAGTGTTGTGAAATAAAATTGAAGAATGTTGTGAGTATTGTGAAATGTGAATGAAGGGTGTCGTGAATGTTATGAAATGTCTTGAAAATGAATGTACATAAAGAAAGGACGTTTGATGAAAATGAGTGAGAGTGAAGAAGGTGAGATGAAATATGTGTGAATTGTAAAGTGAAAACCCACATGAACTAGCAAATGTTCTAAAGAACACAATGAAATGTAAGCTCTTAAAATGAAGGAACCTCTAAGTTACAATTTAAGTGCAATGCATGCAAAAATGGAGTGCAACTCAACTCACACAACTCATATATGCACAAAGTGGCGAGACCTCGCTCTCACATGAAAAAAATCAGCGATACCTCGCGCCACCGAGGTCTCGCTCTCACAGTTTTGAAATCATCGAGACCTCGCCACCGAGGTCTTGGTGATTTTGTTCAAGTTTGCAAGAGTGCTATGCTAGTGTGTGTGATGCAACCATTTCAGCACAAGAGTCTTTTTTAAAAAAAAAACCAGAAATATATTCATAATAAGCAAAATCAGGTACCGGATATACCCGAACGCACCTGTACAGAGTGAGAGCAATAAAATTGGAGTACTACTCAATTACATGTAATTCCTTAAAACCTAGTAAGATAAGAATCCGTCTACTTTACACCGAACAGGGCCAAAGTATGAGATTCTTTATCTCCAAATAAATGACACGTAGTCAATGACCAAAAGAGGTATTAAATTTAATTGAAAATATGTAATTCCAAAAAGGGAGGAAATGAGATCACCCAATAGGCAGGCAGCTTATCCATCGAGTCCAAGCATTCCAAATCCTTGAAAGTATTACTCTTTACCATTATGTGCGAATTACTGCTAATAAATCCACAACAATCACAAAGCCATGACGTGCAGCACTAATTAATTTTCCATATTTACACCACAATCCTAATACCACCAAGCCTAATACCACACACTCACACACCATAGGTAAACATTCTTACCATGGATTCCATAAGGCAGGACACAAATATTCCTTTTTTCAAACATCTTTCCTAACCGATCATAACTATTTCCACATCTAACATCTCACCTCACAGAACTATCATGCTATCTAAAGTATTACCCCAAACATAGCTTATCTACACATCCACATAGGTATCACAACAAAGCCTACCACAACAAACCGCCACAACAGGGCAACTGCCAACACAAGTAATCAACACCAACGTGATCACAACAAAATCTCCAAACAAGACAAGCCAAAATCCTGCAAGGTTTCAGTTAAGTCACATGATCACAGTTTCACCATAGCCCAAGCACAACCCAGATCTAGACCTTCTGAAGGAGACCCATAGAAGCAGCAATAACAGAAGCCCTCAGCCAGCAAAATGTTCAACCATGATAACAACAATCAACCAACAATACACCTACTGCAATAAGTCCATCAACAAGCAATTTCCGTACACTGTTCAAACAGACCAAGGTCCAGACCTTCTGAAGGAAACCCATAGAAGCAGCAATAACAAAAGCCCTCAACCATCAAAATGTTCAAACATGATAACAAGCAACCAACAATACAACTACTGCAATCCATCAACAAGCAAAAGTTCCAACCTGAAAACATTAATCAACACACATGCCAAAATTACTCCAGACACATATATTCAGGCAGGCCAAAGGGTTTCAGAATCGGAACACCAAAATATCATGGCTTCCCTAGTGACATCTTTCTTTTTCTTTTTCCTTTTATTTTGTCTTTCTCTTTTGTTATAGATTTCTTCTTTGGATAACGAGTGCAGGTTGTACCTACTTGTTGTACCTGGAGTTTGAGCTAGGAGCAACTTGTTGTTCACTTGTTCCTCAAACTGAATCTGCAACTTTATGCTCTCCTTTTGACCATCCGGAATCAAGGATAATTCAGGCTCAGGGGTCCTCTTAAGCAGCTTACTGTCGAGCCAATGTTTCCTCAAAAGTGGGCAGGATTCTGATCTGAGTAGATTGGAAGGAACAATCGGATGAGCCTGTAAACCTTGAATGAGATTATATTCCTCCTTGGAAACCTGTCCCTTAGTTAAGATAGTGGATGTCTCCACCATTTTTGTCGAATCGAAAACGATTAGCTCTAAGCCCGTGGAAGGTGTTTGTTCAGCAATCTTCATCTTTTCAGAATGGGAGATTGTCTTTGGGACATTCTGTCGAGCAGCTTGCAGAGCACTGAACTCCTTGCTCAAGCCTGAATCAGATGGTGATGCAGGGCTTTTTGGTGCATTTTCCTGCACCATATGTTTCTCATCAGAAACCACCTTTGATTTTTTCCGCCTGTATTTCTCTTCTGAATGCCCAATTTTGTGGCAGCTTGAGCATATATGGGAGACCTTCTCGAACCACACATTCTGCCAAAATCCACCCTTGGGAGAATCGATCCATATCTTCTTTGGAAGTGTTTTCCCCAGTTCAATCTGGATTACAATACGTGCTAGCATAGGTCTTGACATCACAGAAGTGGCATTGTCAAGCATAATAGGGATCCCTATCGTTTTGGCAATGTCAAAAGGGAGATCTTTTTCGAAATAGTGCAGTGGAAGAAGAGGAAGTCCCATCCACACCGAGGCAACCACAGATTGAGATTCCGCCTTGAAGTCAGGAGACCATTTGCGAACTCTGATATGAACACCCTGAATGGACCAAGAGGATTTTGCCCAGTTGTTATGGAAATCGGCCTCAGACGAGAATCTGATGATGACCTGCCTTTTCCCGATGAGCCCAACTTGAACTCTATTTTTGAATCTGCTACCAGAGAAATAAGCTCTTATCACCTCCAGATTAGGTCTTGTTCCAAAGAAATCTCCGATTAGCGTCCATTTGAGATGGTCAACGAGCTCAGCTTCCTGCTGTTCAGAGATGAAGATCGCTGGGAGCTCATCGACATCACCCAATCGGTACTTGCTGGTTTGCGTCATTTTCCACCTTAGGAGAATTTATGAAGTGAGATTTGGCTCCGACCATAAGGCCGGAGCTAATGGAGAGCAGATCTGATCAATCGGCAATTCAAGGAGATGATTTGTAGCAGAAAGGATGTTTAGTTTAGAGAAGGAGGTATTGTTTAGTGAGAAGGAGGAGCATTCGAGTTAGAGAGAGACATCACACTAAGCATGTAGGAGCCATTTCAGCACAAAGCTCAATTCAGAAGCTAGGACACACATACATTGCATAGAAGTAGACTCTTGTGCTGCATTTCAGCACAAGAGTCTACTTCTATGCAATGTATGTGTGTCCAAGCTTCTGAATTGAGCTTTGTGGTGAACATAAGAGTTTGAGATCTTTCTCTTAGCTTTCCATTGGTTCAAGAATCAGCATCATAGGAGATCTGTAACTCAAGATATACACATTCTACCAAACTGTGGCAATGAGAAGTCAAAGATGAAAACTTGAAGGAACAATCGCAAAGATTCTCCCGTTTCTCATACTTACACACACAATTAGGAGAACGTTAAAACATAAGAATTGAAGTACACTCAAAGAGCTTTCAAGAACATTCAAGATCGATTCATTTGGATTATTATTGAGAAAGATACTGTCACGCTCCAAATCCGACATGACACGGCCACATGATTGGAAACCGACTCCAAACGTGTGAAGCCTCCTGTTCATACAGTTTAATATACCAACAGCATATACATTCTCTATTTAGGCCACACGATTGTTTAATAAACAATATGTACTCTCCTCAAATGCACATCATATATATATATATACACCACACCTTACGTGATAATCAACATGTACCATCTTAAATTCGTATTGCCACAAGATCATATTTAAACCTATTCCATTATAATATGACGCATATTTCTCCAGAATTCATAGTATAGTATACAACACTATATATGCAACCTATAAACCATATCTCCAACATAAATTTCCTATTGAAACTATCTTGAAATATATGCACTAGAATCAAGAACTAATGCTCCAATATTATTCAACCCAAAATATCTATTACACTTCACTAATTTATCCACACGACTATAAACATCATCACATAAGAATCTCGTACTATATCCAAAAGAAAAAACTAGAATGATTCACGTTAACCATTCTAACATAAGTTGACATTAGAGTCTGTAAAAATAACAATGTAGGTGGTATGAGCAAAACTATGCCCAGTAAGTGATAATGACATTCCTCTATCGGATTGAGCACATTATACATTGTATACTTTCGCAAAGCATTTCAACACATGAAAATCACATTTGGAAACATTTCCAATCCACACACACATATATATACAAATAGCAAGTGGCACATTCATTTATCAAATCACATTTGCAAATACATTGAGTACTTGTCATTTGGCTCATGAATAAGTCAAATCATTCTTGGTACAATAACTGGATCCAGTCCTAGCTTTAACCCCCCAAGCAGGTCGTGGCCTAGCTTTAACCCCGCTAGGTGGGTCATTACAATAAATTGGAACATGTTCCTACCAATCATTTCATGAAACATTCAAGAGCCCATTAACATTTCAAATTCATTTAGGCAATTCATCAAACACCTTTCTTTCACAAAAGCCACTGCATACATTTCATAATCATCAAAATTCACAAGGTAATACACGCTCAATCCATTTTAATATCACCACATATCAAGTTCTCAAAATAGGTTTTATCAAAAGAATGTTAAAACATAAAGGGATCTCATTACCACTTACCTTAGACAATATTCAATATAGCCCTTGATTCTAAAATTTTCACCACCTATTCACTTCACTTTCCTATAAAAACATATTCACATGACAAAATAATAATCAATTAGAGCCTAATAACTCTTAGACACCATTCTTAATTCAAGAACATTTCATTTCCTTACAATTCTAAAATCCATTTATATCTTAATCTCATAAACTTTCTCCAATCAATTATCATCTCAATTTGACATTTAATCTATCTATTCATGTTCTATACCGAACCAAAAGAATGCCAAAAGCCTTAGTTTAATGTTCTTGATCTTGTAGAATTAAACCCATATGCTATGACAACACAGTTTCAAACCCTACTATTCAAGAACACTAATTAAAGAAATTAAAC
Source organism: Ophiorrhiza pumila (assembly GCA_016586305.1). Taxonomy (NCBI): domain Eukaryota; kingdom Viridiplantae; phylum Streptophyta; class Magnoliopsida; order Gentianales; family Rubiaceae; genus Ophiorrhiza; species Ophiorrhiza pumila. The sequence goes on from BLIW01000006.1 coordinate 38,207,894, forward strand.
TTGAAAAATGAACTAACTAAGCTCCTTACCTTAATTAGAGTGGAGTTGGAGTGAGAGAGCTTCCTTTCCCTTCCTTAATCAACCCTTTCCTCTTCTTGTCCTAGTTAGGATTGTAAAATAGGGAAATAGGTATAAGGGAAGTGAAAGAAAATGATGAGAATCCATCCAAGCAATCTACTCCAAATCCTAATGGGAATAGGATTACCAAATTCAAATCCTAATGTGAATAGGATTACCAATCTAAATCCTAATGGGAGTAGGATTTCCAAGCTCAATCCTAATAGGATTAGGATTCACCAATCATCATCTTATCCGAGTTCCATAGAAGCAAATCCTAATGATACTAGGATTCACAATCCTAATGGGATTAGGATTCATTTGTTCATGGAATTTATTAAAGACCAAGAAGGCGTGCTTGGGCTTTGCCATTTGTTGGATCACGTCTTTACTTAAGTAATTTTAGTTAATTTGTGTTTTAATTAATTAAGTCCAATTGGTAATTATTGGGCTTATTAATTTCGGGATTAAATAAATTAATTACATGGCCCAAGTTATCTTGCATGATAATGGCATGTAATGGGCTTAAGGGTTAGTTAATTAGATTAGGACGTTTCCCCTACTTTTTAGGAGATGTTTGGCAATTATCCCACATTAGAAAAATACCAAACATTGAGTCTTTTTGTAGCCTATATAAAGGCAACCCCTTTAACGTTTTTAATACATGTTGAAATTTGATAAAAGTTTAGCTTTTCTAAAGAATTTTGCAGCCTTGAAAAGTTGTAAAGACGTGAATTAATTCTTCTAAGTTTAGTTAAGTTTTCATAAGAACCGTGAACCTAGAAGCTAAGACCTTTAGGTGAACTTACAAGTTCTTGATTCAAAGAACAAGTCAAACTGATTTGTTTAGCTTATGAATTTTCATAGGTGATCCGAATCTTTTTGATTCATACGTGGGGGTTTGATTGCTTCATATCAAATCTTTTCGTGTCAATATCTTTTACTTTCTTTGTTTGTTAATTCCGCACCTTGTTGGTTCTTGTTCTTGTTCGTGATAATTTGGTGAGCAACGGTCCAAAGGAGGTGGTTTCGAGTGGTCCAAGGTGCTGCATCTTGATCATTCATATCAATTAGTATCAGAGCTCAAGGTTGTCTTCCAAATTCAGGTTTTAAATTCTCGGTTTTGAGTCTTCTTCTTTCTCGGTTTTTCTTGCAGTTTTTGCATCATTTTTGTGCTGCTATTTTTGCATCTTTTTGCTGCTGTTCTTGAGTCAATTTTCTGCAGTAAATTGTGTCTTAAATATGCTCTAAATTCAGTTTTTGAGTCGTCATAATTCTGTCCAAAAATCGCATGCAAAAGGTTGTTGAAATCTGCCCAAAATCGCTATTGATCTATCTTTCGATTTTTGAGTTTTGTTGAGTCGATTTCTTGCTGTTTTCTTGACGTTTTGTTGCTGTTTTCTTGGTGTCTATATTCTGCACTTTTGTTGTCTTCATAGTGTTGAATTCTTTGTGTTTTCAGTGGTTGTCACACGTCATACTTGTTAGGGTTTTTTAGTCAAGAATTAGGGTTTCTTACAAACCCTAGTTTTGGTCAAGATTGCATAACTTTCTTGTTTCTTATCCGAATTGCATACTTTCTTTTGTGTTAGTTTCTTTGTTTCATTCTTGTCATAGTGTGTTCTGATCAAACTTTTATCACACTTAAAAAAGATAAGTTCTTGAACACTTTCTTGAACTTCTTGATTTTCTTGAAAATTCAAAAGTGTCAAATTTTGAATCTAAAGCCATATTCTTGATCTTCTTGATAAATCTTGAATATTTTGTGAAAGTGGCACATGCAAATTCATAATTCTTGGTGAGATATTAAAGTTTGAAAATTTTAAGGTTTTTAAGGTTAAGACAAAAGACAACATCCTTAAACCCTAATCCTAGGTTGTTGTCTTCAAACCTTAAGAGTTTTTGTTTGTCCTAGGTTCTTGTCCGAACCTTAATTGTTTTTGTTTGTTCAAGGTTTGTGTCCAAACCTTAAAATGTTTGTTTTGTCCTAGGTTGTTTTCCGAAAAAAAAAGAGGCCGAATTTAAAAAAAAAAAGGCCCAACTCAAAAAAAAAGGCCGAACTATAAAAAAAAAGGCCCAATACAAAAAAAATATTCGGACTTTATTTATTATTTTCAGTTTATTATTATTTTTTTTATTTAATTTAATTTATTCTTGAAGAACACATTGTTCTTAAGTTGATTACTTGAAAACCACCTTGGATTAGAAGTGCCATAACTTTCTCAATACAACTCAGAATTAAGTGATTCAAATTGCGTTTTCTTTGTCTTGAAATTTACTTTCTGTTTCTCTTAGTTTCTGAAGTTAAATCAAGTTATACCCACACGTGTTCTTAAATCTTCTTGACGTGATTTGTTGAAACTTCTTTGGTTTTTACTTGTGAAAATTTGTTGGTGGAATTAATTGGTTGAGTCTTGTTATTACAATCATTGAACCAGTAAGTTCCATAGTTTGAGAGTATTAGTAAAGGGTATACACGAGAAAAGCTTTCACATTAAGAGATGAGAGTACCTACTCACCAAATAGTGAGAACCCGAGAGGATTATATATTGTTTTCTTCTTGTTTTCTTTACTAACCTTGCAGGTACAAATGGAGGAGTCTAAAACCACATCTACATCATGTGTAAATGAGTTTCATACAAGGTGCAAAGTCCAAGATAAAGTATGTTCTGTGGTGATTGATTGTGGAAGAAGCTCTAACTTTGCTAGTGAGCTAATGGTTGAAAGGTTGAATATGCAAACCACTCCACATCCAAATCCTTACTTTCTACAATGGAATAATAATTGTGGTGAAGTATTGGTGTCCAAGCAAGTCAAGGTAGCATTCTTCATGGGGAATTACAAAGATGAGGTACTATGTGACATATTTCCTATGCAAACAGCCCATCTTTTATTGGGAAAACCATGGCAACTTTCTTGCAAGGGTGTTTATAAAGAGCTCAAAAATTGCTATTCATTCATGAAGGATGGTAAAAAGTTTAATCTTCGTGCTTTAACACCTTGTGAAGTTTCTGAAGATCAAGCTAGAATTGCTAAAGCTTGTAATGATTTGAGAGAAGAAAAAGAGAAAGTGAGTTGGAAAAACAAATGAGGGAAAAAGATTTGAGAGAAAGAGATGAAAAAGAAAGTCAAAAGAGTGACTTAGTTAGCATAGGCTGTGAGCAAAAAGAGAGTAATAGAAAGCGTGAGAGAGAGAGTTCATTGAGAGCTAAACAACAACATCTTGTACTTATGAATTCTAGTGATCACAATTTACATTATTTGCTGCCTAGTTCTTTTGTTTTGCAGGTTTATGGAGTTCCTAGACATTTAATGGAGTTGCAAACAACTCATTATCAATTGGAAGGAATCCAATCTGCCTTAGCTTGTTTTCCACAAGGTAAGCAAGGTAAGTTAGGTAAGTTTTCACTTGATTTTGATCTTAAAAATGTTAAGTACTTTGTATTATCAATTCGGTTGGGTTTCAAAGTTTTCAAACTGTTTTTAATCAATTTCAAAAGCTTCCCTATACTTTAACACAAATGGTTTGGAATTTTGTTAAGTGTGTTTTAGAGTCTAACACCTTGTGTTTTGATAAGCAAATCGATTTACATTATTCTTCAATAGTTACATCAATATATTTTGAATTGAATGAATCTATGTATATTTTGTTAGTGTGTTATGTTGCTTATTTAATACATGATGTTTATTTGCATAATTGTTATGAATTTTCTTTAACAATATCGTGTTTATATGCTTCATGCATACAAAAATATTCTGCCAGAGAAAGTTTATCTTATACACTTGTTTTGATCTCACAGCATATTATGCATTGTTGGTCGAGAATTTTTTCATTCCAACTTGACTTGATTCTTGTGGAGTTCATGATATTGGTGTTTGATCCAGGAGTTCAATTCAAGATTCGAGGACGAATCCTTTTTGAGGAGGGAGGGAATGATGGGAATCCATCCAAGCAATCTACTCCAAATCCTAATGGGAGTAGGATTTCCAAGCTCAATCCTAATAGGATTAGGATTCACCAATCATCATCTTATCCGAGTTCCATAGAAGCAAATCCTAATGATACTAGGATTCACAATCCTAATGGGATTAGGATTCATTTGTTCATGGACTTTATTAAAGACCAAGAAGGCGTGCTTGGGCTTTGCCATTTGTTGGATCACGTCTTTACTTAAGTAATTTTAGGGTTTAATTTGTGTTTTAATTAATTAATTCCAATTGGTAATTAGTGGGCTTATTAATTTTGGAATTAAATAAATTAATTACATGGCCCAAGTTATCTTGCATGATAATGGCATGTAATGGGCTTATGGGTTAGTTAATTAGATTAGGAAGTTTCCCCTACTTTTTAGGAGATGTTTGGCAATTATCCCACATCGGAAAAATACCAAACATTGAGTCTTTTTGTAGCCTATATAAAGGCAACCCCTTTAACGTTTTTAATACATGTTGAAATTTGATAAAAGTTTAGCTTTTCTAAAGAATTTTGCAGCCTTGAAAAGTTGTAAAGACGTGAATTAATTCTTCTAAGTTTAGTTAAGTTTTCATAAGAACCGTGAACCTAGAAGCTAAGACCTTTAGGTGAACTTACAAGTTCTTGATTCAAAGAACAAGTCAAACTGATTTGTTTAGCTTATGAATTTTCATAGGTGATCCGAATCTTTTTGATTCATACGTGGGGGTTTGATTGCTTCATATCAAATCTTTTCGTGTCAATATCTTTTACTTTCTTTGTTTGTTAATTCCGCACCTTGTTGGTTCTTGTTCTTGTTCGTGATAATTTGGTGAGCAACGGTCCAAAGGAGGTGGTTTCGAGTGGTCCAAGGTGCTGCATCTTGATCATTCATATCAATTAGTATCAGAGCTCAAGGTTGTCTTCCAAATTCAGGTTTTAAATTCTCGGTTTTGAGTCTTCTTCTTTCTCGGTTTTTCTTGCAGTTTTTGCATCATTTTTGTGCTGCTATTTTTGCATCTTTTTGCTGCTGTTCTTGAGTCAATTTTCTGCAGTAAATTGTGTCTTAAATATGCTCTAAATTCAGTTTTTGAGTCGTCATAATTCTGTCCAAAAATCGCATGCAAAAGGTTGTTGAAATCTGCCCAAAATCGCTATTGATCTATCTTTCGATTTTTGAGTTTTGTTGAGTCGATTTCTTGCTGTTTTCTTGACGTTTTGTTGCTGTTTTCTTGGTGTCTATATTCTGCACTTTTGTTGTCTTCATAGTGTTGAATTCTTTGTGTTTTCAGTGGTTGTCACACGTCATACTTGTTAGGGTTTTTTAGTCAAGAATTAGGGTTTCTTACAAACCCTAGTTTTGGTCAAGATTGCATAACTTTCTTGTTTCTTATCCGAATTGCATACTTTCTTTTGTGTTAGTTTCTTTGTTTCATTCTTGTCATAGTGTGTTCTGATCAAACTTTTATCACACTTAAAAAAGATAAGTTCTTGAACACTTTCTTGAACTTCTTGATTTTCTTGAAAATTCAAAAGTGTCAAATTTTGAATCTAAAGCCATATTCTTGATCTTCTTGATAAATCTTGAATATTTTGTGAAAGTGGCACATGCAAATTCATAATTCTTGGTGAGATATTAAAGTTTGAAAATTTTAAGGTTTTTAAGGTTAAGACAAAAGACAACATCCTTAAACCCTAATCCTAGGTTGTTGTCTTCAAACCTTAAGAGTTTTTGTTTGTCCTAGGTTCTTGTCCGAACCTTAATTGTTTTTGTTTGTTCAAGGTTTGTGTCCAAACCTTAAAATGTTTGTTTTGTCCTAGGTTGTTTTCCGAAAAAAAAAAGAGGCCGAATTTTCAAAAAAAAAGGCCGAACTCAAAAAAAAAGGCCCAATACAAAAAAAATATTCGGACTTTATTTATTATTTTCAGTTTATTATTATTTTTTTTATTTAATTTAATTTATTCTTGAAGAACACATTGTTCTTAAGTTGATTACTTGAAAACCACCTTGGATTAGAAGTGCCATAACTTTCTCAATACAACTCAGAATTAAGTGATTCAAATTGCGTTTTCTTTGTCTTGAAATTTACTTTCTGTTTCTCTTAGTTTCTGAAGTTAAATCAAGTTATACCCACACGTGTTCTTAAATCTTCTTGACGTGATTTGTTGAAACTTCTTGGTTTTTACTTGTGAAATTTGTTGGTGGAATAATTGGTTGAGTCTTGTTATTACAACATTGAACCAGTAAGTTCCATAGTTTGAGAGTATTAGTAAAGGGTATACACGAGAAAAGCTTTCACATTAAGAGATGAGAGTACCTACTCACGAAATAGTGAGAACCCAGAGGATTATATATGTTTTCTTTTGTTTCTTTACTAACCTTGCAGGTACAAATGGAGGAGTCTAAAACCACATCTACATCATGTGTAAATGAGTTTCATACAAGGTGCAAGTCCAAGATAAAGTATGTTCCTGTGGTGATTGATTGTGGAAGAAGCTCTAACTTTGCTAGTGAGCTATGGTTGAAAGGTTGAATATGCAAACCACTCCACATCCAAATCCTTACTTTCTACAATGGAATAATATTGTGGTGAAGTATTGGTGTCCAAGCAAGTCAAGGAGCATTCTTCATGGGGAATTACAAGAATGAAGTACATATGTGACATATTTCCTATGCAAACAGCCCATCTTTTATTGGGGAAAACCACATGGCCACTTTCTTGCAAGGGTGTTTATAAAGAGCTCAAAAATTGCTATTCATTCATGAAGGATGGTAAAAGTTTAATCTTCGTGCTTTAACACCTTGTGAAGTTTCTGAAGATCAAGCTAGAATTGCTAAAGCTTGTAATGATTTGAGAGAAGAAAAAGAGAAAGTGAGTTGGAAAAAACAAATGAGGAAAAAGATTTGAGAGAAAGAGATGAAAAGAAAGTCAAAAGCGTGACTTAGTTAGCATAGCTGTGAGCAAAAAGAGAGTATAGAAAGGCGTGATGAGAGAGAGTTCATTGAGAGCTAAACAACAACATCTTGTACTTATGATTCTAGTGATCACAATTTACATTATTTGCTGCCTAGTTCTTTTGTTTTGCAGGTTTATGGAGTTCCTAGACATTTACATGGAGTTTGCAAAACAACTCTTATCAATTGGAAGGAATCCAATCTGCCTTAGCTTGTTTTCCACAAGGTAAGCAAGGTAAGTTAGGTAAGTTTTCACTTGATTTTGATCTTAAAAATGTTAAGTACTTTGTATTATCAATTCGGTTGGGTTTCAAAGTTTTCAAACTGTTTTTAATCAATTTCAAAAGCTTCCCTATACTTTAACACAAATGGTTTGGAATTTTGTTAAGTGTGTTTTAGAGTCTAACACCTTGTGTTTTGATAAGCAAATCGATTTACATTATTCTTCAATAGTTACATCAATATATTTTGAATTGAATGAATCTATGTATATTTTGTTAGTGTGTTATGTTGCTTATTTAATACATGATGTTTATTTGCATAATTGTTATGAATTTTCCTTTAACAAATATCGTGTTTATATGCTTCATGCATACAAAAATATTCTGCCAGAGAAAGTTTATCTTAATACACTTGTTTGATCTCACAGGCATTATTATGCATTGTTGGTCGAAGAATTTTTCATTCCAACTTGACTTGATTCTTGTGGAGTTCATGATATTGGTGTTTGATCCAGGAGTTCAATTCAAGATTCGAGGACGAATCCTTTTTGAGGAGGGAGGGAATGATGGGAATCCATCCAAGCAATCTACTCCAAATCCTAATGGGAGTAGGATTTCCCAAGCTCCAATCCTAATAGGATTAGGATTCACCAATCATCATTCTTATCCGAGTTCCATAGAAGCAAATCCTAATGATACTAGGATTCACAATCCTAATGGGATTGGATTCATTTGTTCATGGACTTTATTAAAGACCAAGAAGGCGTGCTTGGGCTTTGCCATTTGTTGGATCACTCTTTACTTAAGTAATTTTAGGGTTAATTTGTGTTTTAATTAATTAATTCCAATTGGTAATTAGTGGGCTTATTAATTTTGGAATTAAATAAATTAATTACATGGCCCAAGTTATCTTGCATGATAATGGCATGTAATGGGCTTATGGGTTAGTTAATTAGATTAGGAAGTTTCCCCTACTTTTTAGGAGATGTTTGGCAATTATCCCACATCGGAAAAATACCAAACATTGAGTCTTTTTGTAGCCTATATAAAGGCAACCCCTTTAACGTTTTTAATACATGTTGAAATTTGATAAAAGTTTAGCTTTTCTAAAGAATTTTGCAGCCTTGAAAAGTTGTAAAGACGTGAATTAATTCTTCTAAGTTTAGTTAAGTTTTCATAAGAACCGTGAACCTAGAAGCTAAGACCTTTAGGTGAACTTACAAGTTCTTGATTCAAAGAACAAGTCAAACTGATTTGTTTAGCTTATGAATTTTCATAGGTGATCCGAATCTTTTTGATTCATACGTGGGGGTTTGATTGCTTCATATCAAATCTTTTCGTGTCAATATCTTTTACTTTCTTTGTTTGTTAATTCCGCACCTTGTTGGTTCTTGTTCTTGTTCGTGATAATTTGGTGAGCAACGGTCCAAAGGAGGTGGTTTCGAGTGGTCCAAGGTGCTGCATCTTGATCATTCATATCAATTAGTATCAGAGTTCAAGGTTGTCTTCCAAATTCAGGTTTTAAATTCTCGGTTTTGAGTCTTCTTCTTTCTCGGTTTTTCTTGCAGTTTTTGCATCATTTTTGTGCTGCTATTTTTGCATCTTTTTGCTGCTGTTCTTGAGTCAATTTTCTGCAGTAAATTGTGTCTTAAATATGCTCTAAATTCAGTTTTTGAGTCGTCATAATTCTGTCCAAAAATCGCATGCAAAAGGTTGTTGAAATCTGCCCAAAATCGCTATTGATCTATCTTTCGATTTTTGAGTTTTGTTGAGTCGATTTCTTGCTGTTTTCTTGACGTTTTGTTGCTGTTTTCTTGGTGTCTATATTCTGCACTTTTGTTGTCTTCATAGTGTTGAATTCTTTGTGTTTTCAGTGGTTGTCACACGTCATACTTGTTAGGGTTTTTTAGTCAAGAATTAGGGTTTCTTACAAACCCTAGTTTTGGTCAAGATTGCATAACTTTCTTGTTTCTTATCCGAATTGCATACTTTCTTTTGTGTTAGTTTCTTTGTTTCATTCTTGTCATAGTGTGTTCTGATCAAACTTTTATCACACTTAAAAAAGATAAGTTCTTGAACACTTTCTTGAACTTCTTGATTTTCTTGAAAATTCAAAAGTGTCAAATTTTGAATCTAAAGCCATATTCTTGATCTTCTTGATAAATCTTGAATATTTTGTGAAAGTGGCACATGCAAATTCATAATTCTTGGTGAGATATTAAAGTTTGAAAATTTTAAGGTTTTTAAGGTTAAGACAAAAGACAACATCCTTAAACCCTAATCCTAGGTTGTTGTCTTCAAACCTTAAGAGTTTTTGTTTGTCCTAGGTTCTTGTCCGAACCTTAATTGTTTTTGTTTGTTCAAGGTTTGTGTCCAAACCTTAAAATGTTTGTTTTGTCCTAGGTTGTTTTCCGAAAAAAAAAGAGGCCGAATTTTAAAAAAAAAAGGCCCAACTCAAAAAAAAAGGCCCAATACAAAAAAAATATTCGGACTTTATTTATTATTTTCAGTTTATTATTATTTTTTTTATTTAATTTAATTTATTCTTGAAGAACACATTGTTCTTAAGTTGATTACTTGAAAACCACCTTGGATTAGAAGTGCCATAACTTTCTCAATACAACTCAGAATTAAGTGATTCAAATTGCGTTTTCTTTGTCTTGAAATTTACTTTCTGTTTCTCTTAGTTTCTGAAGTTAAATCAAGTTATACCCACACGTGTTCTTAAATCTTCTTGACGTGATTTGTTGAAACTTCTTTGGTTTTTACTTGTGAAAATTTGTTGGTGGAATTAATTGGTTGAGTCTTGTTATTACAATCATTGAACCAGTAAGTTCCATAGTTTGAGAGTATTAGTAAAGGGTATACACGAGAAAAGCTTTCACATTAAGAGATGAGAGTACCTACTCACCAAATAGTGAGAACCCGAGAGGATTATATATTGTTTTCTTCTTGTTTTCTTTACTAACCTTGCAGGTACAAATGGAGGAGTCTAAAACCACATCTACATCATGTGTAAATGAGTTTCATACAAGGTGCAAAGTCCAAGATAAAGTATGTTCTGTGGTGATTGATTGTGGAAGAAGCTCTAACTTTGCTAGTGAGCTAATGGTTGAAAGGTTGAATATGCAAACCACTCCACATCCAAATCCTTACTTTCTACAATGGAATAATAATTGTGGTGAAGTATTGGTGTCCAAGCAAGTCAAGGTAGCATTCTTCATGGGGAATTACAAAGATGAGGTACTATGTGACATATTTCCTATGCAAACAGCCCATCTTTTATTGGGAAAACCATGGCAACTTTCTTGCAAGGGTGTTTATAAAGAGCTCAAAAATTGCTATTCATTCATGAAGGATGGTAAAAAGTTTAATCTTCGTGCTTTAACACCTTGTGAAGTTTCTGAAGATCAAGCTAGAATTGCTAAAGCTTGTAATGATTTGAGAGAAGAAAAAGAGAAAGTGAGTTGGAAAAACAAATGAGGGAAAAAGATTTGAGAGAAAGAGATGAAAAAGAAAGTCAAAAGAGTGACTTAGTTAGCATAGGCTGTGAGCAAAAAGAGAGTAATAGAAAGCGTGAGAGAGAGAGTTCATTGAGAGCTAAACAACAACATCTTGTACTTATGAATTCTAGTGATCACAATTTACATTATTTGCTGCCTAGTTCTTTTGTTTTGCAGGTTTATGGAGTTCCTAGACATTTAATGGAGTTGCAAACAACTCATTATCAATTGGAAGGAATCCAATCTGCCTTAGCTTGTTTTCCACAAGGTAAGCAAGGTAAGTTAGGTAAGTTTTCACTTGATTTTGATCTTAAAAATGTTAAGTACTTTGTATTATCAATTCGGTTGGGTTTCAAAGTTTTCAAACTGTTTTTAATCAATTTCAAAAGCTTCCCTATACTTTAACACAAATGGTTTGGAATTTTGTTAAGTGTGTTTTAGAGTCTAACACCTTGTGTTTTGATAAGCAAATCGATTTACATTATTCTTCAATAGTTACATCAATATATTTTGAATTGAATGAATCTATGTATATTTTGTTAGTGTGTTATGTTGCTTATTTAATACATGATGTTTATTTGCATAATTGTTATGAATTTTCTTTAACAATATCGTGTTTATATGCTTCATGCATACAAAAATATTCTGCCAGAGAAAGTTTATCTTATACACTTGTTTTGATCTCACAGCATATTATGCATTGTTGGTCGAGAATTTTTTCATTCCAACTTGACTTGATTCTTGTGGAGTTCATGATATTGGTGTTTGATCCAGGAGTTCAATTCAAGATTCGAGGACGAATCCTTTTTGAGGAGGGAGGGAATGATGGGAATCCATCCAAGCAATCTACTCCAAATCCTAATGGGAGTAGGATTTCCAAGCTCAATCCTAATAGGATTAGGATTCACCAATCATCATCTTATCCGAGTTCCATAGAAGCAAATCCTAATGATACTAGGATTCACAATCCTAATGGGATTAGGATTCATTTGTTCATGGACTTTATTAAAGACCAAGAAGGCGTGCTTGGGCTTTGCCATTTGTTGGATCACGTCTTTACTTAAGTAATTTTAGGGTTTAATTTGTGTTTTAATTAATTAATTCCAATTGGTAATTAGTGGGCTTATTAATTTTAGAATTAAATAAATTAATTACATGGCCCAAGTTATCTTGCATGATAATGGCATGTAATGGGCTTATGGGTTAGTTAATTAGATTAGGAAGTTTCCCCTACTTTTTAGGAGATGTTTGGCAATTATCCCACATCGGAAAAATACCAAACATTGAGTCTTTTTGTAGCCTATATAAAGGCAACCCCTTTAACGTTTTTAATACATGTTGAGATTTGATAAAAGTTTAGCTTTGCTAGAGAATTTTGCAGCCTTGAAAAGTTGTAAAGACGTGAATTAATTCTTCTAAGTTTAGTTGAGTTTTCATATGAACCGTGAACCTAGAAGCTAAGACCTTTAGGTGAACTTACAAGTTCTTGATTCAAAGAACAAGCCAAACTGATTTGTTTAGCTTATGAATTTTCATAGGTGATCCGAATCTTTTTGATTCATACGTGGGGGTTTGATTGCTTCATATCAAATCTTTTTGTGTCAATATCTTTTACTTTCTTTGTTTGTTAATTCCGCACCTTGTTAGTTCTTGTTCTTGTTCGTGATAATTTGGTAAGCAACGGTCCAAAGGAGGTGGTTTCTAGTGGTCCAAGGTGCTGCATCTTGATCATTCATATCAGAAAATATGAGGAAGAGGCTGAACTTCAGCCGATGAAATGAATGGGTTTTAAGACCCAATTTAACAATTTTTTTGCTAAATGGTTCCCATGCTTTTTCTTATTTATTAATTGACCCCTAATTTGGTCATGGGTATTACAGATACACTCAAATGAAATACACCAATGATTTTGCCCAAACACAAAAACAAGCCTATTAACATGTTAAGGTTTTCTCAAAGCATCATTTCCAACCTTTTCTAATTCTTTCCTTGTTCTTGAACTTCAAATACACACTTGACTCATTTGATCAACATTTTAGCATTTTTCTCCATTTTAGCACATCAAGTTGTAAACCACATAAATGCACAACATGGCACAAAACACTACACAATTGCATGAAAAACAAGGCAAAAGCTAAATGAAATAACATATATAAGTTGGTATAAAACGAACTTATCAATTTCCCCTACACTTGAACTCTTTCTTGCTCTCAAGCAAGGACACAACATCACACTTACACAACTCATGTTAATCACTCACAGTCAAACCGTTACTCCCTTGTTTACTAAGTCCATTTCTAAGTTCATCAAAACATTTTTTCACACAAAAACTCTCAAAGGTTTCCCCATTCCAAATTTTCAGATTTCAACACACATTATCAACCAAAGCACAATGAATAAAGACCAAAATGTCAAACGTTCAAGTGTGTGCTGATGAATACTGGCTTAGTGCTCTTCATGTATGCATACCCCTTTTATTCTATCTTACGATTCACTGCATATCAATCTCCTTATCCACACATAGGAACAAATAGCACACAAGATCAATGGCGCACATTGGTGCTTTTATTAGAGCATTTACATTCAAATTGCACTTTGGTGCTTTCTCTTGTCACACATATTAGTGTATGCATTCCAGGGTCTTACGGCTTTTCATTCCCAAATGCCAAAGGCTTTTTCCACCAAATCCTTTCTTGTGTAACCACTAGTTCGTATGTGTCTTTAAGGGACTATATATGCAAGAACACTAAAATTCCAAGGAGATGCATAATAAATAACAACTTAAACCAAATTACCTCCCATGTCATTGAATAATTTGCATGGCATATCTATCTTACTTTAACATCATGCCTTGGCCAACAAAACGTGCCAATTTCTTTCAAATTTAGAACCGAAAATGAAAAATTTTTCGCATACATTAACATAGAAATTTGATAAACCAGAGGTTGAACATAGCCAACAGAAAAACAAAGGTCCAAATGCCAAGTGATACTTCATTTCATTCATTTCATTGCCCACACTATCACTACACCTCTTTCATTCCATTTCACACATTACACTTTATTAGGACACAATCACACTCCTAAAACAAAAAACTTAAAAACACTAACCAACCAAAACAGCAACACTCAACACTTCAAACATTCCATAGATAAACAAGTTTTCCCACCGAAATGTCAACTACTGATAACTTGTCTTCAAGAACAACACTTATTCACACAAATTCACAAAAAATTTCAAAAATTTCAAAATTAAAAAAAAAAACTTAAAACGTGCACAACAAATGAAAAACCTAACATATTACGGGATATATTATGCAAAAGCTCAAAATAACACCACACAACCACAAAAGAAATAACATGCTTTGCATCACATAGCAACAAAATTTCATTCATGAAAGAAGGTACGCATATAAAGTCCAAAAGACACAAACTAAAGCAAACATTCACTTCCCCACACTTAAAACTTACATTGTCCTCAATGTAAAGTAAAGATAGATTTAGGAGCTCCCTAGTGTTGATATGTCATGAATTCCAATGATTGTGTGGTGGAGTATCTTCGTCCATAGTTCCCTCTTTGAATGAGAAATTTCCTACACATGGTGAAACAAAGCTTATTAGAAATCACTCACTCAAATATACTACATATTGGTGCAAGGTAAAAAGACATGGAGGTAGCATGCAAGCAAAGTATCGCGCACCATGACTAGGAGTCATGGTAGTGTAAAAATATGCAACTAATAACACTAAGTGGCACATGCACAATTCATGCTTGAAATGTAAACCAAAATGATAGTTTGCAGCACAGGAATGGTCCATGGCACCACTCCCCCACACTTAGCCTCATATGTGTGCATAGCCTATTCCTCTTGCCACTTCTTCCATGTGCATGTCCTGACAACATGAGTGGCTTAGTGAACAAACACAATGCAAGAAAACGTAAGACTACGTTTACCAATACACTTTATTAAAGCTAAGGGAAAAAGAAGTAGTTCTGGATTTTGTAAGTCTCTAGCTAGACTATCCTCCTCAAGCTTTCTTCTTCACAATTCAGAATATCCATCCCTCCAAAATTCGGAATAACCATCTCTATACCATAAGGAAGAAATCTCATAAGCACTTTTCCTCCTCTTGTAGGACACTTGAGGAGTATCATCAAGGAGGTGCTTAAGCTCATGCACCTGGGGAGCAATCTCTACAAATTTTGCTTTGAACCACTGAGACTCCCCCATTGGAGGCACCTCCTTTAATTCTTCTATCATTGGTAGCACATCATCTACCTCTTCCACCACACTAACCATTTTAATCTTGTAAGGCTCAACCAAGGGTTGTACATCTATGGTCTCAACAAACCCATCAGTAAGTTGAAAAATAGATGTATCAATAAAGCAATTTTCCACCATGTTAGCAATGTCATTCAAAATTCGCACCTCTTCCTTATCTAGACTAACATGCGAAATCTCTTCAGTCTCTTCTTTCTTCACAACATAAAAATCATTATCATTAGTTAACAAAGGAATTTCATTGAGCACTTCTTGTGAGTCACCTTTAAGATACTTAGATTCAAGCATAGTTTCAATAGTTGGGACCTCCATAAGAGTGTCACCCAATTGGTTAACCTCTTCATTAGCAAGTTCAACATTATCTTCATTCATGATATCACCATGTTCATCAAGATGTGACTCTATGCAATTTATCAGGACATCAAGAAACGACACATCCAAAGTATGACTATCAACATAATCAAATATAACATGGCACTCACTACCATTTGGGACATTCTTAACACATGCTTCCTGTGAGGTCTGTTCTATCAACACTTCATATTGCATTTCAAAGACTGATTCATCTATAAAACAGCATTCTACTATATTTGCAATCTCAGATAAAATCATGCAATCTTCCTTATCCAGTTCTACCCTCTCAATTTCTTCATTGCCCATATTCAATTCTTCGAGAGATATGCAATCACAGTTCACATCTTCATTAAACACATGCATGTTCCATGTTATGGCTCTAATTGCAAAACAATGTTCTATATGCCTGGGATGCATGTTCTACTGGAGATGCATGTTCCATGCTATGGCTCTAATTGCATAATTGACATCGAAAACAACTTGTTCATCATTAATTCTAAATGTTACCATTTTGTTCCTCACGCCAATTAATGCATCTCCAGTAGCAAGGAATGGTCTTCCAAAAATAATAGGCACTTCGGGTTCCTCTTCCATATCTAGCACAATAAAATCCATAGGAAGTGTGAACTTATCAATCCTTACCAGCACATCTTCAACCATGCCCGTGGGCTTCACCAATGATCTATCAGAGAGTTGCAAAGTGACCGCCACTGGACGGATTCTCCCACTCAACCCAACATTTATGGCAATAGAAAGAGGCATGAGGTTGATCCCTGCTCCTAAGTCGCACAATTCTTTGTCAAAATATCTCTGGCCTATGGTACAAGGGATGGTGCAACTTCCTGGGTCCTTCAACTTTGGTGGTAACTTGTGGCCATCCCAAGCTTCACTACACTCCATGGGCATCGTTGAAGCTTCACATTGAAGAATCTGTTCCTTGTTTGAAATCAGATCCTTAAGGAATTTTGCATACTTAGGAACTGCACTTACCAAATCTAGCAATGGTAGGCTCACGTTAACTTGTCTCACCATGTTCAAGAATCGATCATATTGCGGCCCTTTCTTCTTCGATAATGGATTCACTCTTTCAGGAAATGGATGTTTAGGAGCATATTCAGGATAGTTGTAAGGACTCGGTGGTCCTCTAATCTTTTTAGTCACCTTCTTCTCTTCATTGTTTTTCCCTTCTTCCTTTTTAGGTGCTAAGGCTTCCTGTGCAAACTCTTGCTCAACTTCACTTCTTGCTTCATATTCAAACTGGACAACCTCACTTCTAAGCTCAGTTGATTTATGCACT
This sequence comes from Ophiorrhiza pumila, assembly GCA_016586305.1. Taxonomy (NCBI): domain Eukaryota; kingdom Viridiplantae; phylum Streptophyta; class Magnoliopsida; order Gentianales; family Rubiaceae; genus Ophiorrhiza; species Ophiorrhiza pumila. The sequence goes on from BLIW01000006.1 coordinate 38,224,516, forward strand.
TCATTTCCACTCCGTAATGTGATTGCATTACAAACTGCTTTCCCTTTCGGATTTGGAATTGTGTCACTTGGAAGTGAACCACTTGGCTTATGGTGCACAGCATTGGCAAGCTGTCCCAATTGCATCTCAATATTCTTCAAGGTAGCTTCGTGGTGTCTCATAGTAGTCTCCAAAACAGCAAACCTTTCCTCATTTTTATCCATTTTTTCTATAAGTCGATGGAGCATTTCTTCTATAGATGGCGTTCTTTGCTCTGAGGAATTCGGTTAATGATCAAAGCCTGGAGCTGGTTGCGTGGCTCTTCTTCGTTCATTTCCATAGTACTGGCCTCCACCTTGAGTTTGATTTTGGTTTCCCCAACTATTTTGGCTTCCACCACCATATTGTCTATTATTGCCTCCAGAGTAGTTGTTAGGATATTGTGGCTTGTTATAATTATTCACTTACTGTAGAGACTCAATTGTAATGGCACACTCATCCGTGTGATGCTCACCGTTACACAACTCACATGATAACACAGGAGCATTAGCTTGTGTAGCTTTTAGAGTTTGAACTTGTTTAGCTAAAGCCTCAAACTTGGCACTCAAAGAAGTTTCCTCGTCAAGGTCCTGTACTCCTCTCTGCCTCCTGTCTTGGGGTTTCCGTGTCTCAAGAAAAAGATATTCATCTTCAGCAATTTGGTTAAACAACTCTCTAACCTCCGGCACACTCTTATCTTTCAATGCACCGTTAGCACAAGCTTTCACTATCATAGAAGACTCAGCTGTGAGGCCTTTGAAAAATATGTTCAATTCCCTGATTTCACCAAGTTCATGGTTAGGACATTGATGGATTAGATCATTAAAACGCTCCCATGCTTCTCTGAATGACTCGCCATCTTGTTGTTGAAAGTTCATTATCTCCATTCGCCTTTTTTCCAATTTCGCAGCAGGGAAATACTTGGCTAAAAATTTCTTTTGCAATTCATCAAAGGACATTACTGCATTTGCTCTCCCAATACTCTTGAACCAATGCTTAGCTTTACCTCTTAAAGATAGAGGAAATAAAATTCGATGGACTTCACTTCTATCCACCATCGGAAGTTTGAAAGTACTGCAGAGGCCTAAGAACCAGTCCAAATGTTCGTTAGGATCTTCATTGTCTAATCCTTGAAAGAACTGGCTTTGAGTTATCATTGAAACTATCTGAGTGGGGATATGGTAGCTCTCAACGTCTATGTCCTGTTGATCAAATCCACTCTCAAAATTGATTGCATAATGGTCACCAAAACGTGGTTCTTGTGCTCCTTGATTGGCTATTTCTCTTTGTTGTCTTTGTTGTCTTTGTTGCAACCTCAAAGTCTTTACCAATTCAAGATCTAATGAAAATTGCGGTTCTCCTGCAGACCTGTGAGATCTTGGCATACACAACACACTAACGTGAAGTAAAATAGGAAAGAAACAAAAACACATAAACCAAAGTATCCAATGCAAACACGATAAACAGAACAAAAACAAAACACACAAGAAATTTCAAGAAATCCAAGAAAGAGAATACACATAACACAAATCCGAACAAGACAAATACAAGAAACAATTAAGCACATTTCAAGAAACCGTGCCTTCCCCGGCAACTGCAGAAGTGAATAGGGTATCGTATCCACAGGCTTAAGTCGTATGCCTCAATTTTAACCCTAAACTAATGCAGCAGAAGTGAATAGTGTATCATATCCATAGGAAAGGGAGATTTGGTTCCAAGAATTCACTAAGTCTTCCTTAAAATTGTGTTGTAAAATGTGCAATATCAAGACAAGTGAAAATAATAGCAAGACTAACAAAATATAAGAAATAGAAAAAATGAAAGAAGAATATGAGCAGAAGGTAATGAAATTTTGAGACAGACGTCCTAGAGTTTATGATCCAGACAACTGTAAACTAAACACGTTTGCTATGCATTTGACCCCATGCAAATCAAGTTAGGAGGAGACAAATGTTGCCTAAGAGGCTAGCGAACACTCAGCATGTCGACCGCAATGTTCTCTATACTCCATAACATCCTGCTTTTTCCATGGCGAGGCCTAAGCAGAGTGAGTTAATACCGCAACATCTCGACTACTAAATACTAGCTATTCAACACACAAAACCTTAAGTCTCCCATGGCGAGGCCCGACGTAAGTTCCTTATCTTAAGCTAGCATCAAATAATTATTCTTCACTCAGTTCTTAAGATTCAATGACCTCCGACTGGCATGGCGACCACATCTCGGATCATGAACGAAGCCAAGCAAGTGAAGAAACTCCGTATTCATACAACTAATCCTCATTTCATGCAAATTCCACTATTATTGGTGAATCAAGCCTTGACCTAGCATGGCAACCACAATCTAGATTCAATTCAGTCAATTCAAGTGTAATTGTTATGAAACTTCACAAATTCAAACATTTAAAAGCATGTATGATCTCATTTGTAAAGATTGAGTCAATTGCATAGCATTTCACGGTTCAATTACACAGTTGTCCGGTCAAAACCCTAGGACATCGTCGAATTAGTCACACGACTCCATTTCCAATTCTCGATCAACAGTTTGCAATGTGAAGCAATTTATTATCATTAAATCGGAGGAGTTTACCAAATAAAATGCCTCGAATGCTCACAATTCACAGTTGAATTGTGAAAATTCTCCTCAATTGAGTAATGTCTTACAATGATCGGAGCAATTGCGCGATCGGAATCGAAATTGGATTACATTGCGCGGTGAATTTGTCTGAGCAAAATACTATCTAAAATATGCCCCTGATATTACATTGCGCGGTGAAAAAATTCTCACTCTGGTTGCAAATATTTTGCCTACTCAGAATGTTGGTGCAATAATTTCAGTTTAGATCTTATTGTTGTCGAATTGTTGACCGTCTTTGAGAAATTTACTCATCTGATTCCTGTTTGTTACATGCATTACATTGCATTGGTGAAAGCCAATATATCATTTAAGAATATTATGCAGACTTATTGGTACATGAGCTGCAATAATTGCTATGTTTCTACATTAGCGTCTCCTAGTTACGAATATCAATGTAATTTTTCTGGTAAAAAATAGCTGCCACAGCCCAGGTTTGGGATTGAAATTGGATTTCTGTATTAGCAGAAAGATGTACTACCTAATGTGATTGCCTCACTAAGACACCTCTAATTATAGGTGTCTTCTAGAATTAGATTTGACTTATCAGAGTGGGATAATTACTACCTCACTTTTTGGTGAACAGGCAGAAAAAAATCCTTGGGTTCTCAGCATTTGATGCAATGATGCATATAGACAATGTGAGATAGTGCTAAATGAACTTCATTGTGTGGTTTGTTCATTGATGTTTACTAATGTCTGGTTATGTTTTATGATTTTGTGTTTCTTTTTATGTTTTTCCCTAAGGGTACCACTCCTTCTTTGGACCCTGTGCACAAAGGCCTTGATTCAAAAATGTTTCATGTTCATGTGAAGCAACCAAAGGCAAAACATGAGGGTTGTGCAAAGTGATACACAATAGTTAACATTTCTGAGATTGTTCAGAGTTGCCCTACTTCCAACTTGACCTCAAGTGATCATGCTAGAGATGTATCAGAATCTTCACATCCTGAAGTTGGTACAAATGAAAGCACTTCTCAGACAATGCTCAATGTAGACACTCCAGGTATTCATAGTTAGTTATTTGTAACAATATTTATATATTAATTCATTTCATGATAACCAAGGCAATATATGATTTGTTCCTACATTGGATTTCAGCTAAGCATCCCACCAAATCTAGAGCTCGTCGTTCTTTTGCTGAAATGATGGAGTCAACTTCCACCAATGAGGAAAGTGTGTTAGAACCTATTGCAGAGGGAACTAGCAAGAGACAGAAAAACAAATCTATTCCATGAATGGAACAATATAGAATGTGTTTCCCATAGGGAGTAGTTGCTGTTAGCTTTTGATTGAGGAATCATATTTGAATACCTTCTTGTATAATATATATAGTTATTATAAATTATTTTTATGTGTTATCTATGTGGTTATTATTATGATAATTAAGCAGCAGCCTTGCTTGAACTACTAATATCTTATGAAAACTGTCTAAGTAATTGTGTTAATAGTGCAGTAATTTTGCTTGCCACGTTTCGTTTGTGGCAAAACTGTCAAACAAGTACTGGTATTGTACATCTCTCTAAATTGATGTATTATGCTATTTGAAATTGCCAATGTGAATTGGTGTGTCGTTTTGTACCAAATTAATTAACTTACTCTTAAACAATAAATTAAGTGCAGTGTGAGTAAGGTCGATCCCACGAGGAACAACAAATCTTCTTAATTGGTTAATTTGCAATCGTCACGCCAATTAAAGTTGTAAAGAAATTAATACGTAGGAAACTAGATAAATTCACGAAATAATAACATAAACAATTAATATCATAAAAATATCGAATTAAATTGCTTAAGACAAAATTCTGGAAAATAAGTAATCCACACTAATCTTTATCAGTTGTTCATTGAGGCAAGGATGACAATTTCAATTCAATCAGTCAGTTATAAAATACCGAGAATCAGCTCTGATATATTTCAATCCTTCCTTTCCTATTCGATAGTTGACATGTATCTGCTTAATCAACTATTTCCCTATTCCTAACATAACCAGACCGAAATCAGCCGATCACCCAATTCAATGTTACAAAAGCATTAAATATTAGAAGAACCTAACTCTAACAATTCATATCATGATCAGCATGCAATGATTTGTTAACCAATTATTTCCATCTACCTAGACAGTAGCTTTACCACTAATTAATCTTACTAGTTCAATCCAGTGATTTAACAAGAGATTAATTGACTCTACCTAAATTTAATAAAGTTGATCAAGCTTTAATCCCCTTAGATAATTAACGCTCTACTCAGAAAACTTTTGGAATTGAATATAAAATTATTGATTAACACAATTTGGTCTCACAACTTGTTCATGATTAGTGCTTCTTACTTACCTACCAGATAAAGAATTACTCACTAAGCATAATTAAAAGTAAACACAATAATAATTAAAAAGAATAATGTTAAACTGAAATATAAAACCAACCAGAACGTTGTTTGGGCAAACGACGGTACTGCTGTTCTTGCTGTAAACTACAACTGCAGAAAACTACTTCATCTACAACTGGGCAGTGACTAAGAAAATTTTCCAAAAACGAAAACTGCGCATAAAATCTGACAAAAAGTTAAAGAATAGAATTGCCGAGGAAAAGGGAATGTCCTCCATCTAATTAGTCTCTTCTGTTATATAGAAGAGAACTAACCTCTTTTCCTAACTTAATTAAAACAAGAATTCTTCTTGTTTCCAAAAAATCCTAACAACCACACGTGGTCATAACAACCACTTTCAAATCAAATTCTTCTCCCATTTGGTAACTGCCAATAATTCTCCTGCTGCCAATCATTCTTCTCTCTCTTGCTAGCTTCAACAAAATCCTCTTGCTGTCATATTCTTCATTGATATTTTTAGCCCATTCAATTTTTCCAAACAAAATCCCTTCAAATCATCTTTCTTTCCACGTCATCCTCCAAGCTGGAACTTCCAATTTCTACAAAGATAATATCCTATAAGTACAAATTTCATCCCACAAAAGACATTAAAGTGTGCATAAAAATATGAATTATATTATACTCATCAAATATCCCCACACTTGAATGATGCTGGTCCCTCAACATTCAAACAAAAACGAAAATAAACAAACAAACAGACAATCACATAAACCACTTCACTAAATAAACATTAGTCCAGCCAAACCGAAAAAACTCTTCCAAAAAAATTTCATGCTCCGTTCAAATACAGGCTTATGCACATTCCAGTCCTCCAAGTCAAAATACAATATCCTGAGTAGCTCTAAAAGGTTATTCCAAGCACTCATAGATGTATACAATTTGGGTTAAATCGCACATGGAAAACTTACAACGAATTTGCAAATATGTCACTAGATAATCATAACATTGAAACTAAACAAGAATCAAAAGGTCTTTTATTGGTTGTAATGGGGTTAGGATTTACAAGGTAAAATTTAAGATGGTTAAAAGGCTAAAAATAAAATAAGATAAAATAAAGTGTAAACAAGACAATTAATAGCATCCCCACACTTGTCTTGCACCAAATCTCAACTTTTTGATTTTCAAAACTACTCAAAGTAACTTTAGCACAGTGATCATTTTTTTCTGCTTTTATCACATATTTTTCTTTTATAAATCACTTTTTTTTCTTGTTGATGCTGTTCTTTCATTTTCTTGCCACAGTTTAGGTAAACAGCATAAACCAAACTCTGCAAATTGTATTTTATTTTTTTCTTTTCTGCCCAATGTTGTCTGGTTGAACAACAGACTTTCAAAACTGTACTTCACATCATATACTTAAATTCCTTAATACATAGAGTCCTAAAAGATGCAATTTTCTCTTGTGAAACCAAAGGGGAACAAACCATAACAAACTTAGTCACTTACACCTTAAGGGCCAAAAGAAAGCTAAAAGGTCTTTGGTGAAAATCTTTAGTGGTTAAACTCAAAGAAAAGGTTACATGCTCAATGGGGTTCACTAAGGGTCAAAATAAGGTAGGAATGAAAACTAAAGTCAAAATGGGTTTATTCCTAAATGCCTTTAACATTTTTAAGTTTAGTCTCAACACATGATATCCATGCACAACAAAGCAAACTCCATAAGTCAACCATGCACAATTCACACTCTTTCAAAAGAAAATAATTCAAATAAGCACCAACAAAGTGGTCATTGTGTGCTTGGCTCAAATCCTCACTTTAAAATGGGCAAATAAAACTCAGAAATTGTATTCTTCATACCTGGAATCATTCAAGATTATGCAAAAACATAAAACTAAGCAAGTTTTAATAACATTTGGTTCATCCAGACAATGTTTATAAAGTGAAACATTTCAAAACAAATAACAAAGTGAAAAAAAAATTAAAACAAAACTAAACTATTTTTTGTGAAAATTTCATGATTTTCTGAATTTTTTTAATTAAATTAATAAAGTAAAACATCACATAACACCCTCCCCACACTTAAACAATAACATGTCCTCTTGTGAGAAGGTAAAAACAACTAAAATAGAAAAGAGAAACAAGTAAAACAACTAAACAATATAAGAAAATAGAAAAAATTAAAGAGAAAGGGACAGCCTGAATTATTGTGGGGAATTCTGCGGGGCGAACGAGGACTGCAGAACTAGAAAATATCAGAATTTGAAATCTTAATTGCTGTGACTTTAGAGGAAATTCAGAGACCATGGCACACACCAAAAAACGTGATCAATCACCTCCTCTTATTCAACAAGATCTGTATAAAAGATTTAACTCGAAGGAGAATCCATCCATTCACAAAACTTAAGAGTTCCAAGTACATCAGTCAAATTCAAATAAAAAATTTGCAAGCACAATAGGACATTTGGGGTAGATTTACAAATATTATGCCAAACTGTTCTCAAAAAAGTTTTAGATTGTCAAACAAAGATCACATTACTGAGAGAATAAGATGCCATCAAGTGATTATGGTAAAAGGAAAAAAATTTTAAACAACCCACTTGGTCAAATCGTGTAAAATTAGCCCATTGCTGAAAACAATCGTTAAAATCACTACAAGGGAAATTGTAATGGAACCTCATTCAGCCACAAGTGCATATTTAACGCCGCTTGGATGGTGGTAGATGTGGAGAAAAAGTCTCCTCTGCCGATATGAACTGTGTGGTTGGTAAAGATTCCTCCGATAAAGTTGAAAGTTTCAGTGGAGGAATGGAAGCAAACTTCATATTCACCATTGTGGTGGACTTGGTCGGCGATAATAGAGGAGTGAAAGGTGGCGGATCGTGAAAGGATTGATGACAGCCCATCAAATTTGGGAAGGAAGATGATGGTAACAGCTGATTTGGTTTAAAGAATATGGTAAATTAAGGGAATGTTTGTGTTTGGGACTACTTGAACTTTTGTGAATAATAGTTGTTGGTCACTTAAATAATAATGTGTGTCTCTTGGGCCCAACACTTGTTTAAAGGGCTGTTTCCTTTTTCCCCATTTTTAGTCCACCCACTCCATTACTGTAACTTAATCATCTTCACATCCATGACCACGTTTGCATACAAATCTGGAACAGGAAGAAAATTTTATTAACTGACAAGAAAAATAAATAAATAAAAAAAATTTAAAATTTAAAATTGGGTTGCCTCCCAATAAGCACCCTTGTTTAATGTCTTAGACTAGACAATATCTGACAGCTTAAGATCTTAGTTGAAAAAGTTGCAATTCTTCCACCACTTCTGCTGGAACATTTTCATAAAAGGCTTTAAGTATCTAGCCATTAACTTTAAAAACCTTCCCAATAGCAATTCCTTTTATGTCCACAGTGCCGTTTGGGCATACAGCTACTACAGGTGGTTGGTTCACAGGTGGAAGATTAGCCATGTAAATTTCGTCAGAAGAAGAATTTGATTCAGCTAGGTCTTTAATTCTGCTAGTTGTCATTTGGGAAAACGACGCGTCAGGTGCTGAACCAGAATTGATTCTTTGGAAATGTTCCTTTGTCTCCTTATTCAATCTCCTTGCTGTCTTTTTGATTTCTGGATCAAAAAGCAAATTTGGGTTAGAAGATCTGGACATTAACCAAAGAATAAACTAAATTAACTGAAAAGAAAATAATGTCGTTCCCCGGAAACGGGGCCAAAATTTGGTGTGTCGTTTTGTACCAAATTAATTTACTCTTAAACAATAAATTAAGTATAGTGTCAGTAAGGTCGATCCCACGAGGAACAAAAAATCTTCTTAATTAGTTAATTTGCAATCGTCACTTCAATTAAAGTTGTAAAGAAATTAATACGTAGGAAACTAGATAAATTCACGAATTAATAACCAAAGCAATTAATATCATAAAAATACCGAATTAAATTACTTAAGATAAAATTCTAGAAAATAAGCAATCCACACTAATCTTTATCAGTTGTTCATTGACGCAAGGATGACAATTTCAATTCAATCAGTCAGTTATAAAATACCGAGAATCAGCTCTAACATATTTCAATCCTTCCTTTCCTATTCGATAGTTGACAAGTATCTGCTTAATCAACTATTTCCCTAATCCTAACATAACCAGACCGAAATCAGCCGATCACCCAATTCAATGTTACAAAAGCATTAAATATTAGAAGGACCTAACTGTAACAATTCATATCATGATCAGCATGCAATGATTTGTTAACCAATTATTTCTATCTACCTAGATAGTAGCTTTGCCACTAATTAATCTTACTAATTCAATCCAGTGATTTAAATAGAGATTAATTGACTCTACCTAAGTTTATTAAAGTTGATCAAGCTTTAATCCCCTTAGATAATTAACGCTCTACTCAAAAAACTTTTGGAATTGAATATAAAATTATTGATTAACACAATTTGGTCTCACAACTTGTTCATGATTAGTGCTTCTTATTTACCTACCAGATAAAGAATTACTCACTAAGCATAATTAAAAGTAAACACAATAATAATTAAAAAGAATAATGTTAAACTGAAATATAAAACCAACTAGACAGTTGTTTGGGCAAACGACGGTACTGTTGTTCTTGCTGTAAACTACAACTGCATAAAAGCTACTTCATCTACAGCTGGGCAGCGACTAAGAAAATTTTCGAAAAACGAAAAATGCGCATAAAATCTGACAAAAATAGAATTGTCGAGGAAAATGGAATATCCTCCATCTAATTAGTCTCTTCTGTTAAATAGAAGAGAACTAACCTCTTTTCCTAACTTAATTAAAACAAGAATTTTTCTTGTTTCTAAAAAATCCTAACAACCACACGTGGTAATAACAACCAACTTCCAAATCAAATTCTTCTCCCATTTGGTAACTGCCAATAATTCTCCTGCTGCCAATCATTCTTCTCTCTCTTGGTAACTTCCACAAAATCCTCTTGATGTCATATTCTTCATTGATAATTTTAGCCCCTTCAATTTTTCCAAACAAAATCCCTTCAAATCATCTTTCTTTCCACGTCATCCTCCAAGTTGGAACTTCCAATTTCTGCAAAGATAATATCCAATAAGTACAAATTTCATCCCACAAAAGACATTAAATTGCGCATAAAAATATGAATTATATTATACTCATCATGAATGTTCTTCTTTTCCTTATTAAAGGGCCACGTTATTCTACAATTTTTGCGTGTCTTGTTTTGCCTTTGAAGAATTATATGTTGTGTTTCTTACTATGATGAGATATATATCAAAATTTGAATAGCATTATTTACATTATGTATAGCCTCGACACAAATTTTAAACAAGTTTTATATTTGATCCTTTGTGGAGACAGGCCTTATTTGAAATTTATTGGGTGAGTTGTGTCATTACATTAGTATTATAATACATTATATGCCATGATCATGTAATGGCCATAGTGTAACTCTACAATGGTTTGTTGAGTTAGGCTTCTTACGTCGTGTTGTCTACAATGCCATCATACATATTTAGGAAAGCATGCATTCAAGGATAGAACCCATGGCCCACTAAAGGACAACAACCCTTATGGAAGCATGCATTGAAGGACAGAACCCATGCCCCATTCAATGACATCAACCCATGCTTCTGTCTTACTATTCAATTTTTAGTAGATTTGACATTTGTGAAGTGCAGCTTTATCTACTTTTTATAAAATAGTGGTTTACGAATCCGATTCCAATTGAAAAGGCTGTGCATAATAATTAATAGATGCAGACCAATTTATTTCAGCTTGTAGACATTGTTTGCTTGGAGGAATATGCATTCTCTTTCTGTTTAAATGAATGTTTGTATTACAGGTTTTTCACTAGCATTTCAGATAACGACGGTATTGGTACTCAATATAAGATGTGTCGTGGACACTACCAATAATTGGTATGCTATATTTATTTCATCGGTTCTATTGCTTTATCTTAATTATACAATTTTTATAATTTCCCTTTTCCTCAGCTATGGACACTGAAGATCCAGATTATAAGATGTACAAACAGTTACGAAGGCACAACAAGATGAAGTGTGATGTGAGTATCTATCTACATTGTGCTTATGAAGATTTTGACTATCCAGAATATCAAACAATTCATTAGGATTTGTGCTGGAAATAAAGAATGGAAAATGGCCTTTCAACACATTATTGCACAATACCGAGGACTGTTTTATTTTAGAAAGCCATTGAAGAGTTGAGAGATGCTGGAAGCTTACCAGACGATTTCTTCCAAGAAAAAACTATTGACACTTCTATTTTACGTGCTCGCAAGTAGAATTTATATGAATGTATCCATCAATGACAAGGAAATGTGATATGTATTGGGGTATTTTTCCCTATCTTAGTGTTTGGCTCTTCTCACTATTGTCATTTCATTATGCTAATGTATGGTTTGTAAAAGACTAAATAATTTATTGTCATTTCGCACTATGTGCAACTACATGGCCGAAACTATTTTTTAATTGTTATGCTTTTTAATCGTTTAAAATGAAGCTTTATCCATCTATCATTGCATACTGCTATATAAATTTTACTCTATTCACTATATTTAGTAAGTTCATTCATAGTACTACACTACAACTTTCCTAGAGTGCGCTTTTGCTATCATATGGTACTTTAAAAAAATACTTTACATATAAATAAATTGTTATTGTTATTATATGAAATGTATTCTTTCTTTGTACATTCATTTGCTCTATTTATTTTAGTGAATACATGTTTCTAAGTTCATTAATAGCTATATAGAGAGTTGAGTTGTCATAGGAGGTGAAGTAAGCTTTCATTTAGTTTTATTCTTGTTAAAAGGCAAACATAGTGTGGTGTTGTCTATTGATTAGGTACGTATTTTCTGATATGTTTACCAGAAAATTATTTTTGTATTTCTAATGTGTCATGGTAGAAAAAAATTAAACACATGTCTTGAAGATTACATTAACTCTTTCTATGTTTCTATGATTTCCTTGCAAAAACTGTTCAATAAAATGGATAAATTATGTAATCCATTTGTGAAGTGGAAAAGGGTGGAAAGTATAATGAAGTTAAGCATTATCTTAAATCATTTTCTGGTGAACATGTGCATGTTGTGAATGTCAAATTTGCAGAAAATGAAATAGTAAATTTTAGATTTTCGGGGAGCTTTTGGGACTGCTATCCATTCTTGAATGACTATTTAGGTGAGCCAAACTTTTATTCATTGAAATCTGTAGAAGATTGGCTGCAAATTGTTATTAGAGCAGATCCAATTGCTTTCGCAAATGAACTGGAGATGCCAGTTAACATTGATTCGAAGGAATTTGAAGAAATTGGAAAATCATGGTGTTTTCTACTTGTGTGCTAAGATACAAAAAAACAGGTAATATATGTCATTACATTTTTACTTTTACAGATGCTTATGTATTAATATGTTTCTTTTTTAAACAGGTAATCCCATATCAAGTATATCATGCTCTTGGATTAACCAAAAATTATGAAGAAATTGGAATATTTGATGGCTTGAAAAAATGGTTGTTTGTCATACACAATCAGCATTTTCTTCAGGGATGTAGTGAATATTGTATAACTAATATCATAGAACCAAAAGATCCTATCTTCCTAAGGTGTCGTAATAAAAATCAGTTTGATCAAATTCACATCACAACCTTTTACATTCAGAGTTTTATCTAGTGGACCTCACCACTTACTATGCTTTCAAATTATAGAAAAGCGATAAGTGGTAAGATTTCTACGTATACACATATATATTACAAGATGTTTTATTTTTAGTTTGTCTTTTCTTATTTCTTACTCCTCTTTCAGGGAAGCAAAATAGTGATAATTGCCATGAAATCATTTCCTCCTCAATCCATCCATTGTTTTGCCATGATATCGATATGAAGTGTTATTTTTATGTGAAGTTTAAATCATCAAATCGATTTACACTGGTTAGTATTTGTATTTATAGCTTTTCCCTTTTTTTTCTTGATGTTTGTTTTTTTATAGAAATTGCTTCCAATCATGAAGTTGATCAGAACAACGAGAGAAAATCCTCAACTCATCTTGGTCATTGGAGAGAAAAATTACGCTATCAAATTAGAAAACAATACATTAACAGATAATTGGAATTGTTTTATGGTCGACCATGCACTTATAAACAATGATGGACTTCTGTTTGTTCCACAAAAGGTTGATAGTGGTATTCTTATGTATGTTATCGTGATTTTTAGCAAGTATGGCGTTGAAAAATTGTACCCTTGGCATTTTAAATTTATTGCTATAAAGTGAGAAATCTTAATATTTTTGTTTTTTTATGGCCATTCAATTGTATATTTAAAACGGTATATATATGTTGAATTGCCTTTTATCATAATAAGAATTATACAATTACTCTTTTCACTTTAAAATAATGGTACATTCAATACTCTGCATTTTTAGAAGTTAAACATTTAATATGCAATCTACAAAGATAACGAATAAAACTGTCATTTAATTTATGTTTCGAAATCATTTTGCCAGGATAATATAGTAATCCATGCATCAAACAAAAACTTTTGATTATCTCTCTTGTAAATAAATTATTAAATATAATCGAATATGTAATACTATGTAAGTATAAAATAGTTTTCGCAACAGATTTTCATTGCCATCGAAAATTTTGACATAATGAGATTTGGGCAATTTGTAGAATGGCCATCACATTGACATAGGGCCGTTCTAAACTATTATCTTTATTTGGGTTGGTTGTTCCTCGAGCCCTGTTAAAAAATGGGCCTTCTTAGTCAATTATAGACATTGATTACCAAAAGAACTTAGTGCTTGTATATGTGAAATAGGCCCAAGTTTAGAGCTGACGCCGGAGGGAAAAAGATATCTTCCATAAAATTCCCAATTCTCTCTTTCCTTGTTTTGCATCGAATGAAAGATTCTTTCGCAGTGACTCAAATCTTCCTAATTCAACTAATCAAATCAATCAATTTACAACATTATTGTAGATATCGCGTCCATCGTGCAGTTTTAAGGTGAGCAAAGGATACATTTTAATTTTTATGATTATTAATGCATATAAACGATTCTCACCTTATATTGTAAGCGATTCATATGAATGTATTTGATGTGGATTTAAATTGATCTGGTAGTAGAATAGCGTCTTCTCTTCTTTCAAATGGCTATTTACAATATATTGGTTTTAACAAGCATGGTTGTTTCTTAGTAAATGGTAAATTTTTTTGTTTTTTTTATATATCACTCTTGCTCCATCTATATCCATGGCTCGATGAACAATTACAGGGGTGATGTTGCTTTCTAGATGGTATGTTCGTATATTGGTTTCTAATTTATGACCTCTATCAACATCGTTATGATTTGTCTTTGTTTGTATTTTTTAGTTCATTATTGGCTTTTTTTTTCTTAAATAATTGCAAATTAGTAGCTTCTAATTAAATCTTATGCTTCATTTTATTTAACATTTTAAAATATCCATACTAAGTTAGTGACATTAGATTAGTGGCTTAGTAATATACTTATATTTGCTTGTTTATGTTTATGTGTATTTGCATAGAAAAGTAATGCAATGATTAACTATACTGTTGATTACTATACAGGGTAAGGGGTTGAGTTATTACTACAAACTATCGAAGCTCTACAGAATCAACAAATTGATGTTTACTGGGATATTTTTGAAGAAATACAATTCTTTCAGGAGTACAAGAAAATGTACCAATCGGCTTGTGAGTTACGTCTATTTGACTCCTGGTTTTATCTAGTTTTCAAGTATATTTATAATCCAATCCATTAATTATATTGTTTTTATAATGTTACATTGTGATTTACGTCTATTCAGTTGCACAATATGGCTTTTCAAATGTAATTAAAATGCTAAATTTTTTCAGGTTTTGTAATCTGTAATTGGCTCAATCAAACAATTTAATTATTTATTTATTTTGTAGCCTATCCCTCAACAATTCACTGACAAATTAAATGAGATATTACCGCATAGCATATTTGTGCAGTGTCTTGGAAAAGTATCTTGGGAGTTTGATATATTCGTGCATTCTAATATCTTTTACTTTAAGGGACAATGGGAGACCTTTGTGCGAGACCTTTATATAAGAGAAGGGGATATGATCGTGTTTACCTACAGGAAAAATCATTTTTTAGATGTTGAGGTGTTCAGTCACGCAACTAATTGTGGGAAAGAGGAATCCTACTACAATGATGGTAGGATTAGTGATGGAACTTGTGGCTTTGGATATTCATGAGAGCTAGCTTGTCGCAATAATGAACATCCAAACTCTCCTGCATATCAGAAGGATGATATGCAACAAAACAATCGGGGACATCCTCAAATGAGACAATATGTGCTTATGAAAAAGAGCAAGAAAGTACGCTGTTTAGGTGATGCCAAAAATTATATGGTTGATGAGCGACAACTAAGCATAGTAATTCTTATAGATCAACTGCCCTAGGAGGACAACTAAACTCTGCGAAATTCTAAGAATGCTTTGAGTGAGTACTGAAAATGGATGTTGGTTGAAAATTGTTTTATATCATCTATTGGTTACTTATATATTTGTTTGAAACATAATATTGCAGACATATATGGGGAGGCATTTCAGAAGCAAAGATACAGTTATGTGCATATTTCGATAGCTTGTGGTTTTATTTGTACATATGCATGATTCTCATAGAGAAAGAGTGTTGGAATGGACAAAAATGAATGATATACTGTCAAAGAGATACGTTTTTATTCCCATCATCATGTGATGTGTATATTTAATTCAAATTTTATACATTTGATGATAGACTTTGTAATAATGTTATATTCAATGCTCATCTAATGGTCAGGTCTTATTGGAGCCTCTTAATATTGTGCAATTTTAATGAATTGTCGCGCAATCAAATTCCATGTCTCCTTGCATTTTGATATTGGATTCCCTTCGAGATTTGAATTGTAGAAGGCTTGAACCAGCAATCAGGAGGTAATGCATTACCGTATAAATTTGTGCAACATTTCAGCGCTGGAACTAATGGCTAACTTACTTTATCGTTTGTCGATAGATTTGTTTTCAACATGTGTATAGTAATGAATTGTTCTGTAAACAATAGAAGAGCTCAAAAAATTCCTCTACGTATTCCCAAGGTAGTAACGCATTCCTTTCATTTTTGTACATGGGAGTATTTTATTTAAGTACATATAATCGATTATCATTCTAGGTCCCCCAATAAAATAATGCTGAAGATTGTGGGAGGTTTATCATGTTCTACGTGAAACTCTTTCTAGACAACGCTTCATACAAAATTTCACTCTCTGATGGCTATCCATACTTTGTGAGTAATACTAATCAAGTTTTTTGGATGAGTCGATTGATTATTATTTGGTTAACTCTTTGTTGAGTATACTAAGTGTGATATAATATATATAATTCAAAGTATTTATTCATTTGTTTTGACATTTTATCATTATTACAGATGCAAGAAAACTGGATCACAACTGAAGAATTACGACATTTTTTCTCTACATTTTCGTTGGTTACAAGTAGTGTGTTGCCTACAACGTGAAACATGACGACTTTCATAATACATTGTATTTATAGTTTCCAATGACTCAAGATATAATATGACTAATGGTAATTTTCGATGATAGTATTTAGATGGTGAATTATATAATGCTTATATTTCCATTTCAAAATTATTACTTTAGTTAGAATGGTTTGGATCTATTTCCTATATATATTTTATGATGGTTTAGTATATGTATATCGGTATTACAAAAATATTAATTAATCAACACTTTTTGCTCAGAACAATTCAATTTGATATATAAACCTTCGCATACATCTTAATAAGTAGAAACAGCTGCATGAATGTAGTACATGCATGCAAACATTTTGGGCGTTTTCCTATTTCTATCTTAACCACTTGAATGACAAAAAATCCATACATTGATATTTATATTCATTCGAAAAAAATACGTTATACGAATTTTTATAAATGGTGACTTGTTTTTGTCTAAAAGTTGTTTTTGGCTATTAAAATTGGGGAAAAAACTTAATAATGACTTCAAAATATATAATGCAGAATTTCTTTCAATTTTATTTCTTGCGGAAATTCATGCTAATATCAGGCCTATGTAACGACTTTTAAACGTTTTCCTTTGTTTTTTTTAGTCTCTCTTTTTAAATCATGGTGTCTTTTACCATGTAACTATTGAGAATTGTAGAAAGTCATCTACTCTATATTGTACAAAGTCCAGTCAATGACAAAAGGGCTTGTGTATGTATTAGGTCCATATGAATTAATGACCATAACCACATCATTTAGAAAGCCCACAAATGTTTCTACGGTTAATCTAATTGTCATCATCTTTTCTTTTACCCCCATTACCCTCTGTTTTCTCTTCCAACTTGACAATAAGTGATATCAATTCCAAGACTGCTCAAGCACTCTGTCAGATTGAAGTCTGGATCGAAGAAAAGTAGGTATCATTCCCATGTTTGTAAATTATTTAGCTCTTGTGTATCAAATCGGTTTAACCAAGATTCAATTGTGTTTATTTCTGTTTTTTCGGGTATTTATCTACATCGAAGATGAACATTCTCGGATGATTTAAACCCAAGAGAATTGCTTACAAAGCTATCTTTCAATTGTTTAATTTAAGCTGGCAACATTATGTCAGTATCAAAATCAATTTTACAGTTATTGAGTTGCATCAACGTATTTCTGGAATATATATTTTTTCTACAGTTTGCTATTAAGAATTCCGTTTTTTCCTTAAATTATTTCTTGGTTATGAAATTGAAGAGAATATAAGTATGGCCATTTATTTACTTCATTTCCAATCATCGATTAAACACGTTTTCTTCCGCAAATATTGATGACACTTGCAATGAACATTTTGCGGATGTGTATTGGAGTAAATTCCAAAAGATTCGCTTCTACAAAAAGTTCAAATAGGAATTCCACAAGCGCCTTGTAAGTTGTATTTGTGATGCTTTCCTATTGCTAGTAATAAATTCATCTTCGTGGTAGCCAATATTTACCAATCAAAGTGTTTTATAAAAATGAAGTTTAAAATCGCACTTGAGTTACAAAGTGCAACGTCGAACTTTTTTTGTCCTTCGTTGTTGTGGTATAAATGGGGTGATCATGTAATTTGACAGTAACATGATCAGTATGCAAATGTTATTTAAGTTTATGAACCATACTTATCAATTGAACGTTACATTTTGTATGTCATTTTGAATATAATATTTGTTAAAAGCATATTGAGATGAACTTTGATTCCATGTTTTGCATAGCCATTTATATGTATTGTAAGGTCTAAGGCAACCTAAGAGGGGGGGTTAATTAGGTTTCTAAAAATTTCTTATACAACAATCAAATCAATTTGAACAAATTCAATCAACAATGATGAGTGAGTAGTGTGACTTGCATCAAGTGTAATGTAAAATGATGTTTGATGTAATATTCCAACAACACAATGAATATATACTTAAATCCAAGTGCACTAAATTAAATCATGAATAATATGAAATAATAGTAAAAACTGAAAGCAATAAAGAGCAATTGACACAATCAATTTAGAGTGGTTCAAGTCTCCCCCTTAGAGCACTCTACATCCACTACCCAAGTTCTCCAACTTAGGATTTCAACCTTCACTATGAATTGATCTTTTTCTTGTGGTGAGATCAAAAGAACCACTTTTACAACCCAAGTATCCCAACTTAGGATTTCAACCACCCAAGTATCTAACTTAGGATTTCAATTACCCAAGTATCTAACTTAGGATTTCAACCACCCAAGTTCCCTACTTAGGATTTCAACCTCCTCACAATAGAAGATTTAGAATGAAATTACAACCCACTATAATTTGGGTAGATATGATAAATTGAAGCTCACAATATGATTCCTATAATGAAATTTACAACTCAAACTATATAGCTCAAGAATGAAATGAAGAACTCAAAAAAGGCTCAAGAATTTTGATCTTTTATTTCTTGATGAATCAAAGATGAAGTGCAAGAGTTGTAGAGAGTGTTTTTCAAGATTAGAAGCTCAAGGAATCAAGGGAGAAGTCTACTAAACGTTTGTGCATTTGGTGGTATTTAAACTACACAAAAAATGACAAGAAAACGTTCATGTTTGACCTTTAAAAAACTAGCCGTTATGAGTTTCGGACGGGTGTTTCGGACGGCTGAAACTCCAATGGAGGCGTCTGAAACTTGACAGCCATTTTTCTATATGTTTCAGATGGAATTTGGAAAACTGTAAAACATCAAAGTTGTAGCGCTTCCTCTTAGCTTTCCAATGGTATCTTAATCATTCCATTTGGATGTAAAATGAGAGAGATATGATCAAAATACAAAACACTGGCAGAAGGGTCCGAAACTCCAATGGAGGCGTCCGAAACTCAACAGAAAGGGTGTAATTTTTTATGCAATAGTTTCGGACGGCCGAATCTCCAAGGGAGTCGTCCGAATCTTGACAGCCATTTTTCGATATGATCCCGACAGAATTTAGAAAAACGTAAACCATGAAAGTTGTAGCTCTTTCTCTTAGCTTTCTAATGGCACCGGAAGCACTCCATTTAGACTTAAAATGAGAGAGATATGATCGAAATACTGAACCCTGACAGATTTCTTCAGCTTAATCTCAATTTTTGTTTTCCAAATCATTTGTGCAACTTTTTATGAATTTGTGCAAGTGTGTTCCTCACTTTTACAACTTCTTTTGAAGTTCATTTGAGGACTAACAACATTTTGAAAATATTTTGACTTGAGCGTCATTTGAAGATTAAAATCATTTTGAAAACATTTTTACTTGAGCATCATTTGAGAATACTTTGAAAACATTTTTACTTGAGCATCATTTGAAGATTAAAAACACTTTGAAAACATTTTTACTTGAGCCTTAAAAGAGTAAAACAACTTCTTGAGCTATTTACATAATATAAGATTTAGGCTTGGGGAAATAACCTAATTTACCATACTTTGAAATCTTTTGCACTTCTAATTCTTTCTCCATATGATAGAACTCCATGCTTGGCTTCTTCCAATTCTTTCTCCATATGATAGAGCTCCATGCTTAGCTTCTTTGTATATCTATTACATTGAAACACTTTTTCAACCATTAGCATAAACATAATTGTTTGTTAATCATCAAAATAAGTAA
This sequence comes from Ophiorrhiza pumila, assembly GCA_016586305.1. NCBI lineage: Eukaryota > Viridiplantae > Streptophyta > Magnoliopsida > Gentianales > Rubiaceae > Ophiorrhiza > Ophiorrhiza pumila. The sequence goes on from BLIW01000006.1 coordinate 38,244,680, forward strand.
GATTAAGACTCTAAGTCTCACAATCTCCCCCTTTTTGATGATGACAAACCAATTATGTGATTTAGTAAATAACAAGTGTAATGCATGAGTATTTCTCCCCCTATGTGTGTACTATGTAAATATATGAACATTTAAGTATATGCTCCCCCTAAATGATTACTTCATTTTCATGTTATTTTTCTCCCTTTACATATACATCTTATATCTTATAATTTTCATCACATAATTAAATTCTTTAATATATTTCTTCCCCTTTTGGCATCATCAAACTAAGAGAGTGAACCTTTCTCCCCTTTTGTCATCAACAAAATAAGTAAGCTAAAATGACATGATACCATAAAATAACATACCTTGCATCACTTTTGGCATCAACAAAATAATATCTTTCTACCCTTTTTATTGGCATCAACAAAACAAGTGAGCTAATAATATGATTTCATAACACATTTATCTACCCCTTTCAGTCTTTTGTGTTTCTTTTTCTCAAACAACATATCTTTCTCCCCCTTACATGTTTATTTTTAGAAATTATACTTATGTTTATTTTTCTCCCCTTTAGAGTATTTCTCTCTTTTTTGACATCAATCAAAGTAAAACAAATAAAACCAATGATCATCTTTTTGTGATATTTTTCTCACCCTTACTATCTTCTAACTTCTAACTTTTAAATGTATGTCCTTTTCTTCCCCTTTCATTTTTCAACTAATGATTTTCATCACTCAATTACCTTTTTTTTTTTTTAATATTCTTCTCCTCTTTTATTCTTCTCTCACTTTTGTTCTTTATCCATTACATTCAATACATGTTACCAACATGCTTTATTTTTCTTTTGTCCTTTCCCCTTTTTGACATCATCAAAATAAGAATGTGAAAATAAGAATGTGAGCATATAAAATCATGTTATATCTTTTCATTTACCTTGTTTCCTTTACCTTTGAACAACAACATATGATATAGGATACCATCAACAAATCATAGGACTACCTTTCCACTCCTTGCAACCTAATGGGTGGCTAGGCAACACTAAAATGGTTAAGTATAGGAAATTTTGTAAAAATTTTGGCAGAGTTTCCTTTGTTTATAAACTAATTCCACATGCCATCAACCCAAAATTTTGACAAAAATCCAATGTACAACATATAAGTATGCAATCATATGACATTCACAAGAGTCATAAAGACTAATGCACAATTAAAATTTCATCAAGGAATATAGTAAAGACCACAAATTTTGAAACAACATGGATACCAAATTAAACCAAGAATGATACCAAATTAATGACATCATCGTCGTCAATAATGAATCATAGGAAAAACATAAGAAACTTATCAAGCTATCTTAGTGATCACATGATTCTTCTCTACAATGTGTTCATTGAAGTGCATAAGGCCATCATAATGCCAATTGAAAATGGAAATCTTCTCAAATGTTTACTACCCAATACAAGCCACAAAAATGCACAATATACCATATTTCAAAGTTTTGCAACTTTAATTTGCACAATATACCATATTGCAAAGTTTGCAAACAAATTACTTCACCATTTTGCACAAAATATAAGAACACGATTAACATTCAATTTAATCTTTCACCAATGAAAATAGTCAAATTCAAGAATGGTTAAACAAATGAAGGAATGAGATAAAGATCATCAAGATTTCAATAATGAAACACAAGAGACTAATGCAAATTCTAGGGTACTACAATCCATGTTCTATCGTTCCATGTTCTATCGTTCCATTGATGTATCATTTGTCATTCACAAGAAGCATAAAAACTAATGCACAATTATATTTCCACCAAAGGAAATAGCACCATACAATAAAGACTTCAAATCCACCATGACTTCTAATGTTTGATTGCCAAGCTTGATTCTCATTCATTTTCTTGATGTTAGCACAAATTTCAATGTAATACCAAACAATTTTCTTTACAAAACTTACCATTATCATACCATTAAAATTAACAAGATGATTTGTATTCAAACATGAATTTTAAGAAGCAATGAGCAAAGTTGGAAACCATTTTCTTCGCACAAATGAATCGAATTCATGAAATTTGTTTTGTCCATACTTTCCTTGAGAGAAAATAACACACTCTCTATGTAAGAACATCATAAAATGTTTGACACATTCAGCAAACCACAAGTACTCAAAACTGAAATCAATTTCATGTAAGTCACTGAGAATTTTAAGAATTCCAAACTGCCCTACCAATTTATCCTCATGTGTATATTTTGCAAGTGACTCACCTATAGGCACCCAAACTCTAGTATCTCTAAATAAACACTCAATATGCTCAAAGTAGTCATCATATAAAAGTTTAGCACAATATTTCCACACTTTACTTCTTTCAAATTGATTTAGTTCTTCTTGAATAGCTATGATCTAATTATCATCTTTTAAAGCTTCATTCACATTTTTTGGCTCAATATGTGAGAGGAAGACCAAGTTATTATCTAAATGCAAAGATGACCTAGTGTTGACTCCTCTAGATGGACTTCCTATGATTAAGTCTTTAGGATGACTTTGAATGAATTTCCAAGCTTTTGGAGGATCACTCAATATATTGAAACTCTCTTAATTTTCTTTACGAGTTCTTTGAGTCAACCAAGATTCAAAAAATATAAGAATGAATTGTGAATATTTAAGAAATATTGAAAGCTCTAAGGAACAAGAATGAATTCAAGAATCATAATAAATATTGTGACAACAAGAACAAGAATGTTATCACTACTATAAATAAAGACTCACAAGGATATGGAAAGCATATGGAAGTGAGCTTAAAATCTATATTCACCAAATGATCAAAGGTTAACTTCTTTTCTACATCATTGGTGGAACAATTCAAGAAAAGGCAAACTATATAATCTTATCATTAGTGTAATCCCATTAATCATATTAAAATCGGAGGTCCGGGAGCAATTAAAATATTCCACATTCATCGAAGCAAATAAAGCATTCACCAAAGTTCCACATTCATCCACATTTACACTTATCTCATTTTGAACCCTTTTTTAAATAATCTTGCATATTCTTTAAAGGTATCACTTTTATGTGCCAAAAAATATTACCCAAGTAAACCTAGAATAGTCATCTACAATCACAAACACATATCTTTTGCTACCTACGTTTGTAGTTTGTGATGGTCCAAACAAATCCATATGTATTAATTTCAAAGGGTTAGAAGTAGTTAATATGTTTTTAGGTTTGAATGAGCTTTTAGTTTGTTTTCCATATTGACATGAATCAAAAATTTTGTCTTTCTCATATTTTTGCTAAGATGAGCCTCTAACTAGTTATTTAGTTGCTAAATTATTTATGTGGTCTATTCCTTCATGAGCTAATTTCCTATACCACAACCAAGTTATGTCATGTATCATACTAACACATTTCATGTCTTGTTCCATAATAACGCATAGATGAACTTATATTCATTGTTATGCCTAGAACCGGTAAAAATGAGTTTATCATCTATTGGATCAACAACTACACAATTTTCACATTTAAACAATATATCAAAATCTTTATCACATTTTTGACTTATGCTAATCAAGTTGAATTTCAAGTCATCAATCAAAATGCACATTCTCAATCACATTACTATAATTATTTGCTACATTGCCAAATCCAATTATTTTTCCCTTTTTCATCATTTCCAAAAATATTAAACAATAAGGAATCTTCTATCATGAGTCTTGAGCATACACTATCAAGAAACAAATTTTTGTATCCAAAATTTTATTTTCTAAACATATCTACATTCAAGAATCAAACATGTGACTTTAAGCACTTAAGTTTTCTTAGCAATGATATCTTTTCTTATCCATGTTTTTGATCCATTTTCAACATCCATTCTTGCAAAGCATTTTCTTGAGGTATGTCCCTTTTTACAACAATAATCACATATTACATGATATTTAAAAGAGTGTGAAGTCTTATGATAAGGATAAGGTCTAACATTGTTAATCCTAGGTTCAAAGTTATGCATCTTATGTCCATAATGTTGATTATGTGTGTTATGCATTCCATACCTATGATGTTGGTGAGGTCTATTTTTAAAACTTTCTACCCCTTTTTCATGATTATGTGATGTGTGAGCATTTTTCACAAATTTGGAGGTGGAGCTTTGATTGCCTATCTAATGTGAATATCCTAATCCATGTCTACTATTTCTAATTCTTTGATTTCCTAAAAGTTTTTCTAAATTATCCTTTCCTTGTGTGAATTTAGCTAAGCAAGTACTAAGGTCTTCAATTCTCTTTTTCAACTCTATATGTTCTATTTTAACTTCATCATATTTCTTAGCTTCTTCCCTAACCTTGTTGCTTTCTATTGTTATCTTCTCATTTTCAGCTTTTAATGTACAATTTTCTTTAACTACACAATCATACTTAATGACTAACTCTTGATTACAAGTAGTGATTTCTTCTATTTTAGCCTTAAGCTTTTTGTTTTGAATTTTAGTTTTCCTTAATTCATCTACTAGCTTAGCAATATACAGCTCTAGTTCATCTTAATCATTGCAATTATCATCATCATCATCACTAGAAGAAGTACTTACCTCATGCTCTTCAATTCCTATAAAGCACATGTGTGCAAATCCTTCCTCTTCTTCTTCAATTTCCTCTTTGGATTGGTCATCATCCCATATGACTTTGGAGCTTCTTCTTTTGCCTTTTTTGTCATGTTTAAGCTCCTTCTTTCTTGTTGGACAATCTGCCATAAAATGAGTAGGTTGATTATATTCAATACATGTGTTGATTTTGGAGGTTTCTCCCTCATGTATTTCCCTAAGTTTCTTCCAAATATCATGTGCATTTTTGCACCCCTTAATCCTACTTGTTTCATTAACATCTAGAGATTTGTATAAAACATTTGTGACCTTAGCATTCAAAGTAAGATTTCTCCTATCATATTCATCAAGTTCACTTCTCTTCTTTTCTCTAGTTTCATTTCCTATGGTTATTTCAGCTATGTAAGGCCCTTCCTCAACTATATACCACATTTCAATGTCTATGGATTTAAGGTAAATTTCCATCCTATCTCTCCAACTACTATAGTTGGTTCCATTAAACATTGGGGGCCTAGAAATAGATTGTTCCTCCATAAACATAGCATTGTTTGTTGCCATAATCTTTACTCTAAGGTTGTTAAGCCTAATTAATTAGAGACCAAGCTCTGATACCAATTGTAAGGTCTAAGGCAACCTAAGAGGGGGGTGAATTAGGTTTCTAAAAATTTCTTATACAACAATCAAATCAATTTGAACAAATTCAATCAACAATGATGAGTGAGTAGTGTGACTTGCATCAAGTGTAATGTAAAATGATGTTTGATGTAATATTCCAACAACACAATGAATATATACTTAAATCCAAGTGCAGTAAATTAAATCATGAACAATATGAAATAATAGTAAAAACTGAAAGCAATAAAGAGCAATTGAAACAATCAATTTAGAGTGGTTCAAGTCTCCCCCCTGGAGCACTCTACATCCACTACCCAAGTTCTCCAACTTAGGATTTCAACCTTCACTATGAATTGATCTTTTTCTTGTGGTAAGATCAAAAGAACCACTTTTACAACCCAAGTATCCCAACTTAGGATTTCAACCACCCAAGTATCTAACTTAGGATTTCAATTACCCAAGTATCTAACTTAGGATTTCAATTACCCAAGTATCTAACTTAGGATTTCAACCACCCAAGTTCCCTACTTAGGATTTCAACCTCCTCACAATAGAAGATTTAGAATGAAATTACAACCCACTATAATTTGGGTGGATATGATAAATTGAAGCTCACAATATGATTCCTATAATGAAATTTACAACTCAAACTATATAGCTCAAGAATGAAATGAAGAACTCAAAGAAGGCTCAAGAATTTTGATCTTTTGTTTCTTGATGAATCAAAGATGAAATGCAAGAGTTGTAGAGAGTGTTTTTCAAGATTAGAAGCTCAAGGAATCAAGGGAGAAGTCTACTAAACGTTTGTGCATTTGGTGGTATTTAAACTACACAAAAAATGACAAGAAAACGTTCATGTTTGACCTTTAAAAAACTAGCCGTTATGAGTTTCGGACGGGTGTTTCGGACGGCCGAAACTCCAATGGAGGCGTCGGAAACTTGACAGCCATTTTTCTATATGTTTCAGACGGAATTTGGAAAAATGTAAAACATCAAAGTTGTAGCTCTTCCTCTTAGCTTTCCAATGGTATCTTAACCATTCAATGTGGATGTAAAATGAGAGATATATGATCAAAATACAAAACACTAGCAGAAGGATCCGAAACTCCAATGGAGGCGTCCGAAACTCAACAGAAAGGGTGTAATTTTTTATGCAATAGTTTCGGACGGCCGAATCTCCAAGGGAGTCGTCCGAAACTTGACATCCATGTTTCGATATGATCCCGACAGAATTTGGAAAAACATAAAACATGAAAGTTGTAGCTCTTTCTCTTAGCTTTCTAATGGCACTAGAAGCACTCCATTTAGACTTAAAATGAGAGAGATATGATCGAAATACTGAACCCTGACAGATTTCTTCAGCTTAATCTCAATTTTTGTTTTCCAAATCATTTGTGCAACTTTTTATGAATTTGTGCAAGTGTGTTCCTCACTTTTACAACTTCTTTTGAAGTTCATTTGAGGACTAACAACATTTTGAAAATATTTTGACTTGAGCGTCATTTGAAGATTAAAATCATTTTGAAAACATTTTACTTGAGCATCATTTGAGAATACTTTGAAAACATTTTTACTTGAGCATCATTTGAAGATTAAAAACACTTTGAAAACATTTTTACTTGAGCCTTAAAAGAGTAAAACAACTTCTTGAGCTATTTACATAATATAAGGTTTAGGCTTGGGGAAATAACCTAATTTACCATACTTTGAAATCTTTTGCACTTTTAATTCTTTCTCCATATGATAGAACTCCATGCTTGGCTTCTTCCAATTCTTTCTCCATATGATAGAGCTCCATGCTTAGCTTCTTTGTATATCTATTACATTGAAACACTTTTTCAACCATTAGCATAAACATAATTGTTTGTTAATCATCAAAATAAGTAAGATTAAGACTCTAAGTCTCACATGTATTAACTTGCATATCATCTTCTCATGTTTTTATAGTTTATAAACAAATTTATAATGGACTATTTGGATGCAGCCTATCCCATAATATTTCTCTTCTTACAAAGCAAACTTTACCATCTACTATTACTGTAACCCACCCTAGAATGCTATCATGGTAATTCGATGTCGTGGAGTCTTCAAATGTCTTGTATTTTGCCGGAGAATGGGAGGGTTTTGTCAAAGACCATCAGCTTCAAGAAGGGGATTTACTTACTTTCAAATACACAAAACATCAACCTATTCGCGCAATAGTGTTCAGGGGTGAAACATCATGTGAGAAAGAGGCGAGTTACTTTATTCATTCTCGAACTAGCACTGGTGTGTACACACAAAAAAATTTTTCCATCCTTTCAGTCAATTCAAGAGCAGCCCTATGAAATCACAAGCTAATAAAGATGCACAGCTTTTTCATCTTCATCATCATGATTCTCCAAAAGAAAATATTAAGACTGAACCCATTGTTAACTCAAGAACGTTGGATTATAATACGTGTGATCCCTCAGTGACAGTTATATCCTCATTGCAATCTCAACAATGCACCCCTCCTAATATCTCAGGTCGAAAAGATTGCAGCTTCAAGGTAAATACAATGCGGAGCGCAGACAATATAGATACAAGTGCATAAAAAAGAAATATAATAAAACAAGAAAGTATATTCAAAATTTGATCTAAAATCTGGATATTGGCAAATCTAGATAGATGAGAAAGATAAGTATAAAACAGCATTTACAGTACCATTTGGACATTACGAATGGAACGTAATGCCATTTGGACTAAAAAATGCACCATCAGAATTCCAGAATGTAATGAATGACATATTTTCTGCATATACATTCATGATAGTATATATAGATGATATATTAATATATTCCAGAACAATAGATGAGCATTTTAGACATTTAAATATATTTTTTTAATTAGTAATTCAAAATGGATTAGTAATATCAGCATAAAAAATGAAGTTATTTCAATCTCAAATTAGATTTTTAGAACATGATATTAATAAAGGAACTATTAGACCTATTAATAGAGCACTTGAATTTGGTAGTAAATTTCCAGATGAAATTAAAGATAAAAATCAATTACAAAAGTTTTTAGGATGTTTAAATTATGTAGCAGATTTCTTTCCTAAATTACGAATATTATGTGCACCATTGTATGAAAGATTACAGAATAATCCTCCACCATGGTCTGAAAGACATACGATTTCAAATAAATTTCAATATAATGTAATAGACTAGTTTTCTTTGTCTATAAATTAACAAATCTTGAATGTATTCATCATCGAATAAAATAACTATTTTTATTCACTCTGTTTTCTTTCTGCTCTCTCTTTTCGAACCTGTCCTCTATTTGGTATCAAAGCCAAGTTAGCAATCTTTTGACACTTTAAATTCGTTTCTCTTTAAAGCACACTTAGATTAGTAAATCAACATTTGGATTTGCAAAGTATAAGGTTTGGCAAGCAGTTTGAGTATCTGTAAGACCGTTGGTAAACCGTTGCTAGGATAGCTGAAGGTGTTCCAGGCAAGGTACAACTGTGTTCCCCATATATTCTACACTCTAATTGTTGTATTAACTAATCCAGGTACGTTTTAAATTGTTATGAGTTTAAATAGTTTTAAAAAATTGTTTATATTTGGCAAAAATACTAATCAAGAAGTAAATGAAAACATTAATCAAAGTCATGAGATTCAATTTGATATAACTTCAAAAACATTAAATTATGTGTATCATACAGGAAATTTGAGTTTCAATAATGCATATTCAGTTAAGATTCATGAACAAGATCTAACTTTTAATGAAACGTCTAAAACATTAAGGTTATTATCTAGTATTGCTATAGAGAAATATAAATCACAAGGTTTTTAATATATTCATTTTGGATTAATAAAGGTAGTTGTTCAACCTTTGCATAGATTAGGTATAGATAATCCAATATTTATAGCTTTAAGAGATAAAAGATTATCTAATTATAAAGATTCAATACTTGCTTTAATTCAAACTAATATTTGTAATGGAGCAATATCATTCAATTGTGTTCCTGACTTTATTGCTAGTTTAGATGATGCTTTAATATTAGATTCAGTAGTAATGGATATTCAAATAGATAAACATAAAATAGATCCAAGAAGTCGTAGTTTTCTAATAATATATAAACTATGTTATAAATTATTAAAAACCTATATTGATCCAAAACTTAAAATAGAACAACCTAATAAAAATGAAACTTTATTATTTGAAGAAGATTCCACAAAATCGGCTGTATATATACCTAACACTCTTAAATGGGAAGAAATAACTATTCCTCGAACCTTGACAATAATTCCTCAAATTCAATCAATAAATATTCAACAAAATAATGCATCTAGAATAACTGAACAAGAAGATGGGAGTATATTAATTCAGTTTGATGAAATAAGATCTAATCGATATGGAGCCAACAAAAACATAATGCAACTTCCAAGATATTCAACATCAGATATTCCAACCCTAAGACGATCATTTAGTCAACATACGAATTTGGATAATACACCAGACATCTATTCTCCATCTCTTTCAGGAAGGAAAAGAATTCATTATAAAGCCCCAATACCTGAAATAATCAATCAAACAATACCTCAGTCACCTACCCATTCAGAAATGAGACCACCTACTAAAGCAGAAACTAGAGCTTATTCAGTAGATGTTATCAATATAGAATATATACCAAATTTTACGTATTTAGATGAAGAATTCAATGATGATAAAAATATATACAAAAGAAATTGGTATAATAAATTAGATACGGAATTTCAACAATTATTAAACAAAAAATGGAAAGAGGATTTACATAACAGAAAGTTTAATTTTCCTTGTTTCTCTTGGTTAGAATATGAAACACAAAATATTAATAATTCAAAATTTTATACAACAGAAAGTATAAATGTTCAAACATCTTTATATAAAAAATGGAATATAACAAGTGGAGAGGTCATAAGTTCTGTACATCCTCCATTATTAAATATAAAAATACAAACACATTCAAAAGATGTAGTTGCAACACCATTTAGAGAAGGACGATCTGATAAAAGTCCTATAGAAGCAGAAGATATTCAAAAAGTAAATCAACAATTAAATTATTCAAACCATATATTATCAACAATAGCTAATCAAATAGATTTAGTTTCTACTAAAATAGATTCTATTCTAAAAACCCAGGAAAAGAAAAGTTCGCTAATACAATTTCCAAATGAAATAGGTAAAGTGTCAAAAGATTGCTAACTTGGCTCTGATACCAAATAGAGGACAGGATCGAAAAGAGAGAGCAAAAAGAAAACAGAGTGAATAAAAGTGGTTATTTTATTCGATGATGAATACATTCAAGATTTGCTAATTTATAGACAAAGAAAACTAGTCTATTACATTATATTGAAATTTATTTGAAATCCGGAATCTTTTGATCATTTGTCCATATGCTTTTCTTCACATGCTTGATGTTGAATCTGTCTTCTTTGATGTTGAATCTGTCTTCTTTATGTCATATCATGCTTTGGAATTTTACACTTTGGAATCTCTGAATATCTTGGCTTTCATCCCATTTTGCTTTATTGCCTCCGTCCTTATCTTGAAATAACTCTGTTTTGTCTTCTTGTCATAATAATTCTACCAGTATTGAATATTGTGGTCCTTTGCTTGCTGTCCTGATTGAATAGTATCTTCATAGCTGTCTTATGTTTTGTAATGAACTTGAGGATTGGTTATCCCTAGTTCTCGTTTAATCATTAATATTGAAATATTTTGAGCTGCTTCTGAGTTTTGCATTTCTTTTCTTTTGTCTGAGAAAATCTGAAAAAAACTTTAATTAGTTCCTGTTTCCTCTTTTTTTTTATTCGATTTCATAAGGATCTTGAGCTAGAGGACCTCCATAGAAATCATCTTCTTGAACTGGGTTTTGACTGGAGTTTACTGAAAGTTTGGTTTCTTGTGGTTTTTGGTTGTCTTTCGTATTTTTGAATGCCATGTACATTTGGAAAAATTCTTCCATTTCAGACTTTGAATGAGAACTTTGTGGAATAGTTGGGTGTTGTGTTTGAGGTTGTGGTGTATTTGGAAAGAAGTTTTGTTTTTGTTGAGAAGTTGGGCTTGAATTTTGACTTTGAAAATTAATGTATGGTCTTCTACCTGTTTGAATAAGAGTATCTACAGCCTGGGAGCAATAGGCTTCTTGTTTGTAGGCATCCCACCATTTGATATTGAATTGTCGGACTAGGGATAATGGTTTTGGCTTTTGTCTAAATTGTTTAATCTGGAATTGCCAGCACCATATCCATGGAACCTTTAGTTCTGTATGCCATTGAATTATTTTCATGTAATTTTGCATGTCCCTTTCTCGAATATACTTTTGTAATCCTTCTTTTGCTTTTGGTGGTAAAATACTTTCTTCTGGACCATGGTTTTCTAATTCTATATCTATATGGTTTTCTAATTCTATTTATATTTTCAGGTTGGAATTCGTCTTCAATATTTTGAATTTCTTCTAATTCACTATCACTATCGGTATCATCGTCACTTATTGAATTCGTTTGCTGTATGTTTTGTATATGACTAGTTGATGCTTGATTTGGGTTATTTTCTTCTAATTTTTTTAATATTTTTCCAAGAGTATTATCATGGTTTGGTAATGAAATTTCTGTAAATGCATTTTTAACTTGGAAGTGAGGTTTACCTATTTCATTTGGAAATTGTAATAGCGAACTTTTCTTTTCCTGGGTTTTTGGAATAGAATCTATTTTAGTAGAAACTAAATCTATTTGATTAGCTATTGTTTGATAATATTTGATTTGAATAATTTAATTGTCGATTTACTTTTTGAATATCTTCTGCTTCTATAGGACTTTTATCAGATCGTCCTTCTCTAAATGGTGTTGCAACTACATCTTTTGAATGTGTTTGTATTTTTATATTTAATACACTACTACAAAATGAGCCTATAGTAACACCCAAAAAGTGTTGTTTTTTGCCCTAAAATTGTTGCTATAGACTTAAAGCAACACTTTACAAAGTGTGTTATAAAAATGTATCGCCTTAGATTTATAGCAACACTTTTTTCATTTTAGGCAACACTTTTTAGATGTGTTGTAACAGTCAGAATATGCAACGCTTTTCTTTGTGCAACACTTCTTTCTCCAAATGTAACACTTTTTCTTTTATTACCTTTGAACTATTGCAACACTTTATCTTATCAAATGCAACACTTTTTACAATTTTTTAACCCAATAATATAACATTATTTCCCATAAAATTCATCACTTTTTTGTATATAAGTAACACTTTTATCATTCAAATGCAATTATTTAAAATCGATAATTCAAAATAATATTTTTTATTATAAAAGTATTCATAGTGTCAAATACAAAATTAATTGATAAAGTCAGTGTCAAACTATATACCCCTACCGAAATTTACAAATATAAGCGAACAAATGGCACATTGCAAAAATAATACTTACAAAAGTATGGATATTTCTACTACAAATTTTGCAATGCAATTTGTTCATCAAGTTTTTCTTCTCATGCGATTCATCTTTCAACATCTTCTAAAACTTGACAATCTCTGAACTTTTTAAGCCTGAAGAACAACAAACAATCACCATCATCAATTTCATCAATAAACTTCTAGCAAGACTATGTAGGATATAACAATATAACTAATGCACAAAAGCCATGTAATAAGGAGATAGCACTTCATACACACACGAGGGTTCCAGTAGAAAATATTATACAACCCAATAGAACTAATGCACAAAAGCCATGTTATCACTAGAGGTGCAAACAAGAACCCGACTCGGTAAGTGCCATAATGTTGAAGGGCAAACAAGCCTATCAGTATGATACAAGAAACTAAAACTTCTTTATCTGCAAAATTTTCATACGTTAAGAGATAGTTTTCCATGCCACCATATATGCTAGAACAAAATCTCAACAGTATCTTTCAGGGAACAATGAAGTATTCATTTAGCAAAATTCTGCAGACTGATATTTAAATTTGCAACTTTCATCGCATTTCATTGCTGCAACATGATAACAGGACAAGAGAGTGAAGAATGATGAACCTTCCACATCCACCTTCGAGCCTTATCAAGAACAAATTTTGCTCGTTTAACCTTCAACAGGAAAACCATTACCTGTACAATATGTTTAGAAAAATTACCATGCGGGTTCCAGCATTTACATAAAAGAAGCCAAATAGCTATCTGGTTATACTTCTTTAGTGCCTCAACATTAGCTAGAAGTTCAAGTGGCCACAACACCTTTACATCCAAAAAACACGTGCAGTTAGGCTGTATAGCAACAAGGCACACATGAATGCCAAATGCCATGACAAGGCTTGACCATGTGCCATTAGCGGGCATTAAAAGATAGAGGCAAGCTGCAAGCACATAAATCATAATGCCAACCTTATATGTAAACCTCAGTGACTGAAGAACATCAATTCCCATGCTCTGCAGTCGACTTCTGCGAGGAGTTGAGATAAGAACAGTTGCACCATGTTGTTCACCCTTACCAAAGTCAGGAGGTTTCGTGATTCACACAAGCAAAGAATCCGATGAGCTCAATAAAGAGCCATCAGCTGAGTTTCGAATTGATTCCTGAAGTAACACAAGTCCTGTCATTAGTATGTTGGTAAACATAATTACTTTCAGTATAGAAAGATGGTTTCTTACAAGTGAGATGAACGGTTAAATCCAACTAAAACATCAATAATTGCAGACATTTATTAGAAAGTAGAAAACACAAAAAGAGACAATTAAATCAATTTCTATTGGTGACAGGTTGCATATATAGACAATACTATCCAATGAATCTAAACTAGCATGACAGCTATGAGATCATTCACAAGGAACAAGCAGAAGAGCTGGGTGGTCTGCCACAAAAATGTGAATCTAGTAGAAGGTTGAGCATGTGCACCTGCAATATAGTGTTTAACTCAAATTCATCATCTAAGGATTCTCCTTTATCTAACTTGTTAAAAATCACTACCAAGAAGTGCTGCAGCAGATCCCCTGAAAATAAAAAATTTTCAAACTTTCCATCAATTAACAGTATCTACAGATATAACCCAAACACAATATAACATATCTGTTTGACTTAAGTCATAAAATACCTTAACCTAACAAATATATAGCACGCAACACTCCTAGCTCATCCAGTAATCTCCAGTCATATAGTAACTTTGACAATATATTCCTGCCAATGTAATCAGCCTGCAGATAGATAAAAAGAACTTCTAAAGATGCTGTGATCCTAAGAATGTAGGCAATAGAGTGCAAAAAACTGAAAACAATTGTTTACAAGTTACAACCCACCTGCTTCTTGATGTAAGTAACAAGGCATTCCTGCAGAATAACAACAAGGAGTGGAGTAACCTTTGGTTCAACACTTTGTATCCAACTAAGTACTCTGGATGGAAGAGTACTATTTTTCTCAAATGGCAGAAACTCTGACATGTAAAGGTCCTCCTGTCCCACAACAGAGATTTTTTCAGACTCGAAAAGCTAGACAGAATTAATATCATAAACTTGGTCAGAACACTGAGAACAGAGTACCTGGAAAGGTGGAAGCAGAGTTGGAAAAGGAAATAACATCTCTAGCATGTTTGTTTCTTCCCGCCGGCGATGAAATTCAGATTCATCAAACCCAAAGCCAAAACTAAAATTAGTGCTTTTCTCAAAAGAAGATCCAATATTTCTACCAAATACAGCTTTTCTTGTTTCCTCATCATCTAAAGATGGAAGATGCATATTTTGAGCATCACCATCTGCGTACATACGGATTGCACAATTTTAGCATGAAAGATTGCAAATTCGCCCATGTAATCACTTCATATATGCTCAATAATACTTTCCCATATCATAGCAAAAAATTCCAAAACAAATTTAAACAAAAATTAGAAATTCAAACCTTAGGGTTCTTGTAAAGGGAACTAGGATTTTGGTTGATTTGAATATCCAAACCTTGAATTTAAACCATGCAAGGCTCCCGTAGTTATTGAATCAGTGGTGGTATGATGATTGTGGTGATATTTGGGTGATTCCAGTGAGTTCTGTGAAGTCGATGTGGGTGAGATAAAGAAATGGGTTGCGTTTGTTGAAGAGGGGAGAAGAAGGGAAAAGTTGAAAAAGCTTTCTGCCCGACTTCAGTTTTTCCTTTTCTCAAATTTTTGCCTTTTATTTCAAATTTGTACTCTTTCAGTTTTTTACTTTAAAAAAATATTTATTCTTATTTTAATTAGGAGAAGAAATATATATATATATACTTACTAAATAATTTATATTTTTAATACAATTTATTATCTTTTCTAAATTGTTAACTATTTTTAGATTGATCCATTTAATTTTTTTGTTATTATATTTTATATATTTATTTTTGTTCATTAGATTGCTTTAATATGTATAAACATTTTAAGATATTGAATGAACACTTAAAATCGTCAATAATACAAATAAGATAAATAATTATATAATAAAGAGAGTACATACTAAATTGAGTAAACAAATCATAAAATATAAGAAATAAGATATAAATTAATTTATATAAAAAATGAAATAAAAGGAAAAGAAGAAAATTGAAAAAATAAAGAAGTACATATATTTGGTAAAAAATTAACCAAATCATTTATAGCTCAAACTAACAATATTTAAGTATTAACACAAAACCATTGAGTAGATAAATTGAAATTAATATTTAAATATAATATAAAAAATTTAAATTTAGTTTATTTCTCATTGATGAGAAAAATGAAATTAATGCTTTAGATACATAATAAAGGCAATATTTCTTAAAAGTGTTGCATATTTATACAATAATTGCAACACTTGTAAAATGAAAATGCAACACTTGAAAACAAATGTTGCATTAGACGTATATATGCAACACTTATTTTAAAGCTTTGCAAATTTTTTTAAAACTTTTATCAATTGTAATATTTTTAAAAGTGTTGCTACGAAAGTGTTGCTACAGCTTCGTTTTGTAGTAGTGATAATGGAGGATGTATAGAACTTATGACCTCTCCACTTGTTATATTCCATTTTTTATATAAAGATGTTTGAACATTTATACTTTCTGTTGTATAAAATTTTGAATTATTAATATTTTGTGTTTCATATTCTAACCAAGAGAAAAAAGGAAAATTGAACTTTAAATTAGTCTTGAAAAATAAAGGTTTGGTATCAGAGCCAATAGAAGTCTTGAAAATTAAACTTTAAATTAGTCTTAAAAAATCAGGTAATGAATTTTCTGAACCTTTAATATATTCTATATCAAATAACACCTTTTAAAAAGACAATAGAAGGAATAACAATAAAAATTATGGGAAAAAATATAACTTTTGAATTTGTAACCCCAGTTAGACAAAAAGAGTTAAATTTATTACAAGATCATAGTATATTTAAAATTAAACAATGTGAACAACACATTAATTCAATAAAAGAAGAAATTAATTATAAGCAAATAGAATTACAATTACAAAGGCCAGAAATAATCAAAAAAATTACAAAATTAGAAAATAAATTTTAAGAATCAATATGTGCAGATCATCCATATGCTTTTTGGTCAAGAAAAACCCATATAATTCAATTACCATATGAAAAAGATTTTAATGAAAGAAATATTCCAACTAAGGCTAGGCCAATTCAAATGAATTCTGAATTATTAGCACATTGTAGATTAGAAATCAAATCATTATTAGATAAGAAATTAATTCGACCTTCAAAATCTCCATGGAGTTGTTCAGCATTTTACGTCAATAATCAAGCAGAAAAAGAAAGAGAGATTAGTAATAAATTATAAACCATTAAATAAAGTATTAAAATGGATAAGATACCCTATACCCAACAAAAAAGATATATTAAACAGATTATTTAATGCAAAAGCATATTCAAAATTTGAACTAAAATCTGGATATTGGCAAATCCAGATAGATGAGAAAGATAAGTATAAAACAGCATTTACAGTACCATTTGGACATTACGAATGGAACGTAATGCCATTTGGACTAAAAAATGCACCATCAGAATTCCAGAATATAATGAATGACATATTTTCTGTATATACATTCATGATAGTATATATAGATGATATATTAATATATTCCAGAACAATAGATGAGCATTTTAGACATTTAAATATATTTTTTTAATTAGTAGTTCAAAATGGATTAGTAATATCAGCATAAAAAATGAAGTTATTTCAATCTCAAATTAGATTTTTAGGACATAATATTAATAAAGGAACTATTAGACCTATTAATAGAGCACTTGAATTTGGTAGTAAATTTTCAGATGAAATTAAAGATAAAAATCAATTACAAAGGTTTTTAGGATGTTTAAATTATGTAGCAGATTTCTTTCCTAAATTACGAATATTATGTGCACCATTGTATGAAAGATTACAGAATAATCCTCCACCATGGTCTGAAAGACATACAAAAATAGTTAAGGAAGCTAAAGAGAAAATTAAGTCATTACCTTGTCTAGGTATTCCAAACCCAAATGCCTTAATGATTGTTGAAACAGATGCATCTGATATAGGATACGGTGGAATCCTAAAACAAAAAATGAATAATAAAATTCAATTAGTAAAATATACTTCAAAAGTTTGGACGGCAGCTCAAAAGAATTATTCAACAATTAAAAAAGAAATTTTAGCTATAGTACTTTGTATTTCAAAATTTCAAGATGATTTGTATAATAAAATTTTTTTGTTAAAAATAGATTGTAAATCTGCAAAAGATGTACTTCAAAAAGATATTCAAAATCTAGTTTCAAAACAAATCTTTGCAAGATGACAAGGAATACTTTCAGTTTTTGAATTTGATATAGAATATATTAAAGGTTCAGAAAATTCATTACCTGATTTTTTAACTCGTGAATTTCTTACAGGAAGGATTCATCATGTCTAAGAAACCAGTATCATCATTCAACAATTCAAAGATGCAGAGTGTAGAAGATTATGCAAAGGTGATAATTCCAAAAACTGAAACTACCCCTATTCAAATTTCAAATAAATTTATTCCACTTGAAGAATTTCCGGCATTACCATATATTCAAGTTTTAAATACTCCATCCAGCAAAATACAAGAAAAAGCTAGTACTTCACTAGTACCAGCAGAAAACATTCCAAGGGCTTTAACGCCTTATCCAACTCAAACTGTAAATACTTCTTCTTCTCCAAATACAAATCCAAAATCTCTTTATATTCAAAAATCAGAAGTCGAACATTTAATTCTAACCTCATTCAAAGATGTTCCTACAATTTCAAAATTACGAGATTATTACACAAAATATTTTAATTCAAATTTTTATTGGTTTTCAGATGAATTTATACTAGTTGATTCAGGATCAGCAGATATTACTCATATTAAAAATGATTTTGGTCAAGTCAGTCATTCAAAATGTGTTATTAAGAAAGTTATTGATTATAATTCTTTTGGGGATTACCATGCTTTAAAACCATTTTCTATTCAGTATTCACCTCCAAGATATAATTATGAAGACTATAAAAATGCATGGATAAGAACATTTTATTTTAGACCATTTGATCATTCATGGTTCTTTCAATTCCACAAAGATGTCGATAGAAATTACCCATTATGGTTTTATGATTGGTGGAACAGTCATGGTCCAGAAGAAAGTATTTTACCACCAAAAGCAAAAGAAGGATTACAAAAGTATATTCGAGAAAGGGACATGCAAAATTACATGAAAATAATTCAATGGCATACAGAACTAAAGGTTCCATGGATATGGTGCTGGCAATTCCAGATTAAACAATTTAGACCAAAGCCAAAACTATTATCCCTAGTCCGACAATTCAATATCAAATGGTGGGATGCCTAAAAACAAGAAGCCTGTTGTTCCCAGGCTGTAGACACTCTTATTCAAATAGGTAGAAGACAATACATTAATTTCCAAAGTCAAAATTCAAGCCCAACTTCTCAACAAAAACAAAACTTCTTTCCAAATACACCACAACCTCAAACACAACACCCAACTATTCCACAAAGTTCTCATTCAAAGTCTGAAATGGAAGAATTTTTCCAAATGTACATGGCATTCAAAAATACGAAAGACAACCAAAAACCACAAGAAACCAAACTTTCAGTAAACTCCAGTCAAAGCCCAGTTCAAGAAGATGATTTCTATGGAGGCCCTCTAGCTCAAGATCCATATGAAATCTAATAATAAAAAAAAATAAGGAGGAAACAGGAACTAATTAAAGTTTTTTCAGATTTTCTCAGACAAAAGAAAAGAAATGCAAAACTCAGAAGCAGCTCAAAATATTTCAATATTAATAATTAAACGAGAACTAGGGATAACCAATCCTCAAGTTCATTACAAAACAGAAGACAGCTATGAAGATACTATTCAATCAGGACAGCAAGGAAAGGACCACAATATTCAATACTGGTGGAATTATTATGACAGGAAGACAAAACAGAGTTATTTCAAGATAAGGACGGAGGCAATAAAGTAAAATGGGATGAAAGCCAAGATATTCAGAGATTCCAAAGTGTAAAATTCCAAAGCATGATATGACATAAAGAAGACAGATTCAACATCAAAGAAGACAGATTCAATATCAAGCATGTGAAGAAAAGCATATGGACAAATGATCAAAAGATTCCGGATTTCAAATAAATTTCAATATAATGTAATAGACTAGTTTTCTTTGTCTATAAATTAGCAAATCTTGAATGTATTCATCATCGAATAAAATAACTATTTTTATTCACTCTGTTTTCTTTTTGCTCTCTCTTTTCGATCCTGTCCTCTATTTGGTTAAATTAAAGTAAAGAATTGAATTTTGAATATAATAAAATAGATAAGTAATCATAAGTTAATGATAATAAAATAAATAAATAATATAAACGAGAATTGAGGAAATTGAGAATTTGAGATTGAGAGAAAGAATTGTGTCGAAAATTAATTAGAGGAGTTTGGGTATTTATAGAAGAAAAAAATAATGTTTTGAAAATCAGATCGGAACACGAACCAGACGAGCTATTGGGTCATTGGGTTAAACCGGTCGAATTGGATGAGAAAATCGGATGACGTCATCATGGCGTCATAACTAAATTTAAATTATAAATATTTTAATAACTAAAAAAATCCTTATTTCCAACTATAAAGGTTTACTAAATCATAACTAAAATAAATATTAATTCATCTATAGATTAGACATTATTTAATATGAAATATAATAATTATAAAATAAAATAAGTACAAAATATTTTAAAATTTGTGAATTTTTCTTTTATTTAAAACTTTACTCTATTAACAAATAACTCAAAATAATAATAAACTACATATATATTATTCATTTATTGTTTAATTTTTGGTGGATTAAAAAATAAATTAAAGGATAAAATTTCATTTAAAAAGAGTAACAATAAGCCCACATATAAATTAAATTTTAATCCAACTTTCAAAAGTAAAGAATGAAAATTTAAAAATCAAATTAATAATAGGCCCATAAGTGACATTGGGCCAAAATAAAAACTAGTAAAAGCCCAAAGTTGAAGGACTTTTAAATTTTTTAAAAAAATTGGTCAACTAGTCAAAACCTAGTTTTGACCGGGGTTGACGGTCAAACCCGGTCAAAATCCGAGTTTGAACAGTTTTTTAAAAATCTGATTTTACAGGAAAAATTGGACTGGTCCAACCGATCAGACCAATTAGTCCAGTTTTCATAACACTGGAAAAAAGGTGGTAAAACATCAAAGTCGTTGGCTTTCCAACGGCCAGAATGGCCAACGGCAACATGGTCTAGATGGTTGTTGGATGCAACAACCATCTCTGTTTTTTTTTTAATTTTTTTTAGTTGGAATCCATCGATTCCAACTGTTGGATTACCAAACAGTTAGAAAATTTTAGCCGTTGGGTTTTAATTTTTTTTAAATATGCTGATTTATGATTTTTGGAGGGTTGAATTGTAACTGACCCATTTGGACTAATTTCTGTTCATGGGTTAGACCCAACAAAAGCTCGATTATAGTTAAAACCGTAATCATACCCAGGTCTAGATGGAGGAGTATTACATTAGAACTCTTAATAAATCTTAGGTTTTAATTAATTATTTCCATCCTTTTAATTAATTATATAGCAGCATAAATCAGCACTTGATATGGTTTGATCTTTTTAAAAAAATTAAACAAACTCATATTTATAAACTAGGTACATACACACGCATCCCATAATGATTCTATCCAAAGGTATCGAAACTCAATTGTCTATCCTTTTACCTTGTAAGCTAAAATCATAGGAAGAGAAATATTAACTGCAGCCACTATCTTGATTAGTTGTTGTATTATTCTCTCCAGAGAAATGGATCATGTTGGCGATATATTTGCAACAATTTTAGTTACTGTACATTTTATTCTAAGACACAGACAAATAATATAACTTTCAACATGTGGCTAAACTTTTTTAATACTATTTAGCCTTATTTTTGGAATAATATTAAAAGTAGAGCTATTTCTTTAATTTTGGTTTCTTTAGCATTATTCAAGTAAATAACCTAGTAATTTATTGTCATAAAATGTAACATTAGACATACTGATGTAGACTCATGTACGACGGTCGCATGTAAATAATCTAGTAATTTATTGTCATAAAATGTAACATTAGACATACTGATGTAGACTCATGTACGACGGTCGCATGTATGCGACTTGCGTGTTAAAATTTAAAAATCAATGTATCAAACAAAATCAGCGTATCAAAATTTACTTTGACGTATAAACTATAAAAAAATAATGTATAAAGTATCAAAACTTAACGTATAAAATATAAAAAAATAGCGTACTAGCAAATAGATTTTAATTTTAGCGTATAAAGTATTAAAAATTAGCGCATAAAGTATATAAAATTTGTATATTAGCGTAAAACATATCAAAGATTAGCATGTAAGATAAAAAAATTAGTATATTACCGTATAACGTATAAAAATTACCATATTAAGTATATCACATTAACGTATAAAAAAATAATTAAGTATATCAAAGCCAAGTTAGCAATCTTTTGACACTTTAAATTCGTTTCTCTTTAAAGCAATCTTAGATTAGTAAATCAACATTTGGATTTGCAAAGTATAAGATTTGGCATGCAGTTTGAGTATCTGTAAGACCGTTGGTAAACCGTTGCTAGGATAGCTGAAGGTGTTCCAGGCAAGGTACAACTGTTTTCCCCATATATTCTGCACTCTAATTGTTGTATTAACTAATCCAGTTACGTTTTAAATTGTTATGAGTTTAAATAGTTTTAAAAAATTGTTTATATCTGGCAAAAATACTAATCAAGAAGTAAATGAAAACATTAATCAAAGTCATGAGATTCAATTTGATATAACTTCAAAAACATTAAATTCTGTGTATCATACAGGAAATCTGAGTTTCAATAATGCATATTCAGTTAAGATTCATGAACAAGATCTAACTTTTAATGAAACGTCTAAAAAATTAAGGTTATTATCAAGTATTGCTATAGAGAAATATAAATCATAAGGTTTTAAGTATATTCATTTTGGATTAATAAAGGTAGTTGTTCAACCTTTGCATAGATTAGGTATAGATAATCTAATATTTATAGCTTTAAGAGATAAAAGATTATCTAGTTATAAAGATTCAATACTTGCTTTAATTCAAACTAATATTTGTAATGGAGCAATATCATTCAATTGTGTTCCTGACTTTATTCCTAGTTTAGATGATGCTTTAATATTAGATTCAGTAGTAATGGATATTCAAATAGATAAACATAAAATAGATCCAAGAAGTCGTAGTTTTGTAATAATATATAAACTATGTTATAAATTATTAAAAACGTATATTGATCCAAAACTTAAAATAGAACAAACTAATAAAAATGAAACTTTATTATTTGAAGAAGATTCCACAAAATCGGCTGTATATATACCTAACACTCTTAAATGGGAAGAAATAACTATTCCTCGAACCTTGACAATAATTCCTCAAATTCAATCAATAAATATTCAACAAAATAATGCATCTAGAATAACTGAACAAGAAGATGGGAGTATATTAATTCAGTTTGATGAAATAAGATCTAATCGATATGGAGCCAACAAAAACATAATGCAACTTCCAAGATATTCAACATCGGATATTCCAACCCTAAGACGATCATTTAGTCAACATACGAATTTGGATAATACACCAGACATCTATTCTCCATCTCTTTCAGGAAGCCAAAGAATTCATTATAAAACCCCAATACCTGAAATAATCAATCAAACAATACCTCAGTCACCTACCCATTCAGAAATGAGACCACCTACTAAAGTAGAAACTAGAGCTTATTCAGTAGATGTTATCAATATAGAATATATACCAAATTTTACGTATTTAGATGAAGAATTCAATGATGATAAAAATATATACAAAAGAAATTGGTATAATAAATTAGATACGAAATTTCAACAATTATTAAACAAAAAATGGAAAGAGGATTTACATAACAGAAAGTTTAATTTTCCTTTTTTCTCTTGGTTAGAATATGAAACACAAAATATTAATAATTCAAAATTTTATACAACAGAAAGTATAAATGTTCAAACATCTTTATATAAAAAATGGAATATAACAAGTGGAGAGGTCATAAGTTCTGTACATCCTCCATTATTAAATATAAAAATACAAACACATTCAAAAGATGTAGTTGCAACACCATTTAGAGAAGGACGATCTGATAAAAGTCCTATAGAAGCAGAAGATATTCAAAAAGTAAATCAACAATTAAATTATTCAAACCAAATATTATCAACAATAGCTAATCAAATAGATTTAGTTTCTACTAAAATAGATTCTATTCCAAAAACCCAGGAAAAGAAAAGTTCGCTATTACAATTTCCAAATGAAATAGGTAAACCTCACTTCCAAGTTAAAAATGCATTTACAGAAATTTTATTACCAAACCATGCTAATACTCTTGCAAAAATATTAAAAAAATTAGAAGAAAATAACCCAAATCAAGCATCAACTAGTCATATACAAAACATACAGCAAACGAATTCAATAAGTGACGATGATACCGACAGTGAAAATAGTGAATTAGAAGAAATTCAGAATATTGAAGACGAATTCCAACCTGAAAATATAAATAGAATTAGAAAACCATATAGATATAAGAAATATAATAAAACAAATTATGCACATTTCAAATAAAAAATTATTACCCACAACTAACACCTCCTGATTTACAAATTGAAGAAAGAAACAAGTTTGTAGGAAGTCAATATGATGGAAGAGCAATATATGAATGGAATATCGATGGTAAATCTGAATATGAAATATTAAGGATGTTACAAGAAATGGGAATGGCTAAAACAGCTTACAAACAAGAAAGATATGATCAAAAAACAACTGCACTAGCATTAACATCAGGATTTACAGGTCAATTAAAAAATTGGTGGGATAATGCAATAACAGCTTCACAAAAAAATGAAGTATTAGATCATACAACAAAAGAAGACGAAAAAGATGTACATGGAAATCCAGTTAAAGACTTAGCAGGAAACATCAAAAAGACAAAAGTACCAGATGCAGCAGAATTTTTAATATATGTGTTAACATATCATTTTATTGGAAACCCGTCAATAGATAATAAAAGTTCACAAATATTTCTAACTAATTTAAGATGTCCAACGTTATCAGATTTTAGATGGTATAAAGATATGTTCCTAACATATGTATATAAAAGAGAAGATAACCAACAACCATTTTGGAAAGAAAAATTCATTACAGGATTACCAACTTTATTTTCTCATAGAATATTCAATGCTATAAAAGCTTCCACAGGAAAAGAAAACATTAATTTTTATGAATGGAGTTATGGTCAATTGATATCATTCATTAAATCTGAAGGGTTAAAATTATGCCAAGAATTAAGATTACAAGCTAAATATGGTTCAGAAAGACGAGAAGTAGGTTCATTTTGTGACGCTTTTGGAATTAAAGGAATAAAAGCTCCATCTAGTCATATAAAAAGAACTAATAATTATAAAAGAATTAGTTATCCGAATAGATCATATAGGAGAAATAGATATTTGCAAAATAATACTTACCAAAATAATGAACAAAGAAATTCAAGAGATTATAAGAAAAAGAAATATAAGAAAAAGAAAATTGTTTGTTATAAATGTGGTAAACCAGGACATATTGCAACCAACTGTAAAACACAAAAACGAATTAATGAAATCTTTTACAAAGAAGAAGATAAAGAATTAAAAGACAAAATCATGAAATTAATGATTAAAGATCAACCAAATGAAAGTGAAAGTGATCAAGAAATAGAAGGAATATATTCAGATAGTGAAGAAGAAGAATATTTAGACCATTCATCACCATGTCAGTGTATTAATGTAATAATTAACGATAAAAGCAATCAAGAGATATTATTTGAAATTATTAACAAAATTCAAGATCCACAAGAACAACGAGAATATTTGGTAAAGCTAAAAGACTTGATTTTAAAAGAGGATAAGAAACCAGAATTTGTGGAACCATTTAGTCTTGAAAAATTGTATAATAAATATTCTCAAAGTACAAATATTCAGGGATCCATTCGAATTACTAATTTAAAAAATATATTTAAATGTCTAAAATGCTCATCTATTGTTCTGGAATATATTAATATATCATCTATATATACTATCATGAATGTATATGCAGAAAATATGTCATTCATTATATTCTGGAATTCTGATGGTGCATTTTTTAGTCCAAATGGCATTACGTTCCATTCATAATGTCCAAATGGTACTGTAAATGTTGTTTTATACTTATCTTTCTCATCTATCTGGATTTGCCAATATCCAGATTTTAGATCAAATTTTGAATATACTTTTGCATTAAATAATCTATTTAATAAATCTTTTTTGTTGGGTATAGGGTATCTTATCTATTTTAATACTTTATTTAATGGTTTATAATTTATTACTAATCTTGGAACTCCTAATTCTTTTTCTGCTTGATTATTGACGTAAAATGCTGAACAACTCCATAGAGATTTTGAAGGTCGAATTAATTTCTTATCTAATAATGATTTGATTTCTAATCTACAATGTGCTAATAATTCAGAATTCATTTGAATTGGCCTAGCCTTAGTTGGAATATTTCTTTCATTAAAATCTTTTTCATATGGTAATTGAATTATAAGTGTTTTTCTTGACCAAAAAGCAGATGGATGATCTGCACATATTGATTCTTAAAATTTATTTTCTAATTCTGTAATTTTTTTGATTATTTCTGGCCTTTGTAATTGTAATTCTATTTGCTTATAATTAATTTCTTCTTTTATTGAATTAATGTGTTGTTCACATTGTTTAATTTTAAATATACTATGATCTTGTAATAAATTTAACTCTTTTTGTCTAACTGGGGTTACAAATTCAAAAGTTATCTTTTTTCCCATAATGTTGACTAAATGATCATCTTAGGGTTGGAATATCTGATGTTGAATATCTTGGAAATTGCATTATGTTTTTGTTGGCTCCATATCGATTAGATCTTATTTTATCAAACTGAATTAATATACTCCCATCTTCTTGTTCAGTTATTCTAGATGCATTATTTTCTTGAATATTTATTTATTGAATTTGAGGAATTATTGTAAAGGTTTGAGGAATAGTTATTTCTTCCCATTTAAGAGTTTTAGGTATATATACAGCCGATTTTGTGGAATCTTCTTCAAATACTAAAGTTTCATTTTTATTAGGTTGTTCTATTTTAAGTTTTGGATCAATATAGGTTTTTAATAATTTATAACATAGTTTATATATTATTACAAAACTACGACTTCTTGGATCTATTTTATGTTTATCTATTTGAATATCCATTACTACTGAATCTAATATTAAAGCATCATCTAAACTAGCAATAAAGTCAGGAACACAATTGAATGATATTGCTCCATTACAAATATTAGTTTGAATTAAAGCAAGTATTGAATCTTTATAATTAGATAATCCAAATAGAGGACAGGATCGAAAAGAGAGAGCAAAAAGAAAACAGAGCGAATAAAAGTAGTTATTTTATTCGATGATGAATACATTCAAGATTTGCTAATTTATAGACAAAGAAAACTAGTCTATTACATTATATTGAAATTTATTTGAAATCCGGAATCTTTTGATCATTTGTCCATATGCTTTTCTTCACATGCTTGATGTTGAATCTGTCTTCTTTATGTCATATCATGCTTTGGAATTTTACACTTTGTAATCTCTGAATATCTTGGCTTTCATCCCATTTTGCTTTATTGCCTCCGTCCTTATCTTGAAATAACTCTGTTTTGTCTTCTTATCATAATAATTCCACCAGTATTGAGTATTGTGGTCCTTTCCTTGCTGTCCTGATTGAATAGTATCTTCATAGCTGTCTTCTGTTTTGTAATGAACTTGAGGATTGGTTATCCCTAGTTCTCGTTTAATCATTAATATTGAAATATTTTGAGCTGCTTCTAAGTTTTGCATTTCTTTTCTTTTGTCTGAGAAAATCTGAAAAAACTTTAATTAGTTCCTGTTTCCTCCTTTTTTTTATTCGATTTCATATGGATCTTGAGCTAGAGGGCCTCCATAGAAATCATCTTCTTGAACTGGGCTTTGACTGGAGTTTACAGAAAGTTTGGTTTCTTGTGGTTTTTGGTTGTCTTTCGTATTTTTGAATGCCATGTACATTTGGAAAAATTCTTCCATTTCAGACTTTGAATGAGAGCTTTGTGGAATAGTTGGGTGTTGTGTTTGAGGTTGTGGTGTATTTGGAAAGAAGTTTTGTTTTTGTTGAGAAGTTGGGCTTGAATTTTGACTTTGGAAATTAATGTATGGTCTTCTACCTGTTTGAATAAGAGTATCTACAGAGCAACAGGGTTCTTGTTTGTATGCATCCCACCATTTGATATTGAATTGTCGGACTAGGGATAATGGTTTTGGCTTTGGTCTAAATTGTTTAATCTGGAATTGCCAGCACCATATCCATGGAACCTTTAGTTCTGTATACCATTGAATTATTTTCATGTAATTTTGGATGTCCCTTTCTCGAATATACTTTTGTAATCCTTCTTTTGCTTTTGGTGGTAAAATACTTTCTTCTGGACCATGAGGGTTCCACCGATCATAAAACCATAATGGGTAATTTCTATCGACATCTTTGTGGAATTGAAAGAACCATGAATGATCAAATGGTCTAAAATAAAATGTTCTTATCCATGCATTTTTATAGTCTTCATAATTATATCTTGGAGGTGAATACTGAATAGAAAATGGTTTTAAAGCATAGTAATCCCCAAAAGAATTATAATCAAGAACTTTCTTAATAACACATTTTGAATGACTGAATGACCAAAATCATTTTTAATATGAGTAATATCTGCTGATCCTGAATCAACTAATATAAATTCATAAAAAGTGTGACTTTTATTTAATTCATCTGAAAACCAGTAAAAATTTGAATTGAAATATTTTGTGTAATAATCTCGTAATTTTGAAATTGTAGGAACATCTTTGAATGAGGTTAGAATTAAATGTTCGACTTCTGATTTTTGAATATAAGGAGATTTTGGATTTGTATTTGGAGAACAAGAAGTATTTGCAGTTTGAGTTGGATAAGGCGTTAAAGCCCTTGGAATGTTTTCTGCTGGTACTAGTGAAGTACTAGCTTTTTCTTGTATTTTGCTGGATGGAGTATTTAAAACTTGAATATATGGTAATGCCGGAAATTCTTCAAGTGGAATAAATTTATTTGAAATTTGAATAGGGGTAGTTTCAGTTTTTTGAATTATCACCTTTGCATAATCTTCTACACTCTGCATCTTTGAATTGTTGAATGATGATGCTGGTTTCTTAGACATGATGAATCCTTCCTGTATGAAATTCACGAGTTAAAAAATCAGGTAATGAATTTTCTAAACCTTTAATATATTCTATATCAAATTCAAAAACTGAAAGTATTCCTTGCCATCTTGCAAAGATTTGTTTTGAAACTAGATTTTGAATATCTTTTTGAAGTACATCTTTTGCAGATTTACAATCTATTTTTAACAAAAATTTTTTATTATACAAATCATCTTGAAATTTTGAAATACAAAGTACTATAGCTAAAATTTCTTTTTTAATTGTTGAATAATTCTTTTGAGCTGCCGTCCAAACTTTTGAAGTATATTTTACTAATTGAATTTTATTATTCATTTTTTCTTTTAGGATTCCACCGCATCCTATATCAGATGCATCTGTTTCAACAATCATTAAGGCATCTGGATTTGGAATACCTAAACAAGGTAATGATTTAATTTTTTCTTTAGCTTCTTTCACTATTTTAGTATGCTTATCAGTCCATGGTGGAGGATTATTTTGTAATCTTTCATACAATGGTGCACATAATATTCGTAATTTAGGAAAGAAATCTGCTACATAGTTTAAAAATCCTAAAAATCTTTGTAATTGATTTTTATCTTTAATTTCATCTGGAAATTTACTACCAAATTCAAGCGCTCTATTAATAGGTCTAATAGTTCCTTTATTAATATCATGTCCTAAAAATCTGATTTGAGTTTGAAATAATTTCATTTTTGGTGCTGATATTACTAATCCATTTTGTACTACCAGCTTAAAAAATATATTTAGATGTCTAAAATGTTCATCTAATGTTCTAGAATATATTAATATATCATCTATATAAACTATCATGAATGTATATGCAGAAAATATGTCATTCATTATATTTTGAAATTCTGATGGTGCATTTTTTAATCCAAATGGCATTACATTCCATTCATAATGTCCGAAAGGTACCGTAAATGCTGTTTTGTACTTATCTTTCTCATCTATTTGAATTTGCCAATATCCTGATTTTAGATCAAATTTTGAATATACTTTTGCATTAAATAGTCTATTTCATAAATCTTTTTTGTTAGGTATAGGATATCTTATCCATTTTAATACTTTGTTTAATGGTTTATAATTTATTACTAATCTTGGAACTCCTCTTTCTTTTTCTGCTTGATTATTGACATAAAATGCTGAACAACTCCATGGAGACTTTGAAGGTTGGATTAATTTTTTATCTAATAATGATTTTATTTCTATCCTACAATGTGCTAGTAATTCAGAATTCATTTGAATTGGCCTAGCCTTAGTTGGAATATTTCTTTCATTAAAATCTTGTTCATATGGTAATTGAATTATATGGATTTTTCTTGACCAAAATGCAGATGGATGATCCGCACATATTGTTTCTTTGAAATTCTTTTCTAGCTGCACAGAGAAATCAAAGAAAGAGAATGTGAATAAAAGTGGTTATCTTATTCGATGATGAATACATGTACAATATGCTGAATTTATAGAGAAGCAAAACAAATCTATTACATCATATTATAATTTTATTTGAAATCCGGAATCTTTTTGAATGTGCTTGTCAATTTGTTGTCCCATCTTGGGTTCATCCTTCTTGGGTCCATCCTTCTTGAATGCTTTCTTCACGTGCTTGTGGGTCCATCCTTCTTGAATGCTTTCTTCACGTGCTTGGGTCCATCTTTCTTGTCTTCACATGCTTGATGTTGAATATGAATCCTTCTTTATCTTTATGTCATATCATGCTTTAGAATCTTTGAATATTTTGGCTTTCATCCCATTTTGCTTTATTGCCTCTGTCCTTATCTTGAAATAAATCTGCTTTGTCTTCTTGTCGTAATAATTCCACCATTGTTGAATATTGTGATCCTTTCCTTGCTGTCCTGATTGAATGGTATATTCATAGCTGTCTTGGTTTTTGTAATGAACTTGAGGATTGGTTATACCTATTTATCGCTTAATCAATAATGTTGAAATATTTTGAGCTGCTTCTGATTTTTGCATTTCTTTTCTTTTGTTTGAGAAAATCTGAAAAATTTGACAATTAGTAACCTTTTTTCCCCCTTTTTTTTTATTATTATTATTCTATGTCATATGGATCCTGAGCTAGAGGGCCTCCATAGAAATCATCTTCTTGAATTGGGCTTTGACTGGAGTTTACAGAAAGTTTGGTTTCTTGTGGAATTTGTTTTTCTTTCGTATTTTTGAATGCCATATACATTTGGAAAAATTCTTCCATATCGGACTTTGAATGAGAACTTTGTGGAATATCTGGGTTTTGAATTTGAATTGGTTGAGGTTGAGGTGTTTTGGGAATAAAATTTGGATTTTGTTGTGAAGTTGGGCTTGAAACTTGACTGTGAAAATTAATATATGGTCGTCTTCCTGTTTGAATAAGAGTTTCTACAGCCTGGGAACAACAGGCTTCTTGTTTGTATTGATCCCACCATTTGATATTGAATTGTCTGATTAAGGACAATGGCTTTGGCTTGGGTCTAAATTGTTTAATCTGAAAATGCCAACACCATATCCATGGAACTTTAAGTTCTGAATGCCATTGAATTACTTTCATGTAATTTTGCATATCCTTTTCTCGAATATATTTTTGTAATCCTTCTTTTGCTTTTGGTGGCAAAATAGTTTCTTCTGGGCCATGAGTATTCCACCAATCATAAAACCATAATGGATAATTTCTGTCGATATCTTTATGAAATTGAAAGAACCATGAATGGTTAAATGGTCTAAAAAAAATGTTCTAATCCATGCATTTTTATAGTCTTCATAATTATATCTTGGAGGTAAATATTGAATAGAAAATGGTTTCAGAGTATAGTAATCTCCAAAAGATTTATAATCAAGAACTTTCTTAATAACACATTTTGAATGACTAACTTGACCAAAATCATTTTTAATATGAGTAATATCTGCTGATCCAGAATCAACTAATATAAACTCATAAAAAGTACGACTTTTGTTTAATTCATCTGAAAACCAATAAAAGTTTGAATTAAAATATTTAGTGTAATAATCTCTTAATACAGAGATAGTAGGAATATCTTTGAATGATGTTAAAATTAAATGTTCTACTTCTGATTTTGGGATGTAAGGAGATTTTTTATTTATAGAAGTAGAGGAATTTCCAGATTGAGTAGGATAAGGCGTTAAAGCCCTTGGAATTCTTTCTACTGGTACTAATGAAGTATTGGCTTTTGCTTGTATTTTACTAGAAGGAGTATTTAAAACTTGAATATATGGTAATGCAGGAAATTCTTCAAGTGGAATGAATTTATTTGAAATTTGAATAGGGGTAGTTTCGGTTTTTGGAATTACTACCTTTGCATAATCTTCTACACATTGCATCTTTGAATTGTTGAATGATGAAGCTGGCTTCTTAGACATTATAAATCCTTCCTGTAAGAAATTCACGGGTTAAAAAATCAGGTAATGAATTTTCTGAACCTTTAATATATTCTATATCAAATTCAAATACTGAAAGTATTCCTTGCCATCTAGCAAAAATTTGTTTTGAAACTAAATTTTGAATATCTTTTTGAAGTACATCTTTTGCTGATTTACAATCTATTTTTAATAAAAAAATTTTATTATACAAATCATCTTGAAATTTTGATATACAAAGGACTATTGCTAAAATTTCTTTTTTAATTGTTGAATAATTCTTTTGAGCTGCCGTCCATACTTTTGATGTATATTTTACTAATTGGATTTTATTATCTATTTTTTGTTTTAGGATACCACCATACCCTATATCAGATGCATCTGTTTCAACTATCATCAATGCATCTGGATTTGGAATACCTAAACAAGGTAATGATTTAATTTTTTCTTTAGCTTCTTTCACTATTTTAGTATGCTTATCAGTCCATGGTGGAGGATTATTTTGTAATCTTTCATACAATGGTGCACATAATATTCGTAATTTAGGAAAGAAATCTGCTACATAGTTTAAACATCCTAAAAATCTTTGTAATTGATTTTTATCTTTAATTTCATCTGGAAATTTACTACCAAATTCAAGCGCTCTATTAATAGGTCTAATAGTTCCTTTATTAATATCATGTCCTAAAAATCTGATTTGAGTTTGAAATAATTTCATTTTTGGTGCTGATATTACTAATCCATTTTGTACTACCAGTTTAAAAAATATATTTAGATGTCTAAAATGTTCATCTAATGTTCTAGAATATATTAATATATCATCTATATAAACTATCATGAATGTATATGCAGAAAATATGTCATTCATTATATTTTGAAATTCTGATGGTGCATTTTTTAATCCAAATGGCATTACATTCCATTCATAATGTCCGAAAGGTACCGTAAATGCTGTTTTGTACTTATCTTTCTCATCTATTTGAATTTGCCAATATCCTGATTTTAGATCAAATTTTGAATATACTTTTGCATTAAATAGTCTATTTAATAAATCATTTTTGTTAGGTATAGGATATCTTATCCATTTTAATACTTTGTTTAATGGTTTATAATTTATTACTAATCTTGGAACTCCTCTTTCTTTTTCTGCTTGATTATTGACATAAAATGCTGAACAACTCCGTGGAGACTTTGAAGGTCGGATTAATTTTTTATCTAATAATGATTTTATTTCTATCCTACAATGTGCTAGTAATTCAGAATTCATTTGAATTGGCCTAGCCTTAGTTGGAATATTTCTTTCATTAAAATCTTCTTCATATGGTAATTGAATTATATGGATTTTTCTTGATCAAAATGCAGATGGATGATCCGCACATATTGTTTCTTTGAACTTCTTTTCTAGCTGTATAATTTTATGTTTTATATCCTCTTTATTTAATTGAAATTCTATTTGTTGATATGTAATTTCTTCCTTTATATAATTTATTTGATTTTCTTTTTGTTTAACTTGATAAAATATACTATTATTTTGTAATAAATTTAACTCTCTTTGCCTTACTGGGGTAATAAATTGAAATAATATTTTATTGCCCATTATGTTTACTTGTAAACCTTCTCTTATCTTTTTGAATGGGGTAATTTGATATAGAAAAGGGTTTCCTAAAATAACATCTTGAGTTAAATCTTCTACTATAATAAATGTATGCTTAAAACAATAATTATTATTACATATAAATCCATTTTTTAATTTATATTTAACTTTTAATGGATTTCCATTTGCTGTTTGTAATTTATGATTTGTTTTGGAACAATATTTAATTGGTATAATTCCATCCTTAATACAACTTTGATCTGCTCCACTATCTACCATGGCTATACAGTTTGTATGGTAATCTTGAATTCCTATAGTGACAAATACATGCCATTTTTCTATATTAATTTTTTCAATTACATTTAAATATTCTTCCTCATTTGTTTCTCCTGGAATTTGAATTCCTTTACTACTTTCTGGGATATCTTCTTTTTGAAATTGTTCATTTAGACTTATTTTAGTTTGGAATTCTAATTCACTTAGTTGCAGAGTTTTAATATCATTTTTAATTTCTCTTATTTCTAATTTTAATTCTTGAATTTGTTGTTGTATTAAATTTGTATTAGAATTAGAAACTATTCCTTGAGGTTTTTGTTCTGAGTATTTGTTATATAATTTTGTAATATTAAATGGTTCTAGAAATTCAGGTTTTTTTATCTTCTCTTAATATTAAATCTTTTAATCTTATTAAATATTGTCTTTGTTCTTCAGGGTTTTCTATTTTACTAATGAGTTCAAATAATAAATCTTTATTAGTTTTTTCATCTGATATCATATTAATACAACGACATGGTGAAGATCTATCTGAATATTCTTCTTCGCTATCCGAATAAATTTCATTAATGTTTTCATCACTTTCTTCTGTGTCACTATTAATCATAATTTTCATTATTTTTAATCGTAACTCTTTATCTTCCTCTTTATCAAAAATTTCATTTATTCTTTTTTGAGTTTTACAATTTGTTGCTATATGGCCTGGTTTACCACATTTATAACAGATTAATTTCTTCTTTCTATATTTCTTTTTCTTAAAATCTCTTGTTTGATTTTGATTATTAGAATTTTGTTGATATTTTTTACTTCTTCTTTTGTATGGTTTGTATGGATATGTAATTCTTTTAATATTTCTAGAAGGGGCTTTTATTCCTGTTATTCCGAATGCATCACAAAACGAACCTATTTCATTTCTTTCTGAACCATATTTTGATTGTAATTTTAATTCTTGACAAAGTTTTAAACCTTCTGATTTAATAAATGATATTAATTGACCATAACTCCAATCATAAAAATTAATATCTTCTTTTCCCGTTGATGTTTTTATAGCATAAATATTCTATATGAAAACAAGGTAGGTAATCATGAAATGAATTTTTCTTTCCAAAATGGTTGATTACAATCATCTCTTTTAAATACATAAGTTAAAAACATATCCTTATACCATCTGAAATCTGTTAATGTTGGACATCTTAAATTAGTCAGAAATATTTGAGAACTTTTTGATTCATGAGATGGATTTCCTATAAAATGATGAGCTAAAGCATATATTAAATATTCTGGTGCATCTGATGTTCTAATTTTCTTTGAATTTCCTTGAGCATCTCTTACTATATTTCCATGAACATCTATTTCGTCTTCTTCAGTTGTGTGATCTAATACTTCATTTTGTTG
Organism: Ophiorrhiza pumila; assembly: GCA_016586305.1. Classification (NCBI taxonomy): domain Eukaryota; kingdom Viridiplantae; phylum Streptophyta; class Magnoliopsida; order Gentianales; family Rubiaceae; genus Ophiorrhiza; species Ophiorrhiza pumila. The sequence goes on from BLIW01000006.1 coordinate 38,280,380, forward strand.
ATCTTTTGTTACCATATTATCCCACCAATTTTTTAATTGTCCTGAAAATCCTGCAGTAAAGGCTACAGCTATGTCCTTTGGTTTATACCCTTCTTGTCTATAAGCTACTCTGGCCATTCCCATTTCTTGTAATAATCTTAAAATTTCATATTCTGATTTACCATCTATATTCCATTCATAGACTGCTCTACCATCATATTGACTAGATGTAAATTTTGCTCTTTCTTCTATTTGTAGATCTGGAGGTGTTAGTTTTGGATAATAATTTTTTCGTTGATATGGTGCATAGGAATTTGTGTTTCTGTAATTATAATTTTTTCTTCTATATTGTTTTCTGATTCTATTTATATGATCATCTTGTAATTCATCTTCAATTTCTTCTATTATATCTTTAATTTCACTTGAATCACTACTGCTACTATTATCTGTTTGTATTGAGTTGTTTTGTTCAATATTTTGTATATTATCTGTAGATTCTGTATTTTGACTAGTACTAGGTTTTGTTTCTTGTAACTTTTTTAATATTTTATTTAATGTATCATTATCTCGTTGCGGGAGTTGAATATCGTTTACTTGAAAATGAGGTTTAGATATTTCATTTGGAAAATTTATGTTTTTATTTTTAAATGGATTATTTATAAGATTTGTTGAAATATTTAATTTTTCTTTTTTAAGAGGGTTTTGAATAATAGTATTATTTTCTTTAGGTATACCATCTATTTTTGTTGAGACTACGTCTAATTGATGTACTTTTGATAATATTTGATTTGAATAATTTAATTGTTGATTAACTTTTTTAATATCTTCTATTTCAATTGGACCTTTATCTGTTCGAGCTTCTCTAAATGGGGTTACTACTATTTCTCCTTTAGGTGTATTAATTACTATATTTAATAGAGGTGGATGTACCGAAGTAACTACCTCCCCTCCTACTAAATTCCATTTTTTATATAAAGAAGTTTGGACATTTATTGATGGGGTTGAATATACATCTGTAATATTTTCTTTTTGAGTGATGAATTCCAGCCAAGAAAAGAATGGATAATTAAATTTTCTTTTATATAATTCCTGTTTCCATTGGTTCTGAAGAGTTTCTTGAAATGTTTTATCTAAAGAGTTATACCAATTTCTTTTTTCATTATTATTTTCATCATTAAATAATTCTTCTAAATAACTATAATATTTGGAGCAACTTTTTTTTAGAAATTACTTGACAAACCTTATTATACATTCTACTTCCAAATACTTTTTTTTAGAAATTAAATGACAAATCTTATTATACATTATACTTTACAATACTTTCTTTTAGAAATTACATGTCAAATCTTATTATACATTCTACTTCCAAATACTATTTTTTACAAATTACAAGACAAACCATATTATACATTCTACTTCCAAATACTTTTTTTTTAGAAATTACATGACAAACCTTATTATACATTCTACTTCCAAATACTTATTTTTTAGAAATTACATGACAAATCTTATTATACATTCTACTTCAAAATACTTTATTTTTAGAAATTAGATGACAAATCTTATTATACATTCTACTTCCAAATACATTTTTTTTACAAATTACACGACAAACCTTATTATACATTTTACTTCCCAATACTTTTTTTTAGAAATTTTATGACAAATCTTATTATACATTCTACTTCACAATACTTTCTTGTAGAAATTACATGACAAATCTTATTATACATTCTACTACCCAAAACTTTTTTTTTAGAAATTACATGACAAACCTTATTATAAATTCTACTTCCAAATACCTTTTTTTAGAAATTACATGACAAATCTTATCATATATTCTACTTCCAAACACTTTTTTTTAGAAATTACTTGACAAATCTTATTATACATTCTACTCCCAAATCCTTTTTTTTACAAATTACATGACAAATCTTATTATACATTCTACTTCCAAATACTTTTTTAGAAATTACATGACAAATCTTATTATACATTCTACTTCCCAAAACTTTTTTTTAGAAATTACTTGACAAACCTTATTATACATTCTACTTCCAAATACTTTTTTTTAGAAATTAAATAACAAATCTTATTATACATTCTACTTTACAATACTTTCTTTTAGAAATTACATGTCAAATCTTATTATATATTCTACTTCCAAATACTATTTTTTACAAATTACAAGACAAACCATACTATACATTCTACTTCCAAATACTTTTTTTAGAAATTACATGACAAACTTTATTATACATTCTACTTCCAAATACTTTTTTTTAGAAATTACATGACAAATCTTATTATACATTCTACTTCAAAATACTTTATTTTTAGAAATTAGATGACAAATCTTATTATACATTCTACTTCCAAATACATTTTTTTTACAAATTACACGACAAACCTTATTATACATTTTACTTTCCAATACTTTTTTTTAGAAATTTTATGACAAATATTATTATACATTCTACTTCACAATACTTTCTTGTAGAAATTACATGACAAATCTTATTATACATTCTACTACCCAAAACTTTTTTTTAGAAATTACATGACAAACCTTATTATAAATTCTACTTCCAAATACTTTTTTTAGAAATTACATGACAAATCTTATTATATATTCTACTTCCAAACACTTTTTTTTAGAAATTACTTGACAAATCTTATTATACATTCTACTCCCAAATCCTTTTTTTTACAAATTACATGACAAATCATATTATACATTCAACTTCCAAATACTTTTTTAGAAATTACATGACAAATCTTATTATACATTCTACTTCCCAAAACTTTTTTTTAGAAATTACATGTCAAATCTTATTATACATTCAACTTGACAATACTTTTTTTTTACAAATTACATGACAAATCTTATTATACATTCTACTTCCAAATACTTTATTTTTAAAAATTACATGACAAATCTTATTATACATTCTATTTCTAAATACATTTTTTTACAAATTACACGACAAACCTTATTATACATTTTACTTCCCAATACTTTTTTTAGAAATTTTATGACAAATCTTATTATACATTCTACTTCACAATACTTTCTTGTAGAAATTACATGACAAATCTTATTATACATTCTACTTGCAAATACTATTTTTTACAAATTACATGACAAACCTTATTATACATTCTACTTCCAAATACTTTTTTTACAAATTACATGACAAATCTTATTATACATTCTACTTCCAAATCCTTTTTTTTACAAATTAAATGACAAACCTTATTATATATTCTACTTCCAAATACTTTTTTTAAAAAATTACTTGACAAATCTTATTATACATTCTACTTCCCAAAACTTTTTTTTAGAAATTACATATCAAATCTTATTATACATTCTACTTCACAATACTTTCTTTTAGAAATTACATGACAAATCTTATTATACATTCTACTTCCAAATACTTTTTTTAGAAATTACATGCCTTATTATACATTCTACTTCCAAATACTTTTTTTTAGAAATTACTTGACAAATCTTATTATACATTCTACTTCCCAATACTTTTTTTTACAAATTATATGACAAACCTTATTATACATTCTACTTCCCAATACTTTTTTTTAGAAATTTTATGTCAAATCTTATTATACATTCTAATTCACAATACTTTCTTTTAGAAATTACATGACAAATCTTATTATACATTCTACTTCCAAATACTTTTTTTACAAATTACTTGACAAATCTTATTATACATTCTACTTCCCAAAACTTTTTTTTAGAAATTACATGTCAAATCTTATTATACATTCTACTTCATAATACTTTCTTTTAGAAATTACATGACAAATCTTATTATACATTCTACTTCCAAATACTTTATTTTTAGAAATTACATGACAAATCTTATTATACATTCTACTTCCAAATACATTTTTTTTACAAATTACACGACAAACCTTATTATACATTCTACTTCCCAATACTTTTTTTTAGAAATTTTATGACAAATCTTATTATACATTCTACTTCACAATACTTTCTTGTAGAAATTACATGACAAATCTTATTATACAGTCTACTACCCAAAACTTTTTTTTAGAAATTACATGACAAACCTTATTATAAATTCTACTTCCAATTACTTTTTTTTAGAAATTACATGACAAATTTAATTATATATTCTACTTCCAAACACTTTTTTTTAGAAATTACATGACAAATCTTATTATACATTCTACTCGCAAATCATTTTTTTACAAATTATATGACAAATCTTATTATACATTCTACTTCCAAATACTTTTTTAGAAATTACATGACAAATCTTATTATACATTCTACTTCCCAAAACTTTTTTTTTAGAAATTACATGACAAACCTTATTATACATTCTACTTCCAAATACTTTTTTTTAGAAATTAAATGACAAATCTTATTATACATTCTACTTTACAATACTTTCTTTTAGAAATTACATGTCAAATCTTATTATACATTCTACTTCCAAATACTATTTTTTACAAATTACATGACAAACCATATTATACATTCTACTTCCAAATACTTTTTTTTAGAAATTACATGACAAACCTTATTATACATTCTACTTCCAAATACTTTTTTTTAGAAATTACATGACAAATCTTATTATACATTCTACTCCCAAATACTTTTTTTTAGAAATTAAATGACAATTCTTATTATACATTCTACTTCACAATACTTTCTTTTATAAATGACATGACAAATCTTATTATACATTCTACTTCCAAATACTTTAATTTAGAAATTACATGACAAATCTTATTATACATTCTACTTCCCAAAACTTTTTTTTAGAAATTACATGTCAAATCTTATTATACATTCAACTTGACAATACTTTTTTTTACAAATTACATGACAAATCTTATTATACATTCTACTTCCAAATACTTTATTTTTAGAAATTACATGACAAATCTTATTATACATTCTACTTCCAAATACATTTTTTTTACAAATTACACGACAAACCTTATTATACATTTTACTTCCCAATACTTTTTTTTAGAAATTTTATGACAAATCTTATTATACATTCTACTTCACAATACTTTCTTGTAGAAATTACATGACAAATCTTATTATACATTCTACTTCCAAATACTATTTTTTACAAATTACATGACAAACCATATTATACATTCTACTTCAAAATACTTTTTTTACAAATTACTTGACAAATCTTATTATACATTCTACTTCCCAAAACTTTTTTTTAGAAATTACATGTCAAATCTTATTATACATTCTACTTCATAATACTTTCTTTTATAAATTACATGACAAACCTTATTATACATTCTACTTCCAAATACTTTTTTTTTAGAAATTACATGACAAATCTTATTATACATTCTACTTTCAAATACTTCTTTTTACAAATTACATGACAAACCTTATTATACATTCCACTTCCAAATACTTTTTTTTAGAAATTACATGACAAATCTTATTATACATTCTACTTCCAAATACTTTTTTTTAAGAAATTACATGACAAATCTTATTATACATTCTACTTCCAAATAATTTTTTTAGAAATTACATGACAAATCTTATTATACATTCTACTCCCAAATACTTTTTTTTAAGAAATTAAATGACAATTCTTATTATACATTCTACTTCACAATACTTTCTTTTATAAATGACATGACAAACTTATTATACATTCTACTTCCAAATACTTTAATTTAGAAATTACATGACAAATCTTATTATAATGCAATAACAGCTTCACAAAAAAATGAAGTATTAGATCATACAACAGAAGAAGACGAAAAAGATGTACATGGAAATCCAGTTAAAGACTTAGCAGGAAACATCAAAAGGACAAAAGTACCATATGCAGCAGAATTTTTAATATATATGTTAACATATCATTTTATTGGAAACCCGTCAATAGATAATAAAAGTTCACAAATATTTCTAACTAATTTAAGATGTCCAACGTTATCAGATTTTAGATGGTATAAAGATATGTTCCTAACATATGTATATAAAAGAGAAGATAACCAACAACCATTTTGGAAAGAAAAATTTATTACAGGATTACCAACTTTATTTTCTCATAGAATATTCAATGCTATAAAAGCTTCCACAGGAAAAGAAAACATTAATTTTTATGAATGGAGTTATGGTCAATTGATATCATTCATTAAATCTGATGGGTTAAAATTATGCCAAGAATTAAGATTACAAGCTAAATATGGTTTAGAAAGACGAGAAGTAGGTTCATTTTGTGATGCTTTTGGAATTAAAGGAATAAAAGCTCCATCTAGTCATATAAAAAGAACTAATAATTATAAAAGAATTAGTTTTCCGAATAGATCATATAGGAGAAATAGATATTTGCAAAATAATACTTACCAAAATAATGAACAAAGAAATTCAAGAGATTATAAGAAAAGGAAATAGAAGAAAAAGAAAATTGTTTGTTATAAATGTGGTAAACCAGGACATATTGCAACCAACTGTAAAACACAAAAACGAATTAATGAAATCTTTTACAAAGAAGAAGATAAAGAATTAAAAGACAAAATCATGAAATTAATGATTGAAGATCAACCAAATGAAAGTGAAAGTGATCAAGAAATAGAAGGAATATATTCAGATAGTGAAGAAGAAGAATATTTAGACCATTCATCACCATGTCAGTGTATTAATGTAATAATTAACGATAAAAGCAATCAAGAGATATTATTTGAAATTATTAACAAAATTCAAGATCCACAAGAACAACGAGAATATTTGGTAAAGCTAAAAGACTTGATTTTAAAGGAGGATAAGAAACCAGAATTTGTGGAACCATTTAGTCTTGAAAAATTGTATAATAAATATTCTCAAAGTACAAATATTCAGGGATCCATTCGAATTACTAATTTAAAAAATATATTTAAATGTCTAAAATGCTCATCTATTGTTCTGGAATATATTAATATATCATCTATATATACTATCATGAATGTATATGCAGAAAATATGTCATTCATTATATTCTGGAATTCTGATGGTGCATTTTTTAGTCCAAATGGCATTACGTTCCATTCATAATGTCCAAATGGTACTGTAAATGCTGTTTTATACTTATCTTTCTCATCTATCTGGATTTGCCAATATCCAGATTTTAGATCAAATTTTGAATATACTTTTGCATTAAATAATCTATTTAATAAATCTTTTTTGTTGGGTATAGGGTATCTTATCCATTTTAATACTTTATTTAATGGTTTATAATTTATTACTAATCTTGGAACTCCTAATTCTTTTTCTGCTTGATTATTGACGTAAAATGCAGAACAACTCCATAGAGATTTTGAAGGTCGAATTAATTTCTTATCTAATAATGATTTGATTTCTAATCTACAATGTGCTAATAATTCAGAATTCATTTGAATTGGCCTAGCCTTAGTTGGAATATTTCTTTCATTAAAATCTTTTTCATATGGTAATTGAATTATAAGTGTTTTTCTTGACCAAAAAGCAGATGGATGATCTGCACATATTGATTCTTAAAATTTATTTTCTAATTTTGTAATTTTTTTGATTATTTCTGGCCTTTGTAATTGTAATTCTATTTGCTTATAATTAATTTCTTTTTTTATTGAATTAATGTGTTGTTCACATTGTTTAATTTTAAATATACTATGATCTTGTAATAAATTTAACTCTTTTTGTCTAATTGGGGTAACAAATTCAAAAGTTATCTTTTTTCCCATAATGTTGACTAAATGATTGTCTTAGGGTTGGAATATCTGATGTTGAATATCTTGGAAGTTGCATTATGTTTTTGTTGGCTCCATATCGATTAGATCTTATTTCATCAAACTGAATTAATATACTCCCATCTTCTTGTTCAGTTATTCTAGATGCATTATTTTCTTGAATATTTATTTATTGAATTTGAGAAATTATTGTAAAGGTTTGAGGAATAGTTATTTCTTCCCATTTAAGAGTTTTAGGTATATATACAGCCGATTTTGTGGAATCTTCCTCAAATACTAAAGTTTCATTTTTATTAGGTTGTTTTATTTTAAGTTTTGGATCAATATAGGTTTTTAATAATTTATAACATAGTTTATATATTATTACAAAACTACGACTTCTTGGATCTATTTTATGTTTATCTATTTAAATATCCATTACTACTGAATCTAATATTAAAGCATCATCTAAACTAGCAATAAAGTCAGGAACACAATTGAATGATATTGCTCCATTACAAATATTAGTTTGAATTAAAGCAAGTATTGAATCTTTATAATTAGATAATCCAAATAGAGGACAGGATCGAAAAGAGAGAGCAAAAAGAAAACAGAGCGAATAAAAGTAGTTATTTTATTCGATGATGAATACATTCAAGATTTGCTAATTTATAGACAAAGAAAACTAGTCTATTACATTATATTGAAATTTATTTGAAATCCGGAATCTTTTGATCATTTGTCCATATGCTTTTCTTCACTTGCTTGATGTTGAATCTGTCTTCTTTATGTCATATCATGCTTTGGAATTTTACACTTTGTAATCTCTGAATATCTTGGCTTTCATCCCATTTTGCTTTATTGCCTCCGTCCTTATCTTGAAATAACTCTGTTTTGTCTTCTTGTCATAATAATTCCACCAGTATTGAATATTGTGGTCCTTTCCTTGCTGTCCTGATTGAATAGTATCTTCATAGCTGTCTTCTGTTTTGTAATGAACTTGAGGATTGGTTATCCCTAGTTCTCGTTTAATCATTAATATTGAAATATTTTGAGCTGCTTCTAAGTTTTGCATTTCTTTTCTTTTGTCTGAGAAAATCTGAAAAAACTTTAATTAGTTCATGTTTCCTCCTTTTTTTTTATTCGATTTCATATGGATCTTGAGCTAGAGGGCCTCCATAGAAATCATCTTCTTGAACTGGGCTTTGACTGGAGTTTACTGAAAGTTTGGTTTCTTGTGGTTTTTGGTTGTCTTTCGTATTTTTGAATGCCATGTACATTTGGAAAAATTCTTCCATTTCAGACTTTGAATGAGAGCTTTGTGGAATAGTTGGGTGTTGTGTTTGAGGTTGTGGTGTATTTGGAAAGAAGTTTTGTTTTTGTTGAGAAATTGGGCTTGAATTTTGACTTTGGAAATTAATGTATGGTCTTCTACCTGTTTGAATAAGAGTATCTACAGCCTGGGAGCAACAGGCTTCTTGTTTGTAAGCATCCCACCATTTGATATTGAATTGTCGGACTAGGGATAATGGTTTTGGCTTTGGTCTAAATTGTTTAATCTGGAATTGCCAGCACCATATCCATGGAACCTTTAGTTCTGTATACCATTGAATTATTTTCATCTAATTTTGGATGTCCCTTTCTCGAATATACTTTTGTAATCCTTCTTTTGCTTTTGGTGGTAAAATACTTTCTTCTGGACCATGAGTGTTCCACCAATCATAAAACCATAATGGGTAATTTCTATCGACATCTTTGTGGAATTGAAAGAATCATGAATGATCAAATGGTCTAAAATAAAATGTTCTTATCCATGCATTTTTATAGTCTTCATAATTATATCTTGGAGGTGAATACTGAATAGAAAATGGTTTTAAAGCATAGTAATCCCCAAAAGAATTATAATCAAGAACTTTCTTAATAACACATTTTGAATGACTAACTGACCAAAATCATTTTTAATATGAGTAATATCTGCTGATCCTGAATCAACTAATATAAATTCATAAAAAGTGCGACTTTTATTTAATTCATCTGAAAACCAGTAAAAATTTGAATTAAAATATTTTGTGTAATAATCTCGTAATTTTGAAATTGTAGGAACATCTTTGAATGAGGTTAGAATTAAATGTTCGACTTCAAATTTTTGAATATAATGAGATTTTGGATTTGTATTTGGAGAACAAGAAGTATTTGCAGTTTGAGTTGGATAAGGCGTTAAAGCCATTGGAATGTTTTCTGCTGGTACTAGTGAAGTACTAGCTTTTTCTTGTATTTTGCTGGATGGAGTATTTAAAACTTGAATATATGGTAATGCCGGAAATTCTTCAAGTGGAATAAATTTATTTGAAATTTGAATAGGGGTAGTTTCAGTTTTTGGAATTATCACCTTTGCATAATCTTCTACACTCTGCATCTTTGAATTGTTGAATGATGATGCTGGTTTCTTAGACATAATGAATCCTTCCTGTAAGAAATTCACGAGTTAAAAAATCAGGTAAAGAATTTTCTAAACCTTTAATATATTCTATATCAAATTCAAAAACTGAAAGTATTCCTTGCCATCTTGCAAAGACTTGTTTTGAAACTAGATTTTGAATATCTTTTTGAAGTACATCTTTTGCAGATTTACAATCTATTTTTAACAAAAACTTTTTATTATACAAATCATCTTGAAATTTTGAAATACAAAGTACTATAGCTAAAATTTCTTTTTTAATTGTTGAATAATTCTTTTGAGCTGCCGTCCAAACTTTTGAAGTATATTTTACTAATTGAATTTTATTATTCATTTTTTGTTTTAGGATTCCACCGTATCCTATATTAGATGCATCTGTTTCAACAATCATTAAGGCATTTGGGTTTGGAATACCTAGACAAGGTAATGACTTAATTTTCTCTTTAGCTTCCATAAATATTTTTGTATGTCTTTCAGACCATGGTGGAGGATTATTCTGTAATCTTTCATACAATGGTGCACATAATATTCGTAATTTAGGAAAGAAATCTGCTTCATAATTTAAACATCCTAAAAACCTTTGTAATTGATTTTTATCTTTAATTTCATCTGGAAATTTACTACCAAATTCAAGTGCTCTATTAATAGGTCTAATAGTTCCTTTTATTAATATCATGTCCTAAAAATCTAATTTGAGATTGAAATAACTTCATTTTTTATGCTGATATTACTAATCCATTTTGAAATACTAATTTAAAAAATATATTTAAATGTCTAAAATGCTCATCTATTGTTCTGGAATATATTAATATATCATCTATATATACTATCATGAATGTATATGCAGAAAATATGTCATTCATTATATTCTGGAATTCTGATGGTGCATTTTTTAGTCCAAATGGCATTACGTTCCATTCGTAATGTCCAAATGGTACTGTAAATGCTGTTTTATACTTATCTTTCTCATCTATCTGGATTTGCCAATATCCAGATTTTAGTTCAAATTTTGAGTATACTTTTGCATTAAATAATCTATTTAATTAATCTTTTTTGTTGGGTATAGGGTATCTTATCCATTTTAATACGTTATTTAATGGTTTATAATTTATTACTAATCTTGGAACTCCTCTTTCTTTTTCTGCTTGATTATTGACGTAAAATGCTGAACAACTCCATAGAGATTTTGAAGGTCGAATTAATTTCTTATCTAATAATGATTTGATTTCTAATCTACAATGTGCTAATAATTCAGAATTCATTTGAATTGGCCTAGCCTTAGTTGGAATATTTCTTTCATTAAAATCTTTTTCATATGGTAATTGAATTATAAGGGTTTTTCTTGACCAAAAAGCAGATGGATGATCTGCACATATTGATTCTTTAAATTTATTTTCTAATTCTGTAATTTTTTTGATTATTTCTGGCCTTTGTAATTGTAATTCTATTTGCTTATAATTAATTTCTTCTTTTATTGAATTAATGTGTTGTTCACATTGTTTAATTTTAAATATACTATGATCTTGTAATAAATTTAACTCTTTTGTCTAACTGGGGTTACAAATTCAAAAGTTATCTTTTTTCCCATAATTTTTATTGTTATTCCTTCTATTGTCTTTTTAAAAGGTGTTATTTGATATAGAAATGGATTTCCTAATATTATATCATTTGATAAATCTTCTACAATAATAAAAGTATGTTTAAAACAGTAATCATTATTACATATAAATCCATTTGATAATTTATTTTTTACTTTTAATGGACTTCCATTTGCAGTTAGTAATCTTTGATTTGTTTTCGTACAATATTTAATTGGAATTATTCCTGCCTTAATACAACTTTGATCTGCTCCACTATCAATCATAGCTATACAAGTAATGTTAAAATCTTGAACTCCTATAGTTACGAATACATGCCATTTTTCTATATTTTACGAATACATGCCATTTTTCTATATTTACTCTTTCAATAATATTTAAATATTGTTTTTCATCTAATTGATCATTAATTTGAATTCCTTTGTTTTTGTTTGAACTTTCTGGTTTATCTTCTTCTATCCCTTGATTTTGTACTAATGTTTTTGCTTCTAATTCTAGATTTTTGAATTGTAAGTTTGTAATATCTTGTTTTATGTTTCTTATGTCTAATTTTAGTTCTTTAATTTGTTCTTGTATTTCATTAGAATTCGAAATGGATCCCTGAATATTTGTACTTTGAGAATAATTATTTTACAATTTTTCAAGACTCAGTAGTTCCACAAATTCTGGTTTCTTATCCTCCTTTAAAATCAAGTCTTTTAGCTTTACCAAATATTCTCGTTGTTCTTGTGGATCTTGAATTTTGTTAATAATTTCAAATAATATCTCTTGATTGCTTTTATCGTTAATTATTACATTAATACACTGACATGGTGATGAATGGTCTAAATATTCTTCTTCTTCACTATCTGAATATATTCCTTCTATTTCTTGATCACTTTCACTTTCATTTGGTTGATCTTTAATCATTAATTTCATGATTTTGTCTTTTAATTCTTTATCTTCTTCTTTGTAAAAGATTTCATTAATTCGTTTTTGTGTTTTACAGTTGGTTACAATATGTCCTGGTTTACCACATTTATAACAAACAATTTTCTTTTTCTTATATTTCTTTTTCTTATAATCTCTTGAATTTCTTTGTTCATTATTTTGGTAAGTATTATTTTGCAAATATCTATTTCTCCTATATGATATATTCGGATAACTAATTCTTTTATAATTATTAGTTCTTTTTATATGACTAGATGGAGCTTTTATTCCTTTAATTCCAAAAGCGTCACAAAATGAACATACTTCTCGTCTTTCTGAACTATATTTAGCTTGTAATCTTAATTCTTGGCATAATTTTAAGCCTTCAGATTTAATGAATGATATCAATTGACCATAACTCCATTCATAAAAATTAATGTCTTCTTTTCCTGTGGAAGCTTTTATAGCATTGAATATTCTATGAGAAAATAAAGTTGGTAATCCTGTAATGAATTTTTCTTTCCAAAATGGTTGTTGGTTATCTTCTCTTTTATATACATATGTTAGGAACATATCTTTATACCATCTAAAATCTGATAACGTTGGACATCTTAAATTAGTTAGAAATATTTGTGAACTTTTATTATGTATTGACGGGTTTCCAATAAAATGATATGTTAACACATATATTAAAAATTCTGCTGCATCTGGTACTTTTGTCTTTTTGATGTTTCCTGCTAAGTCTTTAACTGGATTTCCATGTACATCTTTTTCGTCTTCTTCTGTTGTATGATCTAATACTTTATTTTTTTGTGAAGCTGTTATTGCATTATCCCACCAATTTTTTAATTGACCTGTAAATCCTGATGTTAATGCTAGTGCAGTTGTTTTTTGATCATATCTTTTTTGTTTGTAAGCTGTTTTAGCCATTCCCATTTCTTGTAACATCCTTAATATTTCATATTCAGATTTACCATCGATATTCCATTCATATATTGCTCTTCCATCATATTGACTTCCTACAAACTTGTTTCTTTCTTCAATTTGTAAATCAGGAGGTGTTAGTTGTGGGTAATAATTTTTTCTTTGAAAATGTGCATAATTTGTTTTATTATATTTCTTATATCTATATGGTTTTCTAATTCTATTTATATTTTCAGGTTGGAATTCGTCTTCAATATTTTGAATTTCTTCTAATTCACTATTTTCACTATCGGTATCATCGTCACTTATTGAATTCGTTTGCTGTATGTTTTGTATATGACTAGTTGATGCTTGATTTGGGTTATTTTCTTCTAATTTTTTTTAATATTTTTGCAAGAGTATTATCATGGTTTGGTAATGAAATTTCTGTAAATGCATTTTTAACTTGGAAGTGAGGTTTACCTATTTCATTTGGAAATTGTAATAGCGAATTTTTCTTTTCCTGGGTTTTTGGAATAGAATCTATTTTAGTAGAAACTAAATCTATTTGATTAGCTATTGTTGATAATATTTGGTTTGAATAATTTAATTGTTGATTTACTTTTTGAATATCTTCTGCTTCTATAGGACTTTTATCAGATCGTCCTTCTCTAAATGGTGTTGCAAGTACATCTTTTGAATGTGTTTGTATTTTTATATTTAATAATGGAGGATGTACAGAACTTATGACCTCTCCACTTGTTATATTCTATTTTTTATATAAAGATGTTTGAACATTTATACTTTTTGTTGTATAAAATTTTGAATTATTAATAATTTGTGTTTCATATTCTAACCAAGAGAAAAAAGGAAAATTAAACTTTCTGTTATGTAAATCCTCTTTCCATTTTTTGTTTAATAATTGTTGAAATTCCGTATCTAATTTATTATACCAATTTCTTTTGTATATATTTTTATCATCATTGAATTCTTCATCTAAATACGTAAAATTTGGTATATATTCTATATTGATAACATCTACTGAATAAGCTCTAGTTTCTGCTTTAGTAGGTGGTCTCATTTCTGAATGGGCAGGTGACTGAGGTATTGTTTGATTGATTATTTCAGGTATTGGGGCTTTATAATGAATTCTTTGGCTTCCTGAAAGAGATGGAGAATAGATGTCTGGTGTATTATCCAAATTCGTATGTTGACTAAATGATCGTCTTATGGTTGGAATATCTGATGTTGAATATCTTGGAAGTTGCATTATGTTTTTGTTGGCTCCATATCGATTAGATCTTATTTCATCAAACTGAATTAATATAGTCCCATCTTCTTGTTCAGTTATTCTAGATGCATTATTTTGTTGAATATTTATTTATTGAATTTGAGGAATTATTGTAAAGGTTTGAGGAATAGTTATTTCTTCCCATTTAAGAGTTTTAGGTATATATACAGCCGATTTTGTGGAATCTTCTTCAAATAATAAAGTTTCATTTTTATTAGGTTGTTCTATTTTAAGTTTTGGATCAATATAGGTTTTTAATAATTTATAACATAGTTTATATTTATCTATTTGAATATCCATTACTACTGAATCTAATATTAAAGCATCATCTAAACTAGCAATAAAGTCAGGAACACAATTGAATGATATTGCTCCATTACAAATATTAGTTTGAATTAAAGCAAGTATTGAATCTTTATAATTAGACAATCTTTTATCTCTTAAAGCTATAAATATTGGATTATCTATACCTAATCTATGCAAAGGTTGAACAACTACCTTTATTAATCCAAAATGAATATACTTAAAACCTTGTGATTTATATTTCTCTATAGCAATACTAGATAATAACCTTAATGTTTTAGACGTTTCATTAAAAGTTAGATCTTGTTCATGAATCTTAACTGAATATGCATTATTGAAACTCAAATTTCCTGTATGATACACAGAATTTAATGTTTTTGAAGTTATATCAAATTGAATCTCATGACTTTGATTAATGTTTTCATTTACTTCTTGATTAGTATTTTTGCCAAATATAAACAATTTTTTAAAACTATTTAAACTCATAACAATTTAAAACGTACATGGATTAGTTAATACAACAATTAGAGTGCAGAATATATGGGGAACACAGTTGTACCTTGCCTGGAACACCTTCAGCTATCCTAGCAACAGTTTACCAACGGTCTTACAAATACTCAAACTGCTTGCCAAACCTTATACTTTGCAAATCCAAATGTTGATTTACTAATCTAAGTGTGCTTTAAAGAGAAACGAATTTAAAGTGTCAAAAGATTGCTAACTTGGCTCTGATACCAAATAGAGGTCATCATCTTTATAGTTTTCAAAATATTTCAATATTAATGATTAAACGAGAACTGGGGATAACCAATCCTCAAGTTCATTACAAAACAGAAGATAGCTATGAAGATACTATTCAATCAGGACAGCAAGGAAAGGACAACAATATTCAATACTGGTGGACTAGGGATAATGGTTTTGGCTTTGGTCTAAATTGTTTAATCTGGAATTGCCAGCACCATATCTATGGAACCTTTAGTTCTGTATGCCATTGAATTATTTTCATTTAATTTTGCATGTCCCTTTCTCGAATATACTTTTGTAATCCTTCTTTTGCTTTTGGTGGTAAAATACTAGGATCGAAAAGAGAGAGCGAAAAGAGAGAGCAAAAAGAAAACAGAGTGAATAAAAGTAGTTATTTTATTTGATGATGAATACATTCAAGATTTGCTAATTTATAGACAAAGAAAACTAGTCTATTACATTATATTGAAATTTATTTGAAATCCGGAATCTTTTGATCATTTGTCCATATGCTTTTCTTCACATGCTTGATGTTGAATCTGTCTTCTTTGATGTTGAATCTGTCTTCTTTATGTCATATCATGCTTTGGAATTTTCAAATAGAGGACAGGATAAAAAAGAGAGAGCAAAAAGAAAACAGAGTGAATAAAAGTAGTTATTTTATTCGATGATGAATACATTCAAGATTTGCTAATTTATAGACAAAGAAAACTAGTCTATTACATTATATTGAAATTTATTTGAAATCCGGAATCTTTTGATCATTTGTCCATATGCTTTTCTTCAAATGCTTGATGTTGAATCTGTCTTCTTTGATGTTGAATCTGTCTTCTTTATGTCATATCATGCTTTGGAATTTTACACTTTGGAATCTCTGAATATCTTGGCTTTCATCCCATTTTGCTTTATTGCCTCCGTCCTTATCTTGAAATAACTCTGTTTTGTCTTCTTGTCATAATAATTCCACCAGTATATAATATTGTGGTCATTTCCTTGCTGTCCTGATTGAATAGTATCTTCATAGCTGTCTTCTGTTTTGTAATGAACTTGAGGATTGGTTATCCCTAGTTCTCATTTAATCATTAATATTGAAATATTTTGAGCTGGTTCCTGTTTCCTCCTTTTTTTTTTTCGATCTCATAAAGATCTTGAGCTAGAGGGCCTCCATAGAAATCATCTTCTTGAACTGGGCTTTGAAATACAACGGTCATTTGACTGTTACAATTTTTTTATTTTTTTGTTACAGGTGCGTGTTTATATATTTTTTTAACTTTTTAGGCACGTGAGCTCAGCTCAATCTGCTGACGTGGCAATTTTTTTTTAATTTCCGGTTTAGAACTGGAACCGAAACCAGCGGTTCTGGTTCCGGTCCTGATTTTAGATAATCGTAGATGGTTCGATTACGGTTCCAATTTTGTGGAACAGCAGTTTCAGTTCAGGAACCAGGGGTTCTGATTCCGGAACAGTCGGAATGGTCATCTCTATATACGACGGTCGTACAAGAGTTTTTGCGATTTGAAATATTATCTTTCCAAAACTATGTGATCCAATATGTAATTATAAATTTGTTGATTTTTAAGTAAATTGTCATATAATCAATCTCATTTACTTATCACTACATGATAGTATTTGTATTCAGTGTTTTTAACATGCTAGACACTAAAGATCTTTTATACAATTGCAGACTTTGAAATCCTAATGGGCGCGTATGTACATGTCCAAAAAGACGCAGGATATTATTCTCAAGACTGATGGTTGACAATGGATAATTAATTATCTTGTCAGATAGAAATGCTTTGTGTTTACTGCTGGATGGAAATAGTTTGTCATTGATAATAAAATCCAAGTTGGGGACATATGTGAGTTTCAAGTTGTCGATGAGAGGCCAAAGAAATTTGCTATGGATGTCAATATTTGTTCAGGTCACAAATCTTAATAGGAAACTGCTGTCCTTGAGACGTTGTAGTTATTTCATATTTCAACAAATAACCTATAAGTATTCTTATTTTGTAGTATATTTTGCATTACTCTTATTGCAGTTTCTTGCATAAACAGACCATTGGTTTAGTAAGTTTTGCGCATTTGATATGTAAAACTAATTCGCTTGTATAGATTAGTTGCCTACAATTATTATAAATGCATCTATTTTTCTCTCACAGTTGCAAGTTTATTGGGATGACAGTTGATTAAATAATTCCCATATGAAGCTATGCTAATATAGACAATTGGTAAAACTTATTAATGGTAATTAAATTTTTAGACATTAATAATATCTAAAAATACTCTGTCTAAGTCGATATCGTATACGCGAGTTGATTACCTTCTAAAAAGAAAATGATTTAATAATGCCTTGATCAGTAACATTACCTTCTAAAAAGAAAATGATTTAATAATGTCTTGAACTGTAACATTACCTTCTAAAAAGAAAATGATTTAATAATGTCTTGATCTGTAACATAATGTCCATGTAGAGCATTTACACTGAGAATTTATGGCCAAAAACATATACATATATGCGAGCATGTCTTATTATTTACAGTTTTCTCAAATCGTTCTTCTTTATAACATTTATTTCGACGGTTTCTTCTATTTGGGGAGTCACATCAATTGTCGACTTAATTATTTTATAGTTATATATATAATAATTTGGCCTCGCTTATAACTTTTTCTTCCTCTCTTAAACTCACCACATCTTCTCCGCCTAACAAGTATTCTAATAGATTAAGAATCTCTATTATTACGAATTTCATTAAATTAATATGAAATTTATATGATATTATTATTTCAATAGTATTCACAGTTTCTGAAAGATCTAGGTTAGTAGCGCGGTGTCCCAGTGGGTGAGTGACACTGGGTGTGACACCGATAATAAAATGCAAATGGACAGTATTAAAAATGCGGAAAATAAATGGACAGGAGGTTGGTAACGTAGTTCGGCAATTGCCTACGTTTGCGGGGCCAGGCCCAGAAAAAACAATCCACTATGTTCACAAGTTACAAGACATTCAGTATGACACAAGCTAAGACACCATCTTATCTTAAATACTGCTGCTTCCTAACTTCTGCAGTGAACGGATTGTGCGAGCTTCCCTCGACTTATGTTGATTCCTCCCGAAATCTGTGGTTAAGCAAGATCCCCTTGCCCACGTTTGAACTCCTCCCGAGTTCTATGCTTGAATCAAGAAACACAAGGATAGCACCTTCAAGAATATAACCTTTCGATGCAACAGCCAACACACTCTTAATCAAAGATATTCACCAAAGGAGTGTGTTCACAATCTTAGAGAAAGACCGAATAAAAATCACAAAACTCACACAAGAAAACCGTGTGATGGAAAGCTTCATATAGGCACTCAAAAATCCTTCCATGTTTATCCCAAGATTATTTCCAAAACCATTCGAATGGAAGGACGTAATCACCAAATCTTCCCATCATTATCTTCAAGGTAATTTCCAAAATAATTTAAATAAGAAGATGGACACTCTTGTGCCTTCAAAACTTATCTTTTCCAAAGTAGGATAGCTTCTAAGAATACCAAGATAAGTTCCATAATTATCCACATGGCATTAATCATCAAATCAATCTTCCTTGCATAGATTGATTTTATTTGATTTTGCCTTCAATAAAAGCTTTCCTTATCTTTGCCAAAAAATCAATGCCAATTAAAATAAATGCCAACTCACGTTTGCATTAACAATCTCCCCCTTTGGCATTTTTTGGCAAAAACCAATCTCCCCCTGTATGCTGAATTGGATGCGTTTGAATCAAACTCCCCCTGAATGAGCACTTGGTAAATAAACATCTGCATAAGACATTATGCAAGACACAGAAAGAGACACCAAGTTTCCCAGCATATATAGGTTTAGGAATTACTAACCAAATATCCAAAATCCAAAATTACTCCCCCTTTTTGCCATAAAAGGACAAAAGGGCCACAAAAGCAATAATAAAACCATAATAATCTGTCTTCAAAAATCACCATAAATAAAATATCAAGGTAATTAGGCAGAATTTTTCTCATCATCAGGCACAAGGCCAACTGAATCTGCAAGCAATTGAACACCTGCAGCAGCTTCTGGAATGCTATCATCTTTACCAGCAGGAAACCCACCAGATTGGGTGCTGGAAGGGGCATGACTGTCAGTGACACCAGTCGTGATATCAATCGTGACACCAGAAGTACCTTCACCAGAAACAGCAAAAGGAACAGGACTTTCCTTTGCAACAACTGCTGTAACATCCTGAGTGACATTAGGTGAAACACCTGAAGAACCAGCAACATCATCTACAATAGTTTCAGCCTTTGCAGCAAAATGCTTCTTCCTTTTAGCTGCTTCATCAGCACATCCTTATCAGACTTTACAGCAACAAAATCATCAAGCAATAAAGAGACCTCCTTCCTTTTCTTCTCAATTTCAGACTGCTGGGCAATCTGAGTTGTCAATTCATCCTCCAGCACCTTAATAGTTCGCGATAGTAAGACTGAATTACCAAGCTCTTCACTATCAGAATCAGAGACATCCTTTATATCATTGACATGATCACCTTTCAACAGCTTGTAACTGATTCTTATTTCTTTTTTGTCCATCTCAAGAGTTTCACTTGCTTGAATTACAGAATGTTGTGATGAGAGAATCCCATATATCAAACACGGAAAAGGATAAGCTATCCTTTCATTCTTGCAGTCTGCATGCTTAACAATTTGATCAAACAGAAATTGCCTTACATCAAATTCAATAAAATTCCCAATCTTGAACAACAAAGTAGCCATAGACTTATTAACACCAGTTCCATGTGAGGTTGGGAGCCAATTTCTCATGGCAATCTTATGCAATACTGCATACTTAACAGATAGTTGAGAAGCTGGAAAATCTTTCTCCCTTGGCCAAACACGTCTAACACCCCCAGTGACATCAGAAATTATCACACTATAGTCTGGTGTAAAGTCTTCTACTTCTGCCCAATGACTTCCCAGATATGTATTGATTACATCCGGAGTGAAATCAAACACTCTCCCCCTCACATATACACGACCACCATCCGGGTGTTCAAAATCCTTTATACTAGAGTCAAGATTACAGTAAAACTCCTGCACTACCCTTCTAACATAGGGTTTAATACCCTTGATTGTCCTACCAAGCCCTTGACTAACTAACTGATCAACCAATTTCTAACACTCTTTAAAATCCCCCTCATGTATATTTCTCTCATTCGAGATATTTCTCTTAGACACCTTAGACCACAAGCCAGCATTGTACTCTGATTTAAAATCATCAAGGTTAACATCAGAAACAGATGACTTACTTGAACCTGCAGGGGACTTGCCCTTTGAAATTGACCTTGAGCGAGTCATTCTCTAAGATATGGGAGCAGTGGTTGCCTTCTGTCTCTTAGGCTTTGGTGACTTTACAGGGTTAGAATCGGAAAGGTCATGAATTTCAGCATCCTTAGAGGAATCATCATCAACAGGAGATCCATCATTGTTTGAGGATTCTTCATCATCATCAGAGGAGTCCCCCTTTTCTTCATTCGACACACCTCCTCCAATATTGCCTTCACCAAGCCAATCCTCATCAGAGGAACTTTCATCCACAAGTTGAAACCTTTTTCTTTTGGGTTCAACATTCACCTTAGAACCACCCGGTGTCTTTGATGGTACAGCACTTGTCTTGAATTTAGTAGTACTAGTCTGCCCAAATCGTGTTCTAACGCTGGAGGAGTCAATGGATTGAATTGGGATAACATCTATTGCCATCGAAGCCAGATCATCCTTAGAAATTGGGACTTGTTCTTGCGGCTCAGTAAAAAACTCATCAATGTCAGGTGATTCTGGAGAGGTGTGAGTCACCACAGCATGTACTTCATCATCATCTAGAGTCACCTTGA
The DNA here is from genome assembly GCA_016586305.1 of Ophiorrhiza pumila. Lineage (NCBI taxonomy): Eukaryota > Viridiplantae > Streptophyta > Magnoliopsida > Gentianales > Rubiaceae > Ophiorrhiza > Ophiorrhiza pumila. The sequence goes on from BLIW01000006.1 coordinate 38,302,183, forward strand.
TTGTTCGTGATGAAGACTTTCTCGGAGACATCTCTTAAATTTTGATCTCTTGACTTGATAATATTTTCAGGAATTCTGATTGTGCTCAAAATAGTGAAAACGGCAGGATAGAGCTCAAACACTTATGAGTTGTAGAAGTTGAGAAAACCAAAAACCCTTGAATTTCAAATAGCAAAATAATTGCCAAAAATGCAGCAGTCAGATATTGCGTATTCCAAGCCAACTCTTCAATTCCATGTAATTGATCGAGAATTCCGAAAACGCCAGATGTCACTTGGAGTGCTGAATCGCTGAAGTTCCCAAAAATCATAAACCACCAAATCTGCTACTACAGGCTTCCCAAAAGCATTAGGCAGGAAAGCAGAAAAAGACAAAATAGCTATTCTACTATATTTTTGTGTTTTTCGTATATATTTTATAAATATTGCTATACATAAAAATATAATACAATGAAGAACTTACAATACTGAAGAGTCTCTTCACATAACACAAAGCCCTAGAGAAGACCTCAGTTCTTCAAATCTTGCCCCATCCAATGCTTTAGTAAAAATATCAGCAATTTGTTTTTCTGCCACCATGTGTTCTAAAGCAATGATTTTATCCTCCACAAGAGATCGAATAAAATGATGTCGAATATCAATGTGTTTTGTCCTTGAATGCTGAACAGGATTCTTTGAAATATTGATCGCACTCATATTATCACAGTAGAGTGTCATGACATCCTGTGTGACACCATAATCTTTCAGCATTTGCTTTATCCAGAGGAGCTAAGTACAACAACTACCAGCTGCAATATATTCTGCCTCGGCGGTAGACAGAGAGATAGAGTTCTGTTTCTTGCTGAACCATGACACCAAATTATTTCACAAATAGAAACATCCACCAGAAGTGCTTTTCCGATCGTCTGAACTTCCAGCCCAGTCAGCATCACAATAACCAACTAAGTTGGTATTTGTATCAAAGGAATACCAAATTCCATAATTAGTTGTTCCACAAATATATTTGAGAATCCTTTTGACTGACACCAGGTGTGACTCGCGCGAGGTTTTGCCTGAAATCGAGCACATAATCCAACACTAAAGCAGATATTAGGACGACTAGCAGTTAGGTACAAGAGGCTGCCAATCATACTTCTGTAAAGACTTGCATCAACAGGTGTTCCCTTCTCATCTTTGGAGATCTTCTCATGAGTTCCCATAGGTGTTCTTCTTGGACGAGCATTTTCCAATTCAAATTTCTTCAGTAAATTCTTTGCATACTTGCTTTGAGAAATGAAGATACCATCATGTCGTTGCTGAATTTGAAGTCCAAGAAAGTAAGTAAGCTCACCAACCATGCTCATCTCCAATTCTCCAGTCATTTGAGCAACAAACTCATCCACCATGGCCTGTGACACGGAGCCAAACACTATATCATCAACATAAATTTGAGCAAGTAAAAACTGACCTTTCACTTGACGAATGAAAAGGATTTTATCTACTCCCCCTCGCTCATATCCTTTGGCTAACAAGTACTGAGTCAGCCTCTCATACCAAGCCCTAGGAGCTTGTTTGAGCCCATATAAAGCCTTCTTCAATTTGTAGACAAACTCGGGATGATGAGAGTCTTCAAAACCCTTTGGTTGAGCAACATACACCTCCTCTTGAAGAAGACCATTGAGGAAAGCACTCTTCACATCCATTTGGTACAATTTGAATCGCAACACAAATGCAATAGCTAGCAAGAACCGGATAGAGTCAAGGCGAGCAACTGGAGCAAATGTCTCATCAAAGCCTACTCCTTCAATTTGCGTATACCCCTGAGCAACCAATCGAGCCTTGTTGCGAGTGATATTCCCATGCTCATCACTCTTGTTCTTGTATATCCATTTGGTGCCAATAACATTCACATTAGGAGGACATGGAAATAGATCCCAAACTTGATTGCGAGTCAATTGATCAAGTTCTTCTTGCATTGCACCAATCCAATATTCATCTTCCAGAGCTTCTTTCACATTCTTTGGCTCAATAGAAGAAGTGTAGCAAGCCATTTGAATCATATCTCTATAATTTACTCTTGGTTTGTCTCTTGTACGAACACCATCAGTCAAGCTTCCAATAACTTCAGCAGTAGGATGATTCTTCTGTACACGAGTAGAGGGCTGTCTGTGAGGTAAAGTAACATCATTCACATTATCATGTTTTTCATTCTGATCAGTGACACCACCTGTGACACTGGGGGAAACACTTCCTGGAACACTGGAACTTACTTCAGGTAGAGAATCTGTAATATCTTCATTAGGAACAGCACTTGCTTCCAGAGAGTCATCGACTTGAACATTTGCTGATTCCATCACAGTTCGAGTTCTTTTGTTGTAAACTCGATAAGCTCGACTATTGATAGCATATCCAAGAAATATAGCTTCATCACTCTTGCGGTCGAGCTTCCCTTTATATTCCCTGTCATTCAACACATAACAAGTACTACCAAAAGGATGAAAATAGTTAACAGTTGGAGTTCTACCTTTCCAAATTTCATAGGGCGTCTTCTCAGTTCCTCCACGGAGATATACACGATTTATAGTGTAGCATGCTGTGTTCATTGCTTCAGCCCAGAATTTTTGTGGAATATTTTTTTCGTGTAACATGACGCGTGACATCTCTGCTATAGTTCGATTTTTTCTTTCCACAACTCCATTTTGCTGAGGAGTTTTAGGTGCAGAGAACTCATGACCTATTCCATGCTGATTACAGAAATCTGAGAAATCTGAGTTTTCAAATTCTCTTCCATGATCACTACGAATCCGTACAATCTTCAGAATAGCACATCCCTTTTCACGCTGAAGGCGTAGACACAATGCTTTAAATGCATTAAATGTGTCGGACTTTTCTCGAAGAAATTCAATCCATGTATAACGAGAAAAATCATCAACAGTCACATATGCATATCGTTTTCCTCCAATACTTTCTACAGACATAGGACCCATCAAATCCATATGAAGCAGCTTTAGCACACGAGTTGTTCCTGGTATCTGTGACTTGGGATGTGACACCTTTGTTTGTTTACCAATCTGATATGGTCCGCATATTTTGCGTTCATCAAATTGCAGTTGAGGAATCCCACGGACAGCTCCTTTAGTAACTATGTTCTGCATCATCCGTATATTCATATGACCCAATTTTTGATGCCATAGAATTGAATCCTCCATACTTGATCGAAGACATGTTGATGTGGCAGAGATGAGATAGCAATTATCCCTTGATCTTACTCCTTCCATGATACATTTGTTGTTTTGATCAATCACCTTGCAATTTTTCTTCGTGAAATTTACATCCAAGTCTTGGTCGCACAAGTGACTAATGCTGAGCAAATTTGCCTTGAGGTCATCTACCAGCAGTACATCATCTAACTTTGGTAACCAAGGCACATTTAGAGTACCTTTTCCAATGACACGAGCTGTGACACCATTGCCAAAAGTCACTTTTCCCATACTTCTAGACACCACATCCTTCAAAAAATTATTTTCACCAGTCATATGCCTGGAACATCCACTGTCAAAATACCACTCATCTGTTGTGGCAGCCTTTAGTGATGTGTATGTGAAATTACACCGGTAATTAGGCTTCACCACCCAGCTCTGTTGTATATTTCTGCGAAAAGTAGAGTTTCTAGCAGTACCTTGTCTTAACTCAGCAAGATAGATAAAACATCTTGGACGAATATGACCATGACGATTGCAGTAATGACAAACAGGTATAAATCTATTACCTCTTTCGTTATGAGCATGATAGTAATAAGAATGTGACCTGTTCACAGCAACCTGCACCTCTTTGGATTTATTCTCTGACAGTGACACTGACTGTGACATCATTTGTGACATGGGCTGTGACACTGAGCTTTCTCCTTTGTACCCCAGTCCTGTGTAGTCACCACTCGATTGACCAACCTTAAGAATTTCATCCAGCTTGGAAGCACCTGAATTTAGCATCTTAACTCCTTTCTTTAAGTGATTTAACTCGTTGGTCAATGTCTTTACTTCCTCTTGGCTTACTCTCAGTTTGATAACCAGATCAGTGTGAGATTGTTGAAGATTGTCCCTTTCGTTTTGCAGATTTTCAACCTGTGTATGAAGTTGCTGATTCACTCTAGAAAGTTCAGTCCACTTGTCATGAAGATTCTTGAATTCCACCAGAATATCTTCTTCTGTAATATAATCTTCATCTTCATCTAGATAGGTTGACATATTTCCAGTGACACTCTGTGTAACATCCGTTTTCTTGTCATGATCAGATTGTTCTGTCTTAGTGGTAAGAGCCACATGGTTGTTCTGAAAATCATCTTCTTTGTCTGAATCATCTTCACTCCAAGTTGTGTTGAGTGAGTTCCTCTTCCTTCTCAGTGTATTAGCACAATCTGCCTGAACATGCCCATAACCTTCACATTCTCTGCACTTAATTCCTTTAAGTTTGAATGATTGATCAGACATATGATTTTCTTCCCTGTTCTTTCTATTATTTGCCACCTCATTCTTGGTGTTACTGACACTGCCTCTGACACCAGGATTACTTCTGCCATATCTTTTCAGTATTTTGCTGAAGTTTTTAGATATTAAAGCCAAGGTGTCCCCAAGGTCATCATCTCCAGAATTGTCCAACTTCTGCATTTCTGCTTTTAAGGCAAGCTCTTTATTTTTCTTTGCTTCCATGTCTACTCCCAGATTCATCTCAAATGTTATAAGGGATCCCATCAATTCTTCCAGCTTCATCTTTGAGATATCTTTTGCTTCCTCAATGGCAGTAACTTTATGAGCAAAGTGTTGAGGTAAAGATCGTAAGGTTTTCCTCACAAGCTTTTCTTCTGAAAAATTTTCACCAAGGGCAAATGCTTCATTGGCAATATCACACAGCTTGACATTGAATTCTGTAATGCTTTCATCTTTAAGCATCCTCAAGTTTTCAAATCTTGTAGTCAGAATTTGCATCTTTGATAACTTTACACTTGAGGTTCCTTCATGAGTAGTTTGCAGAATTTCCCATGCCTTTTTAGCAATCACACATGTGGAAATAAGTCCGAACTGTGCTGGATCTACTCCATTAAATATGGCATTAAGCGCCTTTGAGTTATTGTTTGCCAAGGCATCTTCAGTTGGCGACCAGCTTTCTTCAGGCTTGAGTGATTTGACACCATTTGCATCAGTAGTCATTGGAGGATCCCATCCAACCAGAATAGATTTCCAAGCCTTCTTATCAATAGCTTTAATAAAGCCTCTCATTCTTGCCTTCCAATATGCATAGTTGCTTCCATCCAAGAGAGGTGGACGCATTGTTGAACCTCCTTCCTTCATAGAGTCCATCGCATCAAACAACCAAGATCAAGTCCTGCGGATCCCGCCTAAGAAACAAAGATGACCCGCTTTGATACCAATTGAAAGATCTAGGTTAGTAGCGCGGTGTCCCAGTGGGTGAGTGACACTGGGTGTGACACCGATAATAAAATGCAAATGGACAGTATTAAAAATGCGGAAAATAAATGGACAGGAGGTTGGTAACGCAGTTCGGCAATTGCCTACGTCTGCGGGGCCACGCCCAGAAAAAACAATCCACTATGTTCACAAGTTACAAGACATTCAGTATGACACAAGGTAAGACACCATCTTATCTTAAATACTGCTGCTTCCTAACTTCTGCAGTGAACAGATTGTGCGAGCTTCCCTCGACTTATGTTGATTCCTCCCAGAATTCGTGGTTAAGCAAGATCCCCTTGCCCACGTTTGAACTCCTCCCGAGTTCTATGCTTGAATAAAAAAACACAAGGATAGCACCATCAAGAATATAACCTTTTGATGCAACAGCCAACACACTCTTAATCAAAGATATTCACCAAAGGAGTGTGTTCACAGTCTTAGAGAAAGACTGAATAAAAATCACAAAACTCACACAAGAAAACCGTGTGATGGAAAGCTTCATATAGGCACTCAAAAATCCTTCCATGTTTATCCCAAGATTATTTCCAAAACCATTTGAATGGAAAGACGTAATCACCAACTCTTCCCATCATTATCTTCAAGGTAATTTCCAAAATAATTTAAATAAGAAGATGGAAACTCTTGTGCCTTCAAAACTTATCTTTTCCAAAGTAGGATAGCTTCCAAGAATACCAAGATAAGTTCCATAATTATCCACATGGCATTAATCATCAAATCAATCTTCCTTGCATAGATTGATTTTATTTGATTTTGCCTTCAATAAAAGCTTTCCTTATCTTTTCCAAAAAATCAATGCCAATTAAAATAAATGCCAACTCACGTTTGCATTAACAGTTTCATTAAAATATAGGTTTTTTATATAAAGATAATCATGGAGGATTTATATTGGAAAATAATTACATATGGAGAGTCTTTTGCAAATATTTCATAATTTGTTACTACATAGTGTGCGAGGAAATGTATGCACCATGGATAAATCAATGTAATGTACACAAATGAGTAAATATGTAAGACAAATCATAATGTGAAATATATGTAAATATATATTTTTTGTAAAGATGTATACTGTGTCAAATATATATATATATATGCAATATCTGTACAAAATTATAGTTAGAAAACAAGTATGATATATCCAAAATATATAGACTTATTTATAGTGTGTTTATATATAATTTGTGCAATTGTGTGAATGAGTCAAAATAATTTTACTGTGCAAACTTTTATATGGCATTTGTAATTTATGTAGTGTTCAAGATTTATGCAAGATGTGTACAAATTTATAGTTTCAAAATAAGTATTATATGTGTAAATCTATGAAAATATATATAGTGTGGACATATATGTGTAATTAATATAAGTGTTTGTACAAGTATGCATGATTGTACGTATGGAGTTTCGGAAAATATAAAAGGGATGTGCAAATACATATAATGTGTGCAATTGTATATATTATATGTTGTGTTAAAAATATGTGCAAAAGGTGTATATATTTATAGTGTTAAAATAAGTGTAATATGTGAAAATATATATAAGTGTGTGAAATATTGGTAAATATGTATTGTTTGTGGAAATGTATGTAGTGTTCATAAATAGATTACATGTGCATAAATATGTGTACGTATAAAAATATATAGCGTGTGTATTATGTGGAAATATACATAGTAGGTAGAAATATGTGTAGTATGTATATAAATATATTTATATATATTGTGTATGGAAATTTGTGTGGTATTTATGAATATATATATATATATATATAGCGTGTATAAATATTTATAGTATGTGAAAATATATGTAGTATATGTAAATACACGTCGTGTATGAAATGTGTGCATATATGTATAGTGAATGAAAATATATGTACTATGTATAAATATATATGATATATGGAAATATGTGTACTATGTGTAATTATGTAGTGTTTAAAAACATGTGACGTATTTGTACAAATGTATAGTGGTTGACAATGTGTATATATAAATATAAATAATGTGTAAATATATATATAATATATAAATATGTGCAATGTGTGAAAATACGTTAAATATGTATAGTGTGAGAAAGTGTTTGAAGTTTTTATAAATATGTATAGTATATGAAAATGTCTATAATATGTGTAAATGTATGAATATGAACAAATTTATAGCATGTATAAATTATTATAGCGGTTGAAAATATTTGTTGTATGTGTAAATATATACAGTATGCGAAAATGTATAAATAATGTCCAAATATGTATAATGTGAAAATGCATGTAGTATGTGTAAATATTTACTATAGGAAAATATATGCAATATGTATAAAACGTTTTCTCTGTGATATATGTGTTTTATGTGTGTAGATATGTGTAATTATGTATAGTATATGAGACATGTATGTAATATGTATATATATCTATAGTGAGTAAAATATGAGTACTATCTGTAAACATGTATAGCCTATGAAAGTATGTGCAGTATGTGTATATGTGTTCATACGCATAGTTTATTAAAATGTATAAATTGTGTATAAATATATGTAGCATATGAAAATATGTAAGTATGTATACAAATATAATATTTCAAAAAATGTGTATTATGTGTAAATATTTATATTGTGGAAAATGTCCATAAATGTATAGTATGTTAAAATATGTGTAGTATGTATAAATATGTCAGTTTGTGAAATCAGATGTAATATGAATTAATATATGCAGCCTGTAAAAATATTAAGTGCGTGAAAATATGTGCAATTTGTATATATGTACATAGTGTGTAAAAATGTGTAAAGCATGTATTAATATGTGTATGAGAAATATGTGTAAAATGTATGGAAGTATATGTAGTGTATAAATATATGTGGATTATGATTTAGTGTGTTTACAAATATGTGTAAATATGTGCACATATATAATGTGTTAAAATGTAAGAACAATGTACAAATATTTAAAATGTTTGTAAACGTAAATATTATGTACAATATATGTTACGTCGGAAATATGTGAAAAATAACTAAAAAAATATAGTGTAATAAATAGTTAAATATATGCCAATATATGAAATGTGTTTAATGTATACATATATGAGTAGTATGTATAAGTGTACGTATAAGATAGTATAATATGTGTAGTATGTAACACATGTACATTGTAATGTCTGCAGATGTAAGAAGAATTTGCCAATTTTTTTTAATGTGTGACAATGTATATAGTATATGTATATACGTAGTGTCCATATTATGTGCAAATGTGTACAAATCTATAGTATCAAAATAAGTCTAATATATGCAAATATACAAAAGTGCATATAGTATATACATATATGTATATGTATAAGTGTGTGTACAAGTATTGGTAACCATGTATCTTATGAAACTGTTTAAATTTGTATAGATATGTATAGCAAGTGAAGTTATGGATAGGTTTGTGGATATATGAACCGTAAATATTAGTACATGTATTGTGCAACAAATATTATATTACTTATATCTATTATACTAAATTAAAATTATAACGGGGTATAACATATAATACACCGCGCTGGCGCGGTGGTTACCAATTAGTATATATATATAATCATTCAAATTATCAAATACTCTTTTTTTGTATTTCCTAATCGTCTGTTACACGTAAACAACCCTAACATTCGAGATAAAAGTGATACGTCGTTTTAATACCAAATTTTAAAAATCCTACTTCAAAGGATTAAAATATAGCACAAAGGAAGTATGGTCGAATCCCATAGAGAATGGAGCACAGTTTAGTTTTGTTAATTCAACAATTTGTCACAACTCAATTTTAAAGATCAAATAACGATAATTAAACTTAAAATAAATCAAACAATTTAACTAAAATGATCAAAATAAAAACGTAAGAAATTAAAAGTTCGGAAAATAAGTAAATCCACACTAATTAAATATTCATCGATCATTGACTCAATAATTAATTAACATTCATAAACCAAACAGTTACAGGTTACCGAGAATCAGCTCCAACGTAACCCAATTCCTTCTTAATTTCTTGATAATTAGCAAGAATCGGCTTAAACTAATTATTTCTCTAATTAAGACACAATTCGGTTGGAATCAGCCAACACCAAATTTAATGTCCTAACAGCATTAAGAATTAAAGAAACCCAATTTTAACAAATCACAATCAGAATCAGCAGTCGTAATTTATTAACCTATTGTTCTCGTCTACCTGACAGTAGCTTTACCACTAATCAATCATATCCACTAAATACAGATATTTAATGGGAGATTAATTCGCATTAATCAAATTAAATAAATTTGATCAAGATTTAAATAATTCAAACAATTATCGATATGCACAGAGAACTTTTCAAAATCTATGAAACATTAATTTAGCATACGCATTTTGATCTCACAATAAAATAATAATTAGAATTTCATTACTTTAATGCAATAAAATAAAACTATTTACAAGACATAATCACAAAAACGTAATCAAAACACATAAACGACATACTGAAATCAGAATAAAAATAAAGAAAGAAAGAGAAAGCTTATTCCACTATTGAAGTGGCCTTCCGTTTGAGCAAGTGAGACCCCTCTGATTTTGACGAAATGAATCTAAATCTGAATGCCCGCGCTTTGACGAAATTATTTAATTAACTCAACTTCACTGAATGCTTCTGAAGTACTAACAGAAATTTAATCTCTTTTAAATTTAAATGAACTAAAACTAAAACAATCTATTTAACTAATTTAAATTACAACCACCAAATAAATCAAAAAGCTGAAATTAATCCTAAAACCTGAAATTAAGACAATAAAAAGATCATGAAAGAAAGAAATCAAAATCTAAATTCTACTGAAACTGAAATGAATTTCCAGAATTAAAATTTAACCTTTAAAGCACTACTGCAAAATGGTGGATTTAAACCTCCCTTTTTAAAGCGATTAAACAAAATCCGGTGTAATTTATAAAAATGCGGTGGCATTATCGTAAAATTAAACAAGAATTTAGTGAAAGGAGAACTATTTACACCGATTTTATTACGACCGGTGTACAATTTAAACTTATTACACCGGTTAAAATAATAATCGGTGTAATAGTTTATATATTACACCGGTTATAGACCGTTTATGTATAAACTATTACACCGTTTATTATTTTAACCGATGTAAATTTCAATTGTTTTTAAACAAAAATCCCTGGCAAGATCGATCCTACCAAAACTCTTTCTCTCCCACGCATATTGTTAAAACCATCTCCGCCTCCGGGTTCATTGCCGCCACCTCCATCATTACCATCTCCATCGTCGCCGTGTCCATCGCCGTCGTGTCCATCATGCACTATCCCACACAATCCATCCATCCATCATGACGGGAAAAGCAAAGCCAAAGAAGCATACGGCTAAAGAAATCAGCGCCAAGATCGACGCTGCAAACACCAACAGGGGCGGAGGCAATGCGGGTCTCCCCGATAGGACCGGCACCGAAAAGGGTGGCCACGCAAAACTCGAATGCCCTCTCTGTAAGGTCACTGCTCCTGATATCAATTCTATGCAGATTCATCACGATGCCCGCCATCCTAAGGTTCCTTTTGATGAATCTAAGCTCAATAATCTTCATGTTAGCGTATCTGCTGCTGCTGACCTCAATAAGCCTAAACCTGGTGTTCGCGGAAGCCACAAGAAGTGAATTTCTTTTCTGTCCACGGTTGATCGGGATGGAAGGGATTATCATCGTCTTGACGGTGGCGGTAGTAGTAATACTACTGCTTATGTTATATGTTGGCGTAATTATGAATAATATAATAATAGTTGGTTGTTATGATAATTTTTATTATGGTTATGGTTTCATATCAGTTCTTGTTTGAATAGTGTTTGTTGTTGGTGTAATGTTATGATCGATATGGATATTAATATGTGGGAAGTGTTTCTGATGTTAATTTTAACTTCTTATTCTTATCTCAGAATATTATAAGGTTTATGGTAGTATGATGATGAGTTTACTGCTTGTGATGCTTTTGATTGTTCTGTTTCCGATCAAGGTTTGATTTTTATTGGGTTAATGTGATTTGGTGGGTTGTTTGTGGAGTAGGATATGATGTGTTTTGATGTGTATAATGTTTTTGAAGCTGGTGATACTACTTTTTCTGTTGTTGTTTTAGCTCTACTAATCTTCATTGTATATTATTTAAAAAAGAAGAAACTTTTCTTATGGTTGCTACTGCATCATTGGCACTGGCGCTGCTAAAAATGTTTCTGATGGGCTATTTTAATACACCGGTTAAATAACCGATGTAAAATAAACATTTTTACACCGGGTTTATAAACCGGGTGTAACAAAGACTTTTTACACCAGTTTTATAAAAAACCCGGTGTAACAAAGACTTTTTACACCAGTTTTATAAACCGGTGTAAAAAATATGTACCTTTTACCCCGCCTGTATATATACCGGTTCATTTTTATAATAACCGGTGTAAATAATAAGATTTAACCGGTGTAAAATCCCCGTTTTGTACTAGTGAAGACAATAATTAATTAATGAAACATGCAAACACTAACATAGAAAACATGGACACAGACCTGTAAATTTAATCTATAACTAAACTTTAAAACTGACCAATCACCAATATAATAACATACTTAAATGACTCTATGTAATTAAAAGTTTTTCTTGAATGATTCTCCTAAACTAACTAATGGGAAATGGAGCTTTCTTTAACTACTGAAAACCGAAAAACTAACTTTACTACTCACTAAAATTCTAATTTACTCCTGAGACTCAAACCAAAACTATAATTAAAGTCAACTATAATGCACTGATTCCAATGTAAGATACTGCAGTTTTCATCAGATATGAATTCAAAACATATGACTAAATAGAAGACTAAAATTAGAACTAAATTCATGCATGTGCATAAAAGAATCAATGCAATTAAAACTCATCACTTTAACTCACGGATTCCAATGCAAGAAATTCAATTTTATTCATATGAGAAATCAACACATTTGAATCAAATATAGAAAACTCTACTGGAACTAATTCCATGCGTGTGCAATAAAAGAATCAAAGCAATTAAAACTTACCACTTGCACTGGAGAAAAATCGTCCAACGAAATCAACTAAAGAATGCAGAAACACTATTCGATTCACTAATGAAGACTTAAATTATAAACACCATTCAATTCTTTTCTGATTTGTCTTGAAGTCTTCTATGCAAAATTGAAACTTGACATTAATTTCCAAAATTTACCGTCTAAATAACTTATGTAATAAAGAATTCAAATTACTCTATAAATTAAAATGGGCATTCAAAGTAAAATTCAAACTAAGAAAATACTGGAATCAAAAGAAAAGCTTTTTTTTTTATAAAATACGTAAAAACCTAAACTTAACTCTAAAAAACTACTTAGTGCGTACCTACTTTTTACTACCTACTCCTTCTCATTATATAGAGAAGGTTATTAAACCTAGGAAACAAACCTTTAAAGAAATTGACTTAATCTAGAATCCTTCCTAAAACATGATAAAAGCAATATGGAGATAAAATCAATCCTAAAATACGTCTTATTAAAAATAGATGCAACCCTTTAATAAAAAATCTCCTAATTATATTATTTTTCAAATTGGATATTGACTAAAATATGATAAGGAAATATTCTCTTCCAAATCAAACTCTTCAAGACTTCAAGTAATCTCCAAATCTTTCCAAATTTCTTTGTACGTAAAACTCCATTGCCCAAATCCAATACAAATTGATCTTCATCCATTTCTTTAAGCACAATTATCCTTCTTTCCAAAATTATCAAATTCTGCACCAAAAGTAATTCTTAAGGCATAGAAACATTGTAATTAAATACCAAAAACTTTAAAAAATAATATAAAAATGGAGTTATCAAACCTTCCCAAACTTAAACGATGCTTGTCCTCAAGCATCTTAAAAAAACAAAATACATGAAAACAAAATAAAACTTAAGACACGACAAAAAAACACAATTTTCCAGAATTCTAAAAATTAGGTATACTAAATCAAATTAGAACTTCAACCAACTATCCATGTTCCCAAATCCTTTTGTATCAAATACATGCATAGTCCTTTTCTCAAAGTCAAAATATACAAGAACTAACCAACTCTCAAGTTCACTCTAAGCACTCAAAGATATAGCAAAATTGGGTTCATCCACTCAAAATAAATTATACAAGAAATGATTACCATAAACTTGCAAATATGTTATATATCCACCACAAATGTCAAAACCATGCATAAATCAAAAGAACTTTTATTGGATTGTAATGGGGCTAGGGTAATATAGGTAGGATAAAAAGAAAGAAAAAATGGCTAAAAATATACCAAAGTATAAAGTAACTTGGCAATGTCATCATCCCAATTGTTATACATCGAAAACTCAATCAACATTGGTGCTCTTTCTTTTCCATTTTTTTATTTTCTCCTCTTTTTTTTATATTTTTCTTCTTTTTTTTAAACAGAGCTCTTGTTCAACCCATGCTTCCATTTGGGCATATAGGATAGAGAATAATTTCACCAAATAGATCACTTTGCTCTATTCAAAGCTCAAGATGCATTTGCTTTACTTAAACACATTGAAGATGACTTCGCAAACTAACTTTGCCATTTACACTTTGGGGGAAATAAAAAGAAAGCTAAATAAGGCTAAAGTTGAATATTTTTTGTAGTTTAAACAAAGAAAAAAATAGTTTTAAGCTTCAAGTGGCCTGACTAATGGTTAACATAAGGGTAGGAAAAGAAAATCTAAAGCAAAAATGGCTAAAATCCTAAATGCCTTAATCACATTTATGCACAATTTCAAACTTGTGGTTTCAACATGTACAACAAAGCAAATTTTGTAATAAAATTCAAGTACAAATTATTCTCTCATAAAAAAATTCATCTAAGCACCAAAAAGTGGTTTTGGATGCTTAGGCTCAAAATCTCACTTTAATTAGGCAATAATAGTCCATTCTTATATATTCATCCTCCTTTGAATCATACAAAGACATAAATATATTTGAACAAAAAGGATTCAACCAAAAACTTCCATACCAAGTTCCAATTTTTCATGAATAACACCTAACAATAGAAATTTTGGACAAAAAAATACTATTTTTCCACACAAATTGAAAATTGAATCTATATTTATCTATATTTAATAAAAATAAAAGAAAATAAATCTTTTCAAAATAGAAACCAAATTTCACACAAAAAAAATCTAAATAATACACAACAAAAAGGCTCACAAAACATGTAAGATCCACCTCCTCACACTTAAACCTTGCTTGTCCTCAAGCAAGAAGATAAGGATGAGTGAGGCTTTAACAATCAAACCAAAAAACTAAATAACATCAAATAAGATAGAAAAAATAAAAATAAACAAGGGAGATGATAACAAAACTGCCATGTCGTATGAAGTGTCTGCTTCTCAAGTTTAGGATTGGAGCAATTGAAGAATAGTGCTAAAGGTGGTGTTGATTTTGGCAATACCAAATATGTATTATCTTGAAACTACTATTGGCCACCGTTTGAGTAAATAGAATCATTTTTCTGCTACCAATATTTGTGATCTGAAATGAGAAAAATCAAAAGTATTATTGAAAAATAAAACTAGATTTAAAAACTATGTAATACAAAAAAAAAACAAGAAAATTGGGTTGCCTCCCAATTAGCGCCTTTGTTTAAAGTTCTTGGCTAGACCAACTGTGTCAAAATTATAAGAATTAGGCGGAGGCTCTGGAGGTGGTCGTGGTGGATGATGATTGTTATTGATTAGCAAAATCTTTCCCTTACCCAAATACACATGTTTCAGAACTTCATATCGGGCTTTAAATTCTGGCACTGGGACCTGCAAAGCATAAAGTAACAATTTATTAACAGGGTCCTGTTCGGGAAAATGAGACAATTTTGATTCGTTCAAAAATTCTTTAAACGAATACAATGGCATTATTGCATCTTTAATTTTGTCGTCCTTCATTTTTTTGACCTCAATATGTATCAAATTTGTTGTCTTGCAAAATGTTAATTCCAACTTATCCTGCAAAATATTCATCTCAAGGGGCTCTTAGACAAGAGGTTTAAATACATCAACAACATTAACATTTTCAATACTTGTCAATCTATCAAAAATAGGAGGTGAAATTTTAATTTCAGATATATCAGTATTTAAATCAAATATCACCTCAAAGATGCGAGACTCTTCAAGTTTATCATTATTTTCTGGTTGTCTCGAATTTTCCTCCTTAGATGGAAGTTCTTCTTGTTGCATACCACTTATCAATGTCATTTGGCTGACATTTTCCCTAGGGTTTACCTGCACTTGTGATGATAGTCTGCTATGATTTTCTTCTAATACATTTATCGCTGTGGAGAGTTGAGTGATTTGGTTATCCAAATCCAGGATACTAGCTTGTGTCTCTTGTTGAAATTTTTACAACTCATTTTGAGATTTTATCATACCCTGTTGCAAATTTTGAGTTGTATGAGCTAAGCTAGTAATCAAATCCTCAAGAGGTGTACCTGATCTTGAGATAGGTAGTGCATTGGGTTGTGTTAGTTACATCATCGGTTGCTGTTGAAGTCTAAACTGTTGCGGTTGCGGTATGCCTGGAGGTAGTTGTTGTTGCACCTAATTTCCATAGCTAAAATTTTGGTAGTCTTGCCCCTCCGTATTATATGTGTTCAAATAAGGATCATAGTAGCGTTGGGACTGAAAACCACATGTTGCATTTACTTGTGTTGTTGAATCATATTCGGTCATTTGGCACATGTTAGTTAGATGTCCTGTATTCTTACAAATTCCATATGGCCTTTCATTCTGGGCAGAGTTCAAACCTACAACTAATTGCGCTAGTGAATTTGTCAACACATTTAATTTATTCTCAATAGAAGATGTGCTTATCTCATTCAGTCGTTTGGGCATACTAGTTGTTGTCTCATACTGCTGTCGAGATTCAACTGTTTCTACAATTACAATCTTGGCTTGTGCAAGAGTGTTATTCATGAAAGCTCATTCACTCGCAGCATCTACTGTCATTCTCTCCTCTAACAGCAAACCTTCATAAAAATATTGTATTAGCAACTCATCAGATATTTGAAGTTGTGGACAACTAGTACATAATCTCTTAAACCTTTCCCAATATGCATGCAAAGACTCATCATAATCTTGTTTAATTCCACATATTTCTTTTCTAACCGATGCAATCTTAGATGTAGGAAAGAAATTTTGTAGGAAAAGATTTTGCAATTCATTCCAAGAAGTTATTGATTTAGGTGTCAATCCATTAAACCAAATGTTAGCTTCTCCAGTTTGAGTAAAAGGAAAACTAACTAACCGAATATATTCTTCTGACACTCCACTATTATGCAATATTCCACAAATTTTCAAAACTTCATGCAAAACTTTATGAGGATCCTCCCCAAATGAACCATGAAATTTAGGTAGCAAATTCAAATATGATGGTTTCAATTTCAAAGCAATAGTTATGGTAGGCAAAACAATGCCAGACGGTTGATAATTAATCAAAGGATTAGTTAACTCCCTTAAAGTGCGATCACGGTTTTGCGCTTGTCAAATAGGGTCCGGAGCAGTAATTTCTCTTTTGTAAGTGGCAGTGTTTAATTTTGATTCTATGTCTGACAGGGGTTCCGCTTTAGCAAGTGGGACGTCTATCACAGAACCAGAAGTTTTTTCTTGGCGTCTTTCTTTTGTTTTCTTCCACAACATGCATGTTGTTTTCTCAATTTTTGTATCAAACAACAAATCAGGTTTAGAGAATTAGACATAAACCAAGAAATAAATTGAATTAACTAAAATAAACAGTAATTTGCCGTTCCCTGGCAGATGAGCCAAAAATTTGATACGCCGTTTTAATACCAAATTTTAAAAATCCTAATTCAAAGGATTAAAATATAGCACAAAGGAAGTAGGGTCGAATCCCACAGAGAACGGAGCACAGTTTAGTTCGGTTAATTCAACAATTTCTCACAACTCAATTTTAAAGATCAAATCACGATAATTAAACTTAAAATAAATCAAACAATTTAACTAAAATGATCAAAATAAAACGTAAGAAATTAAAAGTCCGGCAAATAAGTAAATCCACACTAATTAAATATTCATCGATCATTGACTCAATAATTAATTAACATTCATAAACCAACCAGTTACAGGTTATCGAGAATCAGCTCCGACGTAACCCAATTCCTTCTTAATTTCTCGATAATTAGCAAGAATCAGTTTAAACTAATGTCCTAACAGCATTAAACACCAAATTTAATGTCCTAACAGCATTAAGAATTAAAGGAACCCAAATTTAACAAATCACAATCAGAATCAGCAATCGTAATTTATTAACCTATTGTTCTCGTCTACCTGACAGTAGCTTTACCACTAATCACTCCTATCCACTAAACACAGATATTTGATGGGAGATTAATTGGCATTATTCAAATTAAATAAATTTGATCAAGATTTAAATAATTCAAACAATTATCGATATGCACAGAGAACTTTTCAGAATCTATGAAACATTAATTTAGCATACGCATTTTGATCTCACAATAAAATAATAATTAGAGTTTCATTACTTTAATGCCGAAAAATAAAACTATTTACAAGACATAATCATGAAAACGGAATCAAAACACATAAACGACATACTGAAATCAGAATAAAAATAAAGAAAGAAAGAGAAAACTTATTCCACTATTGAAGTGGCTTTCCGTTTGAGCAAGTGAGAACCCTCTGATTTTGACAAAATTGATCTAAATATGAATGCCCGCGCTTTGACGAAATTGTTTAATTAACTCCACTTCACTGAATGCTTCTGAAGTACTAACGGAAATTTAATCTCTTTTAAATTTAAATGAACTAAAACTAAAACAATCTATTTAACTAATTTAAAGGGTTATCTTCCATTTACCCCCATGAAAGATGGCATTTAATCACTTTGCCCCCATAAAAGATTTTTATTAACATTTTTCACCGTTGACTATCAATTAAATATGCTAATTGATAACATCATTAATTATTAATTTTAAATGACAATTTTATCCATCAATAAGAAATAAATTAAATTATATCTGTCCCTCTTATATTTAAACATTAAGTTTAATTTATCTACTCCATAATTTTGTATTAATTCTTAAATATTAATAGTTTGAGGCATAAAATATTTGATTAATTTTTTTAACAAATTAAGATACTTGTTTAGTTTTTTCATCTTTTTTTCTTTTCCTTTTATTTCATCTTCTTTTATATAAATAAATATGTCAAGTTTCTTGTAATTTATGATTTTTTTACTCATTTTAGTTTGTTGTGTCTTTATAATATGATTGTTTATCTTATTTGTCTTATTGACAATTTAAAGCATTGATTTAATAGCTTAAATTTTTTTATTAGATTATTATATATATTAAAGTAATCTAATCAACATAATAAAATTATATAATGACAAAATAAATAAATAAAATAATTATTTACTTATTAGTTGTAAGGTGTATATTTATTATAAATATATATTTTTCTAATAGAGATATTTTTTATACTTAATAAATTTAATAAAAAAATTTATTCACTCTAAATTAAAAATCCATAGATATCAGAGTGGTAAAAAAATGTTTCATTAATTTTTTATTAAAGAATTAAAAAAATTGAACAAAGAATTAGTTTATTACATTCCAAAAAATTAAATAATTCATATGAGTTTTTTATTGATTAAGTACATTAAAAATAGTTAACAAATTATAAAAAATAGTAAACCGTATCCAAAATCTAATTTTTTTTGGAAAGATTTTATATGTTATTCTATTATTTAAAATAATAATAAGAAATTTAATTTGTTAAAGCATATATGAAGCAAAAAGAAAAGAAAATGATGATAAAGTAGGACAAGATTTTGAGAATTAAATTTAAGGGTAAAATAGTCAAAAACATAAAAAGAAATTAAAAAAATAACTTTTTTAAGGCAAAATTTAAACTTTTCATTTAAATATAGTAACAGAATATCCTTATCGGTGCAAAGTGCTAATAAAAATCTTTGATGGGGGCAAAGTGATTGAAGAACATCTTTCATGGGGGTAAATTGAAGATAACCCTAATTTAAATTAAAACCACCAAATAAATCAAAAAGCTGAAATTAATCCTAAAACCTGAAATTAAGACAATAAAAAGATCATGAAAGAAAGAAATCAAAATCTAAATTCTACTAAAACTGAAATGAATTTCCAGAATTAAAATTTAACCTTTAAAGACAATAATTAATTAATGAAACATGCAAACACTAACATAAAAAACATGGACACAGACCTGTAAACTTAATCTATAACTAAACTTTAAAACTGACCAATCACCAATATAATAACATACTTAAATGACTCTATGTAATTAAAAGTTTTTCTTGAATGATTCTCCTAAACTAACTAATGGGAAATGGAACTTTCTTTAACTACTGAAAACCAAAAAACTAACTTTACTACTCACTAAAATTCTAATTTACTTCTGAGACTCAAACCAAGTCTATAATTAAAGTCAACTATAATGCACTGATTCCAGTGTAAGACACTGCAGTTTTCATCAGATATGAATTCAAAACATATGACTAAATAGAAGACTAAAATTAGAACTAAATTGATGCATGTGCATAAAAGAATCAATGCAATTAAAACTCATCACTTTAACTCACGGATTCCAACGCAAGAAATTCAATTTTATTCATATGAGAATTCAACACATTTGAATCAAATATAGAAGACTCTACTGGAACTAATTCCATGCGTGTGCAATAAAGAATCAAAGCAATTAAAACTTACCACTTGCACTGGAGAAAAATTGTCCAACGAAATCAACTAAAGAATGCAAAAACACAATTCGATTCACTAATGAAGACTTAAATTATAAACACCATTCAATTCTTTTCTGATTCGACTTGAAGTCTTCTACGCAAAATTAAAACTTGACATTAATTTCCAAAATTTACCGTCTAAAGAACTTATGTAATCAAGAATTCAAATTACTCTATAAACTAAAATGGGCCTTCAAAGTAAAATTCAAACCAAGAAAATACTGGAATCAAAAGAAAAGCTTTTTTTTATAAAATACGTAAAAACCTAAACTTAACTATAAAAAACTACTTAGTGTGTACATACTTTTTACTACCTATACCTTCTCATTATATAGAGAAGGTTATTAAACCTAGGAAACAAACCTTTAAAGAAATTGACTTAATCTAGAACCCTTCCTAAAACATGATAAAAGCAATATGGAGATAAAATCTATCCTAAAATTTGCCACATACGGCTTATTAAAAATAGATGCAACCCTTTAATAAAAAATCTCCTAATTATCTTATTTTCCAAATTGGATATTGACTAAAATATGATGAGGCAATATTATCTTCCAAATCAAACTCTTCAAGACTTCAAGTAATCTCCAAATCTTTCCAAATTTCTTTGTACGTAAAACTCCATTGCCCAAATCCAATAAAAATTGATCTTCATCCATTTTTTAAGCACAATTATCCTTCTTTCCAAAATTATCAAATTCTGCACCAAAAGCAATTCTTAATGCATATAAACATTGTAATTAAATACCAAAAACTCTAAAAATAAATAACAAAGTGTTAATTTTGAAGTCATCCTTCTTTTTTTCAAAGTGTTAAATATTTCCATCAAGAAAAGAAGGAATCATAACAGAAATTAACTTGCAACAAAATCTGCTATAGCTTATTTGCGGGATAAACAACCTATATCCTTCATACTAAATTTCTCACCTGGTAATAAACTTCCTACTCAATTCCTCAAATGTCTCACATGATACTCAACCAATAGCATCATACCAACACGATACCCTTTTCTTTAGAGAAAATGGAAATAATATATGCTTGATGGCATCATGAGGAACTCCATTCAACTTGAATGTATTGCATATCTTGAGAAATGGGCTCAAGTGTGCATTGGGGTCCTCAATTTCCAACCCTTGATATGTTGCTCTATTTTGTATAAGGTTGATTAGTCATTGAGGAACCATGCAGTTTTCGGCATTGATAGCACAAGGGTTTTGTCCTCCATTAAAGTTTGGCTCAAAAAAAACATCCAAACAACCTTCTTGGTGGGTTTTCCTCGGCCATTGCTTTTGTTCTCCTCTTGATGGTTCCCAAATTCAAGTCTGAAGAGTATCCGGGTGTTCATTGAGACCTTGTCTTTGGCAAACACCTATGAAACAAGATTTCTCAAAGAAACAAGACAAATGATCTAACAACAAATGTATAAACGAAATCTAGCAAAGATTAACAAGAAATTTCAACTAAAAATGAAATACTCAAAACAACAATCAAACTTTTCAACCAAAGGTGTACGTTACCAATCCCCGACAATGGTACCAACTTGTTAGCTTGATGATTTGATGCAAATTTGCTACTCAAAATTTGGTCTTTACGGCCCAACAAGATAAATTTCCCTAACCACAATTGTAGAGGTGGTGGTATGAGTCGATCCTACGAGGATTGAGTTGACACCGATGTGCTCAAGTGAGATTATGATCCAAGTATAATCAAAGATATAGCAAAGGCTGAGAACTAACAAATAACTAAAAACAAGTTCAATAAGAAAAAAATATTCTTGGATCCTTGGTTCAAGTCTCTTGATTTCTCACGCATGCTTTAACTTATACTTGAATTTACTCTCTTTAATGAAGAGGGACCTTAGACTACCTTTAAGTAAGAATCAAAGTGATTGGCCCTCTACTCTAATTCACCCTTAATGGACCACTCAAATTGCTTAATCAAATGTTTTACTTAATTTCCCTTTGGCCTGGTTGAGTTTCAAGTAATATTAATCAAATAATTGAATAGACATAAAATAAAAACCGTAATCCGTTAAACCCAATTTTCCCTTGGCCCGGTCAAAAACTAAATTTAACAATTCCAACTAAGTTGATAAGATCAAAACTCATAAATCAAATCTTACCTTGGCCCGGTCTAAGAAGTTCTTGAAGTGTTCATCAAAATCCAACTCAATTCTTACACTTTAAGCATATAAAATGTTTTAAAGAACAAGTGTAAGCTACTTCAATTGAAGATTCAAGTAAATCCAAACATAGTTGTTAATGCATAAACAAGATTTCAAGAATCCATTCCCAGAATCCAAGAACTAAAGGTTTAGCCACTCATAAAGAGTGACATCATCTATAAAGACAAAAGAGAGCTTATAAAAAGAATAAAGTGAATATAAGGATCGGGAAAAATCTCTTTTCATTCTCTAAGGACCATCTATTTATAGTATTACAATTCTTTAGCTCTAAGGAACAAGATACATAGGCTTGAAGTGATCTTCTTGAGGCCAAGCTCCAAGGAATATTCTTTGGATTCAAGGAATATGATTTGGCTCCAGGTAATGTACTTTGGCTCCAAGCAATATGTTTTAGCTTCAAGTAAACCTTAGGATATCCTTGTTGAACCTTAGCTTGAATCTTCACATAATGGTTCCTTGAAAGTTTTGTCTTTCAAGATTTGTACTTGGCTCCAAGTGTGGGTTAGGATATGGCACATTTGTGTAGACTTCTCCAAAAGATGGCTAAGTGTGAAAAGTGATTCATTCACGTACCAAGTCTTGAGCATATGGAACCAATTACATGAATGAAGATCGGGCTTTGGTTTAAGTCTCTAAGGGTTCTTAGTTCACCTAAAAAGTTAGTTTTGGTCTTAGGGTTACTAGGGTTATATAAGGTTCATGGTTTAACTATGGTAATCCTATGGTCAAAAGTGGTCAAACTATAGTTGACTAGATCAAACTAGTCAAAACTTGTTAAACTAGGTCAAACTAGCAAAACTAGGGTTTTGGAGGTTCTAACTAGAGTTTTAGGTTAGTCTGGTCAAAGTTGGTCAAAGTCAGAACAAACTAGTCAACTATATTTTATCTAGTCATATCATGGTCAATTACATGAAACAAGAGTTGATTAGTGTTAACCAAAGATAATTTTGCCAACTAGACCTAATTTGGACTTGAACTAAAGTGGAGGTTCTAAGGTTAGTTAGGTAACTTAGCTTGTTTTGAGTGGTTGGAGACCATGACATAGCATAAAACTTGGTTTAGGAGTGCATAGGTGAAAGTAAAACTTAACAATGCATGAATGACCTAAATCTAGAATGAATTGGCCGTGGCATTTTCCACGACCAAGCTATGCATAAAATAAACAACAAAGTGCAAGTGTGTGAAGTGTTTATGTTTTAGCCATGGCAAATATGCATGAAGGGAAAATAAGTATGTGAGAGTGAAATGAGAGTGTTTTGGCCGTGGCAAGTTTATTCACGAAATGCAAAAAGAGTGTGAGTGTTTTGGCCGTGGCAAATATGAATAAACTAGCCTAGGATGCAAAATAAGTGAAATGTGTGTGTTTTGTCTGTGGCATTTGCCACGGCCAAAATGTGTGTGAGATGAAAAATGCATGAGAAGTTAGTGTGTGAAGGAGTTTTTGCCGTGGCATGGATGAAATGCAAAGTTTTCTAAAAATGAGTGTGTGCAAGTGTTTTGGTCGTGGCAAATAGTGTGTTTTAAAATTTTAGGGTTAGTTGGCCGTGAAAAATGTGAATGATCTTCCTAAATGCAAATTGTGAATGGGGTGAGTGGAGTGTAAATGATTTGGTTGTGGCATTTGCCACGGCCAAAATATGAGGTGTATGATGAGTGTGAGTGTTTTGCTATAAGAACTATTTTCTAGTTCTAAGTTTATTATCCGATATTTTTATCTCTAACAGTTGTATCAGAGCTAGTGCAATTGATACTCGATTGTCTATCAGATTTAGGTCAAGATCCTGGGTTATTTATCAGAGCCAGATTAAGATTCTAGATTATTTATCGTATTCAAAACAGTTGATTCTGGGTTATCTATCAACAAAAATTTTGTCAAAATTTGGTTGAGAGGTACATTATTGAATTTACCCATTATGAATAGAAAATTGATCCAGGGTGAAAATTTTGAGATTTTACATCCAAAAATTTATGGAAAAGATGAAGAATGGACAAAAATTATAAAAAAGCATCTGGATCAATGTGATTTGCGAGATATTCTTGATTAGAAAACAACACGATTTTTGTCTAAAGAGGTTTGAAAACAAAAAGGAAAATTGTTTTATAAAATTATGAGAAAGACAATAGATCCCATATTTTATAATCAATTTTCCTTTTTGTTTTCGAACCTCTTTAGACAAAAATCGTGTTGTTTTCCAATGAAGAATATCTCGCAAATCACAATGATCTAGATATTTTTCTATAACTTTTGTCCATTCTTCATTTTTTTCATAACTCATATTTGGATGTAAAATCTCAAAATTTTCACATAGAACTACAAAAATAGTTCTTATAGCAACACGATAATATGCGTAAGCGATTTTATTTATTTATCACAAGAATATGTGTTTGGAAGGAGAGGAATACAATCACAATATCACATGTATGACACAACCGCCACATAACAACATAATCTACTAATCTGCAGAATTTCTCCAAGCTGCATGGCTTTATCCACACCTCTTTGAGGTATCTAATCTTACTCTCTACCCTTCTATATATAGGGAATAATTACAACTTTAAAACATACAAGGATTTGGTGAATGTATTCCTCACAAATTCTAATTCTTAAAGGAAAATAATCTAATAAACAAATCCTATTAAGAATATAATTCCTAATTAATTAATTAAAGCTTAGTTTAATTTTCGAACAAACCCCCCTTTAAACTAAACTTTCCATGAAGGAATCAACACTTTCACGTTCACGAGCTTGATTTTCTTTCAAAATTTCTTCTGCAGCTTGGATCTTGTATTTGGCCTTTGTCTTAATCTTCATCTTCATCTTCGCAGTTTATTCGAAAAGAATTTCATAGCTCCATATCTTGAAGTTTGCAAACATGTTTTCGACGTCCTTTTCTTTATCAAAAAACTCCCATGTATTGAACATACAATGGATAACATAATTATCATTAAATTCAACAATATTACTATCTTTAGTAATATTTTTATCTTCTTCAACCATGTTTATGATTTCATTCTTTTCCTCCTCAAAATTGATGATTTTCCCTTCTCTTTATTTGTGAAATCACCAATTTTTTCCTCTTCTTGATTTACAGTTTTAATCACTTCAATTTTACGAAATAAATCAAACAACCCAAAATCTTCAATAGAATCAAAATTCTCATACACAACCTTATCATCAACAAAGGTGTCATTAACCAAATCTACCGTCCATCCAAAAATTTTGGAAGTTTATAGTCAAAATAAAATTCCAACTTCAACAATATATAAAATATATCTTACCAAAACCCAACAGGTAATTAAGTAAAATCAAAAAATTGATTATAAAATATGGGATCAAAATCTTTGATAATAAACTTAAAACTAGAAAATAGTTTTTATACCAACACGATAATAAGTGGAAGCGCTTTTATTTATTTATTACAAGAATATATATTTGGGGGGAGAGGAATACAATCACAATATCATATATATGGCATAACCGCCACGCAACAAACAATCCATGGAATTTCTCCAAGCCATATGGCTTTATCTACACCTCTTTGAGATATCTAATCCTACTCCTCTATCTTTCTCACAAAGACCTGATACACCCTGATTCTAAAATATACAAGGATTTGGGTAGTGTATCCCTCATAAATTCTAATTCCTAAAGGAAACATTCCAATAAACAAATCCTGTTAGAAATATAATTTCTAACTAGTTAATCTTAATTTAATATTCTAACAAAAACTCCCCTTTAAACTAAGCTTTCCATGTAGGAATCAACACCATCACGTTCACGAGTTTGAACTCCTTTCGAAATTTCTTTTGCAATTTGGATCTTGTATTTGGTTTTTGTCTTCATCTTCATCTTCAAAGCTAACTTTAGACGAATTTCATAGTTCCATATCTTGAAGCTTGCATACAATGACCAATATAATTATTATTAAACTCAACAATATCACTATTTTCAGTAATATGTTTACCCTCTTCAATCATGTATATGGATTCTTTTTTATCCTCTTCAACCATGTATATGGTTTCCTTCTTTTCTTCAAAATTGATGATTTTTTCTCTCTTTTTCAGTGAAATCACCAATTTTTTCTTTTTCTTGATTCACAGTTTCAATTACCTCAATTTCACGAAATAAATCAAACAACCCAAAATCTTCTTTAGAATCAAAATTCTCATATATAACCTTATCATCAACAAAGGTATCATTAACAAAATTAACCATCCATATCAAAGATTTTGAAGGTTTATAATCAAAATAAGATTCTATTTTCAACAAGATATAAAATATATCTGACCAAAACCTAGCAGGTGATTAAGAAAACTAAAAATAATTATTATAATATATAGTAGCCATACTTTCTCATAATTTTATAAAATAATTTTCTTTTTTGGTTTTGAAGCTCTTTAGAAAAAAGCCGTGTTGTCTTCCAATTAATAATATCTCGCAAACCATATTGATCCAAATATTTTTTTTCATAATCTTTAACCATTCTGTACATTTCTCATCACTCAAATTTGAAGGTAAAATCTCAAATTTTTCTCCGTGGATCAATTTTCTATCCATAATATATAAATATAATTACGTAATTGACAACCCACCAACCAAGTATATTGGTACTTTGATAAACAATTCAAAATTGGTTGTTTTGACTTTGATAAATAATCAAGAATCCGTAAATAATCTAGATTCTTGATGGCGTTGATAGACACTCTTAGAACTAGAAAAATAGTTTTATATATATCAACACGATAATATGTGAAAGCACTTTTATTTATTTATCTCAAAATAATATATCTGAGAGGAGAGGAACAAAATCACAATATCAACAGTATGTCACAACCGTCACACTACAATACCATCTATTGATCCACAAAATTTATCTAAGCCGTATGCCTTTCTCACACACCTCTTTGAGATATCTCTCCCCAACTCCTCTACCTACATCACAAGAAACTACAAAGTGGTATAAGTTGTATGTCTTTGTGGTATGAAGTATAATCATAGGATAACTCCATAAAAAGTTTGGTCAAGTAAAAAATCAAATATCAGTCAATTAAGAGTATTTGATTGTCTTGTATATTCTCATATTCCAGATGTCTTGAGGAATAAATTAGATGATAAGGCCGAGAAGTGCATCTTTGTTAGCTATAATCTATAGAGAAAATGGTATAGGTTGTTTAATCTTGATACAAGGAAAATAATTGTGGGTACAGATGTCACAAATTCTCATTGTTTTCATGATAAACGTCCTTGATTTGATTCAGAAGAAAAATTTTCACTAAGCAAATGTTTTTCTGAGAGAAAAACGATCATACGTCCTCACTAAAAGTTATGCACACTGGATTGCAGTCTTAATTTATTAGAGTTTTTTGTCATTCAATTTTTGTCTCAATCGACAACATTTATTTTACTATTAATTTATTTATAGACTAAATAAATGGATTGATCCAATTAGGTGAAAAGATAAAAGGAATTTCACAAAATAGCTGGAAGGATGAGACTATATTTGGATTTGGCCTTTTTTTTTGGGATCGTTTTATATATGAGATTTTTGTATAAATTTTATTTTAGTAAATAAAGTATTAATAAAGTATTAAAAATTAGTGTATAAAGTATACAAATTAACGTATTAGTATATAAAGTATTAAATATTAACGTATATCATATAAAAATTTAACGTATTAGCGTATAAAATATAATTCGCTCATCACGTCTCATATATGACACGTCTAACAAGAGTTTTTGCAACCTGGATTTTGAAACAAGCCTGAATTTCAATTTTTTTTTTGTCATTCATTTGGCATTGCCAAAAAAAAAAGAAAAAGGAATTCAGTCTCTTTCATAGCACTGTAGTTTGGAATTATAAACTTATATTCTTACTCCTGCCTGATTGTCAGAAACTTGGTTGCAGTTTCATTATTCTTCAAAATTTGTTGATTCAACTCAATGTTCCAATAACTAACTTAATTGCCTTGTCAAGTTGGCCAACACCGCCAAAGAGTTAAGTCCACCAAAAGGCCTTCAGCATTAAGGATAATGAGTATTCTTTCAATTTAATTGATAAAATTAAGAATAAATTGCAAAAATCATCTTTAATATTTGTTGAAAAGTAATTCCATCATTTATATTAAAATGATATAATTTTGTCACTATTTTGTTGTATCAAATTTATAATTCCATCCAATTCTATTTAATTTTTTAACAAAATCTACATATGTGTACATCTTCTGATAATGACACGTTTATATTTTGCAACGATAAAGTAGATTGAGCTATAGAAAAGAATCAATCTAGTGCAGACTTTTATGTGCATGTTGAAATTGCGTCATATTAAATGTGATTGATGAAAAAGATTTTTTTGTAAATTGTGATAGATATTTTTTGTAGATTCCCTAAAATTAAACATTTGATGTCTCTACACACTAAAGATATTAATTGTACACAACACTCTCGTGAAATCAATTGATATATAAAACGGATAATTAATCGCTGTTAAAATTGGATTCTAATTTTCAACTATTTTTATTGCGTATTGAAATCGCGATTAACTTGTCGATGAATACATAAACCTGTTTCACATTAGACCGGCTCTTAATTCTATTTGCCCTTGTGTTGAAAAAATGTGTTAAGTAGCGATTAAGAGTAAAGTAACAGATTAAGATTAGACAGTTTATGGCACAGAACGAAAGATTGAAAATTATTATTTGGACCCTTTCTAAGAATTTAGCCGCACCATTTTTTTCCCTTTTTTTATATACTTTTAAAGCAGCCTTTAGTATTTATTTTATGAGAAAAATTCTTTACTAAAAAAAAAGCCTCCAGTATTGTTTGAATGTGGTAACTTTATAGCATTCAAATTAAGGATATTTTTTTCTTTTTCTTTTTAATATATTAAGAGAAACCGGAACTATCTTGAATCATTTTAAATAAGAAACTACATAAGTATGTATACAGTTTCTCATTGTAAATGTTAACTTGTTCAATTCAATCAAATTGAACTCCTAAACTTAGTTCGGTTATTATTGGCAAACCAAATAGAAGTATAAAAATTTTTTAAGCTTTAAAACAATTTGTTATGCGTGAACATATTTCTTTTTCTCTAAATTATTACATTTATTCAACACAACCAAACTATATATCTTTCAAAAGATAAAGACAAAAAATATGTATATGATCATATAGTAACAAATCATGAAATTCTTTTTTGAATTGTAGGATATTGAATTAAATAGGGTCAATCCAAGAAGAAAAATAAGGTTGAATCACGTGGTTGATTTCAAACAGGCATAAATTTCTCATTTGAATTCTAAATCGCTATTGTGACAAAGAGTTTCTAAGAAAACCATGAGATATACAAGACTCGTCGGATTCGCTCCATGATTTAAGGCGTTTTAAACTCACATAGATTTGTTTTAGCCATTTCCGGGTCTATTTTCTTTTGCTAAATAATTTTAATTTTTTTCTTAATTTAGTTTTGGTTTTGTTAAAACTATACAAATACTTATATAGGGTTTTATTTTATGGTTCAAAATCGTTATTATTCAATAATAAGTCTTCCAAATTCTCTCTATACTAGATTCTAAACATTGACCCTAAAAACTTTGACCTCTGGTTATTAACCAACCATTTTACATCTAACTCTCTCTAACGGACAAAACTAGATAACTGAGCCCACCCACAGCAACCGCCCATGGCGGAGGGGAGGGGAAACCCTCCTCCAGTGATACACTCAGGACTGGAGATGTCACCGGACCCCAAAATTCCTAAATCATACAGTGACACACTCAGGGCTGCCAATCCGAAAAGGAATAGGGTTAGTATTTCTTTTGCAGATGTAAGGAAAACGCCCCCCTCAACATTCAAATGGGAACCAGCTCTGTCGATTTCTGAGGAAGAAGAAGACCTCCTAGCTATAGAATTCCAGTACACTCTAGTCGGGAAGTTCTCTTGGGGGCGGCCGGCTATGAGCATTTTGAGAAAAGAGGTCTTGAATTCTGCGTTCAAAGGAGAGGTTTATACAGGCCTCTTGGATAATCGATACATCATGTTTAGATTTGAACAAGAAATTGATTTTCAAAGGATATGGATGAAGAAGGTCTGGCATTTTGTAGGCTTTCAAGCAAGGTTGTTCAAGTGGACTAAGGAGTTTAACCCGGAGGTGGAACCTTCAATCGCCCCCGTCTGGATTACTCTCTATTTCTTCCACCCAGAAAAGCTCTACACCTTGGCCTTTATCGCAGGGAAGACATTAAAAATGGATGTATCAATTCCAGAAAGGATCTGGGTAGGAAGTAAGTAGAAAGGATTTTGGCAAAAACTGATTGTGGAAGATAGACCTGCCAACTGCTCAAAGTGCAGAAAATTGAGGCACAGCCCTGAATCATGCCATCCTCCGATTAAGGGAAGTCAACAGATGCCAATTCAACCGTTGGCACCGAAGAAGCAGCAGAACGAATGGAACCAAATTAAAAAAAAAGAACAGTGCTAACATCAATGGGGAAGCAGGACGAGTGGCAATTAGGGTAGCTGATGAAGTTCCCTCAGCTGTTCAAAAGGGGAAACAAGTGGTACAAGGAACCATGCCCCAAATCTGTGATGTAGAAGTTGAAGAAATGGCAGAAATTCCTGAAGGCTCTAAGACTAAGGAGACCCAAGTCACCGTGACCAAAGCTACAATGGCAAAACAAGCTTCAGATCACTGTATTGACAAAGATATGCCGGAAGGTACTGTAAAGGGCTCAGAGCAGGCAGAACAGCCTTCTACAATGGTCAACCCTCCATATGAGGATCATATCCAGTTGCAAGGGAAAGAAATAGTCTCTGAAAGTGGAACACAATTCGTGGATGAAGAGCTCCCTCAGTCCTCAATGGAAAAGGAGTCAGAGACCTGCCCTGCTCTCCTAAAGGAGGCTGGTTCTGCAGGAATTACACTTGTTCCCTAACCAGTAGAACATGGGCCAAGGGATTGTCAGCATACAGGGGTTCCGCCACAGAGGAACCAATGGCCTCAATGGATATTGATCAAATAGAAGAGGAAGTGGGGGTCTACTCCAATCAGCCACAAGGGTTACTGCCTCCAGAAGATCTGTCATTAGCTTTAGTGGTCCTGAATGTACAACCTAGCTTGGACCAAATTACAGCTCTAACTGCCCCTGAGCCTTTACCTATTTCAGCTAAGTTAATCCAGCCAGTTATTTCCCTGAGTCCTTTAAGAATGAAAAAAGTAAAATCTGCTTCTAATTTGCAGGAAACAATTACCGACTCTGAAGGGGACCTGGTAGAAGCTGATGTAAAGTGGGGTGGCCATTTCATAGGGAAATCTCCCTCATCAGCTAAAAGACCTCAGCAACAAAAGTTAGAGAGAAAAATCCCTACTGCCAGTTTCAAAACAATGGCTAATGTTGCCTCTAGTATGACACTCCGAAAACAGGTATCAAAAACTGGTCATAAGATTGTAAGAAGTGATGATTAAAACAGCCTTCTCGAATATTAGAGGTATAGTAGGTAAAGGTAAGCTACATAGCCTTAAAAAACTTATTAGAAAACATCATATTAATCTACTGGCCATTGCAGAGTCGTTTGCAGGCCTAAATTATTTGGAATCTGTGAGAAGAAGATTAAATTTTGATGCATGTTTTGCCGATGACGAAAGTAAAATCTGGATTTTTGTTAGAAGACAGTTTGTCTGCCAATTGTGGAGACTACTGCTCAGTATATTACTTGTAATATTTCCCACTCGGATTTTAATGAACTAGTAACGGTCACTACTGTGTATGCTATGTCGACCATTAAGGAGAGGGAGACATTATGGAGCTCCTTAGATAAATACTCTTAGATAAATAGGTCGTGGCTTTTATGGGGGGACTGGAATTGTATTGCTAACTCATGTGATAAAAAAGGGGGTAAAACTTGTACTGTTAAAGACACATGCGAACTGAATGACTTTATGTCCAAAATGGGCCTAGTGGAACCCCCATTCTTACGATCTCCCTTCACCTGGTGCAACAATAGGAAGGGAGGGGCTAGAGTTTGGAAACGACTTGATAGATGCCTACTCAATCTCCCTCTTATACAATGCATTCAGGTTAGCATTCAGCATGGCATTAGGTCCCCCTCGGATCACTCCCCCCTCATTTTAAGTGCTGGGATGGAGAGAGAGAGAGGGGCTAAGGCTTTCCGCTTCCAAAACTTTTGGATAGATCACCCTAGGTTTCTTCAGGTGGTAGAGACAGCATGGAACAGCCCTGTGAGTGGTAGTCCTCTGAGGAGATGGGTTGAAAAGCTGAAAATGACTAAGGCTACCCTAAAACTGTGGAATAAAGACACCTTTGGTAACATTTTTTCAGCCCTCCAACTAGCTGAACAGGAGATGGCTAGAGTGGAAGCTGAATATGCCTTAAATTCATTACCTAGGAAAGCTTTTAATGAGGCTGCTGCAAAACTAAAATTAGCCACTATCAAGGAGGAAAAGTACTGGGCACAGAAAGCCAATGTTAAGTGGTTAGAACAAGGGGATTGTAACACCTCATTCTTCCATGCTGCTATGAAACAGAGACAAATTAGAAATCGACTGACTAGGAATAGAGGGGGGCTGGGTAACTGGATTGAAGGGGATAAGGAAATAGGGAAGGAGGCAGTTACACACTTCTCCAAACTTTACACTGCCTCTCAGCTCCCTGATGTGATCAGAGAAGGGCTGGTCCCTCAACTGATCTCTTCTGATTGTAATGAACAACTCGTGAGGGAGACTAGAATTGAGGAATTGAAGGACATAATATTCTCTATGGGGAAAAATAGTGCCCCGGGACCGGATGGTTTTAACAGACACTTTTACAGGGCAGCTTGGCATATCATTAAAGAGGATATCTTGATTGCTGTAAACAGTTTTTGAATGGGGAAACTATTCCTAAAGCGATGAGTGCCACCTAAATAGTACTAATCCCTAAGATCCCAAACCACTTATCTTTTTCTCATTTTAGGCCTATCAACCTGTGTAATTTTGGGAACAAAATTCTGTCCAAACTGCTAGCTGTTAGGTTAGGGAAGCTGCTGCCCTCCCTAGTCAGTGGGAATCAAATTGGCTTCGTCTTGGGAAGACAGATTTTGGATAACTATTTACTAGCTAGTGAATTGATGTCCTCGATATCAAGTAAGAGTAAAAATGGTAATATTGCTATAAAACTTGATATGGAAAAAGCATATGATAGAGTTCAATGGGTTTTCCTTTTACAAATGTTGAGAAAGATGGTATTTTGTGAGAGGTGGATTGACACTATTTGGAGACTAATATCTAATGTATGGATGTCCATTCTCATTAATGGATCCCCACATGGATGGTTTACCATGACTAGAGGCCTTAGACAAGGTGATCCCCTCTCCCCTTTACTCTTCATAATCAGCTCGGACTATCTATCTAGGCCGCTAAACCTGTCAATGAACCACGTGCCAACATTCTCAACCCCTAAGAAATGCCCCAGAGTTTCACACCTAGCCTATACAGATGATATCATCATCTTTTTAGTGGCTCACCCCCAAACTTTGGGAAGGTTGAGAGAGGACCTCTGCCACTGCCAAGATACCTCAGGTCAAAAGATAAATGTGGGAAAAAGCTACTTCCTCACACATCACAAACTCCCCCCAACAAAAAGGCTTTGGTGGAAAGAATGACCAGCTTTCAGAGAGGTGAATGGCCTCTGAACTATTTGGGTATCCCCCTCCATTATGGCAAGATTAAAGCCCAGAACTATGAGGGGCTGATCCAGAAAGTAAGGGATAGGCTTTCCTCTTGGAACACTAATTTCCTCACCAAAGGAGGTAGGATCACACTCATTAAAAGTGTCTTGTCCGCAATCCCTATCTACACCACAATGGCATTGAGTCCCCCCAAGAATGTGCTCAACCAAATAGAGAAACTATCTGCTAACTTTCTGTGGCAAAAAAGTAAGGAGTGCAAGCGTGTCATTATGCTTGCAATTTTACACCTAAACTAATGTAGAAGAAGTGAGTAGGGTATTGTATCCACAGGGAAGGGGATTGGTTTCGAAAATTCTAAATTTTTCTGTCGAATGTCACAAGAATGATGAATTAAAAAATGACAATACTAATCTAAACAGAGAAATAAGGAATAAAGCAAAGACGCAAACAAGAAGTGTCGTAAGATAGCAAGTAAGAAATCGATGTCTTATGATTTAGGTGGATGATTGTTCATTAAACTACTCATGCTATGCATTTGATGAACATTCAAACTCAGAGGAGACCAAAGCTGCCTAGGATTGTAGCTAAAAGTCAGCATGGCGACCGCACCTCTTTCTACTCTTCTTAACGCCGCACTTTCCTATGGAGAGGCCTAAGTGTGACGAATGAAATCCGCAACGTCTCAACTTAACAATACCACCAACACTAGCATGCAAAACCTTAGATCTCTCATGGCGAGGCCTAACCTAAGTTTCTAAGCCTTCGGTTAGTATTAAAAGCCACTCCTGACTCTATCTTATGATTCAATGACCTCCGATCGGCTTGGCGACCGCATCTCGGATCACGAACAACCAAATCAAGTAAAGAGACTCAATTATCATACTTTTAGACCTCATCTCATGCATTTCTCACTCGAATTGGTAAACCGAGCCTCAACCTAGCATGGAGACAACAATCAAGGTTCAATTCAATCAATGAAAGTGCAAAAATTACGAAACTTGACATTTTCATTCGTTAAGAACAAGTATGAATTCATTCTGTAGTTACTTAGTCAATTGCATAGCACTTCCTTCATTTAATTACTCAAGCATCCGGTCCAACCCCTAAGGCATCATCAATTTAGCCACAAAACTCCATTCTCAACTCCAGATCATCAAATCGCAATGAAGAACAGTTCATTTTCATTAAATTGAAAAGATTTTACAAAACGAATTGCCTCGATTGCTTCGAATCTACCAAAGTCTTGTGAATTTACACCTTAATTGAGTAGAAGCTTACAATGATCGGTCCAAATTCTTGATCAGAATTGAAAACGGAGAGAAAATTCTAGAGAGAGAAAATTCTAGAGAGAGAAAGATAGAGAGAGAAAATTCCCGCTCTCAAAATCAAAAGTCTGTTTTCTACTCTAGAATCATATCTCTCCTTAATTTTGTTAACTAATCCCCTATATATAGGGTTAAAAAAAACGTAAATAATACGCAAACGTAAAATGAGTAACAATTAACAAGAATGCCATTGCCTTAGTGAAAGTCTATAACTTAGCAAACGATCACTATCAAATCACGCTCACGGGCATTGATACTACATGCCTTCAGTCATACTCCTCGCTCCTTCAAGCTTCCAACAGCCACGCTTCCTTTCACAGCAATGACCAACAAAAAACCCATGCATACGACAAAATCACGCCTCTGAGCCTTCACCTTCCACGCTTCCATTAGCTCCAGCACGTCTTCAGCCCTTCAGCTCATACGCCATCAGTGACCTTCTCAATCCTCCAAGCCATTCTCTACCACGCCTCCATCCACCTGAAACACAAGAAAACGATTTCAACACTTAGAAAATATTTTGGCCATCAAAACAAATATTTTCATGGCGAGGTTTCACGGCGAGACCTCGCCGTGTGTGTATAAGAGGGGCGATGATGAGGAAGCTAACCCGAGAAGCCTTGGGGACCCGAGAAGCCTTGTGGATGATCCATTGCAAGGAGTTGAAGGACCTTTGACGCGTGCAAGGACTAAGCGAATGAAGACGGCATTGTACTCATTGATCAAAAACATTTTTGAGCGTGAAGTAGTTCGTGAAGTTCGTGACAAGGATTCTAAGTTCATTTCATGTTTGGGAGTATCACAAATGGAGTACAATGTTGTGTTAGATCATAATAGAGTTTTGAAGGCAAGAATGGATGGAAAAGATGGACAAGGAGCATGAAAGAGCTCCACGTCGCGACGTCCATGGAGTCCACATCGCGATGTGGAGAAGCGTAAAACAGGAGTTGGAGAAAATCACCAACGTCGCGACGTGCGAGCAAAGACGTCGCGACGTGCACCGACGTCGTGACGTCCAGGCCCTTCCACGTCGCGACGTGGCTCTTTGGAAGTTTTCAAGTTGGAAGAAAAATTCACCAAAATTCGACATTAAATCAAGAATGATCCCCACGTCGCGACGTGCGACCACCGACGTCGCGACATGCAGGAACGCGGACTGTTTTTGCTTTGAATTTGTTAGCCGTTATTTCTTTAGGGTTTCATACATATAAAAGGAAACCTCTTGTGTACGTTTTTTAGCAGCCTATTTTGAATATTGATATTTTGTGAGTTTTATACAAACTTTCTTGGGTTCTTTGCGAAGAACATTCATTCTATTCCATCAACAGTTGATTGATTGGGATTGTTGGATAGTGGGGGTTCTAAGAAATAGGTTTTCTTAGGGTGTTCATTACGTTATTTGATAGGTACGTTTCTAATTCTTGTTTGAATTTGGGGCTGCCTCCTTTACATTCTATTCATCTTTTTAATTCATTCATCGATTAAATTCCTCAATTGATCTTGGGATTGCGCTCTTAGAATCCATTAGGGACTAGAATCGTATTAGGCGAGGTCTCGCGGCGAGACCTCGCCATGTAAGTGTGTGCAAATGAGTGAAGTGAGGCTGTGAGATGTGAGTGAGTGAGGCTGTGAGTGTGTGCACAAGTTAAGGTCAAGGAAATGTGATGAAGAATGAAAGAAAAATGTGTGAAGTGAATATTAAGTGTTGAATGAAATAATGTGTAAAATGCATGAGTGAAATATGAGTGTGTGGAATGTGAGAGCTCGCTGCACGGGTGTGCGGCGAGGTGAGTGAGCTCGCCGCATGATGCATGTGGCAAGGTGCAAGTGCTAGCGGCGAGGTGTGCGTGTGAGTGTTAGCAGCAAGGTGCGAGTGCTAGCGGCGAGGTGTGCGTGTGAGTGTTAGCGGCGAGGTGTGCGTGTGAGTGTACGGTGAGGTGCGACATGCAATCATGAGGTGAGTGCCCGTGTGCAACAAAGTGTGTGCGAGTGCGGTGAGCTCGTTGCATGATCATGCGGCGAGGTGTGCGAGTGTGTGCTGAAGTGAATGTGACTGTTGTGCAAGTTGCCCAAGTGTTGTGTGTAAGATGTGCATGACGGTGTAGTGATTGTGTGCAACCAATTTACGAGAGTGCAAGAGTGTGGTAGTGTGATGTGTATGCATAAGTGTGCACTCTCAAACAAAAGAATCAAATTACCCAACTTCCAAATCACACACACTAGGATTACCAACTCATGTTTTACCAATTCCTCCAAAAACATTCAACCAACATTAGCTAACTCTAAAAAACTCACACAACATATATAACACACATTTACCCATTTTTTCAACGTTTTTATCTCCATACCACTACACACATAACTTCTCATGCACTTGGGAACCACACAAGCTTGAGAACAAACCTCACACATAACATTTTCATCCAATTTCATTCCTTTTTTACCAAATAATGCTACATCACATACCTGCATAATCATTCCATTTTCCGAATTATATCTACACAATATGCCCTAGAACATAGAAAAATTCAAGTGAAATTAACATTATTAAGCCAGTATGAAACTGACTTATCAAGGAGCTGAAAAGTTACCATTAGGTTAAGTGGGAGACTTTATGTTACCCTACACAGGAGGGGGTGTGGGATTCAGAGCCTTGGAAGATATTGTCACTGCACAAAACCTCAAATTATGGTGGAGGTTCAGAAAGTGTGACACTCTATGGGAAAAATTTATGCATAAAAAGTATTGTGGTTCTGTCCACCCCTCACGGGTTGTTCCCTATAGGGGGGACTCACGCACCTGGTCTAGGATGCTGAATGATGCACATGTGGCTGAACAATTCATTTTAGTTCAATTAGGGGAAGGCTCATGTCACATGTGGTATGATAATTGGCTGGGGAATGGCAGTTTGTGTAATGATCAGGCTGCTCCAAACTAGCTAAGCCTCAAGGATTACATTAGGGATGAGGACTGGGACATGTGCAAGATTGATACAATGAGACCTAATCTCAGAAATATGATATGCAAGACCCCACCCCCTAAACTCAAAGGTAGGGATGAACTGAAATGGCTAGTAACTGAAAATGGAGAATTTTCTATGCAATCTGCTTATCAGCAGATTAGAAAGAGAAGAGAGTTAAGTGGAAATCAGGAAATCTGGGTTCCTCAAATCCCACTAAAAATTTCCTTCTTCATGTACTATTTACTCAAAGAAAGAATCCCTATGGGGGAATCACTGCACAGAATCAATTTCACAGGTCCCTCCATTTGTCTATTTTGTTTTAATAGTGCTGAAACTTTTAACCATTCTTTTGCAAGCTGTACCTTTGTGAGACAGGTGTGGAACACGTTTGCAGCAGAAATGGGAGTTATTAGAAGTTCAAACTCCTTTAGAAAGATGTGTAATCATTGGTGGAAGACTCCCTTCAAAAACTCAGCCCACAGGTTCTTGCTGAAGATATTGCCATCCCTTATCTGCTTGGAGATTTGGAAAAGTAGAAACAAAATCACTTTCGAAGGTCAGAGGGCAGAACTGAACCAGATTACCTCACAAGTGGCTAGAACATCTGTAATGCTTACAAAACTCAAGTTCTCACAGGAAGTGTGGGAACTAATGGAAGGAGGCTACTTCTGGGACTCAGTACTCAACTTCAGAACCATATCAACATTCAAAATTCTTAAATAGACTCTACCCAAGTGGAACTGCTATAAGCTCAATGTGGCATACAAAATGACAGACAATCTACTTGTTGCAGCTGGGATCATAAGGGACTATAGATGAGAGGTTCAGCATGTCATCTACTCCTCATCTGAATGGAAGATATCGGCTGGAGCTGCAATATACAACGTGCTACTGGATGTCACATATCAAGGGGTCAAGTACAGCAGTGACAGAAATTGGAATATCAAAGTAGAAGCTCACAACTCAGGCTTCTGCAAGGCTCTATAGGGTTCCCTAAATACTCAATGGATGTTTTCTACCTCATGCTAGAAGGTGGAATTCATTCAGAACAGGTGTAATGTTACTCAGATCCCAGCAGAGATCAACCAAGCTGCCTCTTGGATTGCCCAACATGGCTGGACAGAAAATCAGAGCACTAGAGAGCAACTCTCTAAAACTCTCTGCAGTGATAAACTGTGTATACCTGTCCTTAAGAAAGTTAAAATAGGACAGGGCTAAGGATTCAGATGCTGCCTCACTCAATGTTTCATAGATGAGAAGAGAAGTAACAAAACAGGACCTGTACGGCTTAAAAATGAGAGGTAAATAGGTAACACAAGGCCATTGTCTGCTGAAGTTTGGACTATTTGCCTATGTCTATATTACTGAAATTGGTTATCCCTGCCTGCCGATGTTTGGGCAGGGGTACTTTTGTTTAATGATTTTGGGATGTCTAAGTGATTGGTGTCTCAACATGGCTATAACTCATTTCTCACTTCTGGTGACTTTTGCTAAGATATGTATGGAACTCGAATATGGTCAATCTTATAGATTACATGTACAAACTGCGTCTTGTTTCTATAGGGTATGCACTTTATGCTATGTAATAGTGTTTATTCAAAAGCTTGTAAATGGAGTGGTTCACCACAATTGTAAATGGAGTAGTACTCCACATTTTGCTGCTTTGACAAACCTCGTAGAACCATCTCCCATTAGGCCATTGGCATGTAAATAGGGAAAGTCCTCAAGGTTACTCCATCCGGATGTAAGAGTGATTTTAGGGTATGTCCATCACTCAAAGCTTATATTAATAAATTGGGAGTGGCGCCCCACCTCAAAAGGAGGTTAGCCAAATAAAAAAAAAGTCTTCCAAATTCTTTCAAATTTTGTTTTTCATGAATATTGTTTTTTTTAAATCTTTTGATATTAATTAAGGGGGTAATTAGAAACATAGCAATGGAGTAAAAGTAGGGAAATAGAATAGTTATAACTTATAAACTCGAGTAAATAGTTAGAGAAATTAAAATATGATTTTAGGGATACTCAATGGCTCATTAATTTTATTAATATCTTCCTCGAGTCTTGAGAAAGAAGTATACGAAAGGGCAATTCAATTGATGAATTCTTCTAGAAAATAAAAAAGAAAAGAGATCTTCGGAAGAGGAAAATATGGTCATATAAATCTTTTTTCTAGCTGGAATTGTTCCTTATGAATTTACTATGAAAAAACTTCTGTTTATTCCATGATTATTGAAGCAAAATTTGGTCATAAATGGGAGAGTTTGCTTTTACACCGAAATGGAAACCTTCAAAAACAAATATTTATTAATTTTGGGTATATTATACCAATCATTCCTTAATGGGTAAATTACGTCAATCGTTCCTTAATTTATAGGTTGGTTTCGAATTTGTCCTTCAACTTTAAAACCTCCCATTTTAGTATCTCATCTTATATTTTGAGTTTTAATTAGTCCTCGCTATGTTTTTCATCCATTTGTAAACGGACATCCCTTTGTCAAGTGCATGGCACATGATAACCTGAAGGGAAAGCTTGTAAATATGAAAAGTAACAAATCACATGAGCTGCTACGGAGTGAAGAAGACAGTGCAAGAGAGAAATAATTATAAAGAAACTTACATGTCAATATGAGCAGACGCGACGCTTAATCCACTTTCAAGAAGAAGCTCATTTTCCCATTGCAGAAATGAGGACTTTCAGCTCTTCATTTCCCATGCTTATTTGTTCTTCCTGAATTTGCTTCACTGAATCTGCAACAGAATCACTGCACCAATACACTTCAATCATCTGTAGTGTAGGGATATCTGCAAAATCCGAAGGGACCTGTTGAAGTTGCTTGCAACTTCGCAACACTAGGTGTTGCAGGCAAGGTAAGTGATCACTTGAAGCATTCCACTGAGCAATATTAAGAGAGTCCAATTTCAAGAACTTGAGTTTAAGGAATTCCCCCTCTCATTTCCCATGTTTGTCCTTCATAGGCTCTTAAATGTAACTTCAGAACTTCAAGGTTTGGTAGTTTTCCAATTGTTGATATTGCATTCCATGGTAGGCAAAACTTTGACAGGGACAATTTTTTGTGATTTGAAGGGAAGTTAAACTCACAAGGATAGCGAAATTTACCATGGCAAACTATCTTCAGTGATTCAAGATGTGTTAAGAAGTCTAATATTGGAAACTTGCATAGCAACTTCTGGACAGGAATTTCTTTGTCCTCAGGGAAGCCTCGAAAATATAGAAAGCATGACTTCAGATGATCTGGCAAGTGTTTGTAGCTCAACTCTAAGATAGGCATACACTTTTTTTCTGGATCTGCAACAATGTGAGAGCCTAGATTTTCTGAAACTTGTCTCCACCATATAGCTTTCTTTTCTGTTCTTTCCAGGACACCAGCTATCACAACAATTGCAAGTGGTAGTCCCTTACAATTTTTTGCAATTTTCTTTCAAACTTCCAATAATGTTGGAGGAAAGCCTTCTTTGAATGATAGGTTTTTCGGCAATTAACTCCCAACTTTCCTCCTCAAAAAGTAGACGAAGAGGGTGAGGATCACAACCCGGTTTGGCTTTCAAAGCCATATCACGGAGCCTGCTAGTGAAAAGAACTCTACTTCCATTATTATCGTTTGAAAATAAACATCTCAAATCATCCCAAGCTCCAATGTTCCACATATCGTCCATAACAATGAGACACCTTTTGCCCTTTAAACATTTGTACAACACTTGAGCTATATCATCATCACTCATTTTGCGGACTTTGTCAGTGAGTTCAGTGATGTCAGCCAAGATGTAAAGCAATAAATCTCTCTTTTGATATACTTGAGAGACGCAACACCAGGCGCGAATATGGAAGTAATAAGTAACCAAAGGATCATTAAACAGACTTCTGGCAAGAGTTGTCTTACCCATCCCAGGCATGCCAAAGATTGAAACAATATCCATCTGTTTTGTTCCTCTTGTTAATCTACTGGTTATTTTCATTGCCTCATCATTGAAGCCCACAACTTCATCAATCGTTACGATATTGGGCAGTGATGGCACATGACTAGAAGTCTCTGCAGCACTATGAATTGCAACATCAAACTAATTCTTATCGTAATACTCCAGGACCATTTTTTTAACAAGCTTCATCTCTTCTGTGATAACTGAAAGCCATAGCATATGGTACAACGCCGGACCATCTCTGAACACAAGCGACTCCATAACATATTCTACCTCATATGCAATATTAGTTATGCATGTCCAACTATCTTTCAGTTCCTTACTCTCCTTATGTTGCTTTGTCGTGTCTTGGAGGAAAGATTTCAGAAATTCTAACTCAGCATATATTAGCTCAAGCCGATGCTTCAATGGAGCAACAAAATCAGCCTTTTGGCTCAGCAACTCCCCCAGATTTCCCAGGAGAGAACCAATAAAGCCCAATCCATCAGTCTTTGGGAGATTGGATTGTAATGACTTTCCAACTATAAAGTAAATCTGTCTGATCTGAACCTTGAAAATCTTGAACTTCTGTAGCAGCTCAGAGCAAAACATATTGTTATTTTTCATATTTCCAAGCTTTGCCCTTCAGCTTATCACGTGCCACGCACCTGACAAACGGAGTTCGTTTACAAATGGATGGAAAACATAGTGAAAACTAATTAAAACTCAAAATATAAGATGAGGGACTAAAATAGAACGTTTTAAAGTTGAAGGACAAATTCGAAACCAACCTATAAGTTAAGGGATGATTGGTGTAATTTACCCTTCCTTAATTTAAAGGTTGATTTTGAATTTGTCCTTCAACTTTAAAACGTTCTATTTTAATCTATCATCTTGCATTTTGAAATTTAAATAGTCATCGATTTATTTTTTATCTATGTGTAGATAGATTACATATTTTATGTGAATGACACATGACAAATTGATTGGCAAGTTGAATCAATTTTGCTTATAATTTATTTATTTCATGACATATGTTTTATTTATTTCATAGTTATTGTTCCTTAACTTCATCTTTTTTGTTATTAGCTACGTACGTGAGATACTAACTACACACATGGACGAAAAAAAGAATTAGAACGATTTAAAACTCAAAATATAAGATGAGGGATTAAAATTGAACGTTTTAAAGTTGACGTACGGACAAATTCGAAATCAACCCCTAAATTAAGGGACAATTGACTTAATTTACTCATTAATTTTAGGGGAACAAATAGCCCATGTCTGTACTAGTTATGGAAATTAAAAAAGTTGGGCAAACTCCTTCAATCCATATTCATTACATTAATTTATACCATTTTTACGCAGATATAGTGACATAATCGATCATATAATTCTTTGACAGGGAAGTGGAGATTGAAGAAGAGTTGAAATATTGAGGGCTTGAATTGATCGAATTCAAACATCAATATGGAAATTTGAGAATCAAATTTACTTATATGATCAAAGAGTGCAAATGAATTAATTACTATTGTCAATCTCCATTCATCCAACATGACTGTAGTGATTATTTCAAATAACTTATTAAAGGAGACCTTCAAAATTTCTTCAATAGCTCAGGAAAAAAGTCAAATTGTGCATGTC
The DNA here is from genome assembly GCA_016586305.1 of Ophiorrhiza pumila. NCBI lineage: Eukaryota > Viridiplantae > Streptophyta > Magnoliopsida > Gentianales > Rubiaceae > Ophiorrhiza > Ophiorrhiza pumila. The sequence continues at coordinate 38,346,176 of BLIW01000006.1, forward strand.
AATTACTCAATTTTACGTCTAATATTCTTTCCATTTTGCTAACTAAACATATGTTATTAGAGCTTACGGGGACTAATATAAATGATATTTCTAAGGGTCATTCTCCTCTATAACAAGTTCATATATGAGACTTGCGTATCAATTTAAAAATTAGTGTATCAAGTATATATCAAGTATAAAATATTAACGTATCAATTTTCAAATTAACGTATCAAGTATAAAAAATTAGTGTGTCAACTATTAAATTTTCACTGTAGCGAATCAAATTTTTACTTTAACGTATCAAATAGAAAAGATTAGCATTTCAAATATCAAAAATTAGCGTAAGTATAAAAAAATTAGCAGATGAAGTATCAACTATAAAAAATTAGCGTAATAAGTATAAAAAATTAACGTATCAAGTATCAAATATTAGTGTATCAAGTATAAAAAATTAGTGTTTCAAGTATCAATTATCAAATATTAGCGTATAAAGTATCAAAGATTAGCATATCAAATATACAAAAATTAGTGTATCGATAATATTATCGTATAAAGTATAAAAAAATTAGCATATCAAATCAAAATTTGCGTATATCACATCGCACATATGAAACTATTTCACGAGAGTTTTTTTGTATTTTTTAAAGGGTATTTTTCCTTTGGTTCAGGTAGGGTTTGGAAGTTTGTTAAAGAAACAGATCAAAGTGAGCAAAAATTTGCATTAACAACAGAAGTTTATAGGATATTGTTTAAATTGCTATACCATATGGCAATCTAAAGTTTTTGTTATATCATCAATGAAGTCTGTAGTTATTATAGTTCTTGTTTAAATTGCTATACTACATCGCAGTCCACAAAATTCGTGGCAGATTTTACTGGAGTCATAAATTCCATAAATGTGTATATATGCCACATTTGGTGAGAGATTCTGCAATTTTCATGCATTTTTGGAGTTTATGAGAATTGCCAATATAATTGGGCAATTGATCCTCTATTTCATACTTCATGTATCATTCTTTGTTTAGTATATTAATATTTTGATATGTGAATGGTTATTTATATCAAGCTCTATACTATTAGAACATACACTTATTCTAGTTTATTTTATTATAAAATTAAATTTTTTCTAAGTTTTTTTCATATTTTAAAATTGTTTTGAAGATTTCTTACCATTTTGAATCTAAAAGAAAATAAAGAAATCACCAAAAATAGTTTAAAAATATAATCAAAAATCAGAAAAAATAATTTTTGTATTAGACTAAACTAGAGAGAATGTGAATTTTATAGTATAAGAGTTGATATAAATAAATATAAATTTATTAAAATATTAGTAAGCGATGAAATAGGTAGGGGTGAGAAAAAAATTGGAAAACCAATCAAATCGATCGAACTAAATTCAATTCGGTTATTTGAAATTAGGATTTTTTATTTTCGATTTAGTTTTCAATCTAATCGAATTCATTTAATTGGTTTTCGATTCGATTACGATTTTGAAAATTTGAATTCGGTCAAGCGAACAAACCAAATTCAATTTGATTTTCGATTTGAATTTGGTTATTTGGTAGCCGAAGTAACCAAATAGTTTAATAATCAATATTTTTTATATAGATTTATATTACATAAATATATATAAACAATAAATTATATTTAATTACATATTATTATATATAAATTTTTGGTCGATAAATCTACATTTTTTGTAATAAATAAAGTAGTTTATTAATTTAATAATTTAAACAAAATATTTTACCAAAAAAAATAGAGAAATCAAAAATAAAGAATTAAAATTGAAAACTGAAATGAACTAACCGTATTCGAATTTGATTATTCGGTTTGCGTTTTTGGTTTGATAAAAAATTTTAAAATGAAAAAAATCGAATTGAATAACTGAACCATACTCATCCCTGTAAATAAGAAAATGATATATAAAGTGTGAAATAAACGATACACTCCCATACAATTTCAAAATATTTGTGGTTGATTTTATGGGTTCATGAATGCCAGAAATGTATATGCCAAATACATTGAATTATTGAAATCAACATTCCATTTAGGGCCGGATTTAAGGGGCAAGGGCCAGGAGAGAAGCAACCGTAACCAAGATTTGAAAATTTATATTTTATTGTAAAAAAATTTAAAATTATTTTACTAAGTTCTTAAAAAATTAAAATAATGTTCTTTAAATATTAAAATATAAATTTTTACTAATGTTATACAATTTCGACTCTAAATTCAACTTTTTGAAACCCCCGTTGATTCTATTTTGAAGGATTTGAAGCATCACTCAAAGCTGGCTTGCATTAGTACTAAATGACAATATGACTGTAAATTAACATTTTATTTGGCTACTCTCATGTTTATATAGACAAAACAAGTTCTTGTTGGATTTTTGCCTATATGACATGTCAGTTTCCAAAGCATTTGGAAACACACATATGATCCTTTATCTAAGCATAACATTATTTCAATATAATCCTATGTAGACAAATCATTGCACAAATTATAATTGCCTCCCACGTGAAATGGTGTGTTAAATAAATAATTCAGATCCAAAATATTTCATCATTTGACTTGGTAGTAAAGAATGTTAGGAGAGCTCCAATTGGAAGTATATCTTCATTAATCACATTATTAAATTAGCTTCTTGAATCACTATATATGAAGAACCTAAACTTCAACCCCCAACAAAAAAGCCAAGAATTGTAGAATTCAAGAACAAATTAAGCTTCAATCCAATTTATAAGAGTTTCATAAAACAAGACGAATGCATGAAACTGTGAACTTCATGTCCAATAAATATTCTTGATTAAGAAGCAATATCGCAGGTCCAAAAAAGGAAAAAACATAAGAAGTTCTGTATCTCAAACTTTGGAAGCTTTATATTACTTCATGCATGTAAATTAAAATTGTTCGTTGGATAATCTTAGCTGCATTTTCTCATTGAATGTCTGTTCTGCATTTTTCTCTAACGAAAGGGGCAAATCGAAAAAATAGTTGAGCATCGAGAAGTTGCCATTTGTGTCTACATCCTTAAGGAAAGAAAATAAGCACATTTCTCTACATGTTGAGACAATGATCAACATTTGAGATGTAAATTTGAATCATCTATAGTTTAAAAAATTGTTTTTGCTCGAGTTCCTCAAGTAGGATCAATTCTTAATTTCTCCCCCTCTTTGTTTTGATGTGCATGTATCTTCAATTCAATATATGATTGGAGATAAAGATAAACTATAATGGGGTGCTGAATTTAAAAATTTATCAACCAAATTCTTGAAATTATTTCCACTATTTTCCGAGTTCCATAATAAAGAGATAAATTTCTAGTGCTCCTAGTAAATTAATTTTGGATTCATAACACTTAAATGTAATATGTTATGTTTATATGGAGTATCTTAGATAGATAAAGTAGTGTATCCGTCCAGTTTTGTGAGAAGGAATTCTCTTCTTCTTACTTTTTGACCGATATGATATGAGTATATCGGCAAAATCTAAAATTTCCTTTGGATAAGGTATTTTTAGTTTTATAATGGAATAATTTTTTTATGATTTGTTATAAGACATAAATATTTTGAGGGTATTTTTATTGATAAATTTGTATTGGAGAATTTTTAAGTATTAAAATTTTAAAAAATTAAATTTGAATTATTTATATTTTATAAGTTTATTTAGTGGAAATTTGTATTAAATGGAATTATTTATATTTTAAAATTTCAAATTTAATATTTATTTAAATAAAAAATAAAAAATATATAAAAAACACTAGCAAAATAATTGCTGCAACATTATTTTTGGTTTTAAAATTTTTTGTAGAAAAAATGGATAAAACAAACAAACCGAATTACATTTGACAAGAAACGAACCCCTAAACCCTCCCACCCAAACAGACCAAATGAGTAAAAAGGGCACCATTATGATATTTGAGAAAGCTAAAATGGTGATCACAAAATAAATTCAGCTTATTCTTTAATAAATTTGTCTAATATCATAAATTTAAACTGCAACTATCTACATTTTTTCATTTAATTTAAAATTAAAAGATCCTTAGCAATAGTTCCATACCACAAATTAATTAGTCTAATAATATCATATGCAACTTTAAGATTTTACTCAAAATTTTAAGATGTCACTCAGCAGTGATGATGATTTGCGGCCGCAGCTTCTATAGTTTTTAATCTTTATCGAGTTGTGATGTCGTGCACATTGGTTAAACAGGCCATTTTGTGTTTAAGAGGAATACTCAAAATTGCCCAAATTGCACTTTGTGTTTTACACCATTTGTATTTATAGTAAAAGTCAATCTAGCTGAATGATGTAAATTTTGCCTTGACATAGTTTGGGGTTAAATTAGTTTTTGTTTCTATTTTTTTAAAAAAATAATTTTCATCGTGTTACAATTTTTGAATTTTTTTTGTTCATTATATATATATATATATATATATATATAAATATATAAATCCAACCTTGATATCATTTGATATGCATATATTCAAATGGGTAAATTATGCCAATTATCCTTTAATTTAGGGGTTGATTTCAAATTTGTCTTTCAACTTCAAAACGTTCAATTTTTTAATCTCTCATCTTGTATTTTGAGTTTTAAATCATGTGCAAACAGATTAAGTCTCTCACGTGCGTATCACATGATTAAAAAGATGAAGTTAAAGGAATAATAACCATAAAATAAATAAAACATATCATAAAATAAAATAAATGATAAACAAAATTGGTTCATCTTGCCTTTCGATTTGTCATGTATTATGCACATTAGAGACGTTATCAGTCTACATATGAACAAAAAACAGACCGATGACAATTTAAAAGTCAAAATGTAAGATGATGGATTAAAATGAAATATTTTAACGTTGAAGAATAAATTCAAAATCAACCCCTAAATTAAAATTTTAGTAATTTACCCTATTCGAGTCTTATTAATTTTGATAATCTTTTATTTGCAATAAGTGCGTTAAATATAAAAAACGTTGAGAGACAATTGAAACACTCTACCCATATCTTTTTGAGAATTGTATTGCCAAATCTTTGAAAATTATATTGGTATATATGTGATCTTTTGTATCCATTTATTCGAATAATGTCAGCATTGGGAAATGGTCAAATCAAAATTCTATCTTAATTAAGACTGAATTTAAGCACATTTCTTTATCTTACAGTGAATATACAACTCAAAAACTTTGTATGTGCCTTGTTGTACAATTAGTTGAATGCCGCTCGATGCAGAATTTAAAGCATATTTCTCTACCATGACCATGAGAGAAGTTTTCTACTTCTTATAGAGGGTATACAGCACTGAAATTTTGTGTTTGTTGTTGTACATTAGTTATACGGCGATAGTTATAGCTGCGAGAGCTTTTATTGACGTTGATTGCACAAAGGAATTAATTTTATACAAAATACGAACCCAACAGGCCGACCATACAATTTGAAAATAGACAAAAGAATTGTTCAAGAAAGATTAGTTTTAAGTTCATTAGAATTTGAACAAGAAAAACGTACCAAATCTCCTATGTGCAGGAGAAGTAGTCAAGTACCTCTCATGTTGGTTCTTGTGAAAATATATATTTGAAATAACTTTGTTGGAAAAATAGGGAAAAAATGTTCTCTATATTTTTTTAAAAATATATTTTATATCACTCATATTAAAAATAATGCAATTTCGTCATTTATACTAAAGATTTTTATGCATTAAATTGATCCTTTTATCTAATTCTGTTTATTTTTTTAACAAAAGATATGCACTTATTATAATGGACCAGAGAGGAAAAACGTATTTTCAACAAATAAAAGGATGAATTTTAATTTTTTTCTAAACTTTTTTGGTTGATTTTTGGGGATATTTTCGTTACACTATGTATCATTTCACTTGTTTATATTCTGTGGTTTCAATTTATTATAGGTAAATGAAAAAAATATATAATATTATTAGAAATAAGTTAGATGTTGTCGTTTATGCTAACAAAGAAGGATTTAATTACAAAAAACACCCTTGAATTATGACTCAATAGTAAAATACTCTTAAACTTTTAATTTTAACACTTTACCATCCTCAGCATTTATTTTTTTGCAATCTGCTATATTTTAATAGAAATTGTATTGAAAAAAGATAGAATTCAGGCCTTAAAAATTTTAGTTGTCCAAAATACTCTTATTTAGTTGTCTTTATTTTTCAATAACTTTTTCCCAATGTGAAAACTCTATCTCTCCAAAAATTACAAAAATTTTGAGAGAGAAATAAATAGTTTTGGAGAGAGAAAGAGTTTTAACATTTTGAAAAAAGTTATTCAATTAAATTAATTTATAAAAAATATAAATAATCAAATGAGAGAACTTTGGCCAACTAACATTTATAAGGGCCAATTCCATTACAATACAATTTCTTTTAAAATGTAGTACATTACAAAAAAATTAATTGTTAAGAGTAATAAAGTGTTAAAATTAAAAGTTTACGAGGCATTTTGTTATTGAAACATAGTTCAATTGTATTTTTTGCAATTAAATTAAAAAAAATTAAGCAAGTTTTGTACAGCTGTATTTATTGACCCACCCAAATTTAGATCTTAATATATATCTTATAATTAAACCGCTATTGACTATCATTGTTCATAATTGGCAAGAAATATACATTGTACGAGTGATTCTTTAGGCTCAAAATCCCTCTTAAGCTACGATTAATGCTTGCAAGTTGCAATTGATGATAGATATTGCATTTTATTGTGAAGGATAAAACTAATTAATTAACTGTTTGTCTCTAAAATTTTGTAACATCTAAGAGAATTTAGTTTATTGCCTTTTGTTATATAAAAACATTTGTTAATATTTTCCAATTGTCCATCAATAAAATGCATTTAACATCCAATATTGAGTATAAATAGGAAATTCCGTTTGAATAAGACATTGTTAAAATTTTTAATGCTAAATTTCTCTTCTTTTAAACTTTTAAATAAAATGATGATCTTACTTATACTTCCCTTCCATGTCCTGTTTAGTCCAACCATTAAATTAATAAACTAACATTAAACAGTAAGACATAAAAATTTGGCTATTTAATTATAAATAATGTAATTTATGTGATAGATAAATAATTAACATTCAATCTTTCTCACTATATAATATTCTAGAACAGTAGTTATAAATATTTTTTAATATAATATAATTAACATAGTTTATTTTTTCCTTTTATATATAATTAAACACATTATAACATATATTTACAAATACTACACTATTTTTACATAGTACATATATTTATATATATTACGAAAATTTTCGCATACTACACATGTTTATACATACTATATACATTTACACATACTACACACATTTTCACACACTATACATATTTTTGCACACTACACAAATTTACATATACTACAAATTTTCGTACACTACGGCATGTTCACATACTTCATATATTTTTATACATTATATATTTTTCTGTACTATATATTTACACACACTACACACATTTTCCCACAATGCACATATTTACATATACTATAAATATTTTTACACACTACACATATTTACACATAATACACACATTTTTATATGCTATACATATTTACACATTTTTGCACACAACATATAATTATACATACTACATATATTTTTACACACTACATATTTATACAGACAATAGTACATTTTTGTATATCCTACATATTTATATATGTCACATATTTACATATATTACACACATTTTCACGCATTATATATATGCACATACTGCATAAATTGTCAAAATGCTACATATTTTCACATAATATATTTTCAAATATGAAAATCAGTTGAAAAACCAAACAGATATAATTCATGAATTTAACAATTTATTAGTTTCAAATTTTAATTCAGTCAATTTTGAATTTAATCAAACAAATCCAAGGTCTAATTAACCGCTTGTCTCTAAAATTTTGTAACAAAGAATTTTATTACCTTTTGTTATAAAAACAAAAGCACTTATATTTCACAATTGTCCATCAATAAATTGCATTTGACATCCAATAATGAGTACAAATAAGAAATCCCGTCTGCATAAGACAGTCTAATAATTTTTAACGCTAAATTTCTCTTCTTTAAACTGTTAAATAAAATGATGATCTTAGTTGTACTTCCCTTCCATGCCCTGTTTAGTCCAACCATTAAATTTATAAACTAAAAACACTAACACGTACAGGCAATATAGACAATGAAATACAGACAAAAATTTTGGCTATTTAATTATAAATAATTTAATTGATATGATAGATAATCGTAATTAACATTCAATCTTTCTCACTATATATAAAATTCTAGAACACCGGTTATAAATATTTTTTGATATAATATAATTCACACATGTTAATTTTTTTCTTCATTTCATATATAATTACTTAAATTCGACATATTTATGCATACTATACACATTTTTATATGCTATATATATTTATACATATTACGTTCATTTTCACACATTACACATATTTTACACAGATATTATGCAATTTTTCACACACTACATGTATTTATATATGATATATACATTTTTGCATACTACACACATTTTCACACATTATACATATTTACTCATTTTCACAAACTACACATATTTAAACATACTACATATTTTTTTACACAACATATTCACACATACAATATATATTTTGCATCTACTACAAACATTTTATTTAATATACATTTTTTACATATGCTATGCACAGTTTTCATACACTATATATTAACACATATTTCTATGTGTAACATATTTACATATACTACATACATTTTCACACACCATAAATTTGCAGATATTGTATAAAGTTTTGCCACATTACATATTTTCACATACTACATTTTCAAATGTGAAAATCAGTTAGATTATCAAATAGATATAATTAATAAATTCAACAATTTATCACTTACAAATTTCAATTTCAGCCAATTTTTAATTTTATCAAACGGCCCATGTCTAATTAACCATTTGTCTCTAAAATTTTGTGAAAGAGAATTTCATTACATTTTGTTACAAAGCAGTTATATTTCACAATTGTCCATCAATAAAATGCATTTGACATATCCAATATTGAGTACAAACAGGAAATCCTGTTCGAATAAGACTGTCAAAATTTTTAATGCTCAATTTCCCTTCTTTAAACTTCTAAATAAAATGATGATCTCAGATTGTTAGTTGGACTTCCCTTCCATGTCTGGTTTAGTCAACCATTAAATTAATAAACTAAAAACACTTAGACGTGCAATGTAGAGACAATGAAATACAGAAACAAAAAAATATTTGACTATTTAATTATAAATAATGTTATATGATAGATAAACCTAATTAACATTAAATCTTTCTCACTATATAAACTTCTAGAACATTGGTTATAAATATTCTTTAATATAATATAATTAACAAAATTTATTTTTTTCTTTTCGTATATAATTACATACATGTACACATATTATACATATTTTCATATACTACACATTTTTATATATGTTTGCACACTATGCATATTTTCACACACTACACATATTTATACCTACTACGTACATTTTGCACACTATGCACATTTTCACGCACTACACATATTTATACATACTACGTACATTACGCACAAAATACATATTTACACACTACATAGATTTCCACACACTACATAATTGGCATATATTACGTATTTTATACACACTACATATATACATATATATAAAATACATATTTTTGCCACACTATATTTTCACACATTGCATTTTCAAATATGAAAATCAGTTATATTATCAAACATGTATAATTAATGAATTCAACAATTTATTATTTTTGAATTCTAAATTCAATCAGTTTTCAATTTTATTAAATTGGGCTTACCTCTAATTATCCGTTCTGTCTCTAAAATTGTATAACAAAGAATTTTATTACCTTTTGTTATATAAAAAAAAACAGTTATATTTTCCAATTGTCCATCAATAAAATGCATTTGACATCCAATATTGAGTACAAACATGAAATCCCGTTTGAATAAGACATTGTCAAAATTTTTAATGCTAAATTTCTCTTCTTTAAACTTTTAAAAAGTAAAATTGTGATCTTAGTTAAACTTCCCTTCCATGTCCTGTTTAGTCCAACCATTAAATTAATAAACTAAAAACACCAAGACATGCAATATAGACAATGAAATACAGACAAAAAAAATTTGCTATTTAATCATAAATAATTTAATTGATATGACAGATAAACGTAATTAACATTCAATCTTTCTCACTATATAAAATTCTGGAACACTTGTCATACTCTTGATTATTCTAGATATTGCAAGATTATTTTGATTATTATGTAAACACGAAGCGAATTGTCCAGGATATCTTTTGCAGTCTGAAATTCAAAGACAGCAATATGTCAATGAATGAGACAATTGTAGTGCACAATTCAAGCATTTGGCACAATATGACGATGATTTTGCTCTCAATGTTTCATGCAGAACAAGAAGATAATTCAAACTGGTGAGGTTCGGCAAAAGGATTCCATGAACTGCCGACTCTTTTTCTGGGATTACGATTTGATATGCAGGATTACAACTCTCATTTCTACTCCCTAAATCTTCCAAGATTCCACGAGAAGTACTTTGGACTCATTTTCCTCCTTCAAGCTTGATAGTAACATTTGGTGGAGTTCCATTAAATCAAGTTCTAATATTATGATATATCAATTGTACTAGAGCAGAACGCTGACATTATGCGCTCCTAACAAATAACAACACTCGCAGACAAATCATTTTATTCCATCAATTTTGGTTTTCTCATATAGATGGTATTCAATTCATTTTCAATCAATCTAACAATTAATGTAGTTAGTAAGGTGAAACTATTTAGGGTATGTTACACCAATCGTCTCTTAATTTAGGGGTTGATTTCGAATTTTTTTTTTAACTTTAAAACATTCCATTTTAGTCAATCATCTTGCATTATGAGTTTTAAATAGTTCTCAATCTGTTTTCTATCTATGTGTAGACAGATTACGTCTCTCATGTGCGTGACACATAACAAATCGAATAACAAGAGATGAACCAATTTCGCTTATCATTTATTTATTTCATGGTTATTGTTTCTTAACTTCATCTTTTTTGTCATGTGCCACGCGTGTGAGAGGCGTAATCTGTGTACACATAGATGGAAAATACACTGAGGATGATTTAAAACTTAAAATGCAAGATGATTGACTAAAATGGAACATTTTGAAGTTGAAGCACAAATTCGAAATTAACCCCTAAGTTAAGGGACAATTGACGTAATTTACCGAACTAATTATTAGTCAAAATAATGATGTTTTGTAGCACATGATAAAAGATGGGTGACACTATTTACTATTAAAAAAATGTTGTTTTGTATTATATAACAAATGAATTACTTATTAGATTGATAGAAAATGAATTGAAAACTATTTATATAACAAAGATTAAGTTATTTTAATCGTCCATCAACTTTAGACATGACCATAGTTCTGAACTGTCGGTTCCCAATTCTATTTCATGGGAACCAGAATTAAAACAGAGAGGGGTGGTTTTGATTTTGGCTTTAGTTTCGGTTTCAGTTTCAATTTCAATTTCGATATTGGTTACTTTTTGATTCCGATTCCAGTTCTCGTCTGATTCCAGTTCAAATTCTACTCCCAAATTTGATCTTGATTTTTTTTGTTCTATATTTTAAACTTTTAGGATTTAGGTTTCATGGTTTATAACTTTTAATTTCAAAATTTTACAAGTTGCAAATACTAATTTTACAAGTTAGAATGTTAGGCATTTAGATTATTAGAAATTAATAAATGAATAAATATTAAATTTATTCATTAACATAGAAAAATTTAGAAGTTAAAAATTTTTAAATCATAAATTTTTGCAAGTTAGAAATTAATAAAATGAAAAAATAATAAATTTTATTTATGAGTAAATGGTACATTAATATACTTAAAAATTTCAAGGGTATTTTGATATATGATAAGGTGAATTTATTCACCTTTTATTTAGTGTTTTGCACTTAATTCTTTAGTCATTCTTATTCTATTTAATTCGTTTTAGTGTCTTATTGTAGATTTGTCGACCATGGTGTATGTTTGGAGCAGAAAAGTCATATGAACGCCAAATCGGGTGCAAAGTGAAGGATAAGATGAAGATAGTTTGTGACAAAGTGGAGTTCCGCTTCACGTCACGATGTCGAGAAGTCCCACATCGAAACGTGCGCACTCGCACGTCGCGACGTGGAGGAAAAATCTATTTAAAATTGCTTATTTTTGTGGCAAATTCCAGTGAGCCACATCGCGTGATGTCGAGGGTCTCCCACGTAGCGACATTGGTGGACGTCGCGACGTGTGACCCTGCGCTACGTGGGAGCTTGACGAAGATTTGTTAGGCTAATTCTGGGTTGGTTGTGAATTTGTTAGGCTAATTTTACCTTAGCTCTTACCTCTTACCACATATGGGGAGTTTGGGGGATTAGTCTAGCATTAGCGTAACTTGATTTGCCATTGCCAATTACCGCATAGGAGCGGTTGAATTAGAGGGTTGGTCGTTGGTAGTTACATTAGATTCTAGATTAATTAAGGAAGTAAACCTTGCCTCTTACCACATAGGTAAATGCCTAAATCATTCCTTTCCTCTTACCACATAGGAGGCACGAGATATGTTATTTACCTTTGTTATGCATGACCATAGATAGGATGTGTTTGTGCTATTTAATAACCGTAAAATATAATTTTGGGAGTACATTTGCTTAATCGATACTTGAAATCAAAGTCATCATATTATTTATTGTGTTTTGTCTTTTACATTCTTATTTTTAGTTTGATAATATTAAAAATCCAAAAACATTTTCGATAGAATTTCAACATTATCCTTTCCCTATGGGTACAAACTTGCTGTAGTATTACCGTAAATCATTGTCTTTGATTAGGGGTAGGTAGCACCCACGAGCATATTTTATACATATATTTACGCCCTATCAATATACAAGTAAACAAATACAACTATGATATTTATACAAAAAAGATATAAATATCAAAATTATAGTATTTGAAAAATTATAATAAATTATTTCAAATTATCAATAATCTAAAAAAATATGTGATATCAAATTTTTTCACATTTTCAATAAACTAATAGTCGTTGTCATTATTGGCTTTTTCATTATCAGTGATAGGTAAACTAGTACAAATACAGTTAGCATAAGTAATGGCGCCTAAATTATAAAAATATTTTTCTATCCTTGTTTTTATTCTTTATAAGCGACTTTAAACCGATCATCCAAAATATTGATTGCGTCTTATCTAAAATATTGCTACATTGACTAAAAACTTGTTTATTAGCAATGGTTGACAGTAGAGTTGCAAAAATTTCTTTGGCGATCGCAAATTTATGTGATGGGACACATTGTTATCTTTTTCTTCCACCAACCTAATATTTTGAGATTATGAACACTATCATTCACAAGTTTGTTATCATTAAAATCAAAAGATGTTACATGTTCCTCAAGTTCCTTACTAGTAGCTTGTATTTTTTAACAATTAAACATTTTTAAATGAGGAGGAATAAAGGGAGATATAAAATGAGTAGTTGAAAAAATATCGTGACTAGTTCTAATGCTAGTAGTACTACTAGTAGAATGTTGATGACTAGAATTAACAAAATATTCATTATATAAATTTATATGATGAATCTAAGTTTTTAATATCCATTACGTACTTACTTGCATCTAAGTTTATAAGTTTGGATCATAAAACAATCCTTTAAGATACTATAATGTGAATATTGTTATAAACCTTCAAATTTAAAATAAGGATCAAGAACTATAACAACTAAATATAAAAGCGATTTTTTTAAAAATAATTGGGCCATTTTTGCAATACTCTATTAATACTTTCCATCAAAGTTGGGTTGTTCACGTGACTTCTTAACGCACCAACTATATTACATGTTTCGATTAAATATAAATGAAATGTTAGATAATAAACAAGTGAAAATATACAATTAGCATGCTTAAAAGTTTTTAAAACTTGTAACAATTTTAAGCAAAACTTTCAAAGAATAGATAACAATACAATTCTAAGACAAAAGTTATAAGTGAAAAAATTACATAACATTAAGCTATATTTAAAAGAATCACTAAATAACTCATAAGTTGAATTCAATGATTTGGAACTTTTTTTTAAATCTTTTAGTTAATTTTCATTTAGATTACAATATTTTACCCATTATTTCATTATATTTGGATCTCTGGTCAAATATTTAATTGGTTTAATATTACTTTCTAATGCACTTAAACCATTTTAAGTAGATAAATTTAAAATATAATAAACACATCTAGCATGAAAAAATTCTCAACCTCTAATTGGTGTACAAATATTTTTAATTGTTCAATAGATGAATCATTAGACGAGGCATTATCAAAATCGATTAAAAAAATTTATTTGTCAAATTAATTTCTTGAAAATTAACACTAATTAATCTAGACACATTTTTTGTGCAGTGTGAGAATCATTAAAAACTCTTTTTGTTAAAGAACCAATTTAAATCAACCAAATGATAATTTATGCACATATAAATATATTTAATTGCAAATGATCAATTCAAATATTTGAATATATTAAAACACAAGAATTTAATTTTGAAAAATTATTTTTCTCAATTTATAATCTTTTCTAATATCACATGTTAAAGTTGTTCTAGGGACACGTTTAACTTGAGGATTTACATTTTCTTGTATTAATCTAACAAAATCTTCTTTTTCACTAAATTTAAATTATAAATGTTGTGAACAAACAAATTTAGCTGAACCATCTCTCTAATTTGAATAACTAAATTTAAATTAAAAGAAGAAAAATATTGTTGAGTGTACCCAATTAATTGTGCTTCTGACTTGTGAAGGTCGATCTCTTGAGGATGTGTTTCATATCCACTTCCTATTTTGAATGAGTATGATTTTTCACAAAAATTGCATTTTTCTCTTATAAGAACCCCGTCGGTATCAAAATGTTTTTTGAAATATTTTACAAACGTATTGGATTTTGAGTTAGTTGGTGGGCATCGACTTGATGGTGTAGATGGTAATAGATTTGCATGCTCATCACCAATAGTAATTGGTTGGGATGAAGTTGAACCAAAGTTATCCATAATTCAATTTTTATTTATAAAGATTTAGAAAAGAATAAGGAATTAAAAGAATAATTCAACTAACAATTATAACTGAACTAGAATTGAATTGTATAGAGTTTTGATGTCTGAAATTAGAATGATAAGAAAGAAAATTAGAAATTGTGTGGAAACAATGAAAGATGGGAGGGGGGAGGGGGGAAGGCATTTATGGATTTAAAATATTAGAATAAATGAAAAAAAAAATGTAAATTGCAACCATTGCCATGCTGGTAATGATCAAATGACTATTGCTAATATCTTGATGTTTAAACAACAGTCAAGCAAAAAATTATTTAAAAAAAAATTATAGGTGCATATTGCATACATGCTTATAAGTAAAGACTGTGAATATAGCCACAAACATAACTTTTTTTAAAAAATTTCCAGTTTGGACTATTAGTTCCGATTCTGATTCCAAAATTCTAGTTCCAATTCTATTTTGGTGAGAACACCACCTCTACTAAACTTGATGGTTATTTCCCTTTTGTCCTCTTTCTTTAAAAAATTTAATTTTCATCCCTTGTATTATAATTTGAATTTCAAATCGTCTTTCATCCATTTTTTTCAACTTAAAATTTAAGTTAAACTGCTATTTAACACACATATGACAAATGGTAATTGATGTTGGATTTTCTTATATGAAAAGTGAATGAAATAGCTTTGAAAACAAAGTGCAACACGAGAAACAAAAATGGAACTTTATAATGAATAAGGACAAAAGTGAAATAAATCTCAAATTAAAAGATGATTGAAGTAATTTATCTTATAATAAAACCTAAGTTGAGGAATTATAGCGTAACTTTTTAAAATTTTTTGACCAAAATGATACTTATCTTCATGTAGAGAGATCTTTAAGATCTTTTATTTTTTCCATGCACACTTACAATCACATGCATATGTACCATAGATCTTGAACTTTAGATGTGGGGGTTGCGAGGGATTTAAGTGATTTGAGAAATCTTTAAGGTCATTTACTCTATTCTCGAAATATTAAAAGTACAACAGATTGCATGGTTTGGATGTTTGAATAGAAATGTTAATCAAAATTGAGAGGGTAAATTACTCCAATGATTCCTAAACTTGGAGGTAGTATCATTTTGATCCCCAATTTTCAAAAAGTTATATTTTGATCCCTCGACTTGAATTTTGCTGTAAAAATAGTCTACAACTTATTTTCCATCCATTTGACAAGTAACATTGTCCGTGAGCAAACCATGTTGTTCAAACGCATACTTTGGGTGTTCTTTCATACCAATCTTGAGAGGGGAAATTACTCCAATGATTCCTAAACTTGGAGGTAGTATCATTTTAATCCCTAATTTTGAAAAAGTTATATTTTGATCCCTCGACTTGAATTTTGCTGTAAAAATAGTCTACAACTTATTTTCCATCCATTTGACAAGTAACATTGTCCGTGAGCAAGCCATGTTGTTCAAACGCGTACTTTGGGTGTTCTTTCATACCATAAGTAAATTTATAGTCTTTTTCCACCTCGCAGAAGGGTGAGTAAGGTATTGATCCCACAGGGACGTACACTAGCTAACTAAATGTGATGTGTTCAAAGAAATTGGAGGGTTGAGTTGAATTGATTAATGAAAATAAGTGAAAAGAGTGCAATAACATAGATCCAATAAAGAGTATGAACATGGAGAGAGAAATGTGTTCTTGGATCTTGTTATGGGAGATTTAATCTAGTGACTTAATAACCTTGTATCGAGCAAATGATCAGTAATTTACATGAGGTATAAGATTGTCCTCGTGGAACAGTCTTAAGTCGTATTGGCAGGCACACCTATGTCCAAAACTCATCAATTTGTACATTCTTTTAGTAGAGACAAGTCCAAATTATTAGTTAAATTTGCAACCCGTGACCAATTTATCTACCCAATTAGTTTCCGCTACATTAATCAAGTGTTGAGAGAATTCAGGGTCCTTTTCTGAGTAGAGACAAGACCCCTTTGATCTCAACCCTAATTAAGTATCCATCTAGTCTTTACATACAAGTTTCTAAGCATCACAAATACCTAGGTAACCATCGTCTACACATGTGTAAAGTGATAAATTCATTCCAAATATGCAAACTTAATTTCATTTATGTTAGCCTAGACAATGGGAAAGTACAAGATGCTATTATGTCACTACATTCTCTAGAGGAATATTCAGTTAAAACAGAGACCAATTGCTTGCCCAGACATGACCCAACTGATAAGTGTTTACCTTCTATTATGCAGGCTCTTGTTCTTGAACTTAAATCACTAACTGAAAATTTGAAATATGTTTATTTAGCTGCTGCCTATCATCATTAATAAGCACATCACACAAACCCAGGAGGAAAGATTGATTAAGGTCCTTAGAGAATATAAGGAAGCAATTAGATGGATCCTTGCTGATATAAAAGGTACAAGTCTCGTGGTTTGTATGCACCAAATCTTGCTTGAAATAGATTCCAAAACCGTACGAGACCCACAAAGAAAGCTCAACCTGAACATGAAGGAAGTAGTCCTCAAGAAAATACTCAAATTGCTCA
The DNA here is from genome assembly GCA_016586305.1 of Ophiorrhiza pumila. Classification (NCBI taxonomy): domain Eukaryota; kingdom Viridiplantae; phylum Streptophyta; class Magnoliopsida; order Gentianales; family Rubiaceae; genus Ophiorrhiza; species Ophiorrhiza pumila. The sequence continues at coordinate 38,363,855 of BLIW01000006.1, forward strand.
AACTAGGTATTATCTTTCTCAACTCGGATAGCAAGTGAGTAAGTCCTGTACATGTTGTTCCTAAAAAATCAAGATTTCAAGTGGTAAAAAATGAAAAGAATGAACTCGTACCTATGAGTCTCCAAATTGGATGACATATGTGTATTGATTTTTGGAAACTAAATGCAACCACTAGGAAATACTATTTTTCATAACCTTTTATTGATCAAATTTTAGAAAGGTTTGCTGGAAAAAGGTTTTTCTATTTTCTTGATGGGTACAATGGTTATTTTCAAATTTTTGCGGCTAAAGAATATCAAGAGAAAACCACTTTTACTTGTCCATTTAGAACTTTTGCCTATAGATGTATGCTCTTTGGTTTATGCAATGCTCCATTAACCTTTCAAATATGCATAATGAGTATTTTTTTTCTGATTTGATTAAACATTGTATTGAGATTTTTATGAATGATTTTACTATTTATGAAGAATCATTTGATGACTGTCTTGATAACCTTGATAAAGTTTTACTCATTTGCATTAAAAAGAACTTTGTGTTAAATTATGAAAAGTGTCACTTTATGGTTAGAGAGGGTATGTTCTTGGGCACACTTTTTCTAAAAGAGGAATCCAAGTAGATAAAGCAATAATAGATTCAATTTCTCAATTACCTTATCCCACTAATGTGTGTGTAGTTTGTGGTCTTTTAGGTTATGCATGTTTTATCGAAGATTTATTCATGACTGATGAGTTGGTTTTATACCAACTATTTTGTGCTTAAATTCTTGGACTTTGTCTTGTGTTAGTGCAAATGTGTGGTGTTTTAGGTGTTTCTATGCATATATGTGTTGTGTTAATTGGTAATGTTGAAATGGTGAAAAGAGAGTAAAAATGGTGGTAAATGGAGTTAAAAGTGTTAAGGAAAAGTGGAGGAACCGAAAATGCACAATTGGCTATTTTAGGGTTTTGGCAGCTTTGAGTGTGAAATTGTTTTGAGCATAACTTCTTCATTACTAATCCGAATGACGAGATCGTGGATGTTCTGAAAAGCTCTTTGAATGAACTTCAATTGTTATGTTCTAATTTTCTCCAATTTATGTGTGCAAGTATGAGAAACGGGGGGTGTTTTTCCAATTGCTACTTCAGGTTTTCATACTTGAATTCAGATTGCCACAGTTTGGTGGATTATCTATATCTTGAGCTAAAAACCTCCAATTAAGCTGATTCTTGAACCATTTGAAAGCCAAGAGGATTAGCTAGAACTCATAAGTTCACCACCAAGTCTGAATCAGAGGCTAAGACACACTTATTTAGCATGAAGTAGGGTATTGAGCTGGAATGAGCACTTTGCCAATTCGGTCAACCACCTTGCCACACTTGGCACCTCACTTTGCTTTACCTTGCCAAGCAACACCTTGCCACAACAGCCTTGCCAACACACCATGCCAAGCCTTGCCAACACACCTTGCCAAGCCTTGCAAACAGACCGTGCCAAGCCTAACCAAATCTGACCAACAAGCTGTGCCACACACCGTGCCGACCTTGCTAAGCAACACCTTGCCAAGCATTCAACACACGACCATTGGCACACCATTTCACACACGACCTTGGCACGACATTGGCACGACTTTGGCACGACACTTACACACTCTTGGCACACCATTTGTGCACAACACAACATGCCACTCTTGGCACAACATTTGCACCTTGACACACCACTCATTCACCTTGGCACAAACACTTGCATATTTCACTTGGCATGTTACCTAGCCACACCACTTGAGCACAACTTATCACATTCAACAAGCAGTAGTTGGCATAGGAAAGGAAATTGGCCTACGACATGTCGTAGGCCAATCTTTAGAAGAAAAAAAAATGGCCTACGACATGTCGTAGGCCATTCTTGAAGGAATCGTTTTTTGCCCACGACATGTCGTGGGCAAAACTTGGGAGATGAAATTTTGGCCTACGACATGTCGTAGGCCAATTCTGGAACAACAACTTTTAGCCTACGACATGTCGTAGGCTAATTGTTAGGAGGATTGTGGAAAAAAATGGCAAAGTGTTGAAGAGTGTTTCATGGGTTTTAAGCTTTGTCACACTTTAGTAGTTTGATCATAACTTTCTCGTTTTAGCTCCAAATTGGGTGATTTTGATGGCTATGGATAGCTAAGACAAAGTGTTATAACTTTCAAGATTTATGTTTTCCTTAATTCACAGTGTATCATGATCAAATCTTGGTGGGAAGTTGCTGCCATGAAGTACTTTGTTTGAAGTTTCTAGAAAAAATGGCTAAGTGTTTAACTCTTGAATTTCTGAAATTTCAGGAAGCTGAAGGCGTGGTTTGATTTGGCAAGAAGGCGTGATTTCCTGAAGGCTGTTCTGCTTGGAAGCATGCGGAGAAGCTGAAGGCGTGGACTGTCCATGCTCAAAGGCGTGAGTTGGGTCTGAATTCTTCACTTGAGTTCTGAGAAGTGAAGGCGTGAAGCTGGCAAAACCAAAGGCGCTGGCGAGGAACTGAAGGCACGCGACTGTTGGCTTAAAGGCGCTGGAATGCTGAATTTTTCTTCAAACTTCGAATTTTCACAACTTAGGCTAAATTTTGGTCTTTCTATTCAATGACACTTATATAATACTTTATACATTGTATGTTGCGTATTAGTTACGTTTTCCCAACTCTATATATAGGGAAGGTAGCTAACATTTAAGAGGGGAGGATTCTAGATTTTAGAATTATCTTTTGAATTTTAGCGGGAGCTTTTCTCCCTCTCATTTTCTCTCTCTAGATCTACTTTCTCTCACTAAACACATCTTCTCCGATATACATTCTGATTGTGAATTTGGACTGGATTGCTCTTTCTTATTCTCAATTGACAAAGGAATCGACAATTCTCTTGATTTAATCGGTAAATTCGTCCAATTGAGTGAGAATGAGCTTATCAATGTTGGAATTTGTTGATTTTGAAATAAGAAAGATGTTTTCTGGCTAAATATATGATATCTTAGGATTCTTAATGGATGAATACGTGTTTTAGTAGATTGAATGCTATGCAATTTGATCTAATTGTTGAGTATTGAAATCACATTTGAATTGAGCATAAACATATGTTGAATTTCATAATTCCTAGCTAATCTTGAATAGATCAAACCTCAATTGTGGTCGACATGCTAAATTGAGGAGTGATTAATCAAAAGGTAGCGAAGATGCATGAATTGAGAACTAAATTGTGATTGTATAAGCCTTTGTACTTGTTTTCTGTAATCGAATCAATTCTGAAACTCAGGCCTCGCCATAGGAAGTGTTAATGAATTGAATCCTTAGGAAAAGTGTCAAAGGAGCTTTCTGTGTTAACAACAATGATATGTGAACTCTAGGATGGGCCTCGCCATGGGAGTTCTTAGGACTTTGCATGTTAGATTAGTTAACTGGAAGAGTTGAGACTTTGCGGAGCTTCTTCAACCATTCTCGGGCCTCGCCATGGGAGAGGATGGTGATTTGGGGGTACAAGCAGTGGTGTGGTCGCCATGCTGACCACGGCTTGGACTTCTAGGCAATTTAGGTCTCCAAAGCATTTAATTGTTTACCGATTGCATAGCATAGATTTACTAAGCTTGTGTTCATCCAATACAAGAATCCTGAGATATCTGTTTCATCCTTATTTGTCGCTACCTTTTGTATCTCTGTTCTTGTTCTTTTGTGTTGAATTTACATTCTTTCTAGTACTTAGATTCTGTGACAAGACTTTTAGAACAATTTGCTCAATTTTCGTGACCTACGCCTTCCCTGTGGATTACGATCCCTGCTTCCACTTCTACAGTAGTTGTTAGGGTAAAATTGAGGGTACGCGATAAGCCTGTTCAATGACTTTGCAAAAATTGCTCAACTTTTGACAAGGCTGTTGCAGGAAGAGGTACCGTTTGCCACGATGGCAGAATGCAAAGCATCTTTCGATTTGCTTAAGGACAAATTAATTTCAACACCTATAGTTCAACCATCTCGGTGAAATCTTCCATTTGAGCTTATGTGTTACGCAAGTGACTACGCTGTGGGTGATGTGCTTGGTTAGAAACTTGGAAAAGAGAACCACGTCAGCTATTACACTTTTTAGATGCTGAACAATGCTCAATGCAACTATATAACTACCGAAAATGAGCTTTTAGCCATTGCCTTTGCATTTGAAAAATTCAGATCTTATTTGTTAGGCTCTAAAATTATTGTTTATATTGACCATGCAGACTTGAAATATTTATTTTCCAAGAAGAAATCTAAATTGCGTCTAATACATTGGATCTTGCTTTTACATGAATTTGATTGGGAGATTAAGGACAAGAAAGTCACTGAAAACCATGTAGCTGATCACCTAAGTCATATGATACAAGATGGAGCCCACTTACCCATACAAAAGATGTTTCTTAATAAAGATCTATTCATTCTAACAGGTAAGCCAAGTAAGGAACCTTGGTGTGAACCTAGTTAATTACTTAGTCAGTAAAGAACTTCCTAGTGGATTTGCACGTGCTCAAATATTAAAGATTCAAAGTGATGCTAAATCTTATTTATGGATGATTCTTTTTTTTAAAGGATCTTTTATACCATCGTGAATAAAATATGGTGCCGGATATATCCGACCACACCACTACAAGCATGGGAAACCAAAATTTGGAGTACTACTCTATTACATGAAAGTTTCTATGATTTATGATATAAAGGAGGGAATTCTAGTACCGCGACTTCACTAATTACCAAAGTATCGATACTTTAATTCCCACTAATGAGTATATGACAAAAACTACCAACTTTAGTGACTAATTCTACCATGAAGGACAGAAAGTTTGAAGTTTAACTAATCACATTTACTGCAATCCAGAGTTAAAGCATTTAGGCTCAGGAGACCAAGAACATATGGCTAATCGGCAGTGAAGTACATGATTAAATTACACCAGCAAGTTGGCTGTGGTCCAAACTGGTAGGCATCTTCTATAATTCAAAGCAAATGTCCAAGCCTCTTGGGATTAAATGGTTAATATGTGAAGTAAACGATATGTTCTGCCTTGTGTACATATCATTTCCCTTGTCCTCCATTCAAAGGCAGCACAGCAATCAAACCCTTTTACCAATCAGAGCCAGAGTCACCACTATAACAATCAAAGCAAATGTCTACCTATGTCTATCATTTCCTCAAAGCCAACACACCAAAATCGACCTCCTTTTCATTTCCTCAAAGCAGCCCAAGATCAATAGTTAGTCAATCCATGGTTTAAGCTAGCAATTATACCACATTGGCACTATATTGCTGGCCATCAATGAAGCAACATTAAGTGCAGGAGCACACTTTAAGCCCATGAAACAGAATTCTAGCTTAAGCTTTAACATCAAATTATGTGTGCTGAATTTTAGTCACCGGAGCGGACCAAAGTTCAACAATTCCACATCAATCATTCGACTCAAAAGAAAAATGAGGATCCACATTGAGCAAAAATGAGAGTACAGAATAATCTTGAAATTATAAGAAAAGCCTGTGAAGAACACACTGCCGCAGACCCGTGCATTCCACCGCCTAAACATACTGTAAAAATTGCACCAAAGTATATGTAGCAGAAGGCTATTTCGAGCACCCAGAATTCAGAAGGCTATTCCCAAAAATCAGAAAACAACCAAGGATTAAAGCCCATATTCAGCAATATGTGAAGATTTAGAAATAAAATTTCACATGTAATAGTGGAAGAACAAAGTCAAGGCCAGAATGTCCATTGATTCCATGGTTCAACTCACAATTCCCCCACCACCAAAGAAGATGTCAACCCTATCCCAGCAGTTCCAAAGGAACCACTGCAGAGTCAGCCAGACTTACCTCCGGTGGTATCGACCTCTAGGGAGGAAATCCCGGTCAGAAGCTAGCAAGAGCAATGGCCTGAACTAATGGGAAGTAAAGTTGCCGGCCCGATCTGTACAGCCGAAGGCAGTTCGGAGCACGATGTAGCCCAGATCTGAGCTTGCATCTTACTGCCGTCGCCTCGGGCTGAAGGTGGAAGGTAGTCCGTTGAAGCACACCAAGGCCAATAGGATGTGAGTGGATCGAAGCTCCAGCTCACGATTCTGGCCATGGACATGATGGACGGCATCAGATGCAGCCCAAGAAGAAGAGGCCTTGAGATTTGGGAACTGCAATTTGATTCTAATGAGCACCACCGAAGATGTATAAGTAAATGCTCGAATACAGTAGAAAAGGAACGAATAAAAGGAGATCGGATGAAAGAGGACCGGGCCTTTCAGCTGAAAAATTCAGCTGAAAGGCCCTCAACCGGATGTACTTTCTAGAGAGAAGGTGGAGTGAACTTTTTTTTCTAGAGAGAAGGTGTTTATTTATGGATGATTCTTATTTGTGGAACATAGGAGAATATAAATAATAAAAAGATGCATTCCTGAAACTGAAATAGATTATATATTGCGTTATTGTCATTCATTTACATGTGGTGGTCACTTTGGTCCTAAAAGTTAGGAAAGTGCTTGATAGTGGTTTCTTTTGGAAATATTTGTTTCATAATGCTTATTTATTTTTCAAGAGTTGTCCATCTTGTCAGCAAATAGGTAATATAACTAATCGAGATGAAATGCCTCAAATGTTATTGTTTGTGAAATTTTTTATGCGTGGGGTATGGATTTTATGGCCCATTTCCTAGTTCTTTTGGCAATTTATATATCTTATTAGTTGTTGATTATGTCTCAAAATGGATGGAAGCAAAAGCCACCCAAAACTAATGATTCTAAAGTGGTTGTAGGGTTCTTGAAATCAACTATATTTAGTAGATATAAGGAACTCATTTTTACAACTGAACCATTGAAGCTCTTATGTAGAAGTATGGTGTTTACCACTGTCTAGCTACACCATACCATCCTCAATCAAATGGTCAAGCAGAAGTTGCAAATGGAGAGGTGCAAGACTTAAGATTGCTTGTTTCTGCCATGGCGTCTGGCGTTGTTGATAATGATCAACGGTTGGCCACTTTAACAACTGAAATGAATGAAATAAAGAATTCGCATGCTACCCTGATACAGATTCTCTAGGACCGTTTGCCACTCGTTTGCCACTCGTTTCTATTGTTTTCTTGTGTTTTCTTTTATGTTGGTTGTTTTTCTTCTCTTGCTTAAGGACATGCAAGTCTTTAAGTGTGGGGGATTATGTTATGATTCTTGTGATTATATCTAAGAAAAAAACAAAAAAAAAAAAACAAAAAAAAATAGAAAAGTTCATAAATATTTTAATTTTCAGATGATTGTGTCAACTTGTGTTTTTTGTGTATCTAAACTACTTCACTTGCAATATTGCCAAGGCAAACTGAAATAGGAAGTGGATGTTGTTTAGTCCATTGTGTATATTTATGTATGATCTTGTATGATTCCAAGTTCGATGAATGCAGGAACTGAGCTTATTATACCTATTTTAAAGTGAGGTTTTGAACCTAAACACGCAATAACCACTTTGTTGGTGTTTAATTAAAATTTTCTTAAATGAGTGTAATTGTACATGGTTGGATTGTGGAATTTCTTTGTTGTGCATGATGAATCACAATGTTGAAATTAAATATGAACATGATCAAGCCATTTTAGAACTAGCCAAGTTTGACTTTAGTTTTCAACCTTGCTTTGGCATTTACCCCTTGTTAACCCCATTGAGCTATAACCTGTTCTAGTATGTTATTTGAGTGCTAAATGTTTAAATCCACTGTCTACCCAAACTGCGGAAAGAAAGAAAGAAAAAAAAGAAGAAGGACAAAGAACAGCAACAAAAGAAGATCGGAAAAAAAGGTGATCAGGCAAACGAAAGAAAATAAGAAAATTTTTTGTTGTTGTGCTGGAATAACTTTGATCAAGTTATGGAAATAAACTTTTGAGACTTGATTCAAGATAAGTGTGGGAAAATGACTGATTAATTGCATAGAATATTGGTTTTGTGTGTTAGCCCTTTTATCCCTCTTTATTATCCCATATTGTATACCCTAGTCTCATTACAACCGTATCAAAGACCTTTTGATCCATATTTTCTTTTGGTACTGTGATAAGCTTCTGACATATTTGTAAATTTGTGGTAGCACTTCTATGTGTAATTTGTTTGAGTGGATGAACCTAAATTGAAAATCTTTGAGTACTTTTGAGTGATCTTGGAGAGTTGCTCAAGTTTCTATATTTTGAAGTAGAGGACTTTGTTATGCATAAGTTTACTACAATGGATTGAAATGTGGTTGCTCGATAAAATTTCACTTTGATTAGGTAATGTCTATTTTGTGAAAAGTTTAGATTTAAATGCTTAGGGACAAGAATTGTTTAAGTGTGGGGACATTTGATAGACACAAAATATACAATGATGGAAATTATATTTAATTAGAAATATCTTGCAGGTTTCAGATGATTGAAGTGTGAAGCAGTAAAAAAGGAAGAATATCAATTTGAAAGTTTTTTTTTACTGATTTAGCGTGAAAAATAGCAAGTCTTGGAGAAGAAGATATCTTTGCTATTATTTTGGAAGCAATCAAGACTTTTGGATATTGAAGATCTCTTTTCCTTTACGAAATTGGAAGAAGAGTCATGTTAGGAAATAGTTAATTAGAAAATAGGCTTGCATTAAATCTTGACCATATGTGGTACATTTATTTGGAAACAAAAGGGGTTATTTCTTTAAGTTGTTTTGATAATTCTTTAGTTAATAGGATTACTTCCATAGAAAGTTACGTATCTTTTCCTATTAAAGGAGATTAAGGTAGCCATGTTAGCAAGAACTCTCTGCATCTCCTCGCTATCCCTATTTCGTGAACCTATTGAAGTTTTTAGCCACTGTATGCCAGAACGGTGGTTAATTCTAGACAACATATTTTATATTAAATATTATTTTCTTATATCTTTGATTAATTAATTTTAATTATGTTTAGTGAGAAGTTTACTCTTTTGGCAATAAAGTAAGGATCGTGAGACTAACTTGTTTATATTAAATTGGTATATATGAGTTCCAAAAGTTCTCTATGCATAATGTTTATTATCTAAATTTCTTGAAGTTTTATTGCCTTTGATTAATTTTGGTAGAGCCAATTTATTATTTCACTGGATCTAGTAAATAGGATTAATTAGTGGCAAAGTTTCTGTCTCGGTAGACGGGAATATTAGGTTAATAAATTGTGACATACTAATATTGATTGAAATTTATTAGAGTCGGGTTTCTCTATATCTTAATTCTATTTTAACATTAAATTTAGTGTTGGCTGAATCCAGTTGAGTTGTGTGAGGATTAGAGAAATAGTTAATTAAGTTGATTCCTATTAACTATCGATTAACTAAGGAGAAATTGGGTTACGACGGAGCTGATTCTCGGTAGCTTATAACTGAATGATTTATATGTATTAATTTATTCTTACATTGATGAATGATGAATAATTAATTAGTGTGGATTTACTTGCCTTTCGGATCTTTTTTAATTAATTAAATTCCAATTTTGTTATTCATTATTTTTGTCAATCTATTTTCTCATCCTAATTCTTTAATAAAATTTCGAATCTTTGTGACCTTACTTCAAATTAACTAATTAAAATAAGATATTGTTGTTCTCTATAGGAACGATCTCACTTCCATAAACTAGTTAATGTTGTTTAGGGAAGTATTTTATTTTGATGAATTAACGACATACCAAAACTATTGGGGTTATTTATCCAATTGATATGTTTGGAAAAAAAATGGGTTTCCATGTACTATCTCATTGTCATTGTCACTGTTTTATTATGTTCTAAAATTAAAATAGTATTCGAACATTGATGTTTGATTTGTGCATTTGTCAAAATAGAAATAAATTAAAATTCTTATTTTATCAATGATATTGAATATACATAGAACAAAGTTATATAATAACTATATTTTATAATAAAAAATGTTACCCCATGGATTTACTCGAGATCGGATCCTTAATCCAAAATTATTCTCTTATTCTATCCAATGTTCAAAATGACTTAATTTCACTAAAATTAAGGACTAAAAACATAAATATCACTAAAATTAATTTTACACTTATCATGGCCTAACCCAAAGGAAAATTAATAATTAGATCATTTCCTGTTAAAGTGAGGACTGAATCTCTTATATTTCTAGAACGAATTCATGGCGATATATGTGGGCATGTAGATTCACCATGTAGACCATTTAGATATTTTATAGTGTTGATCGACGCATCAACATGATGGTCCCATGTAAGTTTATTATCTACCCACAATCTTGCTTTTACAAGATTACTTGCTTAGATAATTAAGTTACGAACACAATTTCCACATCAATTAATTAAGAAAATTTGTCTAGATAATGCTGGTGAATATTCATCACATGTTTTTTATGATTTTTGCATATCGATTGGAATAAGTGTTGAACATCCTGTAGCTTATATTTATACACAAAATGGTCTTGCTGAATCATTTATTAAATAGTTGCAATTAATTTCTATATCGTTACTTATGAGGTCTAAACTTCCTTAATCTGCGGCAATACTTGTGAGAATTAGACCAATGAGTTATCATATTTATTATCCGCTATAATTGGCATTTGGTTATGAGCCAAATATTTTTCATTTGAGAATTTTTGGTTATGTGATTTATGTTCCAATTACACCTTCACAATTTACTAAAATAGTCCCCCAAAGAAGATTGGGGATATATGTGGGGTATGAATCACCTTCTATTATTAAATATGTTGAATCATTAACATGTGATTTATTTACTGCTAGATATATTGATTGTCATTTTGGCAAATCACATTTACCAACACTAGGGGGAAGAAAAGATCAACCAAAAAGGGAAATAATAAGAAAAATATCATTCAATCCTTGATCCTCGTACAAAAGAAAGTGAACAAGAAGTTCAAAGAATTTTACATTTGAAAAGAATTGAAAATTAACTACCGAATGCATTTAATGACTCAAGAAGAGTTACTAAATCACATATTTTTGCTGAAATACTCCAGTGAAAATTGATATCCCTGAAGGATAGATTACAAGTGCTAATGAGTTTTATGCACACCTAAAGCGTGGTAGACCGCTCGGTTTTAAAGATAAAAAACTTTGAAAGAAAAGAGGTTTAAATATTGATAAGATTCAAGAACTCAAAAATATTATCAGTGACAAAATTCAACCTCTTGAAGAGGTTGCTTCTGAAGAGATTGCTCCAGATGAGTATGCTCCTGAAAAGCTTACTCCTAAAGAGAATGATGCTATAGAAAATTCAATAAATTTTGTCACTACAGAAAAAGTTGGAATTGAAAAGAAATAATTATTGATAATATTTTTGCATATAATGTAACACTTGATATTATGAAAGAAGATAAGGATCATGAAAACCTAAATCAGTTGATGAATGTCATCAAAGAAATGATTGGTCAAAATGAAAATATTAAATCCAATCTGAATTGGATTCAGTGGCAAAACGAAAAGTATTTAGACTTGTAGTCCAAACATCAGAAGATGTCAAGCCATTGGGTCGTGTAGAAAACAAATGAGAAAAATAAAATTGTGAGATATAAAGCGCTGTTTGTTGCCCAAGAATTTACACAAAGACCTGGATTTGATTATGATAAAACCTATTCACCTATATTGGAGGGAATTACATTTAGATATCTTGTGAGTTTAACAATGCATAAAAAGCTTGATATGTGTCTAATAGACGTAATCACTGCTTATTAATATGGAACACAGGACAATGATATCTAAATGGAAATTCCTAAAGGAATTAGTATGCCTGAAGCATATAAATCAAATCCTAGAGGAGTTTATTCCATTAAATTACAAAGGTCTTTGTATGGACTTAAATAATTTAGACATATGTAATATAACCGTCTTAGTGAATGTTTAATTAAGGAATGTTATATAAATGTCCCAATATGTACATGTGTTTTTATAAAAAAAGATGGATCAAATTTTATAATCATTTCCATATATGTTTATGATTTCAATTTAATTGTAACTCCTAAAGAGATCCAAAAGGCAATTGAATATTTGAATAAATAATTTGAGATCAAGGATTTTGTAGTGACCAAATTTTGCTTTGGTTTGCTGATAAGGTGAATTTATTCACCTTTTATGTAGTGTTTATACTTAATTCATTAGTCGTTGTTGTTCGTTTTTATTCATTTCAGTGTTTTATTTGTAGGGTTGTCAACCATGGTGCATGTTTGGAGAAAGAAAAACATACGAGAGTCGAATCGGAGGCAAAGTGGAGGAGAAATTGAAGAAATTCGGGAATTTATTGAAGACATTCTCCACGTCGTGACGTCAGACCCTCCATGTCGCGACGTGGGTGGACGTCGCGATGGCAAAAATACGAATTAAAGTTGATTTTTCGATGATTTTTTCGACGATTTGTTGAGATTTGACAGAGAGTTACGTCGCGAAGTTGGAAACCCTTCCACGTCGTGACGTGGCTAGACATCGTAACGCCGGGACATTGGACGTCCGTGGACATCGAGACGTGCGAAAGTGCACGTCGCGACGTCGGGAAACACGATAATTTACGACTTAGTTTTTGGAAATTTGCGATTTTGGCCCACTTTGAGACTTCTTATCCGAGATGGTTTTCGTGAAGGACTTATTTGCTAATATTTGTATAGAATTACTATAAATATGGCTAGGGTTACAACTTATAAGGGTGTGTGATGAGGTGAATTTATTCACCGATTACGTAGGGTTTTTACTTAATTCTTTGGTCATTTTTGTTCGTTTTTATTTGTTTTAGTGTTTTAATTGTAGGTTTGTTGACCGTGGTGTATACTTGGAAGAGGGAAATCACAAAGGAGTCAAATCGGATGCAAAGTGGAGGAAGAATGGAAGAAAGATCGCGAAATCATTGAAGAACAATCCCCACGTCGCGCGACGTCAGCACCCTCCACGTCGCGACGTGGGTGCACGTCGTGGTATAGACCCTCCACGTCGGACGTTAAAAATGCGATTTTTTGTAGGATTTTTGGACAAGTTTTGAGAAATTTCCAGAGAGATACGTCGCGCGACGTCGGGACCCCTTCCACGTATGATGATGTTTGATTTGTAGTTCAAGGTGTTATCTTTCTTTTATTTTATGATTTCAATTTTGTGCTTAATTAATATTTATATGATGATGTTTGATTTAGCCATGCTAGGCTAAATTTATTGTGCTCCCGGGGGATTATGAATATGGGTTTGTGTGCTTAATTTACATACTAAGTTCTATCTTATGGTCTTTGTTAAATGAGTTTTACTGTGTTCTTCATAATTATTCATGATTAAGGCCTGAATTATGTGTGATGAATATTTGCTTAAAGTGCAGTAAATTATTTAGAGATAACTTGCTTTAATCTTACCTCTCGTCACATAGGAGGATTAAGTAGGTTGTTTGGGATCTATTGTGGGTTGGTTGTGAATTTGTTAGATTGATTTACCTTAATTCTTACCTTTAGCCTAATAGGAGGAATTTGGAGGATTAGTTTAGCATTAGCTTGACCGGTTCGGGCGTTGCCTTAGCCTAATGGAGCGGTTGAACTTGAGGGTTTGGTTGAGTTGGTAGTTGCAATAGATTCTGGATTAATTAAGGAAGTAAACCTTGCCTTTAGCCTAATAGGATGGTTAAACGAATTAATTTATATCTAAGTAGGTAAGTGCTTAATTCATTCCTTGCCTTTAGCCTAATAGGATGGCGTGATTTAGGTTATTTACCCTTGTTTTGCATGACCATAGATAGGATGTATGTGTGTGCTTTTTATGTAACCCTAAAATATAATCTCGGGAGTACACTTGCTTATCTTGAAGTTTTAAATCAAATCACCTTCTTAGTTTTAGTTATTTGTTAATTGCACTCTTAGTTTCAGTTTGATAATTACAAAAAAAAACCAAAAATATTTTTTTTAGAATTTCAACACAGTCCTTTCCTCGTGGGAACGAACTTGCTATACTATCACCTTCACGGGGTTGTTTAGCTTGATTTTTGATTAGGGGTAAATAGCAACCACGATCACATTTTATTACACATATTTTCTCCACATCAAATTTTGGCGCCGTTGCCGGGAAGAGCAGTCGTGTTGAAATTTTATTTTATTTTATAATTTTTGTTAAGTTTTAGTTTAATTTTCTTACATCTTTTCAGTACTGTTGCTATTCTTTTCTTTGCATGCCCAGGACGAGATATTTTGGTCTAGCGGAATTTCCATACGACCCGGAACTTGCACGGACTTTGCGTGTTAAGAAGAAATTGGAATTTGAAGCAATGGCTGCACAGGGTAATCAGCACAATGTGGGTGTACCTCCAGCGGGTGGTGTAGATCCTCCAGTGGGGGATCCTCCCAGAATTCCACAAGCACAACCATTGGTACCACAGCGTCGGTATGGTGATCATTATGAGCCTCGAATGGATAACTTGGATTCACCTTTTATTGACACTGGGGAGCACTTTCAAATCCAGCCGACTTTCATAAACTTGATTCAAAATGGCTAGGTTTTCCATGGATTGAGTACTGAGGATCCACATGCACATTTAAGGACATTTCTTAAAGTGTGCAACACAAGCAATCTTCCATATATCCCACATGATGTTTGAAGAAAATGTTGTTTCCTTTTTCTCTTCAAGTAGCAGCTGAGAGATGGTATGACTCTATTAATGGGGCGAGAATTGAAACTTTTGATGAGGTTGCAAAGAGGTTCATGACTAAATACTTTCTGCCATCCCGAATGGATAAGATCCGGATGGATTTCATGCAGTTTCGTCAAGGAGAAAATGAGTCATTCACTGAAGTATGGGATAGATTTCGGGAGTTTTTCAATAAATGCCCAAAAAGTGGGTTGGAGGCGGGAAGAGAGCTAAATTTCTTTTGCAATGGACTCAATTTTGATACTATGCATTTGGTAAATCTTTCAGCTAGAGGAAATTTGCATGATAAATCACCAGAAGAAGTTGAAGAGATTTTCGAGCATATAGTAAGTAATGAGCACATGTTGCCCACTGCAAGAAGTACCCATGGGAGACGGCAAATTGGAATGTTAGAGTTGGATAAAACAGCCAACTTGGAGGCACAAATGACAGCCATGCAGAGCCAACTTGCTAGTATTCATGCATCTTTGACAAACAAAGTCACGCCATCTTGTGGATTATGCCAAGGAGCGCATCATATAGATGAATGCCCTCAAGTCACTAATGAGCCAGTCCAGTATGTCAATTACAATCGGAATGCTAATTCAAATCAATGGAAACCATCCGGTGGGAATCAATGGTCTCAAGGAGGACAGAATTGCCCACAATATAATTCATCAAGACCAACTTATCCGCCTGGCTATGGAAATCAACAACACACACAAGGTGGTAATTCACAAGCAACAATTGATGATGTTATAACTGTGTTGGGGGCCAAGATGGAAAAGCTTTTTGGAGAATGTCAACAGCAACAAGCCAATGTGGAGAAAAGAATGGAGGTATATGATGGAATGTTCAGGGAACATAATGCTCTCCTTAAGTATATAGAAACTCAAATAGGCCAACTCGCCAATGAAGTGCATAATAGACCAGCAGGAACTTTACCAAGTGATACTTTCCCCAATCCAAAGGGAAGAGAGCAATGCAATACTGTTACACTTCGAAGTGGTAAGGAATTGCAATCTCCAATTATTAATGAAGAAGAATCTCCAAAGGATGATAAAGATGCTGTTAAGAATCAAATTGAGACGGAAGATTTACCCAAGCAAGCTAAACATAAGGAAGAAAGTGCAAGTAAAGGGAGAAAGAAAAATCCTCCAAGTGCCTTCAATTTTCGAGAATGTGCTCCACCAGTACCTTTTCCTCAAAGGATACAACCATCAAAGAAGAAGATCTTGTTTAGCAAATTTGCTGAGATGATTAAGCAGCTCCATGTAGAAATACCTTTGTTGGATTTGGTGAAGACAGCGCCTACTTATACGAAATTTTTGAAAGATCTAATTTCAAATAAGGAGCAGATTTTGTAATGTGAGGACGTAATCCAATTGAATGAGGTTGGGCAATGCTTAATGAAGAAAAATCTTCCCCCTAATCTTAAAGATCCAGGAAGCTGCACAATCCCATGTAGAATTGGCGCGCGAGATATTTTGCTAAGGCATTTTGTGATTTGGGGGCTGGTATTAACTTGATGCCTTATTCCATTGCTGTCAGTGTGGGAATGGATGAGCAAATCAAACCAGTGGCTATAACTCTTCAGTTAGCTGATAGATCCATCATCACTCTTATGGGTATCATTGAAGATGTTTTGGTAGTAGTTGATAAGTTCACTATCCCGGTGGACTTTATTATCTTGGACATGAAGGAGGATGAAGAGGTTCCTCTTATATTTGGAAGACCATTCTTGGCAACTGGAGATGCTTTAATAGGCGTATGCAGCAAGACAATCAATTTTCGTGTCAATGGCGAAGAGGTATCATTGAATGTGAATTACGCTATGAAGCATCCTAGGGATATTAATACTTGTTTTTTCATGGATGTGGTTGAAACTTCAGTTATTGCATGCAATCCCATGAAAACATGTAGTATTAATAGTAATGACTCTTTAATGCATATGTCTAATTCTGAGTTGCTTTTGATTGATGAAAATATTGCATTAGAGTTACAAAGTATGGTTGAAAATGTTTATCTTGATGCTTCCATTTATGAGTTAACTGATGTTGTTTGTGAAGAGCCCATTGAGGTGAGGCCAATTGAAGTCATTGATTGCAGTGAAAATAGGTTGAAAGCTTCAGTTGAAGAACCTCCAAAATTGGAGCTCAAGCCACTCCCTTCACATCTCAAATATGCCTTCTTGGGAGAAAATAACGCTTTACCAGTAGTGATTTCAGCTACATTGGAACCATGGCAAGAAGAGAAGTTTATTAGGGTGCTGAAAATGTATCAAGGAGCAATTGGGTGGACTATTACTGACATTAAGGGAATTAGTCCATCAATTTGCATGCATAAAATTCTTATGGAAGATGATGCAATTACAGTACGTGATAGGCAACGTCGGTTAAATCCAGCAATGATGGATATGGTAAAAAAGGAGGTGATCAAACTATTGGACTTTGGGATGATTTATGCTATAACTGATAGTGAATGGGTAAGTCTAGTCCAATGTGTGCCAAAGAAGAGTGGGGTGACAGTGCCAAAGAAGAGTGGACTTTGGGATGATTTATGTAGTGTTTATACTTAATTCTTTAGTCGTTGTTGTTCGTTTTTATTCATTTCAGTGTTTTATTTGTAGGGTTGTCAACCATGGTGCATGTTTGGAGAGAGAAAAACATACGAGAGTCGAATCGGAGGCAAAGTGGAGGAGAAATTGAAGAAATTCGGGAATTTATTGAAGACATTCTCCACGTCGTGACGTCAGACCCTCCATGTCGCGACGTGGGTGGACGTCGCGACGGCAAAAATACGAATTAAAGTTGATTTTTCGATGATTTTTTTGACGATTTGTTGAGATTTGACAGAGAGTTACGTCGCGAAGTCGGAACCCCTTCCACATCGTGACGTGGCTAGACATCGCGACGCCGGGACATTGGACGTCCGTGGACATCGAGACGTGCGAAAGTGCACGTCGCGACGTCGGGAAACACGATAATTTATGACTTAGTTTTTGGAAATTTGCGATTTTGGCCCACTTTGAGACTTCTTATCCGAGATGGTTTTCGTGAAGGACTTATTTGCTAATATTTCTATAGAATTACTATAAATATGGCTAGGGTTACAGCTTATAAGGGTGTGTGATGAGGTGAATTTATTCACCGATTATGTAGGGTTTTTACTTAATTCTTTGGTCATTTTTGTTCGTTTTTATTTGTTTTAGTGTTTTAATTGTAGGTTTGTTGACCGTGGTGTATACTTGGAAGAGGGAATCACAAAGGAGTCAAATCGGATGCAAAGTGGAGGAAGAATGGAAGAAAGATCGCGAAATCATTGAAGAACAATCCCCACGTCGCGACGTCAGCACCCTCCACGTCGCGACGTGGGTGCACTTCATGGTATAGACCCTCCACGTCGCGACGTTAAAAATGCGATTTTTGGTAGGATTTTTGGACAAGTTTTGAGAAATTTCCAGAGAGATACGTCGCGACGTCGGGACCCCTTCCACGTATGATGATGTTTGATTTGTAGTTCAAGGTGTTATCTTTCTTTTATTTTATGATTTCAATTTTGTGCTTAATTAATATTTATATGATGATGTTTGATTTAGCCATGCTAGGCTAAATTTATTGTGCTCCCGGGATTATGAATATGGGTTTGTGTGCTTAATTTACATACTAAGTTCTATCTTATGGTTTTTGTTAAATGAGTTTTACTGTGTTCTTCATAATTATGCATGATTAAGGCTTGAATTATGTGTGATGAATATTTGCTTAAAGTGCAGTAAATTATTTAGAGATAACTTGCTTTAATCTTACCTCTCGTCACATAGGAGGATTAAGTAGGTTGTTTGGGATCTATTGTGGGTTGGTTGTGAATTTGTTAGATTGATTTACCTTAATTCTGCCCTTTAGCCTAGTAGGAGGAATTTGGGGGATTAGTTTAGCATTAGCGTGACTGGTTCGGGCGTTGCCTTAGCCTAATGGAGCGGTTGAACTTGAGGGTTTGGTTGAGTTGGTAGTTGCAATAGATTCTGGATTAATTAAGGAAGTAAACCTTGCCTTTAGCCTAATAGGATGGTTAAACGAATTAATTAATATCTAGGTAGGTAAGTGCTTAATAGGAGGGCGTGAGTTAGGTTATTTACCCTTGTTTTGCATGACCATAGATAGGATGTATGTGTGAGCTTTTTATATAACCCTAAAATATAATCTCGGGAGTACACTTGCTTAACTTGAAGTTTTAAATCAAATCACCTTCTTAGTTTTAGTTATTTGTTAATTGTACTCTTAGTTTCAGTTTGATAATTACAAAAAAACCAAAAATATTTTCTTTAGAATTTCAACACAGTCCTTTCCTCGTGGGAGCGAACTTGCTATACTATCACCTTCACGGGGTGTTTAGCTTGATTTTTGATTAGGGTTAAATAGCAACCACGATCACATTTTATTACACATATTTTCTCCACATCAGTGTGTCAATTTTTAGAGAATTCAAGCAAGGGTTTTCTTCTTTGTAATAGATAGGGTTTTATCTTCGGTTATTGCTTGAGAGAATTGCAGCTGTACGGATTGGGAACATTGATTATTTATTATTGGATTCATTTATTTAGAGACAAATATTTCATCTACGGATCTACAATTCAAGTGTTTTCTTTCCTTTTAATTTATGTTTCCAATATTGTGTTTAATTATTAATATGAGGATGATGTTCAATTTAGCCATGCTTCACTAAATTTATTGTGCTCCCGAGATTATGAATAAGGGTTTTTGTGTTTAATTTACATGCTAAATTCTATCTTATGGTCTTTGTGAATAAGTTTTGCTGTGTTTTTCATAATTATGCATGATTTGGCCGGATTATGTATGATGACTATTTTCTTATAGTGCAGTAAATTATTTAGAGATAACTTGCTTTGATCTTGCCTTTTACCACATAGGAGGATTAGAGTGGGTTGTTTGGAATCTTTTGTGGGTTGGTTGTGAATTTGTTTGATTGATTTTACCTTAGCTCTTGCCTCTTACCACATAGGAGAAGTTAGGGAGGATTAGTTTAGCATTAGTGTGATTGGTTCGGTCGTTACCTCTTACCACATAGGAGCGGTTGAACTTGAGTGTTTGGTTGAGTTGGTTAGTTGCATTAGATTCTGGGTTAATTAAGGAAGTAAATCTTGCCTCTTACCACATAGGAGGGCGTGAGTTATGTTATTTATCCTTGTTTTGCATGTCCATAGAGAGAATGTATGTATGTGCTTTTTATGTAACCCTAAAATATAATCTCGAGAGTACACTTGCTTAATTTGACTTTTAATCAAATCACCGTCTTTGTTTTAGTTATTTGTTATTTGCATTCATATTTTAGTATAATAAATACGGAAAAACCAAAAATATTTTCTTTAGAATTTCAAAACAGTTATTTCTCTGTGGAAACGAACTTGCTATACTATCACCTTCACGGGGGTTGTTTAGCATTATTTTTGAGTTGGGGTAAATAGCAACCACGATCGCAATTTTACTACACATATTTGCCCGCATCAAATTTTGGCGCCGCTGCTGGGGAGAGCAGTCGTGTTGAAATTTTATTTTTTTTAGTTTACTTTTTCTTTCGAATTATTTAGTACTGTTGCAATTCTTCTTTGTATGCCCAGGACAAGATCCCTTGGACAAGCGGAATATCAGTACGACCTGGAACTTGCACGGACTTTGCGTGTTAAGAAGAAGTTAGAATTTGCTGCAATGGCTACACAAGGTAATCAGCCCAATGTGGTTGTACCTCCAGCGAGAGTTGATCCTCCACCGGGGGACCCTCTTGTTATTCCACAAGAACCACCAGTGGTACCGCATTGTCGGTACGGTGATCATTATGAGCCTCGAATGGATAACTTGGATTCATCTTTTATCAACACTGGAGAGCATTTTCAAATTCTGCCGGCTTTCATTAATTTGATTCAAAATGGCCAGGTTTTCCATGGGTTGAGTTCTGAGAACCCACATGCACATTTAAGGACATTCCTTAAAATGTGTAACACGAGCAATCTTCAACATATACCACATGATGTTTTAAAGAGAATGTTGTTCCCTTTTTCTCTTCAAGGGGCAGCTGAGAGATGGTATGACTCTATTAATGGGGGGGTAATTGAAACTTTTGATGAAGTTGCAAAGAGGTTCATAACTAAATACTTTCCTCCATCCCGAATGGACAAGATCTGAATGGATTTAATGCAGTTTCGCCAAGGTGACAATGAGTCATTCACAGAAGCTTGGGATAGATTTCGTGAACTTTTTAATAAATGCCCAAACAGTGGGTTGGAGCCGGGAAGAGAGCTGAATTTCTTTTGTAATGGACTCAATTTCGACACTATGTATTTGCTAAATCTTTCAGTTGGAGGAAATTTACGTGATAAATTACCAGAAGAAGTTGAAGAGATTTTTGAACATATAGTAAGTAATGAGCTGATGTTACCCACTGCATGAAGTAACCATGGAAGACGACAAATTGGAATGTTGATAAAACAGCCAACTTGGAAGCACAAATGACAGCTATGCAGACCCAACTCTCTAGTATTCAGGCAGCCTTGACAAACAAAATCACACCATCTTATGGATTATGCCAAGGAGCACATCATATAGATGAATGTCCTCAAGTCACTAATGAAGTAGTGCAGTATGTCAATTACAACCGGAATACTAATTCTAATCAATGGAAGTCATCCGGTGGGAATCAGTGGTCTCAAGGAGGACAAAATCGCCCACAGTATAATGCATCAAGGCCACTTATCCACCTGGCTATGGAAACCAACAAAACACACAGAGTGGTACTTCATAAGAAACAATGGATGATGTGATAACTGTGTTGGGGGCCAAGATGGAAAAACTTTTTGGAGAATGCTAACAGCAACAAGCTAGTACGGATAAAACACTGGAGCTTTTTGGAGGAATGTTCAGGGAGCATAAAACACTCATTAAGAATATTGAGACTCAAATTGGCCAACTTGCAAATGAAGTGCATAATAGACCAGTCGGGACTTTACCAAGTGATACTTTCCCCAATCCTAAAGGAAAAGAGAAATGCAATGTTGTTACACTTCGAAGTGGTAAGGAATTAAAATCTCCAATTATTAATGAAGAAAATTCTCCAAAGGATGATCAAGATACTGCCAATGTTCCAATTGAGACGGAAGTTGTTCCCAAGCAAGCTGAATACAAGGAAGGTAGTGTTGGAAAAGGGAGAAAGAAAAATCCTCAAAGTGCTTTTAATTTTCCAGAATGTGCTCCACCATTGCCTTTTTCTCAAAGGATACAGCCATCTAAGAAGAAGATTTTGTTCAGCAAATTTGCTGAGATGATTAAGCAGCTCCATGTTGAAATACCCTTGTTGGATTTGGTAAAGACAGTGCCTACTTATACGAAATTCTTGAAATATCTCATTTCAAATAAAGAGCAGATTTTGCAATGTGAGGAGGTTATTCAATTAAATAAGGTTGGGCAATGCTTAATGAAGAAAAATCTTCCCTCTAAGCTAAAAGATCCAGGAAGTTGCACAATCCCTTGTTGAATTGGCTCAAGATATTTTGCTAAGGCATTATGTGATTTGGGGGCTGGTATTAACTTGATGCCTTATTTGATAGCTGTCAGTGTGGGAATGGGTGAGCAAATCAAACCAGTGGCTATAACTCTTCAGTTGGCCGATAGATCCATCATCACTCCTATGGGCATTATTGAGGATATTTTGGTAGCTGTTGATAAGTTCACAATTCTGGTGGACTTTATTATCTTGGACATGGAGGAGGATGAAGAGGTACCTCTCATATTTGGAAGACCATTCTTGGCAACTGGAGATGCTTTAATAGGCGTACGCAGCAAAAAATCACTTTTCGTGTCAATGGCGAAGAGGTAACATTGTAACATTTAATGTGAATTACGCTATGAAGCATCCTAGGGACATTAATACATGTTTTTTCATGAATGTGGTTGAAAATTCAGTTATTGCATGCAATCCTATAAAAATATGTAGTGTTAATGTTAATGACTCTTTAATGCATATGTCTAATTCTGAATTACTTAAGATTGATGAAAATATAGCATCAGAGCTGCAAAACATGGTTGAGAATATTTATCTTAATACTTCCATTTATGAGTTAACTAATAATGTTTATGAGGAGCCCATTGAGGTGAGGCCAATTGAAATCCTTGATTGCACTGAAAATAGGTTGAAACCTTGAATTGAAGAACCTCCAAAATTAGAGCTCAAGCCTCTTCCATCACATCTCAAATATACCTTTTTGGGGGATAATGACACATTGCCAGTAGTAATTTCAGCTACATTGGAACCATGGCAAGAAGAGAAGCTTATAAGGGTGCTGAAAATGTATCAAGGAGCAATTGGGTGGACTATTGGTGACATTAAGGGAATTAGTCCATCAATCTGCATGCATAAAATTCTGTTGGAAGATGAGGCAATTCCAGTGCGTGATAGGCAACGTCGATTAAATCCATCAATGATGGATGTGGTTAAAAATGAGGTGATCAAACTTTTGAACTTTGGGATGATTTATGCTATATCTGATAATGAATGGGTATGTCCAGTCCAATGTGTGCCAAAGAAGAGTGGGGTGACAGTGGTCAAGACTGATAATGATGAGTTGTTAGCCACCCGTATCATTAATGCATGGCGAGTTTGTATGGATTATCGCAAGCTCAACAAGGCAACCCGCAAAGATCATTTTTCTCTACCATTCCTTGATCAAGAGTTGGACCGAATTGCTGGTTAACTATTTTATTGCTTCTTGGATGGTTACTCGGGATATAATCAAATCACAATTGACCCAAAGGATCAGGACAAAACGACATTCACATACCCTATTGGTACTTTTGCATTTAAGAGAATGCCATTTGGATTATACAATGCACCCGCAACATTTTAACGATGTATGATTGCCATCTTCCATGACATGGTAGAAGAGATTATTGAGATATTCATGGATGATTTTTCAATCTTTGGTCATTCTTTTGATAGGTGCTTGGATAATCTAGCTAAGGTGCTTGAAAGATGTGTAGAGACAAATTTGGTTCTGAATTGGGAGAAATACCAATTTATGGTGCAAGAAGGAATTGTCCTAGGTCACAAAATCTCAGCTAAAGGCATGGAGGTGGATAAAGCAAAATTGGATCTCATTGCAAAGCTACCATATCCAATAAATGTCAAGGGTGTAAGAAGCTTTTTGGGCCATGCCGGATTCTACCGCAGATTTATTCGGGATTTCTCTAAAATCACAAAGCCTTTATGCCATCTTTTAGAGAAGGATGCGGTATTCAACTTTAATGATGACTGTAAAGCAGCATTTGATTTCCTTAAGGGCCAACTTGTAGCAGACCCGGTAATTAAACCTCCAAATTGGGGAGCCCCATTTGAGATTATGTGTGATGCGAGTGATTTTGCTGTGGGGACAGTTCTTGGTCAAAGGACAGACAGAATTTTCCATACCATTCATTATGCTAGCCGTTTACTCGATCCAGCTCAGTGTAATTACACTACAACTGAAAAAGAGATGTTGGTAGTTGTTTTTGTTGTGGATAGATTCCGTTCTTACTTGTTGGGAGCCAAAGTGATTATCTACACATATCATGCAGCATCCATTATTTAATGGCCAAGAAAGATGCAAAACCGAGGTTGATTCGATGGGTCCTACTTCTATAAGAATATGACATGGAAATCCGTGATAAGAAGGGAGTTGAAAATCATGTTGCCGACCACCTTTCTCGTTTGGAAAAGAATGAGCATTTGGAAGAGGACATTAATGTCAAAATTAAAGAGATGTTCCCATATGAGAAATTGTTTCAAGTGGAAGAAGTAGAAAAAGCTCCATGGTATACCGATATTACAAATTATGTGGTTTCAAAACAAATTCCGCCCAATTTGTCTGTTCAACAACGGAAAAGACTCATCCATGATGCAAGCTACTACTATTGGGATGAGCCTTATCTTTTCAAGGTATGCAGTGACCAAGCTATTAGAAGATGTGTTCCTGAGGAGTATCAAAAAGACATTCTTCGATCATGCAATGAACCTAATTACGGAGGACATTTTAGGGGGACGAAGGACAGCTTACAAAGTGTTGCAGTCGGGGTATTATTGGCCAAAACTATTTCATGACACTCAAGAGTGGATCAAACACTATGATGAATGCCAAAGGACAAGAAACATTTCATGGAGGAATGAGATGCCTTTAAACAACATTATGGAAGTGGAAATTTTCGACATTTGAGGCATAGACTTCATGGGACCATTCCCCAAATCTAATGGTAACTCTTACATTCTTGTGGCAGTGGATTATGTTTCTAAATGGGTTGAAGCAATTGCATTTCCAACTTGTGATGCGAAAAGTGTCGTCGGTTTTATTAAGTACATTTTCACCCGTTATGGAACCCCAAAGGCTATCATTAGTGATAGAGGCACACATTTTTGTAACAAGGCTTTTCAAGCCTTATTGACCAAATATGGAGTCCGGCATAAAGTGGCAACCCCTTACCATCCTCAAACAAGTGGTCAAGTGGAGATATCAAATAGGGAGATCAAGAGAATTTTAGAAAAGGTTGTGAAACCTTCTCGGAAGGATTGGTCAATAAAATTGGATGATTCTCTATGGGCTTACAGCACAGCATTCAAAACCCCAATTGGTACATCTCCATATCGTATGGTTTTTGGTAAGGCATGTCATTTACCTATTGAGCTTGAGTACAAAACTTTCTGGGCTTTAAATAAGTTGAAAATAGATTATGAGAAGGCAGCTGAGCAATGGTTGTTAGAATTTAATGATTTGGATGATTTTCGATTTGATGCATACCAAAGTGCATCTCTCTATAAAGAGAGAACCAAGAAGTGGCATGATAAACGCATCCTACATAAAAAGTTTGAGCCCGAGCAGCTGGTTCTACTTTATAATTCTAAGTTGCGACTTTTCCCAGGAAAGCTTAAGTCAAGATGGTATGGTCCATATAGGGTAAAGACAGTGTTTCCGTATGGAATAGTGGAGCTTCTAAATGAGAGGGCGGGAAATTCTTTTATCGTCAATGGGCATAGGTTGAAGAGTAATTTCTCTCAAGACGAAAAGATTTTCAGCAATGTTGAAAAGGTGACTCTTCAGAATAAGCAACAGGCGTCGAGCTTTCGACGATAAATAAAGCGCTCTTTGGGAGGCAACCCAAGTTTATATTTTCTATTTTTAAGTTTAATTACACTACTATTTAGAATTTAGGCTAAAAATTCCATTAACTAATAGTCTATTTTGTGCAAATGTTTTGTTTTGTAGGTTGGAGAAAGGAATAAGGGAGAGTTGGAGGATGAAAAGTGCAAAAACGTGAAGAAATTCGCCAAGATTGCGACGTGCACGGTCTCACGTCGCGACATCCAGGTTCGTTTAATAAAAAAATGCTAGGGTTACCAATGTCGCGATGTCCAGTGATACACGTCGCGACGTCGGGCAAAAATTGATTCTAAAAATTAAGAACAGAAAGCATTTTTTTTACGAACACATACAAAATTAAAAAATCCTCTCTACCCAATCATTTCTCCTCTAGTTTTTTCTGAAATGTCACTCCACATTAGTGTTATAGGTTGTTTAAGGATCAAATTAACATCAAAACCACACGAATTCACCGATTAAAACTCCAAAATTCGTCAGATTTTGAAATTATTCCCAAAACCCACAAATTCACAAATTCGAATTTCTAGTGAAATTCGTTAGAGTTAGAGGGTTTCAATTCATGCTAGAACATATTGGGAAGCTGTAGAGGCCGCTAGTTCATCGCAAACATAAGATTTTTCCATTTTGATTTTGTTCTTCAAGAGGTAAATTTCGAATTTTTCTCTTACTTTTGTTTTAATCTTGTGTTTAATCGTGTTCTATATGTTCTATATACATTAGTTGATGGATTGTGATGATGTACGGATTCAAGCATTGAATTGATGCATTTGTGGAACAGTACAGTCACGGGTGAACAGTGTTATCTTGACACTAGTTTGGACCAATTTTTATTCCTAGGATTTGATTGTTTCACACATATTATGTAATCAAGTTCTATTGGTTCAACTTGATCGTGTTTGTATAAATTGTGGTTTTGTTGGACAATTAGCTTGGATTGTTGGTTTTTAACGGAATAGACAGATTCACGCATTCTTGATGTTTGTTGCTAGCCCTCAAAGATTTATTTTTGAATTTGACACACCTAAATAGGCTTGAACATAACATGCATATCATGTGTTAGTTATAACAATTATTTGGTATCCTTTTGACTCAAAACCAACTCTTGATTGTCTTCAAGTTGTGCAAACGGTAATCTTAAAATTACGTACATAGTGGAGATAAAATGGTTTGTTTTTATGTGTTGTCATTAAGATTTCTGTGTTTTCAATTTAGGATGTTGTTGTTCTTGCATAAGAGTAATATTAGTTTGCACTCCATGGTTAGTGTTGAGGTTGTGTTTTGCCTTAAGTGTGGGGAACATATTAGTTAGTAATGGTGTTGTTTTATTGTGAGAATTGTGTTGCACATTATCATTGTCAATAAGTGTTATGGTCTATATTGAATATTCTTGTATTGAAAGATATGGCACCAAAGAGGACACGTTCAACTGTTGGTAATCCACCACCACCTCCTCCACCACCGCCTCCGCCCAATCCTACGAGGTTTGATAATTTTCGCTTTATGTGCTTAGAAGCGGAGCAGTACCGTAATGAGAAGCTTGCACACAAGACAATGGTAGAGGAGAGAGGGATTGGAGTCACAGCCGCACCGATCGCGAATCAGATACGGCATCGTCGTTGGCAACAATTGTGCCAACAACCGGTTGGCGGCAACGCAACACTGGTGCGGGAGTTTTACGCCAACTACCCATTTGCACATTAGGGTATTTTGAGCATTCGAGGAGTGAATGTGCCAGTCAGCCGCACGAAGTTCAATGAATATTATGACTTGCGGGACATCCTGGACTGCGCATACCGCACCATGTATAACCATGTCATTCCTCGTCAACAAATATATTTCACCATCACAGCTCAACCTCTTGCTCAAGTAATAGTGACATACTGGATAGCTGAGCTCAAGTTGGCCCAGATGACTACGATCACAAAGGCGTGGCATTACTTCATAATTGGCAAAGGTAATCCCAAGCATCCATCAGGCCACCTGTGACGACGACAAGGATGTTCTCAATTGCGCAATTCAGACCGGCCTCTCAATAGATGTTGGGGAGATAATGGACATCGAGATCAAAAAGACGCGTCGCTTCATAAGGATAGGTTTATATTATCCTCCTGTGATCACGGCCATGTGCTATGCAGTTGGAGTCCCAGCA
The DNA here is from genome assembly GCA_016586305.1 of Ophiorrhiza pumila. Classification (NCBI taxonomy): domain Eukaryota; kingdom Viridiplantae; phylum Streptophyta; class Magnoliopsida; order Gentianales; family Rubiaceae; genus Ophiorrhiza; species Ophiorrhiza pumila. Next base: position 38,391,786 of record BLIW01000006.1, read on the forward strand.
TTAGGCATGGATGAGCTTTGCGGAGTGCGTGATGTCATCACCACAGCCATGTTTAATGGATATAGGATCAGTTCCTATGAGATGGTGGGACAACCTCTAGTGCCACCGCTACACCAACAGCAAGGACCGGAGCAACAGCCACCGCTAGAGCAAGGACAGCAGCACGAGCAAGAGGACGCACAGGACGAGGAGCCGACTCCACCACCATCCCCACCCCTACCCCGCCGCCTCATGAACATTGCGGGCATCCATACACGCATGGATGAGATGGAGGTATTGATAGCACAGCAAACGACTCACTTTGAAGAGAGGTTCGACCAGATGGAGATGGCGTATGCCAACATGTCTCATCAGTTGTCTCAGGTTTCGGATATAATCCGACAAATGAGTCGTCAGTGGCAGATTTCTCGAAGAGAGGGATCCAGTTCGTAGCCTCTTCCAAGTGATGATATGCAGCATGATTAGGTGGTGTTTCTCCTTGCCCACATTGAGGACAATGTGGATTTTAAGTGTGGGGGGAGTTCGTTATGAGTGTATCCTTGTTTTGTTGTTTTTATGTTTTCTTTTCTGTTTTTCTATTTTTCTGTTTTTATGTTTTCCTGTTATTCTTTGTTTAGATGTTATTTTTCTTTTCTTGTTTTTCGTTATTTTGTTATTTTGTTTGTTAATTTGCGCAATATTAAGACAATGAAGTTAATGGAATTAGGATTTATTTTAGTTTTTAATTATGTCCCATTCGTATTAGTTATTACCTTGAGTTAACCTTAGCTCGTAAATGATTAATTTGGTAATGGTAATTCTTTGCATAGTTACACCATGATTTTAGGAATATTTTTTGTGTGGGATCCAATTTTTAAAAATTTTGATCTTGTTGTGATAAATGTTATGTTGCCGATGATTGTATTGTTATCGAAAGATTCGTTGTGAGATAGGAAAGTAATATGCTATCTAGAGGGAGTCGGGTCTTTGATGGAAAGTTTAGCATTTTGAGTCGGCCATTTTTATGCACTTAGAGGAACTACTGAGGGGATTGACGAGTTTGTAATCATTAACTAGGTTGGAGTGTTTTTAACGCTTTGTTTAGTTGAAACTTATATAACTCGCTTAAAATTGTGCTCTTTAATAAATGTTCTTGCATAAATGTTTGCACTTAATGCTTTTGCATATTTAAGCTTGTTTTGCTCATACTATCATTCCTCTATAAGACTGCTTTTAATAATAACCCTAAAAAAACTCATATGGATGGTAACGGATATTAAAAGCCATAAGACTCTGGCTTTATATTGCCACTCCTCTGTGAGACTGCTCTTAAACGAAAAGTTAATGGAGAACTTGCATGAATGGGAATGGGTCTAAAACCCGAAGGTGAGACAGTACTCCAGGTGGATGTCACGGGATTTCCAATGAAATACCCTAATTAATTGTGACAGTCTGGGGGAACGAGTGTTATATTTATAAACCTAAAGGCTTGCTGAGTGAATCCTCATTAATATGAGTTGAGACGAAGACTTAGTTGTTGGAACCCTGATTTATGGCGTGGTTGTAGATGAGTTATGAACTGAGGTGGAACCTATCGCACACACACATATGGTTGGCTCAACTTGTTTAAATGAGTACATTAATGTACTGTGATAACTTTTGGGGACGTGTATTATGTATACTTGACATTTGAATACTTGAGATTATGAGGCATTTACATAGCATTTGTCCTTAGATCGAAGTGATGAAGTTGGATACGTTTTGATGTTATGTGTTAGAATTTTGTTAGGATCTTTGTGTTTTGTTTAGGTTTGTTGATTTGAGTTTAGTATGTTCGGGGACGAACAAAGGTTAAGTGTGGGGGAAATTGATAAGGTGAATTTATTCACCTTTTATGTAATGTTTATACTTAATTCTTTGGTCGTTGTTGTTCGTTTTTATTCGTTTTAGTGTTTTATTTGTAGGGTTGTCAACCATGGTGCATGTTTGGAGAAAGAAAAGCATAAGAGAGTCGAATTGGAGACAAAGTGGAGGAAAAATTGAAGAAGTTCACGAATTTATTAAAGACATTCTCCACGTCGCGACGTCGGACCCTCCACGTCGCGACGTGGGTGGACGTCGGGACGGGAGACCCTCCACGTCGCGACGGAAAAAATACGAATTAAAGTTGATTTTTCGATGATTTTTTCCACGATTTGTTGAGATTTGAAAGAGAGTTACGTCGCGATGTCGGAAACCCTTCCACGTCGCGATGTGGCTGGACGTCGCGACGTTCGTGGACGTCGAGACGTACGAAAGTGCACGTCGCGACGTCGGGAAACACGATAATTTATGACTTAATTTTTGGAAATTTGCAATTTTGGCCCACTTTGAGACTTCTTATCCGAGATGGTTTTCGTGAAGGACTTATTTTCTAATATTTGTATAGAATTACTATAAATAGGGCTAGGGTTACAGCTTATAATGGTGTGTCAACAGAGAATTCAAACAAGGGTTTTTCTTCTTTGTAATAGCTAGGGTTTCATCTTCGATTATTGCTTGGGGGAATTGCAGTTGTACGGATTGAGAACATCGATTATTTATTATTGGATTCATTTATTTAGAGACAAAGATTTCATCTACGGATTTACAATTCAATGTGTTTTCTTTCCTTTTAATTTATGTTTTCAATATTGTGCTTAATTATTAATATGATGATGATGTTCAATTTAGCCATGCTTGGCTAAATTTATTGTGCTCCCGAAATTATGAATAAGGGTTTTTGTGTTTAATTTGCATTTTAAGTACTATCTTATGGTCTTTGTGAATAAGTTTTGCTGTGTTCTTCATAATTATGCATGATTTGGCCGAATTATGTATGATGAATATTTTCTTATAGTACAGTAAATTATTTAGAGATAACTTGCTGTGATCTTGCCTCTTACCACATAGGAGGATTAGAGTGGGTTGTTTGGAATCTTTTGTGGGTTGGTTGTGAATTTGTTAGATTGATTTTACCTTAGCTCTTGCCTCTTACCACGTAGGAGGAGTTAAGGAGGATTAGTTTAGAATTAGCGTGACTGGTTCGGGCGTTGCTTCTTACCACATAGGAGCGGTTGAACTTGAGTGTTTGGTTGAGTTGGTTAGTTGCATTAGATTCCGGGTTAATTAAGGAAGTAAATCTTTCTTACCACATAGGAGGGTTTAATGAATTAGTTAATATCTCAATAGGTAAATTTCTAGGTCATTTCTTGCCTCTTATCACATAATAGGGTGTGAGTTATGTTATTTATCCTTGTTTTGCACGTCCATAGAGATAATGTATGTATGTGCTTTTTATGTAACCCTAAAATATAATCTCGGGAGTACACTTGCTTAATTTGACAGTTAATCAAATCACCGTCTTTGTTTTAGTTATTTGTTATTTGCATTCTTATTTTAGTTTAATAAATACAGAAAAACCAAAAATTTTTTCTTTAGAATTTCAATATAGTCCTTTCTCTGTGGGAACGAACTTGCTATACTATCACCTTCACGGGGGTTGTTTAGCATTATTTTTGAGTAGGGGTAAATAACAACCACGATCGCAATTTTACTACACATATTTGCTCCCATTATTTGCAAACTGAACATTTGCAAGATGGAATTTTTGTTCATCAAACTACATATACCCAGAAGGTATTAAACGATTTTATATAGATAAAGCACATCCATTGAATACTACAATGATCATTCGGTCACTTGATTTTATTAAGAATCCTTTTAGACCAAAAGAGGAAAATAAAGAGACTCTTGATCCTGAAGTACCATATCTCAGTGCTATTGGTGCACTAATGTATCTTGCTAATTGTACAGTACCAGATATATCATTTCTAGTGAATTTGTTAGCAAGATTTAGCTCTTTTCCAACAATACGACATTAGGTTGTAATTAAGCATATTCTTCGCTATCTCCGAGGAAGAATTGATCTAGGATTATTTTATCCATGTGATTCTCGACCAGAATTACTTGATTATGCTAATTCTGGGTATTTATCTGACCCGTATAAAGCAAGGTCACAAACTGGATATTTGTTTACATGTCGTGGTAAAGTTGTTTCATGTGCGATCCACAAAACAAACAATAACTGTTACTTCTTCATATCATGCTGAAATTATAGCAATTCATGAGGCCAATCGAGAATATGTCTAACTAAGATCGATGACTCAGTATATCCAAAAGAACTGTGGGATATCTCTAGAAGAATAAAATCCTCCCACTATATTATATTAAGACAATGCAGCTTGTACAGCTCAATTAAAAGTAGCATATATTAAAGAAGATAGGACGAAGCATGCATATTCACCAAAATCCTTCTTTACTCATGATTTGCAAAAGGATGGTGAAATTGATGTTCAATAGATTTGATCAAGTGATAATTTTGCAAATTTATTTACCAACGCATTGCCGACAACAACTTTTGATAAATTAGTAAGGAATATTAGAATGCGTTGGTTAAAGGATCTCAAATGATTTCCGAATTAGGGGGAGAAATTAATATACAAGAATAGTATACTCTTTTTCCTTCACTAGGATTTTTTCCCATTGAGTTTTTTCCTAGTAAGGTTTTAACGAGGTATATTCTTTGTGTAATGAATATTCAAGAGAGAGTGTTATAAAATATTGATTTGAATGTCCATTTATGACATTAGATAACAATTAAAGGCATTAGATGGAATTTGATATTATGAATTCAATTCACGAGCTACATATAGATTGTAACTATAAATAGACTATTAGTCTATGTATTTCTGTACACAACATATGAGAAGCATACTAAAGTTTATACGACAAGAAAAGTTGTATGAGTGAATGAAAGAATATATTTACCCACTATCTCTTATTTATTTCTCTTCAACATTTGCCTTAATTTCTTCTTGTTTTATATTACAATATAGAAGTTTAAATAGAACTTACTACAATATATATATTACTATTAGTTTTATAACAATATTGTTAATATTGAAGGAATTTTAAATTTTTTCCTATATTTAGACACATTAGATACAAACATGAATGGAAATATTTAGATATTGTGGTATAATATTAAAGGATATAATTTTTTTTAAAAAAAATCTTATTAAACTATAAACATAACAATTAAAAAATGTATAAAAAAGTACACAATATATAGAAGTAGACTATAAATTATTTAAAAAATATTACTTATAGTAGAATTGAAATTAGACAAAAAAATTGCAATAGCAATAAAAGAAATTAGAAATAGTAATAAAAGAAAACCGTATAATATTTTGCTATATTTGTTGGGTTGTCAGGTTATTGGGCTCCCAACCTATGTGAAAAAAGTTCAAAGCTAATGGGCTTGGTTAAGAGTTTATTAGGAAAGTAACATCATCCATTTATACCTAATTGAGGGGTTGAATTAATTCAGAGAAGAAGAGAATGAAGCGAAAAGGAAACAATCCTGCAGCTATTTGGGGCAGTTTTTTAGCAAATTTTTTATTTGCGCAGTCTTCATCAAATTGACGATTAGAGAAGCAAACGGTGTCCGATCATCCCAAAATTTTAACTGGAGATAGATGACATCCTATTATATATTCGTAACGATGGAGATTGGATTCTAACGGTTTTCATGTGAGTTATTAATTTTGTAAGATTGCTATAATTGCTTGGTGAAAGTTTTCACGAATTTGTCTTTTGATTTAAGATTTGGTTTCTTTTGTTAGATGTTTGAAACCATATCTTTATTGTGTAATTTTTGAAGTTTGTACTCTTCTCTTAGTTGATTTAGTGAAGTTTTGAGGTGGACTCTATAGTCCCGTGATTTTTCTCTTTCACCTAAAAGGAGTTTTTCACGTAAAATATCGTTGTGCATTGTGTTCTATTTTTTATTGCACTTTGTGGTTGATTCATCTACAATTGACTACTGATTTTAAATCTTATTTTGTGTTCCTACGATATTCTACTAAAGGGAAAGATTTTATTCCACATTATTGGTGTGTTGAATTTTTGTTGAATACCAATTTTTTGCCCAACATAGTTGTATCAGAGCTTTGATTGTGTTTGCTAGAATTATGAAAGTTAATAAAAGTAAGAGGATATCTTTGAATGGAATGAATTATCACAATTAGAAGGGTAAGATAAAAGACATGTTATTGGTAAAGAGTATGCACTTTCCTGTGTTTGCTAGTAAAAAGTCGGATTCCAAATCTGATGAGGAATGAAAATTTGACCATTAACAGGTGTGTGGTTTAATTAGGCAATGGGTTAAAGATAATGTTCGTAATCATATTGCTAACAAGGAGGATGCCAAATCATTGTGGGATCACCTTGAATAGTTGTATGCTTCCAAAATTGGGAACAATAAATTGTTTCTACTCAAGTAGATGATGCAGTCAAGCAACAAGGAAGATACACCTATTTATGACCATGTGAATGAGTTTCAAGGAATTTTGGATAAGTTGTTCCTATGTTAGAGTTACTTTTGATTATGGGATTCTTGGACTATAGTTATTGAACACTTTGCCTGACTCTTGGGAGACATTTAGAGTCTCACATTCTAATTTTGCTGCTGGTGGCATTATGTCTATGGATTATACAAAATGTGGAATTGTCAATGACGAGGTGAGAAGAAAAACTCAATGTTCATCTTCACATACTGAGGTTTTGGTCATAAAGCAAAGGGGGAGAAGAAAAATAAGGATCACAATAATAGAGGCAGAAGTAAGTCCAAATTAAAATCCAAGGATTTTGAGTGTTATCACCGTCACAACAAGGGTCACATCAAAAGGAATTGTTTCAAGTGGAAAAAATAGAATGGGAGCAATGGTAGTGAGTAAGAAAATGTCGATGATAGTAGTCTTGATCATGTTGCAGTTTCCACCTAAGAAGATCTTGTCATTATTTATGATGATGTTGATATGAATTTTGTTTCTTCATATGCTGACTGGGTAGTTAATCCGGTGCTGCACTTTATGTTACGCCTATGAAGGAACTTTTTTCTATCTATATTGTGGTTGATTTTGGTTCGCTACGAATGGGCAATATTGGGGTGTCAAAATTTGTTGGCATGGGTGATGGAAATTTGAAAACCGATAAAGGATGTACACTGTTGCTTAAGGATGTCAGACATGCTCCAAATGTCTGCTTGAATTTGATTTCTGTTGGGAGACTTGATGATGACGTTTTTTATAACGGTTTTTGTGATGGTAAATGGAAACTCAGCAAAAGCTCCATGATCATAGGTCAAGGTAAAAAGTTGAGATCAAATTTATATTTGTTGCAAGCTTCTATTTCTACTGGCACTGTAAATTTGGTGGAGAAAGATTTTGGGTTCGAGATTTAGCTCACCGGGATGAAACAGAGATGTGTTCACATCTGGTCCTTTTGGCCCATTCTTTATCTCTCAGCCAAAGTTCATGCTCTTCTTGAAGTGCTTGGCGGAGATCTCGTTCACATATAGTTTGCTCCCTTGCTTCTCGCTAAAACTGCTGACATCTTTCTCATTCAGTCAAATTAATTGTAGCATTATTTCCTATCATTGTTCTAATTTGATCATCGTTATCGGTTAGGAAATTCTACAATTTTGGGAAATTCAAATCAAACATTGGTGTTGAAGTTCCACCCTCTTAATGTTGGGGAATAGGACCTCTTCCATCAGATTGACTAGGAGGAGTTTGTTAAGGAGGAATCTCATTGTTCTCTCTACGGGGAGACTCACTTTCATCCTGATGATCAAAAGGATGATCTTGAACATGCTCTTTCCCCTGTCGCACATGCTGTAACCTAGTAGTAGACATGAGTATGTTTGTTTTGTTTGCATTTTCCATAGACGGCGCCACTTGATAAATCTCAAACTTTACGTTTGAGATTTAGAACACTTGATAAATCTCAAACTTTACGTTTGAGATTTCAAACTTTCTTCTGGTCGTCCTGAATAGAGCATAGAACACCTGCAGGAAAGACCCCAAGATTATCCCAGGGAAAACTCCAAAGCTTAAGTTAGTTAAGAACCTTAAGCAATTATGATATAAAATCGAGAATCAAAAGTATTGAATGAATCCCTCACCTAATGGTGAATAGAGGTATATATAGGATACATACCTGAGTTGGAGTTGAATTGTAACTCTTTCTATCATACCTTGTATAATGGTTTACCGAAATAGTAGAATTATACTTTTGGAACAAAGTGAATGCAAAATGGCAACAGGAACTGAATAGGAGTTGGGACTCCTATAAACTGGGAACTACTTGTATTCTAACTCTATTTCTGAGGTATTATATTTAGAATAGAATTTGACCCTCATCAATACTACTGCTAGAAGCATGAATATTTGGCCCCTTCACTGTTATGGGAGTTCGAATGAAAGAAGTTGTCAAGTGATAAGTCAGTTTTGTACTGACTTGATATTGTTGTTTTCGCTTGGTTTTTGTATGTTTTATTGCACTTTCTGTTTGAAAGGTGTAGGAATTATTGTGTTTGTGCAAGGAATGACGTGAACTTGGAATGATAGGAAAGGGGCTGAAAATGGCTTATATGAGATATTGAATGGATATGGCATTGTGTGTGAAGTGTCGTGATGAAGTTGTGTGTGAGTTTGGTGATGAGGTGAATTTATTCACCTTTATCTGTTGTTTACACTTGATTTATTGCTTGTATTTGTTCCGTTTGAGGCGTTTTAAGTGTTTGTTTGTAGGTTTGTTGTCCATGGCGTGTACTTGGAGAAGAAATCATGTGAAAGTTGAATTGGAGGCAAGAGTTGGGAAAAAGATGAAGAAAATCGTAAGAAGTGCAGAACAGTGGTGCACGTCGCGACGTGGGGACCCTCTCCCCGTCGCGACGTCCAGATTTCAACCAATTTTGAGATTTCATCAGTCGGCCACGTCGTGCGACGCGGGGACCCATTCCCCTTCGCGACGTCGGTGGGCGTCGCGACGTGCGACCGTGCACGTCACGATGCCGGGACGCGTCAGGGCTGCGATTTTTCGACTCAATTTTGGAAACTTGCGATTTTGGCCACTTTGAGTTTCCTTTTCCAATCCGACTTCCATAAAGGACTCATTCACGAATTTCTTTATAGAATCACTATAAATAGGCTAAGGTTTACAGTTTTTGGGGTTGTTGATTAATTTGAGAAGCAAGAAGCATGATTTCTTCTCTGTAATAGCTAGGGTTTCTTCTTTAGCTATTGCTCAAGGGGGAATTTGTTACTGTTTGGGGAACATCATTAACAATTGGATCAATTTATTTAAGAGTAAAGATTTCTACCGAGGATTTGGGATTCAAGGTTCTATCTTTCTTTTACATAATGAGTTCATTATTATACTTTAATTTTGCTATGATGATGTTTGATTTAGCCATGCTAGGCTAAATCTATTGTGCTCCCGAGATTATGAATAAGGGTTTTTGTAATTAATTTACATTCTAAGTCCTATTCTATGGTTTGTGCTAGATAAGTTTTGCTGTGTTCTTCGTAGTTATGCATGATTTAGGCCTGAATTATGTATGATGAATATTTGCTTAAAGAACAGTGAATTATTTAGAGACAACTCGCGTTAGTCTTGCCTCTCACCACATAGGGGGATTATAGTGGGTTGTTTAGAATCTATGGTGGGTTCTCAGTACATGTGTTAGATTGACTAAACTTAATTCTTGCCTCTTACCACATAGGAGGAATTAGGGGGGTTAGTTTAGCATTAGCGTGACTGGTTCCAGCGTTGCCTTTTACCACAAAGGAGCGGTTGAACTTGAGGGTTTGGTTGAGTTGGTAGTTGCAGTAGATTCTGGGTTAATTAATAAAGTAAACCTTGCCTCTTACCACATAGGAAGGTTTAACAAATTAGTTAACGTCTAAGTAGGTAAGTAGCTAAATCATTCATTGCCTCTTACCACATAGGAGGGCGTGAGTTATGTTATTTACTCTTGTTTTGCATGATCATAGATATGATGTATGTGTATGCCTTTTATGCAACCCTATAATATAATCTCGGGAGTACACTTGCTTAACCTGAAGTTCAACCCAATCACCATTTTCGTTTCTTGTTATTCCAATTGTTATTTTTAGTTTGATAATTATAAAAAAGCAAAAAGATTTTCTTTTGACCTTCAACACAGTCCTTTCCCTGAGAGAACGAACTCGCTTTACTATCACCTTCACGGGGGTTGTTAAGCATTATTTTTGAGAAGTGGTAAATAGCAACCACGTGCATATTTTATATCATATTTGCTCCCATCAAATTTTGGCGCCGTTGCCGGGGAAAGAAGTCGTGTTGAAGTTTAATTTTTATTCATTTTTATTTATTTTCCATATTCTTTCTAATTTTCCTTATTTTTCCTTGTATGCACAGGACAAGATCATCTGGACCCGCTGAACATTAGTACGATCCAGAACTTGCTAAGACTTTACGTGCTAAGAAGAAGCTAGATTGTGCGGCAATGGCTGGGTTAGAAAATCAAGGAGATCAGCGTAATGTGGTTGACCCTCCAAGGGAGCAACAAAGAGTTCCACCAGCCCAACCAGAAGTACCTCGTCGTCGATATGGTGATCATTATGAGCCTCGAATGGACAACTTGGATTCACCATTCACTAACACTGGAGAGCATTTTCAAATCCCACCAGCTTTCATTAATTTGGTTCAAAATGGCCAGATTTTTCATGGGATGAGTTCTGAAGATCCACATGCACATTTAATGACATTCCTTAAAGTGTGTAACACAAGTAATCTCCCACATATCCCCCATGATGTTTTGAAGAGAATGTTGTTCCCTTTCTCCCTTCAAGGAGCAGCTGAGAGATGATATGACTCTATTAATGGGGCGAGAATTGAAACTTTTGATGAGATTGCAAAGAGATTCATGACCAAATACTTCCCTCCTTCCCGAATGGACAAGATCAGAATGGATTTCATGGAGTTTCGTCAAGGTGATGGTGAGTCATTCACAGAAGCTTGGGATCGATTCCGGGAACTGTTCAATAAATGCCCAAACAGTGGGTTGGAGCCGGGACGAGAATTGAATTTCTGTTGCAATGGACTGAATGTGGATACTATACATTTAGTGAATCTTTCAGCTGGCGGAAACCTGCGAGATAAAACCCCAGAAGAGGTTGAAGAGATTTTTGATCATATAGTAAGCAATGAGCTGATGTTGCCTTCTGGGAGAAGCACCCATGGAATACGGCAGATTGGTATGTTGGAGTTGGATAAAACATCCAACTGGGAAGCACAGATGACAGCTATGCAGAACCAATTGGCTAGTATTCAAGACGCTGTGACAAACAAAACCACGCTAACTTGTGGTTTATGTCAAGGCGAACATCACATGGACCAGTGTCCTCAAGTCACTAGTGAACAAGTGCAGTATATCAACTATGATCAGAATAATAATTCGAATAAGTGGAAACCTTCTGGGGGGAATCAAGGGTACCAAGGGTATCAAGGAGGACAGAATCGCCGGCAATATACAGCAAGACCAACTTATCCACCTGGTTATGGAAACCAACAGAACACACAGAATGTTAAAGCCCAACCTTCAATGGAGGATGTTATTACAGTGTTGGGGGAAAAGATGGACAAGCTATTTGGAGAATGTCAAAATAGAACAGCCAATTTGGAGAAAACAGTGGAGCTTCAAGGAGGTATTTTAAGGGAGCACGACGCTATCCTTAAGAATGTAGAGGTTCAATTGGGACAACTGGCAAAACAAGTTCATAATAGGCCAGATGGAGCTTTACCCAGTGATACTCTTCCCAACCCCAAGGGAAGAGAGCATTGCAATGCTGTGACATTACGAAGTGGTAAGGAATTGCAATCTCCAGAAATTTCTGAAGAGGAGTCTCCGAAGAATGATCAGGAGGGGGTCGAGAATCAAGGTAAGAAGGTAAATGCTCCCAAGTAAGTAGAACACAAGGGAGAGAATCTTAGTAAGTGGCAAAAGAAAAAGCCCCCAAGTGGTTTCAATTTTCCTGATTGCGTCCCACCATTGCCTTTTCCTCAAAGGATGCAGCCATCTAAGAAGAAGATCTTGTTCAGCAACTTTGCTGAGATGATTAAGCAACTCCACGTGGACATACCTTTGATGGACTTGGTCAAGATATCACCTACCTGCACAAAATTCTTAAAGGATCTTATCTCTAATAAGGAGCAAATTTTGCAATGTGAGGAGGCAGTCCAATTGAATGAGGTTGGCAAATGTCTGAGGAAATCAAATCTTCCACCTAAGCTTAAAGATCCAGGAAGCTGCACCATCCCATGCAAGATTGGCTCGAGATATTTTGCCAAGGCATTATGCGATTTGGGAGCTGGCATTAAATTAATGCCTTATTCTATTGCTGTCAGTGTGGGCATCAGTGAGTTGATAAAACAAGTGGGGATAACTCTTCAGTTGGCTGATAGATCCATCATTACTCCTATGGGCATAATTGAGGATGTCTTGGTAGTTGTTGATAAGTTCACAATTCCAGTGGACTTTATTATCATAGACATGGAGGAAGATGAAGAGGTTCCTCTCATATTCGGCAGACCTTTCTTGGCTACTGGTGATGCTTTAATTGGTGTTCGCAACAAGACCATCACATTTCGTGTCAATGGCGAAGAGGTAACATTTAATGTGAATTAAGCTATGAAGCATCCTAGAGACATTAATGCTTGCTTTTTCGTGGATATTGTCGAATCTACAGTTATTACATTCAACCCCCTGAAAATATGTGGTGTTAATGATAATGAAGCTATGATGCATATTTTTAATTCTGATCAGTGTAACATTGATGAAATTATTGCATTAGATTTAGAAAAGATGGTGGAAAGTGTTTTCATAAATGCTTCTAGTGTTGCAATAACTGATGATGTCTGTGAGGAGCCCATTGCAATGAGGCCAGTTGCAATTCTTGATTGCAGGGAAAATAAACTGAAACCTTCAGTTGAAGAAGCCCCGAAGTTGGAGCTTAAACCACTCCCTTCCAATCTCAAGTATGCTTTCTTGGGAGATAACCACACTTTGCCAGTAGTGCTTTCCGCGACATTGGAACCATGGCAAGAAGAGAAGCTTCTTATCGTGCTGAGACAGAATCAAGGAGCAATTGGATGGACTATAGCTGATATTAAGGGAATTAGTCCGTCAATCTACATGCACAAGATCCTTCTAGAAGATGGTACAGTTCTAGTGCGTGATAGGCAACGCCGGTTGAACCCGGTAATGATGGATGTAGTGAAAAAGGAGGTGATCAAACTGTTGGACTTTGGGATGATTTATGCTATATCTGACGGTGAATGGGTAAGTCCGGTCCAGTGTGTACCAAAGAAGAGTGGAGTAACAGTGGTCAAGACTGAGAATGACGAGTTGTTAGCAACACGGATCGTTAATGCATGGCGGGTTTGTATGGATTATCGCAAGCTCAACAAGGCAACCCGCAAGGACCATTTTCCTCTACCATTCCTTGATCAAGTGTTGGATAGAATAACTGGGTATCTATTTTATTGCTTCTTGGATGGATACTCCGGATACAATCAGATCACCATTGACCCAAAGGATCAGGACAAGACAACCTTCACTTGCCCTTTTGGTACTTTTGCATTTAAGAGGATGCCTTTTGGGTTATGCAACGCACCCGCGACTTTCCAAAGGTGTATGATAGCCATCTTCCATGACATAGTGGAAGACATTATTGAGGTATTCATGGATGATTTCTCAGTTTTTGGACATTCATTCGATCAGTGCTTGGATAATCTGGCTAAGGTTCTTGCAAGATGTGAAGAGACAAATTTGGTTTTGAACTGGGATAAATGTCAATTTATGGTGCAAGAAGGAATTGTCCTAGGCCACAAGATTTCTTCTAAAGGTTTGGAGGTCGATAAGGCAAAATTGGATCTCATTGCCAAGTTACCTTATCCAATAAATGTCAAAGGAGTTAGAAGTTTCTTGGGCCACGCCGGGTTCTACCGCCGATTCATTAAGGATTTCTCGAAGATCACGAAGCCTTTATGCCATCTTCTAGAGAAGGATGCCCCATTTAAATTTGAAAATGATTGTAAGGCTGCTTTTGATTTTCTTAAGAGCCAATTGGTAGCAGCTCCGGTGATTCAATCACCAAATTGGGGTGCCCCCTTTGAGATTATGTGTGATGCAAGTGATTTTACTGTGGGGGCAGTTCTTGGTCAGAGGACAAACAGAATTTTCCACACTATTCATTATGCTAGCCGTCTACTTGATCCAGCTCAGTGTAATTACACTACAACGGAAAAGGAAATGTTGACGGTTGTTTTTGCGGTGGACAAATTCCGTTCTTATCTGTTGGGAGCCAAAGTGATTATTTACACAGATCATGCAGCAATTCGGTATTTAATGGCTAAGAATGATGCGAAACCGAGATTAATCAGATGGGTTCTACTGCTCAAAGAGTTTGATTTGGAAATCCGAGATAAGAAGGGTGCTGAGAATCATGTGGCCGATCATCTTTCTCGTCTGGAAAAGCCTGAGCATGTTGGGAAGATGACACATTAATGCTACAATTGTTTCACGGAGGTCTCTCCGGGATGAGCAGTTATTTCAGGTTGGAGTAAGCAGTACAGCTCCCTTGGTATGCTGACATTACAAATTATGGTTGTCTCACCAGAAAAGTTCCACCTAAGTTTGTCCACTCAACAAAAGGGAAAAACCTCAATCCATGATGCAAGGCTACTACTTCTGGTTGGATGAGCCTTATCTTTTCAAGGTATGCAAGTGATCAAGCCTGGATAAGAAGATGTGTTCCTGAGAACATAAAGCGGAATTCTCCGTTCATGCCCATGAATCTGCTTATGGAGGACATTTTGGAGGGCAAGGACAGCTTATAAAGTATTTCAATCGGGGTATTATTGGCCACGACTTTTCCATGACACTCAGGAATGGATCAAACACTGTAGATGAATGCCAAAGAACCGGAAATATTTCTAGAGGAATGAGATGCCACTAAACAACATTGATGGAGGTGGAAATTTTCGATGTTGGGGCATAGAATTCATGGGACCATTCCCAAAATCTTATGGTAACTAATCATTCTTGTGCTGTGGACTATTTTCTAAATGGTTGAGGCTATTGCATTACCGACTAATGATGCGAAGAGTGTTGTGGGTTTATTAAGAAGTATATTTTCACACGTTATGGAACCCCCAGGCCATCATCAGTGATGGAGGCTCTCATTTTTGCAACAAGGTTTTTCAAGCATTATTGGCCAAATATAGAGTCCGGCACAAAGTGGCGACACCCTTCTAGTCCATCCTCAGACAAGTGGTCAAGTGGACGGTATCAAATAGGGAGATAAGAGAATCTTGGAGAAAGTTGTGAGACCTTCCCGCAAGGATTGGGCAATGAAATTGGATGATTCTCTATAGGCTCTATCGGAGCTTTCAAAACCCCTATTGGTACATCTCCATTATCGCATGGTTATGGTAAGGGCTTGTCATTTACCTATTGAGCTTGAGTACAAGACTTTCTGGGCCTTAAAGGAGTTGAAAATGGATTATGGAAAGGCAGCTGAGCAAAGGTTACTGGAATTCAATGATTTGGGATGAGTTTTCGATTTGATGCATACCATAGTGCATCTCTCTATAAAGAGAGAACTAAGAAATGGCATGATAAACGCATCTTACATAAGACGTTTGAGCCGGGGCAGCTGGTTTTACTCTATAACTCTAAGTTACGACTTTTCCCAGGAAAACTCAAGTCAAGATGGTATGGTCCATATAGAGTGAAGACAGTGTTTTCGTATGGTACAATTGAGCTACTGAATGAGCGGGAGGGAAATTCTTTTATCGTCAATGGCCATAGACTGAAGATCTATTTCTCTCAAGGCGAAAAGATCATCCGAGATATTGAAAATGTGACTCTTGATGAGTCACCAAGGGAAGAATGAGCAACAGGAGTCGAGCTATCGACGATAAAAAAAGCGCTTCTTGGGAGGCAACCCAAGTTTATTTTTATGTTTTTCTTTTAATTGCATTTATTTTGCTGTTTCTAGTTAGCTTTTAGGTTAAACTTCCATTAACTAATAGTGTCTTTTATGCAAATTTGTGTTTTGTAGATTGGAGAAGAGAATGAGGGAGATCTTGCGGCTGGAAGTTGTAAAAACGTGGAGACAGACGCCCACGTCGCGATGTGCACGGGTCTGCACGTCGCGACGTCTAGATTTGGCAAAGGAAAAAATTGATCAGACACTACGTCGCGACGTGCACAGTCGCACGTCGCTACGTCCAGGTTTACGAAAGGAAAAATTTTTTAGACACCCACGTCGCGACGTCCAGGGCCTCCCACGTCGCGACGTCGGGAAATTTCACGGTTAAATCAGGAACATGTCATTGTTCTTCACACACACACGCAAAAAAAAGAAAAACCCTAAAATTCTTTCTACTCCATTTTTTTTCTTTCTCGTTTTTTCTGTTAATTAGCTCCATCGTAGTGTCATAGTTAAATTTAGATCACTTTAACAACACACCCACATACATTCACCGATTGAAACAAGGAAAATTGGCCAAATTTTGAAAATTTTCACAAAACCCAAAACCTTCCAAATCCGGATTTCAAGTGGAATTCGTGAAAGTGTGGTGCTTCCATTGCGTTCGAAGACACATTTGGAAGGTGTAGGGGGTTTCAAATCATCACATTACACAAGTATTGTTGAATTTCGATTTTGTCTTCAAGAGGTATTTCGAATTTTTTGCTCTTAATGTTGTTATAATCTTGTGTTTAATTGTGTTCTATGCATTCTATATCATCTATTTGGTGCACTGTGATGATGAATAGCTTCAATGTTGGATTGGGTTGAATTTTTGGATGTTTTAGCGTGTTTTGTCATAGGTTGCACAATTTGGAATTCCTTTGATTCGTGTTACGACATACGTGTTGTTATTCAATTACATTGGTGAATTCGATGATGTTGTTAATTGTTGTGATTGTTGTTGGGTGATTGTAATTGCGAATTGGTGTTACATGGGATTAAAATAGAGGTGCATGCTAGGTGTTTGTTTAAATGCTTCAATGCTTCATACCTTGAATTAAAAACACCTTTGCATGCTTAGAATGTCATGCATCTTACCTATTCGTTACAATGCTTGATTAGCTTCTCGTGGAGTTAACACCAAGTCTTGATTGTTTTAAGGTTATACAAAAAATGTGATCTTGTTCTTAGTCATATTGTGGAGTTTGTTTTGATTGTTGTTATGTGTTATGTGTTAAATTGTTATGTTTCACTCGTAGTTGCGTTTATGTTTGTTCTAGTGTGACCTGGTTTATGCATTACATGTTTCGGCTTGTGGATTTTGTTTGCATCAAGTGTGGGGGCATTTTATTCACTGTTGGTGATGTTTACATGTTATGATATTCATAGTCACATTGTTTGGCCGATGGTTTTTCTGGTTTGTTCTCATTGTAATACAATTGGTAGGAATGGCACCTAAGCGACCACGCCGCAATGTTGAGGTCCCACCAATACCACAACATGCCCCACAGCCGCAGCCGAACCCCGCCGGCTTTGATGACTTCCGATTTATGTGCTTAGAGGTGGAGACATTCCATAATGAGAAGCTGGCACTTAAAGCCATGGTGGAGGAGCGTGGTATAGCAATCGCCGCTACGCCTATTAGAACTCAGATCCGGCAACGTCGTTGGCAAACACTCTGCCAACAACCAGGCGGCGGGAATGCTACCTTGGTGCGTGAATTTTATGCAAATTATCCTTTTGCCCGGCAAGGAGTTCTGCGGTTGCGTGGAGTTGATGTTCCTATCGGTCGTACTCGCTTCAATGAGTACTATGGCCTGCATGACATTATTGACAGTGGTTATCGAGGATTGGCAGGAGGTGGGTTTCAGTTGTCCATTCCACAGATCTACTCTCGTATCACTGGCAAGCCTCTTGCCTCCGTCCGGCTGCACTTCAAAATTGCGGAGTTGAAGATAGCCAAGATGACCAAGATCACCATGGCATTATTTCATAATTGGGAAGCATATCCCCAGTACCCATAACGCCTCCTGTGATAATGACAAGGCTGTGCTAAATTATGCCATTCAGACGGGCCTCACCATCGATGTTGGTGAGATCATGCATATCGGGATCGAAAAGGCCCGTCGATTTAAGCGCACCGGCTTGTATTATCCCTCAGCTATCACGGCCATCTGTTATGCGGCAGGGGTGCCTGCCTTAGGTACTGACGAGCTTTGTGGAGTAAAGGAAGTCATCACGACTTCTATGTTTAATGCTTATAACATCAGTTCGTATGAGCAAGAAGGATACGTGCCAGACCTTTTGTCAGAGCAACAGCATGAGCAAGGGCAGGGTTCAGAGCCCGAGGATGAGGAGCCGATTCCATCAACCATCGCCACCACATCGCCGCCTTTTGACTTTTGCGGGAGTCCATACTAGGTTGGATAAGCTGGAGGGGCTTATGGCCCAACAGACGACGCACTTCGATGAGCGGTTTGATCAGCTGGAGATGGGTTTTGCGATATTGTCGAGTCAGATGACCACCGTTTCCGAGCTTCTCCAGCATATGAATCGTCAGTGGCAGATATCTCGTGGTGAAGGATCCAGTTCGCAGCCTCCTCCACGCGCTGATATGCATCAGACTTAGGTCGTGTTTCTCCTTTCCCACATTGAGGACAATGTGACATTTAAGTGTGGGGGGGAGTTATTTGTGGTCCTGTTTTCTTGTTTTCTTGTTTTTATGTCTGTTTTGTCTGTTTTATTTGTGTTTTTATGTTGTTTTGTTTAGGATGTTATAAGATTATTGTTTTGTTATCTCTGTTGTTAATTTGCACATTATTAAGATATTTAGGTTAATAGAATTAGGGTTTACTTTTAGATCCTTTAAATGTCCCATTCATATTAAGTTAATCCCTTGTGTAAATCTTGCCTAGAAAAAAAGAAAACAGAAGAAGTGATTCTGGAATGATAATCCATGGTTCTTATATGTTTTTTGTGTTGTTTTTGTTTTGTGTCCAATTTTTAAAAAATTTTGATCTTGTTGTAATAGGTGTCATGTTGCCAATGATGAGATCTTATCAAAAGATTCGATGTGGGGTAGGAAAATAATATGCTATCTAGAGGAAGTCGGGTCTTTGATAGAAATTTTAGCATTTTGAGTTGACCATACTCATGCACTTAGGGGAACTACTGAGGGGATTGATGAGTTTGTGAACATTAAGTGGTTGGAGTGTCTTTAACACTTTGTTTAGTTGAAACTCCTAAAACTCGCTTATAACTGTGCTCTTTAATGAATGTGCTTGCATAATTGTTTGCACTTAATGCTTTTGCATTATTAAGCTGTTAAGCTCATACTATCATCCCTCTATGAGATTGCTTTTAATAATAACCCTAAGAGAACTCATATGGATGGTAACGGAGATTATAAGACATAAGACTCTGGCTTCATATTGTCACTCCTCTGCGAGAATGCTCTTAAACGAAAAGTTAATGGAGAACTTGCATGACTGGGGAATGGGTCTAAAACCCGAAGGAGAGACAGTACTCCAGGTGGATGTCACGGGAATTCCATTGAATATCCTAATTAAGTGTGACAGTCTGGGGGAACGAGTGATATATACAAACCTAAGGGTTTGCTGAGTGAATTCTCATTAATATGAGCTGAATAATGAAACTTTAATATGATTAGTGAGAAAGAGTTGAGACAAAGACTTAGTTGTTGGAGCTTGGCTTATGGCGTGGTTGCGGATGATTTATGAACTAAGGTGGGACCTATCGCACACACACACATGGTTGGCTCAACGTGTCTAAATGAGTATGTCAATGTACTTTGATAACTTTTGGGGACTCATATTATGTGTACTTGACATTTGAATACTTGCGATTATGAGGATAATATCTGGCACTTGTTCTTAGATCGGATTGATGAATTGGATGCGTTTGTTGTTATGTGTTAGTTCAGTTTTTGTTTTAGTATTGTCGTGTTTGGCTTAGTTTGTTCGGAGACGAACAAGGGTTAAGTGTGGGGGAATTTGATGAGGTGAATTTATTCACCTTTTATCTGTTGTTTACACTTGATTTATTGCTTGTATTTTGTTCCGTTTGAGGCGTTTTAAGTGTTTGTTTGTAGGTTTGTTGTCCATGGCGTGTACTTGGAGAAGAATCATGTGAAAGTTGAATTGGAGGCAAGAGTTGGGAAAAAGATGAAGAAAATCGTAAGAAGTGCAGAACAGTGGCGCACGTCGCGGACGTGGGGACCCTCTCCCCGTCGCGACGTCCAGATTTCAACCAATTTTGAGATTTCATCAGACCGGCCATGTTCGCGACGTCGGTGGGGCGTTCCGCGACGTGTCAGGGCTGCGATATTTCGACTCAATTTTGGAAACTTGCGATTTGGCCACTTTGAGTTTCCTTTTCCAATCCGACTTCCATAAAGGACTCATTGACGAATTTCTTTATAGAATCACTACAAATAGGCTAAGGTTTATAGTTTTTAGGATTGTTGATTAATTTGAGAAGCAAGAAGCAAGATTTCTTCTCTGTAATAGCTAGGGTTTCTTCTTCAGCTATTGCTCAAGGGGGAATTTGTTACTGTTTGGGGAACATGATTAACAATTGGAATCAATTTATTTAAGAGTAAAGATTTCTACCGAGGATCTGGGATTCAAGGTTCTATCTTTCTTTTACATAATGAGTTCATTATTATGCTTTAATTTTGCTATGATGATGTTTGATTTAGCCATGCTAGGCTAAATCTATTGTGCTCCCGAGATTATGAATAAGGGTTTTTGTGCTTAATTTACATTCTAAGTCCTATTCTATGGTCTGTGCTAGATAAGTTTTGCTGTGTTCTTCGTAGTTATGCATGATTTAGGCCTGAATTATGTATGATGAATATTTGCTTAAAGAACAGTGAATTATTTAGAGACAACTCGCGTTAGTCTTGCCTCTCACCACATAGGGGGATTATAGTGGGTTGTTTAGAATCTATGGTGGGTTCGCAGTACATGTGTTAGATTGACTAAACTTAATTCTTGCCTCTTACCACATAGGAGGAATTAGGGGGGTTAGTTTAGTATTAGCGTGACTGGTTCCAGCGTTGCCTTTTACCACAAAGGAGCGATTGAACTTGAGGGTTTGGTTGAGTTGGTAGTTGCAGTAGATTCTGGGTTAATTAATAAAGTAAACCTTGCCTCATACCACATAGGAAGGTATAACAAATTAGTTAATGTCTAAGTAGGTAAGTAGCTAAATCATTCCTTGCCTTTTACCACATAGGAAGGCGTGAGTTATGTTATTTACTCTTTTTTTGCATGATCATAGATAGGATGTATGTGTATGCCTTTTATGCAACCCTATAATATAATCTCGGGAGTACACTTGCTTAACCTGAAGTTCAACCCAATCACCATTTTCGTTTCTTGTTATTCCAATTGTTATTTTTAGTTTGATAATTATAAAAACGCAAAAAGATTTTCTTTTGACCTTCAATACAGTCCTTTCCCTGAGAGAACGAACTCGCTTTACTATCACCTTCACGGGGGTTGTTAAGCATTATTTTTGAGAAGGGGTAAATAGCAACCACGTGCATATTTTATATCATATTTGCTCCCATCATTTGGTTAAAAAGAGTCCAATGTGTGTGTATAAAATTTGTATGGTGCACACACACCTCACATAGGTCGCCTCAACACTTGAGTGCATGTTTGCTAGTTTGTTGCACACACCACCACACTTGCATGCACATAATCGCACACACCATGTATGCATTGTTGCACATCATTCGGCCACATCGCACAGCCACACACGCCTTCTAGCGGCAGTCTCTCGCACAGCCGTGCGCGCATATGCACTGCAACCTTGCACAACACATAGGCACTTGACAACAAGATTTGTGCACACACATGTGCACCTCACAACACTCATGCATAACTTAGAGCACAACACAGCACACACTTCATAGCACACTCATGCATTCACTAGGGCATTACAAAGCACACTTAATGCATTACACAGCTCATCCCTGACATCATTCTTAGTACTCACTTTGTGCATTTTTTGCTCATGTTCATTCGTTAGCATATTACACTTAAAACATTTACATACATCACTCCTGGAAATCTTTCAACACATCACGCATCGCGAGCCCTACATAAAAATGGCTTGCAAGGCATCGCAAGCTTACTTAAAAATAACTTGCGAGGCGTCGCAAACTTACATAAAAATGGCTTGCGACGAATCACAAGCTTCGTGAAAAAACAGACTGCGAGGAGTCGCAAGCTTTGGTGAAAAAATGGCTTGCGACGCGTCGCAGTTGAACTCCAAGAATTTCGTCTGAAAATTTGGCTAAGTATCGAATTCGCTTCCTATGTAGATGTTGATGAAGACGTGATCACGGAGGGCTTGAAGACGGGGGAAAGCTTGATGGAGGCGTGAGAGTTAGAGACGAAAAAGGCGCAACTAGATTTCTTGCACAAGTTTATGTTAACAGTTTAGTGTGTGTAGTGGCATTTACTGTAAATTAGTGTTCATTTTACGTTTTGTAACCTCTATAAATAGAGGATTTAGTCATAGATTTTAGAGGATCGATCATTCTAGACTCTTAACAGACTTTTGAATTTTGAGTGGGAACACTTTCTCTCTCTCAACATTCTCTCAATAGTTTTTCCCTCTTTACAAATTGTACTCCGATTGTGTTTTCGATCGTGATTTTGGACTGGAAATTACTTTCTTATTCTCAATTGACGAAGGAATTGACAAATCTCTGGACTTTAATCGGTAAAATCCTCCAATTAAATGGAAATGAGTTTGTTAATGTTACAATTTGATGAAATTGAGATGAAGAAGGAGTTTTCTGGCTAATCGTGTGATGACCTAGGGTTCCAATGGACGAATGTACAAACTAGATGCTTTTATTCGGTGCAGAAACATAATCCTTAAAGGAATGATTCATATCTTTCTTTGTTTGAGAATGTTTGTTAAGTTTCATGTGTTCACTCTGGAATTTATAAATTGAACTTGAACTTCGGCCGTCATACTGAGTATGAGTTTAATGCATATTTTCTTGTTGTGAATTCTGTGGAATGAGAACATGAATCGAGTCTTCTTCACTCGTTTCGCACGCTTGTTTTCTAGAATGCGGTCGCCATGCCGGTCATAGATTATGAGATCACTAGGTTGGAGTGAAAAAGAAGTCCTTTGTTGTTAATGAGCTCATTAGACCTCAGATTCAGGCCTCGCCATGGGAAGCTTTTGAGAGTCGAGTGTTAAACTTGTTAAGAATAGGGGATTGGGATGTTGCGGGATGAAATCACCATCCTTAGGCCTCGCCATGGGATAGGAAGGTATCAAGAGGATTAAGATATAGTGTGGTCGACATGCCAGTTGTGGCTTAAGACTCTAGGCAACGAAGTTTCCCTCTTGTTTAGCATGTATGTTTAACTGTACCGTGTGAGCGATCTAAATGTGTATTCATCTAGCTACGGAACTCTAGGGCATCAACTTTTCTATTATTGCATTTAGACTTTATTTCGTGTGTGTATTTCTTGTGTTTCGAGCTCTGGTTATCTTAGTTCTTATTATTGCAATCCTATTTTTGTTACAATTAGCAGATCAAACACTTGAAACTCTTGAACCATCCCCTTCGCTGTGGATACGATCCCTATCACCACTACTACACTAGTTATAGGGTTAAATTGCAAGGTACACGCTAAGCCTGTCAATTTTTGACGCCACTGCCGGGGAAGGCACGGTTTCTTGACTTTATTGTGTTGTTCTGTTTTCATTTAATTGTTGTTTGGTCTGTTTGTTGACTCCTGTCTTCATATTACATCCTTGCGATTCTATAGTTGTATTCTTCTACTACAAGGTGCAATCTATTCTTGAAGTTCTTGTGTTGATTGTTTTGTTCTGTTTCTTTAGTTTACATTTACAACCTTTGTTACTACGGTGTTGCTTGTGTTTTGTTATCACTTGTGGTTGTGTTGTATGCCCAGGCTTCGATCTGAAGAACTAGAATTTCCACTATATCTTGAACTACCAAAAACCTTGAGAAGCCGACAGAAAGAAAAGAGAATGGCCAACCAAGGAGCACGAGCACCACAGTTTGGAGACCATTATGCCATCAATTTTGAGAGTGGTTTCGATCAACAAGATATCGATGTTGATAGTTATCATATACCAACTCAAATTGTCTCCATGATTACTCAAGGGCAGTTCTTTCAGGGCCTTGACAATGAAGACCCCAATGATCACCTCGATTGGTTCTTAGGCCTCTGTAGTACTTTTAAGCTTCAGAGGGTGGATCGGAGTGAAGTGCATAGGATTCTTTTCCCTTTATCACTGAGGGGTAAAGCAAAACATTGGTTCAAATCCATTGGGGGTACAAATGGTGTGACAACTTTTGATGAATTGCAAAAGAAATTTTTGGCCAAGTACTCTCCTCCTGCTAAATTGGAGAAAAGAAGAATGGAGATTATGAACTTTCAACAACATGATGGCGAGTCATTCAAAGAAGCATGGGAGCATTTTAATGATTTAATCCGTCAATGTCCTAACCATCACCTTGGGGAAATCAGGGAGTTGAACACATTTTTCAAATGCCTCACCGCTGAGTCTTCCATGATGGTGAAAGCTTGTGCCAACAGTGCATTGAAAGATAAGAGTGTACCAGAGGTTAGAGAGTTGTTTAACCAAACTGCTGAAGATGAATATCTTTTCCCTGAGACAAGGAAACCCCAAGGCAGGAAGCAGAGAAGAGTGTTAGACCTGGATTAAGAAACTTCTTTGAGTGCCAAGTTTGAAGCCTTGGCTAAACAAGTGCAAACTCTAAAAGCTACACAAGCTAAATCTCCTGTGTTATCATGTGGGTTATGTAAAGTGAACACCACACAGATGAGTGTGCCATTACAACTGAGTCTCTACAGTACATGAATAACTATAATAAGCCACAATATCCTAACAACTACTCTGGAGGCAATAATAGACAGTATGGTAGTGGAGGCCAAAATAGTTGGGGAAATCAAACTCAGACTCAAGGAGGAGGCCGGTACTATAGAAATGAGCAAAGAAGATCTACACAACCACTCCCAGGCTTTGACCATCAACCGAATTCCTCAGAGCAAAGGAAGCCATTAGTAGAAGATATGTTCCATAAACTTATGGAGAAGATGGACAAGAATGAACAAAGGTTTGGGGATTAGAAACTACAACGAGACATCATGAGGCTACCTTAAAGAATATTGAGATCCAATTGGGTCAACTGCCCAATGCTGTGCATCACAGACCTAGTGGTTCATTTCCAAGTGACACCATTCTAAATCCAAAAGGGAAGAAAGCATGTAATGCAATTACACTGAGAAGTGGAAAAGAAGTGCATACGATCCCTAAGCCAAGAGAAGAAGCTTGTGAAAATCAGGAAGAAGTGGTAGTTGAACCTGAACAAGATTGTGCCAATGAGGACATGGCACCAGAAAAAGAGGATGTGTAAGATAATGGAGCAAAAGAAGTGATGAAAAAGATTAGAGGACCTCCAAGTCCTTACAACTTCCCTGAGTATGCTCCAAAGCCTCTATTCCCTGAGAGAGTGAGACCGAAGCCGAAGAGAGGACCACAATTTGATAGATTCTTAAACGTAGTTAAACAAGTTAATGTAAGATTACCATTGTTGGACTTGGTGGGTGCAGTGCCTAAATATGCAAAATTCCTCAAAGATTTTATCTCAAACAAAGAACAAATTTTGAAGTGTGAAGTGCCTTTGACACTCACAGAATACAGCTGGGGCTTGGGTTGGGCACAATTTGCCACCAAAGTTGAAAGATCCTAGTAGTTGCACTATACCCTGCAAGATTGGCACAAGGTACTTTGAGAAAGCTTTATGTGATTTGGGTGCTGGTATCAACCTCATGCCTCTCTCTATTGCCATCAATGTAGGACTAAAGGGAAGAATTCGTCCAGTAGCTGTGACTCTCCAACTAGTAGATAGATCTTTGGTAAAGCCTAATAGAATGGTCGAAGATGTCTTGGTGGGGCATAGATAAATTTACAATCCAGGTTGATTTTATTGTACTTGATATGGAGGAGGATTCAAAAGTACCCCTTATCTTTGGTCGACCTTTCTTGGCAACAGGTGATGCTTTGATTGGGGTAAGGAATAAGATAGTAGCTTTTCGCATAAATAATGAAAAAGTCATTTTTTATGTTAACTATGCCATGAAACATCCTATGAATGTTCAATCCTGTTTTGCCATTAATGTTGTAGCATGTTCTACTTTGCATGAAATGATTGAGAATGTTAAGCATGACTTTTCTTTTGTTGATGAGATGAATGTGTATGAAGAAGTAGAGGAGTTTGAGTTAGATGCTGAAGATAGAAAAATTGTGTCTGAAGTTGAGAATATTATTGAATGTTGTGTGTTAGATGAGTCTATACTTGAAATTCAAACTGAGGTTATTGAAGTAGGAAATGAATGTATGATGAAAGAATTGTTAGAATAAGCATGTGTGAAAGAGTTGAAAGATAAAAAATGTCATGTTGAATCGAATGATGTTTTGAATCCCATTGCGGTGAGGAATGAACAAATATTGTGTAGGAATGACAAGCTCATACCTTCCACTATGGTTCCTCCAAAACTTGAGCTTAAGCGTTTGCCTCATACTTGAAGTATGCGTTTTTGGGAGATAATGAGACACTCCCAGTAGTGATCTCGTCCAAGCTTAAAGGATGGAAAGAGGAAAAGCTGTTGGGAGTTTGAAGGCTATACAAACAAGCAATTGGATGGACTATCGCAGACATAAAAGGAATATGTCCTAGCATTTGCATGCACAAGATCTTATTGGAGGAAAATTCTATTCCAGTACGTGATAGACAAAGGAGGCTAAATCCTTAGATGATGGAAGTGGTTAAGAAGGAAGTCATCAAATTGTTGGATTTTGGTATGATATTTCCCATCTCTGATAGTGAATGGGTAAGCCCTGTTCAATGTGTCCCAAAGAAAGGTGGAGTTATAGTTGTGAAGAATGATACAAACGAGTTTTTGGCAGCAAGAATAATCAGTGCATGAGAGTGTGTATGGATTATAGGAAGCTCAACAAAGCAACTAGGAATGATCACTTCCCACTCCCATTCTTGGAGCAACTTTTGGATCGAATTGCGGGCTTTCTCTTCTACTATTTTCTGGATGGGTATTCAGGCTATAATCAAATCGCAATTGATCCTAATGACCAAGAGAAGACTACCTTTACTTGTCCCTTTGGTACTTTCGCTTACAAGCGTATGCCCTTTGGCTTGTGCAATGCTTCTGCAACTTTTCAGTATTGTATGATGGCTATATTTCATGACATGGTTGAGTCGATCATAGAAATCTTTATGGATGATTTTTAAGTGTTTGGAATGACATTTGATGGTTGTTTGGACAACTTAGCCAAGGTCTTGAAAAGGTGCAAAGAGACAAATTTAGTGCTTAACTGGGAGAAGTGCCAATTCATGGTACAAGAAGGTATCGTGCTTGGTCATAAGATCTCTAGTAAGGGAATTGAAGTTGACAGGCCAAGATCGATGTGATTGCCAAGCTTCCTCCACCTATAAATGTGAAGGGAATCAGGAGTTTTCTCGGACATGCTGGATTCTATAGAAGATTTATCAAGGATTTTTCTAAGATAGCCAGCCCATTATACAGTTTATTGGAAAAAGATGTCAAATTCGAGTTTGGGTCAGAATGTTTTGAAGCCTTTGAACTTTTGAAATCAAAGCTTGTGCAAGCACTAGTCATAGTTACTTCACAATGGGGTGAACAGTTTGAAATAATGTGCGATGCTAGTGACTATGCACTAGGTTCAGTTTTGGTGCAAAGAAGAGAAAAGGTGTTTCATGCAATATTCTATGCCAGTAAGCTGTTAAATGAGGCACAAATGAACTACACGTCCACTGAAAAGGAAATTTTGACTGTGGTTTTTTCTTTTGACAGATTCTATGCTTACTTGTTGGGATCCAAAGTCATAGTGCATACAGATCACGCAGCATTGAAGTATCTTTTAGCCAAAAAGGAAGCAAAACCACGACTCATCCAATGGGTACTTCTACTTCAGGAGTTTGATGTTAAGATAAAAGTTCGTAAAGGCTCCGAGAATGTGGTTACTGACCATTTGTCAAGATTGGAGTATCAAGAGCAAGAAAATTCTAAGTTGTTGATAAGAGACCAATTCCCTGATGAGCAAGTGTTCAAAATGGAAAAAGGAGACTTGCCATGGTATGCAGCGATGGAAAATTTTGTGGTTGCAGGGCAAGTACCTTCTTATTATTCACATGAGCAGAAGAAGAAGTTGAAGAGTGATGCCAAGCACTACTTTTGGAATAACAATGTATTGTACAAGGTGTGTAGTGATCAAATTATAAGGAAGTGTGTCAAAGAGGAGGAGAAAGATGCTATTCTGGAGGCCCGTCATGAAGGGCCTTGTGGAGGGCATTTTAGCTCTACCAGAACAGGATTCAAAGTGTTACAATGTGGTTTCTATTGGCCTCACATATTCATGGATGCAAGGATTTGGGTAGAAAAATGTGATAGGTGCCAAAGGACTGGGAATATTTCTTCACGAAACGAGATGCCCTTGAATAATATTCTTGAAGTGGAGTTATTCGACGTTTGGAGTATCGATTTTATGGGTCCTTTCCCGAAGTCGTGTGGCATGCAATACATTCTTGTAGCAGTGGACTATGTGTCAAAGTGGATTGAGGCTATTGCATTGCCGCACAATGATGCTAAGAGTGTTACAGTATTTCTCAAAAGACACATCTTTAATAGATTTGGAGCCCCTCGTGCAATCATCAGTGATGGATAATCACACTTCTGTAATAAGATTTTTGAATCTCTTTTGGCCAAGTATGGGGTGAAACACAAGGTTTCTACCGCATATCATCCCCAGACAAGTGGTCAAGTTGAAGTATCAAATCGGGAGATTAAGAGGGTTTTGGAGAAAGTTGTTAATCCGGGAAGAAAGGACTGGGCATCAAAGTTAGACGAGGGTCTGTGGGCATACAGGACAGCATACAAGACACCAATCGGGGCTTCTCCTTTTAGACTTGTGTTCGGGAAAGAGTGTCAGCTCCCAGTTTGGAACATAAGGCATATTGGGCAATCCAGAAGCTTAACATGGACTTAAATAGGGCTCAATCAAAAAGGATGCTAGAGTTGAATGAGTTAGATGAGTTTAGATTCAATGCATATGTGAGTTCTAAGCTTTATAAAGAGAGGACTAAGAAGCTACATGATGCAAAGATTCATACTAAAAGCTTTGCGCCTGGACAGAGGGTGTTGTTGTATAACTCTCTGTTAAGACTATTTTCTGGCAAATTAAAGTCACGATGGACTGGACCTTTTAAAGTTGTCAATGTATTGCCATATGGTGTTGTGGAGATCCAGAATGAAAAGAATGGGAATTAATGACAAGTGAATGGTCACAGACTTAAGCCATGTTTGATAAGTCCAGAGAAGGGTATCGCAGAGTTGACACAAACTCCACACGAGTTTTTCTTGGATGATCTTTTACCTTCGCATTGATACAAGGCATGGTCGGGCTGTCGACCTAAAAACAAGCGCTACTAGGAGGCAACCTAGGGTCCTTCTTTTTATTTTCAATTTCATTTCAATTTTAGTTATCTTCGTTTGTGTTAAGTGTAGTTTGAATTTCATTCTATTGATTACTTGAGAAAGTAAATTCTTTATGCTTTTAGGTGCGCAACCAAAGAGGCGAGGGTGTCCAAATATGCATACGCACGGGGTGACATATTTGGGGATGAAAGTTGGACCACTGATGCACAACACACTGGTAGAAGGGGGTACGCTCAATTTGGAATTTAGTACAATCAAGAGGAGGGAGACATCATTTCGAGCAAGGGTAAGCCATTGGTGAGAGTTACACAAATGAATTGATGATACTAAAATCTACCCCCTCTGAGCTTGATTAAATTTCTTCTAAAGAGCTGGAACATATTAAAAGCTATTTGGAGTAGTGTAGCGGATAGGCTTTGAAGTAAACATGAAATGACTTAAGGCTGCCGTGTTGTTTTGTCTTGTTTATCATATGAAGGTAGTGTGTCGTGTAGCAAGGGTGAAGATAGGATATTTCATGCAATTGTATAGGGTAGGGTCCCACATTTGACGGATGTTATTGTTTTCTTTTGTTTGGTTGGTGATGGTATTGAATATGCTTGACCGAATAAGTGTTAGAGTCTATGTTTGGTCTATAAATGCTCACTTACTTGACATTTCCATTCACATGCAAGTTGAATACTTCAGCTCGGTAGTGGCTCAAAGAAATTCATCTTCATCTTCAATTTTTACTTTCTTCAAGGTCTTCATTTATCGTCTCCACCAAGGTATGTCTCGCATCTTTTTTTTCTCTTTACCTCAGTTGGTTGGATTTCATGCTTGCAACAAAGAAGTGTTGGTAAATATATGAGTGTGTTCGAAATTTGGTTGAAAGATGTTCAAGGAATTATGTGTGAATGGCATGAGGCTTTATTTGATTTTTACAAGGATTAGACATATGCTAAGTGTGGGGGATGATAAAAATCTTTGTTCCAGCTTTGCCATATTTTTGTAATTTGCACGTAACTTGAGCATATGATCTTCAAAATGCTTGATTCCAGTTGGACAATTTTGATAAAAGGATAGGCTACAATATTTATGTTTGACATTTCGCTAATTTTGACTGGATCATAGAGTAATTTGGACAAGAATGTATCATTGATGATGAGTAGCTAGTGTGATGAGTATTGATATTTCCAGTTTGACACCTCTCAGTAGTCTTGCCATAATTTGCTCATTTGTACTCCGAATTGGGTGATTCGAGTTCCTGAATTTAGCTAGGATCTTGCTCTACAACTTTGACTTATTAAGTTTTGACTAATTTTCCATGCTTCGAATGTGATTTTCTCAGTCTTGTTAATGATGTGAAGCTAAAATTCAGTTTTGAGCAATTGGTCCAGTTTTGTCACGAGTCGGTAGCATGAGCATAATTTGTTCAAATTTGCACAGTATGGGTTGCCTCAAGATGCTATGTGAAGCTTTGATGCACAGCTACATCCTATATGTGATTGAGTGGTGATTGAGTGTGTGGTATCGTGTTTCAACTTCAGTTTTGACATTGGATTACTATTTGGAACCCAGCCATCATTCTTGCATATGAACTAGTATCTTGAATTTGGTTTTGAGAAGCTTAATGTTTATGGTTGTTAATTGTAGACATGGCACCTAAAAAGGGTGGGAGATCAAAAGGTAAAGGGAAAGCCAAGGGCAAGGTCCAAATGAACATGGACTCTGATTTGAAATACTTTCCTGATGACTTGCCAATCTTTGAAAATCCCCCACAAGTCACTATACAAGTACCGATTCCAAAGAAACGCAAGGGCACCACAGCCCCATCTTTATTCATCAATGATGAGGCATAACAACGTTGGGAAGAAGGGTTAGGAGTCAAGAAATTGCACTTGGAGCGTGCTTTTGTTATAGAGAAAAGGCCTTTCAAAAAGTTGATGCATTTCCATAAATTTGATGAGAAGTTGGTACGCGCACCCGAGTTCTGCAATGTGAGTCTTGCCAGGGAGTATTATGCAAACGGTAAATTTCCAAATGACCGTAGGGCTATATATGTTCGAGGAGTCTGAGTGAACATTATCAGTGAAATCATCAATGATCACTTAGGCACTCCTAGTTTCCCCGTAGTTCCATTTCATTGTCCAAAGGATGAGAACGCCGACCAAGATTTGTTGAATGAGCTTGCACACCCTGGAGCTGAGTGGGTTGTGGTCAGTCAGGGCGCAAATAATCATGTTCGGCATCAATTTCTGCGATGTGATGTTAAATTATGGTTGATGTTCGTGTTATCGAGACTTATGCCTAGCTCACAGTCGTCCGAGGTTCTTCGCAAATGCCTTTATCTGATCTCAGCAATTAGGGGACGACGGTCTATCGATGTTGGCTGAGTTATAGTCGAGGATATCAGAGTGGGAATTGAGGAGGATTTTGCATCGATATACTTCCCTGTTCTTATTAAGGAGCTGTGCAAGGCTCAAGGGGTGAGTGATGAGTTAGGTGGTGATTGAAGGCCAACGAAAGGGCCTATAGCTATATCTGAAGCTTGATCGGGAGATGGTAAAAGCTCATGCAGCTGAGCATGGTGTTCCTCGTGATGAGTTTGAGCCTCCTGTTCATGGTAGCCAGTCAGAGCAACAGCCTTATCCATATGATTTTAGTTCCTTCCACAGTACTCTTAATGATTTCCAACAATCGGTGGACACTCGATTCCAAATCTTGGACGAGCGTTTGGGTAGCATGCATGAAGTAATGAATGATATGCAACAAGGATGGGATTCCCAAACTTCAGCAATGATGACTAAATTGGATGACATGTCTTCCATAGCTCAGCAACAATTTGAGGTATTATATCATAGGCAAGTGGTGATGCAAATGGAACTTGATAAGTGCAACAAAATGTCCGTGTATTATCATTCGGATTCTGGACCTCCCAAACCGACACCAACTTTTGTGCAATTGGTCGGGAACAGTGTTCCCAATCTGACGAGAGATGTTATCAGTGGTGTCATTCATGAGCTTCCACTGGGGGTACCCGCAGTGTATTCACTCAACCCACTGCCAACATTTGGTCATATCCCACCAATGCCTCCTACTCCTACTTTTAGAGCGGACCCCGAGTTCATGCCAGCGACAAGGATTCCAATGCTTGGTACGCGGCAGCCTCTTCACAGACCAATTCATGGTCCTTTTTATTGGGTAGCGCAGCCTTTCAGTGGATCTTCCTTCTCCACAACAGCGTCATTATCTTCTTCAGCTTCCTCTGCACCCTCTTTGTCTTCTCAGGGAGCCCCTCTTTCTTAATCTTTTACATTGAGGACAATGTGTGCTTCAAGTGTGGGGGGTGGAATGTTGTTGTTGTGATATGTTGTCCTGAGGTGCTTTGTTGTTGTGATGAAGTTGCTTTGAGATAGATGTCCTTGTAATGTTTGTGGAAATTGTTGTGATGTTGATGTTCCAGATATTGCTGTGATGTTTGTTGCCATGTGTTGATTATGGGGGGTTCTCGTTCTTAAAGCTGTCCTGATATGTGATATGTTGAAGTCGTTTTGAACTTAGAAAATGTGTTGCATTGTGAAGTTGTTTAGAGGTTATTGGATTTTGGAATTTGCTGCTAGTCTTTGAAGTATACCATAATGCGTCAAGAGCTTGTGATTAATGCTGATTAGCTTTATGTCTAGATTGTGAGTGTTTGAATGAGAGTCTAAGAATGTGAGGGCTTGGTTGAGAGAGTGATTGTGTCATGTGTAATGGGTTATGTGTATTGAAATGAAAAAAAAAAGTCTAGTGACAAATAGGGTGTATGATATTATGAATGTGTTAAATGGAAATCCCTTTTTGTTAAGCCTTGATTCCATTGTTAGCTATGTTTGAATTTGAGTTCATCAATGTTCTATTTGAAGGAATTGCATGAAATTTTTTTTATTAACTTCGAAGTTGAAGAAATTGGTATATTTTGTTGGTTAAGGCATCATGTTCATGTAAGATAGATATGCCATGCAAATCACTCTTTAACATAGGAGGAATCTGGTTCAAGTTGTCCTTGTTGATATGCATGTCCTCGGTGTTTTGGTTTCTCTCTCGTGCATAGTCCCTTAAAGACACATAGGAACTGTTGGTCACACAAGAAAGGATATGGAGAAAAAGCCTTTGGCGATTGGGAATGAAAAGCTGAAATACCCTGGGCAAGCAATTATGGAAAAAAATAACCACAAGACCCAGGCAAAGACGCCAATGCATGTGATAAGTTTATGCACCAAGATGCAAAAGGGGAGATGATAATATTCAATAGAAGCACCAATGTGCGACCATTGATCTTGTGGGTTAAGAGTTCTTGTGTGTGGATAGGGTGATTGGTATGCAATGAGCTGTTATTGAGACAAAGGGGGAATGCATGCAAGAAGGATAGGTGGTCTGGCATTCCTCAGCACACACTTGCACGCATGACATGTTGGTCTTTATTCATCGTGCCTTGGTTGATAATTTGTGCTAAAATTTGATAGTTTAGAGTCAACGTACTTTGAGAGTCTTTGTGTGAAAAGTGTTTTGATGAATTCAGAGGAGAGCGTAGTGGACAAGGGAGCAAGGTCTTGTGCAAAAGTGATTAACATATATGAAGTGTAAATTTTACTTGAGGGTAAGAAAAAGTTCAAGTGTGGGGGAAATCGATAAGTCAGTTTTGTAGTGACTTGATATTGTTGTTTTTGTTTGGTTTTTGTATGTTTTATTGCACTTTCTATTTGAATGGTGTAGGAATTAGTGTGTTTGTGCAAGGAATGACGTGAACTTGGAAAGATAGGAAAAGGGCTGAAAATGGCTTATATACGATGCTGAATAGATATGCCATTGTGCGTGAAGTGTTGTGATGATGTTATGTGTGAGTCTGGTTAAAAAGAGTCCAATGTGTGTGTATAAAATTTGTATGGTGCACACACACCTCACATAGGTCGCCACAACACTTAAGTGCATGTTTGCTAATTTGTTGCACAACCACCGCACTTGCATGCATATAAATCGCACACACCATGTATGCGTTGTTACACATCATTCGGCCACATCGCACAGCCGTGCGCGCCTGCGCGCGGCGACCTCGCACAACACATAGGCACTTGATAGCAACATTTGTGCACACACATGTGCACCTCACAACACTCATGCACAACTCAGAGCACAACACAGCACACTCACGCATTCACTAGGGCATTATAAAGCACACTCAATGCATTACACAGCTCATCCCTCACATCATTCTTAGTACTCACTATGTGCATTTTTTGCTCATGTTCATTCGTTAGCATATTACACTTAAAACATTTACATACATCAATCTTGGAAATCTTTCAACACATCACGCATCGCGAGCCTTACATAAAAATGGCTTGCGAGGCGTCACAAGCTTACTTAAAAATAGCTTGCGAGGCATCGCAAGCTTACATAAAAATGGCTTGCAATGCATCACAAGCTTTGTGAAACATGGCTTGCGAGGCGTCGCAAGCTTCGTGAAAAAACAACCTGCGATGAGTAGCAAGCTTTGGTGAAAAATGGCTTGCGACGCGTCGTAGTTGAACTCCAAGAATTCCGTCTAAAAATTTGGCTAAGTATGGAATTCGCTTCCTATGCAGGTGTTGATGAAGACGTGATCGCGGAGGGCTTGAAGACGGGGGAAGCTTGATAGAGGCATGAGGGTTCGAGACTAAAAGGCGCATCTGGATTTCTTGTACAAGTTTATGTTGACAGTTTAGTGTGTGTAGTGGCATTTATGTAAATTAGTGTTCATTTTATGTTTTGTAACCTCTATAAATAGAGCATTTAATCATAGATTTTAGAGGATCGATTATTCTAGACTCTTAACAGACTTTTGGATTTTGAGCGGGAACACTTTCTCTCTCTCTACTTTCTCTCACTAGTTTTTCTCTCTCTACAAATTGTACTCCGATTGTGTTTTCGATCGCGGTTTTGGACTGGAAATTGTTTCCTTATTCTCAATTGACAAAGGAATTGACAAATCTCTGGACTGTAATCGGTAAAATCTCGCAATTGAATGGAAATGAGTTTGTTAATGTTACAATTTGATAAAATTGGATGAAGAAGGAGTTTTCTGGCTAATCGTGTGATGACCTAGGGTTCCAATGGATGAATGTACAGACTAGATGCTTTTATTCCGTGCAGTAAACATAATCCTTGAAGGAATGATTTATCTTGCTTTGTTTGAGAATATTAGTTAAGCTTCATGTGTTCACTCTGGAATTTATAAATTGAACTTGAACTGCGGCCGTCCTACTGACTATGAGTTTAATGCATATTTTCTTGTTGTGAATTCTGTGGAATGAGAACATGAATCGAGTCTTCTTCACTCGTTTTGCATGCTTGTTTTCTAGGATGCGGTTACCATGCCGATCATAGATTATGAGATCACTATTTTGGAGTGAAAAAGAAGTCCTCTGTTGTTAATTAGCACATTAGACCTCAGATTCAAGCCTCGCCATGGGAAGCTTCTGAGAGTCGAGTGTTAAACTTGTTAGGAATAGGGGATTGGGATGTTGCGGGATGAAATCACAGTCCTTAGGCCTCGCCATGGGATAGGAAGGTGTCAAGAGGATTAAGACATAGTGTGGTCGACATGCCAGTTGTAGCTTAAGACTCTAGGCAACGAAGTTCCCCTCTTGTTTAGAATGTATGTTTAATTGCACCGCATGAGCGATCTAAATGTGTATTCATCCAACTATGGAACTCTAGGGCATCACCTTTTCTATTATTGCATTTAGACTTTATTTCGTGTGTGTATTTCTTGTGTTTCGAGTTCTGGTTATCTTAGTTGTTGTTATTGCAATCCTATTTTTGTGACAATTAGTAGATCAAATACTTGAAACTCTTGAACCATCCCCTTCCCTGTGGATATGATCCCTATCACCACTACTACACTAGTTATTTGGTTAAATTGCAAGGTACACGATAAGCCTGTCATCAAGAACCTTGACAGACATCTTGGATTGAAGATTTTGCGGGCTAGGGACTTGGAAGAGATGGCGGGCTTGGATCATAATCTTCAAGAAAAGAATAGTAGTGAGAATAAGATCAAGATCAAGAAGTTGAGTTTGGAGAAGTTGGCCAAGAGGCTTCGAAGTAAGATTGGATAGCGTTGAAAAATCTTAATGGGATATATTGGTAGTGCGATGAAGAACGCAATGATTTATCAGATGAGAAGGTGAAATGTGGTGCTCTTGATGCTTTTTTGGCTTATAAGTTCGGCAAGAAGTTGATCAAGTCTAGTAATAATTTGGTTTATGAATTAGTTATAATCAATCAATTTGTTTGATTTCTAGCACAGTTCCTTTTAAAAATTTGAATAGAAAGATGTGGCCACTATCGCCGCTCACTTTTAGGGCAAGAGTAAGATTAGTAGATGGGGAAAAAATAAAAATATTTTCTATCGGTTGTGGCTGAGGCAATCAATGGTTGTTGACCGGCAGCAATCAATCTTTCACCATCGCCGTTAATCCAAATATTTTAATAAAAATTTCTTATATAAAAATTTATTTAATAAAATAATTTTTCTACACAAAACCCAATAGAAACAAAACTTATCAATCCAAACATTCAATTTTCCAAACCAAAATATTTCTTTTGTAAAACATAACCCAATACCTTATTTTTCTCAATTTTCAAAATAAAACACATATCCAAATAGAGTTTTAAATTTCACTTTTTTTGCACCATTCACTAGAATACATGTTTACAATCGGGGTGGGTGTTAAAAACATAAAACAAATTAAAAATTAACGCATTTTTTCAATTTTTTGGCTAAACTATGTGTGTTATAACCTATGAAAATGGAAATTTAAAGAAAATTTTAAATTTCACTTTTTTGATACAGCTAATTAGAATGCATTTTTACAATTGAAATGTGTGTAAAAAATAGTAGGAAAAAACGTAAATCAACACATTTTTTGACGTTGCCATTTTTTACTAAAATATGCGTCTTACAACTCATGAAAAATGGAGGTTTGGAAAAAATTTATTTATACTTTTTTTGACAATATTCACTTGAATGAATGTTCATAACCGAGGAGTGCAAAAAACAGTACAAACAAAACTCAAAATCAACGTCTTTTTGGATTTTGCTATTTTTAACTAAAGTACGTGTATTATAACCCATGAAAAATGAATATTTATTAAAAAATCTAAATTTTACGTTTTTTGACACCATTCAAAATGATGCATGTTCACAATTGAAATAGGTGAAAAACATTTGGGGGTAAATCCATAATAAACACGTTTTAGACTTTGTTATTTTTCACTAAAATACGTGTTATAACCCATTAAAAATGGAGATTTGGTGAAAATTTTAATTTTCAATTTTTTATATTATTCACTATAATGAAAGTTCACAATTAGGGTGAGTGCAAAAAATAATACAAAAAAATCAAAATAAGTGTGTTTTTGAATTTTACCATTTTTGACTAAAGTAAGTAAGTTATAACCCATGAAAAATGAAAATTTGATAAAAATACCTAAATTTCACATTTTTTGAAACCGTTCATAAGGATGCATGTTCACAATTGAGATGAGTGACAAAAAAAGGGGAAAAATTCAAAATAAAAACATTTTTTTACTTTGCCATTTTTGACAAAAATATGTGTTGTGAAAAAAAATGGAGGTATGACGAAAAATTTAAAATTTCACTTTTTTTTCAATATTCAATGGAATGCATATTCTCAATAGAGATGGGTGTAAAAAACATTACAAAAAAGTCAAAATTAATGCATTTTTTAATTTTATCATTTTCTGCTAAAATATGTGTGTTACCAATGAAAATGAAAATTTGTTGAAAAATATAAATTTCACTCTTTTGTGTACCGTTCATTAGAATATATGTTCACAATTGAAATGTGTATAAAAGATAGTAGAAAAAAAGAAGTCAACAAGTTTTTTTTACTTTGTCATGTTTTTTACATAAATACATGTTATAACCAATGAAAAACAGAGGTTTGGTAAAAATTTTAATTTCACTTTTTTCACAATATTCATTAGAATGCATACAATTGGTATAGGAGCAAAATAATGTACAAAAAAAAATCAAAATCAACACGTTCATGGATTTTTCCCATTTCTGGCTATGTATGTTATAACCCATGAAAAATGAAAATTTGGTAAAAAAAAATCTAAATTTCAAATTTTTTGACATCGTTCACAATGATGAATGTTCACAATTGAGATGGGTAAAAAAAGCAATAGGGAAAAAGTAAAAGTCAACAAGTTTTTTTTTACTTTCCTATTTTTTTTTACCAAAATACGTGTGGTGAAAAATGGAGGCTTAGTGAAAATTTTAAAATTTCACACTTTTTCCAACATTTATTGGAATGAATGTTCTCAATTCAGATGGTGAAAAAATATCACAAAAAGTCAAAATCAATGCATATATGGATTTTTCCATTTTTGCCTAAAATACTTGTGTTATAAACCATGAAATATGAAAATTTAGTGACAAATCTGAATTTCACTTTTTGTACACCGTTGATTAGAATTCATATTTATAATTGAAATGTGTGTAAAAAATAGTAGAGGAAAATCAGAAATCAATACGTTTTTTTACTTTGCCATTTGTTTTTACAAAAATACGAGTGTTATAACTAATGAAAATGGAGAATTGATGAAAATTTTAATTTTTCTTTTTGGCAATATTCACTATAATGCATGTTAACAATTCATATGGGTGCAAAAAAAGGTACAAAAAACTCTAAATCAATGTATTTTTTAATTTTTCCATTTTTGGATAACGTATGTGTGTTATAACCCATGAAAAATAAAAATTTAGTAAAAAATCTAAATTTTACATTTATTGACCCCATTCACAACGATGCATGTTCAAAATTGAAATGAGTAAAAAAAAGGAAAAAGTCAAAATCAATACATTTTTTTACTTTGCTATTTTTTACCAAAATGCGTGTGCTATAACCCGTGAGGAAATAGAGGTTTGGTGGAATTTTTAAAATTTAACCGTTTTTGCAACATTCACTGAAATGTACGTTCTCAATGGACGTGGGTGTGAAAGACCATACTAAAAAAAAGTCAAATCAACGTATTTTTTATTTTACCCATTTTTGGCTAAAATACTAGTGTTATAACCCATAAAAAATTAAAATTTGATGAAAAATATAAATTTAAATTTTTTTGTACTCTGTTCATTAGAATGCATGTTCACAATTGAGATGAGTGAAAAAACAATATGGAAAAATCTAAAATCAACATATTTTTTTTTAAATTTGCCATTTTTTTATCAAAATACGAGTGGTGAAAAAATTGAGGTTTGGTGAAAAATTTAAATTTTCACCTTTTTTTTGCAACATTCACTTGAATGCATGTTCTCAATAGAGGTGTGGTGTAAAAAAATCACGAAAAAAATTAGAAAATGTGTTGCATTGTGAAGTTGTT
This sequence comes from Ophiorrhiza pumila, assembly GCA_016586305.1. Lineage (NCBI taxonomy): Eukaryota > Viridiplantae > Streptophyta > Magnoliopsida > Gentianales > Rubiaceae > Ophiorrhiza > Ophiorrhiza pumila. The sequence goes on from BLIW01000006.1 coordinate 38,431,714, forward strand.
TAGAGATTATTGGATTTTGGAATTTGCTGCTAGTCTTTGAAGTATACCATAATGCGTCAAGAGCTTGTGATTAATGGATTAGCTTTATGTCTAGATTGTGAGTGTTTGAATGAGAGTCTAAGAATGTGAGGGCTTGGTTGAGAGAGTGATTGTGTCATGTGTAATGGGTTATGTGTATTGAAATGAAAAAAAAGAGTCTAGTGACAAAGAGATATTATGAATGTGTTAAATGGAATCCCTTTTTGTTAAGCTTGATTCCATTGTTAGCTATGTTTGAATTGAGTTCATCAATGTTCTATTTGAAGGAATTGCATGAAATTTTTTTTATTAACTTCGAAGTGAAGAAATTGGTATATTTTGTTGGTTAAGGCATCATTAAAGTAAGATAGATATGCCATGCAAATCACTCTTTAACATAGGAGGAATCTGGTTCAAGTTGTCCTTGTTGATATGCATGTCCTCGGTGTTTTGGTTGCTCTCTCGTACATAGTCCCTTAAAGACACATAGGAACTGTTGGTCACACAAGAAAGGATATGGAGAAAAAGCCTTTGGCGATTGGGAATGAAAAGCTGAAATACCCTGGACAAGCAATTATGGAAAAAAATAGCCACAAGACCCAGGCAAAGACGCCAATACGTGTGATAAGTTTATGCACCAAGATGCAAAAGGGGAGATGATAATATTCAATAGAAGCACCAATGTGCAACCATTGATCTTGTGGGTTAAGAGTTCTTGTGTGTGGATAGGGTGATTGGTAGCAATGAGCTGTTATTGAGACAAAGGGGGAATGCATGCAAGAAGGATAGGTGGTCTGGCATTCCTCAGCACACACTTGCACGCATGACATGTTGGTCTTTATTCATCGTGCCTTGGTTGATAATTTGTGCTAAAATTTGATAGTTTAGAGTCAACGTACTTTTGAGAGTCTTTGTGTGAAAAGTGTTTTGATGAATTCAGAGGAGAGCATAGTGGACAAGGGAGCAAGGTCTTGTGCAAAAGTGATTAACATATATAAAGTGTAAATTTTACTTGAGGGTAAGAAAAAGTTCAAGTGTGGGGGAAATCGATAAGTCAGTTTTGTAGTGACTTGATATTGTTGTTTTCGCTTGGTTTTTGTATGTTTTATTGCACTTTCTATTTGAATGGTGTAGGAATTAGTGTGTTTGTGCAAGGAATGACGTGAACTTGGAATGATAGGAAAAGGGCTGAAAATGGCTTATATACGATGCTGAATTGATATGCCATTGTGCGTGAAGTGTTGTGATGATGTTATGTGTGAGTCTGGTTAAAAAGAGTCCAATGTGTGTGTATAAAATTTGTATGGTGCACACACACCTCACATAGGTCGCCGCAACACTTAAGTGCATGTTTGATAATTTGTTGCACAACCACCGCACTTGCATGCACATAAATCGCACACACCATGTATGAGTTGTTACACATCATTCGGCCACATCGCACAGCCGTGCGCGCCTGCGCGCGGCGACCTCGCACAACACATAGGCACTTGATAGCAACATTTGTGCACACACATGTGCACCTCACAACACTCATGCATAACTCAGAGCACAACACAGCACACTCACGTATTCACTAGGGCATTATAAAGCACACTCAATGCATTACACAGCTCATCCCTCACATCATTCTTAGTACTCACTATGTGCATTTTTTGCTCATGTTCATTCGTTAGCATATTACACTTAAAACATTTACATACATCACTCCTGGAAATCTTTCAACACATCACGCATCGCGAGCCCTACATAAAAATGGCTTGCAAGGCATCGCAAGCTTACTTAAAAATAACTTGCGAGGCGTCGCAAACTTACATAAAAATGGCTTGTGACGAATCACAAGCTTCGTGAAAAAACAGACTGCGAGGCGTCGCAAGCTTTGGTGAAAAATGGCTTGCGACGCGTCGCAGTGGAACTCCAAGAATTCCGTCTGAAAATTTGGCTAAGTTTGGAATTCGCTTCCTATGTAGATGTTGATGAAGACGTGATCACGGAGGGCTTGAAGACGGGGGAAGCTTGATGGAGGCGTGAGAGTTAGAGACGAAAAGGCGCATCTAGATTTCTTGCACAAGTTTATGTTAACAGTTTAGTGTGTGTAGTGGCATTTATGTAAATTAGTGTTCATTTTACGTTTTGTAACCTCTATAAATAGAGGATTTAGTCATAGATTTTAGAGGATCGATCATTCTAGACTCTTAACAGACTTTTGGATTTTGAGCGGGAACACTTTCTCTCTCTCTACTTTCTCTCACTAGTTTTTCTCTCTCTACAAATTGTACTCCGATTGTGTTTTCGATCGCGGTTTTGGACTGGAAATTGTTTCCTTATTCTCAATTGACAAAGGAATTGACAAATCTCTGGACTGTAATCGGTAAAATCCTCCAATTGAATGGAAATGAGTTTGTTAATGTTACAATTTGATAAAATTGAGATGAAGAAGGAGTTTTCTGGCTAATCGTGTGATGACCTAGGGTTCCAATGGATGAATGTACAGACTAGATGCTTTCATTCCGTGCAGTAAACATAATCCTTGAAGGAATGATTTATCTTGCTTTGTTTGAGAATGTTAGTTAAGTTTCATGTGTTCACTCTGGAATTTATAAATTGAACTTGAACTGCGGCCGTCCTACTGAGTATGAGTTTAATGCATATTTTCTTGTTGTTGAATTCTGTGGAATGAGAACATGAATCGAGTCTTCTTCACTCGTTTTGCATGCTTGTTTTCTAGGATGCGGTTACCATGCCGATCATAGATTATGAGATCACTATGTTGGAGTGAAAAAGAAGTCCTCTGTTGTTAATTAGCACATTAGACCTCAGATTCAAGCTCGCCATGGGAAGCTTCTGAGAGTCGAGTGTTAAACTTGTTAGGAATAGGGGATTGGGATGTTGCGGGATGAAATCACCGTCCTTAGGCCTCGCCATGGGATAGGAAGGTGTCAAGAGGATTAAGACATAGTGTGGTCGACATGCCAGTTGTAGCTTAAGACTCTAGGCAACGAAGTTCCCCTCTTGTTTAGCATGTATGTTTAATTGCACCGCGTGAGCGATCTAAATGTGTATTCATCCAGCTATGGAACTCTAGGGCATCACCTTTTCTATTATTGCATTTAGACTTTATTTCGTGTGTGTATTTCTTGTGTTTCGAGTTCTGGTTATCTTAGATGTTGTTATTGCAATCCTATTTTTGTGACAATTAGCAGATCAAATACTTGAAACTCTTGAACCATCCCTTTCCCTGTGGATATGATCCCTATCACCACTACTACACTAGTTATAGGGTTAAATTGCAAGGTACACGATAAGCCTGTCATCAAGAACCTTGACAGACATCTTGGAATGAAGATTTTGCGGGCTAGGGACTTGGAAGAGATGGCGGGCTTGGATCATAATCTTCAAGAAAAGAATAGTAGTGAGAATAAGATCAAGATCAAGAAGTTGAGTTTGGAGAAGTTGGCCAAGAGGCTTCGAAGTAAGATTGGATAGCGTTGAAAAATCGTAATGGGATATATTGGTAGTGCGATGAAGAACGCAATGATTTATCAGATGATAAGGTGAAATGTGCTGCTCTTGATGCTTTTTTGGCTTATAAGTTCGGCAAGAAGTTGATCAAGTTTAGTAATAATTAGGTTTATGAATTAGTTATAATTAATCAATTTGTTTGATTTCTAGCACAGTTCCTTTTAAAAATTTGAATAGAAAGATGTGGCCACTATCGCCGCTCACTTTTAGGGCAAGAGTAAGATTAGTAGATGGGGAAAAAATAAAAAGATTTTCTATCGGTTGTGGCTGAGGCAATCAATGGTTGTTGACCGGCAGCAATCAATCTTTCACCATCGCCGTTAATCCAAATTTTAATAAAAATTTCTTATATAAAAATTTATTTAATAAAATAATTTTTCTACACAAAACCCAATAGAAACAAAACTTATCAATCCAAACATTCAATTTTCCAAACCAAAATATTTCTTTTGTAAAACAAACCCAATACCTTATTTTTCTCAATTTCAAAATAAAACACATATCCAAACAGAGTTTTAAATTTCACTTTTTTTGCACCATTCACTAGAATACATGTTTACAATCGGGGTGGGTGTTAAAAACATAAAACAAATTAAAAATTAACGCATTTTTTCATTTTTTGGCTAAACTATTGTGTTATAACCTATGAAAATGGAAATTTAAAAAAAAATTTTAAATTTCACTTTTTGATACAGTTTTAATACGTAACTTGAGCATATGATCTTCAAAATGCTTGATTCCAGTTGGACAATTTTGATAAAAGATAGGCTACAATATTATGTTTGACATTTTTCGCTAATTTTGACTGGATCATAGAGTAATTTGGACGAATGTATCATTGATGATGAGTAGCTAGTGTGATGAGCATTGATATTGCCATTTGACACCTCTCAGTAGTCTTGCCATAATTTGCTCATTTGACTACTCCGATTGGGTGATTCCAGTTCCTGAATTTAGCTAGGATCTTGCTCTACAACTTTGACTTATTAAGTTTTGACTAATTTTCCATGCTTGGAATGTGATTTCTTTCTTCTTTCTCGTCTGTTAATGATGTGAAGCTGAAATTCATTTTTGAGCAATTGGTCCAGTTTTGTCACGAGTCGGTAGCATGAGCATAATTTGTTCAAATTTGCACAGTATGGGTTGCCTCAAATGCTATGTGAAGCTTGATGCACAGCTACATCCTATATGTGATTGAGTGGTGATTTGAGTGTGTGGTATCGTGTTTCAACTTCAGTTTTGACATTGGATTACTATTTGGAACCCAGCCATCATTCTTGCATATGAACTAGTATCTTGAATTTGGTTTTGAGAAGCTTAATGTTTATGGTTGTTAATTGTAGACATGGCACCTAAAAAGGGTGGGAGCTCAAAAGGTAAAGGGAAAGCCAAGGGCAAGGTCCAAATGAACATGGACTCTGATTTGAAATACTTTCCTGATGACTTGCCAATCTTTGAAAATCCCCCACAAGTCACTATACAAGTACCGATTCCAAAGAAACGCAAGGGCACCACAGCCCCATCTTTATTCATCAATGATGAGGCACAACAACGTTGGGAAGAAGGGTTAGGAGTCAAAGAAATTGCACTTGGAGCGTGCTTTTGTTATTGAGAAAAGGCCTTTCAATGTGAGTCTTGCCAGGGAGTATTATGCAAACGGCAAATTTCCAAATGACCGTAGGGCTATATATGTTCGAGGAGTCTGAGTGAACATTATCAGTGAAATCATCAATGATCACTTAGGCACTCCTAGTTTCCCCGTAGTTCCATTTCATTGTCCAAAGGATGAGAACGCCGACCAAGAATTGTTGAATGAGCTTGTACACCCTGGAGCTGAGTGGGTTGTGGACAGTCAGGGCGCAAATAATCATGTTCGGCATCAATTTCTGCGATGTGATGTTAAATTATGGTTGATGTTCGTGTTATCGAGACTTATGCCTAGCTCACAGTCGTTCGAGGTTCTTCGCAAATGCCTTTATCTGATCTCAGCAATTAGGGGACGACGGTCTATCGATGTTGGCTGAGTTATAGTCGAGGACATCAGAGTGGGAATTGAGGAGGATTTTGCATCGATATATTTCCCTGTTCTTATTAAGGAACTGTGCAAGGCTCAAGGGGTGAGTGATGAGTTAGGTGGTGATTGAAGGCCAACGAAGGGGCCTATAGCTACCCCATTGTATCAAAAATATTTGAAGCTTGATCGGGAGATGGTAAAAGCTCATGCAGCTGAGCATAGTGTTCCTCGTGATGAGTTTGAGCCTCCTGTTCATGGAAGCCAGTCAGAGCAATAGCCTTATCCATATGATTTTAGTTCCTTCCACAGTACTCTTAATGATTTCCAACAATCGGTGGACACTCGATTCCAAATCTTGGACGAGCGTTTGGGTAGCATGCATGAAGTAATGAATGATATGCAACAAGGTTAGGATTCCCAAACTTCAGCAATGATGACTAAATTGGATGACATGTCTTCCATAGCTCAGCAACAATTTGAGGTATTATATCATAGGCAAGTGGTGATGCAAATGGAACTTGATAAGTGCAACAAAATGTCCGTGTATTATCATTCGGATTCTGGACCTCCCAAACCGACACCAACTTTTGTGCAATTGGTCGGGAACAGTGTTCCCAATCTGACGAGAGATGTTATCAGTGGTGTCATTCATGAGCTTCCACTGGGGGTACCCGCAGTGTATTCACTCAACCCACTGCCAACATTTGGTCATATCCCACCAATGCCTCCCACTCCTACTTTTAGAGTGGACCCCGAGTTCATGCCCAGCGACAAGGATTCCAATGCTTGGTACGCGACAGCCTCTTCACAGACCAATTCATGGTCCTTTTTATTGGGTAGCGCAGCCTTTCAGTGGATCTTCCTTCTCCACAACAGCGTCATTCTCTTCTTCGGCTTCGTTTGCACCCTCTTCGTCTTCTCAGGGAGCCCCTCTTTCTTAATCTTTTACATTGAGGACAATGTGTGCTTCAAGTATGGGGGGTGGAATGTTGCATGATTTGGTTGTTGTGATATGTTGTCCTGAGGTGCTTTGTTGTTGTGATGAAGTTGCTTTGAGATAGATGTCCTTGTAATGTTTGTGGAAATTGTTGTGATGTTGATGTTCCGGATATTGCTGTGATGTTTGTTGCCATGTGTTGATTATGGGGGGTTCTCGTTCTTAAAGCTGTCCTGATATGTGATATGTTGAAGTCGTTTTGAACTTAGAAAATGTGTTGCATTGTGAAGTTGTTTAGAGATTATTGGATTTTGGAATTTGCTGCTAGTCTTTGAAGTATACCATAATGCGTCAAGAGCTTGTGATTAATGCTGATTAGCTTTATGTCTAGATTGTGAGTGTTTGAATGAGAGTCTAAGAATGTGAGGGCTTGGTTGAGAGAGTGATTGTGTCATGTGTAATGGGTTATGTGTATTGAAATGAAAAAAAAAGAGTCTAGTGACAAAGAGATATTATGAATGTGTTAAATGGAAATCCCTTTTTGTTAAGCCTTGATTCCATTGTTAGCTATGTTTGAATTTGAGTTCATCAATGTTCTATTTGAAGGAATTGCATGAAATTTTTTTTATTAACTTCAAAGTTGAAGAAATTGGTATATTTTGTTGGTTAAGGCATCATGTTAAAGTAAGATAGATATGCCATGCAAATCACTCTTTAACATAGGAGGAATCTGGTTCAAGTTGTCCTTGTTGATATGCATGTCCTCGGTGTTTTGGTTGCTCTCTCGTACATAGTCCCTTAAAGACACATAGGAACTATTGGTCACACAAGAAAGGATATGGAGAAAAAGCCTTTGGCGATTGGGAATGAAAAGCTGAAATACCCTGGGCAAGCAATTATGGAAAAAAATAGCCACAAGACCCAGGCAAAGACGCCAATGCGTGTGATAAGTTTATGCACCAAGATGCAAAAGGGGAGATGATAATATTCAATAGAAGCACCAATGTGCGACCATTGATCTTGTGGGTTAAGAGTTCTTGTGTGTGGATAGGGTGATTGGTACGCAATGAGCTGTTATTGAGACAAAGGGGGAATGCATGCAAGAAGGATAGGTTGTCTGGCATTCCTCAGCACACACTTGCACGCATGACATGTTGGTCTTTATTCATCGTGCCTTGGTTGATAATTTGTGCTAAAATTTGATAGTTTAGAGTCAACGTACTTTTGAGAGAGTCTTTGTGTGAAAAGTGTTTTGATGAATTCAGAGGAGAGCGTAGTGGACAAGGGAGCAAGGTCTTGTGCAAAAGTGATTAACATATATGAAGTGTAAATTTTACTTGAGGGTAAGAAAAAGTTCAAGTGTGGGGGAAATCGATAAGTCAGTTTTGTAGTGACTTGATACTGTTGTTTTCGCTTGGTTTTTGTATGTTTTATTGCACTTTCTATTTGAATGGTGTAGGAATTAGTGTGTTTGTGCAAGGAATGACGTGAACTTGGAATGATAGGAAAAGGGCTGAAAATGGCTTATATACGATGCTGAATGGATATGCCATTGTGCGTGAAGTGTTGTGATGATGTTATGTGTGAGTCTGGTTAAAAAGAGTCCAATGTGTGTGTATAAAATTTGTAAGGTGCACACACACCTCACATAGGTCGCCGCAACACTTAAGTGCATGTTTGCTAATTTGTTGCACAACCACCGCACTTGCATGCACATCAATCGCACACACCATGTATGCGTTGTTACACATCATTCGACCACATCGCACAGCCGTGCGCGCCTGCGCGCGGCGACCTCGCACAACACATAGGCACTTGATAGCAACATTTGTGCACACACATGTGCACCTCACAACACTCATGCATAACTCAGAGCACAACACAGCACACTCACGCATTCACTAGGGCATTATAAAGCACACTCAATGCATTACACAGCTCATCCCTCACATCATTCTTAGTACTCACTATGTGCATTTTTTGCTCATGTTCATTCGTTAGCATATTACACTTAAAACATTTACATACATCAATCTTGGAAATCTTTCAACACATCACGCATCGCGAGCCTTACATAAAAATAGCTTGCGAGGAATCACAAGCTTACTTAAAAATAGCTTGCGAGGCATCGCAAGCTTACATAAAAATGGCTTGCAATGCATCGCAAGCTTTGTGAAACATGGCTTCCGAGGCGTCGCAAGCTTCGTGAAAAAACAACTTGCGATGCGTCGCAAGCTTTGGTGAAAAATGGCTTGCGACGTGTCGCAGTTGAACTCCAAGAATTCCGTCTAAAAATTTGGCTAGGTATGGAATTCGCTTCCTATGCAGGTGTTGATGAAGACGTGATCGCGGAGGGCTTGAAGACGGGGGAAGCTTGATGGAGGCATGAGGGTTCGAGACTAAAAGGCGCATCTGGATTTCTTGTACAAGTTTATGTTGACAGTTTAGTGTGTGTAGTGGCATTTATGTAAATTAGTGTTCATTTTATGTTTTGTAACCTCTATAAATAGAGCATTTAATCATAATTTTTAGAGGATCGATTATTCTAGACTCTTAACAGACTTTTGGATTTTGAGCGGGAACACTTTCTCTCTCTCTACTTTCTCTCACTAGTTTTTCTCTCTCTACAAATTGTACTCCGATTGTGTTTTCGATCGCGGTTTTGGACTGGAAATTGTTTCCTTATTCTCAATTGACAAAGGAATTGACAAATCTCTGGACTGTAATCGGTAAAATCCTCCAATTGAATGGAAATGAGTTTGTTAATGTTACAATTTGATAAAATTGAGATGAAGAAGGAGTTTTCTGGCTAATCGTGTGATGACCTAGGGTTCCAATGGATGAATGTACAGACTAGATGCTTTCATTCCGTGCAGTAAACATAATCCTTGAAGGAATGATTTATCTTGCTTTGTTTTGAGAATGTTAGTTAAGTTTCATGTGTTCACTCTGGAATTTATAAATTGAACTTGAACTGCGGCCGTCCTACTGAGTATGAGTTTAATGCATATTTTCTTGTTGTGAATTCTGTGGAATGAGAACATGAATCGAGTCTTCTTCACTCGTTTTGCATGCTTGTTTTCTAGGATGCGGTTACCATGCCGATCATAGATTATGAGATCACTAGGTTGGAGTGAAAAAGAAGTCCTCTATTGTTAATTAGCACATTAGACCTCAGATTCAAGCCTCGCCATGGGAAGCTTCTGAGAGTCGAGTGTTAAACTTGTTAGGAATAGGGGATTGGGATGTTGCGGGATGAAATCACCGTCCTTAGGCCTCGCCATGGGATAGGAAGGTGTCAAGAGGATTAAGACATAGTGTGGTCGACATGCCAGTTGTAGCTTAAGACTCTAGGCAACGAAGTTCCCCTCTTGTTTAGCATGTATGTTTAATTGCACCGCGTGAGCGATCTAAATGTGTATTCATCCAGCTATGGAACTCTAGGGCATCACCTTTTCTATTATTGCATTTAGACTTTATTTCGTGTGTGTATTTCTTGTGTTTCGAGTTCTGGTTATCTTAGATGTTGTTATTGCAATCCTATTTTTGTGACAATTAGCAGATCAAATACTTGAAACTCTTGAACCATCCCTTTCCCTGTGGATATGATCCCTATCACCACTACTACACTAGTTATAGGGTTAAATTGCAAGGTACACGATAAGCCTGTCATCAAGAACCTTGACAGACATCTTGGATTGAAGATTTTGCGGGCTAGGGACTTGGAAGAGATGGCGGGCTTGGATCATAATCTTCAAGAAAAGAATAGTAGTGAGAATAAGATCAAGATCAAGAAGTTGAGTTTGGAGAAGTTGGCCAAGAGGCTTCGAAGTAAGATTGGATAGCGTTGAAAAATCGTAATGGGATATATTGGTAGTGCGATGAAGAACGCAATGATTTATCAGATGAGAAGGTGAAATGTGGTGCTCTTGATGCTTTTTTGGCTTATAAGTTCGGCAAGAAGTTGATCAAGTCTAGTAATAATTTGGTTTATGAATTAGTTATAATCAATCAATTTGTTTGATTTCTAGCACAGTTCCTTTTAAAAATTTGAATAGAAAGATGTGGCCACTATCGCCGCTCACTTTTAGGGCAAGAGTAAGATTAGTAGATGGGGAAAAAATAAAAAGATTTTCTATCGGTTGTGGCTGAGGCAATCAATGGTTGTTGACCGGCAGCAATCAATCTTTCACCATCGCCGTTAATCCAAATATTTTAATAAAAATTTCTTATATAAAAATTTATTTAATAAAATAATTTTTCTACACAAAACCCAATAGAAACAAAACTTATCAATCCAAACATTCAATTTTCCAAACCAAAATATTTCTTTTGTAAAACATAACCCAATACCTTATTTTTCTCAATTTTCAAAATAAAACACATATCCAAACAGAGTTTTAAATTTCACTTTTTTTGCACCATTCACTAGAATACATGTTTACAATCGGGGTGGGTGTTAAAAACATAAAACAAATTAAAAATTAACGCATTTTTTCGATTTTTTGGCTAAACTATGTGTGTTATAACCTATGAAAATGGAAATTTGAAGAAAATTTTAAATTTCACTTTTTTGATACAGTTAATTTGAACGGTCACAATACCACCAATCTCCGCCACTTTTGACTAACACTGCACCACCCCACTGCCGGAAAAGCTAACCTCAGCCTCCACTGGCTTTTACTGCAACAATATCTATATTCAGAACTACCTACGAATCATCCCCAATCAGCCAACATAGAAAAAACCTAAACTTCCGCCAATGGCGGAGGATCCAATAAATAACCCAATCAAACAACCAACTGAAACCTTCAAAGCAGCACTCTCAAACTCCATACCTAAAATCAAAACACAATCCCCAAATCTATACCAAAATATTTCAACTCTTTTCTCAGAGCAAGTTCGCAATAACGCAAATCTGAAGGCTTTGGGAATTTACAAAGGGGAACCCTCATTGACCCTCACTGTTGAAGAAGATGATGCACTCGCTGAACCTTTTCGATTCACGCTGATTGGCAAGTTTTCTTGGGGTCGTCCTGCGATGTCAGTACTGAAAAAGGAAATTTTAAATGCAGGATTCAAAGGACCTTGCTATCCGGGGTTACTCGATCCAAGGCATGTCATTTTTCGGTTTGAACTTGAGGAAGATTACCACAGAATGTGGCTCAAACAAAGTTGGTCCTTTCAAGGTTTCAATGCCAGGATTTTCAAATGGTCATCTACCTTCAACCCTGAAATTGAGCCCTCTGTTGCCCCTGTTTGGATAAGCTTTCCAATGCTTCCCCTAAATATGTTCAACAAAAAAACACTATTCACTCTAGCAAGCACAATAGGTAAGCCTCTCAAAATCGATATCGCAACAGCTGCAGCATTGAGTGTAATCAGACCGAGTGTTGCAAGGGTCTACGTGGAAGTCGACGTGCTGGAGGAAATTCCAAATCATATATGGATCATACAAGGCAACTCAGGCAGATGGCAAGATATTCTGGTGGAAGATAAACCCCTTTACTGCAATAAGTGCAAAAAAAATGGGACATCAATCATCTCAATGCCAGACACTTGATCAGAATGAACAATTGAAAACTTCAGTAGAATCAAAGAAGCCCCAAAGGCAAACTTGGATGGAGAAAAAGAAAAATCATATGCATAAATCGTCAGATAATTTAGAAACTGTAAGTCCACGGGTGCACATCAACTCCAAAGGAAAAGGTCAAATTCAGCAACCTGTCCTCCAGCCTGATGGAAATGAAGCCCCTTCTTCAGCTTCAACTGGACAGTTTATGAGCCTTATCCCTCAAGCTACTCTAAAGGAAGCTCCCAAAAAAGTGGTTGTTCAAGGAACACAATCAACAACTTTCAAAGACTCCTCAACATGCATATTCATAGAAGCATCCCCCCACAAAGAGCAACCACAAAAGCGCGTCTCTAACGATACTGTTACTGAAAGCATCCACATTGACCAAGTCAAAATGGCGCCCTTTAATCATGAAGATTCTGATTCAGGTAAGTTAATTAATTCATGTAATGAAGTAACTCACTCACACCTTTGTTTGTGTATTACCAGGTCCCAATCAGAAACACACATTAATACTATTGTGGAGGAGTATTCAGACAGTGAAGCAATCCCCAATCCCAAAGTTGATGCCTTGAATTTAATCGCACAGCAGCAGGCAGTAATTGAGCCAGTCAATTTGAACGAAATGGAAACCTCCACATGTCTACAACCAGAAGCAGAAGAACCTAGTTCTCCTCCCAAGGATAAAGGAATAAGAGCTAAGTTCCCTTCTAATCGCTCTCTAAGGCCAAGGAAAAATCAGTCAATTAATTATGATGAATCCTCTATTGTTATTAATGATGAGTAACTGCTTATTCTGGAATATTAGAAGCGCCACAAAAGCTCCAAACTTCAAAAGATTAAAAAACATAATTAAATCTAATAATGTGGAGTTACTTGCTTTATGTGAACCTCTATCACCAGTATCTAATTTAAGGTCCTTTATGCTTAGGCTTAAATTTGATCATTGTATAGCCAATACTGAAGGAACAATTTGGATGCTATATAATAATCCAATTTCATGCTCCTTATTGAGTGAAAATCATCAACAACTCTCTGTAAACATGCACCACCCTAACTGTGACTCTCCTATTATTCTGTCTTTAGTGTATGCTGCCTGTACTGAGGTTGCTAGAAAAAGTTTATGGACTGCTCTTTCTGATACAAACCCACAAAATCTCCCTTGGTGGATCTGGGGGGATTTCAACTGTACCTTAAGGGAACATGAAAAGAGAGGAGGGAGAAAATTTAGATTAGAAGACACAAAAGAACTTTTACATTTCACTAACCAGCATAATTTAGAAGATATTAATTTTATAGGATCCCAATTCACGTGGTGTAATAATAGGAAAGGGAAACGCAGAATATGGAAAAGGTTAGATCGAAAGCTTGTAAACAACTCTGCACTTAATATTGGACTTCAATATGTAGTTAATCACTTGCCAAAAGATCCATCAGATCACTCCCCTTTGTTAATCAAAATTTCCAAAATAGATCATCAAGTCAAATCTGGTTTTAGATTTCAAAATTTTTGGCTTAAGCATCAACACTTCCTTAAAATTGTTGAAGAGGCTTGGAGTATTAATGTAGTAGGAAACCCCATTAGAAAACTCATTCTCAAACTTCAGCACACAAAACAAAAACTGAAAGAATGGAACAAAATACAATTTGGAAATCTTTTTTCATCTCTTAAGAAAGCTGAATCTAATTTTCAAAATTTAGAACTAAGAGATGAATCAACTTGGAATGAGGTTACCAGGGAAGAACTAAACTTGGCAAGAGCTAAATTGAGGAGAATTACAGCAAATATAGAGGAATTTTGGGCTCAAAAGGCAAACCTTAAATGGCTCAAAGATGGAGACAGAAATACAAAACTTTTTCATTCACATGTAAATCAAAAAAGAAGGAAAGTCTATATTCACTCCATCTTAGATGATAATGAAATCATGCAAAACAAGCAATAGAAAAAAAGGAAGCTGTAAAATATTTTCAAAGAGCCTTCACCAAGACCTCTAACAGTCCCTTTCCTCAAAACTGCCACATTCCCAAGTTATTATCAGACCTGGATAATATAGTCCTAGATTCCATTCCTAGCATAGAGGAAATCAAAGAGTGTATATTTTCAATGGACGCAAATAGTGCCCCAGGTCCGGATGGTTTCAATGCCAACTTCTTCATTTCCTCGTGGGAAATTATAAAAGATGACTTAGTAGATGCTATTCAGCATTTCTTTAATGGTGGTTCACTTCCTCTAGCTATCACAGCCACTTTCATTATCCTTATTCCAAAAACTACAAGCCAAAAGTACTTTAAACAGTTTAGACCAATTAGCTTATGCAACCTATTAAATAAGGTTATCTCTAAGCTTATTGCTTCTAGAGTCTCTCAATTCCTTCCTAAACTAATTAGTTTAAATCAAAGTGGCTATGTAAAAGAAAGACAATTAATGGACAATTATTTATTAGCTAGTGAATTAGTCCAATGTCTCCCTAAAAAGAACAAAACAGGCAATGTCATACTTAAATTAGACATGGAGAAAGCATATGATAGAGTTGATTGGTTGTTCCTTCTACAAGTCTTGCGTAAATTTGGCTTCAGTGAAAATTTTATTGACACAATTTGGAGACTCATATCTAATGTTAATTTTTCTGTTCTAATTAATGGGTCACCAATAGGTTTTTTCAAATCGTCAAGAGGTATCAGACAAGGAGATCCATTATCTCCTTATCTTTTTATTCTAGGGGCAGATTACCTCTCAAGAGCCTTAAATAACCAATCTGCCAATTACCCAGCCTTTTCTTTTCCAAAAAACTGCCCAAAGATTACGCATCTTGCGTACGCGGACGACATTATAATATTTACATCTGCTCACCACAGATCTCTAAAGCACATAATGGCAATACTCAAGGACTATGAAGAGATCTCAGGACAAAAGTCAACCCACAAAAGAGTTCATTTCTAATTCATCATTCATGTGATAGAATGAAAAAGCATATCATCTCTAAAATTACCAAATTTAGCTCAGAAAAATTTCCTGTTAAGTATTTAGGACTTCCCCTTTACTATGGAAAAAACAAATTTAGTCATTATGAAACTTTAATTCATAATACTCAGCATAAGATCAATTCCTGGAGTTCTAAATATCTATCTAGTGGTGGCAGGATAACTTTAATTAAAGCTGTCCTCACAGCAATGCCAATGCACATCTTGGTAGGATCTAATCCCCCAAAGAAAATTTTACAAAAACTCGAATCTGTCTTTGCAAACTTTCTGTGGGGCACAGAGAATCATAAACCAAAGCACCACTGGATTTCATGGAGCAAGCTATGTGTACCATATGAAGAGGGGGGACTTGGATTTCGGTCCCTTCAACACATTTACAAAGCCTTCTCATATAAACTTTGGTGGCGATTTAGGGAACAACAGTCTCTATGGGCTAAATTCTTAGATGCAAAATATGTCATTCCCATTAGAAATCGCCCAAAACAGGAATCTAGGACTTGGCTCAGAATGAAATCAGTAGCACACTCAGTGGATCCTTACATCTTAACCCAAGATCTGCAAGAAAACGAGTCCCAACCTTATAACATTTGGCTTCTATCCAACACAGGTAAATTCTCATTCAAATCTGCTTTTCAATTGGTGGCACATAACCCTGTAAACCAGTGGTGCTTTGGAAATTTTATATGGAATTCTTTCATTACCCTAAAAAAGTCTTTTTTCATGTTACGCCTACTTAAAGCTCAACTCCCAATAGGCACAATTTTGCATAGATTCCAGGTTCATGGTCCCTTTAAATGCCTATGTTGTCACTCAGGTCTTGAGACAATTAACCACATATTTCTAACATGTGATTATGCTTTAAAACTATGGATCATCTTTGGCAGTGAACTAGGAATCCATGTGTCACCAAACTCGCATTATCTGAACTCTTTTCTATTCCAGTGGTGGTCTAATTCAGGCAAAAACAAAAAGTGCAATGTTGCCATTCAAAGTATTCCATCAATCATTTGTTGGCAACTTTGGAAAGGTAGGAATAAGTGGCTGTTTGATGAAGAAATATGGAACTTGGAAAAAATGAAAAAAGCTGCACTTGAAGAGTTTAAAGCTATTATGTCCAACTGTTTTCAAGACATCAACTGGTCCACACTTAACTGGACAGACTTTTGGCATGCAATTACTCATGACGTAGGAAAAGTCTTCATAACCTACATTAAATGGCATCCGCCTGAAGAGAATCAGTTAAAACTGAATGTCCATGGATTTATCAATAGCAAAAATGAAGGTTTTGGAGCAGGAATATTAAGGGATACTCAGAGCAAATTGATTTCAGCCTTTTCTTTTAAATCAGATTCTACTAATTTGTTTTCTCTTGAGCAGGTTATTATTGAATCAGCATTGCTAGGATCATCGTTAATCGTTACCTCCAGAAGACATCTCTCCAACCTTTGTGTGGAATCATGTTCTAATAGTTTATTATCTTGGATCCATAATAAAAACAACTGGCCCTGGAGGATTAAAGAACAAATTCAGAAAATTCTGGAAATCAAGCCTCAACCGACGTGGAATCTTTGCCCCAAAGCAGCAAACACAGCGGCCATTTTGTTAGCAAGATCAGCTGAACAGTCTACTAATTCATCAATTACTTCGGAAGATCAGCTACACCGAAAAATTCAGATGATTATTCGCTCAGAAAGGCTTGGACTCCCCTACATCATTAGATCCAAAAAAGGTGAAAAATCATGAGTATGCAATATGAGGCAAATCAGCTACATTCAATTGTTCATCACAGCTGAGAGGATCGAACTTTACTACCCACCAGCGCTATACAATCAAGGTTGCAAGCACATGATTATTTGAGAAACTACACACTTTTACTCCCAATATGCTCCTATATGCAGATCTTTAAGGAAGTTTACATATAATTTTTGAGTGGAAAGTAGAAAATCATACTCTAGTCATTGATTTAGAGTAGACGTTTTCTTTTCTCTATTCTCAAAAAAAAAATAAATAAATAAATAAATTAAAAATTAGAATGCATTTTTACAATTGAAATGTGTGTAAAAAATAGTAGGGAAAAACGTAAATCAACACATTTTTTGACTTTGTCATTTTTTACTAAAATATGCTTCTTACAACTCATGAAAAATGGAGGTTTGGAAAAAATTTATTTATACTTTTTTTGACAATATTCACTTGAATGAATGTTCATAACCAAGGAGTGCAAAAAACAATACAAACAAAACTCAAAATCAACGTCTTTCTGGATTTTGCTATTTTTAACTAAAGTACGTGTATTATAACCCATGAAAAATGAATATTTATTAAAAAATCTAAATTTTACGTTTTTTGACACCATTCAAAATGATGCATGTTCACTATTGAAATAGGTGAAAAACATTTGGGGGTAAATCCAAAATAAACACGTTTTAGACTTTGTTATTTTTCACTAAAATACGTGTTATAACCCATTAAAAATGGAGATTTGGTGAAAATTTTAATTTTTAATTTTTTATATTATTCACTATAATGAAAGTTCACAATTAGGGTGAGTGCAAAAAATAATACAAAAAAATCAAAATAAGTGTGTTTTTGAATTTTACCATTTTTGACTAAAGTAAGTTATAACCCATGAAAAATGAAAATTTGATAAAAATATCTAAATTTCACATTTTTTGAAACCGTTCATAAGGATGCATATTCACAATTGAGATGAGTGACAAAAAAATGGGAAAAATTCAAAATAAACACATTTTTTACTTTGCCATTTTTGACAAAAATATGTGTTGTGAAAAAAAATGGAGGTATGACGAAAAATTTAAAATTTCACTTTTTTTTCAATATTCAATGGAATGCATATTCTCAATAGAGATGGGTGTAAAAAAATCACAAAAAAGTCAAAATTAATGCATTTTTTAATTTTATCATTTTTGGCTAAAATATGTGTGTTACCAATGAAAATGAAAATTTGTTGAAAAATATAAATTTCACTCTTTTGTGTACCGTTCATTAGAATATATGTTCACAATTGAAATGTGTATAAAAGATAGTAGAAAAAAGAAGTCAACAAGTTTTTTTTACTTTGTCATGTTTTTTACATAAATACATGTTATAACCCATGAAAAACAGAGGTTTGGTAAAAATTTTAATTTTCACTTTTTTCACAATATTCATTAGAATGCATACAATTGGTATAGGAGCAAAATAATGTACAAAAAAAAGTCAAAATCAACACGTTCATGGATTTTTCCCATTTCTGGCTATGTATGTTATAACCCATGAAAAATGAAAATTTGGTAAAAAAAAATCTAAATTTCAAATTTTTTGACATCGTTCACAATGATGAATGTTCACAATTGAGATGGGTTAAAAAAGCAATAGGGAAAAAGTAAAAGTCAACAAGTTTTTTTTTACTTTCCTATTTTTTTTTACCAAAATACGTGTGGTGAAAAATGGAGGCTTAGTGAAAATTTTAAAATTTCACACTTTTTTCCAACATTTATTGGAATGAATGTTCTCAATTCAGATGCTGAAAAAATATCACAAAAAGTCAAATCAATGCATATATGAATTTTTCCATTTTTGCCTAAAATACTTGTGTTATAAACCATGAAATATGAAAATTTAGTGACAAATCTGAATTTCACTTTTTGTACACCGTTGATTAGAATTCATATTTATAATTGAAATGTGTGTAAAAAATAGTAGAGGAAAATCAGAAATCAATACGTTTTTTTTACTTTGCCATTTGTTTTTACAAAAATACGAGTGTTATAACTAATGAAAATGGAGAATTGATGAAAATTTTAATTTTTCTTTTTTGGCAATATTCACTATAATGCATATTAACAATTCATATGGGTGCAAAAAAAGGTACAAAAAAGTCAAAATCAATGTATTTTTTAATTTTTCCATTTTTGGATAAAGTATGTGTGTTATAACCCATGAAAAATAAAAATTTAGTAAAAAATCTAAATTTTACATTTATTGACCCCATTCACAACGATGCATTGAGATGAGTAAAAAAAAGGAAAAAGTCAAAATCAATACATTTTTTTACTTTGCTATTTTTTACCAAAATGCGTGTGCTATAACCAGTGAGGAAATAGAGGTTTGTGGAATTTTTAAAATTTAACCTTTTTTGCAACATTCACTGAAATGTACGTTCTCAATGGACGTGGGTGTGAAAGACATATAAAAAAAAGCCAAAATCAACGTATTTTTTTATTTTACCATTTTTGGCTAAAATACTAGTGTTATAACCCATAAAAAATTAAAATTTGATGAAAAATATAAATTTAAATTTTTTTGTACTCTGTTTATTAGAATGCATGTTCACAATTGAGATGAGTGAAAACATAATATGGAAAAATCTAAAATCAACATTTTTTTTTTAAATTTGCCATTTTTTTATCAAAATACGAGTGGTGAAAAAATTGAGGTTTGGTGAAAATTTTAAATTTTCACCTTTTTTTGCAACATTCACTTGAATGCATGTTCTCAATAGAGGTGTGTGTAAAAAAATCACGAAAAATAAAAATCTATGCATTTTTTTGCTAAAATACATGTCTTAACCCATGAAAAATAGAAATTTGGTAAAAATATAAATTTCACTTTTTCGTTTACCATTCGTTAGAATGTATATTCACAATTCAAATGTGTGTAAAAGATAGTAGGAAACAAAAGTAGAAATCAACATGTTTTTTTACTTTGTCATTTTTTTTAAATAAACACATGTGTTCCAACCCATAAAAAATGAAGGTTTGTTGAAAATTTTAATTTTTACTTTTTTCACAATATTCATTATAATTCATATTCAAAATCGGGATGGGTGCAAAAAACGATACAAAAAAAGTCAAAATCAACACATTTTTGAATTTTCCCATTTTTGGCTAAAGTATTTGTGGTATAACCTATGAAAAATGAAAATTTAGTAAAAAAAATTTTTAATTTTACATTTCATGACATCATTCACAATGATGCATGTTCACAACTGATCTGGGTAAAAAAATAGGAAAAAATTAAAATCAACACGTTTTTTTACTTTGCCATTTTTTACAACAATACGTGTGCTATAACCTGTGAAAAATGAAGGTTCGGTAAAAATTTTAAAATTTCACCATTTTTTGCAGCATTCACTAGAATGCATGTTCGCAATGGATATGGGTGCAAAAAACATGATAAAAAAATCAAAATCAACGCATTTTTTATTTTGCCATTTTTGGCTAAACTACTTGTGTTACAACTTATGAAAAATAAAAATTTGGTGAAAAATTTAAATTTCAATTTTTTGTACACCATTTATTAGTATAAATGTTCATAATTGAGATGTGTGTAAGAAATAGTAGAGGAAAACAAAAATCAACATGTTTTTTTACTTTATATTTTTTTTACCAAAATACGTGTATTATAACTCATGAAAAATGAAGGTTTGACGAAAATTTTAATTTTACCTTTTTTATATTATTCACTAGAATGCATGTTCACAGTAGAGGTGGGTGCAAAAAAAGTATAAAAAGTCAAAACCAATATGTTTTTAGATTTTGTCATTTTTTGCTAAATTACATGTGTTATAGGCCATGAAAAATGAAAATTTGGTAAGAAATTTAAATTTCACGTTTCTTGACACCGTTAACAAGAATGCATGTTCACAATTAAGATGGGTGAAAAAACAATTTGAAAAAAAGTCAAAATCAATACGTTTTTCGACTATGCCATTTTTTATCAAAATACGTGTGCTTTAACCCGTGAATAAATAGATGTTTGATGAAAATTTTAAACTTTCACCTTACATTTGCAACATTCACTAGAATGCATGTTCTTAATATAGGTGAGCGTAAAAAATATTACAAAAAGTCAAAATTAACGCATATTTAGATTTTGCCATTTTTGGCTGAAGTACGTTTGTTATAACTAATGAAAGATGAAAATTTGGTGAAAAATCTAAATTTCACTTTTTTGTACATTGTTCATTAGGATGCACATTCACAATTGAGATGTGTGTAAAAAAAAGTAGGAGAAAAGTAGAAATCAACATGTTTTTTTATTTTGTCATTTTGTCCAAAATACGTGTTATAGCCCATGAAAAATGAAGGTTCGATGAAAATTTTAATTTTCTTCTTTTTTTGACATTACTCCTTAGAAACGAATGTTCACAATAGAGGTGGGTGCAAAAAACTGTACAAAAAAAAAGTTAAAATCAACACATTTTGGATTTTGCTAATTTAAGCTAATGTACATGAGTTATAGCCCATGAAAAAGGAAAATTTAATTAAAAAAATAAATTTCACATTTCTTAACACCATTCACAATAATTTATGTTCAGAATTGAGATGATGTAAAAGAATAAGAAAAAAAGTCAAAATCAACACGTTTGGTGGCTTTGCTCTTTTCTACAAAATACGTGTGGTGAAAAAAATAAAGATTTGGTGGAAAAATTTAAAACTTTTCTCTTTATTTTGCAATATTCGCTAGAATGCATGTTCTCAATGGAGGTGGGTATAAAAAATATCACAAAAAAAGTCAAAATCAACGCATTTTTAGATTTTGCCATTTTTTTGCTAAAATACATGCTATATAACCTATGAAAAATAAAAAAAAAATTGGAAAAAATTCTAAATTTCACTTTTTTGTTTACCGTTCATTAGAATATATGTTCACAATTGAGATATGTGTAAAAAATAGTAGAAAAAAAACAGAAATCAACTAGTTTTTTTACTTTGCCATTTTTGACATAAATACGTGTGTTACCCATTAGTAAAGACTTGTAAGGAAATCAACATAGTAACAACGCAGCGGAAAATATAACAATTATATTATAATTGATTTCCATAGGACCTTTAATGATAATCTATACAAAATATACCTCGAGAGATGCTAGCAAAATCCTTGAGCGAGGTTTAATCGACCAACAAGCTGCACAAGTGTCTGGCCTCTAACGGTAATCCACACGAACTACTTTCGGGATCCTCAAATGATTGATTTTAACGTTAGGTTAATAAGTTAGGTCCCTCTAAACAACACCTTAGAAATCTAATAAGAAAAAACCATTTTTCTTATTTACATGATTTCTCATTGAGAGAGTTGTGTTGTTTTTTACCAAACATTAAGCATCTATATATAATAATACAACCTTCCAAAAAGCTTGTCTTGTCAAATAAGAAACGAATTATTATCAAACTCAATTCACTTTCCAAAAGTGAACAAGAGTATAATAGATGCCATAATTATCATATAATTATGTAAATCATTTTAACCCAAGAAGTAATTCTATTGTGTGTGACCCTTCAGGTTCCTAATCACTTGGCAATAAATATAAATAATAATCTTAGAATTAAATTGGCTTTTGTACAAAACCAACAAACTCCCACTTGGACTAAAGACAATTTAGTCGCGGAGCTTCTAAGATAGGATAAATTAAACAACTTTAATTTGTCATTAATTCAATAATTAATTCATTTGTATTTATAGATTAAGAGCGGCCTCTAGCTAAGACATCATGACCACCCAAGAGTTAGGAAAAGTTAATTGATCGACTTCACCTATCCATGAACTAGGTACCATGTAATTTTCATCCTTTCACCATCCTATATTCCAATTAGTATAAGAGTAAAGTCTAAGTGCCAACTCTTTATTGTACTAATTATATTTCTTTCTTGTACCGAAATTCAACTCCTTATAAATAAATTTAGAACTTTTCTAAATTTACTTACTAAATATGTGCACTTTGAGTTGAAGATCAACAAATGGCGCCAGAAAGGAATATACTCTCCCACTATTAGGAGTGGTGAATCCTATATCGATCATAAACTATCAATCAGTGCTTCTTGTTATATGCAACGTCTACCGCTCGCATATCCAGTTACGGTTATGGATAAATAGGGTCAAAACATAACATCCACACTAAAGATACTGTTATGATCTCAAGTCAAAGGATCGCTTACACTACTGTCACGTAGAGATTATACCATTGGCACTCAAATAGTTAACTATATGGAAATCTCTAAGCGGATCATTCCAGTGAACACATTCTCTAATGATTCACCTATATATCACTATATATACTAGTCTATCCGCATTAACAACGTCCTTGTTATTGTTAATACTATGACTAGGGAAATTTAAGAATAATAAATATTATTCTAAGTACTTTATCATATTGTATATATATCGATATATATGTTACAAAATGATAAATATACCATATCTTTATTGCATAAAATTGCATAATCATTCTTCCATTATGACTCAAACCAATCATTCAGTACTTCAAACAAAATAAATAAACATGACCATCATGTTTCTTTTGGAATAATGGTTTAGTCAATGAATAATTATATTATCCTTTGCAGGAATCTCTTGTATCTTTACTTAAATTCTATCATTGATTACTCTAATCAGATGATAAAAGTTTAGTACATGTTTGGATCATTGATGAGACCTTTGTTCCTCAACTATTAAAGAAACTATTTTCATCCAAACAATCTTGTAGCAACTTCTCAAGTAGCTATATACTTAATCTCTATTGTAGAATATGTTGTTATAATCTATTTGGAACATTTCCAAATAACAACATTTATATTTAGGATAAATACATAACCATCTTGATACTTGTAATCATCTTTATAAGATTGAAAAATAGTATCTATGAATCTATATATATTTAACTCAATATTCAAGAATAGATTCTTAATTGTTCTCAAGTATTTAAGAAAATTCTTGATTACTTCTAGTGACTCTCACTAGAATTGGATTGAAATATGCTCATAACACTTATAGCGCATGAGACATTTGGTCTTATATAATATACATAAATGATCTTACTTCTTAAGAACATTTTGCATATTATATTTCTTAATATCAGTCTTTGGACACATGTCCTAAGGTAAATCCCATCAAATATAGGAATGTAAATATTTTAAACTGATCCATACATGTTAAACGTCTTTAACATTTTTTCAATATATATACACATTTTATATATTGATTGTATATGACCAAACAACTTATCAAATCTATCTCTATAAACTTTTCCCAATGTATAAGTTGTTTCTCCAAAAACTTTTAATTGAGAAGGTTTTTTGAACAACTACACCTTAACTAATTAAGAGTAGTTATATTAATTCTCATTATTAATATGTCATTTACATATAATATGAGAAATACAGCAATATTGCCAATAATCTTTTGAATACACAAGATTCATATTTGTTTTTGATTAAATCAAACTTTTTGATTGTCTTATCAAAACAAATATTTGAACTCTTAAAAGCTTGTTTTAGTCCATAAATAGACTTTTATAATTTGCATACTTTGTTAGGGTATTTAAACATAAAAACCCTTAGATTGTATCATATACTAATCCTTTTGCAAATTACAGCAAGTAAAATCTTAATGGATTTTAACACGTTAATTGGTGAAAAGGTTTCATCATAGTCAATACTATGATTTGTTGTAACATTTAGTGACCAATATTCATGCATTATGGGTAACAATATTACCATCCATGTTTGTCTTCTTTTGAAGACCCACTTGTACCTTATGAGTTTTACCCCTTTAGATGCATTGACTAAGGTCTATACCTTGTTGTCATACATGGAATCCATTTTAGATTTTATGGTTCAAAACCACTTTTAGATTTCTTATCAAATAAAACTTCTTTGTAGATACTAGGTTTATCATTCTTAATGATAAACACATTATCTCATGTGGACGAGTTATCCTACTAAACATACAATTTACTTGTGTATTGAGAGCTTTATGTCCTACCGCATCACCATGAGGTACAAACTCTAATTCCATTTTCTTTTCATTACTAAATTATGGTTTAAGAACTTCAACGCGTTGTATATGCTCCCACTTGCCTTTTCTAGAATAAACTATTCTTCTAGAAATATGACATATTTTGAGACAAACATTTTGTGCTCATTGGGATCATAGAAATAATATCCAAAACTTTCTTTTGGATATTCCACAAAATAGTTTATATATGAAAATTTTGTATAAAACTTATCAGATTTTACCTTTTATAGGATACTCCCAAATATTTTGGTTATTTCCTATACCATATCTCATATGATGCAGAATCGATAGGTTTAAATGGAACATAATTTAAAAGATCAAATGCAATATTTATGATATATTCTCAAAACAATTTTAAGATAATTATATGGCTCATCATTAATCGAATAATATCTAATAAAATTCGATTATTACTTTAGCAAATAAACAAGTTCATTTTTATTAAGATAATTATAAATTCTTGACTCACGTATTCTCTATTTAGATCTAATCGAAATATTTTAATACTTTTATCAAGGTGTTTTTCAACTTCAATTTTATATTCTTTGAACCCTTCAAAGAATTTAGTTATATACTTCAATAAGTACATATATGACTATATTTAATACAATCATTTGAAGTATGAAAAAAAATTTCTCTAATTAGAATTAACATAGGTCTTCATACATCAATATGTATTAGACTTAGTAATTCAGTAGATCTTTCACCTTTTTAAGTAAAAGGTAAATTAGTTATTTTCTAATAAAAAAATTCACATTTATCAAATATTCATAATCAATTGATTTCAAATAAACATCTTTATGCAATTTGGCTATGCGTTTCTCATTTATATAACCATATCTACAGTGTTAGGGATAAAATTATCAATTTTTTGTTTCTTTGTGTTTATGTTTGAAAAGAAGATTATCCAAATCAAATATATAAAGTTTGTTATCCAATTAAACAGCACCTTAAAATATTGTCACAATAAAAAGAACAACATTTATTCTTTTGAAATATTGTAAATCTATTCATTTCAAACATGAAATAGAAATAATATTTTAATAAGCACTGATAATAACAATCCTCTATATTAAGGATTAATCTTCTGAATAAAGAAAACTCTATATTCTTATGGTTAATGTAACAACTTTTGTCGCATTTAATTACCATATATAAGAATATATTTTCTTTACCCAACTTTCTACTTATCCTTAAATTTTGCATATTTATGTAAATATGATATCCAAATCTGTAT
The DNA here is from genome assembly GCA_016586305.1 of Ophiorrhiza pumila. Taxonomy (NCBI): domain Eukaryota; kingdom Viridiplantae; phylum Streptophyta; class Magnoliopsida; order Gentianales; family Rubiaceae; genus Ophiorrhiza; species Ophiorrhiza pumila. The sequence goes on from BLIW01000006.1 coordinate 38,457,797, forward strand.
CTAATACCCAAGATTTTATTTATAAGCAGAAACATTTATTTCATCATAAACATTATTTGACACCAAGTTCTTCTGCCTCAAAAATCCTCAATGAACCTTTTAATTCTAATTCCAATGTCTATCTTAATAGACCAGTATGTTAGCAATCTTAATACCATATAAACTTTTGCTCCTTATTAGTTTTGGTTGTTAAGTTTAGCCGGCGGCTTTTATGGATTTTCCTTAAAATCAGGTCCAACTTCCAGCTTTCTTGGACAACTCAAGTATTATACACAATTGCCTTTTTCTTCTCTGATTGAATCCCTTTGTTGTCTTATTTGAGCAATCTTCAAGAAAATATTTACGATCTCAACTTGTTTCATAACAGAAATTTAAAATATCCAAATTTTTCAATGTTAGACTAATCACCTTTAGGGTACATTAGATGATAACTAAAAGTTATTTGCCAGTTTGGCCTCTAAATGAGTTCATAAGAGAGATATTATATATTCTTCGATTTTAACTCTTATATCATTACAATCCATTTCATCTAAATGAAATATTGTAAAAAGCATACATGTTCACATACAACTATGTAATTAAGATTCATGAATGCTTTTTAGCATAAGACAATATACATTATCAAAATCATCTTTATGTTTTTTGACATGTATCTTTGATTACTTTATCAATATCATCATCAAGAAAAAAAGTTTTAAGGACATAAATCAACTTCTCATACCTAAAAATAATTTTTAGGTTGTAAAATTCAATCCATAAAATTTGAGCAATTAATATATTATCAAACAATATATTATAGATAATTTTCTACAATAGAAAATAAAGATAGAAAATATTTCATATTTATGGGCAATAAGCAAAACCAAAATAAAAATAAATATGGACTTATGAAAATTTTTTATTTTTCTCCCACTATTTTATTCAAATCGAACATATCTTAATTGATTCGAGAATTTTCACAAATATCTAGTGGCTAAGATCTCATTTTAATTATTTTTAACCTTAAGGTAACTCAACGAGTCAAAATAATCTCAACAAGTAAGGTAACAATTGCCAATTACAAACAAATTGTAACTCTTAGATAGTTATGCCATCAACTCTTGATACACATATCTCATATGTCACCTAACTCTTTGCCTAAAAAACGCTTTAACCTTGAGGTAACTCAACAAGCCAAAAGTCTTTGTTAAATCAAACCCATTATTCAGAGGTCTCATCTCATAGCATAAACGTCTTTAAAGTAAAACAACCTTGAGGTAAATCGACAAGTTGCTCTAATAAAAATTTGTTTAAACTATAATAAAGGAATGCAACTAATTATGATTTAATTAAGGAATTATTTATGGTCTCATCATACATACATATCACATGTGACAATTATTTGATCAATTGAACATACAATATGCAATTAAATAAATATATTATTTTATCAAATATAAATCACATATGACATGTTATTCAAATAATCACATTAAATGAATATTTAATATATATTTATATCAAATATGAATAACATATGACACATGTTATTCAAATAATCATATTAAATGAATATATAATAAATTTATATCACATATAAATCATATATGACACATGTTACTCAAATAATCGTATTAAATAAATATATAATAAATTTATATCAAATATAAATTGTATATGACATGTTATTCAAATAATCATATTAAATAATAGATTCGTATCAAATATAAATTACATGTCATCTTATTTAAATAATCACATTAAATGAATATAAAATAGATTTATATCAAATATAAATTATATATGTAATATTATTCAAATAATCATATTAAATGAATATATAATAAATTTATATCAAATATAAATTACATTTGTCATATTATTCAAATAATCACATTAAATGAATATATAATTTTCCTGTCATGAATCTATATGTATATTATTTCTAATTATATTAGAAATCATTTAATTGAATTTTTGAAACTTTTATGGGTCAAAATATAGTTTTCAAAACTTCAGGGCCAACTGATAAAAAAAAGAATAAGAATATGGGGCCAATTTCTAATTATAAAAACTCTTTCATTATTGTCCCAGTAGTTTCAACTACCACACCTTCTGAAAGGCTATTTTTTTCAATTTTTAATTGATAATGACGTGAGATGACGTCATCATCTTCTTCAATCAAAATTGCAGACGACTCTGCTTCCTCCTTTTTTTTTTCTACTGATCAACTTTGTTGCCAGCATCTATCAGCCAAAAGGGATCTGGCCATTGTTCAGGCCAAATCGCTTGATGCACAGAAGCAGATCGTTTGGCGACGTCTGACGCCGTCGAACTTCGGCCATGGCACGACTGAAATCAACTTCCATACGGGGACAAGAAGTTCGAATCGTGTCTCCTTCTTGCGACGTCACACGCCAGTGAGATGAGTCTGCGGCGAGTCCGAAGTCGAACTCGGACTGTGGCCGTACTCCGACTGATGTGTTCTCGTTCTGGTTAAGTGACCAGAACTACAAAGTTTTAGGGCCCTTCTTTTTTTTTTATTGAAAAACAGTTTTCCAAACGTTTTGGATTATGAAAAGCAAATATATTGCAATTCAAAACAATTTTGAATAAAACCAAAAACATCATATTTGACCCATAATATTTAAAAACGAATATTTAAATAAATATGTCTCAAATCCATCAATTAAATCCAATATACATACATAAACAATTTATCTTTCATGACATGGTATATTATGTACAGATAAATCAAATTAGGCTCTGATACCACTGTAAGGAAATCAACATAGTAACAACGCTGCGGAAATATAACAATTATATTATAATTGCTTTCCATAGGACCTTTAATGATAATCTATACAAATTTTCTCGAGAGATGCTATAGCAAATCCTTGAGCGAGGTTTAATCGACCAACAAGCCGCACAAGTGTCCGGCCTCTAACGGTAATCCACACGAACTACTTTCAGAATTCTCAAAGGATTGATTTTAACGTTAGGTTAATAAGCTAGATCCCTCTAAACAACAACCTTAGAAATCTAATAGAAAAAACCTTCTTATTTGCATGATTTCTCATTGAGAGAGTTGTGTTGTTTTTTACCTAACATTAAGCATCTATATATAATAATACAGCCTTCCAAAAAGGTTGTCTTGTCAAATAAGAAACGAATTATTACCAAACTCAATTCACTTTCCAAAAGTGAACAAGAGTATAATAGATGCCATAATTATCATATAATTTTGTAAACCATTTTAACCTAAGAAGTAATTCTAATGTGTGTGACCCTTTAGGTTCCTAATCACTTGGAAATAAATATAAATAATAATCTTAGAATTAAATTGGCTTTTGTACAAAACCAACAAGACCATCACATAAATTCCAATACCCAAGATCATTCGTACCAAATCACTAAGAATCAATAAGCATTAAAACGGAAGCATACCTGAATCCATAATCGCAAATTAAATCTCTAGCTCCGTGTAACTCCGTTGGTTTAGTCTTCCAAATCTACACGGTTTCCCTCTGGAGCATCCCTTTAGTTTTTTTCCGAATATCTCTCTAGTAATGGGATGCCAAAGACACAGAAAATCACATTTGATTTAGGGACCATAACCATCATATATATAATTAAACAACTAAATCTAGTTGTCTTTCGGCAGTTTATATTTCGACCCATCATCAAAATAGTAACATACTCTAAAGTTTCTACACATTAAAGGTCCACACTGTATTAGATACATTAAAGCCCAAATACCAAACTTAATTGATCACTTTAATTAGGTCATGTTTATTAGACAGTCTTGCAATACATAATTATTTCATAAAGAAGCCCAATGTTGTATTAATGATCTAACAATCCCTTACTTGGGCTATATGTGTAGCTTTATAAATATACTTCGCAAAAATAACCAAATGAAATCAACCTTACTATCATTATAAAAATGTATCTCAACCTAATCCGATCCATCAATCACACCAATATAGGATCAAAGCGACATTCGCTATATTATTCGTAACTCGATCTATCAATTATCACTTATGTCGAAACAACTAAATGACATGGATCATGATGTGGATGTGGATGTGTACTTAACATGCCTATTTTCAACTGGTCCACCTTTAAACTTTATTGAAATCATACTGTACTTAAATCAGAACGTAAATAAACTGAAACTTTATTTCTGTAGAAAATAGCCTCAAAATATCTATAAACTAAAGTAGCCAAAAAAATGTCATATTAGAAGAGCATCTAAAATTACAAACTCCCACTAAAACTAAATATCCTTAAACCCACATGACACCCATACAAGCAGTATGCTCATAAAAACATTTTGGGTGGTAATCTTTTAGTAAGTGGATCCACAATTATGGAGTTTGTTTCAAAGTGTTCTATAGACACTTTCACTCTGAACTCTTTCTTTCAGCAACTAGAAACTTGATGTCATTATGATTTGACTTCATTGAGTTTTATTGTTATGAAATATAAAACTGTTGGATTTATTGTCACAAAACAACTTGAGTGGTTCTTTAACATCAGTTATGATGCGCAGCTTCATAACAAAATATCGCGCAACCATATTCTGTTATATATTAGATGTCTCTCAATATGCTATAGGTTCTGTTGCTATAATAGAAAAGGTTATGAATGATTGTCTAACACTCTTCCCAACAGGGGCGGATGGAGGGGGTGGGAGGGGTGCGGCCGCCCCCCGAGATTTAAAAAATTATATTAGAATCCTTGTAAAAATTTTAAAAAACTTCAAATGAATCTTTAAGAAAAATAGAAATTTTGCACCCCCCCAAAAATTCAAATATAACTTCTATTAATGTATTTTGCACCCCCAATATAATTTCTGGATCCGCACTGCTTCCCAAAAGATGGGCTCTTATAGCAAAGAGGTAGGGGATATATGCCAGAAATACGATTTATATTATTTTTTGAAATCTCATGTTAATTGGAGTCCATTAACCCTAATGATCTCAAAACTGATACTAAACCTCCATTACTTAAGCATGTAGTCCTTTGTTCTCTAAAATACTTTAAGACTAATATTAACTATATTTATCAAAATTTACATCATGAATTACTTAAATATTTATCCAATATTCCGGATTATATAACAAATAATTTAAACAGCAATACAAGTTAAACATACCTTAAACTCTCTATTGCTAAAAGCATACAGAAGTTTATATATTATATATATATATATTTACACTCACTAAAACTAGCCCTTTAAACCTCCCTTTATTAAGCGGGTATAAACGATAATCCCGGTGTAATATATCATAAACGCGGTGGCATTAATCGATTATATTAAACAAGAATCAGTGCAAAAATTACACCCGTTGTCCTTAAACCGGTGTAATAGATGAGTATGCTTACACCGGTTATAAGACAACCGGTGTAATAGATGAGTATGCTGAATAGGAGCTTTTATTCCTTCTTATCTTCAGTCTTGCTTTCTTCCATGTGGAGTAGGTACGCTAATGTCTCTTGATTTTTCTTTCTTCTTTTTGTACGATTGCTTTTTTCACGTGTTCTTGCTTTCTCTTTGACTCTCATCCATTGATCCATTTGTTGAGAAAATTGTAATAATTCTTGCATCTGTCTTTTATGATAATAGGACCACACATCTTTGTAGGCAGAGAATCTTTCCTTGCTGGGCTTTTTAGTTGATAAAGAGAGAATAGAGTCCTCTTCCCTTCTTGTCTGATGATTTTTGGAGTGAACACCACCAATTTCTTGCTGATGTAACAAGTTGCCAATATTGTGATCTTTGATCTAAAAAATTAATTCAAAATTTTTGTCATGCATAGCTTTTGTTTTGACATTGAATAGATTGGGCTGAATGAGTCTGTAGTTTTGAATCACTGCAGGATTTGTTTTTCCAATTTCTCGGAGATGAATTAATTGAGTAACATTTTTTGATCCTTCTTCTTTCAAAACCTTGGAGTTCTTCTTGTTTTGTTTGTCTGAAAGAACCTGAAACATAATAAACATAATAATATTTTACTCTTTTTTTTTTAAAGTCGTAAGGATCTGTGCTAAGGGTCCTCCGAAATGATCTTCTTGAGTGTTATGAGGAGTTGAAGCTGTAGAAGCTTGAGGATCTTGATGAATTTGTCGATTTTTTTTGATTCCATATATCTCATGAATTCTTCCATATCTGAATCTTGAAATGATTGTTCTTTGTTGAGGAGTATTATTGTGTGGTTGGATTTAATATGTGGCTGAGCCGAATGGATTGAGCACTGGTGTGCTAGGGCCAGATGAGGTTGAATTAGCCCCAAGTCTTTTGCCAGTAGTGAGCCATTAATTTTACTGCTTCTGGACAGCAGATGTTTGTTGCACATTTGTCCCACCACTTGACTTTGAATTGTCGGACTAAAGACATGGATTGGGTCTAGGTTTGATTTGTTCGATATGAAAACTCAGCACTCAGATCCATGGTATTTTGAGTAAGCAATAGAATTGTAACTGATGAGTGTAAGGAGTCATTTTTGGAATCTTTTTGAATTGTTGAAAACCCATCTCTTGCTATTTGTGGTAAGATATCTTTTGAGCTCCATGAGTATCCCACCGGTCATAAACCAAAGAGGAAAATCTGTGTTGCAATCTTTATGGAATGTGAAAAACCATGAATGATCGAAAGAATGAATATAAAATGCCCTATACCAGGCCATGCTTATAATCCTGATAAGTGTACCAGGAGGATTGAATCTGACTGTAAAAGGTTTTAATGCTGCTGGTCCTTGCCAAGCATTGAAATGTAAGAACATTCTTAATTATACATTTTGAATAAGTAATAGTTTTTATATTCATTAGTTCTATGAGTAATAGACACAGATGATGAATCTACTAGAATACATTCATAAAAATTTTGATTTTTAAAACGGATCTTCAGGTAACCAATTATAATTTGAATTGAAAATCTACTAAGTAAATTTTTTGAGTTCAGACACATCTTGAGGTTCAGTGTATTTAGTGAGAAAAAGTGTTTCTGAATAAGGTTTAAGGGTATACTGGCCATTTTGAGTATTTGGAAGAGGAGTCATACTTCTGGCAACATTCAAAGGACTTGAGTGATGCTGAAGTTGTGCAAATGGTGTACTTGCTACTTAAACATAGGGAAGACCTCGGAAAGTCTTCTCCTAAGGTGATAAATTTTTACTTTGTTGAATCATGGGTGATAGTGGTTTAGGAATCATTACCATTTGATGGCATAGTCACTAGGACTCTGCTCTTTTGAATTCTTGAATGGACGAGTCTTGAGGTTTCTTTGACCATCTTGGAATGTACCCTGAATAATATTAAAGACACTTAGAAATAGTTATATAAAAGCTATTTCTTTTCTAAAATCTTCTATTCTTTTCCATAATGCTTTTAATTTACTTCTGGGATTCCTAGTAGACGCTATGTGTATAATATGATACTAACATCCTGTAATAATTCATTTGATGCAGAAATACTTGAATGTTGTACTGATAAAGCATTAATATTATGTATATGGTAAACGTTTGGAAAATTCAGAATCTTGAATAACTTTTCTTGTAATGAATATATCTTAAGAATTTTCTTTCTAGTTTTAGGATGATCAATATAATCTTTTATCCATTGCCAATCTTCATTTCTTGAAATCCGTGACATTCTTTCTGTCATTCCTGTAAGAGAAATTCGCCGTGTTAAAAATCAGAGTAATGAATTATTTTCTCCTTTAATGTATCTATATCAAATCAAAGACTGATAAAATAGGCTTGCCATCTAGCAAATATCTGCTTAGAAACAAGATTTTGAATATCTTTTTGCAAAATTTCTTTTGCTGATTTACAATCTATTTTGAGTAAAAATTTCTTGTTATATAGATCATCTTGAAATTTTAGAAATACATAAACAATAGCTAATATTTCCTTTTTTAACTGTGGAATAATTCTTTTTGGGAACGCATTCCATACCTTTGAAGTGAATCTTACTAAATTGTTCTTTATTATTAATGCGTTGTTTTAATATGCCTCCATAACAACCATCCAGATGCATCAATTTCAAGCAATCCCATGAATGCATGTGGTTGAGGAAGGCCTAGCAAGGATAAAAGCCTTTATTTTGATTTTTGCTTCTCTAACTATATTGGTATGTTTTTGTGTCCATGGTGGTGGATTCTTTTTTAATCTTTCATACAAGGGCCGCACAGAGGGTGGCGTAACTGGGGAAGAAGTCAGCTATATAATTTAGACAACCTAGAAATTTGTTGTAAATTGATTTGTATCTTTAATTTCATCTGGCCGAATTTGTCGCCAAATTCTATAGCTCTTGTAATAGGTCTTATTGTTCCTTTATGAATATCATGTCCTAAAATCGAATATTTGTTTGAAATAATTTCATTTTAGGTGCAGAAATTACTAAGCCATGCTTATGGAACTACTTTTGAGAAATATGTGTAAATGTCTAAAATGCTCATCTAAATTTTTTGAAAATACTAATATATCATCAATATAAACAATCATGAATGTGTAAGCAGAAAAAATATCATTCATTATATTTGAAATTCAGACAGGTGCATTCTTTAAACCAAAAGGCATAACATTCCATTCATAATGACCAAATGGAACTGTAAATGCTGTTTTATACTTATCTTCTTCTGCTATTTGAATTTGCCAATATCCAGATTTTAAATCAAATTTTTGAATAGATTTTTGCTTCAAATAATCTGTCAAGCAAGTCTTTTTTATTTGGAATTGGATATCTTATCCATTTAAGTACTTTATTTAAGGGTTTATAATTAATAACTAATCTAGGAATTCCTCGTTCCTTTTCAGCTTGGTTATGACATAAAAGCTGGGCACTCCATTTAGATTTTGATTTTCTAATTAATTTTTTATCGAGTAATTCCTTGAATTTCTTTTTTGCCATGTTCTACTAATTCAGAATTCATTTGTATAGGTCGTGCTTTTGGTCTTAATATCTTTTTCATGAAAATTATCTTCATAGGGTAAATGTACTATATGAATTTTCATTCAAAATGCTGCTGGATGATCAGCGCATATTTCTTTTTTGAATTGATTTTCTAATTCTTGAATTCGTTTATTATTCCACGTCTTTTTGAAGTTGTACTTCAATATGAGTGTAATTAATTTCTTCTTTTATTAAATTTATTTGGTGTTCTTTTCTATGAATCATCCTTACTTATAGAATTTTAGTAAAACATTGAGTTAGATTGTAATAGATCTAATTCTTTTTGCTTAACAGGGGGAATATAAATATAAATGTTATTGAATTCCCATTATATTTACCACTAATTCTTTGATTTGTTTTTTCAAATGGGAGTAATTTGATATAAAAGGGATTGCCTAAATAACATCTTGGAGTTATATCATCAATGATTATAAAAGAATGGTTGAAACAATAGTCTTGATTACATATATATCCATTTGATACTTTATATTTCATATTTAAGGGACTGCCATTTGCAGTTACTAATCTTTCATTAGTTTTTGAACAATATTTGAGTGGTACTATGCCAGATTTAATACAACTTTGATCTGCTCCACTATCTATCATAGCTACACAAGTTGTTTGAAAGTCTTTAACTCCTATTGTTATAAATGCATACCATTTTTCAATGTTGACTTTATCAATAATATTAATATATTGAGTAGAATCTTTGTTTTGTTCATTGATTTGAATACCTGTTTTATTATTTTTTGAAGTTTCTATATTTTGAATTTGGTTTTGTAACAAAAATCTAGTTTCTATTTCTAAATCTTTGGATTTTAAATCATTTATTTCTTGCTTTAATTTATTGATATCTGCTTTTAAATTTTCAATATCGTCTTTATAATTTGGAATATTTTTATGAATTCCGAATGAATTAGTTCTTGATGAGTATTTATCATAAAGTTGAGTTATGCTAAAAGGTTCTATAATTGGTGGCTTTATATTGTCTTCTAATATTAAATCTTTTAATCGAAGTAAATATTCTTGTTGATCATTAGGGTCTTGGATTTTACTTATTATATCAAATAAAATTCTTTATTATCTTTTGAATTAGAGATGACATTAATTGTTTTACATTTACAAGGTGATGAATAATCAGTATAATCTTCACTTTCTGATTCTATTTCATTAATATTTTGATCACTTTCTTCATCATTAATCATTACTGTTAGCATTTTCTTTTTTAAATCTTCGTCATCATTAAATATTTCATTAATTCTTTTCTGAGTTCTACAATTGGGTGCTATATGACCAGTTCGTCCACATTTAAAACAAGTAACGCTTCATTTTCTATTGAACTTTTTCTTTCTAAAATTTTTGTGAGGGGTATCTTCTATATGTTGATTATCAAATCTTCCCTTTCTATACCTAGAATATTTCTTTCTATAAGGTTTTGAATATTTTATCTTTTTATACTGTGATGAAGGTGCTCGTACTCCTGTTATACCAAAGGCTTCACAAAATGAACCTACTTCTCTTCTTTCTGAACCATATTTAGCTTGTATTTTTAATTCTTGACATAATTTTAATCCTTCTAATTTAATAAAGGCAAATAATTGACCATAAGATATTTCATTAAAATTGATAACTTCATTTTTTACTTCATGTTTAAGACTAGTCATAATTCTTTGAGAAAATAAATTAGGTATCCTGTAATGAATTTTTCTTTCAAAAAGAAGCTCCGCAATCTTTTCTTTTGAATAAATAAGTTAAAAACATATCTTTATAACCATTTAAAGTCAAGTTAATGTTGGACATCTTAAATTAGTAAGGAATATTTGAGTACCAGTTTCATCATGAGTAGGATTTCCCACAAATGTGTTGATAATACATATATTAACATAATTTGCTGGCATCTTTCTTTTTAACTTTGAATGGTTGACCATCTGGCCTTTAACTACGTGTCCATTGACATCTTTTTATCTTCTTCTTCATTTTCATTCGTCTAAAATTTCTGTTTTTGTTTCTGTGGTAAGGAGATTATCCCACCAATTTTTGAGTTGACCTGTAAACCTGCTAAAAAGTCCCGGCTGTATAGTTGGTTGATCAATCTTTGTGCTGTATAGGTGTGATAGCCATACCCATTTCTTGGAAATAATCTTAATATTTCATAATCAGATTTACATTATGTTCCCATTCATAAACTCAATTTTCGCTTCATAACTTTTGGCTACAAATGTTGCTCGCCTTCTTCTATTTGTAGATCAGGAGGTGTTAATTTTGAATAAAACTTTTTTCTTTGATATGGTGCATATGATATTTTGTTTATTGGGATATCTTTTGGTATCTTTTGATTCTATTGAGTTCACCAAATTCTTCTTCGATCATCATTTATTTATGTCTTCGATTTCTTCTTGTCTATCAGTTTTCTTGTGAACTACCTGGGAGGAAAGTATACGTTAATATCATTCTATGTTTTGAAGATACTTGTTTGAATATTATGTATTTGACTCGTGCTTGGTTTATTTTCTAATTTATCTAATATTTTTTGTAAGGTTGTTTGTTTATTAATATGAAGTTTTGCAATTTATTCTGAAATTAGAGGGGTCATTTACTGTAAAATGTGGTTTAGATATTTCTTCTGGAAATTTTAATGTTGTTTTTGTATTATAATTTTTGGTTTGTAATTTTAGGAATATTATCTACTTTTGTTGCAACCAAATCTACCTGATTAGCGATGGTTGATAATATTGATTTGAATAATTTAATTGTTGAGTAACCTTTGTTATATCTTCAATTTCTCATCGGTCCTTGTCTGTTCTAAGGTTCTCTAAAGGTGTTGCAATAACTTCCACCTGAGTCTGTGGTAATTTTAATATTTAATAACGGTGGGTGTATTGAACTTACTGTTTCTCCACTTACAATATTCCATTTTTAGAACCTTATGAGTCTGAACATTAATACTTAGGAATTGAATAAATGTCCTTAATATCTTCTTGTTGAGTGATAATTCTAACCATGTAAAAAGGGAAAATTAAATTGTCTTTTTTGTATTTCTTCTTTCCATTTTTGGTTGTAGTATGTTTTGAAATGTTTCAGATAACTTGTAATACCAACTTCTCTTTATTTTCATTTTCTACATCTTCAAACTGTTGTGTTAAATATGTATACATTAGGGAATGATATTTTACTGATAACATTTATTGATGTTGATTTCATATTTGAATCAGGTTTCATATCTGAAAATGTTGGAGATCCTGGAATCATTTATTATTTCGGGTACTGGGACTTATAATGAATTCGTCTGCTCCCTGTACATCAGGAATGGAATATATTATCAGGATTGCTAGACATATTAGTGTTTTGACTAAAAGTTCTTCTTAGTAATCGGAACTTCTGAAGGGATATCTGATGTTGAGTATCTAGAAGGAGTGAGATATTGGCATTCTATTAACTCCATATCTATTTCGTATATTGGTCGAAATGAATTTTAATACTACCATCATCTTGTTTAATTATTTGAGATGTGTTAGATTGATGAAAGAGTTCTTGATTGCTCTTGAGGAACTACTATAAAGGATTCAGGAATCGTTATTTCATGCCATTTTAAAGTTTTAGGAATATATATTGCTGATTTAGTAGAATTTTCTTCCGAAAAATTACAGTTTCTTCTTTATTACTTGGTTCTAATTTTAACTGTGGATCTATCAAAAGTTTTGAGTAGTTTATAACATATTTTATATCCTGATAGCAAAACTGCGACTTCTAATATCTTACTTTATGTTGATCTATTTGAATATCCATAACTAAACGAGTCCTCGAATTAATTCATCATTTAAACTGGCTACAAAATTGGGAATACAATTGAATGAAATTGAACCCATCACAAATATTTGTTTGAATTAACAGATATATTGAATCTGAATATTCTATCATTCTCTTATCTCGAAGGGCTATGAATATTGGATTATCTATTCCTAGTCTATGCATAGGTTGAAATTAATAACCTTTACTAATCCATAATGAATGTATTGAAATCCTTGACTTCTGTAATGTTCTAATGGCTACAGAAGATAATAATTTTATATTTTTTGAAGTTTCTTTAAAATTTATATCTTGTTCATGTAATTTTATTGCATATGAATTATTAAAATTAAGATTTTCCTATTTGATAAACTTTGTTAAGTGTTTTTGATGAAATATCAAATTGAATTTAATGACTTTGATTAACAGTATTATCTATTGCTGAATTAGTATTTAAGCCCAAACCAAACAATTGTTTAAACTTATTTAAATCCATAATAAAGACGTACCTTAGTTGCTTAATGCAACATGCAGAATGTGGAGTGAGTGTAGGGGAACAAAAGGACGTGCCTAACCGGGAACACCTGGGCCGACGCCGGCTTACCAACGGGTTTACAAGGCTGCTACAGAACTGCTTGCCAAACCATACTCAAACTCTATCCTTACCTGTTTTATTAAACTTCCAATTTACTTCTATTATTTGGATTATTTTTAGTTTAAAACAGTTGAATGTATTGGCTCTGATACCAAAACGAAAAGAGGATCGATTGAAAACTGAGAACTAAAATTTAATTTAATAAAAATAATACCTTAATATAAATTTGTTGAAAACAGAGAGCAGATATGAACAAAAGAGTGAATGAAAAGAGATTTTTTATTTCTGATAAAACAACTGATGCTTTACAATGCTATTGAGTAACCTATTTATAGGAATACATTGAATAGAAAACGTAAGCAATGACGTTTAATGAAAAGATATGTAGCATGACATCTTGCGAATAGGAGCTTTTATTCCTTCTATTTCAGTCTTGCTTTCTTCCATGTGGAGTAGGGACGCTAATGTCTCTTGATTTTTCTTTCTTCTTTTTGTACGATTGCTTTTTTCACGTGTTATTGCTTTCTCTTTGACTCTCATCCATTGATCCATTTGTTGAGAAACATTGTAATAATTCTTGCATCTGTCTTTATGATAATAGGACCACCATCTTTGTAGGCAGAGAATCTTTCTTGCTGCTTTTTAGTTGATAAAGAGAGAATATGAGTCTCTTCCTTCTTGTCTGATGATTTTGGAGTGACACCACCAATTTCTCGCTGATCGTACAAGTTGCCAATATTTGATCTTTGAATCAAAAATTAATATCAAAAATTTTTGTTATGCATAGCTTTTGTTTTGACATTGAATAGATTGGGTCTGAAATGAGTCTGTAGTTTTGAATCACTGCAGGATTTTTTTTCCAATTTCCTCGGAGATGAATTAATTGAGTAACATTTTTTGATCCTTCTTCTTTCAAAACTTGGAGTTCTTCTTGTTTTGTTTGTCTGAACCAGAACCTGAAACATAATAAACATAAATAATATTTTACTCTTTTTTTTTTTAAAAGTTGTAAGGATCCTGTGCTAGAGGGTCTCCGAATGTCTTCTTGAGTGTTATGAGGAATTGAAGCTGTAGAAGCTTGAGGATCTTGATGAATTTGTCCGATTTCTTTTGAATTCCATATATCTCCATTGAATTCTTCATATCTGAATCTTGAATCGATTGTTCTTTGTTGAGTGAAGTATTTTGGTGCGGTTGGATTTGTATGTGGATGACGAATGGATTGAGCAGCTGGTGTGCTAGGGCCCAGATGAGGTTTGAATTAGCCCCAAGTTCTTTTGCCAGTAGTGAGCATTATTTTACTGCTTCTGGACAGCAGATGTTTGTTGCACATTTGTCCCACCACTTGACTTTGAATTGTCGGACTAAAGACATAGGATTGGGTCTAGGTTTGATTTGTTCGATTATGAAAACTCCAGCACCAGATTCATGGTATTTTGAGTAAGCAATAGAATTGTAACTGATGAGTGTAAGGAGTCATTTTTGAATCTTTTTGAAATTGTTGAAAACCATCTCTTGCTATTTGTGGTAAGATATCATTTTGAGATCCATGAGTATCCCACCAGTCATAAAACCAAAGAGGAAAATCTGTGTTGCAATCTTTATGGAATGTGAAAAACCATGAATGATCGAAAGAATGAATATAAATGCCCTATACCAGGCATGCTTATAATCCTGATAAGTGTAACCAGGAGGATTGAATCTGACTGTAAAAGGTTTTAATGCTGCAGGTCCTTGCCAAGATTGAAATGTAAGAACATTCTTAATTATACATTTTGAATAAGTAATAGTTTTATATTCATTAGTTCTATGAGTAATAGACACAAATGATGAATCTACTAGAATACATTCATAAAAATTTTGATTTTTTAAAGGATCTTCAGGTAACCAATTATAATTTGAATTGAAAAATCTACTAGTAAATTTTTTGAGTTCAGACACAACTTGAGGTTCAGTGTATTTAGTGAGAAAAAGTGTTTTTGAATGAGGTTTAACGGGTATACTGGCCATTTTGAGTATTTGGAAGAGGAGTCATACTTCTGGCAACATTCAAAGGACTTAAGTGATGCTGAAGCTGTGCCAATGGTGTACTTGCTACTTGAACATAGGGAAGACTAGGAAAGTCTTCTCCTAAGGTGATAAATTTATTACTTTGTTGAATCATGGGTGATAGTGGTTTAGGAATCATTACCTTTGATGCATAGTCACTAGGACTCTGCTCTTTTGAATTCTTGAATGATGAGTCTTGAGGTTTTTTTGACATCTTGGGTCTCATCATACATACATATCACATGTGACAATTATTTGATCAATTGAACATACAATATGCAATTAAATAAATATATTATTTTATCAAATATAAATCACATATGACGTGTTATTCAAATAATCACATTAAATGAATATTTAATATATATTTATATCAAATATGAATAACATATGACACATGTTATTCAAATAATCATATTAAATGAATATATAATAAATTTATATCACATATAAATCATATATGACACATGTTACTCAAATAATCGTATTAAATAAATATATAATAAATTTATATCAAATATAAATTGTATATGACATGTTATTCAAATAATCATATTAAATGATAGATTCGTATCAAATATAAATTACATGTCATCTTATTCAAATAATCACATTAAATGAATATAAAATAGATTTATATCAAATATAAATTATATATGTAATATTATTCAAATAATCATATTAAATGAATATATAATAAATTTATATCAAATATAAATTACATATGCCATCTTATTCAAATAATCACATTAAATGAATATATAATTTTCCTGTCATGAATCTATATGTATATTATTTCTAATTATATTAGAAATCATTTAATTGAATTTTTGAAACTTTTATGGGTCAAAATATAGTTTTCAAAACTTCAGGGCCAAGTGATAAAAAAAAGAGTAAGAATATGGGGCCAATTTCTAATTATAAAAACACTTTCATTATTGTCCCAGTAGTTTCAACTACCACGCCTTCTGAAAGGCTCTTTTTTTCAATTTTTAATTGATGATGACGTGAGATGACGTCATCATCTTCTTCAATCAAAATTGCAGACGACTCTGCTTCCTCCTTTTTTTTTTCTACTGATCAACTTTGTTGCCAGCATCTATCAGCCAAAAGGGATCTGGCCATTGTTCAGGCCAAATCGCTTGATGCACAGAAGCAGATCGTTTGGCGACGTCTGACGCCGTCGAACTTCGGCCATGGCACGACTGAAATCAACTTCCATCCGGGGACAAGAAGTTCGAATCGTGTCTCCTTCTTGCGACGTCACACGCCAGTGAGATGAGTCTGCGGCGAGTCCGAAGTCGAACTCGGACTGTGGGCGTACTCCGACTGATGTGTTCTCGTTCTGGTCAAGTGACCAGAACTACAAAGTTTTAGGGCCCTTCTTTTTTTTTTTTTTGAAAAACAGTTTTCCAAACGTTTTGGATTATGAAAAGCAAATATATTGCAATTCAAAACAATTTTGGATAAAACCAAAAACATCATATTTGACCCATAATATTTAAAAACGAATATTTAAATAAATATGTCTCAAATCCATCAATTAAATCCAATATACATACATAAACAATTTATCTTTCATGACATGGTATATTATGTACAGATAAATCAAATTAGGCTCTGATACCACTTTAAGGAAATCAACATAGTAACAACGCAGCGGAAATATAACAATTATATTATAATTGCTTTCCATAGGACCTTTAATGATAATCTATACAAAATATACCTCGAGAGATGCTAGCGAAATCCTTGAGCGAGGTTTAATCGACCAACAAGCCGCACAAGTGTCCGGCCTCTAACGGTAATCCACACGAACTACTTTCAGAATTCTCAAAGGATTGATTTTAACGTTAGGTTAATAAGCTAGATCCCTCTAAACAACACCTTAGAAATCTAATAAGAAAAAACCTTCTTATTTGCATGATTTCTCATTGAGAGAGTTGTGTTGTTTTTTACCTAACATTAAGCATCTATATATAATAATACAGCCTTCCAAAAAGGTTGTCTTGTCAAATAAGAAACGAATTATTACCAAACTCAATTCACTTTCCAAAAGTGAACAAGAGTATAATAGATGCCATAATTATCATATAATTTTGTAAACCATTTTAAACTAAGAAGTAATTCTATTGTGTGTGACCCTTTAGGTTCCTAATCACTTGGAAATAAATATAAATAATAATCTTAGAATTAAATTGGCTTTTGTACAAAACCAACAAGACCATCACATAAATTCCAATACCCAAGATCATTCGTACCAAATCACTAAGAATCAATAAGCATTAAAACGGAAGCATACCTGAATCCATAACCGCAAATTAAATCTCTAGCTCCGTGTAACTCCGTTGGTTTAGTCTTCCAAATCTACACGGTTTCCCTCTGGAGAATCCCTTTAGTTTTTTTCCGAATATCTCTCTAGTAATGGGATCCCAAAGACACAGAAAATCACATTTGATTTAGGGACCATAACCATCATATATATAATTAAACAACTAAATCTAGTTGTCTTTTGGCAGTTTATATTTCGACCCATCATCAAAATAGTAACATACTCTAAAGTCTCTACACATTAAGGTCCACACTGTATTAGATACATTAAAGCCCAAATACCAAACTTAATTGATCACTTTAATTAGGTCATGTTTATTAGACAGTCTTGCAATACATAATTATTTCATAAAGAAGCCCAATGTTGTATTAATGATCTAACAATCTCTCACTTGGGCTATATGTGTAGCTTTATAATTATACTTCGCAAAAATAACCAAATGAAATCAACCTTACTGTCATTATAAAAATGTATCTCAACCTAATCCGATCCATCAATCACACCAATATAGGATCAAAGCGACATTCGCTATATTATTCGTAACTCGATCTATCAATTATCACGTATGTCGAAACAACTAAATGACATGGATCATGATGTGGATGTGGATGTGTACTTAACATGCCTATTTTCAACTGGTCCACCTTTAAACTTTATTGAAATCATACTGTACTTAAATCAGAACGTAAATAAACTGAAACTTTATTTGTGTAGAAAATAGCCTCAAAATATCTATAAACTAAAGTAGCCAAAAAAATGTCATATTAGAAGAGCATCTAAAATTACAAACTCCCACTAAAACTAAATATCCTTAAACCCACATGACACCCATACAAGCAGTATGCTCATAAAAACATTTTGGGTGGTAATCTTTTAGTAAGTGGATCCACAATTATGGAGTTTGTTTCAAAGTGTTCTATAGACAACTTTTCACTCTGAACTCTTTCTTTAGCAACTAGAAACTTTATGTCATTATGATTTGACTTCATTGAGTTTTTATTGTTATGAAATATAAAACTGTTGATTTATTGTCACAAAACAACTTGAGTGGTTCTTTAACATCAGTTATGATGCGCAGCTTCATAACAAAATATCGCGCAACCATATTCTGTTATATATTAGATGTCTCTCAATATGCTATAGTTCTGTTGCTATAATAGAAAAGGTTATGAATGATTGTCTAACACTCTTCCCAACAGGGGGCGGATGGAGGGGGTGGGAGGGGTGCGGCTGCCCCCCGAGATTTAAAAAATTATATTAGATCCTTGTAAAAGTTTTAAAAACTTCAAATGAATCTTTAAGAAAAATTAGAATTTTGCACCCCCAAAATTCAAATATAACTTCTATTATGTAATTTTGCACCCCCAAACTATAATTTCTGGATCCGCCACTGCTTCCCAAAAGATGGCTCTTATAGCAAAGAGGTAGATATAACCCGAAATAGATTTTATATTATTTTGAAATCTCATGTAATTGGAGTCATTATACCTAATGATCTCAAACTGATCTAACCTCCAATACTTAAGCATGTAGTCTTTTGTTCTCTATAAATACTTTAAGACTATATTAACTATTTTATCAAAATTTACTCATGAATTACTTAAATATTTATCCAATATTCCGATTATATACACAATATTTAACCGCATACAAGTTTAAACATACCTTAAACTCTCTATTGCTAAAGCATAAAGATTTTATATATATATATATATATATATATTATTTACACTACTACAAAATAGCCCTTTTAAACCTCCCTTTTTATAGCGGGTTAACATAATCCGGTTTAATATATCAAAACGCGGTGGCATTATCGATATATTAAACAAGAATCAGTGCAAATTACACCGGTTGTCACTTAAACCGGTGTAATAGATGAGTATGCTTACACCGGTTATAAGACAACCGGTGTTAATATTCAATATATTACACCGGTTATAATATAACCGGTGTAATATATTCATCTATTACACCGGTTTAAATAATAACCGGTGTATATAGTTATCTATTACACCGGTTTATTAGTTAACCGGTGTAAATAAATACTGTAAAAACCCACCATTCATTTTTCCTTCTGCTCCAGCTTCATTAATTTTATCCTTTTCGCGAAGAACAACGAATTTTTTTCAAATCTCTGCGCACGGACATTGTCTTTTACGGCCATATCAGAAGCTAGATATTAACTTATATTCATCACCTATCTGAGGTTAGCTTGTTATATATAAACTGATTTCTTTTATATGATTTTACTTCTCAGTCGGCAAAGCATTGACTCATATACCTTCGGATCTGTATTTCATTTTTTGTAAAACATCTGACAAATTGCAGATTTCAATATATAAAATGTATATGTGTAATAAATGCAATTAAAATGATGTTTGTTCTGTTATTTAGGCGTTCATGTGTATACTTTTTAGATTTATATTGATGCATTTCATAATAAAAATTTATTAATTAGTAAATGATTTTGTCGTTCATTTATATACTGGAATTAAATATTGATAGCAACATCTATTTTACTTAAAATTAGGAAAAAAATTTGTTGATTAAATTATATGATGTAATATTATGAAAGCACCATCACTTCATTCATTTATGTTGGTTACCTTATTACAATTATTTTTTTAATTTAAATGTTGCGACCGTAATTAATTATTACTTTATAATAAAAGTTAACCACCATCTTCGTGGTAATTAATTAGATTTTCTTGTTTTTATATTGTACTCCACAATGAAAACAACTTCATCAGCAATTGACGATGGAAGACAAAAAAAACTTATTCCGGCGCAGAGAAAACCCAACAAACTTCTGTCTCGCCACCTCCACCAGAAGAAAATGACCAAACAAATGACAGCAATCACCATATTGATTATGGACTTGATTTGAATAAAATACACTTTGATGAAGGAGAGCTACATGACGACCCAGAGATGCAAAAAGTTATTGTAACAATGCTGATGATTATATATCCAGAATTTTTCTAATATGAAATTGGTGTAATCATGTATAAGTTTTATCATGTGCCTTCGTTCTCTGTCATGTGGCTGTTTTGTAACAACCTTATTTTTCCTTGTTAGTTGCTAGGTTTTGATTTGCATATGACAGTATGTTGTGCGCTTATAAAGTGCTTTTATTATTGTATTAGCCTTTCAAACAGTGATAATGATTTCGGAGTGATCTTTTATTGTTTACGAGATGACGCTGCCAAATTATTGTTTAGGGGTTAAGGATGATTTAATATTAAATACTTTTAACAAAGAATTAATTAACTACCCATTAATGTTATCTTCTAACATGCACCTATCAAACAAAAATGTGAAAAATTCCACATGCTCCAAAACTTTTAAGAAATTGTTTCAATAAATAAACAAACCCGACAAAAATTAAGGAGGGAGCAATTTTGTATTTGTTGTAAATGTCCAAATTGGTACAAGTGTTTTTGTGAAGACCTAGGGTCTAAAATCTTACTTATTTTGATTAGTAACAAACAATTATGTTTATGCTAATGGTTTAAAAAGTGTTTCAATTTGATAGAAATTCAAGGAAGCCAAGCATGGAGATTTATCAAGCGAAGAAAGAACTGAAATTGCAAAAGAAACAAAATGATGGTAAATTAGGTCATTTTCCCCAACCCAAAACCCTAATTTGTAAATAGCTCAAGAAAGTGGTTTACTCGTTTAAGGCTCAAGCAAAATTGTTTTCAAAATGTTTTCAGTCTTCAAAAGAACTTCAAAAGATGTAGTACACACTTGCACTAAGTCGTATGGAGTTGTACAAAAGATAAGTAAAACGAAAATCGAAATTAAATTGAAAAGAAAAGGTTCGGACGACCTTAGCCTAGTTTCAGCCGTCCGAAACTGTCGTCTGAAACTGTCCAGAGAAAATGATTTTCAGGGTTTGGGATCGGACGGTGCAGGGCAAGTTTCGGCCGTCCGAAACTTAGTTTCGGACGACCTACCCGTCCGAAACACCCGTCCGAAAGTCCCAACGGCTATTTTTTTAAATGTCAAACATGAATGTTTTCTTGTCTTTTCTTTGATAGTATAAATACCATCAAACACACAAACGTTAGGACACGAAAAAACACTTGATTCCCAAGCTTTACATCTGAAAATCTTCATCTACAACTCACATTTTTCATTTTGATTTCAAAGGAAACAAAAGATTAAAAAGTTCCTTGAGCCTTTAATTGAGTTCTTCACTTCTTCTTTGAGATATATAGTTTGAGTTGTAATTGCATTGATAGGAATCATATTTTGAGCTTCACTTCATCTTATCCACCCTAATTGAGGGCTGGTTTATCTCTTCAATCAATCACTGTAAGTATTTGTAAAAGGTTTCTCAAGTGAGAGTAAAAACCTTGAACACTTAGCTTGGGATAGCTTGTGTTAAGGTTGAACATTGGGTGAAATCCTAAGTTGTGATACTTGAGTTGTAAAAGTAGTTCTTTTGATCTCACCACTTGTAAGGAGATCATTTCATAGTGGAAAGGTTTGAAATCCTAAGTTGGGAAACTTAGGTAGTGGATGTAGAGTGCTCTAAGGAGGAGACTTGAACCACTCTAAATCTCTTGTGTTCTTGATTCCAATTATTTTCATTTCTGCACTTATTTTGATTTACTTATGCTTTAATTCATTAATCATATTGTTGGGTTTATTGATTACATTTCTGGATTATTAATATACATCTTTGTATCACTCACTCATTATAATTCACTTTACTTACTCACTTGTATTGAACTTGATTGGAGAAAGTACAAGAAATTTTTAGAAACCTAATTCACCCCCCCCCCCCCCCTCTTAGGTTGCCTTAGACCTTACAATTGGTATCAGAGCTTGGTCTCTACTTGCTTAGGCTTAACAACCTTAGAGTAAAAGATTATGGCAACAAACAATGCTATGTTTATGGAGGGACAATCTATCTCTAGGCCTCCAATGTTTAATGGAACTAACTACAGCAGTTGGAGAGATAGGATGGAAATCTATCTCAAATCCATTGACATTAAGATGTGGTATATTGTAGAAGAAGGACCTTATAAGGCTGATATAATCATAGGTGTTGAAATTAGAGAAAAGAAGAGGAGTGAACTCACTGAAACCGATAGGAGAAACCTCACCCTAAATGCTAAAGCCACAAATGCTTTATATAACTCACTAGATGTTAATGAATCAAGTAGAGTTAAAGGATGTAAAAATGCACATGACATTTGGAAGAAACTTAGGGAAATCCATGAGGGAACCGAAGATGTAAAAGAGGAAAAGAAATAATTGTTGGTAACACAATATGAAAGCTTTAAAATGGATGGTAATGAATCTATTGATAAAATGTTTTGTAGATTCAATAGCATAATTAAAGACTTGGAGAACCTAGGTAAAATTTACCCCTTAGGTGAGCAAAATAGAAAGATTTTAAACTCTCTACCTAAGGAATGGGAATCAAAAGCTATAGCTATTGAAGAAGCTAAAAATCTGAGAGAACTACCCATAGATCAACTAATTAGTTCACTTATGTCACATGAATTGAAGATCAAGTCTAAAACTCAAAAAGAAGAAGATACTAAGGCTAAAAAGAACATAGCACTTAAAGTGTCAAAGAATGAGAATGATGTTGAGGAAGATGAAGAAGACATAAATGAACAAGATAATGATGATCTTGTATTTCTCACTAGAAAGTTATCTAGGATGATTCAAAGTAGGAAAAACAGGTTTAACAAAGGAAGAAATTTTAGGAACAAAGATTGGATGAAAGAGAAGGGAGAAACATCCAAGGTTAACAACCTGGACATTTTATTGCAGATTGCCCAAGAAGAAAGAAGGAGTTCAAACAAGACAAGAAATGCAAAGGAAGAAGCTTCAAGGTCACATAGGATGATGACCAATCCGAAGAGGAAACCGAAAGAGAAGAAGAAGGAGTTGCTAACATGTGCTTTATGGGATTTGAAGACCATGAGGTAAGTCTTTCTTCTAGTGATGATGATGATAATAATTGTAATGATCAAGATGAACTTGAGCTGTACATTGCTAGATTGGTAGATGAGTTAAAGAAAACCAAAACTCAAAATAAGAGGCTTAAAGCCAAAATGGAAGAAATCATCTCTAGTAATCAAGAGTTGAGCACTAAATATGATAGTGTAGTTAAAGAGAATTGTACCTTAAAAACAGAAAATGAAAAACTAACAATAGATAGTAACAAGGCTAGAAAAGAGGTTAAAAAATATGATGAAGTCAAGAAAGAACACATAGGGTTAAGAAAGAGAATAGAAGACCTTAGTGATTGTTTAACCAAATTCACTCATGGTAAGAATAATTTAGAAATACTTCTAGGAAATCAAAGGATGGGAAATAGCAAATTTGGATTAGAATACTCACATGAAATAGGTCAAAGTTCAAAATCCAAACCGGTAAAAATGGTTCACACATTATACAATCATGATAAAAGGATTGAAGACTATAAAAATATAAACCTCACTCACATCATAGATATGGAAAGCATAACAAACATAATGATCATAAAATGTATATTCCACATTATGGACATAAGAGGTACAACTTTGAACCTAGATTTCACAATGCTATGCCTTACTATAAGACTTCACATTCATTTAAATACCATGTAATATATGACTATTGTTGTAAAAAATGACATACCTCTAGAAAATGTTTTGCTAGAATGGAAGTAGAAAATGGATCAAAAACATGGAAAAGAAAAGATATCAATGATGTAAGAGCTTAACTTTACACATTGATTCTTAAATGTAGGTATGTTTAAAAAACACAATTTTGGACACCAAATGGTTCCTTGATAGTGGATGCTCAAGACACATGACCGGTAATCCTTTGTTGCTTAACAACTTGAAAACTAAAAATAAGGGACATGTGACTTTTGGAAATGATAAAAAAGGGAAAATAGTTGGAATCGGAAATGTAGCAAACAACAATAGCAATGTGATTGAAAATGTACTTTTAATTGATGATTTGAAATTCAATTTGATTAGCATAAGTCAAATATGTGATAAAGATCTTGATGTGTTATTTAAACGTGAAAAAATGTGTTGTTATTGATCCTAGCGATGGTAAAATTGTTCTCACCGGATCTAGACATAACAATGTATACACTTTGCATTTGTGTGATATTATGGAACAAGATATGCAATGTCTTAGTGTGGTGCATGATATTACTTGGTTATGGCATAAAAGACTAGCTCATGTTGGTATTGATAACATAAATAACCTAGTAGCTAAAGAACTAGTTAGAGGGCTACCTAAACAAAAATATGAAAAAGATAAAGTGTGTGATTCCTGTCAATTTGGAAAACAAACCAAGAGTAGTTTCAAATCTAAAAACATGGTAACAACTTCAAAACCTTTAGAGTTAATCCACATGGACTTATTTGGACCTTCACAAACCACAAGCTTAGGTGGTAAAAGGTATGTGTTTGTAATAGTTGATGACTATTCTAGGTACACTTGGGTAATATTCTTGGCACATAAAAGTGATACATTTCAAGAGTATGTTAGATTATTTAAAAAGGTTCAAAATGAGTTAAGCTTAAATGTAGTAAAAATTAGAAGTGATAATGGAACCGAATTTGTTAATGAAAGCTTTATAACTCATTGTGATGAAAATGGTATTACGCATAATTTTTCAGTGGTAAAATCACCTCAACAAAATGGAGTAGTTGAAAGGAAAAATAGAACACTTCAAGAAATGGCTAGAACTATGCTTTGTGAAAATGATTTGCCAAAATATTTTTGGGCCGAAGCGGTTAACACCGCATGTTATGTCATGAATCGTGCTTTGATTAGACCTTTGTTGAAGAAAACTCCATATGAATTAATCTATAAGAAAACTCCAAATATAGGATATTTTAAAGTCTTTGGTTGTAAATGCTTCATTCTAAATGTAAAAGACACTTTAGGAAAATTTGATAAGAAATCGGATGAAGGATTATTTTTAGGATATTCAGAAATTAGAAAAGCATATAGAGTTTATAACAAAAGAACCATAATAATAGAAGAGGCAATTCATGTAAAGTTTGATGAAGGTGAAACAATTAAAAGCCATGAAGAAAGTGTTGAAGAAATAGGAATAGAAGAAAATCCATTAAATGAACAAGATAAAAATGAAATAGACAATAACTCTTCCCCACAAAATGACCCTAAAGAGGATAATCAAACATTAGATAAAAGTCCACAAGAAAATGATCTTCCTAGAGCTTGGAAATTTATTCAAAGTCATCCTAAAGATTTAATCATAGGAAGTCCATCTAAAGGAGTCAACACTAGGTCATCATTGCGTTTAGATAACAACTTTGTCTTCCTCTCACAAATTGAGCCAAAAAATATAAATAAAGCTTTAAAAGATGATAATTGGATTGTAGCTATGCAAGAAGAATTAAACTAATTTGAAAGAAGTAAAGTTTGGAATTTAGTAGAAAGACCTAAAGATACTTCAATCATAGGAACTAAATGGATTTTTAGGAACAAACTTAATGAAATAGGAAGCATAGTAAGGAACAAAGCTAGGTTAGTGGCTCAAGGATATAGGCAAGAGGAAGGCATAGACTATGATGAAACCTTTGCTCCCGTAGCAAGGCTTGAGTCTATCCGCATGTTACTTGCATATGCTTGCTTTAAAGGGTTTAAACTTTTACAAATGGATGTTAAAAGTGCTTTCTTAAATGGTTATATCCAAGAAGAAGTATATGTAGAACAACCTCCCGGTTTTGAAAATGATAAGTTTCCTAATCATGTATATAAATTGGTTAAAGCACTATATGGACTAAACCAAGCACCTAGAGCTTGGTATGAAAGACTTAGTGGATTTTTGATAGAAAAGAACTTTCACAAGGGCATAATAGACACTACTTTGTTTACCAAATATTATGATGATGATTTGTTGATTGTGCAAATTTATGTTGATGATATCATCTTTGGTGCATCTAATGAATCATTGTGTGAAGAATTTTCAAAACTAATGAAAGATGAATTTGAAATGAGTATGATGGGAGAATTAACTTTCTTTCTTGGATTACAAATTAAACAAATGGATGAAGGGATCTTCATAGGCCAAGAAAAATACACTAAGGAGTTACCTAAAAAATTTGGAATGGAAGACTCTAAACCTAACGGAACACCTATGAGTACTTCAACTAAGTTAGACAAAGATGAAAATGGCGTAAAAGTTGATGAAACACAATATAGAGGAATGATTGGAAGTTTGCTTTATTTGACGGCTAGTAGGCCGGATATTATGTATGCTATGTGCTTATGTGCTAGATTTCAATCATGTGCTAAACAATCACACTTGTTGGCTGTAAAAAGAATACTTAGATACCTAAAAGGAACGATAGAGTATGGATTATGGTACCCTAGGACGAACACCTTTGATTTAGTAGGGTTTACCGATGTCGATTTCGCCGGATGTAGGGTTGATAGGAAAAGCACAAGTGGAACGTGTCAATTTCTAGGAAAATCACTTGTATCTTGGTCAAGTAGAAAACAAGCTTCCGTATCTTTGTCAACGGCGGAGGCCGAATACATAGCTGCCGGAAGTTGTTGTTCTCAAATTCTTTGGATGAAACATACTCTTCTTGACTTTGGTTTAAACTTTGGATGTGTATCCATAAAGTGCGATAATACAAGTGCCATAAATCTTACTAAGAATCCTATCCAACACTCTAGATCTAAACACATTGATATTAAACATCACTTCATTCGTGATCTTGTTCAAAATAAGGAAATTCACATAGAATATGTTTCCACTAAAGAACAATTGGCGGATATTTTTACCAAACCACTTCCCGAAGATCAATTCTCTCTATTAAGACTTAATATTGGTGTAGTCCAACTTAAGTGAGCTAAAAACGTTGAGTTTATTTCGCAAAGATTCATTTTTCAAAATTTTCTGAGTTTCGGACGACTGGATCGGACGACCTACCCGTCCGAATTTCCCGTCCGAAACTAAGTTTCAAGCGCGCAATCTCTGTTGAGGATCGGACGACCCCTAAAGTTTCGGCCGTCCGAAACTTGCTTTTCAGGCTTAAAATTCCAGATTTCTTTACGCGATTTTCACAATTGTTCTTCACTTTTCTCAAACCCTTTTCTCCCCGCCAATTATCAATTTGAATTCTACACGATTAATGTTCAAATTGGTCCATTAGAATCCTTCTTTGGCATCTAGAGAACACTTTCACCGATTCAAACTCAAAATTTTCACATCAAAATTCGTCCTTTTATTCATAGCCCTAGAAATTGGGTCAGACTCAATTTTGGATATTCTTGAGTTTTCTCTATTCAAATTTCACCTTATTTTGATACTCAATTCGTAAACAACATGAGCACTTCACGAGGACGCAAGAGAACCAAGGTTACGGCACCTCCACACATTCAACATGGCTCATTGGGTGCATCTCAACCTCCAATCTTTCCATTCATCAATGCTGAATGTGAAGCTAAGTATAATAGCTATCTTACATCTTCAAAGAAGATAATTGTCCTTAGGATAGTGAGAAAAGATGATTTTGGTGATAACGTAGATATTCTAGAGCTTTTTAAGTATCAAGATTGGGAAGACATATTGTATGCTAATGAGCCCATACCTACCTTGTTAGTGTATGAATTTTTTGCCAATTTGCATTATCCTGAAGGCTTAAAATCAAGTGATGATACACTGTGTACTAGGGTTAACTCCAAGGATATCACATTGACCCCTGCGAGCCTTAACATATTGTTTAAATGTTATCATCAATATGGTTTAGCAAAACATGGCAAAGAAGTCATGAAATATTTTAAGCTTCATTCTTGGTCAAATGCATCACATGGTTTTAACTTTCGTGACCTAGTTGCTATTGCTTTTAATGGAGAGACTTTCACTAAGGTAAGTGAAGCACCAACTAGAAATTTGAGCCCTAAGCACCGCATTTTGTTCCATATCATTGCCAAAAACATTCTTCCAACTCATGGACATAAGACCGATCCCAACACCATGAATCTTTATCTTCTCTATGCCTTACTTAAGCAAGTTCCTGTAAATTTTGGATATTTAATGCTTAAGTACATTGAAGTTACCATTAAGGATCCACGCCGTAGTTTACCATATGGTATGCTCATTACAAAGATCCTAAGGCATAATAACATATCCCTTGAAAGTGCCACGATGTACCCTGTACCCCCTCGTAATCTTTATGATTTGACCTTTCTTAAGTCCATGGGTATATATGTGGTAAATGGGGTTTAGACATTCGAGAAACCCATTGAAGGCCAAGAGGAGGATGAAGACATGGCGGAAAGAGATGAGGAGGAAGAAGCATATGATCAAGATGCGCACGATCCCAAAGTCCCCGAACCAACTAGAGCCACTCACAGGGATGATGATTTCAAAAACTTCCTCCAAGGGCACTTTGATTCTTTGATTGACCGAATTGATAGTGGGATCGCCGGTGTGCATGTGAGTCTCGATCGAAATATGGAAGAGATAAGGGGCAGGCTCGATGAATTGACACTTAGGGTGGATGATTTGGGAAATGAAATCCATTATGGACATGAAGTGTTGATGACGGATGAGCAACGAGATGCTTTCGCTCAAGCTCTTCGCAAGGGGAAGGCACCGGCGCACGACTAGTCATTCATGTAATAGGCTAGGATGATATCTCATTTTCATGTGTCTAAGTACTTGCTTTTCGGATTGTTTTGATGTGTTTAACAAATTGATAACTTTTATGTCGTGGATGGTTCTTGTTTCTATGCTTTGAGGGTTTTACCATTTGTGTGACTATTATGGTTAATTGATATATATTGCTTGATGATTTCAATGTTTTTGAGGCACTTAATGTTCATGGCATTGGATTATGGTGATATTGAATGGAATGTTGTATATTGTGCCTCTTTGTTCTTGTGTTGTTTTTTGTTGGGTTGTTGACAGGTGGAAATGGTCAAATTACAAAGGAAACTCTGTCAAAATTTTTCAAAAATTATTGCACTTTACCATTTTTTTGCCTAGCCACCCATTAGGTTGCAAGGAGTGGAAAGGTAGTCCTACAATATGATGTTATTTCCCCACAAATAAAGGTAAAAGAAACAAGAAAAGAGTATCGCTTTTATGTCGTTTATGAATTCTATTTGATAATCTCACTATCTTGTTTTAATGATGACAAAAGGGGGAGAAGAAAAGAGAAATATAAAGCAAAAGAAAAGAGAGCAGTTTATGAACTCTATAAAGAAAGATAGTGAAAGAAAAACTAAGGGGGAGAAGAACATTTAAAGAAAAACAAAGTAGAAGTATATACATAGGGGGAGAAAAATTGAAAGAAAATCGAAATATACACATAGGGGGGGCTTATATCAATTTTTCTATTCAAAAGTAAGTTATTACATGATGAGCGAGTTGTCGCACCTCGTCAATTTTACCCTAAACACTAATGTAGTAGCGTAAGTAGGGATCGTAATCCACAGGGAAGGCGTAGGTCAAGAATATTGAGCAAATTGTTCTAAAAGTCTTGTCACTGAATCTAAGTACTAGAAAGAATGTAAATTCAACACAAAAGAACGAGGACAGACATACAAAATTAAATGACAAGCAAGGATGAAACAGATATCTCAGGATTCTTAAATTGGATGAACACAGGCTTAGTAAATCTATGATATGCAATCAGTAAACAATTAAATTCAATGGAGACCTAAATTGCCTAGAAGTCCAAGCTGTGCTTAGCATGGCGACCACACCACTGCTTGTACCCCCCAAATCACCATCCTCTCCCATGGCGAGGCCCGAGAATGGTGGAATAAGCTCCGCAAAGTCTCAACTCTCCCAACTAACTACTCTAACATGCAAAGTCCTAAGAACTCCCATGGCGAGGCCCATCCTAGGGTTCACATATCATTGTTGTTAACACAGAAAGCTTCTTTGACACTTTTCCTAATGTTTCAATTCATTAACACTTCCTATGGCGCGAGGCCTGAGTCTCAGAATTGATTTGATTACAGAAAACAAGTGTAAAGACTTAAACAATCACAATTTAGTTCTCAATTCATTCAACTTCGCTAACTTTGATTAATCACTCCTCAATTTAGCATGTCGACCACAATTGAGGTTTGATCTATTCAAGATTAGCTAGGAATTATGAAATTCAACATATGTTTATGCTCAATTCAAATGTGATTGCAATACTCAACAATTAGATCAATTGCATAGCATACAATCTACTAAAACACTTATTCATCCTTTAAGAATCCTAAGATATCATAGATTTAGCCAGAAAACATCTTTCTCATTTCAAAATCAACAAGTTCCAACATTGATAAGCTCATTCTCATTTAATTGGAAGAATTTACCGATTAAATCAAGAGAATTGTCGATTCTTTTGTCAATTGAGAATAAGAAAGATTAATCTAGTCCAAATTCACAATCGGAATTGAGATCGGAGAAGAAATATTTAGTGAGAGAAAGTAGATCTAGAGAGAGAAAATGAGAAATTCAAAATGATAATTCTAAAATCTAGAATCCTCTCTCGTCTCCAACTCCGTCTAGAATCCCCTCCTCTTCAAATGGTTAACTAACCCTCTATATATAGAGGTTACAAGAATCGTAAACAATACGCAAACGTAAAATATCTAAGGAATTACAAAAGATGCCACTGTATTTAAAAGAACAAATGTCTACCAAAACCCATGCCATCAGCCGAAACACGCCTTTATTACTCGAACTTGTTGCGCCTTCAACAGATCGCCTGCGCCTTCAGCTTTTAGCTCACACG
Organism: Ophiorrhiza pumila; assembly: GCA_016586305.1. Lineage (NCBI taxonomy): Eukaryota > Viridiplantae > Streptophyta > Magnoliopsida > Gentianales > Rubiaceae > Ophiorrhiza > Ophiorrhiza pumila. Next base: position 38,489,253 of record BLIW01000006.1, read on the forward strand.
CCATCAGCAAAATCACACACGCCCTTTAGAACCCACGCCTTCATCCTCTCCTGCACAAGAATGGAAATCCCAACACTTAGCCGAATTTGTCAATAACAGAATAAACATGCACTGGCTTATTTCCTTGGCGAGGTCTCGCGGCGAGACTTCGCCGTGTGTTGCATGTGTGGGCGAGACCTCGCGACGAGGTCTCGCCGTGTATGGTGTTCGTGGGCGAGGTCTCGCGGCGAGACCTCGCCGTGCAAATTGCCACTATGGTGTAAGTAGTGTGAAGTGAAATATGAAATGCAAAAATGAAGTGTATTGTTGAGAAGTAAAGAATGAAATGTGCAAGAGTGTCATGAGGTAGAGTTTTCGTATGTGAAGTGTAAGAATGAATGAATGAGTGTGTGAATATGAATGATGAGTGAAGTCTATGCCGAAAATGAAGGTTATGTAATTTAATGAAATAAGTGCACATGTAATGTGTTTGAGTAGAATATGAGCGTGAAGCGTGTGAAGAGTGTTATGAAATTATGAAATGAGAGTGAAAAAAAAATGTTGTGAATGTTGTGAATTGTGGATGAAGAATGGAATGAAGTGTGAAGTAGCATGTGCACGAGTGTGTTTGAGTACATGTGTGCAAGAGGGCAGTGAGTGTGTGAGGTCTCATGCGGCGAGGTGACCTCGCCGCATGGTGTGTGCGTGCGTGTGTGCAATTCTTGTGCGGCGAGGTGGCCTCGCCGCACGGAGTGTGTGTGTAAGTAATGCATGAATGTGTTCGTGTGAGTGTTGAATGAAATGGATGTTGAGTGAAATGTGTGTTGGGAGAAAAGAGTAAAGAGTGTAATGAATGAAGAGAAAATGTTGTGAGTGAAGTGTGTTGCAAGTGTGCATGAAGTATGTGATGAAGATGGGTGTTGTGAGATGTGTCAACCATGAATGCAAGTGAAGTATGTGAAATCCTTAAATGTAACTATGAGTGTTATGAAATGAGATGTGTGAAAAATACATAAGTGAAGTGTTGTGAAATATGTAGAACATGAATGCAAATGATGTATGTTAAACAATGAAAGCAAATGAAGTTTTCTAAGAAGTGAAGATGTGGTGAGGTGTGTATGTGCTGTGTAATGTGCTGAAATGTTTAGTGTTGTGAGTGAGATGTAAATGTTCATGCTCGTGTAGTGCAAAAGTAGTGTGCAAGAATGTGCAAAGGTTGTGTGCATGTGTAGTGCAATAGTGTGCAAGAATGTGCAAAAGTTGTGTACAAGTGATGTGCTCAACAATATAAATGAATGATGCAAGAATAAGCTGTGACTTGCAACCAACTTCAGGCCCTGATTCCTTGCGAATTTGGAAAAACATAAAACACTAAACTTGTAGCCCCATGTCTTAGCTTTCCATAGCTTGTTGAGTCACTCAATTCCGAGCAAGGACGAGAACGTTATGGCCAAAATACCAGAGTGTGGCGAAGCTGGAAATTTCAAGGCGAGGTCTCGCGGCGAGGTCTCGCCTTGTAAACGTTATCCACGAGGTCTCGCGGCGAGACCTCGCCGAATTAGAACTCGAAGTCAACATAAGTGTTGTAGAATGTTCTCTTAGCTTTCTATATGTTCAAGAATCAGCCTAATTGGAAATCTGTAGCTCAAGATATGATCAATATACCAAACTGTGGCAGTGAGCTAAACAATGAAAACCCTAAAATAGTGATTGAAACGATCGCCCCTTTTCGCATATGTGCACGCATAATTAGAGGAAAGTTAAAACACAAGAATTGAAGTAAACTCAAAGATCTTTCCAGAACATCCAAGAACTCCTCATTCGGATTAGTATTGAGAAAGTTATACTCAAATGAAGTGCACTCACCATTCTGCCTAAGCACAAAATAAGCGTTTAACAAGATTTCCAACTTCACAATCATCATTCAAGTTCTCTTTTGACTCATTTCCTTGTTCTTTACACTAACACATACATTTACTTCATTTGCTCATCATTTTATGACTTTTTTTCTCCATTTTAGCACTTTCGACTTGCAAACTACATTAAGGCACAAAATTGCACAAAACATCACACATTTGCATGAAACACAAGACAAAAGCCAAGTGATTTAACACATATAAGTTGGTATAAAACCAACTTATCAAATTCCCCCACACTTGAACTTTTGCTTGTCCTCAAGCAAAAACAAAACACAAAACTCACATTTCAAAACCACTTTGCACTAGACCTCACTCCTCTGTAAAACTTGTTCTCATTTGAGTTCATCAAAACAGATTTTTTTCATGCACTATCAAAACTCTTAACATATCCTCAATTCCAACCTATCAACTTTCAGCACAAATTATCAACCAAGGCACAATGAATAAAGACCAAAATGTCATGCGTGCAAGTGTGTGCTGAGAACATGAACTTCATCTATTCCCTTGCTATACACCATCTAGCTGGTCTCACATACCATTCAATACATGCCAATCTCCTTGTACACCCTTATGAACATGCAATCACAAGATCAATGGTACCTATGCGTAAATTTGGTACTCTATGGGACATTGCCCTTATTCTGCACATTAGTGCTGCACATTGGTGCACATATTGATGACTGAAAATATGCCTGGGTTTTATGGCTTTTTTCTCCAAATTTGAATGCCAGGTTCTTATGGCTTTTTCCTTCCCAGTTGCCAACATGGCTCACTCTTAACTTCTGACTGTTTATTCCCAGGCAAAAGTTTTCCATTCCTCAAGGTTATGGCATTGCATGCTTCCCTTCCTTTTGGATTCGGAACAGTGTCACTTGGTAGTGCTCCTTTTTGCCTCTGATGCACATCATTAGCCAATTGACCAATCTGCATCTCAATATTCTTCCAAATTGCTTCATGATGTTTAACACTTGTTTCCAAACTTCCAAACCTTTGCTCAAACCTCTGATCATTCTTGTCCAACCTCTCCAACAGCTTTTGAAACATACCTTCCACATATGGCTTCCCTTGTTCTTGCGCTGATGTACTAGCTTGGTGATCAAAACCTGGTGGAGGATTGGTATTTCTCCTTTGCTCATTCCCTTGAGTATATTGGCTTCCCTGGCTTTGGTTTTGTTGTCCCCAAGTTCCTTGATTGCCTCCATATCCTCTGTTGTTCCCTCCTGAGTAATTTCCAGAGTACTGTGGCCTGTTGCCATAATTATTCACATATTGAATGGATTCAGTAGTGACAGAGCACTCATAAGTATAGTGTTCACCCTTGCATAATCCACAAGACAACACAGGTGTCTTGGCTTGAGTTGCCTTTAGAGTTTGCACTTGCTTAGCCAATGCTTCAAATTTTGCACTGAGTGATGTTTCCTCATCTATATCAAGTATTCCTCTTTGTTTTCTAACATGTGGCTTTCGGATCTCTGGGAAGATATACTCATCCTCAGCAATTTGATTAAATAGCTCCCGTACTTCAGGCACTGACTTGTCTTTGAGTGCCCCGTTAGCACATGCCTTAACCATCAAAGAAGATTCAGGAGTTAAGCCTTTGAAGAAAGTGTTTAGTTCCCTAATCTCTCCCAAGTCATGATTGGGGCATTGTCTGATTAGATCGTTGAATCTCTCCCAAGCTTCTCTAAATGTCTCACCTTCTTGCTGCTGAAAGTTCATAATTTCCAACCTTCTCTTTTCAAGCTTAGCTGGAGGGAAGTATTTGGACAAGAACCTCTTCTGTAGATCATCAAATGACATTCCAGCATTTGTTCCCCCAATGCTCTTGAACCAATGTTTAGCCTTTCCACGCAAAGATAAAGGAAACAAAATCCTGTGAACTTCACCCCTGTCAACCCTTGGTAACTTGAAAGTGCTACATAACCCGAGAAACCAATCAAGGTGGTCGTTGGGATCCTCATTGTCAAGACCTTGGAAGAATTGGCCCTGGGTAATCATGGAAACAATTTGTGGAGGAATGTGGTAACTTTCCACATCGATGTCATGATGACCAAATCGATTGTCAAAATTTACTGCGTAATGATCTCCAAATCTCGGTGCTTGTGCTCCTTGTGCTGCCATTTCTCTCTGTTGCTTCAAATGTGCTCTCAAAGTTTTCTCCAACTCAAGATCCAATAAGAATTGTGGTTCTCCTGCAAACCTGCTAGACCTTGGCATACACAACACACAGTTGTGGAGTGTAATAACAAAAGAACAAGAACTTCAAATATGCAACACAGGAACAAATCACAATTCTCAACACGAACAGTAAACAACACAAAATGAAAGTTAAGGTAAATGCCACAAACAAAAACACGAATAGAACAAGTAAAAATCAAGAACAATTCAACAAATTCCAGAACCGATTGTCTTCCCCGGCAACGGCGCCAAAAATTGATACGCGAGTTGTCGCACCTCGTCAATTTTACCCTAAACACTAATGTAGTAGCGTAAGTAGGGAACGTAATCCATAGGGAAGGCGTAGGTCAAGAATATTGAGCAAATTGTTCTAAAAGTCTTGTCACTAAATCTAAGTATTAGAAAGAATGTAAATTCAACACAAAAGAACGAGGACAGACATACAAAAGGAAATGACAAGCAAGGATGAAACAGATATCTCAGGATTCTTAAATTGGATGAACACAGGCTTAGTAAATCTATGATATGCAATCAGTAAACAATTAAATGCAATAGAGACCTAAATTGCCTAGAAGTCCAAGCTGTGCTGAAATGTTTAGTGTTGTGAGTGAGATGTAAATGTTCATGCTCGTGTAGTGCAAAAGTAGTGTGCAAGAATGTGCAAAGGTTGTGTGCATGTGTAGTGCAATAGTGTGCAAGAATGTGCAAAAGTTGTGTACAAGTGATGTGCTCAACAATATAAATGAATGATGCAAGAATAAGCTGTGACTTGATACCAACTTCAGGCCTTGATTCCTTGCGAATTTGGAGAAACGTAAAACACCAAACTTGTAGCCCCATGTCTTAGCATTCCATAGCTTGTATGTGCTGTGTAATGTGCTGAAATGTTTAGTGTTGTGAGTGAGATGTAAATGTTCATGCTCGTGTAGTGCAAAAGTAGTGTGCAAGAATGTGCAAAGGTTGTGTGCATGTGTAGTGCAATAGTGTGCAAGAATGTGCAAAAGTTGTGTACAAGTGATGTGCTCAACAATATAAATGAATGATGCAAGAATAAGCTGTGACTTGATACCAACTTCAGGCCCTGATTCCTTGCGAATTTGGAGAAACGTAAAACACCAAACTTGTAGCCCCATGTCTTAGCATTCCATAGCTTGTTGAGTCACTCAATTCCGAGCAAGGACGAGAACGTTATGGCCAAAATACCAGAGTGTGGCGAAGCTGGAAATTTCAAGGCGAGGTCTCGCGGCGAGGTCTCGACTTGTAAACGTTATCCACGAGGTCTCGCGGCGAGACCTCGCCGAATTAGAACTCGAAGTCAACATAAGAGTTGTAGAATTGTCTCTTAGCTTTCTATATGTTCAAGAATGTGCAAAGGTTGTGTGCATGTGTAGTGCAATAGTGTGCAAGAATGTGCAAAAGTTGTGTACAAGTGATGTGCTCAACAATATAAATGAATGATGCAAGAATAAGCTGTGACTTGAAACCAACTTCAGGCCCTGATTCCTTGCGAATTTGGAGAAACGTAAAACACCAAACTTGTAGCCCCATGTCTTAGCATTCCATAGCTTGTTGAGTCACTCAATTCCGAGCAAGGACGAGAACGTTATGGCCAAAATACCAGAGTGTGGCGAAGCTGGAAATTTCAAGGCGAGGTCTCGCGGCGAGGTCTCGACTTGTAAACGTTATCCACGAGGTCTCGCGGCGAGACCTCGCCGTGCAAATTGCCACTATGTTGTACGTAGTGTGAAGTGAAATACGAAATGCAAAAATGAAGTGTATTGTTGAGAAGTAAAGAATGAAATGTGCAAGAGTGTCATGAGGTAGAGTTTTTGTATGTGAAGTGTAAGAATGAATGAAAGAGTGTGTGAATATGAATGATGAGTGAAGTCTATGCCGAAAATGAAGGTTATGTAATTTAATGAAATAAGTGCACATGTAATGTGTTTGAGTAGAATATGAGTGTGAAGCGTGTGAAGAGTGTTATGAAATTATGAAATGAGAGTGAAAAAAAAATGTTGTGAATGTTGTGAATTGTGGATGAAGAATGGAATGAAGTGTGAAGTAGCATGTGCATGAGTGTGTTTGAGTACATGTGTGCAAAAGGGTAGTGAGTGTGTGAGGTCTCATGCGGCGAGGTGACCTCACCGCATGGTGTGTGCGTGCGTGTGTGCAATTCCCACCTTGCCGCACGGAGTGTGTGTGTAAGTAATGCATGAATGTGTTCGTGTGAGTGTTGAATGAAATGGATGTTGAGTGAAATGTGTGTTGGGAGAAAAGAGTAAAGAGTGTAATGAATGAAGAGAAAATGTTGTGAGTGAAGTGTGTTGCAAGTGTGCATGAAGTATGTGATGAAGATGGGTGTTGTGAGATGTGTCAACCATGAATGCAAGTGAAGTATGTGAAATCCTTAAATGTAACTATGAGTGTTATGAAATGAGATGTGTGAAAAATACATAAGTGAAGTGTTGTGAAATATGTAGAACATGAATGCAAATGATGTATGTTAAACAATGAAAGCAAATGAAGTTTTCTAAGAAGTGAAGATGTGGTGAGGTGTGTATGTGCTGTGTAATGTGCTGAAATGTTTAGTGTTGTGAGTGAGATGTAAATGTTCATGCTCGTGTAGTGCAAAAGTAGTGTGCAAGAATGTGCAAAGGTTGTGTGCATGTGTAGTGCAATAGTGTGCAAGAATGTGCAAAAGTTGTGTACAAGTGATGTGCTCAACAATATAAATGAATGATGCAAGAATAAGCTGTGACTTGAAACCAACTTCAGGCCCTGATTCCTTGCGAATTTGGAGAAACGTAAAACACCAAACTTGTAGCCCCATGTCTTAGCATTCCATAGCTTGTTGAGTCACTCAATTCCGAGCAAGGACGAGAACGTTATGGCCAAAATACCAGAGTGTGGCGAAGCTGGAAATTTCAAGGCGAGGTCTCGCGGCGAGGTCTCGACTTGTAAACGTTATCCACGAGGTCTCGCGGCGAGACCTCGCCGAATTAGAACTCGAAGTCAACATAAGAGTTGTAGAATTGTCTCTTAGCTTTCTATATGTTCAAGAATCAGCCTAATTGGAAATCTGTAGCTCAAGATATGATCAATATACCAAACTGTGGCAGTGAGCTAAACAATGAAAACCCTAAAATAGTAATTGTAATGATCGCCCCGTTTCTCATATTTGCACGCATAATTAGAGGAAAGTTAAAACACAAGAATTGAAGTAAACGCAAAGCACTTTCCAGAACATCCAAGTACTCCTCATTCGGATTAGTATTGAGAAAGTTATACTCAAATGAAGTGCACTCACCATTCTGCCTAAGCACAAAATAAGCGTTTAACAAGATTTCCAACTTCACAATCATCATTCAAGTTCTCTTTTGACTCATTTTCTTGTTCTTTACACTAACACATACATTTGCTTCATTTGCTCATCATTTTATGACTTTTTTTCTCCATTTTAGCACTTTCGACTTGCAAACTACATTAAGGCACAAAATTGCACAAAACATCACACATTTGCATGAAACACAAGACAAAAGCCAAGTGATTTAACACATATAAGTTGGTATAAAACCAACTTATCATTACACTTGTTATTTATTCTTTTGCATAATTAGTTTGTCATCATCAAAAAGGGGGAGATTGTGAAGACCTAGGGTCTAAAATCTTACTTATTTTGATGAGTAACAAACAATTATGTTTATGCTAATGGTTTAAAAAGTGTTTCAATTTGATAGAAATTCAAGAAAGCCAAGCATGGAGATTTATCAAGCGAAGAAAGAATTGAAATCGCAAAAGAAACAAAAGGATGGTAAATTAGGTCATTTTCCCCAACCCAAGACCCTAATTTGTAAATAGCTCAAGAAAGTGGTTTACTCATTTAAGGCTCAAGAAAAATTGTTTTCAAAATGTTTTTAGTCTTCAAAAGAACTTCAAAAGATGTAGTACTCACTTGCACTAAGTCGTATGGAGTTGTACAAAAGATAAGTAAAACGAAAATCGAAATTAAATTGAAAAGAAAAGGTTCGGATGACCTTAGCCTAGTTTCGGCCGTCCGAAACTGTCGTCCGAAACTGTCCAGAGAAAATGATTTTCAGGTTTTGGGATCGGACGGTGCAGAGCAAGTTTCGGCCGTCCGAAACTTAGTTTCGGACGACATACCCGTCCGAAACACCCGTCCGAAAGTCCCAACGGCTATTTTTTTAAATGTCAAACATGAACGTTTTCTTGTCTTTTCTTTGATAGTATAAATACCATCAAACACACAAACGTTAGGACACGAAAAAACACTTGATTCCCAAGCTTTACATCTGAAAATCTTCATCTACAACTCACACTTTTCATTTTGATTTCAAAGGAAACAAAAGATTAAAAAGTTCCTTGATCCTTTAATTGAGTTCCTCACTTCTTCTTTGAGATATATAGTTTGAGTTGTAATTGCATTGATAGGAATCATATTTTGAGCTTCACTTCATCTTATCCACCCTAATTGAGGGCTTGTGTATCTCTTCAATCAATCACTGTAAGTATTTGTAAAAGGTTTCTCAAGTGAGAGTAAAAACCTTGAACACTTAGCTTGGGATTGCTTGTGTTAAGGTTGAACCTTGGGTGAAATCCTAAGTTGTGATACTTGGGTTGTAAAAGTAGTTCTTTTGATCTCACCACTTGTAAGGAGATCATTTCATAGTGAAAAGGTTTGAAATCCTAAGTTGGGAAACTTAGGTAGTGGATGTAAGGAGGAGACTTGAACCACTCTAAATCTCTTGTGTTCTTGATTCCAATTATTTTCATTTCTGCACTTATTTTGATTTACTTATGCTTTAATTCATTAATCATATTGTTGGGTTTATTGATTACATTTCTGGATTATTAATATACATCTTTGTATCACTCACTCATTATAATTCACTTTACTTACTCACTTGTATTGAACTTGATTGGAGAAAGTACAAGAAATTTTTAGAAACCTAATTCACCCCCCCCCCTCTTAGGTTGCCTTAGACCTTACAGTTTTTATCGTATTCAGTTCACACATAAGCATTAATGCATTAATATTAGTGTACTAAGGAGAACAATTTACACCGGTTAATCAAAAAACCGGTGGAATAGTTGACAAATTTACACCAGTTTTTAAATACCCGGTGTAATAGTTAGACAATCATTTACACCGGTTATAAAAAATCGGTTTAATATGTGATTTCTTACACCGATTTTCTTATAATCGGTGTAAATTTTTTATTTATTACACCGGTTATTGAAAAACCGGTGTAAATTTTTCTACTGTTACACCGGTCATTGAAAAACCGGTGTAAATTTGTCTATTATTACACCGGTTATTGAAAAACCGGTGTAAATGTGTCTACTATTACACCGGGAATTTGGTTAACCGGTATCAATAACAAGCATTTAAATGACCACACATTTCTCCATCTGCTCCATCTTAAGTGTGTATTGTATCAGACGCAAAGAACTACTTATTTGTTGCGAAAGCTGCGCCCGAAATTGAAGAAAAATGCCAAATCAGAAGCTACAACTTCACTTATGTTCATGCAACTCAAACATCTGAGGTTAGCTATAGTTACGTATAAACTCATAACTTCTATATATATGATATTTCCCTAGATAATTAACGGCCTTTACAATATGGATCTGCATTGTGATTTTTACTATAGTTGTAAAAATTGTAGATTTCCTTATATATGCTTTAAATTTGTAATCCGTGTAATAAAAATGCTATTTTTATTTGATCCAGTCGTTCCTGTGTATATTTTTATATGCTGTAATATTATGAAAATATAAGTTAATGCATTTATTTTGTTGGTTAACTTATTATAATTATTTTTCTTATAATGTAAAGGGTGCGGTAGTCATGGGTCGTAATGATATTATATTTGGTGATCGGACAACATCAGCATATGAAGAAGAGGTTGAGAAATTTATTAGCTTTGCTTATAAAAAATCCAAATACATCTATTGTCCATGTAAGGATTGTAAGAATTTTGCAGTGTTCGACCACCCTGACACTATAAGAGACCATTTGTATCGGAGGGGATTTGATCCGGCTTATAAAATATGGAAATGGCACGGCGAGTGTGAAAATTCATCGATACAAGAAGAATATGAGGCAGAACATGATGTTGCGATTAAAAATGACCGATTTGATGCTTTGGTAGATGATATTGTCGGTAGCTTTGCCGATACGCCTGATATTCTTGCTTCGTTGTTGGATGATAGCGAAAAGCCTCCATGTCCAGGGTGTTTTAAGTACACACGATTATCGGTCACTTTAAAACTTTATAGTTTGAAGGCGACACATGGGTGGACTGATACTAGTTTTTCGTCACTGTTGACTTTACTGAAGGATGTACTGCCAGAAGGTAATGAACTTCCGAATCGCACTTATGAGGCTAAAAAAATCTTAACACTAAAACCGTTGTGATTTTGACTTTAAATTAACATTCTACACCGGTTACAGTAATAACCGGTGTAGAATGTCTTATTTTACACCGGTTACACTAATAACCGGTGTATATCGTATTATAGTAAAGTTTAATAAATTTTTGTAAATGTAAATATATTTTTTTAAAATTGAAATATAGTTTTATACGTTTTACATTAACAACCAGTAAATATATAAAAATATTGTTAAAATAGAACAATACATTACACCGGTTACATACATTTGTTTAAGTTTTAAATATATTTTTTTTAGTTTTGCATAAACAGTAAATGTAACCTACTACACCGGTTATAAGAATATCCGATGTAGATCGAGTTAGTTTTATGATTTATATTTAATGTTAAATATATTTTTTAAACTTTAAATATGTTTTTATAAGTTTTATATTAACAACCTGTAAAATATAGTTCAAATACAACTAAATATATTAAGGTTAGTAATAATTTTTTAATTTTAACATTAATATCCAGTAAATGTTTAAAAATATATAGTTCAAATATATCTTACTAAACCGGTTATAAGACTAACCGGTGTGAAAGCTTGTTTTATACACCGGTTAAGAATAACCGGTGTATAACACACACTTACTACACCGGTTGTCCCTTTAACCGGTGTAGAAAATAAACTTTCTACACCGGTTATCCTCATAACTGGTGTAGAAAACAAACTTTCTACACCGGTTTCCTTATAACCGGTGTAGTTAGTGTTTTTTAAACAAAGATTTGCCCTGGCGCCGTCTCCAAGTTCTTCTATAACATATAGCCGTCTCCAAGTTTTTTAAGCCACAACTTCCACCTCCATTTTCACCACCATCGTGTTGTAACCACTTCGCAGCCACCTCCATCGGTGCCATCTCTATCATAACAGCCTCCAACGTCGACGTAACATTCACAGCCGTAACCATCGCAGCCGACTCCAGTTCGGAGCGTATCAATCTCTATTTCCGATTGCAGCACTATTTTCGAGTTATAGTGCTTCTATCATTTAGCAGAAGGCAGTGGTTATCATGTATGCTGCTATATAATTTTTTTCCATGCCCAGTATTTTCGAAATAGAGGTTGTGGATTTTGATCATTCGCCTTTGGCGTCTTAGCTTGCGAAAGGGGAACAAATTACACTCTTTACTGTGTAAAGAACCATTCATATGTTATTTCTTGGTATGTTTTTTTTGTGGTGGGTGAACTGAAAAATTGGAAAAGCTATTAGTTAATTTCTCTTAACTGAGTTAAACATTTTGAACTGAAAAATTGCATGCAAGTGGGTAATTGAATTTCGATTGTTAATGCATTCTATGGAATTTCTCTGAACTGAGTTAAACATTTTGGACATACCTGGTTGAACTATTATGTTTCATTTGGAATGTTATCTTGCTGTTGGAATCTGGATTTTGTGGCTGTGGTTTTGTCATGAACTTGAATAAATATGGAATCTGAGATTAAACTTTGAGCTGCTGCTTTTGGCAATGTACTTGGTGGTCGAAGGATGTTATAGATATTGTGATGGAATATTACATGTAACTGAACTCTGTATATGGGGGAATATACAATGGACTACTTATGATCAATATATTATTAAGTATTTATTCAATTAACAATTTAAGTAATTTCTGTTTTGACGGTTTATGAGGTGTTGGTAATTTCTGTTTTGATGATTTATGAGATGTTGGTAATTTCTGTTTTGATGATTTATGAGATGTTCATTTATGAGATGTTTTGATGATTTATGTCAACTTGTATACGAAAAACCAGAAAAAAGTTAAAAGTATGTTTCATGTATGAACTGAGTTAGTAAAAAGAGTTAGTTTAATTTTAAAATGTTGTTATTATGATTTTTACTTTTTGATGCTGTGTACACTACAAAGGTTTGTCATGGCTAAGAAACGACGAGAGGGAACGAAATGTCACGAAATTTTGGAAATGAGGGCAAGAGGATTAAAGACAGCAATTTTTTTCGATGCCAACGGTGACCCGACGACTGCAAAAGCACATAATCAATGGATTGGTTTCATTGCGTTGATGGCGCATAGTAAAGTGAACATTGTGCAATTTCCATCATGGCCAGAAGTCGATGCATCAATAAAGGACATGATTTGGGACGAAGTAATGGTATGTTCAAGATAAAAATCAATATTTTAATGTTTTTTTACAAATTTTCGTTCATTTATAGGAAATTTGGCGTACATTGATGTTATTTTTTTTCATCAGTTTACCTTCGACTTTAAGTCCACACCACAACTGAAGAAGAAGTGGTTAGTCCAAGCTGGGGAACGATGGCGGGGTTGGAAGACAAGCTTGAACCGGTATATATTCGGAAGCCAGAAGGATGAGGACCCATATGCTACATATCGGTACCTTAGCAGGGATACATGGGAGGCCTTCCGAAACATTCGATTAAGCGAAGAATGGCAGGTAATATTTTATTTTTTGTAATGATTATTTAGTTAATATTTTATTTTGTCCAATGATTATTCACTTAATCTATTTCTTTTTTCCCGAGGAATAGAAAAAGCGTGTTGCTAGCCAAGAGAGTTCGAACATGAACAAACTACATCACACCATGTCTCGTGGTGGATATTAGAGCTTGAAAAAAAATATGATGCACGATAAATTTGAGGCAAAAGTACAAATGAAGATTGACTCCGGCATGACAGCAGAGGAGGCACGTGAAACAACCTCGCCCCCGTCACCAATTCCTCGGCATATTTTGTTCAAGAAAGGTCACAAAAACAAGCGTGGTGACTTTTCTAGCGACGCGGCTAGGGGGCTTAGTAAGACAATTGTAAGTGTAATTTATTGAATTAAATCAATTTTCTAGTAAGACAATTAATATTTTTAGTTAATGTGCATTATACTATAAAAACTGCTTGCTACAATTTATCAGGATGATTTGACGAATCGCTCAAGTCAAGGAGAGTCCCTTGGAGAGGGAAGCAGTGACATTCTTGTCATTGCAACAGGTAAGAAAGATCACCCCAGGCGCATAAGGGGAGTTGGCGGTCGGATGAGGATGTTGTACATTTTTGGAGACTCATCGTCCGGGCGTAATGCGAGAGTAGACAGTCACGCGAAGTGCAAAGAGGAAATTAGGTTATTGACTCAAGCAGTTCATGACCTATACCGATCTTTGGGCAAACCAGTTCCTGTTTTTTCTGCGAGTGATGTCTCTACTTTGCGTAGTACGGAATCAACGCCCAAGCAACAATAGTTAAAGCAGCCAGAGAACATACTGGTTTGCTCTGGTTCTGGAGGCCCAGATTCATTGGGAGAGTTCGAGGTAACAAATCATAATTCTTTTCTTTCAAAAGTATTTCATTTAACTCATTTATTAATATATACTATATTTGGTTATTAATCATAGGACGGAACAGAATGTCGCCTGTTTGTGATTGATCATATTCAAGGGAGGCGTCATGTAGCTAACGGGAGGCTGTATAATTTAACAATGCATCACGGGAAAGAGGTACTGCGGGACAGAGTGAAGGTCAACATCATTACGGCCATCGTACATGATGCTCCATTGCCATTTCCCGATGATGAGGCCACGACAGTTGGTACAGGATTTGGAAACCTGTTAGAGTGGCCACGGTCGTTGGTTGATATTTGTACCGAATCGGATTCTCAGGTGTAATTACATTCTACTCTATGTGTTTTTTTGGTATAATTTTAGTTATAAACATCTCAATTAATTTATTTTTATTTTAAGGTACAGACCAAGAAAGGTGGTGAAGAGTTAACGAACTCCCCTCCACCCAAGAAAACAAAATTGGTGGCACACCAGCGGGAAGAGGTTAATGAATTATTATCTCACCTTGATGGATCTTTACGGCAAGTGTGCATATTGGTGAGCAACCATTCGACCGACTCTATGTATACAATCCATATGACGGAAGGAATAGTGGGCATTGAGTTTTCCCTATTACTTTCCAACGAGAGCCTCAGTGAGTTCTTGTCGTCTGATATGGTGACGGGTGAATGCATGCTATTGTTCATAAAGTAAGTTTGGAATCTTTCTTAAAGTTTCAAGTTTATTTGATTTGTTTTGATTATTTTGCAAGATAGGTACACTAATGAAACGTGTACGTATGTTTGTCAATGAATGTTGTAGGACAATGTATGCACTATGTGGGAAACAGGGTCAAAATGGGATAGGGTTCCTATCGCCATATCATATACAACAAATCGGGAATAGCGAAGAATCTAGAATACAGTACATTGTGTCAACCATGAAGACTGGAGACAAGAGCATATACTTAGCGCCGTATTTTCTAAAGTAATTAAATATCAAATCTCTTTATAATGTTATGCGATTGTTTTCAATAGGTTTATAGTCTAATTAGTTGGAATTATTGATGTTATTATTATTTTTCAGTGTACATGGGATGCTAATGGCAATAAGTCCACAGGACATGACTGTGTACTGGTTTGATCCAGTACACTCAAGTCCACGAGACGATGCTACGAATTTGATGAACGCGTATTTATAATATTTCAATGTTTTTCAAAAATTATATTACTGATATTGTCGCATGTTTATTTGATAATGCTTATTTATATGCTTGCAATTGTCGTCTTGTACAGTGTAGCGAGGGTGTATCAGTCAGAAATTGAAGGGGATCACTCATCGACGTAGAAAACAATAAAATGGATAGAGATAAAGGTAAGATTGTTCAATAGTTCGACTAGATGTACCTTGTGTGAAAAATGTTATTACTTTATGACATTATTATTTCATTGTAGCACAAGAGGCAAGTCTCAAATTGGGAATGTGGGTATTATGTTATGTGGTACATGCGTATGATAATACTCCGAACTTGCATAGAACAGAAGGATTTCAAGAAGGTAATTGGGTTATGTTTTATTATTTCATTATCAAAATATTTTGCTAGTCAAATCCTTTTTTTGTTTCGCATCTGAAATTGTTAGTAATAATATAATGACTTCATTTGCATGTACCAGTGGTTCAAAAAAGATGCGAAAGCATTAACCGAAACAGATTTGAATATTGTTCGAGAAGCATGGGCGGAATATATAATGAACAATGAGCTGCAAGCGTTGATGGTTAAGACTCTAAGACAGATGTGATTCAGTATTTTATTAGGACATTGTATACGCTTATATGTAGATGTAAATATTTGTAAAAATATGAACGAAATTGTTGATACTTTTAATGGCAATTTTTGAATGCGTTGTTTTCAATATACATTTTGGATTGGTATGCTTATATAATTTGTGTATTTCGAGATTTGATTTTGAATATACCTGTTCAGGCACATATAATTCAAATTAATTCGTAGGAGAAGAACATATTACACCGGGTATAACAATCATTTTACACCGGTTGAAAGGAACCGGTGTTAAATCAATCATTTTACACCGGTTATAAGGAACAGGTGTAAAAAGCAAACATTGTACACCGGTTAAAATGAACCTTAAATAAAAAGCACATTTTCACACCGGTTAAAAGAAACCGGTGTAAAAAAGTAAACTTCGTACACCGGTTAAAAGGAACCGGTGTAACAATGAACACATATTACACCGGTTAATAACCGGTGTAAATAAAACAGTATACACCGGTTGAAAAATAACCGGTGTAATTAAAAATTTTACACCGGTTGTTTGAACCGGTGTAAAAAGTTTGCATTTTTTACCTCGCCTATATTTACACCGGTTCATTTTTTTAAAAAACGGTGTATATATACCGATTTACCCGGTGTAAAAGGCCATTTTTCTACTAGTGTTACCTCAAATCTTAGGGCAATGAGTGAGACAAAACTTGTATCTTTTAACCATAAGTGTATCTGTATGCTTAATACAAAAGACATAACCAAGATCTTTCATCTGAAAATTGTTAAATAGAAAACTCTTGGTTTTGTGCAATAAGCCTATATTGTTACTGACAAGTAAAATGTCATTAAAATATAAAGCCAGAAATATATATTTACTCCCACAGAACTTATGGTATATGCATTTATCAACAAAATGATCTAAAAAAGAACAGAACGAGAAATGGATTCATCATCTTCTCACTACTACAAAATGAGCCTATAGCAACACCCCAAAAGTGTTGTTTTTGGCCCTAGAAATGTTGCTATAGTCCTAAAGCAACACTTTACAAAGTGTGTTATAAAAATGTATCGCTTTAGACCTATAGCAATACTTTTGTCATTTTATGCAACACTTTCTTAATGTGTTGCAATTTATAGAATATGCAACGCTTTTGTTAGTGCAATGCTTCTTTCTCTTCAAATGCAACACTTTTTTAAATATTACCTTTAAATAATTGTAACACTTTTATCTCCAAATGCAACACTTTATTATTTATTGCCTTTAAAATATTGCAACACTTCTTGTTACAAAATGCAACACTTTTTCTTGTAAAATGCATCACTTTTTGGTATATAAATAACAATTTTATTTGTATTTTATTTGTTAAAAGGTAACACTTCTCCATATTAATTGCAACACTTATTCTTTTAACCAATATATTATTGCTAATTCAATATCCTTTATTCAAATGAAATTCTATAAATCGTATTACAAAAATATTTATAGTGTCAAATAAAAATGTAATTGATCAAATTAGTGCTAAACTATATTCCCTAAAGGAATTTACAAAATTTAACCCAACTACTAGCACTTTCTAGAAATAGCAAACAAAAAAAATAGTATCAATATTTCCACCATTGATTTTAACGGCTTCATGAATATCTACAAAAAAAATTAGTCAACAAATATCACCACTTTGCAATCTACCTCCAATAATATGATCCTTGCTGACTTTGTTGTAGCGCATTGGAGAATCATAAGTCTCATTTGAATCTTCAAATATCACCACTTTGCAATCTGCCTCCAATAATATGATCATTGCTGACTTGAGTTTGTTGTAGGCATTAGAGAATCATAAGTCTCATTTGAATCTTCACTATCAAAGTTTTCTACTTTGTGCTTTAAAGTTTGTTGGACATCAAACTGTTCAACACCACCACTGTTGTGGAGCATGTTCAGCAAACTAATTGGTGCAAAGGAGATGAAAAATGCAGTCATTTCCTGCTTCACAATTTATCATCAATGGACATCATGGAAAAATTTAATATAGACCCTATGTTGTAAAATAGACTACAACTCATTATGAAGGCTCACCTTCATTGGACAGAAGTGGAAGACTTTATATTCAAGAACTTTAAGTGTAAGACACAGAGCAGTAGCTATTGATGGCCTTAGTATGTCCTCTGCATTTCAATTTCAGTGGATGCACTTTGAAGAGGATAAATAATATGCATATAAGAAGATACATAAAACAAGTTAGAGATTGACTAAAATGATAAAACACTTCAAATATGTCATTGATATTTAAAGAAGGGTTGCACAATTGGGAAATCCAAAGGTGTTGTCCAACACACAATGGTTTTCTAAAGCAATCACCTCCTAAGTAAGGGTTCCATTAGTTTTGAAAATATGAATTGCATTTTGAAAATTTGACATAAAAATTATACAAACCTTAGCAGTCACCAAGCAAAACCATGATACCACGTTCTTCTTTGAATAACACCCAAAGGGCAACCATTGTCACCTGCAAAGATTGTTACAATATAGTGGATCAATCAAACCACATCTTGAATTCCAATCGGCTGGGAATCCCATATAATCTATGCCAAAACTAAGCTAATCTCATTTGACCAAAAGTTGTGGAGCATGTTCAGCAAACTAATTGGTGCAAAGGAGATGAAAAATGCAGTCATTTCCTGCTTCACAATTTATCATCAATGGACATCATGGAAAAATTTAATATAGACCCTATGTTGTAAAATAGACTACAACTCATTATGAAGGCTCACCTTCATTGGACAGAAGTGGAAGACTTTATATTCAAGAACTTTAAGTGTAAGACACAGAGCAGTAGCTATTGATGGCCTTAGTATGTCCTCTGCATTTCAATTTCAGTGGATGCACTTTGAAGAGGATAAATAATATGCATATAAGAAGATACATAAAACAAGTTAGAGATTGACTAAAATGATAAAACACTTCAAATATGTCATTGATATTTAAAGAAGGGTTGCACAATTGGGAAATCCAAAGGTGTTGTCCAACACACAATGGTTTTCTAAAGCAATCACCTCCTAAGTAAGGGTTCCATTAGTTTTGAAAATATGAATTGCATTTTGAAAATTTGACATAAAAATTATACAAACCTTAGCAGTCACCAAGCAAAACCATGATACCACGTTCTTCTTTGAATAACACCCAAAGGGCAACCATTGTCACCTGCAAAGATTGTTACAATATAGTGGATCAATCAAACCACATCTTGAATTCCAATCGGCTGGGAATCCCATATAATCTATGCCAAAACTAAGCTAATCTCATTTGACCAAAAGTTGAAGAACTAACAGATCTTTTTGTTTCAGTTCTTAGACAGCAAAATAGAAGAAGTCAAACTTATTTTTAACTTTCATAACAAACTTTCTTAATCTTTTGTAAAGTCTCTTCTTGTTCATTCTTGGCTTTCTCAATCTTTATGTAATGGTTGCTGGAGTAATTTCTTATTCTTTCGCAGTAAAGAATCATTTATTCGCATCAATGCTTCTCATCTTTTCACTTGTTTCTTACTTTACATAAAAAAGAAAAATTCAAGATGTTCTTCTAAATGGAGGCAGTAGGAACAAGTGCATAATTTTCTTCTATACTCGCTGGATTAATGTTCCTTTGTAGCAAAGTTAAACAAGCAATCCTAAAGAGTGTAAGCAATAATATAGAGAATTTGTGGAGTAGATTACATGGTTATTTCTATCCTTATGTGCAAATTAAATTCCATGAATACAGTACAGGCATGCAGAATAAAGCATATTCTTGCATTATAACTTACCTTGGTACTAAGTCTAACAAGAAAGCAATAAATCTCATAGTTGATAAGTCTGGAAACAGTAAATCTTTGAATCCAAGATTGGATGAAGGGGAAGATACAATTGATGTGTTCAAAGTTATTCTGATCTCAAACAGCTGCTGATAGACACCAGGAGTAAATCCAGATGATATAATTGCAATTATGCAAAAGAAACCAAGGTAAAAAAATTCAAGTGCATACAAAATTATTAACAGCTAGTTAATTGAGTCAACCCACTTTAATAAGCATACCTCAGTTCTGGATTTTAGCTTACATTCTGCCTACCCAAGCATAACAGCACAAAACAAAGAATACCCTACCCAACTAACACTCCAACCAGAAACATTCAACACTCCAATAACAATCTTTAACATCCAATACGTATCGACGGTGTACAAAACATAGGCCAAACTGATGTAAACATCGGTAATCAGGGGCCAAAGTATAGTAAACGCAAAAGGCCAAACTGATATTAACATCGGAATCAGGGGCCAAGACATTATCCAGGATTCCATTTTTTACCTTCCGAGTAGCAAATGAAGGGGTTCATCTCCCTTAGCTTCCTGCCAGAATAGATGTTAGCTTTAGGACAAACAAGAGCCTCCATGTAATTCGTTTGCTTTGAAGGTTTCGAGTTCTTTTCCATCTTTGATAGGAACTTGGCAAGCTCATCTTCGGATTCCTTCTCATAGATGTTTTCAGTCCATTGGTCCTCCACATCGGCCAGCTGAGATTTTTTTGCAGCTTGATAATCCTGTTGGCACTGTTCCTTACTGTCTTCGCCTGTATCAACTACGATTGGAGAAGCCTCAGCTGGACTAGGAAGCTGCAACTGGTCTTCCTCCTTGGCAATTAGCTCCTCCAGAAGTCCAGCTCCGTCATGAGGTCCCATTTCCTTTCCCGGAGGTGCAGCTTCATCCTGAATTAGCTTGTTCCTGTCTTCCGACTCTGCTTAAGCATAGTTCTCACGGGATAGATTCAGTTCATCCCTGGTCTGAACTTGATTATCTGAGCTCGGGACCTCCTTGGTTGGGAGCTGAATCTGTAGAGGGGCAAGCTCAGCTTCACTGATCGCCGCCAAGCTCAGTGGTTCTGCAGGTTGAGTACTGTTCACAGGCAGCTTCTCGACGCCGATCTGAGCTCCCCCTTCAATACTGAGATCATCTTCCAAGCTTCCTTCAAGATCGTGAGTCCTGGGTTTTGCTTGGGTTGAGATGCCCTCGGTGGTGACAGCCTTTGCACTATTCAAGATTGGCATTTTCTCTGCAGATCTGGACTTGTTCACCAACGGGATCCACACTTTTTTGGGGGTTTCGAATTTGGTTTTCAAGGATCTGGTCATTACACATTTGCAGGATATGCAATAATCCGGGAGCTCCTCCACCAATATTTGCTGCCATCGACCGTGAAATCAAAATCATCTCTTCCACAGGAACCGATCTGAGGAGTGCCTGCATTTTGATTTCACGGCTTAAATGTGTAAAGATGGTTAGATTTTGAAGAAGGATTGATTGATTAGGGCATTATGTAAGAGATGGCTTCAGAGCACAGTAGAAAGGGTTTATTCGTTTCTTAAGTCTAGGGAGTCCAAAAAATTTCTTTAGTCTAGGGAGTCCACTATACTGATAATAGAAGACAAAACGATGTGGTTTTGGTGTTAATGCTGATTCTCCAAAATTGAAAATTACTTAGTTCTACATAAATAATTACAATATTTTTATTTTATTTTCAATTTTTCTTATTTAATTTTCTTTTTTTTTCCAAGCTGTCTACTTTTGTATAAAAATTTCTTAAGTCTAGGGAGTCCAAAAAATTTCTTTAGTCTAGGGAGTCCACTATACTGATAATAGAAGACAAAACGATGTCGTTTTGGTGTTAATGCTGATTCTCCAAAATTGAAAATTACTTAGTTCTACATAAATAATTACAATATTTTTATTTTATTTTCAATTTTTGTTATTTAATTTTCTTTTTTTTTCCAAGCTGTCTACTTTTGTATATTTATTTATTAGGCTATTATAAACTATATTAAATTTCATAATCTTTTAATGTTATGATAACATTTACCAATATTTTATATGTTGACAATAAGAATTAGTGTATACTTAAATATTCTCCTAACTCAACAATTATTAATTTTTTAAAATATTAATACAATCTTTTTATTTAAAATTAAATAATCAATATTTTTCTAATAATTTTTTTGTACAAATTAAACTTTAATTAATAGAAGTAAAATATCACTTAGCAAACTATTTTATTCACATAAAACTAATTTAATGAATATTCAAGAATAAATAAATAAAATCTGAAATTTTCATCAAAAAATTTAGAACTTGTATCTAAAATAACATATTACTCAAAATCTCATACTTCAAGCTTTAGGTCAATTATTTCATCAGTTTTTTTACGTTTTTTTCGTTAGCAATTTCACAAAAATAATTAAAGTCGTGAATTTATGTTTCCTACCAAATTGGACTTGTATGCAATACTTTATAAAGTGTTGTAGATATTATATAAATGTTGCTTTAGATAGTAAATAAATGCAACACTTCTTGAAAGTATTGTATATTCTAATAGTAATTGCAACACTTGTAAAAAAGCGTTGCATATTCTAATAGTAATTGCAACACTTGTAAAAAAGCGTTGCATATTCTAATAGTAATTGCAACACTTGTAAAAAAGTGTTGCATTAAACTTATATATACAACACTTTTTTCAAATTGTTGCAACTTTTCTAAAAAATTTCTCAATAGCACTACTTTTTAAAGTGTTGCCATCAAAGTAATGCTATAGCCTCATTTTGTAGTAGTGTCTACCGATACCTTCATGTCCCATCACTAAAATCTTTTTAGTAGTTCATTTCATAGCTACAGATGCAGCCAGGATGAAGCATTATAACACAAACGTGAAATCAGCTTCGAGTGCTCAAACTGTAAATGTCAATACTCAACTATTTTCAACCCACATCTGCTTTAGATTTCTTGAGAAACTTGTCTTGGTTTCGTTGGCTTCAAGTGAGAAGCCTGGAATTTAATCATTGTACTCAAAACTCCAATTAATCTTGATTCTATCTCAATTCCATTTGACTCAAGAAGTTAAACACCGTGCAACTGCCTCCATTGTACTCATACAACCACTAAAGGGTTCATTCCTGAGTCAAATCCGATTCAAATATTGTTCCACCCTCGATCCTATCATCATATTCTAAGCAAGCCTGACTAGCAAACTTTGACAAAAACAATAAACTTGCATGCAACATCTCCTTGGCATGCTTCCATGCAAGTTCCATCAAATACATAAGTTTATTTTATTGTGTAAGGTTGATGATTTTTTTTTATCATACATCTAGATCCTTAATTGATATTGTTTTGATAAATTTATCCGTAAAAATAGGGCGTGCAAATTGCATGATTGTTTTTTCGTTTGTACATATAGACTAAATAGACGGAATGACTTGTTTGAAAAAAAAATAATAAATGAGTAATCTTTTTGGCCAAAAAAAAATTGAGTGATCAAAATTCATAATTGATTATCATTTAGGGACCATTTTTGCCTTTCTACCATAAACTAAAACTGATCGCCATTATTATTGTCTTCTTAATAGTGTTGGAGGTGATGAATTTACATTTACTGTTTCATACTAATCACTAACATTATTCAGTTTGGATAAAGTTGAACAAAATCTATTCATAACATAATCTTTATTTATAAAAAAATATAAAAAGAATAAGTGAATTGAAAAAGTAATTGAACTAATAATTGGAATTCAAACAATATAATATAGTAATAGAATTGAAATAATAATTAAAATTAAATTAATAAGTAGAGTTTTGAAAGAAAGTGAATTGTGTGGAAAAAAATGACAAGGTTTGGGGATATTTATAGATTTTAAAAAATGAAACATATTAGATACATAACATATATGAAACACATATAATTATGTTCAGATTAGTTATTTATGTTTGGCTTACACACACACACATATATATATATATATAATTATATGATTTTTTCGAAGTATTTTATATGTTTGAAGGGGTATTTATGTTTAATTTAATTTTTTTTAAAGGTTTGAAACCGAATTAGTTATTCTAATTCTAGTTTCAAAAAATTCACGACGGTAACCAAATCGCCTTTGAGCAGTTCAATTATAATTTCAAATAGTCGCTACAATAGTTCCAATTTTTTGGAATCGGAATTGGCAGTTTTGGTCATGCCTAATTTATACATTCGTGCACAATCACAAAATTAAAAAAAGAAAAGTTAGTGCACTTTGAATCTTCTATTTTATTCCTATTTTATTTTATGTTTCATTTTATAGATATACATCATATGTATTTAACTAAAACACTATTAAGTGATTAATGAATCTTAAGTGATAAGTATTAAAGTTAAGTGACGTGTATTCATAAAATAAAACACAAGAAACACATAATATAAAAGAAGATTAACTGAATAGCATGAATGAAAACACAATTATGCAAATGATGTGGAGATTAATCCAAAAGATTTTAAATTACCCAATAATGCCAATTGGGACTATTCAAATCTTGCAATTTTCTACAGTTTATCTCGAATTTGGGACTCCTTGAGAAAATACATCCCTAATACTACTTATGACTGTTGATTAGAGAAAGGTTGAGAGAAAAGAGGTGAAATGATGAATGTGATTGAGAAAAAAAGAGATTGAATGCGATTTTGCGTTTTGTATTTTTGGTGTTCGAAATGTTTAGAAGTTGCACTTTGAAAAATCACAAAAACTCCTATGAAATCAATTTATATATAAGACGTGATTTATATATGAAACGAATAATGAATCGCTAATTCTAATTTCCTGTTACTTTTATCGAGCGTTGAAATCGCATTTAACTCGCTGTTACTTATATGAATCCGGTTCACAGGAGAACAACTGTGTGAAAATTTGACTTTAAAAGTCGAGTTTGAGACTGCGACATTGAAGTTGACTTTTTAAAATAGCAAAGATTTCACGTTATTTTACTATCTCTGTTCTCCTAAAACAATTATTTTAAGGTTTCACATTATTTGACTTTTGTTTTTTTCTTTTTCCCTCACAACAACTATGTGCGTAAACAGTTCTCGTCCTTTTTTTTAAGCTTGCTTTTATTGTATTTTTTTTTTTGTATTATTTTCAACTCTATTAGCCACACAAAATTTCAATCAAGTAGCCAAAATTATGGCGCACCAAAGGGGACCAGATGCAGTTCAAGAATGGATCTTTTAATTTAAAAAACTGAAGATAAATAGAATAACTCTTCGCCCCTAACCAACGAGTAACTCCTAAGTAGAGACTACGAATGATATTTTCAAGCCTCGGCTTGATCATGAATTGCAGCAAGAAATAAGAAAGAGAAGAAGAAGTTCAGAATTTGAGAGATTGAGTTAAGGAAATGAGTTGAATCTTGATTGAGGAGAGTAGAGAGAGAAAATGATTTTCTGTTTTCAAAAACATGACATCACTACTGCCCATCTTGCTTATTTATTACGCAGACCCAATAAGGTACTAACAAAAAGAATAAAAGAATATGCTAATCCTCCTGCTGGACAATCGATTCTGCAACTGAATTTATTTGGCAAAAGCGCAATTCCCTCTAGGCTGAAGTCGCGATCCTATATCCATGTGCCTGACATTCCCCACTGCTCAAAACATCCTTGTCCTCAAGGATTAAAATTCGGAAATTTAGATCTGATAAAATCGCAGTCCTCCCATGTTGACTCTTCTGTTGCTAAATTGCACCATTTGATCAACCATTGAGTGACAGGCTGATCATGTCTCAGAATGGCTCTTCGTGACAATACTGCTTCTGGAGCCACCTTGAAAATGTCCTCATTTTGCATGAATGGAAGTTCTGTGGAAGGAACCACAGTATTGCCTAACTTCTTCTTCAATAATGACACATGGAACACCGGGTGAATCCAACAATCTTGTGGAAGTTGCAACCTATAGGCAACCTTGCCAATCTTCTCACGCACTGCATAAGGACCATAGAATTTTGCTGAGAGTTTTAAGCTCTTTCTCAAGGATGCTGTAGACTGCTTATAAGGGTGGAACTTTAAGTACACTAAATCCCCCAACTTGAAACTCCCTCTCAGTACGTTTCTGATCTGCATAGAACTTCATCCTCTCTTGAGCTTTGTTAAGATTCTCTTTCAACAGCTGGAGAACTTGTTGCCTGTCTTGTACAAATTGAGTAGCTGTTGGCACAATAGAATCTGAATAAGGACATATTGGTAACGGAATAGGTTGATAACCGTAAAGGGCAGCGAAAGGAGAAGTCTGCAAGCTTGAATGATGAGCAGTGTTATACCACCATTCTGCTAGTCCTAACCAATTCTTCCATTGTCGAGGTCTATCACTTGTCATGCATCGTAAGTAAACTTCTAAGCACTGATTTAACCGTTCGGTTTGCCCATCAGATTGGGGATGATAAGCAGAACTAAGCTTCAGTTGAATTCCCATTATGGTGAAGAGTTCGTGCCCAAAAAGACGTAAATATCTTGTCTCTATCAGTGATGATAGATTCTGGCAATCCATGCAGCTTAATTATCTGATCCACAAACACTTTAGCCACCTGTATCGCGCCAGTGAAACGATGTGTCAAAGGAATGAAATGACCATATTTTGTGAAGCGATCTACCACCACTAAGATTGTGTTAAACCCTTCGGATGCTGGTAATCCTTCCACAAAGTCCATACTAATATCACTCCAAGCTCTCTTAGGAATTTCAATTGGTTGCAGCAGACTAGGATAAGGTATATTTTCAGATTTATTTCTTTGGCATATATCTCATGTTCGAATAAATTCCATCAATTGCTGTTTCATGCCAGGCCAGTGAAATAAGAGCTTGGCCCTTTGCCAACAACTTTTCTGACCCGAATGGCCTCCTGTTGCAAGTCGGACAATTCTTGAATGTGTTGATCTTGTTTCTTGACCATTTCCTCCAGTGATTTGTAACGTGTACCATCAGCCATTTTAGTGGATTGAAGTTTCCCAGATTATGCTCTGATACCAATTGCCAATCCTCAACTTGATCATGAATTGCAGCAAGAAATAAGAAAGAGAAGAAGAAGTTCAGAATTTGAGAGATTGAGTTAAGGAAATGAGTTGAATCTTGATTGAGGAGAGTAGAGAGAGAAAATGATTTTATGTTTTCAAAAACATGACATCACTACTGCCCATCTTGCTTATTTATTACGCAGACCCAATAAGCTACTAACAAAAAGAATAAAAGAATATGCTAATCCTCCTGCTGGACAATCGATTCTGCAACTGAATTTATTTGGCAAAAGCGTAATTCCCTCTAGGCTGAAGTCGCGATCCTATATCCATGTGCCTGACATATATGTAGTTAAGGCCAGCCCACTGTATGAGGTAGCGGGAGATCCACAGCAGCAAACAGACCTGAGCTAACAAGGAGCTCTTGAGGCGGCAGGGAACTAGTTGCCTCATCTGGGGAAACAACTGGATTAGTTGGTAGCTGATTCACTGAGGAGTCCTGGATTCCTCTTTCACCCCCAACCAACATAGGGTACTAGCTTGCTTTTAAATCCCGAAATTTGAATTTAACAAAAAATTCTCTAACATAAAAAAACATAAATTCTAAAGAAACAAAATTATCGATACAAGCACCAACTTTTCAATCAAACAATTTCCTTAGTTTAGAACACAAAATCATTTTCTCCCCCAAAACCCAAAAATAACTTTGTTCAAATTTTTCAGTATTTTCTTCTATCAATTGGTTTTCCTCTCTTTCGAATGTTTTTTTTTTTTTTAAATTTTATCCCAAAAAAGAACAATTACATTTACAAAATCTATATTTGATTTTTTTCAAAATATTGAATCCGTGTGATTCAAAAATGCTAATGATCCTAGATTCTTTTGAGAAGAACACATTTTTTTTTTTTTTTCAAAATGGTATCTTTTTATATATATATATATATATGGGCAAAATACGGTGTCGGATATACCGAACACACCAGTACAAAAGTGAAAACAACATATTTGGATTACTACTCCATAACATGTAATTCGAAGTAAATGTAATAAATTAACAGTCCTATTCGATTACATGTATATCAATATATGATAGTGGCATGGCTCTTAGAAATGTACCTGAGGAAGAATGCCACTGCTTTGGAAAATACCAAAGTAGTAGAATTCTTCCCCAAAATATCGCCTCCTCTAAGCTCAGACAGGGCCTAGCCACAATGTTTGCACAGGGGCGAAGCCACAATGTTTGCACAGGGGCGAAGTATATGCACAGACGTTGTCCCTTGATCGGATCAGAATGCCAACCAAAAGCAAAAACCAGCATGACCAGCTTGTAGGAAGTCACTATCCCTCAAAGTTAATATCTCCCAATTAATGTTCATAACAAGCTGAATTAAGTGCTACTGTCTAGATTGGATTCTCTAAGCAATACCAAAGAACTTAACGCCATAGACAGTTTGATTAGCAAGTGAAAGGATCGAACAACCACGGCCAGTTTTTCTCACCAAGCAAATGAATGGTTTAACTAGTATATGACAAGTTGAGTCCAGAACCGTTTAACTCCAATTTCACTAGCAGTCCAAATCAAAATCCAGGAGATAGCTAGAATTCTGAAACTTCCACCCAATTATAACCAACAATCTATGTCTCAATGTCCACCTACCACCAAGGTGGAGGTGGAGAATCATAGATGGCAACCAGGGAATCAAACTATAATTTAAGCAACTCCATTCACCCCACCTATTGCCATCAGTTGAGTACACGAAATCAACTCCTCACAACTGATTATATAGAAAGGCAGCACATGAATTAGCATAGCATAAGTCAAATACAGAATGTGTGTCCGAATCAATGGCTTTGGAATCCAACCTCCAGAGCTATCTTGTTCCAATTGATAAAACATTTAAGCCCAATAAAGTAGTTAGGCACTGTCATCGATTTGAGATGTAAATCGAATAAATCAGTTTTGTATTCATCATGGTCAAGACTTCAAAATCAGGTGTTTCCTCCAATGTTAGATCCATCACGATTAGAGCAAGCAACAAAAAAAGTTCAAGGATAAAATTAACTAGAAAATTTGAAAGAATTATCTCCGAATACCATTTCCAAATTCTCGCATTTACTTCCTGCGCTTTCACCAGCTGAGTTTTGGTCAAATCCAGTTCAAAAATTCTGGGCTGGTATGTGGACTTCCTTCAACAGATCTGTAAAAGTGTATGGAACGGTCCAAGAGAGAGAGCTTAGAAAACAGCTTTCTTCTTCGATTTGAGGTCCGATAGCAAACAGCCCGGTTCTTTGAGCAGATCGGAGCAGTCCAATTGAGCACCGGGTAGTTTAGAGTCCAGCTTTGGGCAGCTTCCTCTTCGATTAAAAATCTGTAATGAAGCTGGAGCAGTCCAGCTTGATTGGTAAGCTCTGAGTGTAGGTCCGAAGAGGGCCAATCTGAAGATTGCCGGACTGAAGAACGCCGATCTGTTCGGTTGGAGCTAGTGGCCAGCTTGAGCTGCGGTCTCCTTGACGGGACTTGGGGCAGCTAAGGTTCCAGATCAGTAGCAAAGGAACGATCTTAAGAAGGTCTTTCAGCAAATGAATAAAGGAACAAATGAAAAAAGGAAATGAAAGAAGATGAAAAAAAAGCGAGATCAGATTGAACGGGGACCGGGCCTTTCAGCTATACAGCTGATAGCTGAAAGGCCCCTTAAGCGATTGATTTCCTAGAGAGAAGCTAGAGAATTTTTTTTAGAGAGAGAAGCCGGGATGAGAAGAACACATCTTTGATAGAATAAAATTCAACTCTTAAAAGTCTGTCAAAGTAGAGAACTAATTATGACAAAAATAGTATCTGTGTACCATTGTTTTCAATAAAACAAATACTTCTCCCCAATAGATTATGTCAAAACTGCTGAATATGAGAATTTACAAGATGATGAACCTAATTTGGACAAAATCAATGATCATAATCAGAAAACCCTGTGAAACTAGATGTATACAATAGCCACCATCTTTTTTATAAGCAATTTAGTTGTAGTTGCATGATCTTACACACAACAGCAGCCTCCCATGCCAGGAGGATGTGCTAAATAATGTCTCCGAACGATGCCGATTGCAATCGTACTGCTATCTTCATGCTACTGCGGATTCTCTGCCAACATTGCAGAATGTTGATCTAAATACTCCCTGCTATTCATCTCTGTCAACCTACATTATAGTTGAAGACGACAATTTTACGTTCCGGGATTTTGATAAAGTAAATAAGCTCAACAGGATCAAATGCATCATGGATCACAATTTCCACCTTTATGTGGAACAATTAGAAAAAAGAAATTAAAAAAAAAAAAGTGGCTAGAGTTTGGGGAGTTGTTCATTTGAAGAACATTAAGAGATGCCTCACTACTTGTGTTAATTTGGAAGTATCAAAATTAGCATAATACTTTATCAAATTAAACATAAATTACTGATAACTAGACCGAAAACGCATGTCATAAGATTCTGATATTATGTTGGTGGTATCAGCATGTGGCACAAAGAAGAGTACAGATTAATCATAGTTACATGAATAATAAAACGCAAAAACTTTTGTGAGACCGTCTCATATATGAGACGTGATACGTGAATTATACTTTATACGCTAATACACTAATTTTCCATACATTATACGCTAATATTTGATACTTAACACGTTAATACGCTAATTTTTTATACTTTATACGCAAATCTTTGATACTTTATACGCTAAAGTTTAATACTTTATACACTAAAGTGAAATTCATACGCAAGTCTCATAGGTCTCACAAGAGAATGACCCATAATAAAATCATTAATTCTCCCAAGTTCCACTGTAAGTAGAAAGATTTATAACATAAAAATCTACCTGCTAATGGTACGATCCTTTGCAAAACCCAATTCATTGTCCACGCAAAGGTCAGAATCGTCATTTTTCCTTGATCTAGATGACGTTCTGGTTGGCATTTGCTGAGCATCAGCTATTGTGACAATCTTGTCAAAAAGTTCAATAGGAGTCCCCTCAGCAGTACATAACAGTCTTGCTTTATTCTCATACATCACCTATTCAAACAAACATAGTATAACTTCATTTTGTTCTTTCAAATCAAAAGAACTAAAGGCCCTACTGATGTCCAAAAATTTTTCCTGAGAGAAGATTTTGTTTAAAAGAGTGTCTGCATATCATACTTTAGCATGCCTAGGAAGGATATAATAACAAGAATTTGCACCAGAAGAGGATCCAGAGTAAAAGCAATTGTCCAAACTCCAAATGACGAAAAGTAAATTGACATCGATTTTGCAAGTTTTTTTTTTGTTTAAACACACACCCTCACATGCATCCCCAAGGAATTGAACTCTATACCTTGAGGTCAGGATGCTAACTCTCTAACCATTGGACTAACCCCAATGGCTAACATCAATTTTGCAAGAAAAAGGACTAACATCAACCAAAGTGACAAACCGATATGCTGCAGTCCGGTTGTGGAGACCAAAAACTGGCACACCATCCAAAGCAAGAGTGTGAAATTTCTCTGGTCAAAAACATTTCAAATCAGCTATAAGAGCTCATAGAGATAACCGTTCAATATTTTCTACAAAAGCATAACAATAAAGCTGCAGAACAAATGATCAAGCCTGCATAACATAATCTTTGAGGCACACATATTTTTCCAGTTGAAATTAATTGTCATCAGTTAGAATTGATTATCCATGCAACTTTAGGGCGTGCCTGATTGGTGAGTTTAGAGAAAAGGAAAGGGAATAAAATGAAAAAGTAGTGTTTGTTAGTGTATAATAATTCCCTTAAGATTATTTTCATATACCAGTTTTGGTGAATATTCCATACCTCTCTATTTTGAGGGGAATGGAGTTATTATCATTATCATTTATCACTATTATCATTATCATTACCATTGTTATTCCTCTTCATGAACCAATCAGACCCTTACTATTTTCATTTGGGAAGGAGTGACAGGAAGAGATTGACTTACTGAACAATCCAAAATAATCTGCAGCCCCAAGAGGTCTGTCACAGAGTTCCTCAAATGGAAAGTATGCACAGCCATTAGCACCAAGTGGAACCTGAAAAATTAAGCATGTACAGATAAATAGACAATTGAGAAACAGGTAGACAATACTGCTCATCCACCTCATGTCTAATGCAAATCTGGACTGTACATACTTGTAATGTCCTCCCCATCACTACCTTCACCTCTTGTGGAATAGCTCTATCTTTCCCAATCAACTCGTGATACTTTTGCTTAAGAAAGCTTGACAAGTTTTTCCCAAGAAAGTAGATGCCTTGTTGTGCCTGTATTTTCAAGAGAAAGATATTTACCCACAAGTATGCATGTGTATATGTAGGTCAAACAGCTACCACTGCACTCCATGTAAGCAGACAGCTACAAAAGCAAAAATGGCATGCGTGTAAACTAAAAAGAAAGGAGCTGTTACTTAACCGAAGTCATCTTGCGGTAGTCTACTGATGATCTTATTTCATGAACCACACATCTTTCCTGCCTCAAAGTAAGAATCAAAATTACCAGCGGAATCAATATACAAAGCAGAAAGTGAAACCATTTCTAAAAGAAAATGTAAAATTCAAGCATATGGAAAGAAACAGAAACTGAGAATTCAGGCATTTTAGCAAGTATTGTGAGATCATATGGAACCAATAATTCAAAACTACAGGACATGGCAATATGATTGTTCACATAACATTACTTAAAGTATACAAAAACGTGATTTTTGGAATTCTGTGTCACTAAATCACCACTTTTATTAGGAATTTATACCTTCAGTGTATCTATGAATGGAAGAAACAGATCCCTTTGCAGTCCACCTTCATAAAGATTATCTGGTGCACGGTTTGATGTGGAAACAAGGATCTAAACTTGTCTCCCAGGATAAAAGAAAACACAAAGCTGTTACTTATTTTATCAAGTTTTCATAAGTTATGAAGGGCATAAACACAGTATAAGAAAGTCTGAACAACTTACAGATCCATTGTTGAGTAGATGCCTAAACAAACGATTTAGTATCAATGCATCAGCAACGTCAGTAACCTGTATAGAAATACAGGAAGAGAATAAAATTGGTAACAAAGTGGAGGAGAATTGAACTAATGCTCCATGACTAGCTTAACAACTCTGTGATTTCTATATTATTGGTGGAAAAAAAACAATGATAGCATGCATGTGCCACGAATAAATAGATAATAAAATTAGGAACCCTAATTCTTATATACCATGAATTCATCAAGACATAACAAAATTGACTCATCTGAAACTTCTCCTGCAACAACTTCTAGGGAATCAGCAACACCCTTGTGCTTCTGCAAAAAAAAGGTAGTTCATAACAAAAATATAAATTAGTCTATTCCTTACAAGAGTGTATTAGTACTCAATTAAGCAACATTCAGCATATATTACCATCAAAGAGGAAGTTGTAACAAATTGCATTTTTATCATCATATGCCAGGACATTCAAGCATTTGAAATCAAGCCAAAGCAAGAACAACAAATTTCCAACCATCAAAACAAATGATTGAGTGATGGAAAATGAGAAAAGTATTAAATAAAGAGAGCAGTAGGCCTCTTAGCTGAATTCTGAACAGTCTTAGAAGCATGCAAAATCAGAAAAATTCACTAATGAGTCCAATTAACCATCAAATCACTATTACATCCTCAAAAATGCTTTAGACGCTAAGGACTAAGCATATATAACGAACCAATGAGATACTTATAGTTAGAAGACAACAGGGTTAAGATTTTACTTGCAAGCGGCTGTGGACATTCAGCATAAAGTCATGAAAATGGATTCTTTTCTTCCTCCAATTGTCAGGCCTGAAAATTTGTGAAACATTCAGCAGCAATAATTCAAATGATTGCACATTGTATCACCAATAAAATGCAAAAACTATCTATCTTGTCAACAGTTCAACAAAACTAGTCCTTACAACTGATAAAAAAACATGTCCATCAACATTGTTTTTCCAGTGCCAACTCCTCCATAAAGATAAAGTCCTTTAACTGGAGCATATGAAGACTGTGGTATGAAATGTGACCACAACCACCTGCTCCTGAAATAAGATAAAAAGTGTGATAAAATGCTAACCCTTACACGAGGAACAAATCACAAGACAGATTAACATAAAATTTTGGAAAAAATAAATCGAAAGAGAAACGGGTATTTGGATTCATATGGATACATATACAAAGGATAGAAACCTCAATCAATTTTACCTCCCAACTTTCTCAGAAGCAATGTATCGATCAAGCAGGCATCAGCTTTTTCAACCAGCTCATCATAGAGTCTCTGAAGTTCTCGTAGGGTTCCTAACTGTAAAATTGTAGTCAAAACATCTTTCACAAGTAAAAACCAACAAAGGACTAACAAAAGTACTCACCTATACAACAATCAATTGCTTAACATCTAATTTCTTTCTTTGTTGAAAAAATCTATGCTTGCTTTGACATGCTAAGAGCCATTTAAGTATTAAAACTATATGTTGCCAATAAGTTTAGTTCCATGCAGCACATTCACAAATAATACAAGTCAGCTAAGACATTTTACAGGATCTCACACTCAGTGCACAAGCTAAGATGTAATGCTCTCTTCGAAGGCAAGATGCTTAGCAAGACGGAGTTCCAGAAACTTAGCAGGCGTACAATCAATGGGCAA
Source organism: Ophiorrhiza pumila (assembly GCA_016586305.1). Lineage (NCBI taxonomy): Eukaryota > Viridiplantae > Streptophyta > Magnoliopsida > Gentianales > Rubiaceae > Ophiorrhiza > Ophiorrhiza pumila. Next base: position 38,523,371 of record BLIW01000006.1, read on the forward strand.
ATTCCAAAGATCAATTTTGCATCTTTATTCACCATCACCTCTACATCCATTAAGGCACAAATAACAGAGCATGCAATCAGCTTGGAAAAAAATCAAATCATGGTGTAGCAAAACCATTTACCAACCTGGCAAATATCTCCATCCATCAGTTCACTGGCAGCAATTCTTCGCTCATATTCTACAGGTGGCCCTGCCCTATTTATCTCTGAAAGATACCAATTCATCCACAAAACCAACGAATATGAAAACATTATATTCACCAAACAATACTCCTTACATTTTTCAAACTTATAAAACTCACAGTAAGGTATGGACCTCCATTAGTCACTGTAGCAGCATCAATGTGAATAGCTCTGGAGATCATGTAAGGTGCTTGCTGACATCCACAAAAATCTGAATAGTGGGCTATATAATAGGCAAACCCACTATTCTTATTGACCCAAGAATTCAGTCTTTTTGGTAATTCAGTATTGATAGTATTGACCCCAAAATGCTGTTTTCCGGGGAACCCATTTAAGACAGTATATCCTCTATACCGAAGAGCTGATCTAAATTGCCTAATGGGCGTAAGAACTGCTCTCATTTCCAAGCCAAAATTTAAGTAATAATAAAAGGGATGGTTGCAATTTTAATATTCTTTACGTAGAGATCCACAAATTCCATGAATTTCACCTCAGCGCTGAAACAAATAGCAGTAAAACAACAATAAAATGCAATCAGTTCATATTCCCACTTTCAACTTAATCAATAAAAAAGTAAGTTATAAAAGCATCAACTATTGTAAGATGAATATAGCAACAATCAGAATTCGAATTGGGATTAGATGGGAGCTGTATCCTATGATTCAATATAAAATTTCAATTCCAAACCATACACAATCTTAATATAATTCAAAGAGATAGAATTACTAAAAGGTACGAAATAAAAAGTCATGTTTTGCATGCAGAGGCCTAAAGAATCAAAGATGTTAACCAAACAAACAAAAGGAAGGAAAAAGGTCAATGAACAAACCTGATTGACTGATTAAGCAAAACCCGGATGTAAAATTAGTTGATGAACATACAAATTGAAGAATTCTTGAATTTTTTTCCATTTATTTATCCATCAATTATCAATATGAAGGATGTTGTGTTGTATAATTGCGAGGATTTTGTTTGGAAATTGGTAGGTAAGATGAGGGAATGAGGTTGACGAAACAGAGAAGACGGGATGGTCTCCCATACTGTAATGAAGTCTGAGTTTCTATTTATCTACATAATATAGTAAATTGGGAAGGAAGGTGATTTCTTCGTCGTCCAAATAAGGTATTTTCTTTGTCTTTCAAATATTCTTTGAGCGGTGTCACGAAGAAAACCATATTTTAGCCGTAACCCTAAATTAGTTCCATAGATTTTAAGGCGTAACTTTTAAAATTGAACTTTTTTTTTTAATTGAGAACAAGCCGATTTGATTAATTCAAAAGTATTGAATTGATTTGATTGTTCGTATAAACCAATTGGTCTTGAGTTTCATATACTCACAGTTAATCATTCCACACATCTTTCCCGCATTTTTATCAATTAATTTGGTTGAAAATTTCTTTGCTACATCCGTAAAATATATTGGCGTGAGGATTCCGCACTCACATCGCTATCAAGTGGTATCAAAGCAGCAGTTGCAAGAATTCAATCATGCGTTTTCATGAGGAATATTTTCTACACAATCTTCAGATTATAAAACGTGATTGCAAAAAAATTATGGTGTTGTTAAAGGAGATGCAAGCCGAGAATCAGTTTGAGGCCGATGACAAACCAAAAACTCTCAAGTGTGATACATGTCTTGGTGTTGGTCATGACAAATTCCTATGTCCAAATCAGTTTACTATTGTTATGTTGGATGGAGTTGTTCAAATTAAAGAGGCCATTCATCAACCATGTGTTGAGACCATCATTGAAGATGATATACTTGAGGAGATCACAATTGAAACCGTTGAAGGGGAGTTTCTTTCTTACATTGAGAAAGAATTAGTGCAAGAAGAGGTCCCAAAGGATGAGGATCCATATTTTCCTTTGGAGCATCAAGGAGATTCCACACTTTTGGAGGTCGATGTCGTCGATGTTGTTATGGAGGATTTAATTCCCGAACAAGTGATGACTCCTATTCTTTCCCTTACCGAGAAATCTCATAGCGATTTAATTTCTTTTAATGTTTTTCATGCTTGTAATTTAAGTGATGAAATTGTCAAATTTGAAGAGCATAGAAAACGTTTTGAATCAAGCTATCTTGTCATCAACAAACAAGATTCAAGATCGAATCTTTTTGAGGCCGAAGGGAAGATAGCAAATCAAGTAGCAAGACACAACAGAGCGCAAAATTGAAGGTGTTCAAGCCAATCATTGACGACGAGTCATTCACGTGGAAGCCTGGAGAATCAGACGAGGACAATGAGCCACGTCACGACGTCAGTGATTCACACGTCGCAACGTCGACGCACTTTACGTCGCGACGTCAGGGATTTTTGCAGTTTTCCTTTTTTTATTTAATTTTTGATAATTTTGGTAATTTTGGTCTCACATGGTTAATAATCCTTGCATGGAATTAACATGTGAATTAATAAGTTTCTATTTTATTTATTTTAAGTTAAGTTAGTAATTTGTTTCCAAATAGGAAAGTGTCCAAATTTGGATTTAGTCAAGTATTAGTTTCTTTTTTCAATTAGACTACTTGTTTAGTAAGTTACAGTTAAGCTTTGTATCATATTTAAAGGCATTTAAAATTCGTTTTTAATTATTTATGAATTTGAAAAAGTTGTTTCTTGATATTGTTTGAGCTGTGTTGAAGAAAACCCTACTTTACGCGTAACCCTAAATTAGTTCCGTTGATTTTAAGGCGTAATCCTTAAAATTGATCGTTTGTTCTTAATTGAGAACAAGCAGAGTGATTTGATTAATTCAAGAATTCTTCAATTGATTTGATTGTTCGTATTAACGAAGGGGTCTTTAGTTTCATATACTCAAGGTTACTTGTTCCACGCCTCCTCCCCGCAAATTTATCAATTAATTTGATATTGAGAATTTCTTTGCTAGATTCGTAAAATATATTAGCGTGAGGAATCCGCACTCACATCGCCATCAGACCAAAATGGTGAACACCCCCTCAATTATAAATCTATACGCTATAATATAACATTATAATTACAAAAAAATAAAAACAATTAATATATATTCTAGAGCCATTAATTCAATTTTAAAACATGTATCAAATAAATATCAAACTCTCAAAAACAGAAAAAATTATAAAAGCATGCATAGCTTGTGACACAATTATAATCGATGTCAAAAACCATGCACTCAATTTGACAAAGCATGCACTCAATTTGACAAAGAGAAAAACCACTTCTCAATGGCCCAAAAAACTAACAAAAAACGAAATTATAAAGGGTAATAGAGGTTTTTCCTCCAATAAGTGGCTCAAGAACTCTGATGCTTCATTGGCCAGCAGTTTAATTACAATAAATGAAGCACCAAATAGAAATAGTAACTCAGTGGACAAAAAAGAAATAGAAAGGACATAAAGAAATAATAATAATAATAATAATGAAAGCTTCTAATCTCTCACAATTTATCTCTATCAATAAATTGTTAAGGCAAAGACACGTGATATGTAAAATTACTTAAAAATTGTCCTTTCTTTTCTTGTCTTAAGAACATCCAGGTGAAAAAAATAAAAAGAAAAAACTTTGTCTTCTTTTCCCAAACTTTGAAAGATTGAGTATGGTAATCGGTCAGCATTCAATTTAAAAGTAACATTAAGAGTCAATATGGACTTTATCAAAAATTTTGCTTTGAATAGAATGCACTTTCTCTTTTTTTCGCATGAGCTAATAGCACATTGTCATATAACCAGCACTAAAAGTTGAAATTGTCAAAACAAATTAAGCATCAGAAACAACTTAGAAAGTTTATTACAAAAAGTATAGATTCATCAAGTTTTAGCATTCCAAGTCTTCATCAATGGGACACCACGTCCCCAACCCAGAGAAACCTTCAATGGAAACTTGATGAATCAATACTTAACAAGTTCAATCAGTAGTGGATGACTGAAGAGAATGCCATAATTGTCCGTAGTTCTGGGGTTTACGGTGGAAACTTACACGTTAATTAAGACCATGGTCTAAAATCGTTAACTAGCTATAGCCCCCCACATGCCTTTGCTAATCATTCATCACTTCCAAGATGCCTTTGCTAATCATTCATCACTTCCAAGATATACAAAGCCCACTTCAAAACAGATTTCAAATAGAGCTAAAATGTACACTGGCAAAACATTTATATATATATATATATATATATATATATTTATATTATATATATATATATATATTAATCATTTTCAATAAACAACACCGAACGTTTATTTTTTAAATTACTGCCAACAAGAAGCTCCCCAATTCTTTTCACTTCTTTCGTTTCAAATTGAGGTTAGAAAAAAATAGTTCTTTACTATAATGTTGCCTTCTTTGGTAGGGAGTTGAAAGTTTCAGTAATGTTTCACAAAGGCAATTAACTATCTCTAAAGAAGTTAAAAGTCTTCAAAGAGGAAAATATTCTGAACCAAAATTTATTTACTCACAGAACTTAGATGGTACAAATAATTTATATACATAAATAGAGCATCATGGCATCATATACATACAGAAAATTGTAAAATCATAATCCCCAAGCACTTGTCAAGCTGTTTATTAAATGGAAATGCAAAAGAGATTCAAACTCGTGATTCAAATCCATAATCAAGTCCAAAAATTTCAATAACCCACTTCTTAATTTGTATAGAAATTTTTGTTTTTCAAAGAAAGGCAGGAAGAATAAACGGGAATCACACTGCTTCTAATTAGTACAGGGAATATCACATTGTCCTTGTTAATAAGATGAAAAATGTGACATTGTATGGAACTAATCATCAAGCCAACAGGTCATGTGAATAATAAGCTGCAATTTTGTACCAGCACTAAATGCATGCAGCTTTAGGTGAAATTTCATATACTCTCAGTTATTCCTATCAATTCCGTGGTGAGAAAAAGAAAATCCAGTAGAAGCAGTTAAACACAAAAGCTATAATTCCGACATAATTAAAAGATTCAAACTACCGAAGAAAAGAAAACAAACCATCATTGTTGTATTAGCCAATTCAGCAAAATGATCATTACCTTCAAGATTTGTTCACAGACCTTCAATCCCACAGACTTGTAGACCTAACCACTAATTGTACAGGCCAAATCTTTAAAAACTAGAGAAAAATATAAAACGTTCCTAAAATTTGCAAGCAACTCAAACTACAACACAAAATAAAAACTATAATAAAGAATTTACCTTTTTTGAATCTTGAGTGGTCAACATTGTATTGTAACTATCACCAACTGTAATATCACACTTATAATAGAAACTCCCTGTTTATGCATACAACAAATGCACTCATTCAAACACAGCAAAAAAATTATTATAAGCTTTTTAAATCAGATAAATAGAGAGGGCGGGCAGCATACAGATACAATGCCTCCACCATATGTGATGGTGTAAATCCACATATCATCTGTTTGAGAAGAACCCACCTGCCAAACCAGCATGATAATCAAAACCCAGAACAAGAATTACACGTTCTTCCTTTAATACCAAAATTATCAATTCAGATTCTTATTGGAGCATTCAAAGAACATTGAAAAAAAAACAAACAAAATTACCTTTCTTGGGGTGATGAATTTGATGGCGAAAAATTTACACCGAGACTTCAAGACTTCTCCAGCAAAAAAAAATGGCCGCTTGAATGTAATGGCTACACTCGAAGAAGCATCGAACAAAACGAGATGAAAATTAAGGTTTCGGCAAGAGAAGAAAAAAGAGGCGAATGTCTAAAAGAAAGGAATATATATGACCCGAATTTCAAAAATTAACCCGATCAAGATCCGCGCGTCGACCCGTTGTAATTAAAATGGTATTGGAATTATTTGCTTAACCCAAAGAATTGAAACTAAAGAATTGGGGCATTTCGAATTAGAACACAATTCTAATTTTGATATTTTAACATAGAGCTAAACAAGTGAATTGGAATTGGAACCTCTAATTCTAATTCTAAGGGTCCAATTCAATGCAACCAAACACAGCCATACTAGAAATTCTCTAATGAAGAAATGGGCAGTAAAAATAAGGCAAGATGAACCCTGCATCACATCCAAATAGTGAACTCATAATAGCAATATCAATCAGTGAAGCTGATTACACAAGAATCAAATTTTTACCTGCTACAAGGCAGATTATCAGAACCTTTTAGAGAGATTATGTGAGGTAAAGGAAAAAAGTCTATTTGTAGGCATAAAACGGCATGCTGCAAAAATGTATAAGGATGTTTGACATATCACTCTATGTCAAAAGAAACCCGTTGATGGAAGAAATGTAGCATACTCAACACTCAAAGGCCCAAAAAAAAGGCTAACCTTCAAAGTTGCATTAGAAACATAGTTTCTCTATCAAGGATTGGAGGGGAAGGTAAAAAATGGAGACGACAAACATAGCTTAAGCCTTTAAACCTTAAAAGTTTGTTCAGATACAAAAATGGGCAGAAATGGAAGGCAAGGCAACCACTTCTAGTGAATTTTTTATCCAAGTATATGAAATACCTTTTTTCTTACATTGACTATTAGTATTGCTTTCTTTCCTTTGCTAACCCTTTTAAAATTTTACTCCTTCCTTTTTCTCCCACTTCCATAAAAGTATCATACTCGTTTCTTTTTCGGCTTCCTTAGCATCTCATTTCCTTCATTTTAATCAAACTTTGTTTCATTGTAGAGCCAGCCATGTGATTTTCATAAGAACCGTAACTGTGATACCAGATAAACTACATCACTAGAATATGAGTTCCAGTAGGATAACATTCATATGATGCCAAGGGAAACTCAAAAAACTACATCTTTACAACTTTGACATTTGTATATAGAAATAGCATGCATCTTTTTTTATCTCATATCATCCACTCGTTGCTTCCAATCTATTAACAGTGTTAAATTTCCGAAATGAAAGTTCTGTTCCTATAGCAGCAATTGCTAGAGGCAGACCATGCCAAAGAATTAGTTCATTTCATAGCTCCAAGCTCTAGCAAATCATCATAAAAACACAAAACATAAAAATAAGGCAATCAAACTGACTGAAAGAGGGGAATAATGATAAAGTAAACAGTGACCATCTTTCAGAGATTGGGAGTTAACCCTGAACTCTAATTAGTGATACCATCTTTCAGAGATTGGGAGTTAACGCATGAACTCTAATTAGAGAGTTACACATTGGCTCAAAGAGACTTCTACATAACTAATCTCTCATTTCCTTGGAGAAAGTGAACAACAGATGCAAGAAAGTTCCACAATTTAGTGAGGGAAGGGGGAACGAATAAGAAGGTCATGAGCTTAAACAAGCTCCATATAGACAAGAATGACTATCTTTAAACAATTGACTTTGCCATCTCGGATAGCATAATGCTATGTGGTCTAAATATATCCTATCTCAGCAGAAAGGGGCATAATGTCAAAGCAAACCAAATAAATAAGAAAAATTTTATCACTCTATGTCAGATGTGCAAGGAGAAATACAACTATAGGGGACCATAGAATAATATTTTGTCATTAGCTAGTCAATGACATTGAGAAAAATAAAAGGTACTCAAGTCATAAATGTCTAGATATCTTCAATAATCTATTAAATATGATATGCTCTTATTAGCTCAAGTCACCTCATGCTAAAATCAAATATGGAAAAAGAAACCTAACAAAAGTAATGTTACAACAAAAATCGATTTACTAAATTGCACTCAGTCAATATGAATTAAATATTAACACCAACCAACTCACCACCGTCCTGTAAAACACAATAAGGTCATTCACCTAAAGCTGGTAAATCAGCTCATACTATCTTTGGGGGAGCTCATCAAAATGAAAACCGTGTTTATACCCAAGAAATACTGAGTATAAATGTACGAAATAGTATTCTGAAGAATTAATAGCTCCCTTTCCTCATATACCAGAATGGGATCGCAAGGAATTGAGTTTTGGTGAAGCAATCAACTTTCTTCTGCTCAATATGAAGATGTTAAAAGCAGCAGCTAAATATGAAGTTATTAAGAACATAAACTAAATTTACTTATCAAAAAGTTCAACTAAAATTTCTTGTGTCCCCTAAGCATGTGCTCCTAGGTCAGACCATCAAGTCCTCTCACTTCCCCAAAAGATTCATGTCTCCTTTAAAATGTAAAAAGTTACTACACCACCAGGAAATCCCAAACAAAGCCAAAAATAATCACACTATAAAAGAAGTACCAACTTGAAGCTCTACTTGTAGCAAAGAAGCTTCTTTTCCACCTAAACTTGGAAAGATTTGTTCACCAAAACCTTCATCCTTTTACAAACATATACTTTTTTTTGTTCAACATTTTCCAACACTGCTTTTCATTTCTATCTTTTTTTTCACTGTTATTTATTTTTATTCCTCTCCATCCTTTTTTAGGGCTTAAAGGAAACACATAATAATGAACATAAATTCATTACAAATGCACTAAATTCATGAAATTGCAACGCAAAAATTTCAATTTTCCATAACATAAACTCAAAATTCTCCAATAATTTTATATTTTTTTCTTTCAATAACATAACAGCCTCATTTTAACCACAAAACAATCCAAATTAACCATTCAAAATATTAATAAAGAGCATAAACATTCACCAGTTTCATAAGAATCATAAACGTACTTTCCTGGGGGAAAAGATTCTCAAAATTGTGAATAAAATTTAACCTCTACAATCAAACACCAAAAGAGACACATTTCATTATTATAAAAATAATAATAAAAAAAAAACAGATAATGTGTACTTAATGAGAGAAAAATTTGGAATTCATACCGCCATGACTACAGGTTTTGGGAGAGAACAAATGATTTCGACGATGAACGAGTACGACGTTGGGGATAAATTGGTTTTTTTTATGTGAAAAGAGAGGGAAAGGGAAGGGAATCGAAACAGACCCACAGGCAGAGGGAGACGCTTTTGTTTGGCTGGGAATAAATAAACTAGTGCATAACGCGCGATACGCGTTGATTTATGCCCCTGGTTTGAAAAAAAATATATAATTGAATTTTATGAACATGTGTTGAAGAAATATGAATTTAATGATTTTGTTAAATATATAGATATATATATATATAAATGAACGGTTAGGAATTAATATTTAGATATTGAAAGATGTATAAAGATTTATATATTCGTGTATATATATATATATATATATTTTGTGTTTACATTGGAATATTTAGTTATATATATGTAATTATTAATGAAAATAAATATATTTGTTAGAAATATACATAGTATATTTTGTTGAGTAAAAATATTTTTTTATGTATACTATGTCAGAATATGTTTCGTTATTGAAAAGATGGAAATTTGTACAAATGTATATGGGTTATGTAATATTTATATATTGTTATCTATTGTTAAAAGGGAATAGTTATATTTGTTAGTATAAGTAATTGCTAAAGAGAAATTTTGCATATATTAATATTTATAAGTTTTAAGTTGTATTTAAACACTTCTATTATGTTGTTAATCTGAGCAATAGGTGTAGTGAATGATTTATTTTGTAGTTAATAGATATAATATTATTGGTGAGAATTTTTTATTGAAGTTTTGGTTCTATATATGAATATATATATATATATATATATATATATATATATATATATCAAAGTGTTTAGTAGTGGTACATAGTTGTAATATTTGTAGTTGTTTTGTTGTAATGTTTAATAGTGGTTAATAATTTTTTTTATTTCATTTAATATAATTTGTATTTTGAAGTATATGTGGGGATAAATTTGGAATATATTTTAAGATTTGTTAGTTAATGGAAAAATAAGGAAGAATTTCGAAAATAGTCATCGACATTAGAATTTTTTTTTTTTTATGTTATCCACATTAAAAGTGATTAATTTTAGCTATTGATATTAAAAAATGACACCAAATTAATCATTAAACCAAATTGTATTAAGTTTTTAAAAGAAAAAATGCACGTATGTATCACTAAAGATTTAGCGAAAAAGTTAAAGTGTAAATATATGTTTGTATATTTTTTAAAAATATATATACTTTGTGTAAAAATGTATAATATGTAAAAATGTATTTAATAAGTATAGATATGTATAGCAGGAGAAAATGTCTATAGTATGTGTAATATTTATATATTGTTATATAGTGTTTAACATGTTTAATATCTATAAATATAGTAATTGATGAAGAATGTGAAAATATGTAAAGTATGTTAAGTATATGTAAAGTATGTACAATATGTAAAGTATATGTCAATACGCAATATATATATATATGTAAAGTACATGTAAATACGTATATTATTTGAAAATTTGTATATTATGAATAAATATGAATAATGTATAGTGTGTGAAATGTGAATAGTATACATAAAATATAAACTGCGTGAAAATATACGCAATAAGTATAAATATTTATAATGTTAAAAAACACATTTAGTATGTATAAATATATGGAGTGCGTGAAAATTGTATAATATGTGTAAATACGTGTTTATTGACTCTAAATATGTATAGTGCGTAAAAATATGTAAATATGTATAGTATGTAAAATGTTTAAATATTTATCGTGTGTGAAAATGTGTAAGCTATGTATACATATGAATATTGTGCAAAAATGTGTATAACATATAATAAAAATGTATAATTTATGAAGTATAAGTAAATATCTATTGTGTGCGAAAATTGGTATAGTATGCGTAACATGTATTGCATGTGAAAATATGGGTAATACATAACATGTATGCGAATGCGTGTCATATATAAATATGTGCACATAGTGCACATGTTTTCACACACAACATATATTTATACATATTACATATATGTAATGCAATAAAGTGTATATTTAAAAAGTTTATAGTACGTGTAAATATATAAAATATGCCAAAATGTGTAAATATGCATAGTCTGTAAAAATATATATTGTGTTATAATGTGTAATGTATGTGTTTGAAAATGTAAGTCACATGTGTAAATATGTATAAAAATGTATAGTTGATGAAAATGTTTTAAATATATATGGTTTGAAAATACGCGTAGTAACTATAAATATATATATTGTGTGAAAATGTATGTGGTATATATAAATATATGTAGTGTGTAAGAAAATATGTAGTATATGTAAATATGTATAGGGTATGAAAATGTCTAAATATGTATAATGCATTTGAAATGTGCGTTGTAACTTTAAATATGTATAATGTGTAAAAATATGTGTAGTATATATAAATATATATAGCATGTGAAAAATTGTGTAGCATGTGTAAAATTGTATAGTATGTGAAAATGCGTAAAATATGAATATTATATGAAAATGTGTATAATATATATAATGTGTGAAGTAGTGTAAATATGTATACTGCATGAGGTATGTATAAATATGTATAGTGCGTGACAATTTGTGTAAAATGTATAATGTGTGAAAATGTGTTTCGTAAGTATATATATATATATATATGTGTGTGTGTGTGTGTGTGTGTGTCTATATATATCGTGTGAAAAAGCATGTAGTATGTATAAAAATGTATATTGTGCGAAAATTGTAACATATGTGTAAATATGAATAGTGCTAGAAAATGTTTATAATGTGTATTCGTATAGTGTTAAAAAATGTTAATGGTATATATAAATATGTATTATTGGTAAAGAAGTGTAAATGTATATAGTGTAGGAAAATGTGTATAGTATATATCAAAATGTGTATAGTAAGTATAAATATGTATAAAGTGAAAATGTGTGTAGTTTGCATAAATATGTATAATACTTGAAGTATATCTACATATGTATCATGCGTGAAAATATGTATAGTACATGTAAAATGTATAGTGTATGAAAATGCATGTAACAAGTATAAATAAGTATAATGTGTGAAAAATATGTGTAATATGTATAAATTCATATTTTGTTTGAAAAAGTGAGTAGTACTGTTTAAATGTAAATACGTAAGTGTGTGAAATTTTCTGGAGTATGTATAATTATATGTAGTATGTGTAAATGTGTATACTATTATTTTTGTTCTTTTATTTTATACGTATAAAACGAATTCTATCTATTTTCACTTTGTGGAGTATGTATAATTATATATAGTATGTGTAAATATGTGTACTATGTATAAATGTGTATAATGCGTGAAAATGTATAGTGTGTTAAAATGTATATTGTATAAGTAAATATATGTATATTGCAAAATTAAAGGCACTGACGAACTAAATTTGAAGTTCTAAAATATAGCCTAAAACTTATTAACAAAAAATAAAATCCTTGTCTAGCAAACAGCTTCAACAATGAGCCTCTTTTGAATGCCAGCAGGGCTGTTGGTTGATCCAAACAAAGTTTCAGAAGCAGATAATGTGCAAGATTCTTTCCCAACGCAAGCTGTTTCAACAATGGACTTTGCATCATTATTGGCTTGACAGCTTCCTTCTGAGTCACCGAAACTTGCATATTTAATGGCTGAAATGGGATGACCATTGCAAGTTAATTCAATGACGCTGTTTTCCTCAATGTTTCCCGATGCTGTTCCGACCACAGTTGTTTGGAAATTAACGTATGAAGGGTTGCCTCCAAACTCCTCAAACAGGACCAATTCATTCTTTCCATCGTTTAAGAATGATCTTGGAACATGATACCTGGAAAGAAAGCATTGTATGACAAAGAAAGTTCTTTAGAACTCTCACAAGGACAAGAAAAAGAAGTGAATGTTAACCAAAGAATTGAAAAATATTCTAACCATATCTGTGTAGGTTCCCCACAACCGGACACACATTTGCTGTTGCTATATGAACTGCGATAATTACAGGCTTTAGTGGCGCAATTGTCTACAGCTATGTAACCGGGCCAATAACGACCAAGGCTGTTGCCATTTTCCCAGGCCATGCCTTTTCTCAATCCTTGAAGGTTAACCACAACTGGATCGGTTCCTAATGGAGCCTTGAATATTGTCTGAGAGAGAGAAAAAAAAGAAGAAGAAAAAGTTAAAAATTTTCAGGGAAAAAGGAAACAGAGAGAGAGAATGTTGGGTTTTTTCACGTTTGGTAAAATCTTACCTTGTATCAAGTCTAGGGGTGTAATCGAGTCGAGTCGAGCTCGAGTACACCCCTAATCGAGTAGCTCGATTTTGAAAAATGTGTACTCGAGCTCGAGCTCGAGCTCGATCGAGCTTTAATAATCGAGCTCGAACTCGAGCTCGACAAAGGGTTATCGAGCTCGCGAGCTACTCGCGAGCTCTGGTATTTTTTTTAATTTTTTTTTAATTTTTTTTAATTTTTTTAATTTTTTTTAATTTTTATATTTTTTTATAAAAATTATAGGATGTATTTGTAATTTTTTTAAATTTAATGAGGTCAAATTATAATTTATTATAAATTAAGGACTAAAACATAATTATAAATAGATTAAATTATAATTTATTAAACTACAGGGATTAAAATATAAATATAAATATTAAAAATAAAAAAAATATATACATATACTCGAGTAGCTCGCGAGCTACTCGAGTACATGTATTCCGAGCTCGAGCTCGACTCGAATTCGGTCAAACCGAGTTCGAGTCGAGTAGTTGACCGAGCTACTCGCGAGTAGCTCGCGAGTAGCTCGCTCGTTTACCACCCCTAATCAAGTCATATTCCTGTTGATGGGAAGGTTTTCGGTTTGCCATTTGCGAGATGAATTTTCTGAGCTATAGAGTTTATGAGCGAAACCATTAAGATAAATTTTGTAAGTCAATTTGTGGCCTGACAAGTCTTTTACGATTGTTTCATCGCCTGTTCTTCTAACTATATGTACTGGTCCAGGAATTCCGCTGGCAATTACGTCAAACATTGCTCCATAGTTCTGCAGAATTGGAGTTTGGGAAAATGTTAATTCATTTGAGGAAAATGGAAGAAAGCAAAGGAAATTCTAGAGCAATGTATATGCATCATCGATCAGACCTGGAAGCCAACTGTGGCACTGAGCAATGAGATTTGATTGGATCCTGAATTTAGTTTAACGTTCTTCTCAAAAACATAGTTGAATGTCCCGTATTTAGCCAATTCAGAACCAATATATTCTCATTGACATAGACATGGAAAATATGACCAGTACCATTCACTCGAAGGCTCATGTTCTTACTTCAGACAGGATCACTCTCGTCAAGTTTCAAACTGTCCAAACGTGAGAGAGGGAAATTAACAAAATCAATCAAAACAAATAACAATGAATGGAGTGTGTGTGTGTCAAGAACAAGTCAAAGGATAAGTCAGCAGATCATTCAACTCACTAACAAACTCTAATCTGATGTAATATTCTTGTAACAAACCATAACTGATATAGTTGTAATAGTGCATTCTTATCTCCTATAGTCCTGCAGTAAGCAGTTGACACTCTTGTATATATATCAGCTAAAAGTTATCAATGTATATACAACTTCTCTTTATAATTTCTCTATATGGTATCAAAGCTGTAACCGCTCTAACAAGTATTCTGATCCTCAAATTTTTTTTTCTTTCTCACTCAACATGAAAATCAACAATGAAACTTCTATTGTGCATTTAAGTGCACCAACTCATTTTCCTATCAAACTTACTGCATCTAATTTTCCTGTTTGGAGGAAGCAAATTCAATCCACTCTAATCGGTTTTGATCTTGTGGAGTATATTGATGGTACTTTAACTCCACCAACACAGTTTCTTGACAACGACAAAACGAAAATCAATCCAATTTACAATATCTGGTATAGGCAAGATCAAATTCTTATTAGTGCAATTCTCGGCAGCTGCTCCGAGACTATTCAACCAATCATCTCCTCTGCTGCAACCTCATATGAAGCTTGGAAACGTCTAATCTCTAGTTATGCAAATTCATCTCGATCCAGAGTTATCTCTCTCAAGGCCAAGCTAACTAAAAATCAAAAAGGTAACAGATCAGTTGCTGATTTTCTTCATGAAATGCGATCCATTGCAGATGAACTGGCTCAGGCTCAAAATCCAATACTTGAAGAGGATCTTATTGTCCACATTATCACTCAACTAGGTGATGATTTTAATCCCATTGTTGCGGCCCTTCAAGTTCGGGAATCATCAATCTGCTACTCAGAACTCTTTGATAAGTTAACAGACTTCGAAATAATGTTGAAAGAGAATGATTTAGTACCACTCCCAACTCTTGCCACTGTCAATGTCACCCAAAAATACAATCCCAAAGTTCAACAATCCTACAAGTCACATCACGGCAACATAAGTCGCGAGTAAGGACATAACACATCTTTTCGCAAATATCGTGATGGATATGGTGGAAATAATCATCGTTCTTCTTGGCAGAATCAAAATGGCAGCAAGTCTCATCGATTAAAAATCTTTTGTAGTTTTTGTGAAATTGTAGGTCATGACACACGTGACTGCAGAAAACTTGCCAAGTTCTTGAAAGAAAACAATATCTCAGTAATCAACTCACAAAATCTTAATGCTAATGCTAGTCCTGTGGCAAATGCTACCATGTCCATGAACAACAACAACATGCAGCAACCTTGGTTATTTGACAGTGGAGCTTCACATCATGTGACATCAAATCCGTCAGCATTGCAATCCTACTCTGATTATGGAGGACCAGATGAGATCTTTTTGGGTGATGGTAACAGTCTTTCCATTTCACATACTAGACACACAACAATTTCCACACAAACAAGAGCTTTATCTTTACCTAATGTTTTATGTGTTCCAAATTTGAAAAATAATTTAATTTCCATAGCAAAGTTATGCAAATCTAACTCAGTATCTGTTGAATTTTTTGCTTCTTATTTTCTTGTGAAGGATCTTCGCACGGGGGCGCCTCTAATTCGGGGAGAGAACAATAATGATGTTTATTGCGTAAACTTGCCTTGCTGTCCTCAACTGAATGTTACCACTAAACTCTCTGTGTCTGATTGGCATCACAAACTTGGTCATCCTTCCAATAAAGTTCTTCGTGCTATTCTTAAGAATACTATTTCTGCTTCCAATTTAATGTCTTATCTCTTATTTTCATTGTACTGCATGTTCTATCAATAAAAGTCATAAATTACCTTTCTCTAATAATTCTCTTTCTAGTACTAAGCCATTTGAACTTGTGTATACAGATGTCTGGGGGCTAACCCAAAGATCTATTGATAGCTATGAGTATTATATAATATTTGTTGATTTTTTCACTAAATATGTTTGGTTATATCCTATGAAGAAGAAATCAGATGCTTTCAATATATTTCTTCAGTTCAAAAAGCTGGTTGAGAACTATTTTCAAATGTCAATTCGTTCCATCTTCTCTGATAATGGATCTAATAATTCTCTTTCCAGTACTAAGCCATTTGAACTTGTGTATAAAGATGTCTGGGGGCCAACCCAAAGATCTATTGATGGCTATGAGTATTATATAATATTTGTTGATTTTTTCACTAAATATGTTTGGTTATATCCTATGAAGAAGAAATCAGATGCTTTCAATATATTTCTTCAGTTCAAAAAGCTGGTTGAGAACTATTTTCAAATGTCAATTTGTTCTATCTTCTCTGATAACGGAGGGGAATATCAAAAACTTATTCCTACCTTCAATTCCTGTGGGATTTCTCACTTCACTACACCACCACACACGCCTGAGCATAATGGCACAGCCGAAAGGCGTCACCGACACATTGTAGAGACGGGGCTTTCCTTACTTCACTTTGCGTCTCTTCCATCTTCTTACTGGTCTTATGCATTTCAGACTGCTGTTTATCTAATAAATCGTCTTCCCACGCCACTCTTGAATTTTAAAACTCCATTTCAAATGCTCTTTCATAATTTTCCTAACTATGCCAAACTCAAACCTTTTGGTTGCTTATGCTATCCTTGGCTTCGTCCATACACTACCTCCAAACTCCAGCCATGATCATCTCCTTGTATTTTTGTTGGTTACTCTACCTCCCAGTCTGCATATAAATGTTTTGATCCTACCTCCTCTCGTCTTTATTTATCTCGGCATGTCAAGTTTGTTGAGGACATTTTTCCTTTTCAATTCCGCAATAAATCTCATGAGTTCACTAACCTTGTTCGAGATGCTTCCCTGCAGGTCTATCACAAGACGATAAGCATCAACCAAATTCTACAGCTTGTTCTCCAATTATTCCCTCAACTCCAGTCACACTCATACACCCTACCCAACATGCTTCTGCTCAACTTCTAGAGTCTACCCCTTCTTTATCCACTACATCTGCATCTAGATCGTCTTCACAACCCACATCCCTTTCTACTCCTCCTTCTCCACAAATTACTCCCACTTTTCCTTCGATTTCTGATTCTCGTCCAGCTCGAAATCGGACTCGTAATCCTAAATACTACAATGATAAATTCATTAATGTTACCACCCATCATCCTCTGCCCACTGCTCTAGAACCCTCCACCGTAAACCAGGCTATGAAGGATCCTCTTTGGCGCAAGGCTATGGACGCTAAATTTAATGCTCTCATGCAAAATGGCACTTGGGAACTCATTCCAAAGTCAAATTATACTCCTATCCGCTGCAAATGGGTGTTTCATTTCAAAAGGAAACCCGATGGATCTATAGATAAATATAAGGCTCGCCTTGTGGCAAAGGGATATTTACAAGAGCCTGGCATAGATTATTTTGATACTTTCAGTCCTGTGACAAAACCAGCAACTATACGTATTGTTCTGTGTCTTGCATTATCCCACAATTGGCCACTGCGACAGTTGGATGTCAACAATGCATTTCTCCATGGCACTTTACACGAAGCCGTTTACATGCTACAGCCTCCTGGTTACATTGATAGACAATATCCTTATCACATATGTAAACTAAAAAAGGCATTGTATGGCCTTAAAAAAGCTCCCCGAGCTTGGTACACTGAGTTGAAAAAGTTTTTGCTTGCATTTGGGTTTCGGAAATCCCTTGCTGATGCCTTCTTGTTTATTTATAATCACCATGGAGTGACTGCTCTTTTCATGGTCTATGTTGATGACATTGTTCTAACTGGCAACAATAAAGTCTTTTTGGATCAGTTTGTTCATCAATTGGCGAGACAGTTTTCCATCAAAGATCTTGGTCATTTGCATCATTTTTTGGGTGTTGAAGTCATCTCTACTCCAACTGGTCTTTTTCTCTCGCAACATCGTCATATAACTGACCTTCTTTATAAATTTCAGATGACTGATGCCAAAGAGGTTGCCACACCTCTCAGTACATCTGCCACTTTATCTCTTGCTGATGGATCTCCACTCATTGATGACACTTCTTATCGTCGCTTGGTTGGTTCTCTTCAGTACTTAGCATTCACTCGTCTAGATGTCTCATTTGCTATCAATAAATTATCCCAATACATGCATGCTCCGACACAACTACATTGGCAAGCTTTAAAGCGTGTTCTCCAATATTTGAAAGGCTCTCTTCATCATGGGTTGTTTCTTAACCGAGGTTCCTCTTTGAAACTCACAGCTTTTTTTGATTCTGACTGGGGTGGTGTTCATGATCGGGCTCGCTCTACCACAGCGTATGTGCTATATCTTGCTTCAAATATAATCTCATGGAGATCCGCTCGTCAAAAATCAGTTTCTTGTTCTTCTACAGAAGCCGAATACAAGGCACTGGCTAATGCAGCGGCAGAAGTTCTATGGGTTAAGCATTTACTCAATGAATTGGGTACTAATATTCAACAGCCCCCAAGCTTATTTTGTGACAATACAGGTGCTGTCTATTCCTGTGCCAATCCAGTTTATCATTCACGAATGAAGCATTTGGCTCGTGAGCGTGTGTCTGGCGGTTCTTTACGTGTGCTTCATATTAGTTCAAAGGATCAATTAGCTGACATGCTTACAAAACCTCTGGGTCGCAGCCAATTTCTCTCTTTTCGGTGTAAGATTGGAGTCTCTGATGGATCCTCCATCTTGCAGGGGCGTGTCAAGAATAAGTCAATGGATAAGTCAGCAGATCATTCAACTCACTAACAAACTCTAATCTGATGTAATATTCTTGTAACAAACCATAACTGATATAGTTGTAACAGTGCATTCTTATCTCCTATAGTCCTGCAGTAAGCAGTTGACACTCTTGTATATATATCAGCTAAAGGTTAATCAATGTATATACAACTTCTCTTTATAATTTCTCTACAGTGTGTGTGTTATGAAACCTTCCAAATAATGCTCATGAAATAAGAGGAGTAAACTTCTTTCTGCATCCTCGTACTAAATTGACCTCTTGTCAATGACAAATCACCAACACCAGATGTATCATTAGCTTCACTCCTGGCTTCACCTTCCATCCAATCAGGAGGTGAATGCCACCTAACAAAATCTGCTAATATACAACTTGGATTTACTGCCTAACACCAAAGAGAAAAAGGGCATGAATAATTGTCCACAAATTTCTACCATATAATAAGCAGGAAAGACCCAGATGAACCTTGAATGCTAAAATATTTACCGCAGAAAGTCACCTTGAAAGCTTGCATGTCAGAGAGAAGTTGAGAACAACCAGCACCAAGACTGAGCACATTATAAAAAAGCAGCATGTCATAGAGTGCCTTGAACGACAGTAAAATTCAGAATATATTTGACTAACAGAAATAATGGTAGTAGTCACCACTCATCTATCTATGGTCAAATTTTGGGAAGCATGCAAGCAAACAACAAAAAGGGCTATAGCATATAGAACAAATATTGAAGAACATAAAGAGAACAAAATATATATGTTGTAAATGAACTTCTAACTACGTTAATAAGCTTAAAGGCTAGGGATAATGCAAATAAATAAAAGATCCGAATCTTGCAAGACAAGCAAATCAATTAAGCAGGACATATAACAATGGTATATTTACACAGCTGTTCTCTTGTGCAGATTATCTGAATTCTGACATTAGATTTCTTAAGCTTAACACAACCATACAAATAAAAAAGTAGCTTTGTTTGCCATTCAGAGAGAAAATTGTACCATGACATACATCCCCAAACAGAGTTAAATTCATAAAAATCCATGAATTCATTTATGTAAACTCATAAAAATGCCTTTTTTTAACTTACCGAAACAGAGTTATCAAATTGGGTAGTGGAAACATTGCCACTGGTGAGAATCTCTTGCATTGTATCGTGGAGTTGCTTCAAATGTCCGTATTTGGGTTGGTTTAGATTTCCTGAGTAACAATTATTGTTAACAAACAAAGCATTCAGCAAATAATATTATTGAGAAGGTTAGAAACATAGATATAGAATTAGTTTCTTACCATACTCATCCAATGGAGCATCATAGTTATACGTTGTAGTAATATATGGACCGCCAGCGTTTCTTCCGAAATTAGTTCCACTATGATACTGAGATAAATCAAGAAAATGGTCAATTTAATGATCAGGATCAGGTGAATTTAATGATCATAATCACGGTACATGGCATGCTAAAAATGTACACGATTCCGACATATCATTTCCCTCTGCTGACATTCTCTTGCGTATCTCAAAAGCTGTGTTGAATATCCCAAGTGTTGGCTGGTTGCACACAAAGCACTTCTTATTTTTTGCGTGATGCTATCAACCAAAAGATTATAGTCAACAATAAACTCAAATGTTAAGAAATTAACTATTTACATTGTTGTTGATGAAGGAAGAAGCAAGAAAGTAGTATCCTTAAGTACATAATAGTCAAACTTCTGAAAATTTGAGCCAAAGAAAAGATAATTGCAAAGTAGGGGAAGTTTCTCAAAATGTGCTGGTTTTCAAAAAAAAATCATTGTTTTATGCTCCTTTAAAATTTAGTTCCAAACTATGGAGTTCGCATTTGCCAAATGCGACTTCTAATTTATAAAAAAAATCCGTATATCAGTGTATATTGTACGTATGATAAGAGAGTTCGTAGTTGGCAAATGCGAACTCTAAATTAAAAAAATTAATAAACAGAGTTCGCATTTGGCAAATGCGACTTCTATTTTTTTTTTAAATCCGCATATGTTATGTTAAGAGAGTTCGCATTTGGCAAATGCGAACTTTTAATAAAAAAATAATAATAAATAGAGTTCGCATTCAGCAAATGCGAACTCTAACCCTGTAATTTAAAAGAAGAAATTCAAATAGATTTTGCATTTGGAAATTGTTCTAACAAATTTATGCTAAGTGTGAATTAAAAGAATTTTAAAAAAATTTAATTTTTTTATTGAAGATAATTTATTTTTTTTTTCAAATTATACTGAATAAAAATAAATTTATATATAAAAGTTTAATATAATTAATTAAAAAATGTGGAGTCTATTATATTATTTTTAATTTTTTTACCGACATTTGCACTTGGGTGAATATTCATTTCGTTTATAGTTTATAGTTTAGGGATTAGCATTTATGTTTAGGTTTAGGTTTACGGTATCAATTAATAGTTCAATCATTCTTTCAATATTTTTATCTTTTATATATTTTTACTTCTCACTTATCTAATCCTTCATAATTCTATTTTTCTAAAACCTCAATATATTAGTTCAATTTCAATTATTAATCCAATTATATTATGTATCAACTTAAACTTTCAAATTCTATTAATATATTATGCTAATATACTATTTGAATTCCTATTGATAATCATTCTCTCAATACCCTTATTATATTATACTACTTGAATTCTAATTAATAATTTAAATGTTCAATTATTCTTTCAAAATTCTTTCAAGTAAATATATATATATGTTATTATATTCAATTATTATTTCAAAATTCTAATTATGTTATTATATTATACTACTATCCGAAACCGTGGCCATGCGTAATTGTGATGTATAGTAAATATATATATATATTTCTATATTCGTGATTGTGTTACAAATAGAAGTTAAATTGAAATTTGATGGTGGTTTTGCCAAAAAGAAAAAAACTAGCTTATCACTTAAATTTATTTCATCGATAAGTTGGTGTCACAAACAGAAATGGTTAAAATTGAATAATAAGGATGAAATCTTTTTGAAAAGATTTGAATGTTTTTACCATAAGTCTAATCCACAATCGTACTATTAAACGTCTTTAGCGCCGACATAATTTCCTTATAATTAGTAAATTTGCAACTCAAATTGCCAAGCAAATGGTCTCAAAATAAAAAATTATAAACCTAAACTATTAATAAATTTCTATAGAAATTTGGGTAGAGTTTCCTCTATTTATAGACAAAAACTCCCTGCCCAAACCGTAAGAACTAGCCAACTAAAACATCAATCAAATATTATATTATAATATTTTATAAAGAACACGAAGCCATAATAACATCTAGAACTAAAATATCTTCAAACATGAAAAATAAACATGTAAAACAACAGTCTAAACAAATGGTCAGACTAGACAAACATAATATTTAAGACGCAAATGAATAACTTACTACCTATGACCACCAAGCTTTCCATGTGTACCTCAAGTTGTCGATCTAATAATTCTCTTTGATCTACGTAATCCTTCATCTACATGTTCATCAACTTGAGGAAATTGTGACCCAATAATATTGACATGAGAATCCAAATCACCTACATTATTATTGGGAACTACACTATCTAATTCATTATCATGGGACAATGTCTTCTGTCATTAGGGACGCACTATCAAGATCTGGAAAATGCACGGCAGAAGTAGATGGCCTAGAAACCTTGGGAGGAATAATATGGTCGCCATGTGATAATGACAAATCTGATGACATGCATGTAGGAATAAGAGATGGAGTCTGTTGCTGTGATAGCACGATTCCAAACACATTATCTACCAATAGATCATTATGATTCGGTGAATGAGCTCGACGTCGTCTGCCGCCTTGTCGGCCCATTTGAACATTTCGAACTCTTTGAATTCTATTTGCATTCACCTGTTGTGAAGCATACTCTGGAATCTGTGTTGGTCGAATACCAAGACGTTGTGAGTTTTGAACAACACGCATAGAATCACGGGCTAAGTCTCGCATCTCAGCAAATGCACTACTGCTGTGGGAAACATCACTCAATGACATATTATCCAAGGCCATATAATACATCCGAGTTACAACGTCCATCTACATTTTATTTAAAATTAATTACTAAATTTTAAATAAATCAATAATGAAGAAATATTATAATTGAAAAACAATGTATACTAACCAAATAATCTGTCGTAGCACCATCTCCCTGGAAGCCGGATGGAAACTTACTAACATGACTTTGATTAGTAATATAAATAACTGTGCGCTGCCTATACCAAGCAATATAATCATCACATGGATAGGTAGTGTCTTCAATGATTTCACCCTCTTCGACAGCATTTTGACACTCCAAGAAGTGTTCAATATAAGAACGATGAACATCAACCCAATCGTAGTTTACTCGGCCACGACGATCGAGGTCGTGAAGTTCTTTATGATTTTCCATCAACCTAGGAATAGGAATAGGTTGATGCATCCCGAATTGCCTCATAACTCGATTTGGTAAATGTGGTTCGACAATTTCCCAATATATAAGATATGTAACAACTCGCCAAATTGTTTGACCACGAGTACAATAAGAAGGAAGTGCAACAAGAGTATCATCTGAGTAAGGCATCCATATAAACTGTCGAATATAAAATATAATTCTTATTATGCGTGTGTGAAAAAAAATAAAATGTTGACATTAAAAGAATATTGTAGCAATATTAAAGTACCTGATCAAAACGCAAACTAGTTAATTGATCGCGATACACAGATAGAGCATGCATGGAGACTTTGGAAAGATCGAATCTTCCATCCCACCTAAAATAAATAATAAAAATTAGTTACGAATACTCAACAAAATATTCATGTTATAATATAAAATAAGTTTTAAAATTGAATCAAACCTTGCTCCGAATGGACGTGAAAAATCTTCTCTTGGTATTCTCATATCTGGTCGCATAGTGGGTAGTCGCTCCCATGCCCATAACTAGAAATTAGTAGTCATTAGTGTGTCATTAAATAATATTGGATAAGCTTTCTCAAAATATTTAATTACCTGTAGTAATATCAATGGTCCTGAAATATTATGAACTGAATGTGACGTGGCATTACATAAACATCGATACAAATACGCCAATGTAGCACTCCCCCAGCTGATCTTAGATGCATCTTCCAAACTACGAAGTTTTGTCAGATATAACAATGGCATTTTACCGCCAGAATTGTCAGAAAACAACTGCCCACCTAGCAACAACATTACATAAATACCAGCACGTTGTATGCAAGCCTCGTCAGGTGCATCATCTGCTAGATGAGATTCAAGCGACCGAGATAAACAACTTATCTTCATCAATCCTCCAATGATTGCATCATCTGGGGGCCTAAATCCTAACAAATGCTCACATACATCCATCCACTGATTCTTTTGTAAGTGAACATCAATACCAATAAATGGATCTCCAACAACTTTCAGCCCCTAAATAACCTCAACATCCTGTATTGTGATAGTCGTCTCACTAACTGGCAAATGAAAAGTATGCGTTTCAGGTCGCCATCGCTCAACAAGTGCAGTGATAAGGGAATGATCGACTTTAAACTGTCCACAACGTATCACGCCCTCAAAACCAAACAAACGGATATAATGTAAAACCCGTTCTGAAATGGGATGATTCCAAAATTAACTATCGCACCGCCTAACTGTTAACTTATCACCCTTAATATGCCCTCTAAATATTGCACCAGCTATATGTTGATTATGTAAAAACAACAAATTGGGAATATATGGCCCTGGATGTAGGTCTGCCTGTGAGTGTGAAGCCATAATGGGTAACCTACAAAAATAACGAATTCTATTTAATATCATGAATAAGCATATTTACTAAATAACATATCATAAAGAGAAATATGTCCCGCAAACGTCAACGAATGAACTTATGAAAAAAACTAAATAACATATCATATTGAATAACAAGTGGTCATAAATAAAATTCTAATGTTAAAACAAACATCAACGAAATTAAACTTACATTCTAATGTTCAAACATACAAACAAGAACTTGAACGAAACAAATTAATATTGAATAACAAGTGGTCATAAATAACAACTACTAGTCCAAATTTTAATTTGACTATCAATATTTAGAATTTGGGCAGTTTCTTCTATTGTGCCCTGGCCGATGACAGTTTGTGCACTTGGGAGGTTCTTCAGGATGCTTAACATCCATCTCATTATGTATGCGATTTACTCGTATCGGACCGGATCGGTGTCGTGCAAAACGGCTCTCGTCTGGACAAATCTCTCAAGCCATAGTAGGCCAATAGTCCCTATGTGGCATTGGATTGAATTTTCCAACATACTGAGCTAAATATGTTTGATTAGTGTATACAACATCAAATAGTGCCATATCATCATCTCCTCTGTGTCTGCAAGCAGCAAGTGCATGTGAACAAGGAAACTTCAACATTTGCCACTTTCTACAAGAATAATTCTTATCATAATATTTAACAACTTGTACATTCCCTCCTGAACCATCCACACGATGACATGTGACAATTTTGTAAACTCCACGGGTATAGTCAAATTCCACTACATCATGCCCTTGAGAGGTTATATCAACATCCTTATATTTCTTCCACATTTTAGGGGTGATGAATGTCCGACAATGTTTGGCATTCTCAGTATTAGTCCTGAATAAATCAACAGTTCGATGCCAAGACAAATCAATGCAAGCCTTGATGGGCAATTGTCTAGCTCCCCGTAAAACATTATTATAGCACTCAGACAAATTTGTAGTTAAGACACCCCAACGATGACCTCCATCATAAGCAAGACACCACTGTCTTCTATCAATTTCAGCTAAGTACTCCCATGCCTCGGCATTTATCTTCTTAATATCATTTATAAATGCCTTCCATTTTCACTTTTGTCGAGCACTACCAGTATACCAACACAATTTTTTCAAATGGAAGTCTTTATACTTGGACATGAAGTTGCATCTTATATGTCTCAAGCAAAATCTATGATATGCTGCTGGCTCATTCCAATCATCCAACTGTGTCATAGCGTGAACAATGCCTTTGTGTCTATCTGATAGAACACATACCGGATACCTATCATGTGTAACATTGAGCCGAATTTGCTCCATGAACCAACACCAACTCTCTGCTGTCTCTTCATCAACAATTGCAAATGCAAGTGGCAGAACTTGCTCATTAGCATCAAAGGTCACAGCAACAAGCAATTTACCTTTATACACGTCATGCAAGTGTGTACCATCAACACTAATAACTGGTCTACACATATGAAAAGCCTCAATCGCTGGACCAAATGCCCAAAATATGTATTTGAATATCTTGACTGTGTCAGTACTGCTTGGGTGGTGACGCCACTGAAATATAGTTCCGAGATTGGCTTGGCATAAAGCTTCCACATATTGGGATAATCCAACAAATGAAGTCTCCCAAGTCCCAAATACAATTTCAATAGCTTTTTTACGAACATGTCATGCCTTCTTGTAAGAGATATCAACATGAAAAATTTCTTTAATTTTTGTTTGAATGCTTTTCACATTGCAATCGGGGTCAGATGCAATAGCTTGCAATATGTATGTGGCAATAACTTCAGCACTCAAATTTCTGTTATTATTTGCAAGTGTTGAGCCCCCACAAATGTGATCATTCACCCACCTTATAATTTGCCACATTTTATGCGTACTCTTACAAATTGCACGGACTTGCCAATCGCTATTCTCACCATATCTTGAATGACTATCATTAGAAGTACAAGTAACTTTGCATTTTGCCACCCAAGTATTATGCCTACTTTCCACAACCATGAATTCCCGATTCTGACTTACGGACCACAATGTGATTGCCTTCTTAAGTTGTTTCTTACTTTCAAACCGCATTCCTAACCAAATGACATTGTTTGCCTCACTCCATATATGTATCTGTTCTGTCTTACCTTTATAAGTGGGATCATCATTTGCATTCCCAACATTATAAAAAGATGTAAGGCCCTTAGGAGTGTATGCTCTCTCAAGTGGCAAATATTGTCTTTCATATTGTATTTCATCATCACCATTGTCTCCATCATCGAAATCATCTTCCCAAGCATCAGGGGTCACACTACAATCTTTACTTGACTTAGAACCATGTGATTTGCTTGATTCAAACTCTTGATCTACAAATTTTTGGTCTAAGTTAAGTCTATGGGTGTAATCAACTTGTCCCATAGGAATTGAAGAAAACTGAATTGGATCATTCAAAGGATGTGCATGTTCGCCAACTCTATGCATTGATGTCGACAACCTCATTCTTGGGTCAACATATGGAACTGATGATGCATTTTCAGAACGAACTTGCAAAACATCGTCCCTTTGCTTTGTGTTTTGAAAACTACTAAGCAAAGAAACCATTGGACCAGTACCATGCATTCCAACTACATTGTGCTGTTCAAAAACTTGTGAGATTTCCTCCTTAATGATATACAACTCAGCAAAATAATGTTCAAACTCACAAACCAACTCATACATTATCTCCAAAGTTTCATCATTTATGATTTGTGTAGCACCATAAGAAAGTTGCTTATTAATGCATAATGGATATCGAAGAACGATTTTCAACTTCACAACATTCTTATCAACCTCCATGCATTCGCAAATTTTGTCAACCAACACATCGTATTGAAACTTATTCCGAATTGTGAACATTCGATTAGCATAAGAAGGTTCATAGTAGACCGATGGATTTCTATAAATAATTTTTCCTCCCCAATATAAGCTAATTCGAATTGGACGATTAAGAGACATGTCACCTAGTAACAGGGAAATTTATTTTTAGTGTTGATAGTAACTCCTTAACAAATAAGAGATGAACATGCCTACACTATTTAATCAACATATTATGTATGTATGAGTAAAACGATAAAAATATGGAAAAGACAATAATCATCCGTGAGATGCAAGCAACAAAAAGTATGCACTGATCACATAAAAGGGTTCATGACAACTTGAAATGAACGCAAAAAAATTCCCATATTAAAATGCTTATTAAAATGCATTTGAATTAAGTGCTTAATTGGATAAAAAGCTCAACTATATATATTATCCACTTTACTGGAATTTTCAAATGTCGTTGCAAGACGTATTTGATTCCTAGGTTCTTCCTATATTATGCATTATAAGTTTGGAGTTTTGGAAAACTAAGTTTGTGTGGTATTCTTCAAATATGAGTATATTAATGAGATTTTGTGATGCATTCTGATGCAATATGCCTGGTTCATGTTATAAAATGCAGACAAGCATAAATACTACTGCTGAAGTACGTAATACAAAACTAAGGGACTGAGTGATATTTTAGCAGCACTCATCATGTTCTTAAAAGGTTTACAAAACTTTTGCCCATGAATATATCATTTGGTTTGAATTATTTTAGTTGATAACAAGCCCAGCAGGATTTGGTTGATAAAAGGGAATAGAATTAATTATCAGATAATGTACTGCATGAGTACATGAATATATGTGCAGATTTTTTTTTCATGCTTCTTTATGATGTAGAATGATCCCCTTGCTTCATGTTGCTCCATTTGTCTTTTTGTTAGTGGTTCATAGATTATATATGCACTTGTCAAATAAATTATATATGCACTTGTCTCTCCTTACCTAAATTATATATGCACTTGTCAAATAAAAATCCCAAATTATAAATGCAAACTCTCAAATCATTCAAAATATTTCATGATAATATTGAAACAACTCATGTTCTCATATATGCATATATATATATATATATATATATTTCTAAGCCATTTCCATGCCATTCTCAAAGTCATAAACTACAGCTGATCTTTCCAGCAATTCAACATCATTAAGCAATATTCAAGACCAAAACTAGCAAAACGATCAAAGATGCACTAACACTAACAAGATTACATCTATATTCTCAAAGCCCCACCAGTATTTTCTTGTTGACGTATAACATTAAATACACAGTCTCAGTTGCCATCAATTGCGAAGTAGCAGATTGATCAAAGACTACAATCAGATTGCAGAAACTCAAATTGTAAATCTTAAACATTTCTACATCCGCATCCACAATGCAAATATAACTACAAATGAAACCAACAAAAAATGAAAAAAAGAAAACTATAGCAAAATCAAATGAGAGAAAATAGAGTTTAACATAGTTTACCTGCTTTAGATTATGGACTGAAGATAACCATTGATTACAACCACAGAATACTCAGTTAATGCAGTGGAAGCAAAATCTTCAAGCAATGTCCTTTTTGATCCAAACCCATACATTAAAAGCCCAAAACCGCATCTATGATCAAATCAAACACGAACTAAATCAAAACAATGCATTTACATAATCACATTCTAAATCAGCACTTATAACAAATTAACTTCAAAACCCATTACATAAACCTTAAATCACCTTAATTCACAAACCCATTCTTGATACAAACTCTTGTAACTTTTTATCAATTCATCAATTTCTTTTGGCTCAATATTGGCCACCGCTTCTCTGAGCTCCTGTCATTTTACAAAAAAAGTAAAATAAAGTTCACATTTTTCGATAGTAATCAAATAAATAAAGTTAACAAATACATTGCATCAATTTTCTGGGCAGTTATGATAACAAATTAAAAACTGTGGCATAGGCCATACTAACATTAACGATGTATGCTTTACCAAAAAGTGAAGAGCGAAATCGCCGGGCTTTTGAGCGCTAATCACCGGGAACCCGATCTGTACAGTGGCAGATCGGATTGGAAGTATGCAGCCTTTGAAGTGGGGTTGTAGATCTGGACCACTCCTTGCAATGGAAGGAGCTTTCCGTGCTTGAGGCTTGCAATGGAAGATAGAGCAATCGAAGCTAGATGTTTGAAATGAGATATGCTTCCTTCAAATAGATGCTGATCCTCAATGAAGCAAATTAAATGTTGTTGCGGTGGATCAGGATCTGAGCTTGTAGGGAGAAGCTGCTGAGCTCCGGTTGACCAGGCCCGTACTTCCATGCCAGAGCAGAAATTGCTCCCGTTAAGATAATGGCGTCCTTTATCCTTAGAAGCTCAAAAGTATAGACTTGGAAAAGCTAAATTACAGAAGTGAAAGAGTTAGACATTTTAAAAATACAGGTATTTTGATTTTTGTTTTAAATAAGAGTTCGTATTTGGTAAATGCGAATTCTGAGAAATCGTATTTGGCAAATGCGAATTGCATATTTTGGGAAACACATTTTGGAAACAGCATAAAACGTGAATTTTTTTTGAAAATCAGCACATTTAGGGAAACTCCTCTGCAAAGTAGCAATAAGTTGCTATCTTAAATCTATTTTCCGCCTATGAAGAACTTGGAATACTTTTTGATGTCCAGTGATTATGAGAAGGAAACATGCGAAATTATTCATAGATGCAAATAAAAATAAGATATTATGTTGACAAAATGAGAACAACAATATTACATATTAAACAAGGTAAAGAATGTTGAGATATTAAAGTGCAATGCTTTACATAGATTCTTAGGAACCTTACTGTCTTTTCCTATCCTTAGAAGGGAAAGTTCCTCTCATCAACCTTAGTAATTTTCCATCAATGTGATGCAATATATATAATCCCAAAATTATACCCCATAACCAGGCCTGACCCTTAGATAAGAAATTTACTGTCTTCTTAAAATGTTTGAATTAAGTTTAGACCGTTTACAAGTAAAGTTGAATGTACACTAACAGAAGATAATCATTCAAGTACATTAAACCTTTCAATATACATTTTATGCATAAAAAGAAGTCATCAAGTACATCAATTTAAAAACCCCCAGCCTTCCCCCCTTCAAAAGGAAAAACCTATTGCCTTGGATACAAAATGCTCACAGAAGTAGAACCTAATATTACCTTCAATGCACAATGCTCACAGAAATAGTGCTTGCACTTGGTTACCACAGGATCCACAAAAGGTTGCCTACAAATAAAACAAGCAAATGGCAAGGACTCATCTTCATCTTCATCACTCTTATCAGCAGCATCCTCGTCCTCATTGTCAACTCCCAAAGCTAAATTCCTTTTCCTCAACTTCTCTGCTTCGTCCCAATCCTTCTCTAGCTGCCATCCAAATTTATAATCGCCACGGTCATGCATAAATTTACATGCATCCCCATACCCACAATAACCTGTTTCCTTATAATCTTTGCAAATATCTGGCTGATAATCGAACCTTGCTGAGACTCTAACGTGGGCAGATGCTCTAAGAGGTCCATGTGCTCCACCGGCTTTCTCACCAGCAATAATATGCTCTTTTCTAAATCCAGTCTTGTAATCAGTATAACCATGTATTCCCTTGTATAGTTTTTCATCATTAGTACTTGAACCTCCTTTTCATTTCAATGCCTCCTCTGCTTGTTTGAGAACTCTCCCCCTGATTGCCCGAGCATCTCTTGAGAAATCAGTCTCATTTTCCAGCATGGCAGTTGCTCTACTATCATTATTGACCTGAATTTCCTTGGAAGGCTCAAATTGAAAAAACAAGGGGGTTTTCGAGTCCTCGTCTGTTTTCGTGTCAAGGGATCACTGCTTGGAGGATCCAGTCGAGAAGCGCAACTTATTATCAGCTGCAGCTGGCTTATTTTTGTTATACATGACCGTGCTCTCATCCTTGGCTTCTTCATCAACATTCTCTTCTTCAAAAGCAGGGCATTTTCGGATGTTTTTATTCTTTGATGACTTCTTGAAGAAAATGCAAACTGCAAGATGCAAACGCATAAATTAATCAACTTTCTTGTATGTCAAAATAGACAAAAATAAACAATGAAACAACATACTATCTAAACAAAAAAGCAGAAGCACTCATTATAAAACACATCTATGAAGGAACAAAAAGCTAAATTCCAGTTTCAATGCAAGCTCCACACAATCAGAACTGCAAAAATGCAATCTTTAGCCTTTTAATACAAACAAGAAATATCAAATAGTACATTGAAATCCAAACGAGCCAAAAAATGGAAAAACTAAAAGCATCAATCAGGGTTCAACTACTATAAGTCCACCATCAAATGGAAAAACTAAAAGAATCCACAGTCCGGAAATAGACACACTACCTTGCTTACATGCAGCCATCAATTCTTTTCTGCAAGAGGCAAAACTTTTAAAACGCAACTGAAGTTTTCATCACCGACCGATTTTCTGAAGAAAAAAAAATAGCAATAAGAAATTATAGATGCCATGAAATTCTAAAACAGACAAACAAGGATATTGAGAACAGAAAAAATCACGGTCAAAATATACTACAATTTCATTGAATTCCATCCGGTATAGCGAAAGACCAAAACTGCCAATTACAATTACTAAAGGATAAATGCCTGCGTATATTCACAGTAGACAGTAAATAGAAAGCGTACAGTAAATGAAAAGAGTGAAAAATACGCGCATAAAAAAATTGTAATAAGCCACAGAAACGCCAAAAAAAAAAGGAAAAATTGTTAGAACATATATACGCGAGGACACGTGCAACAACAATCCAAAAAGGAAAGGAATAAAGCTACAGGACAACCACGATGAATGGCAAAATGAACAAAATCATCATAAATCCATAAAAACAACTAGAGAAAGGATGCAATGGGAAGTAAAATATATAAAGATGTAAATTTTTACGTAAATCTGTCAAAATATGACATGAAAAATGCGATTGCTAAAAAACCGCCATGACTGCAAGATCCGGTTGCATATCAATAAATGCCATCCAGGATTGCCATGCCAAGATACGGTACAAAAGGCAACAATGCACACAAAGAAAGAGAGGGGTTTTCAGCCGTAGAGAAGTGATACATAGGTTTGTAAAGGGAGAGAATAAATCAAACCCTAATCTTATCTCTTCCTTTATCTCATTTGTAGAGATAACTTTATTGGAGAGAGAATGAAGGGATCATTTCAGATCAAATCAACCGTAAAAATTTTAGAAGCTGATTGATTGAACAACATTAAATGCGTCAGAGCTCAATTGGAGAGAACACACAAAACTCCTACTGTCTTAAATTTCAGTTGCCCAAAAAGCCATGCAATCCCTGGAAATTATCACTTTTCGAAGACTAAAAAGGTCAAAACCAAAAGGGTGAAAATAGAAAAATGCATTGTGTGGGGAACCCTCGAAAAAGCCAAGGAATTAATTCAGTCGAGAAAGCAATAACAAGGGCGCTCCTGGCGCGGTATGGGGAGGTTAGGGAATTGGAGTTGTCCAATTGGCCACGGATTTCCTACAAATTTACATTAAACCCAGACCGTTTGAAAGAAAAAATTAGGAGAAATAAAAGGGGCCAAAGGGGAAAAATTGGAGAAGATCACACGGGCGGCTTCATCTTCATCTTCATCACTTTTATCAGCAGCATCCTCATCCTCATTGTCAACTCCCAAAGCTAAATTCCATTTCCTCAACTTCTCTGCTTCGTCCCACTCCTTCTCTAGTTGCCATCCAGATTTATAATCGCCACGGTCATGCATAAATTTACATGCATCCCCATACCCACAATAACCTGTTTCCTTATAATCTTTGCTAATATCTTGCTGATAATCGAACCTTGCTGAGACTCTAACGTGGGCAGATGCTCTAAGAGGTCCATGTGCTCCACCGGCTTTCTCACCAGCAACAGTATGCTCTCTTCTAAATCCAGCCTTGTAATCAGTATAACTATGTATTCCCTTGAATATACGCAGGCATTTATCCTTTAGTAATTGTAATTGGCGGTTTTGGTCTTTCGCTATACCGGATGGAATTCCATAAAATTGTAGTATATTTTGACCCTGGTTTTTTCTGTTCTCAATATCCTTGTTTGTCTGTTCTAGAATTTCATGGCATCTATAATTTCTTATTGCTATTTTTTTTCTTCAGAAAATCGGTTGGTGATGGAAACTTCAGTTGCTTTTAAAAGTTTTGCCTCTTGCAGAAAAGAATTGATGGCTGCATGTAAGAAAGGTAGTGTGTCTATTTCTGGACTGTGAATTCTGTTAGTTTTTCCATTTGATGGTGGACTTATAGTAGTTGAACCCTGATTGATTCTTTTAGTTTTTCCATTGTTTGGCTCGTTTGGATTTCGATGTACTATTTGATAATTCTTGTTTGTATTAATAGACTAATTAAAGATTGCATTTTTGCAGTTTTCTGATTGTGTGGAGCTTGCATTGAAGCTGGAATTTAGTTTTTTGTTCCTTCATAGATGTGTTTTATAATGGGTGCTTCTGTTTTTTTGTTTAGATAGTATGTTGTTTCATTGTTTATTTTTGTCTATTTTGACATACAAGAAAGTTGATTAATTTATGCGTTTTCACCTTGCAGTTTGCAATTTCTTCAAGAAGTCATCAAAGAATAAAAGCATCCGAAAATGTCTTGCTTTTGAAGAAGATAATGTTGATGAAGAAGCCAAGAATGAGAGCACGGTCATGTATAACAAAAATAAGCCAGCTGTAGCTGATAATAAGTTGCGCTTCTCGACTGGATCCTCCAAGCAGCAATCTCTTGACACGAAAATAGATGTGGACTCGAAAACCCCCTTATTTTTTCAGTTTGAGCCTTCCAAGGAAATTCAGGTCAATAATGATAGTAGAGCAACTGACATGCTGGAAGAATAAAACCAATCTAATACTCAAACCTATTTGACATTGATGGCATACCTTTTCTAATGATAAATGCATGACAATTTGACTTTAAATGAAGCTTCATTCAAGAAAGTTTGCAGTGAAGGAATTACAACAAATGAAAGACAAAAGGTATTGTTTAGAAATTGAAAAGTGCAAAAGATTAATCCTTATAGGATTAATTGCTTAACTGTTGATAACAAAATTCAAACCAATAAAATATAGAGGACCGAACAATATAAAACACACCTGAATTGTTTCTTCTGCTCCCAAACCATAGCAAGACATACCATAAATCCCTTGTAGGGTCATTTAAAAGAAAATGTGCACTCATATTAGAGTGCTTTATCTTTAGGTTCATAAGTCTGCGAGCTTGATCGGTAAAGAAATTCAGAATTGGGGGTGCAATCTTCTGTCAAATCAAATGAAAGCATTAGTAAATGCGTGAAGACAATGAAAGGAAAATATGTCACATGCATGAAAAGCACTTTGCTAAACAATTCCAGCATTTAAACAATATATCCATAAGACAGATAGATCAAGTTGGATTGTTATCCAAATCACATAACATATAAGTTGACCCTTTAGTACATTTAATCAATACAACATAGTTTCCTTCAAATAATAGAAAACAAAATAGCCATAACAATTTGAATGATGCTATTGGTAGATAAATACCTACTCCGAATATGTGTTTCTCCAATTAACCTTTCTCTCATACTTTCCAAATTTAAATGAACCTTCAATATCTCTAGAAATCAACAGTTACACCAAATTAGCATTAGTAAAATGAAATTATACAATTTGTAAAGTTAATCCACCGCTAAGGGCAAGATGTTAGCACACAACACCCATATTCATGCAAATTCAATCAAATGATCTTTTGAATAATTAGATTAGCCCAGTTGGAATGATTATATATGGTTTGACATGCCATGAGTGCCCATTCCCACATAAATCTTCGCATTAAAACAAAAAAAATACGTACACGGTATATATCTTGAGCGGAGAAAAGAAATTGTAGTTACCATTTTACATACGGAAATCTTTCTTGGACTATTCCAAAGTTCGCACGACATCCAGCGTTCATTTCTTCCACTCTGCTGGGAATATCCAACCTCAATAACATATAACACGCAACCCAAATGGAACTCTTTTGAAAGAAAGAACCTGAGCCACAAAAACGAATAAATTCAATATTATACCATCTATTACGAAAAGAAAATAATTAAAGGAAAAACAGAAATCATTCAAAACCCGATATAAATGTAATAATCTACAGAAACCAAGAACGCAAGAAACAAAGGGCTAAAATATCAGAAAGCTACGCAACAAACAACTAAAAAAACTCGATTTTTAAACGTTTAATCAAAAAATCGATTAAAAAAACAAAAAAAATCAAAGGAATTCTATGGCTCCAAACCTCACCAAAGAGATAAACTTATTATGAAGCTAAAGAGATTGATAACCTGACGAAACAAAAGATTTAAACCCTTCTAGCAACTCTGAGTCGCTTAGTAGACATTGTAGGCTCCTCTATTTTTCTTTGGAGAAGCTAAAAAGAATGTCATGAAATTCAACTGTATAAGTCTCTCAGAGCTTGTGTCTGAGAAAAAAGAAAAAAAAAGGTTTTAATACACTGAAAAATAGGCTAGGATTAGAAACAATCACTTCAAGATATGCTATTTACCCCAACAAAATATCACTCATACTCCAAAAGAAAAATATAACCGTTAAACATAATCTGACACATGAAAAAACTTTTACCATAATAATTGGTAAGTCTAGACAGATGAAGAAAGCAGAAAAAAAAATTGGCCCCGACACTTCATCAGCTTTTTCCCTCCCAAATAATTGATTATCCATAACTCCCCAAAACTTCATCGGGCCAGAAAATTTCCCAAGCACTAAAGTTTGAGCAGCTAGAGCAGAACCCACATCCCAACTTTTCTGCCTTATTGTACGCCTTGTGGGCCTACCTGCAATGGTCGATCATCGTGGTTTAAGATCCGGTACTGGATCACTGTGGTTCAACTAAGTTCTTTTATCATCTATCATGAATAATGAACAACAAAAAAACCCATGAAAAAAATAAATAAAAGATCATCTCTACATATACGAAAAGCCACAAAATACATAATGAAGAGGTAAGGAAACAAATCATATAGATCAAAGGACAATACCCAGCTAAAAATTGTGCAAATCCTCCAAGCTATTGTCCATGAACACCGATATGGCTGCAAAATTCGGTTGCATATTCATATGTCATCCAGGATGCATGCCTAAATATGTGTTCATAGAACAAAGTATTGAAGGAAAGATTCATGGGTAAATAAAAAAAAAGATGAAGCATGCGGCTATGGTTTGAGAAAATGAGAGAATGTGAAATAATGAATGATGTCTGCTTAGGGTTTGAAGAAAGAGAAGAGAAAAAAGAAAAAGGATGTGAGATCAAAAAGGGGAAAGGAGAGCTAGAAGATTAGAACAAGAAAGGC
Organism: Ophiorrhiza pumila; assembly: GCA_016586305.1. Classification (NCBI taxonomy): domain Eukaryota; kingdom Viridiplantae; phylum Streptophyta; class Magnoliopsida; order Gentianales; family Rubiaceae; genus Ophiorrhiza; species Ophiorrhiza pumila. The sequence continues at coordinate 38,560,495 of BLIW01000006.1, forward strand.
TGTAAAAGCCAAAGATATATATTCAGACACAAGGCTGTTATTAAGTATACTTAATGATAACAACTGTTATTCTGTGCGGCTGAGAATTTGGGCGGAAAATATTAAAAAGATGATTGAAACGCAATAAATGCGGCAGAGTTGGAGTGGGAGAAGAAATGAGTAAAAAAAGGTGCAGGATAGATATCAATCTCATGAAAACCCCTCTCTTTCTTTGACGACGAAGTGGCTCATGTGCATTCTAGAAAACATAAGTCTCGATTGCATCCAAGCCTCCTTCTTTAGATTTCTTTATCAGATCAGGCGAGTTTTTTTTTGGAAACAAAAACAAGTAAGTTTTAGCATCGATTCATAAAAGTGAAGAATTAACAAAAGGCAGCAAAGTAAAAACTAAACTAATTATTCATGGTTTTACCCCGACAGTCCTTCGTGGATAATGAATGGATCCTGACAGAAGAACCCTTCTTTGACCATCAATGGTTATTGCTCTACTATCATGGGAAACTTCGTATGCAAAAGCATAAGAACAACTTAAGATCAAAACTAAAAATGCAGACAACCAACAACTAAAAGAAGAAGCCATGATGATCGAACTTTGGGGAAGGAAAAGAGAAGAAGCCATGATTGCTCTATATATGTTGCTGAGTGCAGCAGAGGAATCCCCTAAAATTTTCACATAATGACCAACTAACAAAACCTAACAGAAGGAAGATTTCATATAGTTATCATCCATAAATTTTAAAATTAGATACCATAAATGATACTACAAAAAAAAACCTAGAATTTATTCCTCACAATAGGTATTAAAAGAGAAAGATCAAAAGAGTGGGTAACAGGTAATCTAGAAAGTGTTTCACAAATGATTGAAAGATCATATTGTACTTAACCCCTGAACTTTGTAATGAAAAATGATTAGTACTGGGTCACAAACACAAGTTTTAAAAATGTTATAATTCCTACTAGCAAAAAATGAAAGAAAAAGAACAAAAATTCAATGAATTAAGACATCTCTCAATCTACAAAAATTTCTGAAGAATAAACAATTAAAAGACGAAAAAGAATCAAAAGTCTTCCCAGTACAGCAGTTGAAGTCCTCAAACAATATTTGTCAAAACCAATCAATCAACCCAAAAAAATAATAATGAGAATCTGTGTTTTACTTTGGAATTGGAATTTAATATTTGGATAAAAAAAATCCATCCACACAAGAGTTAATCATACCCATTTCTAATAGATTAAAGGAACTACAAGGATCCAAGGAAACATGTCATTATTAATACCTTTCTCTACATGAACCTGTTCTCGTTCAGGAACAAATTCAGCAATTTACTTCTAATTGTCTACATCTGGAGTCCATCTACCAACCCTTTGCCTAGTAGAATTAAGGGTTTTAAACCATATGCACAGTCAAAAGACACTGCCACAAACAATGAGCAACAACATGAACGGAACTATGTATTTAAATGGACACCAAGAAGAGCTGACCAATCAGATAAAAACTAAAACAAGAAAAAAAAATGTAACCAATAAAAGTCTCATATTTTTACTTCTTATGCACATATACACTAAAAAAAATCAAACTTTACAAAATTATAATATTGAATGAAAAAGAACACACCTTCATACCTTAAGTCAATAAGCATTTTTTTTAGAAAACCAGATTTTTCGATGTCTAAATAGAGATACAGGTATTCAAAGAATAGAATGGAGGAATGAGTGATTTTTCAATAGACTTTAGAGCAGAGCTTATAGCATAAAGTCCACAAGAATTATACTAACCAATCAATATTGAAGGATTAGATAATAAAATGCATGAAAATACACCTGAAACTTCAACTGAGGAATGTGATCAATATTATTCAATAACTTCATTATCTAATTCCAACTCTCCCCTACACAGAAAAATAGTCATGTACTGCATACGACATTATAAGAAAGTGAGACAACCACAATAACATGGGAAAATATAAGATGACAAAAAAAGTTTTCCAAAAAACATTGTAAAACAATAAACCAAAAAAGTAAAGATATTTGATTCAGAAACAGATATAAAACAAAATACGAAATACAATCACTATGAGCCATAAATAGATTATGCAACCCCATGCAGGGATATATATATATATATATATATATATATACTCTTAGTGATCCTACAGCTTATGGTTCTGAAGGAACAATTCTCAGGGACCATGACTCCAGCAACTATTTGAAGGCGGTTAATAAGGTCATTAGGCAGCACACAAGGCTGTTCTCAGGAAAGTAAGAAAGCAGAGAAACCTATTATTGTGGCCCCTGTTAACTTCTCAGTCCCCCCATGCATGGAGCCATGAGAGGAACTTGAAGGAAATAATGGGTGCATAAAATGTTTTTCTATGAAGGATTATTGTACACAAATAATGAATTTCTTAAAAGCCTGGCCCTGAGTCGTGTTTTTTTAACCCTGTAAATAGTACTACAAAACTATCTTCTACTCATACAATGTTATAGTGACTAACACCCATGATGGCATGTTCAATGAAGGATATGATGTTCCAAAACTTGCATACATATGTTTAGAGGTTTAAAATATATCATCGATTACTCTAATAACCATTCTGGAGAGCTCAAATGCAATTCATAATATGTTTATTTACATCAAATCCTCATCTCACGGACAACCTAATAAATAGTTCAATCAATATGCAGCAATGACCACATTCTCTAAACTGGAAAAGAATATGATATAAACATTAGATTTTCGTTAAACTTCTAATCATGTTCCGTAGGCTGATATGGTGCAGTTTTTATACAAGAAGTTAAAAAAAGGAATTTAATATCAAAGTAATTCATGTCTGTCATATCTTAATATTAAAAAAATGCATTAAAAATCCAGAATCCAATAGAATGACATACAATGTCAACCATCACTTGTGTACGCAAGTGATTGGTGACACTGGCTTCACAATCTATCCACATTAATGCAACTAATAATATTTTGGAGTTCTGTATGACAGCCCATATTAGAAAAGAAGTGTCAATTGCCAAAGTTATAACTTGGGAATATCTGCTGAAAAAGGTAACTTACACTACAAAGAACATAATCACGGTACATGGCATGCTAAAAATGTACACAATTCCGACATATCATTTCCCTCTGCTGACATTCTCTTGCGTATCTCAAAAGCTGTGTTGAATATCCCAAGTGTTAGCTGGTTGCACACAAAGCACTTCTTATTTTTTGCGTGATGCTGTCAACCAAAAGATTATAGTCAACAATAAACTCAAATGTTAAGAAATTAACTATTTACATTGTTGTTGATGAAGGAAGAAGCAAGAAAGTAGTATCCTTAAGTACATAATAGTCAAACTTCTGAAATTTGAGCCAACATCACGCGCCAAAGAAAAGATAATTGCAAAGTAGCAATAAGTTGCTATCCTAAATCTATTTTCCGCATATGAAGAACTTGGAATACTTTTTGATGTCCAGTGATTATGAGAAGGAAACATGCGAAATTATTCATAGATGCAAATAAAAATAAGATATTATGTTGACAAACTGAGAACAACAGTATTACATATTAAACAAGGTAAAGAATGTTGAGATATTAAAGTGCAATGCTTTACATAGATTCTTAGGAACCTTACTGTCTTTTCCTATCCTTAGAAGGGAAAGTTCCTCTCATCAACCTTAGTAATTTTCCATCAGTGTAATGCAATATATATAATCCCAAAATGATACCCCATAACCAGGCCTGACCCTTAGATAAGAAATTTACTGTCTTCTTAAAATGTTTGAATTAAGTTTAGACCGTTTACAAGTAAAGTTGAATGTACACTAACAGAAGATAATCATTCAAGTGTTTTAAACCTTTCAATATACATTTTATGCATAAAAAGAAGTCATCAAGTACATCAATTTAAACACCTCCAGCCTTCCTCCCTTCAAAAGGAAAAACCTATTGCCTTGGATGCAAAATGATCACAGAAGTAGAACCTAATATTACCTTCAATGCACAATGCTCACAAAAATAGTGCTTGCACTTCGTTTTCACAACATCCCCAAAAGGTTGCCTACAAATAAAACAAGCAAATGGCAAGGACTTATCTTCATCTTCATCACTCTTATCAGCAGCATCCTCGTTCTCATTGTCAACTCCCAAAGCTAAATTCCTTTTCATCAACTTCTCTCCTTCGTCCCACTCCTTCTCTAGCTGCCATCTAGATTTATAATCGCCACGGTCATGCATAAATTTACATGCATCCCCATACCCACAATAACTTGTTTCCTTATAATCTTTGCAAATATCTGGCTGATAATCGAACCTTGCTAAGACTCTAATGTGGGCAGATGCTCTAAGAGGTCCATGTGCTCCACCGGCTTTCTCACCAGCAACAGTATGCTCTCTTCTAAATCCAGCCTTGTAATCAGTATAACAATGTATTCCATTGTATAGTTTTTTATCATTAGTACTTGAACCTTCTTTTCCTTTCAATGCCTCCTCTGCTTGCTTGAGAACTCTCTCCCTAATTGCTCGAGCATCTCTTGAGAAATCAGTCTCATTTTCCAGCGTGGTAGTTGCTCTACTATCATTATTGACCTGAATTTCCTTGGAAGGCTCAAACTGAAAAAACAAGGGGGTTTTCGAGTCCTCGTCTGTTTTCGTGTCAAGGGATCGCTGCTTGGAGGATCCAGTCGAGATGCTCAACTTATTATCAGCTGCAGCTGGCTATTTTTGTTATACATGACCGTGCTCTCGTCCTTGGCTTCTTCATCAATATTATCTTCTTGAAAAGTAGGACATTTTCGGATGTTTTTATTCTTTGATGGCTTCTTGAAGAAACTGCAAACTACAAGGTGCAAACGCATAAATTAATCAACTTCCTTGTATGTCAAAATAGACAAAAATAAACAATGAAACAACATATTATCTAAACAAAAAAAAATAGAAGCATCCATTATAAAACACATCTATGAAGGAACAAAAAGCTAAATTCCAGCTTCAATGCAAGCTCCACACAATCAGAAAACTGCAAAAATGCAATCTTTAGCCTATTAATACAAACAAGAATTATCAAATAGTACATCGAAATCCAAACGAGCCAAACAATGGAAAAACTAAAAGAATCAATCAGGGCTCAACTACTATAAGTCCACTATCAAATGGAAAACTAAAAGAATCCACAGTCCAGAAATAGACACACTACCTTGCTTACATACAGCCATCAATTCTTTTTTGCAAGAGGCAAAACTTTTAAAACGCAACTGAAGTTCCAATCACCGACCGATTTTCTGAAGAAAAAAAAATAGCAATAAGAAATTATAGATGTCATGAAATTCTAGAACAGACAAACAAGGATATTGAGAACAGAAAAAATCAGGGTCAAAATATACTACAATTTCATGGAATTCCATCCGGTATAGCGAAAGACCAAAATCGCCAATTACAATTACTAAAGGATAAATGTCTGCGTATATTCACTATAGACAGTAAATAGAAAGCGTACAGTAAATGACAAGGGTGAAAAAAGACGCACATAAAAAAATTGTAATAAGCCACATAAACGCCAAAAAAAAGAAAGGAAAAATTGTTAGAACATATATACGCGAGGACACGTGTAACAACAATCTGAAAAGGAAAGGAATAAAGCTCCAGGACAACCACGATGAATGGAAAAATGAACAAAATCACCATAAATCCATAAAAACAACTAGAGAAAGGATGCAATGAGAAGTAAAATATATAAAGAAGTAATTTTTTTACGTAAATCTGTAAAAATATGACATGAAAAATGCGATTGCTAAAAAACCGCCATGACTGCAAGATCCGGTTGCATATCAATATATGCCATCCAGGATTGCCATACCAAGATACGGTATAAAAGGCAACAATGCACACAAACAAAGAGAGGGGTTTTCAGCCGTAAAGAAGCGACACATAGGTTTGTAAAGGGAGCGCGAATAAATCAAACCCTAATCTTATCTCTTCCTTTATCTCATTTGTAGAGATAACTTTATTGGAGAGAGAATGAGGGGATTATTTCAGATCAAATCAACCGTAAAAATTTGAGAAGCTGATTGATTGAACAGGATTAAATGCATCAGAGCTCCATTGGAGAGAACACATAAAACTCCTACTGTCTTAAATTTCAGTTGCCCAAAACGCCATGCAATCCCTAGAAATTATCACCTTTCGAAGACTAAAAAGGTCAAAACCAAAAGGGTGAAAATGGAAAAATGCATTGTGTGGGGAACCCTCGAAAAAGCCAAGGAATTAATTCAGTCGAGAAAGCAATAACAAGGGTGCGCCTCGCGCGGTACGAGGGGGTTGGGGAATTGGAGTTGTCCAAATGGCCACGGATTTCTTACAAATTTACATTAAACCCAGACCGTTTGAAAGCAAAAATTAGGAGAAATAAAAGGGGCAAAAGGGGAAAAATTGGAGAAGATCACACAGGCGGCCTCAAGCGTGAGAACGACCACCAAGATGCTTATACTTATAACTTAATAATTAAATATGGGAGTTTATTATTAAGGGTCATTTATATATATATATATATATATATATATATACTAAAATTTAGCTATACTTTTTATTATTTTTTTATTTTCTTAGTGAAAGAAATAATAGAATAAATAAAAATAATTAGGAACTTGTTACCTACCGAGTCAACCGGTATACAGAGCATGTACAATTAGGAAGTTGTATTTATTGGAATGGAATTTGAATTTAAGATTTTAATATTTTTTTGAGAGGAAAGTCAAACTATAACAAATTAGTAATTTTAGTCACTGAACTATTTTTTTCAGCCAAAAACGTCATCCAACTAATTTTTTTTCGCAAAAAAAAAATCCTTCTATCTGAGCTAACAGAAATATGTTCACGTGACTTTTACATGTGTATTTGTAGGGGTAAACTTATCCAACAACAATAAATGAGTTTATTCTTATTTGAATCTCTTCATCTCCACTCCTTTGTTTTATCTTATTTAATCCACCCTACAACATCCCCTGAATTTTGTCGATGAAACTAAGGATCACCTCTTCGTCTGAAAAAGGAAATTAACAAATTCATCATTTTTGCATCAATCTAGCCATGTAAAGTTAAGTTCCATAAATTCAATTATTTGTGCAAATTCAAAGAATGTCCATGGTCAATAGATCAGCAACGGAGTCAAGATGAAGGGTTAAGTTTTGTCGAAGACACTCCTTTGATGGGTTAAGTTCCTTTAATTAAATAGATTCAGACGAAGACACTCCTTAAAAAAGTGGTGAACTTTGATGGGTTAATGGAAGTTGGGGATTTTGTTGATGAAAACTGAACTTTTTTTTTTCTAAATAATTTTGTGATGAGTTTTTGAGTAATTGGGGTTTCAATTGGGAAAAGTTGTATTTTCTTGGTATTGAAGGTAGTGTTGACTGTGTTGGTGGTGAAGGTAGTGTTGGCGGAGTTGACGGTGTTGGTGGGTGAAGGTGGTGTTGGTGATGAAGGGTATGCTGGCAGCGTGGGTGAGTGTTGGCGGCGTTGGTGGTGAAGGTGGTGTTGGCGGTTGGTGGTGACGGGTTGGGATATGGAAATATCGAAACATGAAAAAAATGTGGAAATAGAAAAAGATTAGGCGCAAATTGAATGGAAAGAGAAAAGAAAAGGAAAGAAAGAAAAAAAAAACTAAAACTTCTTATTTTGATTTTTAAAAAAAGGAAAGGGAGAGTTCACCATTCAAGCATTTTTTTATTTGTTAAGACAATTTTATCCCTATAAATATGCATGTGCAGGTCACGTGAGCGTATTTCCGTTAGCTTAAACGGCCTCTTAAACAGCCTAAATGGATGGAATGACTTCTTTGGCCAAAAAATATTAGTTGAGTGACCTTTTTTACTGAAAAAATAGTTAAGTGACTAAAAAGCCTAATTTGTTACAGTTTGATGACCAAATTGGCACTTTGCTCTTTTTTTAATTATTAAATTTTAGTTTTGACTAATGTAGTATTATTATTAGAGCAATGATATGGAGAGTGAAAATTAGAGTGAAAACTCAAAGTGACTGACGTGGCAGTTATAAAAAGACAAACTAATATCCTAACCAAATGATGAGTGAACCCTAATGGATAATGGATTAGTTTGTCTTTTTGTACATGCCACATCAGTCACTTTGCGTTTTTACTCTAATTTTTCACTCCCCCAATCATTACTCTTATTATTATTGTTGTTGTAGTAGTTATTATTATTATTATTATTAGAAGAGAACTCTTCTGCTCTTATGTTCTTAATTCCCTGATCCTTAAAAAAAAATATGAAACGGTCTTACTCATATATGAGACGGCCATGCGCACGTATTTTATTATGGGAAAATTTGTATTAATAGCACATCTCATGTCATTATTATTACGTATGGCACAACTTTAATGTATTTATTATTAAATGCGTCAAAATAACTTTAATATTTTATATAATTAGTTAAATACTTTGTTGTCCTCTTTAATATTTTATATAATTAGTTAAATACTTTGTTGTCCTTTCTACTATTAGTCTACGTTTAAATACTAATTTTCTTGAATCTTTTATTCCAATTCAAACTCTTATCCTACTTTTTTTTAAAATCTCTTATGTCAAATCAAACTCTAATCCTTAGTCACTAAAACTTTTCAATTCTCTCAAACTAATAGTTTGTACTATCCAAATTATCCCAAAAACTTATTATTTACTATATTAATTTGTTTAATGATTTTTATCAATTAGCATGAGAGAGTTCCCAACAAAAATATAAGTAGCAGAACCATGTTTAAATTGAAATTCATACTTAAAAACATGTGCATGCTTGAAACTGCATGCCCAACTTAAGGTTTGCACAAGTATAATCCGTAATTCCACAATCCTTAATTTATAGGGTGTTGCAAGAATTGTTCACTAGACTATTTATTTAATTTATATTATTTTGAAGTTGGAGGATGAAATTTGTATGATGCATTCATAATTAAGATGTTGAATTCTATTTTTCAACCCCGAAAACCTTAATTTGAACAAGTCAAATTCCAAATTAAAAAGTAAGAGATGGAAATACAGTTTCTTCATTTTCATTCTTTCCTTCAACTTTGTACATTAGAATTTTGAATTGGAGAAACCAAAATTTTTTTAAAATTGATTGAACACACACGCACTTCAAATAATTTTTAATTTATAGTTTATATCACCTTATTATTTCCTTAGTTGTTTATGAAAATTATTCATTGGAAAATTTTCATTGGAGGCTTCCAAATCCAAAATAGAAAAAGAAGAACAATAAAAGCGTTGGGAAAAACACTAGAGATTAATCCTTTAATGGTGAACAAAATTAAGAGAAAATATTAATTTATGATTATTGAAGAATTTTGTAGATAAAGAATTAGGATTTTTATTGAGATAAAAGATTAAAAAACCTGGAGTTAGATCATTTAACGGAGAAAAAAAATTAAGAGAGAGAATATTAATTTATAATTATTGAAAAGTTTAAAAGATAAAGGATTAGGATTTTAATTGAGATAAAAGATTAAAAAAATTAAGCGTAAGGTAATGGGAAGGGTAACAAAGTTTTTAGTTAATTATATAAAATAATAAAATTATTTTGGTACCATTAATAATAAATACATTAAAGTTGCGCCCTACTTAATAATAATAACATGAGATACGACTTTAATACAAATTTTCCCTTTTATTTATTTGCCTATTAAATATCAATACTTTGCATTATTCGCATATAAATTATCAATACTGTTCACTATTCACATATCAAAGTATGCCTACTTTATTCATTCACGTAACATTTTCACTATTCGCATATAAAGTATATATACTTTATTCATTCGTGTAACATTTTCGCTATTCGCGTATAAAGTATACTTTATTCATTAGCCTAACATTTTCTCACGTATAAAGTATGCATACTTTATTCATTCACGTAACATTTTCACTATTCTCATATAAAGTATGCATACTCTATTCATTGGCGTAATATTTTCACTATTCTCATATAAAGTATGTATACTTTATTCATTCCCATAACATTTTCACTATTCTTGTATAAAGTATACTTTATGTGGAAAGTGCACTACATGTGCGCGTGGGAGCGCTTCATTAGTCCTGTCGCATATACAAATTAATTGCACATAAGTTTTTGCATAAATTTTTTTTTTACATATTACCTCTAATTCTCTATTTAGACAATTTTCCTTTCGTTCATCCTTTTTATTTGTACTCTCTCTCTCTCTCTATTTTTGTCGTTGCTAGTTGCTCGATATACTTTCTTGGAATCTTTGTTAAGGTTAATTTTTTATTTAAAATTTTGTTATTTGAATTTTATTAATTGCAAGTTTAAATTTGTAAATTAATAAATCAATATGGGTGTTTGGCTAATTATGATTTATGGTTGGTAGAATTAATTCTTATTTTATTTATTTAAATTGAAATTAGGGACTCTAGGGTTTGAAAATGAACAAATCTAACAACATTTTCAACAGGTACAGATACGTAGAATATAGTTACCTTCTCTTTGTTGCACAAGCGCGACAAAAACTAATATTTCATTAGTGTAAGCTAATATTATAGTTGTACGCATTTATATATTTTTATCGTTTTCATAATTGTTGATTTAAAAATTTAGTTATACATACATTTATTTAATCGTACAATAAAATTTTTCACTTTAAAGTTAGCCCTCAATAAAATTTTGTTGTGGTTCTGCCCTTGTCCATGCTTAGATATAAACAATATTATTCCACACTCACAAATCAACAAAGCTCACAGGAGATATAAAAACTTGACCGATGAGGACTAACAAAGAGGCAGAAGGTTTAAAAATTTTATTCCATAGGAAACTCTTGCAGCAATCAGGCACGATACCTCGTTCTATAAGTATTCTCCTAAAAGGATTCGAACAAACCAGTGATCTCATGTTGCACTACCAAAAAAAAAAAAATAGTAGGAAGAATTGAAACTCCTAACTCAATCTATAGTTAAAAAAATATGCAAATTGTAGAAAAAATTAAATCTTTTTTTGAAGTTTAAAAAATTTCACTTTTCATTACTTAGTTTTAAGTTTTTAGAAAAAGAAACGAATTCCAAAAATCTACACATATTGTAACTCTTCATTTTTGTTGATGTTTCAATTAAAACATGCAAATTGATATATTATTAAAAAAAATGAACAAAATAAAAAGTTGGAAAATTTTTAATTTTTTTGGGCTATAATTTTGATTTTTTTTGAGAAAATTATTATTTTAAAAAACTATGTACACATACTCTTAACAATATGTTTTTCAAAGTTCATGAATATGTTGATTTTTTAGAGATCATATTTTGTCTTGAAATCCGAAACTTATAGTAGCCCTAAAAACCCTTGGCTATTATATCTTCTAGAAATTGGACATTTTTCAAAGTTTAATTTCTCTAGCATCAATTTGGCAGTGGTAGTTTTTCCCAAACTATTTCTTTTTTTAAGATAAACCAAAAATGAATTTTGTAAAATATTTTACCCCACTAGCAAGTAAAAGAGATGGTAGACTAAATTCCATTTGAATAGAGAAGAAATTTTTTTCTTAATTTTTTTAAGAAATGAATCTTTTTTAGAGCAAGAAATTTTTTCTCTCTTTTTTTTTAAGAAATGAATCTTTTATAGGTGCTTGAATTGATATATTTGGTTTTGGCTGTTTCTTATATTGAAGAACCTTTTATAATTAAAATTCTAAAATTTAAAATTAAAAGTAATATATTATGAATTTATTTTAGTGAAAAATTATAATAGATAATTTTGTTGTTATTACAATTTTTATAAATAAAAGTTATTGTAGAAAAAATAATTATTGTAACTCTATTTTTTGTTTTAAAAATTCCTGTAAAAAACGAAAAAAAAAAGTATACTAAAGATTCAAACCAAAGCTTCGTCAGTTATTTTCTTACTTCCAATTAAGAATTGCACTCTTGTGATGATCTCCATGACAGAAAGAAAAAAAAAATCATTGGCAAAATAACAAAGCAGTATACAAAAGACTAAAGATTTAAATCAAAGTAAGATGTGCTTTAAAATTTTCTATCTCAATACAGGAGGCATAAAGATGTACTTTCTCCTTGGAGTGGAGTTGTTCACAGTTTCTGCAAGGAAGATCATTGTTGCTCCACACATCAGTACGAACAAATCAATTTTTTCAGCTGTAGACTTCAATATATTCTGTTCAGATGCAGATTTTGCAGCATACATCTGTTGAATGTTAATATTTTGTGCAATATTGGGTACAAATTACAAGCTCCTTCTCCATTTTATTCCTATTTTGTTCCCCAGAAAATGCTTATTACTTAGCATTATTGGAAACAATAAAGTTTTCAAGAATAGTGGCTCTAGCATTGCCTTGAATTATCCCTCCTAGACAGATCTTTTCATTCCAAGAAGTTAGAATCCTATTTGCCATGCTAAATATTTTTTTGCAAACAAAGTACTTTCTAGTTGTATCTAAAATTTAACTCAACAACACAATGCACCACTCATCACAGCCAAAAGAATAGGTTCTGCTCAGCAAATATGCGAGTGGACATCCAATATGTTGAAAGCCAACCAATTACCACAAAAGATTCAAGTATCAAAAACAAAATTAGCTTAAAAGACAAATTGTAAGGACAGCTGATTATTAAAAGGGTTTTCATTGCACTGTCAACCAGATTTACTAACCAGAAATTGACAGTTGATAGTAGGAAGAAAGCATACAAAACTTGGTGGAAATTTATTCCATCACAGCAACCCCACCTGCAGCCTTGATCTTCTCTATGATATCATTGGCCTCCTCTTTACTGATACCTTGTTTAAGTGTAACAGGTACTTTCTCGACCAGATCTTTTGCTTCCTTCAATCCCAAATTTGTGAAGGAACGAACCTCTTTGATCACCTTGATTTTTGCAGCTGCATCAAATTTCTCTAATTTGACATCAAATGCGGTTTTCTCTACCTTTTTCTCGTCAGTCTTTGAAGATCCAGCACCTGACCCTTCCTGAGGACCCATGTCCATGCCCTCAACAGAAACCGTTTGCAGCTTGGGAAGGTGTAATTTGTACATAAGTGTGGGGTAAATCATTTTTCGCTCCTCAGGAGGTAGTGCTGTGATTCGCTCTGCAAGCTGAATGATCTTATCAGAAGGTGGGGGTCTAGGGCCATATGGATCATAGAAAGGAGGGTATTTGTATCTTATTGGCTTAGATTTGGGATCCCTAGGAACAAAATCAGTCTGAAAAGAACAAGACTGCAGAGGGCCTAAAACCTCACGAAGAGTAGGACGGCCACGGGAGGATCTAATTATTACAGAAAGCTTCATGATTGGCAGATATTTAACAAAATGAATCATGGGAAAAATGAAGGCTTGTAAAGCAATGCCTTTCGCATTAATAGAAGACAATCCAGAAAATTTACAGCAGTTCTTCCTTTCCCTTGTTGAAGTTGCACCTCCTGTTGCTAGATCATGCTCTTACCTTCAGAAAAACATAGAAAGACTGTTATTCTCCATTGCATTTTCAGGGATTATCATTTCATTCACAAGTAAAAGAGGCCTACTGAGGTTACTTTGGTGGGAAAACTTTGCATTTCTTGATTAATACTTGAGATCTAGCCAGCTATGGCAAGTTTCATAATTTGATATATATACTACTGTAATCTGTAGATGATCTAAAATGTTGACATGATAATAGCAGAAACATTAATAACCTCTCTGATTAGATAGGAAAAAGTTGATGTTCCAAGTACATTTGTTATATCACAAGACAAAACTTGTTTTGGGGAATTGATAGTAAGAAAATAGCAAAACATTTTACCAAACTGTGTCCATTACAAATTATTAAATGACCAATTTATAGTTTCAATTCCAAAAAAAAAATGAAAAAAAAGACTTTGCAATGGGGTAACAACAACTACAAATCTAGCATAACCATCTGAAATCCTTGGTAAAATGAGAATGTTCAGGGCAGCCATCCTGTATTCGCATTCTCACTTTCAACCTCTGAAATAGATAACTGTGACACAATCCATGTTGAACTTAATTATTCCCATAGGCAAACATGGAAATAATGCACACAAGAGCTTGTTTTCTATAAACTAATAAAACAAAACTTCACAGCAATTATGTATAGTATGCATGGAAGAACATGTTGACCAAACAAATATACACGAATGTAAGACAAGGACAATAAAGCACAAAATGGAAAGCAGGTAAGGGATTGTACCTCTGTGATTATTCTAGTTAATGAATTAATATCTTTTAATGAATTCCTTGCCTGCCATTTAATGATATTCATCCAGTTCAATGTGTATAAACATGAGATATAGCAGCTAAAACAAACAGTAACATAAAGCTGTGACTTTCAAACTCTAAAATTTTGATATGAAAATATTTATTAAAAGTTGAAATTACATTTCCACAGATAAAATAGGTGAGCATTAAATTCTCTTTTTTCTTCTCCTATGATTGTCTAGATTATATGTGTGCCTATGTTGAACTTCAACACAAGTATCAGATATGTTCCTACAAAACCAAATGAGCTCACAAATGTCTGATACAGTTGCAAACTCCATATGCACAAAGCATAATTTTAAACACAGCAATTACCAAAATGATCCAAGTATGTAAAAGCGCATGTAATGTATTTTCTCATCTTACCATTTTCGCATGTAATGTAATGTATGTAAAAGCGCATGTAAAAGCGCATGTAATGTCTTTTCTCATGGTAAGATGATTTTATAAATCATCTTACCATATACAAATATACAGAAGTTTCGTGAATAATTTACATGGACAGCAAAGTGTTTTTGCTTAGTTTGACTATAATGCACCATAAACATAGAAAAGCACTGATTTATAAAATCTGATTAGCAACACATGATTTATCAGAAAACCATTGCATGTTAACAACCAAAAAGTATTCCTAACATGTAATGTCTGTGAAGCTCAGTAGTATACTAAATTCTTTGAATAGATTAAATATGCTGACAGATCAAACAAACTAAGCACAAAAGTAGTTGCATTCTTCTCAATTTATGTTATGAACAAATAAAGCATAGCCCAATTCATTTTTAATCTTATGA
Source organism: Ophiorrhiza pumila (assembly GCA_016586305.1). Taxonomy (NCBI): domain Eukaryota; kingdom Viridiplantae; phylum Streptophyta; class Magnoliopsida; order Gentianales; family Rubiaceae; genus Ophiorrhiza; species Ophiorrhiza pumila. The sequence goes on from BLIW01000006.1 coordinate 38,575,563, forward strand.
ATAGCATTTGAAGATCAAAAGTTTTGCAGTTGATAAAAGGTACATGCACAGCAACCTAGGAAAGTTTCGTGGCAAAAACAGTACATCACAAAATGTAGCTTTGTGGATCACAAGAGAACCACGAGTGAAAAACTAATAATTTTATCTAGAAATATATTAATAAGTTGTAATAATGTTCCTGGGATAGAGAAAAGGTTGTAAATTCATGGGGTGGCAGAAGAAGCAACACTTAAGAGCTCAACAACAACTATGCCTTTATCCCGCTATGTGGGGCTGGCTACATGGTCATATTTCACCATCGTATTATATCATTACACCTGCTTTCATTTATATTTAAGTAGATCATATCTTTTCTTATCATTTCTTTCCAATTCTTTTTAGGTCTCCCCCTTCCCCTTTTAATTTGAATTAATTTTTCTCTATTTTCTACACGTCGCACTGGTGCATCTAGAGGTTTCCTAAACACATGTCCAAACCATCCTAAACATGTTTCTCTCATTTTCTAAGAAGTAACACTTAAGAGCTCAATCAAGTAAAAAGGTATATTGATGGAAAACTATCCATCTCTTCTAACAATTAAAGGCATGTGTATGCCTGTTTCAATAATTGCTTAGGAGCATGCACATACTCATAATAATTTAACAATCTCATTTTCATTTGACTAGCAAAATGTAACTTGAAGTTGCTCTTTCAAAATATTAAAGTCAAATTCAACATTAATTTTATTCCATTACACCTAAGCCTCCTGCAAACCAATATCTGGATTAGCTCAACGATTCACTCCGAACCATAACTAGACCTTAAAATACAAAGTGAACTTGGCAAGAAAAATGGGATTATAAGTTTCGCTTTTGATTCTTTGAATAACTAATGCCAATAGCATGAACAGGCCGAGTGAATACCAACCTTTCAACTTTAAAATAAATGCTGAAACACATAAGTAACACTCAAAAGTTGTAAAAAAGTATTGGAACTATCTATACCTTTGTGTGACATGGATTTAACACAAACAAATCCCAAGAAGCCCAATACCGTTGCAAGTGGGATGGTGAGCCAAGCATGAACTTCCTTTGTGCTGCCTTAGAATTATCTTACCTCATTTTGGTTTCAAAACAAAATGATAGGATTTTAGAAAAACTAAAATATTCAACTAAAGCATTCATCTTCCAAATATTGTTGCGCTGCAACAATTAACCGATGAAATTAGAAGATAAATTTAAAACTTGAATGGTAGTGACTGAAATGCATTTTCATTTTTCATATGGAAGCTCGCATCACACTTTTTCTCCAGAATTTCTACCTCTCGACAACTATTCTTTTTCAGGGTTTCTGAATTTTACTGCTTAAGTTTTTTTGGTTGATTTAAGTTTCCATTACAGGAGACTGCACAGGCCATATTTACAAAGGCCTGGCTTACCTTTTCACAAACAGGTTGTGGGCGAACTGCCTAAACAAATTTTGCCACGATACTAAACCCATTTTTCAAATCTTTAGACCTATTCAAGAATCCAGTAGGCAGTCCCAATTTTAATATAACCACAACACATTGATTAATTAGCATACATTTAAAAATAAAATTAATCGGAAGCATTTCAGCACATATAAGTATGGAATATGAGAGGGATGAAAACAAATGCTCTTACTGTGCTTAGTTGAGTAGTTGCCATTGATGAAGATGGAGTAACTATGAGAACTTTCAGGTTCCTTCCTCTTCTCTTGCTAGCGTGGATTCCAAGCCTATTCGATTTGGGTCAGGAATGATGAGTTTAGATCGAACCAGATAAAATTAAAACTTTTTAAATATAAAATATTTCAAATTTCAATTTATACCAAAAAAAACTATTGGAACACTGAGGATGAATTGTTAATGAACTTTGGAGAATAAAATAAATAGATTTAAAGATGTAATGTTGAGGTCACTATTATAATTATAGAGATTAGAGAATTAATTCAAAATTTAGAGAAAGAGAGAGACCATTGGACCATAAAAATAAAAATACAAACTTTAGTAAGTTAATTTAATTTTATTTATTCAAGAGAGCACGAGTTGAAAATGTAATTAGTAAGGACATAAAAATAAGTTAAATTATTTTATAAAATTATAAAATAACAAAAACAATCCCTTTCATAAGTCCTCCATAATTAATCTCTTTTTTCCAAAGTTCAACTATTCCGCTAGTTCATTTATATAAAACTAAAAAAACAGATTGAAATTACCCTAAAACTTTTTCTTCATAAGACCCAAAAAAAAGAAAAAAAAAAGATCAAATCTCCGGGGTATCTAATTAACTCTAGTACCAAAATCAATTGGGATTAATTATATTTACTATTTCTAAAGTTTGACAAAAGTATCAAAGCAGGATCCGGCAGGTGGTTGCGGCTGCCCCAAGATTTGAAAAACTATACTAAATCCCTATAAAATATTAAAAATTTTCAATTAGGTTCTTAAGGAAAATTAGAGTTTTGCCCCTAAAAAAATTCAAATATAACTTCTATCGGGTAATACCATATAATTTTGCCTCCCAAACCATAATTTCTAGATCCGCCACTGTATCGAAGGAACTTCATGATTTCAAAAAATTACGGTTATTCCTCAAAGAGTCAAAGTGGATGGCAGTTAAAGTTAACTAACCGAATTTTATTGCATTTGCAATTTTGGGTTGATGTTATTACGATTAATAAGAAAGAATCTTTCTCAATTAGAAAATATTTAAATTGTTTTATATAATGAACATCATGGTAAGTATGAGTATTTTTGTAAAAGAACTGGTCATACTTAAACTTGGAGTGTAACTGAGTGTAATCTTGCTTTAATTTTGAGTGAAGTTAACTTTGATTGTAAAACTTGAGTAAGGAGTCGGCACACATAATAGTGGGACATGATGTACAAATGGCGACAAAGTATTGGGACTTAACCACCAACTCAGCTTATGGGTTGGTTATTATTAATCACCTAATACTTTTCCGCAGGCCTAGGGATGGTGACATCTTTGAGTGTGGTGTGGAATGAAGATGACATAGAAATACCTTACCTAATACTGGGGATATGGATTATGAGGGAAATCATCGTTAAGATCAGAATTATATATGATGGATTTGATAGAGAAACACAGTTGCATAAATCTGATCAGCTAGCATCCAAAGTTGCTGCTATCATTTGATACCGTACTAGAATCTAAAAACAGCATGCAGTAATACAGCGAGTTTAATACCTTTTATGATGTTGTTTTCAACATTTGTTTGTATGAAGAATTGTCTATTGAAATTTGAAATCCTGCCTACAAGCTGCAATGAGTTAGAATATGCTTTATTTGTCGCCTATGTATCTTATATTTTGGGGCACAGTTGATAACCACTTTGGGACATTTCATTTGATTTACTCAAGCTGTCAATGCCATACAAATTTTAATTTTTTTAGTAGATCTCTTTTAACAAGCAAAGCCTAGTCAGACTTGTGGATCTGAATCAACTGAAATTTAAGGATGTGAGAGTTATTTATTGTTTTGATAGGTATTTTACTAACTTCCTGGTATGCATTGTTCAATCATATTGTTGATAAAACTTGAAATGCATATTCATCATATAAAATGTTTGCTATTTCCAATTGTTATTTCTTGAAATGTAACTGGTAACTAATTTCCTCAAATTTGTGCTCCATTTGTCATTCCTACTTACGAAAGTAGGAGATGCTTTTTCTTTGTAACTTATGCTCTTGAATTTTCCAGTTCTAAATGTGTTTGGAACATCTACAGACTTGACTTTAACTTGGTTTGGGTTTTTTGCTTTAGGTTCAAATTCTTCACTTCCTAATGCTCTCAGAGCAACAAGAAAATCCTCTACAGTATACTCAATCAAAGCAAAGTAAAAGTGCAAGTACGCAACAAGTCAAAGCAGCAATAGCAGCAGTAGTAGGCAGCAAACCTGGCCTCCTTTTTGGAGTAATATCCACACACTTAAAAAACTATGAAGACAATAATCACTTGGGTGCCAGAAATGCCTTCTGAGATAGGTACTTTACACAATTTGGAGCAGACAATGATTGCAAATGACCATTTCATTAAGGATATGTCTTTTCTTGGTTTAACCTTGTACAAGCCTCTTTGGAGTCCTTTGGTTGCTTTGGTTTACAGAGAAAACTTAAAAGTTTATACACCTATGTTACTTTCGTATCTGCTCTCTTATTAGTCATTCAAGAACAAACTAATGGAATTTGAGGCATCTAGTTTTGTTGTTTGATTGGATCAAGGATCTTTTCCAATCAAAATTTTTGTAAAAGTGCTCACATTATGGGAAGATGTGTTTTCCAATTTGGCTTCTACAAGAGTGCAAGCAGAATTCCACCTACTCAATTGAAATCTAATTTTTTAAGCAGAATTCCACCTACTCAATTGAAATCTAATTTTTTTATCAATCAAACCTAAGAAATTACATGGCTACAAGGGATTCCTTATCAGTTTGGTATGAGTATATTATTGTCAAATCCATAGATATAAACCAAATAGCTTAAATGAATATGAAACCTATAGATTCAAACTCATACCCATCAACCAAGCAGCTTATTGAATCCATTACTCCATTCTAAAACCCATACCCATCAACCAAGCAGCTTCTTGAATCCATTACTCCATTCTAAAACCCATACCCATCAACCAAGCAACTTATTGAATCCATTACTCTACTCTAACTACCAGCTTATTGAATCCATTACTCTACTCTAACTACCATCCACTCTAATAGGAATCATAATTTTCTAAAATCATGGAGTTCATTGAACACTTCTATCAAATCTTAGGAATGCTAAATGTAATTAGAAATTGGAAACTTAAAAGGCTAAAAAGATAAAACTGTTTTTATTTTTACTGTCCTTCTTTCAACATTTTTAATAATCACTAAACCCAGTCAAGAATTATTTTCGCATAAATTGCACTGCCAAACCAAGCAACAATTGATTATCCAAACTTCAAACTTGTAATCGATATGATGATGGAATTAGGAAAATAACTTTTGTGAACATTATCTTCTCCTTTCTCATTCCCTCTTTAGAAAAACAAAACTTTATTACTAAAAGCATAAACAGAATCACATTTCTCTACATCCCTCGTTTTAAATTCATCAAATATTCAAGAAAATTTAAAAAGAAATTATTACCCGTGAGAACTTTATTATCAAAATCATAAATAGAACAATATTTCTATTTTTCCACTTTCCTCGTTTTAAATTCATCAAATATTCAAAAAATAAAATAAAAAGAAACGATTACCAGTGATGAAAACTCTCAGAAGATAACTGATGCCCAAATGCTGCAGAAGAGAACTGTACCGAGCAACTGTCGTTGATGTTCCCGCCTTATAAAACCCTTTGCGACATCCTCACCATTTTTTCCTTTTTTTTTCCTTTGCTTTGTTTTTTTGGAAATGCAATTGATTGGCAATATAATTTGAGCCTTTAAAGGAGTAGCAACGCTATAAACTATAAAACCCTCCTTTCTGTTTCGTTTGTTTGTTCAGAAATTAAAATTTTCTAAAATCCTAATTAATGTTAAATAGTTAATTTTGAAGCTGTGTTTTGTCACTGAAATTATCCTTTTTAAGTATATATTTTTTCCCATAACATTTTTAATGCATTTTTTATTCTTATTTATAATATGTTTTCATTATTGTAAAATAATATATTTACTTTTTAACAATTTTTTAATATCAATTTTTAAATTTGTAATATAATATAATTTTTTCACTTTTATATTAGTGCAACTTTTTTTCAATAATTGTTGTCAAGTATATTTATTTTTTATTTTTGTTAGTGCACAAAAACAAAATCTAACATTATTAAAAACAAAATAAAAAATTGGTTTATACCAATTAAAGTTTACCACTAATTAATGAACATTGCTTAGATAAGTGTAGCTAAACTTCACTTTTTTACCACTAAAAAAATGTAAATAAGGCCAATAATTAACTAGTGCCCCTTTTATCCTAACAGCTAAAATTTTCCCTTTTTACTACTTTAAAAATTAAAATGCAAATAAAGTCATTACTTTTTTTTTTAAACACAAATGCGATTTTTCATTGAAAAAAAATTACATTTCAATTGAGTAGTTGAAATAAGTAAGCAATAGGAATGTAACATAGTTTTATAAACTTTGAAAAGTTTCTCTGTAAACCAAAGTAAACCAAAGGCAAAGGACTCCAAAGAGAAAGAAAGCTTCTACAAGGTTAAACCAAGAAAAGATATGTCCATCATGAAATGATCATTTTCCATCATTGTGAGCTCCAAATTGAGTAAATTGCCTATCCCAGAAAGCATTTCTGCCACCCCAAGTGATTGTTGTCTTCATTGTGTTTTAATTGTGTGGATATTACTTCCAAAAGAAGGCCAGCTTTGCTGCTTATTACTGCTGCTATTGCTGCTTTGACTTGTTTGCATACTTGCACTTTTACTTTGATTTGATTGAGTACACTTCAGAGGACTTTCTTGTTGCTCTGAGATCATCAGGAAGTGAAGAATTTGAACCCAAAACAAAAACCCCAAACCAAACTGTAGATGTTCCAAACACATTTAGAACTGGAAAATTCAAGAACATAAGTTGCAACGAAAAAGCACCTCCTACTTTCATAAGTAGGAATGACAAATGGAGGAAGGATTTCAAGAAATTACTTTCCAGTTACATTTCGAGAAATAACAAACATTTTATACGATGAATCTGTCTATCAAGTTGTATCAAGAAACAAGATTAAGATGCAACAATATGATTGAACAATGCATATCAGGAGGTTAGTGGAATACCAATCAAAACAATAAATAACTCTCGCATCCTTAAATTTCAGTTGATTCAGATCCCCAAGTTTGATAAGGCTTTGCTTATTAAAAGAAATCTACTAAAAAATTAAAATTTGTATGGCACTGACAGCTCGAGTAACTCGAACGAAATGTTCCAAAGTGGTTATCAAATATGCCCCAAAATATAAGATACATAAGTGACAGCTAAAGCATATTAGCTCATTACTGCTTGTAGGCAGCATTTCAAATTTCAATAGGCGATTCTTCATACAAACAAAATGTTGAAAACAACATAAAAAAAAGGTATTAAACTCACTCTATTGCCGCTTGCTGTTTTTGGATTCCAGTATAGAATCAAATGATAGCAGCAACTTTGGATGCTAACTGATCAGATGTATGCAAATGCAACTGTGTTTCTCTATCAAATCCATCATATATATATATATATATATATATATATATTCTGATCTTAAAGGATTATTGCCCTCATAATCCATATCCCCACTATTAGGTTAGGAGTTTCTATGTCATCTCCACTCCACGCCACACCCCAAAGATGTCACCATCCCTAGGCCTGCAGCATGACACATAACAATCAAATTTAACTTCACTCAAAATTAAAGCAAGATTACACTCAGTTACATTCGAAGGTAAAGTAATAATTAGTTCTTTTACAAAAATACTCATGCATACCATGGTGTTATTATGTAGAACAATTTAAATCCTTCCTAATTGAGAAAGATTCTTTCTTATTAATGTTAATAACATCAACCCAACAATTGCAAATAGCCAGAACTTCAATTCAATCCCATAACATAACAAATACATAGGAACAGATCATACTTTACTCACATAGGACACCAATTCATTACTCTTTCCACTACATTGTTACTATCAAAATTTGAGTTTTTTCATCAAATTACTGATTTTTCTGCTTCATATCTTGCAGTATCTTAATCACTTTCCAAAATACATAATATTAGCCTGAACTTTACATGTCAAAATATTATAATTCTCATGTGCCCTCCCAAAACTAAACACTCTCCTTAAAACCTAAAACATGTTAAATTGAAACCCAAATATGTACCATTACCACCAACACAATACAGTGATGACAACTCTCCGAAGGGGCCAAGAAAGCAGGGGGCCAAAAGCCGCAGAAGAAAACAAGAGCCTATTAAGCAACTGTTGTTGATGTTGCCTCCTGATTATACTAGTAAGATAAAACCCATTGCAACATCCCCACATTTACAAAGGTCATGGATATCATGATTTTCTGTATTTAAAGAGAAGACTAATGATACATAGGGCTGAGATAGAAAAAGAGTTCCCTAAAAATGAAGTTAGTGTGGTGTTCTGCATCTCAATTTCAAGTCTGCAACTAATTGAGCAAGCAGATTTTTATTTATCTGCGGAATCCAGAAAGGAAAGCTTTCATGAAACACTTGAGAACTAATTCCAACTCTATTTACGTATGGAATTTACAAAAGTAAGCAGGTAGTATAATGCCCAACCCAACTACTAACATTACAATGAATAAGATTCCTATGTGCAGTCAACAGCAATACTTTTTCTGAAAGAAGCTTCGGCAATATTTCCATATGTTCATAATGATTTAGACAAGAAAAGCTTACCATCAAAGACTCTGGCACCACATTATAAAGAATATGCAAGATATCAAAAAGGAACAATACGATTTACATGGAGAGCAGCCTACAAAAATATTGCAGCTCTTAGTTGAAAACCTTATCAGGTCCAAATCCATGAGAGAAGCACAAGCACCCATATTTGTGACTTCTTCCCTCTCATTCATTTCTGCTCTCACTAGATTAGGGTCTCGGCCACTTAAGCCCCATACTTCATTTCTGATCCACGACTAGATTCCCCAATTCTTTCTATGATATCATTCCCAAGAAGGGATAAATGAGATGTGGAATTCACGTCTCTTCCTCCTAAACTAACTCCAGCCAATTCAGAATCAAGTAACTGAAGGTGTCTCTTGACCCACAGTGGATCATTGTGGAATAGCCACAGAGCTTCACCTGTGCTCATGTGTTTGAAATCTGGGTGTTTAGGATTTTTCTAGCTCCTACGGAGATCCCTCCACTCATAAGGGTTGGCAAAGAACACTTGCCACAATCAATGACGGTTTCTGTCTCTCTCTAAATAATCTTCACGAGAAAGTCCAAAAAAATGTAAATTTAGAACCAAAATGATGGCATCTCAAAGAGCATATCGAAAAGTTAGAATTACGTATGCAAATTACCAAACAGCAAATGTAGTCTCTTAAATGCACATAATTAATTGAGAAATGAGAAAATTCAAGTCAAATGCAAGTAACACACAGCAGATGACTAACAGGTCAGAGTTCTTCTGCCAAAGCAAATTAACATCTGAGGTCATAACTCAAAACTCTAGGAGAAGATCAGACCAAATATATCTAATCTCTATCAACTACAGAAAAATCAGTCCGCTCAATCTCCCAAATTTGAACTTATCGACATCAAATCTGAAAACCAAAATGGATTATGGGATGTGGACAACTTGAGAGATACTAGAATTTGTACCTTGTAAATCCAGTTTCTAAGATTCGTGGTACACTGGCTTTTCAGCGCTCTCTGCAACATAATTTATTTCCCTAACAATAACCTACATAGGAAAGATTAAATTAGAAAAAATAAAAAAACAAATAAGCATAGCAAAAGAACATAAGCATATAAACAAAGACATAGTACAATAATGTGTGTGTACATGTGCAAAAATGTACAAGAAGCTCAGATATTTTCTTGTTGAATAGTAAAATTTAGTAGAACAGTGAACTCAAGAGAATGAATCCATGTCCATATGAGGGCCAAATGACTGTTCATCCTGAGAATGGTTCAAGTGATAATACCCAAAATTATCTCAGAAGGAAAACAAAGTCAGAAAGACATCATAATCCATATGACTTCTGGCATATACAGAAGTTCACTTGTTAATATTCTTAATCAATAGAAATAAAGCAAAAACAAAAAACCAAGAAATGTCTAAAGAAACACATGGAAAAGGAAAATCAACATTGAACAAAAAATAAGACACCTTTACTTTTCTATCATCTGAAGCAGAGGGTTAAGTGACAAGTTTGAAGAGTTGGTCAACATTCCTCAAAAACTAATCAATCCAAACAAATGCCAATATTGCAGCCAAAAAAGGATAAGCATAAGATATCCCCTGTCAAATTATCATGGCTGTGATGAAAACATAAAATGAAAGTATCATGCCTGTGATTAAAAATAATGGTCGAATAAAAACCACCATTTTGGATGATGCTTGTCCATACATCAAACTCATAGTATCAATTAACTAATTACATCCTGTGATGAACCCTAAAATCTACATTCCAAAACTATATATCATATTTCACTGTTTTACAATCATAATCATGACGCATCCTCTTTATCACAGAGAATACAATCCGGAAAGATTCCAAACCATCAACAATAATCAAGACTATAAATGCTACAGAAAACACCTAGATATCATTGTTGGGATTGAAAATATAATCAATTTAATATTTCTACCTCATAAAACATCCTGGGATCACTATTTTTGTCAGCCTTCATGTATGATCCTAAATCTCCCCTTACATAAACAAAATCATTTGGTTTCAGATGACTTACTGACACCTCCGCCGTCTCATCCCACATCTTCAACAACACCCTGTTGAGCATGAATTTATTACATTAAAACAACTACTAATTCCACACTTATAAACAAAAAAAAAAAAAAAACAGAAACCATTGACACAATTAAACTCCTCTCCAAAACAACCAAAAACAAAAACCCAATTCATAAATGAATAAATGTATACAAGCTGATAAACACTCACAAAAAGGAGTGGTTAGATTGAGGAAAGGCTTTAACTTTGAGAAATGTGTGAACCCCAAATCTGGAACCATTATTATTTACTCTTCTTAATTCACCGGCAACTGTTCCGATCAAACTAACAGAATTGACCAGTTGAGCTTCATAGTTAATGGTAGATGGGCGATGGAACTTGAGGGCATGCTTATAAACTGAACTTTCAGTTCCAGTTTCATCATCATCAAAAAAGTAACTCCATTTTTTTTACGGTTTGAAGTTGGAGAAGTTACAAGAGTTGCAAAAGAACTTTATTAAAAGGGCTGCTCTGAAGTTTCCAAGACTTCTTTATTAGAGCAATTAAAAGGGAGGAAATGGGCATAACAAAATTGATCAAACTGTGAATATTTTTTCTTTTAGGCAAAAAATTTTGGATTAGTTTGGGCTCGATCATGAACCCAGATGCAATGATCAATGTATTTGCTTATGATATGATGCATATAATCCAAAATCAACAGAAAATTTTGAATATTTGTATTTGCTTATGGTGTACGTAAAATTTGAGGAAAGGGCGGCTGGCAATGGTGGCAAAGGCCTCAGGATGTTTGTGTGCAGTGTAAGAATTAATGGTGAAAGAATTTAAATTCCATATCCAACATTCATATCAATGTTGACTGGAATTGAGAAAAATTAATTTTACTTCTAAAATTTAAATTTCTTTTCTCTTCTTAATTAATTCAATATTCTAACTGTTAAAATGTTGATTTCAGTGGTACCTTAACGGCAACTAGTATTTGAATTGTATATTTTTTATATCTTTTTTTTTTGTTTTAATTTGATCACTTATCTATTAAAAAGTGGTATAAGTTAATAAATGATTTTTTTTTCTTTAAAATTGTTTAAAAATAAAAAAGTCATATCTAGCTGCCGTTATCCGGACAATGTTGTTTAGTGTTAAACTTTAATTTGTATTAGCCAATTTTGTTAATGTGTTATTTAGTAATGTTAAATTTACTTTTTGTGGTAATAAAAAAATAAAATATAAATATATTTCACAATAATTATTGAAAATATTTTTACAAGTGAGCTAATATAAAAGTAAAAATATTATTTTACAAACATAAAAATATATTACAAAATAAAAAATTGTTAAAAGTAAATATTATTTTACATTAATAAAAATATATTATAAAAATAAAAAGGTATTAAAAAACTTATGAAGAAAATATATATATATATATATATATATATTTGAATCCAACAATTATTGCAAGAAATTTTACTGCCAAAACAAAGTTTCAAAATTAACTCCTTAACTCAACAACTTATTGGAAACAGAGCAAAGATTTTTTTTAGGGAATTTTTTTAATAAGAGTGGTGGAACTTATCAAATTAATAAAGATGGTGTAACTTTTCATAAAATATTAATAAGGCTAGTGGAAAGCTTCCAACTAAACAGTTATGTATTTCTTAAATAAATTTTTTTCTATCAAAATTTCAAAGTATTTAATTTTAAAACTTATATATTTATAAAAAAAATCAAATGCATATTGCTTAATTAATATTAACCTAAAAATTAATGTTATTAAGTTTTAATTACTTAGTTATATAGTAGTAATAAATTTAATTTTTGTTAGCGTTGTAATGTATATAAGAATTTATGTAAAAAAAGATATTATATATATATTAAATTGAGAAACTAAAAGAGAAGTTATGTAATGAAACAATAAAAACTAATAAATTTACAACACATTTTTTGGGTACTTAATTATGAAATTTAATATTTGTGATTGTCAAATCAGATATTTGACATTTAAATTTACTGATTTTTTGAAAATTTGATATTAGACATAAGTATTGTAGTATCATTTAATTTCAAAATGTTAATGTAGTACTAGATATTTAATTAAGTTTAAAAACTCAAATATTTTATTGAGAAGTTTAGTCTCAAATTTCAAAAGTTAAAAAATTTTAAATGTTGCATATTTAATTATGAAATTATAAATACTTATTTTGGTACTCTAGTTACCAAAAAATTGTGTATATAATAAAATATTACAATTTACGTTTCATTGCATAAATGCTCTTTTAGTTTTTTTAATTTTTTTTAAAGTAATACTTCTTTTCATTCATTACAACGTTAGATTATAATAGAAAAAAACAGTTAAAATTTCAAACTATTTTTTGTCACCATATAATTAAGAAATTATCAAAAATTGAAAATATTGAATTTTGTGAGGTTAATACAAAATATATGATAAATATTTAATTTTTGATAAATATATAAGAAATAGCTTTAAACTTAATTAACTATTCAATCTTGGTGTTAAATAATTATTTCTTCTTGATATATTTCTATGATTGTTTGGTGTAAAACATATCTATGTAATTATTAATAATTTAATAAAAGTTACACCCTCTTCGTTAATTTAATAAGTTTCACTGCCCTTATTAAAAATTTTTCTTTTTTTTTTACAAGTGAAATCTAATTTTTTATGTAATTTTTAAAATTACAATTATAAGTAAAATTTTTTAAATTTAGCATTTAGAATTATAATAAGGGAAAATTTGGAAAAAGGGTGCGTAATTTTATATTCATTAAACTTTATTGCCGAAAAAATTCAAATACAATTTTAATTCTAATACAATTCTACTACTGAATAACCAAACGAAACAATATAATACTCTTAACCTTCGTTTTCCCGCAGAAAGGCATTATACCGTTGATAGCCCAGTAGGCTCAGTTGCTCTGTAGGCTCGTTTTTTTTTTCCTCAGCGTCATCTGGGCATCCTCTGTGTTCCTTCTGAGGGTTTCATCATTGGTAATCATTTCTTTTTAATTTTATTGAGTATTTGATGAATTTAAAACAAGGGTTGTGGCCTTGTGGAGAAATATGATTCTAATTTATGCTTTTGATGATAAAGTTTTGTTCTTTGAAGAGGGATTGATAAGGAAGAAGATAATGTAGGGATATTCATGGATGTGTTGGTTAGCTGCAGATTTGGTAACAGTATAAAATGAAGAAAATAATAGGAAAGAATTTTAATCAATTTCATGTAATGTTTGGTGGAAATAGTACATATTTGGGTTTTAATTTTAATTTTTGTTTTGGGTTTTAAGGAATGTTTGTTTAGTTTAATGGTAATACAATTGACATATAAAGTTAAGCATAATCTCGTGTTTTTTGGAAAATGATTAAGATAATACAAAACATGAGGTAGAGAAATCAGTAATTTGATGAGAAAAATCGAATTTTTATATGTAGTGAAGGAAGCACTGGAGTAGTATGAGTAAAGTATGCTTTGTTTCTAGTATTTATTCTGTTATGGGATTGGATTGAGGTTCTGGCTATTTTCTATTGTTGGGTTGATGTTATTAGGATTAATAAAAAGGAATCTTTCACAAGTACGAAGGATTTAAATTGTTCTATCTGTTGAAAATCATGTATGCATGAGTATTTTTGCACTGAGCCTTTGACCATACCTTGCCCAAGTTTTTCTATGCTCACATTACTAAAACTTTTGTACTAATAAGGATTGGGATTGCATGCAAGGTCTGGTTGTTAGGATTGAGAAATTGTTGATTTTTCAAAATTAGTTAGAAACCATGCATGATGATTGTTACAACTTGAGAAAAATGGTGAATTTGCATAATTTCCTTTTCCTGTTTTAATTTGCATAATTTCCCAATTTTTATCAATTCTCACCCCTAGAAATTGCAGCAGAAAGAAATGCTGAGCCTAAGTTCTTCCACAGCAACAGCAGTAACAGTGGTAGTGGGCTCCTACAACAAACTCAATTCAACATCGACGGCATTATCATCATTTACGTCATTTAATTCTCAAAGAATCAAAACATCTTCTTCTTGTTGGATCCTGAGGCAACAGCATACTCCAACAGTTATGGCTTCTAAAACCTACCTTGATTCTCAATTCTCTTCCACAAGGTGCCCACTTGTTTTCATTCCCATAAAATATTCATCGTTTCTTTCTGTTATTTTGTTTTTGGCATGCCTGGAGTTTCTTGAACTCATTGATTTTGGTTGAGGTTTTAATGTGGGTAACGCATTATTGAGGTTAAATGTTTGAATATGATTTGGTTCTGAAAGTGCAGATGAATGATTTGTTATGATTAATTTCTATATAATTGTGCCTTTTGGAATCGTAGTATTTGAATGTCATAAGGTTCTTTTGAAGGAAAGATGGAATTTTTGGTCTTATGTGCAAGCTATTGAGGAGTAGAAACTTAGTTTTCTTGAAGTGGGTACAAAAATATAGTCATTGGGTTTAAGGTCTGTCATATTAGACGACTTTTCTTGCTTATTATATAGAGGGGGGCAACTAATTGCGATATATTTGTTTTTTCGGTAGGGATGGTGATAGACCAGTCCATGGATTGTCAGAAATGGTTGTTGGCGTTTTGGGAGGAGGGCAATTGGGTCGTATGCTCTGTCAAGCAGCATCCCAAATGGCTATCAAGGTCATTGTTTTGGATCCAATGGAGAATTGCCCAGCAAGTTCGCTATCTCATTTCCATATGGTTGGAAGCTACGATGATAGTGCCACAGTTCAAGAATTTGCTAAAAAGTAAGTTTTGGAGAGCACTGATGTTTTATTTCTTGACAAAAGCTTATGTTCTGTGTTTCTCGTGCTTTGCTTGTGCAGTTGGTTTTTAGGAATATTATTATATTATTGAAGCAACTCTTTTACATAGTTAGGTGTGGAGTGTTAACGGTAGAAATTGAGCATGTTGATGCTGCTACTCTAGAGAAGCTTGAACAACAAGGTGTAGATTGCCAGCCCAAAGCCTCAACTATTAAAATTATTCAGGTCTGTCCTTTGCTTACAAACTTAACATGTCATTTCATTTTTGCTGTTTACCAAATGGTTTGACGAAGACGGGGGATGATTTTTTTTAATATAAGACATTTACCATCCTTGACAGTTGTATGGTTTTTAGCTTATCAGTTTAGCAAACTTCCTTGCTCTTGACACTCGAAAAAATTTGTCAAGGGCTGCCATTTACCTGTAGGGATCTGAATTTCAACTTTTTGCTTGTAGGTAATCAGTATTATGTTAGATAGAGGTGCCAATTTTCATTAATAAAATCTTTAGATCTTAAGATGCCTGTCTTATTATCAGAGATTCTGGCGTTTCAAAGAAAACTAACCTTCTCAATGGCAGCCCAACTTAGGTTGGTACAGGAAGGAAAAGGTGTTGTTTATGAATTAGGGAAAACAAATCTGCAGACAGTAGGCATAGAATAGTCCTGAAAACAACTTCTTTATATGTGACAGTCCATATAATTTAGCCTATATACTTAAGTCTCTGTCTTTCCTCCTTTTCATCATCACATTGCACGTTTTCCTTTCTTTGAAAGTATAAAGCTATTCTGCTGAAAAAAAATCTTCATTGGCAACAACTTTAGCTATAGAAGGAGCCTTTCTCGAAAGAAAATGTGAAAAAGATAATTCAGAGGATTTTACCAAAAAAAAAATGTTATATTTCTCCTGAATTATTTGGATTGAGTAATTCATGTTGTTGAAGGCGATCATCTGACGAGACAAATGCATTAGTTGGTACATTTTTAGTGGTCTTATGTGAAAGTATGCGTCTCTTCTTTAAACGACCAAATAAAAGTACAATAATTATTCAATGCAGTTTATCCAGCGACTCTATCAGTCATTCTCTTGTTAGCTGGTTGACTTTCGTGGAAAAATATATGACCTTATTCACTATTTGATTCTAATAAATCACCTATAACCCCGATTTTTCAGGATAAGTATCTTCAAAAAGTCCATTTTTCTCGGAATGCCATTCCACTCCCCAAGTTTATGCAGGTAAGAGCAAAAATAGTATTTCTGAAAGGATAAAATTATCAGCTCTCTCTTCCTTTTTGTTATTTTTGTTTTTTCATTTCAAACAAAATTTTCTTTGTGAAATGCTTGAACAATGTAATATGGTAATTGGTAAAACAGATAGATGACCTTGACAGTGCCAAGAGTGCTGGAGACCTTTTTGGCTATCCGCTTATGATAAAGAGCAAAAGACTGGCTTATGATGGGCGTGGAAATGCTGTTGCTAAAAATGAACACGAACTATCTTCGGCAATAAATGGTAATCGGGGCCTTCTTGTGGTTAAGTTTGAGTGAGGTCTTTTTATTCTAATTTTATGGCTTTTTGATTGACCTGTGGTATGTAGTTTATTTATTAGTCTTTTCCTGCATGTCATTCAATTTGCTTACTTTTTTTCCTGAAATATGATCCATGTAACTGACCTCACATGGTAGGATAAAGGCTTAGTTGTTGTTGTAGCATTAATAATATGCTTGGTATTCTTTGTAGTTCTTTCATCTTGATACAGAGATTCTATTTTGGACAATATTTTTTTCATCTTTGCTTATGTTCATGTGCATTCGAACGAGGATGGCACAACTAAGATAAACTACCAGAACATATTGCTATGCCTTCTTTACTATTTTTTATTCTTTGCAAAAAAAAAACGAAAATTTACCATAGGTTCAATGATAAGGTTCCCGTTGATTTGATCCACCTTTGGGCGGATTGACAACCTTATGTTAACCACAGGACAGGTCTAGCTTGGAAAATCCCACCAACAACAAAAAAGAATAAACACAAAGAAAGAATCAAGAAACAAAGAAAAGGGTTAGAACAAAGAACAAAGAAAGAATAAACGAAAACAAAGAAGATATTGAGCGCGATTCAATGGACACTTGTCCAAAGCCCCAACGCTATTACAAAACCAACTTGATTCAGGCGGCACCTAAATCAAACCAGATTTGGCTGTTCTCAAACTTAGAACAAAAGCAAGACTATTGGCTTAATCTCACTTTGGGTTTAGAAGAACAAAAGCTCAAACTTAGCTTAAGGTCTCTAAGGGTTTTGGGATCAAATTTTGCCTTGCAAAATAATGAGCTTCAATATCAATAATCATCATCTGAAATTCGTGGGTTTATAAGCCTTTAAATAGGCACAAAGACTTGTTAACAAAGAAAACCCTACTTTCCTAAAATTAGTTTCCTAATTGGAATAAACTTCCTTAAAATGTAATTAACACATGCTTTAATCATGCAAGATCTTTAGCCATGTGAAAACACCATATAGAACATATCAATGTTCATGCAAGAACATTAGATCACGTTCCTTATTGAAAAGATCAAACAAAAAACGAATTAAAAACAAAACCAAAATAAAACTGAAACAGCTACCCACATCGCGACGTGCGGAAACCCTCGACGTGAAACTCAATTCCCAGAGACACACGTCGCGACGTGGAGGTCGGTGGACGTCGCGACGTCAGTGCACGTCGCGACGTGGAGTTCTGAGCTTCCAACACTTGTCCAATCTTGCTCTCCATCGAAGTGTCTTCATATAATGTCAAAACCACGAAGTTCCAAGGCCTAAAATCAGTCGTATCTCCATCAAAGCCTTGTTCCAACAACTTAGACGCATCGTCCAACACTTCCATGATCAAACCATTAAGAGCCATCTTGAACTGTTTGGTTTTAGCTCGAGTCATTGGTCCACCAATTCCACGTAACGGGTCAACGGAATGCTGTCCACCATTAAGTGCGTCTGGATTCCTATCATTCAATCTAGGCACCAGCATCTACATTTAGATGTTTAATTCAGTGTACATTGTTTTTGTCTTGCAGTTTTTATTTTATCTATAAGTTGTGTTAATTCATTATTGTTAGATATTGAGCTAAACTTTGAAACTGGAAAGAATTAGAAATTTTAATTAGCATTTGTAGAACGTGAATCCCAAGTAACCGGTGTTATTCATTAAATTCCAAAGGAACTACTTTTGTTAGGATTGGGGAATTGCTTGACTACATGACTATTTGGCTACATGAAAAACCAAAAGCTCCGCCTTCCTTAAGGCCCCTCGTGAAATGGAATAGAAATAAAGCGTTAACATGTTGGCCTTTCAATTTCGCGTTAACTTGATGTAGATTTTGATTTTTTGACTCTGATTCATACATATATATATATTATATAATTTTTGCAAAATTTGAAACTTTATTAACTCTTATCTATATAATTTTTCCAGCTCTTGGAGGATACAATCATGGTTTATATGTTGAGAAATGGACTCCCTTTATAAAGGTAAGCATTTCTTTCATAATTTCAAGGTTTCCTAACAAGTAAGTGTATTGGTCAAATACTTTATTGTAGAAAAGAATTAAATGTTCATCTAATTCAGGAGCTATCTGTCATTGTCGCAAGAGGAAGAGATAATTCTGTTCTATGTTACCCTGTGGTTGAAACTGTTCACAAGTGAGATACATACTTCATTGTTGCCATGATTTTCTCTCATTGTCAGTTTGGGGCAGTGTGCGATATTTTGTTCTTCTTTTGAGATTACCGTTAACTTTACAGGGAAAACATTTGTCACGTTGTCAAGTCACCTGCTAACGTGTCGTGGAAGATTATGAAACTTGCAACTGATGTTGCATGCAGGGCTGTTAGCTCATTAGAAGGTGCTGGTGTATTTGCAGTTGAGTTGTTTTTGACAGCAGATGGTCAGGTTGTATGATGATTTTCTATTGTATGCTTGATACTTCCTTAGAAACTATTTATCTCGATACATGCAGTTATCTACAAATATACTGATATATTTGTACCTTCTAAACACATATTCAATTTCTCAGATCCTATTAAATGAAGTGGCTCCTAGACCTCATAACAGTGGTCATCACACTATTGAGTCTTGCTTTACTTCGCAATACGAGCAGCATTTGCGGGCTGTTATTGGTCTTCCACTGGGTGATCCATCAATGAAAATACCTGCTGCTATCATGTATAATATACTAGGTGAAGATGAGGTGAACAACTTTCCTTTCTCAGTTTTACCTTTTCAAAACTAGGGTATTTTTCTGAATCATTCACCAGCATGAAGTATTTGTGGCTAATGGTTCATATATGCACATGTTATTAAAATTAGATGAGTCCAAAACTGAATTCTCGGTTTTCATAGACAAAGAATTGTTACTGATAAGCTTTCCAACAACCCCCTCCCCCTCCCCCTCCTTCTATATTTGGGGGCTTAAGATTAGGAAGTTTGAAAAGTAAACATTTGGAGTCTTTCTTTTAGTGTTCGCTTTACTCTGTTGTTATTACGGGTCGCTTTGAGTCTGAGGTTTTCCTGATGATAGTTAGCTACATGAGATGCATATGCTAAAATACGAATGATTATGCTTAAGTTTCGGACTATATGGGAGCATGTTCTCTAATTGAAGATTGATTGGTTATCTAAAAGACAATTTGTCATGTGAGACCAATTATTTTACATTCTGATGGATGCAAGCTGCTGCAGTAAAACAACATAATGCCAAGAGCTCGTTATGGCATACTGAATTTGTAACTTTTTGGCTGACAGAATTATCTGTGAGATCAAGTTACGAAGTGATTTCCTATTTAAATGTGTAATAGTGGTGTTGAATTTGGTTGGACAGGAATTATATTAAGTGACTTCTAAGAATCATTGGCTAATTATTGGCATTCATGAGTTCCAATGGGACTATTGTTATTGAAGATGAAGGTTGAAGTAGTCAGTTTCAGTGAAAATATACAAATATTAAATTGTATATCAAGTTAAGGAAAATACTAGTTGGCCAGGGGCTATCATGCTTTTCTTTTTATCTTGTTTCAAGAATTAACTGTGTGTTTTCCATGAAATGTGATACTTCAAATGGACAAAATTGTTATTTTTGGACTGTAAAACATCTCTCTCGCTCTCTCTCTCTCTCTCTCTGATGCATCATTTGATTTCACAGATTGACTTATTATCTGTTACTGAAGATATACACATGAATGTTCGCATTAAGCTTTTCACTTGTGCAAACAGGGTGAACCAGGTTTCCTTCTGGCTCATCAATTGGTTGGTAAGGCATTAGCTATTTCAGGGGCTTCTATTCATTGGTATGACAAACCAGGTTGGTTTGCTTAAAGCCCTTTTTAAGATGCATTTTAGGTGTGTTTGATGGAACATTTTATGAAAGTACCTTTAGATTTGAATTATTTTTTGTAGAAATGCGAAAGCAACGAAAGATGGGTCACATAACGTTCGTGGGTCCTTCTATGGGTGTTGTGGAAGCACGGTTAAAGTCTTTGTTGAGAGAAGAAACTATGGGTAGTGAGACTACAGGTTAGTTGTGTACCTGTTTCTGTTTAAGGGATCAAAGTTTGTAGCCATGCTGTAACGTACTGTTGCAACTAGAATACATAGAAATATTTACCTAGTGGAAGAACGAGTATAAACTAAAATCTGTCAACCAATTTCTTTAACATTTTGTTTCATATATTCACGGTTTTATTTTGGATAGCCTAGTTTGTCGCTTATCTTTTCTTGGAAGTAGAATTGCTGCTAATATTTATTTCAAATCACTTTACAGTGTGCTTTAGATCTTCACAGTTCTCTGCTCTCTTCTTCTTTTTAATGTTGCTGTGTCCAGATGTCCTCCAAAATATCTTTTACATGTTGGTCAGATTAGATAGAGTTGTATTGACATGGTTTTTATGATGGTCTTATTTTTGCAAATAAGGCACATATTTAAAGCCAGTCACTAAGATTGTTAAGTGCTAGATTCAATCCACCTTACACCCACTCTCTCACCTCTGCTGTCAAGAAGAAAAGAAAGAGCCGTTGCTAATACTTTTAGATTGCTAGGATGGCTGGCTGTGCTCTACACACACTGCACCTTAGAATCTCACCGGCTGAAACCATGTCCTCTTAACTTGTCTGTAATCAATGGAGGTTGTATGCCACTTTGAGGGGGTGATTTAGCATCTATTTATCTGCAGTAATTTTTGTTGCACGACAAAAGGTTTTTCTATGAAGTGAAGGCTTCCATGATTGAGCTTATTTGATTTTCTTGAGGTGGTAAGGAACTTGATATTTCCATATGTTATGTTTAGTAATTAACATGTTTGATATTTTAGGCAGTCTCTTTTTGTTCTTTTGGGACTATAAAATGGTTCATGTATTCACACTTGTTTTTCAAAATGTAAAGTAATATGTTAAAGGCATGAGCAGTACTTCAGCTTCGTTTATAATGTTAACATTTTTGTGAACCTATAGTTACTATACTGAAATTTTCCTGCTTTAATACTCCTGCAGTAACTCCACGAGTAGGTATTATCATGGGTTCTGATTCAGATCTTCCTGTTATGAAAGATGCTGCAAAGGTTTTAGGAGAGTTTGATGTAGCTACAGAGGTTGGGTTTACTGATATTTGTATCCACTTTTGAGTTGTGTGGCTGAATATTAGTTTGTCAAGTTGAATAGACTTTTATGATTGATGGGCAAGTTCATGAATAGGCTTCATTTGTTATTGTAGATAGCATATTGTCGGTTCTTTGTACCTAGAAGTGATGTTTTTTATCCTGTAGGTGAGGATAGTCTCAGCTCATCGTACCCCTCAAATGATGTTTGATTATGCATTATCTGCCCGGGAACGAGGTGTGCAGGTGATCATTGCCGGAGCTGGTGGAGCAGCCCACTTGCCAGGTGGATGTCATAAAATTTTTTCTTGACTCACACTGCAGCATATTGCATTCCAATTATTAAGTTTTTTAACTACTGAAGGTATGGTAGCTGCATTGACACCTTTACCAGTTATTGGTGTCCCTGTACGTGCTTCGACACTGGATGGATTGGACTCTCTTTTGTCCATTGTTCAGGTAATTTTAGGAGAAGTTCAGCAATCATTTCTCCGACAAATGAAGTTTGATATTTATATGGGTTGTTGAAGCTTGTACATTGTGACCGTGGGAAGACTGGCCCCAGTTTCTGTACCACGGATTTCTCCAAAAGAATTGTTTTCCCTTTTCCAAGAATTCCATTTAAAAGATCAAATTATAATATGTTGCTTGTTCTCCAGAGCTATGGGTGTAGGAGGAAAGTAGGATGAGGCACATGAGTTTAGGGAAGTGAATCTGTAGAGTTCTCTCTCTCTCTCTCTGTCTTTTTAGTCTTCTTTCGTGGTTGTGGGTACAAAGTCATCTAGAATTTTAGAAGAAAATGTTCTCTATTCTTTATATTTTGCTGAAACTTAATTTGTTCTATCCCGTTTATGTGAAATTAGTATGTTGAATATGAGATTGAGTGCTTTCTGTGACTTCACTAGGCTATGGTGTCTAGGTCCTTCAAGTCTTTTGAAACTTGTAGGTAGCTTAGGGATGTTTTTGTATTTAATGTACCGTCTTCAGTGGATGTGGGTTCTCTCATCCTTTTATTTAAAGTACCGTCTTCAGTGGATGTGAGTTTTAATGTGTGTTTATGAATTCCATGCTATAAACTATAATGTTCTACTTGTCTAATGCTTCTCAAACTCGTAGAGTTAATAGATATATTGATCAACAGACGTTGAAATCATGACTTTCTTTGTCTCGTATAGATGCCAAGGGGAGTACCAGTTGCAACTGTCGCTATAAACAATGCCACAAATGCAGGTCTTCTAGCAGTAAGAATGTTAGGGATTGGTGATTTAGACCTGCAAACAAGGTTGGCCTTTTCTTTTCCTTACAACCCCGTCACCAGAAAGAAGAAAAAAAAGAAAAAAAAAAGTGGTCGATGATATTCTTTAGTAAACGCCTAAACGGTGTCTGGCTGTAAAGTTGTTTAACAAGCGTGTTCTTATACTTCAATTTGTAGAATGGCCCAATACCTAGAAGACAGACGAGACGAGGTTTTGTTAAAGGGAGAAAAGCTGGAGAAAGGCGGCTGGGAGGATTATTTGAAGTCTTAAATATTAGTAGCAGTTACTTTGAATCGATTTTCCAGGTAGCAGGAGAGGGAAATCATCTCACTACGAACATCAACACCTGTCGATACCTACAAGGTGCAATGGGACTTCTATTGTTGCATGAATGCAGTCGAGGAAGCAAACATCCATTTATAGAGTCATGTCTCTCTACAAGGAGAGGAGTGGAAGGCGCGAAAACAAGCAGTTTCATCAATGGTGTTGGAAGGATGTGTCGGGACATCGAATACCATTCTTAATGGAAATGTATAAGAAAGATACAAATATGGGTTCTTCTTCCATTGACATTATTTTTTTTCCCTCCATTGAGAGTTATTAGTGACTATGGATACTTTAGCCCACTTGGAGTTTAGATTAGCAATCTATTTGCCATTTAACTAAAACGATCTTCTTTTTTTTTTTTGTTTTGTTTTTTAAAATCATGTTTGTAAGGTATTCTGTTGAATTGGCCTAAAAAAACAAACCAAATACTCTTTGCTAGCGGATGGATGATTGAGAACCAATGCAGCTTAAATATGTTTTCGTGGATTATTTCGTTTCTTAAAATGTAGCACTAATAAAGTTGCAAGTGCAGCCTTTTCTTTTTTTTTTTATCGAATGTAAAAAATTATATTGATGAAAGAATGTTTAATATACATAGTACACCGGGCATATTCGGGTCAATCACAACAATATCCAAAAGAACTAGTCTAATATCCCAAAAAGAACTAGTCTAGGGTAGAGACATTAGGTACAAAGATGCACCCTAGTGTCTCTACCTAGTGCAAGTGCAGCCTTTTCGGTTTTGTCTGATGTTGTCGACGTTACAACAACAAAATTGTTACAACAACTAAAATTTTATTTCAATAAATGAGGTTAACTATATAGATTTCACGTTTAATTTAAACTCATTTATTTATTTATATTTAAATTATAAGATTTTTAATGTGACTCATATTAATTTGATAAACTTTTTAGATCAATTGCAAACCTGTCGCAATTTTCCTTTTTTGTTGGATTTAGAACCGATTATCTATAACAATAGACATATTGCTTATAACTAGCTAGAAAATGCTTATAACTAGTTGGAGTTTCTAACGTTATTGACATTGCAAAATGGAAAGCAATAGGTCTTATTATATAACTAAACTAAAGACTTGGGGTTGCCCAATGGACACTTGAAAAACTATAAGGTTCTTTGGAATTGGAGAACTAGGATTCGAATCCCCCACCACTAATTTTCCTTTTCATTATTTGAAAGTCTTATGTCTAATGTTTTAATGCCTTCCCATGTGGCCACCTAAAGAACCATAAGGTTCTTTGGGTTGGATGATCATGGTTTGAATTCCCCACAATTTGAGCAAATTTGTAATGTTTTGAACACATTGTAATGAGAATTACTTTCTAAAAACAACTAACCACTTGAATCGACGAAATGCATTCTTACAAGTTTAAAGATTCTGCTTAATGCTTTTTGCTATAATTTTGTCAAAAACTTGTTCAACAATATCAACATTACTAAGCTATGACCAAAGTCTATTAATTAGGAAAGGAACAGGTCTTATTGGGGCATTCTTGCACGATCAAAATCTTGTTCAACAATATCAACATTACTAGGCCATGACCAAAGTTTATTAATTAGGAAAGGAATAGGTCTCATTGGGGCATTCTCATGTGCGATTGTCACATATATGCAATTTGAGTATTAAATTCAAAATTTGCGTATAAAAAAAAATATCGTATCAATTTTCATTTTAGCGTATAAAGTATTAAAAATTTAGTGTATAAACTATCAAAAATTGGCATATCAATTTTCAATTTAATGTATACAGTATCAAAGATTAATGTATGAAGTATAAAAAAAAATTAGCGTATAAAGTATAAAAAATTAGCGTATCAAGTATCACGTATCAAAGATTGGTGTGTCAAATAAAAAAAATTAGCATATCACATATAAAAAGTTAATATATAATGTGTAAAAAATTAGCGTATCAAGTATTAAATATCAAAGATTAGCATATCAAGTACAAAAAATTAGCACATTAGCGTATCAATTTTCACTTTAGCGTATAAAGTATCAAATATTAGTATATCAAGGATACAAATATTAGCATAGGTGTGTTAAACAAAATTTAAAAACAGCCCATACCTTATAACGTATAAACCGTAATTTTTTTTTTTTAATGGTTGGTTATGGTTTTAATATTTTAAATCCACATTGGTGCAGTGTGGTTTTATTTTGTAAAATTAAAATTACAAAAAAACAGCAACGCAAGAATATAATAATAGTAATATAATTGTATATAAAATTTTATATGATAAATATTGTTAATTTGACTTAATTGCTTGCATTAAATACTTACTTTAGCTTTATTATTATTATTTAGTAATCTTTTTATATATGAAAAAAAATATACACATGACATTTATTGAAATTTTAAATAAGGTAATATTCTTTATTTTTGTTATCACCCATATTCTTCTTATACATGCTTCTATATTATATTAACCATACATATAAATATTTTTCTTTCACATATACAAACGGTTATTAGACCAACTTTTTTATAATTAATTGAATCTTGATTTTTTAATTTTAATTATTATAATATAAAACTTTTTTGTGATATTCAAACATTAGTCTTCTTTTGATACACTTGCATAATTTTACTGCTAAATTATAAATCTGGTGAAAATATTGTCACATTAAATTTATGATAGATTAAAAAAATTGTGTAATCTAATATTCGTTTAGATAATTATTATTTTTTCTTATATTGAAATTTATTTTATTTCTCTTTTTTTTTTCATAATTCAAACTGCATAAGCTGTACCACACCGCAATGAAATAATGTACATTGTGATTCATGGTTTCTAAAATTTAATGATTAGTTATGGTTTTTATTTTTTACAAACCCCAAATTATGGTGCAGTTAAAATTTTTATGTAAAAGCGCCCAAACTGCACCATATACATCCTTACATTAGTATATCAAAAAATAATATTAGTATATCAAGTATAAAGAAATTCGCATATCAAATATAATAAATTCACATATCACATCCCACTCAAATATATATGCCACGTCGCACTAGAGATTTTTCGGGTCTCATTATATGACTAGACCACCATTCCACTTGGATTTGAAATCGACGAAATGTATTCCTACAAGTTTAAAGATTATGCTGAATGCTTTTGGCTATAATTTTGTCAAAAAATTGTTCAACAATATCAACATTACTAGGTCATGACCAAAATCTATTAATTAGGAAATGTCGATGATTTTGTTTTGTACATTTATTACAATATGATGTTTGGTTCAACGTTGAATACGGGAGGAATTGCGTGAAAAAAAACATCCACCTTAGACTGTAAAGACATAACTAATGAGGTTGAAACACGATTTTTATTTAAATGAAATAAAATAACTAATGAGGTTGCAACACGATTTTTATGTAAATGAAATATACTTGTAAGGTTCCATTTGTTGATTGTTTATCTTTTATTTATATTTAAACACCATAAGCATATGTATACATATTATATATTCTTATACACTATATATTTTCATACACCACAAATATATTTATATATATCATGCTCATACATTCTTTAGTTTATATACAAATAAATAAATTAACGCACACATAATCACACACACACTACACATAACATATGTTTATATATTATACGCATATATATATATATATATATATATATATATATATATTATAGAAATGTACATAAATTAACACACACACAAACTCTTATGTGAATCGTCACTCTCCGCTTTTGACTATACCAATTTATGAAAGTAGCAAGATAAAAAAGATAGTTTTTAATTTTTTAAATAAAAAAAAATATATGACAAATATATTATATGTTGAATTTTACATCATATGAAATTGACTATTATGTTCTTGTAAAAATATTATATTGGTTATTAAAATTCAGTTGGATTATTATATAAATATAATTAATGAATTCAACAACTTATTATTTTCAAATTTCAATCTTATCAAATCAACCCTAAGATTGTTGAATGGGTAGCAATTTATTATAAAGATTGAAAAAATATATAAGTGCAGACAAATGTTAAAGAGTGTTCAATAAATTATTAATGATTTTGTATAGAACAAATAGTTGAGGAGACCATCTTATATATAAGACATGAATTATATTTTATATACTAATTTTTTATACGTTATACGCTAATAGTTGATACTTTATATGTTAATTAATACACTAATTTTTTTATATTTATACACTATTTTTTAATACTTTATACGCTAATTTTTTATACTTTATACACTAAAGTGAAATTCATATGTAAGTCTCAAATATGAGATGGTCTCACAGGAGAATTACCAGATTTTTAAACCAATTGTTTGATACTTGTTTCTTTTTCTTTTTTCATAAGTCAATATTGTAATTGTGTTACTCATTGTATAATACAATACATGCACAATTTATGTATTGAGGGGTCATGAGAAAGTATATAACCTTTTAGTTAGACTCATTTAATAATGTCTAATTCATCTAAACTACTATATTTTAATTATTTTTAATAAGATTTCTATTGTTTTTAAAAAAAGAAAAAGAAAAAGAAAACAAAAAGTTGCTTCTAATAAAAATTTTCTATAGCAACTATATCTATATGTAGAACTAAATGATTTATTCTAAGACATCTTGAGGGTGTGGGAGACTTGAAATTTTGAAGGGCAAAATAAAACGAACGAGTACAATCCTTACCACCAATAGTGCATTATTATTTGAAGCAGAATTACTTCAGTAGTAACTACTGTTACAAAAAAAAAAAAAAACTACTGTTACAAAACTTACAACAGTAGATTTTGTAGAGTTTCTTAGAGCATACATGCATTGAGCAAAAATCACCAGAGGTGTATATGGGCCTATTGCTGTTTGTTGTGATATGCGTGGAGCTGGACTCCTGTTAGCTCCCAATAATGCTTGGCTGAGGAAGTGCTGAATTGCTCAAGGCATGTACGGGCTAAGAAATTACACATGATTCACTACATGCATATAATATGAAGTTACTAGTTTAAAGGGGAATGCCCCTTATTTATTGTATTATCTCCAGCTTGATATAACGTTGTAAAAGGAGTAGTACTCCACTTTTGTGGCTATTTCTTTTGTAAATGGAGTAGTACTCCACGTTTAATTTTTTTGATACCCTTGTAGAACAATCTCCCATTAGGCTTAGGCATGTAAATGGGGGAATGTTCTCAAGGTCCCTTTTATGTAAGAGTGATATTAGGGTAAATCCATCACTCAAAAAGCATCTAATGTATTGGGAGTGACGCCCCACTTCAAATGGAGTTTTTGCCAAAAAAAAAAATACACCAAATTCCCTTGTACTATTGCATCGTTCCACAATCATCCCTTATAGTTTTAATTGAAATATTTAACCCCCTTAATTTTCTAATTTTAGAATAATTAGTCTAAGATATTAATTGTACTTAAATAATTAAATAGAATTGAACACATGAATTTATTATAAGATAATAAAATGACAAGATTAACTTCAAAATAAAGAATTATTTAATAAAAGTAACCAATAACTAAAAATCTAAAATTCTGGCAAAAGACTAAGAATGAATCCCTTTATGCTAAGGAAGAAATCATGACAAATATTGTAGGATATATATCTTGAAAAATCTCTTTCATTGCTAGTTAGTTTCATGTCAATTTATTATATTTTATATTTTTAAAGTTTAATTGGGTGTTTAAAATATTAAACAATTCTGATAGGAATACAATTAGTGTTGTAGATATTGAATAATTCTAATAAGGTTAAAATTATATTTACATTGGCTCTATTCATTTTTTCATAAATTAATTAGTTTTCGTATGTATTAAAGAGTTTTAGTCGGATTAAAATTATCTTTTCATTGATTATATTTAACATTGTTATTGATTTTTTTTTTAATTTGAAAAGTTAATGGAGTTAATTGTTGTAATTAAAACTATAGGGGATAAAGGTAGAACAGAGTAATAGTATAGGGGAGTTTAGTGTATTTTACCCCTATTATTTTGTTAAACATGTATATTTGGAGAGAGAGAAGAAGATTTAAATAAAATAAAATACTAAAATTTAATCATTTATGGAGAAATAGAGGAAGAGAATTTTAAGAATTTATGATAGGTTATATATTATTAATATAAGCAATTGGGGTATTTAATTCTATATATTCGAATTACCAGGAATCTAATTCTACTTTTCTGGTAAATCAGTAAAAAAAATATCACTTCTGACAAAAAAAATTATACTTTTCTGATAATTCAGTAAAAAAAAAAAATACAAACAGCTATAGTGAATGAATTCAAATGTGAATAATTATTTAAAATTTAAAACAACAAAATCCTTGGATTTGAAAACAACAAACAATTACATATAACAATTAGGGAACACGCAATTGTTTCAATTTGAAAACCATAAAAAAAAATATACATGTAAGAAACAAAATCATGTATAAACTTACATGTATTGGATCTCCCAAGGTTTTTGTTTAGTTATCCGAACTTTTCTATGTTTCTTAAAGACAATGAGAAGAAAATGAACTAAAAAATAGCGACTTGGATGTATTTGCTCCAATATATTTTTTTTCCTTTTTAATTTTATTTTCCTTGGCTTTTATTTTCAACCATTTTTAAGTACAAGTATTATATAAAAGCATTACAAATACTCCAACATTTTTGTTATGGAAGAATGAGGAATGATTCTAAAGTAGATATTTTGTAAGGATTCTTATGAAGTTTAATATTCTAGTAAGTTTAACAAAAAAATAAAGTGAATAAATAAAATAATATGTTTAGCATACTTTTATTTCTCAATTGTTTTTGTGCAATTTATAAGTCAAACATTAAAAGAAAAAAAAAAGTAGCCAAACATTAAAGGAAAAAAAAAAGAGTAAAAGACATAAGTATAATTTATATATAAATGACAGAACCACTGGGTTACTCCAGTGGCCACCTGAATGACATTCAAAATAATTAGTTAAAGGTTCGAATCCCGATACAGGAGATCTCAAACAATAGAATCCTTTGTTAAAAGAGAAGAAAACTCTCTTGACTTTTAGCCTTGAAAGTTGTTTAGATTGTCACTAGGCTAGCCCAATGATTTTTATTTACAATTCAAACTAAAATGGAAATTGAGTTTATAAAAAAGAAATTTTGTGTTATAAACGTTAACTAAAATATATATATATATATATATATGCATTCCTTTTTTGTAAAGAAATTTTGTGTTTTATATATATATATATATATATGCATTCCTTTTTTGAAGGGTCATCATTTGAACACTCCAGCCATTTAGTCACAACATAACTCTGGGTGGACACTGTCCTTTCCCTTCTATCTTACTTCATATTTTACTTTTTTGGTTTTTTTTTTTGGGTTGGTCTTAAATTCCATAATCTTCTTGGGCATTCATTGGTGATCACTTTGATGTTGCCTTCCATTGATTTGCATTTTGAGATGTTGCTGAAAAATTCTTTGAAGTTGTATTATGTACATTATTTGATATGAAAACCAAGTCGCATTGCACTTTATGACATTATTGGACTGTTTTGCTAAAAAGTTCCATTATATAGGTGGTGATACTGAAATATGATGCCTCAATCAAACGAGGACAATCTTACTTTGCAAGTACGCCAAGTATCGAAGGTGAATGCCAAGGGTGTACGGGAAGTAGTAACACAACTACATTAAAGGGTGTTGGAAAATGCAAAGAATATAATAAAATATCAATGGTTTGGCAACAATTTGTTGATGCTAAAGGTAGAAAAAAATGTAAATATAATTATTGTAATAAAGAATATAAGTTATCATTGACATTCCCCACTTGCTGTAATTTATTAATTTCTTTATCAAATATCTTGATTAATCCGCCACTTAATTATATCCAAGAAATCTCCCATTTTGCTAATTTCATGCATTCTTCCACTAATTCACCAAAAAGAACTTGTTGCACTTTCAAACCCATACTCTAGGGTTTTTACCATCAAAATTTTGCAACTAAATTTTAGGATAAAGAAAATAAGTCGTCTTATCCATTTTATCTACTTGTCATTCATTCTTTTTCAATTTCATAGAAATATTTGGAGTGGGAAAAATAGGGTTGCGATCGGCTATTGATGATTTACCCACATTTTTTGAGTCTCTTTTACAATCAACTTCATAAGAGGTCTAAAAAATTATTTTCAAAACTATCCATGCAACTATCTATCTTCTTCCTATTTTCCTCCATTTACAGTTGAAACTTATCTTTAATTCAGAAATTCTCTGCTAGAATTTTCGTCCAATTTTTCAATCTTTTATTCTTATTTCCTCAATTGTTCTTTTAAGGACTTATATCTCGTATTTTCTCATCATTGCTACTACATGTACAAGATCATAATATCTAATATCAAAATTGTTAAGATTAAAACGGGATTAATTTTAAAAATAGTGTAGCAATAATTCAGAGATGTAAAAGAAAGAACGAGAGCAATTGAAAATTGAGTTTTGTTATTTAGGATAAAGAAACTATAATGTCACTTGATACAACGATATCCTTTATGATAAAGTTACAACTATAGATGTCCTCTTAAAGACATGAATCTTCATAAATTGAAGTATGTCAATTTATTTAGATGGAAGGAATTCGATCCTAATCTTGAATAACTAGTATAATAGTATAGGTTGATTTGTTGAATGATCGATATAAGATTTGCAGGGACTCGAACCTAACCCCAAATAAACCAGTAAAATTATATAAGTTGATTTCTTGATGAGCGGTGTAATGGTATAGGTTGATTTTCAAAATGGGTAAGATAATAGGATAAGTAGGTTTATTTGTAATATTGGAAGGACTCAGATGTGTAGTGTAATTTTCTATAGTATAAGTTGATTTCTTAAATGGGTAATATAATAGTATAGGTAGGTTGATTTGTAATATTGGGGTCAGGGACTTGCATACTTAACCTTTATCCCTAAATGGGTAGTATTATAGTATAAGTTGATTTATAATATTAGGGTGACTCAAACCGTTAACCTCTAATTCTAAATGGGCGCTTTAACAATATAGATTGATTTGTACTTTTTGGGGACTTGAACCTTCTACCTCTAACCCTGAATGCACGATATAATAATATAGGTTGATTTATAATATTGAGGGGATTTGGACCCTTGACCACTAACCCTGAATGGGCAGTATAAGAGTATAGTTTGATTTTCAATATATATTAGGGGTTTCGAACCCTTGATCTCTAACCCGGATAGTATAATAGTATATATTGATTTGTAAAATTAGAGAGAATTGATGTAATAACCACGGAATTTACTCACACTACTATAGAATATATAATTTAAAACGGTCTATTTAAAACGGTTATTAATAACCCGTTTTAGATAATTGGGGCGGTGGCATTTTTGTAATAAGAATTAGGAAAATGCAAACTTTCTAAAACGGTTACATTATAACCGTGTTAAAAAGTCTCTTGATGTCAGTTTCTAAAACGGTTCGGGAGACAACCGTTTTAGAAACTGTTATCATCTCCGTTTTAAAAACGGTTTCTAACTAACCGTTTTAGAAAATGTACCGATAAAAATCTCCCCAACATTTTCTTCTCCTGTAGAACAGATCTATAGATCGATGTGCAGCTGTGAAGAAGTAAAAACCAAGCGGCGCAGTCCAACGGGCTTATGTAGGAAGATACAACTACTTGCATTTTGTGCAAACCCAACTTTGAGAGGTTATATATTCTTTACATTCTTTGATATTGCTTCTCATTTGATAAAAAGCATGTGGTCATGACTTTTGTAGTTTAGATTTTTTTTGGTGGGATTAAAAATTTTGTTTTGATTTAAATAATGATCGATATATGTTTTCATTTCGCGCAAATAACTTCACCGCCATTCACTTCACCTCATCGCCGTTCGCCACCCGTCCCAACCTTTGCCGCTGCCGTCGCCGTCGCCAATCGTCGCCGTCGCCTCCGTCGCCGCGTGACAGTCCCGAGTTTGCCGCCGTTCGCGCCGTCGCCAATCCCTCGAAGTCACCAAAGAAAGGTGAGTTCGGATTTTGGAAATATGGCGTTAATTGGTGTTTAAAAGCAGGGTTTCTTTTTCTAATTGTTTATGTGGGATACAAAATGTGTTTAAGTGTTTGGTTTTAGAACAACAAATTAGGGTTTTTTTTAGTTTGATTCTTTTGTTGTCTTTTTGCATTTCCATGTAAATATGCCTGCTGCCAAGTACTTAAACGTTTGGGTGTTTAAGAGTGTGGTTGCTGGTTTGATAAAATTCGTGTGTTATTTGGTTGTTTTATGGAACTTTCAACTGTTTTACGACTGTTATACGTGGATTATGTCGAAACCTGACCTATTTGGTTGTTTTTTTGAAATTTCAACAGTTTTGGGTGTGTTTTGGGTTGATTATGTCGACACTTCACTTATTTGGTTGTTTTTTGGAAATTTCAACTGTTTTAGGACTGTTTTATGACGATTATGTCGAAACTTATGTTATTTGGTTGTTTTTTTGGAAATTTCACCTGTTTTAGTACTATTTTATGTCGATTATGTCAAAACTTGTGTTATTTGGTTGTTTTTTGGAAATTTCAACTGTTTTAGGACTGTTTTATGACGATTATGTCAAAACTTGTGTTATTTGGTTGTTTTTTTGAAATTTCAACTGTTTCATGACTGTTATATGTGGATTATGTCGACACTTCACTTATTTGGTTGTTTTTTGGAAATTTCAACTGTTTTAGGACTGTTTTATGACGATTATGTCGAAACTTGTGTTATTTGGTTGTTTTTTAGAATTTCAACAGTTTTGGGTCTGTTTTGGGTTGATTATGTCGACACTTCACTTATTTGGTTGTTTTTTGGAAATTTTAACTGTTTTATGTCTGTTTTAGGTTGATTATGTCGAAACTTGTGTTATTTGGTTGTTTTTAGGAAATTTCCAAGTGTTTTATGTTGAAAATAACTAACAAATGTTGGCTTTTCCTGTACATTATAGTATAATTTATTCAATGGGACCCAAAAGGCGCTCATGCACTCAGTCCAATGATGATGAACCTCAACCATCAGCTGGTAGGAAAGGGACAATTTGCCAAGAACTGATGAACATGAGGGCCAGGGGCGAAAAATTACCGATCCAATTTGATAACTATGACGAACCCTTGACATCAGACGCGCGAACCAGATGGATTAGCTTTATTGGATTGATGGCGCGCAGTAAAGTAGATATTGTCAAATTCGAAGACTGGCCATCTGTTGAACAGCGGATAAAGGATAACATATGGGAAGAAGTAGTGGTATGTGTTTAAGATTTTATTGCCTAAGTTTGAATTGGTTGTTTCACTTTAATAGGTTTTAATTGTTTTGTAGTTATATTTATACTAATGTTATATTTTATTTGGTGTAGGCAACATTTGAATTTCAGACCACAGAGAAACTAAAAAGAAAGTGGTTATCATCTGCTGGAGAACGTTGGCGGTCTTGGAAATCGAGCCTAAATCGATATATTTCTGGTTCGAAAAAGGGTAAAGACCCATGTGTAGATTATCCTTTTCTCAATAAGGATTTATGGAATTTATTCTGTACTATTCAGTCCACTGAAGAATGGCAGGTAATGGAATTCTGTTTTATTTTAATATATTGTTCATTCAATCTTTAACAAATACACACTTACAATTTTGGTTTCTTTTTTTTTTCAAATAGATGAGGCGCAGTGCTAGTTTAGAGAGCTCCAATCAGAACAAACTCCGTCACATAATGTCTCGTAGTGGATATTCTTTGCTTGCCCACAGATTAACTGTTGAAAAATGGGAGAAGAAAATACAGATGAATATTGAGAATGGTATGGCCGAAGAGGAGGCACGCACGACAACTTCACCACCTTCACCAATTCCTCGCCATGTGCTATTTAAAGAAGGGCACAAAAAGAAGAGTGGTGAATACTCGACCGACAAGGCTAGAAGTGTTAGCAGTGCGATTGTAAGTATAATTCACCCATTTCCAAATTAAACTATATAGTTTAATATAGTTTATAAAATGTCATTACTAATTTATTGTCAATCTTATAATGAATTTAATAATTGATATATATGTTGCATTTTCTTAAACAGTGATCACTGGATGTTAATGGCCATAATGCCACGGGATATGTCTGTTTATTGGTTTGATCCTGTACATTCGGCCCCCCGAGATGATGCTGTGTTATTAATGAGCACGTAGGTTATATTTGTGATTAATTTTTTAAAATATTATATAACACGCATTATTACATGTTCATACACGTGGATAGTTGATGCCCGTTTTTTCTTCTTTTTCTTTTTGCAGCTGTGCGAGGGTATATCATTCTATGTGTGAAGAAAGCTCAACCACACATAGAACAATTCAATGGATAGAGATGAAAGTAAACATGTTATTTTGTCAACTTGTTATATATTCGTAAGAAATTTTATTATCTAAAAAAATGCTTTTTTTTTATTTGTAGCACAAGAGGCAATGGGGAGATTGGGAGTGTGGATATTATGTCATGTGCTATATGCGATTGATCGCACTCCATCCAGGCATAGATCACTTGAGTCTCAATAAGGTATTCGTTTTGTTTTTCAATTTCATTATTAATGGTTGCATGTGTTATTATATTTTTTTAATATCTCAATCAACTACAATTAACTATAGTTTTTTTAATGTTTTAGTGCTTCAAGAAGGACGCGAAACCATTTCAAAACAAAGATTTGGATGAGGTTCGAGAAATATGGGGCAATTATGTAATGACATGTGAGCTCCAAGCGTTCGCAATTAAATAGATTTCTCCCGTCATTTTGATAGAACATACTTGCAATTATGTACTGTTTTTTATTCATTACTATATATGTTAGTATTTTTTCTGTAGATATTAGTATATTTGTTGTATATATATAGTTTATTTCTTGTATGTACGACAATTGTTTTTTCAATTTGAAATGGATGTGTTATTCATATGTATATATTTGGCTGTGCTGCGAACTTTAGGGAGCAGTCAATTATAAGAAAAAATTCAATAAATATATATTTGATTTTAAAGACAAAATAGACTTTTAAGAACGGTTCATCAACTGTGTTAAAAAACAGACTTTTAAGAACGGTTAATCAACCGTGTTAGAAAACAGACTTTTAAGAACAGTTCATCAACCGTGTTAAAAACAAAATTTTAAAAACATTTTACAATCGGCGTACTGTAAGCGGGAATTTTTCAAATCTTTTAGAATAGTTAAGAAAACATTTCAACACGGTTAGAAACCCGTTTTTAAAACCAACATTAAGGACGGTTAATTAAAAATATCTAGAACGGTTATAAACCGTTGTAAAAAATAGTATTAAGAACGGTTTCTTAACCGTTTTAAAAAATGTAGGACTTTCTAGTCCGCCCATATCTAAAACGGTTTGGAAAATCTAAAACCCGTTTTAAATAACTACTTTTAACCGTTTTAGAAAGTGAATTCTGTAGTAGTGTCAAATTAAAATTCGGTGTATGAAAATATTTTTTTGTGGATTTATTTTTAGGTTATGATTTTTTTATAATAAATTGTCAAGTTTGATTTTTCTAAATAATTAATTAGAAATAAATAGATAAATAAATAAATAATAATAATAAACTTAAGGAGTAGTTATATAAGACGATAAGAATATGAAGTGTACTTAAATTATAGATATTAGGAGTAGTACTCCTCATTTACTACTTTGGATGGGTGGTTGGATATATCTGCCATCTTATTTTGTATCTTTTTTATATTAATAATATTG
This sequence comes from Ophiorrhiza pumila, assembly GCA_016586305.1. Classification (NCBI taxonomy): domain Eukaryota; kingdom Viridiplantae; phylum Streptophyta; class Magnoliopsida; order Gentianales; family Rubiaceae; genus Ophiorrhiza; species Ophiorrhiza pumila. The sequence goes on from BLIW01000006.1 coordinate 38,612,751, forward strand.
GGAGTGACACCCCTGAGTTTTGGATGTTAGCAAAAAAAAGTTAGGTAATTAATGACGTTGATTTCAAGTTAAAGGGACTTATCAAGCACCCATTTTGCAGCAGAACACAAATTCCATACCTAGAAGGATTTTGACCATTAAAACATTTATAAATAGGCGGTTATACCTTGAGTCAACCATCATAGGTCTTATTCCAACATCCGAGAAGAAGATACTAAACTCTAAGAGATGCACGTACATCAAAATAAGAGAAAATCCCTTCATAAAAATGAGTTAATTTCTCTCTTTAGGAATCCTTTAATTCATGAAAAATATCAAGAGATATCAAAAAATTTATTAACATGCTATTTTAGTGCAGAAATAATCTAGAAAAGTATTTTCTTAATTTTGTTGTGTACTGTATTTGTTATGAATTTTTTAACCTTCCAAAACTGTGTTTATGCGTCCGAAATCTTTAAGAATTTATAACTCAATGTACAAACATAAAAAACTTTAAGAAGATATTTCTGACATCATGAGAAACAACATATCCAAAATTCAGAAATTTTCATCAAGTAATATGTGAGAAACAACATCTTGAAGTTTTTAGGGTTTATGATTTTAAAGGTTTGATTCTATCTAAATAGTTAATCAAATTTAATTTTATCTCTTCCTAAATGTTCATTGGAATGTGAAATTCAGTTAGTAATAAAAATTCCAATTTTTAAATCCCATAATTGATGATTTTAAATTCGAATTTCATATTTTGCGTGTGTTGAATGACCTGTTTTCACGAATTATTTTCTCATTGTAATGTAAACTGAATTTGATGATTCTTGTGTTATTTTGCTCTCTGAAACATTGAGAATAACATGTATAAATTTTAGCATTTTGCATGGATTGGTTTAAGAGAATAAAAAAGACCAAATTAAAAACCCAAACTAAAATTTATTATCTCTTTTAGGAGTTATTTCAATAAAACCATATTTAAACATGATTTTAAAGTATTTAAACTTGTTGTTGATGAATTTATGGTATAAGATTTAGGCAGAAGGATAAGTAGGTACGATATGAGGTTTCGATTAAAAAATTTGAATTATGGCAAAGGAATTATTAATGTTAAGAATCTATTTCATGGTAAGAATTGAAAGAAATTCTGCATATTGTTTATAGGTGAGTCAAACCAGTGATTATTGAGATCAGAGATAGTAAAATTGTTCATTCATTAATCAAGGTGCGTGACATACATATGTATACATATATGCTTATATTTGTTTGCTACATACTAAATTGAGCTAATTGTTTTATCAATGAAAGCTGAATTATGAAATTTTGTTAAAATTAAAGATTATGAGATATGAAAGAAAGGTTTTAATATTGATTATCTGCTTATGTAAAAATTCTCAATTAATCACTATATATAGAAAAATAGTGCAAGGGCCAATACCTTACTAACGGGGTTAAGAGCATTAGCATTAAATAGGAAAGCCAAAAGTGATCATTATAATCAGAAGTCCGACAGGTCAGGGCGTAAGGATCAACACTTTACTAACCAGGTGAAAGGTTGGCATATGTACAAAATTAAAAATTTCACTAAGTACGATACTCAATAAAAGAATATGGCATGCCTATATGTTTTAGAATTAGAAAGAGTTTGTGATGATATGTGAAAAGAATTTATAAAGTTGCGTGATATGATCTGTATTGTTATATGATATATTTTCAAGAAAAAAATATAATCCGTGTATAATACTTGTTATGTCTGTATATATTGTGTAACATCCGCAAAATTTTTTTTAATATTATAGTGAGAAATTCGAGAATGGGTTGAGCGGGTATTATGAATTTTAGTACTCTTCCTAGAAATGAAGAAACCCCATCGGGATGTTAATATTACTGATAATTTAACGTTATAACTTTTCTGCATTAGATTATAGGTTGATATATATGAATGTCAGATTTAAATATTTACTTGTAGCGGATTTAGCAAGATTATTAATTTGTTAATAATGAGTTAAATTAAAATTTTAGTTATTAGAATTAGCTTTACTCTTATGGATAGAACCAACGCTTCTAATCCATAAGTGTGACGTGTTACTAACCTCGGCAATCGGGGTGTATCAACCTGTAATCTTATGCGGAAAAGTTATAAATGTTAAACTATCAGTAATATTAATGTTCTGGAGGGCTTTCATCATTTTTGGGAAGAGTCTTAGAATTCATAATACTCATCTGATAAGTTGGTTTTTTACCAACTTATATGTGTTATATCACTTAGCTTTTGCCTCGTTTTTCATGCAATTGTGTAATGTTTTGTGCTATCGTGTGTATTTATGTGGTTTGCAACTTGGAAGTGCTAAAATGGTGAAAAAGACCAAAAATGATGATTAAATGAGACAAATGTGTGTTTGATGTTAAAGGACAAGGATAGAACTAAAAAACGTTTGATATTAAGTTTGTGGAGTTTGAAGAATGCCATAATATGTTATTTTGGTATTTGGGCAGAACTGGAAGGGTAATTTCAATTGGGTGTATCTCTCTCAATACTAATCCAAATGATGAGATCTTAGATGTTTTGGAAAGCTCGTTGAGTGTAATTAAATTATTATGTTTTAACTATCTTCCAATTCTGTGTGCAAGTATGAGAAATGAGAGCATCTTTGGAATTACTACTTCAGGTGTTGAATGTTGAGCTTACTGCCATAGTTTGGTAGAATGTTAATATCTTGAGCTCCAAACCTCCAATGATGCTGATTCATGAACCAAGGGAAAGCCAAGAAAAAGATCTAAAACTCTTATGTACACCTTGAGCTCTAATTCGGAAGAGAAAATGGATTCTGTGAGAGCGAAGCGTCGTGGAGGAAATTTTCCCTCGCCAAACTTCAGTATTTTGGCCATAACTCTCTCGTCCGAACTCCGAATTGAGTAATTCAAAAGGATATGGAAAACTACGACATAGAGCTACAACGTTGATGTTTTGAGTTTGTCCAAATTCACAACGCATTGGGGCCAGATTTTGGTCGGAAGTCGCCAAACACTTGCTGCACCACAACTGATCACTCACTTCACCGCACTAATTTGCGGCAACCTCACTCATGTCGCCACACATCCACTTGTGTTGATGCATATTCGTGCGGCAATTTCACAATTATATCACACTCACTTCACTCATTCTTTGCACATTCTTCATTCATTCTTTGCACACCCGTCACTCATTCTTAGCACATTCTTCATTTATGCATTCACTACATTTGCACATTTAGCACAAACTCCATTCATGTTCATCACACTCATAGTTATTTGCTCATGTTTTCACTTTCATTTTTCCTTGTAACATGTTTTAGTTACATTCACCATTCACACTAATTTTCATCACACCTCATTTTCACTCGTCAACACACTACACTTGCATTTATTTTGCATTCATTTTCAAGACATTTCATAACACTCCATTTTATACTTTGCACACATAATTCACATCACAACACGATATCCACCTTTATTGTTTGTATTCCTTAACATTTGTATTTCATGGCACTACTCTTGTGTTATATCATTCATCATTCTTTCACAATACTTTAAACACACATTTGCATGTTATCCTTCATCAGTTCATTTCACCATTTGACCATTTCATGTTTCATCATTGTCTTTCATCACTCTTTGTCCTATGTCACTTACACTTACATTTAGCTTCATTTCACTCCATAACTCACAGCCTTTATTTTACACACACACATTTGCACTTACACGGTGACGCCTCTCCACGATGCGTCGCCATTCACACTTTTGTTCGGCAACGCATCGTGGAGACGCGTTGCCATGTTATTTTGCAATTGGCAACGCATCATGGAGATGCGTCGCCGTGCATTTAGAAAGTTTGCTGATGAAATTTTGTCTAAGTATGGAATTCATACTCTTATGCATTGGTTCCTGGAAGGCGTGGATTCCGGAGGCTCTAAGGCGTGGTTGCTGCGAGCATGAAGACATACTGGGATGACGAAGGTGTGGGATCTTTGGCTCAGAAGCGTGATTGGACGTGTTGCACGAAGCTGACTTTTGGGAGTTGTTCACATTGTAGTGGCATTTCTGTAATATTGTATTCATTTTACGTTTGCGTATTGTTTACGTTTTGTAACCTCTCTATATAGAGGAATTAGTCAACATTTTGATCGATCATTCTAGATAGTTAAAAGAATTTTGATATTGAGCGGGAACTTTTTCTCTCTCTAAAACTTTCTCTCTCTAGAAATTATACTCCGATTTCGATTTCGATCGGGGCTTTGGACTGGAAACCACTTACTTATTCTCAATAAATGAAGGAATTGACAATTCTCTGTACTTTAACTGGTAAAATCCTCCAATGGATGAAAATGAATTTGTTAATGTTGCTAATTGATGAAATTGAGATGAGGATTTTCTGGCTAATCGTGTTATGACCTAGGCTTCCAATGGATGAATGTACATTTTAGATGCTTGATTCGGTGCAATAAACGTAATCTTTGAAGAAATGATTCATATTTTTCTTGATTGTGAATATTAGTTAAGTTTCATGTATTTGCTCTAGAGTAGTTGAATTGAACTTGAACTGCGGTCGTCATACTGAGTCTGAGCTTAATACATCTATTCTTGCTGTGAATTCTGTGGAATGAGAACATGAATCGAGTCTTTTCACTTGTTTTGCATGCTCAACTTCTAGGATGCGGTCGCCATGCTGATCGTAGATTATGAGATCATAAGGTTGGAATGAAAAAGAAGTCCTCTGTTGTTAACGAGCACATTAGACCTCAGTCTCAGGCCTCGCCATGGGAAGTTTCTAAGAGTGGAGTGTTAAACTTGTTAGGAACTTGGAAGTGCAACTTGGAAGTGCTAAAATGGTGAAAAAGACCAAAAATGATGATTAAATGAGACAAATGTGTGTTTGATGTTAAAGGACAAGGATAGAACTAAAAAATGTTTGATATTAAGTTTGTGGAGTTTGAAGAATGCCATAATATGTTATTTTGGTATTTGGGCAGAACTGGAAGGGTAATTTCAATTGGGTGTATCTCTCTCAATACTAATCCAAATGATGAGATCTTAGATGTTTTGGAAAGCTCGTTGAGTGTAATTAAATTATTATGTTTTAACTATCTTCCAATTCTGTATGCAAGTATGAGAAACGAGAGCATCTTTGCAATTACTACTTCAGGTGTTGAATGTTGAGCTTACTGCCATAGTTTGGTAGAATGTTAATATCTTGAGCTCCAAACCTCCAATGGATGAATGTATATTTTAGATGCTTGATTCGGTGCAATAAACGTAATCTTTGAAGAAACGATTCATATTTTTCTTGATTGTGAATATTAGTTAAGTTTCATGTATTTGCTCTAGAGTAGTTGAATTGAACTTGAACTGCGGTCGTCATACTGAGTCTGAGCTTAATACATCTATTCTTGCTGTGAATTCTGTGGAATAAGAACATGAATCGAGTCTTTTCACTTGTTTTGCATGCTCATCTTCTAGGATGCGGTCGCCATGCTGATCGTAGATTATGAGATCATAAGGTTGGAGTGAAAAAGAAGTCCTCTGTTGTTAACGAGCACATTAGACCTCAGTCTCAGGCCACGCCATGGGAAGTTTCTAAGAGTCGAGTGTTAAACTTGTTAGGAACTTGGAACTGCAACTTGGAAGTGCTAAAATGGTGAAACAGACCAAAAATGATGATTAAATAAGACAAATGTGTGTTTGATGTTAAAGGACAAGGATAGAACTAAAAAACGTTTGATATTAAGTTTGTGGAGTTTGAAGAATGCCATAATATGTTATTTTGGTATTTGGGCAGAACTGGAAGGGTAATTTCAATTGGGTGTATCTCTCTCAATACTAATCCAAATGATGAGATCTTAGATGTTTTGGAAAGCTCGTTGAGTGTAATTAAATTATTATGTTTTAACTATCTTCCAATTCTGTGTGCAAGTATGAGAAACGAGAGCATCTTTGCAATTACTACTTCAGGTGTTGAATGTTGAGCTTACTGCCATAGTAGAATGTTAATATCTTGAGCTCCAAACCTCCAATGATGCTGATTCATGAACCTTGGAAAGCCAAGAAAAAGATCTAAAACTCTTATGTACACCTTGAGCTCCAATTCGGAAGAGAAAATGGATTCTGTGAGAGCGACGCGTCGTGGAGGAAATTTTCCCTCGCCAAACTTCAGTATTTTGGCCATAACTCTCTCGTCCGAACTCCGAATTGAGTAATTCAAAAGGATATGGAAAACTACAACATAGAGCTACAACGTTGATGTTTTGAGTTTGTCCAAATTCACAACGCATTGGGGCCAGATTTTGGTTGGAAGTCGCCAAACACTTGCTGCACCACAACTGATCACTCACGTCACCGCACTAATTTGCGGCAACCTCACTCATGTCGCCACACATCCACTTGTGTTGATGCATATTCGTGCGGCAATTTCACAATTATATCACACTCACTTCACTCATTCTTTGCACATTCTTCATTCATTCTTTGCACACCCGTCACTCATTCTTAGCACATTCTTCATTTATGCATTCACTACATTTGCACATTTAGCACAAACTCCATTCATGTTCATCACACTCATAGTTATTTGCTCATGTTTTCACTTTCATTTTTCCTTGTAACATGTTTTAGTTACATTCACCATTCACACTAATTTTCATCACACCTCATTTTCACTCTTCAACACACTACACTTGCATTTATTTTGCATTCATTTTCAAGACATTTCATAACACTCCATTTTATACTTTGCACACATAATTCACATCACAACACGATATCCACCTTTATTGTTTGTATTCCTTAACATTTGTATTTCATGGCACTACTCTTGTGTTATATCATTCATCATTCTTTCACAATACTTTAAACACACATTTGCATGTTATCCTTCATCAGTTCATTTCACCATTTCACCATTTCATGTTTCATCATTGTCTTTCATCACTCTTTGTCCTATGTCACTTACACTTACATTTAGCTTCATTTCACTCCATAACTCACAGCCTTGATTTTACACACACACATTTGCACTTACACGGTGACGCCTCTCCACGATGCGTCGCCATTCACACTTTTGTTCGGCAACGCGTCGTGGAGATGCGTTGCCATGTTATTTTGCAATTGGCAACGCATCATGGAGATGCGTCGCCGTGCATTTAGAAAGTTTGCTGATGAAATTTTGTCTAAGTATGGAATTCATACTCTTATGCATTGGTTCCTGGAATGCGTGGATTCCGGAGGCTCTAAGGCGTGGTTGCTGCGAGCATGAAGACATACAGGGATGACGAAGGTGTGGAGATCTTTGGCTCAGAAGCGTGATTGGACGTGTTGCACGAAGCTGACTTTTGGGAGTTGTTCACATTGTAGTGGCATTTCTGTAATATTGTATTCATTTTACGTTTGCGTATTGTTTACGTTTTGTAACCTCTCTATATAGAGGAATTAGTCAACATTTTGATCGATCATTCTAGATAGTTAAAAGAATTTTGATATTGAGCGGGAACTTTTTCTCTCTCTAAAACTTTCTCTCTCTAGAAATTATACTCCGATTTCGATTTCGATCGGGGCTTTCGACTGGAAACCACTTCCTTATTCTCAATAAACGAAGGAATTGACAATTCTCTGTACTTTAACTGGTAAAATCCTCCAATGGAATGAAAATGAATTTGTTAATGTTGCTAATTGATGAAATTGAGATGAGGATTTTCTGGCTAATCGTGTTATGACCTAGGGTTCCAATGGATGAATGTACATTTTAGATGCTTGATTCGGTGCAATAAACGTAATCTTTGAAGAAATGATTCATATTTTTCTTGATTGTGAATATTAGTTAAGTTTCATGTATTTGCTCTAGAGTAGTTGAATTGAACTTGAACTGCGGTCGTCATACTGAGTCTGAGCTTAATACATCTATTCTTGCTGTGAATTCTGTGGAATGAGAACATGAATCGAGTCTTTTCACTTGTTTTGCATGCTCATCTTCTAGGATGCGGTTGCCATGCTGATCGTAGATTATGAGATCATAAGGTTGGAGTGAAAAAGAAGTCCTCTGTTGTTAACGAGCACATTAGACCTCAGTCTCAGGCCTCGCCATGGGAAGTTTCTAAGAGTCGAGTGTTAAACTTGTTAGGAATACTGGATTGGGATGCTGCGGGATGAAATCACCGCCCTTAGGCCTCGCCATGGGATAGGATGGTGTCAAGAGGATTAAGACATAGTGTGGTCGACGTGCCAGTTGTGGCTTAAGACTTTAGGCAACGGAGTTCCCCTCTAAATTAGCATGTATATTTAGTTGCACCGCATAAGTGATCTAGATGTGTATTCATCCAGCTACAGAACTCTAGGGCATCGCCTTTCTTATTGATTGCACTCAGACTTTATTTCTTGTGTTTTGAGTTCTAGTTTTCTTAGTTCTCGCTAGTACAAGTTTCACTTGTGTGACATTTAGTAGAGCAGCACTCTCGAATTCTTGGAACCAATCACCTTCCCTATGGATACGATCCCTCTCGCTACTACTACAGTAGTTTAGGGTAAAATTGGAGCGATACGACTTTAGCTTATTATCATCCAATCCATTCTCGAATTTCTCACTATAATCTCAAAAAACTATTTATAGACTTTACACAATATATACATGCATAACAAGTATTATACATGTATTATGTTTTTTTCTTAAACACATATCATATAACAACACAGATAGGCATGACCACGGTTTTGGAACCGCCGGTTCCCGATTTTGTGGTCATAGAAACTAGAACCAAAACCGCCAAGGGGCAGTTCTAATTCCGATTTCGATTCTGAAAAATATTTTATTAATATATTTTGATGCATTCTTTTGAAGTAAAATTAATTAATAAACTATACATAATTATACACTTTAATCATATACTCATATTTAAGAAATGATTGAATGCGTTTTATAGTTATAATTTTATGTTCTTCTAATATATATATATATATATATAATATTTTTTATTTTATTGTGCGTATACAAAAGAAATGTCTAACACTTAGATTATTTGTTAATTGGGAAGCTATCTTGTTATATATTTATAAGATTACAACTATTGTTATTACTTTTTACCTTATTTTTTATTTAGTGATTATAGTTAAATTTAAAATGATCATGTTATATTATTAAAAATATATATTATTTTAGATAAAATATGACCAATTTAAAATGGTCATGTTATATTATTAAAATTATATATTATTTTGGATTCGGGCTACATTTAGTCATGCAGTTGGAAAATGATAAAAGATTGTAATGAATATACAAGCACTAGCCAGATTAAGCAAGTAGTGAAATGCAATTAGGAATGAATAAGATTAAGCAGGTCTTGCTTAGTAAATGAACACTTGGAATGCAATTCAAATTGATAATCATCAGCTTATATATAGAATTGGAAATGGATGAATTTTTTTCCATTTTGTGATTGTGGTTGTGCATGTATTTGATGCGGAGCAAATATGTGTAATAAAATTGCGATCGTGGTTGCTATTCACCCCTACTCAAAAATAATGCTAAACAACCCCTGTGAAGGTGGTAGTAAAGCGAGTTCGTTCTCTCAGGGAAAGGACTGTGTTGAAATTTTAAAGAAAATATTTTTGGTTTTTTTTATATATTATCAAACTAAAGCTAAGAAAATAATAACAAGAACTAAAACTGAAATGGCGATTTGATTAAAACTTCAATTTAAGCAAGTGTACTCCCGAAATTATATTTTAGGGTTATATAAAAGCACATACTTACATTCTATCTATGGTCATGCAAAACAAGGGTAAATAACATAACTCACACCCTCCTATGTGGTAAGAGGCAAGGTTTACTTTCTTAATTAACCCGGAATCTAATGCAACTAACCAACTCAACCAAACACTCAAGTTCAACAGCTCCTATGTGGTCAGAGGCAACGCCCGAACCAGTCACGCTAATGCTAAATTAACCCTCCCTAACTCCTCCTATGTGGTAAGAGGCAAGAGCTAAGGTAAAATCAATCTAACCAATTTACAACCAACCCACAAAAGATTCCAAACATCCCACTCTAATCCTCCTATGTGGTAAGAGGCAAGATTAAAGCAAGTTATCTCTAAATAATTTACTGCACTTAACACAAGTATTCATCATACATAATACTCGCGACATATCATGCATAATTATGAAGAACACAGCAAAACTTATTCCACAAAGACCATAAGATAGAACTTAGCATGTAAATTAAGCACAAAAACCCTTATTCATAATTTCGGGAGCACAATAGATTTAGCCAAGCATGGCTAAATCAAACATCATCATATTAATGTTAATTAAGCACAATATTGGCAACATAAATTAAAAAGAAAGATAACACTTTGAATTGAGAATCCGTAGATGAAATCTTTGTCTCTAAATTGATGAAATCAATACTCAACAATGTTCCCAATCCGTACAGCTTCAATTCTCCGTAAATAGCTAAAAGAATGAAACACTAGCTATTACAAAGAAGTAAAACTCCTGCTTAATCTCTCTCAAAGTTGTCACACCCTAAAGCTATATGAAACCCTAAAAAAGAAAGAAAGAAAGAAACCTTAATCTACTCTAAACTATGAACTTCCTCTATTCTTCTATGATATCCCCCTTTGAAAATTACATAATAGATAGCCTTATATAGGAAACAACTTGAAACCTTATGAAACACTAATAAGATGGCACGTTTTTGGGCCCTAACATGTAAGGAACACGTTAGGAAACAACCCATAACAAAAAACATGTTAAAAACGTCAAAAACTGAATTTTGGAAATTTTCACGCTGCTGAATTCCGCACGTCGCAACGTTCACGGTCGCACGTCGCGCGACGTCCAGCTTGTGGGCATGAAAGTTGTAGCCCTTGCTCTTAGCTTTCCAATGGCACTTGAATCATCCCATTTCGACATAACCGGAGAGAGATATGATCGAAATACTAAAGATTGACAGATTTATTCAGCATTTGTTCTTCATCACCTTTCCACGTGTTTCGCTATGTTAACCCTTTTTGAAGTCTCGAGCCTCCATGGGATCAACTTGGAACTTATTTGCCACTCTATCCAAGGTCTCAAAGCATAAGATTGATCATCAACAATTGGAATTAACACCTTGAACATCTTGCGAAACACGGAACTAGCTTCTTTGTGACGAAAGGCACATTTTTGACCTAAATCACATATTTCTTGATCTTTCTTAATCTTTTCCCCTCATTTTGGCCTCCATCATTAATAACCTACAAAACACACTATAAACACATTAAATAGCACAAAGACGGTGCAAAGTATAAGTGAAAATAGCATATATAAGGTGAGCATATTTCGCCTTATCAGTATTACATGAATTTTGCATGAATTAATAGTTTAGATAAATATAAACATAATACAACTGGCATATGATGAGGTAAACTTTAAAAGCAAAAAAAGCATATGCCAAATTTTTGAGTAGAATTTAAAATGTTAAATATTATTGGCGGTGAAATTAAAGTTGGAACAAGTTGTTCTGCGTATGGCCTTAGAGGTTCTCTTGTGTAAGTGATTAGCCTAACTCAACTCACATTGATACGAATGGGCGAGGCTTTAGGACCTTGTTGCACGACTCAATTCAACAAACAAGAACAAAAGACACAAATACAAATAAAGGCGAAGGTGGATTCAAAGGAAACAAAAAAGGAATGGTAATTAGCCAACCAAACCCCTTACGTTATTACAAACAAGAATGATTAATCTAATGTAAATCAAGAGATTAACTTCCAAGTTCGGCTTGTTCCTGAAATCAAGAACGATAAGCTAATCCTATAGCTTCTCACTAAAGGCTTCGCGGGGTTTTAAAAAAAAACAAAGTGTTTTCAGCTTTTGCAAGGCAAAAAACTTTATTATTCTCTATATAAAAAAGCGTCAAAAGCCTTTCCCTTTTATAAGAATAAATTCGGCCAAGTACAAAAAGGAAACCCTAATGAAAGCCAATTACAACTTGACTTCCTAACTAACTAACAAACTAGTTTCCTAAATCAAAACAAAAAGGAAAAATGCCTATCTCCTACAAAGTAGGGTTTCGGCCAAGCTCCCTAAAATTTAGGAGTTTACTTTCCTAAATTTTCCCTACAAAATAGGAGATTACTTTCTTAATTATCATGCAAGATAATTGGGCCAAGTAATTAACACTTAATCGAAAATATTAAGCCCAAATTAATGTTTAATGGATTTAATTTATTACAAAACAAAATAACTCCTAAGACTTAAAAGGTAAAACAAACAAAACTGAAAACAAAACTAAAAACGAAATTCTCGCGAGTCTAGCAAGCAGCGTCATTTCACGTGCCGATTTCACCATGATGCGTTTCGAATATGCGAAAGTGTAAAACATAAAAATTGTAGATATTTCTCTTATGTTTCTACATCCACTTGAATCCGCATAATCGGAGATCATATGAGAGAGATATGCCAATAATACCAAATTGTGACATAGGTCCTCAACAATGTAATTTCCATGGTGGCAACACCTTAAATGTCGTGAAGAAACAAACCTCCGTGGAACCTTTAGGAACTATGATTTCAACATGATTCTAGGCCTCCAACTATATGATTCGTCACAAATTAATGGAATGAATATCACAAACCACTTGCTTATTGACCACCCGAATAATAGGCTTTCTAGGTTCGTATCAAACATTCAGTGAAATAAAAAGAAAGATAGAAAACAAACGGTAAGAGTAAGATTTTGGAATGAAAGGTCTCTTTATTCATACTTTAGGAAGAATGAGTACAAAGCTTTGCAAGATTGCCTCTGATAAGTCGATGTTTAGTCGACTTATTTGCTCCGCTTTCCTTATTCTTTGTTGTGAATTATGAGTGAAAATGATGCTTGGTGTGTCAATGGTATGCAAAATGTGCAGTATTTGGAAACATTGATAAATGGCTAAGTATCGTGTGATAATGTGAATATTTTGTGAGTTTGTGCAAAAATACTTAGTCATGTATGCCACTGACCTCCAACTCTTTTTGGAAGTCCACAACTATTCACACTACACAAACTCTCAACACAAGCACACAAACGCACAACTCATTCAGCACACACAAAAGACACACACACACGGCGGTCGCACGATGCGACCGCCACACACACACGGCGGTCGCATCCACACTTCGGTCGCACGATGCGACCGCCACACACACACGGCGGTCGCACGATGCGACCGCCAGACCCTCACGGCGGCCGCATCGTGCGGCCGCCCTCTCACACACACACACACGGTGCGGCCGCCACCCCACTTGCATCACTTGCACTCCAATTGCATTTTTCCTTTGCTGTTTTAGCCTATTTTACTGATTGTCATGTTTTAAGTTAGGAAGTCTTTCATGCATTGTTATTTCATCATTTTAGTTAGTCATTTCCTCATGCATTTCGTAGACACCAACTCCGCATTCTGTGTAACTTATTTAGCAAACTTAGTAGTTAAGGTTTCCAATATTGTGTACTGATTATTGTCATTTCTTAAGTACACGTGTCTTCACCAAATGATCTGTTGTAAATGCAGGAGCACGTGTCAACATCTGGCTACACAAAGGAAATTTCCAGGAAGCTCACCAAGCTAAGTCGGCAATGAAAAACTATAAAAGCTGGAGAGATTGATCAAAGAGGAGGATTCAGACGGGGGGAATCAAGTGAGAAAAGAGAGAGGAGTTCTGAGAATTTAGGGTTTTAGAGATTAGAGTAGAGATCATTCAACTCTATCCGTTTGTAATAGCAATGTTTGATATGGCTTTGTTAAACTCATTTTCAAAGCCGATCAACATGATCGGCTAGATTTTCAGTGCTGTTTTGAGGGATTAAGTGTAATGACTTAATATCGTTTTGAGACATTTGAATTGCATATTTTGTGTTTGGTTAAAGTTCCATGTCAGTTAGTGTTCCATTTCAATATTTATTCACTCACGATTATGCCTTTATATGATTTGCGGTATCCACTGAAATCAATTCAGTGCAATAAAAGGAAATTGGAATGAAACCACAGAACATAAAACAACCTATGTATGAGTCCTAAGATCTGGGTGAGGAAGCAATTTTCTACTGTGCGGTATCCACTGACAGCGGAAGTCAAGGAATGAAAAGACTTAGGATCATTTGCACACTAGTGCTTGTCTTAGTGTAGTGTCAGATAGGGATCTGGAATTAGGAAGCGAGCCTAAATCTTGCCCTAGCAAGGGAAGATAGAGGAGCATGGTGGGTTAGGATTGTGAGACCTATCAAGGAGATCAATCTTAAATTCACTAGAAAACCGACCCCCTCATACATGTGTCAACACTAGGTCAAGGATAACCGATTGAAGTCATTACCACTGGCCTCCCTCAAGGCAGCACACCTTTCTCCTTTTGGTTGATTTCTCGTTTGTTTTCTATTTAGTCTACACATCGCTTAATTGCTTATTCTATCACTGTACAACTCTTAATTCTACCCTTTCCCTGAGGATTCGATCCCACTTACCGCTTGCTTCTAGTTAGTTGTTTTGGGTAAAATTGCGAGGGAGACGACGCTCTCGCCAATTTTTGGCGCCGTTGCCGGGGACAGGCATAGCGTTGAGAGTTGATTTTGTGATAGTTTTACTTAGTGTTACTGTACGAATTCTTGTTTGAAATTGTTGTTTGTCTTTTTGTTAAAATTCTAGTTCATTATTAGTTTCTGTTGATTTTGTTCTACTAATCTGTTGTTCCAGTGGTGTTTTCTTCCTTGTGATAATTCACAGTTTATGCTACCTAGAGCAAGGCTACGTGGTGAAGCTCCAGAGTTTGCACTTGACTTAGAATGGCACAGAACTTTAAGGCAGAGAAGAAGGGAAATTGAAATGGCAGAACAAAATGAAGAGAGACCTCAGCCCCAACCAGCTCGGTTTGGGGACCATTTTGCGGTAAATTTTGAGAGAAGAAATAATCATCAGGGAATTGACGTTGAGAGTTATCAAATCCCGACACAAATTGTGTCCATGATCACCCAAGGGCAGATCTTTCAAGGCTTAAGCAACGAAGACCCTAATGAGCATTTGGATTGGTTTCTAGGACTCTGTAATACCTTCAAGCTGCAGAGAGTGACCCCTGATGATGTGAGAAGGGTGCTCTTCCCACTGTCCTTGAAAGGGAAGGCCAAGCACTGGTTTAACTCAATTGGTGGTCCAGCTATATCTACATTCGAGGAACTTGAGCGGAAGTTTTTAGCCAAGTATTTTCCTCCAGCAAAGTTGGAGCGAATGAGGTTGGAGATCCGAAACTTCCAACAGCAAGATGGCGAGACCTTCAAGGAAGCATGGGATCGATTCAACGATTTGCTCCGCCAATGCCCAAACAATGACCTTGGAGAGGTCAGGGAACTCAATATTTTCTTCAAAGGGCTATCACCTGAATCCTCACTGATGGTCAAGGCCAGCGCAAATGGGGCCTTGAAGGAAAAAAGTATCCCTGAGGTCAGAGAACTCTTTGATTCGATAGCAGACAACGAATACCTCTTCCCAGAAACTAGGAAGATGCCTGTGCGGAAGCAGCGAGGAGTGCTAGAGCTGGATGAAGAGACATCCTTGGAAGCAAAACTTGAGGCTCTCACAAAGCAAGTTCAAAACCTAAAGTCTGCTAAGGTGGCACCTGTATTGATGTGCGGATTATGTAAAGGGGAGCACCACACGGATGAGTGTGAGCTCACCCAAGAGTCAGTGCAGTATGTGGCCAACTACAACAACCGACAGCAGTATGGAGGCTACCGAAATCAGTCGGGCCAAGGCAACTGGGGACAGAATAATCAGGGAAATCAGCAAAGGCAGTACTACCAAATTGGGGAGTCAAGCAATAGGGAACAGAAAAAGTCCACGGATGATTTACTCTATGAAATTCTGGGTAGAATGGACATGTTTGAGAAAAGAACCTCCACTGTGGAAGCTCAAGCGAAAAGCACGGAGGCCGCCATCAAAAACCTCGAGATGCAAGTGGGCCAGCTGGCTAAAGCCAACCACCAAAGACCTCAAGGCGCCCTTCCAAGTGATACGGAGCCAAATCCCAAAGGAAAGGAAAGGGAGATGTGCAATGCCATAACGTTGAGGTGTGGAAAGGAGCTTAGTGGAACCAAGAGACAAGAGGAAGAGAAAGTTTCACCTGAAGAACAAAAAGATGAGCCTGAAAAGGAAGTCTTGGATGAAGAAATCATTATAGAAGAGAAGATCCTGGAAGGGAACAAAAGGGAGTGTGTGAAGGTCCCAGAAGGTAAAAGGAAGAGGGGAGATCAACATCCATGCGATGAGTCACCATATGCACCACCCCCTCATTTCCCCCAGAGACTTCGACCTCCACCAAAGAAGGGGTCCAATTTACAAGATTTTTGGACATGGTGAAAAATGTAAATGTGAATGTCCCATTGCTGGATTTGGTCACAGCCGTGCCAAGATATGCGAAATTATTAAAGGACCTAATCGCCAACAAGGAGCAGATTTTGCGTTGTGAATTACCAATTCCACTCACTAAGGAGAGCCAAGCATGGATCAACAATGAGCTGCCACCCAAACTCAAGGACCCTGGAAGCTGTACAGTTCTATGCTCCATTGGTGAGAGATTTTTCAGCAAGGCCTTGTGTGACCTTGGAGCAGGCATCAACCTCATGCCTTTATCCATAGCAGAGAGCATAGGATTGGGATCACGAATTAAACCGGTAGCAATCATGCTCCAATTAGCGGATAGATCATTGGTTCAACCAACTGGGATGGTGGAGGATGTTCTGGTATCTGTGGATAAATTTGTACTCCCCGTGGACTTCATAGTGTTGGACATGGAAGAAGACCCTGAAGTGCCACTCATCTTCGGAAGGCCATTCTTAGCTACAGGTGATGCTCTCATTGGAGTAAAGGGAAAGACCATAATCTTTAGGGTTAATGGTGACGAGGTCATCTTCAATGTCGACTATGCCATGAAACACCCTCATTCCATAGAACAATGTTGCCTAGCGAGCTTGGTAGAAGGTAATCCTCAACCCCTGAAGTTTGAGCATAAACGTAAATCTTCTCTTGTTGAAAATGATTTTTGGGATGATGACCCATGTGAAAATTTTGAAACTGTTTTGGTCATTGAAGAGTCTGATACATTGCATGAATTGAACCCTTGGGGTGAAAAAGTTGAAAGTGATTCGTCTGCTACAGAAATGTGTCTTGCATGTGATTTTGATGAAAGTCATGAAAATGGCGAAAGTTTGAATAAAATGGCAAATGTGCATGAAATTCAAGAAATGCAAAATTTCGGAGAAAAATTGAAGTTAAGTGTTGAAAATGATAAACGCGAAGAAAAATTTGCATTATGTGACAAATTATCTGATGCCATTGATGAGACTGACGAAAAGACGAAAGTTGTGCCCACTGAGGTGAGGCTTAAAAATCTTGAGTGCAGGAATGAGAAGCTCATGCCCTCCATCTTGAGAGCACGCAAGGTGGAGATGAAGCCCTTGCCGCCCCATCTAAAATATGCCTATTTGGGGGAAAATGAGACCCTACCTGTTGTGGTATCATCTAGATTGGAGAGGTGGCAAGAAGATAAACTTTTGGATGTTTTAAGGACATATAAGGAGGCTATTGGGTGGACAATAGCCGACATAAAAGGGATCAGCCCCAGCGTGTGCATGCACAAAATCTTGCTGGAAGAAGGAGCAGTTCCTACCGGGAGAGACAAAGGAGACTAAACCCGCAAATGATGGAGGTAGTAAAAAAAGAGGTGATCAAGTTGCTGGATTTTGGGATGATCTTCCCCATCTCGGACAGTGAATGGGTCAGCCCGGTACAGTGTGTGTCGAAAAAGGGAGGCGTGACGGTGGTAACAAATGAAGCCAATGAGTTGTTAGCAACCAGAATTATCAACGCTTGGAGAGTGTGTATGGATTATAGGAAGCTGAACAAGGCCACTCGCAAGGACCATTTCCCCCTGCCGTTCTTGGAGCAACTCCTGGATAGAATAGCGGGTTTTCTATTTTACTGTTTTTTGGATGGGTATTCCGGGTATAATCAGATAGCCATCGACCCCAAGGACCAAGAGAAGACAACCTTCACCTGTCCTTTTGGCACTTATGCTTACAGAAGAATGCCCTTTGGGTTGTGTAATGCACCAGCCACTTTCCAACGTTGTATGATGGCCATTTTCCAAGACATGGTGGAGCATATTATAGAGGTGTTCATGGACGATTTCTCGGTATTCGAGATGACCTTTGAAAGCTGTTTGGAAAACTTGTCCCTTGTGTTGAAGAGATGTGTGGAGACCAATTTGGTCTTGAATTGGGAGAAGTGTCAGTTCATGGTAAGTGAAGGCATTGTGCTCGGCCACAAAATCTCAAAGGAAGGCTTGGAGGTGGATAAGGCCAAGGTGGAGGTGATAGCCAAGCTGCCTGTGCCCAACAATGTAAAGGGAGTGAGAAGCTTCATGGGCCACGCCGGGTTTTACCGGAGATTCATTAAGGATTTTTCAAAGATAGCAAAACCACTATGTTCTCTGTTAGAAAAGGACACCCCATTCGTCTTCGATGAGAAGTGTGAGGGAGCATTTGAAAGCTTGAGGACAAGGCTTGTGGAGGCCCCAGTCATCATCGCACCAATGTGGGGGGAACCCTTTGAAATCATGTGCGACGCAAGCGACTATGCGGTAGGAGCGGTACTGGGGCAGAAAAAGGATAACATATTCCATGCGATATACTACGCTAGCAAGTTACTGAATGGGGCGCAAGTGAATTATACCACCACGGAAAAAGAGATGCTGGCAGTAGTCTTCGCCTTTGACAAATTCAAGGCCTATGTTCTGGGATCCAAGGTCATAGTTCACACCGATCACGCGGCCCTCAAATACCTGATGGCGAAAAAAGAAGCTAAGCCAAGGCTCATCAGATGGGTACTCCTGCTACAGGAATTTGACGTTGAGATCAAGGACCGGAAAGGATGCGAGAATGTGGTGGCCGACCACTTATCAAGGCTAGAGCTGGGGTCACTTAGTGAAGAGCAATTGCAATTGTGGATCAAGGAGAGCTTCCCTGATGAGCAAATTTTCAAGATCCACGTGCAACACTTACCATGGTACTCGGACATCGCCAACTATGTGGTCACAGGGCAATTGCCATAACGCCTATCTAGTGATCAGAGGAAAAGACTCAAGCATGATGCCCAATTTTATTTTTGGGATAATGGATGTCTATATAAAAGGTGTAGCGACCAGATTATCAGGAGGTGCATACCAGACGAAGAAGTGGAGAGCATCCTAAAGGCGTGTCATGAGTCACCATTTGGCGGGCATTTTGGAGTAGCGAGAACTGGGCACAAGGTCTTTCAAACAGGATTCTACTAGCCACATATATTCAAGGACTCTAAGCTTTGGGTAAGCCAATGTGATAGGTGCCAACGGGTCGGCAACATCTCCGCTAGAGATGAAATGCCTCGCAACAACATATTGGAGGTAGACTTGTTTGATGTTTGGGGTTTGGATTTTATGGGGCCATTCCCGAGGTCATGCGGAAAAGAGTACATACTGGTTGGGGTCGACTACGTATCAAAATGGGTTGAAGCCGTGGCATTGCCACACGATGACAGTAGGAGCGTTATGGGATTTGTTAAGAGAAATATTTTTAACCGTTTTGGGACCCCGAGGGCCATTATCAGTGATGGGGGAAGCCATTTTTGCAACAAGATTTTCAACACACTCTTGGCTCGGTATGGAGTTCAGCACAAGACCTCCACGCCGTATCACCCACAAGCAAATGGACAGGCGGAGGTATCCAATAGGGAGATCAAAAGTATACTGGAAAAGGTTGTGAACCCGGGGAGAAAGGACTGGGCACTTAAGTTGGATGACGCACTGTGGGCATATAGGACAGCATACAAAACTCCGATTGGAGCCTCACCATTTAGACTGGTGTTCGGGAAGGAATGTCATCTCCCAGTCGAGTTGGAGCATAGAGCTTACTGGTCTGTACAAAAGTTGAACATGGACCTCAACTTAGCTCAAGAAAAAAGAATGATGATGCTCAATGAATTGGATGAATTCAGGTGGAACTCATACATCAGTGCAAGTACAAAGAGATGGCACGATGCTAAGATTAAGGTAAAGGAGTTTGAGGTGGGACAACGAGTGTTGGTGTATGACGCAAGGATGAGGCTTTTTCCTGGGAAATTGAAATCGAGATGGGTTGGACCCCATGTCATCACAAAAGTTTTGCCATATGGAACTCTTGAGGTATACAATGAGGCATCAGGGAAAAGTTGGAAGGTCAATGGTCACAGGGTGAAAGTTTTCAATTCTTCCACAACCAGCAAGGGGCACGCCCAGCGCCTTGATGATCCCTCCACCTGATAAGAGAAAAGGCTATTCTGTCTGGCTAAGGACAATAAACCAAGCGCTGTGTTGGGAGGCAACCCACCAATTTAAATTTAGCTGTTTCGTTTTAGATAATAATTAGATTACACCAGCCCAATAATGGTACTTTCTTTTCTCAGGAATCCTCATGGTACGCACAGAGAATCAAAAGCGGAATTTGCATATCGAGGAGTCACGGGCGGAGGAAGTACACATATCTAAAGACATCTCTACATTATCATGAGTAAGACACACGCGATTCCGGATCAGGCCTGAGCTGATATCACAAGTGTGTGGTTGGGGTGTAAGTGACAAGCCAAATGCATACAATAGGGGACCCATTGCTAGAGTGTCGCCCAGTTGCATTATTTTCAAAAAGTGATGCATTGATACGTCATGTTAAGATAGACTCCTCACAGACTTTGTTTGCACCTGCTCGGTTATTGTGCATATTGTCCCCTAGTGAATTCAAGTCCCTATAAATACCATTCATCTTGTATGATGTAGTGGCACATCGAGTTTTCAAGACAAGAGTCCTTTACTGAGTTATAGCTTCATACACCTTGCATTAAACATCAATCCACATTTGTACTGCAAATCATCGCCCAGTGCAGATGGCGAACGACGACAGTGATTACAGACTATTCCTCCGGGGGATGATGTGCACCCCAGAACCCGACGACGTGGACTTTGACGACGATGAGGAGTATACCCCGAACACACCCCCACGGTTTGTGAATGAACGGGCAGAAAGGCGTTTCCATGCATCCAACCACAGACATGTTATAGTAGAACGAAACTTTGACGCCCCTGCTCGCGTGTTCGACGAAGCCATTCGGTTCTATAAATGGGAATCTCTCGCCTTTGCGCCAGAAATGTCCTATGTGTGGTTTGCTAGGGAATTTTATGCCAACTCCAACGCAAGCTATAGACAAAGCAATGATGAAGGGGTTTACCTCCGCGGGACCAATCTCAAGGTGACAAGCCAAACTATCAATGCCCATTATCAGCTGCCAGACTACCCAGAAGATGAGTATGAACAATTGGTAGGAGCTCCCAACGTAGATTTCTTGATTGAATCCACTGGACTACCAGGAGCCACTTGGATACGTAATGGCCGATCTGAAGCCGTATATGTTAAAGTCGACGATTTGACGGCGGAAGCTCGTATGTGGATAATGTTCATAAACGCCAAGCTCATACCCACAAACAGCCACGCAATAGCGACCAGGGAAAAAGTACTGCTGATTTATGCCATACAACATCAGATGACAATCGACGAAGGAAAGGTGATCATGAAATCCATAACACGAGCACAAAATTGCACAGGCGCGCCCATATATTTCCCTTTCCTATTATCACAAATGGCCATGAGTCAAGGAATTGGAATATTGCCTGCTGAAAAATCTGAAGAATCTCTTGGCACCATAGGAAGATCACAATGGGAAATATATCAGGAGATAGAGCATAACAAACGAGCTCTGCGCGACACTTGATACTGGGTAGACTCTTTCCTTTCTCACAACGGGGACCATTGCTTCATTTTAAGTGTGGGGGGAGAGTTTTGATTTATGGTGGTGGCTGTGAATTATGTTTGTGTGAGCTTGATGGTTTATGCTTGTGTGAATGATGCTTGCTTCCTATTATGCTGATGTTTGTGAGGCCTAGGGCCTTTGAAAAATTTCAATCTTTATGCTGTGATTGCTAAGTGTGCAGGGGATCGGAGGTGGTGTGTACTATATTAGTAATAGGTGGTGTGAATTATTATTTTCCTTTTCTTTTATCCTACTTCCTTTCATGTGGTGTGGTGTTGGAATCAAAATAAGGCAGTGATTAGCACTGACCTTGAAATGTGGTGTTTTGATTTTTCCATTCCAAATGTGATGTATTGTGCGGCTTTAAATGTATGAATGTGAAAGTTGATGTTATGATTGTGCAAGAGGTCCACCACTATTCATTTAACAAACGCACTTCCAATTTCATCAACAATCTACCAAGTGTTCGATGTTTGATGCATGCGAAAAATTTTCTTTCACAAGTTCACGGTATTCAGTCGATGCATACAGAGTGCTAAGTAAAGTATAACGTTAAAGTAAGATAGAAGTGCCAGCAACATCTTTGACATAGGAGAATGATTATGCTTCATAACTTGTATGTGCACTCTACTTGTACACACTTGTTCTTGCATTTTTAATATATAGTCCATTGAAGACACGCACGAACACGAATGATTGAGTTATGATGTTTATGCTGAGAAAAGCCAAATAGGCAAATAAAGGGAAAAAATAGCCACAAAACCCTGGCAGCCAAGCACAAAAGTGCTGCACGAATAAGCACCAATGTGCATATTAAGTTTTATGTTTGTTAAATTCGCAAAGTGTTCGTGTGTGTGGACAAAGGGACTGTAGTGCAAGAATTTTGGTTAAGTGTCTGCTTGAGTACTTTGCATAGATAACGTTGTAGGCATAAGTAATTCTCAGCACACACTTCACGCGGGCGCCTTGGTCTTTATTCGTAATACCTTGCTTGGCAACTTTGTGTAAATCGAATAAACTGTGGATTTGCGTATTAAAGCGATGTTATGCATGCGAAAGTTTTACAATGGATGGTTGATGAGGTTGAGAGAGTTGTTTGTGAAGTTGGTAGTTGGATTAACTTTGCTCGGGACTTGCAAAGACTTAAGTGTGGGGGGATGATAAGTCGATGTTTAGTCGACTTATTTGCTCCGCTTTCCTTATTCTTTGTTGTGAATTATGAGTGAAAATGATGCTTGGTGTGTCAATGGTATGCAAAATGTGCAGTATTTGGAAACATTGATAAATGGCTAAGTATCGTGTGATAATGTGAATATTTTGTGAGTTTGTGCAAAAATACTTAGTCATGTATGCCACTGACCGCCAACTCTTTTTGGAAGTCCACAATTATTCACACTACACAAACTCTCAACACAAGCACACAAACGCACAACTCATTCAGCACACACAAAAGACACACACACACGGCGGTCGCACGATGCGACCGCCACACACACACGGCGGTCGCACGATGCGACCGCCCACACACACACACAAGCAGGGCGGCCGCATCGTGCGGCCGCCACCCCTCACGGCGGCCGCATCGTGCGGCCGCCCTCTCACACACACACACACGGTGCGGCCGCCACCCCACTTGCATCACTTGCACTCCAATTGCATTTTTCCTTTGCTGTTTTAGCCTATTTTACTGATTGTCATGTTTTAAGTTAGGAAGTCTTTCATGCATTGTTATTTCATCATTTTAGTTAGTCATTTCCTCATGCATTTCGTAGACACCAACTCTGCATTCTGTGTAACTTATTTAGCAAACTTAGTAGTTAAGGTTTCCAATATTGTGTACTGATTATTGTCATTTCTTAAGTACACGTGTCTTCACCAAATGATCTGTTGTAAATGCAGGAGCACGTGTCAACATCTGGCTACACAAAGGAAATTTCCAGGAAGCTCACCAAGCTAAGTCGGCAATGAAAAACTATAAAAGCTGGAGAGATTGATCAAAGAGGAGGATTCAGACGGGGGGAATCAAGTGAGAAAAGAGAGAGGAGTTCTGAGAATCTAGGGTTTTAGAGATTAGAGTAGAGATCATTCAACTCTATCCGTTTGTAATAGCAATGTTTGATCTGGCTTTGTTAAACTCATTTTCAAAGCCGATCAACATGATCGGCTAAATTTTCAGTGCTGCTTTGAGGGATTAAGTGTAATGACTTAATATCTTTTTGAGACATTTGAATTGCATATTTTGTGTTTGGTTAAAGTTCCATGTCAGTTAGTGTTCCATTTCAATATTTATTCACTCACGATTATGCCTTTATATGATTTGCGGTATCCACTGAAATCAATTTAGTGCAATAAAAGGAAATTGGAATGAAACCACAGAACATAGAACAACCTATGTATGAGTCCTAAGATCTGGGTGAGGAAGCGATTTTCTACTGTGCGGTATCCACTGACAGCGGAAGTCAAGGAATGAAAAGACTTAGGATCATTTGCACACTAGTGCTTGTCTTAGTGTAGTGTCAGATAGGGATCTGGAATTAGGAAGCGAGCCTAAATCTTGCCCTAGCAAGGGAAGATAGAGGAGCATGGTGGGTTAGGATTGTGAGACCTATCAAGGAGATCAATCTTAAATTCACTAGAAAACCGACCCCCTCATACATGTGTCAACACTAGGTCAAGGATAACCGATTGAAGTCATTACCAATGGCCTCCCTCAAGGCAGCACACCTTTCTCTTTTTGGTTGATTTCTCGTTTGTTTTCTATTTAGTCTACACATCGCTTAATTGCTTATTCTATCACTGTACAACTCTTAATTCTACCCTTTCCCTGAGGATTCGATCCCACTTACCGCTTGCTTCTAGTTAGTTGTTTTGGGTAAAATTGCGAGGGAGACGACGCTCTCGCCAGCCTCTCAACTCTCTAATGATCACAAATAAGCTTCTCATCCCCTGTTTATACTAAGAAGCCTCCATGATCCATTTGTTGAGATTATTCCTAATCAACAGTTAGGATTAATCTTCTAGAAAATCTCTCAACTCTTGGATAATTCTAGAATGGCTTTAGAACTTCTATTTTGTTTCTCGAAAATCACCTTGGTTTTCTAGAAACCTTTACATAGTTCTACAAATGTATAAAAGAGGTTCTTCTAGGCTCTTTCTTTATTTTTTTCTAAGGTTCCAAGGCACATTTGGTTAGACAAATCGTGCAATTCAGTCATAAAAATATGACACTAAGAAGTCTTACATGTAAGGCTATTTAGGCCCTTCCAAATCTTAACTATATGCCTTGAACTTGGTAGGAATGAAGTACAAATACATGGTCTAAAGAACATGATAAGAGTATCTAAACATGCATGACGTAAGATTGAACAAAGTTAGGAGAACAATGTATGCCTTAGGGAGCCTTGGCCAAAGGCCTTGGCTTGGAATAACATGGAAGCAAGAATGCAAAACTTCATGTGTATGTTAGCCTTGGCACATGGTCATGGCTCACTTATCTAAAGAAAGTTTCTTAACTAAAGTTTTGACTTCATTAAGGGTATACTTGACTTTTCCTCAATTAAAGCCTTACCTCTCCAAGAAGTGCTCAACATTTAGCCAAATTTCACCATCTTTGCTCTATAGCTCAATAAGGTACTACACTCAAGTTAGGTTAACCATAAACCTATGATTTCTTCTCTTTGACTTTTTCTTGACTTATTGACTCATTCTGGCTATTTTGATTTTGACTTTGACTTTTTTCCTCAATAGAGTCTTTTTCTAAGTGAAGAAAGAAAAAGATAAAATACTGCCTCTGCGGATAAAATTTTGAGACCAAGTGAGGCTCGTGTTCTAGTGGAGATGGACGTGCTTGCTCCTCGCCCCCATCGTGTTTGGATAGGAAGTCAGGATAAGGGGAAATGGCAGCAAATTAAAGTTGATGACCCCCCGGATTACTTCACTAGTTGTCGAAGAATGGGCCACTCTGAAAGCCTGTGCAACCCACCGCTTCATCACAGGAAGGCAAACTCCGAGAAAGGTAAGAAAAAAATATGGGTCCCAGTAGTCAGAAATTCTGGACAAAATTCTGGTTGTGGACCAAAAGAGGCGAGTGATGAACTGCCATCCATGGAAAAGATCAGCTCGAAAACTCCAACCACCGAGATCCTCCCTGTTGCTGGAGTGGAAGAGGTAACTATTAGCTATCCAACAAAGTGCCTTATTGAAAAGCATGAACAGAATTCCATTGGCCAATTCCTTGTCAATCTCGGTCAGTTATTGGATTTCATTAATAATCAAGAAAAGAAGACTGCTGGTCTTAATGCTCCTCCTTTAGCGATCGAGCTTTCTAAAACAGTCCCAATTGATCCCCCAAATATATAGTTGGTGAGGGATATAGAGCAGAATTTGGGGGGGATAAATGTGTCGATTAGTTGGGATGATGGAGAACCTTCGAATAAGTGTGAAGGCAGCTTCATGACAGAGAGAGAAATCGTACAAGCTATCCCAACAATAAAGTGGAACGATGGGGAATGGTCAAAACTGCATAGAGGTAGTTCTACTTCTGATTTAACTCGCCTACAAGTCATCCCGACTGATTCAGAGCCAGAAAATAAAGACTATGACTGCTGGACAGAACACAGCTTCGAGGATGAACCACAGGACATCCTAAACAGCTTCCTTGACAAGATGGACAAATGCCAAAAGCTGTCCAAGCAAACGAAGTACATGGAGGCGTTAGTGAGCCCAAAAGCTAGTGTCTTATCTGATAGGAAGTTAAGAAACAGGAACCCTCTCATATACTACTCGGAAGTAAACGTTGGAACCCGGGGTAAGTCTCTTTTCTATCTGTTGGCCCCCAATTACCTGTGTTAGATCAGATTGGCCATATGTCACTGTTTTGGTTCCATAAGATGGACTAGATTGTCTGGATTCTAAATGGTTTGCTGCATTGTGATAAGTGTTAGTCTGAAATGGTTGTGAGTTTTGGTGAATGTAGTTTCCTAAATTTGTCTGGTTTCTGTGGTGTTTGATGCTCTGCGGCTGATTTGGCTTCCTGAAATGTTGGGATTGTTCATGACTTAGGCCTGACTGATTAAGGATGTTTGGATAGTGGGCCCCACCCTGAATTTGCAGGGACCAAGTTGCTCATTGCATTTGTAGGTTTGGCCAGGCTTTGTCCCTAGCCTTCTTGCTGATTTGCCCGCACGTATAGTATGATTTACTATATTTGTTTTAGTTTTGGGAAGGTTTCATTACACGCTGCATTTTTATGATTCTCAAAGGCATGCTTTAGACCGAGCATCTTATATTGCTTTTGGATTTTGTTGGTGTAAATTGCTGCTCTTTTGGAATAATTTTTGTTGGAGTAATAGCGGCTTTGCTTTGAGAGTATTGCGATGCCTCTTCTCATGTGGCTGGGGTGTTCCTCATAGCTTTGGGTGGTTCATTGCATGCTGCTCTCTGTGATGGTGCTCAAAGGCAGGTTTTGATCCTAAATTGTATATTCAATTGGGATTCTGCTTGTTGTGAATTGCTGCTTGGTTGGAGAATTGACAAGATGGCAAACATGAAGGGACTGGGCTGCAGGTCATGCGGATGTGGCCCATAGTAAATCGTGGGCTGGTTGGAAGTAAACAAGATGGTTTGGGTTTGGGCTGTTTGGATGAAATCTTGGGCCCTTAGTAATCTTAGTGGCCGACTGCTGTTTTTGGACTTCATCATGGTTTGGGCTTCATCATGTTGGTGCTATAAGTAAATTTTGGGCTGAATTGAGCAAGCTATAGGTCATTTTTGGGCTAAATTGAACTTTTATGACATCATCTCAACAGTTGTACTTGGACAGGTTTAGGCTGAAGCTTTCTTAGCCCACAGACTTAGATTCGAGAGTCTTTAGAATTTGAGTTGCTTATCAGGCTCTCAAATTTTTTGGACTCTTAATCTCCACACATACTCCTAGTGTTGACCTTTTGGTTTTTTTGGACTGTAAAGGAGTAGTACTCCTCGTTTATGGCTTTCTTTTGTTTCGGGGTGTCGGGAATATCCGGCCTCGTATTTTTATGTTTATGGTATAATAAATAGTTTTTAAAAAAAAAGAAAAAAAGAAAAAAAAAGAGTCTTTTTCTCTATTTTGTACCCTCTAACTTGAAAATCCTACAAAAGCATGAAAACAACACTTAAATAGTTATTTATTATTAAAAATAATACAAACTCTAAGCAAAAAAGGGACATATCAATTAGTAAAATATTGATTCATCAATTTGCTATAAATTCTTTGTATAACCTTCCTGGTCACAATCCATTGGTAAAAGTTCCAATAACAACATCGTTTGATCTATTTTTAACTTGGGGACTCTCTTCATGGAATTTATCAATATATTTTTGGATAGATTCATTATCTCCTTGCTTAAAATTAAGAAATTCGATACTAGATTTTTCAAACTTCTTCCATTGTAAAAATCTGTTACGAAAAAGTGTTTAGAGCTAATTGAAATTGAGAACAAATATACACGAGAATAACTATATTCAAAGAGTGAAGTGAAACAACTATACCTAAAGAGAGAACCCATGAGAAGCCATAATTATTATTATTGTTTCTTGTACTATTTTATCTAATGTACAAGTGTTTACAAATAGCGGAGGAAACTTCAAAGGCCTAATATGATGTAAAATTTCAAATTGATGCACTTAATAGTTTGATGCAAAAATTATCAATTTAAGTGCAAAACTTAACAGAAGCCCAACAATCGGCTTCTAAACGAACGACCTCAAAAAGACTTGGAGAAGAATTTGATGAGGATGATTTTATTGGAGAAGAGCTTATAAAATCTGAACAGCCAAAGAGCTGGGGCAAGTTTGAGTTTGATGAGTCTTAGGTCAAATTGGAGTTCCCAAAAATTTCATGGCAAGTTCGATCCCGACTTATTTCTTGATTGGTTCTACACAGTGGAGCAAATTTTTACTGAAAATTTTTATTTTGAAGATAAGAAGTTGCGAATAGTGACCATACATTTTAAGGATTATGCAGCTCATTGGTGGTCTCAATTGGTTAAGAATAGACATTCGAATGAGGAGCATCCAATCTGAACTTGGAGAGAGATGCAAACAATCCCAAGGAAGTGGTATATACCATCATATTTTGCTAATGAATTCTGGAGACAAGTTCAGACCGCCACCCAAGACAACCGACATGTTGATAATTACTTTAATGAAATGGAGTTAGTTGTGATAAAGGACAGCATTGTGGAGGAACCCAAAACGACTATGGAGTTAGTTAGTTATGATGAAGCTTGTGATGATGGTACTCCAGAAAAGTTGGAAGTTGCTGAGTCACTTGTCACCATGAGAAGTTCGAGAACACAGCCACAGATTGAGGGTGATTCATTGCAGCGTGAGAACATCTTCCACACCACATGCATTATTCAGAACAAACAGTGCAGTTTGATTATCGATGGTAGGAGTTGTACTAATGTGGTTAGTACAATGTTGATATCTGATAGGAATGAGCCCGAATCCACATTGCCGAATCCAGCTTCACATGATCCATTAACAAATCTTGGTGGTCCAATGACAAGATCAAGGAGCAAGAGGATGAAGGAAGCCTTGCAAACATTGCTATCAACATATTGTGAGGCGTTGGACAATGTTCAAAGGAGTTCGACACCACCATCTCAAGATGAAGTACTTTGGCATATTTCTTCAATAACAATTCATGATCCACCTTGAAGAAATAATGTTGAAGGCCGAAATATTGAAGTTCATGAAGAAGGCATGTCTTTGGGATTGCAATGGATCACGCCACTCTTTTAATGTTTTGTTAGGATTTAATTTGTAATAATTAAAGTCCATTAACATTAATTAATTGGGCTTTAAGTTTGGGTTTAATTCCGGTTCTTAATAAGTCTTTACTTGTCCAATTATCTTGCATGATAATTAGGAAAGTAATCTCCTACTTTTTAGGAGAATTTAGGAAAGTAATTTAAGGTAGCAAAACCGTGTTTTGCTTCTTAAAACTTTAGGAAAGTCTTTTCTTATTGGTTAGTTTAAGTTTAGGAAAGTCTTTTCTCATTGGTTAGCAATCAATCCCACATTGGAATTGATCTAGGGTTTTTGGCCGATTAACTCCTATAAAAAGGAAGGCCTTGTGACGTTTTTATGAGATGATATATATGAAATTTTGATTAAGTTTAGCTTTGCTAAAAAACATTTTTGCAGCCGTGAAAAGCTTCAAGAAAATGTGAATTGAATCTTCTAATTTTAGTTGATTGTTCATAAGATCCGCCAAACCTTAAGTGAGGAGCTTTAGGTGAAGCTTACAAGATCTAGATTTATAGAACAGGCCAAACTGATAGGTTTAATTAATTGATTTACAATAGTTAAGCTGATTCAATTTGTTATAACGTAGGGGTTTGGTTAATTTTAATCTTGCCTGTTCATTTCATATCTCTATTCCGCAATTTGTTATTTGAAACTTGTTCGTAAGTTTTGGTGCACAACGATCCAAAAGTGCGGAAAATTTGTGTGGATTGTAATTCATCCTACTCCATTTGTATCAATTGGTTGTTGTTCATCAAATTTCAGGTTTCATATTTTCATTGAGTCTTGTTCTTGTTCTTCTTTCTTGTTTTTGGGTCTTACATGTTTGTTGTCGTTCCTTGCTGTTTTGTGTCAGTTTTTGCTGCTATTTTTCACGTTCTTTTTGCTGTTCTTAGAGTCAATATTCTGCAGTAATTACATCATAAAATTCGTTCACAATTCATCTAGAAATTTTAGGGTTTTTGCATCAAACTCTAATCTAGCCGAGTTGTGTTGTTTGCGTCTTCTTGCTGTTTTTCCGTTTTGTCTTGTGCTGCATTGTTTCGTGTCTATTCTGCATTATTTTGTTCATCATCATAGTGTGGAATTCTCGAGTTTTCATTGCTGTTTCACGTCCAAAAACATTAGGGTTTGTTAAACTAGGGTTTGTGAAATTAGGGTTTCTTGGTAGAAATTTCATAACTTCCTTGTTTTTCATCCGTTTCTTGATCTTTCTTTTGTGTTAGCTTCGTCATTCTATTGCCATTAAAGTGTGTTTTCATCAAACTTTTTCACCAATTCAAAAAGACGAGTTCTTTACCACTTTCTTGAAAATCTTGATTTTTCTTGAAAATCTGAAAGTGTCAAAATTTGAATCTTGAGCTTGATTCTTGCTTCTTGTTGAAAAATCTTGATTATCTTGTTAAAGAAGCATATTGAAATTCCTTATATTTGGTGAGATATTTGAAATTCTTGTTGGCTAAAATTTTGTGGAAAATAAGGTTTGAACAACATAAGACAAGACAACAACCTTAAACCTAAGTACTTGTACTAGGTTCTTGTCTTAAAACCTTAAAGTTTTCAAATTGTCCAAGGTTCTTGTCCGAACAAAAGAGAAAAAAAAAGGCCAAATTAAAAAAAAGAGGCCAAATTAAAAAAAAAGGAGAAAAAAAAATTTGAAAAGTTTCGGACGCCCTTTCAGACGACCTATACCGTCCGAATCAAAACTACAGAGAGGACAATTTTGAACTCAAACTTTTGGACTCCCAGACCGTCCGAACCTAACTTTCGGATGCCACTTTCGGACTCCCAGACTGTCCGAACCTAAACTACAGAGAGGCCAACTTTGAGCTAAAAGTTTCGGACGCCCTTTCGGACGCCCTACACCGTCCGAACCTATTTCTTGTTTGTTTTCTTTGAAAATCACCAATATTCAAAGTTCTATATCTTGCTCATTTTTAATCGGAATTGAGTGATTCAAAAACACATTTTCTTGTTATTTCCTCTAGTTTCTGTTTTCGTAGCTTTCTGAAGTTAATCAGTTTATACCCCATACGTGATCTTAAAATCTTCTTGTGACGTGAGTTTTTCTTCAAACTTAATTGGCTTTTCTTGTGTGAGTTGATTTGTTTGAACTAATTGGTTGAGACTTATTCTTAAAATCGACAAACAGTAAGCTTCAATTAGTTTGAGAGATTCATTATTGAGAGGTTAGATAGGGTATACACGAGAAAAAAAAACAAATTACATTAGAGAGGAGTGCATTACTCACCCAAAAGTGAGAACCCGAGAGGTCTTTTATTTTGCTATCTCTTGTTGTTTTTACTAACTTGCAGGAACAATGGAGAGAGATGGTAAAACACCTCAAGAAAAACCCCAAACGGATCAAAAGTATGTTAATAATGTACTATTTGATATGATCCGCAAACTCACCCTCAAAATTGATAACTTAACCAACAATCCTTCACCCCAAAAGGTTCAACTTCCCAAAAAGGAAAATTCGAAGAAGCCGAATTTCATGAAGAGGATGAGGAGTTCATGGATTCTCCTAAAGATGGTAAGAAATCTGATTTATCAATTAGTGGAGTTAAACTAATATTGCCTACTTTCCATGGTAAAGCAGATCCAGAAGCTTATTTTGATTGGGTTCGAGAGCTTGAACACTTCTTTGAAGGCAATTGCTATCCCGAACATAAGAGGTACCGCCTAGCCTTCATGCACCTCAAGGATTATGCAAGTTTGTGGTGGGATGAGGTAATGAGATCTAGACGTCAAGATGACGAACCACCCATTCAAACTTGGAAGCAAATGAAAGTGCTTATGAGGAAGAAGTATGTTCCTTCACACTATAGCCGGGAACTCAATAGAAAATTGCACTCCCTTGTGCAAGGAGCCAAAACTGTGGAGGAGTATTACCATGAGATGGAAGCTCTCATGATCAAGGCCAATGTTCGTGAAGATCCAGATTCAACTATTGAGAGATTTCTTAGAGGTATGAATTCCGAATTGTCTTATCATGTTGATTTACAATCTTATGTTGATATTAATGAACTTGTTCATAAAGCTATTA
Organism: Ophiorrhiza pumila; assembly: GCA_016586305.1. Taxonomy (NCBI): domain Eukaryota; kingdom Viridiplantae; phylum Streptophyta; class Magnoliopsida; order Gentianales; family Rubiaceae; genus Ophiorrhiza; species Ophiorrhiza pumila. The sequence continues at coordinate 38,645,485 of BLIW01000006.1, forward strand.
AGATTGAAAGGCACATGAAAGGTAAGCACAGGTTCACCCAACCGAATCCACCATGACAAAGGGATTCAAAGCCGAAATCGGCCCCTTTCACTCCACCAACAAAGCCAAGGCAATTCACCTCAAACCAGCCATCAAGTGCACCTCTTAACGTCAAAAAATCAGTCCCCAAAGCTGCTGATTCTGTCCCTAAACCGGCGTCAACTTCAGGACAAAGATTGAGGGATATTAGATGCTATAAATGTCAAGGCTATGGATACATGCAATCAAACTGCCCTACTTCCCGAATCATGACTGTTCTTGATAATGGAGAAGTGGTAAGTGAAGATGAGTGTGCCGACATGCCAGCTCTTGAAGAAAAATACCAAAGTGATCAAAGTGATGAAGATGAAAGGCTTGATTCATATTCATATGATGTTGGTAATTTTTCTTTAGTTTCTCGCCGTGTTCTTAATGTTCAACCATTAGAAGATAATGATTTGATGTAACGAGATAACATATTTCACACACGATGCTTAGTTCAAAATAAGATTTGTAGTGTGATTATTGATAGTGGTAGTTGCACAAATGTGGCGAGCACCTTGCTTGTTAATAAACTGAATTTGACTTGCATGAAATATCCAAAATCATATAAACTTCAATGGTTAAATAATTCAGTTGAAACACGTGTGACTAAACAAGTAAAATTTTCTTTTACGATTGGTAAATATGTTGATACTGTTTTATGTGATGTTGTTCCAATGGAAGCTAGTCATATTTTACTTGGTAGACCTTGGCAATATGATTGTGATGTGCTTTATCATGCCAAGAAATTTTTTTACAGTTTTGTGCATAATGGTAAAAAGTATAGTCTTCATGCTTTAACTCCCACTCAAGTTTTTGAAGATCAAACTCGAATTGCACAAGCTTGTAAAGATATGAATGATTCAAAGAAGAAGAATGAACAAGAAAAACAACAAAAAGTTAACACTAATTTAGGCCGAGAGCATGATGTTTTATCTAGTAAAGGCCGAGAGTTAGCTACTAAGAAGTCTTGTTGTTTTGCTTCTTCTAATGAGATTAAGAGAGCATTGATTGATAGGCAGCCTTTGTACTTAATGTTTCGCAAGGAATTTATACTTGTTATTGATAGTGATAACCTTGCTTCTTTGCCTAGTTTCGTTTACTCTCTTTTGCAGGAATATAGTGATGTGTTTCCTGAGGAGTTACCAATAGGTTTACCACCTATTCGTGGCATTGAGCACCAAATTGATTTCATCATAGGAGCTCAAATTCCAAACCGACCAGCTTATAGAGCAAATTCGGAGGAAACAAAAGAGATTCAACTTCAAGTGGATGAACTCCTTGACAAAGGTATTGTACGTGAGTCTCTTAGTCCATGCTCAGTTCCTGTTATTTTTGGTCCCTAAAAAGGACGAGTCTTGGCGAATGTGTGTAGATTGGCGTGCTATTAATAAGATTACCATTAAGTATAGACATCCAATTCCTAGATTAGATGATATGCTTGATGAATTGCATGGGTCTTCCATATTTACCAAAATTGATTTGAAAAGTGGATACTACCAAATTCGCATGAAAGAAGGAGATGAATGGAAAACTGCTTTTAAAACAAAGTATTGGTTGTATGAATGGTTAGTTATGCCTTTTGGTTTATCTAATGCACCTAGTACTTTCATGAGGCTTATGAACCATGTTTTTCGTCATTTCATTAGAAAGTTTGTGGTAGTCTACTTTGATGATATCTTGATATATAGCAAATCACTCAATGAGCATATTGAACATTTAAAAGTTGTGTTTGTTGTATTACGTGAGAACCAATTATATGCTAACCTTAAAAAGTGTTCTTTCTGTTTAGAATCTATTATCTTTTTGGGTTATATTGTAAGTTCTCAAGGTATTGCTGTTGATGAGTCAAAAGTCAAGGCAATCATTGATTGGCCGAGACCATTAAATGCTAGTGATGTAAGAAGTTTTCATGGCTTAGCAAGTTTTTATAGGACATTTGTTAAAGACTTTAGTTCCATTGCTGCTCCCTTAAATGAACTTGTTAAAAAGAATGTCACCTTTGCATGGAATAAAGAACATGAAAACGCCTTTAACACTTTGAAGCATAAATTGACTCATGCCCCTTTGCTTGCATTGCCAAATTTTAATAAAGCTTTTGAGATACACTGTGATGCCTCCGGGATTGGTATTGGTGCTGTTTTTATGCAGGAATCAAGGCCCTTAGCTTATTTCAGTGAAAAGCTTAATGAGGCAGCTTTGAAGTATGCAACTTATGACAAGGAGTTGTATGCATTGGTAAGGACATTGCAGGTTTGGCAACTTTATTTATGGCCAAAGGAATTCATAATCCATTCTGATCATGAAAGTCTCAAGTTTTTAAAGACTCAAGGTAAGTTGAATAAGAGACATGCAAAATGGTTGGAATTCATTGAAACTTTTCCTTATGTGATTAAATGTAAATCTGGTCATGAGATTGTTGTAGCTGATGCTTTATCTAGGCGATATGCTTTATTTACCTATTTACATGCTAAGCTACCTGGATTTGAATTGATTAAGGACTTGTATAAGGAAGATGTTGATTTTGCCGAATCTTATGATATTTGTTTAGTAAAGCCGAATGGAGATTTCTTTGTGCATGATGGATTCTTATTTCGAAAAGATAAATTATGCATCCCCTCATGTTCCATTCGTGAATTACTTGTTAAAGAAACCCATGGGGGAGGGTATAATGGGGCATTTTGGTATTGTCAAAACACTTTCTATTTTGAATGAGCACTTTTATTGGCCTAACATGATTAAAGATGTTAAAAGTGTTTGTGAAAAATGTATTGTGTGTAAGTATGCTAAATCCAAAGTAATGCCTCATGGTTTGTATCAATCTTTGCCTGTTCCTAGCCACCCTTGGATTGACATATGAATGGATTTTGTGTTAGGGCTACCTAGGTCACACACTGGTCATGATAGAATTTTTGTTGTAGTTGATAGATTTAGCAAAATGGCTCACTTTATTGCATGTTCTAAGTCTAATGATGCTACCAAAATTGCTGATCTCTTTTTCAAGGATATTGTACGTTTGCATGGAATTCCTAAGAGTATTGTTAGTGAAAGAGATGTCAAGTTTTTGTCACATTTTTGGCGTACACTTTGGAATAAATTAGGCACAAAATTATTGTTTTCTACTGTTGCACATCCACAGACTGATGGTCAAACAGAAGTAGTAAATCGTACATTGTCTAATTTGCTTCGTGCTATTATTCAGAAAAACTTAAAGAATTGGGAAAATTGTTTGCCACACATTGAATTTGCATATAACCGAACTGTTCATAGTTCTACTGGTTATTCGCCTTTTGAAGTTGTGTATGGGTTTAATCCTATAACTCCACTTGATATTTTGCCTCTTCCAACTAATGAGTTTGTTAATGTGGAAGGTAAATCTAAAGCTGATTTTGTAAAGAAGTTACATGAAAAGGTTTACAAAAATATTCAAAGGCGTAATGAGCAATATGCAAAACAAGCCAATAAGGGCAGAAGACAAGTGATTTTCGAACTAGGAGGTTGGGTTTGGATTCACTTGAGGAAAGAAAGGTTTCCTGAAAAGAGGAAATCTAAGCTTCATCCAAGAGGAGATGGTCATTTTCAAGTCTTGGAAAGGATTGGAGACAATGCATATAGAATCGAACTACCTAGTGAGTATGGTAATGTTTCATCTACTTTCAATGTTTCTGATTTGAGTTTATATGATATAGGTGATTCGAGGACGAATCCTTCCGAGGAGGGAGGGAATGATAGGAATGAGCCCGAGTCCACATTGCCGAATGATAAGTCGGTATTTCACCGACTTATTCGCTTGACTTTCTTAATCTTTTGCTATGGAATCTATGTGAAAATGGTGCTTGGTGTGTAGATGGTATGCAAGAATGTGCATGCTTTGGAACTTGTTGAGAAATGGCTAAGTGTGTAAAACAATGTGATAGTGCTGTGATCTTCGAATGCAGTCATGCACATCACTGACCTCCAAGTTTGCATGAAGGTCCATAACTATTCACACAGCACACAACACAAGCACATAGCACACAACACAACACTCACACAACACACTTAGCACTAACATCTCACACACGCGCACAACACATGGCGGTCGCATGGTGCGACCGCCATACACACGGTGGGCGCACTATGCGCCCGCCTCACACACGCACACACACAACACGGCGGGCGTACCATGCACCCGCCACACATATGGCGGTCTCACAGTGCGACCGCCACTCACACAGCGGACGCACCACGCGCCCGCCACACTCACCTCACACACTTTGCACAGTTTGCACAGTTTGTTCTACCATGCATTTTTCCTTTGTTATATTTTTAGTTAGGAATTTTCTCAACCATTTCGTATACACTACACTTCACATTTGGTCCAAGCGCACTTAGCAAACATAGCCTCCAATCTGTTTGATATTTTTCCTCGTCACTCTTATTCGTTGAGTACACGTATCTTCACTAAATTCTTGGCTTATATCCACAGGGACACGTGTCAACATCCAGGCATGAAAAGGGAAACTTCCAGGAAGCTCACTTGGCCAAGTCATATAGGAGAAACTATAAAAGCTGGAGGAAACGGAAAAAGGAGAAATGAAGAGAAGAGAGAGACTTCTGAGAGAGATCGATCAGAAGAGGAATTAGGGTTTCAAACGAAAAAGGAGATCAGAGTGGAGATCATTCCATTTTATCTTTCTGTAGTAGCTATATTTGATCAAGCTTTGTCAAACTTGTTTTCAAAGCCGATCAACATGATCGGCTAAACGTTAGGTAGTTGCTTTGAGGGATTAAGTGTGATGACTTTAAAAAACCAATTTGAGACATTCGTATTGCTCATTATGTGTTTGATTTTGGTTCATATCGTTTGATGTTTCATTTCAATGTTTACACACACACGATTATGCCCTTTATGTGATTTGCGGTACCCACTGAAATCAATTTAGAGCTGATAAAGGAAATTGAAACAACATCACTCGAATATGGAACAAACTTGTATGAGTCCTAATATCTGTGCCTTGTTGTGACTTCAATCGTGCAGTACCCACTGAAAATTGAAGTTAATCCAGTGAAATAGAGTTAGGATTATTTGGGTATTAACACTTGAACCTTTAGCTAGGGATTTAATACCAAATAAGGATCTGGAATTAGGAATCTGGGCCTGAATCTTGCCCTACCAAGGGAAGACACGGGAGTATTGTGAATTAGGGTTGTGAAATCTACCAAGAAGATCAGTCCTAAGTTCACTAGAGGTCAATCCCCTCATACATGCTTTTACACAAGTCGATGATAATTGGGAAAAGTCATTATCACTGGTCTCCCTCAAGGCAACACCGTTTCACCTCCTGATTGATTTGAGTAATTGCTTTGCATTTGTTCTTCATTTATTCGTAATTTCCAATTTTATCACTTGCACAATTCTTGATTCAATCCTCTCCCTGTTGGATACGATCCCACTTACAACTTCTGTATTCTTTAGTGTTATTGGGTAAAATTACAAGGTACGACGACGCCTTGCCACCGAATCCAGCTTCTCATGATCCATTAACAAATCTTGGTGGTTCAATGACAAGATCAAGGAGCAAGAGGATGAAGGAAGCCTTGCAAGCATTGCTATCAACACATTGTGAGGCGTTGGACAATGTTCAAAGGAGTTCGACACCACCATCTCAAGATGAAGTACTTTGGCATATTTCTTCAATAACAATTCATGATCCACCTTGAAGAAATAATGTTGAAGGCCGAAATATTGAAGTCAATGAAGAAGGCGTGTCTTTGGGTTTGCAATGGATCACGCCACTCTTTTAATGTTTTGTTAGGATTTAATTTGTAATAATTAAAGTCCATTAACATTAATTAATTGGGCTTTAAGTTTGGGTTTAATTTCGGTTCTTAATAAGTCTTTACTTGTCCAATTATCTTGCATGATAATTAGGAAAGTAATCTCCTACTTTTTAGGAGAATTTAGGAAAGTAATTTAAGGTAGCAAAACCGTGTTTTGCTTCTTACAACTTTAGGAAAGTTTTTTCTTATTGGTTAGTTTAAGTTTAGGAAAGTCTTTTCTCATTGGTTAGCAATTAATCCCACATTGGAATTGATCTAGGGTTTTTGGCCGATTAACTCCTATAAAAAGGAAGGCCTTGTGACGTTTTTATGAAATGATATATATGAAATTTTGATTAAGTTTAGAAGCCGTGAAAAGCTTCAAGAAAATGTGAATTGAATCTTCTAATTTTAGTTGATTGTTCATAAGATCCGCCAAACCTTAAGGGAGGAGATTTAGGTGAAGCTTACAAGTTCTAGATTTATAGAACAGGCCAAACTGATAGGTTTAATTAATTGATTTACAATAGTTAAGCTGATTCAATTTGTTATAACGTAGGGGTTTGGTTAATTTTAATCTTGCCTTTTCGTTTCATATCTCTATTCCGCAATTTGTTGTTTGAAACTTGTTCGTGAGTTTTGGTGCACAACGATGCAAAAGTGTGGAAAATTCGTGTGGATTGGACTTCATCCTACTCCATTCGTATCAATATCTAAGTTGAAGCTTACTTTTTCAAAACACCCCAAACCATACAAGCTATAGTGGTTGAATCAAAGTGGGGAGGTTAAGGTAAACAAACAGGTGCGCTTTTCTTTTCCAATTAGAAGATATACTGATGACATTCTCTATGATGTTGTTCCAATTGAGGCAGCGCATATATTACTTGGGCGTCCATGGCAATTTGATAGACATGTCATGCATGATGGACGAAAGAATTACTACACCGTGGATAAGGATGGTAAGAAGTACACTTTAGCTTCTTTGAAGCCATGTGAAGTGTACGAAGTTCAAGCAAAGATATCCAAGGAATGTAGGCAATTAGTTCAGGCCGAGAAGATGAAGCAAAAAGTGGGAAAAACCTCTTCCCCTTCTACTGATAACACAAGGAAATTAGAAGGACTAAAGATGAAGTAAGAGAAGAAAGAAAAGAGGTTAACAGTCTATGCATAAAAAAGTGAAGTAAAAAGAGCAATACTAGATAGACATGAAATGTTTGTACTAATTTACAAAGACTTGTATTTGATATCTAGTGATCACATTTCTTCTGTGCCTAGTGCTGTGATTTCTCTTATACAGGAATTTGAGGACTTATTCCCCGAGGAGTTGCCGAAGGGTTTACCTCCAATTTGAGGTATAGAACATCAGATTGATTTCATCCTTGGAGCTTCTATTCTCAATAGGCGAGCATACCAAGCAAGTCCTGAGGAGACAAAGGAAATTCAAGTGCAAGTGGATGATCTTCTAGATAAAGTTATTGTTAGAGAAAGCCTTAGTCCATATTCTGTGCCTATTATTCTTGTGCCTAAGAAAGAAGAGACATGGAGAATGTGTGTTGATTGTCGAGCCATTAATAAAATAAACATAAAATATCGTCACCTCATCCCTAGGTTAGATGACATGTTAGATGAGTTATATGGCTCCAAAATGGCTCCAAAATATTTAGGGATGTTAGAAAATTATGAAAAACTTCGTGAACGTGCTATTTTAGTGCAAAAACAATTTGGAAAAAGAATTTCTCAATTTCATTGTGTATTTTATTTGTTAAAAATTTTCAAACATTCTAGAAATATGTTTATGCTACCTGAATCTTTAATATCTTGAAAACCCAAATTGAAATTTATAATTTCTTGTAGGTGTTATTTCAATGAAACCACATTTAAACTTGCCATTGATGAATTAATTGTATAAGATTTAATTATAAGAATGAGTAGGTACGATATGAGGTTTTGATTAGAAAGTTTGAATTATGACTTATGAATTATTAATATTATGAATCTATTTCACAGTAAGAATTTAAAAAATTTTTACATATTATTTATAGGTGAACCAAATCAATGATTATTGAGATCAGAGATGGTAAAATTGTTCATTCAATCAAGGTGCGTGACGTACAAATGTATACATATATATTTGTATTTGTTTGCTACGTAATATTTGAGTTAGTTGTTTTACACATGAAAATCAAATTATAAAATTTTGTTGAAATTAAAGATTATGTAATATGAAAGAAAGGTTTTAATATTGACTATCTACTTATGTGAGGATTTCGAATTGATCATTATATATAGAAAAAGAGCGCAAGGGCCAACACCTTAATAATTGGGTTAAGAACGTTAGTTTTGCACATGGAACCAAAAAGTGATCATTATATCAAAAGGTTGATGAGTAAGGGCATAAGGGCCAACACCTTACCAACTGGGTGAAAGATTGGCATATACACAAAATTGGGAATTTCACTAAGTACGATACTCAATAAAAAAATATGGCATACCTATATGTTATAGCATTAGAAAGAATTTGTGATGATATGTGAAAAGAATTTATAAAGTTGCATGACATTATTTGTGTTTAGACATGGCCAAGTTTTGATTACGGAACTAGAATCGGGACCGACAATTCTGGAATCGAAATCAACAAAAAAAAATATTTTTCATATTTATAATTCTATAAATATTTTTATATCTCTTCATTTTCATCACATAATTCTTTTTTTAATATTATTTCTTATTTTTCTAATCTTTATATTTTAGGTTTTATAGTTTATAGTTTAGTGTTTAAGGTTTAGGGTTTAAGGTGTCAACTTTTCTAAACAATTATTCTAATTCTATTATTATATTATACTAATATGCTATTTGAATTCTAATTAATTGATAAGGTTCTCGTTGATGTGATCCACCTTTGGACGGATTGACAACCTTATTTATCCATAAGACAGGTCTAGCTTGGAAAATTCCACCAACACTCAACACAAAAGAATAAACACAAAGAAAAGAGACAAATATAGAACGGATTAGAACAAACAATTTAAAACAAAGAAAATAAAGAAAACGATATGGAACACGATTCAATGGAAACTTGTCCAAAGCCCCAACGCTATAACAAAACCGACTTGATTCGGGCACCACCTAAATCAAATTAGAATTGGTTGTTCTCAAACTTAGAACAAAAGCAAGACTAATGCTCTTAATCTGACTTTAGGGTTTAGAATTCAAAAGCTCAAACTTAGCTTAAGGATTCTAAGGGTTTTAGATTCAAATTTTGCTACGCAAAATAATGAACTTTAAATATCAAAATTCAACCACCAGATTCGTGGCTTACATGCTCTTTTATGTAGGAAGCAAGTTACCAATAAACAAAACCCCTAAATACCGAAAAGGTAGTTGTCTAATAGGACTTAAACTTCCTAAAAATAAATAACACATGCCTCAATCATGCAAGTTCTTTGGCCATATGAAAACACAATGATCTACAAATCATTGTTCATGCAAGAACATTAGATCATGTTTCTTATTGAAAAGATTAAACAAAATGAACTAAAAATTGAAAACCTAAAATCTGCCAAAATCCCCACGTCGCGACGTGGAGGTGTCTGGACGTCGCGACGTGCGTGGACGTCACGACGTGGAATGTCGTATCTCGCGACTTGCGAAAAATTATGCCGATGCAATTAAATTGGATTTTATTAATTCCAATTTTCAAACTCTCAAAATAGAGAGCCACGTCGCTTGATAAAACAGAGACCTCTGGACATCACGACGTGGAAGCATTGGCGACCAACACTTGTCCAATCTTGCTCTCCATTGATGTATCATCATGTAATGTCAAAACCACGAGGTTCTAAGGCTTCAAATCTTCCTTCTCTTCACCAAAACATTGTTCTAGCAACTTGTATACGTCGTGATAAGTCGGACTTATACCGACTTACTTGCTTTACTTTCTTAAATCTTTTGCATGGAATGATTGGAGAAACTGTGCTTGATAAATGAATTGTACGCACATATGTTCATGATATGGAAAATGTGAGAATTGGTGAAGGGTAGTAAGAATACCATGCAAAGTGTTATATTTGTGCATGACTGAGAAGCACGCACACACTTAACCGTTTTGGCCTCAGAAATTCAAGCATTGCACGAGAGTCCCAGAACACGAGCACAAATTCACGCACAACACTCAAGCACATCTAGCACACACCTCACACATGCACACGGCGGGCGTCCACACATTGTTGTGCTCGCACCACGCACACACATGAACACGGCGGGATCCGAGAGGCGCCCTCCATGCACATACCACACACGGTGCGGACGCAGTGAGGCACCCGTCATGCACACACCACACACGGTGCGGACACCGCGAGGCACCCGCACCATGCACACACATCGCGGCGCCCGTCATGCACAATGCACCATGCACACACTCGCACGCTCATTCGCACCCCATGCACATTTCCAAGCATACACTTGCACACTTGCACTAGCTTCATGCATTGCACTCCACATCTACCACACTTGCATTTAGCATACACAGCAGCACAATCCGCACAAACCTTGGAACACACAAACAAATAGTTAACACAACATTCATATATTCACCATGTGTTTGAGGAATTTCACTCTCAATTCTTAATGCTTAAGTTTTATACCGGGCACGTTACCTCACTTCATTTAATGATTGGCATATTGTAGGACACGTGGAGATATCTCGGACCGAGAGAAGAACTCAGCCAAAATGATCAAGCCACGACAAGGATGAAAAGGTATAAAAAGGAAGCTGAGACAATAGAGCTAGAGAAGAATGAGAGCGGCCACATACACACAATGGACACAATAGATTAGGGTTCTTAGTCCTTAGTTTAGATTAGGATTTTCTCTCTCTTTTTCTTTTCTTACACTATGTTGCCTTGAGGGGTTCATATATACTGATCTTATCCAGCTTGAGACATTTGAATTGCATTGATCTGTGTCTTGTTTTTTCCTGTGCATTCTATGTTTCTATTCAATGAGTTTGTTTGATTTCATCTAAATCTATAATTGATCTGTGGTGACCACTGAGACCAATTTGGATCTACCAAAGTAAATTGAATGAAAACGTAAAATGGATCTAGAACAATTGTTTGTGAGTCTTAAGATCTGAGAGTTATTGCGAATTCACTTGTGCGGTGCCCACTGACAAAGGGATTCAATCCAATAGAAATGACTTAAGTTTATTTGTGTACGACAATTTGAATGCTTGATTTAGTTAGCTGCCCTGCCAAGGGAGATAACTGAGGATTGAATTAGGATTGTAGTACTGGATAAGGATCTGGGTTTTACGAATTGAGCCAAGAACTTGCCCTGCCAATGGAGGTTTGAGGAGTAAGTGAATTGTTCTTGTGAGAACCGCCCGGTTAATTAGTTGCACGTCACTAGCAGATTAGTCCCCTCACACACATCAACTAGTCTATCATAACAGGGATTGATTGGTACTGGATGATTCCCCCTCAAGACAACACCATCGTCTTCTGATTGTCTAAGTTGTGCATTGTTTTAGTCATTGCATTTTGTTTGTTCTGTACTCCAATCTATCATTCCATTAATTCTGTGACATACCCCTCTCCCTGAGGATACGATCCGACTTATCGCTACTGCATTTTAGTGTTGTTGGGTAAAATTAGTGAGCCAGCGATAGCTCAGGCCAATTTTTAGCGCGCTGCTGTGGAGAGGCAAGGTGTTAGGAGTTGATTTTTGATAGACTTGTGTTTTTTGTATTTGTTATTTGCTTTGTACATTATTGTGTTTTGTCATTCTATTTTTGTGGAGATTTTTCTTTTTTTCGTTTGTAAGTTTTGTGTGTTAATTAGTTTCATATTTTTTGTTCTTAGTTCAAGTTTGCTGTATTCATTACTGTGTTCAGCTGTGGTAAGTGCAGAGAATTTTGAACGTAACTGAAGTTGAATTGTGCACACCAAAATAGACCAAGTATGTCTAGGTGGTTTGGGGATTTTGTTGAGCCTTATTATGATTACCCATCAGATTGGATGGATAACACACGACCAACACCTAGAATATTTGACAACTTCTCTCCACCAATATACCATGAATCATGGCAGAACCAACAATAGAGCAATGAGTCTTATCTTAGAGAAAAGCAAAAACGGGAAGACATGTTGTCTCAGATTTTGGAAAAACTTGATAAATGTGCATATCGGTTGACTCAAATGGAAGAGAAGGCTCAAGAGCTACAAGAGACATTTGATGCCTTAGTGAGCAACTTGTGGGAACAACTCGAGACACCAGTTCCAGATGCTCAAGACCACTCAGAAGGTATATCTCTCCCTATTGAAACACCAACTCTTGAGGAAAGTCATTTTGATATGAATGCAATTGATGACTGTGGTTTAAAGAGTCCAAGGGAGTTAGAGTCTACAAATGTTGGAGATGTTATACATGAGTGCTCTGATGATTAATATTTTGTGCATGAACATTTGAGTCCTTCTGATGAGAATGATGTCTCTTGTCATGAGCTTACATGTGATGAATTTAGGGCCTTTTGGTTTCCTACTGTCAAATTGGGGGGTTTGTCTAATGCTAGGTCTTATATTGAATCTATGGAATTCCATGAGAACAATGATGCTGTTAGACTTTCTTTAGACACTTCTTTTTCCCTTAAATGCCCTATGAGATGCACAGAGATAACTCTCATTGAACCACGTGTGAGCATGAATGAAACAGATATTGCACTGGTTAATGAAAATGACAACATGATGATTGAGAATTTTGTTGAGGCACCAACTCTTGAAATTGTGCATGAATCTGCAGTTGTGAATGGTGACCAACAAATAGAGAAGAATGAGATACCTTTGTTAAATGTGCATAGTGAACCATGTTTTGATAACAAATGAAAGACTCAAAATAGTACCCATGTTAGTTTGTGTGATAATGAGTTAATGTTTTGTAAGGAAATTGCTAACATGGTGGAGAATTGCTTTGTTGATGCATCCATTTTTGAAATTAATGATGAATTTGTTGAGACTATGGATGCACAATCTGTGGTTGAGCATTGTAGGAGTTTAGAGCCAAAGGTGGTGGAAGAGGTGTTTCCTATGGGGGAACGTACATGGTTTAAAATAGAGTTTATTGAGATTGTTCCCCATGTGTACGAGCTCTAACACCTCTTTCTGGAAAACATTTGTCCAGTGCCCTACTGGAGAAAAAAGAGTGCTTATGAAAGAGCATTCTTCTGGTATAGAGATGGGTATTCTGAATCTTGAAGAAGGAGGCTTCATGAATAAAGTCTGGCTAGAGACCGAATAAATCCAGAACTACTTACTCTACTTCCTTTGAATAATTTGTTGTTGAATTCGTAGCTTGTTTTTGTTTTTGGTTTTGTCTTACGTAGAGTGGCTCTTGTGTGCAGCTTCAAACAAAAGCCTCTAAAATGCCAAGTGTGGGGATGTTGTCCAAGTGCTAATGACATGATACATTATACGCCACCATGACCCAAGGGGCTGCTTTGTCTGTTAAGGGAAATTGGTGGTGGTGTAGTTCATATTAGTACCTATGTAGGTTGTGTGATTTTGTGGCTAGTAGGGAATAAAAGGCAGTGACTAGCACTGACCTTGTTGTATGTTGCTTAGTTTCTTTTTAGTTGCAATAAATGTGAAAATGTTGTGTTATGTGTTGTGTAAATACTGTCACTATCCATTTAGCACACTAGCACTTCTAATACACTGGCACTTCCAATATCATCATCAAATCCACAATCGTTATTCAATTGTGATGTATGCAAAATTTTTATTCTTAGTTTACAACATCCGAACATGAAAAAGTCTATTGAAGACACATAAGAACATGAATTGCTTGAGAAAAGATGTGAATGAGAAGAAAAAGCTAGCGGCAAATAAAGGGAAAAAATAGCCCACAAAACCCTGGTAGCCAAGCACCAAAGTGCGGCATGAATCTAAAAAGAAAATATCAAGCACCAATGTGCATGCTAAGCTCAGTGAGCGTGTAAAGAAAAACCTATCTTCGAGTGTGAAGTGTTCGTGTGTGTGGACAAAAGGATTGTAGTGCAAGAATTTTTGACTAAGTGTTTACTAGAGTACTCTGCATAGACAGAGTGAGGGAGCATAAGAAACTCTCAGCACACACAACACGTTGGCATTTTGGTCTTTATTCACTGTACCTCAGTTGGTAAATGGTATGACTTGTTTGGGCTGTTAACTTGTGCTAGCTGCCTATTTCTTTTCTGCATGCAAAAATTTTCAAGAATGGATAGATGATGATGTTGCGAGTGTTAAATGTGAGAATGGATAAAAGTAAAATGTTTGATTTGCTTTGCTCGGGACTAGCAAAGATTCAAGTGTGGGGGATTGATAAGTCGGACTTGTACCGACTTATTTGCTTTACTTACTTAAATCTTTTGCATGGAATGACTGGAGAAACTGTGCTTGATAAATGAATTATACGCACACATGTTCATGATATGGAAAATGTGAGAATTGGTGAAGGGTAGTAAGAATACCATGCAAAGTGTTATATTTGTGCATGACTGAGAAGCACGCACACACTTAACCATTTTGGCCTCACAAATTCAAGCATTGCACGAGAGTCCCAGAACACGAGCACAAATTCACGCACAACACTCAAGCACATCTAGCACACACCTTGCATGGTGCGGGCACACCAAGGCTCCCACACCACGCATACATGCATATGGCGAGGGCCGCGAGGCTCCGCCATGCACACACCACACACGATGTGGGAGCACCAATGTGCCCGCACCACGCACACACATGCATACGGCGGGCGCCTCACACCACACACGGTGAGGACGCCCCACGCACACACACGTACATGGCACTGGCCATGCACACACCACACACAGTGCAGATGCCGCGAGGCACTCGCACCATGCACACACATGCACACGGCGCCTTCCATGCACAACAAACCATGCACACACTCGCACGCTCATTCGCATCCCCATGCACATTTCCAAGCATACACTTGCACACTTGCACTAGCTTCATGCATTGCACTCCACATCCACCACACTTGCATTTAGCATACACAGCAGCACAATCCGCACAAGCCTTGGAACACACAAACAAACATTTAACACATTATTCATATGTTCACCATGTGTTGGAGGAATTTCACTCTCAATTTTTAATGCTTAAGTTTTATACCAGGCACGTGACCTCACTTCACTTAATGATTGGCATATTGTAGGACACGTGGAGATATCACGGACTGAGAAAAGAACTCAGCCAACATGATCAAGCCACGAAAAGTATGAAAAGGTATAAAGAGGAAGCTGAGACAATAGAGCTAGAGGAGAACGAAAGTGGCCGCATGCACACAATAGATTAGGGTTCTTAGTCATTAGTTTAGATTAGGATTTTCTCTCTCTTTTCCTTTCCTTACACTATGTTGCCTTGAGGGGTTTATATGTACTGATCTTATCCAGCTTGAGACATTTGAATTGCATTGATCTGTGTCTTGTTGTTTCCTTTGCATTCTATGTTTCTATTCAATGAGTTTGTTTGATTTCGTCTAAATCTATAATTGATCTGCGGTGCCCACTGAGACCAATTTGGATCTACCAAAGTAAATTGAATGAAAACGTAAAATAGATCTGGAACAATTGTTTGTGAGTCTTAAGATCTGAGTGTTATTGCGAATTCACTTGTGCGGTGCCCACTGACAAAGGGATTCAATCCAATAGAAATTACTTATGTTTATTTTTGTACGACAATTTGAATGCTTGATTTAGTTAGCTGCCCTGCCAAGGGAGATAACTGAGGATTGAATTAGGATTGTAGTACTGGATAGGGATCTGGGTTTTACGAATTGAGCCAAGAACTTGCCCTGCCAAGGGAGGTTTGAGGAGTAAGTGAAGTGTTCTTGTGAGAACCGCCTGGTTAATCAATTGCACGTTACTAGCATATTAGTACCCTCACACACATCCACACTAGTCTATGATAACATGGATTGATCGGTACTGGATGATTCCCCCTCAATCTTCTGATTGTCTAAGTTGTGCATTGTTTTAGTCATTGCATTTTGTTTGTTCTGTACTCCAATCTATCATTCCATTAATTCCGTAACATACCGCTCTCCCTGAGGATACAATCCCACTCATCGCTACTACATTTTAGTGTTGTTGGGTAAAATTGGTGAGCCAGAGACAGCTCCGGCCACGTCGTCCACAATTTCTATGATCAAACCATTAAGAGCAAGCTTGAACTTTTTAGTTCTAACTCGAATCATTGGTCCTCCAATTCCATGTAAAGGGTCAACAAATTGTTGTTCACCATCAAGCGTGTTTGGATTCCTAACATTCCCCTCCCGCCTCAAAAGAATTAGTCCTCGAATCTCCTGCATCAAACAAAGAGAAATCAGAATCATTAAAGGTAGCACTAACATTTCCATACTCACCGAGCAAATCAATGCGATATGCATTGTCATTAATATGCTTGAGAACTTGAAAGGGACCATCGCCTCTAGGGTGAAGCTTTGATTTCCATTTCTCAAGAAATCTTTTCTTGTGCAAGTGTATCCAAACCCAATCACCCGGCTGGAACACTGATGCGTGTAGTCGTATTTGCATAATTTTACCCTAGAACTACTGTAGAAGTAGAAGTAGGGATCGTATCCTCAGGGAAGGAGTTGGTACCAAAATATTAATGAAATGTTCCAGGAAATTCACAAGTTCAGTTTCACGAGTTTAAAGACAATAGTAACACTCAAGAACAGTTGAAGAATGAAATATAAAACTAAAAGTAAACACAGAAATGAGATATCAACTATAAGGAAAATGTCCTAGGATTTCCTTCCGGATGATTATGCAAGTTAACTATGTATATGCATTGCAATTGACATAAATGTCAATGAAAAGGGGATCAAACTGCCTGAGAACCTAGATTATGACTGGCATGGCAACCGCTTCATTTTCTGTGTTCTCTAACTCCACAATTTCCCATGGCGAGGCCTAGAGTGAAGAATTAAACCCGCAGAGTCCTAACTTTTTGAGATTCACTACTATTGCAAGCAATTTCCTAGGTTTTCCTATGGCGAGGCCTAACCTAATTCCGATTGTCTTCACAAATCTCAGAAAATCTCTCATCACTTAGTTCTAAAATCTCAACAAACCTCCACTGGCATGACGATCGTATTTCGGTTCATGATCAAGCAATTCAGGTGAGAAGACTCATTTTCAATACTGTATGTTCTCAATTCAAGCATTTTAACTCGTATTGTAGAATTAAACTCCGACCTAGCATGACGACCACAATCAAAAGGTGATTCAAACAACAAGAGCTCAAATGAGTGGATTTAGACAAGATTCAAGCAATATGTACCAGTATGAGATCGTTCTTAATGAATTAATGCAATTGCAAGGCAATACGTAATCTAACTACACTACATCCAGATTAAAACCCTAGAACATGGCAAATTTAGCCACAGAGTTCCATTTCTATTCCACGATCGTCAAAATTCAACAAATCGCAAATCATATTCATCAATTAGGAAGAATTTACCAAATTCTCCGCTTCAATTGCTTCCAATTCTAAACGAATCCGTAAAAGCTTCCTTGATTGACAATAGAATTTCAATTATCGGTTCAAATTCCCGATCGTCAATGAAAATGGAGATCGAATTCGTGGAGAGAGAAAGTAGAGAGAGAAAGCTCAAACGAGAGAAAATTCTCGCTCTCTAAATCAAAATTCGGTTATAAAATCTAGAATATTTTCCACCCCCTATATATTAGCTACATCTCCTATATATAGAGTTATGGAAATGTAACTAATACGCAACCGTAAAATAGCTATATTATTACAAAAGTATCCTCAAAAGGAATGACTAAAATCAGCCCAAAAAGTGAAAATCCTAAGTTGAAGAAGTCATTCAGCAATCCAGCGCCTTCAGTCCAGCAGCTCTGCGCCTTCATCACAGTTCCAGCGCCTTACAGCTTGCCAAGAGCGTGCCTTCAATTTACGCCACAATTTATTCTTGTCCAGCAAACACCACGCCTTCATAAGCTAGGCGGATCAGAAAACAACACTTAGAAAAAAACACTTAGAAAAAATTCAGCATCCACGCCTCCATTGCACCACCTGCCCTGAAGAACAGAAAACAACACTTAGAAAAAATTCAGCAGCCAAGACATTTTCATGTCGATGCATCTCTACGATGCATCGCCGTGCTTTGTATTTCATGGCGACACATCTCTACGATGTGTCGCCGTGTTAATTTTTTCATGGCGACACATCGTAGAGATGTGTCGCCGTGTTAATTTTTCATGGCGACACATCGTAGAGATGTGTCGCCGTGCATTGTGTGTGAGCTGTGTGAGTGAGTGAAATGTGAGAAAATCTGGAAAGAAAAGTGTGAAGAATTTTGTTAATGAAAAAGAATGAATTGTGAATGGCGTTGTTAATGGAATATGGAAGAAATGTGATTGTGAGTTGTAGTGCGTGAAATGTTGTGTATGAAATATGAGAATAGATGAAGGTGGATGCAAATGTAAAGTGTTGAGGAATGAAAATGTAATGATATGAGGATGAGTGAGAAAACTAGATGTAACTACAACATATTACAAAGAAGGAAAGATGAAAGTGAAAACATGAGAAAATAACTATGAGTTTGTGTGAAAGTGAAAATGTAGTGAATGCATGTGTTGTGGTGCTGAAGTTGCGGCGATGTGTGCAAGTGTACAACTATGTTGTGTGAATATATGCGGCGATATGGTGACGATGTGTGCGCAGCGTGCGGCGATGCCATGGCGACCTCGTGCGGATGTGCGACGATGCTGCGGCGATTGTGCGCTAGTGTGCAGCATGGCTCGTGCATGTGTGCGAGAGTGTAGCGTGAGTGTGTGCTAGAGTGCTGCATAGTGTGCGAGAGTTGCTGTAAGGTGTGTGCGAGAGGTGAATGCTAATGTGCAGTGAGTACAAAAGGCCAAATGCAAGGAAATCTAAAATGGCAAAGTGTTCATCTCATTCAAATGCTCTTCTTCCATGCCAAATATATGTGTCTTGCCCATGAATTAGACCTAATGATAAACATAGAAGTTCTAGGTCCATCTCTTAGCTTTCCACTAATCAAGAATCAACATCATTGGACACCTAAAGCTCAAGATATGCATGTTTTACCAAACTGTGGCAGAAAGGTAAACCCTATCAAATCCTAATCCAAACACAACAAAGATGCCTTCATTTCTCTTGTGTGCACACAGAATTGGGAGAAAGTTAAAAAATGGCAATTGAAGTACAAACAAAGAGCTTTTCAAATCATCCAAGATCTCCTCATTTGGATTAGAATTGAAAGAGTTACACACAAAACAAATCGCACACTCAATTCTGCCAAAAACCCTAATTTGGCAGAATATGCACTTTTGGTTCCTTCATTTTCCTTTTAACATTTTTTACTTCATTTACTATCACTTTTGCTCTTTTTGCACCATTTCAACACTACTGTCTAACACACCACATATAAGCATAGAACACCCTAAATCGCCACATATTTTCATCAAACACAAGACAAAAGCCAAGAAATTTAGCACAATGTAGTTGGTATAAAACCAACTCATCAAATTCCCCACTTGGCGTCTTCCATTATTGGCTTGCTTAGCATACTGCTTATTTCTCTTTTCAATATTGTTAATAACCCTAGCATGAAGGTCCTTAACAAAAGTAGCTTTGTTACACCAACAATATTAACAAACTCATTAATAGGAATAGACAAAATATTCAAAGGTATCAAAGGATTAAAACCAAAACCAATTTCAAATGGAGAAAAATAAGTAGAACTATAAATAGTGCGATTATAAGCAAACTCAATATGTGGTAAACAATCTTCTCATTTCTTTAGATTCTTTTGTATGAAAACACGTAATAATGTGGATAGAGTTCTATTAACTACCACGGTTTTCCCATTAGTTTGTGGGTATGCAACAGTAGAAAATAGTAACTTAGTTTCCAATTTACTCTAAAGAGTGCGCCAAAAATGATTAAAGAACTTGACATCTTTATCACTAACAATAGAAGTAGGAATACCATGCAATCTTACAACTTCTTTAAAGAAAATGTCAGCTATATATGTAGCATCATTGGTTCGTGAACATGTAATAAAATGTGCCATTTTATTGAACCTATCTACTACCACAAAAATACTATCCTTACCATTTGGTGACCTAGGCAATCCTAAGACAAAGTCTATGAAAATGTGTAACTAAGGATGCAAAGGTACAGAAAGTGGTGTGTACAGACTATGAGGCATTATCTTCGACTTTGCCTGTTTACAAACAATACACTTTTGACAAATAGAATGAACACTTTTTCGCATATAAGGCCAATAAAAATGTTCTTGCAAAATATGTAATGTTTTGTTAACACCAAAGTGACCCATTAATCCACCTCCATGTGTCTCAACAACTAACAAATCACGAACAGAGCAATTAGGCACACATAACTTATCTTTCTTAAACAAGAATCCGTCATGAAAATAATACTATCCTTCGAATTTATGCAAAAAAATCTCATACACAAGCTTAAAATCAGCATCTTCGGCATATAATCCTTTCATGACATCAAATCCAAGTAATTTTGCATGTAAGAAAGCAAGCAAATTGTACTTCCTCAACAATGCATCAGCAACCACATTTTCCTTTCCAGCCTTGTACTTAATCACATAAGGAAATATCGCAATAAACTCTAACTACTTAGCATGCCGTTTATTTAACTTACCTTGGGTCTTAAGGAACTTAAGACTCTCATGATCCGAATGAATGATGAATTCCTTCAGCCAAAGGTAGTGCTGCCAAACTTGTAGAGACCTCACCAATTCAACTCCTTGTCGTATTTTGGATAACTCAATGTTGCTCCATTAATCTTCTTGCTAAAGTATGCCACGAGCTTGCCTTCCTGCATCAAAACAAAACCAATACCTCACATTATATCTCAAAAACTTTTTCAAAATTGGGTAACATAAGAACAGGAGCATTAGTCAATTTCTGCTTTAAGGTGTTAAAAGCTTTATCTTGAGCATCAGTCCAAACAAAAGTCAAATTTTTCTTAACTAGATCATTCAAGTGGGCTACAATTGTACTAAAGTCTTTTACAAACCTTCTATAAAACCCAACTAAACTATTAAAACTCCTAACTTCATTAGCTGACTTATGTGTGTGCCAATCCCTAATGGCTTTTACCTTATTATCATGAACAAAAATTCGTTCAACACTTATAACAAATCCCAAAAATATAGTGGATGAAGAATAAAATTCACACATTTAAAATTTGCATAAAGCTGATTTTCACAAAGTACAACAAACACACTTTTTAAATGCAATACATGCTCTTCAAGTGTCTTGCTGTAAACAAGTATATCCTCAAAATAGACCACCACAAATTTTTCTATGAAAGACCTAAGTACATGGTTCATTAAACATATAAAAGTGCTTGGTGCATTAGTCAATCCAATGGGCATAATTAACCACTCATAAAGATCATATTTAGTTTTAAAGGCAGTTTTCCACTCATCACATTTTTTTTAATACAAATTTGATAATAGCCACTTTTCAAATCAATTTTTGTAAAGATTTTGGAGCCATATAAGTCATCTAACATGTTATCTAACCTAGGGATAAGGTGACGATATTTTATGGTTATTTTATTAATGGTTCGACAGTCAACACACATTCTCCATGTCTCATCTTTCTTAGGCACAAGAATAATAGGCACAGAATATGGACTAAGGCTTTCTCGAACAATACCTTTATCTAGAAGATCATCCACTTGCACTTGAATTTCCTTTGTCTCATAAAGACTTGCTCGGTATGCTCGCCTATTTGAGAATAGAAGCACCAAGGATGAAATCAGTCTGATGTTCTATACCTCAAATTGGAGGTAAACCATTCGGCAACTCCTCGGGGAATAAGTCCTCAAATTCCTGTATAAGAGAAATCACAGCACTAGGCAAAGAAGAAATGCGATCACTAGATATCAAATACAAGTCTTTGTAAATTAGTAAAAACATTTCACATCTATCTAGTATTGCTCTTTTGACTTCACTTTTTTATACATAGACTGTTAACCTCTTTTCTTTCTCCTCTTACTTCATCTTTAGGCCTTCTAATTTCCTTGTGTTATCAGTAGAAGGGGAAGAGGTTTTTCCCACTTTTTGCTTCATCTTCTCGGCCTGAACTAATTGCCTACATTCCTTGGAGATCTTTGCTTGATCTTCATACACTTCCCATGGTTTCAAAGAAGCTAAAGTGTATTTCTTACCATCTTTTTCCACGGTGGAGTAATTCTTTCGTCCATCATGCATGACATGTCTATCAAATTGCCATGGACACCCAAGTAACACATGCGCTGCCTCAATTGGAACAACATCACAGAGAATATCATCAGTATACCTTCCAATTGGCAAAAATAAGCGCACCTGTTTGTTTACCTTAACCTCCCCACTTTGATTCAACCACTGTAGCTTGTATGGTTTGGGGTGTTTTGAAAAAGTAAGCTTCAACTTGGATATCAACAATGTACTCGCCATATTAGTACAACTCCTACCATCGATAATCAAACTGCACTGTTTGTTCTGAATAATGCACTTGGTGTGGAAGATATTCTCATGCTGCAATGAATCACCCTCAATCTGTAGCTGTGTTCTCAAACTTCTCATGGTGACAAGTGACTCAGCAACTTCCAACTTTTCTAGAGTACCATCATCACAAGCTTCATCATAACTAACTAACTCCATAGTCATTTTGGGTCCTTCCACAATGTTGTTCTTTATCACAACTAACTTCATTTCCTTAAAGTAATTATCAATACGTCGGTTGTCTTGGGAGAGGGTTTGAACTGACGGGAGGTTGTCGCGACCCTGCAATTTTACCCAAAACACTAAACTAATGCAGTAGTGGTGAGGGGTTCGTATCCACAGGGAGAGGACTACGACAATCGTTGCTATAGTGATAGAATGTGAAAGGATGCAATAACACAATCAAGGTATGCAAATGAGGATTGAATTAGGAAAATCAATAAAGATTAGTGTGTTGCTTCAAGGTAAACAATATGTATGGATCCTTCTCTCGTTATCCCGGACGGACTTGTGTGGACATATATGAAGGGATTTGACTTCTAGTAAACTAAGGTTGATCAACTTGGTAGTTCTCACAATTTTCGTTCCCAATTCTCCCTGAACCTCCCTTGGTAGGGCAAGTCCTTGGCACGAGTCAGACTCTTCCAGATCCCAAATTCTCCTAACACAAATCTAATTCGATTCTTGACTATCTCCCTTGGTAGGGCAGCTAACCAGTTCACGACTTTGACTCACGCTACAAGAATTCTCCTTAGACCTACGCGAAGGATAGACCTTAACTGTCAGTGGG
Organism: Ophiorrhiza pumila; assembly: GCA_016586305.1. Lineage (NCBI taxonomy): Eukaryota > Viridiplantae > Streptophyta > Magnoliopsida > Gentianales > Rubiaceae > Ophiorrhiza > Ophiorrhiza pumila. Next base: position 38,668,724 of record BLIW01000006.1, read on the forward strand.
TACCACACAGTCAAGATCGCAAAGTCTCACAAGACCTAAGATTCATATATGCCATGTGCCAATCAACTCCTTGTTATGATTGATTGCCATTGGACTTTTCACACCGACCCTCAGTGCGGTACCGCCAGACCTAAATGTGAAGTTAATCTAAAGTGCCATTCATCAAACATATCATGTGCACAATATGAACATGAAATAATTCTCAGATAAATATCTAAAACAAATGTCTCAAACAAGATCAAATCCATACAATTGACCCCTCAAAGCAACACTAAGAACTTAGCCGATCATATTGATCGGCTGATATCCCATGATTACAGAATAGAAATTATGCTCTAGGGTTCTCAGGATTCCTCTCAGATTCTCTCTCAGTGAAATGATTTCTTTTTCCCCCAAAATCCAGCCTCCCCTGCTTTAGCGGCTTTTCCTCCCTTTTATAGTCTTCCCTTGCTGATTTGTCCCGTAAGATTCCTGGAAGTTCCTTCTCTTGCGGAAACGCTGCCACGTGTCTATAAACATGAGATAGACTGAAGTGAGGACACGTGTTAAAGTCAAGTCTTAACAGTTAAGAATATCCAAAGCATTTAATCAAACAGTTAGAGCCCGTGAAAAACCATGTCATATGCTTGCTTGGTGGCTTAAGTTTGTGTGTGCCATATGCAAAGGTTGAGGGCGTAGTGTATGTGCAAGTGTGCGAATGGTGAAGTGAGCACAGGATATATGAACATGCAAAACATGAAAATGCATGAAAGGAAAAATGATAAAGTGTGCATGTGTGTGGTGTGAGTGGTGCGAGCGCATAGTGCGCCCGCACCGTGTGTGTGCGTGTGTGGTGCGGCCGCAATGGTGTGTGTGTGGTGCGGCCGCACCGTATAGTGCGTGAGTGGTGCGGGCGCCTCATCCGTCCGCACCGTGCAATATGTGTGTGTGGTGTGTGAGTGTGTGGACTTGTGAAGTGAAGTGAGTGTGAGTTGTGTGCTGGGGTTTTCTTATGTGACTTGTGAATAGTGATTTGTGACTTGAGAGAGTTGTGACTTGAGTGCACTAATGGCTGAGTGTTTGTCGTGCCTCTTGTATGCAAATGCAACATTTTACCACTAAATTCAACAACTCAAGCCAATCTCCTCGACACGCCATTGTAATCAATTTAGCACATAAGTCACATAATCAAGTCATCGATTCACAAGTTATTCCAGGCGAAAGACTAAGAAATCAGAGCATTTAAGTCGGTACAAGACCGACTTATCATGAACTTGTCTCCAGAATTCATTAGCAAAATATGATGGTATATACCGCTTCCTCAGGATTGTTTGCATCTCTCTCCAAGTTCGGATTGGACGCTCCTCATTCGACTGTCTATTCTTAACCAATTGAGATCACCAATGAGCTGCATAATCCTTAAAATGTATGGTCACTATTCGCAACTTCTTATCTTCAGAATAAAATTTTCAGGCAAAAATTTGCTCCACTGTGGTTAGATCCAATCAATTAAATTAGTCGGGGATCGAACTTGCCCATTGAAATTTTTGGGAACTCCAATTTGACCTAAAGACTCATCAAACCCTCGAACTTGCCCCAGCTCTGGTTGTGCTGTTTCAAGATTCTATTAAGCTGCTTTCCAATCCAATAAAATATCCACATCAAATTCTTTCTCCAAGTTTTTTTGGTTTCGTTCGTTTAGAAGCCAGATTGTTGCAGCTTGTTGTTTACAGTTTTTGCACTGAAATTGATAAATTTTTGCATCATACTGCTTAAGTGCATCAATTTGAAATTTTACATCATATTAGGCCTTTGAAGTTTCCTCCGCTATTTTTAAACACCTGCACATTAATAAAATAGTACAATGAAAACAGTAAATAATCAATTATGGGCTTCTCATGGGTGTTTCTCGTTTAGGTATGGTTGGTTCAAACTTTCACCTCTTTTAATGGCATATCTTCTGTCGTGTCCCATATTTTTTCTCCAAATTTTCAATTAGGTCTTAAAACACTTTTTCATATAAACACTTCTATAATGGAAGAATTTGAAAAATCTAGTGTCGGATATTTTCTAATTTTTAAGCGAAGGTGAGAGGTAATGAATCCTATCCCAGAAAATAATTGGATAAAATTCCAATTGAAGAGGAGGTCCCAAGTAAAAATAGATCAGAACGATGGTTGTTCCTTGGCCAACTTTTACCAATGGTATTGGTGACCAGGTAAGGTTAGTACAAAAAATTCCCCATCCAGCAAATTGATGAATCAATATTTTACTAATTGATATGTCTCTTTTTTGCTTAGAGTTTGTATTATTTTTAATAATAAATAACTATTTAAGTGTTGTTTTCATGTTTATATACTCTTAATTTGGTGCTGGCATTTTCAAATTACTCAAAACATTTATAGATCCTGAACTTAAAATTGAACAATCAGAACAAACAGAAATAGTTCTGTTCGAAGAAGACGCAACTAAATCATCCATATTTATTCCTAAAATATTGAAATGGCATGAAATTACAATTCCAGAAACATTTAGATTACCACCCCCACATCAATCTCCAAATCTTTCACAAAATCAGCCAACTCAATTCTTTACAGAAGAAGATGGTAGTATTACAATAAGCTTTAATAATATTAGAACAACTAGGTATGGAGCTAGTAATTCATTAAGATACAATACACCAATTCAAAATATAAGAAATTCTACATCAGATATTCCAAATATTACTAGAAGCTTTAGTCAACATACTAATCTCAACACTAATCCTGAATTATATTCAGAAGTTCTATTACACAATACTAAACTTCATATCAAGGCACCACCGCCTAAAATTATTAATAACTCTTCTGTAAATTCACCTACATACTTATCAATGAAACCAAAAAGTAAGAAGATGGTAGTATTACAATAAGCTTTAATAATATTAGAACAACTAGATATGGAGCTAGTAATTCGTTAAGATACAATACACCAATTCAAAATACAAGAAATTCTACATCAGATATTCCAAATATTACTAGAAGCTTTAGTCAACATACTAATCTCAACACTAATCCTGAATTATACTCAGAAGTTCCATTACACAATACTAAACTTCATATCAAGGCACCACTGCCTGAAATTATTAATAATTTCATAACCTTGAACAATCTAATTATTTATAGCTATTACATAATTTTGAATAAAGATTTGAATTCCAAATCTTCTTTTTTCTATTTAAAGGCTAAATAGTATTGTAAAAAAATAATTCCACCATGATTGAATATCTTCATCTTTTCCTGAATGTCCTATTTGCATAGAATCTTGATAACCTTTTTCATCTTGATGAATAACTTGTGGATTTGATCCACCAATTTCTCACTTTTGCAGAAGTTTGCTAATGTTGATGGAGTTTTCTTCTTTTAAATACCTGAGAAAATGAAAATAATTTTATACTTTTTTTATTCTAAAGGATCCTGAGCCAAAGGTCCTCCGAAAAAATCATCTGGAATTGGACTTTGAGTTGATTCTGCAGAAAATTGAGGTTGTTGAATTAGTGGTGGCTCTTGTTGAATTTCTTTGTTCTGTTTAAAGGCTAAATAGTATTGTAAAAATTCTTTTATTTCATTTTTGGATGGAGTATGAACATTACTTGGACTAGGATCTTGAATTGGTCTTTAGAATTGAAATGGGCCTTGATTTTGAGTTTGTATTGGGTTTTGAGTTTGTATTGGGCTTGAGGTTGATTATAGTGAATTTGAACTTGTTTTTGAATAGGGCTATGAGCTTGATTTTGATGAATTGGGTGATTACACCATGTTCTTTTTCCTGTTGCTAAATATGTGGATGCGCTTGTGAACAACAAAGAGTTGTATCATAGGAATCCCACCACTTGACTTTGAATTGTCTAACTAAAGACATTGGCTTTGGTTTTGGTTCCACTTGAATAATTTGAAAATGCCAGCACCAAATTCAGGGGACTTTTAGTGCTGCATACCATTGAATCTCCTTCATATAATCTTGCATTGTGGATTCTGCCTTCCATTTTGCTAAGCTTTCTCTTGCAATTTGTGGTAAAATACTTTCTTGACATCCATTAGTATTCCACTAATCATAAAACCATAATGGAAAATTTGGTTGACAATCTTTATGAAATGTAAAAACCCATAAATGATCAAAGGGTCTAACATAAAAAGCATTTTGCCATGCTTGCTTGTAATCTTCATAATTATATCCTTGCGGAGTATATTGAATAGAAAAAGATTTTTTAAAATGAATTTGATTGTTGAAATCATTTTTATTCAAAATATTTTTAATACTACATTTCGAATGAGTAATTCTACCTGATTCATCTTTACTATGAGTAATTTCGACTGAACCAGAATCAACTAATATAAATTCATAAAAAATTGGTTTTTTTATTGAATCATCAGAAGACCAGAAGAAATATGGAGTGAAGAATTTTGTATTGTAAGAATTTAAGATTGGAATTTTAGGGGCTTGTTTGTATGAAGTTAGAAAAAGATATTCATGTTTATCTTTTAAGACTTAAGGAGACTTTTGATTGGGAGATGATGTATTATTTGGCAATAGAGTCATGGCTCTTGGAGTATGTAATGGAGATGGGATTAATTGAGTTTTTGACTGGGGTTGCTATCTTGCTGAAGGTGTTGATAAAATTTGAACATAAGGTAAAGGAGGAAAATCTTCAATTTGAATGCCTCGATTACTTGTTTGAATAGCTGGAGATTGTGGTTGAGATGGTGGTTTTGAAACTAGTACCTTTGACACATAATCTTCTGGACTTTGAATTTTTGACTTTTGAATGATTATTCTCCCGATTTCTTTGACATCTTCAATTTTTCCTGGAAGAAATTCTCTAGTTAGAAAATCCGGTAATGAATTATTTTCACCTTTAATATATTCAATATCAAAATCGAATACTGAAAATATGCCTTGCCATCTAGCAAATATTTGTTTTGAAACTAAATTTTGAATATCTTTTTGCAATATATCTTTTGCTGATTTACAATCTACTCTTAATAAAAAAAATTTATTATATAAATCATCTTGAAATTTAGAAATACATAAAACAATGGAAAGTATTTCTTTTTTTTTACTGTTGAATAATTCTTTTTTTACTGGCTCTGATACCAAAGAAGAATGGAAAAAAGAATTACAAAACAGAAAATTTAATTTCCCTTTCTTTTCATGGCTACAATTCATAGGAAATAAAGAAAATTTTGAAAACATTTATACAGAATCTCAAATAAATGTACAAACTCAATTATTTAAAAGATGGCAACTAATTGGTGGTGAAGTAGTGTATCTTCAATTCATCCCCCTTTGTTAAATATAACAATAAGTACACCAACAGGATCAGTAACGGCAACACCGTTTAGAGAAATAAAAACTGATAAAACCTCAGTTGAAATACAAGATATAATAAAAGTTAATCAACAATTAAATTTTTCAAATCAAATATTATCTACAATAGCTCAACAAGTAGAGTTAGTTTCAACAAAATTAGATTCAATTCCATCCCAAACAAATCAATTAAATTTTCCAAATGATATATCACAACCACATTTTGAAACAAAAAATATATTTAAAAAATTAAATTTATCATTTAATCCAGATGAACATAAAGAACAAAATATGTTAGATAAAGTATTACAAAAATTAAATCAATTAGATATAAACAATAAGCCTAGTACTTCAACTATTAATGTAATGGATCAAATCAATCCTGAAGAAATTAATCAAGATATAGGTTCAGAAAATATAATAACTTCCGATGAAGAAGAAGAAAATGATATGGTAGCTGAAATAAATAGAATAGAAGATGAATTCAATGATAATCATATTGGTAGAATAACAAGAAGAAGTAGGAAAATAAATAATACATACAACAAAAACAAATGGTTGACTACACCAATAAAAAATTATTATAATAAACCCACACCACCTGATATTCAAATAGAAGAAAGATCTCAATTTACATCAAATAATTATGATGGAAATGCATTATATGAATGGAATGTAGATGACAGATCAGAATCAGAAATTTTAAAGTTATTACAAGAAATTGGAATGGTAAGAGTAGCTTATGCACATAGTAAAACATTTGATGAAAAACAAATAGCAGCTGCATTTATTGCAGGTTTTACTGGTCAATTAAAAAATTAGTGGGATAATATGATGAAAGAAAAAAATAAACAAGAAATATTAAATCATACATATGAACATGCAGAACGAGATTCATTAGGAAATATTAAAAAAGATGCACAAGGAAAGGAAATGTTTACAATGAAAAGTGATGCAGCAGAATTTCTAATATATGTTATATCATTACACTTCATAGGAAATCCAAAAGAAGAAATACATAGTACAAAAATATTTTTAACAAATTAAAGATGCCCAACTTTAATTGATTTTAGATGGTATAAAGATATGTTTTTAACTTACGTGCTTAAAAGAACAAATTGTCATGAATCATGATACTCTGTTAAATGACTATCTCTTAATGCAATAAAACGGGATTATCTATTCCTCTCCTATGTAATGGTTTGACTACTACTTTTATTAATCCATAATGAATATATCTATAACCTTGATTCTTATATTTATTTATAGCTATACTAGATAACAATCTAATTGTTTTAGATGTTTCTCTAAAATTAATATCTTGTTCATGCAATTTAACAGCATATGAATTATTGAAACTTAATTTGCCTATATTGTAAATAGAACTTAATGGTTTTGTTGAAATATCAAATTGAATTTCATGACTTTTACCTATTTCATTATTTTATTGAGTAGATGTAGTCTCTGAACTCATATTATTAAATAACTTTCTACAAACTTCCATAATAAAACGTACATTTATTGCTTAATGCAACATGTAGAGTAATAATGTATGGGGAACACTGAATGACCTAACCTGGAACACCTTTCTCTTCAGGCTTACCAATGGATTTACTAGGTTCTCAATAGCTTGCCAAATCTTACACTATTAATCTTCGTATTACCTTAAGTAATATTGGCTAGTTTGTCTTATGAAATATCTCTCGAAAATCTTTAATAAATGGCTCTGATACCAAATCTAACCCAGGAAGATAATCAGAATAAGGAAGTCAAACAAAGTCAAATAAAAGAAAATAATACCTTTGAATGAATAAATATACTCTCTAAAGGATGATAGAAGGGATTATGAAAATTGAAAGAAATGATAAGGCCGAGAAGTGAATCCAAAGAAAATATTATTGATGCTCAAAACAACTCATGTCGAGTACATAGAATTCTTCTTCCTTTTATAGACTATTCTATTACATAATTTTGAATAAAGATTTGAATTCCGAATCTTCTTTTTTCTGTTTAAAGGCTAAATAGTATTGTAAAAAAATAATTCCACCATGATTGAATATTTTCATCTTTTCCTGAATGTCCTGTTTGCATAGATTGTCATGAATCATTTTGGAAAGAAATATTTATTACAGGATTACCTAATTTATTTTTGCAAAGAGTAATGACAAGTATGAAACAATCTATGGGTACTCAATATATAGATTTTCAAAAAATACCGTTTGGACAATATGAATGGAATTTTATGCCATTTGGATTAAAAAATGCACCATCTGAATTTCAAAATATAATGAATGAAATTTTTTCGGCATATACATTCATGATTGTTTATATAGATGATGTTTTAGTCTATTCAAAAAACTTTAGTAGAGCATTTTAGACATTTACATATATTTTTTAAAGTAGTTAAAAGAAATGGATTAGTAATATCAGCCCCTAAAATGAAATTATTTCAAACTAAAATTAGATTCCTAGGTTATGATATATATATAAAGGAACAATTAAACCAATTAATAGAGCGTTGAAAGTTGGAGAAAAGTTTCCAGATGAAATCAAAGATAAAAATCAATTGCAAAGATTCTTAGGATGTTTAAATTATGTAGCAGATTTCTTTTCGAAATTAAGAATTTTATGTGCACTATTATATCAAAGACTTCAGAAAAATCCATTACCATGGACAGACAAACATACTGAAATTGTTAAAGAAGCAAAAGAAAAGATAAAATCATTACCATGTTTAGGAATTCCACAACCAAATGCATTTATGATAGTAGAAACAGATGTTTTAGAAGTAGGTTACGGTGGTATATTAAAACAAAAAGTTAATAATAAAGAAAAATTAGTAAGATTTACTTCAAAGATTTGGATAAGATACCCAATACCAAATTCGTATTAAAAAATGTGATGAGTCGAAAACTGCCTTTAAAACTAAGTATGGTCTTTATGAGTGGTTAGTTATGCCCATTGGATTGACTAATGCACCAAGCACTTTTATGTGTTTAATGAACCATGTACTTAGGTCTTTCATAGGAAAATTTGTGGTGGTCTATTTTGAGGATATACTTGTTTACAGCAAGACACTTGAAGAGCATTATTACATTTAAAAAGTGTGTTTGTTGTACTTCGTGAAAATCAACTTTATGCAAATTTTAAAAGTGTCAATTTTATTCTTCATCCACTATATTTTTGGAATTTGTTGTAAGTGCTGAAGGAATTTCTGTTGATGATAATAAGGTAAAAAAGCCATTAGGGATTGGCCCACACCTAAGTCAGCTAATGATGTTAGGAGTTTTTATAGTTTAGTTGGGTTTTATAGAAGGTTTGTAAAAGACTTTAGTATAATTGTAGCCCACTTGAATGATCTAGTTAATAAAAATGTGACTTTTGTTTGGACTGATGCTCAAGATAAAGCTTTTAACACCTTAAAGCAAAAATTGACTAATGCTCCTGTTCTTATGTTACCCAATTTTGAAAAAGTTTTTGAGATATAATGTGAGGTATTGGTTTTGTTTTGATGCAGGAAGGCAAGCCCGTGGCATACTTTAGCGAGAAGATTAATGGAGCAACATTGAATTATCCAAAATACGACAAGGAGTTGTATGTATTGGTGAGGTCTCTACAAGTTTGGCAGCACTACCTTTGGCTGAAGGAATTCATCATTCATTCGGATCATGAGTCTTAAGTTCCTTAAGACCCAAGGTAAGTTAAATAAACAGCATGCTAAGTGGTTAGAGTTTATTGAGACATTTCCTTACATGATTAAGTACAAGACTGGAAAGGAAAATGTGGTTGCTGATGCATTGTTGAGGAAGTACAATTTGCTTACTTTCTTACATGCAAAATTACTTGGATTTGATGTCATGAAAGGATTATATGCCGAAGATACTGATTTTAAGCTTGTGTATGAGATTTGTTTGCATAAATCCGAAGGATAGTATTATTTTCATGACGGATTCTTGTTTAAAAAAGATAAGTTATGTGTGCCTAATTGCTCTATTCATGATTTGTTAGTTGTTGAGACACATGGAGGTGGATTAATGGGTCACTTTGGTGTTAACAAAATATTACATATTTTGCAAGAACATTTTTATTGGCCTTGTATGCGAAAAAGTGTTCATTCTATTTGTCAAAAGTGTATTGTTTGTAAACAGGCAAAGTCGAAGATAATGCCTCATAGTCTGTACACACCACTTTCTGTACCTTTGCATCCTTGGTTAGACATTTCCATAGACTTTGTCTTAGGATTGCCTAGGTCATCAAGTGGTAATGATAGTATTTTTGTGGTAGTCGATAGGTTCAGTAAAATGGCACATTTTATTGCATATTCACGAACCAATGATGCTACATATATAGCTGACATTTTCTTTAAAGAAGTTGTAAGATTGCATGGTATTCCTACTTCTATTATTAGTGATAGAAATGTCAAGTTCTTTAGTCATTTTTGGTGCACTCTTTGGAGTAAATTGGAAACTAAGTTACTGTTTTCTACTGTTGCACACCCACAAACTAATGGGAAAACCGAGGTAGTTAATAGAACTCTATCCACATTATTACGTGTTTTCATACAAAAGAATCTAAAGAAATGAGAAGATTATTTGCCACATGTTGAGTTTGCTTATAATCGCACTATTTATAGTTCTACTTATTTTTCTCCATTTAAAATTGTGTATGGTTTTAATCCTTTGACACCTTTGGATATTTTGTCTATTCCTATTAATGAGTTTGTTAATATTGATGGTGTAACAAAGCGACTTTTGTTAAGGACCTTCATGCTAGGGTTATTAACAATATTGAAAAGAGAAATGAGCAGTATGCTAAGCAAGCCAATAAAGGAAGATGCCAAGTGGTGTTCCAGTCGGGTGATTGGGTTTGGATACACTTGCACAAGAAAAGATTTCTTGAGAAATGGAAATCAAAGCTTCACCCTAGAGGCGATGGTCCCTTTCAAGTTCTCAAGCTTATTAATGACAATACATATCGCATTGATTTGCTCGGTGAGTATGGAAACGTTAGTGCTACCTTTAATGATTATGATTTCTCTTTGTTTGATGCAGGAGATTCGAGGACTAATTCTTTTGAGGGGGGGGCGGGGAGGAGGGGATGTTAGGAATCCAAACACTCTTGATGGTGAACAACAGTTGTTGACCCTCTACGTGGAATTAGAGGACCAATGATTCGAGTTAGAACTAAAAAGTTCAAGCTTGCTCTTAATGGTTTGGTCATAGAAATTGTGGACGACGCATACAAGTTGCTGGAACAATGTTTTGTTGAAGAGAAGGATGATTTGAAGCCTTAGAACCTCGTGGTTTTGACATTACATAATGATACATCAATGGAGAGCAAGATTGGACAAGTGTTGATCGCCAATGCTTCCACGTTGTGATGTCCAGAGGTCTCCACATCGCGACGTGGCTCTCTGTTTTGGGAGTTTAAAAATTGGAATTAATAAAATCCAATTTAATTGCATCGGCATAATTTTCTGCAAGTTGCGACATACGACATTCCACGTCGTGATGTCCACGGATGTCCAGACCCCTCCACGTCGCGACATTGGGGATTTCGGCAGATTTTAGGTTTTCAATTTTTAGTTCATTTTGTTTAATATTTTCAATAAGAAACATGATCTAATGTTCTTGCATGAACAATGATATGTAGATCATGGTGTTTTCATATGGCCAAAGATCTAGCATGATTGAGGCATGTGTTATTTATTTTTAGGAAGTTTAAGTCCTATTAGACAACTACCTTTTTGGTATTTAGGGGTTTTATTTATTGGTAACTTGCTTCCTATATAAAGGAGCTTGTAAGCCACGAATCTGGTGGTTGAATTTTGATATTGAAAGTTCATTATTTTGCTTAGCAAAATTTGAATCTAAAAACCTTAGAAGCCTTAAGCTAAGTTTGAGATTTTGAATTTTAAACCCTAAAGTGAGATTAAGATCATTAGTCTTGCTTTTGTTAAGTTTGAGAACAACCAATTCTAATTTGATTTAGGTGGTGCCCGAATCAAGTTGGTTTTGTAATAGCGTTGGGGCTTTGGACAAGTTTCCATTAAATCGCGTTCCATATCATTTTCTTTGTTTTCTTTGTTTTAAATTGTTTGTTCTAATCCGTTCTATATTTGTCTCCTTTCTTTGTGTTTATTCTTTTTTTTAAATGAAATAAGGACTGAATTAAATAAAAGAAATCAAACCAGCCCAGCCCAGACGACTGGACTGCTAGACTGCTGCTTCAGCTTTTAACTTCTGCAAAGGCTGCTGTCCAGAAAATATTCTAAAGAAAAGCTGCGTAAAAAAAAGAATATGTTCTAAGGATCAAAGATCCAAAGACATCCAGCACTCATTATTCTTCTCCCTTTAATAGAAGAGAAAAAATATATTTTCCTAATTTTATTCAAGAAATCTTCTGGTTTTCATAAATCTCTCAACCACATGTGGTTGTAACAAAATATCTTCCAAATCAAATCTATCCACCATTGGTAATTGCCACAGATTTTTCTACTGCCAAACTTCTTATCTCTCTTGGTAGCTTCCACAAAATCCTTTTGTTGTCATATTCTTCAATGCTATTTTTGTTTCTTCAAATCTTTCCAAGAAATCTCTTCAAATCATCTTTATCTCATTGCCATGCTCTTGGATAGAAACTTCCAAATTCCTTTACAACCTAAATTTTATGAAGCACTGTTCGGAAACTAGGCAACTGTTGCTGATCTAAAATAATAGCACCACGGGCCATCTCCGGAAGCAACCCGAAAGAGTTAAACTCTAACTTAGAACCCAGCTGACATCCAAACAATGCCAAGATAGAAGCCGGGCGATTACCTTGATAATGGATATGCGAAATACGCCCAACATTAGCATGCCATACTTCCTCCATAAAACCCCTAATCCGCCACGGAGCGCCACTCTTCCTACTTAGACATGTCACAAGAACCAAAGAATGGACCTCAACATCATATCCCGCCCAAGAATTTCGCGAGCAAAACCGAAAACCCTCCACCAAAGCTTCCGCCTCCATCTCCAAATCTGTAACCCCACTACCCGATAACGCTACTCTACCCATAAAATGCCCCCTTGAATCCCGAACCACCACACCTCCTCCCCCACAGCCATCCCGAACACAGCCCAGTACATTCAACTTCAAACGACCAAATTGGGGCGGAGACCATCGAACACTAATGACACGGTAGGTAGGCCTCCAAGAGCCTACATTATCCACCACCTGCTGCCACGAACCCACTCCAATCCCAAACGAAATCTCCCATGAATCAACATCTTAATATGCCTCAGAGTATTAGACACCACCTTTTCCAGCTCTACACTACCACCATCAAAAAGAACCGAATTACGCAACTTCCAGATTTCCCAACAGATGACCAACGGCGTGACACGCACCACAAACCGCCCAACCTTCGTACTTCCATTGTCCCACCACTTAAAACACCACTCCCTCAAAGCCACTGCCCCCCCACGAATGCCCATTTCAGAAGCAAAATATCTCCATACCATGGATGAAAATGAACAAGTTCCAAACAAATGTTGAATTGACTCCTCTGCCCTCCCACATAAGCAACACCGAAAGGGGCCATGAATACCTACCAACTGAAGCCAACTCGCCAATGGGACACGCCCAGACCATAATCTAGTCATAAAGATGGAAATCTTAATTGGTAATCCTGTATACCACACACGGGAGAAAAATGGATGCTGCTCCCACACCCCCCGAAAGAGCCCAAAGGCCGATGTTACAGTAAATTGACCATCATGCACTAAATCCCAAAAAGGTTCAGTTGACCCACAAAAAGAGTGTTGCAAAATCAAAGCCACATAATCCATCAGCACATGATTCATAGTTTTCCCTATTAACCACCGGCCATCCTCCCTAAAATTAGACATCGAGCAATATCCCAAAGATGGGGCAAAGGCCGCTAAACTCCCACTGGCCAACCACCGATCAAAAAAGAAATCCACCACAGGTGGTCCAACAAACCAGCAATATGTGCCTCCACTTTATCCCGAATACGCAGCATCCTTCGCCAAACATGCGAGGCCGAAGGTCGTAGAGGAACTACCACCGGATGGACTTTAGTACAATACTTCCCTAACAGGAATTGAGCCCATAAAGAATTACCTTTCCGAAAACCCCACCAAAGTTTGGCAGAGAAAGCATCCACAATATAGTCTAACCGACGCACTCCCAATCCCCCAGCATGGACAGGCCAACAAACCTTATCCCAACTCAACCAATGAGTCTCCCTTTTATTTTCCTCACAGCGCCACAGAAAGGAAGCAAACAACCGTTGAAGGTCAGAAATAACTGTCTTGGGCGGATCACATGCAGCAATCAAATGAACATGTAAAGACATAAGTACTGACTTCAACAATATCATTCGTCCCCCACTGGATAACAAACCAGTTTTCCAGCCACCTAAAACCCGACGTACTTTCGTGACCATCTGTTGGAAATAACTTACCCTCTTCCGACCCAAAAAAACTGGGCAACCCAAATACACCATAGGTGAAGCACGCTGCGTGAAACCAGTAATACGGGACACCCTACGCACTATCCCACTTTTGGGATGTACTAAGAACCACTTTTGGAAGCATTAACTAACTGGCCAGATACCTCCTGATATTCCTGTAAAACCCGCATAACACTCCTTAATGCCCAACGAGTTCCCGCCGAAAATATTAGCACATCATCAGCATATGCCAGATGGGTCACTGGTGGAACCCGTTACGCCTACAATAACCTTCATACCGTGGGAACTTAGAGAGCTCATTCAGACACCATGATAAATATTCAGCAGCAAGCACAAACAAAGCAGGAGAAAACGGGTCTCCCTGCCGGATACCTCGTGATGAAGAGAAAAAGCCTGCCTGTTCACCATTAATAATGATCGAGAACCAACAACTTGAAATACACCGATAAACCATGTCAATCCATTGCTCTCCAAAGCCCAATATTCGCAAAATTTGGCACAGATATGGCCAAGACACCCTATCATAAGCCTTAGCCATATCCAGTTTGAGAATGACATTAGCACTCCTTATTCGAGCAGACAACTCCCCAACAAGTTCCTGTGCCAACACTACATTCTCAACTATCGCCCTCCCTTGGACGAATGCACTTTGATTATTAGAAATAATACACGGGAGTACTGCAATCAATCTATTAGCCAACAGTTTTGAAATAATCTTGTATAGAACCGTACATAAACTTATCGGCCGAAAATCCCCAAAAGAAACTGGATTCTCACATTTTGGAATCAGCACCAACAAGGTAGAGGTATAACCCCTCGGCAACTCACCCCCACAAAAAAATTCAACAACCGCCTGATGAATATCAATCCCCACAATCTCCCAAGCAACATGAAAAAACTTACTAGAAAATCCATCTGCCCCCGCCGCGCTATCACCGTTCATTTCCATCACCACCTGCTGAACTTCCTCTAACAACGGTAATAATTGAAGCTTCTCACTCTCTTCCACCGTAATTCTTTGAGCAGGAAATCCCGGCCGTATATTAATATTTCCATGTCCGCCTTCCGCCGTAAGAAGCTTTTTAAAGAACCGGACTGCCTCCATTTCAATATCCTTGGCATTATCCAACAATACCCCCGTCTCATCCATCATACCATGAATAAAAGTACGCCGACGACGCGCCCGAACATGCGAATGAAAGAAAGCTGAATTGCAATCCCCTTCCGCTGCCCACTTTAAATTTGCTTTTTGGCGCCAGAACGCCTCCTCATCCGCAAGGCCAAGCTGGAGCTCCGCTAATGTACGGCTATACTCCAACCGACACCCCTCTGAAGGAGTCAATTGCATTTCTTGTTGTGTTTATTCTTTTGTGTTGAGTGTTGGTGGAATTTTCCAAGCTAGTCCTGTCTTGTGGAAAAATAAGGTTGTCAATCCGTCAAAAGGTGGATCATCTCAACGAGAACCTTATCAATTAATTAGAATTCAAATAGCATATTAGTATAATATAATAATAGAATTAGAATAATTATTTAGAAAAGTTGACATCTTAAACCCTAAACCTTAAACACTAAACTATAAACTATAAAACCTAACATATAAAGATTAGAAAAATAAGAAATAATATTAGAAAAAGAATTATGTGATGAAAATGAAGAGATATAAAAATATTTACGTAGCAAACAAATACAAATATATATGTATACATTTGTACGTCACGCACCTTGATTGAATAAACAATTTCACTATTTCTGATCTCAATAATCATTGATTTGGTTCACCTATAAATAATATGTAGAATTTCTTTAAATTCTTACTGTGAAATAGATTCATAACATTAATAATTCATAAGTCGTAATTCAAACTTTCTAATCAAAACCTCATATCGTACCTACTCATCCTTATAACTAAATCTTATACAATTAATTCATCAATGGCAAGTTTAAATGTGGTTTCATTGAAATAACACCTACAAGAAATTATAAATTTCAATTTGGGTTTTCAAGATAATATTAAAAACTCAACTTGCTCTCTTTGATTCTCCTAAACCAATCTGTGTAAAATTCTGAAATTTAAACATGTTGTTCTCGGTGTTTCAAAGAGCAAAACAACACAAGAATCATCAAGTTTGGTTTATATTATATTGAGAAAATAAATTGTGAAAACAGTTTATTCAATATACACAAAGTATGAAACTCGAATTTAAAATCATTAATTATGGTTTTTAAAAATTGTGAGTTTCATTACTAACTGAATTTCATCATCCAACGAATGTTTAGGAATAGATAAGACAAAATTTGATTAACTATTTAGAGAGAATCAAAACTTTAAAATCATAAACCCTAGAAACTTCAATTTTTTGTTTCTCACTAATTACTTGGTGCAAAATTCTGACTTTTGGATAGTTGTTTTCCATGATGTCAAAAATGTATCCTCAAAATTCCATAATTTTCTGACATTTGTACATGGAGATATAAATTATTAAAGATTCAGGTAGCATAAACATATTTCTAGAATGTTTGAAAATTTTTAACAAATAAAATACACAACAAAATTGATAAATTCTTTTTCCAAATTGTTTTTGCACTAAAATAGCACGTTCAAGAAGTTTTTCATAATTTTCTAACATCCGTAAACATTTTTCATGAATTAAAAGGGTTTCTAAAGAGAGAAGTACCTAGTTTTTAGAAGAAGGAAGGGATTTTCTCTTGCTTCGATGAATGTATGTCTCCAAGGGCTTAGTATCTTCCTTCTTTATGTTAGAATAAGATGGACGATAATTGACTGAAGGTATAACCTCTTATTTATAGATGTCTTAATAGGCAAAATCCCTCTAAGTATAGAATTTGTGTTTCACTATCAAATGCGTTCTTGATAAGTCCCTTTACTTTGAAATCAACGTCATTACCTAACGTTAATATCTATAATTTAAGTACACTTCATATTCTTATCATCTTATGTAACTTACTCCTTAAGTTTACTATTATTATTTATTTCTATTTAATTATTTAGAAAAATTAAACATGACAATTTATCTTAAAAAAATTCATAGCATAAAAATAAGTCCACAAAAAAATATTTTTATACACAAAATTTTTATTTGAGTAAATTTTGTGGATATTACATCTGATTTGGCAAGATTATTGATTTAATAATTTGAGTTAAATATATAATTTAGTTATTAGAATTGGCCTTACTCTTATGGATAGAACCAGCTTCTATTCCATATGTGCGGTGTGTCACTAACATCAGAATCGGGGTGTGACACTTGAACCCTTGACTCTACTCTTGAATGGATAGTATAATAATATAGGTTGAATTGAATGAACAATATAATAATATAGGTTGATTTATAATATTGGGAGAAGTCGAATATGAATGGTGGTATAATAGTATAGGTTGATTTGTAATATATAGAGAGACTCAAACCTGAATAGTTAGTATAATAGTGTAGATTGATTTGTAATATTTAGAGGGACTCGAACGTTGACCTCTAACCCTTATGGCCATTAGGTGGCCACTAGGCTCACTCAGTAGTCTGTAATCGTACATGTTGATTTGTAATAGTTTAGGACTTTCAAAAAAAATACAAATGATATGTTCTCAATTTATTTATTTATTATTTTAACCATCAACTAGATCCGAATTAGAGAAAAATTACAACCAATTTTGAAAACATGGGAAAAGTACCCGCGTCCCTTACCCGCCCGTTGTTCTCCTACAATTTAACTTATTCAAACTCACAAAATTTTGATCATGGGTATAATCAGGTAAAATGATACGAACTCGAGATCATATGTCAAGTCTGAGGGATCCAAAGTGCTCATTCCAGTTGTAGAAGACGAGTCCTTCATTTGGAGATTTGGAATTGAAGAAAAACGTGGACAGCAAACCACGTCACGACGTGGAGAGCCTTCGACGTCACGACGTCCAGGAACGAGTCATTTAGTGTTTAGGTTCCCTCACATCGCAACGTCGGCGTGCGGCAGATTTTTAAGATTTTTTTCATTTTAGTTGTTTTTGGGTTTAATTGTATTGGGCTTTATAATTAAAGTGTTATTTAATTATTAAGGTCCATTGTTCATGTAATCCGAATCCAGTTTGTTAGGGTTAGTTTAGTTTACTTATTTAGAATTAGGGTTTCTTTTGAAAAAACCTATAAAATGCTAATATGTTTACGTATTATAGGGTTTTTAGTGAAGAATTTTGAGTTGAGAAATAAAACAACGAATGTTTTATCTTTGTGAATTTGATTTCCTGCGAAAGGTTTTCAAGCTAACAAACCTTGAGAATTGATTAGTTTGCGCGAAGCGGCTTTATCAATTGGTGTGTTTGCCAATCTACGTTGTTAGATTGTTCATTGTCCATGGATTTTTTTCGAAATATCCTGAATAGTTTTTGCTTCTGTGACATACAAACCAAGGTTTAGAGCGAATCGATTCGGGTTTCGTATCATAAAGTAATAATGAATGTGGGTAATATGCAGGTGAGTATGAGAGTAATTGCCAATAACACATAAACGGGAATTAAAAGGTATTTCTCTCTCTTTCTTCCTTCTCTTATTACCCTCATTAAAACTTCCCAAGTTTCCCTCTTTTTCTTTTTTTTTTCTCTTTCTCATTGATTACCTGGCTAAACCTTGCAATGTTTTTCTCTATTTTCTATTTTTTTTCCCTTCATTCTCATTAATTAATCTTATTAAACATTTTTTAGTTTCTCTCTTCTTTCATTTTTTAATAACTATTAACAAAATAATACACTTTTTAATTAATATTCATTTAATAATAGTTTTTTTTGGTTTATGTGAGCTATTTATTTTTTTCTAATTCTTCTTCAATATTTATTTAAATAAAAAAGTAATTTTATATTAATAATTTTTATAGGAGTGTTCTTAAACTAATTGTGCGTTAATAAAGTATTGACCATAAACTGTTTGTACTAGTTAAGTTCGATACTTGGTGAAATGCTACTTCAATTAAAAAAAAATTAATTTTGTTTTTGAACTAAAATGCCATTTCAATTAATTTTAATTTTCTGGATTGAGAAATTTGATAATATATATATATTAATATACCATTTAAATGTCAAAATTGTGAAGTATTTGCATACTTTCATTCCAAATTTGCTAAAGAAGGGAAAGTTTAAAAAGAAAAAGGCTAAATGCATTTACACAAATCAATCGTTTTCAAGCAACATTTATTTATTTATTTAAAGTGCACTATAGAAAATGGATAAGACTTATTGGATGGGTCAACAGGTGTTGTTTGTTTATTCCCCATCTATTCCTTTCTTTCTTTTCTATTTTTTTTTAGAGTTGAATATTTGATCGACTAAAGACGTAATGAGCAATCATCCTTTTCATGCTTCGATGATAATGTTTTTCTATATTTCACACATTTTAAGTTGATAATTTCCAAAATATTGGTAATAATAGCAACCCATATTTTGGATTAATTTTTTTCAATTGTTTATTTATTTGATGTATTTTAATTGAGTGTTGGATTCATGTTTATTTTTAATAAAAAGCTATTTTACCTAAAGGAAAAAAAGGACAATTGGAACCATTATTAAAACGATCATACATCATATTTTTCCTTCACTCTCGGTTGTGACAATTAAAATCTCCCAGCCAAATAATTCGTAAAGCCTTCGGTTCACATTTTGATAGCAACAAAATATTGAATAGTATTCAGAAAAAGCCATAATAATAATAATAATAAATAAAATACAATGATCTGTAGCAAATGTCAAATTTTAGATTTTTTAAAAGTATGATAATTTCTATATATATCTTTGAATATTTATTGCAAATATATTGACTTTTGGTATGGACAGTTTTTCTTCTTTATGGATTATATAAATTGATATAGGTAAATGGATACAAAATGGATTTATTTTTTAATTACTTGAATATTTAAAATTAGTAGTACAAAAGAAGTTTCCAAATCAACAATTAGGGTTCAAAAAAATGCATGATGTTGTGTAACTTTTTAATATTTTTTGGTATTAATAATATTTGTGGTGTCAATGCAAAACTTGATTTTTTTAAAAATGTTTTTACTAAAATGTTAATATAAAAATTAAAAAATTGGAAATTTAAGAAAAGAGTAGTCTAAATTACAAAACAAAACAAAATGAAATAAAAGTAAACCCAACAAAATGAAAATTTGATTAATATATATGTTTTGGATACTACTCAATGTGGGTACCCACAATCCATAATTACGGGGCCATTTTTACCTGTCAATAAAACGAGCATGGACGAGTATTTACATTTTTTCTATTCCTGTTTAACACTCGTCCAATATCCACTCCAATTTCCTCATTTGCCACCTCTACAATTTGATTCAATATTTGTGTATTACTTTCAAAATATTTGCTGAGCTCAGACTAAATTAGAGTAAATTACTTGAATCGTCTTTTAATTTGAGGTTCATTTCACTTTTGTCTCTAATTTTAAAAAAAAATTATTTTCGTCCATTGTGTTGCATTTTTAGTTTTCAATGGTCATTTATTTATTTTTCATGTTAGAAAAATTCAACTTCAATAACCATTTAACATGTATATGTCCAATTTTCTCAATTTGTATACATTTCTATTTATCATATGCGTGTTAAATATTTATTTAAGTTGAATTTTAAGTGAAAAAAATGGACAAATGACAATTTTAAATCAAATTGTAATATAAGGGATGAAAATGAAACTTTTTAAAAATTAAGGATAAAAATAAAATAAACCCCCAAATTGATGGACAATTAATTTACCCTACTAAATTAATTATATATTCTTCCATTTCTTGTATAGATGTAAATGCTGTTTTAGTTGTCCTCTGCAATATCTCCAATTATGCAAGTCACACAACCTCAGCTTATGAGTCCATAGAAAAAATTTGCTTAAGCATCCCAACAAATCATCAGTGGTACGTTTTCTATTAAAATTTAATTAGGGATTTCATTATGGTGCTTTTTATGATGCGAGTTTTTCATATTTGTAATATACTGTTTTCGTTAATTTACTTAAGAAACTTTGTATGGAAAGGTTGATGAGTTGCGCCTTGTCGAGAAAGAAAAAAAAATAGAATATGAAACATGCATGATGTTGTGTGACTTTTTAATATTTTTTGGTATTAATAATATTTGTGGTGTCAATGCAAAACTTGATTTTTTAAAAATGTTTTTACTAAAATGTTAATATAAAATAAAAAAATTTGGAAATTTAAGATAAGAGTAGTCTAAATTACAAAACAAAATAAAATGAAATAAAAGTAAACCCAACAAAATGAAAATTTGATTAATATATATGTTTTGGATACTACTCAATGTGGGTACCCACAATCCATAATTACGGGGGCTATTTTTACTTGTCAATAAAACAAGCATGGACGAGTATTTACCATTTTTTCTATTCCCGTTTAACACTCGTCCAATATCCACTCCAATCTCCTCATTTGCCACCTCTACAATTTGATTAAATATTTATGTACTACTTCCAAAATATTTGCTGAACTCAGACTAAATTAGAGTAAATTACTTGAATCGTCTTTTAATTTGAGGTTCCTGTCACTTTTGTCTCTAATCTTTAAAAAAAATTATTTTCGTCTATTGTGTTACATTTTTAGTTTTCAATGGTCATTTATTTATTTTTCATGTTAGAAAAATTCAACTTCAATAACAATTTAACATGTATATGTCCAATTTTCTCAATTTGTATACATTTCTATTTATCATATGCGTGTTAAATATTTATTTAAGTTGAATTTTAAGTGAAAAGAATGGACAAATGACAAATTTAAATCAAATTGTAATATAAGGGACGAAAATAAAACTTTTTAAAAATTAAGGATAAAAATAAAATGAACCCCAAATTGATGAACAATTAATTTACCCGACTAAATTAATTATATATTCTTCCATTTCTTGT
Source organism: Ophiorrhiza pumila (assembly GCA_016586305.1). NCBI lineage: Eukaryota > Viridiplantae > Streptophyta > Magnoliopsida > Gentianales > Rubiaceae > Ophiorrhiza > Ophiorrhiza pumila. The sequence goes on from BLIW01000006.1 coordinate 38,690,446, forward strand.
ATGGATGTAAATGTTGTTTTAGTTGTCCTCTGCAATATCTCCAATTATGTAAGTCACACCACCTCAGCTTATAAGTCCATAGAAAAAATTTGCTTAAGCATCCCAACAAATCACCATTGGTACGTTTTCTATTAAAATTTAATTAGGGATTTCATTATGGTGCTTTTTATGATGCGAGTTTTTCATATATGTAACATACTGTTTTCGTTAATTTACTTACGAAACTTTGTAGGGAAAGGTGGATGAGTTGCGGCTTGTCGCGAAAGGGAAAAAAAAAATAGAATATGAGATTCTTTGTCCAAAATTATCTTATTCAACACTAGAACTACATCATAACAATCACTTAAGATTAGGGTTCAATAATAGGAAATTTTATTTTAGTGATATTAATACTTTTATTTTTGAGTTTAATTAAACAACATCGATTTAAACATTGAATAAAATAAGATATAATAAAATTAAATAAAGAATTCAATCTCATAGTGAAAACTTGAGAAAAAAATAGATACTAATGGGCCATTTTATAGTATTGACCACTATCTGTGTTCGCACTAATAATATTTGAATAAAAAACTTTTTTTTTTTGGAATGATAAGGCTAAACTGCTTGCAACGAAAAAAATTGTGCTTTAACCAAAGCAAGCGTGAAATTTTCCACTCTCAAACTTCTAATAGATACTCTGACATGTGAATAATTCTAAATTACTGCAGGTTCAAATGAATGGAACATGCAATAAAGCCAAACAATCTTAGCTCATACTTTTCAAGCAAACCCACATAAGTACACTATCAAATATTTCCTAAAGCAATGATCTTTGTAATCCCTTTCAGTTAAATCCCTAGACCCATTCAATTCGAATTGTACAATCACATCTCTTTGACAAGATTTCTTGAACTACTTCTAGAACTGCTAACTTCATTAGAATATGACATCTCTTTGACAAGACTTATATAGACTCCAATGCAGGGAATGAAGAATATTTAGCCTTAGAATTATCTTCAGTTGAACCCAAAACAAAAGGAAATGAAATCAAACTTGAAAAGAATCTACAAACTCTCAGCTAATAATTTTCAGAAACACACTTTAAATTGCATCCAATTTTAAAAGAATAAAATTCCAAGAGACAACACAAACATTTCTTCCTATCACATAGGGATGAAAAACCCGTTGAATCTAAATAAGCAAAAGAACTGATTTGAAGCATATGACCTTCGAATCTAAATCAACAAAACTTCTCAATGGTTAATGTCACATCATAAAAGCTCTGCCCCAATTAATATGTTTTCACAATCATTACCAATGACTAACATGCAGAGTTTGGACTTTCCGCAAAGAAAAGTAAATTGTGGGCAACGTATGAAACAAAGAAGAAAAAAATAAGATACGCTTTAAAGACGCAAAAAACTAAGGGAAGCAACTAAAATTGCAATTGTATTAACTGGAACGGTTGATCAATTAACTAAATGGGTTCATATTTGAACTTTGAATTGTATTAGAGGCCCGTTGATTTAGATTTTACAAAAGATGGCCTAAAAAGTCCAGGACTCGAGGAATCAATAATAAGGCGGTTTCCAATCAGATTCCAAATTAATGAAAATAAGCATATCGAGCCAAGTGCCTATAAGTATAGCGGCCACCAAGTCGCGAGATATACGGCATTCTATACACAGCAATTGAAAGTCTCTTAACCTTCTGAGGCTCTTTTAGCAGCTAAGCAATCAAAACATAACAAGTTCTATACAAGATGCCTACAACTTCAGATTGATATGGTATCCTCAACAGGAACATATGGCATGGAAGTTACCTCTAACAGTCGGCTGTGAGATCGGCCATAAAACTCATATATTAAAGCACCGATTACCAGCCATACAGAAACACGGCTCCAGGTTCCGACACTGAGAATTGAGATAGTCAAGCTATTAAAGTCAGAATCAAAATGGCTAGAAACTTCTTTAAGTCAAATACTTACCCAAGGTTAATTAATAAGTATGTATTCACGACGATGCAAACTGCAGGTAGATAAGGAACAAACGGGCAGATGAAACCTGAAAAAGATCAAGGAAAATTTTTGTTGACTACTTGCTTATGTTTAACATTAAAAGGGGAAAAAAAGTAGTAGTCAAACAATCAAAGGAAAAGATTAAAGTGTAAAATATCATATCAATTTGGAGAAGATCATCTCAGGAACAGATGAAAATGCTAAAAATTTCAGTATGCAGGACAGAGAGAATGAGATTGTTACCTACCTAGTGGTTTTGTAGATGAAGAGAATGTATAAAAATATGGCCTAGGAACCATATTCAGAGGCAAGGTTGGCAATGATTCTGGAAAACGGAATGAATCTTGGTAAAACCATTAAAATGTCTATCAAAATTATGAATTAAGTTATTATTGTTGGTGTTGGTTCAGTTTGGTATGACTGGTATAGAGCTTTCTTCTTCTTCTTCTTCTTCTTCGCATGTCGCCACTCCACTAATCAAATCAATGCAGAACAGTCTAAATTGAGGCAAACCCAAACGATGCACATTATGGGGTTAGGGGCCAAAAGTCAACTTCAATGGATGTGGATGCGATGTGAAAGATATTTGACATAAGAACCTCTATTTCATAACATCATTGCATTATATACAGCAAATAGTGTTCTGGGATTTCTAATTGCTATGACACAATTAAATGACACTGACTAGAATAAATATTTGCCTTATTTAGACAATTGGAAACAAGACCTTTCTTCTCATTGCATTAAGAGTATAAGAAGTTCTTGATCAATACTAAAATGTAGGACAAAGTCTCAAATGTATATTTGTAAAAAGGGTTCAGAATATAAATCTTATAATTGGCTTTCAAAATTTTTCATTGTAAACAGTATTCCAGAAGTTCAAATAGTTGTCATAACTTCCAAATTTAAATCTTGGTCCATTATTGATAATGAATTAAAATTCTTTCAAATGGCACAGATTTGACAAGGAAAATTTGCCAAGAACCCAAAAAAATAAAAAGAACAAATGATGCGAATGTTGTATGGCCGAGGCTCCAACTCCTGGACCAAATTCGAATCTCCCACACAAGCTATAGGACCGTGTTGCTCTTACCAAGATAATCCACAACAAGAACACAAAATTGGATGGAACGAAATCAAAGGAAAAACGCTAGGAATTGAGTAAATCAAAACTTCACGTTTTATTACTAATGAACTTAATTTAACCTATGAAAATTCAATCAGTTAAACAAGTTAATTAGGCCTGCTCTTTAAATAAAGAACAATTGGTGTAATCTCCTATAGGTCACGCTAAAGGGGATTAACTACAATGAACAGTTAAATAACTCTTCAAGGCTTTGAACAACTCAAGGAGTTAATTCACGAATTTTAGCAAAGCTAAAAACTCAATTTTATTCACCAACTTATTTAAAAACGTTACAAGGCCTTTCCTTTATATAGGAAATACTTTGGCCAAAAACCTAGATCAATTCCAATGTGGGATTGATTGCTAACTTAACTAACAAACTAACCAGTACTATTCACGTGAATAGTGACGTGAATAGTAACTTATAATTTAGGGAACTACTTTCCTAAACGAATAACAATAACTACTTAACTTAAAAAGTAAATAAGCCCATTAATTAACATTCAATGGACTTTAGCTAACTAACTAATCCAAGTTGTAAACTAATCAACTTTCCAAATTGGAAAAGGAAACTACAACTAACTACCAAATCCTTGTCCAAAAAGGATTTGTTTTACTTGCCATTATCATACAAGATAATTGGATCAAGTAATTACTTAGCCCATAATTAAAAACACAAAGACTTAAGCCCATAATTAAATGTTTAATGGACTTAATTATTACAACTAAAAAATAAACCCAATTGAAACATTAAAAGTGGCGTGAACAATTAATGAAGCCCAATACGCCATTACTTGGTCTTCAATGTAGTCCATGGATTCGCACGACGATAATCTGCCAGAATCACGTCACTCATCTTGGTAGGCACTTTTGACAATGCTAACGTCCGAATCTCGAAAAATGTAAAACATAAACGTTGTAGCCCTATCTCTTATCGTTCCAGGGCTTCTTGAATCACGTAATTTGGAGTTATATCGAAAGCGATATGTCAAGAATACCAAACTGTGGCAGAATCTTTCAGCACATAGAATTTGTCTTTGACACCATGGACATGGACACGGTTCATTTGCATCATTCCCTCCCTCCTCGGAAAGGATTCGTCCTCGAATCTTGAATTTGAGTTCCTGGATCAAACACCAATATGATGAACTCAATGCAAACTCGAACCAAATAAAATTGGGAAGATGCACATCTCGAGCAACAAGAAATTATATCCTGCCAAAACAAGACAAATGTATAAGGTAAAAGAAAGCACAATAATCTAAAACAATACTTAGAATAATTTCCTTTCACCAAAAGAATAGAACGGGCAGAATATGTATGCAAAATCGAAATACATATAACATGATTAGTCTTAACCAATTTTGCATGAGTCATAATGTTGAAGTTAATGAATTCAAAACAATGATGCAAATAACTATCATGTAGTTTATGTAAATCAGAAAATCGAATGTTTTGAATTGGAGAACTAATCAAAACGAATTCACTATCAACATTCATTAACACATTATTTACGTTATGAACATATAATGTAAGCAAAGGACGTAAAAATATATGAATAGAATCATAAGTACAAGAATATTCATAACAAGAAACATATATGCATCCTTGACAAAGTGCAAATCACAATAACGTATGAATACCTTTAAAAACATGCGAAAGTTATCAAATATGAGAGTGTAATTCCAAAGATTAGAATGTAAACAATCTATTGAATAGTTGTAAACAGAAAATTTTACCTCTTGGAATTCAAAAGAAATTTGGAACGGAGATAACTTACCATACAAGTGTTGAACTACATGATTACCTCTTGGAACTTTATGAAATTGGCTATGGAGCGGATTGACAACAATATGTGCAAACTCTCGATCCCAATATTCAAAGGAAAAGTCATTCCAACAAGTATATCCAATATAATTAACACTTTTATACACAAGAATTTGATTATGGTTGAATTTATTAACATAAAATTCAGAATTTAACTCATGTAATAAATAAGCAACATAACACACTAACAAACTATACATAGATTCATTCAATTCAAAGTACCTTGAAGTAACCATTGAAGAATTATGTAAATTAATTTGCTTATTAAAACACAATATGTTAGACTCTAAAACACATTTAACAAAATTCCAAACCATTTGTGTTAAAGTATAGGGAAGCTTTTGAAATTGATTAAAAACAGTTTGAAAACTTTGAAACTCAACCGAATTGATAATAACAAAGTTCTTAACATTTTTAAGATCAAAATCAAGTGAAAACTTACCTAACTTACCTTGCTTACCTTGTGGAAAACAAGCTAAGGCAGATTGGATCCCTTCCAATTGATAATGAGTTGTTTGCAACTCCATTAGTTGTCTAGGAACTCCATAAACCTGCAAAACAAAAGAACTAGGCAGCAAACAATTCAAATGGTGATCACTATTATCAAGTAAGTACATTGTTTGCCTAGCTACTAATGCTTTCTTAAACTCACTAGAAGAAGCAAAATTACAAGATTTGATAACACTTAAATCTCGGCTATTACAAGATGCACTAGCTATTACATTGCTCTTCTCTTTTGCTTCCATTTCACGGCAAGATTGCACAATCCTTGATTGATCTTCAAAAGCTTGGCTCGGACTCAAAGCCCTTAGATTGTACTTTCGGCCATGATAATCAAAAGAATAATAATTCTTCTTTGCATGATATGTAACATCTCGGTCAAATTGCCATGGACGACCAAGTAATATGTGACTAGCTTCCATTGGTACAACATCACAAACAATATCATCAACATACTTTCCAATGGACATAGAAAATTTAACTTGTTTAGTCACCTTACTCTCGGCAGTGTTATTAAGCCATTGAAGCTTATATGGATTTGGATGTTTCATGCAAGTCAAGTTAAGCTTCTGAACAATTAATGTGCTTGCCACATTGGTACAACTTCCACTATCAATAATCAAGCTACAAGTCTTACCTTGAACCATGCATCTAGCGTAAAAGATGTTTTCCCTTTGAGACAAATCATCTTCAACTCGTGGTTGTGCATTCAAGACTCGGCGAGTAACCAATGAGAAATCACCAACATTGTAAATAAGATCTTCACTATCTTCATCACTTTGGTACTTCTCTTCAAGTGGTGGCATGTCGGCACATTCTTCATCACTTTCAACCTCTCCACTATCACGAATTATCATCAACTTTTTGGTTGGGCAGTCACTTTGATAATGGCCATAACCTTGACACTTGTAACATCTAATGTCCCTCAATCTATCATTTGGTTTAGGCGTCACCTTAGTTGAAGATTCAGCAAGGTTGCGGACTGTTTTGGGAGCATTACTTGAAGTGTTTGAAGGCTGATTTTGGTTGAAAACTTTCGGTTTTGGTGGAGGTGTAAAAGTCGGCTTTTGATCTCTCCTCCAAGGCGGCAATGGTTGTTGAAAATTTCGCCCTTTACCCTTCATATGCTTCTCAATTTTGATAGCTTTGTGAACAAGTTCATTAATATCAATGTAACTTTGAAGATCAACTTGATAAGCCAATTCGGGATTCATACCTCTAAGAAATCTCTCAATGGTTGTGTCGGGGTCTTCTTGAATATTGGCTTTAATCATCAAAGATTCCATCTCATGATAGTAATCTTCAACTGTTCGGCTACCTTGCACAAGAGTATGCAATTTTCGGTTGAGCTCTCTATTAAAGTGTGAAGGAACATACTTCTTTCTCATGATTGCCTTCATTTGATTCCAAGTCTTAACTGGCCTTTCACCATCTTGTCTCCTAGAACGAACAACTTGATCCCACCAAAGACTAGCATAGTCTTTAAGATGCATAAAAGCAATTCGATATTGCCTTTTCTCGGGGACATCATTACCTTCAAAATAGTGTTCCAAATCTCGAACCCAATCAAAGAAAGCTTCGGGATCTGATTTACCATGAAAAGTAGAGATGGTGAGTTTAACAGATTCAATGGAAACTTTAGACTTATCACCTTTAGAAGAGCTCGAGTATTCCTCCTCTTTTTCCTCACTAGATTCACTATCTTCTTGGGACTCTAGTTTTCGGGATTTCTTTGATTTTGGAGGTGGTGTTACCGACTCTAAGAATTGAAGGCGAAGGTTGATATCTTGCAAAATTTGGGCAAGTGACGGATCGGTCCTCTTTTGTTGTTGTTCGGTTTGGGACTTACTTTGTTCGTCCTCCATTTGTACCTGCAAGTTAGTGAAGAAAAAAGCGCAAGAATATGTATATGATCCTCACGGGTTCCTCACTTTAGGGTAGTAGGTACTCTCCTCTCTTTTTGGTAGTGTTCTCTCTTGTTTAACCTAGCTACTACTCTCAATTAATGAATATGTGGGGTTATTAAGATTTACCAAAGTTCAATTACTTTAATAGCAAGATCTCAATCAGCAAGTTCCACACACAAATTTTCACAAATCAAATCAAGAGATGTAACAAGAAATCACGTCAAGAGTGTTTAGAACACGTGAAAGTTATAATTTGATTTACCACCAGAAACTAAGAAATTCAGAAACTAGATTTCAAAACAAAGAGATTGGTTTTTGAATCAACTAATTCCGAGTTGTATTGAAAAAGTTATGGCACTTTTAATCCAAGGTGGTTTTCAAGAAACAAGTTAAGAACAATGTGTTCTTTTCAAAAATAAATTAAATAATTAAATAACAGAAAATAATAACAATAAAATAAATTGAAGTCCGAATTTATATATTTTTTTGTTCTTTTCTCTTTTTTTTTTTTTTTTTTTATTCGGTCACTTTTTTTTTTTTTTTTTTTTTTTTTGTTCGGACAATATAAGACAAAATTACACTTTTAAGGTTTGAACATAAACCTTGGACCAATCAAAATACTAGGTTCGGACAAGAACCTTAAGCACCACAAAAATTAAGGTTTGAAGACAACAACCTAGGATTTAGGTTTAAGAATGTTTTGTCTTCTTGTCTTAACAACCTTAAAAACTTCAAACTTTATTAACTCACCAAGGACAATGAATTCGGATGTGCCACTTTAACAAGAATATCAAGATTCAAGACAAAGATCAAGAATCCAACTCAAGAATTCAATTTTGACCACTTTGAGTTTTCAAGAAAATCAAGAAGTTCAAGAAAGTTATCAAGAACTTATCTTTTTCGAGTGGAGTAAAAGTTTGATCAAAACTCAATATATGGTGGACAAGATAAAGAATCAAACGCAAAAAAAAAAAAAAAAAAAAAATCAAGAAACGGATAAGAATCAAGAAAGTTATGAAAACTTGACCTAGAAACCCTAGTTATGAAACCCTAGTTTGACACACGAAACCCTAACAATGTTATGACGTGAAAACAGCAAAGAAAACTTCAAGAATCCTACACTATGATTATGACAAAAGAGTGCAGAATTTAGACACGAAGAACAGCAAGAAAACGCAACAAGAAACAACACAAAAAGATCACAAAAACACAAAACGCAAGAGACACAATTTCGGGCAGATTTGAGTATGCAATGTTCATGCGATTTTGACGAAATTTAGAGACTAGATAATGACGACCTAGGACAGCAAGAAGGACATCAAATAACAGCAAGAAAGATGGACGAAAAACTGCAGAAAATAGACGCAAAAATACGGGCAGAAAAGACACGAACAAAACAGAATTTTCGCGGAAAGATTAGAACGGATTAACCTGAATTTTCTTGGGCAACAACTTGTTCTCTGATACAATTGATGCGAATGTTGTATGGCCGAGGCTCCAACTCCTGGACCAAATTCGATCTCCCACACAAGCTATAGGACCGTGTTGCTCTTACCAAGATATCCACAACAAGAACACAAAATTGGATGGAACGAAATCAAAGGAAAAACGCTAGGAATTGAGTAAATCAAAACTTCACGTTTTATTACTAATGAACTTAATTTAACCTATGAAAATTCAATCAGTTAAACAAGTTAATTAGGCCTGCTCTTTAAATAAAGAACAATTGGTGTAATCTCCTATAGGTCACGCTAAAGGGGGATTAACTACAATGAACAGTTAATAACTCTTCAAGGCTTTGAAACAACTCAAGGAGTTAATTCACGAATTTTAGCAAAGCTAAAAACTCAATTTTATTCACCAACTTATTTAAAAACGTTACAAGGCCTTTCCTTTATATAGGAAATACTTTGGCCCAAAAACCTAGATCAATTCCAATTGGGATTGATTGCTAACTTAACTAACAAACTAACCAGTACTATTCACGTGAATAGTGACGTGAATAGTAACCTATAATTTAGGGGAACTACTTTCCTAAACGAATAACAATAACTACTTAACTTAAAAAGTAAATAAGCCCATTAATTAACATTCAATGGACTTTAGGCTAACTAACTAATCCAAGTTGTAAACTAATCAACTTTCCAAATTGGAAAAGGAAACTACAACTAACTACCCAAATCCTTGTCCCAAAAAGGATTTGTTTTACTTGCCATTATCATACAAGATAATTGGATCAAAGTAATTACTTAGCCCATAATTAAAAACACAAAGACTTAAGACCATAATTAAATGTTTAATGGACTTAATTATTACAAGCTAAAAAATAAACCCAATTGAAACATTAAAAGTGGCGTGAACAATTAATGAAGCCCAATACGCCATTACTGGGGTCTTCAATGTAGTCCATGGATTCGCACGACGATAATCTGCCAGAATCACGTCCACTCATCTTGGTAGGCACTTTTGACATGCTAACGTCCGAATCTCGAAAAATGTAAAACATAAACGTTGTAGCCCTATCTCTTATCGTTCCAGGGCTTCTTGAATCACGTAATTTGGAGTTATATCGAAAGCGATATGTCAAGAATACCAAACTGTGGCAGAATCTTTCAGCACATAGAATTTGTCTTTGACACCATGGACATGGACACGGTTCATTTGCATCAACAAAAAGAAAGAAACAATTTCATGATCATATTCATGAGAAGAATAGGTTTCCACAAAATTTTCTAAAGATGTTATTTGAGTCCATCTTAAATTTGTAGTATTGCATACCTCCTGAGGATCCAAAACTATGTTTTGTATCAGCTTCATCAGTAAGAGTGAGCACAAACAACCCACCGGATAGAAGCAAGCCACCAACTCCACAGAATATCAAGCGAGGAATACTGGCAAAGTAAACAAGTCAAAACAGTAAAACAAATATGAAATATTTCGTTTAGGCTTAAACAATATGAACGAAGAAGAAAGCTGAAAACAAGCAAGAAACATATAATCAAGAATATAATTGTATCAAGTAGTTGAATGCTTCTATTACCATTTTAAACAATTGTAATGCACAATTCATTTATAAAAATTCAAGTTCATTGCTGTAATCCCATAGCAAGTATTTTATGGCCAAAAAGAGAGAAAAAGGTTCATTTGCATCTTCATCAGTTTCCTGTCCTCAAACTACAATTTACTATCACCATGGCACAGTTTACTGACCATTCAAGGATCCATATAAGTGTTGGTTTTGGTTTCTGTTCTAGTTTTCATTTAACAGAAATTAAGTATGCTAGAAGGCAATTTCTTCTCATTCCTTTCAAGCTATATTTCAATCCAGCTTGTCAGCTACACAAGGGCTTCACAAAATTTAGCTCTCAAATTTTCTAAAGACTTCACTATGGTAACCTTTAAAATTTCATTAACAGACTTAGAATAACAGTGATAATATTAAGAATATGAAAAAAAACAAAACTTCTGTCTTGCAGAATTATGAAATAGGAAATAGGAGAAATGCAACGAGGAAGTCAACAGTGGATGGGAGCGAAAAGAGTGAAAATATGCTCAAAATCGTACCACTTCTTTGCCTTGGAGCCATCATTCACGCATTTCAAATTTAAATAGTACATCATAGGTGATGTTGAGGTATTCTACAAAGAGGGTCACTATTAAACCAGCTGTCACAAAATGACTGATTACGCTGACAACTGTAGCTATTATTGCAAAAGCTACTACATGGACAGAATCATTTTTTAGCCTGTCTGCATCTAACTTGTTGACGTTTCAGGTTCAGAATTACTGATGTACAAGTCGCCCTGGAAAGAAGTGAATAAAATCCCAAAATGTTCCATCACTGTTTTTTTCTCTGCAAAAACTTTTTCTTTTGACAAGTGAATCAGATTATGCCTTGCCTATTAATTTGTGAAAAAATACTTGAGTTAATTATTTGACACTGCTCTCATTCCCCATTCCTTATTGCTGCAAGAAAGGAGTTATGAGAGGAGCAAAATTAATTTATTTCTTTAAACTCTTGAAAGCTAGTTTTTACCTGCCACATGATACTTAACATAACACGCATGCTTCTCATTCATTTCTTTTACACTTCAAATAGAGCATTCATCCTAAATATAAGTTTTCTAGTGTCCTCCTGCTTCATTCTTGGGAAAGAATGGCCCCATCAAAAAACTGACTTGGTTCATGAAGTATCTTAGGATCTCATGCCCAAACAAGCAACAGATGAAACCTGCTTCCCATAGGGCACTTTCACTTGTCATTACTGGAAGCAGTTGAAAGACCACAAATATCTTGATAAAACCATTCTTCTAATTGAGTTTTGTAACACTCTAGGGCAAGAATCAATTTTTCTTTCAACACTAATTCTCTCATCTATTTTGGTCATTCAAGCCAAACCCAAATCATCACTTGGTGGGGCAGATCTCAAAGTCTACAATTAAGCCTGATGCTGATCAAGTTGAATGTGGCATTAGGACAAGAATTACACATGCACTTTCTCAAAGAACATACCACTTCAAAAAAATATTATACCTTAGAAACTTATTAATGCAGATACAGTATAGTTGTCTCAGTCACATTAAAGAACTGAGGACAAATTTCAATTCATTCACCATATTCCTCAAAAGTTTCTGAACTATGACAAATTAAAATAATATATACCTCCATATCAATGTGCTTTACCCATTTCACAACAAGCTTCAACCCATAAATCAAAAGTTTAAGCTCTCCCAAGTGTTTTATCGTTGAGATAGCAGAATAACAATTCATTACGAGATGCAAAGGAATTAAAGGGAAAAGTATCTCTTTAGGAGAGCAAAGGCAAATTAAGTATGATAACTTTCTTTGTATCAATGAGGCCAAGGAGTAGCGTGGAAACCATTTATCAAGAAAGGCAAACCTCAACTAGAAAAAAACAAGAGATATTTTCTTTCATCAAACTTCCTACTTAGATTAAGAAAGACTCAAAAGAAGGAGGAATAGGAGTTAAATGGGCCATTGGCAGCTAAGAAGCACAGCATCAAATGTCAAAATTGATGGCATCAACAGCAAGAGAGATAGAAAGTTGACCTACCGGAGAAGACCTGTAGCAGAAGCAGCAGAAACCAATAGACAAATCCCTATACATATGAAAGCAATGCTCCAGGAAACAGTTTTCCGCCTTCTTCGTTCCTTCAGGGAGTCTGAGCAATTAATTCATGGAGGAAAAAAACATTCAAACAACAATTACTAGGAGTTAGCTTCAAGCATTAGATGCAACTAATTATGCGACCACCAAGCAAATAAACTGTAGAAGCACAACAAACGACAACAACTATGCCTTTATCCCACTATGTAAGGTCTAGGGTCAACTATATGGATCATACTTTGCCATTGTATTCTATCTACACATGTTTTCATTTATATTTAAATATTAAATATATCGAATATTTTTATCGTTCTTTTCAATTTTTTAGGTCTCTCTCTTTCCCTTTTAATTTGAGCTAATCTTTCTCTATTTTTTTTTATGATGACCCAGATCCCAGCTTACGTTGTAATATACTGGACCCCAAGGCAACCGTCCCCTAGCCACCCTGATAGTACCGGCCCAAGCTGGGTACCCAGGCTAGTCTTCAACCTTTGGTCACCAAGTCATCACTCCTCTCCCAAAGAGTGTTAGATGATGCTCCTCCAGCGAATACCGGCCCCACACGGGCTCACTCCTGCGCGTAAGTACCATAAGCCTTTCTCCACTTGTGTATGTGCCCCGGGGAGACTTGAAATTCCACAAATATTCCTCCATCCCATTTATCCATAAATAGGAGGGGATTTTTTGTTGGAGGCAGGAATTGAACTCCTGACCTCCAACTCCCCTAGGCACTTAATGCCTAGGTGATGACCATTGAGCCAAGGGCTCATGTCATCTTTCTCTATTTTTACATGCCACATTGGAGAGTCTAGAAGTCTACTATGCACATGTCCAAACCATCATAAGCGTGCTTCTCTTATTCTCTCATCTATCGGAGGTATCCCACTTTCTTTCTAATGTATTCATTATTTTAATCTATTTAGTGTTCCACATATCCATCTTAACATTCTCATTTATACTACCTTCATTTTCTGTTCATGCTCCTAGTCTTGTGTTCAGCAATGAAATCTGTTGTACATACAAAGGAAGGTGCCAGTTTATGCTTTGTCCGAACATTCACTTCATGTTTTTCTTTCACCTTTCCTTTTCTAATATCAATATTAATACAAAAGAAAACCCAAAATTGAGCATGTCTAATTTCTCTTTATGAATATATCCTCAAACCATAAAATTCAAAACACTTGCTTGTTTTCCTTTCTAGGTGTATGTGCCCCATTGACTCATTTGAGTAAGAGATTTTGTTTGCATTTACATAATTATCTGTCAAGATTTTGCAGTAATGTCCATGAAAATTAAGTAGCTTTTTAACTGCAATGAATGAATGTCTCTTTCAGACGTGAAAAAAACTTTGGAATCTTACCCAATATCAATAGGCAATGAGAGGAGTGGCCATCTTCATTAACTTACAAGTCCTCGAGAAATGAATGTTTGCCGTTTGTCCTTTAATATCTCCCGTCACACGATTCAAGGACACTGATGGGAGCCCATGAAGGTAAAATGGGTAATTGAATCCTTGTTCTGGTTTGAACAATAGAATCATTAGGGCCCTTGAGAAGAATAAGAGGCACTGATGCTCTAGAACCGTTCAAGGTCTGAAGTAAGAAACCGAGTTGCATGTGCAATTATGGATGGATTGATTAATTAAAATCCGAGGCTAGGCTCTGATACCATCTCTATGAACTTGGTAATCCAACTCAAAACCAATTATTAACAAGTGCAGTCAGATAGAACCTATAAGGTTAACAATTTTGTGAACAAGGCAGCCATTAACAAGCCCCAGAATCCTTTTCAACCTGATAGGAAAACATGTACTGGAATTAATAGCCACTTTATTGAGGATATTCTTGAATTAGGTGTAGTACACCCTCAATAAAATCTGGAAGACGGACTGCTGATCTTATTCACTAAGGGGTCCTAGTAATAGGTCCTTTGATTCACTGAGGGTCATCACAGGAGCCTTTCAATTGTGTTTGAGGGCATTATTTTCCTTTACTGCATCACATGAGTGATGAGTATTGGGATTCAAAGTGGGCCAATTATTGTTCATTCTCCATCCTCACTCGAAAACAAAAATCTCCCACTCTCTTTTGTCTGCAATACTCTTCTTTTCTAGCCCTACTTCATTCAAATACTATAATAACCAGCAATTTGAAATGTATAGCCCTGGACTGGAACTATATTTGCCACATCATTTTCAAAAAGGGAATGCAAGCCATTGTAAATTAAAATATGTGAAGGACTGATCATAAAGAAAACCTAAGGAAAACCAATTTGCAAAACTAGCTTTGAAGTACGGGTGTACTTTCCAACCCATCATTTCGCTTAAATGATTATAAGAACTTTTTGTTTTTTTATGAAACTTTTACACCTCATTAATCAACAAGTGCAAATCTGAACAAAATAAATTAGATATGAAGAAACTTAAAGATAGAGTTAATAATCAAATATAAGAATTGGAAGTCCAAGAAAGAGCTAAAGTGTTGCATGAAAAATACACTAAATTATGCAAAATGTCACTTATTTGCTCTATTCCTGATTATCTTAGTTACTTCGTGGTTAGTGATGCTTAAGAAATACTCGAGCAAAGAATAGGTGGTCTAAGTGGCAGCTGTCAAACTTTAGTGAGAATACCAGAGGTTCAGGAAGAATAAAAGGCTGCCAGAGGACAGCCAAGAGAGAATGAATGATTCTGTTTCATAAATATTGTTTGCTCATTTTGATTTCAAACTCTTATATTGAATAAAATTACTATCCCTGTAGTGATGAGATAACAACCACAAGTTGTGGAAACAAAAGGTGGAAGTAGGCTAAAATATACAATTCCTGAAGTAAATTTGGATCACCCAATTTTCAAATGATAAAATGAAAGAAACTGATGTGACATGCCATTGCAACTAAGAGAAGGAGCTTGAAAGTCAAGAATTTAACAATACCTTGAATAGTATCATGCTGAAGAAGGGGATTCTTAACTGTCCTCTCCCTAATACTATGAAAGCTTTGGCCAGGACAATTGCAAGTATCAACAGCTTGGATAATGTTTTCATCATCAGTCTCTTGGGTATCGCTACCAAATTGAAATGGCACTGAATCAACTAACTGCTCAATTGTTGAGCTAAGAGGCACCTCAAGAGGTGGTATGTATCTGATTACCAAGACTGAAATGGCCACAACAGTAAAAGCAAGCAAGGTGCCCACACTAACCTGCCCAGAAAGAGGAATTGTTACTTTGCTATCCAAAGCAAATATTAAGATGCAATTAGATATCATTCTGTTCACGGGTTTTAATTTTCAAAATATGAATAAATAGGGTCTAACATTTTCCCAGAAAAGGACATTACTAATTTTGCTCTCTCCCAACAACCCCCCATCCCTGATGTGATCTACTGCTTTGTCACAACAATACTTAAGTCCACCCATCAAGATCCCAAGCACCATTTTAAACCATATTGACCCATTCATCCCTCCAATTTGAAGAACAATCCTCTAGCCAAAGGCTTGAATTTCATTATTACACCAGAAGACACCTGAACTGTAAGGTCAAAAAATTTTAAGACACCAAGAAGCGGACTCCTTCATTACCCAACTACATGCACCAGAAATATCGATCAAGCAGCCTCAAACCACCACCATCAGTATTATTCTTGACTTCCCGTCTGAATAAAGACTAAGTTCAAAATACAAAGTTGTGAAAAACTAAGGTTGCGAGAAGAAGTGGACTGTTGGCAATTAGTGTTAACCTCTTGATACTGGAGTCATCTTAGGTTGAAAATATCTGACACTTTTGTTTGTGCTTCATTATGGAAGTGGTGGTTGGTGTTGATTCTAAATAATGATGTATTATATAGTGATGGTGCATCTCACAAGGTCAGTCACAAAGAAAACACGCGCGCGCGTGTGTGTGTGAGAGGGAGAGAGAGAGAGAGTAATAAAATATGGGGGTGAGCAGTTAGAATTAGTGAATTTTGGGTCTGTTATAGCTACATTAACAAAACAACTTGGAGTTTGTAGGAATGGAAGGGTATTAACCACTAAAGCAAAACATGCACCATGTGTGTGTACATCAGTTCAACAAGCTTTTAGATGGAACCTCTTTCACCAAAAAACTGGAACCTTCTTCAAAAATGTTTCAGAAAGAAAATAATTTTTGCCATTTTCAGAAAGAAAATAATTGACAGGACATTTTCTATGCATGTGTCTGAATTTCACAAAAATAAACGAAAGAAGCAACTGTTTTATAATATACTTGAGTTCTCTCCATTCAGATAGTTATGGATTATAATATGCTAACTTACCATTCCCGCCAATTGTGACACATCCATAAAAAAGGCCAGGATCGCGATAAAGGCACCTGTTACAATGGTGCTCTTGACCGGAACCCTTGTGTGTTTATTGATGTCTGCGAATAATGATGGAAGCAATCCATCCCTGGCCATCGCCATCAATATTCGTGGCTAAAATTGCAAAAACAGTAACAAGCTCCAATCATAAGATCATGAAAAATTGGGACATATGTCAAGCACGGGATACTCATAAAATCAAAAGTACAATAAAGAACATCAGCAAAAAGAGAAAAAGAGCACCAGCAAAGCATTTCAAACAGTTTAAGTTAGAAGACCAACAATAATGAAGAGAACCAACCCCATCACTGCCAATCTTAGAAAGCATAATAAACTAAAGAGGAGAGATGGATACTGCAGTGCTTTTAACATCTCATAAGATTAAGTTGCAGACAGCTGCATCATGCACAGATAACATATAGATCCCAAAGCATGCCAATCAAACTGGGCTTGGATAAAAGTCAAGAAAAATGAAGGCACCACTACTGCCACAATCTTGAGATGCACATAGGTGATGGGAGATGGAACAAAGAACTAAGTGCTATGCTTTTTCAAGCATCTGACACAGTTTTATTCTAGGAGCATTTTTATGCAAAGGAAGTGCAATTATTATTTCCTTTTCTTCCTTAATTTATCAATTATACCGAAAATGCATATGCAACATACATGCAGGCAGCTGTGAAAGTTAAAGGAATGTCATTTTGATTAATGACCAGAAATCAGATTTTAGGGTAAAAGCAAAGACAAACCTCAATTTCCAGAGACTTGGTACAAATCTGAAAGGTTTAAATGAATGTACAAGAGAAGAAAATTTTTATAGCCAAATAAAACAACTAATAAAACAGAAGTCAATGGAGTTCGCAGATCAACTTATGACCAATTGGCTATGGCTTATTTGAGGTGCTTAACTGTCATGTCTACTGTGAAGGCATGTGCGCTCGTCGTTTCTAAAGGTTGAGGATTTGTTTTTTGAACCTGTTTCTGAATGATTGAATTAACTTGAATTCAAAGGTTTTAATAGACATGTTTGTCGTGAGGCCGCGATTTTATTAAATCTTAATCAGGACGCAATTCTATATTAAAGATCTTCAACATTACCGTTTTGTTGTCTCACACATTCATGGAGAAGAAAATACTGCTGCTGATACTTTTCTGAACCTAGGTAGCACACCTTGTCCAGCATTAAGGTTGTCTTTCCCATTTGGAATGAGAAAGAAGTGAACAACACTATAGACTATTCACAGAAGTAATATATCTTGAGAAAATCAATCATATTTAATAGCTGATTGTTGATCATATTTAGAAGCCCAATGTAATGCATTACCGCAACTTGGCATGCCAATCAATTTAAACACTCTACTGAAGGATTTAGGTGGAATGTGTGACAAGGGAACCATCATGGGTTTTGTAGAGTTCATATCTATGAAGGCCACAACACACCTGCGGGAGTATTGAACCCATCAAACTTGCACATAATGCGGTTACAGCTCCAGTGGTTATAATGTATCTGCAAGTACACAGAAATATCTCATATGTATGATGAATAGAATGGCCAAAATCTGAGGAAAATACAACTACACTGTAAATTCCACTTACACAGCCCATTCCATTCCATAGGTAGCAAATGCAGATGAAATCGGGGTATCTGGATCTAATGCATAGTAAGGTACCAAGCCAACAATACCAGCAGAAACAAGCATATACAGCATAGCACACATGAACAATGAAATAGCAATACCAAGGGGCAAATCACGCTGAGGACTCTTCACCTGTGATCATAAGGGCAATTAAGTATTGTATTGGTCACAAATTAATCAATGCATTTCTTCAATGTAATGTGGGTCCAGTTATAACCCTACAACGGCTACAAGTGAATGCATTCAACTTCCGACAAGTTGCCAAAAGCCTAACAGCAAGATAGACTTATCACTCAAGCTTTCTCATACATGATACTTGTAGCAAGAGGTTAACCTTTTATAGATCATGCATGGAGCAGTTTTTGCGGAAAGGAAATGGTCATGAAGGTATAAGTTAGACTATCCTAACCTCACAAATTCTGTTAGTTTCGGGAGTTCTTCAAACCAAGCAACCAACAAAAGACTTACGAAAATAATCTAAGATGTTTACTTGTTAACACTACTGTCAAGAAAATTGATATGATTGGATTTGATTATGATTTGATTTGATTTGAACTTGATAAATTGGGAAAGTGATATCCTAGGATTAAAGGAAAGAATCAATCACTCCTTGATTGATAAATATTCTAGGACTTTCCTTTAGTTATTGGTTTCTAATTTACCTACTTAAATTGTATGATTTCTTTGGATTAAGGAAATAAGGAGAAGAAGATTGACTGTTTCTTTCTTTATCTCTGTTCACATGGTATCAGAGCCTTGGGGCTTATGAATTTTAAAGCAGCCATGGTAGGTTCCAATTCAGCATCTTCGAATGCTAGTAGTGATGTTATGCCTTCAGAAGATGTTCCAGTGGTTGTTCAGCCAGTGGTTGGTTCCATTTCTGAAAACTCTCTCCAAATTACCATTCATAAATTGAATGGCAAGAACTACCTTGAGTGGTCTCAGTCCGTGCGATTGGTGATCGATGGCAAAGGGAAACTTGGGTATCTAAATGGTGAAGTGAAGGCTCCCGCGACAGCTGATCCAAAATACAGGTAATGGCATTTTGAAAATTCGATGGTCATTGCTTGGTTGATCAACTCTATGGATCCAGCAATTGGAAAACCATTTTTATTTTTGCCAACTGCTCATGATGTGTGGGAAGCAGTTAAAGAAACTTATTCAGATTTGGACAACCATTCACAATTGTTCGAATTGAATGCCCGAATGTGGAAGATGCAGCAAGGAGATCGTGAAGTAACAACTTATTATAATGAGATGAAGACTGTTTGGCAGGAATTGGATTTGTTTGAAGAAGAAGAGTGGGAAAATCCAAGTGATAGTGCTCGATACAAAAAGAAGATAGAAAGAAGCCGGGTATTTGTTTTCTTGGCAGGATTGAACAAAGAACTTGATGAGATCCGGGGACGTATTTTAGGACGAAAGCCTTTGTCCTCGATGAGAGAAGTGTTCTCTGAAGTGCGTAGAGAAGAAGCAAGAAGAAAAGTGATGTTGAAAAAGGTTAGTGAGTCAAAAACAGAGATTGAGGGCTCAGCACTTGCAGCCCGAGGTGCTGATTTTGAAGGAGATAGGCGAGAAAAGCAAAGGCCATGGTGTGACCATTGTAGAAAACCATGGCATACTCGTGAAACCTGCCGGAAGCTACATGGGAAGCCTACAAATGGGAAGAAAAAACAAGGTAATGACAACAGGTCATGGGGAAATAATCATGCACTTCAAGTGAGTAATTCAGATCCAGGGCAGCAGTCAACCTCAGAATCCCTTCCCTTCACAAAGGAACAAATAGAGCACCTATATAAACTGTTTCAGCCTCAATCTACAGGAAACACTAACCATTCTTATTCCCTAGCAAAGTCAGGTATTATTCTTATTGTTGCTTGCCCAAAATCTAAGGATTTTTGGATTCTAGATTCAGGTGCCACTAATCATATGACAGGCACTTCGAAATTTTTTTCAGCATATGTACCGTATGCAGGAAATCAAAAAGTCAAATTGCAGATGGCTCTTTTGCTATTGTTGCTGGAAAAGGACCAGTACCTATATCTCCATCTCTAACCCTTAAAGATGTTCTACATGTTCCTACTTTTTCTTACAATCTCTTATCTATCAGTAAATTCACACATGATCATCATTGTAATTTTTCTTCCTCACGTTGTGAATTTCAGTAAATTCACACATGATCATCATTGCTAATTTTTCTTCCTCACGTTGTGAATTTCAGGATTTAACCTCGGGATTGGGGATGCTAAACAGGATGGTGGACTATATCTCCTTAATAAAAGCTCAATTCTTAGAAAGCAAGACCAACAAACATGCTTCAATTCCGTTTCTGTTGCAAATAATGATGAAATTTTGTTATGGCATTATCGATTAGGACATCCTAGTTTTCAATATTTGAAGCTTTTACTTCCGAAGTTGTTCACAAATAAAAATAACTCAAACTTTCAATGTGAGTCATGTGAATTAGCAAAACATCATCGTGCTGTGTTTCTATCTCAACCATACAAAAAAAAAAGAGCCATTCACAATGATTCACAGTGATGTTTGGGGTCCCTCTACAGAGACAACTCCTTCTGGAAAAAGGTGGTTTATTACTTTTATTGATGATCATACTAGGGTCACATGGCTGTTCCTTTTAAAAGAAAAATCTGAAGCTGCAATTGTGTTAAAAAAATTTCTATAACACGGTTCAAACACAATTTCGGACTCGAATTAAAATTTTTCGAAGTGACAGTGGAAAAGAATATTTCAACAATGTGTTGGGAAATTTTTTTGCTGAAAAAGGAATGTGCACCAAAGTTCTTGTAGCTATACACCCCAACAAAACGGGGTGGCTGAACGAAAAAATAAACATCTTCTTGAAGTTGCTCGAGCATTGAGTTTTACAACCAAAGTTCCTAAGTATCTTTGGGGAGAAGCAGTTTTAACAGCTACTTATTTGATTAATAGGTTGCCTACACGAGTTTTGAATTTTGAAACACTTATCCAGGTTTTTACTAATTGGTTCCAAAATTCTCGTCTATTGACAGACATTCCTCTTAAAATTTTTGGAAGTGTGGCCTGTGTTCATAACCATGATATGAGAAGTTCAAAACTTGATCCAAAAGCACATAAATATATTTTTGTAGGCTACTCCAACAATCAAAAAGGGTACAAATGTTTTGACCCAATTTTGCACAAAATGTATGTATCTATGGATGTTTCATTTCATGAAGGAATTTCATACTACAATACAGTCTATCTCCAAGGGGAGACTAACAAGAGTGAAGATGGTTTTTTAGATGGATCTGACTAAAAAGTTGAACTTTTTCATACTGATGTTTCACACACTCAATCACTGGAAGAAAATGAGGCAGAAATAGATAAAGTCGATTTTGAAACCATCAATGAACAACCTTTGGTAATGCCCTCTGAAAATGAAAAATCTGAAATAACAGAAATGGATGCGAAACAATATAAAGGTCTTGTATATTCAAAGAAAAGCAGAAGTCCTATTTCGCCGCATCACCAAGAATCTAATCAGAGGTTGGATCATGAAATTCATGATGGTGATTCAAAAGGTTCTGAAATCCTTCCAGGTAACTTTGAGTCAAATCCCTCTAATCAACTTGATCTTCCTATTGCTCTTAGAAAAGGTGTTAGATCTTGTACAAAACATCCTTTGTCAAATTTTGTGTCTAACAACAACATCTCACCTTCATTTTGTGCCTTTATTTCAAAATTGTCTAGTGTTTCCATTCCTAACAGTATCCAGGAAGCTCTAAATGTTCTTGTGTGGAGAGAAGCTATTTTTGAGGAGATGAGAGCTTTGGAAAAGAATGCTACTTGGGAGAAAGTGGATTTACCAAATGGGAAGGCAGTTGTAGGTTGTAAATGGGTATTTACCGTGAAGTACAACTCAGATGGATCCTTGGAAAGATACAAAGCCTGCCTAGTAGCTAAGGGCTTCACACAAACATATAGAGTGGACTATTCAGAGACGTTTTTTCCAGTGGCAAAGCTAAATACAGTTAGGGTACTACTGTCTGTTGTAGCTAATCTTGATTGGCCACTAAACCAGTTAGATGTGAAGAATGCATTTTTGAATGGAGACTTGGAAGAAGTATGTATGGAACCTCCACCCGGATTCACTGAGAAGTTTGGAACTACGGTATGCAGATTAAAAAAGACTTTATATGGGCTTAAACAGTTTCCCAGAGCTTGGTTTGAAAGGTTCACAAGGTTTGTCAAAAGTCAAGGATATAGTCAAGGTCATTCTGATCACACACTATTCACAAAAAAATCCACCAGCGACAAGACCTCAGTTTTAATTGTCTATGCGGATGACATAATTTTGACTGGAAATGATATGGAAGAAATGAGGAGATTGAAGCAGAACTTGTCCAAGGAATTTGAAATTAAAGACTTAGGCCAGCTAAGATACTTTCTTGGAATGGAAGTGGCAAGGTCAAGGAAGGGTATTGTGGTTTCTCAAGGAAAGTACATTCTAGATCTCTTAAAAGAAACTAGAATGAGTGGCTGTAAACCTTCTGATACCCCAATAGAAGCCAATGTTAAACTTGGAGAAGTCAAAGATGGGTACCAAAGACTGGTTGGAAGATTAATTTACTTGTCACACACACGCCCTGATATTGCCTTTGCTGTGAGTATGGTGAGTCAATTTATGCACTCTCCATATGAAGAACATCTTGAAGCTGTGTACAGAATTCTTCAATACCTCAAAGGAACACCAGGACAAGGACTGTTTTTCAGGAAAAATGAGAAAAGAAGTACAGAGGTATATACTGATGCAGATTGGGCAGGATCAAATGTTGATAGAAGGTCAACATCAGGGTATTGCACATTTCTTTAGGATAATCTGGTTACTTGGAGAAGCAAGAAACAAAGTGTAGTTGCTAGAAGTAGTGCTGAAGCTGAATTCAGATCAATGGCTCAAGGAGTGTGTGAGGTTCTTTGGCTCAAGAGAGTTCTAGAAGATCTTAAAATAACCATTAATCTTCCTATGAAACTATACTGTGATAACAAGGCAGCTATCAATATTGCTCAAAATCCAGTTCAACATGATAGGACAAAACATGTTGAAATTGACCGACACTTTATAAAAGAGAAGATTGAAGCTGGAATTATTTGCACTCCATTTGTGCCAACATCACAACAAGTGGCAGATATGCTTATTAAGGGCTTGTTAAGACAACCATTTGAATTTCAAGTTAGCAAGTTGGGCATGATAGATATCTTTGCACCAACTTGAGGGGGAGTGTCAAGAAAATTGATATGATTGGATTTGATTATGATTTGATTTGAACTTGATAAATTAGGAAAGTGATATCCTAGGATTAAAGGAAAGAATCAATCACTCCTTGATTGATAAATATTCTAGGACTTTCCTTAGTTATTGGTTTCTAATTTACCGACTTAAATTGTATGATTTCTTTGCATTAAGGAAATAAGGAGAAGAAGATTGAGAGTGTTTCTTTCTTTATCTCTGTTCACAACTACCATTAATATGCCTCTCTTTCCTGTACTATAGGCTATGACATCGAGTAAAAAATATATTAACAGAAATTAACTCAACCAATAAAGAAACTGAACAAAGTTGGAGTTGGATTCTTGACTAAACATTGTTTTCCTTGCTTTCTTCAATAAAAGGAGACGAAAAAAAAAATGGCAAAAAACTAGTTTTCCCATGTTTTAAAAAAAAGGAAAAATATTGACCCCAAATAGAAAGGGATTCAAAATAGTTTCATAAAACTAAACCATAGGCATAACTTTCACACATTTCAACCATCAACAATAAATCAGCTTCCTATTTTATTTCCTCACTCTATCAAATCTTTCCAAGGTTTCTTGTG
Source organism: Ophiorrhiza pumila (assembly GCA_016586305.1). Lineage (NCBI taxonomy): Eukaryota > Viridiplantae > Streptophyta > Magnoliopsida > Gentianales > Rubiaceae > Ophiorrhiza > Ophiorrhiza pumila. The sequence continues at coordinate 38,714,760 of BLIW01000006.1, forward strand.
CTTTTTTCCTGATTTCCCATGGCTGCCTATGCCATTTTCTCAGCCAGCTGAGTTTCCAACATCTTCCTTCTATGCACTATCTTCTCACTACGCATTGTACATAAAGAATTCAGTGGACAATTTACATCATCAAATTAAGCCTCTAGGAATCAAAAGAGATTGCTGATAAAGCACTTCACTAAAAAGATAAAATGGGACAAGCCAAACCTACACCCTAACAAATTGCTGAGTTCAGCTTTCAGGGATACCTACTATGAGGTTTATGTAATATGATGAAGAGACCTCTTAGGGCCTTTCGGGCTACTCACCTTTTTGAGTTTTAGGAAGTGGGAGAGTGGAAAAGATTTCAATAAACACAGGCATAAGCTAAGGCTCCCATGACCAGCAACCCGCAAAAAAGTCAGCTCATGGGGAGTCCAAAGCAATCAGACTTAAAGGCGGTAACTCACATAAGCAGAGGAGAGATATGTCTAAAAAAGGAGAAGCCATGCTGTGGGGACTGAACTACTATTAATACATCTTACTGGACCAACTAATAAGGTAAGACTGGGTAAAGCGAAAACAAGATTAAATATCATCCTCAAACTGGCAGCAAAGTCTTCACAGTAAGTACCAATGGATTCAAGAGCACCAGGTTCAGTTGCAGGACGTAGAGAAATGAGTCACTGGTGTTATTGGTATACTATACCTCCTCAGCTGTGCTGGTAAGACAATCAAAGCCCACAAATGAAAAGAAAAGAGTAGCAGATCCAGCGAGTAATCCATTCACTCCAAAAGGGAAGTACCTAGAAAATCAGATGAAACAACTGAGAAGCTGACAGGATACAAGACCCTTTCAAAATAATTGAAGATCAAAACACTAACCCATCCGGAAGCTCATATCCTATCCATCCAGTTTTGAAACCAAGATATCCACCAGCTATACAAATGAAAAGCATAACACCAACATTTGTACTTGTAATAATTGATTGGACTAGTGAACTCTGTCAATGAGTTTGAAAGAAGATAAATAACAACCCAAGTTTGTTCAAAGAGGAGAACAGATGTAATTGGATAAAGCTGCACCTCCTTGATTCCAGTGCACAAGAGGCAGGTTATGATGCAAACCAAGATTGCTGCACATGGATCAACAATAATACCATGGATGCTTTGATGGGATAAAAATGCAGGCAGTTTATCCTGACCTCCAAAAAACAATGCCTGAAAATGACAATTTCTGAATTTCACATATACTAAGTAATCAAAACCACGAAAATATGTAAGGTGTTCATGACATAATTTTCAGAACTTAATTTATTATTAATTGCACCAGGATGTGCAAGCTCGAATTAGCTCTAATGACAACCACAAGAATGACAAGAAATATTATTGTTCACTAAATCTATGGCTTGTGACCAACTGTAGAAGTATACAACTCTAAAATACTCAAGAAACCACCAGGCAAGAACAGAAAAAAGTGTAAGTAGTAATAATCTTCAATAAGCCACAATTTGTTTTTGATTGCTGTCACTTAGTGCCTTCCTTTCTTCTGCTTTCTCCCATCAAATTTCATTTAGCTTCATTAGAAGAAGAAACATCAAACTCCAGAAACAAATCCATGTGAAGAGTCTTATATGTGTTATTCTGTTACCTTGGTATCATATATTACTTCAGCCAAAAATTCTATGATGAATGAGCTAATGGTAAGAATCTAATACAGAGTTACATATTTGTATGTGAAGCTGGCCCAGTTGCAAACTCACATGTCAGTCAAGTTTGGCACGATTATTCTCAACTGTTCAAGATGTAGGTACTTGGTTTTCTTCATGAAATGATAATAATAGCTTGGTCATACTGCCACCCGCATCCTATGGTGATGCTTAAGCAGCAAGCTTGTTAATGGATTCTCTAAAGAGGAATAACACAAGGGCGCAGGCTATTGACACAAAAGCCTTCACCAATATAATCAATATCTGTTAAGTAATCTCCTAAAACATTCATAATTTAAAAAAGAGACTGCTTACTACTGTGATAGACAGGTTCTACTTAGAGTAGGTGTTCTCGCAACTGACTAATTATGACTTATTAAAGCTCGTCACACTAAAGTTATTTCAGTTGTAAGGGCAGGCACTCTGAGTCAAAAGGGTATAATGCTTGCCTTCTGGTAGCAATAACCTTAAATTACATGCTATTGGAGCTGTCTTTACATTGTTGCTATTGAATTCAAATTTCTGGACTCTTACATAGAAAAACCTAATCAGCAGCATTTATTTAATCCTACCCTTTTTCCAACTCTCCTCTCAAGCTTCCCACCTGCATATTATATGCCTGTATATTTCCACATTAAAATTACTGGATCTCTTATTTTTTGGAACACTTTTGATGGACGGACATATTTCTACAACTTCTAGGTTGACATTCCAATGTCAGATTCAACTAAAACATTTTCAAATCTACTAAGGCACTAGCAAAATTGACAGTTAAAACTTAAACTTCAGATGACTTCTTTCCCATAGTGCATTATATTGTTTATTATTAATGACCCACTGTTGGTGTCAGAGCTAAAAAGGTTTAGCTTCCTCTATAGCAGAATTTTGAAGAATGATCATGAAGCCAAAAAACATAAAATAAAAAGGCAAAAACAGAACATTGAATGAAGATCAGATTCTCCCAGCCACAATCATAAACTTTCCTTATCAGAATCATGTCTGAGAAAAAGGAATGACATAAATATACGATGGTAGATGGGCAGGAGGGGGGGAACAAACATTTGAAACTAGTTAATATGTGCATATAGAATATCAACTGACCAAATTTGGGGAAATCCCACTAGACACTGCTGCACCACCAAGGGTAAATTCCAATATCAGTGACCAACCAATCAACCATGCAACACTGGAACAACCGAGAGGACTTCAAATAAATAGCTGAAGGGCCATTCACATACACAGTATGCAGTGATACATAAACAAATAATTTCTAAATACAAACTGGCACAACCTTTCCCCAACTTCAGAAATGAAGAATAGGTATCTTCAACGAGGCAGGGAGGTGGGTTTTCTCCTGGGTGAATTGGAGGTGTTAGAGAACGCATGGACAAAAACTTTAAAAACCATAATCTAAAATCTATTCCAATTTTTCAGTCAACTAGTTAACAATATTGCCTAAACTATGTGTCACTTATTGTGCTTATTTCTCTGCCGATTAAGATGGATATCCATGTTATGAGTTTAGGAATGCTGCATTAAAACCAACAAATAGGCAGACGACAAACAGAAGAGGTGTCAAGGAAAGAAAAAGAGGAAAGTACATCATGTTTTACGATCTCTTCCAAATTTTCTAATAAGCTACTTCACAAGGTTGACTAGCTATGTTCTTTTTTCCTTGCTTGAAGTAGCTGACAATGAAAATAACTAAATTGAGTACTTTTTTCCTTTTGTCATAATTGTCCATTCAAAAAATTTTCTTTAGTTTCTACACAAGTGGTACTGCATTCATTATCACGGAAGTGGGAGAGTGTAAAAATGGCTGTGAACTCTTTACAGGAGAGAGATAACACTGTTTCCAAAATCATTGATCTCCCATGAGGTGCATCATACTTACTGGTTCGCTCCTCTTGTTTACAAACATACACCATTTGTTTCAGGTTTCATATCACATTACATGGACCTCCCTTATCATTAATTCCATTAGATGTTGTTGAAAATCATCAAAAAGAATTTTTTTTTAATCAAAATTACCCTTGTAAGTACCTACAGATGATTAATAAATAGGAACAAACATATAAAAGAATTCTTCAAATGGAAGACGTGCAATTCCATGAGCCAAAAGGAATCTCTATGAATATGGCAAATTGGTGATTGGGGCCCTTACATGAGATGGTAGTAAAACTAGACTCTTTATGTAACTAGACAAATAAATTATGCTACATTAGATTAAGTTCTAAGATATTCCAGGGAAGAATTTATTGCAAGAGTATCTTTTACACTCGAAAGAAAATGAATATCAAACAAGTTTAAAACCATGTAAGTAATATTACCCTTCTCCAACACAAATGTATGTGTAATGGTAGGCACTCCCAGCGGATGGGCAGCGACACGCAAGCTCCGCATAACAAACCGCAGAAAGTGCAGCTGCTGTTCCAGCTATTAGAAAAGAGAAAGTTAGAGCAGGTCCTGTGTGCTCTCTAGCAACACCTCCAACAAGAATATAGACTCCAGCCCCAATCGTTGATCCAACACCTGAGAAAAAGAAGCTTGAACACAATAAAGAAAATTCTCTTCAAAAATATGCACTCCTTAATCCACTGGACAAATTATCAAATAAACTACCAAATAAAACATGAGCTCAACATACACTACCAATTTTGCCAAAGGTATCAAATTTAGTCCTCTGTAAATTTTGCTGATAAAAAAATTACGGGACTTGCACATTAATGCGCAGTTTCGAAACTGCGACAATATCATTCACAAAAATCAATCCAGTCAAAATGGAAAAACTAAAAGTAAAACCAAAACCAATAAAGCATTCTCCTATTCCTTTCAAGCTCGATTTTGACTGTGACTATCAATTGCAAATATTTAACAAGAAAATGAAATTAATCGCTGATGCAAAACGCATATACCAATGGCGACTAAGTCAAAAACGGAGAGCCTCCTGGCCAATTGAGAGCTTCCTCGTTTACTGTCGGCCGAGTCAACTCGCTTTCTCCTAAATAAACATTCGATTCCCCTCGATGATGATGGCGGGGATGATGATAACGAGGTCCTGTTCACGTATCCGCCGCCGCCGCCGTCCATTTTTTATTTTAAATTTTACTGTTTCAAATCATTTGTGGGATAACGATTAGTTCAGGATGAGACTTGAGAGAGTACGTGACGATTGGTTTCCGAATAGCGTCTTCCAGTTTCTTTGAACTTTGTAATCGGTGGCTTTTATACTACGGTCACTGCGCTGTATAAATTTGCCAAAATGATCCTTTAAGTTTTGGGTATTATCGTCAAAACCCAATTTGAATAATTTTCAAAGAGGATTATGCTACCAGTTATTCTTGGGTTAATAATAAGTTATACTAATTCTCACGCTTGGCCTCCCACGTGTGACCTTCGTTTGTTTTCACCATCTTCCCCTTTTATCTGGTGTTCAATTGCATTATTCCCCTTTGGCCCTTATCATTTTTCCTCCTTCAACACTTTTGGAACTGATATTTTCCACAAACTTCATGCCCTTTTCGACAGCTCAAATTCTTCAAAGGCCCCCCTTATCGCGCAATGCGCGTGGTGTTACTGTTTTTCCCACCCCCTTTAGTCTTCCTCTTTCCCTAGGCTTCCCTACACAATTTTTTTACAATCCTCTCTTTTGTATCCTGACCTTCTACTTGTTCCAATTTAAGTATTATTGCCATTTAAATGCCCTTCTTTGTACTTCTCATTTCAACACCTCCACTTTCTACTGCCCGAAATTAATACCTGTCAAATCGCTTTAATTGCATACTGCAACAAGACTTGTGTCTGAGTATATCTCTGGCTCTTTCCTTGACTTTCACAGTATTTCTCTCTCAAATTTCTTGCCTTCCTCCGATCTTCATATCTCTCATTCAGATTTTTTACTCATTTCTTTCTCCACTCCACATCTGCCGCATTTAATGCCTTTCAATCACCTTCTCAATATTTTTCGCTTCATTTCTCAGCCGCATAGAATAACAGTTCTTATCTTCTTTATCATACCTCTAATTACGCTTACATCCTTTTAATTTGTACTGTTGCTGTTGGTTTCATCTTCTTCGCTTATCAGTTTTTCTTTCGCCATCGATGTCTTTCATGGTAATTTTATTTATTTTGTTGTTCTCATAATTATTATTAACTTATATATAACATTGCTCCATTTTTACTTGTTTCTTGCCAATCCTTGCAGATCTTCTTCAGGATTTCCACGTTTATTTGTCAACAAGCGGCAATGCATGTCAAATCGACAACGAAGATGAAAGCTTTCTCCTCTTTTTCTCCCCGCTTCTTTCACTACATCATATCTAACTCTTGCCCATTATTACCTTTTTTAATCATGTTTCCTTATAAGCAACATTGTTTGCTCTTTTGCTTCATTGTTCTTGCTCTTTTCTCTGTAGTTATACTTTGTATGTAAAAAATCCTTCTTCTCTTTCAATTCTGCTATTTTTCGCTGTCCATGATATCCTTCAATTTTTAGGCCTTCTTCTGTTATAATCGGCTTTCACCCGTAACTGTACATCGTTTTCGATTTCTCTTCGTCTGCCTGCAATTTTTCCTCCCCCTTCAGCCTTTTAGACTGTTTGTTTACTTGGGAAACTTTACGCTTCTTTCCATATGTTTATTCAGACTCTTGTGGGAAACTTATTTCTCACAGTTTTTACTTCTTTAGCGACATCATCGTTAGTTTCCCTTTACTCCTGCTATTATTCTTTATGCTTTACAATGTTTTCTTCTGTAAAATGTTTCTTTTGCAACAATAAGAATGGCTGGTTTTTTCAAAATAATTATTTCCTTTCCAAATAATTTATATATAAAATTCTTGCATCTGTTATTTGGTTTTATTTTATGGTCTGCATAATCATTTGTCTTTAAATTTAAGTTTTGGCTTTCGTCTTCCCAGCTTCAATAACTTTTAACAAAAAATATGACTTTCATGCTCTACATAATTATGTCACTCTACATGTAACGTCTCGTTGTTGTTCACAAGACCAAAAAAAATTACCATGAATATTTATTTCAAGTACTCACTATTTCTCCTGAAATAAATTTTTTTCCTGGATATTATTGCTTTCTATAAATTGTTGCTTTTTGATTTTTTTACGGAAAAAATATGCAAAGATATTTATATTTTTACTTTTACAGCATGGGTAATCTTCTTTGAGTTGATATGTATTTTCTATTCCGTATTGAAATTTGGAATAGATTAGCTTACAAATTGGACAAATTTTAACAAATAACTTATTGTTTTTGTTGTCTAATTTTGTGCCCAGCTTTAATTTTATAGCATTTCTCGCAACTTTTCCTGAAAATCAATTGCGTATTTCCAGTCGTTTTATCTATCATTGGGCCAATTTAGAGTAAAAGATAACAAACATCTCTGTTATATTGTTTTCTTTTATAAAAAAAAACAACTCTATAATTCCTGTGTATTTTTTATTTTTTTAACGTTGTATGTGATTGTATGAAAACTTCTAGGAAATGCACATTGTTTTTATTACTTCTTACAAACAGCTTATTCGTCTTCACATATAATTGGATTTTACTAGCAAATCTTGTGCCATTTTCCTACCTCTTTCCAAACCTTATCTGCTTATTTAACTTATTTCTATCAAAAATGCCTTCTCTTATTTAATTATTACATTATAAACCATATTCAATTTGTTACTATGAATTTACTTTTGTGAATGTCATAAGTCATTGTATAGGAATTTTTTAACACATTGATATTGTTTTACTATTTTTTACACATATAATTATTATTGTATATTTTATATGCCATAATCCTTTTCATAATATTTTGTTTGTTCGTTAGTGAGTATTTGTGAACTATTGCCTTGGTAGTTTTCTATTTATTTAAATATTTTTTCATACGAAGTTATAATTTTTTTACAAATTTTTGTACATGTTTTTGGTGTCTTGTGTCAAGTGCATTAAAGATTATATTGTATTTATACTTGCTATTTTAACTTCATAAATCCCCACTTGCATTCAGAGTAACAGATAAAACTGATATACTTCTGTTTTTTTCCTATAAATTCCATTTTTTTAATAGTATCAAAATTATTACCAAATACATATTGTTTTTACTTCTTCTTAAAACCAAAACGTTTCTTGTATTGTGTAAAGGTCATTATGTTTTTGCATTACAATTTCTTTCATTGTAATTGCTTGTTATTCAATTAATGCATCTTGCTTTATTTATTCAATTTTAATTTTTTTTCATAACAAATGATGCTACTTTTTAATATTTTTATACATATTTCTATCTATTGTTTTAGGTGGTATCGAAATTATCGTTGATTTGCTGTTTCCACTCATAGAAACTCTTTTACAAGTCTAAATAGGTTAATTCTCCTGAAACAACTTTTCTTTACTTAAAAAAAGGTCTTACTTTACAAAACCTGTGGTATTCTATCATCTCATGTGCTAGAATTGCGTGTTACTTTGTCAGGTTTAAAATCGCATATTGGCACATTTGCTTTTAATGTGCTTATTATTATTGTGAGTGATTATTATACACTGAAAATATGAGGATTTCTTTTTACTTGGGGATGGATTCTATAATATAGTTTTATATATAATTGCCCTACAGCAATTTTCCTTTGTCCTGTTGTATAATATCTTCACAACATGCATTCTAAAATGCATTCCATTTATTTGTAGAAATTTTTTTCCTTCAAAACTTTACCATAATATATTATTGCTTACAAATTATTACTATGTCAATACACTACTGCAAAATGGCGGATTTAAACCTCCCTTCTTAGAGTGGTTAAACATAATCTGGTGTAATTTATAAAAACGCGGTGGCATTATCGTAATATTAAACAAGAATTTAGTGACAGGAGAACTATTTACACCTGTTTTATTATAACCGGTGTACAATTTAAACTTAGTACACCGGTTTAAACAATAACTGGTGTAAATAGTTTATATATTACACCGGTTATAAGAAAACCAGTGTAACTAGTACACTATTACTCTTAAGTCTCCTACCAAAACTCTTTCTCTCCCGCGTCTCCTACCAAAACTCTTTCTCTCCCGCGCATATTGTTAAAACCATCTCCGCTTCCGGGTTCATTGCCGTCACCTCCATCGTGGCGGTCTCCATCATTACCATCTCTATTGCCGCCGTCTCCATCGCTGCCGTCTCCAATTCCCGCCGTCTCTATCTCCATTTCCGATGATAGCATACTCTTCGAGGTATTGTGTTGTAATGGGTTCACTTGTTTCATGTTTGCAAATTTGTGGTTTAGCGAAATGACAAGGGTTTCAAGTTAGGGTGGAGGATGTTATTGACCCTTTTTGGTTCATTTGTATCATGTTTCCTTTTGAAAAATGTGTCTGATGGGCTATTTTTTCCCCTTGGATGATATTCCAGATTATGAAGCTACGCTAGTCGATTGTGGTTTTTGTTGGCCAATACTTTGTCTGGTGCCATTCCTCTGTCTTTAGCCAAAGTCTCTCAACTTGCTTTCTTGTGAGTATTTATCTTTTCTCTTCTGTGCCTGCTCTCTGAATTTTATTTTTCTTGCTTGTCTCAGCGTCTGGAAAGATGGATTAAGGAATATCTAATTATGTTTTTCCAAAAATCTTTTATTTTCAATCAAGTTGGGAGGTTCTTTTCAAACACTGAATAGTGATTCTGCTCTCATGGAGTGGCATTTTGATCTTTCAGGGACTTGTCTTACAACAATCTCAGTGGTCCTGTTCCCAAGTTTCTGACTAGAGCATTCAAGTATGTCTTCTTTGCTTAGACTGTCTTATGTTTAAAGTAGACATGTACTACTTACTATCTCTTTTTACTGATGCACAAAATGTGTGTTTGAACTGTGTCTATCAACAACACGCGTGTGACATACCCAACGAATATGGACTCCATGGACTTCTTTTTTCTTTTTCTTTTTTTTTTGCGTTTCATATTTTTAATTTTTGTTTGATGATTTTTGTAGCATTCTTGGTAATCCCTTGATTTGGGAAGCCACTCCGAAGAGAGTTGTTCTGAATATGTTAACCCTAGTTCTCTTTCATTCTCTATTGATTCATTCTGGATATGTTAACCTAAGTTATTCTGGATATGTTAACCCTGGGATTTTTTAACTTTATTAAACTGAATTTTTTGTTATTGTGCTTCACCACTGTTATTTTTTGACAAAATTTATTGTTTTTAGGTAATCCTCATATAATTTTTGATGGGTACTAAACGACGATCACGCACTGGGGAGAGCAATGATCAAACCCATGCACCTTATGGAAGAAAAGGAACAAAATGTAAAGAGATTATGGACAGGAGGGCAAGGGGAGAAAAGTTACCTATTTTATTCGATGATAATGGTGAGCCTACTACTGAAGAAGCACATAATGCATGGATTAATTTCATTGAGTTGACGGCGCGCAGTAAAGTTAATATTGTGCAATTTAACTCATGGCCTGAAGTCGATGCGAACATAAAGGACATGATTTGGGATGATGTAATGGTATGTGCAATATATTAATGGCCCTTTTAATGTTTTTTCACATATTTTCTTTCAATTTATATTAAATTTAAGTTCACTAATGTTAGATATTATTTTTTTTATCAGAATAACTTTGAATTTCAGTCCACACCAAAACTAAAGAAGAAGTGGTTAGTGACGGCTGGGGAACGTTGGCGGGGTTGGAAGACAACCTTGAACCGTTATATATTTGGAAGCAAAAAGGATGAGGACCCATGTGCTATATATCCGTATCTTAGTAGGGATACATGGGAGAAGTTCCGCAACAATCGATTAACCAAAGAATGACAGGTAATATATTTATTTTTTTCAAATTTTTATTCATTTAATTTAAAGTTAACAATTTGAATGATATCTAATTCTTTTTTTTTTGGACAAATAGGTAAAGCGTGTTTCTAGCCAAGAGAGTTCGAACAAGAACAAACCCCATCACACAATGTCTCGTGGTGGATATTCAAAGTTACAAAAAAGGATGATGAATGACAAATTTGAGGAAAAAATACAAAAGAATATTGAATCCGGTATGACAGAAGAGGAGGCCCGTAGAACAACTTCTCCCCTTTCACCAATTCCCTGTCATCTTCTCTTCAAGGAAGGTCTCAAAAACAAGCATGGTGACTTTTCAACCGACGCGGCTAGAGATATTAGTATGACAATCGTAAGTATAATTTATTCAATTAAGTAAAATGTCTATTAATATTATTTAATAATGTGAATTATATTAAGAATAATGTTGGATACAATTGATCAGGATGATTTGACCAATCGCGAGAGTCAAGGAGAGTCCCTTGGAGATGGAAAAAATGACATTCTTGTCATTGCTACGGGGAAGAAAGATCACCCCGGTCGCATAAGGGGTGTTGGGGGTCGGATGCGAATGTCTCAAGTTTTTGGAGCCTCATCGTCCGGTCGTACTATGAATGTAGAGACTCACGCTCAATGCAAAGAGGAAATTAGGTTCTTGTTTGAAGCACTGAAGGACCTATACAGAGATTTGGGCAAACCAGTTCCAGTTTTTCCTAAGAGAAATGTCGGATCGAGTAATTTTTTCCTAGTATGGAATCATCATTGAAGCAACTAGAGATAAAGAATCGGGAGACTATAAGCAGGGAAGTCATGGCAGAGCACATACCGGTATGCTCTGGTTCTGGACGGCCAGATTCATTGGGAGAGTTCTAGGTAACAAATTATAATTTCTTTCTTTTAAAATTATTTCATTTTTCTTCATTTATTAATATATACTATTCTTGTTTATTATTCACAGGATGGAACAAAATGTTGCCTATTTCTGATTGATCATACTAAAGGGAGGCATCTTGTAGCTACCGGGAGTCTTTATAATTTATCAATGAATCACGGGAAAACGGTAATGCCGGACAGAGTGAAGGTCAATATAATTACCTCTATCGAACATGATGCTCCATTGCCATTTCCAGATGATGAGGCCACCACAGTTGGGACAGGATTTGGGAATTTGTTAGAGTGGCCAAGGTCATTGGTTGAGATTTGTACCGATCCGGATTTGCAGGTGTAATTATATATGATTCTTTGTCTTTTTTTGTTATAATTTATTAATAAACATCTCTAATTACTGAGTTATTTTTCAAAGGTACCAGACCAATGGAAGAAGCTATACACGAAAGGTTCTAAAAAGTTGAAGGAAACCCCTCAACCCAAGACTACTCCAGTTGTGGCCCACCCGCAAGAAACGAATAATTCATTATTATCTAAAATTGATGCATCTTTACGAAAATTGTACATAGTGGTGAGCCACCATTCGACTAATTCTTCCTACACAATCAAGATGATGGAAGAAATAGTGGGTAAGGAGTATTTAGTACATCTTACTAAAGAGAACCTCAGTGATTTCTTAGCGTATGATATGGTGACAGGTGATTGCATGCAAGTGTTCATAAAGTAAGCTCATTAAGTTCGTATATATTTTTAAAGTTTCAACTTTATATTATTTATTGGTTAATTTGCAATATAGTTTAACTAATCAAATGTGTCTTTCTATTTGTCAATGAATTTTTGATAAGTTGGTTTTATACCAACTAATATGTGTAAAAATGCTTGGCTTTTATTGTGTGTTTTATGTACATATGTGAGGTTTTGAGAGGCTTTATGCATTTATATGTTTGCAATGTGGAAATGATCAAATGGTGTAAAAGGTGCAAAAACTGTTTAAACAATGATGGTAAATAGAGTTAAAAGAGTTAAGGCAAATGGAGGAACCGAAAATGCATATTTGGCCAAATTAGGGTTTTGGTAGCTTTGAGTGTGATTTTGTTTTGAGTATAACTTCTTCAATACTAATCCAAATGATGATTTCATGGGTGTTCTGGAAAGCTCATTGAGTTGTCTTCAATTCTTATGTTTTAACTTTCTTCTAATTCTGTGAGTAAATATGAGAAACGAAGGCATCTTTCTGACTGCCACTTCAGGATTTAGTTATTGAATTCATTTTTGCCACAGTTTGGTAGATTGTTAATAACTTGAGCTATAGGCCTCTGATTCCAGCGATTCGTGATCCATTGGAAAGCCATGCCATAAACCTAGAATTCTTATGCTTACCATCAAGTCCAATTCAGGAGCTAAGTCACACGAATTTGGTGTAGAAGTTAAGTTCTAAGCTGAAATTAACACTTAGCTGTTTTAAAGGCTCACACTCACAATACCTTCACAAGCATTCTCACAAACACCTCACGGGCACTCACTCTACACTACACTCTCGCACAGCCTCCACGCCACACTCTCGTACACTCCCGCACACACCTCACATGTGGCGAGGTGATCTCGCCGCAACACTCACTGCACACACGATGTGCGGCGAGGCCACCTCGCCGCACATGCACCTCGCACACACTCATGCGGCGAAGTTACTTCGCCGCATGCACTCTCGCACATCCTCACAGCACACATGCACATCATTCACCGCACACCACTATCATTACACTCATGCACACCACCTCACACACTCTCGCACACACATTGCGGCGAGGTCACCTCGCCGCAATGCACTTGCACACACTCACTACAACACATGCATACATCTGCACATTTGCACTCAAATAATGCACACAACTCACTTCACTCATGCATTTCACTCACATTGCATACTTCACACACTCATAACACCATTCTGGTTTCATATGTGTAGCTCATTTTCACTACACAACACTCTTGGTTTTTACTCATCTTTCACCCATTTCATATATATTCACTTCACTCCACAATATTCACAATTCTCACATTCACCACACTCGGAATATCACTCTCATCTCACACTTTCATTTCACAAATACATTACACAAAAACCCACAATACTCACACTCATCTCACCGAAATTTCACACACTTGCACCTAGGCGGCGAGACCTCGCCGCGAGGTCTCGCCGGTTAACACTTTATACGGCTCGCCGCGAGACCTCGCCAGCAATTGCACAAAGCGGCGAGGTCTCGCCGCGAGACCTCGCCAGCATGTTGGTGTTTGGAGCTTCATCTGGGCAGAAATCTTTCTAAGTGTTGCTGCTGTGGTGTACATGTGCAGTGAAGGCGTGGAGGTGGTAGACCAGAAGGCGCACAAGAACTGAGTACAAAAAGGAGAAGTGGGAGCTGGAAGCTAAAGGCGTGATTTGCCTAGCCTATGAAGGCGTGGAACTTGCTGAACGAGAAGGGATTTTCGACTGAAATTGAAGGCGCGATTCTTCTTTGCAAGAGGGCGTTGTAGATGCTGTGAGGGCGCATTCCAGCATAGCCTGAAGGCGCACGAGGTTGATGAAGGCTTAACTCCTGAATCTTCTTTGATGGTTAAGGTATGTGCTAATGGGGCAATCAAAGACAAGTCTGTGCCTGAAGTACGAGAGCTATTTAATCGAATTGCTGAAGATGAGTATATCTTCCCAGAGATCCGAAAGCCACATGTTAGAAAACAAAGAGGAGTACTTGATGTAGATGAGGAGACATCTCTTAGTGCGAAATTTGAAGCATTGGCTAAGCAAGTACAAACTCTAAAGGCAACTCAAGCCAAGACACCTGTGTTGTCTTGTGGAACATGCAAGGGTGAACATTATACTGACGAGTGCCCAGTCACCACTGAGTCCATTCAATACGTGAATAACTATGGCAACAGACCACAATACTCTGGAAATTACTTAGGAGGCAACAATAGAGGCTATGGTGGTAATCAAGGAACTTGGGGACAACAAAACCAAAACCAGAGAGGTCAATATACTCGAGGGAATGATCAAGGGAGAACTTCCAATCCTCCACCAGGGTTTGATCAGCAAGCTAGTACCTCAGAGCCGAGGAACTCGTTAGTGGAAAAAATGCTCCGGAGTCTTATAGAAAATGTGGATAAAAATGAGGAAAGATTTGTTGCTTTGGAGACATCTGTAAGACATCATGATGGCACTTTCAAAAACATTGAGATGCAATTGGGTCAACTCGCGAATGCTATACATCATAGACCTATTGGTTCTCTTCCTAGTGATACGGTGCCAAATCCTAAGAACAATATTGGATGTATGGCCATAACCTTGAGGAATGGAAAACTTTTGCCTGGGAATAAACCGTCAGAAGTTAAGAGTGATTGTGCAGAAGAAGACCAGGAAGATGAAGCTGAGGAAGTTTTGGAACTTAAGAAGGATAATGAGCAAGAGGATGATAAGACTGTGAAGAAGGAGATATCAGCTAGGGAAGGAAATGAGATCACTAAGAATTCCAATCCTTACAACTACCCTGAGTATGCTCCTAAACCTCCTTTTCCAGAGAGGAAGAAATCACCTCCTCAAAAAGGCCCTCAGTTCAAGAGGTTTCTGGAGGTACTCAAACAAGCGAATGTGAATCTTCCCCTGATGGATTTAGTGACTTCAATGCCAAAATATGCTAAGTATCTCAAGGATCTCATCTCCAACAAAGAGCAAATCTTGAGATGTGAGGTTCCCATGATGGTTTCTGAGTGCAGTCAAGCTTGGATGGTTCATGATCTTCCTCCAAAGCTTAAGGATCCTGGGAGCTGTACTATTCCATGCAAAATAGGCACAAGACATTTTGCAAAGGCTTTATGTGATTTGGGTGCTGGGATCAACTTAATGCCATTGTCCATAGCTATCAGTGTTGGATTGGAGAGCCGAATTCGCCCAGTTGCGGTAACTCTACAATTGGCAGATAGGTCTTTGGTAACTCCTACAGGTTTGGTTGAAGACGTTCTGGTAAGAGTTGACAAATTCACTTTGCCTATTGACTTCATTGTTCTTGATATGGAGGAAGACCCCGAGGTACCACTCATATTTGGTAGGCCATTTTTAGCTACTGTTGATGCTTTAATTGGAGTTCGAAACAAAACTGTCACCTTTAGAATTAATAATGAGGAAGTAGTTTTTGACGTGAATTATGCAATGAAACAACCTATGCATTTAGAATCTTGTTGTTCCATTCAGGTTGTTGAATGTTCTCTAACTTTCGTTGATGAGGGTGTTAAGCATGACTATATTTCTGTTGATGAAATTGTGAATGATGAAGAAATTGATTGTGATGAGCTTGATGTAGAAGATTGCGTGTTTTCATTAGAGAGTGCACGCATAGAAGAATGTGGTTACATAGATGTGTCAAACTTTGAAATGCCAAGTCAATCTTTGGTAGAGCATACCTCACAGGAAGCATGTGTTAAGAAGTGTTCAAATGATAGTGATGAACATGTTTTACTTGATGATGATGATGAATGTTCTTTTCTTGATACTTTGATAAATTGCATAGAGTCACATCTGGAAGGACATTGTGATATCATAAATCAAAACAATGTGGACATTACTGAGACTCTTTGCAAAACATCAACTTTTGAAACTGAGAAGGAATCTGAGTGTGCAATTGGTACTTCATCTCCAGTGCATAATGAGAAATTTTTGTTACAAAATGACAATGTTTTTCGTGATGATAATGTTGAGAAAATTTGTGGAGTCAAAAATGTTAGTTTTGATGATAACAATGTTAACATTTTGAATGATAGGGATAACATGGTGAACAAGTGTGAATTTGAGACATTTACTTTTGAAATTTCTGAAGAAATTGTTGAGACCATGGGTATACATTCCTTGGTTGAGCCTTGCAGGACTACTGTGGATAGTGTGGTAGAAGAGGGCTATGATGTGGTTCAAAGGAATGTGATAGTTGGAGAAAGTTTTTCTCATGATCCTGTACTTACACACCTCCTCAACACTCCAATGTCTTGTGGGAAAGAGGAGCATGCTTATGAGAGTTCATCTTTTGTGTGGTGCAGAGATGGATTTACTGAGTTCTTTTCATGACCAAGACATACGTTGTGGAAGAATAAAGTCTAGCTGGAGACTATCTAAATCCAGAACTACTTCTTCTCCTTTAGTTTTAATAAGTAGTTTGTTTTAGTCTTTTTGTTTTGTCTATGCGTTTCTTTCATTTTGGAATTCATCAAGGCCACTCATGATAAATGTGTTTGCCCAGGAGGACATTGCAAGAGATATGTCATGCATACATGAGGCCAAGTGTGGGGGAGAAATTTCTCATTTACAGAAGGAGCAATGGATAAAGACAATCCACAAAGCACACATTGGACTTCATGACGATTCAAAATCAGGGAGCTCCTAAACCTATCTCTTTACTTTACATTGAGGACAATGTAAGTTTTAAGTGTGGGGGAGGGAATGTTGCTGTGGTTTGTGTTTTCTTTTCGTGCTTTATATGAAAATGCTTCATATGAAAACTTTTTGTGCTTTATATGCTGTTTTGAAATTTTTGAATTTTTGCTGTTTTGTGGTTTTTTGATGAATTTCTTAGTGTAAATATGTGTTGTTTTGGGACTTTTGCCTGTTATGTTAGTTCTGTTGTGTCATTATGAGTTTATTACCCGTATGTGTGATGTTTTTCATGTTTTGTGCAAGTTTTTCATGTTTTGTGAAAAAATCAACTTTTGGTGAAATTTTGAAATTTTTGTGAATAAATGTTGATCTTGTCTATACATGGTGTAATGTGGTGCTGATGTCCAAATGAAATGCAAAAGTGCAAGTAATGGAATGAAAAGAAAAGAGGTGTAGTGACAGTGAGAGCAATGGAATGAAATGTTGACACTTTGTGCTATGATTTGTTCTTTTGTTAAGCTATGTTCAAAATTTGAGTTCATCCAATTTCTACTAATGCTTTGCATGCGAAAATCGTTATGTCTTTGACTCCAATCTTGATGAAATTGGTACATTTTGTTAATTAAGGCCCGATGTCAATGTAAGATAGATATGCCATGCAAAACTCAATTTGACATAGGAGGTAATGTGTATGGATTCGTTTCTTTTTGTTATGCATTTATCTGGTGTCTCCAGAATTCGTGCATGTTTAGTCAATTTGGGATTCTTATGAACATGTGCTGGCACAAGAAATGATATGGGAGAAAAAGCCATATTGGCAACTGGGAAGGAAAAAGCCATAAGAACCTGGCATACAAATTTGGAGAAAAAAGCCATAAAACCCAGGCATTATTTCAGTCATCAATATGTGCACCAATGTGCAGCACTAATGTGCAGAATAAGGGCAATGTCCCATAGAGTACCAATGTACGCATAGGTACCATTGATCTTGTGATTGCATGTTCATAAGGGTGTACAAGGAGATTGGCATGTATTGAATGATATGTGAGACCAGCTAGATCGTGTATAGCAAGGGAATAGATGAAGTGCATGCTCCTCAGCACACACTTGCACGCATGGCATTTTGGTCTTTATTCATTGTGCCTTGGTTGATAATTTGTGCTAAAAGTTGATAGCTTGGAATTGAGGGTATGTTAAGAGTTTTGATATTGCATGAACAAAAAAATTGTTTTGATGAACTCAGGTGAGAACAAGCTTGACAGAAGAGTGAGGTCTAGTGCAAAGTGGTTTTGAAAAGTGAGTTTTGTGTTGTGTCTTTGCTTGAGGGCAAGCAAAAGTTCAAGTGTGGGGGAATTTGATAAGTTGGTTTTATACCAACTAATATGTGTAAAAATGCTTGGCTTTTGTTGTGTGTTTTATGTACATATGTGAGGTTTTGAGAGGCTTTATGCATTTATATGTTTGCAATGTGGAAATGATCAATGGTGTAAAAGGTGCAAAAAGTGTTTAAACAATGATGGTAAATGGAGTTAAAAGAGTTAAGGCAAATGGAGGAACCGAAAATGCATATTTGGCCAAATTAGGGTTTTGGCAGCTTTGAGTGTGCATTCGTTTTGATCATAACTTCTTCAATACTAATCCAAATGATGCGTTCTTGGATGTTCTGGAAAGCTCTTTGAGTTGTCTTCAATTCTTATGTTTTAACTTTCTTCTAATTCTGTGTGTAAATATGAGAAACGAAGGAATCTCTATGACTGCCACTTCAGGATTTAGTTATTGAATTCATTTTTGCCACAGTTTGGTAGATTGTTAATAACTTGAGCTATAGGCCTCTGATTCCAGCGATTCTTGATCCATTGGAAAGCCACATAAACCTAGAATTCTTATGTTTACCATCAAGTCCAATTCAGGAGCTAAGTCACACGAATTTGGTGTAGAAGTTAAGTTCTAAGCTCAAATGAACACTTAGCTGTTTTAAAGGCTCACACTCACAATACCTTCACAAGCATTCTCACAAACACCTCACGGGCACTCACTCTACACTACACTCTCGCACAGCCTCCACGCCACACTCTCGCACACTCCCGCACACACCTCACATGCGGCGAGGTGATCTCGCCGCAACACTCACTGCACACACGATGTGCGGCGAGGCCACCTCGCAGCACATGCACCTCGTACACACTCATGCGGCGAAGTTACTTCGCCGCATGCACTCTCACACATCCTCACAGCACACATGCACATCATTCACCGCACACCACTATCACTACACTCTTTTACACCACCTCGCACACTCTCGCACACACATTGACCTCGCCGCAATGCACTCGCACACACTCACTACAACACATGCATACATCTGCACATTTGCACTCAAATAATGCACACAACTCACTTCACTCATGCATTTCACTCACATTGCATACTTCACACACTCATAACACCATTCTTGTTTCATATGTGTAGCTCATTTTCAGAACACAACACTCTTGGTTTTTACTCATCTTTCACCTATTTCATATATATTCACTTCACACCACAATATTCACAATTCTCACATTCACCACACTAGGAATATCACTCTCATCTCACACTTTCATTTCACAAATACATTACACAAAACCCACAATACTCACACTCATCTCACCGAAATTTCACACACTTGCACCTAGGCGGCGAGACCTCGCCGCGAGGTCTCGCCGCGAGACCTCGCCAGCAATTGCAAAAAGCGGCGAGGTCTCGCCGCGAGACCTCGCCAGCATGTTGGTGTTTGGAGCTTCATCTGGGCAGAAATCTTTCTAAGTGTTGCTGCTGTGGTGTACAGGTGCAGTGAAGGCGTGGAGGTGGTAGACCAGAAGGCGCACAAGAACTGAGTACAAAAAGGAGAAGTGGGAACTGGAAGCTAAAGGCGTGATTTGCCTAGCCTATGAAGGCGTGGAACTTGCTGAACGAGAAGGGATTTTCGACTGAAATTGAAGGCGCGATTCTTCTGTACAAGAAGGCGTTGTAGATGCTGTGAGGGCGCATTCCAGCATAGCCTGAAGGCGCACGAGGTTGATGAAGGCGCTGGAGATTAACACCAAAGGCGCTGAAGTGCTGAATATTTCTTCAAACTTGGAATTTTTATTTCTTTGGGCTGATTTTTGGTTTTCTCTATTCAAGGGCACTTTTGTAATACCTTAGATAGTTTACGGTTGCGTATTAGTTACATTTTCATAGCTCTATATATAGGGAAGGTAGCTAACATGTAAAGAAATGGGAGATTTTTGGGAGGAGATTTTTGGAGGGAGAGGATTCTAGGTTTTAGAATTATCATTTTTGAATTTCTCATTTTCTCTCTCTAGATCTACTTTCTCTCACTAAACATTTCTTCTCCGATCTCAATTTCGATTGTGAATTTGGACTGGATTTATCTTTCTTATTCTCAATTGACAAAGGATTCGACAATTCTCTTGATTCAATCGGTAAATTCTTCCAATTAAATGAGAATGAGCTTATCAATGTTGGAATTTGTTTATTTTGAAATGAGAAAGATGTTTTCTGGCTAAATCTATGATATCTATGAGAATGAGCTTAAGTCTTTGCACTTGTTTTCTGTAATCAAATCAATTCTGAAACTCAGGCCTCGCCATAGGAAGTGTTAATGAATTGAAACATTAGGAAAAGTGTTAAAGAAGCTTTCTGTGTTAACAACAATGATATGTGAACCCTAGGATGGACCTCGCCACGGGAGTTCTTAGGACTTTGCATGTTAGAGTAGTTAGCTGGGAGAGTTGAGACTTTGCGGAGTTTATTCCACCATTCTCGGGCCTCGCCATAGGAGAGGATGGTGATTTGGGGGTACAAGAAGTGGTGTGGTCGCCATGCTAACCACAGCATTGAAATTCTAGGTAAATTAGGTTTCCAAGATGTTTAATTGCTTATTGATTGCATAGCATAAATTTACTAAGCATGTGTTCATCCAATACAAGAATTCTGAGATATCTATTTCATCCTTGTTTGTTCCTATCTTTTGTATTTCTGTCCTCGTTCTTTGTGTTGAAATTACATTCTTTCTAGTACTTAGATTTAGTGACGAGACTTTTAAAACAGTTTGCTCAATATTCTTGACCTATGCCTTCCCTGTGGATTACGATCCCTACTTACGCTACTACATTAGTGTTTAGGGTAAAATTGACGAGGTGCGACAACTCGCTTATCAATTTTTGGCGCCGTTGCCGGGGAAGGCAATCGGTTCTGGAATTTGTTGAATTGTTCTTGATTTTTACTGGTTCTACTTTTTGTTTTTGTTTGTGGCATTTACCTTAGCTTTCATTTTGTGTTGTTTTCTGTTAGTGTTGAGAATTGTGATCTGTTTCTGTGTTGCATATTTGAAGTTCTTGTTCTTTTGTTATTACACTCCACAACTGCGTGTTGTGTATGCCAAGGTCTAGCAGGTTTGCAGGAGAACCACAATTCTTATTGGATCTTGAGTTGGAGAGAACTTTGAGAGCACATTTGAAGCAACAGAGAGAAATGGCAGCTCAAGGAGCACAAGCACCGAGATTTGGAGACCATTATGCAGTAAATTTTGACAATCGATTTGGTCATCAGGACATCGATGTGGAAAGTTACCACATTCCTCCACAAATTGTCTCCATGATTACCCAGGGCCAATTCTTCCAAGGTCTTGAAAATGAGGACCCTAATGACCACCTTGATTGGTTTCTCGGGTTATGTAGCACTTTTAAGTTGCCAAGAGTTGATAGGGGTGAAGTTCACAGGATTTTGTTTCCTTTATGTTTGCGTGGAAAGGCTAAACATTGGTTCAAGAGCATTGGGGGAACAAATGCTGGAATGTCATTTGATGATCTACAGAAGAGGTTCTTGTCCAAATACTTCCCTCCAGCTAAGCTTGAAAAGAGAAGGTTGGAAATTATGAACTTTCAGCGGCAAGAAGGTGAGACGTTTAGAGAAGCTTCGGAAAGATTCAATGATTTAATCAGACAATGCCCCAATCATGACTTGGGAGAGATCAGGGAACTTAACACTTTCTTCAAAGGCTTAACTCCTGAATCTTCTTTGATGGTTAAGGTATGTGCTAATGGGGCAATCGAAGACAAGTCTGTGCCTGAAGTACGAGAGCTATTTAATCGAATTGCTGAAGATGAGTATATCTTCCCAGAGATCCGAAAGCCACATGTTAGAAAACAAAGAGGAGTACTTGATGTAGATGACGAGACATCTCTTAGTGCGAAATTTGAAGCATTGGCTAAGCAAGTACAAACTCTAAAGGCAACTCAAGCCAAGACACCTGTGTTGTCTTGTGGAACATGCAAGGGTGAACATTATACTGACGAGTGCCCAGTCACCACTGAGTCCATTCAATACGTGAATAACTATGGCAACAGACCACAATACTCTGGAAATTACTTAGGAGGCAACAATAGAGGCTATGGTGGTAATCAAGGAACTTGGGGACAACAAAACCAAAACCAGAGAGGTCAATATACTCGAGGGAATGATCAAGGGAGAACTTCCAATCCTCCACCAGGGTTTGATCAGCAAGCTAGTACCTCAGAGCCGAGGAACTCGTTAGTGGAAGAAATGCTCCGGAGTCTTATAGAAAATGTGGATAAAAATGAGGAAAGATTTGTTGCTTTGGAGACATCTGTAAGACATCATGATGGCACTTTCAAAAACATTGAGATGCAATTGGGTCAACTCGCGAATGCTATACATCATAGACCTATTGGTTCTCTTCCTAGTGATACGGTGCCAAATCCTAAGAACAATATTGGATGTATGGCCATAACCTTGAGGAATGGAAAACTTTTGCCTGGGAATAAACCGTCAGAAGTTAAGAGTGATTGTGCAGAAGAAGACCAGGAAGATGAAGCTGAGGAAGTTTTGGAACTTAAGAAGGATAATGAGCAAGAGGATGATAAGACTGTGAAGAAGGAGATATCAGCTAGGGAAGGAAATGAGATCACTAAGAATTCCAATCCTTACAACTACCCTGAGTATGATCCTAAACCTCTTTTTTCCAGAGAGGAAGAAATCACCTCCTCAAAAAGGCCCTCAGTTCAAGAGGTTTCTGGAGGTACTCAAACAAGCGAATGTGAATCTTCCCCTGATGGATTTAGTGACTTCAATGCCAAAATATGCTAAGTATCTCAAGGATCTCATCTCCAACAAAGAGCAAATCTTGAGATGTGAGGTTCCCATGATGGTTTCTGAGTGCACTCAAGCTTGGATGGTTCATGATCTTCCTCCAAAGCTTAAGGATCCTGGGAGCTGTACTATTCCATGCAAAATAGGCACAAGGCATTTTGCAAAGGCTTTATGTGATTTGGGTGCTGGGATCAACTTAATGCCATTGTCCATAGCTATCAGTGTTGGATTGGAGAGCCGAATTCGCCCAGTTGCGGTAACTCTACAATTGGCAGATAGGTCTTTGGTAACTCCTACAGGTTTGGTTGAAGACGTTCTGGTAAGAGTTGACAAATTCACTTTGCCTATTGACTTCATTGTTCTTGATATGGAGGAAGACCCCGAGGTACCACTCATATTTGGTAGGCCATTTTTAGCTACTGTTGATGCTTTAATTGGAGTTCGAAACAAAACTGTCACCTTTAGAATTAATAATGAGGAAGTAGTTTTGACGTGAATTATGCAATGAAACAACCTATGCATTTAGAATCTTGTTGTTCCATTCAGGTTGTTGAATGTTCTCTAACTTTCGTTGATGAGGGTGTTAAGCATGACTATATTTCTGTTGATGAAATTGTGAATGATGAAGAAATTGATTGTGATGAGCTTGATGTAGAAGATTGCGTGTTTTCATTAGAGAGTGCACGCATAGAAGAATGTGGTTACATAGATGTGTCAAACTTTGAAATGCCAAGTCAATCTTTGGTAGAGCATACCTCACAGGAAGCATGTGTTAAGAAGTGTTCAAATGATAGTGATGAACATGTTTTACTTGATGATGATGATGAATGTTCTTTTCTTGATACTTTGATAAATTGCATAGAGTCACATCTGGAAGGACATTGTGATATCATAAATCAAAACAATGTGGACATTACTGAGACTCTTTGCAAAACATCAACTTTTGAAACTGAGAAGGAATCTGAGTGTGCAATTGGTACTTCATCTCCAGTGCCTAATGAGAAATTTTTGTTACAAAATGACAATGTTTTTCGTGATGATAATGTTGAGAAAATTTGTGGAGTCAAAAATGTTAGTTTTGATGATAACAATGTTAACATTTTGAATGATAGGGATAACATGGTGAACAAGTGTGAATTTGAGACATTTACTTTTGAAATTTCTGAAGAAATTGTTGAGACCATGGGTATACATTCCTTGGTTGAGCCTTGCAGGACTACTGTGGATAGTGTGGTAGAAGAGGGCTATGATGTGGTTCAAAGGAATGTGATAGTTGGAGAAAGTTTTTCTCATGATCCTGTACTTACACACCTCCTCAACACTCCAATGTCTTGTGGGAAAGAGGAGCATGCTTATGAGAGTTCATCTTTTGTGTGGTGCAGAGATGGATTTACTGAGTTCTTTTCATGACCAAGACATACGTTGTGGAATAATAATGTCTAGCTGGAGACTATCTAAATCCAGAACTACTTCTTCTCCTTTAGTTTTAATAAGTAGTTTGTTTTAGTCTTTTTGTTTTGTCTATGCGTTTCTTTCATTTTGGAATTCATCAAGGCCACTCATGATAAATGTGTTTGCCCAGGAGGACATTGCAAGAGATATGTCATGCATACATGAGGCCAAGTGTGGGGGAGAAATTTCTCATTTACAGAAGGAGCAATGGATAAAGACAATCCACAAAGCACACATTGGACTTCATGACGATTCAAAACCAGGGAGCTCCTAAACCTATCTCTTTACTTTACATTGAGGACAATGTAAGTTTTAAGTGTGGGGGAGGGAATGTTGCTGTGGTTTGTGTTTTCTTTTCGTGCTTTATATGAAAATGCTTCATATGAAAACTTTTTGTGCTTTATATGAACTTTTTGTGCTTTATATGCTGTTTTGAAATTTTTGAATTTTTGCTGTTTTGTGGTTTTTTGATGAATTTCTTAGTGTAAATATGTGTTGTTTTGGGACTTTTGCCTGTTATGTTAGTTCTGTTGTGTCATTATGAGTTTATTACCCGTATGTGTGATGTTTTTCATGTTTTGTGCAAGTTTTTCATGTTTTGTGAAAAAATCAACTTTTGGTGAAATTTTGAAATTTTTGTGAATAAATGTTGATCTTGTCTATACATGGTGTAATGTGGTGCTGATGTCCAAATGAAATGCAAAAGTGCAAGTAATGGAATGAAAAGAAAAGAGGTGTAGTGACAGTGAGAGCAATGGAATGAAATGTTGACACTTTGTGCTATGCTTTGTTCTTTTGTTAAGCTATGTTCAAAATTTGAGTTCATCCAATTTCTACTAATGCTTTGCATGCGAAAATCGTTATGTCTTTGTCTCCAATCTTGATGAAATTGGTACATTTTGTTAATTAAGGCCCGATGTCAATGTAAGATAGATATGCCATGCAAAACTCAATTTGACATAGGAGGTAATGTGTATGGATTCGTTTCTTTTTGTTATGCATTTATCTGGTGTCTCCAGAATTCGTGCATGTTTAGTCAATTTGAGATTCTTATGAACATGTGCTGGCACAAGAAATGATATGGGAGAAAAAGCCATATTGGCAACTGGGAAGGAAAAAGCCATAAGAACCTGGCATACAAATTTGGAGAAAAAAGCCATAAAACCCAGGCATTATTTCAGTCATCAATATGTGCACCAATGTGCAGCACTAATGTGCAGAATAAGGGCAATGTCCCATAGAGTACCAATGTACGCATAGGTACCATTGATCTTGTGATTGCATGTTCATAAGGGTGTACAAGGAGATTGGCATGTATTGAATGATATGTGAGACCAGCTAGATCGTGTATAGCAAGGGAATAGATGAAGTGCATGCTCCTCAGCACACACTTGCACGCATGGCATTTTGGTCTTTATTCATTGTGCCTTGGTTGATAATTTGTGCTAAAAGTTGATAGCTTGGAATTGAGGGTATGTTAAGAGTTTTGATATTGCATGAACAAAAAAATTGTTTTGATGAACTCAGGTGAGAACAAGCTTGACAGAAGAGTGAGGTCTAGTGCAAAGTGGTTTTGAAAAGTGAGTTTTGTGTTGTGTCTTTGCTTGAGGGCAAGCAAAAGTTCAAGTGTGGGGGAATTTGATAAGTTGGTTTTATACCAACTAATATGTGTAAAAATGCTTGGCTTTTGTTGTGTGTTTTATGTACATATGTGAGGTTTTGAGAGGCTTTATGCATTTATATGTTTGCAATGTGGAAATGATCAAATGGTGTAAAAGGTGCAAAAAGTGTTTAAACAATGATGGTAAATGGAGTTAAAAGAGTTAAGGCAAATGGAGGAACCGAAAATGCATATTTGGCCAAATTAGGGTTTTGGCAGCTTTGAGTGTGCATTCGTTTTGATCATAACTTCTTCAATACTAATCCAAATGATGCGTTCTTGGATGTTCTGGAAAGCTCTTTGAGTTGTCTTCAATTCTTATGTTTTAACTTTCTTCTAATTCTGTGTGTAAATATGAGAAACGAAGGAATCTCTATGACTGCCACTTCAGGATTTAGTTATTGAATTCATTTTTGCCACAGTTTGGTAGATTGTTAATAACTTGAGCTATAGGCCTCTGATTCCAGCGATTCTTGATCCATTGGAAAGCCACATAAACCTAGAATTCTTATGTTTACCATCAAGTCCAATTCTGGAGCTAAGTCACACGAATTTGGTGTAGAAGTTAAGTTCTAAGCTCAAATGAACACTTAGCTGTTTTAAAGGCTCACACTCACAATACCTTCACAAGCATTCTCACAAACACCTCACGGGCACTCACTCTACACTACACTCTCGCACAGCCTCCACGCCACACTCTCGCACACTCCCGCACACACCTCACATGCGGCGAGGTGATCTCGCCGCAACACTCACTGCACACACGATGTGCGGCGAGGCCACCTCGCAGCACATGCACCTCGTACACACTCATGCGGCGAAGTTACTTCGCCGCATGCACTCTCACACATCCTCACAGCACAC
Source organism: Ophiorrhiza pumila (assembly GCA_016586305.1). Classification (NCBI taxonomy): domain Eukaryota; kingdom Viridiplantae; phylum Streptophyta; class Magnoliopsida; order Gentianales; family Rubiaceae; genus Ophiorrhiza; species Ophiorrhiza pumila. The sequence continues at coordinate 38,741,703 of BLIW01000006.1, forward strand.
ATGCACATCATTCACCGCACACCACTATCACTACACTCTTTTACACCACCTCGCACACTCTCGCACACACATTGACCTCGCCGCAATGCACTCGCACACACTCACTACAACACATGCATACATATGCACATTTGCACTCAAATAATGCACACAACTCACTTCACTCATGCATTTCACTCACATTGCATACTTCACACACTCATAACACCATTCTTGTTTCATATGTGTAGCTCATTTTCACAACACAACACTCTTGGTTTTTACTCATCTTTCACCTATTTCATATATATTCACTTCACTCCACAATATTCACAATCCTCACATTCACCACACTCGGAATATCACTCTCATCTCACACTTTCATTTCACAAATACATTACACAAAACCCACAATACTCACACTCATCTCACCGAAATTTCACACACTTGCACCTAGGCGGCGAGACCTCGCCGCGAGGTCTCGCCGGTTAACACTTTATACGGCGAGGTCCCGCCGCGAGACCTCGCCAGCAATTGCACAAAGCGACGAGGTCTCGCCGCGAGACCTCGCCAGCATGTTGGTGTTTGGAGCTTCATCTGGGCAGAAATCTTTCTAAGTGTTGCTGCTGTGGTGTACAGGTGCAGTGAAGGCGTGGAGGTGGTAGACCAGAAGGCGCACAAGAACTGAGTACAAAAAGGAGAAGTGGGAACTGGAAGCTAAAGGCGTGATTTGCCTAGCCTATGAAGGCGTGGAACTTGCTGAACGAGAAGGGATTTTCGACTGAAATTGAAGGCCCGATTCTTCTGTACAAGAAGGCATTGTAGATGCTGTGAGGGCGCATTCCAGCATAGCCTGAAGGGGCACGAGGTTGATGAAGGCGCTGGAGATTAACACCAAAGGCGCTGAAGTGCTGAATATTTCTTCAAACTTGGAATTTTTATTTCTTTGGGCTGATTTTTGGTTTTCTCTATTCAAGGGCACTTTTGTAATACCTTAGATAGTTTACGGTTGCGTATTAGTTACATTTTCATAGCTCTATATATAGGGAAGGTAGCTAACATGTAAAGAAATGGGAGATTTTTGGGAGGAGATTTTTGGAGGGAGAGGATTCTAGGTTTTAGAATTATCATTTTTGAATTTCTCATTTTCTCTCTCTAGATCTACTTTCTCTCATTAAACATTTCTTCTCCGATCTCAATTTCGATTGTGAATTTGGACTGGATTTATCTTTCTTATTCTCAATTGACAAAGGATTCGACAATTCTCTTGATTCAATCGGTAAATTCTTCCAATTAAATGAGAATGAGCTTATCAATGTTGGAATTTGTTTATTTTGAAATGAGAAAGATGTTTTCTGGCTAAATCTATGATATCTTAGGATTCTTAATGGATGAATACTTGTTTTAGTAGATTGTATGCTATGCAATTGATCTAATTGTTGGATATTGAAATCACATTTGAATTGAGCATAAACATATGTTGAATTTCATAACTCTTAGCTAATCTTGAATAGATCAAGCTTCAATTGTGGTCGACATGCTAAATTGAGGAGTGATTAATCAAAGTTAGCGAAGTTGCATGAATTGAGAACTAAATTGTGATTGTTTAAGTCTTTGCACTCTTTTTCTGTAATCAAATCAATTATGAGACTCAGGCCTCGCCATAGGAAGTGTTAATGAATTGAAACATTAGGAAAAGTGTTAAAGAAGCTTTCTGTGTTAACAACAATGATATGTGAACTCTAGGATGGGCCTCGCCACGGGAGTTCTTAGGACTTTGCATGTTAGAGTAGTTAGCTGGGAGAGTTGAGACTTTGCGGAGCTTATTCCACCATTCTCGGGCCTCGCCATGGGAGAGGATGGTGATTTGGGGGTACAAGAAGTGGTGTGGTCGCCATGCTAACCACAGCATTGAACTTCTAAGCAAATTAGGTCTCCAAGATGTTTAATTGCTTATTGATTGCATAGCATAAATTTACTAAGCCTGTGTTCATCCAATACAAGAATCCTGAGATATCTATTTCATCCTTGTTTGTTGCTATCTTTTGTATTTCTGTCCTCGTTCTTTGTGTTGAAATTACATTCTTTCTTGTATTTAGATTTAGTGACGAGACTTTTAAAACAGTTTGCTCAATATTCTTGACCTACGCCTTCCCTGTGGATTACAATCCCTACTTACGCTACTACATTAGTGTTTAGGGTAAAATTGACGAGGTGCGACAACTCGCTTATCAATTTTGTAGGACAATGTATACGCTAGGTAGAGCACAGGGTCAAACTGGGATAGGGTTCCTATCTCCAGATCATATACAGCCGATCGGGAATAAAGAAACAGATAGAATACAATACATTGTATATAAGAATGGAAACAAGAGCATCTACCTAGCACGCCGTATTTTCTAGCGGAATTAAATTTCAAATAGCTTTACTTTTTTAACCGCATTTTCAATAGGTTTATTCATATGATAAGTTAGAATTTTTTATTTTATTATTATTTTTCAGTGAACATTGGATGCTAATGGCCATAAAACCACAGGATATGATTGTGTACTGGTTTGATCCAGTAATCACTATTAGGCCCCCGAGCATGATGCTAATTGAATATTGAATGAGACACCGTATTTCTATATTTCTTCATAAATTTTCGAAATATTAATTACATGATTATTATCAAATGTTTATATTGCATAATTCTTGTTTTATAAGATTTTAAAATGTCGATCTTTTACAGGTGGTATCCGAGGGTATATTCAGGCACACTTGAAGGGAGATCATCCTCGCCCTGACGAAATAAAACACTTCCATGGATAGAGATAAATGTAGCTTTGTTCAAATTGTTCGAACTTAAATAGGTATCTATGTTAAACAAATTTGATTTACTTCATGGAAATTATTATATTAATTGTAGACAACAAGAGAGGCAAAGTAGGCGAATTAGGGATGTAAGGGTATTATGGTCATGTGTTAACATGCGAATGATCCATCCTCCGAGAAGACATAGAGGCAGGTTGGATTTCAAGAAGAGTTATTGGGTTTGTTTTATTTATTTCATTATCATTGCATTTGTACTCTAGTTTTTTTTAATATGAATTATTAATAATATAATGACTTTTTTGAATGTATCAGTGCTTCAAAAAAGACGGGAAAGCATTACACAAAAAGGATCTTGGAATATTGTTCGAGAACACTGGGGTAATTATGTAATGAATCATGAGCTCCAAGCGTTGATCGATCCAAACTGAAATAGATTTGAATTCATTATTTTGTTAGGGCAATTATGTAGATGTAATATGTGTATGCAATACTTTTGACTTTAGAAATCAATATTTGGTATAAAAAGTTTTGTTACTTTTAATGGCAAATTGTTTTATGCAATTGTTTTCAATATGTATTTTTGGATTGGTTTATTTATAAACTCTCTGTATTTTGGGTTGTTTTGTTTGTTCATCGTGCTGTGAATGCATGATTATAATAATTCGCAGAAAAAGGTTTAAATACATATTACACCGGGTACAAGAAAACCGAATTAAATGTTAAAAACAATTACACCTTTTTATTTAATTTAATACACCGGTTAAATAACCGGTGTAAAATAAACATTTTTACACCGGGTTTAACAAAGACTTGTTACATCGGTTTATAAAACCGGTGTAAGAAATATGTATCTTTTACCCCTCCTGTATATACACCGGTTCATTTTTATAATAACCGGTGTAAATAATAAAATTTAACCGGTGTAAAATCCCCGTTTTGTACTAGTGATAGCTAGGTTTTCTACTATCATTTTTACAACAAATTATTGTCTTGTGTATATGTAAAGATGGTTTTCATAATATTTGTTTGTTACTTCTTAGGTCCTTCTCTGAAAATTATTAACAACCAAAATATTTTTTTAACATTTTTCCCAATAAAATTGTTATTCTGTTGTCTACATGTACACATTCTTTTCATAATATTTGTTTTGTAGTTATTAGATTTTCCAAAAAATAAAAAACCACCATTTCATCTTTTAATTTACACTCCTTCATACTAAAGAATGCCTTTTTAAAAATAAAGCAATAATGTTTTCCCTCAATTATCTCAGGTGCAATTACAACTAATTTACTACGGCTACTGCCACTAGAATAAGCCCTTCAGAAGAATTTACAGGCATGTTTTGCTATATATAGTTACTTGTTACTTAAAAATTTCGTTAGTATATACAACATCATGTTAAATTTGACATTTCATAGATGTACATATTATTTATAAATTTCTAACTAATGCATTGCATATATCATTTCAGTTTAGTTATTATTATTGTTGATGATTGTTGTAAAGCTGAAATATCAGCTGTTCAGTGTGTTTTTAAGTACAATCTTATAGTCTTTTAATATGTAAGCTTACTTTTGCAACTTTGCTTCACTTCTTTTCTTTCATTTTCTTCTTCTCTGTCTTGTCCTATTTTGTATTATGCAATTGTTTTTTTACCTTAATTATTTCAAAATCCAACTTTCACTTCTTTATCACACATTTAGATGGATAGAAATGCTAAGCGACGTCAACAATATGCAAATATGGCACAACATGACAAGGATGCAATGTTTGAACGTCGTAGGAAATTACGATTGCTAAAGACAAAAAATAGTAATTACAAATACTCATTAAAAAAAATATGATCCTTACAAAGTTCAAATCTTTATATAATAGTCTTTATTTTTGTAGATGGATCATTATCCTCTATTAAAGATATTGCTAAACAAACTTTAGTAATTCCACCTGTTTTGAACTGTCAACACTGCCATACAAAAGGTTACATTTAGAACCACCTATGTTTTGTTGTAGTGGAGGGGATATATTACTAAGTACTCCTAAAATACCAGATAAACTTCAACGTCTCTTTACTGGTGATGATGACAACTGTTTGCAGTTTCGAAATAATATTAAATCTTATAATAATAACTTTGCTTTTACTTCTCTTGGAGCAAAATATGATCGAGAATTGACAAAAAATTGATCTGGAATATATACATTTAGAGTGCAAGGTCAGATCTATCATTTTCTCAGTAGTCTTTTACCTACTAATGAATATCCAAGTGGTGTTCAATTCTTCTTTTATGATACTGAAGAAGAACTTATCAATAGAAAAAATTTATCTGAAAGATTATGTGAAGGCACTCTTAAATAATAATGGATATTCTGCGTGATAATCCATATTGTAAAATTTTCGCAGCCTCAGACATCTTCCCTGTCTTGAAAGCAAAACTATTGTTTTAAATGCCTATCCAGGTTTAGATCAATGAGTCTATAATCTTCCAACAGTTTCCCAAGTTGCAACAATATTGAATGAAAATGAAAGTGAAAAATATCTATACCTGCTCAAATTCAAGTCTATAGTCATTCAGTTATGAGTCATCGAATCCAGCATTATTTTGCTTGCTACGATACCCTTTAGTATCCTCTACTATTTCCAAGGGGTGAGCCTGGTTGATATTTCGGTATTAAAAATATATTGGTTATACAAATAGGTCTACCAATCATCATTACAATGAGGAAGGTTTTTAACAGAATCCTTTCTTAGCATCAAGTGCAAATGAATGTATAGATTTAGAAAATAAAGGTAAATTGTTGTCCTTATAAGCTTTCCATAAAATTAAAATTTCAGTTCTACCTATGTGTAAATTTAATGAATACAAATAATTGTGTGATTGTTTTTAGTTGCTAATGAAGCAAAAAAGTCCAAAGACAATGTCTCAGCAAAGGAATATTATTGCTACAGATTTCAGATGAGAGAAAATGATGAATTTATGTTGTTGAACAATGGTAGGCTACTGCAACAGTTTGTCGTTGATATGTATGTGAAAATAGAAACTACACGGCTTGATTTTCATCGAAAAAATCAGAATGAGATTAGATCAGAAATTTTACAAGGTGTTATAGATAGTGTGTCTATTGGTGATAGTGAAGGTTCAAGAATTGGCCGTAGGGTTTTTTTGCCTTCATCATTCATAGGTGGCCCAATAAATATGCGTAAAAGATATTTAGATGCAATAACATTAGTGCAAAGGTATGGTAAGTCAGACATTTTCTTACTATGACTTGCAATCTAAATTGGATAGAAATACAAGAAAATTTACATGCTAAACAAAATGCTTTTGATCGTCCAGATTTATTAGCTCGAGTTTTTAGAGCTAAATTTGAAATGCTAAAATTTGAACTTATTAAAAAAAAATTTGGAGACATGTCTGCTTTTGTTTACTCAATTGAATTTCAAAAAAGAGGGATGCCTCATGCTCATGTTTTGTTGATTTTGAAACCAGAATTTCGACCTTTGAAACCCCGATGCTTATGATCCTATTATTTCTGCTGAATTGCCTGATTTAGATGTTGAACCCCATATATATTCTGTTGTTGTTAAACATATGATGTATGGCCCTTGTGGCTATTTGAATAAAGAAAATGCTTACATGAAAAAAGGTATATATAGAAATAGGTATCCTAAAGAATTTGTCTCCCAAACATTGCATGTTGATGATGGTTATCCACAGTATCGTAGAAGGAATGATGGCACAAAAGTTAGAGTTAGGAAACATATTTTGGATAATATATGGGTAGTTCTATATAATCCATATTTATTGTCTTTATTTGATTGTCATATGAACTTGGAAATTTCTTCAACAATTAAATTAATTAAATATATGTATAAATATGTGTACAAGGGTGATGATGCTGTCAGTTTTAATATTATAGATCCTTCAGATTTGGAAAAAGTTGATGAAATAAAAGATTTTCAAGATGGGAGGTGGGTTGGACCGCCTGAAACAATGTGGAGAATTTTTGCATTTAAATTAAATGAAATTAATCCAGCTGTTTATTTGGTTCAAGTACATTTACAAGATAGCCAATTGGTAAGTTTTCATAAAAAAATCTGACCTTGCAGCTCTTATACAATCAGGCCATTTTACTACAACAATGTTAACTGAATTTTTCAGCATGAATAGATCAATGAGAAAGCTATAAGTTTAAAATGTCTATATAAAGAGTTCCCTCAAATATTTTGTATGGGATTCAACAAAAAAAATGGTTTGAGAGAAAACGTGGCATTGTTATTGGTAGGATGGCAACTGTAAGCCCAGTAGAAGGTGATCATTATTATCTTAGACTTTTGTTGTCTCACATAAGAGGTTTTACTTCTTACACTGATTTACTTAGACTGAATGGTCAACAATTGTCTTCTTTTCGAGAAGTTGTGCTGAAAATGGGCTTTTTGCATGGTGATTCTTACATTGTAGACACGCTTAAAGAGTGTGCAATTTTTCAGATGCCATGTGCTCTTAGATTTCTATTTGCTGTTTTGTTAGTCTATTATTTACCAAATGATCTGCATAAAATTTGGGAAACCTTTAAAGTAGAGCTTTGTGCATATTATATAAAGTTCAATAAATATTTTGAAAATACCCATTGTAATTTTGAACATAAAGCTTTGAATGATATTAATAAAGCTTTGCTACAAATGGGTAAAAATTTGAATGATTACTCTTTTGCTTCTTACTCTATTACAATAGATTCAGAAGAACCTTTAACAAAAGAGTTTGAAACTGAGAAGAACATTATAGTTTCTGCTGAAGAATTGTTGTTTTCCTCTAAGCTTAATGCAAATAAAAAAGTTGCTTATGATCTTATCATCAAAGTAGCTCTTGAAAATAAAGCTGAATCCTATTTTGTTGATGGTTCGGGAGGTACAGGAAAGACTTTTTTATATCGCTCTATTCTTGCTACTTTGCGATCACAAGGATTTATAGCAATAGCAATTACTACATCAGGTGTTGCTGCTTCTATTTTACCTGGTGGTAGAACTGCCCATTCTAGGTTTAAACTTTCTCTTGATTTTAGTGCATCAAATGTTTTCCAAGTAAGTAAACAATCTACTACTACCAAACTACTTAAAGAATCTAAGTTAATTTTGTGGGATGAAGCTTTTATGGCAAGAAAAGAAGCTATTGAAGCTTTTGAATTGTTGTTGAGAGATCTTATGAATATTGATAAGCCATTTAGAGGAAAAGTAGTTGTATTTGGTGGTGATTTTAGGCAAACGTTACCAGTTATATCTGGTTGCACAAGAGACATGTTAATTAAAAGTAGTATTATAAGCTCACCTCTTTGGTCATCTTTGCATAAGCTTACTTTAAAGGAAAATATGTGGGCTTTATTGGATCCTAACTATTGTGAGTACTTACTCAAGATTGGTGAAGGTAGAGAACCTATGGATGAAAATGAAAATATTATGATGCCTTCTGAAATTGTTTTGCCTTACGAAGGAGAACAATCTTTTCACATGTTAGAATTTTTCCCTTGTTGCATTAATTTAAAAAATAGAATTACATTAAGACAAAAAGTTTATTGTTTTGATATTTGTAATTACTGATATAACTTATTTTTTATCAGGTTGTTGGATTGTGTTTACACTGAATTACATTTGTATGCTTTAAATCCTTATGAAATGATTGGTCGCTGCATTCTTTCACCAAAAAATAATGTCGTGGATGATGTGAACAATACTGTTATTCACAAATTCCCTGGTGAACTCCATATTTATACTAGCATTGATCAAACTTTTAATGAAAAACACCAAAGTGATTTTGAGGATTTTCTTAACTCATTGAATCCAAGTAGTCTTCCACCTCATAAATTGTTGTTGAAAATTAATTGCCTTGTGATGTTATTGAGAAATTTGAATCCTCTTGAGGGTTTATGTAATGGTACAATATTAATTTGTCGTGAGCTAGGTAATCATATAATTTGTGCTGAAATAGCAAGCCGCCAACATGCTGGGAAAAAGGTTTTCTTACCAAAAATACCTTTGGAGATAACTGATGATGCAAAACATGGTATTGCATTTAAACTGATACAGTTTTCTGTTAGATTGTGTTTTTCAATGACAATAAATAAGTCCTAAGGACAAACTCTTGATTATGTTGGTATATACTTGTGAGAGCCAGTTTTTTCTCATGGTCAATTATATGTTGCTCTTTCAAGAGCTAATACTTCAGAGGCAGTCAAAGTTCTTATCTTGCCACCGTCTGTCTTACAAGAAATGTAGTCTTTCAAGAAGCACTTGATCAATGACTAACTGATTATTTAACCTTGCAACTTCAACAAAAGGTTTTGCATTGCTTTATATATTTTATGCTCTATTCATTTCATAATAATTGATTTATGCATTTCATGTTGATTGCCTAATATTTTATGTAATCTGCTCGACTTTTATTGATACTCTATATTCTCTAACCAAGTGATATTATGTAGGATGACAGCTGCAATACCAATTGATCAATTAACTGACAAAATGGAGCCTTGGAATGCAATAATAACTGTTCAAGAAAAGTTGCAATCAATACAGTCAACTAGAAGCCCAACTAAGTTTCAGAAGTTTGTCTTATGTGATGACAGGGTTTGTCAAAACCTGAATTTGTCAAATTTATGCTTATTCCAACTTAAATTTCATATTATTCTATTTAAATAAATACATATTGTTGCTTACATAGTCAAGTTTCTTATTTCCTACTTTCTATGAATTTGCCAGGGAGGTAAAGTGGAGGGAATTATTTTTGATCCTGATATTCAACGAATGGGTTCAAAACTTCAGGTATTTAAGAAATACCGTATCAGCAATGCGCACATTAGGCCACTGGGTGAAAAATATTGGCGTGAGGGTATCAAAGTCCAATGGGTAATAACTTCAAAAACTGTAATTCAAGAAATAACAGAACAGTAGAATATGCTTAAGTTAGACTGCACTTATACAAAATTTGATGATTTGAATAAGTTTCTAGACGATAAGACCAAGCCAATAGGTAATTCCTGAATTTTTTTGGAACATTCTATACTTTTCTAAGTATATATTATAATGTATTTAATTCTTTGTAGATATTCTGGCTGTTGTTGTGGATGTTCTATCTGTTAAAATGGTAACAACACCAAATAGAAAATCAAAAGTACAAAAGTTTGTTCTGATCAATCATGGGTTTGTTTTGCCATTAATTTTTATCCATAATTATGTAAATTAATTATTGCAAATCTTGTTATATGTCTAATCTTGTTTTGTAATATTTCTGATTGAAATCAGTTTTTATATCAATGTAGAATCAAATGCTGGATAATGAAGAAAATAGATTATTGACAGCTTGAAAACTTTCCCTGTCATAATCTGTCGCCGAATTAGAGCTAGCTATTATAATGGTTGACATTCATACTTTTTAAATTTACAAAAACTCTTACACATAAATATATAAACTCTAAACACTTTTAATATCATTATTATTGAAGGTGTTGAATTGACAACGTTCTTCGATACTGCAGTTCTCGTGAATCCACAAGACAAGGATGCATACGATCTAAAAGATTGGTTGCTATAAAATCGAAATATTAAAGCAGTGCCAGAATATCTAATTTATTGCAGGTTTACTAAACGATTTGTCAAATACATTTTATAGGGTGGCAATGAATGAAAAAGTCATAAATGAATTCGTTCATCAAAAGTTGTATCTAAAGAATCAGGCTGCTAATTTGTTGAAAGAAAAAGAAAGAGTTACCCTTATTGCAAATTTATTGCCTACACAAAAGGTAACTATGTTATCATTTTTTCATTCCTATTGCTTTTTTTTATTTGGCTAACCTCTTTTGAGGTGGGTCGCCACTCCCAATATATTAATTTTCATTGTGAGTGATGGATATACCCTAATATCACTCTTACACAAAATGAGACCTTGAGAACAAATCCCCATTTACATGCCGAAACCTAATGGAAAATCGTTCTACAAGGGTATCAAATTAAGACATGTGGAGTACTACTCCATTTACAAGGAAGGAGAGCTGCTCCTTATATCACTCGAAATTACATAAAAAATGGGGCATTCCCCTTTTACAATAAATCTGAATTTACGCATGTAGTATACATTGTTGAGCATTCTTTCTTCATACATGCAATACCAAAAATCACTAGAGGTGAAGCATAACAACAAGAGATAATTTTCATGGTAAAAGAGTACACATAGAAATATCACAAGGAGGCCAGCATACTAATTGAGTGCAAGTGTGTTAATGTCATGTATACCAAATTTTCTTGCACATAGCAGACAAAGACATCCTACTGCCCTAATTATCTACAGCAAGATCAATTGGAACAAAAATTTCAGATTTGACTAATGCCCTAACTTTAGCAAGCATTGTAAAATAAGAGATTTTAATATTTAGGCAAATTGTCCTAACATCAGTAGACAATGGCCTATTACTACCTTCATACCACTCTTTTAAAGTAGGGGAGGCCCAATTTATCATTTATCAGATTAGTGTTGCAGCGCTGAGGAAGATCATTTGAGTTGGGCAACCCATGCTCAGCTAAAATTCTGACAGCCTTTTTTTGAACTTTAGTGATCTTTCTCACCACTTGAAAGTGCTTGAGGGCCTGAACTTGTTCCATCAACGGGATGCACCTCCAGTCTTCGAATTCTTCTCTTTTGAACATGTTGATTAGCTCACTTGAATCTGATTCCAGCTCCAATGTATAAGGAGACCTATCTTTAATGATCTGAATTCCTTTGTGTATTGTGCAAATGAGAGCCTGCATTTTAGACACTATTCTAAAAGGAAAATTAGAAACAATGAACCAACTAATAACATCACCTAATGAGTTTCTAACAATTCCTGCCCCTTGTATATGATCAGATGAGATAAAGCATGCCACATTCATTTTCCACATATGTTCTTTGGGAGGAATCCAAGCTACTGCAATTAGCTTAGCTGTGGTTCTAGAAGTGTGAGTTTCCAACCAGAAATCATTCCAGTCTTTACTGGAGTGTCTTCCTGTCTTGATTTGAACTAAATTGTGCTATGTTTTGAAAATATGAGTAACAACTACCTCAATTTCAGGACCAACATCTTCAAATATAGCTTTATTTCTACATTTCCAGATTTCCCAACAAATAAGAGAAGGAAGGATCCTACTAATGAAGCGTAGCGTTTTGCTACTTTGTTGAGACTTCCACCATTGTTGGATTCTGAAAAATTGGTTGTGGATCCCTATTTCTGCCCCAAAGATATTCCCCACTTGTGAAATGAATCCACAGCCAGAAAAAATGTGAAATTGTGTTTCCCCTTGTTGTGAACACATTGGACATATGAAAGGTCCATGTATTTGAAATCTGAACAGATTTCTATGTAGGGGCAGTCTATATAGCCTTTTCCTCAAAATAAAAAAAGAGACTTTAATAGGTAATCCAGGGTTCCATATGTGAGAGAAGTAAGAGTTACATAGTCTATGTAGTCTGAAGTGCTGAAATACTGAAGATGAAGAGAATTCCCCACTGCTATTCAAGCACCAATGCATTTTATCCTATGTCCCTCTACCAAAAATGTGTATACCAGAGACTTTAGTAGCCCATTTAGATGGAAGGACTTCTAGCAAGGCATCCATATTCCACAGGTTGTCTGAAAGGAAATGGGCGACTTTATGATCACCATTAAGGCCAGTGATGGTGTTAAGGTTCTCTATTCCAAGCCACTTATCAAGCCAAAAGTGACTGTTACCTTCATGAATAGTAAAAGAGATATGTTCCTCAGCAAGTTGGGAAATGTGCAACAATCTGATCCAAGTTTGAGAATTGCCTCTTCTAGGTAGAACTTCTGTAGGATGTAGCTTCCCACAGTATTTGGCATGCAGAAAATTGGCCCATAGTGTCCCATCCTGTCTAAAGCGCCACTAAAGTTTCATTGATTTGAGTTTTGATGACACTTTCCAAGGACCTCAAACCTATACCACCCTCCTTTTTAGGGACACACAAGGAGTTCCATCCAATCCAGTGATGTTTATTTCCTTTTCAGCACCATTCCAAAGGAAGTTAGACATAATATTTTTAATTTGGTTAATAACTGCCTTTGGAGGACTAACAGCCATTAAAGAGTATATAGGGAGGAAGGATAGGACACTTTGAATCAAAGTTATCTTTCCACCTATTGTTAGCAAATTAGCTTTCCATGTATGAATTTTTGCTGAAATTTTATCAATACAAGATGAAAAATGTTTTGCTTGAATTCTCTTACAAAGCAACGGGAGACCTAAATATTTTATGGGCATTTCCTCTTGGGTGAATTTAGTGAGACGTCTAAGCCTATATTTAACTCCACTATTAGCTTTAGTGTGAGTAATGAAACTAGATTTAAGGGCATTAATTTTCTGTCCAGAGACGCTCTCATAATGTTTCAGAACTTCCATAACAACTTTAATTTAAGTGGTGTGAGCAGCCCCAAAAATAATAATGTCGCCCGCATATACAAGATGATTGATTTGATGGCAGTTTCTTAGGAAGGCTGAATTTAGGAATCCTTGAATGCATCATAAGGGAATTCAAGCTTCTAGTTAAATATTCAGCACCTATGATGAAAAGTAAAGGGGAGATGGGATCACCTTGTCTTAGTCCTCTAGTTGATTTAAAGAATCCTTTTGGGAACCCATTCACTAGTATGGAGAACCAAGTATTGGAGACTAATCTACACATGACATCTATCCAAATCTCTCCAAATCCTAGTTTTCTCATGACTTGAAGTAAGAAAGGCCAATGGACCCTATCATAAGCTTTTTCCATATCCAGTTTAAGGGCTATGTTGCTAGCCTTCTTTGAATGGCTTAAGGTAGATATAAGCTCCATTGCTAGCAAGTAGTTGTCAGTGATTTGTCTGCCCTTCACGAAACCACTTTGATTGATACTAATGATCTTAGGAAGTAATGGAGACAATCTATTGGCCAGGAATTTTGAAAAAATTTTATTGACAAAATTACATAGGCCAATAGGTTTAAATTGGTCAAAAGTAGTTGGATTGTTATTTTTGGGAATTAATAGGATAGAGGTGGTAGTAATAGCTTTGTTTAATTCCCCTCTAGTCAAAAAGTGAGAGAGAGCACGAATTAAGTCCTGATTAATTATATCCAAGGCTGCTCTAAAGAATGCTCCATTAAATCCATCCAGCCTAGGTGCACTATCTTTTTTGAGTCCAAAAATCACATTCTTCACCTCATCCAATGATGGAGGGGCTGTGAGGAGAGTTCTCTCCTGCTCCCCCAGTAATTCTGGGATAATGTTGTTACTAATGATAGGGAGGGATGAAGGAGCTGTGAATAGTTCCTTAAAGTGTGATGCAGCTAGATGTCCTATTTCCACATCGTCCTCTAGGTAGATTCCTTCCCTATTTTTAACTCTATGAATATAATTGTGGGACTGTTTTTGTTTAACCTGAGCATGAAAAAAGGCCGTATTTCTCTCCCCTTCTTTTAACCATTTGAGTTGTGATTTTTGGGCCCAATATTGCTCTTCCAAGCTTAAGGCCTGGTTGAGCTTGGCTGCAGCTTTCAGTAGTTCCTCTCTCAGGACATGACTGACAGAATCTAGATCCTCAAGTCTTCTAATTTTAGTTTCAACTTGCTCTGACCTAGAAAAGATATTGCCAAATTCCTTTTTATTCCATTTTACCAACTCACCTTTTGTTCTTTTCATTTTTTCAGTGAGGGTTCTAATAGGGTCAGCAATACATTCAAACTCCCCATGCAGTTGACACAGTGTTCAAGAAATCCTTATGTAAAGTCCAAAAGTTTTGGAACCTAAAGCTCTTAGCTCTCTCAACTTTTGAAGCTATTTCAAGAACCATACGGGAGTGGTCAGAAGGGGACCTACTTAGCAGGTTATGTTTGAGGTGAAGTTAGACCCCAGCAATTTAACGTTACAAAGGCCTCTATCTAATCTTTTCCAAATTATAGCCTTCCCTTTCTTGTTATTACGCCATGTATACTTACTACCAAGGGTATTGATTTCAGTTAAGTTTTCAGAATCGACAAAATCTGTTAGTTCCTGAATGTCTCTAAGCTAAAATGCCTTACCTCCCTTCTTTTCCTCTTGATTCAACATGCAGTTCCAATCCTCCCATGCTACCCAAGGAATGTCTAAATCATTCATAGCACTAAGGGACGGCCAAAGTTCTTTCCTTTCTCTATGTGAACACGTGGCATACACATTAGAAATCAAAATTTT
The DNA here is from genome assembly GCA_016586305.1 of Ophiorrhiza pumila. NCBI lineage: Eukaryota > Viridiplantae > Streptophyta > Magnoliopsida > Gentianales > Rubiaceae > Ophiorrhiza > Ophiorrhiza pumila. The sequence continues at coordinate 38,756,738 of BLIW01000006.1, forward strand.
TTCTTTCAGCATCTGGTGTTCTACAGTAAGGGAAATGTGTTGGGAAGTACTCACTAAAAGCTCACATTTTAGAGGGCTGCGGTAGAGGACCATAATGGATCTACTGTCATTTGTCATAACATGGTCAAAGTTTAATCTAAGCCGAATTTTCTGAACCTGTTTCTGGTTAATGAAAGGTTTTGCAATAGCCACCAAATTAATATTCCTAGACTTAATTATCTTTTTTAATTTCCTGAAGTTGGTTTTTTTAGGATACTTCTAATGTTCCAATGGAGCATTCTGATCATTAAAAGCATTGGACAGAGGATTACCTGAATCCCTGCTTCTCAGGGATCTATTTGGAGGACCTTGCTTACGCAGCTCTCAATTTTGCTTTTTCCTTTTTGTTATTTGCTTGGTCTTCCTTTTTTCCTACTTTTAAGGCAGGCTTCTTCCACTTTGGGGTAATCTTCCACATCTGAAGTTGTTGTTGCATTGTTGAGCTCTTCTATTGGAATCTGATCCTCTAAGTCATCTGATTCCTCAACAGATGATTCCACTCCTTCTAAAGGGATGTTCTCTGTGGATGTACTTCTGTGCTTTTGGCTCTTGTGATGAACATTAGGTGAGCATTTATGTACATCTTGTAGTAATAGAGCCTCCTGGTCAGGCATTTCTTCTGCAGAGCATGGCTCCACTATCTTCTCCTGCACAACAACTACTACCTTAGCTATTCCAGTACTAGAATTTATTAAAGTTTCATTGGAATTTATGATCTGATTCATGAGCTTTGAGCTGGGATCCTCCTGAGTTCTCGTATTCTCCCTTTGTGAGCTTTGGTCTGGGCTATCCTTCTCGCTACACTGATCAGGTTGATCTTCATTATTCACCATTGTAGCCTTGGTTGTGGCTATGTGTGGGGTTACAATCTTAGCTGAGATATCATTTGTAGCCGGAATGTCTAGCTCCTCTCCACATTGTATGACAGGGTGGTCTTCCACATTCATCACTGTATCTTTGGCTTTGATTATGTGTGGGGTTACAATCTGAGTAGAGATTTCCTTCCTTACTATGGATGGTTCCGGGATATCTAATAGCACCTCTCAAGATTGCATAACTTCTTTTCCTTTCCCTAGGGCAGCAGCCACATTGATTCTTGAGGTCTGGAGCATGCAGTGACTTCTTGATTATTCTTTCTTGGTCGGCCAACAGTTTACCATTCTTGGACATTCTTTAAAGGTAGAGCAGATATATGCTTTTGAGCTTTGTTCCTGACTTTACTGGGGTTACGTTAACTCTTTTCATGTCCCATTTTACTGCAGGAAGAGCAGTATAGGGGCTTGTTTTCAATCTCTATTTTTTGCCACCGTCCCATATCTCTAGTCCCAATCCAGATGCGGTTAGGCTGCTCCTTTACAACGTCCATTTCGACACACACACGAGCTTCACTCGGCCTATGGAGATCCTCTGCGCTTGCTGTTGCCAAGTCCATTTTAAGTGGCTTTCCCATACATGTGGCAAGTGCAAAAAGTTTCCTTTTTTCGAACAGGTGGAGTGGGAGGAGTGGAAACCTCAGCCACACTGGAGCTATTGTCAGTTCTTTAGTAGGATTAAAGTCTTTCGTCTAACGGAAAATTCTCACCTCGTAGCCTGCAAATGTCCACGTTGATCTCAACCGAATCCGCTGAAAATCTTCCTCCAATTGGAACTTGATCAAAATGTTGCGATGGTCTAGGAGTTCAGTATGGACTTGACCCTTGAAAGCTGCCATCAAGACTTCTTTTTTCATTACAGTCATGGTAGGCCTACCTCATGAAAATTTAGCAACAACAGTGAATTTATATAGCTTAGCAAGGCTTTCTTCCTCTTCCGGTGTGATAAGTATAGCTGACTCGCCTTTGAAGCTGTCTAATGAAGAGAAATCTGATTCTGCAATGTCTGCAAATGAGACATGTGTTTAAGGCTTAGAGGTAGAAGCTCCTACAGCATCGCTAAAGGTTTTTTTCGGAGGGTCAAGGGGCTTAACAGGATCCACCATATTTGTTTCTCTCGATCAGCTGCAAGAGAAGTCTAGTCCTATTTTCAACATGGAGCTTTTATCACAGATCTAAATCTGATAGAAGGCTCCTGAGCATACTACTAAGGTAGGTTATGGAAAGATGAGGTTCAATGTTCAGGCTGTCTGCTCGGCAGATCTAGTGTATTAGGAGTCAATAGGGGAGTTTGGTCTATTTGTTTTGTTCAGGTGAGGAAATGGTTCTCGATCTAGCAATGGACAGAGTCGAGAGGCAGCTTATGTAGAGGGGGAGAGTCAAGATGAACGATGAGGTGATGAGATGAAGGGTGGCTCCGGCCAATGGCCAGAACCGTTGGGGAGGAGAGGAGTGGTGATATAACCATTATGGTGGAGAAATAGATAAGATAGCAATTTTGTGGTTAGTAGTGTAGTACTATTGCTTAATGCTTATTGCTCAATGCCCTAATTAATAGCATTCTTTAAACATTTCTTATTCGCATGTTTTCAGTTTGCATTTGCCAAGGTCCGATTGTCGTTTGAACATATAATTCAAAGGTTTTGGTACATAGCATGCCAAAAATGTTACAGTTCTACTGCTGCTGGATATGCAACTGACTACAATTGCAATTCATGTGGAGAAAGTCAATCAGCTCAACCACGGTATTAAAATTGCACCAATGATAATTCCTATTTTTACGATAATTTTTTATTATATTATCATTATTTACAAAAAAAATTGCATATCGTATTTGTAGATGCCGTTTAGAAGTCAAACTGACATATGACAGCGGATCTATTAACGCTTTCCTATTTGGTGATCAGGCTGAAGAAATACTTGGATTTGATGCACTTGATGCAATGACTAATCCAGAACAAGTTAAAATTACTTATGTATATGTTATTTCATTCTATTCTTCTAAATGCTTTCATAATTCATATGCTATTTCTTTTTCAACTCTTCGACTGCACAAAATCAAGCTGGCATTGGCAAATGTTCACGAAGAATTGGCAAAAAAATTATTCTGTGTGCATATTAAGCAAGCAAAGCTCAGAACTGATGATAGTTCACAGTGATACTCCATAGTGCAGATTGTTAATTCTAACAAACATGACAGTGCTTTCAGTCTTCCTCTTATTGAATCTGGTCCAAGTTTATCACATGCAGAACACAGTGAACAATCTCAAGAAAAGATGTCGCATGATTCTAAAATTGATTATCATCTCAACAATCCAGGTATTACAATCTATAGTTATTAATATATTTATCATACATAATATGAAAATTTCAATTAACTTTGTACAAAAATGTTATACTATTTTTTTTACATTACATTATAGAAAAAAAAGAAAACTTCATCAAAGCTCGACACTCACTCATCGATCAACTTGCAGATGCTTCAAAAGAAGAAGATAGAGGTAACTTATCTGCTGATGAAATGGTTTCTAAAAAGGCCAAACACTAACTTTTGCTTAAGTTCACTAATTGAAGAACCGGAAAGTATATATATTCTATCTTTTTGTGGTACTTTCCGTAATGCATAATTTTGTACATCTTATCTTGTTTTCGACCTCTATACTGACAATCTCGTAGTTTATTTTCGGTATACTTTGTGTTGTAAAAGTATTTGATTGCTACAACTAAATGTTACTACATCTTAATATTTTAGAACCCTCTCTAATACAATGTTGCCAAAACCAAAAATACAATGGTCACTTAGCTCATTGCATATAATTGTCTGTTTTAAGTAAATGTACCTTATTGCATATTTAAATTTAATGCATATTAATGTTTGTTTAAATTAAATACAAACTAAATTGGGTTTTCTATATGAAAGTATTTAATTCTTAAATTCTACAAATATTATTTTGTTACCTACATACATTATTTTGTTGAAAATTCTCATTGATTCTTTAGAAAAAAAAACTAAATAACTCTAATCTTATCTAGACAGGAATAAACACATAAGCATATCCGAATTCATATTGAAATCTTTATTTTTAGTTGGTTATTCTTACAAAATACACTTGCATATTAATATGCTGGTTAATTGTATTTATAATTCACAATCTGTTCATAATATATAAAAACACAGGTTCTGCATAAAAATCACACAAACTTAAAATTCTTTTATTCACCACAAACTAAATAATAATAATGCTTCCACAAAAGTTTAACAAATATTGCTAAAAGTACTGCAATAACAATATTAATAGAAAATAATTTCTTAACATTACAAATTACCCCTTATTTTCAATTCTGCATTCCAACTTTTGCATACCTATGTACACCTTCTCAACATTACCAATTATCTCCTGTTTGCATTTATAGTTGTCAACTATTACATCCCTGTCAACACAATTATCAATAATCTCTGAATGCTACTTTGTCTTCTTTTCATACACTATTAACTAAACAATCACATGCCACACAATTTCACTTCACATCACAATGGAATATCTCAGATGTAATTTTTCACTATACTAAGATTATTTATAAACTTCCAAAACTACTCATTTACAATAATTATATTGTTAGAATGCCTACCTATTAAATAAAAAAATTTATATGAAAATTTGACAACTTCAAGTCTTTATAATATTTGAAAAAAAATTAATTTAACATTTACATAAATTTATTCATGTTTATCCAATTTCATATTAGTAACAAATTCCTTCACGATATAAAATAACTCCAAATATACATGTGAGGAAAATTGTTTTGTTCAATCCTGTACATGTAATGTGACAAATCAACTTTGTGTAGTTAGAATTAAAGACAACTTCTACAAAATAAGTTCACATGCACGTCTAAAAATGCATGCAATCAAATATATTTAATATTTATACAATAAAGTCCATTCCTATTTAAACCACCAGCATTCATAACTTTATTGCATGTACAAAAATATCGCAACTAGAGAAAAAAATGTTAGTGTTATTTATCTTCGCACGTTTCCAATTTCAGAATCATATTTGTCATTTTATCAATTGGTAATATAATTTAAATTTTTCAAACATAATTATTTCTCATATTCATTTGTAATGAATGTGTAATACAACTATAAATTTATATTTATATGATTATATTGTCAAGAACAAATTTTTGTAACCTGACATTTGTTCTCTTTTGCAGAAAATCGAAAGGGAAAATGCATAAGTTGCAGAATCCATTTATAAAGAGGAGGAAATTTTTTAAAGATAACATAATGAATTATTATCTTAAAACATCCTCAGGTCAACATATTCATATTGTTTCTGCTATGTACGAAGAAGATTATAAACTAAATTATTCACTATCCACAAACTTTTTCAGTTCTTATCTATTCTTATTCAATTATTTGGGTCATCCTAATTTGTATTCCTTACAATCAATAGAGGATTGACTACAAATAATTATTACTACAGATCCAATAGCTTTTATGGATGAACCAAAAATTTCTACTCATGATAATCCTCAAAATTATACAACGACAGACAAGTGTTGGTGTTTTTTAGTTGTATGCGAAAATACAATTAAACTTGTAAGATTTCATTACCACATATTTTAAATTCTAAATTAGCATAAATTAATATATTCTTCCTCTTTGATACTAAAAATACCCTCACATATCTACAGAGCACTTCGATTAATTGATGGCTTAGAAATTCTCATCTGTGATGGCCAAAAAAACTTGGATGATATTGGTAAACAACCAATACTTTCATGAAGGATGCCTCAATATTGTGCAGATAATATTATAACGAATCAAGATCGAATTTTTCTCAGATGCTGTGCTAAATTATGTTTTGATCACATTCAACTTACAAATAGTTATATTCAAAATCATATGGCTTGGACATCTCCATTACCTATGCTTCCCAATTATGCAATGAAAATAGAGGGTAAGAAAATTGCTTATAATTTAGTTTTAGCTCCTGTTGAACTATGCTAATTAGTTTCATTTTCATTATAGAATCAACAAAAAATGATGGTTTGCATCAAATAACTTCATCATCAATTTTTCCAAGCTTTATTCACCACATGAAGGGCAAATGCTGCTTTTATATGAAATTTACAAAATCAGATATACACCAAAAGGTCAGTATTCATTTTTTAGTATCAATAAATAACAATTTCATTTCTAATTTTATTATTTCATTGTCCAGAAGTTACCAGATATTATGAAGGTATTGCTTTACAGAAAACATTCTCGCCTAATGATTTTTGTAATCGGAAGAAAGAGTTATGAAATCCTCGTGGACAAGAAAAATAATTTAACGACCAATTGAAATTCATTTGTTGTTGATCATGCTCTCGAAGATAATGATATAATTTTTTTTTATTCCACAAGCAATTCGTACTTATGATGTTCTTAGTTTAACAAATATGGTATTAAAAAGTTGTATCCTTGGCATTATAAATTTTATGCTATTGATTGAGAAATAATATATTTTAGCTGTCGATCCCACAATCTTTTGCTTTTTCTCATCGAATTTAAGTTTCTATAAATTTAGCTACAATAGAAAATCATTGTATTAATTAACATAAATCAAAATACAAAAAATAAAATTGGATTTTTACGACAATGTGCATTTACTATGTAAAACTTTTCAGAACTTTTTTATTAATTATAAAAATCATATTTGATTTTTTGTAAAGCTTCGTTTATTTTTTTAAAAAAATAGATAATTCTTTAAATAAAATATATAGATAAACAATTTAGATCTCATTTAAAAATTAACAAAAAAACACTTAACAAAATATTTTTATAATAACAAATTTTAATTTTTTTCACTTCATCATACTCATCCCTAGTCCATATTTATAAATCAACAATTTCATTTACACTTCACAAACAATCAATTATAAAAAAAAAATCATGAAGACAAATTACAAGGATATCAGATATTTTTTTACCAACTCTAACAACATTAAATTCTTACTTATAACTTAATAAAATAAATTGTAATAAACAGTTATAAAATTTCTAAATATATCTTTAATACAGCCAATTTACATTACTAATAATTAATTTCTTTTACATAAATTCAAAAGTTTGGAATCAATTTAAATCCAATTATTAAAACTTCCTAAATATAACTTTTCCTTCTTTTCATATATTATTACCTACGAAAACACATACTCCAAAAAATTATCTCGAACAAATAACCCTTTTAAATGTAATATTCATATATAATAATAAAACTTATAAATACAAACATTTACTTAATTACAATGTTCTAACTATTCAATCAAATAATTAAAATCTTAATTTTACATATATATAATTAAATAAAATTAAAATCACATCTATCCAATTTATTACATAAATAAATTATTTTGAATGTATATAAATTTATTATAGGTTTTGACATCAAAACGAGTCTAATTAATTTAATCAACTTAATATGATTAAAAGTTTTTTACCAGAATCTATAAACTGAACAATAAACAAAGCTGATTTTATCCCATTCAACAATTAAAGCCCATCACAAACTGTTGGACCAGATCGTTTTAAGTACCCAAATGATCAATTTTATTATGATTAAATCAATTGTGCCCTAATCAAATACAAAAATAAAATATATTTTACCTCATTTGAGAATTTCACCATCTGCAAAATTATTATCTCACTTTACGTCCTTCCCACAGATTCCTGCTCATCGTCTTCAAAAAGCATCAGTCAAACAACAGATCCAAAACTTCTTTGATTCAAGGGAAATTTGCCGACGAACAACTCTTCCGATTGGAACATTGTCTTCAAAAGCACATTGTCAAAGGTAATCTGAAAAATACAGAATAAGAGATAAAATTACCTGCTATGCTTTCATTGTTTCACCATTATCTTTGCCTACTTGCTTTAATTTGTTTTACTCTCTTCCCTAACAAATAAACACACTCTACTACCACGATTTTTTACCCTCCTCCGATATTTTCGTTACAATTTTAATTTTTTTATATCATCCAATATGCATTCTGTAGCTTAAATTATTTATTAAACTTACTAAAAATAATGTATACAATAACAGCAAATTTTTACAGATTTGCTGAGAAAATCAATGCAATATGTCTTCTAAATGATTCTATGCATAAATTTTGACTTATATTCATTGTCTGCTTAAACTATTCCAAATTTTTTTTGTTCACATGTGCAATTATAAAATATTTAAAATCCAAAACAAATAATATGCTAAAATACTATCAATTTTTATGTATAAAATATTTTTCACTTTCTATGTTCATATATTCTGTAAATATATTTTTTACCAATATTACCTATACAACTTGCTGTATAAAAAATATTAAACAAAATTACCGAAATACATACTGACAATATATTGCTATTCTGAAGTACAGAAACCAAAGACAAATTGAATGGACCTATATCCAAATTATCTACTGGACTCACTTTGAAGAAGTACGATTCTATGAAGAGTATAAAAAGTGCTACGAAAATCTATTTGTAAGTTATAACCGCATTTGATGCTTCTTGAAATAGTCCATTGTTACACTAAGAAATTCAAATTACTTATCTTACCACTATTATTGCTATTAGCATTTCAGTACATAATAGTAATCCTATTACATACTTACAATTACATGAAATTCTACATATTAACTTTATAAGAATCATTTATTCATGATATTAAATGAATTTGCTTTGTAGCCGATCCCAGAAAGATTTGCTACATACTTTAAAGATGTCTTGCTAAGAACAATAATTATGCATGACCCTCGAAACTATTGTTTGCAATTCGATACGGTCCAACATCCTGAAATGGTGTATTTTGGAGGAGAATGGAATGATTTTGTCAAAACTCATAATTTAGTTGAAGGAGATTTGTTAATGTTTGAATACAAGAAAAAAATTTTAATGTTCTTATTTACAATAGTCAAACTTGTGAAAAAGAATCTGCATACTTTATTGGTACAAAAATTGGAATATGTGCTGCTACTACTATAGAAACAGAAATACATCCCCATGAAGTCAAGAACCTTCAATCTCAAAGAAAACCTTCAAGAAAGAACAGGGAAGATTTGAATATTTCTTGCCATAAAAGTGCACCTCCCTACCTTCTTAATCCAATCTCACACGGAGGAAGGATAGAATCACAAACAATTGCTGACTACTTTGAGTGAGTAAAATGCTTTGTTATTCCTATTTTCATATACTTTGATTGTCATAAATTAATTGCCCATACCTATTTTATTCAGGATTATATAGAATAAATTCGAACGAAAAAAAACAAAAGCATATACATATCTAGATAGCATGTGGTTTAACATATATACAACGCCGTCGTACAAAGAAAAAGTTGTGAATGGGATTAAGAAAAGGGACATATTCTCAAAGACGTATATTTTCATTCCAATCATAATGTGGTACGTATTTTTTTTAATAATTTTTATTACTACGTTTATTATATCTTTTTCTCTTTTATCTATTAATAAATTGTTTATTATTTAGGTCACATTGGAACCTATTAATTTTATGTCACTTTGATGGAATTTCACATCTACAAGTCACCCTCCTTACATGATTTTGCTAGATTCACTCCAAAACCTTGGACCAACAAGACTTGCTCCCTTAATTAGAAAGTATTGATATTAAACATATTGAATATTACAATTTACATTATTTAAATTAAACACAATAATACTGTAATATCATTCTTCATTACATTATTCTTCATTATACACAGGTTCACTGTTGATGTATATAAAGCAGCACAAATATCAGAAGCTGAAAAAAACATTCGCAAGATTCCACTAATTCCAAAGGCAAGTTCTATAAAAAATTTCAATGATTTTACTTTACATTTCATTAACTAATGAAGTTCAAACTTCTTTTCTTAGGTGCCACAACAAACAAACACTGATGATTGCGGAAGGTTTATCTTGTATTATTTAGTGCGATTCCTACAAGAAGCATCTGAAAATTCAACTGTTATTGGAAGCTACCCTTATTTTATGAGTTAGCTTAAGTACATTTTTCTTAAATAATAAAACCAAATCATATGCTTTCATAGTAGTTTATTACTTAGCTTTTAATCAAACTCATCTTATACTAAAATCTTTCTTTGTTTCTTTTAAATTGCAGATAACACACGATTGGTTCACTTATAAAGAACTACATCACTTTTGTTCCCAAATTGAACAATGTTAATCTGTCAAAAAGGCTTTCATTTTGTAGTTCCAATTTTGTATTATAAATATTCACAGTCAAGTGAAAATACATTGCACCCCTAACAATTTTCATTAATTGCAAAAAATTATTTACATGTCTCCTAAGGATTAAAGATGATATACATCCTTCTTAAGAGGTACAAATTTATTTTAAATATTATTTTTTCATATATTAGACAGCTTATATATATATATGTCCGACCTAATTCAATTGTACTTTCAATATATATATATATAATATCTTTTTTAAATAAATTCCCTACACATACAAAATCGTTCAAGAAGCTTTCTGCACTTATTCACAAAAATGTCTATGTCTACAACTTCAGCCAAAATTCTAAACTCCTGTGCTATTTCACCTTCAACTTCATTCTCACAAGCTAAAGCTGTTCCAAAATTTATCAGCTCTCCTAAGTCAAGTGGAAGATGGGAAACTACGAAATCACCAATGACTTCAAAATAAATGAAGAATGTCATATTCACTATGGATGCTACAATTTTGCCTTGAAATTACATGTTCTAAACATAAAATCTAAACCTCTATCATGGTCAACATGTTTTATTGCAATTGCCATAAATCAAAACCCTCATTTTCATTCATGTTCAAAACCTGAAAATTTATAAGGTTACTGTACTACATACAAACTTTCCTCGAAAAAACTTAATTTCTTATACATTCATTATATGTCAACCAAACATAAAAAATATATCATTTCATTATATAACTAACAAGAATAAAAAAATACTAAAACTGTTCTGGAATATGTATCAAATTAAACAAACAAAATTTATAAAATGTCCTATATTATGACATTATGAACAAATATTTCTACAAAGATATATGAAAAAAACTTTTCCACATTAATTAGAACAATAAAAAAATATAATCAATTCTTTCTCATATTAATATTTTTGCCCTTATTAGTCCAACTAACTATGGAACACTTTAACACAAACTAAAGCCCACAAACATACTAACACTTTAAATCTCCAACCATAATAGGCCCAATTGCTAAATTTCAACTTATATACAACTATAAAATCTAACATATGTATACGTATATATATATATATACACAGTTTAGCCCAATTTACCCTAGCACAACTTCTAAAAAATCAAGAACAGCAGCTGCGCCATCTTTTTCCCCACCAACACTTTGGTTGAAAATTTTCTTGGCACGCTTGCTTTCTCGAAGCTTTACGGCCGATCTCCTACCAGATCTTCTAAACCAGAATATACTTCATCACCGGTAAGTAGACGACATCTCTCAACATAGCTGTAATTAAACATAGGTACAAAAAACCTTTAAATCTAAATAGCAAATAACTATTTCTAATTAACAAATTCATACTACTTCTGAATAAAAAAATTTAACTTCCCATTGCTATCTTAACAATTTTTTTTAAACGATTATTTGCTCACCAAATAATTTCCCTGTACTCAGAAAGCCATACATTATGTAATTTAAACACTTTATAAACAAATTATATAATTTATCATCTTCAAATTAATAGAAATTACAAAATTTCATTTTATATTTTATTCAATATAAATTCATGTTAATTACATTTTTATGTATGCAGAAGGCAAATATACACATCAAACATTGAAGACAAAAAAAATGGCAGCAAATTTCGAAGATCCATGCGTCGAGCTATATTGGAAAAAGTTTGACAAAACACTCTTCTGTCAGAAGTACAATAATTCATACAAGGAAAAAATGGTATTTTCTTTTCAACATTTATTTCCGTTGACTTGTTTCGATTTTTTATTATTTATTTTCTTTTAAATACTGTCATTCTATAGAATTATTTAGTACATCCTTATGAAATTAATAATTCAATTTTGTCATCCACTCATATCATATTTTACTTTACTTATATCTCATTCATTTTCTAATTTAACAATCCCGTAAATTTTGTAGCCTATCCCAGCACGTTTTGTTGAAAAATGGAACATATATTGCCACAAAAAGTTAATATGCGTCATTCAGGATTGTCTTCAATGGAAGTAAGTATAATTAACGATAACAATGTCTATTATTTTGCTGGACAATGGGAAGATTTTGTCAAACAACATTTATTGGAAGAAGGTGACTTTTTGTTCTTCGAGTACAATAGAGGAGACACTTTTGAAGTCTTAATCTTTAGTGGTCACACTAGATGTGAAAAGGAAGCATCCTATTTCATTAGTCACAATCTAAATGCTGATCATAATGCTCTAATGGATCAACTTAACACACCTCTGAATGATCTCCAGTTGAAACAAGGTAATTAATCACACGTATTTCCATTCAACTCCTACTTTATAAAACAATATTTTGTGTAATCTTCAAGTTTCTAGATCATTCTATTATGTACATAATAAAGCAAATAAGTATATTATCCTTTAAACCGTCATTAGTATATATTACACAGCCTCTAACTTTCCATCATTAAATTATATGTATTCAAATTTGTTTACTCTATGAACAATTTTAAAGCAGCTTACAAAAAGCAGAAAAAGGGTAAACAAGTCTTGCCAACCAAAAAGACAAAAAAAAACAATACAGATCCAGAGGCACAAGCACCTGAAGAAGATGAAACTCAACAACTTGTTATGCTCATGAAGCACTCGTACATATCAGAAGCAGTCATTTTGGTAAATCTACTTCGTTACCTCTATTGCCTATCATATCACGATTTTTTCCCTATTTACAGTGTTATACATATCATTTATAAAACCATAAAAAAAAAATTTCCTGCTAGACTCTGAAGTCTGATTGGGCTCGCAAGAATATGTGATACGAACCCAGAAAGCCTATTATTTGGGTGGTCAATAAGCAAGTGGTTCGTGATATTCATTCCATTAATTTGTGATGAATCATATAGTTGGAGGCCTGGAATAAAGTCGAAATCACAGTTCCTAAATGTTCCATGGAGGTTTGTTGCTTCACGACATTTAAGGTGTTTGCCACCATGGAAATACATTGTTGAGGACTTATGCCACAGTTCGGTATTATTGACATATCTCTCTCATATGATCTTCGATTTATGCTGATTCAAGAGGCTGTAGAAACATAAGAGAAAGAACTACAACCTTTATGTTTTACACTTTCGCAGAATTCGAAGCGCATTCATGGTGAAATTGGCACGTGAAGATGACGCTGCTTGCTGGACTGGCGGGAAATTCCGTTTTTTTAGTTTGTTTCCATTTGATAATTATTTAGTTTTTTTGAGTTTGTAATAATTAAGTCCATTAAACATTTAATTATGGGCTTAAGTCTTTATGTTTTATTGTGGGCTAAGTAATTACTTGATCCAATTATCTTGCATGATAATGGCAAGTAAAGCAAATCCTTTTTGGACAAGGATTTGGTAGTTAGTTGTAGTTTCCTTTTTCCAATTTGGAAAGTTGATTAGTTTTAGGAAACAAGAAGCCAAAACACGTTTTGCTTCTTCATTAAAAACTGTCTAACCTAATCCTTTTACAACTTGGATTAGTTAGTTAGCTAGTTTGTTAAGAAGTCAAGTTGTACTTTGCAACTACTAGGGTTTATTTCCCTTTCCTTCTTGGCATGGCCGAAACTCATCCCCTATAAAAAGGAGATGCATGTAACGTTTTTACACAATAAGTGGGTGAATAAAATTGAGTTTTTAGCTTTGCTAAAATTCGTGAATTAACTCCTTGAGTTGTTCAAAGCCTTGAAGAGTTATTTAACTGTTCATTGTAGTTAATCCCCTTTAGCGTGACCTAGTAGGAGATTACACCAATTGTTCTTTATTTAAAGAGCAAGGCCTAATTAACTTGTTTAACTGATTGAATTTTCATAGGTTAAATTAAGTTCATTAGTAATAAAACGTGAAGTTTTGATTTACTCAATTCCTAGCGTTTTTCCTTTGATTTCGTTCCATCCAATTTTGTGTTCTTGTTGTGGATTATCTTGGTAAGAGCAACACGGTCCTATAGCTTGTGTGGGAGATTCGAATTTGGTCCAGGAGTTGGAGCCTCGGCCATACAACATTCGCATCAATATGACTACCAAAGATCAAGTTGTTGTTCTTTTAGCAGAACAGAAACAATAGAATGTCAAATTTCAAATTAAAGACAACAAAAGGTTCATATTTGCTGGAGGCTGGCGTAAATTTGTTCTTGACAATAATTTGGAAATGCGTAGTATGCATTTTTCATATTGCTACAACTGATACCAACAAGATCAACCTAGAAGTGGACATTTTAAGGAATTCTGTTCTCTGATCTCAAAACTTCAAGTCGCCTCCTACAAACTGCAAAACTCTGGCTCTTCCAAAAAATTCTTATTTTGTAATATTTTCCTACTCAACTTTAGTCTAAAGACTTTATTTTAAGTTTCAATTTTACATGCTGTACTAATTAGTTTTGAATTTTCTAAAAGCATGTAATATTCTTTAACAATGACATTTTTCTTACAAAATTAACTATATATTTTAAACTTATAAATTCTTGCTTTTTAAATAAATCTTTTACCCAAAAATTATAATTTAGATGAATAAAATTTTTTTTTACAGAAGTTGACAATCTCAGAAAACAAATGCATTACAAATTATATGCTAGCTAAATCAGTTATGTCCCAATAGCTAATCATAACAAAAAAAAAGCATTTAAAAAATATATATATATTTACTCCAACAATATTTACAGTTTTTCTTGCACAATTAATTTTCCATTAACTGACAAACTTTAAAAATGTATTACAACAATATCCCCTCATATGCTTCAAAATACAAAACAATATAAAATATAATCAGAAGAAAAAAATTTACCCACTATTAAACATGAAACACAAAATAACTACAAAAATTACAAGTACATACCATTACTACACACTTCACTGAATATATATTTATATATACAACCAAAACTACGACCAAAACTTCTCAGCAATTATATTATATCTATTACCTAAAATTTACTTCATACACTATACCTTTTGCTCAGATTAATTATATCATACAAATATTTACATACACTTTAAAAGTTATAAATATTTATATATACAAAATTTATCTTCGCCAATTACGTATACTAAAAAATAAAAACTATTTCCTTTTAACACTAGATGACATTTTTTCAACTTTACATTTTTTCGCTTATTAAATATATTCTCACATATTATACATTTAAAAAAAATGGTCCACAAAATATACTGTATCTATTCCTAACAAATATATTTATTGTCATAAATTATTACATATATATGTATATATATCTATGCAAAGACAAATATATATATATATATATAAATAAATATTTATACATATTTCTATATCTAAATATTAATGCCTAACTATTTATTTATATGTATGTCTATATATTAAACAAAATCATTAAATTTATATTTCTTAAAAAATCCTTATAAAATTAAATCAAAATAATTTTTTCAAACCATGGGCATAAATCAACGCCCATTGCGCGTTATACACACCCTAGTTTACTTAAAAGGCTACTGTTATTGCCAGAGCAACTATTAGCTTCCAGAGCAATAAATTACACATATTCCAAAATTACTCTTAATCAATCAACTCTTTATCTTTTCACTATTTATCTGTACAACTCATCTTTATCTTCTTTTTACCTTATCATTACAACTTATAAAATCTTTATAACATCTTCCCATAACTTTTGCTCTCTTCTCATTTACACTGATTTTCTCCCAAATTTTTATTAATATAATATTTATTTTCACCATCAAATTATAAGAAAACAATTATATAAATATAAATATATATATATATATATGACACTTATTTCTATTAGTAGATTTTATTGTTCTCTCAAATAAATTATAAAATATTTACCAATATATACGTCAAAAAATTTAGACTCCATTTGTTTACCATTATTTTAGTGTTTTATTTCATAAATTCAATTTATTTTTTTATCCATTTTTTATGAAAACTTGTAAAATAAAAAAAATAATGTTATAGTAATTATTTTTGTTACAACATTTTTTATATTTTTATAAATAAATTATTAAATTTAAATTTTTAATAATAAAAAATTCTCCCTAAGACATTTTTTTTACCAAAATAAACTCATTAAATATTAATTCAAATTTAAATTATAAATTTTTTATAATAAAAAATTCTTGCTACCTCAATTATATTATGAGCAAATTAGCATTTGAAAATGATAATAGATCACAAGGAAAAAAATTGCTCATAATAAAAATAAAAGTGAATATATGCATCCACATCCTAAAATAAAATTTGTTGCCATTTTATTATTTATAATTTATGAATTAAATTGTAACATAAAAAAATACATGAAATCAATATTTCTATTATATATATATATATGGTGGTGGTGTCTTCCTTTTAAGTTTTAACTTATGAGAATTATTTTGATAAAATATTAGTATGAGAAGCGTTATTATAAATAAAAATAATAATTTATAGTTGCCATATGTTTATGTTTAGTATTTTAACAAAAAATGTAACTCACCTTGGATAGAGTATTTTCTTAGTTTTATAGTAGAATTTTTTTTTGTTGAGATTTGCTATAAGAAATAAATATTTTGGAGGTGTTTGGATTGATGAGTTTGTTTTGGTGGATATTATATTCGAGAATTTTTTATTAATAAAATTTAAATTTCAAATTTGAATTAATATTTTATGAGTTTATTTGGTAAAAATAGTTTTACGAAGAATTTTTTATTATTAAAAATTTAAAAGTCAAATTTAAATGTAATAATTTATTTATGAAAATATAAAAACATTGTATTAAAAATAATTATTGTAACATTATTTCTTTTGTTTAAAAATTTTGATAAAAAATGGACAAAACAAATAAATCAAATTAAATTTGTGAAATAAAACACTAAAACAACGTTAAACAAATGGAGCCTAAATTTTTTGAAGTATATATTGGTAAATATTTTATAATTTAATTGAGAAAATAATAAAAACTATTAATAGAAATAAGCGTCCTATTATTTTTGTGAGAAAAAATAAAGGAGAAGAAAGAAGAAGTTACGGAAAGATGTTATAAAGAATTGATAAGTTGTACTGATAAGGTAGAAAGAAGATAAGAATGAGTTGTCTTGATAAATAGAGAAAAAATAAAAGAGTAGATTGATTAAGGGTAATTTTGGAAGATGTGTGATTTTTTGCTATGGAAGCTAATAGTTGCTTTGGCAATAACAATAGCCCTACTTAAATAATGCTAAAAAATTACAAGTAAAGAAATAATGTTACTTTTAAGTTTTAATAATCTTCCCATAAGGAGTCGGATTCAGACATCCCAATTGACTTTTTTCATTAATATTTCTAAATTCAATTAAAATATAAATTGATATTTGAACTATAAATTTTATTATTAAAATGTTGATGACTTCCTTTAAAAAAAAATTCAATGCAAACCAGTATATTAAAATATGAACGAATTAATTATATTTCATTGTTGGCACAGAATATGTGGTTTACTATATAAATATATAAATTTCATAATTTGATAGTATTCATATTTTTATAATTGATACACAATGAAAAAATATGAATTAAAAATAAATATACAAATTTTATGTATTCATTGAATGTCAATTAAAAAAAAGATATGAATATTCTTGAAATATAAAATTTATATATTTGTGTAGTAAAAAAGTGTTTTGTGCCAACGATGAAATATAATTAAGTCATTAACAATTTAATATAGTTTTTGCATTGAAATTTTTTTAAAGGACGTCATCAACATTTTAATAATAAAATTTATAGTTCAAATGTCAATTTATATTTTAATTGAATTTAGAAGAATTAATCTAATAAAAAATTCGCAATACTAGAAATCGCAATTTGAGATTGCGACTTTAGAAGTCGCAATTTCAAATACTACTTTCTTATTTTTGGAAGATTATTAAAAGTAGCATTATTTTTTAAATTTTGTTTTTTTTAGCATTATTCAAGTGAATAATCCTCTTGTCCTTGCATGCCCAAATATGTATGGTAATTTAGAAAATGTTTATATTAATTTTAGTGTACTAAAGAGGTATACATTTAAAAGAGTTCAAATTTAGAAAAGACACTCTCCTTTTTGGTTTTTTTTCCCTTTTAACCTAACTCTCCATCGTTTCTCTTCTTTTTTCGCCTGAAAAATCCCATTTTTGTGGCCTTAAAGTTACTGCTTCATCTTCAAATATTCAGCGCATTCTTCTGAAAATAAAAACAAAATTCACTTTCAAATGGGAATTCATCCTTAGTTGCTTCTAGTGTGGTGACACCGAATTCTTCTCTGATTAGTGAAGAGTCCTTCAAGGGAGGGGAGGCGTTTATGGTTGGAGGATGGTCGAACGGGAGGGATGTGGACTGATGATGAGCAGAAGTTAACACTCGAAACATCCTATAGAAGTTTTCCTAGTGCTGAAGGTATACTTCCCAATGGAATGATGGTGACATTTGAGTGAAACCGAGTATGAGTCTAAAGATGAAACTTTGAGTGAAAATGTGGTTCAGGATGGTGATGACCTTGCTGTTTCTAAATTGGGTTTGCCTCAAAAGTTAGTTGGGACGCGGGAGACACAAGGGATTACTCCCCTTTTCCCTATTCAAGTAAGTTTCTTTGGGGCTGTTTGAGGGGGTCCGTTAATTTGCGTGCTTATATTAATTTTTTTAGTTTTGTTTTTCATTGGTTCCTTAATTATGAAGTGAAAGACCTCGGTATTGCTTAAAAGGTTTTAATCGTGAAATTGAAAGCTAGCATACACAAAAAGAGGAAAAAAAAAACATGAAATTTTTGTGATAGCAATATGTAGGGATGGAGGCTAAACGTAAAAGTAACTTCTGGTGTATTAGCTAATACTAGTGCTCAAAAGTTTTTCTGTTGTAAAATTTTGAATTTTTTTAATAGAGTATAGGTAAAATTTGATAATGACTGCAAATATGATCATGCTTCATACAGGGGAAAATGCATGTAGCAATTAAAGTTCTATTCTTATTAGATTTTGATTCTAGTTTCCTACATCTTTTTCTATTCTTGCAAATTTTAGGTTGGTAAAATTGATACCTAATTAATCATTTTATTTGTACTTATTCTCTTGTAATATAATTTTAATATGTTTGATGAGATGAAATATATAGTAGCATAAAGGAGTAACCTTTTTTGGTTTATATTCTTTGAAATTTTTGGGGTGGTGATTTAGAAGAGGACAATAAAGGACATTTATCCACCTCTTCTAAATGAAGTTACTTGCTTGATTTTGGTCTAAGATACTGATGGTAACTTCGTATCCTAAAACATTTGAGTAAGTTGATGGTTTAGGATTAATTAGAAGTTGGTTTCATTGAAAACACATTTCATCAATATTTTAATTAACCAACATGAAAGAAAATTTCTTATGTAGGCAACTAAAACAATTTCTCCCATTTGTGACTTAAGGCATCACTTGAGAGATTTTAATTTCTGGAATTGAATACTTGATTTATTATTATTATTATTCAAAGTGACCAATGCTCTAGATGTTGGAAGTGAAATAATAACAAAATAGTGTATAAAGGTGGATGATAATGAATGAAAAGGAGGGAGGGAAGGGCCTTGTGAAATGGGGATTAGTTGTTGTTTAGAAGAGAAAAGGAAATAGGAAATATTTTAATTCTAATTCAATTCACATGTCTTCAATGCACAAAAGGAAATATAGTATGAGAAGAGAAATGCACATTTATAGTATGATTTTCGATATGTGATCTTTTATCCAAGATTATCCTGTTTTATCTTATCCAATATTAAAACTACGTCGTATGACTCACTCATATCTAGGTTAGGGTCTAATAATTGTAAAGTGATTTTACTTTTTAGTCCTTACTTTTAGTAAAACTACGTCATTTTGAACACTAGATAGAATAAGACTAGGTTAAGTTGGATAGGAGATCCGATCTCGATTTTGAACTGATCTATTACATTGCCAAACACCATCATCTATTCTTGATTCATCTCTACATATTTTTTACAATCCAAGTTCTTGATATGAAGTTGTCTAGAGGCTCACTACTACAAAAATAGCCTGTTACACCGGTTAAAAAAGGCTAATTTACACCGGTTATTTGAAAATTGTACCGGTGTATATACAGGCGCAGTAAAACGTGCATTATTTTTACACCGGTTAATCAGACCATTTTAAAAAATCTATTTCACCGGTTATTTATCAACCGGTGTAAATTTTTTATTTTTACACCGGTTTTACTAACCGGTGTAAATTTTTTAATTTTACACCGGTTTTATTAACCGGTGTAATATGTATTGATTTTTTACAGGTTGGAATTTTTTCTTACACCGGTTATTTGTCAACCGGTGTAAAAAGATATTTTACACCGGTTTTATTATCCGGTGTAAAAACAAATCATTAGATATTTTACACCGGTTTTATTAACAGGTGTAATATATATTGATTTTTAGGAATTTTTTCTTACACCGATTTTATTAACCGGTGTAATATGTATGGACATCTTTTTTACGCCGGTTATTTGTCAACCGGTGATAAAAAAAAGGATTTAATTTTTTAAATTGATTGATTGTTTTATAGTTATATCGGTTTTGGAATAATTACCATCCCAAAATATCTTTTAATGCCAAAAATACTAATTAATTTTAAATCATGCATTCAAAAAAAAAAAATCAAAAACAGCCCAACATACATAGAGTTTACAAACATACCAATCCAAAATTACATTACATTCAGTTTGCAATACAAAATTGCCATTACAAGTAACAAGAATTTTGTACTTATAGTTCCAAATATTTATGTCTACATTTCATAAGTATTGCCTATACATATATTTACATCTACATATCTATATAATGTCCCAAGAAAATAATGAATCAACTGTATATGTCAGTTATTACCCATCAACGCTACGAGCTCATTATTCATTACATACTTGGCCCATGCTTGTCGAACACCTTCCAAATCTGATTTTGTTAATGCCTTCTCATCTTTTTTGAAGAACTGAGACATTCAAAAAAATATCATTACATTGATTAATAACTGATATGCAAAACAAAACCCGGAATTGAGTATCAAAATATTATGAAAATGAAATTACAAAACAAAACCCAATAACCTTCTTGATATCCTTATGCTCTATGGCTCCTCCGAGTATGATCTCTCGCATGTACCACATTACATAATAACCACATTCCCAATTTGAGCCTTGGTTCTTGTGCTACAATTAAATAATAATGTCATATAAAAATAACATCCTGTACATTTATTAAAAGGCTCTTCCGAACAATTGGAGCACGCTTACCTTTATCTCTATCCATTTAATTGGTTTCTGCGTCGACACACGATACCCTTCAATTTCTTTCTGATACACAGGCGCTACACTGTACAAGACAACATGTAGAAGCTTATAAATAAGAATTACCTAATAAACATGTGTTAATATCAAATTAGGATATTCGAAAAATTATGAATAAATATAAATACGTGTTCATCAAATTCGTAGCATCGTCTCGTGGGCCTGAATGCACTGGATCAAACCAGTACACAGTCATGTCCTGTGGTCTTATCGCCATTAGCATCCAGTGTGCACTGAAAAATTATATAGAGATAAAATATTCCAACATATCAATGAATAAACCTATTGAAAATGCGGTTAAAAAAGCAAAGCTATTGAAATTTAATTACTTTAGAAAATACGGCGCTAGGTATAGGCTATTGTATCCAGTCTTCAGGGTAGACACAATGTACTCGACTCTATCTGACATGATATTCCCGTACGGTTGTATATGATGTGGTGATAGGAACCCTATCCCACTTTAACTCCGTTCTATACATAATGCATACATTGTCCTATCATTCTGCTACATGATGAATGCACAATACCCGGAAGAGCGTGAAATAATCGGATATGGAGATTAATAAAAATTGAACTGCTTGTCGGAGGCGGTGTCGACGGAGACGTCGACGTTGAAGATTGTTATGCAAGAGATATCGCCTCTGGAGGTCTATACGATTTGTTTTCAAAATGATGGAAGTGAAATTGGAGGTGAAAATGGCGGTGTATTTGGAGCCTAAAAAGACGAGGGCGCGCAGACTGAATATGGACAGACTTTGGAGAACGCGCCAAGGCTGATTAAAAAAATACTTACTACACCGGTTAAACGAAAAATCGATGTAGAAAGTCTGTTTTAACACTGGTTCT
The DNA here is from genome assembly GCA_016586305.1 of Ophiorrhiza pumila. Taxonomy (NCBI): domain Eukaryota; kingdom Viridiplantae; phylum Streptophyta; class Magnoliopsida; order Gentianales; family Rubiaceae; genus Ophiorrhiza; species Ophiorrhiza pumila. Next base: position 38,779,054 of record BLIW01000006.1, read on the forward strand.
TACATAACAGGTGTAAAAAATGACTTTTAAAAATTTTTTCAAATTGCTATTACACGATATTACGGTACAATTGTAAATCCACAATAAATAAACCCACAATAAATAAATAACATAACAGTTTTTATTGCATTTCTTTCCATTTAAAATTTCGTACCAATATGGTTACGTGTAAACCATAATAAATAAGATAAAAAATTTAAACTTGTTAATTTATGTGGTAACTGTGATGTTTTAGACATGAATTGATAATTTCTTTAAACTTGTAAAATGCCTATATAATGAAACTTGTAAACTATATATAAGTTAAAGTTATAATGAACTATATTTAATGAAACTTGTAAACTTGTAATTTAAAATATCTGTGCCCTATGTATAAAAAATCATAATTAAACACTACTATAATCGTAGTTATAAGATTAATGAATAGTTACACAATATGAATGTAAATAAGTTAATCATCCAAAAATAATTGTAATGTACCAAAACAAATTTTTAAATACCAAAAAATATGTAAGTGAAACGTTTTTTTTAAACCGGTTACTACATAACCGGTGTATTACTAACATTGTTTACACCGGTTAGTAAATAACAGGTGTAATAAGTAAGTTTTTACTCCGGTTATTTAGTAAGCGGTGTAAACAACCGGTGTGTACATTGATATCAACTATTTTAATGTACTATTGCAAAATGCATATAATTGTAGTTCAATTCCACGTTTTGAAATTGTTTTCAATTATTTTAATGTACTATTGAAAAATGCATATAATTGTAGTTCCAATTCGACTTCAAATACAAAATCATAAGGATTTCCACTATTTTAATGTACTATATTCGTACCAATTTGCTGCAGCGTGACCGGTAATGCATAAGAACATAAATTAAACTTGTTAACTTATGTGTTAATTAAATATGATGTTATACATTTTTAGATATTGATCTATTCTTTACGTTAACCTTGTACAATGACTACATATAATGCAACTTGTTATCTATATATAAGTTAAACGCATAATTAAATATATATAATTTCAACTTGTAAACTTGTAATTTCAACTACGTGTGCCCTATGTATGCTATATTCATAGTTACACACTACTAAAATCGTTGTAATAAGATAAAGCATATTTACATAATATTAATGTAAATAAGTTAATCATACAAAAATAATTCTAATTTATCAAAACAAATTTTAAATTACCAAAAATTTATTAAACCGGTAACTACAAACCACGAATGCATAACAGCACTAATAAAATTACCAATATGCTAAAGTGTGAACTGTAATGCATAACAACACTAATGAAATCATAGTTAAACACTAATAAAATCAAAGTTACAACCTACACAATAATTTGCTCAAAGTTTTGCCATGTTTAATAATCATTGCTTGTAATTAAGTGTGGCCTTACTACAAAATTTCCCTTAATATTACACTATATGAAGATAAAAAATCTGCATGGTCTCCCCTGTAACTCGTGCATAACCCCCTGTAAAAAAAAATTTAATTGTATTTAACTGTTGGTGCAGCATACAACTATTCAAGTCAAGTAATAAACAAAATACTAAGTACAATTCAAATCTATTTACAAAATACGTGAATAATAACTTACACACTACATCTCACGCCAAGGTCTTTCTTTTATTTGACAGAGGATCATCAACCCATATGCTTTCCACTTGATCAGTTCGGAGAATGAATGCATCCATATTCCGGTTCTCTTCAATTGTGCTCAGTGCGGGGAAACCTGATGAGAATGGGGGGACATCGTGATTATTATCATTATCAATTTCATCACCGACCTGATTTTTCTTCCCGTGTAGGACAATGGACCATTTTTTGTCAATAGGATCTGAGACGTAAAATACTTGTTTGCCTGGGAAGGCAAGTACGAAAGGTTTCCCTTTGAAACCTTCCCTTTTCAAATCCACTAGTGTAAATCCCGATTCATCAATTCGAACGCCATTCTTGTTGTCCACCCATTGCATTTGAAAATTGGACTTTAAATTTCACGTAGTCAAGCTCCCATATCTCCTGAATCGTCCCATAATAAGACATATTGGCGTACCTGGATTCTATCTCTCGAACTAGACTCGTGTAAAGCCTCAGACACTAATGTAACCCCACTATTTTGCGTTGTGCTACTGTCATCTGCAGCCTTCGGAGCAAATGAAATCCATTAATGTCATATGCCCGAATACGATAGCACAACGTGATCGGGCTTATTACGCTAACCAACTAATGTCTCATATTAACAGTTTGGTTACGAACAGCAGCACTTAACCAATTCACAAATGTTCGATTGTGTTCATTGAGTACATACCTGTCAGTCCAGCTACGATGACTTTCCTTTATTTCACAAATATGAGCATTCACATAAGGCTGCACCGGTTCAGAATTTCGCAATACATATAGATGCGCATTGTCCAACTCATCATTAGAAGGGGTAAACAATGTACCTACCGATGTCCCTTTTCCTGTGATCCGTTGTCATGGTCAGGCTTTGTAGGCCAATTGCATTGGTATCATGCAAGTATCGTGCAAAACTTAATAACCTCTTCAGCTATATACCTTTCAACAATGTTTGCATCAGGACGATAGCGATTTTTCACATAACCCTTGAAGACTTTCATATATCGCTCAAATGGATACATCCAGTGCAAATATACAGGCCCACAAATCTTTATCTCCCTAACCAAATGAACCACCAAGTGCACCATAATGTAAAAAAAAGCTGGTGGAAAATACATCTCAAGTTGGCACAAAACTACGACAATTTTATCTTGTAGCTCATCAAGCCTGTCACGATCAACTACCTTGCTACATATCGCATTAAAAAAGTATCAAAGTCGAGTTATGCTTCCCCTGACATGTTTAGGCAAGATAGATCGAAGTGCAATAGGTAGGAACTGCTGCATCAACACATGACAGTCATGTGATTTCAATCCAACCAATTTCAAATCTCCCATAGAAACAAGGCGGCTTACATTTGAAGAATATCCTGATGGGACCTTGATGCTCTTGAGACTCTCAAAGAAGCTCTGTTTCTCTTTCCGTGACAATGTATAACAAGCGGGGGGGCAAGTATGTGCGCTGTCCTTGAATCACAGGTGCTAAATTCGCCCTAATACCCATATCAACCAAATCAAGTCTCGCTTTATAACCATCTTTTGTTTTTCCAGGTATATTCAAAATAGTTCCCAACAAACTTTCACATATATTTTTCTCAATATGCATCCTATCGAGACAGTGTCTAACATCAAGTGTCTCCCAATATGGAAGATCAAAAAATATAGATTTTTTCTTCTAACAACTTTTATTATGATTATTGCGAGACTTTGTATGTTTTCCAAATTCCACATTGATATCCTTCACACGATCATGAACTGCCTTCCCACTCAAGGCAATTGGAGCACGTCTGAACTCCTGTTTCCCATTGAAAGCTCTTTTCATTCGACGATATGCATGGGCCTCAGGAAGAAATCTACGATGTCCAAGATAGACTGTCTTGCGCCCATGTACAAGCTGACATAATTATGTATTCTCATCACATATAGGACATGCTTGGTTTCCTTTAACAGAAAATCCAGATAAGTTCCCATATGCAGGAAAGTCATTTATAGTACAAAATATCATGGCACGCAATGTGAATGACTCCTGACGATGTGCATTAAACATCAACGCCCCTTCATCCCACAACTTCTTCAAGTCTTCAATTAGGGAGGCTAAGTAAACATCTATGTCATTTCCAGGTTGGCGTGGACCTGAAATCAGTAATGACATCAAAATTTATTTGCGCTTCATACACAAGTAAGGAGGTAGATTGTAAATAACCAACATTACTGGCCAAGAGCTATGTGTACTGCTTAGACAACCGTAAGGATTCATCCCATCCGTACACAATCCTAATCTCAGATTTCTTGCATCTCTACCAAATGAGGTAAACCGAATCAATCTTTTTCCACTGATCAGAATCAGCAGGATGCATTATCATCTTGTCGTCTGTGGAAATATTGCGATGTGCATACCACGTCAAATTTTTAGCATCTCCAGAATTGGCAAACAATCGTCTGAGTCTCGGTATTATAGGGAGATACCATAACACTTTCACCGGTGATGATTTCTTATTCGCATTTATATTGTCTTCAAAGCCATCACGAAGTTGCTTCTTTTTTAAACGAGAAACCTGACATTTAGGACAGTACAATGAATCTTCGTATTCATTCCTATATAGTATGCAATCGTTGGGGCAGGCATCTATTTTCTTATACTCCATACCCATAGGACACAAGATTTTTTTAGCCTCATAAATGCGATTCGGAAGTTCATTACCTTCTGGCAGTACATCCTTCAGTAAATTCAACAGTACTGTAAAACTAGAATCAGTCCAACCATGTGCAGCTTTTAAATTGTACAGCTTTAAAGTAACGGATAATCGGGTGTAATTAATACACCCAGGATATAGAGGCTTTTCGCTATCATTCAACAACGAAGCAAGAATATCTGGTTTATCGGCAAAACTACCGACCACATCCTCAACCATATCATCTAATCGATCATTTTTCATCGCAACATCATCTTCTACCGCATATTCTCCTTGTTTAGATGCATATTCACTCTGGCCGTGCCAGATCCATATTTTATAAGCAGGATCAAAACCCCTCCGATACAAATGGTCTCTTATAGTGTCAGGGTCGTCGAACAAAGCAAAATTCTTGCAATCCTTACATGGACAGTAGATGTACTTGGCATTCTTATAAGCAGATTTAATAAATTTCTCAACCTCTTCTTCATACGCAGATGTTGTCCGATCACCAAATATAATATCATTACGATCCATGAATATCGCACCCTTTGAATCATTCCAAAGATAATTATAATAAGTTAACCAACAAAATAAGTGCATTAATTGATGCTTTCGTAATATTACATCGTATGAATGAAGCAACAAAATAAGAAGAAAAACTAATAAATATTTGTTATGCAACTGTATCAATAAAGCTGAAAAGTATACACATGAAGGCCTAAATAAAAAACCAAAACAAAAATTTAACTAAATTTATTACCAATATGAAGCAAATATATATTGAAATCTACAATTGTACAAAGGCTTTTTAAAAATGAAATGCAGAGCTAGAATTATATGTCAAAGATCCAACGAATGAGAATTAAAATTATATAAAAGTTATCAGTTTATATGTAACTACCTAACCTCAGATGGTTGCGTTGAAAGAAGAAGAGTGACATTGTAGCTTCTGATATGTTCTTTTACCGGTTTTCGGGCGCAGCTGTTGGAAAACATTCGTAGTTCTTACGATGGAGATAATGCTGACTTAAGCTGTTGGAAAAAGTTATATTTGTTATTTACACCGGTCGTAAGAAAACCGGTGTAAATTGTTAACTTTTTACACCGGTTGTGACAAAACCGGTGTAAATAGACAACTATTTACACCGGTTATAGAAATACCGGTGTAAATAGTTAATATATTTAAACCGGTTCTAGAAAAACCGGTGCAAATATTGTTTAATATTTAATGCCACCGCGTTTTTCTATTACATCGGATTATAGTTTTTTAGATGACTGTCGGAAATTATACAACATTATAATAACTTAACCAACAGAATAAATGCATTGATGCGTTCATAATAATATTACAACATATAAATTAATAAACAACATTAGTTTCTAAATTTAATTAAAATAGACATTGCGATAAAAGATGAGAAGATCACATAGTCTAAATTTTTTTAAACGCAAATATAACATACTTTCATCTGCCCATCAAAAGCTAGCAACTAACACTTCTACATGATTACACCAATTTCTGATTAGAAAAATTTTGGAAACATAATCTTCAGCATAGTTATAGTCTCTTTTTGCACCTCTGGGTCGGCATGTAGCTCTCCCGCAGCAAAGTGTATTTTATTCAAATCAAGTTCATCATCAATATAGAGATTCATGTTTTCTAGTTGGTCATTCGCTTCTATTGATTCTGAAACAAACGAATCAATTCCATCATGAATATGGAGATTGATGTTTTTCGGTTGGTCAGTTGCTTCTATTGATTCTGAAACTAACGAATCAAGTCCATCATCAATATGGAGATTGATGTTTTCTGGTTGGTCGTTTGCTTCTATTGATTCAGAGACAAACGAATCAAGTTCCTCAGAAGTTTGAGTGTCGTCCATCGGCAATTGCTGTTGAAGTTGTTTTCATGGTGGAGTAGAGCGGCAAACAATAATTATAATTATAATATGTTAACCAAAAAATAATTGCATTAATTGATGCGTTCATAATATTACATCATATAAATTAATTAACAAAATCAGTTTCTGATTTTAATTAAAACAGATATATATATATATATATGTCAATGCTATGACGAATGAGAAGAGAAATTATATAAAAGTTATCAGTTTATATATACATGTCACTAACCTCAAATGGTTGAGTTGAATGAACAAAAGTTAATTTGTAGCTTCTGATGATGGATTCAAAAAGATTTCGTGCGCACCTGCAGGGAAAAAATTCGTAGTTCTTACGATAGAGATAATACTGACTTAAGTTGGAGGAGAAGGAAAAATATGTGGTTATGGTACGACGTTGTTAAAGTAGTAGACCACTTTTGACACCGGTTATAAGACACCGGTGTAAAAGGAACACTTTGTACACTGGTTATAAGGAAACCGGTGTGAAAAGCACACGTTTTACACCGGTTGTTTGATAACCGGTGTAAAACGTGTGCATTCTAACTGCAATTGCTTGATGTTTTTGTTCGGTCATTTGCGTCTATTCATTGAGGCTGAAAACTGCACTTCAATAGATTGTGTGCGTTTGCAAATTATTTTCAACATTCATTACAATTTCAGAGAGCAAGATCATTTTGCCTTGACGACTTCTATACTCTTCTATGCACTTCCTTGAACGCAAAGGAAATCGCCATTAGCTAAGAGTTTAAAAAACAGCTCGAAAACGACCACAGATAAGAAGATTTTGAAGTTTACCTTTTTAACCAAATATACTTATTCTATAACCCTTAAACATTGGCCTTTTTTAAAAATTATCACTTTAAACTTATAATTTTAACTCCATTCATTGTATAAATGAGTCTTCAAATAACCTTTATTTTGAAGAAATGTCCATCAAAGTCATTGTGTATAATCATTATCGCTCTTGCATATAAAATTATTTTAATATAAAATATCTCATAGTAAAGAAAACAGAGGAAAGAAAATTAATCTGCATATCAAATTACTTAAATATAATATCATTACAAATAAAATAATTATAATTGTCCATAAAAACAGATTTTAGTATGCTTAATTTTTGGTTTTTTTCAATGGATGACTCTCTTCCAGCTTCTCTTCTTCCTCATTTATGTCAACTCTCGTGCGCTTCATAACTTGCATCTGACCTCCTAGACGTTGTATCTCCCATTCTAATGCATGCTTTGCGTCAATATAATGTTCCAGTTCAATAGATTGCTTGCGAAATTCCTCTTTCTCGATCTGCAAAGTTATAACTCCCAGTTGATTTTATTGAAGTAAAACTGTCATAGGTTGCTTACTTTAAAAGCATATAGAAACAATACCTTATGCCTTTCATTCAACTGCATAACCCTTTCAACTGCCTTCTTCAGTTCCGATGTTGCTCTTGCATTCTGAAATAACAAAAAATTGCTGACTATGCCAAATAAACAGCATTCACAAAAGTTGACAACTAAAATATTCCATTTTGACACAAGATTGACATAGCAACCTCAAAGAATTACCTATTGCTTCTCAAGTTCAAGCAATTGCATCGCCTTTTCATCGAGAGGATGTTGTTTCGCCAACTCAGCCTCACGAGCTATAAGCTCGTTTTGCTGTTCTTGTAGCATTTTTGCGAGTCCCTCCATCTTCAGCAACTATGATAAACACATGCAAAAAGTCAGAACAAGTAAGCAATGGGGTTGTGTCTCTTCTCTGCAATAAGCAAACCCACAGACCAATTGTTCAAAGAAACAATTTTGATTGAATTAAACAAATGTCTAGTGTATGTAATCAACTTTAATTGGACAACAGAAGGAAAAAAAAACACAGAAAATACGAAATTGTCAGCTATTTTATATCCGAAGCAATAAAATTCATAAAACACATCACAAACTCAACAATATGGAAAAATGAAAAAATCCAATACCAGTGCCCTAAAAGATTCTGATCTATACAATAAAAAAAACTCCTAAATTGGAGATTTATTTAACACGTAAATTAGCAAAACCCACAGAAGTATCATGACTATTTATGGGAATGAAGGATCATGACTGATGGGAATCAAGGATCGTGACTTATCTGCATTGAATTTGTCAACTAGGATACTGTGAAACCATTCAGTTTTCTTCAGCCCCTTCAGTTTTTTTCTGCCCCTCCAGTTTTCTTGAGCCCCTTAAAATTTATTATGCCCCCTTCAGCTTTTTTCTGCCGACGTATCCGCTACCACCTAAGCAAAACCCTTCAGTTTTATATAAGTTAAACTTTTAATGTACATTACATTTGAAATATTCGTATTTACTTAAGGTCCATAGTCTCGGAGTTCAAATCAAAGAAACAAAAAATTTTTTTTGGTCGATATAAAGATAAAGAAGAAGAACTTAAGAAATTAAAAATCAAACTTCTTACATCGGTTATGCTTATAACCGGTGTAAAAAAAACTTTCAAAAACTTTCTACATCGGTTATTATTAAAACCGGTGCAACAAAAAACTTTCAAAAAAATTATACACCGGTTATTCGTATAACCGGTGTTAAAAAAAACTTTCGAAAACTTTCTACACCGGTTATTCTTATAACTGGTGTTTTAAAAAAACTTTCATTAACTTTCTACACCGGTTATTATTATAACCGGTGTAAATAGTCTAAATTTTTGTTTAATATTACAATAATGCCACCGCGTTTTTATAAATTACATTGGAAACTGTTTAACCGCTTTAAAAAGGGCGGTTTAACAAGGCTATTTTGTAGTAGTGGCTATATCATATGCTATGTAAAAAATACTGTTGCAGGAATAACCCAATGATACTTCTATCCATGTTTACCCTTTCCGCATTTGCCACCGTCAAGCAAACAAAAATTTTCTTCTCTTAGAAAAACAAATTTTCTTTTCTCAGTTTCATTTTTGCTCCATCTACAAAGAGTAGAGTTACTATTAGAAAATTTTCAAATTCCTCCTCGTATAGGTATTCTTCTAAGCAAAACAAACCAAAGTTTGTTATATAGAATTTATACAGCAACATCTCGTTTGCCCACTTGAGAATTTTTTCTTCGAGTTTATTATATGCGTTCCCTTTCAGAAAATTGTATGTTGAACCTGAATTGAAATTGCACCACATCCGCTTTTAGTTTTCCTCAACCATTTCTTGTTAATATCAAGTAGTTTGTCTCCGAAAGAAATGCCCTATAATTCCTCCTTATATAGGTATCATTCAAAGCAAAGCATGCCAAATTCTGTTATATAGAATCTATACAGCAACATCTCATCCGCCCACTCGAGAATTTTTCTTCGAGTTTATTATATGCGTTTCCATCTAGAAAATTGTATGTTGAACCTGAATCGAAAATTGCACCACCTCCGTATTCAGTTTTCTTCAACAATTTTGTTGTCAATATCAAGTAGCTTGTCTTTGAAAGAAATGTCCTCTAATTCCTCCTCATATAGGTATTCTTCAAAGCAAAACAAACCAAATTTTATTGTATAGAATTTATACAGCAACATCTTATTTGCCCACTCGAGAATTTTTTCTGCGAGTTTATTATATGTGTTCCCTTCCAGAAAACTGTATGTTGAACTTGAATCGAAAAATGTACTACTTCTGTATTCAGTTTTCTTCAACCATTTCTTGTTAATATCAAGTAGCTTTGTCTTCGAAAGAAATGCCCTCTAATTCCTCCTCATATAAGTATCCTTCAAAGCAAAGCAAGCCAATTTTTTTTATATAGAATTTATATAGCAACATCTCATCTACTGATACGATCCTAGACCCTTATGGATTCTAAGAGCGTAAACCCAAGATCAATTGAGGAATAGATGGAATAAATTGTAACCGATGAAATAGAAATAAAGGAGGCAGCCCCAAAATTCAATAGGAATTAGAAACTTACCTATCCAATTCACGTAACAAACACCCTAAGAAGACCTGCCCTTACAACCTTCGTTATCCAAGAAATTCCAACCAATCAAACCCTTAATTGAAATGGAATTGATTGTTCTTCACAAAGAACAAAAGAAAGTTTACAACTCTCAAGTTTTAATATTCAAAATTGTCCCTTCAAAACGTACACAAAAGGTTGCCTTTTATAGGCATAAAACCCTAAAGAAATAATGGCGAACAAATTCAAAGCAAAACAGTCTGCGTTCCCGTATGTCGCGAAGGGACTCCACGTCGCGATATGGGGAATTATTTGATTTAAATGGCAATTTCTTTAGTGAATTTCTTCCAAATTGAAAACTTCCAGAGGATCAGTGGAAAGATAAAAAGCTAGATTGGTAGCCAAGGGATTCACTCAAACTTATGGCATCGATTATTTTGAGACTTTTGCTCCTATTGCAAAATTAAACACTATGAGACTACTTCTATCTATTGCTACTAATTTGGATTGGTACTTGCAGCATCTAGATATGAAGAATGCATTCCTCAATGGTGACTTGAAGGAGGAAGTGCACATGAATAGTCCACCGGGCTTTCAGGATAAATTTTGCTCAAGTGTATGCAAAGTAAAAAAGTCCCTGTATGGTCTCAAACAATCACCAAGAGCCCGGTTTGAGAAGTTTACAAGATCAGTTAGAAAACAAGGATACTTGCAAGGACAATCTGACCATACTTATTCTTCAAGTTTTCTTCTGAGGGAAAGATTGCTATACTAATAGTTTATGTTGATGATATTATACTCACAGGTGATGATGTAATTGAGATAGAGAGACTAAAGAAGTGTATTGCATTAGAGTTTGAGATTATGGATTTGGGAGAATTAAGATATTTCCTTGGCATGAAAGTCGTACGTTCAAGGAGAGAAATTGTTGTTTCTCAACGAAAATATATTCTTGATCTTTTGAAGGAGACAGGGATGAGTGGCTGCAAACCAGCTGAGACTCCAATGGATCCGAATGTGAAGTTGTGGGAAAAGGAAGGTGTTCCTGTGAATACTGGTCAATACCAGAGATTAGTTGGGAAACTAATTTATTTATCGCATACTCGACCGGATATTGCCTTCCTAGTTAGTGTTGTTAGTCAATTCATGCACACACCTCGTGAGCAACACCTTGAGGCAGTCTGTCGAATCTTGAGATATTTGAAGTCTAGTCCTGGAAAAGGTTTGTTGTTCAAAAAAACTAACCAGAGGAGTGTTGAGGTATTTACTGATGCAGATTGGGCAGGTTCTGCGGTTGATAGGAGGTCTACATCAAGGTATTGCACTTTTGTGCGGGGAAACTTGGTTACTTGGCGAATCAAAAAGTAAAATGTTGTTGCCCGAAGTAGCGTTAAAGCTGAATTTAGAGCAATGACCCATGAGATTTGTGAAGTATTATGGATATATCGAATTATTAAAGAACTCAAGCAAACAGTGGATCTACCTTTAAAGCTATCCTTTTATTTTATTTTCGATTAGGGTTTATTGTAAGCCTATTTATAGGCCTTTTAACATTGAATAATGGAGATTTTGATATTTTGAGAATTGAGAAACATTGAATTGTTTTCTACGTGAGTTGTTTCCCTTATGAGGGATTTCACTTGCTTGACTATCGTGTTAAAATTTTTTGAGGAGCAATTATTTAATTGTGCAACAAATCCGATCTATTGAGATAGATCGCTAAACTATCAACATCACCAAATTTTGAAAGGTCTGAGGGTCAGAATTCTGTGGGTACATATCTGGTTTCGTGATGAGCAGTATTGGATGTTGCTATCAAAATGGTATCAAAGTTGAATATGTTGCGGTGGATTTGAGGACAAATACTTTCGATTGGAGAGAGAATGATGGCAACCTGGAGTCCAACACAAAATTTTTAGGGTCATTAGAATGAGTTAAGGGGTACCTAAGAAGGATGGTTCACGTTTGGAGGCCAAAAATGAAGAAAGAAGTTGAAAAGGCATGGGCAGTGAGCCACGTGGTGACGTCTGGCATGATGATAAGTAAGTTTTGTACTGACTTGATTTATTAGATTATGCTTGGCTTTTGTGACCTATAGTGTGCTTTAATGAAGAAATGTGACTGTAATTTGTGTTGTTGTGTAAATATGATGAGAAGCATTATGCGATGAAAAATGGAATTGGAAAGATAAGAGTTTAACGTGATTGAATGAGATGTAGTAGTTGTGGAAGTGAAACGATTTGTTAGGGTGAGAGTTGTAATGATTTGTTGTGAATGTCGTGTATGTGGGTTGATTCATGAGGAGATTGGGTGTGAGATGTGTTTAGGTTAGGGTAAATGAGTTGAAATGTTAAGAGCCTTGATGATACTGCATGAGGAAATATCATTTACACACTTATGTTCATTGTGTACTTAGGCATTGTGTAACTAGCATTTAGCACACGTGCTTGCATATTCTTTAGCACACTTGTATACATCGTTGCACGTATGCACTTACAACGCTGCAATCGCCCCACACTTGCTGCACACACACGCACAACACTCCTCGCACAGCCGCGCACGCATGCGCCCGGCAACCTCGCTTTCGCGCGCGGCAACCTCGCACAGCCGCGCGCGCATGCGCGCAACGATCCCACACAGCACACGCAGTTTTGCCACACCTCAGTAAAATAATCATAACTTTCTCGTCCTAGCTCCGAATTGAGTGATTCAAAAGGCTGTGTAAAGCTAAGAACAGGGCTACAACTTTTATGTTTTACATTTTGCTAAGTTCACAACTCATCAGTGCTATAATTTGGTTGGAAGTCACTGCACACTGGCACTTTGCGCACATCATAGTACCATTCATGCACTACACTTCATGCACACCTCACAACACTCATGCATAACTCAAAGCTCAACTTCAGTACACACATGCACCATGGTGCATGACTAAAGTGCAACATCCATGCACACAATTGCTACACACAAGTGCAACATCCATGGGCATAATTGCTATGCATTTGTACACAAGCTACTCATGCACTACTCGTTACACACTTCATGCACTTTACTCTTGCCACCACCTCCCACGAGCACCCACTAGAATTTGCATGGTGCGGCCGCTAAGGCAACCGCACCATGATAAAACTCTCATAGTGTGGCCGCTAAGGCAACCGCACCATGATAAATTGGTGTGGTGCGGCCGCCTTAGATAGAATTTGTGATATACTTCTCCATGAATTTTGCCAAAAACTTGTCTAAGTGTTGGAAGTTTATTTTTATGCAAAGAGTTATGAAAGCGTGATCAGTGGAGGCTCAAGGGCGTTGAAGATGCGACAGAGGCGTAGAAATCTGTGGAATGAAGGCGTGAAGCAAGGCAATGGCCGAGTTGTTTTGTGGACATTTGGGGATCTTGTAATGGCACTTTTGTAATACTGTAGTCAAATTTCGTTTGCGTATTATTTACGTTTTGTAACCTCTATGTATAGAGGATTTAGTTAGCAATTTGGAGATAGATCATTCTAGACTCTTAACAGAATTTTGGTTTTCGGAGCAGGAATTATTCTCTCACTAAAACTTTCCCTCTCTAGATTTTCTCTCTCTTCCATTTTCTTCTTCGATCGTGATTTCGATTAAACTTGTGAATCGAGCACGGAATTCTCATTCTCAATTAATGGAGCTTTTGACAATTTTTACACATTTGCTGGTAAATTCTTCCAATTTATATAAAAATGAATTGTTTTGAACTTGAATGTGAAGATCGTGAGATGAGAATGAAGTTTCGCGGCTAAATCGCGTGATGACCTAGGGTTCCAATGGATGAGTATACATTTTAGATGCTTTGATTCGGTGCAATAAACATAATCTATGAAGAAAAGATTCATATCTTGCTTTGATTATGAATATCACTTAAGTTTCCCGTATTTGCCTGGAATAGTTGAATTGAACTTGTACTGCGGCCGTCATACTGAGTCTGAGTTTAATGCATCTTTCTTGTTGTGAATTCTGTGGAATGAGAACATGAATCAAGTCTTTTCACTCATTTTGCAAGCTTGTTTTCTAGGATACGGTCGCCATGCCGATCATAGATTATGAGATCATAAGGTTGGAGTGAAAAAGAGATCCTCTGTTGTTAACAAGCGCATTAGACCTTAGTATCAGGCCTCACCATGGGAAGTTGCTAAGAGTTGAGTGTTAAACTTGTTAGGAATAGTGGATTGGGACGTTGCGGGATGAAATCACCGACCTCAGGCCTCGCCATGGGATATGAAGGTGTCAAGAGGATTAAGACATAGTGTGGTCGACATGCCAGTTGTGGCTTAAGAATCTAGGCAACGAAGTTCCCCTCTTGATTAGCAGGTATGTTTAGCTGCACCGAGAGAGTGATCTAAATGTATATTCATCCAGCATACGGAACTCTAGGGCATCACCTTTTCTATTATTGCATTTAGACTTTGTGTTCCTAGTTCTGGTTATCTTAAGTTTTTATTATTGCAATCTTGTTTTTGTGACAATTTGTAGATCAAACACTTGAAATTCTTGAACCGCCCCCTTCCCTGTGGATACGATACCCTGCTCACTTCTGCTACATTAGTTTAGGGTTAAAATTGTGCAAGTACGCGACACACTTGTCACATGACACATATCGCAACGTATAGGATTTTAGATTTTTATTTTTTAGTTGTCTTTCCCGATCTCATGACTTCGAGCTATCCACATATCACGACGTACAAAAATAAATGATGTGAATTATTTCTATTTTCTTATTTTTTGAGTTTTAAAGTTGTTTAAGGTTTCTTTTTATGTGTTCAATTAGGGTTTATTGTAAGCCAATTTATAGGCCTTTTAACATTAATGGAAATTTTGATATTTTTAGAATTGAGAAATATTGAATTGTTTTCTACGTGAGTTATTTTCCTGATGGGGGATTTCACTTGCTTGACTATCGTGTTAAACTTTTGTGAAGAGCAATTTTTTAATTGTGTAACAAATTTGATCTACTGAGATAGATCACTAAACCATCTACATCATCAACTTTGAAAATTCATAGGGTTAGAATTCTATGGGTACTCATCTGGTTTCGTGAGGACTGGGATTGGATAGTACTATAAAGTGATCTGAGAGCTAATGAATCATCACAAGATTCCTATCGTGATAGAACAAATAGGTTTGGGGCTATAGTAGTTTTTTATCTTGATTCAATCAAGTGTTGTGTGAAAACATGTGAAACAATTGTCTGGCAAGCATTTAGTTACTCAACTAATACAAATAAAGCTCTAGCTTCTCTCTAAAAATCTCTCTCTCCTCTCTTATTATCGCTACTTTAACTCAACTACCTAACTCCCACATAAATTATTACCCCTTACACTATCTAACAGTTATTTGGGGCTCCTGTCGGAATCCGCCGGCCATGGCGGAGGGGGGTCCATCTCCCCCTCCGGTGTCTTTCGCCGGAGCCGTAAATACTACTACACCCATGGAAAATAACATCTCTTTCGCCTTTATTGAACATAAACTACCCCGTTCCAGCTTCAAGGGGGAACCGGCCCTTTTTCTAACCTCCGAGGAGGAAGATCATCTAGCCCAGAACTTCCAATGGACTCTAATTGGAAAGTTCTCTTGGGGCAGGCTAGCCATGACTCAGATCCGCAAGGAAATTATGGCAGCAGGATTCAAGGGGGAATGCAAATGTGGTCTGTTCGATCAACGACATGTTCTTTTCAAGTTCAACAAGGAAGAGGACTTCCAACGGTTCTGGACCAGAAAGGTGTGGAACTTCCAAGGCTTCCAGGCAAGAATTTTCAAGTGGACGAAAGATTTTGATCCGGCGGTTGAACCCTCAATTTCCCCAGTTTGGATTCGATTTCCCCATCTTCCCCTGTACTTATACAACAAAGAGAGCTATACTCGCTTGCATCCGTCGCGGGGCAACCTCTAAAACTTGACTCGGCCACTGCAGCAGCTACAGACTTTATCAGACCAAGTGAGGCCAGAGTCTGTGTTGAGATGGACTTGACGAAGACCATTCCTAACCGCATTTGGGTTGGTAGCAAAGAAAAAGGGAAATGGGAAGCTCTGGAAGTGGAAGACAGGCCAAGCTATTGCTCGAAGTGCTGCAAGCTGGGACATGAGAGCAAGTCCTGTGATCCCCAAAAAAGTCCAACAAAAGCTACTGTAATGGTAGGCCTTCAGGAAAAAAGAAAGAGCATCCCCAATGTGAAGAATGGATCAAAAGAATGGATTCTAGTCTCAAAGAAAGGAACCAATAGCCAAGGGGAAACAGGGGAAGTCCCTCGCTCTCAGAAGGGCAAGAAAGTGGATCCGAGGAGCCTACCTATTTCTTGCCAGCTCCCTGATGTACCAAAATCCTCAGGGCAGCACCAAACTGATGATACATCTAAGGATAAAACTCTAAATGCAGGGGTCGAGCCCCAAAGAAGAGAGATGCAGCTGCCACAGAATGTAGACAAGGTGGTGGAGGAAATGCCCCAACCCCACTCGCACGGCTTAAAGCACCAGAACAGAACTTCCCTTGGACAAGGGTTGGTATCAAAGCTAGTGAATAATCAATTTGTAGTGCTAGAATCATTGGATAGCGAAGAGGTGCCAGGGGAAATAGCTGTTTCAGAAAAAACTAGTACAAAGGACAAAGCTTTACCTGCAAAAGAATGTGAGATCGCCCAGGAATGCAAGCTGTCACTTGCTCAAAAGGATAAAGCCACTTGCCAATAAATTCATGAACAAGTATATTGAGACGAGATCCTAAAGTTCATCACTAAAGTAGTTAATTTTGACGATGTGCAGGTCTGCTCGATTGCAGAAGAGGACGAGAGAGAGGAGCACTGTTTGGAGGAAGCACATCTCACTAACTTGGAGCAGGCCCAGTTGACAGCAGAAAACCAGGGAATGCAGTTAGATCATCCCAAAGGGAGGGGTAGAAAACCTAAGTCCTGGGCTCAGTACGACTCCAACAAAGAACTGAGAGATAGGGTCTCAAATACTAGTTCCAAAACACTAGATTCCAATGTTTAGTTGCTTATATTGGAACATTAGGAGTATAGGCAAAAAGCCTAACTTTAGAAAACTTAGAAGAACATTGAGTAATCACAAATGTAACCTTCTTGCTATAGCTGAACCTTTCTTGGATCAATCTAAGTTAGATAACATCAAAAGGAGACTAAAGTTTGAAGAAGCATATTCGAATGCAGGAAGCTCCATTTGGATCATGTTTAGGAAACCTTTCGCGGCATCCATCATAGTAATGGCAGAGTAACACATAACTTTAGAAGTTAGTCACCCTGACTTACCATGCTCATTTCTGCTTACTAACGTCTATGCTAAGTGCACAGTAGCTAAGAGGGAGGAACTTTGGCAGTCTCTAGCCAGCCTACAGACCTTTAACCACCCTTGGGTGCTATGGGGGGACTGGAATTGCATTACCTCGAGGGAGGAGAAAAAAGGGGAAAGGCCTTTAACATTAGGGAATCAAGTGAGCTTTTAGGTTTCATGTCGTCTTTGGGTCTCACAGAGGTACAATCTAGTGGAGCTAAATTTACCTGGTGCAACAACAGGGGGGGGTCGAGCTATGATCTGGAAAAAACTTGATCGTGCACTTATTGACTCTCATTTCTTAGATAAAAAATTTCAGGCTACGTCTCACATCTAGCTCGAGCCCTGTCAGACCATGCATCTCTTATCCTGCAAATTCAGCAAGGAAAAGAAGCTGCCAAGCCCTTTAGGTTTCAAAATTTTTGGATTAGTCATGCTGAGTGTCTTCCACTCATTAAAAGAACTTGGGACTCAGAAATAGCAGGAAGTCCTATCAGGATCTTTACTGAAAAATTAAAGTTAGTTAAACAAGCTCTTAGGACCTTGAACAAATTAGCATTTGGAAACATTTTCTTGAGAGCTGCACAGGCCGAAGAAGAGCTTCTTAGGCTTGAAAAGGAGGATGAGGTGAGGCCTGTACCCAGAGAAATTCTGAATAGAGCTGCAGCTGAGGCTAAATACCAGATGGGGCGTGAGGAAAGGTTTTGGTCTCAAAAGGCAAACATTAAGTGGGCTAAAGAAGGAGATAAAAATTCCAGATTCTTTCACTCATATGTCAGGAATAGACATACCAAAACTCTCCTACATAGGATTCAAAATCAAGACGAAAAGTGGGTAGAAGGGGAAGAGAGGATTGCTGACCTAGCTGTCCAATTCTTCTCCAAATTATATTCTTTTGAACAGATTAGCTCGAAGATTGACTCTTCCCTTATTCCTGCAGCTCTTTCTGAATCAGATAGGCAACATCTCACTAGAATGCCTGATATGGAAGAGCTAAAAGATACGATTTTTAGTATGAATCAAGAGAGTGCGCCAGGTCCAGATGGATTCCCAGGAAGTTTCTATGTGGCAGCATGGGATATTATTTGTGGAGATTTACTGGGAGCAATCCAAACATTCATGAATGGTGCTGAGTTGAACAAGGCCACAACTGCAACCTCTATAGTACTCATTCCTAAGATCTCCAACCCTAGCTCCTTCAAGCATTTCAGACCCATTAGTCCTTGCAATTTCATCAACAAGCTAGTTTCCAAATTGTTAGCTAGAAGGTTAGCTCAAGTCCTGCCTAGAATTATTTCGGAAAATCAAAGTGGCTTTGTGGCTGGTAGGCAAATTATTGATAATTCCCTTTTGGCTAGTGAGATGATATCTACACTGAATAGGAAAAGTAAGGAAGGAAATGTAGCTATTAAACTTGATATGGAGAAGGCCTATGATAAAGTTCATTGGCCTTATTTGCTGCAGATTCTCGGACTGTTAGGATTTGTTGAAATTTGGATAGACATTATGTGGAGGCTGATCTCAAATGTTTGGTTCTCAATTATTATTAATGGGGTTAGTAGAGGCTGGTTCCAAGGTTCTAGAGGTTTGAGACAAGAAGACCCAATATCTCCTCTGCTTTTTGTAATCAGCTCAGAATATCTATCTCGGATCTTGAATAGCAACAATGATAAAAAACTGGACTTTTGGGTTCCTGTTGGATGTCCTCGAATCTCTCATCTAGCTTTTGCAGATGACTTGATCATTTTCTCCTCGAGAAAGCCTCTGGCCAGAAGATCAATGCGAACAAAAGCGCTTACCTAGTACATGATAGGCTACCTAATCCTAGGAAACATACAATTGGTAGAATTACTAGGTTTGCTAGAGGATCCGTTCCCTCTACTTATTTAGGGGTCCCTTTCCACTATAAGAGAATCCCAGCCTACCATTTTGATCATCTAGTAGATAAGATTAGCCAAATCATAGGAAGCTGGAAGACTAAGTTTCTCACTTTAGGTGGCAGGATCACTCTGATCAAGAGTGTCATATCCTAGATCCCTTTCTACATTACCATGAGTCTAAACCCTCCCAAAAGAGTCATTAACCAACTGGAATCTCTACTCTCAAATTTTTTGTGGTCAGCTGTGAAGAAAGGTACGAAAATGCACTGGATCAGATGGACAAATCTTTGCTTTACTCAGGAGGAAGGGGGAAGTAGGTTTCAGGGATTTAAACAATATAGTGGCAGCCCAATCTGCTAAGCTGTGGTGGAGATTTCGACTTCAGGAGTCTTTGTGGGCTAAATTTATGTGGACGAAATATTGTGGCATTAAGCACCCAACAGTTGTTACTGCTCGAAGAGGAGACTCGAACAACTGGAAAAGGCTGTGCAAAATAGCACCTTTGGTGGAGGATCACATTTTTTTCCAGATAGGAAAAGGAGACTGTAATCTGCTATATGATCATTGGTGTCCTAGAGGTAAACTAATTGATCTTGTTGAGTGCAAAGGAGATGGCAAAGTCTCAGCAATCCTCAATTCACAGGGGTGGGACTGGAACAAAATCATTGACATTCTGCCCCATTGTCATAGAGATTTCTTCCTGGAGACTCCCCTCAGGTTAGAAGGAGATGATAGGATGATTTGGACTCTCACTCAGGATGGAAGATTCAGTCTGAGATCAGCCTACCAACTGATTCGCGGACTGAATGCTCCCCTCTGCCCTCACACTAAACACATTTGGGACCCTTTTGTACCTATAAAGATTTCTTTCTTAATGCTCAGGTTGTTAAGAAATAAAATCCCCATTGGATCTAATCTGCACAAGGTGGGAGTTTTTGGTCCGTTCATTTTTCCTTGGTGCAAAGCAAGTGGGGAAACAATCAGCCATCTCTTAGTGTCCTGTTCCTTTGCTCAGAGAATCTGGAGAATTTTTTCGACAGAATTAGGAATTGTGGAACACTCTCAATTTTTGACAGGAACTTTGAACATCTGGTGGCAGAACAGAAGTCCTCTCTCGGAATGCAGACAATTTCTACTCAAGATTTGCCCATCCTTAATCTGCTGGTGGATATGGAAGCATCGAAATGAGATTACATTTGATAAGGGGAACCCAATTGTAGGTACCCTGGTGGAAAGGATTTTTGTTTCTATCAAAGAACTAATGACACTCAGGTTTCATGGTTTGCAGGTTATTACACTGCAATGGCCAGACTTCTGGGAGACTTGCCAGATCATAAGACGGCAGACTGTCCTAAAATGCATCAAGTGGAACCCTCCTGATGCCTACTGTATCAAGATCAACCTAGCAGCAGCAAGGACTGGCAATGTTTGGAGAATTGGAGGCCTTGCAAGAGACCATAAGGGTTACATGTTATTTCCTTTTTCTATTTTGCTATTCCCTCTCTCACTTTCTAGGTTGCAGGTAGAAGCCTTGGCAGCCCACAAATATATCTCCAGAAGCAAGGAGCTTGGACATCACGGCATCATCCCGGAAACTGATTCCTCTATGCTCATTCATGGACTGCAGTCCTGGGGGGATTGGAAGCTAGTTGATATCTTGGATTTCATAAAGAAGAACTCCAGTCCACAGCTAGTACCAAAAGAAGCCAACCTCCCTGCAATACAACTAGCTTTACTACAGAGATCCCAGGCTCTATTCACTCTTCCATCACTAATTGAAATGGATAGGAAACAAGTTCCGTCCATTATCGTTCAAAACACCAATGTATATTCAGTACAAAGGACTGCATTTCATAGAAATTTATAACTCAGGTATGATTTCAGGCCCCAGTCTGCTGAAGTTAGGACTGGTTTGCCATAGTCAATCTCAAAGGTTTCAGCTTGCTGATGTTAGAGCTGTTTTGCCTAGTTGTTTGCATATATTTCTCTTGTTCTGGCTTGTCTGCCTCCCCCTGGTGTTTGGTTTCTGTTGTTCAAGGAGGGAAAGAGCACTATCCGAATCCCAGGCCTAAATGCAAGGGAAGCAGGTGGTAAAAATTGTTTTGGAAACAAGTTCAACAAAGCCCCAACAGATTCTGACAGTAGGATAAGGGCTGAAAGCTGCTATCTTCGCTGGACTAGCCAATGCCACAGCTTAAGACTGGCAGCTAGCTAAGGGGGCTGGCAGAATAATACATGGCCCAAAGTAACATAACTTTGAGGGACAAGTTTATCAGTGGCTGTGCAATCTTTCATATGTCCCAATAAATGGGGATTTTTTGTCAATCCTTGTGATAAGAGGAGCCTTTTGTTGTAGAATAAGATTTTCAGGTACAATTGTAAATGGAGGAAGTACTCCACATTTCAAATTTAATACACCATTGAATCCGCTACCATTTGGCCTTGGGCATGTTAATGGAGTGGGATTCAAATGGTCTTCTTTTGTAAGGGTGGCTTTTGGGTATCCTTCACCCCCCAAGCTATGAAATACATAGGGAGTGGCGCCCCACCTCAAAAAGAGGTTATGCCAACTAAAAAAAAAGCATTTAGTTACTCAATTTCATCATTAGAAAACAACCATGAAAATACTCTGCGCCTGAAATAATGTAGATGCAAGTTTAGCAAGAGATCAACCACAAATTAAATACCATTGTGCACAATAAGCTAGTACAACTCTCAACAAGTATAAAGCACATGCAACACATCCACAAGGCCATTTTCAAGTAGTTCTCTAACTTTCAATAATCCATGAGATGGGATAAATCGTACCATATCAAGAACAAAATAATCCCAAGACTCCATCTGTGTGCTTAAACTTTGTAATGCTCTATTTTACTAAGACTTTTTTCTTGGTAAGGTCATGGCTAAGCTTGAGGCTTTAGTTCCATGTAAAGATCAGGATTGTCTTGTTAAGTCCAAAGGGCATTACGAAGAATAGGAAACTAAATAACCATTTAAGTTACCCGATTGTATCCAGTAGTGAGCCAACTCATCTAACATGGGATAAATTTAAGGTATCAGCTAGGCAGCGTTGCTTCACAGTTTCCACCTTCTGTTGTCAAAGCAATCAACACTATTTTTATAGTTGATAGGTATAAGAATCCAATTTTTGCATTTTCAGAAAACACAATTCTCAAGTTTTTACACATACAAGGTAATTTATCAAAGATTTAACCTAACACGGGAAAATTCCCTATGATGCATGCAAGAAAGATATAGAGAACCAAGCCAACTATGTTGTCAACAACATTCAATATGATGAATGCTTGAGCAATGTATTCAATATTCCACTAAGATAGTGAACTGAACCACACGTTTTAGAAGAGCCCAAGTCTTTAGTGAAGAAGCTACTTTCTTGATAGAGGATGTTCCTATGGAAGTTCCACCAAAAATAAAATATAAAGAAAACCAGTAAAAAGAAATGCAAGTGGGAAACAACGTCTCATATTAGAAAGAATAAAATTTTTAGCTTTTCAATCAAAATTTGAGGTAAATTATAACCTAGTATTATTGATATTCAAGAATTAAAAACACTGCCAATTTTAAATCCATGAGTCTCCTTTTCCTCAATTACAGAAGCTAGCTTTGCTAAATTTAGTAACTCATCATGTATCATTCTATTTCACCCATACCTGTATTCACGATAAACACACCACTAAATTTTGCATATATTTTTCAGTAAATACAGAGTAAAAGAATCAAAATTTTAATCTTTAATGAAAAGAGAATTTGATATATACAAGGAACCTTTTACAGATAAACATTAGTTCTAACTCAAAATCCAAGCAACATTGGTGGTGCATTTTTCTGATAATAACATGCTCATGAAGAACTGCAGAATTTAGATGCTTTTGAAATCTGAAATGTACGTCAAGTTCATCAAGTGCAAAATTCTATTTCATATTTACTTTTAATTAAAATTAAACAGGATGAGTTGAATAGAAAAATTCATGTTCAAGAGTGTAACCTCCCCTTATAGATTTCTTACAGTTCAACTACAACAAATTAAAAAGTAAATTGATATGATTATAGACATAAATGTAAAGTATATCTCCAAAATTACATAGCTCAAGTTTCAACTTGCTAGAGTACAACTAAAGAAAATTAAAAAGTCTATACAAATATGAAAACGGCATAAATTATTAGCTTATGACAACTAGCCTGTTGATTGAGCTATAATGCCCGAGATTTGTATCATCTCATATGCTTATGATAAAGAACTACCACCCTAACATTTTTCAGAGTTTTTTTAACCTGTAGAACAATAAAAAAAAGATGCATGATATATGGATGTGAAGAAGACAACAACAACTTGGCAACTATTGGATCCAGAAAATGGAAAAGAAATACAGCTGCAACATAAAATTCATGAAATTTTGCCCCTAAATTTAGGTTGAAATACTATGACCGAGTTCAAATCATAGAAACTCCAATTAATAATGACAAACAATGTGCTAACACCATATCATATGGCTAGAGCACCAACTTGATACTGTAAAGAAAATTCTAAGTATTTTTCTGCAACTGCTACTACTTAACAAAAGGAATAACATTGGGACAGTAAATTGACTCTGAACTTGTTTATTTGACAAATCAGAGATTTTCTTTCAGAACCTTTGAAACAGCACGAATGGTGGCCAGTGTTGTTCGACAACAGTCACTAATGAGTTTTACTTCTGCATCACATCAACTTGTAGCAAACAAGTCAAACGTTTTGTAAACGAAACATTTATATGGTTGTACACAAAATGATAATAAGATTATATCAAGTGAAGAAAGTGTGAGCTTGCAAGATTGTTGATTATAAACAAGGTACAACAAAATCAAGAAAAATACTCAAAATTAAAAATTGAATGACTCACCAGGCCATCTTTTATCTATTCTATCCCATATTTCCCCACTGTTGGGATAAACAACTATGATATTTCCAGTTAACTGTAGAAAATGGAATTGCATATGAAACCAACACACTGTAATAAGTATAGCATATGTATATGAATGAAGAAAATGAAAATAAATGCTTCCTATTTACATTTTTTGTGGTAATTTTTAAACAAAAAAATGTCCTCTTTGAATTTTTGAATTTTTGAATTAGACCAAGAACAAAATGAGGTGGTACACAGTTAATTCCATCTGCAGCAATTTTGTTACATTTGTTTAATATATCTAGACATTACCTGAAGCTCGTGTATTAGAAATGTTTAAATCACAAGGTAACATGTATTAGAAATGCTTAAATCACAAGGTATACATGATTAACTGGTGTTAACAATATTTTGCAAAATCCAATTCAAAGGACCAAATCAAACAAAATAAAGATCAAATTATTGTCCATTGATAGACTTTGTCATAATCCTTCACCAATCCATCCATTGTCCAAAGTTCAACCTACAATCACTAAAATACAAGTCTGATAGTTCACTAATCATGATCCAAGTGTGAAACTACTTTTGGATAATAACAATAAAAAACTTAAAACCGTTCAACCAGAAGTGTGGAGGAAAGTTTACAGGCATCCATTGTCATAAAGTTAAAGAACAAAAAGTGAGATACATAGATGCATGTTTAGCAATAGTTGTCATTTATAGATCACTTAAATCAATAAGCAAAAGTTTTCATAAGTCATTTATTCATATCATTCTCTTTCTTTTTTGCAAGAAAAATTATTCAACTTATAATATACGTCTACTACAATGTTATTATTGTGTCGTATGACATATCTTACCCAAGTCAAATCTTTTTTCATAGTGTTAGAAGTCACTATATTCAGAACGAAAGTTTCTTATCTAAGAGTTTTTGTTAGTATGAAACTTTAGCGGCTCATAGAATGAAAATCCAAAAACTGTTCATTTATATCTTTAGCAGTAAGATAACCATTAAGGATACTGAACCTATAATTAAAATGCTTGAGAAACATATATAGGTGCAATAATCAAGCACATTTTAATGTTTTTCTCTTTTCATTTATTCAGTAAGATCATACCAAAATTCATTTAAACTCAAGAAAGATTCCATACCTTGAGAAAGAAATTTCTTAAGCTGAAAAGTAGAATAGAAAATGTAGCTAATAAAAGTTCCAAAACCATTGTTCTATACACAAATGACAGTAAAAGTATGTTAGAAGAACTATTGAAATGGTCTAATTCTAACAGCAACATAGGCAGCAATCAAAAATAAATATAAGTTTAAATTCACTTGCGAATGATTTTCATCACATCATTGGTGAGACCATCAAGTTGCATAAGCTCTCTAATTTGCTTAGGAGTAGCAGTTGTAGAGGATCCAAAAAAAGTCAAATTAGAAGATCAAGCATGACAAAGAAAGAGTGCGAATAAAGCTCAAGCTTGTACCTAAATAACGTTTTTAACAAATAATAATCAAAGAATCAAAAGTTTCATCAATTCTCATAAAGATTATTTAAATAACAATAAATAATTAAAAAAGAGTATGCTTGAAGCCATGAAGTGCTCAAGTTAATGCACAATTGGTGACAAATTTATCTGTCCATGCTCTTTAGCCATGTCAACATTCCACAACCACCAATGCTAGAACATATTGTTCATGTGCAAGACAAAAAAAGAAAAAGAAAATTAAATAAATATAAGAGAAAAATTTTGTCATAATGAAGTATGAGCTCGTGAAATCGATTATGTAAAATTAGGACACACAACATTTAACACTACACTCTAGTATAAGTAGCAGCCATACTTACATACCAAAATAGCCTTATATGAAAAAATTAAAAGTCTTGAGCAGTCAAATGAATTTTTAAATAAATCCATAAAATCTTTAACTGGTTAAGCAGTAACCAAAACACAAACCCTTCAAAACTATTTGCTCCACTTGGGCATGGAACATCTCCTTAATTATCATGGTACCAACTTGGTTTTGAAACTTCAAAAAACAAAAAATCACATTCATTCACAAGTTCGAAACATAGTATAATAATGTCATGAAGGGAAATACATAGGCCAACCAAAAGAAACAGCAAGAAAACAGGAATTAGAATGTGATCTTGATAAAAACATCCTAACACAGCCAAAGATTCGTAGTGCAAGAAATCAAGTTTAAACTTGAATGCACTACAAATAAGAATTTAACACAAAACTTCTAGTCAATTAAACTAACAAGTGTCCAACTTCCTCAAGGACTACTAGAAAAAACATTAAAAAAATATCAATCCAGAAAAGAAGGAAGTTTAGCATATGGATAGTAGGGATATGATAATTGAGTGAAAATAAAGTGAGCCACATGCATTACACAAGATCTATGACGGAGAATAACAAAGTTTGTTATTTAACACTTTGGAATAAAATAGTCTAGCCTGCAAACAAAGTACTGAATACTACAATGTCATTTCCCTCTCAATTGTTATTTTTAGTTTAAATAAGAGCTTTCTACACGCAGAAAGTATGGTATTAGTCTTCTGTTTAATCTATAATAGAAATTCATTCCTTCACATGCTCCTGTCTATGCAAGTAGAAAAATCATGAAAATTAGGCTTGACAAGTATCTCAAAAATCAAGACAAAAAACAATTGCAAAACTTACTATACATCTAATTCCTTGGTGGGAGTAAGTATCGAAACTCTAATAGCATGTGAAAAGTAAAAGAAAATACAAATGTAATTGGGCCATTCATGTTTTCATTATCTATAAATGACGTTTCACATATATTATCTATCTGATCTTTTGCTAAAATAGACTACATTGTTGGTTATAAAGCTACTAATCAGTAAGTAACTAGAAGTATTTTCAACTTCTTCTGATGAAATTATTAACCTTCAAGTACCTCATTACCCATTCGCTTGATATTCACACCACCAACCTTATTTGGACCATAAAAGAAAAATAAAGGAAAGTGTATTAAGGGTTTACATATCAACATTGAAAAAATCTTAGAATCACCAATTTTGCCAAAAACAACAATAACATATCGAAGCTTAAAATAGAGTACCATACTAACTAATAACTAAAATAAAGATGGAAAAATACCTTCAACCCATTATGGGCACCATAGAACTAGAGAAATAAAGCTTCTTGCCATGTATCAATCAAAATCAAAATTTCCTTTCACACACTTAAATCAGAATGCAGAAGTCAAACACAAAAATAGTTTTTCTCAAATCCAATTTTGTTCGAATTTTCATAAATTTTCAAGAATGACAAGGAATAATATATTAGTGAACAGCCTTCCATATTATCAAATGTGTAAACTGGCAGCTTAAGAAACTAAGAATAACAAAATCGAATGCGAGATTGCTAAACTTTCACCCAACGATCTATAGAACCATGGAACAATATTTTTAGAGGAATCTACTTCTGGAAAAAATTATAAACCAATGTAAATTTTACCATTTGGGTACTTTTATCCTCCACCATATTGGACTTTCGAGCATTAGAACAGATATAAATTTTGTTGCATTCTTATGTGGTACCCCAAAAAGTATTTTATCCTAAAATAAGTGGAGAAAGGTATAAAGATTTTTCATAAGTAGGTTGGTAATACTAAGTAAGTTTTATTGTCATCTCTAACTGTTAACTAAGTTCAATCTTTGGTAATCCTGGATTAGGCTTCTGAATGGAAGAACACCCATGAGGACCTTGAATTAATTAAAAGTCATGCTTCTTGAAGCAAAATAAGAACATTGAAACATAAAAGCAAGCAAGCAAACACATATAGACTGAACTGTGAGGAAAATGTTAGCAGTAGAAAGACGATGTGTTTTGTAATACCTGGTGGAGAGATAACTCACAGGCTTGAATGGCTACATAGAAGGTACATAGGAAGACTCTTTGTAGTCTCTAAAGTGGAATGTTACTATGCCCAATCAGCTCACTCAATTTGTTGAAATTTGTTATCAAATAATAAGGGACAACTAATTAAATACAACCATCATATCATAAAGTATAGTAAACTCATTAACCCAAACCTATATTCATGCAAAAGACACATAGTTCAATTATGGGATGAATAGGTAAAATGAACAGTTTTCTGCTTTACTGAAGACAATGTGCTGTTTGTCCTTGAAGGCTTAGAATGTTCTCAAAACCGCAATGATCAAAGTATTGTTTTTACCTTCTGTGAAGCACACATGGGAAAGGAAGTTCTTTTATGTCAAAATATTGAATTTGATCGTCAAACAGCTCCGAAGATATTCTTTGACAGAGGTATCATGGTTATTGATTTGATTCCCTTAACTCCAGCCCTCTAAAATTCTCAAGGTAACCATTTCTTGTACATTTTTCTCCAAATCATCAGAAATCTCTGGAGCACTTTTAACCACATCTGGAATTTCATAAGCTCACAAACATTAAAATACTAATCTTTTAAACCTATAAGCCTAAAAACCACAATAAATAGTCTTACTAAAAAAATTAATACATAACCAATTAAGAAACAAGTATGTACTTGATTGGAGGTTGATAGAGTTTCAATTACTCAATTCCATGGAAGATTTGATATAGAAGAAACCTTTGAAGCCATAGATTACAGTCACAAAACATGAAAAACCATATAAGTATTTCTTAAATCTTCTCCCAATTATTCCATTTGTGAGCTAACTTTATTAAAAGTTCTGAAAAAGTACCAAAGCATATAAATTAAATCACAAGAACAAGAATTCCCTTAATCTAAATTGGAAAACAAAAAACCTTAACTACATAAATTGATAAAAAAACCTAATTTACTTTTGTAACCACAAAGAGAAATGTAAATAAGCTTCCTCATATAGGAATATGCAAACTTAATTCACTTTTCAAACATGACACATACAATAGGTCAGCAGACATAATAGGCTATTAGGAAGTATTATTTTGAAGTCTTACCTTAAATCAAGTGCATCCTGAGAATTGTATATGTTAATTACCAATTTTAACAAAACTCTAACATTGAGTTTTCTTGTCCTTTATATTTATTAATCATTTTCATTGATTTATTTTGATAGTTCTCAAGTGTTGATAAATTACGAGAATGATGACCAAATTTTTTAGTAGATAAATACCCCAAATTTTTCCAATCCTTATAAATATTCCTACCTAGATGATGTAAGTAGTCATGATCAACCCTGCACCCCAAGTTGTTGTTATATATGACTTGCAAAGAATAGGCACATCAGATAAGGGAATCAAAAGCGTATAACATTATAATGTTCATGGCATGTAAAATGTACATTATCATGTTCATGGCACGTAAAATGTACAGGATGGAGAAAACTTACCAGACAAAAGCTACCCATACAATCAGGTACTGCATAAGAAGGTTGGATGCCAGATAACCTTGTAGCTTCGTAAAGACATCCCTGATATGATTTACAATTTTAAAATCCATAGCAATCTGATCACCTCAAATTAAAAGAGAAAAAAATTTGCTTAAATTAAACTGATAAATTAGTGGCTTATTTCTAAATTTATGAATACTTGCTGAAAACGTCTTGATAGATAGTTTCAATTAGAGGAATTAGCATAAATGGCAACAAAATAGGATTAAATGAAAGGACTTTGTGTATCTTACTTCATCCAAAGAGCCAATTTGTACAACCTCATGAGGAATAACAGCCACAATGGCAATGGCATGCAAGACACCCAAAAACATAAAAGAAAAGAAACAGTAATCTAAGTTAAACAACATGCTTACAAAATTTAACCACAAATGAAAGCCTCTAATAGATTATCTCATATCAAGGCAAAAACAACTCAATATCACAAGCTCATTTCAACATTATATGATGTAGTATTCAATATATGCATCTTTTCTAGCACTGAATTTTGTTGTTTCAAAAATCCAAGCCAATATAGGAGGATCTGTGAGGATTACTGGACCAATAAGAAATTTCAAAACTTCAAGCCATTTAAGAAAACATATTTTGCAACTCCTTCAAAATGTATACCTTATCATGTATCAACAAAATTAAAAGGTTAGAATCAACATAAGCAGAAATGTTTCATCATCCTTGTTTAGGAGCAGAGACAAGTCTGAAGTCACTTGGTCCAAGAAAGTCCCTTATTTAGGAAATTTAGCATTTCAAAATGACATGGGCAGATGATTCAATCTAGATTACCATAATCTACCGTTCTATTCAAAAGCATTTGAGCTATATGAATTATCAAGTAAATCCACTTAAAAGACATCAAAGAAAAAAGGATTAACTAAATTAAAGAAGATGAAAAATAAATGAAGCAATAAAAACCTCTAGAGAATCTCTGATCTAGAAGAAGACATTGATCAAATTGAAGGTAAAGATAAGTAGCAGTGGTTTTTTATGTTTGACGATCAACACCGCATCAAGATCAATAATTTAGGCCAACCAATGGAGGAAACAATAATTAGGGAAAGACCTCATCTAACTCTCCAGAGCTTTGAAGAGTTCTATAGCATCCCAAAATCCCAAATGATATTCACAAGAAACAAAAATATAATTCTACAATAACCAACTTTGCAAAAAAGAAAATAGTATTTAATACAAATTAGATCTTAGAATAACTCAAGTGAAAATTACTAACCAGAAAAAAAACAAAAGAATCTGTTGACATTCCCAACTGAAAGTCTGAAACTCACATCTTTTTTATCTACTCATTTTTTTTTTGGGTATTTCATTAGGTAGTGGTGATTGTTGTATTGAAAAGAGACAGGGAGCAAACTAAATATGTTGGATGCAACACTCAACACCTGTAAGTCATGCCTTGTCACTTACTAACCTTGCAAAAAACTCAAAAGACAAAGTTACCCTCAACTGGACAAGCGAAATGACAGGAATATCCTCGGACAAAATTCACCCAATTTTCAGTTTTGTCAATTGTCCAACTCCCACCTATATATATGTAATAGATATGATTTGATACCTATGAAACCATTGTTTTTAGCATTATGGGTTTTGTTTTCATGAAAATTATATTTTTATAAGTAAATATGACTTCATGTCTATGATAACCATTATGGATTTGTGTTCATCAAATTTATATTTGTTTAAGAAAATATAACTTGATGTTTATGAAATCAATTGTTTTTGCCATAATGGCTTTGTTTTTATTAAATTTATAATTTTATAAGAAAATATGACTTAATGCCCACGGAAAACATTGTGTTTGTGATATTTGGTTTGTATTTTTATAAGAAAATATGAGTTGATGTATGTGAAAACCATTGTTTTTGCGATAATGGGTTTTATTTTTATATTGTCATTCTGGATTTGTGTTCATCAAATTTATATTTGTATAAGAAAATATGACTTGATGTTTATGACAACAACTGTTTTTGGTATAATGGGTTTGTTTTCATTAAATTTATAATTTTATAAGAAAATATGACTTAATGCCCACCGGAAACATTGTGTTTGTGATATTTGGTTTGTATTTTATAAGAAAATATGAGTTGATGCCTGTGAAAACCATTGTTTTTGCGATAATGGGCTTTTATTTTTATATTGTCATTATGGATTTGTGTTCATCAAATTTATATTTGTATAAGAAAATATGACTTGATGTTTATGACAACAATTGTTTTTGGCATAATGGGTTTGTTTTCATTAAATTTATAATTTTATAAGAAAATATGACTTAATGCCCACAGAAAACATTGTCTTTGTGATATTTGGTTTATATTTTTATAAGAAAATATGAGTTGATGCTTGTGAAAACCATTGTTTTTGCGATAATGGGCTTTTACTTTTATAAGAAAATATGACTTTGTCTATGAAAACCATTATTTTTGCCATAATGGGTTCATTTTCAAGAACTTTCTACTTTTGGCTAAAACAATGGTTTTGAACATCATTTTGGCCATGGTTTTTGCAATATTAGGAAATTGTATTTTAGTACTTATTTATAAAATCGCTTTTATTTTTTGGGATTTGCCAATTGTACAAGTTTTTCTTAGAAAGTATTGAGCAATACAATTGCAAATTATCTTATCAATTGTGTCGGTCCTTTGTATGATTTTGAGTTTCTTTCAAGTTCTAGAGGCATTTGGAATGTCTTAGGAAAGAAGTTTGGAATGGTTTGAGACACCTTGTCAAAAACCATGGTTTTGTTTGAGCAAACACAAAGGTTTTTCTGAGTGGAGTTTTGTAATTATGGAAGTGTAACCTGAGATGCTTTCAAATGTTCATTTTTTTTATTTTTCTAGTGTTCTTTTATTGATGGGTAGGATCTAGGGGTGTAATCGAGTTGAGTCGAGTCGAACTCGAATACACCCCTAATCGAGCTACTCAAGCTCGAGCTCGACTTCAAAGACCAAGTACGAGGTCGAGCTCAAACTCAAATTTTTTAATAAATTTTTTATTTTTTATTTTTAATAATTTTTTATTTTAAATTTTTTTTAAAAAAAAATTAGGACGTGTTTGTAATTTTTTAAAATTTTATTTAATCAAATTATATTTTATCATAAAATTAAGGACTAAAACATAAATATAAGTAGGTTAAACTATAATCTATCATAATTTCAAGGACTAAAACCTAAATATAAATAAAAAATAATATATGTACTCGAGCAGCTCGCAAGCTACTTGAGCCTTCTTAATATGAGATCGAACTCGACTCGAACTCGGTCAAGTCAAGTAGTTGACCGAGCTACTCGCGAGTAGCTCGTTTATTTAGAAGCCCTAGTAGGATCAATTGTGGGTGCCTGATTCCAAACTTATGGTAACGACCCTTAGCGACAGAATATACCAAAATAGTTTCTTTTGACCAACTTTGGAGAATATCAACTGCGACATTATAATAGATTTGTTTTGGTGGCATAAAGGATTTTAAAAAGAGGGAGTTTGTGATGAGCACAAAAGATGTATATCTTTTTATGTGCTGAAAGAAGAGGAGTATGTGCTTAATTGGTATTACTTATGCCAGGTTTTGGAAGATTCCAAGAATGGAGCATGGAAAGGAAGGAAGATGGATGATGCGGATGTCGAGGCTTAGAATCCTGGACACACGATACTCACAACCTTTTGACCGTTGTTGACACCAAAATTACACAAAAAGAAACCACACGAACAAGAACAAAAATAGTGACGGAATTGTAGTCAAGGGAAAACGAAAAGATTTGGTAATAAGCCAACCAAACCCCCACGCTTATACAAACAATTTAACTTAGCCTTATGTAAATCAAGAGACTAAACTAAAAGGTTTGGGCATTCCTAAACTCAAGAACAAAAGGCTCACCTATAGGTCTTAACTAAAGGCTTGCGGAAAGTTTAAAGAACAACTAAACTTAATTGATCTTTAAGGTTCAAACACAAAGTGCTTGTAATTTAGCAAAGCTAAAATCTTATTATCATTCATATGTAAAACGTTTCAAGGCCTTCCTATTTATAGGATTAATTTCGGCCATGAAGAAAGGAAATACAAGGAAACCCTAATGAAAGCCAAATACAATTTGACTTCTTAACTAACCAATCTAATTTTAGGAAACTTCCAAATTGGAATTGGAAACTAATGACTAACTTAACAAACTAGTTTCCTAATCTAACAACACAAGCAAAACACGTTTTTGCTTGACTGAAAAGACACGCCAAAAGCTCCTACAAAATAGGAGTTTACTTTCCTAAAGTTTCCTAAAATATAGGAGATTACTTTCCTAATTATCATGCAAGATAATTGGGCCAAGTAATGGACATAAAAGCAAAATTTAAGCCTATAATTAAATGTTAATGGACTTGATTATTACAACACAAAATAAATCCTAAGAATTAAAGATGAATGACGTGATCCATTGATGTAAAGTCCAAGCCCATCTTAGTCTTCAAGGTGGTCCATGAACACTTCTTCAAGATGGAATTTCCTTAAGCTCCATTGTAGAACTCCTAGGGACTTCTTCATGAATTGTAATGCAAGAAATGTTCCAAACAACTTCATGTTTAGATGGTGAAGGTGGAGATGCCAAGTGATCTTTAATGTTGTCCAAGACTTCACAATGTGATGACAACATTGTTTGCAAAGCGGCTTTCATCCTTTTGCTCCTTGATCTTGTCATTGGTCCATCAAGATTCTCCGATGGATCATGTGAAGTTGGCTTTGGCACCATGGACATGGATAGATTGCTATCAGTGGATTTGTGAAGAATTGTGGCAGTTAAGAACTATTTGTGATTACCAAATTAGTGGAGGATTAGAATTAGGAAACTAGCTTGTATGCTAGAGTTAGGGCCGCATGTGGCAATTAGAATTTGGAAACAAGAAAGATTCATGCTTTTTAGTTGATTTAGGAAGTATTATTTTCCCTCCTATATAAGGGAACAGATTAATTAGGGTTAGTCACCTTCTCTTTTGGAGATTTACAATTTTGCAGTATTCTAATTTTTATAGTAGGAACAGACGGGCAATCGTTTGCCCAAATGACAGTCGACTCGATTTGATTTTATTAATTCAGTTTTATTATTTTTAAATCTTTGATTGTTTTTAGTTATGTGTAGTGAGTAGTTATTTTTCTGACGATAAGTAAGGAAGCACTAATCAATGAAGTAATTGTGAGACCTAATTGTTCTAATTAAACTATTTCATATTTAATTCTGAAAATTCTCTAAGTCTAATATTTATTATCTAGATTTATTAAAGCTTGATCACATTTAATTGATTTAGATAGAGCCAATCAATCATTTGTTAAGTTACTAAATTTAGTAGGTAAGATTAATTAGAGGCGAAGCTACTATCTTAGTATATGGGAACAATCGGCTAATAAATTGTGACACGCTAATCATGATTATGATTTGTTAGAGTTAGGTTCTTCTAAGTCTTAATGCTTTTGTAACATTAAATCGGGTGTTGGCTGATTCCAGCCGGGTTGTGTTATGAGTAAGGAAATAATTGATCAAACCAATACTTGTCGATTATCGAATAATTAAGAAAGAATTGGGCTATGTCGGAGCCGATTCTCGATAGCCTTTAACTAACTGGTTAATATTATATTGTTATCTTTGAGTCTATGAGCAATGAAGAATTGATTAGTGTGGAATTACTTGTATGCTGGATTTTCCTTTAAATTAATTAATTTTCATAATTTTGTTATTTATTAATTTCGTATTTAATTCCTTTTGATTTATTGTTTTAATTATTAATTAAATTGTTGTGACCCATTACGAATTAACTAATTTAGAAGGATATTGTTGTTCTCTGCGGGAACGATCTCACTCCTCTATATTATTTAATAGTGTTAAGAGCAAATTAATTTTGGTAGAATAACGACACACCAAATTTTGGCTCCGTTGCCAGGGAACGATGATTATTTTCTATCTTTTAGTTTGTGTGGTTCATTGGTTTATGTCCAGATCATCTAACCCTAATTTGCTTTTAGATCTAGAAATTGAAAAGACAGCTCGCAGATTGTAGAAAGAGACAAAAGAACATCACCAAAGAACCAATTCTGGTTAAGAAATTGACACGTCGTTTGCCCAAATAACGAACCGCACAAACTGATAACCAGCTTATTCGACTAATGAAGCTTCAATGGCTGAACTCCCACCAGTGAACCAGCCTCCTGTCGATGATTTGCCACCACCTAGTACGGAGTTGTCGCAGGCTCGCCAATTTTACCCAGTAACACTAAATATGTAGTAGCAATGAATGGGATCGTTCCACTGAGAGAGGGTTATGTCACGGTATTGATCTAATGATAGAATGACAAACAAAATGCAATAGCTAAAACAAATGCACGAAATTGAACAACAGAAAAGAATGGTATTGCCTTGAGGGGGAAACAACTAGCACAGATCTCTCCCTATTTTCACTGACTAGTGTGAGCGTACATGAGGGGACAATTCTGCTAGTGTCATGAAATCGATTAACCTGGTGGTTCTCACAATCCCACTTCACTGACTCCTCAAACTTCCCCGGGTGGGGCAAGTTCTTGGCACTAATTAAGAGCCCAGATCCCTACTCGGTACAACAATTCTAGATCAATCCTTAGTCATCTCCCTTAGTAGGGCAGCTAACTAATTCAAGCGTTCAAATCGTTCTACCAGAATAATCTTAAGTCTTTTCTATGAATTTGATCTCAATTGTCAGTGGGTATCGCACAAGTGAAATCACAAAGTAATCAGATCTTAAGATTCATACATGAAGGTTTCTAGATTCAATTCACGTTGAATTCAATTTCCTTTAGTAGATCCAGAATGATCTAAGTGGGTACTGTAGATCAGATATAGATTTAAACAAAGTCAAGAAAGCCTATTGAATTTAGGCATGTAATGAATAGAAAACAATAATGAACACAGATCAATTCAATTCAATTGTCTCAAATAAGTTGAGATCCATACATATGAACCCCTCAAGGCAATACTCGGAATTTAGCCGATCATGTTTATCGGCTTAGAGAATGGATTTGAAATGCCCAAATCAAATTCAGCAATTACAAGAAGTAGAATATGTGTGTGAGCTATGGTGTTCTGTTCTCTCTTTGCAATGTTGTGCTGATTGTTTCTCTCTGATTGAATATCTCTAAGTCTCGATCTCTCATGAGCCCGCTCTCCTTTCCCAGCTTCTTCCTTTGCTTTTTATACCTTCCCTTGAAAGACATGTCATAATCAGGATAGCTGAAAGCTTCTGTTGAATATGAGATTTCTCTATGTGTCTGTAAGAGTTAGTCAGCATAAACAGTGAGGTCATCTGATTGAAGCGTTGGCTTAAGCATTAAGGTTTCAATTCATCAAACATGTGGTACGCCATTGAATAGATGTGTTTGTATGATTTGTGTTGCCAGCATAAATGGTGGTTGTAAGTGTGTGTGCGGGTAAGCACAGTTTGTGCGCGTGCCATATGTGCAATGGTCGTTGTGTGAAGGGGCGGGCTCCCACCTAGTGTGCGTTGTGTGAAGGGGCGGGTGCGTGGCACGCATGCCCTTTTGTTGTGTGTGCATGGGCAGGCTTCTCGCACGCCCGCCAATGTGTGCGTGCATGAGTTAGCGGGCGCTTCGCGCACCTGCCAGTGTGTGTGTGCATGAAGCTGGCGGGCACTTTGTGTGCCCACCAACGTGCATGTGTGCGTTTGTGTTGTGCGTGCGTTGAGTGTGTGTGTTTGTGTTGTGTGTTGTGCATGTGTTTGTGTGTGCGTTTGCGTTGTGTGTTGTGCGTGCTGAACTTTCATATAGTGCTTGAGACTTTGTGAGCCAACTGTGACTAAGTGTGTGCTTGTCTCCCAATTCATACAACAATTATATCAAATTGCATCGCATTTTCACAACACTTTGACACTTTCAACAACTAACAGATTATTAACATTCCTACACAGAAGTCGTTCATGAAGCATCATTTTCACTAGAATTTTATACAAAAGATCAAATAAGCGAAGCAAATAAGTCGGTACAAAACCGACTTATCAAACCCCCACACTTAAACCTTTGTTAGTCCCGAGTAAAGTAAAACAATTACAACATCTTTATCCACTTACACATTCCACACTTTCAACACCACCATCCATATATCCTTAAAGCAAACTATTCGCAT
Source organism: Ophiorrhiza pumila (assembly GCA_016586305.1). Lineage (NCBI taxonomy): Eukaryota > Viridiplantae > Streptophyta > Magnoliopsida > Gentianales > Rubiaceae > Ophiorrhiza > Ophiorrhiza pumila. The sequence continues at coordinate 38,816,832 of BLIW01000006.1, forward strand.
GCACTAGTTCTTCAAGTTTTGTTTCATAGTCCACAAAAATCATACTAATTGTCAACTAAGGTGCCATGAATAAAGACCAAAGCGCCAATGTGCTGTGTGTGCTGGGAGCTTTTTATGCTCACTTATCATGTTTATACAAAGTACTCTAGCAAACACTTAGACAATAGTTCTTGCACTACAATCTTTTTGTCCACATACACAAACACTTTGTACTCAAGAGGAAAGACATAATTTTTCTTCTAATGCTTATTAGGGTTTTCCCTTTTCTCTAATGCACATTGGTGCAAGATATTTTCTTTTGAGACTAATGCCACACTTCGGTGCTTAGCTACCAGGGTTCTATGGCTATTTTTTTCCCTTTATTTGCCACTGGCTTTTTCTCTTTTGTTCCCATCTGTTCTCAAGCATTCCATGTTCATGTGTGTCTTCAATAGACTATATACTCAAAATGCAAGAATAAGTGTTTGCAAGTAGAATGTACAAACAAGTCAAGAGACACACAAATTCTCCTCTATGTCAAATAGATTGATGGCGTTTCTATCTTTCCTTAACACCACACTTTAGTCATCAACTTGTATGAATCCAATGAATTCTGTAACTAAAAAAATCATGCAGGAAATAATTGAGTAAACGATGATAGATTGGATAATGACATTGGAAGTGCTATTGTGCTGATTGATTGAGACAGTATTCAGACAACACAACAAAACACTTCACATTTTTCGCAGCTGAAAATTGAAAGCACGTAACAAGGCTAGTGCTAGTCACTACCTATTTTTCTTCCCAACAACACACAAACAAAATCACACCTCCTACCTGATTACTAATATACTACACACCACCTCCAATCCCTTAACACATATAGCAACACAACAGAATAAAATTCAAAGGCACTAAGCCTAGTAAACCATAGCATAACACTTCAATCATCGCCAACCAAAGCAAACAAGCATAACATCATCAGCTCATAACACCCCCCTAAGTATCACTCTTCTCACTTCCTCCCCCCCCATACTTGAAATATGCAATGGTCCCCATTGTGAGGAAAAGGGAAAGAAACTGCCCTGTTTTAAGCTTCACGATAGAGTCTTTCCTTTCGCTCAGTTTCGAGGTAGCTTTGCCATTGATGTCTGCCTATGACTCCCAAGGACTGTCGGTAATATTCCGTTGGAGCAATTTTTATTCCCCGCTTACTTGCCATTTGTTATAATAGAAGGGGGGAAAAACATTGGAGTGGCTTTAGATTGCTGTGCGCGATTAATGTACCACATGATCAAGTGCCCCACATCAATCGTCATTCTATGCTGGATAGCGTAGATGAGGAGAATTCTTTCTCTCGTTGCTTTGGTGGTTTGTTGGGTAGGCAGGAGCCTTGAATTTATGAATAACAATCACATTCTTGCCTCAGCCAATAAATCGCTTGATAGCACATACATTGCTTCAGATTGTGCATTTCGCACCCATATCACCCCAAGTAGTCTGACAGATTTTAACAAGTGGTCCACATTTCCCGCCTCCACCAGCTGGCCAAATTTATCGTTTGGTTAGTCGAGCAATAGATAGTGTTTGTTGATGCTATGGCTTGTTACTTCCAGGTATGTTCCTCTTAAAAACACTTTTGTGTTATCGTTGGAGTTACTTGCGTTAGCATTAGTGTAGAATTATCTATCTATTTCCACATTAGATATGGCTGGGGCTAACGTCAGGGGTTCTTAGTTGTAGAAACAAATGGTCTCTTCAAAAGCGTGGGCAGAGCCTCAAATTTTCGTTCTACCAAGACGTACATAAAAATGGATTTGTGAAATTGTCTCTTCGCGTTGTCGTTCACAAAACGTGGGGGTTATTCCGGAGTATAGTCCGTGTCTGATTCAGACGAATCCGAACTATCCGAGGATTCTCAAAAGAACATGGCGTAATCGTTGTCGCCGTATGCCATGTGCCTGCAAAGTTCACATTCACATATTATTGTTGGCTTGGTTACATGCACATCCTATTAGGCATATTTTCCAAGCATGCATGAATTCCCCCCACACATTGTTCTTACTATAGGCACGTAAATGATTTCCACCGTACAAGTAATTGGGTGGACCACTACATCTTACTCTATGAACATATTGCAATTAATGGAATGGAGATGGAAAACATACTGAGCTATTTGCAGTGCACATGCTCACCAACACCTTTCAACATTCAGAGTAAATAAAAGCAACAAGGCATGGGCTTCCATTTATTCTCAGAGGCAACTCATGTTTAAAGCATCAAAATTTCTCTCAATCATTAACATCACAGTGAGTTCAAAACAAGCATTGAATGGTCTCAATTCAGTACTTCAGTTCATTTCATCACCATCCAAAATCACATGAGTCATAAGGGGCATGCTTGCTGAAAAATTTTGACATCAAAAGTATGCATCAACTGAAACACCCAATTTCAAGCCATGGTTCAAAATTAAAATTTCCTCAGAGGACAATATATACATTTGACCGAAATGACAGCCAAGCATCAAAGTGGCATGGAAATTTTCCAAGACATTCAATTCAGGAACACATTCCATTTCATATTCATTCATTACAAATTTGGCCATTAAGCTAACTACCGAGAGGCAAGTACGTGCCATATCACTACAATGTTAATCCAATGAACATGCAAGAGAAGAGAGCTTACTTGATTGGAGATTAACACAAATGAAAAGTAAATTTAGAAAGCAAGCTTTTGCAGCCCTTAATCCACAGAATAGATTTCTCCTTTTTGATTTTTCCTTCCCGGCCAAGGCTCCACAATGGCATACAAGAGGTGAAAATTTACTGATTCCCACAAAGCTTAAGAAAATAATGCACTTGACCTTGCATGGTTTAAAGTATTTATAGAAGAAATCTCATGCATGATTCGGCTAAGCAAAGGCTAGAAAACCAAGCCATGTGAATACACTAGAAGACGAAATGCTAGACAACAAAATGCATGCAAGTGAAATCCTTGTTCAATCTAGTCAATCACTTCTTGCAGCAATCAGCCATTCCAAATAATTCCACTACCAAACAACATTTGTGGTCCCCTAATCTCACACTTGTCTTCTCAACAAATCACTTAATTATTTCATGCATTGCTCAATTCTTCTCCACCGAATTTGAACAATTCTCATTTCTCAGACTAATGAAATGTTTGCAATGTAAGTGCATGAACTGCAATTGAATTCACATGAGTGCTAAATTTGTGTAGCTTTTTATCATTTTTCTGTCTGTCTCCTCAGCCGTGATTGATCATGATTTGATTCTTCACTTCACAACTCAGAGAAGATGTTGAATTCACGTTTCCTTTTTACTCAAGCAATAAAAGAAATGAGTTTAAAAATCTGAAAATCAAATATTCCATTACTGCACTTGGTGTCAAACCTCATATTTTATTCGTGTCTTTTGTCAGTGCAGAGAATATTCTCAGCATGTGCCCATGCCATGGCTCATGACATCCAGATAAAATTTCCAGCTTCTTTGGATGATTTATAATAAGTTTGTATGCACTTCCACTCCAGTTGCTTCAGCTTCTATTTTGTTGTTGTCTTCAGCTTTCCCTACACATGATCACACAAGGAAAGGGTGAGGTGCAATCATTTATTGGAATAACATAGCTACTAAAGGAAATACACAACAGATAAAGACTGGAAATAAAATTGTTGGGTTGCCTCCCAACACAACGCTTGGTTTATTGTCCTTAACCAGACCTAAAGGAATGTGATCAAGAGGAGGGTTATCAAGGAACTGAGATTGTCCCTTGTCTTCCACAGCAGACTTGAAAATTTTCACTATATGCCCGTTGACATTCCAAAGCACTCTTAAAGACTCACTTTGCACTTCAACAACCCTATAAGGAAAAATCTTGGTGATCATGAAGGGTCCAAAAGTCTTAACCTGTAGTCATATACTAGTACTTGTTGTCCCACTTCAAATTCTTTCACCTTGATTTTGGCATCATGTTATCTTTTTGTACGTTCTTTGTGGAGGCTTGCATTGATATAGGAATTCCATCTAAATTCATCCAATTCATCCAATTCATTAAGCATCATCATCCGTGCCTCTTGAGCCAAATCCAACTCCATATTAGTTTCTGCACTGCCTAGTAAGCTTTGTGCTCCAACTCAACTGGAAGATGACATTCTTTTCCAAATACCAACCTAAATGGTAAAGCTCCAATTGGATTTTTATAGGCTGTCTTGTAAGCCCGGAGCGCATCATCCAGTTTCAAAGATCAGTCCTTCTTTCCAGGGTTTACCACCTTTTCCAATATCCTCTTGATTTCTCGGTTGGAAACTTTAGCCTGTCCATTTGTTTGGGGATGGTATGATGTTGAGACTTTATGCTGTACCCCATACTTTGCCAAGAGAGTCCTGAAAATTTTGTTGCAGAAGTGACTTCCTCCATCACTGATGATAGCTCTAGGAGTCCCAAACCTGTTGAAAATATTTATCTTGACAAATCTCAGTACACTCCTACTATCATTATGAGGCATAGATACAGCTTTTACCCACTTGGACACATAGTCCACAGCAACCAGTATGTATTCATTCCTATAAGAACGTGAAAATGGTCCCATATAGTTCAAGCCCCACACATCAAATAAATCCACTTCTAGCATATTGTTAAGTGGCATCTCATCTCTGTAGGAGATGTTTCCTATCCGATGGCACCGTTCACATTGGCTCACCCAAATTTTTGCATCCTTGAATATGTGAGACCAATAAAAACATGTTTGTAGAATTTTGTATCCAGTGCGTGTTCCTCCAAAGTAATCCCCGAAGGGTGATTCATGGCATGCTCTTAGAATTCCCTCTTTCGCTTCTTCTGGCACACATCTTCTAATAACTTGATCACTGCACCTTTTATACAGATTACCACTCTACCAAAAATAGTATCTAGCATCATGTTTGAGCCTCTTCTTTTGGTCATTGGAGAAATGTTGTGTTATCTGTCCAGCGACTACATAATTGGCTATCTCAGAAAACCATGGTAAGGTTTGAGTGTGAACTCTGAAATTTTGTTCATCCGAAAAATTCTCCTTAATCCACATCTGTAGCTGGCCCTCACTCAATGCTCCCAATTCAAGCCTGAACAAGTGGCATGCTACCACGTTTTCACAGCCTTTTCTGTCATTGATCTCTACATCAAACTCTTGCAACAACAAAACCCAATGAATCAGCCTAGGCTTAGCTTCCTTCTTTGACATTAGATATTTGAGTGCTGCATGGTCTGTATGTACTATAACTTTTGATCGCAACAGATAAGGTCTGAATTTATCAAAAGCAAACACCACAGCCAACATATCCTTTTCTGTAGTGGTGTAGTTCATTTGTGCTTCGTTCAGTAGTTTACTAGAATAGTATATGGCGTGGAAAACTTTTCCCCTTTTTTGGCCCAACACAGCTTCCACTGCATAGTCACTTGCATCACACATTAGTTCAAAGGGTTCCCCCCACTGAGGTGTAACTATCACGGGAGCCTCTACTAGCTTGGTCTTTAACAACTCAAAAGCTTCCTTACACTTCTCATTAAAAACAAATGGAGCATCCTTCCCAAGTAGTGCGCGCAATGGTTTTGTAATTTTTGAAAAGTCCTTGATAAACCTCTTGGAAAAACCCGCATGCCCCATGAAGCTCCTCACTCCTTTCACCTTGGTTGGGTTTGGAAGCTTAGCTATCACTTCCACCTTAGCTCTGTCCACTTCTAAACCAACCTTAGAAATTTTGTGTCCTAGCACAACTCCCTCATTAACCATAAACTGACACTTTTCCCAATTTAAGACCAAGTTGGTGTCCACGCATCTGTTCAACACAAGTGACAAATTTTTCAAGCATCCTTCAAATGTCATTCCAAAAATAGAGAAATCATCCATGAAGATTTCAATGATATTTTCCACCATGTCTTGGAAAATGGCCATCATGCAACCTTGATATGTGGCTGGGGCATTACATAGACCGAAGGGCATTCTCTTGAAGGCATATATCCCAAAGGGGCATGTGAAAGTGGTCTTCTCCTGATCCTTTGGATCAATGGCAATTTGATTGTATCCAGAATATCCATAAAGGAAACAATAGTGTAAGAATCCAGCTATTCTATCCAAAAGTTGTTCAAGGAATGGCAAAGGGAAGTGATCCTTTCTGGTGGCCTTGTTCAATTTTCTATAATCCATGCACACCCTCCAAGCATTGATGATCCTGGTGGCTAGCAACTCATTTGCTTCATTTGCAACCATTATACTTGACTAACCCACTCACTATCAGATATAGGAAATATCATTTCAAAGTCAAGAAGCTTTATGATCTCCTTTTTCTCTACTTTCATCATTTGAGGGTTCAGCATCCTTTACATATCTCTTGTGGGAACAGCCCCCTCTTCCAACAATATTTTATGCATACACACACTGGGGCTTATTCCCTTGATATCTACGATGGTCCAACATATTGCCTCTTTATGCATTCTTAAAACCTCCAGTAATTTCTCTTCTTGCCACTTCTCCAATTTGGATGAGATGACCACTGGAAGAGTCTTATTCTCTCCCAGAAATGCATACTTCAGATGGGGAGGAAGAGGCTTCAACTCCAGTTTAGGTGGCTTCATAATTGAAGGCATCAACTTCTCATTCCTATTTTCAAAAATCTCAGGCCTCATCTCAGTGGGCACAATATCAACATTCTCATTAGCTTCAATAACAAAATTTGACAAAATTTCACGCAGTTCAGTACTTTCAACATTTTGATCAAAATCACTCTCAAAATTCATTTCTAAGATACTCATCTATTACATAACATTCAATCAAGTTTTCTAATTCATTCAAAATCACATTGTCTTCATCGTTCAAAATAAACTCACGTTCCTCATTTTCTTTGTTATTTGAAGATTCAATTAAAGCAAGAGAAAACTTTTGTTTATGTTCAAGTTCAAGTGGGTGATGATTACCTCCTACAGGCTGTGCAAAAAAACATTGCTCCACTGAATTGGGGTATTTCATTGCATAGTCTACATTAAAGACCACCTGCTCCCGTTTACTCTGAACGTAATGGTCTTGCTTTTGACTCCTATTAGAGCATTTCCAGTAGCTAAGAAGGGTCTGCCAAAGATTAGAGGAACCTCTGGATCTTCCTCTCTATCCAAAATAATAAAATCAACTGGCAGTACAAATTTGTCTACAGATACCAACACATCTTCAATCATCACCGTGGGTTGCACAAGAGTTCTATCAGCTAATTGAATGAGCACAGCCACTGGTTTGATTTTTTCACCCAGTCCCACGTTCTCTGCAATGGAGAGTGGCATTAAATTTATCCTTGCTCCAATATCACATAAGGCCTTGTTCAAGAATCTGCCCCCGGTTGTGCACGATATTGTACATTTCCCAAGATCCTTCAACTTTGGTGGCAATTCATTATTCATCCATGCCTGACTCTCCTATGTGAGTGGAATTGGTACTTCACACTAAAGGATTTGTTTCTTGTTAGCAATCAGGTTTTTCAAGAACTTTGCATATCTAGGCACAGCAGTAACCAAGTCCAGTAGTAGCACATTCACGTTCACATTCTTGACCATGTCAAAAAACCTTGTAAATTTAGCTCCTTTTTTGGCTGGAGGTGGGACTCTTTGAGGGAAGGGAGTTAGTGGTGCATATTCTGGGTAGTTATATGGGCTTAGAGGCTCTCTCTTCCTTTTATCCTCAGGTTCCTTCACACTCTCTTCCTTATCCTCCTCCTGAGGTTCCTCCTCACTGCTTTTAGTGTTAGTCTCTCCCATGACTTCCTCTATTGGACCCTCTTCCATCTTGCCTTTCTTGACCCCACTGAGTTCCATTCCACATCTTAAGTTTATAGCATTACACACCTCATTTCCTTTTGGGTTAGGTTCAGTGTCACTTGGAAGAGTTCCCTGGTCTTTGATGAATTGCTCTAGCCAATTGGCCCATTTGCACCTCTATATTCTTTATATAAATGCTTCACAGTTTTTCTATTGAGTTTCCGACATCGTGGTTCTCTGTTCATAGTTATCCATCTTCTCCAAAATCTTTTGGGGCATGTCTTCCTTATTGGTCCTCCTAGGTTCTCTGTTACTTGACTCTCCTCCTTGAAAGAATTGTCTATTTTTGTTGCTTTGTCTCCAAGTACCTTGTCCATTCTGATTTCTGTACCCACCATATTGCTGCCTATTGTTGTAGTTATTAGCGTACTGGACAAACTCTTTTGTGAGCTCACATTCATCAGTGTAATGTTCACCCTTCCAAAGACCACAAGACAACACTTGGGTGGTTTTAGCTGATTTCAACGTTTGAACCTGCCTAGTCAAGGCCTTTATCGTGGCTTCCAAAGATGTTTCCTTATCCAAGTCTAGAACTTCTCTTTGTCTCCTCATGGTTGGCTTTCTTGCTTCTGGAAATAGATATTCGTCATCAGCTATTAAATCAAAAATTCCCTCACTTCTTGTACACTTTTATCCTTTAAAGCCCCATTTGCACAAGCTTTTACCATAAGTGATGATTCTGGAGACCACCCTTTGAAGAATGTGTTCAATTCCCTAACTTCACCCAAATCATTATTCGGATATTGTCTAAGTAGATCATTAAATCTGTCCCAAGCTTTCTTAAAGGTCTCTCCATCCTGTTATTGAAAACTTCTAATCTCTAGCCTCATTCGTTCCAACTTTGCTGGGGGGAAAATACTTTGCTAGGAACTTTCTCTCTAGCTCCTCAAAAGTAGCTATCGATGATCCTCCAATGGATTTGAACCAGTGTTTGGCCTTCCTCTTTAATGATAGTGGAAAAGAACTCTCCTCACTCATCATGAGGAACTCTTTGCAGCTTGAACGTGTTACACAACCCTAGAAACCAAACCAAATGCTAATTTGGATCATCGTTACTCAAACCCTAAAATATTTGCCCATGTGTTATCATAGACACTATTTGAGTTGGGATCTGATAACTTTCCACATAAATTCCTTGGTGGTTGTTTCTTCTCTTGAAGTTCACAGCAAAGTGATCCCCAAATCTCTGAGGTTGAGGTCTAGGCTTCTTTTCTCCTTGTTCAGCCATTTCCAGATCTCTTCTTCTCTATCTCAAGGTCCTTTGAAGCTCAAGATCAAGTTCAAATTCAGGATCCATTCCACGAAGCCGTGCTCCTCTTTGCATAAACTGAATTGCCTATACAAATCAAGAACACTTCCAACGTAGATAGATTAATAGAACAAACTCAAATAGAAGAAATGAAATAAATGACTTCACAATGTAATCTCAAAACTCAACAAAATCACAAAATCAAACCAAATAAAAATAGAAAATACTAACAACAAATAACAAAATCCACAAAACACAAAACTATCACAAATCAATTCCTAACACCTTGCCTCTCCCCAGCAGCGACGCCAAAAATTGGTGCGGAGCTATCGCAGGCTCACCAATTTTACCCAGCAACACTAAATATGTAGTAGCGATAAATGGGATCGTTCCACCGAGAGAGGGTTATGTCACGATATTGATCTAATGATAGAATGACAAACAAAATGCAATAGCTAAAACAAATACATGAAATTGAACAACAAAAAATAATGGTATTGCCTTGAGGGGCAAACAACTAGCACAAATCTCTCCCTATTATCACTGACTCATGTGAGCTTGCATGAGGGGACTATTCTGCTAGTGTCATGAAATCGATAAACCTGGTGGTTCTCACAATCCCACTTTACTGACTCCTCAAACTTCCCAGGGTGGGGTAAGTTCTTGGTACAAATTAAGAACCCAGATCCCTACTCGGCATAAGAATTCTAGTTCAATTCTTAGTCATCTCCCTTGGTAGGAGAACTAACTAATTCAAGCGTTCAATTTGTTCTACTAGAATAATCTTAAGTTTTTTCTAAGAATTTGATCTCAATTGTCAATGGGTACCGCACAAGTGAATTCAAAAAGTAATCAAATCTTAAGACTCATACACGAAAGTTTCAGAATCAATTCACGTTGAATTCAATTTTCTTTAGTAAATCCACAGTGATCTCAGTGGGTACCGCAGATCAGATATAGATTTAAACGAAGTCAAGCAAGCCCATTGAATTTAGACATGTAATGAATAGAAAACAATAATGAACACAGATCAATTCAATTTAATTGTCTCAAATAAGTCGAGATCAATACATATGAACCCCTCAAGACAATACTAAGAATTTAGTCGATCATGTTTATCAGCTTAGAGAATGGATTTGAAATGCCCAGATCCAATTCAGCAATTACAAGGAGTAGAATATGTGTGTGAGCTATGGTGTTCTGTTCTCTCTTTGCAATGTTGTGCTAATTGTTTCTCTCTGATTGAATCTCTCTAAGTCTCGATCTCTCTAGAACCCGCTCTCCTTTCTCAGCTTCTTTCTTTGCCTTTTATACCTTCTCTTGAAGGACGTGTCATAATCAGGATAGCTGAAAGCTTTTGCTGGGTATGAGATTTCTCCACGTGTCTGCAAAAGTTAGTCAGCATAAAAAGTGAGGTCATTTGATTGAAGCGTTCGCTTAAGCATTAAGGTTTCAATTCATCAAACATGTGGTGTGCCATTGAATAGCTGTGTTTGTATGATTTGTGTTGCTGTGCATGCTAAGTGTGCGAATGGGTGTGATGTAATGAAATGCATGGAATTAGTGCAAGTGTGCAAGTGTAGTGAGTGAATGCATGAATATAATGTATGTGTGCCAGTGTAGTGAGTGAATGTATGAAGATTGTGTGCGAGTGTGTTCAGTTGTGCGTGAGTGTTTGTGGAGTGAGAGCATTGCCCGCTCGCATGTGCCCACGGGCGCACGCACAAAGTGTGTGTAATAGGAGGGCTCTTCGCACACCCGCCCATGTGTGTGTGCTCGAGTGAACGGGCGCTTTGCACGCCCGCCGGTGTGTGTGTGCATTGTGTGTGTTTGTGTTGTGCGTGCGTTGAGTGTTTGCATTTGTGTTGTGTGTTGTGCATCTGTTCGTGTGTGCGTTTGTGTTGTGTGTTATGCGTGCTGGACTTTCATATAGTGCTTGAGACTTTGTGAGACAACTGTGACTAAGTGTGTGCTTGTTTCCCAATTTATATAACAATTATATCAAATTGCATCGCATTTTACAACACTTGGACACTTTCAGCAACTAACAGATTATTAACATTCCTGCCAAGAAGTCCTTCATGAAGCACCATTTTCACTAGAATTTCATACAAAAGATCAAATAAGCGAAGCAAATAAGTCGGTACAAACCCGATTTATCACCGCCTAAACATATTTAGGAGCAACGTGCCCTTGTGATTAATCCACTAGTGCTTATCCATGCTCTATTGAATAATCGACCATTAAGGGAGTCTACTAACCCAGTGATTAATTATAAACCTTCTTGCATTGTTTTGCCTCTACTTACAACTGATTATGAATTAAAAGCATCTTCTCTTAATCTATTGACTAGGTTTAATGAAGATGTTGGGGAAGATCCTCATAATTTTTTGCATGATTTTCTTAAAGTGTGTGAAACTGTGAACAATAGAGGGGTATCATAAGAGTACATTAAATTAGCTAGATTTCTTGGTCTTTAACTGGAAATGCTAGTGTATAGTTTAAAAGTCTTACTCCTAGGTCTATTACAATATGGGATCGCATGCAAAGAATTTTTCTTATGAATTTCTTCCCAGCTTCTAAGATTGCATCTAGTCGAAAAGAAATAGTAGGCATTAAACAAGATTATGATGAGTCATTAACTGCATATTGGACTAGGTTTAAGCATTTATTTGAAAGTTGTCCTCAACATCAAATTACTGATAAGCTTTTAATCCAATATTTTTATGAAGGTTTGCAACCGGTGGAAAAATGAACACTAGATGCAGCAAGCGGTATGGATAATAACCACTACTACAAAATGAGCCTATTGCATCACCACAAAAGTGTTGTTTTTAGTCCTAAAAATTTTGCTATAGGCCTAAGGCAACACTTTACAAAGTGTGTTATAAAAATATATCTCCTTAGACGTGTGTCAACACTTACGCCATTTTATGTAACACTTCTAAAATGTGTTGCAATTTTAAGAATATGGAACGCTTCTCTATATGCAACACTTCTTTCTATCCAAATGAAACACTTTTTTATTTATTACCTTTAAAAAATTTGCAACACTTTCTCTCCAAATGCATCACTTTTTTATTTATCACTTTTACGCAACAACATTTTATGCTATAAAATGCAACACTTCTTATAATTTTTTAACCCAATAATGCAATACTTCTTATACATAAGTATCATTTTATTTGTGTTTTTATTTTTTTAAAAATAATACTTATCCACATTAAAAGCAAAACTTATTTATCCACCAATATATTGTTGTTCATTTAATATCATCCGTTCACACACAATTCTATAAAATAAATAATTTAAATGATAATCATATTGCACAAGTATTTATAGTGTCAAATACAAAAGTAATTGATGAAATTAGTGCTAAAATATATATTCCTAAGAGAATTTACATAATTTGTCACAACTAATAGCACCTTCTAAAAATAGCATTACAAAAAATTAGTATCGATATTTCTTTTAGATGTGATGACTTCAAATATCCACGAAAGGTTATGTACACATCACTTAACATCATTTACCAAAAGTATGATAATTTCCTGCTACACAAGGAAGCAAAAAACAAGAATAAGTTATTAGGACAAGTTGAATATATAAGTAAACATAACAAAAAAAATGATGAGTGGACAAAATCTGCCTAAAATATGACTTGAAACCGAAACATTATAATATCATATGTGTCAAATATAAGAAAAAAATATTACAGCACTAGAAAGACCACCACTCGGTGGCACTTTTTAGATACTTGCAAATAGAGGAAAGTAAGGATAAATATTGTCCGCATTATGCATAATTGAGATCTAATAAGGGAAAACATGAACACAACAAGAACTTAAATGTTTTTTTCATTCAAATTAAATCTGTATGAGTATGCATATATGTAAAGTTTTGTTTTTTGTGACTGGACATATATGCATACCCCATTTAGATTGTTGATCATTTTTATTACCATTTAATTACTAGCTTATTCTAATAAAGCTTGGTCCAGTGCTGATTACTTGAAACTTAATTTTAGAATTAAAATCTTTTGGAGTGGAGAGTAAGAGAACCAAAATGTCATCAAATAAGCAAAACAGTGAAATAGATAGGTGGTTGGTTGGCCTTAAAAATGCTAATGCACATGGCTACATATTTTTCATTGTGAGGAGGCTATTGCTAAAGTTATGGAAATGGTCCATTAGTAAAATTCTCATCACAGAATGTTATTTATTAGGCAATATTTTGTCCTGAGCTCAAATTTGGATTTGTAATACCTAATATCACTTGACTTGTACATTTCACTTTATTTTGATGGGAAAAGAATAAAATAAATCTTTGAAAGCGTGCAAAATATTTTTGACACAAAATGCCAACTTTTACTTCTAACATGAACACGTGTGTAAGAAAAAAGTACCACACGTTTCTTTCGGAAAACAATGGGATTTTAAGAGAACATAAAGAGAGTGAAAACATTTATACAACATCACAAAATGCCACCACTACGTAAAATAACAATCTTTTGAAATAACAATAGAGAATACAAATTCATATTTAAAGTACCAACTATATGATTCCATTCCCTTGTGAAGGAAAAAAAGCTAAGGACACTCTAAAAAGAATTATTATGAGTAATTATACACAAGCTACCTATGTTTTATAGTAGACAATTAAGGGTTTAATAATATATCACCACTGAAGTTGTTGGCCCTCCAATATAACACATGAAGGTTAAAAATAAGATTTCCTAGTTGATAATCCAATTCAAAAAAGGGAGAAAAAGAATTCAATTCTATTCTGGAAAGGAAATGGACTAGAAAACATATAGTTGAAGGTAATTTTTCTTTTCCATTGAACATTGAGATAAAAAAATAGTATTTTCTTCTCAAAAGATAAAATTTTCACTTTGGAATCTAGACACCCATAATAAATGACGACATAAAGTTATTAAGGTTGTCTTTTCGATTGGGAGATGAAACTATTCAGGTTGCTTTTTTCGATCTCATATTATAGAATTCAACCAACCATAATGAATTGGGACTACTAATAACCTGATCACTTTTTCACAAGACAGTCGACACAATGAAAAAAATTTTTTTTTTAGAATGTTAAGAAGTAGATTTCTTCCTACCGTGCCTATCTGCCACAGATACCATGGTAAGGGAAAACCAAACCTTATAATATGCTCAAATTATGAGAGTTGCTCCTCATGCTTCATTCAGTCCAATTTCTCAAACTTCTATAGCAGGATAAAAGCAAGACTACTCAAGGTACTCAATAAGACCTTGCCCCTAGAAGCATTCAAATGTTAACATAGTGACAGTTCATTTATTAAATTTTAAAAACTCACACAGGTGAACAGTGAATACATTCACTAATGCATTTTTCTGACTAGATTATCTAGATGTTAGCATACCTAATCCTGGTACTATGTACTATGTTATTATAATTAGTTGTGAAAGGTCTCTAGGAAATTGGTTTTGATAGAAGAAATCAACTATAATGGTATTAACAAATAATCTTTTCTCATTAGGCTATACTAAAAAGATCTGTTCCCATTAGGCAAGTGTAAAGATCTTTTTACATTGGTCTACACTATAAAAATCATTCATAAAATCAAGTATTATAGATGTGTCCAAATAAGATCTTAAGTTTGACTAATAATATGTTGATGGTGCTAAATTCACGAGTATGGGAAAGTACTAAAAGATTAAGGAGATGGGACATGATATTACATTTAATCTCAACTACTCAAGTGAAATCACTATATAATAATATCGTGCACAATACTTAACAGAAATCATACAAGTTAAAGGCTTCAAGTTCTAATACAGATAGTTTATAACAAAAATTCCTAATGAATTTTATTCTTAAGAGTCATCACATCATGCAAAGTTATGCAAACATGAGTAATAAAGCTTGTTAAATAGTTAGAATAAGCTAAACTCAAAACTTAATAGATCCAAACCTCAGAAGGTATTAATTGTCAGCGAGTATTATCACCATAATAGTATCCATATTTTTCTAAGCAATTCCAGAAATTCTCTTGAGACCTTGTTCCTTTTGGTAATTTCAACTCAATGTAGCTTGAGCCATTTGTAGTTTTTCCCTTATGAACAGCAACTTGTGAAACCTTTTACAATCAGGGGTTAGAGAGAAGAGAACAAACCCAAAAAATAAATCATCAACAAATGCATGAAATCAATATTTACCGAAAGAATAACAAAAGTAGCATAGTAATCCCATCATTCTAGCAATTTGAGACTCAACTCACAACAGTAGCAATACAAGTATGAACATTATTTATGTTCCAATACAACTATGAACACTACTTATGTACCAATACAAGTATCAAGCACATAAAACATACAATATACATTAGGAATACAGTATACATTAGGAAGCACATTATATTTTGAATACAAGTAATACAATACAAAAACTAACATTTGATAGTTGAGAATCAAAATAGTTTCAGGAAGAAACTCAATCTGCAAAAATGTGGATGAACATTCTTGAATCTCAATTTCAAAAGTAAAAAATAAGGCAGCAATGCCTATATCTCAGCAATCAAATCTCTGTTAAAAGAACCCAAATTTACACCACCTATACCATATTTCTTCAAAAATATACCAGTTAAATTGGTTTATTCTAAGAAATTTTTGAAACAACCATACCTTCCAATACAAATAATCCGCAAAAGACCAAAACTCACTTATTTCAATGTGATTACTAATCATCTAAGTACATGAATATACTATGTTGTATTTACTAATCAATTAATCATCCATAGCAAGAACGAGATACATGTCAATTAAAACATATAGGAAAAACAACTAACCTTGAATTTTTAGAATTCGACAATAATTGTTTACTAGTAGATACTTACACCAAAATCTTCACTAAAGCCCTAGAACAATTATTTGTTAATCAAGCACTAGAGATTTCAAACTATTGATTGAAAGAATCAGAGAACCATTAACGAATTTGAGGTATTTTGGCGAGTTTAGTGAGAACAGATATGCGGATGGAGAGATGAGGGGAGCACGACTGAAGGTGTGTAATCTAATAATCAAAACAACATCAATTTTCTCTTTAATATTTTACAAGCAAAACGACGTCATATGTGATTCTTTTAAAATTTTGCAAATTTTATAGTCTGTACTACTTTGGAAAGTTTTTGCAAAATGATGTGGTTTCGCACTTGTTTCCTTAAATAATTGTTACATTAAACTTTTTATTTTTTTAATAGTTTTCATTTTGCCAAACAATAACTTCCACCAATTTAATCTATATTAATTTTTTTTAGCCTTTTATCTTATGATAAAATTTATAGATATTTTATATATGGAACTAAAATATATATATATTTATAGTTATTTTATTAACTCGATATTTGCTTATTGATTTACAATATCAAATATTAACATTTTCTTTATATAAAATTAAAAATAAAAACTTTCTTAATAATTTTGTATATAAATATTAGCTAGTTATTATTATTATATAATTTAATAGTTTTGTCTCTTTTTAACCACATTCATAGCAATATTTTACTCTTTCTTATTCAAAAATATCACCAAAATAAAGTTGTGAATTGTGTCTTGCCTAAATAGACTTGTACGCAATATTTTACAAAGTGTTGCATATATTATATAAATATTGCTTTAGATACCTAATAAAGACAACACTTCTTAAAACTGTTGCATGTTCCTATAATAATTGTAACACTTATAAACAAGTGTTGCATTAAACTTGTATATGCAACACTTATTTCAAAGTATTGCAACATTTCTAAAAATTGCCTCAATTGCAATATTTTTAAAAGTGTTGCCTTCAAAGTGTTGCCACAGGCTCATTTTGTAGTAGTGAACATAGCTCAAGCCACAAGTTTGATTGCTAAGACTTCCAAGTCCAGCCAATAACACCAGTTTGGTCATTGTTCGACCAAATAAGTGATCGAAACTACTAATTCTTCACTTCAAAGCATATTGGAAGCATTGACGGTAAGTGTGGAGAAGTTAGTCACTAGAATAGGTGTAGTTCAGATGGAAAAAAGTTGTGCAATTTGCAAAAGCCCTACCCAAACAGTGGGTCAATGCCAAATGACTAAAAAAGAACTTGATGCTGAAGTTAATAAGGTGGGAGATTATCCATGATGCTACTATCCTTATTCAAACACTTTTAATATAGGTTGGCAAGACCATCCCATCCTGAGCTACAAGAATCGAGCTCAATGGCAAAACCCTCCTCATCAGCAAGCTCAACAGTAAACCCAACCGAAATCTACAGTGCTGTCTGCCCAAACTAATCCTAACTTTGTAGCTACCACAAGGTCTGGAGTTCCAATTGAAGACATGATAGTTAATTTAGCTAATTCTGTGACGTTAATGCGAAACAATCAAGTCTAGAACCAAGGAGAATTTCAGAAATTTCAGCAAGAAACAAGGGCGGCTATAAGTGGGTTAAGTACTCAAATGACCCAAATGGCTAAAAATATAAATGAGATGCAAGGTCCTCAAGGAAATTACCATCTCAGGTGCATATTAACCCATGAGAAAACATAAGTCAAATCACATTGAAAAGTGGGAAACAACTTGAAGATCCTATCGCCAAAGTCGTAGCTGAAGAATAGAAGAATTCAGTAGTGTCGTTCAATAAAAAAATGCAGGCAGAGAAATCAAAAGTACACTTTAAATTGAATTTTCCTACTTCTGAGATTAAAATACCTCCACCTTTTCCTAGCAGGTTGAAGAGGAACGTCAAAAATCAGGACTTGAATGACATATTAACAATCTTTAGCAAGATTGAAATCAATATACGCTTTCTTGATGCTATTCGGAAGATGCCAAAGTGTGCCAAGTTCTTTATCTTTTATAGGTGTTTGAATTGATGTATTTATTTGAGTGAAAATTTATGTTAAAAAATTATACAATTGTAAAAAGTTATTTTTTTTTGTGAAAATTTATAATATATGTTATTTTTGAATTATTTAGTTGGTGTTGTTTCTTTGAACAATATGTGTTGTACTTTATTTTATTTACATTTGAATATAACTAATATATTGTGGTGATTCTTATCAAAATATTTGATAAGTTATCGTGTCGTGATTGAATAATCTTATTATTCAAAAGTAAATAAAATAAATTACAACACACATTGTTCAAAGAAACATTACCAACTAAATAATTCAAATATAACATGCATTATAAATTTTCACAAAAAAAATAACTTTTACAATTGTATAATTTTTTAACATAAATTTTCACTCAAATAAATACATGAATTCAAACACCTATAAAAGATTAGCTTTTTATAACAATTCAAACACTTGTATATTGTGATTGTGTCTTAATAAATATATATAAAAACTAAAAGAGATAAAAAAACTGAAATCTAGCTTGAACTCGGGCTCGAAATCGAGCTCAAGCTCGAATAAAAACAAAAAGAGCAGAGCCTGAGCCGAGCTGGAACTCAAAATGTTTACTCTAACTCGAGCCTAAAGAAAAAATAAACGAGCCGAGATCAAGCTCACTAAAAAAATTTATTTTTTTTGTGAAAATTTATAATGTATGTTATTGTTGAATTATTTAGTTGGTGTTGTTTCTTTGAACAATGTATGTTGTAATTTATTTTATTTACATTTGAATATAACTAATAGATTGCGGTGATTCTTATCAAAATATTTGATATGTTATTGTGTCGTTATTAAATAATCTTATTTGTGCAAAAAGAAAAAAAATTAAAAGTGATAAAAAAACTGAAATCGAGCTCGAAATCGAGCTCAAGCTCGAAAAAAAACTAAACAAGCTGAGCCTGAGCCGAGCTGGAGCTCGAAATTTTTACTCGAGCTTGAATTCAAGGCTCGAGCTCGAGCCTAAAGAAAAATAAACGAGCTAAGCTCGAGCTCACTAAAACTCGGGCTCGACTCGACTTGATATCAGCCCTATATATGGCATCCAATGACATGCTTCGCCATCTCCAGGAAAAGATTTTAATATTTTGAATACAGCATTTTGTGGATTCCACCTTTCGGTATTCATGTGGCAAATTGTTGTTACTGTATTTACCATAACTTTTGTCGTAGGATCAAGCAATTCCAAAGCATAAACATGGGAAAGAGGGAGCCTATGACAAAATTAAATGGAGAATGGAAGAAAAAATTCATCACAAGATACAATTTTTTTTGCATTAATTCATCTTTTTAATTTTTTTGATTATCACATCTTTCCCTGAACCATATGTGTTTTTGGAACTCAAAGAAAACAAAATCTTACCCCCCCCTCCCCAACATAATGCTTGAGAAATCAAGCATTTTTTCAAATGATTTCAGACAGCTTTTTATCTCCTCTTTCAAAGATACTTTATCACTGCAATATGATAATGTCTCCTTCACCGATGGGTTTCCAAAGAATTGTGGAAAATACTTTTTGATATCATCTTCAGCCAAAGAAGTTTTGGATGCAATTATATCTGGTAGAAATGATCTATGGGGAAATTGACTGGTTAAATTCGGGAGATGAATGGATTTTCCTTCCTTAAGAGATAACATTTGAAAGAAAGTATGAGGATTAGCAACCCCACCAAAAGTACTTCCATACTTATAGCCCAAGAAAAATCCCCATCAATCCAGATGTATTTGTGAACATGCGAGATTAGCAACATCACACAGTTTAGAAATGGACCAGTATTTGAGTTGGCTCAAAGAGCACTCTGAACAAGTAAAAGTTTGACTCTAAATTTTGAGTGAAAGCACAAAAACAACAAAACAAATGATAGAAAACATTTGGGTAGCCATTTGGAGAAGTTTGGAGCTTGTAGTTGGAAATGACAATTGGAATTACGTTAGATGGATTGTAAAGAGAGACACTATTTATAGAGAAACCTCAAAAACAATATTTGGAGTGCACTTTGCAAATTATAGTTTGATAGGGACACCTGAAAATCAATAGCGGATCCAAAGGGGCGTGGGGGTGCGGTCGCCCCCATAGATTTTAAAATTTGTACTTTATACCGTATAAAAAGTTCAAAATTTCAATTGGCTCTTTAAGAAAATTAGAATTTTGCACCCTAAAAATTAAAATAGAACTTTTATCACTACTACTATATAATTTTGCACCCCTAAACCATAATTTCTGGAACATTAGAAAATAATATTATTTTGATTAGTGTTATTAATCAATATAAGAGGGGTTAGGTCATGCTTTTACTATGAAGAATACCATGCTTTCAAGAGACAAGTCAGAATAAATAAAGCACTGTCGTTTTGTAGCTTAAGAGAGTTAGTTAGAAATGTGATTCGTGATAACAAAAAGACTTGTGAATCTGATAGGAAGTTATGTCAGCTGAATGATTTCTCTCAAAACCTATTTAAGAACTTGGAATAACAGTCATAACATTACCAAACTGATCATAAACTTCAACAAATTAAATTCCAATAAGCATTTTCAAAACTTGGAATAATACACTTATATATATTCTTACAATATTTTTTATCTCCTCAATCTGACAACATTCTAAGACAATACACATGACCATAGAACTATCACTCAGTCAAAGCTTCTTGAGAGTCAATAAACACGACATCCATATATGGCTAGGGCTGAGAACAAACACGAACGTTCACGAATAAGCTCGGGATCGACTCGATTAAAGCTTGACTCAATCTCATTTATTTAATAAATAAACAAACACAGATAAGATTTTAGACTCCATTAATAAATGAACAATAAATGATCACATTTGTAAAAGCTCATTTACGTTTATGAACAGCTAGTTAGAAACCTGGTTTATGACTCGATTGAAATTTGTTAAAAGCTCAGTTAAAATATTAATTATATAATATATATATATATATATATTGTACTTATATACTAAATACTATAAATAATTACGTTTTTATATATATATATTTATTAAGACACAAATCAAAATATACGAGTGTTTGAATTGTTATCATAATCTAATCTGTTATAGGTGTTTTAATTGATGTATTTATTTGAGTGAAAATTTATTTTAAAAAATTATACAATTGTAAAAAGTTATTTTTTGTGAAAATTTATAATGTATTTTATTTTTTAATTATTTTGTTGGTATTGTTTCTTTGAACAATGTATGTTGTAATTTATTTTATTTACATTTGAATATAACTAATAGATTGTGGTGATTCTTATCAAAATATTTGATAAGTTATTATGTCGTGATTGAATAATTTTTTTATGCAAAAAAAAGAAAAACTAAAAGTGATAAAAAAGCTGAAATCGAGCTTGAACTCTAGCTCGAAATCAAGCTCAAGCTCGAATAAAAACTAACCGAGCTGAGCCTGAGTCGAGCCGGAGCTCGAAATTTTTACTCGAGCTTGAGTTCTAGGCACGAGCTCAAGCCTAAAGAAAAATAAACAAGCTGAGCTCGAGCTCACTAAAGCTCGGGCTCGACTCGACTGGATATCAGCCCTATATATGGCATCCAATGATATGTTTCGCCATCTCCAGGAGAAGATTTTAATATTTTGAATATAGAATGTTGTGGATTCCACCCTTCGTTATTCATGTAGCAAATTGGTGTTGCTGTATTCACCATAACTTTTGTTGCAGGATCAAGCAATTCCACTGCATAAACATGGGCAAGAGGGAGCCTATGACAAAAGTAAACGAAGAAGGGAAGAAAAAATTCATCACAAGATACAATTTTTGTTACATTAATTCATCTTTTTAATTTTTTTGATTACCATATCTGTCCTTGAACCATATGTGTTTCTGGAACTCAAAGAAAACAAAATCTTACCCCCCCCAATGTAATGCTTGAGCAATCAAGCATATTTTTCAAATGATTTAGGGCAGCTTTTTACGTCCCCATTGAAAGATACTTTATCATTGCATTATGATAATGTCTCCTTCACCGATGGGTTTTCAAAGGATTGTGGAAAATCCTTTTTGAAATCATCTTCAGCCAAAGAATTTTTGGATGCAATTGTATATGGTAGCAATGATCTATGGGGAAATTAACTGGTTAAATTTGGGAGATAAATGGATTTTCCTTCCTTAATAGATGCAATTTGAAAGAAAGTATGAGGATTAGCAACCCCCACAAAAAGTACTTCCACACTTATAGCCCAAGAAAAATCCCCAACCATCCAGATGTATTTGTGAACATGTGAGATTAGCAACATCACAAAGTTTAGAAATGGACTAGTATTTGAGTTGGCTTAAAGAGCAGTCTTAACAAGTACAAGTTTGACTCTAAAATTTGAGTGCAAGAACAAAAACCACAAAACAAATGATAGAAAACATTTGGGTAGCCTGATGAGGTTAATTTATTTACCGATTATGTAGGGTTTTTACTTAATTCTTTGGTTGTTCTTGTTCGTTTTTATTCGTTTTAGTGTTTTAATTGAATGTTTGTTGACCATGGTGTATGCTTCGAAGGGAAAAATCATACGGAAGTTGAATCAGGTCCAAAATGAGAGGAAAAGATTGAGAAAGATCATGAAGCTGGTCCCGTGTTTCACAGGATATTTAAGGTGTTAATTCCAATTGTTTATGATCTATCCTACATATTTACACCTTGGATAGAGTGGCAAATAAGTTCCAAGTTGATCCCATGGAGGCTCGAGACTCCAAGAAGGGTTAATATAGCAAAACACGTGGAAAGGCGATGAAGAACAAATGCTGAAGAAATCTGCCAGGCTTTGGTATTTTAATCATATCTCTCTGTATTTATATCCAAATCGAGGGATTCAAGTGCCATTGGAAAGCTAAGCAATAGAACTACAACTTTCATGTTTTGGGGTTTGGCAAATGCGGCGTGGATCATAAATACATATGGCCTAGAAGATGGACGTCGCGACGTGAGACCCTCCACGTCGCAACGTCGGTAAAAAGAATTAAATTGGATTTTTTGGAAGAATTTTCGAAATTGGCAGAGATTTACGTCGCGACGTGGGGATCCCTCCCACGTCGCGACGTGGGTGCACATCGCGACGTCGGGAAAACGTCGGGAAAACGTCTTGAAAACGTCGGGAAACGTCGGCTGCGCGACTGAAATTTGGAAATTTGCGATTTTGGCCCAATTTGAGTTTCCTTTTCCGACAAGACTTTCGTGAAGGACTTATTAGCAAATATCTTCATAGAATTACTATAAATAAGGCTAGGGTTTACATATTTTAGGGGGTGACACTTTTGAGAGATTTTAAGCAAGAGATTTCTCCTTTGTAATAGCTAGGGTTTTCTACTTCGGTTATTGCTTGGAGAATTGCAGCTGTACGGATTGGGAACATCTTCTACTATTGAACTCATTCTTTTACGAGTAAAAATTACATTCAAGGATTTATTATTCAAGGTGTTTTCTTTCCTTTTAATTGATGTTTTCAATATTGTGCTTAATTATTAATATCATGATGTTCGATTTAGCCATGCTCGGCTAGATTAATTGTGCTCCCGGGATTATGAATAAGGGTTTGTGTGTTTAATTTACATGCTAAGTTCTATCTTATGGTCTTTGTTGAATATGTTTTACTGTGCTCTTCATAATTATGCGTGATTTGGCCGGATTATGTATGATGAATATTTGTTTAATGTGCAGTAAATTATTTAGAGATAACTTGCTTTAATCTTACCTCTCACCACAAAGGAGGATTTGAGTGGGTTGTTTGGAATCTTTTGTGGGTTGGTTGTGAATTTGTTAGATTGATTTTACTTTAGCTCTTGCCTCTCGTCACAAAGGAGGAGTTAGGGGGATTAGTTTAGCACTAGCGTGACTGGTTCGGGCGTTGCCTCTGCCACAAAGGAGCGGTTGAACTTGAGGGTTTGGTTGAGTTGGTAGTTGCATTAGATTCCGGATTAATTAAGGAAGTAAACCTTGCCTCTCGCCACAAAGGAGGGTTTAATGAATTAGTTAATATCTAAATAGGTAAAGTGCCTAAATCATTCCTTGCCTCTCGCCACAAAGGAGGGCGTGAGTTATGTTATTTACCCTTATTTTGCATGACCATAGATATGATGTATGTATGTGTTTTTTATGTAACCCTAAAATATAATCTCGGGAGTACACTTGCTTAAATTGAAGTTTTAATTAAATCACCATTTTAGTTTTAGTTCTTGATATTTGTTTACTTAGCTTTAGTTTGATAATTACAAAAACACCAAAAATATTTTATTAAAATTTCAACACAGTCCTTTCCTCGTGGGAACGAACTTGCTATACTATCACCTTTTAGGGGTTGTTTAGCTTGATTTTTGATTAGGGGTAAATAGCAACCACGATCGCAATTTTTATACATATATTTGCCTCACATCAAATTTTGGCGCCGTTGCCGGGGAAAGCAGTGGTGTTGAAATTTTAGCGTTTTTGTGAATATTAGTTGTAAATATTTTATTCATTTTTTTGTGTTTTATTTATTTTTATTTATTTTTATTTTTAATTTCTATCTAAGTATGTCTAGGAGGTTTGGGGAATCCTTTGAAATTAATTTTGACCCACCACATAGAGTGGATGATAAACAACCAAACTCTAGAGTATTTGGAGATTTTCGCCATTTAGGATATGAAAAGACCAATGAATGGGGATATAGTGAACCTTCATGTTATTTATCTTTACCTTGTTTTGAAGATCCATTGAAAAATTTGAACTTGTATGATAATGAACAAGCTACTTTGAGAATGAATGTTGTTTCTTATAGGTTGTGCCAAAGGGATCATCCCACTTATCAATGCTCCTATCAAATTGGGAATGCATGCAATTATCAAGGTGATTACGAACATTATTTGAGGGAGCAAGGATCTTGCACGTGGGGAAATAACTATGATTTTGGCCAACACTCTTTTTCTCATTCTCAAAGAGAGTTTGGATATTATCCGGGCTATGATAGGGAGTGGTCGATTCATGAACGAAACAACAAAATGCATCTCAAGAACGAAATTGAAGCGCCACTAGATTATATGCTCAATAAACTCATGGAGAAACTAGATAAATGTGGGGAGGAGCTACATCAAAGTTTTGTTCGATCGGAGACATTCATAAAGAGTCAAGATGACATATTGAGAGATCATAGTGCCCCAATGAAAAACTTAGAGGTACAGGTAGAAAAATTCAAGGAAACACTACATCATAAATCCCAAGAATGTTCATCTAATGCAACATCGAGCAATACTGAGGTACAAATTGTCCATTCAGCTTATATCTCATCTTTTTTATCACAACATGATTCATTACATCATAGTGTCCCACCTTCTATGGATTGTGATTTTGAGTTTAATGATTCTCATGATGAATGTATTTCAAAGTGTCCTTGTGAGTTGAAATCTTTGCATGTTGTAGATAATTTGGAGGAATGCATTAATGATGAACCAATATTACATGAATCCAATATTGTTTCTTTTGATGATGAAGAGACCTCCTACCTTGACCCCTATGTTGGTTTAGGTGAGGAAGACATGTCAATTTGTAATAAAATAGACAACATAGTGAATTCTTGCGTTACTTTGACATCTTACATGGAATTTCATGGTTTAAATGATATGGTAGATGTTATTAAAATGATGCACACTGAGACACCTTTATTAGATGATAATATTGTTCAATGTGTTGATAATGTGGAGGTGCCTAAAACTGAATACCATGTTAGCTTAGATAAGGAAGACTTGCATATTTTTCATGAAATAGCTAATATGGTAGAGACTTGTTTTATTGATACATCTATCTTTGAAATTACTGATGATTTCATTGAGACCATGGATGCAAAGTCTTTGGTGGATTCTTGTAGTTCAAACAGGGAGGAAGAAAAGGTGACATGGAAGGATGAGAAACCATGGGAAATCCCAAAGTTAATGGTGGAAGAAGAAAAGGAGGAGCCTACCTTGGAGGAGCAAGAATGGTACAAAATTGAGTTCATTGAACTTACTCCTCACATGCTTGAGCTCAAGTTCCTCCTCAAATGGTTGCACAATAAGCAATATGCTAGAAGACGAAGTGCTTACGAAAGAGCATTCTTTTGTTATAAGGATGGGTATTCCGAATCTTGAAGGAGAATGCCACAATAATAAGATCTAGCTAGGGACCAAATAAACCTAGAACTACCTTCTCACCTTTCCTTTAAATTAATAGTTTTTTTTTCTTTAGTTGGTAGTTTGAATAAAGAAGAAGGCTACTTGAGACATTGCCAAGGCCTCAACCGCACAACAAGCTTTTCGGGAATGACATGGATTATAGGTCAATTCTTTCCTTTTCTCACACATTGAGGACAATGTGTATTTTAAGTGTGGGGGGGATGAAATTCATGTTATTTATTTCATGTTGTTTTGTATGTCTTTATGCTTAATTTCTTGGGAGTTGAAGTGTGGATGTTATGCTTGGATTAATGGCTAATTAGTCTTTCTTAGTATTTTAAATTTTATGAATTAGGATTTATTTTAAATTTTTAATTATGTCCCATTCGTATTAGTTATTCCTTTGAGTTAACCTTAGCTCGTAAATAAGTATGTTGGTAATGATAATTCTTTTCATAGTTAAACCATGGTTTTAGGATTTTTATTCGTGTAGTATCCAATTTTTTTTTGAAATTTTGATCTTGTCGTGATAAATGTTATGTTGCCAATGATTTGAATTTATCGACAGATTCGATGTGGGATAGGAAAATAATATGCTATCTAGAGGGAGTCGGGTCTTTGATGGAAAGTTTAGCATTTTGAGTCGACCATTTTTATGCACTTAGGGGAACTACTGAGGGGATTGACGAGTTTGTAATCATTAAGTATATTGGTGTGTTTTTAACGCTTTGTTTAGTTGAAACTTATATAACTCGCTTAAAATGTGTTCTTTAATAAATGTGCTTGCGTAAATGTTTGCACTTAATGCTTTTGCATTTTTAAGCTTGTTTTGCTCATACTATCATCCCTCTATGAGATTGCTTTTAATAATAACCCTGAGAGAACTCATATGGATGGTAACGGAGATTATAAGCCATAAGACTCTGGCTTCATATTGTCACTTCTCTGCGAGACTGCTCTTAAATGAAAAGTCAATGGAGAACTTGCATGCGTGGGAATGGGTCTAAAACCCGAAGGTGAGACAGTACCCCAGGTGGATGTCACGGGATTTCCAATGAAATACACTAATTATGTGTGACATTCTGGGGGAATGAGTGTTTTATTTATGAACCTAAAGGTTTGCTGAGCGAATCCTCATTTATATGAGTTTGATAATGAATTGTTAATATGTTAGTGAGGAAAAGTTGAGACGAAGACTTAGTTGTTGGAACCCTGATTTATGGCGTGATTGTAGATGAGTTATGAACTGAGGTGGAACCTATCGCACACACTCACATGGTTGGCTCAACGTGTCTAAATGAGTACGTTAATGGACTTTGATAACTTTTGGGTCGTATATTATGTGTACTTGACATTTGAATACTTAAGAGTAAGAGGCATTTATATGACATTTGTTCTTAGATCGAATTGATGAAGTTGGATGCGTTTTTTTTGTTATGTGTTAGAATTTTGTTAGGGTCTTTGTGTTAGATTTTTGTTTAGGTTTGTTATTTTGTGATGTAGTTTGTTCGGGGACAAACAAAGGTTAAGTGTGGGGGAAATTGATGAGGTGAATTTATTCACCGATTATGTAGGGTTTTTACTTAATTCTTTGGTCGTTCTTGTTCGTTTTTATTCGTTTTATGGTTTTAATTGAAGGTTTGTTGACCATGGTGTATGCTTCGAAGGGAAAAATCATACGAAAGTCGAATCAGGTCCAAAATGAGAGGAAAAGATTGAGAAAGATCATGAAGCTGGTCCCGTGTTTCACAGGATATTTAAGGTGTTAATTCCAGTTGTTTATGATCTATCCTACATATTTACACCTTGGATAGAGTGGCAAATAAGTTCCAAGTTGATCCCATGGAGGCTCGAGACTCCAAGAAGGGTTAATATAGCAAAACACGTGAAAAGGCGATGAAGAACAAATGCTGAAGAAATCTGCCACGCTTTGGTATTTTAATCATATCCCTCTCTATTTATATCCAAATCGAGTGATTCAAGTGCCACTGGAAAGCTAAGAAATAGAGCTACAACTTTCATGTTTTGGGTTTTTGCAAATGCGGCGTGGATCATAAAGAAATATGGACTAGACAATGGACGTCGCGACGTGAGACCCTCCACGTCGCGACGTCGGTAAAAAGAATTAAATTGGATTTTTTGGAAGAATTTTAGAAATTGGCAGAGAGTCACATCGCGACGTGGGGATCCCTCCCACGTCGCGGCGCATCGCGACGTCGGGAAAACGTCGGGAAACGTCGGATGCGCAACTGAAATTTGGAAATTTGCGATTTTGGCCCAATTTGAGTTTCCTTTTCCGACAAGACTTTCGTGAAGGACTTATTAGCAAATATCTTCATAGAATTACTATAAATAAGGCTAGGGTTTACATATTTTAGGGGGTGACACTTTTGAGAGATTTTAAGCAAGAGATTTCTCCTTTGTAATAGCTAGGGTTTTCTACTTCGGTTATTGCTTGGAGAATTGCAGCTGTACGGATTGGGAACATCTTCTACTATTGAACTCATTTTTTTACGAGTAAAGATTACATTCAAGGATTTATTATTCAAGGTGTTTTCTTTCCTTTTAATTGATGTTTTCAATATTGTGCTTAATTATTAATATCATGATGTTCGATTTAGCCATGCTCGGCTAGATTAATTGTGCTCCCGGGATTATGAATAAGGGTTTCTGTGTTTAATTTACATGCTAAGTTCTATCTTATGGTCTTTGTTGAATATGTTTTGCTGTGTTCGTCATAATTATGTGTGATTTGGCCGGATTATTTATGATGAATATTTGTTTAAAGTGCAGTAAATTATTTAGAGATAACTTGCTTTAATCTTACCTCTCACCACAAAGGAGGATTTGAGTGGGTTGTTTGGAATCTTTTGTGGGTTGGTTGTGAATTTGTTAGATTGATTTTACCTTAGCTCTTGCCTCTCGTCACAAAGGAGGAGTTAGGGGGATTATTTTAGCTGTAGCGTGACTGGTTCGGGCATTGCCTCCGCCACAAAGGAGCGGTTGAACTTGAGGGTTTAGTTGAGTTGGTAGTTGCATTAAATTCAGGATTAATTAAGGAAGTAAACCTTGCCTCTCGCCATAAAGGAGGGTTTAATGAATTAGTTAATATCTAAATAGGTAAAGTGCCTAAATCATTCCTTGCCTCTCGCCACAAAGGAGGGCGTGAGTTATGTTATTTACCCTTATTTTGCATGACCATAGATAGGATGTATGTATGTGTTTTTTATGTAACCCTAAAATATAATCTCGGGAGTACACTTGCTTAAATTGAAGTTTTAATTAAATCACCATTTTAGTTTTAGTTCTTGATATTTATTTACTTAGCTTTAGTTTGATAATTACAAAAACACCAAAAATATTTTATTAAAATTTCAACACAGTCCTTTCCTCGTGGGAACGAACTTGCTATACTATCACCTTTTAGGGGTTGTTTAGCTTGATTTTTGATTAGGGGTAAATAGCAACCACGATCGCAATTTTTATACATATATTTGCCTCACATCATAGTCATTTGGAGAAGTTTGGAGGTTGTAGTTGGAAATGACAGTTTGGAT
Source organism: Ophiorrhiza pumila (assembly GCA_016586305.1). Lineage (NCBI taxonomy): Eukaryota > Viridiplantae > Streptophyta > Magnoliopsida > Gentianales > Rubiaceae > Ophiorrhiza > Ophiorrhiza pumila. The sequence goes on from BLIW01000006.1 coordinate 38,846,500, forward strand.
TACATTAGATGGATTGTAAAGAGAGACACTATTTATAGAGAAACCTCAAAAACAATATTTGGAGTGCACTCTGTAAATTATAGTATGATAGGGACACCTGAAAATCAATAAAGGATCCAAGGGGGAAGGGGGCGTGGAGGTGCGATTGCCCCCTAATATTTTAAAATTTGTACTTTATACCCTATAAAAAGTTAAAAATTTCTATTGGCTCTTTAAGAAAATTAGAATTTTGCACCCTAAAAATTAAAATAGAACTATTATCACTCCTAATATATAATTTTGCACCCCCAAACCATAATTTCTAGAACATTAGAAAATAATATTATTTTGATTAGTGTTATTAATCAATATAAGAGGGGCTATGTCACGCTTTACAATGAAGAATACTACGCTTTCAAGGGACAAGTCAGAATAAATAAAGCACTGTCTTTTTGTAGCTTAAGAGAGTTAGTTAGAAATGTGATTGGTGATAACAAACAGACGCGTGAATCTGATAGGAAGTTATGTTAGCTGAATGATTTCTCTCAAAACCTTTTTAAGAACTTGGAATAACAGTCATATCATTACCAAAATGATCATCAACTTCAACAAATTAAATTCCAATAACCATTTTCAAAACTTGGAATAATACATGTACATATATTCTCACAATATTTTTTTATCTCCTCAATCTGAAAACATTCTCAAACATTACAGATCACCATAGAACTATCACTCAGCCAAAGCTTTTTTAGAGTCAATAAACATGACATCCATATATGGCTAGGGCTGAGAACAAACACGAACGTTCACAAATAAGCTCGAAATTGACTCAATTAAAGCTCGACTCAATCTCGTTTATTTAATATATAAACAAACACGGATAAGATTTTAGGCTCGATTAATAAATGAACAATAAATGATAACATTGGTGAAAGCTCGTTTACGTTTATGAACAGCTCGTTAAAAACCTCGTTTATAACTCGATTAAAATTTGTTAAAGTCCCAGTTAAAATATTAATTATACAATATATATTGTACTTATACACTAAATACTATAAATATTTATGTTTTTATATATATTTATTAAAATACAAATCACAATATACAAGTGTTTGAATTGTTATAATAAGCTAATCTTTTATAGGTGTTTGAATTAATGTATTTATTTGAGTGAAAATTTATGCTAAAAAATTATACAATTGTGAAAAGTTATTTTTTTGTGAAAATTTATAATGTATGTTACTTTTGAATTATTTAGTTGGTGTTGTTTCTTTAAACAATGTATGTTGTAATTTATTTTATTTACAAGTGAATATAACTAATAGATTGTGGTGATTCTTATCAAAATATTTGATAAGTTATTATGTCATGATTGAATATTCTTATTTGTGCAAAAAGAAAAAAAAGAAAAACTAAAAGTGATAAAATAACTGATATCAAGCTCGGACTCGGGCTCAAAATCGAGCTCAAGCTGGAATAAAAACTAAACGAGCTGAGCCTGAGCCGAGCTGGAGCTCGAAAGTTTTACTCGAGCTTGAGTTCTAGGCTCGAGCTCGAGCCTAAAGAAAAATAAACAATCTGAGCTCGAGCTCACTAAAGCTCGGGCTCGACTCGACTTAATATCAGCCCTATATATAACATCCCATGACATGCTTCGCCATCTCTAGGAGAAGATTTTAATATTTTGAATACAGCATGTTGTGGATTCCACCCTTTGGTATTCATGTGGCAAATTGGTGTTGCTGTATTCACCATAACTTTTGTGGCATGATCAAGCAATTCCACAGCATATTCATGTTGCATTAATTGATCTTTTTAATTTTTTTGATTATCATATCTTTCCATGAACCATATGTGTTTTTGAAACTCAAAGAAAACAAAATCTTACCTCCCCCCCAACGTAATGCTTGAGAAATTAAGCATTTTTCAAATGATTTCGAACAACTTTTTACCTCCCCTTTCAAAGATACTTTATCATTGCAATACGATAATGTCTCCTTCATCGATGGGTTTTGAAAGGATTTTGGAAAATCCTTTTTGAAATCATCTTCAGCAAAAGAATTTTTGGACGCAATTGTATGTGGTAGACATGATCTATGGGGAAATTGACTGGTTAAATTCGGGAGATGAAAGGATTTTCCTTCCTTAAGAGATGGCATTTGAAAGAAAGTATTAGGATTAGTAACCCCACCAAAAGCACTTCCATACTTATAACCCAAGAAAAATCCCCAACCATCCAGATGTCTTTGTGAGCATGCGAGATTAGCAACATCACACAGTTTAGAAATGGACCAGAATTTGAGTTGGCTCAAAGAGCACTCTGAACAAGTGCAAGTTTGTCTCTAAAATTTGAGTGCAAGCACAAAAACAAAAAAACAAATGATAGAAAACATTTGGGTAGCCATTTGGAGAAGTTGCTTATAGTTGGAAATGACAGTTTGGATTACGTTAGATGGATTGTAAAGAGAGACACTATTTATAGAGAAACCTCAAAAACAATATCTGGAGTGCAATCTGCAAATTATAATTTGATGGGGACGCCCGAAAATCAATAGCGGATCCATAGGGGGGCGTGGGGGTGTGGTCGTCCCCCAAGATTTTAAAATTTGTACTTTATACCATATAAAAGGTTCAAAATTTCAATTGGCTCTTTAAGATAATTAGAATTTTGCACCCCAAAAATTAAAATAGAACTTTTATTACTGTTACTATATAATTTTGCACCCCAAACCATAATTTCTAGAACATTAGAAAATAATATTATTTTGATTAGTGTTATTAATCAATATAAAAGGGATTATGTCACGATTTTAACATGAAGAATACCACGCTTTCAAGAGGCAAGTCAGAATAAATAAAGCACTGTCGTTTTGTAGCTTAAGAGAGTTAGTTAGAAATGTGATTGTTGATAACAAACGTACTTGTGAATCTGATAGGAAGTTATGTTAGCTGAATGATTTCTCTCAAAACCTATTTAAGAACTTGGAATAATAGTCATATCATTACCAAACTGATCATCAACTTCAACAAAATAAATTCCAATAACCATTTTCAAAACTTGAAATAATACACTTACATATATTCTCACTATATTTTTTTGTCTCCTCAATCTGACAACATTCTCATACAGTACACATGACCACAAAACTATCACTCAGCCAAAGCTTCTTGAGAGTCAATAAACACGACATCCATATATGGCTAAGGCTGAGAACCAACACGAACGTTCACGAATAAGCTCGAAATCGACTCGATTAAAGCTCAACTCAGTCTCATTTATATAATAAATAAACAAACATGGATAAGATTTTTGGCTCGATTAATAAATGAATAATAAATGATCTCATTGGTGAAAGCTCTTTTACTTTCATGAACAGCTCATTACAAATCTTGTCTTGTAACTCGATTAAAATTTGTTTAAAGCTCAGTTCAAATATTAATTATATAATATATATATATTGTACTTATATACTAAATACTATAAATAATTATGTTTTTATATATATTTATTAAGACACAAATCAGAATATACGAGTGTTTGAATTGTTATGATAAACTAATCTTTTATAGGTGTTTTAATTGATGTATTTATTTGAGTGAAAATTTACGTTAAAAAATTATACAATTGTAAAAAGTTGTTTTTTTGTTAAAATTTATAATGTATGTTATTTTTGAATTATTTAGTTGGTGTTGTTTCTTTGAACAATAAATGTTGTAATTTATTTTATTTACATTTGCATATATCTAAAAGATTGTGGTGACTCTTATCAAAATATTTGATAAGTTATTGTGTCGTGATTGAATAATCTTATTTGTACAAAAAGAAAAAAAGAAAAACTAAAAGTGATAAAAAAAATTGAAATCGAGCTAGAACTAGGGCTCGAAATCGAGCTCAAGCTCGAATAAAAACTAAACGAGCTTAGCCTGAGCCGAGCTGGTGCTCAAATATTTTACTTGAGCTTGAGTTCTGGGCTCGAGCTCAAGCCTAAAGAAAAATAAACGAGCCGAGCTCACTAAAGCCCGGGCTCGACTCGACTCGATATCAGCCCTATATATGGCATCCAATGACATGCTTCGCCATCTCCAAGAGAAGATTTTAATATTTTGAATACAGCATGTTGTGGATTCCACCCTTCATGTGGCAAATTGTTGTTGCTGTATTCACCATAACTTTTGTGGTAGGATCAAGTAATTCCACAATATAAACATGGGTAAGAGGAAGCCTATGACAAAAGTAAATGGAGAAGGGAAGAAAGAATTCATGACAAGATACAATTTTTTTGCATTAATTCGTCTTTTTTATTTTTTTTGATTATCAGATCTGTCCCTGAACCATATGTGTTTTTGGAACTCAACGAAAACAAAATCTTGAGCCCCCTTACGTAATGCTTGAGAAATCAAGCATTTTTTCAAATGATTTAAGACAGCTTTTTACCTCCTCTTTCAAAGATACTTTATCACTGCAATATGATAATGTCTCCTTCACCGATGGGTTTTCAAAGGATTGTGGAAAATACTTTTTGATATCATCTTCAGCCAAAGAATTTTTGGATGCAATTATATCTGGTAGAAATGATCTATGGGGAAATTGACTGGTTAAATTCGGGAGATGAATGGATTTTCCTTCCTTAAGAGATGACATTTGAAAGAAAGTATGAGGATTAGCAACCCCACCAAAAGTACTTCCATACTTATAGCCCAAGAAAAATCCCCATCAATCCAGATGTATTAGTGAACATGCGAGATTAGCAACATCACACAGTTTAGAAATGGACCAGTATTTGAGTTGGCTCAAACAGCACTCTCAACAAGTACAAGTTTGACTCTAAAATTTGAGTGCAAGCACAAAAACAACAAAACAAATGATAGAAAACATTTGGGTAGCCATTTGGAGAACTTTGGAGCTTGTAGTTGGAAATGACAATTTGAATTACGTTAGATGGATTGTAAAGAGAGACACTACTTATAGAGAAACCTCAAAAACAATATTTGGACTGCACTTTGCAAATTATAGTTTGATAGGGACACCTGATAATCAATAGCGGATCCAAAGGGGCGTGGGGGTGCGGTCGCCCCCAAAGATTTTAAAATTTGTACTTTATACCGTATAAAAAGTTCAAAATTTCAATTGGCTCTTTAAGAAAATTAGAATTTTGCACCCTAAAAATTAAAATAGAACTTTTATCACTACTACTATATAATTTCGCACCCCTAAACCATAATTTCTGGAACATTAGAAAATAATATTATTTTGATTAGTGTTATTAATCAATATAAGAGGGGTTATGTCATGTTTTTACTATGAAGAATACCATGCCTTCAAGGGACAAGTCAGAATAAATAAAGCACTGTCGTTTTGTAGCTTAAGAGAGTTAGTTAGAAATGTGATTCGTGATAACAAAAAGACTTGTGAATCTGATAGGAAGTTATGTCAGCTGAATGATTTCTCTCAAAACCTATTTAAGAACTTGGAATAACAGTCATAACATTACCAAACTGATCATAAACTTCAACAAATTAAATTCCAATAAACATTTTCAAAACTTGGAATAATACACTTATATATATTCTCACAATATTTTTTATCTCCTCAATCTGACAACATTCTAAGACAGTACACATGACCATAGAACTATCACTCAGCCAAAGCTTCTTGAGAGTCAATAAACACGACATCCATATATGGCTACGGCTGAGAACAAACACGAACGTTCACGAATAAGCTCGGGATCGACTCGATTAAAGCTTGACTCAATCTCATTTATTTAATAAATAAACAAACACAGATAAGATTTTAGACTCCATTAATAAATGAACAATAAATGATCACATTTGTAAAAGCTCATTTACGTTTATGAACAGCTAGTTAGAAACCTGGTTTATGACTCGATTGAAATTTGTTAAAAGCTCAGTTAAAATATTAATTATATAATATATATATATTGTACTTATATACTAAATACTATAAATAATTACGTTTTATATATATTTATTAAGACACAAATCAAAATATACGAGTGTTTGAATTGTTATCATAATCTAATCTGTTATAGGTGTTTTAATTGATGTATTTATTTGAGTGAAAATTTATGTTAAAAAATTATACAATTGTAAAAAGTTATTTTTTGTGAAAATTTATAATGTATTTTATTTTTTAATTATTTTGTTGGTGTTATTTCTTTGAACAATGTATGTTGTAATTTATTTTATTTACATTTGAATATAACTAATAGATTGTGGTGATTCTTATCAAAATATTTGATAAGTTATTGTGTCGTGATTGAATAATTTTTTTATGCAAAAAAAAGAAAAACTAAAAGTGATAAAAAAGCTGAAATCGAGCTTGAACTCTAGCTCGAAATCAAGCTCAAGCTCGAATAAAAACTAAACGAGCTGAGCCTGAGTCGAGCTGGAGCTTGAAATTTTTACTCGAGCTTGAGTTCTAGGCACGAGCTCAAGCCAAAAGAAAAATAAACAAGCTGAGCTCGAGCTCACTAAAGCTCAGGCTCCACTCGACTCGATATCAGCCCTATATATGGCATCCAATGATATGTTTCGCCATCTCCAGGAGAAGATTTTAATATTTTGAATATAGAATGTTGTGGATTCCACCCTTCGTTATTCATGTAGAAAATTGGTGTTGCTGTATTCACCATAACTTTTGTTGCAGGATCAAGCAATTCCACTGCATAAACATGGGCAAGAGGGAGCCTATGACAAAAGTAAACGGAGAAAGGAAGAAAAAATTCATCACAAGATACAATTTTTGTTACATTAATTCATCATTTTAATTTTTTTGATTACCAGATTTGTCCTTGAACCATATGTGTTTTTGGAACTCAAAGAAAACTAAATCTTACCCCCCCTCCCAATGTAATGCTTGAGCAATCAAGCATTTTTTTCAAATGATTTCGGGCAGCTTTTTATGTCCCCACTCAAAGATACTTTATCATTTCATTATGATATTGTCTCCTTCACCGATGGGTTTTCAAAGGATTGTGGAAAATCCTTTTTGAAATCATCTTCAGCCAAAGAATTTTTGGATGCAATTGTATATGGTAGCAATGATCTATGGGGAAATTAACTGGTTAAATTTGGGAGATAAATGGATTTTCCTTCCTTAATAGATGCAATTTGAAAGAAAGTATGAGGATTAGCAACCCCACCAAAAGTACTTCCACACTTATAGCCCAAGAAAAATCCCCAACCATCCAGATGTATTTGTGAACATGTGAGATTAGCAACAACACAAAGTTTAGAAATGGACTAGTATTTGAGTTGGCTTAAAGAGCAGTCTTAACAAGTACAAGTTTGACTCTAAAATTTGAGTGCAAGAACAAAAACAACAAAACAAATTATAGAAAACATTTGGGTAGCCAGTTGGAGACGTTGGGAGCTTGTAGTTGGAAATGACAGTTTGGATTACATTAGATGGATTGTAAAGAGAGACACTATTTATAGAGAAATCTCAAAAACAATATTTGGAGTGCACTCTGTAAATTATAGTATGATAGGGACACATGACCACAAAACTGACAACATTCTCATACAGTACACATGACCACAAAACTATCACTTAGCCAAAGCTTCTTGAGAGTCAATAAACACGACATCCATATATGGCTAGGGCTGAGAACAAACACGAACGTTTACGAATAAGCTCGAAATCAACTCGATTAAAGCTAAACTCAGTCTCATTTATTTAAAAAATAAACAAACATGGATAAGATTTTTGGCTCGATTAATAAATGAATAATAAATGATCACATTGGTGAAAGCTCTTTTACTTTGATGAACAGCTCATTAGAAATCTTGTTTTGTGACTCGATTAAAATTTTTTTAAAGCTCAGTTCAAATATTAATTATATAATATATATATACTGTACTTATATACTAAATACTATAAATAATTATGTTTTTATATATATTTATTAAGAAACAAATCAGAATATACGAGTGTTTGAATTGTTATGATAAGCTAATCTTTTATAGGTGTTTTAATTGATGTATTTATTTGAGTGAAAATTTAAGTTAAAAAATTATAAAATTGTAAAAAGTTGTTTTTTTGTGAAAATTTATAATGTATGTTATTTTTGAATTATTTAGTTGGTGTTGCTTCTTTGAACCGAGCTTAGCCTGAGCCGAGCTGGCACTCAAATATTTTACTTGAGCTTGAGTTCTAGGCTCGAGCTCAAGCCTAAAGAAAAATAAACAAGCCGAGCTCACTAAAGCCTGGGCTGGACTCGACTCGATATTAGCCCTATATATGGCATCCAATGACATGCTTCTCCATCTCCAGGAGAAGATTTTAATATTTTGAATGCAGCATGTTGTGGATTCCACCCTTCATGTGGCAAATTGTTGTTGCTGTATTCACCATAACTTTTGTGGTAGGATCAAGTAATTCCACAGTATAAACATGGGTAAGAGGAAGCCTATGACAAAATAAATGGAGAAGGGAAGAAAGAATTCATGACAAGATACAATTTTTTGCATTAATTCGTCTTTTTTATTTTTTTGATTATCAGATCTGTCCCTGAACCATATGTGTTTTTGGAACTCAAAGAAAACAAAATCTTGAGCCCCCTTACGTAATGCTTAAGAAATCAAGCATTTTTTCAAATGATTTCAGACAGCTTTTTACCTCCTCTTTCAAAGATACTTTATCACTGCAATATGATAATGTCTCCTTCACCGATGGGTTTTCAAAGGATTATGGAAAATACTTTTTGATATCATCTTCAGCCAAAGAATTTTTGGATGCAATTATATCTGGTAGAAATGATCTATGGGGAAATTGACTGGTTAAATTCGGGAGATGAATGGATTTTCCTTCCTTAAGAGATGACATTTGAAAGAAAGTATGAGGATTAGCAACCCCACCAAAAGTACTTCCATACTTATAGCCCAAGAAAAATCCCCATCAATCCAGATGTATTTGTGAACATGCGAGATTAGCAACATCACACAGTTTAGAAATGGACCATTATTTGAGTTGGCTCAAAGAGCACTCTAAACAAGTACAAGTTTGACTCTAAAATTTGAGTGCAAGCACAAAAACAACAAAACAAATGATAGAAAACATTTGGGTAGCCATTTGGAGAAGTTTGAAGCTTGTAGTTGGACATGACAATTTGGATTACGTTAGATGGATTGTAAAGAGAGACACTATTTATAGAGAAACCTCAAAAACAATATTTGGAGTGCACTTTGCAAATTATAGTTTGATGGGGACACCTGAAAATCAATGGCGGATCCAAGCGGGGTCGTGGTGCTGTCGCCCCCCAAGATTTTAAATTTTTTACTTTATACCCTATAAAAAGTTCAAAATTTCAATTGGCTCTTTAAGAAAATTAGAATTTTGCACCCCAAAAATTAAAATAGAACTTTTATCACTACTACTATATAATTTTGCACCCATATACCATAATTTCTAGAACATTAGAAAATAATATTATTTTTATTAGTTTTATTAATCAATATAAGAGTGGTTATGTCACGCTTTTACCATGAAGAATACCACGCTTTCAAGGGAGAAGTCAGAATAAATAAAGCACTATCGTTTTGTAGCCTAAGAGAGTTAGATTTCTTGGTCTTTAACTGGATATACTAGTGTATGGTTTACAAGTCTTACTCCTAGATCTATTACAACTTGGGATCGCATGCAAAGAATTTTTCTTATGAATTTCTTCCAACTTCTTAGATTGCATCTGATCGAAAAGAAATAGTAGGCATTAGACAAGATTATGATGAGTCATTAACTGCATTTTGGGCTAGGTTTAAACATTTATGTGAAAGTTGTCCTCAATGTCAAATCACTGATAAGCTTTTAATCCAATATTTTTATGAAAGTTTGCAACTGGTGGAAAAATGAACACTAGATGTAGCAAGCAGTGGAGCTTTCATGGATAATAACATAACTCAAGCCACGACTTTGATTGCTAAGACTTGCGAGTCCAACCAAAAACACCAGCTTGGTCATCGTTCAACTAAGCAACTGAGCGAAACTACTAATTCTTCACATGAAAATAGATTGGAAGCATTGACAGCAAGTGTGGAGAAGTTAGTCACTAGAATAGGTGCAAATCAGATGGAAACAATTTGTGCGATTTGCAAAAGCCCTACCCATACAACGGATCAATGCCAAATGAATTAAAAAGAACTTGATGCTGAAGTTAATAAGGTGGGAGGTTGTCAACGATGCTACAATCCTTATTCGAACACTTTTAATCTAGGTTGGCAAGACCATCCCAACCTGAGCTAAAGGAATTGAGCTCAACAGCAAAACCCTCCTCAACAGCAAGCTCAACAGCAAACCCAACAGAAATATGTAGTGTTGTCTGCCCAAACTAATCCCACCTTTATTGCTACCACAAGGTCTGGAGTTCCACTTGAAGACATGATAGTTAATTTAGCTAATTCTGTGACTTTAATGCAGAACAATCAAGTAGAGAACCAAGGAGAATTTCAGAAATTTTAGCATGAAACAAGAGCGGCTATAAGTGGGTTAATTACTCAAATATTCTCTCCCACAACAACTTTCATATAATTTCATATATAAAATATTTCAGTCTGTTTGAAATATTTTAGTAAAGATTAATAATTTCATATACTCGACTGATTTTTATATTCTAGATATAGGCAGCTCTCATGAAAAAAATGTTGCAGTTTTGTTGTTGGGTAGACCACTAATGAAAATAGCCAAAACAAAAATTGATGTGGATAAAGCAATACTTAATTGTGAATTCAATTGAGAATATTTAACTTTTAACATTTTCAATGCTATGAAATATCCCATTGATGTGGAAAATGTTCATTCAATTGATGTAATAGATTCCTTAGTCCAAGAACATCTTGAGACTGAATTTGTGCCGGATAAGCTTGAGGTAGCAATTACACAAAGCTGGACTGAAGCTGACACTAAAAATCACGTCAATGACAAGATAACAGATGCAGTTATATCCCTCTACCCTCTTGAAGAACAGTCATCCAGATTTGATACTCACTATTTGCCCGAACAGGAGTCGTAGGATAAAATTCGTCCTTCTATTTTAAAAGCTCATGTTTTTGAATTAAAACCATTACCTGACAATGAAAAATATGTCTATTTAGGTGTTGGAGAGACGCTTCCTGTGATCATTAATAAGCATCTTACACAAGGCCAAGATGATAAGTTGTTGTGAATCCTTCAAGAGAGCAAAGAAGCCATTGGATAGACTCTTGCATATATTAAAGGTATAAGTCCAGCAATTTGTATGCATAAATTTTGCTTGAATCCAACTCTAAACCAGTACGAGACCCACAAAGAAAGCTAAATCCGAATATGAAGGAATTGGTTCTAAAGGAAATACTCATGTTATTGGAACTTGGCATTATTTTCCCCATCTCGGATAGTCAATGGGTAAGTCTGGTTCATGTTGTTCCAAAGAAATCAGGATTTCAAGTGGTAAAGAATGAAAAGAATGAGCTTGTACCTATGCATCTTCAAACAGGTTGGCGTATGTGTATTGATTTTCATAAATTAAATGCAGCCACTAGGAAAGATCATTTTCCATTACCTTTTATTGGTCAAATGTTAGAGAGGTTAGCTGGAAAAATGTTTTTCTATTTTCTTGATGGGTATAGTGGTTATTTCCAAATATTTGTGTCTCAAGAAGATCAAGAGAAAACAACTTTTACATCTTCTTTTGCTTATAGATGTATGTCCTTTGGTTTATCTATGATGAGTATCTTTTTAGACATGATTGAACATTATATTAAGATTTTTATGGATGATTTTACTGTCTATGGTAATTCATTTGATGATTGTTTTAATAACCTTGATAAAGTCTTACTTAGATGCATTGAAAAGAATTTGGTTTTAAATTATGAGAAATGTCATTTCATGGTTAGGGAGGGCATTGTATTAGGACATATTATTTCTGAAAAGGGAATTCAAGTAGATAAAGCAAAGGTAGATTTGATTTCACAGTTACCTTATCCTAATAATGTGCGTGAAGTTTGTGGTTTCTTAGGTCATGCAAGATTTTATTGTAGAGTCATCCACGACTTTGTAAAAATCGCACAGCCCTTAACAAAGCTGTTACAGTAGGATGTTCTGTTTGCGCTTACAACAGAATGCAAGGAAGCTTTGACATGCTTATGGCAAAATTGATTTCAGTTCCCATATTTCAACCACCTCAATGGAATCTTCCATTCGAATTGATGTGTGACGCCAGTGATTACGCAGTGGGCACGATGCTTAGTTAAAAATTTGGAAAAGAGAACCATGTTATATCCTATGCATCGAAGACATTGAACAATGCTCAATGCAATTACACAACTACTGAAAAGGAGCTTTTAACTATTTTTTTCCTTTGAAAAATTTAGATCTAACTTTTTATGCTCTAAAATTGTAGTTTACACTGACCATGCTGCTTTGAAGTACCTCTTTACTAAGAAAGAGTCTAAACCGTGTCTAATTCGTTGAATTCTTCTTTTGCAGGAATTTGACTGGGCGATAAAGGATAAGAAAGGAGCTGAGAATCATGTGTTGAACCATTTGTCGGTTAGTTCTGGACGACGATCATTTGCCCATATGGAAAACCTTAGCCGATGAAGAACTTTATAATTTGACAGGTAAATCAGGTAAAGACCCTTGGTTTGCGGACCTAGTTAATTACCTAGTCACTAAAGCATTACCTAAAGCTCTCACACATGCCAAAAAAATTAAAAATTCAAAGTGATGTGAAATATTATTTATGGGATGATCCTTATTTGTGGAATATTGGAACTGATCAAATAATAAGGAGATGCATTTCAGAAAATGAAATAAATGATAGTTTGCTACATTGTCATTCATTTGCATGTGGGGGTTATTTTGTTCCTAAAAGAACAGCTAGAAAAATTCTTGATAGTAGTTTCTTCTGGAAGTTTCTTTTTTGTGTTGCATACTTATTTTGTAAGAGCTGTTCACGTTGTCAACAGTTAGGAAACATTACTCATCGTGATGAAATGCCTCAATTACCTATAATTGCTTGTGAGATATTTGATGTTTGGGGTATGGATTTCATGGGTCCTTTTCCTAGTTCTTTTTCAAATTTATACATCCTTTTAGTTGTTGATTATGCTTCAAAATGGATGGAAGCTAAGGCCACCAGCACTAATGATTCCAAAGTAGTGGTAGATTTCTTGAAGTCTACTATTTTTAGCTAATATGGAATATCTCGGGCTATAATCAATGATAAGGGAACTCATTTTTGTAACCGCACAATCGAAACTCTTATGAATAAATACGGTGTGCATTATTGGCTTGCAACTACTTATCATCCTCAATTAAATAGTCAAGCAGAGGTTTCTAATCGTGAAATCAAACAGATTTTGGAAAAGACAGTGAACACCTCTCACAAGGATTGAGTCTTCGCCTAGATGATGCCTTATGGGCATATAGAACTGCTTTCAAGACCCCGACTGGTATGTCACCCTATCGCCTTGTTTTTGGGAAGCTATGTCACCTTCCGGTGCATGTAGAGCACAAGGCATATTATGCTATTGAAAAGCTAAATATAGATGACACTAAGTGTGGGGGGGAAAGAAACTTCAGTTGAAAGAATTAGAGGAAATACGTTTGGAAGCTTATGATCATGCTATGTGGTATAAAGATCGCACCAAGCTAAATCATGATGGTCTATTACGGAATAAGGAGTTTTATATTGGTCACAAAGTTCTTCTCTTCCAGTCTAAGCTGCGTATTATTGGCGAAAAACTAAAATCCAAGTAGATTGGCCCGTTTGTAGTGGTCGCCGTTTGCCCAAACGGAACCGTGTAAATCAAGGAAATTGACACTTAGTGGCGAACCATAATGAAATTTTATCGGGAACTTACTTTAAATTTTTTTTGCGATTAAATAAATGTATTTAACAACTAAATTTCTAAATTCACAATAATAAAAACGATAAAATGTATAAATACACATAACTGCACTATTGTTTGACACTAGATGAACTAGTTTTCTTCATGTGATGAAATAAGGCAATAGTATTCTACTTATCTGCATCTATTGAAAACGTTACAAGATTTGCTCATTTTCAAATTAACTTAGTAATTAGAATTAACTTACAATTAACAACATTTAAATAACAAAAATCTAAATAAAAAAAGGAAGAAGTAAAACTAACCTTTCTTGAATACCAAAAATAGAGATGAGAAAAAGAGACAATGAGGGAAGAAAAAAAATGGAGATGAAGAAAAAGAGACAATGAAGGAAGAAAAATAAAGGGAGAAATAAAGTTTCTTTACTAGTGATGTGAAACAAATTATAGATAAAACAAATTGGCATAATACTATCAATTTTTTGTGTTTGGAAATTGGAATTGGGAGATGGGAAGCGTTTGGAAAGAAAAGGTTGAAATTAAAAGTTGAATTATGAGTTTTCTGTTCCTGAACGAATGAAGAAAACAGATTTGAAGTGTTTTCTTTCAAATAAATAAACCAAACGATGTCGTTTTGTTAAGTGAGTATATTTTAAAAAAACAAAATAGAAAATTGAAATTATATATATATATATATCGTCCTCTTCAACTCCAACCCTTGGGGGCTGGACACTGGTGGTGGTAGGCGGCTCGATAGCGGCACTCTTACTCCTCCAAAGTCTTTGACGAGCTTAGAGGGGGTCTCAGTCCACTGGGTCTGCCATTGTTGACACTAACAAAGTTTTTAAAGTTACCAAGCAAAGACTTAAACCCTTTTATGAATCTAGTCTAAGACATTAAATAATGGCGCATATTAGGAGGCAACCCAATTTTAAATTTTTTAATTTTTAGTTATTTATTTAATTTCTTGTCAGTTAATAACGTGTTTTCTTATTCCAGATTTTGTGTACAGTCGTGGTTAATCTGTGGAGAGGATTTTGTTACCGTAAGGAAGTGGGTGGAAAACATAGGGAAGAGGAGACAAAGTTTTTTAAAAATAAGGTGTTGGGCCCAAGAATTCCCACTATTATAATAGGAGACCTAACATTGCTTTTATGTCATCGTTTCATAGCCTCTACTATTTTTGGTCTTAATGACCAAGCTACTGTGATATCTTCTCTTGAATTGACTATTCTCTGGGCTATGAAAAATGGAATTAAGTTGAGTTTGGCGTATTGGATAGCATATGTTTGGAAGAGTGTTGTTAGAGTTGAAAAACATAATCTTGCTTTAGGACACATAGTTGCTATTCTACTGGCCCGAGATCCTGTTTATGAGAATTTGAGTGCCACTTGGCCAAATAATTGCTCTTCAACTTTGATTGATGCCCCATTTTTGTGTATGGCTGGCTTACTTGTTGAGGATAGCCAGGGTACATTGCATTTTAGTGAGCCGAGGGATCCCCCTTCGAGCAATCTCCCTTTTACAGGTGTTATAGCGCTAAGGCAAGATGTACAGGATTTGCATATTCTTATCTCGGCAATTGCAGCTGGTTATGCGGATAATGATGAGCTGGTACATACTCTAATTGCTGCGATTATTGAGATCAGAACAACTCAGGCTACCATTCTTCAACTTCTGCAAGACCGTTTGCCTTCACAAAACCTTCCGAATTAATTTAGGTTGTCCCTTTTCATTTTACTATCTTTTTTTTCTATTTTTAATTTAATTTCTTTTCTGTTTAGTATGTTTTTCTCTTCTAACTTGAGAACATGTTAGTTTTTAAGTGTGGGGAGACTGTGTAATATGTTATGTGTTGTTTTCACTTGTGATGTTTTTACTCTTATTTTCAAAAACAAAAACACCAAAAAAATCAGAAAATTAAGAAATTCGCACAAAAACATGATTACTTTACTTTTAGTTTGTTGATAGCTTTTTAGGTTGTTTTGTAGTTACAAAACTGTTTCACTTTTGTAACACTGTTTGCCCAAACTGATTGTAAATAAAATTGTTTAGTTCATTGTATTGGTTTGTGTGTGATTTTGAATGACCTCATGAATGAAAAATATAAGATTTGAGTTTATTTAAAGTGAGGTTTTGAACCTAAGCACACAACAACCACTTTGTTGGTGCTTAAATAAATTATTTCTTTGAATGAGTGCGAATTGTACATGGTTGGCTTATTGAATTTGTTTTGTTGTGCATGGAAATTGACAGGCTAGTCGTGTACCTCTTCAATTTATCCATAATTGACTATAGCTAGCAGTGTAGGGTATCGATCCACAGGGAAGAGATTGCTCTCAAGAATTTAAGAAATTACTCTAAATTATGTCTCGAAGGTTAAGCAACAAAGGCGGCAAAATAGAAATGCACACGACCCGAGAACAAACAAGGACACAACAAGAATAGAGGAACTAAAATGTAACAACTGCAAGTCTAATAAAATCAAAGGAATGAGATAACAAGTATGAGTTAGATGTCTTAGGGTTCTTATACCGGATGAATGCACCTTAGACAAAACAATGCAATGCAATTGACACACAAGTTAAAGCATCGAGAAGACCTAAATGCCTAGGAAACTAGCTCACAACCAGCTTGGCGACCGCATTGCACTCTAGTATCCCTGACATCACTCTTTCCCATGGCGAGGCCTAAGAGTGATGGATGAAAATCGCATTGTCTCAACTCTCCGAAGTTAACAAATCTGACATGCAATTCCTAAGATCTTCCCATGGCAAGGCCTGACCTAGGTCCAAGAATCTTCGTTAACTCTAGAGAGTTTCTTCTCACTTCTTCCTAACAACTCAAATAAACTTAAATCGGCATGGCGACCGCATCTGAGATCAGGATCAGGAAAATCTAGTAGAAGACTCAACATTCATACTTTAGCTCTCGTTTCATGCAATTCTCACACACATCAGTGAATCTCACCTCAGTTTAGCATGGCGACCACAATTGAAGCACAACTCAGCCATGAGAATTTATGAAACTCAACTAGATTCATGATTAATTCTCAGTACAATTCCATTCTTTATGGATAGTGTCAAATGCAGAGCACTGCGTAGTCTAATTACACATTCATCTGGTTAAAACCCTAGCACATCATAGATTTAGCAACGAGACTCCATTTTCATCTCATATTCATCACAGAACAACATTGAGCAACTCATTCCCATTAAATTGGATAAATTTACAGATCAAAGTGCATAGAATTGTCAAATGTTTTGTCAATTGAGAATCGAAATGCAGTAATTGGCAGAAGGTGCGATCGGATTCCAAAATAGAGAACAATTTCTAGAGAGAGAAAATCCTAGAGAGAAAGTTCTCGCTCACCCAGTCAAAAGTCTGGTAAAAATTTAGAATGATCGATTTTCCTAAAATAATGACTAACTCCTCTATTTATAGAGGTTACAAAACGTAAACAATACGCAAACGTAAATTGAACCCTAATTTACAGAAATGCCACTTAGCGAGATAGACTGTCTAAAATCAGCACGTGCACTGCAGCCTCCGAGCCTTTGAACCACAACAACCCACACCTTCATCGCAGCAAACACGCTCCCGAGCCTCACCTAATCACACCTCCGCAACCTACACATGAAAGTGATAAACTCAACACTTAGAAAAAAATATGCAGCTCAGAATTCCAAAAATCCCACTACGATGAGTCTTGGCGACGCGTCGCAGGCAAAATTTCTTCCTCGGTGATGCATCTTGGCAACCAAAATCTGGTTCTGATTTTAGAATTTGGAAAAACCTAAAACATGAAATTTGTAGCACTAAGTCTTAGCTTTCCACAGCCTTTTGAATCACTCAATTCGAAGCTCGGACGAGAAAGTTATGGCCAAAATACTAGAG
This sequence comes from Ophiorrhiza pumila, assembly GCA_016586305.1. Lineage (NCBI taxonomy): Eukaryota > Viridiplantae > Streptophyta > Magnoliopsida > Gentianales > Rubiaceae > Ophiorrhiza > Ophiorrhiza pumila. The sequence continues at coordinate 38,864,229 of BLIW01000006.1, forward strand.
TGTGGCAAGGAGAAACTTCATGGCGACGCATTATCAAGATTTCTCTCCGTGCAATGGTTTTCATGGTGACGCATCGTCAAGATGCGTCACCGTGCAATGGTAGTGAAGTCAACAATGAAAAAGTGAAGTCATGATCACAAATATGCCCCCGTTTCTCCATCTTGCGCACAGAATTAGAAGAAAGTTAAAACATAAGAATTGCAGTACACTCAAAGAGCTTTCCAGAACATCCAAGATATCATCATTTGAATTGTATTGAGAAAGGTACACTCAAATGAAGTTACTACAAGTTCTTCCCACATATAAAATGAACATGTTAAAGAATTCCTCAAACTCTACAAGCATCATTTCAACACTTTTCAAATTATTTCCTTGTTCTTTAACCTTAAACACACATTTGTTTCATCTAATCAACATTTTTGGTATTTTTCTTCATTTTAGCACTCGAAGTTGTAAACCATATAAATGCACAAAATGACACATAACACTACACAATTGCATGAAAAACAAGTCAAAAGCTAAGTGAAATAACACATCTAAGTTGGTATAAAACCAACTTATCAATTTCCCCCAAGGACACAACATCACACTTACACAACTCTTTCTTGCCCTCAAGCAAACTCAACACACTTTCCTTTCTACCTTTGTTCCACCATCTGTTACCAACACACTGCTCTTCGCCCACTATGCCAATCACCAACTTCATCAAAACATTTCTCACACATCAAACTAACCACAATTCCCATGGTACCAAACTGTCAGAATTCAGCACACATTATCAACCAAGGCATAATGAATAAAGACCAAAATGTCATGCGTGCAAGTGTGTGATGAGGAAAACCGAATCCATTTGCTCTCTTTCTATGTACACTCCTTAGTATCTTGCCTACCCATTCACTACACAACAATCTTCTTATCCACACACATGAACTTACATCACACGAGATCAATGGTAACCTAATGCACATTGGTGCTTCTATTGGATATTATCCTTTTTCTTTCATCTTGCACTTTGTGGTGCATTCATTTTTCATACACATTAGTGCATGGCTGCCTGGGTCTTGTGGCTCTTTTTTCCCACTTTTTGCCTGGGTTTTATAGCTATTTTTTCCCTATTTGCTTGCCAGGTTCTTACTGCTTTTTATTCCCAGTTGCCAAAGGCTTTTTCTCCATATCCCTTCTCATCTAACTGCATGTTCATATGTATCTTCAAGAGCTATCCATGAAAGAACACCAAAATCTAAGGAGAATACATAGAAAAAGGCAAACTCAATTCAGGCTTCCTCCTATGTCAATTGTTATTGCTTTGCATGGTATATTTATCTTACTTTAACATCATGCCTTGGCCGAAAAAATATGCCAAACGCATCAAGCTCGGTGCCATAGACAAAACATTTCGCATGCAAGCACAAAAATTTAAAATGATGAACTTGGATCATGGCATAATGACTTCGGAGGCAAGTGCCCAAATACAGAATGATTGGACATTATTTTCCAACACTCACGCACACATTCAACTCATTTGATTCATTTTATTCCAGAACAAACACTATATTTCATTTAAGCCCATCACAACCATATTAACATCTGCCAGCAACTCAACACTCAAACTTTCCATGGATAGACAAGTCTTTCAACATAAATGTCAACTACACATAACTTGTGTTCAAAAACATCACTTATTCACAAAAATTTCAAACTTTCTCAAAAAACTTAAAACTTGCACAAAAAATGAAGAACGCAACATATACCGGGTATAATATGCAAAAGCTCAAAATAACGCAACAAAACTGAAAAGTAGCATGCTTTGCATCACATAGCACAAAAAATTTCATTCATGAAATAAAGTAAGCATATAAAGTCCAAGAGACACACACTATATAAAACATTCACTCCCCCACATTTAAAACGTACATTGTCCTTAATGTAAAGTAAAGATAGGTTTAAGAGCTCCCTGGTGTTGATATGCCATGAATTCCAATTTTTGCTTGGTGGAGTGTCTTTGTCCATAGTTCCCTCTTGCATGAAAAATGTCCTGCACATGTGAAACCAAGCTTATTAAAAATTACTCACTCAAGTACACTACATGTTTGTGCAAGGTAAGCATGACATAGAGATAGCATGCAAGCAAAGTGTCGCACCATGACTAGGGTCATGGTGGTGTAGAAATACGCAACTAATAATAGTAAGAGGCATATGCACCATTCATGCTTGAAATGTAAAACAAAGTAATTGGATGCAGCATGGGAGTGGTCCATGGCACTACTCCCCCACACTTAGCCTCATGTGTGCATGACCTATTTCCATTGCACATTCTTTCATGTTTATGTCTTGGCAAACATGAGTGGCTTAGCGTGTATTACAAAATGCAAAAAAGCGTAAAAAACCAGTTTAACCGAAATACTGTATCAAATCTAAAAGTGAAAAGAAGTAGTTCTGGGTCTTGTAAGTCTCCAGCTAGACTATATCAATCCCCTTTCTTCAAAATTTGAAATATCCATCTCTGCAGAATTCGAAATATCCATCTCTGTACCATAAAGACGATATTTCATACGTACTTCTCTTCCCCTTGTAAGCCAATCGAGAAGTATCTTCAAGGAGGTGATTAAACACATGCACATTGGAAGCAACCTCTTCAAATTTCATTTTGAACCACTGAGACTCACCCATTAGAGGTACCTCGTTTTCCTCCTCCACCATACTATGCTCTGTAACCCTGCAAGGCTCAACCAAGGATTTCACATCTATGGTCTCAACATCCTCATCAGTGAGTTCAAAAATGGATGTATCAATAAAACAATTTTCCACCATGTTAGCTATGTCATTAGCAATTCTTACATCTTCATCATCTAGACTAACATAGGAACTTGCTTGAGCCTTTTCTTTGTTTACAACACAAAAAACATTCTCATCCATTAACAAGGGTATCTCATACTGCACTTCTTGTGAGACACCATTTAGACACTTAGATTCATTTACCGTTTCAAAAATTGGTGCCTCAACTAGATTTTCAATCAATGTGTTGACATTCTCCTTAGCAATTGCAGCACTATTTTTGTTCATTCTCTCACAATGATCAACAAGATGTGACTCTGTGCAATTCACAAGAAAATCAAAAGAAGAATCATCCAATGGATGACTATCAACATAATCAGATATAGCATGTCACTCACTATCATTTGGAAAATTCTTAGAACATGTTTCCTGTAAGGTAAGTTCTACCAATACATCATCTTGCATTTCAAAGATCGACTCATCTAAAACACATCATTCAATCATGTTTACAATTTCAGAAATAATCATGCAATCTTTGTCATCCAACTCCACATTAGTAACTTCCTCATTACATTCATTCAGTTCTTCAACAAAAATGCAGCCTCATTTCACATCTTCATTAATCATATGCATGTTCAATGCTAAGGTTCTAATTGCAAAACAAGGTTCTACAGACATGGGATTCTCCATAGTATAATTAACATCAAACACAACTTGTTCATTGTTTATGCGAAATGTTACTATCTTATTTCTAACTCCAATTAAAGCATCACCTGTGGCAAGGAAAGGTCGACCAAAGATGAGAGGTACCTCAGGGTCCTCTTCCATGTTAAGCACAATGAAGTCTACAGGCAACATGAACTTGTCTATTCTCACCAATACATCCTCCACCTTTCCTGTAGGTTTCAACAGTGACCTATCTGCCAATTGCAATGTCACAACTACTGGTCAAATTCTTCTACTCAACCCAACGTTGATAGCAATTGAGAGGGGCATGAGGTTGATTCCAGCACCCAAATCACAAAGAGCCTTTTCAAAATACCTTGTGCCTATTTTACATGGTATGGTGCAACTGCCAGGATCATTTAATTTGGGTGGCAAATTGTGCCCCACCCAAGCTCTACTACTCTCTGTAAGCATCAATGGTGCCTCATACCTAAGAATCTGTTCCTTATTTGATATGAGATCCTTTTGAAATTTTGCGTACTTATGCACCGCCGTTAACAAGTCGAGAAGAGGTAGGCTTACATTAACTTGTTTCACCACATTCAAGAAATGATCAAATTGCAGCCCTTTTTTCGGTAATGGTTTCACTCTTTCTAGGAATGGAGGCCTTGGATCATACTCGGGGTAGTTGTAAGGACTTGGTGGTCCTCTAACCTTTTTATTCACTTTATTCTCTTCATTATTCTTCTCCTCTTCCTTTTCAGATGTCACTGCCTCTTGTGCACAATCTTGCTCAACTTCACTTCTGGTTTTCTCTTCATATTGGGCATTCTTACCTCCTGAATTGTTATTCCCTGGCAAGAGCTTGCCACTCCTCAGTATAATAGCATTACATACCTCCTTTCCCTTAGGATTCGGAATTGTGTCACTTGGCAGGGAGCCACTGGGGCTATGATGCACTGCATTTGCTAACTGCCCCAACTGCATTTCGATGTTTTTGAGTGTGGTATCATGATGTCTTACAGTTGTCTCCAAAGCAGCAAATCTTTCCTCATTCTTTTCCATCGTTTCCATGAGTCGATTGAGCATATCTTCTATGGATGGGTTCCTTTGCTCTGAAGCACTAGGCTGATGATCAAAGCCTGGGGGTGGTTACGAAGATCTCCTCTATTCATTACCTTGAGAATACTGGCCTCCTTGATTTTGATTTTGATATCCCTAATTGTTTTGGCCTCCACAACCATACTGTCTATTTCCACCAGCGTAATTCCCAGACTGTTGTGGCTTATTGTAGTTGTTGACATTTATCCATGTAGTGTTTTTCCTTACACAAACCGCATGAAAAGACCGGGGCTTTAGCTTTTGTAGCCTTTAGTGTCTGAACTTGTTTTGCAAGTGCTTCAAACTTTGCTCATAGGGAAGTTTCATCATCTAGTTCTAAGATGCCTCTTTGCCTCCTACCCTGTGGTTTCCTAGTTTCAGGAAAAAGGTACTCATCTTCTGCGATCTTATCAAAGTGTTCTCTTACTTCTGGAACACTCTTGTCTTTTACGGCACCATTTGCAATAGCCTTTACCATCATGGAAGATTCAGCTGTGAGGCCCTTAAAGATGGTGTTTAATTCCCTTATTTCCCCCAAGTCATGATTTGGACACTGTCTGATTAAGTCATTGAAACGTTCCCGAGCCTCTCGGAATGACTCTCCATCATGTTGTTGAAAGTTCATTATATCCATTCTCATTTTCTCTAGTTTAGCTAGTGGGAAATACTTGGCTAAGAATTTCTTTTGCAATTCCTCAAAAGATGTTATCGCATTTGTACCCCCAATGGATTTGAACCAATGCTTTGCTTTCCCTCTAAGAGACAATGGGAAGAGGATTCTGTGCACTTCACTCCTCGGTACTCTTTGAAGTTTAAAGGTACTGCATAGGCCTAAGAACCAATCAAGATGTTCATTCGGATCCTCATTATCTAGACCTTGAAAGAATTGGCCCTAAGTGAGCATGGATACTATCTGAGTAGGAATGTGGTAACTCTCTACGTCAATGTCCTGCTGATCAAAACCATTCTCGAAATTTATTGCATAGTGATCACCAAATCTTGGTGGTCTAGCTCCTGGATTAGCCATTTTTCTCTGTCTCTGTTGAATCCTCAAAGTCTTTGGCAATTCAAGATCTAATGTATGTTCTGGTTCTCCTACAGATCTAAGCCTGGGAATACAACACACCACAAGTGATGTCTAATAGAGAAACAAAAACAAAATATTAGTAACAAGAGTTGTAAACTAAAGAAAGAGAACAAAACAAATAACACGAGAAAAACAAACAACACAAGAACTTCAAGAATAGACAACACCTGGTAGTAGAGAAATGCAACTACAGAGTGACAAGAATATAAAATAGAGAAAGAAGTAAACAAAACAGAGATAACACAAAACAACGAAATCAACAAACCGTGCCTTCTCCGGCAGCGGCGTCAAAAATTGACAGGCTAGTCGTGTACCTCTTCAATTTATCCCTAATTGACTATAGCCAGCGGTATAGGGTATCGATCCACAGGGAAGAGATTGGTCTCAAGAATTCAAGAAATTACTCTAAATTTTGTCTCGAAGGTTAACCAACAAAGGCGGCAAAATAGAAATGCACACGACCCGAGAACAAACAAGGACAAAACAAGAATAGAGGAACTAAAATGTAACAACTACAAGTCCAATAAAAGCAAAGGAATAAGATAACAAGTATGAGTTAGATGTCCTAGGGTTCTTATACCGGATGAATGCACCTTAGACAAAACAATGCAATGCAATTGACACACAAGTTAGAGCATCGAGAAGACCTAAATGCCTAGGAAACTAGCTCATAACCAGCTTGGCGACCGCATTGCACTCTAGTATCCCTGACATCACTCTTTCCCATGGCGAGGCCTAAGAGTGATGGATGAAATTCGTATTGTCTCAACTCTCTGAAGTTAACAAATCTGACAAGCAATTCCTAAGATCTTCCCATGGCAAGGCCTGACCTAGGTCCTAGAATTTTCGCTAACTCTAGAGAGTTTCTTCTCACTTCTTCCTAATAACTCAAATGAACTTTGATCGGCTTGGCGACCGCATCTCAGATCAGGATCAGGCAAATCAAGTAAAAGACTCAACATTCATACTTTAGCTCTCGTTTCATGCAATTCTCACACACATCAGTGAACCTCACCTCAATTTAGCATGGCGACCACAATTAAAGCACAACTCAATCAATAAGCATGAGAATCTATGAAACTCAACTAGATTCATGCATTAATTCTCAGTACAATTCCATTCTTTATGGATTGTGTCAAATGCAGTGCACTGCGTAGTCTAATTACACATTCATCCGGTTAAAACCCTAGCACATCATAGATTTAGCCATGACACTCCATTATCATCTCATATTCATCACAGAACAACATTGAGCAACTCATTCCCATTAAATTGGACAAATTTACCGATCAAAGTGCGTAGAATTGTCAAATGCTTCGTCAATTGAGAGTCAAAATACAGTAATCGGCACGAAGTTGCGATCGAATTCCGAAACGAAGAACAATTTCTAGAGAGAGAAAATCCTAGAGAGAGAAAGTTCCCACTCACCCAGTCAAAAGTTTGGTAAAAATCTAGAATGATCGATTTTCCTAAAATAATGACTAACTCCTCTATATATAGAGGATACAAAACGTAAACAATATGCAAATGTAAAAGGAACCCTAATTTATAGAAATGCCACTTAGTGAGATAGACTGTCTCAAATCAGCACGTGCAATGCAGCCTCCTCGCCTTTGAACCACAACAACTCACACCTTCGTCGCAGCAAACACGCTCACGAGCCTCACCTGATCACGCCTCCGCAACCTACACATGAAAGTGATAAACTCAACACTTTGAAAAAAATATGCAGCTCAGAATTCAAAAAATCCCACTGCGACGCGTCTTGGTGACGCGTCGCAGGCAAAAATTCTTCCTCGGTGACGCGTCTTGGCAACCAAAATCTGGTCCTGATTTTTGAATTTGGTAAAACCTAAAGCATGAAATTTGTAGCCCTAAGTCTTGGCTTTCTACAACCTTTTGAATCACTCAATTCGGAGCTCGGATGAGAAAGTTATGGCCAAAATACTGAAGTGTCGCAAGGAGAAAATTCATGGCGACGCATCGTCAAGATGCGTCTCCGTACAATGGTTGCGTCGCCGTGCAATGGTTTTCCTTCAGCACGATGTTCCATTTCTATGCAATATATGTGTTTCTTGGGATTTTAATTGGACTTTGTGGTAAACATAAGAGTTGTAGATCTTTCTCCTAGCTTTCTATAGGTTTAAGAATTAGCATCATTGGAGGACTGTAGCTCAAGATATGAACATCCTACCAACTGTGACAGTGATGTCAACAATGAAAAATTGAAGTAGTGATCACAAATATGCCCCCGTTTCTCAGTCTTTTTCAAAGAATTAGAAGAATGTTAAAACATAAGAATTGTAGTACACTCGAAGAGGTTTCCAGAACATTCAATATCTCATCATTTGGATTAGTATTGGGAAGGTTACACTCAAATGAAGTTACACTACCAGTTCTGCCCACATAAATGTTAAAGGATTCCTCAAACTCTACAAGCATCATTTCAACACTTTTCGAATTCTTTCCTTGTTCTTTAACCTTAAACACACATTTGTTTCATCTAATCAACATTTTTGGTATTTTTCTTCATTTTAGCACTCGAAGTTGTAAACAACATAAATGCACAAAATGACACATAACACTACACAATTGCATGAAAAGCAAGTCAAAAGCTAAGTGAAATAACACATCTAAGTTGTTATAAAACCAACTTATCAGAAATCATGATGTTGAAATGGAACTTGAATGTGATAAGGCATTTAGGATTTCACCTATTTTGACTTTCATTTTCAAATTCTACCCTCAATTTGACCCCTAGTTAACCCTTTTGAACCTTAACCTTTTCTTGGATTTTAAACCACTATAATTTCACCCAAAACTAGTTTAGCTTTCTTTTAGCCCCACTAAGGTGTATGTGGCTGAGTTGAGTGTGATTAATTATTCCCTTTCTGTTTTTCAAGAATGTGCAGCAATATCTCTTAATGAAGCTGTTTAAAATGCTCTTTGATTTGAAGTAGTGAATCTGGTTTGCCCAAACAACATTGGGGCAGAAAGAGTAGCAATTACCAAACTACCGAATTCTGCTATTGTAAGTTTTTTGCCATAACAGAGGCAAAAAAGAAGAAAAACAATAGAACATCAGAGGAAAAAAAGAGAAAAAATTTAAAAAAAATGATGAGATGTGAAATCTTTGTGGTAAAGCACAAGATTAAAAAAAATTTCTGTGCTTAAATTACTTCAAATTGATTTGAAGATCCAGATTTCGAGATTGACTGCAAAGTAAGTGTGGGGATGTTCTTAATTGAGTTGGTTACACCTTGGTTTCATGTTTAGCCATTTTTCCATCTTGTTAAACCTACCTCGTTTACCCTAGCCCCGTTACAACCTGAAGAAAGACCTTTTAATTCTTGTTTACTTTTGATATTATGGTTATCTTTTGACATATTTGCAAATTTGTTGTAAGACTTTTATGTGTAATTTGATTACGTGGTTAAACCCAATTTCATATCTATGAGTACTTTGGAGTGATCTTGGAGAGTTGCTCGGATTTTGTATGTTGACTTGGAGGACTTGATTATGCATGAGCTTGATACTTGAACGAAGCATGAATGATTGGAAGAAGTTTTTCAGTGTGATTAGATGGTGTTTATTTTGTGAAATGGTTTGTTAGTTTTATTGTTTATTTTTGTTTGAATGCTGAGGGACCAACATGAGTTAAGTATAGGGATCTTGATGAACACAAAATATGTGTTTATTGTATATCTTTTTATGTGCTTAAAGAAGAGGAATATGTGCTTAATTGCTATTAATTATGTCAGGTTTTTGAAGATTCCAATAATGGAGCATGGCAAGGAAGGAAGGTGGATTTGTGAAGAATTGTGGCAGTTTAAGAACTCTTTGTGATTACCAAATTAGTGGAGGATTAGAATTTAGGAAACTAGCTTGTATGCTAGAGTTAGAGCCGTATGTGGCAGTTGGAATTTGGAAAAAAAGAAGGATTCATGCCTTTTAGTTGATTTAGGAAGTATTATTTTCCCTCTTATATAAGGGAACAGATTAAGTAGGGTTAGGTCGTCTTCTCTTTCGAAGATTTCCAGTTTTGTAATATTCCAGTTTTTATAGCATGAACAAACGCGCCGTTTGCTCAAATGACGGTCAAATCGATTTGATTTTATTAATTCAGTTTTATTATTTTTAAATCTTTGATTGTTTTTAGTTATGTGTATTGAGTAGTTACTTTTCTGGTGATAAGTATGAAAGCACTAATCGATGAAGTAATTGTGAGACCTAATTATTCTAATTAAACAATTTCCTATTTAATTCCGAAATTCTCTAAGCCTAATGTTTATTATCTAGATTTATTAAAGTTTGATCACCTTTACTCGATTTAGATAGAGCCAATTAATCCTTTGTTAAGTCACTGAATTTAGTAGGTAAGATTAATTAGTGACAAAGCTACTGTCTCTCTAGACGAAAATAATCAGTTAATAAATTGTGACATGCTGATCATGATTATGATTTCTTAGAGTTAGATTCTTCTAAGCCTTAATGCTTTTGTAACATTAAATCGGTTGTTGGATGATTTCAGTCTGGTTGTGTTATGATTAGGGAAATAATTGATTAAGCTGATACTTGTCGATTATCGAATAATTAAAGAAGAATTGGGCTATGTCAAAGCTGATTCTCGATAGCCTTTAACTAACTGGTTAATATGAAATTGTTATCTTTAAGTCTATAAGCAATGAATAATTGATTAGTGTGGAATTACTTGTATGCCGGATTTTCCTTTAGGTTAATTAATTTTCGTAATTTTGCTATTTATTAATTTCGTATTTAATTCCTTTTGATTTATTGTTTTAATTATTAATTAAATTGTTGTGACCCGTTACGAATTAACTAATTTAGAAGATATTGTTGTCCTCTGTAGGAACGATCTCACTCCTCTATACTATTTAATAGTGTTAGAATCGAATTAATTTTGGTAAAATAACGACACACCAGTTTGTAAAATTATGGCACATCTTTCTCATTGATCAATATTTCATATATATATATATATATGTAGGGTAAATGGTTAGACTAATTATAAAACACATTAAGTAATGACATAATTACAATTAATTACAATTGATACAATTAATATAATTCTTTTCTTGATTGTCTTGATATCTTTATTCTTTGCTTGATTGTCTTGATATCTAGATTATCTCTTTGATTGATTGAATATCCTTATTATGCCCCCGCAAGATAGACGGTTGTGATGAAGTCCAATCTTAGTTTTGATATCTTGATTATCTCCTTAATTGATGGAATATCCTTATTATGCCTCCGGAAGATGGACGGCTGTGAAAAAAAAAATCAATCTTAATCTTGAAAGAGTTAAATAGAGGACGGGCAAGAGGTGTGGTAAGAGTTTGTAAATATGAGAGTGTTAGGATTTTCACTTGTATAAGTTTTTTTTTTAAATGTATACTTTTTTTTTTGTTTTCTTTTAAGATATGACAAAAAGAAGAAGATAAAAGGGAGATGATAGTTTACGATTTTATGATTGTATGAGGCAATAGAAATTTAGAGAGAAAGAAGATAAGATTTTAGAAATTGAGATGAAATTTTTTTTTCTTGAAGTAGTAAAATTTATTTTTATTTTTCCTTTTTTTCTTCTTTTTTTTAAGTCGGGCACAAAAAAATGATTATAAAAGGCAATATAAATTTGAGAAAGAGAATATATGGTTTTATAATGAGATGTTTGTTTTTCCTTGGAAAATATGACAATATATATATATATATATATATATATAGAAAATATGAGATGATATGATTATTTGGGTATTCTTGTTAGTCATGGAGTTGTAGAAAAAAAAATTATTGGAGATGAAAGAAATTGACTAACGAGAAAGAAAGAAAACAAAATTCAAAGGTCAAACCTTTGCTCTGATACCATAATAGTAATTATTTTGGTGCAATAAATGGTTTCAGAAATGAGAGAGTTTGGAAAATTATGGCACATCTTTCTCATTGATCAATATTATATATAGGGTACATGGTTAGACTAATTATAAAATACATTAAGTAATGACATAATTATAATTAATTATAATTGATACAATTAATATAATTCTTTTCTTGATTGTCTTAATATCTTGATTCTTTCCTTGATTGTGTTGATATCTTGATTATGTCCTTGATTTTCTTGATATCTTGATTATCTTTTTAATCGATTGAACATCCTTATCATATTATTTGTGCATGCTTTTAGATTTAGGGCTAAGTTGCATTATCTTAATTTGGGTAAGAGTTTGGAACATTACGCCTTTGTGAGCTAAGTGTTAAGTTGTGTTAAATTTTGGGAGAGATGGCATAATATGGCTTTGACAGGTTGCGAATAAGGGCAATTCTTCTACATGGCATAATGTGGGCATGACTAGTGTGTGTATATATATATATATATATATATATATTTATTTATTTATAACCTCTCAACATATTTATGGCGTTCTTGTATATTGAATAAAAATATAGGAATATAAAAGTAACAGGGAAATTGAGACCTTAGAATATAATATTAAACAGATATTATCTATAATTAAAATCATATTAGAGAAATATTGTTGATAATATTTGTGTTTTTTATTATGTTTAATTGTATGTATTATGTTTAAAGTTTAAACCACATATGAAAATCATTTTTTTGACATGAAATTACATTTTTAAAAGTAAATATGGCTTGATGTCTATAAATATCTTTTTTTTTTTGCATAATAGGTTCGTTTCCATGAAATCTACATTTTTATAAGTAAATATGGCTTGATGCCTATGAAAGCCATAATGCCTATGAAAATCATTGCTTTTGCCATAATGAATTAGTTTTCATGACATTTACATTTTTATTAATAAATATGACTTGATGCATATGAAAACCATTGTTTTTGGCATAATGAGTGCATTTTCATTAAATTTAAATTTTTATAAGTAAATATGACTTAATGCCTATGAAAATCATTTCTTTTGCCATAACGATTTTGTTTTCTTCAAATTACATTTTTATTAGTAAATATGACTTGATGCATAATAAAAACCATTTATTTTCCCATACTGGGTTTATTTTCAACAAATTTATATTTTTATAAGAAAATGTGACTTCATACATCTGAAAAACATTGCTTTTTGCCATAATGGTTTTGTCTCCATGAAATTTATGTTTTTATAAGTAAATATGACTTGATACCTGTGAAAACTATTATTTTTGGCATTATGAGATTTGTTTTCATGAAATTTACATTTTTATAAGTAAATATGACTTCATGCCTATGAAAACCATTATTTTTTACATTATGGGTTTGTTTTCATGAAATTTATATTTTTATAAGAAAATATGATTGATTCGGACAGAAACCATTGCTTTTTGCCATAATTGGTTTGTATTTTTATAAGAAACTCAGACTTTGCCTATGAAAATCATTGTTTTTGTCATAATGGGTTTGTTTTGAGGAACTTTATATTTTTGGCCAAAACCATCGTTTTGTACATGATTTTGGCCATGCTTTTAGTAGTCATTTACATTATCGTTTTGAGTTTTTGGGGATTTTGGCAGTTGTACGATCGAGTTGCTTAGAAAACATTTAGTAGTACAATTACAAATCGTCTTATTATTGCATTGGCTTTTTGCATGCTTATTGATTGACTTTCCACATCTTTAGAGAACGAAAGGTAAATTTATAGAAAGAAATGTAAGAGAATTACATTGAAAATTTGATCCATCATTAATCAGTCTAACATTGATAAAAATACATAAGCTAACTTAATTCAACAAATTCTTTACAATTCATTCTCTGGATATGTAGTAGTCTTGTGTCCAAATTGTATGCAATGTAGAAATATTGCTGCAAAAACAATCCAATAAGGCTCCCACTCAAGTTTACCCTTTCTGAATTTGCAATTGTCAAACTAGGGATGGTAAACGAGCGTACTCGCGAGTAGTTCGGTCAACTACTCGACTCGAACTCGGTCAAACCGAGTTTGAGTAGAGCTCGAGCTGCTCGAGTTCGATCTCGGGTCGAGCTCGAGCTCGGAATATACATACTCTAGTAGCTCGCGAGCTACTCAAGTATATATATATATATATTTTTATTTTTAATATTTATTTCTATGTTTTAGTCCCTGTAGTTTAATAAATTATAATTTAATCTATTTATAATTATATTTTGGTGGTTAATTTATAGTAAATTATGATTTGACCTCGTTAAATTTTAAAAAATTACAAATACATCCTATTATTTTTATTAAAAAAAATAAAATACTCGAGTTTGGATGTGGAACAAATACTTCTTTTCCTGATGTTAATGGAATGTTAGGATTGGGGCCAAAAAACATTTCTTTAACTTCACAACTTGATGTTTCCTAATTTTCTTACTGTCTAGGGAACTTGAGTGATGCTTCATATAGATGGAGTTTCTTATCTATTGGAGAACATCCAGAATCCATTAGTTTGGAGGACAATTCAACTACTCCTCTCTTCATTGAGAATTATTATTATGTGAATCTAGAAGGAATTTCTTTTGGAGAAGAGAAACTTGACATTGACAAGGGTTCGTTAAGAAAAACAAAATACCGAGGAGGCGAAATTTTTGACTTAGGTGCAACTTACACTTTTTTGCAAGAGTCAGCATATAATAAACTAGAAGAAAAAATTGTTGATTGGGCAGATGAGTTGTTGTTGGAAATATTTTACATATCAGACTACGGTTTACTTTGCTATAAGCGAGAATTATATGAGGATGAGTATTTTTACCAATTTCCAATAGTAACTTTTCATTTTGAAAGTGGTGCAAAAATGGATCTAAGAAAAGAAAATATTTTTTACCAAAGGGAGCCTAATTTAGTTTGTTTGACATAGAGGTGTAATCGAGTCGAGTCGAGCTCGAGTACACCCCTATTTGAGTAGCTCGATTTTAAAAAATGCATACTCGAGCTTGAGCTCGAGCTCGATCGAGCTTCATTAATTGAGCTCAAACTCGAGCCCGAGCTCCAAACGATCCCAATCAGACGACTGATTCTGAACCGTCTATGGGTGAGAGAAAATAAAATTTTTCCGATGCAATTCTACCATGTACGTAGTTATCTTTTAGATAATTCCACTCAAAAACACATATGCCGATATGGCTAACGCAACGAGACATTTGACAATAGTGTTCACAGTCTTGTGGATAATATGAGGAGGATGCTAGTGGTTCATATTTGCCATAATATGCATACTCACCTCTTTTTGATTTTGGCGTTGTTTTGCAATTAACCCAAAGCAGACTGCTTCCAGTCCAAAATAACTAATTGACGAACTCCAGGCTGACCAATAAGGAATTCCACAAAGAATGCATGCTTGAATGCTTTTGATACTATTCCAGTATCAAAAGCATTATCATCACGAGCAAAATTGATTAAACGGGCAAGAGACATCTCAAAGAAATTGTATTTTGTGGATCTATGATGGATGATTTTTGTCATTACTTTTGGTTGAGCTATTGTTTGAAAAGAGAAATTAAAGATAACTATAACTAGTAAAATTGTTTTCAAATGGAAATAAACCATTGTTTTGGGGGATCAATCTATGAGAAAGCTGCTTTTTTTGTATGAAAACAAGTTGGAAATGAAGTTTGCAAAGATTTTAGATGGAAGTTAAATTGATAGTAAGTCATGAAGAAAGCTTGAAAGCGAGTTTGGAGTAGGGGTGTAATCGAGTCGAGTCGAGCTCGAGTACACCCCTATTCGAGTAGCTTGATTTTAAAAAATAGCATACTCGAGCTCGAGCTCGATCGAGCTTCATTAATCGAGCTTGAACTCGACTCGACTAAGAGTGATCGAGCTCGAGCTCCAAACGATCCCAATCGAGCTCGAGTATTTTATTTTTTTATTTTTTTATTTTTATTTTTTTATAAAAATTATAGGATGTATTTGTAATTTTTTAAAATTTAACGAGGTCAAATTAAAATTTACTATAAATTAAGGACTAAAAGATAATTATAAATAGATTAAATTATAATTTATTAAACTACAGGGACTAAAACATAAATATAAATATTAAAAATATATATATATTCGAGTAGCTCGCGAGCTACTCGAGTATATGTATTTCGAGCTCGAGCTCGACTCGAGATCGAACTCGAAATACATATTGACCGAGCTATTCGAGAGTAGCTAGCGAGCAAACCGAGTTCAAGTCGAGTAGTTGACCGAGCTACTCGCTAGTAGCTCGCTCGTTTACCACCCCTAGTTTGGAGATATGTAAGGAAGAATGTAAAGTTCAGAGATTTAAAACTAAGGTTTGGTAATAAGTAGTTGAAAGATTTCAAACGAAAGCAAGATTTCATATGAATAATAATTGGATATGGTAAAATGTCTTTACAAAATATTAATGAAACAAAAGAATTAGCCATCACGTATGCATGCATTTTAAGATTTGATATGAATATTAATTTGATATGTAATGAAACAAAAGAATTAGCCATCAGGTATGGCATGCCCATTTAAAAATTTCATATGAATACTAATTGTATATGGATAAATGTCTTCATAAAATAATGAAACAAAAAGTATTAGCCATCACGTATGCATGCATTTAAAGATTTATTGGGCACATCTTAAATTTCCGAGTATCTAAACGAGATTCCAAATTGTGATAAGAAACAACCATTTCTTTTAAAGGGAAAAACAGCCTTAAACTCAAGTTTTTGCTTCTCTATGAATTAAGTTGCAACCGGCCACCAGCCTTAAATTCCATTGGTGCAATTCAAAAATTCGTACAAAACTTAGCAATGGAAATGCAAGAAGTTGTTGTCTCTTTTCTTAATGTTAGAAGAGCATTAAGAAATAGGTAAACCCCAATTCTAATAAATTGTAATATGTATCAGCATCTCACAATTTATTAGCTAGTCTAATATTTTGGTCTATCGAGTCAGTAGTTTCGCTACTAATTAATCATATCTACTAAATTCAGTGAAAGACTAATTGGCATTATTTAGATTAATTAAACATGGGCAATATTTAATGAATCCAAATAATTAACGTTATGTTCAAAGAACTTTTGAAAATCATATAATATCAATTAAATATGAACAATTCGGTCTCACAAGTAAATAATAGTTAATGCTTCTTACTTTAATGCCGGAAAACGAATTACTCACAAAATATAATTAAAGATAAACACATAACATAAAGGAAAAACATAATTAAACTAAAAAAATAAAAGTAAAAAATACAACACTATTTGGAATTAACCATCGTTCGACTGAACGGTGGCTAATTCTGGAGCCAGCACTATGAACTAACTAAAACGAAAAATTAAAAACTACTACATACTTAAAAATTACTAATCTACAAATTCTTTCCAAAGACTTGCTCTCCTTATGTAGGAAAAGCAAGTATTTTCCAAAGGAAATAATTCTATTTACTCAAGACTTCCAAAAACAATATAAAGAAATAAATCTTTTGTTTTCAAATAAGTGTGCCACAAGCAGCCAAAATAAGGCATGCAAGTCTTCTTCTAATTGTTTCCTAATTTTTCTTCTTTCTTAATTCCTTCTTTGATTCAACTTAGGAAATCTTCCATCAATCACCGTCTTGATTATTTTCAAATTAAATTAAGGAAATTTTTTCTTCCAAACTTTGCTCTTTTACATTCCAAAAGATTTCAAAACTTTCCAAATTGCTCCCAATCTTGGCCTTTCTATATAGATTACCTCAAATATTCGAATCACCTTAATTCCTACAAATAAACATTCAATTAAGTATAAATCTACTCAAATTATGCCACAATAAACCCACAAATAATATAGTAAATAACGTGTCTATTAGAATACTTCAAACAAAATATTTCGGGCAGTCCCGAAGGATATATTGCTATGACGATGTTTAAGTCAGCAAGACGCTTAAGCAAGAAGGAAAGAAAATAGTATAGAAACTGCCAATAATGAAAAATATACCTTTTAGCATGGAAGTTAAAGGTGTATATAAATATACTTGAAGTAGAGTCGGATTAGAATTTCAGTCATATACCTTAGATAAGGTTAAAGTTAGAATTTATATAGGAGTATAGCTCCTATGAGCTGCCAAATACTTAGTGTATTCGAATAAAGAATTAGAGTCCAATTAGAAAACGTCTCAACTCACTGCTTGAGGTCTTCCAAACAAAGATGGATTTCACCTCTATCGGGTATTATATTGAATTTTAAATACAATTTTGATAGTTTTTTTTTTGGGTTTTTGTTGGGTGTAAAATGTGTTAACAAAATAGAGTGATATTATATGATCTCTTTTTTTATTGATTTTTTTTAACCAAAAGGGTATATATACATAGCTAGAACAAAGCAAAATACAGTGCCGGCTATACCCGTCCACACTGATATTATATGATCTCGTTACTTGCTAAAATCTACTCTAGCAAAATTAATCAATACTACACATACACCCCACCCGAAAAAGGTGGTCAAAGTTGTAGCGTAGTAAAGTTCGTTCCCACGAGGAACGAGATTGATGTTGCAAGATTTTTGTGTTTTCGGAATATTTAGATGATGTGAAAATAATTAACTTTGAAGGAAAGTAAACAAGTAAACAAAATGTGCTAAAAGATCAAATTTCAGACAAGAAAGGTAAGATGTGCTACCGGGTGTTGCTGGCTAGGATTATTAAGGATCTTTCTATCTAAGGTTCGTCCTAAAGTATCACTAGGGATAGGGATGAATCACCTTCTTTAAGCTCCACTTTTATGGCGGAAGCTAGAGCTCAAAGGGTAACTATCTAAAGGATTTAGTTAGGTATGGAGGTCTTCCTTTATGGTGGAGGCAAGACCACTCGTTCCTAGTTAACCGTGTCACTTATATTCTCCCAATTCTTACCACCCTCGAGACCCGTTCCCCCTTTATGTTCGGAGGCAAGAACCAGTCCTAGTCACTACCCCTCTAAAGTCTCTACCTAACCTCACTCCCCCTTTAAGGCGAAGGCAAGAGTTATCTTAGTTCTTGACTGAGGGTGCACAATCCATCGTAATGCACGAATGCTATTCATCTTCCCTCATGTATGGTGGATGCATGGTCAACTAAAGCACCTCCTCTATTCTGTTTCCAATTCCAAGGCCTAAAGGTTCACTCATGCATTTTATCGAACACTTTCCAGTCAACAACCAAGCCCACTAACTATCTCTTCATTCAATGCTAATAGAACTTACCCATTAGATGTCCTTTAGGTTTTACCCTTTTCAAGTAATTACAAATTCATTAATCTAGCCAACAACAACCCTAGGAGCACAAGAAGCTCTAGCCTAACATAGATAGAGTAATCATCATATATGCAATAAAGAACATAAAAAAACAATAAATGACATTAAAGAAACAACACTACCAATCTTGGATTGAAAGATATCTTCTTTAATAACCACTAACATTCATTACAAGCTTTATCCACATAGTTGATGCACTATCCTTCCTTGTACAAAACCTGAATCTTCAAATGAAAAAAAAAAACTAGTCTATAACAACCCCAAGGAGCACTAGATAAGAGCTCTCTGATTTTTCTAACTCCCTAATCTTTTTCCTCACGAACTCCCCTTAACAAAAGACCCAAAATATTTTTATCTCTAGTTGGCAAGGCCGTGTCTTCCATTTTTACCCCTATCATCTTTGAAAATTGAGGATGACTTAAGTAAATAAGCTCCAGGCGAAAAATCTCTCCGGAGTTCTCTGGCACACCAGAGGCCTCGGTCTTAGCCTCTAACGACTCTTCTAAATGCTATCTTTTTCGCTCTTCTTCTATCCCGAGCCCTCCTTTGTTCAATGTCCTACAAATTGGACACAAAACATATCAAATAACTGCGAGAATTATGCAAAGAATGCATGAAACGATCTAAATAGGATGAATATAATTCACCCTATCAGTTTTAAAAAGGAATATGGGCTTTGTTACAATAAATGAATATTTTGAGGAGTTTGAATTAATGAATTTTGTTTGACAGGAAATTATTGTTAATAAATTTTAAAGAGGAGGTCTCATGTCAAAAGGTCGCATATATGCGACTTATCATGCATGCGTATTTGTTTATTCGCGTATAAAATATCAATAATTTACACTATATGCGTATAAAGTATCAATGCTATTTCAACTCTAACATTAGAAATTGTACACCTATGTGAATATTTGTTAAATTCATTAGAAATTGTACGCTTATATGAATATTTGTTAAGTTAGAAATTGTACGCTTATGTGAATGTTTGTTAAGTTAGAAATTGCACGCTTATATGAATGTTTGTTAAGTTAGAAATTGTACGCTAATTTGAAAATTTATACACAAATTGTAATACACACTAAAGTAAAAAAGTGAAATTTGTTACGTTAAAAATCGTTACAATTATGTAAATACACTGACGTTAAAAATTATGCGCAAACATTTGCATGTTATACGTCAATTAGAATGCTATTAAAACTCTAAATTGATAATTTATACGCAAATATTTACACATTCCTATTGTTTCTTTTGTATTTACCTTTAAAACTTTCTAGGTTTAATTAAAAAATAGTCATCACTTAATTTGTCAAAAAAATAATAAATGAAAAAAATATGTAATAATAAAAAATATTTGTTTTCTCTTTTTAATTTTTTGTTATAAATAATCAATCTCATATTCTTTATTATGAGTGGGTTTATCAAACTAATTTCAAACTTTAATGAATAAATCTTTTTCTATAAGATGTTGTCATTTTAGATTTGACGAATTGAAATTTTGAAACATATATAAGAACAACTATAGTTTTTCCATACGAGTATAATTTTATTTACTGCAATTATTTGAGTTTGACTTGAATTATTTTTTAGAATATGACGGAATACATTCAAAGGTGGTCAATATGTGATTATTTTCCTTCTTCAATATTTAAGGTGCACAAATAGACATATTTCCTTTACTTCTTTAATGGTATTTTTTTTGTCCAAAAGCGATAAATTCTTATTAATGAATAAGAAGAAACATACAAGCAGCCAACTGGCTGGAAAAATGTTGAAAAACTGAAAAATCAATCCTGAAAAGTGCATCTAGTCTAGAAGTAGAAAATATAATTTCTCTCTCCACTAGAGTTATACAAACAAAAGAATTTTTAGCTACATATTCATTTAACAAAAGTTTCTGCAATTAATTGCTATTATTTGATGGAAAGATCATCAAGCCTGCAGAAACTGATCAAGAAAATCCTAACTGCCAACTCCATGAATCAGCCATCCATGCTTTGCTTCAACTCAATACACAATCATTTTTTCTTTTTTCTTTTTTTCTTGTTTTTTCCCATTCATCTTCCAAACTGTTTTTTCCTTCCTTTATGCCTCTTTTTTCACACCTTGCTATTCAATCAAAATCCCACAGAAAAAAATAAAGAATAAAAAATCAGACCTGCTCAGACAAAAAGCACAATATTAGATCGGCAAAAAACCCTCAACTCTTGTGCCAAAAAAGTGGATTTTCCAAAAACCACAACACTAGATCTGCAAATTCCTCAATTCCATCCTTCAATAAAGGAGAAGAAAGTGAATCTTATAGCAGCATTTTCTTTTTACCTTTGCCAACTCCATAACTATCAAATCTTTCGGTGGTGCTCTCATCATAAGTACCCATATCTGCAATCCTTGGGTTTTTTAAATTTTGAAGATAGATCAGATTTGAACTCTTCTTATATTTGGACTTTGGGATTTTGAAAAAAACTTGACACTCCCAAATATAGGAGACATTGCTCTCACGTCGAGAGAAAGATACTCCCAACTAGTGGAGATATTGATGCTGATGGAGCAACTCACGAAGAGAAGCTCTCAACTTTTTCAAAAATTTAAATGGAGGAGTTTCTCTCACTAGAAAGAGAGAACTCCAGAGAGTTTCTCTCAAATTGTCTAAATGCGCACAATTAGATAATTATCTTTAAACAATGTCAAATGTAGGATATTTTTTAAAACACATTTTAATGCACATATCCACCAAGTAACTAGCAATCAGTCTATTTATAAATAGTCAGTTCAGAGAAGTAGAAAAGTTACAACAGGTTAATTGACCGTGTAAATTTTTTTCCAAATCCTATTATTTAGGTCACATTAGATAGTGATTAAATGTTATACATATTGTCAATTCCAATTAGTGAGTTAAAAGTTTAGTTATTGATTGCAGTTAGAACAAGATATGACTAATTCGACCGTTATTAAAAATTATTTCAGTGAGGATGTTAGAAATTAGAAAACTTGATCTCATGATATCAGGGATTAGAATTGGAATTTATCAAAATTATAGAATCTTTCCTTTCTTAGATTATTTCCTTTTATCTTGTTTCTTAATTCTAGGATTTAGGTCTTATTACGCTTCTATTTAAGATAGATGTAATATTTATTTCAAAGTATATACGAGAAGAATTGATGCTCTGTTTTTTCACATGGTATCAGAGCTTAAGTTCTGATCATCTATGGCAAACCAAACCCGAAGGAAAACAGCTCTTACTGGTGAAACCAGTAAAGACACGGTGGCTGTTGGAGAAAGTACAATCAGTTCAAATATGAACTCTTCCATCTCGTTCAATGGTCTGGAGGGGTCCAATAGTTCACTTCAAGTGAATATTCACCGTCTACATGAAAAGAATTACATAAAATGGTCGCAAACTGTTCGATTAATATTGGAAGGCAAGGGGAAGATGGGTTATCTAACAGGAGCAGTGACAAAACCTGCAGACGGAGACCCAACTTTCAAAATCTGGAAATCAGAAAATTCCCTGATTATTGCATGGCTGGTGAATTCAATGGAACCAACAATTGGAAAGCCATTCATGTTTCTACCAACTGCTAAAGATGTTTGGGATGCCGTGAAGGAAACATATTCTGATTTGGAGAATTCTTCACAGATTTTTGAATTAAAATCAAAACTATGGCATGCAAAGCAAGGTGATAGAAACATAACTTCCTACTACAACGAATTGATGACCTTGTGGCAGGAGTTGGATCTTTGTTACGATGATGATTGGGAGTGCACAAATGATAATGTCAGATTCATGAAACGCCAAGAGAATGATCGTGTCTTCATGTTCTTGGCAGGACTCAACAAGGAGTTAGATGAGGTATGCGGCAGAATTTTAGGAAAAAACCCCTTGCCAACAATACGTGATGCCTTCTCGGAGGTTCGAAGAGAAGAAGCACGAAAGGGGGTGATGCTTAACAACAAATTTTCTTTTTCAGAAGTTGAAAACTCTGCCCTTATAACTCAAAATGTTCAAGAGGGAGTGAAGAAGGATGGTAAATGACCATGGTGCGACCATTGCAAACCCACAGGACACACATGGGAAACGTGTTGAAAAATTCATGGTAAACCACCAAACTGGAAAAAGTAAAATGGTGAAGGGCGTGCACTTCAAGCTAGTGTCTCAAATCAAGAGCAGCAGTCTAATTCAAGTTGGCTTCCTTTCACCAAGGAACAAATAGAGCAGTTGTACAAACTTCTTGAGTCTCAAAACCCCCCCTCTAGTTCATTAGCTCAAATAGGTAATTCCTTAAAAACTGCCCTCACTAGCAACAACTCTAATAAACCTGATTGCACTTGGATCATCGATTCCGGTGCAACCGATCACATGACAGGGAAGTCCAATCTCTTTTCTTCATTTAACACATGTGCAGGAAATCAAAAAATTAAAGTTGCAGATGGTTCTTTTTCAGCCATTTCAGGAAAAGGTTCTACTGTAGTGTCTCCATCTCTCACTTTACGTGATGTTCTTCATGTTCCTAAACTATCTTGTAATCTGTTATCTGTTAGTAAATTCACTCTTGACAAAAACTGCCAAATGAATTTTTTTCCAACTCATTGTCTGTTTCAGGATTTAACATCGGGGAGGATAATTGGCAGTGCTAAAGAGAGTGGTGGACTCTACCTCTTGGATGGAAAATCTGGTTCAAAGCGACAATCCCAACCAATAAGTTTTTGCCTTGAATCTGTTTCTAATGATAATGTTATGTTATGGCATTTAAGATTAGGCCATCCAAGTTTTAAATATTTAAAACATTTGTTTCCTAAGTTATGTGGTGATATAGACTTGACTTTGTTTCGGTGCGAAATATGTGAATTAGCTAAACACCATCGTACATCTTTTCCTTCACAACCATATAAATCATCAAAACCTTTTACTCTTATTCATAGTGATGTTTGGGGTCCGAATAAGATAATTACACCTGCTCACAAAAGATGGTTCATCACGTTTACGGATGATCATACTCAACTTTTTTGGGTATATTTACTAAAAGAGAAATCAGAGGTTGAACAGGTCTTTAAAAATTTTTACAATATGGTGCAGGCTCAATTTCAAACTAACATACAAATTTTTAGAAGTGATAATAGGAAGGAGTTTTTTAACACTGCATTGGGAAATTTTTTCCTTGAAAAAGGTATCATTCATCATAGTTCTTGCATTAATACTCCCCAACAGAATGGCATTGCTGAAAGAAAAAATAAACATCTATTGGAGGTAGCTCGTGCATTACTTTTTACAACTAAAGTTCCTACCTATTTGTGGGGAGAGGCTGTTTTAACTGCTGCATACTTAATAAATAGAATACCATCCAAAGTTTTGCAATTTCAAACTCCTTTCAAAGTTTTCACAAATTGTTTTCCAAATGCTAGACTTTTTGCTAATTTACCTCCAAAAGTATTTGGTTGTACAACATTTGTACATGAACATAGACCAGCTGGAAAACTTGAGCCTAGGGCTATAAAATGTGTCTTTGTTGGTTACTCCTCAACCCAGAAAGGCTACAAATGTTTTGATCCAAAATCAAAATTTTTTTTTGTCACTATGGATGTTACCTTCTTTGAAAATCAACCATTTTATAAGGGTATTCATCTTCAGGGGGAGAATTTTAAGGAAGATTCATGTATAAATTCAGATAATGTATTTCCATTACATAATGTTAGACAAAATTATGCACCTACACCAAATGGCCAAGATTTGTTATTTGAAACTCCTCTCACTATGAGTAATGTTTCTCCTGAGTGTAGGCCTACATCTGAAAACTCTGATGAAAAACAGAATTCTGGGACGCAGTCATTGGAAACTAAAGATAAGGGACAACCTAGTATAATGTAACAACATGATAATTGTTCTAAAACAGCAGGAAATAGATTCAAGCAGGGTGACCAAACTTGGAAAGTGATTGTTTACTCAAAGAGGAATAATAACCACAGCCATGATTCCAATCCAAGGAAAGATCCACAAAGTCAGCCTATAACAGGTGATTCCCTCTCTTCCCTTAATAGTCAGTCTACAAATTCAGATCTTGACATTCCTATAGCTCTTAGAAAAGGGGTTAGATCTTGTACTAATCATCCATTATCTAACTTTGTTTCTTACTCAAAATTGTCTCCAACTATGGTTGCTTTTACCTCTAAATTGTCCTGTATAGACATTCCTAACAATATACATGAAGCTTTAAAAGTTCCAAAATGGAGGGAAGCGGTGTTTGAAGAGATGAGAACTCTTGAGAAGAACAATACTTGGAGTGATGAAGCATTGCCTACTGGGAAGTCTACTGTGGGCTGTAAATGGGTGTTCACTGTGAAGTGCAATTCTGATGGATCAGTGGAAAGATACAAAGCTAGATTGGTAGCCAAGGGATTCACTCAAACTTATGGCATCGATTATTCTGAGACTTTTGCTCCTATTGCAAAATTAAACACTGTGAGAGTACTTCTATCAATTGCTACTAATTTGGATTGGCCCTTGCAGCAACTAGATGTGAAGAATGCATTCCTCAATGGTGACCTGAAGGAGGAAGTGTACATGAATAGTCCACCGGGTTTTGAGGATAAATTTGGCTCAAGAGTATGCAAACTCAAAAAGTCACTGTATGGTCTCAAACAATCACCAAGAGCATGGTTTGAGAAGTTTACAAGATCAGTTAGAAAACAAGGATACTTGCAAGGACAATCTGACCATACCTTATTCTTCAAGTTTTCTTCTGAAGGAAAGATTGTTGTACTAATAGTTTATGTTGATGATATTATACTTATAGGTGATAATGTAATTGAGATAGAGAGACTAAAGAAGAGTCTTGCATTAGAGTTTGAGATTAAGGATTTGGGAGAATTAAGGTATTTCCTTGGCATGGAAGTTGCCCGTTCAAGGAGAGGAATTGTTGTTTCTCAACGAAAATATATTCTTGATCTTTTGAAGGAGACAGGGATGAGTGGGTGCAGACCAGCTGAGACTCCAATGGATCCGAATGTGAAGTTGTGGGAAAAAGAAGGTGTTCCTGTGAATACTGGTCAAAACCAGAGATTAGTTGGGAAACTAATTTATTTATCGCATACTCGACCGGATATTGCCTTCCCGGTTAGTGTTGTTAGTCAATTCATGCACACACCTTGTGAGCAACACCTTGAGGCAGTTTATCGAATCTTGAGATATTTGAAGTCTAGTCCTGGGAAAGGTTTGTTGTTCAAAAAAACTAAACAGAGGAGTGTTGAAGTATTTTCTGATGCAGATTGGGCAGGTTCTACAGTTGACAGGAGGTCTACATCAGGGTATTGCACTTTTGTGTGGGGAAACTTGGTTACTTGGCAAAGCAAAAAGCAAAATGTTGTTGCTCGAAGTAGCGTTGAAGCTGAATTTAGAGCAATGGCCCATGGGATTTGTGAAGTATTATGGATATATCGAATTCTTAAAGAACTCAAGAAAACAGTTGATCTACCTTTAAAGCTATATTGTGACAATAAGGTTGCAATAAGTATTGCTCACGATCCTGTCCAGCATGATAGGACGAAGCACATTGAGATTGATCGGCATTTCATCAAGGAAAAAGTTGAAACTGGAACTATTTGCCTACACTTTGTCCCTTCTAGTCAACAAACAGCTGACATTTTGACTAAGGGGCTTGCAAGACCTAATTTTGAGCATATGATAAGCAAGTTAGGTATGATTGACATCTATGCACCAACTTGAGAGGGAGTGTTAGAAATTAGGAAACCTGATCTCATGATATCAGGGATTAGAATTGGAATTTATCAAAATTATAGAATCTTTCCTTTCTTAGATTATTTCCTTTTTCCTTGTTTCTTAATTCTAGGATTTAGGTATTATTACGCTTCTATTTAAGACAGATGTAATATTTATTTCAAAGTATATACGAGCAGAATTGATGCTCTATTTTCTCACAGAGGACAACCTAATTCTGCTCAATACTTTGGTAGACATTAATGTTACAACTGAGTTCAAGTATACCAAGGATCACATTAAACTCTATGATCAATAACTTACTGCAATTCATCCTGTAACGAAATTTGATGATTGTCGACCTTATCCCAATTCAGTAAAGAAATATCAGAAGTTAAAACTGCTTTGCATTTCTTGAAGAATAGCATGGAAACAGAATCATGGACAGGAATTGGAGCAGTGAGAATCATTGTTAGGACAAGGGAACAAGACCCTTTGCCAATGAGTTACATTGCATTCCCAAGCAATTATGTATTTTAACACATATGTGTAGGAAAAGGAACTATCCAAATGAAAGAATATCTACATTGATAAGATAGATTAGATTTAGAATTGTTATGTACACACAAGACTATATTCACAAGCAATAGGGGAAAAGTATACTGATAGAATACTAGTTTAACCCATTATATATACTGACAAAGACTGCCTGAGACCTTTGTCTAGTATAGGAGCAAGATTGTAATAGTATAAGAAATCAACAAAAAAAGAAAAAAGAAAAAAAAAAGAAAAGGAAAGAAAAAGATTCTACAAATGTTCAGTCAAAATTGCTTTTACACCTGTTGTTGCTTTCAAAATGTGGTTACAAGACCTATGCCTAGCTCCTCTGCAAGCTCATCCCAAACTGGAAGAAGTGTCAAGACTACCAGGAAAATTGTTACAGATAGAAGTACTCTTCTCCAGGTTCCAACCTCGGTAACATCGTTCAAGCATGGTTTCTCTGGAGTTCTCTGTACACCCCATAATTTCTTTTAAAATAGAACGTTATGCATATAATCTCTCGTTCACGAATTAAATTTTAAGCTTTCATTTAACTGTTTATTTAATATACTTTCTTAAGTTTCATAATACCTGACATATCAGCACATACAACCCCCATGGAAGTGATAAAGGTCCACCAAGCTGCAAGTAGGTTTAGCAACAAGTATCAGCAAAAGATTACAACCAACAAAGATTCATATACAAGTACAACTACTACTAAGCCTTTATCCCATTATGTGAGCTCGGCTACATGGATCATTCTTTGCCATCCAACAAAGATTCATATACATGTTTAAATTCATTTTCACCCTTTTGAACTATGTGCAACATTTCACATTACTTGCTGATCTTCAGTTGCAATTTTTCTTCATTTCTTTTGGTCTGAATTCAACCCGTTTTTGCTTTTGTACCAAACTGTGAGTCTCATCACTAGAGTTATGTGGTATCCACATTTTGAAGCTTAAAAGCTGTTTTACTGACAGAGAAATTGTTCAAAGAAAACGAAGAGAAAACAAACTTCCATGCATATCATTAGGCAATGTGTCCTTCAACCTTAAGGTATGGTCAATTTACCAAATAATGTTACACTAGTTGAGCAAAACATGCTTATACCTCAAGGTGTGATGGCCAAATGGCAGGAGGCACTTTGCCTTTGATATTTATAGCATTGTTTTAGTATATTGAGGGATAAAACATGTTTTGACCCACACTTACAAAATCACATAGCTTGTTTGACATGGATTTTAGGACTTCATAGAGAGGTTAGAATAATAAGAAGAAAAACTTGAAAAGGTACATTGATATGTTGAATATAAAAGTGCAGCATAAGCTTCAAGTGGAGTTGGAGGAGAAAAATGAGTTAAAGCCAAAAAGACAGTTTCCACTCATGAAGTGACAATGCAGGATTTTGGGGTGGGGGTTGGCAGGCATAAATAAACTCCAGAAGGAAATAGTGGAAATGAGAGAGATAGAGCAAGAGAGAAGGAACTTATACTTGTGAGGATTAAAAACAATATCGCAAACTAGTATTCCTTCTTATTTTTCTTCTCTCCTTTATTTTTTTTTCCTCTGTTGTGTAAAAACCCAGTATTCCATGAAAATAAAGACTTGAGCTGACGACTTAAACTTTCCAGAAAAATAAATGTCTCGACTAGGACAATAATTTGTTAGCTAAAGGACAATTTAAAATAAAATACTTCCAAGAAATCAAATAACAAACGTTTTCAAGAAGATAACATATTTTGTATAGGCATATACAGTTAAATAAACCCTAGTTGCAAACCAACTAAGCTCCAAGAAGATACAAAATTCAGTAAACCCTAGTTTTCGGATTTTTCCAAGCTGTCTTATTGCCCCCATCATTTACCCTGGCTGGAGAAGACTCATCTCCAATTTCAATGAATTGAATTTAAACTAAAAGTTAGGGTTATTGTTTCAATAAACAACAAAGTTCTTGTAATCAACTAGAAGTAAGGATGGATTCTTATCATCTACAACAGTAAAACTATTGGGTAAGTAAATGTGGGACAAGGTACCAAGCTTTGATACTATCAATGCTTCATTGCAGATTTTCTCAATTTGCTTGAATATTTGCCTTTTGTTAGTTTATAGATTTTTCAATTTCATTAACATATTATATTATACTCGTTGCAGACTCCATTGTCTTCTGTGAGCATCTAAAGTATTGCTTCAATTTTGATTTCATTGGTAGGGTGATTCCCCCAAGAAAGTAGTGTTCAGAACTCCAAAATTAACAAACCTTAACATGTCTACCATATGTTGTTTGGTACCCTCTCAAAGAAGTACTAAATAATATCTTACGGCATCTGAGAAAATAAAAGCATAAATAAAGAAATTCCTGTCTAAATATTCTATGAGACGACAACGATATTTAATAGTACCATATTCAAATCTTGGGCAAGCCCATTTTCTTTTAATATTTGCCTCCATCAATATGTTGATGGATTTAGCCTTGATGTACAATGGTTGTAAACCACTAAATAAATATCCTCCCCACTCACAAAATATGCTACTAAATGAAGACAGAGAAAAGTGCAAGCAGGAAAATGAAAGTAACATGAAGTTTTCTTAAAAATTATTTGAAGTTTCAGGAAACATACTCAATTCGCAAGATAGCATTCAAAAGTATAAAAAATAAAAATAAAAAAAGTATAAATTTTGTAAGATTGAAAAAAAAGACATTTTGTCTTTTCATCTAATTGCAAAACCAGTATCATGAACTCTTAAACGAGATTCTAAACTATATAAAATAAATGCACAAATAAAAAATGAATTCATACCACTCCCAATCCTAGCAATGTGTAAGTTGCCAAACCAAAAGCAACAAGGGCATTTTTACCGAAGGCACCCTGTCAGACAAAAGCAAAAAGGTTATTCATGAACCAACTCCATTTATCACAAAACAAACTGTGTAATATACATACTGAACCAGCTGGGGAACTACTGTATATTACACCCGCAACAGCAGCAATGTAGAACACTAGTACATAAGGCAACCCAGGAGGTACAATTCCCATATTTTAGTATCCTTATATCCTATCCTCAGAGGAAATTACAATCTGAAGATCATGTGAAACTTTTAAGAACCATGTTCATAAACCTCCTCAAATGTTGGAGAAAAAGTGTCTCAACTTGGTAGAATATGCTTTGCTGTCCAGCTAATCATTGCAATCTTAATATGGTCAATCACCCAGAAAATTGAGAATGCAATTAATCATCAGCTGCTTTTTGTTGAGGTTATATATTTTAAACATTCAAAATTGGGTGACCTAAAATATATATTTTTCATTTAAAGAAGCACAAGAATTCTACAAAATTCCCAAGAAACATTAGTAAAACGTCCATATTATGGAATAATTGATAGAAAAAAGAAAGAAAAAGAACAAAGCCTGTGAAGATGGAGATTTTTAATAGCCAGTGTGTGATATGCTGTCCCAATTTTTTTTGACATTTAGACGGCCAAAATTTATGCTCAAGAGTAACTATTGCAGCCTTCAAACATTTATGAAGTAGCACTAAATCCAAGTGGAGTGACAGATATCATTCACAAACATTTGAACTCTTTATGACTTAGGAGCTAATCATTGGCACACTTATTGAGTCCAATCAGCATATCCATCGTGATCTACCAATAACAACCACCCCTACTCCCCAAAAAAAAAGGAAACAAACATTGGCCATAATGCAGCGAATCACAGGAAAAACTGCATTAAACGAGGACTGCGGACAAAATGATTTAAACTGAAACGACATAAATATCTACATGAGACTCTGCACAATTAGAGATGGGCTAGCAGTAGCCCATCTCTAAGGTTATCCTTGGGGGTCTTAGAAACCCCATAAGAACATCAACAGGATGCCACTATCAAATCCCATATGACGCAAACAATTTCAGGTTCTCAATCATTCATTCACTGATTTGAACTAAACCATTTTCACTTTAGGTAAGCTTTTGCAGCTAAGATCAACCCAAGAAAAGCGTAAAATACTTTACATTAGTCAACAGGGTTTAGAAAACAACAAGGTAAAGAGAAGAAAAGAAAATACGAGACAAGGGACCTGCATAGCTCTTCCGCCATCAAGACATCCAACTGGTAACATATTAAAAGCCGATGTAGTCAACCCACACCTGCAAAAGCTTTCAACTATAAGTGCTCTATAAGCACTCGTGCATCCAAAAACTAAAGATGAAGTACAAAGCCACGTAATGATAAATTACCAGCCAGCAATCACAAGAGGGTGAATTGAAACAGTTGCCGCATGCATCGCTCTGTAAATATGTAGGAGAGAAACGTCAACAAATATATATATGTAAAAGGACTTGGTTAAAGGTCAACACATGAGATGCACTTAAATATCAATGAGTCACTGCAACACAGAATAATTCTCAAAAAGTAGCAGCAACCTCAGTCATAACAAAACACAAGATAAGCTACTTTTCCTAGCCTTTTTATTTGTTTCTTCCATTTACTACAGAGAAATACATCTCAAATACAGCCACGCAAAGTGAAACAATTTTCAATAGCATTTCATGAATAGAAAAGATAAGAAAAACAGGAAGGCCATGAGCAACTTACGCATACCCAAGAGTGGATCTACTGATCAACCCAAGAAGCAAAGAACCTTGAAAAAGCATACTAGGAACCTGCACTAAATCACTGGCAACAGCTGGATTTGATGAAAGTAGCAGACCAACAATAAACATAGAAAAAGACAACAAAGCCCCAGCAAATGGACCAGCCAGAGAAATATCAACTTTTGCCTTCTGATCGGGAAGAATGGATTTAAACTGCCGCAACAAAACAAAACACCAAAACGATTATCATTAAACCTGGGGTTGAAAGTGTTTCATGGAATGGATGCCTTAATAATTACTTTGCTTTGAAATGGAGGCTGCACTCATTTTAATCCTTTTAATGCGCTAACAAAAACAGAACCATTTCTTATTCTGTAGCAACAAAAAAAAAAAGTAAATATACCAAACATCTAGGAAACAACTGCAGTCACTTTTGTAATTTAAATATCATGTAAACATAGACACACGCTAAAACCATGCAGTATAAATATTTAGCTAATTTTTCACCAAAAATTATAGCTTCATCTACATATTTTGGCCTTCAAACAAAGTGACTTATTGTAACGGAGGACATCATGTATCACAATCTATACCTGAAAAAAACCCAATATAACTAAATCTTTCATTATACAAAGGGCCAAACATAG
Organism: Ophiorrhiza pumila; assembly: GCA_016586305.1. Classification (NCBI taxonomy): domain Eukaryota; kingdom Viridiplantae; phylum Streptophyta; class Magnoliopsida; order Gentianales; family Rubiaceae; genus Ophiorrhiza; species Ophiorrhiza pumila. The sequence continues at coordinate 38,896,561 of BLIW01000006.1, forward strand.
GTTTTCAAGAAAGAAATTGGCTCATGAAAATTAGTGAGAAAATTTTCAATAAATATACAGCCTTTCAGTTCATTTGTAAAAATAATAAAAAAAAAGAACAGCTTTAACAAACAAAAAATGTACAGAGAGCCATTGGGGCTAGCCCCGTGGTCAGGGAGTTACCATCCCGACCTCCAGGTCTAGCGTTCGATTCTTGGAGAATGCATGCGAGTGTGTGGGTGAAAAAAAAATGTACAGAGAAGAAAAAGAAATGCTCCAATTTCAACAAAAAAATAGCTGATATCATGACGGGAAACAGTAACCTGCTGCTGGCCATGAGCAATCAAAAGAAATGGAAAGGAGCCACTGAAATTTAAGAACAATTCTTAAAATTTTTCGTATACAGAAGCTGCCTCCTTACTTGTGTTAAAGGTTACTTTCTTGATACAAACTCAGAAGACTATCTAGTAGGTTTAGTAGCAAAGTGTTTATTTAATATTCTGATACCAAATAAAACTATCATCACATGATAGTCCTCTAACCTTTGTGCAAAACAATTACAGAGAATCTTTCACTGTTGTATTAAAATCAACATGAACTAACTATACTCCAAAGTTTTAGAATTAAGGACTATATATGCTCACCTGAGTGATTGCTCCAAAGCTCCCCAGGGTAATGTTTGGAATAAAGTATGGAATTCCTAGTTTCACATTCCTCGGAAAAGCAGCAAGAAAATGTCCAACTTCCTGCAGGAATCAACTCCTTCAAGTGGAAATTAGTTCAAAAAAAAAGTTGAAAAAGGCAATAAAAATGAAATCATGTGATGAAATTAGGGCAAGAATATTTTGGTACATATATGTAAAAACTCATCATACGTAAGCTTTTTATTTATTTGTTTTAGTAAACCCCAGCCAACACATCTCATTCAGTAATAAAACAAATGAAGCTGATTCATTCTGCCTAGATTTTCAGATTGCTACATTCTTTCCATATGTTGAGGAAGTTTTTGCTATTATTACACCTTGTTATCTTTCTATCAATTCCACATTTGCTTTGCACGAGAGACTTCATCATCCACCGGATAAGCTGATTCACTCTACTTTTTCTATTGTGAAGAAAGCATTTTAGAATTACTTTACTCCTCTCTTTTCTCCTTTTCTCTTTTAAAGTCTTTCACTAAATTACATATAAATGGTCAAACATGTTATATACACTATGTCTTATGCACCTGTTGATATTTGAGGTTGATATCTAAAACCACTAAGGTAATTCTCCAAGAAATAGAAAAAGATTTAGGACAAAATTGAAAATTTACTATCAAGGAAATATATGTCTCCACCGACTTATGATATGCCATAAGCCAGCAACAACTTTGAGATGATATACAAAACTTTTGGATACTAATATAGCACCATAGAAATAAAGTCAATTAAAACAGATTTCATTTGCATTGTAGCAAATCATGATTTAAGGGGCAAAATTATTTTCACATACTATTCCTCTTCTACATCAATATAATCACATTCATTCTAACCTTTCATCTATCATACCCTCTATGAGGGCTAACATTTTTGCATCAGAAAGCTGAAATGACAATATTTATTTCATTTTTAAGCAAGAATAATATTTTACAAGCCAAAAATCTTATCTGAACTCAAAAAGCAGGCTTTTTGCATTTAGTTGATTGATATCTTTTGAGACGATCAAATTTTCACACCAACTGCTCTGTCGCTATTCTACAAATCTCATTCCTTGTCAAAGTCGTTATGCTTAAAAATGAATACTTAAAGTAAGTTATTTAGCATCAACTTGTAAAAATGTTTCTAGGATTGACATAAGTGGGGGAAAATTCCAGAACCATGTTCAGATTAGTAGAAATAAAGAAAAACTAAGCCTCCTATGCTTAATGTATCTTTACAATGTAAGTTCATGCACAAAGACCAAACAACAAAAACTAAGCCTTTATCCCATTATGTGGGGTCGGCTATATGAATAATATTTTGCCATCGTGGATCCTACAAGATCCGTTCGTTCTTTTTTCTCTGATAGATGGTCAGAACTTCATCTGGGTTCGAATCCTACTGAGAGGTCCACTAGAGATCCAAAATTGTTGAAGAAACAACAAGATCTTTCTTTTGTCCCTTCCAGGCGATCGGAACATAAAGAAATGGTTAATATATTCAAGATAATTACGTATTTACAAAATACCGTCTCAATTCATCCTATTTCATCAGATCCGGGATGTGATATAGTTCCCAAGGATGATCCGGATATGGACAGTCCCAATAAGATTTCATTCTTGAACCAAAATTCATTTTTTGATTTATTTCATCTATTCCATGCTCGGAACAGGGGAGGATACACGTTACACCACGATTTTGAATCAGAAGAGAGATTTCAAGAAATGGCAGATCGATTCACTCTATCAATAACTGAGCCGGATCTGGTGTATCATAAGGGATTTGCCTTTTCTATTGATTCCTACGGATTGGATCAAAAACAATTCTTGAATAAGGCCAGGGATGAATCGAAAAAGAAATCTTTATTGGTTGTATCTATACGAATGTTTTAAATACAGAAAAAAAAGGACAAAAAAGAAAAAAAAAAACAAACAAACAAACAAAAAAAGTTAAACATGCTCTAAACATCATGTCAAAAGTGAACTGGCTTTGCTGCAGTTTTTTCCCTTTCTAAGTTCATCAATGGTTAGCCTCTAAATCAGTTGAACCGTTTGCTAGGTCATAAACAAATGCTACGAACTCTGTTATGAATTAAGATACTCCAAACTGCAGAAACTTGGGCCATAGTGAAGAAGATTATTATTGCATTGGAGCCCATTGAAGGAAAAATAGAGCATCACATTGGGAATTTACATTGCACACCCCATAATCAGCGTAAAAACTTTATAATGTCTTTCAAACTTAACTGTTTCAAAAATTAAAAGATTTCATCACAGTTTTAAGTATTAACCTAAAACGATAGATATTTTCAATTAGAATCAGGTAAAATTAGAGATATATTTTCGAATGACTAACAATTACTTATGTAAAAGTAGGATTGATTTGAGTCCTGAAACTATTTGTAATATAATTAAACTGCTCATTTTGTATAAAGCTAATTGGAATTGAACGTAAATACAAACCTATAAATTGACGGAGACCAGTCGATTCCAAATGGATAAAGGCTACAAGTTAAACAATCAATGGAGGATTTGCATTATCCTATTAATGGCACGGAAGATAGCTTCAATGGTTTTGTATGATAGCTAAATAAGTTCAAGAGGAAGGTCATGAAAATTTACAGTAATAAGAACTTCATAAAATGCTGTCAAGGAAAAAATCTTACTATTCCTATTCCCAATGGTACCAATCAACCAGTTTCAATCTTTCATGTAATACCATGTAAGATATCTCTTAGTGAATCATTTGACCTAAATATTGAATCATTCTGAGTTTAAAACTGGGTTTTCGTTGTCTAACTTCAATTTAAAATGCTTAAGTGGAAAGGCGTAGTTTACTTAAAAATGAGGTTTAAGCACAAAGCAGTCTGTTCATTTCTTTTAATAAGCATGATTTGATGATTAAGTTTGGTTGGACAGAAGAAGAACACAAGTTTCTATTTTTGGCAAACATCAAATAACGACCAACCTTCCTATCAAAAGAACCCCCAACTTATCAAGAAAGTCTACCTTATTACACCGACTCATAATTATATGGTAACAATTCCATATAAGTGAAAGATGACAAAAAGACACCTCAAAAATAATCTTTTCTCAAGTACTACAGTTGAGGAAAACACTATATACTTTCAGTTGGCACTGTTGTTGGCTAAAGAGATAATGAAATCAATAGGAGCCAAAAAAAAAAGTAAAAAAGAAAATGCTTACATGAAATAGCTGAACTCCCAACACACCATATGCAAGGGGCAAAGCAGACTCCACAAATGGTAATAAAAGCTGCATATCTGGTGGGTCAATGGCATTTGGATCTGTAAAATACTTAACTACCTCTGGAGGAAGCCGATTTATCTGCTTACCAGAAAATCATGATTAGCATGACTATTGGAGAACAAATCAATATTTATGAGGCAGAAGTAATTACAGAGGATGTGAAAAAGATCACAAAAGAGAAAAATAAGTTTATCAATTTTACAATTCCAAAATAATGAGCAGTTACTACACCTGAGATGCAATTCCTAATTCCACAGAGGAACCAACTGTGAGGAGAAACAGCAGAAGAGCAATTACATACTGCCAGAGTGTTGTTGGGCCTGGTTCAGAAACTTCTTTCTGTAGCATGCCAAAGCTAACTCGGGGACCACCACGTGGATCTGGTCCTTCTGAATTAGGTTCCTCCACCATAAACAAATTGTACTTATCACCCATAACTTCAGATAATTGACATTGAAGTTTGGCAAAAACATCTTCCCTTTTTCCCCTAAGATTCCCAAGGAAGAGTATACCCTCTCCAAAATCTCCGAATGGCTCTTCTTTTGTCACCCAGAAGGTAGCATAACCAAATAACTTGTCCTTTATTATCTTTACGTCAGCAGCATCAACTTTCTCTGGTCCAAGGAGTTCCATTAATTTAAAAGAGTCTACTTGAAAACTATTATAAGATGATCCAATAGGCGAAATAGTCGGTTTCTGCATATAAGAAAAACTATCATTATGATAATGGGATTTTATGTAACCTTACCTTTGTTAGGTTCTCCAAAACAAAAGGCAAACAGTAATGTGATGTCAATGAGACAACAACAACAACAACAACAACAAACTCAGCCTTTATCCCACCATGTGAGGTCTGCTTTATAGATCATACTTCGCCACCATATTCTACCTATACACATGTCATCATTTATATTTAAACATGTCATAACGTTTTTAATCGTTTCTTCCAATTCTTTTCAGGCTTCCCCTTCCCCTTTTAATTTGAGTTAACGTTTCTCTATTTTCTTCACGCTCCACTCGTGCATTTAGAGGTCTCCTACTCACATGTGCAAATCATATTAACCATGTTTCTCTCATTTTCTCATCAATTGGAGCTACACCCACTTTCTTTCTAATGCATTGATTACTTATTCTATCCAATCTAGTGTGTCCGCATATCCATCTTAACATTCTCATTTCTACTACCCTTATTTTTTGTTCATGTTCATATTTAGTCCCCCAATATTCTGATCCATAAAGCATTGCTGGTCTTATGGCTGTTTTATAAAATTTTTATTCCAATTTCAGCGGTACTTTACAATCACAAAGAATAGAAAATGCAGTTCTCCATTTGTTCCTACCTGCTTGAATCCTATGTGTAACAGCTTTATCAATTCCCCCATTTTCTTCAATGATAGATCCTAAATGTTTAAACCTATACATCAATTTAATTCATATCCATCAATTGTCACATTTATCCTATTGTTACTTCCATATACTCAATTAACCTCTACTGGTAAAACCTTTCGATTCTAATGCCTCCCTCCAACTTCTAACCTAGCATTTACTTCCTAACACATCTCATCAATTAAAACTTATCATTTGCAAACAGCATACATTCAGGAATGGCTTTTTGCAAGTGTTTAGAAATCTCGTCAATTATTAAAACAAAAAGATATGGGTTTAAAGTTGATATCTGATGTAGATCTATAGTATTCGGGAATTCATTATATATTCCTACTGCCATTCTTACACGGGTTGTTATATATTTATTGTGATGTCAATGCGAGATTACAGAAAAACATTACCATTTCTGCTCAAGATAACTCTATCTCCAATGAGCACTGTAAACTAGATCAGATCCTTTCTCCTGCCTTTTCTTGAATTTAAAACCAAAATAGAAAATATGTTATTCATACAATGTTTCTTTCTGTGAATTAAGCTAATAGCAGCACATATATCACAACCTGTTATTTACATGTTTAATTTCCTTTATCAGACACCTCAAAAATTTCAATCTCCAAGACCAGAAGTACTAAATATTTGACTTAAGGATGGAATCAGATTCTAACAAAGGAGTGGCCAGAACCTAGACATCACATTGAGTAAAACGAATCATACTTTTAAAGAATTTGGCATCACAAAGAATTTGAAAACCCATGGAAGTGATAGCAAAGTTAAGAACACTCCACTCTAAGTTTATGGTATTAAAGTTGAAACAATTCCTGACTTTGCCCTTATAACGGAGTTGGGCTTTGTTGTAACAGAGCTAGGTCTGATAGATACCAAAGAGGCTTAAATATTGTGCATCAGCAATATTGAGTGCAGTAAATCAGGTTTGTAAACATGTTCAGAAAGTGTCTAATGCATCATAAGTCCTACATTAGTTAATTTATCCCTCCAATATATCATCATGGGGGCTGAGAAGTCAATCTAAATTATTCTGACTATCACAAAGAGATTGCAATTTTGGGTATAAGGCCACAACAATAGTTATGTAATGGTTTCTCATACTTCCGAACTCCAAAACTCAAGCATGTCAAAAGCTAAACCTCATTAGATTGTCAAAACCTCATTAGAATGTTCTTTGCACCTAAAGCCTAAATATGCTCTTAGGAACTATTCTAACAAGCAGTAACTTATTCAATTCGACAACAATACGCAAAAGTAAAAGTAACTTACAATGAATTTTACACTATTGCATAAGCTGAGTGCTCAAAATGGAATTTACCTGTTAAGTTTGTACATTGTTAAGTATCACCAACTTACGACTAGTAGCTAGCTAGGTTTAGAATTAAGATAGGTGCCAAAACTCTTCTACAAAAGGAGGTAAAATACACATGCATACAGAATAAAATTTGTAGAATTCTCATAGATTTGGTGCAAAACCATAACTACCAAAAACAGATCCCTTAATTCAACTAGCAGCTATTTCTAGTTTCCAATAACTTGCACTGTTCTTCGTAATTCATGAAATTCATTTCATCCTCACATTCAAGAATTGCTGCATTATTGACTTTATCCAAAAAGAGGAAAATTGCAAATGGACAAAAGATTCAAAAGAATAACTAAACTGAGATAATTTTCAAATTTATTTGAGCTCCAAGCAAGCAATTTGGAGATATTCTACCGCAGATACCATTCTTGACTCATTAGAATCAGAATTCAAGCTAAAAAATTAATTGGCATTATCTCATATGGTGTTCTTATTCCAGGGTATTTTCACAAAAATTACAGCATTCGTGTAATCAGAATATTTCTTAGGGGTCAATTTAACACTTTAGCTAACATGGAGTTGGCCTGGTGTTCCACACTATCAGGATTATCTCACAATTCTCAAGACTAAAAAAGTGGGATTCAAGTTTAAGAAAACTGTGATTTTTCAACATCCTCTATTGAAATTAAGTTTACCCTCGGGGAAGGGGATGAGTGGGGGTTGCAGGGGCGACATTCCTTGGCAAGATGAGGAGGTCATTCCTTGCAAAATTAAAGTCAGACTTCAAGAATTTCTCTTTCATCCTCAATCCTTTGCCCCAGATACTCTTTACAGTTAAATTAACAGTTCCAGACAACAATTTCTAAACTTCAGCTGGTTATTGATAGAAGAGTTTTCTTCATCGTCATCCCAGTCCATTAACCCAACAGACATTATGTAATTGGCTTAGATTATGTAATTGGCTTTTTGTTTTTGTCCATGCTGAATGTGGACTCTTACTTCTGATTATCCTCTTTTTGACCCGTGTTGTGGAAACTGGAATCTTGATGGGTTATATTTGATTTAGAGTTTTGAAGGGAATTAGCCTTTCTGGATTTTGGTTGACTGGATTTTGGTTTGTTTGTGATGCAAACTGAATCCAGAACATATACTTTGGAGACATGAGTTCTCAGTACATATGCTGATGAAGTGTGATTTTAGTGTCAAAAGTAATTTCATGAGATTAAAGTGTTTTCATTATTTTCACATGTGGCTATGAACTTCTTGGAATGGAGCTGATTTACATATGCTTAACATTGTGGTGAAACTGGAGTCAAGTACTGGTGAAAGACTCTGATGCTGGACTCTAGATTCGACATTTGATTTGTTATACTTGCTTCATTTGCATTAGTCTCTATGCTTGCATATACTTGGTATGGCCTCTAGTTTAGGTGCTGCAGCCTTTGGATGTCTTTAGTGTTTATGAGCCATTGGGAACCTAAATTGAAGAAAGTGGACTCTCTTTAAGGAGATTCCCCGTATGGAATTTGATGGCAAGATAAGATGTTTCTGGACTCAATTGCATATGCTATGGAACTGTCCAACAGCTGGAAAATCATTCATGTAAATGGTAATTTCTTCGATATTTCTGGTGTGTGGATCATTGAATCGGTGACAGGGAGCTATTTTGTAATTGAATATGTGATAAACTTTTGATGATAGCTACTGGCTATACCGTACTTTGAAACTGGAGATGAACATTCAATATTAATGTACTTGGAAACTCATTACATGTGATGGGTGATCCTCTTATTGGACCTCTGCTAACAGTGCAAAGATATATTGGCTCCTCACTCCAATTACTCCTAAATAGAGCCTACCTACAGGATTCGTTCTAGTAGCTTATCTCTATTTCCTTACACATACTGAGATAGATCTTTCATGTAATGGAGTAGTACTTCAAATTTACCGCATTTGCTTTGTAACAGTGTGGACAGGTATAGCCGGCACTGTATTTTGCTTTGTTCTTACTATGTATATATACCCCTTTTGGTTAAAAAAAAAAAAAAAACCCAACAGACATTAATTTCCAAAAGATGCAGCCCCAACTTTGACTGAGCAGAGATGCATTTGTGTCAAATTCAAAACTAGTACAAATTTGAAAACCCAAAGTTCAATAAAGTCATATGGCAAATAACTTCAACCAAAAAAGTAATGAGTATAAAGCTCTTTAAACATTTCTGTCAAAATTCCAATCCATAATCCTTTGTCAACCATGTTAGCTTCATTCCATAGAAATCAGAAGTACTTTAAATTCATAAATTGCTTTGCTGGATATGTAAAAATTTTATAAAGATTTCATTTCGTAGCATTACTAGTCCTCGAGCATTAAGAATACTACGAAATTTACTGTTCCATTAGAGGATTCGAGTCAAACACACAAAAAATACCAATCAAACAAGTTCAAAACTGACGCATTCAACTTAAAGTGCAGAAACAAATAAAGGGCACTATACCACGTAAATAACCCACCCAAAAAACAAAAATGGAATCCAATTGACAAAAAAAGAAAACAAATACTAGAATATCTTACCCTTGAAGATATCGAGGTCGGCAACTTCTCTCCATTCTCCTCTTTTCCCAACTCAGCAGTAGCCAAACTTGAATTCTCTTTATCTTCTCCCTCCACACTATTATCACCATTGTTGTTATCCTCATTTTTCCTCAAAGATGACCTTATCAGAAACTTCCCGAAACCCAAATTCAAAATTCGCCGCTTCTTCGTGAATATTTCTCGGCAGAAAACACAGCTCCTATACATATTGTTAGTACTGTAAATACTTCCATTTTTCTTCATTGGAATTGCGTCTCTGTGCGTGTATCCCATTGCAGGGTTTAAAGGGTACTTCAAAACAATGGTGCTTAAAAAGGAACCCGTCAAAGTTCCCATCCCAATTTTATTTGTATGCTAAGTTTGGGACTTTGTTCGTCTGTCACTGTGTGAGTGTGTGTTAAATAGAGCGGGCTAAGAAGCAATGGAGTTGGGGAAGAAAGACAAAATGATAGTGTGTTCGATACAGTCGTATGATATCTGTTTGGTGCCAACTCATTTTTTAATTTTGATATTTTTCAAATAATAATTATAGATTTTTCGTTGTTCCGAACTGAAACAAAAAAATAAACAATAAAAATAAAACGACATCGTATTTTCAATTGAATATCGAATATAGTTATAGGGTTATAGTTATAGGTTTAATTGCGAAAAAAAAAACACTTCTCAATTAAGCTCTGTTTGAATTACATATTTTTCAAAAACTCAATTTAACTTGTTTGTTTTCTTCTTTTTTTTAAATAATTTTAAAATAAAAGGCAATATTACAGTAATTATTTTTATTACATTATTTTTTATACTTTTTTTGAATTTTTTATTAACAAAATATTAAATTTGAATTATTCAAATTTAATTTTTTTAATATTAAATACTTCTCCGTAGAAAAATTTTCCACTGAAATAAATTTATTAAATATTAATTCCAAAATTTCAATTTTAAAATTTTAAATTTTATTAACAAAAAATTTTCAATACTAATTTTCAGTTAAACAAAATCAATCCAAACCCGCTAAAAATATTCATTTTTCATATAAATCACAAAAATATTATTATAAGATCATAAAATACTCTATCCAAACAAACTCTTTTGTAAATATTTTCTTTTAATGTTTTATTATAACACCTACACTCACCGAATATATTACTTTTTAGTTAAGTTTTTAAGAAACAAAAGTGCTAAAAATGAAAAAATGCGAAATGTTCATAATATAAAAGTTTTTCAAAATAAAAGAAAATAATTAAAGAAAAATATCAATAGCAAGATCCCCAACATATTTTATTCATGTGATAAATATTTAAAATTATACTTTAACATTACTTTTGTCATTGGGAAAAAAACAGTTTTAGTCCCCAATGTTTATCTACTCGACACTTTTAGTCCCTAATATTTTAACCTCAACACTTTTACTCTCCAAACTCATAGAAAATATGCATTTTTAGTCCTCAATATTTGTTACTTGACATTTTTAGTCCCTAATGTTTCTTACTCAACGCTTTTAGTCCCCAAACTTGTAGATAAAAGGGCATTTTTAGCCTCCAATGTTTTGCCCATTTATAAATATATTGTACTTTAAATTTATTCAATGCAATTAAATTATTACAAACATAATTCCTATGTGACAATTAAATTTCTCATAAATCTAATGTCTGACAATTGATTTTCAAACTTTTGCTTCAAATAAAATAAAATAAACTTGACCCACTTGTGATACATATCCTAACATAGGAATTTTTTTATTATTTTATTTTAAGCAAAATTTTAAAAAATCAATTACCAAATATTAGATTTATGAGAAATTTAATTGTTACATAGGAATTTCATTTTTAATTGTTTAATTGTATTAAGTAAATTAAAAGTGTAATATTTTTATAAAATATTGTACTTTTAATTTATTCAACGTAATTAAATAACTACAAATATAATTCCTATATGACAATTAAATTTCTCATAAATCTAATGTCTGACAATTGATTTTCAAATTTTTTCTTCAAATAAAATAAAATAAATTTGACCCATTTGTAATACATATCCTAACATAGGAATTTTTTTATTATTTTATTTTAAGCAAAATTTTAAAAAATTATTTACCAGATATTAGATTTATGAGAAATTTAATTGTTACTTAGGAATTTCATTTTTAGTTGTTTAATTGTATTAAGTAAATTAGAAGTGTAATATTTTTATAAATTTAAGAACTAAAAGTATTGAATTTAAAATATTAAGGACTAAAAATGTCGAATAAGCAAAACATTGGGGGACTAAAAATGCCCTTTTATCTACAAGTTTGGGGACTAGAAGTGTTGAGTAACAAATATTGGGAACTAAAAATGTCGAGTAACAAACATTGGGGACTAAAAATGCACTTTTTCTATGAGTTTAGGGACTAAAAGTGTTGATGTTAAAACATTGGAGACTAAAAGTGTCGAGTAGATAAACATTGGGGACTAAAACTGTTTTTTTCCCTTTGTCATTTAACATGTTACTTTTAAGTTAAATATTATTTTTTATTTTAAAAAAAAAAATTTATAAAAATTGATAGCAATTCGTCCAAAATAATGACTCAATTAAGTGGTCCGTTGGTTAATCTTGATGGACCAATAATGAGGTCGCGAGCAAAGAAGATGAAGACCGCTTTGCAAACTTTGTTGAGCATGTTTAGCATCGCCATTGATGATGAGCATGAAGGCTTGGAGTTGTTTTCGAGTAAAGTTGACGTCGGAATACTTTGGAATGTTTCTTGCATCTTTATTGAAGGTTTAGAAGGCATGGAATCAACTTTGGAGATGAAGGAATTCGTGAAAAACCAAAGTTCCCCACGTCGCGGCGTCCAGCTCTCTAAATGGCGACGTGCACCGACCTCGTGACTTCTGATGCTCCCCACGTCGCGACGTCAATCACTAAATGAACGTGGGAAAAATTGTATTTTCTTCATGTCGCGACGCCCAATACCACCCACGTCACGACGTGTGACTCCCTATGTCGCAACGTTGGGGATTCGCCCAATTTTAATTTTTAGGTTTTGTTTCTTTCTAGGAAAGTTATTACAAACAATTACTTTCCTTATTGCTTAATATTTCCTTTACAAATTTTAAGTAGGGTTTTTATTATTGTAGCCTATTTAAAGGCATCTTCTTCATGGAATAAACAGATTTTATGAATTTTGAAAGAAAACCTCTTTTAGCTTGTGTTTTGAGAAACTTTCATTATTGGGAGTGAATCAATCTTGAATTTCAGTAAACTTCTAAGCGTAACCTTAGGTATTTTATCTTCCCACTCTTAATTGAGAGAAAGACAAGCTAATTTGCTTAACGCCGAGATTACTTAGGTTAGGTAGATTTCTTGTATAACGTACGGGTTTGGATCAATATCCAAGTATTTATATTCAATATCCGTTTTGGTATTTTTGTGTCTTGTTCTTGTTTGTGCTGAATTTGTGCTAGATTAACAAAATATATACCACGTGAGGATCACTTTACCTTGCTATCAAAGTGGTATCAGAGAAGACATTGCACAATTCAGGTTTATCCTTAAATTTTCCTTGTTCCTTCTTGTTGTTTCTTTCTTTCTAGTTCTTGAATTATTGTTTGTTTTCTTTTCGTGATCTTTTTTGTTCAAAATTGATTCTTTGAGACAATTTTGATTTCTATTTTTGTAGGATTACTTATGCTTTTGTTATTATAAATTCTCTTAAATTTCGTCTTTGAATTCTTGAGAATTTCGTGAATTGCATATTATTAAAAAAAAAGGAGTCACCAAAATGACCAAGTGAAAAAAATCTTGATTGAAAAAAAAACGTGACAAAAAAATTATAGTATTTCATATTTGTGAAATTTTTGACTTCAAAACCAAGTAAAGAAGCTTTGATTTCAGAATTTCTTACATTAAATCTTGTGCAATTCAATTCTAAAGGTGCTTATTTTATTGGTTTCTCTTATTGATTCAATTTATACCCTTTACATGTTCTTAAACACTATAGTTTTTCATCTATACTTGATCTTTATTATCTTATTGTTGAGCTTGTTAGTTGTTTTGCTCTTGAATTAAGGCTCAAGATAAACTATAGGATTGATAGTTCATAGGGTTATATATTGCTTGAGAAAAACTACCCAAATAGAGAGTAGTGTACCTACTACCCAAACTGAGAACCCATGAGATATGATATATTATTATATTGTTGTTTCTCATGTCTTAAACTGTGGCAAGTGTTTGAAAACCAAGCAGCAGTTGCCAAAGCATGTGCAGAGATTCGAGAAAATGAAGCAAAGGAAAAGGAGCAACTTGTAATGAACAATAATGATGTACTTAGTTTACGTTCAACTATTAAAGAAAAGAAGCTTGTTGTATTTGCTTCAAATAAAGAGACTAGGGCAACAATAGCGGATAGACAACCATTGTACTTACTGATTCGAAAGGACATTTATATCGTTGATAGTGCTCACCTTGACAGATTGCTTAGTGTTGTGTTGCCTCTGTTGCAAGAATATGAAAACTTGTTTTCCAAGGAGTTACCTACAGGGTTACCACCTATTAGAGGCATTGAGCATCAAATTGATTTTGTGCCCGTGGCTTCTATTCCAAATAGCCCAGCTTATAGAGCAATTCTTGAGGAAACCAAGGAAATACAAAGATAAGTGGATAAACTTCTTGCCATAGGTATTGTTCATGAATCCCTTAGTCCTTGTTCTATTCCTATTATCTTGGTCCTAAATAAAGAGGAGTCTTGGAGAATGTGTGTAGATTGTAGGGCCATTAACAAGATTACCATTAAGTATAGACATCCAATTCCTAGATTAGATGACATGCTTGATGAACTCTATGGTTTCAAAATATTCACCAAGATAGATCTTAAAATAGGCTATTATCAAATTAGAATAAAAGAAGATGATGAATGGAAAATAGCCTTTAAAACAAAGTATGGATTGTATGAATGGTTAGTCATGCATTTTGGTCTAACTAATGCACCTAGTACTTTTATGAGGTTGATGAATTATGTATTTAGATCTCTCATTGGTAAATTTGTTGTAGTTTGATATTCTGAATTATAGTAAATCATTTGATGAGCATGTTGTGCATCTTTCTAATATGTTTGTTATATTAAGAGAGCATAAATTGTATGCAAACCTTAAAAAGTGTTATTTTTGCATGGAATCTATTATCTTGTTAAGGTATGTTGTTAGTTCTCAAGAACTATCTGTTGATGAGTCAAAGGTTAAGGCTATACTTGATTGGCCAACACCTACGTCTGCTAGTGATGTTAGAAGTTTTCATGGACGTGCAAGTTTTTGCAGGCGTTTTGTGAAGGATTTTAGTTTTATCGCTGCACCTTAAATGAACTTGTTTAGAAGAATGTCCCTTTTGAATGGAAAGAATCACATGAAAAGGCTTTTAACACACTCAAGGAAAAATTGACTCACAATGATTTTAATAAAGCTTTTGAGATATACTGTGATGCCTTTGGGATAGGTATTGGTGCTTTGTTAATACAGGAATCAAAATTCGTGACTTACTTTAGTGAAAAGCTAAATGGAGCAGCCTTGAAGTATGCAACTTATGACAAGGATTTGTATGCTTTAGTGAGATCTTTACAGGTATGACAGCATTACTTGTGACCGAAAGAATTCATAATTCATTCGGATCATAAAGACCTTAAATTCTTCAAGATTCAACGTAAGTTGAATAAGAGGCATGCTAAATGGTTAGAGTTTATTGAATCATTTCCATATGTGATTAAGTATAAAGTTGGAAAGATAACATTGTAACTAATGCATTGTCTCAAAATTACTCTTTGCTTACTTTTATGCATGCTAAGTTACTTGGTTTTGAGATGATTAAAGAGCTTTATGCTAGTGATGCTAGTTTCAAACGTGTTTATAGTCTTTGTTTGCAAAAGTTGAATAGTGAATTTTATGCACAAGATGGTTATCTTTTTAAGAGAGACAAATTATGCATTCCACTGAGCTCTATTCGTGAATTACTTGTTAAAGAAACCCATGGTGCAGGGTTAATGGGGCATTTTGGAATACCTAAAACTTATGATATTTTGCATGAACATTTTTATTGGCCTAATATGTTAAAAGATGTTAAGTGTTTATGAAAAATGCATTGTTTGCAAAAAAGCAAAGTCAAAGGTATTGCCTTATGGTTTGTATACTCCTTTGCCAGTTTCTAGTCATCATTGGGTAGATATTTCTATGGATTTTGTGATTGGATTACCTAGGTCTTGTACTGGTAAAGTTAACATATTTGTTGTTGTTGATAGGTTTAGCAAAATGGCTCACTTTATTGCATGTGCTAAAACTAATAATGCCACTCATATTGTTGATTTGTTCTTTAAGGAAGTTGTTCGTTTGCATGGCATTCCACAAAGTATTGTTAGTGATAGAGATGTTAAATTCTTGTCTCATTTTTTGCGTACTTTATGGAATAAGTTAGTACTAAGTTGTTGTTTTCTACTGTTACACATCCACAAACTGATGGCAAACTAAAGTAGTAAATCGCACTGTATCTACTTTATTGCTTGCCATAATTCAAAAGAACATTAAGAATTGGTAAACTTGTTTGCCACTTATTGAATTTGGATATAATCGTATTTTGCATAGTTCGATTAATTGTTCCTCATTTGAAGTTTTTTATGGATTTAACCCTTTGACACCTCTTGATATTCTTCCTTTGCCTACTAATGAGTTTTTTCATTTGGATGGTAAAAAGAAAGCTAATTTTATTAAGAAGATTCATGAAAGGGTTCAAAATTCAATTGAACTGCGAAATAACCAATATGCAAAACAGGCCAACAAGGGCTGAGTTTGTGTGATATTTAAACCTGGTGAATGTGTTTGGATTCACTTGAGGAAAGAGAGATTTCCTGCTAAAAGGAAATAAAAGTTACATCCACGTAGCGATGGTCCTTTTAGAGTTCTCGAAAGGATTAATGACAATTATTATCGCATTGAATTACCTAGTGAGTATAGCAATGTTTTTTTGTCTTTTAATGTTGCTGACTTATCTTCGTATGATGTAGGTGATTCGAGGACGAATCTTTTCGAGGAGGGAGGGAATAATAATTAAAGAAAAATATCAATAAGAAGAACCCCAACATATTTTGTTTATCTGATAAATATTTAAAATTACACTTTAACGTTACTTTTGTCATTTCACATGTTACTTTTAAGTTAAATATTATTTTTTAGTTTAAAATTTTTTATAAAAATTAATAGAAATCCATCCAAGATAATGACTCAATCAAGTGATCCGTTGGTTAATTTTGATAGATTAATGACGAGGTCGCGAGCAAAGAAGATGAAAACAGATTTGCAAACTTTGTTGAGCATGTTTAGCACTGTCAGTGGCGGATCCAGAAATAAAGGTTTGGAGGGGCAAAATTATATAGTAAAAGTTATATTTAAATTTTGGGGGTGCAAAATTCTAATTTTCTTAAGGATTCAATTGAATATTTTTAAATTTTTACAGAGACCTAACATAATTTTTGAAATCTCGGAGGTGCGGCCGCACCCCCCCGCATCCCCAATGATCTGCCACTGAGCACTGCCATTGATGATGAGCATGAAGGCTTGGAGTTGTCTTCGATTAAAGTTGACGTCGGAGTACTTTGGAATGTCTCTTGCATCTCTATTGAAGGTTTAAAAGGCATGGAATCAAGTTTGGAGATGAAGGAATTCGTGGAAGACCAAAGTTCCCCACGCTGCGACGTCCAGCCTCTCCACGTCGCGATGTACACTGATGTCATAACGTTCGATGTTCCCCATGTTACGACGTCACTCTCTAGATGAATGTGAAAAAAATTGTATTTTCTCCACATCGCAATGTCCAGCACCACTCACATCGCGACGTGCGACTCCCCACGTCGCGCGACGTTGAGGATTCTCCCAGTTTTAATTTTTAGGTTTTGTTTCTTTTTACGAAAGTTATCACAAATAATTACTTTCCTTATTGATTAATCTTTTCCTTTACGAATTTTAAGTAGGGTTTTCATTATTGTAGCCTATTTAAAGACATCTTATTCATGGATTTTATGAATTTTAAAAGAAAACATCTTTTAGCATTTGCTTTGAGAAATCTTCATTATTAGGAGTGAACCAATCTTGAATTTCAGTAAACTTCTAAGCGTGACCTTAGGTATTTTATCTTTCCGCTTTTAATTGAGAGCAAGACAAGCTAATTTGGTTAATGCCGAGATTACTTGGGTTAGGTAGATTTTTTGTTGTATAATGTAAGAGTTTTGATCAATAACCAAGTATTTACATTCAATATCCATTTTTTTACTTTTGTGTCTTGTTCTTGTTTGTGCTGAATTCGTGCTAGATTGACAAAATATATACCACGTGTAAGGATCACCTTACCACGAGCTATCAAAAATAAAACAAGAAAAATAAGCTAAATTAAATTTGTTTTAAAAAACGCCTAAAAAGGTGTAAACAAACAAACCTTTCAAATTAATCAGTAAAAGTTTCAAGATTTTAAATACTCCCCTTCATATATGAAAGAAAATTTTGAAATTGCTTGATTAATTTTTAATAAGGAAGGTTAAGAAATCCACAAGAATCCATCGAAACATGTATGAAAATTTTGAGTTTTATTAGTTGTTGATAATCCTACCATGTTATCATTGATTAATAATAAGAAAGATAATTAATTTTATTAATAAACTTATAAAGTGGATATAGTTCCTAATATATGTATCTTTTTTTTTTCAATATTAGGCATCACTCTAAAGTGAACAAGTTGTAACAAACATTGTTAGATTTTTTTTTTCTTTTTGTTTTCCTCGTTACAAGCATTTTCTTTTCTTCTACATTATAGTTGACGACTTTGGGGTAAAGAGAAAGTATTGGGGTAGGCCATGATTCACGAATCGTCAATTATAATTTATGAATTATTGATTCACGGTTTCACTAAAAGTGGAACCAAAACTGGCCATTGGGTAGCTGGTTATGATTACTGTTCTGACCCCATTTTTTCATAATTTTTTCACTGTTCAAATTTTTTCAAATAAAATTTGAAAAAAAGAGTAATATATATATAATAAAATGACTCATTTTATTAGAAATCTAGAAAATTTTGGCATAAATCTGAATCACCATGTACATACAAAATATAATAAAATGAGAAGAATCTATTATGTACAAATTTACAAAATATAAATTAAAGCTATCCATTTTATAGTAAATTGTAGTATAGTAAAATAATTGAATAAATAAAAATAAATGAAATAATAATAAAAGTTAATAAAATAAATAACTGACAATTTAGGGAAAGAATTGAATAAAATTGAATAATTAAAGTAAATGATTGAATAAAATGAAATAATTAATGGTCATTCTCCTGTGAGACTGTCTCATATATGACACTTGCTTATGAATTTCACTTTAGCGTATAAAGTATAAAAAATTAGCGTGTAAAGTATCAAAGATTAGCGTATAAAGTATAAAAAATTAGCATATTAGTGTATAAAGTATCAAATATTTGCGTACAATGTGTAATAAATTAGTGTATTAGCGTATAAATATAATTTATATATCACGAATCATATATAAGATGATCTCACAAGAGTTTTTACGAATAATTAATATTATTGAGAATTTAAAAATAATAGGCGATTATGAGAGAACGCAGAGTATGTGAGAAAATTGAAATTGAGATAATTAACAAAAAATTTGTGTGAAAAATGAAATGGAGTATATTTATAGGAGCAAAAAAAAGAAAAAAAGAAAAAAATCAATAATTTTTTTAGATAGTTTTCAAAAGGTGAACCATATAGGTCGGTTATGGTTCACGGTTCAAACCCTTCGAGTGTCAGTTCAGATTCTAGGGCAATTGCAGTTAAAATTGTAATTTTGCTACTTTAGAGATAACTAGTTTACTATTCAAGGCCTATTTAACATTTAAAAAATAAATTCAATGCATACAAGTTGGAGAAAATTAGAAAATATGACATAATGCTAATAATTTTATTGTGGTCGACAGATTTTCTAAAAAATCTCTATGTGCTAAACAATCCCATCAACGACCACTATGTCGTATATAGTTAAGTGAAAAGTGAATGAAAAACGTTCTCACTAAGAACATAGTTGAAAATTTTTATATCCTCATAATACATGTGATTCTAATCCTTACAATTCTTAGTTCATTTAATTCCATCAATACTCTCCTATCTCTCACCTATTTTGTCCAAATCCATCTCATCCCAAATTCATGTGTATATGTTGGGTAGGGAGTTTGACATTCATGCTATTTGATTTTTATTTGACTTTTTTTCTTTCTTCCCTTTTTTTCTTTTTAAGTGATATTTTTCTTCCCTTTCTTTCCTTTTTTTTTTGAATTAAGACTTTTCTTTTTCCTTTTTTTCTTCCTTTCCTTTTCCATTTTTTTCTTTTTCTTTTTTGAACTATGACTTTTCTTTTTCATTCTTTTTCCATCGTCTTCCTCCATCATCTTCTTCATCTATGATCTTCTTCAAAACTAGTTTTTTTTATAATTATTTTTTTACAAAACTAGTTTTCTGTAAAAAAAAATATTTCAAAATTATTTCAACGGCAATCCAACAAAATTAAACACCATGAATCAAATAATACAATTTCAATTCAATATCAATTATTTTGTTTTAAATGAAAACTAAGAATAGCGATCCAAATCTAATTTGAATTCCAAAAGGAAACACCAACTAAGAATATTACAAATCAATTTCGATTCCAAAACGCTAAAAGTAACGGTCTATTATTTTCTGGAACTGAGAATCACTATACAAATCCAATTTGTTGGAGGAATCTTTATATATAAGAAAACATAATGAATGATACTATCTATTACAAATATGGGAGTAAAATATTTAAAAGAATATTGTAGTAATGAAAATTGTTGGGACTCAAATTGGTTATGATTCCATTTGTTAGGAAATATAGCCAAATTAATACACAAAACTAAAATTGACAATGCAATAACAATTATTGATAACAATAATAAAATAATAAACACCAAGATTTAACGCAGTTTGATCATTATGACCTACATATACGGGTGAAGATGAAATCCACTAATTAAAAGGAGAAGATTATAAAAGTGAAAACATTCTACGAACCCACAACAAGAAGCCCAAACTAAAGTCTAAACTAACAAAAAAAGTACGCGAATTGTGGCTCTCAAATCCCTCTTTTGTGGCACCAAAAATCCTTATACAAACTAAAGTCTAAACTAACAAAAGAAGTACGTGAATTGTGGCTTTCAAATTCCTATTTTGTGGTACCCAAAATCCTTAAACAAGAGAGACCCACGTAAGGAATTCTAAACCTTCTTTCTTGTTAGAGATAAAATGGCTTAGAGACCCAAACGAATAAAAGCTTAAAGAGTCAAATACCGAAAGCCCTAAATATCTCTAATGGGTTAGTGTTTCTTACCCACAAAAAGCCCACAGGGTTCTAAAAACCCAAAGCCTTGCCTGATTTCACTTAAATAGTCCTAACTTAGTGCACTTAAATCCAAAGTTAAGAGCTATTATTTATAATTTCAAGAGGAGTCACAACTCCTTTACAAAATCAATGTAGGACAAAGGACTTGTACAGAATTAGAAAACTTCCTGAATACAAAAGAATACAAGAAAAATCCTAACAAACCTCTACCTTTGATTGTCTTCCAAAACAAATCCTTTCAAAATCACAAATAGTGTGATTTCTCCATCTTCTCCACAAAATCACAAATAGTGTAATCTCCTTTCAAAACTTGATCGTCATCAAACAAATTCTTCAACACCGTCAAACTCAATCTTAGAATCACGAATAAATTTCTCCACAAAGATTGTTATCAAAATTAACTGGCTAATTAGATTTGATGACTTTGCATTTATTGCCAAATACCACAACTTGGAGCTCTGATAGTCCAACTGACCAAGATCACAACATGGAATTTTGATAGTCCAACTACCCAAGACTACAACATGGAGCTTTGATAGTTCTACTGCCTAAGAGCACAATTTGAATTTCTGATAGCCCAATTGCCCCAATCGTAACTTATAGCTCTGTTAGTCCACCAAAGACTGCAACTTAGATCTTTAATACCACTTGTTAGGAGTTGAATTGCTTATGATTCCATTTGTTAGGAAATATATCTCAATTAATATGCGAAACTAAAATTGACAACGCAATAACATTATGGACAACTGATAAGTTGGTTTTATACTGACTTATATGTGTTATTTCTCTTAGTTTTTGACTTGTTTTTCAAGCAATTTTGTAGTATTATCTGTTGATTTGTGTGTTTATGTGGTGCATAAGTTGTGTTAAAATGAAGGAAAAAAAAATCCTAAATTGTTGGTTAGCGCACTCGCACATACATGCACGAAACTCACCCATGCCATGCTACGTGCATGGTGCGTGCAGCGCACACAAGCACTCGTGTATGCTGCGTGCACCATGCACGCAACCCACTCTCACACACTGCGCACGCTGCGTGCACTATGAGTGTAGCACGCTCACTTATTGGTTGTGCGCATCGCGCGAGCTCTCTTGCATAGGCCATGCGCGCTTGCGTGCACGACAGCCTGACAAGCACTCACTTGCACTCACTTGCACTCACATGCTATCACTTACAACGCTCATTTGCACACATATACATAACACTCATTCGCCCTCACAATCACACCACATGCACAATGCTTCACTTGCACAATACTTGAACAACACACGTACACACCATGCACTGAATTTACATGATGCAGCCGCGTCCTGCGGCCGCACCGTTGAAACAAATGCAAGGTGCGGCTGCTCCCTGTTTGATACTTCTGTGTGCAGGTTTTGAAGGCGTAGAGTGTGTGGCTCAAAGGTATGGATTGTAAAGTAGAGACATGACCAAACTTGGCTCAATGGCATGGAAGGTTTGTAACAGGTTGGTAACGTGGGATTTTGAAGCACGTGCACATTTGAGATGGATTTTTCCCATAGTGGTATTTTTGTAAATAAGGGTTTAGTTTACATTTTCTTGTTGACTAAGTTTTCGGCCCTATAAATAAGGAGATTTTGAGTTATTTTGGTGGGACATTATTCAGAGATTGATTTTGATTGGTGAGCGGGATAACTTTCTCTCTCTAGATTTTCTCTCTCTACATTTTGTACTCCAATCACGATATTTTTTGAAATTATTGGACTGATCTTTGGTATTTACCTTCAAATTGAGGAAGTATAGAACAATTCTCTTGGTGATTTTGATCTTATTGAAGCAATTAATCGGTAAATTCTCTTAATTCATGAAGATGAATTATTCTTTACTGTTCTTTGTTGATTGTGAGCCGGTAATGGCTTTTTTAGGCTAAATATGAGATGTTCTAGGGTTTCGATGAATGAATGCTTTACTTAGGCAATTTCATGCTATGCAATTAATGTGGTTCATGGAGAATAAGTTCATGCTCTATTTTATGCGATCATAATTATTAAATTGCATGAATTTGAACTGGTACTATTAAATTGAATTTTAGTTGCGGTCATCAAGCTGAATTGAAGTCAGATTCATTAATAGTTGCTAAAAATTTGTGTAATTAGAACTAGAGTATGAATTAAAGCCTCTATTCTTGCTTTTCTTTGGTCAATCTCTAGAATGCGATTATCATTCTAGTTTTAGACCTCGAAATTAGAAAATCTAAGAGTAGAGTAATTCCCTGTAGCTAATAGAATGAAACCTAAATTTAGGCCTCACCATAGGAAGTCTTTAGGAGGAAGTGCCTAAAGTAGTCTAGTTATAGAGATTTGAGAATTGCGGGTATAACTTATCACTCTTAGGCCTCATCATCAGAAATGAGTGGTATTAGGGAGTTTAGAGGACGGTGTAGTCATCATGCAGATTCGAATCTAGATTTTCAGGCAACTAATTCCCTCTGGATCCATCAATTATGTTAGTTGAATTGCATAAATTTCTAAAGGGAGTATTCATTCAATCGAGGAACCCTAGAACATGCCTTTTTCTATATTAGTCTTCTAATTGTTTATCAGTTTTCTAGCTACTACTTTGAAGAGTAATTTTAGAATTTTTGAACCAACTCTTCCTTGAGGAACGATACCCTACCATTACTACTACATTAAGTTAGGGATAAATTGATAACACACAACAGCTCACATCAATTTTTGGTGCTATTGTCGGGGAAGGCATGGTTCTTTGAACCTTGAATTGCTCTATTTTGTTTTTTGTTTTGTTTAAATTGTAGTTAGAAACTTTCACTTTTGTTTTGTTTCTCTTACTATTTGTGCATTACTCTCGGTACGTTAGTGGTGTTTTGCAAGTTACAAGTCTTGCATGCTCAGGTCTCACGGGTTAAGAGGATAACTAGAATATCCATTTGTTCTTGAGTTGGAAATGACATTAAGAAATCAAAAAATAGAAAGAAAAATGGCCAATCAGGAAGCTAAACCACCAAGATTTGGTGACTATTATGCCATTAATTTTGGGAATGGTTTTGATCTGCAGGACATTGATGTGGAAAGCTAGCATATTCCTACTCAAATTGTGTCAATGATTACCCAAGGTCAATTTTTCCAGGGAATGGATAATGAGGACCCTAATGAGCATTTGGACTGGTTCCTGGGATTATGCAGCACATTCAAGCTCTAGTGAGTTCCTCGAAGTGAAGTGCATACAATTCTCTTTCCTTTTTCTCTAAGAGGTAAACCAAGAATTGGTTTAAGTCTATAAGAGGAACAACAACTATAACATCCTTTGAGGAACTTCAGAAGAAGTTCTTGGCTAAGTACTTCCTACCAACCAAGTTGGAGAAGATGAGGATGGATATCATGAACTTCCAACAATAGGATAGAGAGACTTTTAGGGAAGCTTCGGATTGCTTTAATGATTTGATCAGACAATGCCCAAACCATGATTTGGGAGAGATTAGAGAGCTTAATACCTTCTTTAAGGGACTTTCTGTAGACTCTTCATTAATGGTGAAAGCATGTGCCAATGGAGCTTTGAAGGATAAGAGTATTCCAGAGGTGAAAGAACTCTTTAATAACATTACTGAAGATGAGTATCTTTTTCCTAAGCCAAGAAAGTTACCTATGAGAATGTAGCGAGGGATTTTATATCTTGATAATGAAACTTCCTTGGGAGGGAAATTTGAAGCTTTTGCTAAGCAAGTCCAAACACTCAAGGCAACTTAAGCTAAAACTCCAATATTATCTAGTGGACTTTGAAAAGGGGAACACTACACAAATGAGTGTACCGTCACTACTGAATCCCTCCACTATATCAATAATTACAACAAGCCTGAGTACTATGGGAATAAGACTTATAGAAGCGGTCCAAGTAATTGGACTCAACAAAATTAAAGAGGCCAATATTATCAAAGGAGTGATCAAAAGAGATCTTCAAAGACACCTCCTGGGTTTGACAATCAGCAAAATGCCCAAGAGCAAAGAAAGCCTTCTTTAGAGGACATGTTCCACTAAATCATGGATAAGCTAGATAGGGGAGAACAAAGATTTGTTAGACTAGAAACTAGTGTGAAACATCATGATGCAACCATCAAAACATTGAGATGCAATTGGGGCAATTGGCCAATGTAGTGTATCACAGGCCAAGTGAATCCCTTCCAAGTGATACAATGTCTAGTCCCAAAGGCAAGGAAGTGTGCAATGCTATTACCTTGAAATGTGGGAAGAAATTGCAAGGATTAATTAAGGGAGAAGTCCCAGATCAGTAAGAAGATCTAGTTGAAGAATATGAGAAAGAATGTGTAAATGAGGTTATTATACCAGAAAAGAAGGGGGTGCAAGATGATGAAAAAGTGTGGTAAAAAAGGTTAAAGAACCAACAAGCCATTATAATTATCCTGAGTATGCTCTTTGGCCCTCCTTCCCTGTGAGAGTTAAACCTCCACCCAAAAGAGGAACTCAATTTGATAGGTTCTTGAATGTGGTGAAGCAAGTAAATGTTAGCCTTCCTCTCATTGATTTGGTGAATGTTATGCCAAAATATGCAAAATTTCTCAAAGATCTCATTTCCAACAAGGAACAAATTTTGCAATATGAGGCACCCTTGGTGCTTACTAGGTGTAGCCAAGCATGAATGGTGCCTAACCTACCTCCAAAGTTAAAAGATCCGAGAAGCTGCACTATTCCTTATAAAATAGGTGTATGATATTTTGCAAAGCTTTATGTGACCTTGGTGCTGGGATCAATTTGATGCCTCTTTCCATTACTGTGGGAGTTGGTTTGAGAGGAAGGATTAGGCTAGTGGCTGTGACTCTACAATTGACGGATCGTTCACTTGTGAAGCCAATAGAAATTGTGGAGGATGTGCTAGTCATGGTGGACAAATTTACACTTCATGTGGACTTTATTGTGCTTGACATGGAAGAAGATCATGGGGTACCTATTATTTTTGGTAGACCATTTCTTGCTACAGGGAATGCATTGATAGGTGTTCGAAATAAAACATTCACATTTATAATTAATCATGAGCAGGTGGTTTTTGATGTAAATTATGCTATGAAACATCGTATGCATGTGGAACCTTGATTTTCAATTAGAGTTGTGGCATGGAATATGCGTGTACTGGAGCAAAATGTGAAGCATAATTTGATATATGTTGATGAATTAAATGCATGTGAGGAAGAATATAATGAAATAGAACTTGATAATGGGGATTGTATGATTGTGTTTGAGATTGTTAATTTAGTATAATGTTGTGTAATGAATGAGTCTATTTTTGAAATGCAAGATGGTATGGTAGTGGACAACACTCCACAATATGCATGTTTTAGGAGTACTGAAAATGGTAATAATGATAATGCTAAGACTAATGTGGTTTGTGTACCCACTGAGGTGAGGTGTGAAGAAGTCTTGTGCAGGAATGATAAACTCATGCCACCGCCAAAATTGGATCTCAAGCCTTTGCCACCTACTTAAAATATGCATTTTTCATTGAATATGAGACTTTACCCGTGGTGATTTCTTCTAAATTGGAATTGTGGCAAGATGAGAAGTTGCTGGGTATGTTGAGGAAATTCAAGCAAGCTATTGGTTGGACCATAGTAGACATCAAGGGAATTAGCCTTACTATCTGCAATCTCAAAATTTTGTTGAAGGAGAATGCTATACCAGTAAGAGATATGCAAAGGAGGCTCAATCCTCAGATGATAGATGTGGTGAAAAACAAAGTCATAAAGCTTTTGAATTTTGGTATGATTTTTCTAATTTTTGATAGTTTTCTCGAAGTTAAAGATAAAATAAGGTTTCTTTCAAAATTCGTCCTCCTTTATTTGATCAATGAAAGGCCTTTAAAAAGGCTACAACAATGTTAAACCCTACTAAAATTCATAAAAGAATTAATACGTAATTAGGAAAGTAATTGTTTGGAATAGTCTTCCTAAAACAAAATAAAAACATAAAAATTTAAATTCAAACAAACTTCGACGTCGTAACGTGGACGTACGCTCGACGCGACGTGGGTTGACATCACATAGAGAGTGTTGGGCGTCACAATATGGAGAAAAATAATATTTTTCAACATTCATCCAGTGAGTGACATCGCAACGTCAGTTCACATCGCGACGTGGAGAGTCTATACTTCAAGATGTGGAGAGTTTTGGACTTCCATGATTTTTTCATCTCCAAAATTAATCCCACATTCTAAACCTTCAATAGAGATGCAAGAAACATTCCAAATGACTCCGACATCAAAATTACTTTATTCCACCTCCAAGCCATCATCCTCATCCTTAATGGCGGGACAATACATATTCAATAAAGATTGAAAAGGCATCTTCATCTTCTTTGTCCGTAACCTCGTCATTGGTCCATCAAGATTAACTAATAGATCACTGTGAATGGGTAAGCCCTTTTCAATGTGTGCCTAAGAAGTGTAGTGTCACAATGGTGAAAAATGAGGCTAATGAACTCTTGGTAGCTAGGATTATTAATGCGTGGCGTGTTTGAATGGACTACCAAAAGTTAAACAAGGCCACGAGAAAGGACCATTTCCCACTCCCATTTCTAGAGCAACTGTTGGATAAGATTACTAGCTTTCTCTTTAATTGTTTCTTGGATGGGTACTCTGGATACAACTAAATTGCAATAGATCCCAAGGACCAAGAGAAGACCACATTCACATGCCCATTCGGGATCTTTGCATATAAGAGGATGCCTTTCGACCTATGCAATGCTCCTGCAACCTTCCAAAGGTGTATGATGGCTATTTTTCGCGATATGGTAGAATCCATCATTGAAATTTTCATGGATATTTTTTGATGTTTGACATGACTGTTGATGAATGCCTTGAAAATTTGGAAAAAGTGCTATAGAGGTGTGAGGAGACATATTTGGTCATTAACTGGGAAAAATGTCAGTTTATAGTGCAAGAAGGCATTATCTTGGTGATGACAATCCGCCCGTGTCCATGCTGCCAAAGCCGGCTTTATATGTTGATCCCTTGGAGAATCTTGATGGTCCAATGACAAGATCAAGGAGTAAGAGGATGAAGGCTGTTTTGCACTCATTATTGTCAACATATTGTGGAGAATTGGACAATTTTGAAGATGTTCATCACACGGCATTAACATCTCTCACAAATGGAGCTATGTGGAATATCTCATCAATTACAATACATGATGATGTTTCTAAAAGTTCTACATTGGAGCTTAAGAAAATTCCGCCTTGAAAAATATTCATGGAAGAAATCTCATTGAAGACCAAGATAGCGTGCTTGGGCTTTGCCATTTGGATCACGCCTTTATTAAGTCTTAGTTAGGTTTAATTAATGTTTTAATAATTAAGTCCAAAACGTTAATTATTAGCCTTATTATTTCGGTTTAATTAATTAATTACATAGCACTCAAGTTATCTTGCATAATAATGGCATGTAATAGCTTTATGGGTTTTAGTAATAAGTTGGACAAACAAGGGGATTATCCAACTTCATTAAGGGTAATTTTAGGAAAGTAATTTTGTTTTTAGTGTTCCATTCCAATTGGGAAGTTTCCTAAAATTGGATTGGTTAGTGAAGTCCAATTCAATTCGGAACTGACTTCTTGTTAGGGTTTTCTTTTGTTTCCTTTTTGTAGCCTATTAAAGGCAAGCTTTTGACGTTTTTTTTCAATAAGAAATAATCATCTTTTAGCCAAAAAATTGCAGCAAAAATCGTTTCTAACCTTGAAGTTCAATCGAGTTCAGTTGACCTTCAAACAATTCCGCAAGCCTTTATCTAAGACCTTTAGGTGAGCCTAACTGTTCTTGATTTCAAGAATGAGCCAAACCGATTTGTTTAGCTTTGAGATTTACACGAGTTAAGCAGATTCATTTGTAATAAGCATGGGGGTTTGATTGGCTAATATCCAATCTTCTCGCTTCATGTCTTTGTTTGTTTTTCCGCTATTTTGTTTTTAATTGTTCTTGTTCGAGTTTATGCTACACGATCCGAAGTGTGTGAGTAGCCGAGTGGTCTAGGACATCAAGCCTCGATCACATCTGCATCAAATTGGTATCAGAGCAAGGTTGTTTCATAAAATTTAGGTTACATCTTTCGTTTGCGTCTTGTTTTCTTTTCGTGTCTTGCTGAATTGTTTTTCGTAGTTCTTGCTGCTGTCCGTCTTCATTCTTTTTGCGTCCTATTTCATGTGTCAATTTCTTTATTTTGTTTGTGATCCTTGTACTAAAATCTTATAGGATTGCTTGCTGTTTGAATAAAAAAAATTCACGTAAAAAAATTAGGGTTAGGGTTTTGGTTTTTGACCTAAAATCCAAACTTTCTTGTTTCTTATCCATTTAACCTCAAATTTGTTGCGTTTGTCTCTATTGTAATTCTATATTCAGTTTGCTTTTCGTCAAGTTTTATTTCTTGTCTATCCGATAAGTTCTTGATTTTCTTAAATTTCAACTTGCTTAAATTCGTAAACTGAGTTCATATTCTTGTTCCTAACTTGAATCTGGAAAATTATTCTCATGTGGCATTGTGAAATTCGAATTGGTTGGTGAGATATTGATCAAAGTTGGTTGCTGAATTTTAAGGTTAAGACAACAACAAGACAAGATAACCTTAAACCCTAGGTTCTTGTCTTAACAACCTTAAAACCTAGGTTGCTTGTCCAAAATTAAAAAAAAGAGGCCAAAGTAAAATAGAGCCCAAAGGCAGTTTGGTCTAAATTAAAAAAAAAATCGGACAAAAAAAAATCGTTTGCAGCACAAAAAAGAACTAAGTGTTCTCACATTGTCTCTTTTAAGACCATCAATTTAAAAGTGCCATAACTTTCTCAATTTAACTCCGAATTGTTGAGTGATTCAAGTTGCGTTTTCTATGTCTTAGTGTCTAGTTTTTGTTTCTGCTAGATTTAGTAGCTAAATCAATTTATAATCCGCACGTGTTCTTAAATACTCTTGCTGTTGTGTCTTGCCTAAAAATTCATTGACTTATCTTGTGTGCGTTTTGTTGTTGAACTTGTTGGTATCACTCGTTCTACAAATTAACGAACTGGTAGGTCTCTTTTAGTTTAGGTGATCCATTATTGAGAGTATAGTTAGGGTATACTTTGAAAGAGGAAAGCTACTATAAAGAGAGGAGTGTACCTACTCACCAAAGTGAGAACCCGGTAGGAGACTATATTATTCTCTTGCTGTTTTTCACTAACATTGCAGGTACAATGGAGGGTGGTGAACAAAAGCACTCCAAGGAGAACAAAAGTTCACTAATGTCATGATCTTCAATATGCTTCAAAGGATGCAAATCTAAATTAATAACTTGGAATTTGCTTCTAAACAAGATACCACAAAAAATTCTACCTCAAGAAGAATTGATTTTGATGAGGCCGAATTTGATGATGAGGATGATGAGGATGTTATGGAGTCTTCCAAAAGTGGTAAAAAGTCTGAACTTTCAATTGGTTCTTTCAAGTTAATATTACCTACTTTTCATGGTAAAGCAGATCCCAAAGCATTCTTTAATTTGGTGCAAGACCTTGATCATCTCTTTGACGGAAATAACTATCCAGAAGATAAGAGGTATCGACTAGCCTTTATGCATCTCAAAGATTATGCTAGCTTATAGTGGGATAAAGTAATAAAAAGTCGACGCCAAGATGGAGAAAGACTAATCCGAACTTGTAGAGTTATGAAAGTCCTCATGCAAAAGAAGTATGTTCCTACACATTACAACTGGGAGCTTAATCGAAAATTGCACTCTCTTATGCAAGGGAATTGAACTGTGGAGGAATACTACAATGAGATGTAGATACTTATGATTAAAGGTAATGTTGAGGAGAATGCCGATTCTACCATTGAAAGATTCATCTGAGGCATGAATTCAGATTTAGCATACCATGTCGATCTTCAAAACTATGTTGATATTGAGAGGCTGGTTCATAAAGCTATCAAGATCGAGAGACACATGAAAGGAAAGGGATGATTTACACAACCACAGCCCCCTTGGAGGAGAGATTTCAAAGCCAATACTAGTTAATCTACTCTACCACCTAGATCAAGACAATTCACACCAAATCAGCCCCAAAGCACACCTCAAAACATTCCAAAACTAGACAATAAGGTTGCGGAATCTACCTCTAACATGGCATCAAAATTGGGACAAAGATTGAGGGATATTCAGTGCTTTAAATGTCAAGACTATGGGCACATCCAATCCGATTATCCTACTCGAAAATTGATATATGTTCTTGACAATGGAGATGTGGTAAGTGACGATGAGTGTGATGATATGCCCGCACTTGAAGAAAAAATATGAAAGTGGAGCGAGTGAAGAAGCTGAAGGCTATGATGATGAAGTATCTTGTTTGGTGACCCGAAGGATTCTTAATTTGCAACCACAAGTTGAAGATGATTTGATGCAGCGTGAAAATATATTTCACACATGTTGTATGGTTCAAGATAAAATTTGTGGTATAATCATTGATAGTGGGAGTTGTACTAATGTGGCAAGTACTCTACTTGTCAAGAAGCTGAATTTGACTTGTTTAAAACATCCCAAGCTATACCGACTTCAATGGCTCAATAATTCAGCCGAGACAAGAGTGACTAAGCAAGTAATGGTTCCGTTCACTATTGGTAAATATGTTGATGAAGTTTTGTGCGATGTGGTTCTAATGGAGGCAGGTCATATACTTCTTAAAAGACCTTATTAATTTGATAGAGATGTTGTGTATCATGCCAAGAAGAACTATTACAGCTTTGAACATAAAGGTAAAAAGTTCAACCTTAGAGCCTTAAAACCATGGCAAGTTTTTGAAGACCAAGAAAAGATTGCTAAAGCTTGTAGTGATATGCGAGATCAAGAAGCAAAAGAAAAGAGTGAGCAAGAAAAACAAAAGAATGTAAATACTAGCTTAGGCTGTAAACTTGTAATAAAAAGTGATAAAAACCGAGAGTTAGTTAGCTCCAAAACTTGTTGTTTTGCTTCTACGAGTGAGATAAAGAGAGCAATACTAGAGAAGCAACCATTGTACTTAATGATCTGCAAGGATGTATATATTGTTGATAGTGATCACCTTGCTTCTTTGCCTAGTGTTGTTTTGACTCTTTTGTAGGAATATAGTGACGCATTTTCCGAGGACTTACTAATAGGTTTACCACCTATTCGAGGCATTGAACATCAAATAGATTTTATTCCAGGAGCTTAAATTCCCAATAGGCCAGCTTATAGAGCAAATCCGGAGGAAACTAAAGAGATTCAATGTCAAGTTGATGAACTCCTTGACAAAGGTATTGTTCGTGAATCTCTTAATCCTTGTTCAGTTCCTATGATCTTGGTCCCTAAAAAAGATGAATCTTGAAGAATGTGTGTTGATTGTCGTGCAATCAATAAATTCACTATTAAGTATAGGCATCCAATTCCTAGATTAGATAATATGCTTGATGTATTGTATGGTTCTTGTATTTTTACCAAGATTGATTTAAAAAGTGGCTACCATCAAATTAGAATGAAAGAAGGTGATGAATGGAAAACAACCTTTAAAACAAAGTATAGATTGTATAAATGGTTAGTCATGCCTTTTGGTCTAACTAATGCATCTAGTACTTTTATGAGGCTAATGAATCATGTTTTTCGCTCTTACATTGGAAAGTTTGTTGTAGTTTATTTTGATGACATCCTTATTTATAGCAAATCACTTGATGAACATGTTGAGCATCTCACACATGTATTTACTATTTTACGTGAGAACAAACTTTATGCAAACCTTAAAAAGTGTTTTTTTGCATGGAATCCATAATCGTTTTAGGGTATATTGTTAGTTCTCAAGGAATTTCAATTGATGAGTCAAAAGTCAAGGCAATCATGGATTGGCTGAGACCTACATATGCTAGTGATGTTAGGAGTTTTCTTGTTTAGCAAGTTTTTATAGGAGGTTTGTGAAGGATTTTAGTTCTATAGCTGCACCTTTAAATGAACTTGTTAAAAAGAATGTAACTTTTGAATGGAAAGAAGAGCATGAAATTGCTTTTAACAAATTAAAAGACATGTTGACTCATGCCCCTCTTCTTGCTTTGCCTAATTTTCATAAAGCTTTTGAGATACACTATGATGCCTCCGGGATAGGTATTGGTGCTGTTTTGATGTAGGAATCAAGATCGGTGGCTTATTTTAGTGAAAAGCTTAATGGGGCAGTCGTGAAGTATCCAACTTATGATAAGGAGTTGTATGCTTTGGTAAGATCATTACAGGTTTGGCAACACTATCTATGGCCTAAAGAGTTCATTATCCATTCTGATCATGAAAGCCTTGAATTCTTAAAGACACAAGATAAATTGAATAAAAGGCATGCTAAATGGTTAGAATTTATTGAATCTTTTCCATATGTGATAAAATACAAATCTGGTAAAGATAATGTGGCAGCTGATGCATTGTTTAGGAGGTATACTTTGTTTACTTACTTGCATGCTAAAATGCTTGGCTTTGATTTAGTTAAAGATTTGTACAAGTGTGATTCTGATTTTCAAACTGTTTTTGATCAATGTGCTTTAAAACTGAATGGTAACTTTTACATGCATGATGGATTTTTATTTAAGAAAGATAAATTATGCATACCCCAATGTTCCATTCGAGATTTACTTGTTAAAGAAGCCCATAGGAGAGGGTTAATGGATCACTTTGGAATTGCTAAAACACTTGTTGTTTTAAATGAACACTTTTATTGGCATAATATGAAAAAAGATGTAAAAAGTGTTTGTGATAAATGCACTGTGTGTAACCAATCAAAGTCTAAAGTTATGCCTCATGGTTTGTACACGCCTTTGCCTGTTCCTAATCATCCTTGGGTTGATATTTTCATGGACTTTGTACTTGGATTACCTAGGTCATACAATGGTAAAGATAGCATATTTGTACTTGTTGATAGGTTTAGTAAAATGGCGCGCATTTTATTGCATGCTCTAAAACTAACGATGCTACACATATTGCTGATTTATTCTTTAAGGAAGTTGTTAGATTGCATGGGATTCCACAAAGTATTGTTAGTGATAGGGATGTTAAATTCTTATCTCATTTTTGGCGAACTTTATGGAATAAGTTAGGTACAAAATTGTTGTTTTTTACTGTTGCACATCCACAAACTGATGTACAAACCAAAGTAGTTAATCGCACTTTATCCACCTTACTTCGAGCCATAATTCAAAGAACTTAAAGAATTGGGAAAGTTGTTTACCTCATATTGAGTTTGCATATAATAGGACTTTGCATAGTTCTACAAATTGCTCTCCTTTTGAAGTTGTTTACGGATTTAATTCATTAACTCCACTTGATATTTTACCTCTTCCTACTAATGAGTTTGTTAATGTAGAAGGTAGAAAGAAAGAAGATTTTGTGAAGGAGTTACATGAAAAGGTTCCAATCCTTATTGAGCTATGGAAAGGATTGGCGACAATGCTTACAAAATTAAACTTCCAAGTGAGTATGACAATGTATCATCTACATTTTATATTTCTGATTTATCTTTGTATGATGTAGGTGATTCGAGGACGAATCCTTTCGAGGAGGGAGGGAATGATGACAACCCGCCTGTGTCCATAGTGCCAAAGCCGGCTTCATATGTTGATCTCTTGGAGAATCTTGATGGTCCAATGGCAAGATCAAGGAGTAAGAGGATGAAGGCTGCTTTGCACTCATTGTTGTCAACATATTGTGGAGATTTGGACAATTTGAAGATGTTCATCACACGACATTAACTTCTCTCACAAATAGAGCTATGTGGAATATCTCTTCAATTACAATACATGATGATGTTTCTAAAAGTTCTACATTGGAGCTTAAGGAAAATCCGCCTTGAAGAATATTTATGGAAGAAATCTCATTGAAGACCAAGATGGTGTGCTTGGGCTTTGCCATTTGGATCACGACTTTATTAAGTCTTAGTTAGGTTTAATTAATGTTTTAATAATTAAGTCCAAAACATTAATTATTGGGCTTATTATTTCGTTTTAATTAATTAATTACATGGCCCAAGTTATCTTGCATGATAATGGCATGTAATGGGCTTTATGGGTTTTAATAATAAGTTGGACAAACAAGGGGATTATCCAACTTCATTAAGAATAGTTTTACAAAAGTAATTTCATTTTTAGTGGTCAATTCCAATTAGGAAGTTTCCTAAAATTGGATTGGTTAGTGAAGTTCAATTCAATTCGGAATTGACTTCTTCTTAGGGTTTTCTTTTGTTTCCTTTTTATAGCTTATTAAAGGCAAGCTTTTGACGTTTTTTTTTCAATAAGAAATAATCAGCTTTTAGCCAAACAATTACAGCAAAAATCGTTGCTAACCTTGAAATTCAATCGAGTTCAATTGACCCTCAAACAATTCCGCAAGCCTTTAGCTAAGATCTTTAGGTGAGCCTAACTGTTCTTGATTTCAAGAACGAGCAAAACCGATTTGTTTAGCTTCGAGATTTACACGAGTTAAGAAGATTCGTTTGTAATAAGCGTGGGGGTTTGATTGGCTAATATCCAATCTTCTCGCTTCATGTCTTTGTTTGTTTTTCCTCTATTTTGTTTTTAATTGTTCTTGTTTGAGTTTATGCTACACGATCTGAAGTGTGTGAGTAGCCGAGTGGTCTGGGACATCAAGCCTCGATCACATCCGCGTCACTTGGGGGCACAAGATCTCACCCAAGAGCATTGAGGTGGAAAAGGCCAAGGTGGATATCATAGCCAAGTTTCCACCTCCTACCAATGTCAAGGGTATAAAGAGCATCTTACAAAGTGCTTCAAGCTAGTTTCTATTTGCCCAATATTTTCAATGATTCGCACATATGGGTAGGACAATGTGACAAGTTCCAAAGGAGTGGTTACATTTCATGGTGTAATGAGATGCCATTAAATAATATCTTGGAAGTGGAACTCTTTGATGTTTGGGGCATAGATTTTATGTGGCCTTTCCCTAGGTCTTGTTGCATGAGTATATCTTGGTGGCTGTAACTATGTTTCCAAATAGGTGGAAGCAGTGGCACTTCTACACAATGATGCAAAAAGTGTGGCTATATTTCTCAAAAAGAACATTTTCAATAGATTTGGCACTCCTGGTGCCATAATCAGTGATAGTTGTTCGCATTTTTGCAACAAAGTGTTTGCGGCATTGTTGGCCAAGTATGGTGCAAAGCACAAGATGTCCACAACATATCACCCACAGATGAGTGGCCAAGCTGAGATCTCAAACAAGGAGATTAAGAGAGTGTTGGAGAAGGTGGTAAGTCCTAATAGGAAGGATTGGGCTTTAAAGCTAGATGATGCAATGTGGGCATATAGGACTACTTACAAAACTTCTATTAGTGCCTCACTATTCAAGCTCATTTTTGGCAAGGAGTGCCATATTCATGTGGAGTTGGAGCATAAAGCATTTTGGTATATTCAAAAGTTGATTATGAATTTGGTAGTAGCTCAAGGAAAACCCATGATGGAGCTCAATGAATTGGATGAATTCCGTTTTCACTCTTACATAAGTGCTAAATTGTACAAGGAGCAGACTAAGAAAATGCATGATATGAGGATTCGAGCAAAATGTTTTGCTCCAGGACAATTGGTGTTGCTCTATGACTCAAAGCT
The DNA here is from genome assembly GCA_016586305.1 of Ophiorrhiza pumila. NCBI lineage: Eukaryota > Viridiplantae > Streptophyta > Magnoliopsida > Gentianales > Rubiaceae > Ophiorrhiza > Ophiorrhiza pumila. Next base: position 38,932,794 of record BLIW01000006.1, read on the forward strand.
TAGGTTATTTCCTGGGAAGCTGAAATCAAGGTGGATTGGCCCCTTCCATATAACTAGGGTGTGGCTGTATGGAGTTGTGGAAGTTTTGAGCAAAAAGAATGGCAGCACTTGGCAAGTAAATAGTCATCGCCTTAAGCCTTACATGGCTCATGACACAATTGAAGTGGAGGGGAGCTCAACATAAAACATTCCTTGATGAGCCAAAGTAATAACCAATGGTAACATCATGCCGGGCTATCGACAATAACACAAGCACAACAAGGAGGCAACCCAACACATTTTCTTTTGCTTAATTTGTCATATTCCTTTTTTTGGTTATTGCGTTAAATCTTTAAATTGTTACTAAATGCCATTTTTTTAATCTGGAATTTTCATCTTATGTTGATTATCTCTAATGGAGGCAATCGAATTTTAGCAAGAAAAGTAGAGAAGGACAGTTGGAAAGGGCTTGACTTGTTTTATCATAATAAATTCTTTGGTTGAAAAAATAGGGTAAGCACACTGTGTTAATAGGTAGCACACAAACTTGCATTTATTTCAAGATGCACATGTGAGTTATAATGAATAGTGTCTGAAAAGCTGAATTGATGAGAACACTCAATGGAATCAATTCATGTGATAATCTGAAAAGAAAAAGGTGCACAATGAATCATGTCATTTATCATTGCACTATTTGGGAATATGGTGATGGTTGATGTCTCATTGTCCTTGCACATCTTGGCCGAGTGTTGCATAGTAATGTGGGGAGTCTTTGCACAATCATGTATCATGATATGAATTCACATAGATTTGAGCCTATATGTTAGGTAGCATTATTGTCCTCAAATAGTTGAACCTATTTGCTACACTTGATCGAAGGGGGCTTTGCCACCTTTGGGTTGTGCCTATAAATACATGAAGTAGTGTTTTTAGAGTCATCCACATTTAAGCAAGCTTTAGTGCAGTGCATATTGGTGGTGCAAGTATTACTTCTAGACTCTAACTTCTTCATGCTAAAGGTACTTATCCCTTATTCAAACTCCAATGATTAACATGTTCTTTATAGTTTTATGGAAGAAATGAGAAGTGTTAGATGTGCTGAAAGTTGTAATGGCTTGGATACTATGAGGATATTACTTGTGAGCAATAATGTTGACATTAGCATGATAGGAAAGCTCGTTCTTGCCATGATTATGTGCTTATCATTGGATAATAGTGTTTGAGTTGGTCTTGAGAAGAATTCTGAATTCAATCATGCTTAATTGTGTACTAAATGTGAAGGAAACACTAAATTACGAACTTTCTGCGCAGTTTCGCCACAAGTTGGTATTTTGAATATAATTTGGTCATTTGAAATCTATAGTTAGTGATTCAAATTGCTGTGTGTAGCTAAAACTTAGAGCTAGAACGTTTGTCTTTTGAGTCTTGCCAAATTTGACATGTACTAAGCTCTATTTTATGTGTAACATGCTAGCTAAAGTTGAAATTTTGACTTCATTCATTATGAACTTTCTGCCTAGTTTTACCATAGTTTGGTATTATGAACATAACTTGGTCATTGTACTCCAAAATTTGTGATTCAAATTACTGTGTGTAGCTAAGGCTCAGAGCTAGAACTTTTGTCTATTCAATTTTGTTAGATTCTACCTGTACTGAGCTCCGTTTTACGTGTAACATGCTAACTAAGGCTGAAATTTTTGTTTCAATATTATGCTCTTGAGATTTGGGTGCCTAAGGTACATTGTGTGCGTCCTTGCTATGGTGGTGTCTAGTTGCTACATATGTTGCGTATGGTTATGGTTTGTAGTACTCACATATATGTTTGTTATCCAATGCATTCACATGGGTCCTAAGAACTTCTTGCAAAGGCAAGGCCCCTCGCGTGCCTGTAGATTCAGATGAAGACTATTTCCCCAAGGACAATCCAGTATTCAATTTTCCACTGGCTATAACTGTGCTTCCACCTCCACCCAAGAAACGAAAAGGAGCAGCCCCTATTTCATTATTTGTCAATGACCAACCTAGAGAGCGGTAGGAGAATGGTGTTCGGGTGAAGAAACTACATCTGGAAAGGGCTTTCACCGTTGACAATGGACCATTTAGGAAGTTGATGAAGTTCCATAAGTTCAGTAATAGGTTGGCTCTTGCTCCTGAATTTTGCGCCATCAACATGGCAAAAGAATACTATGCAAATGGAAAATTTCCCAATGAAGAAGGTGCTGTGTATGTTCATGGTAAGTCGGTGAGCATTGACAGTGAGATTATCAATGCCCATTTAGGCACACCTAGTTACCCTGAGAATGATTTTGAGTCTTATGAGGCCCCTGAGGATCAAGCTTTGCTTGAAGAGTTAGCCCATCCTGGTGCCTCTTGGGTAGTGAATCGTAGTGGCGAATTCAAACATATCACCTAAAGGAATTTGTGATGTAATGCCAAGATTTGGCTAATATTCATTCTGTCCCGACTCATGCCTAGATCATATGTCACCATAGTCATGCGAGGCTGTTTGTACCTTATTTCTTCCATCTGGAACCATAAGCCCATTGATGTGGCATGGATAATTGTGGATCATATTTGGGCGGGTATGATTGAGAACTCAGCTGCTGTATATTTTTTAGTGCTCATTGAAGACATTTTCCAAACACAAGGCATTGATGATGAGTTGGGGGCAGATTGGCGAAAGATTAAGATCCCCATCTCGACTCCACTGTAATTTAAGTATTTGAACATTGATCGGGAGTTGGCCGTGGTGCGCCTTTAGCCACCGCCACCTGTGGATAATGTGCATAAGGAGAATTATGATCCCCTAGTCCACTTTGGCCAGCATGAGCACCCTATCATTGACTTCTTTGCCATGCAAAGAGCCTTGAATGATCTTTAACAGTCCATGGACACTAAGTTCCAGCACCTTAACGAGCGGTTAGATGGCTTGCACTAGGATTGGTCAACTCAAACTTCTACGCTTTGCACTAAGTTGGTTGACATCGCTTTGGTGTCACAACAACAATTTGAGGTCTTTTATCATCAGCAATTTTGGATGCAGTATGAGATCAACTATTGCAACTAAGTGTGTGGTACCATTCTAAGCCTGGCCCTCCAAAGTCGCTACCTACATAGAATGAATTGATGACTATTACGAGGCCAAATTTGGTTGTTCAAGAGGGTACATGGGTCGTACATGAAGTTCTTCCAGGCTTTGCACTTGGAGTACCATCGCTTCTTCAACTGCCTATGTTTGGTAACTTGCCAACTTTTCTTCCAACTCCAACTTTTCATTTTGATCGGAATTTCCTGCCGTCTGTTCGCTTGCCTAATTTTGACCCCAATGCTTGACTATTTCCCGACACTTCTTCATCTCATCAAGGAGCTCCTTCTTCCTAACAATTATTCTATTGTGGATAATATGTGCTTTAAGTGTGGGGGAGTGGAGTTTGGTTCGCTTCATGCTAGCATGTTAAGTGCGGGAGGTGTTTGTTGTTGGCCGGTTGTTGATATGTTTCCACTTTGCTTATGTGTTGCAAGAGGTGGTTGTTGTTGGCTGGTTGTTGATGTGTTTCCACTTTGTTTGTGAGTCTAGCAAGTGTGAAGGTCATGTTTTGACTAATCTATGATATGTAGTATATGTGTGGTGAAGTGGTGGAATAAAATGTGTTGTGTTATTATGTTAGCCGGAAGTGTTTTATTATCTTTTGTTCAGCACATTAGTCTTCTGCTTGCCGTGCCATGAATCCTTTTAGTCACCTCTTTCTTTTCAATGCTATGCATGTAAAAATTTTTTAGGCAACAAACTTGATGAATTTAGTGCAAGTTGTTGGCTAAGGCAGTACATTAAGGTAAGATAGATATGCCATGCAAATGCTCATAAGACATAAGAGGGGATATATATGGAGCTTGTTCTTTATTGTGCACATTTCTTGTGATTGAAATATTCTTGCATATATAGTCCTTTGAAGACACACAAGAACATATGGTACTGTGAGAAATGATATGGAATGAGAAAAAGCCTATGGCAACTAGGAATGAAAAGCCGTTAAGACCCTGGCAAATAAAGGGAAAAAAGAGCCATAAAACCCAGGCATCTAAGCACCAATGTGCGGAAATGAAAGGAAAAATTATGTGTTGAAAATGCACCAAAGTGCAAAAAAAAGAGGGGAAAATCCCCATAGCAGTACCAATGTGCGATTAGGACAACCATTAATCTTGTTGTTGCCATTTGTTCGTGTGTGTGGACAAGGAGATTGTTGTGTAAAGAATGGTATGTAAAAGTGTTAAGTGATGGGCATGTACAGAGGACAAGTGAAGTTGGAAACCCCTTAGCACACACTTTCACGTTTGGCATTTTGGTCTTTATTCGTTATGCCTTGGTTGATAATTTGTTTTGAACTTCTGGGAGTTTGAAGATGGGTAAAGCATTTGAAGAAGCAATTGTGTGTGAAAACATTTTGGTGAAATTAGTGATTAGTATTGCAAGTGAGTGAATGTGTGTTGAGTGAAGATGATAATACATGGTTAAGTGGGGAAGTGTGTTGTGAAGTCTTGTGATTTGCTTGGGAGAAGCAAAAGTTTAAGTGTGGGGGAAATTGATAAGTCGGTTTATATTGACTTATATGTATTATTTCTCTTAGCTTTTGACTTGTTTTTCATGCAATTTTGTAGTATTATATGTTGATTTGTGTGTTTATGTGGTGCATAAGTTTTAATACTAAAATAAAGGAAAAAGTCCTAAATTGTTTGTTGGTGCACTAATTTGCGCATGCATGCATGGAACTCACACATGCTATGCTGCACGCATGGAGTGCGTAGCACACACAAGCAATCACGCACACTGCGTGTAGCTTACTCACACACCCTGTGCATGCTACGCATAGCCCACTCTCATACATTGCACACGTTGCGTGCATTATTCGTGTAACACACTCACTTACTAGCTGCGCGCACCATGCAAACCGCCCTCTTTGCACAGATAGCGAGCAGGCACACACACTGGCTGAACGCATCATACGCATAGCCCACTCTTACATAGACGCATGCCCATGGGCATGCATGCAGCTCGCATTGCATAGCCCGTGCGTATACGCGCGTGCTCTCTTGCACGGGCTATGAGCGCTTGCACGCACGGCAACCTCACAAGCACTCACTTGCACTCACTGACAGCACTCATTTTCACACACATACACAACACTTATTTTCTCTCACAATCACACCACATGCGCAACGCTTTACTTGCACAAAACTTGCACTACACACACACACACACCATGCAATAAATTTACATGGTGCAGCCGTAGGAAACAAATACAAGGTGCGGCCGTACTGTAGTAACATTTGCATGGTGCGGCCGCACCGTGAAAGTGGTTACAAGGTGCGGCCGGACCATGAAAAAAATGTGTGTGCTGAATCATGCAATTTTGAGATTTTGAGTGAAATTTTCTCTAAGTGTTGAATATTTTATGCTTCTGTGTGTATGCTATGAAGTCGTAGAGTGTGTGGCTCAAAGGCATGGATTGCAAAGTGGAGACATGACCAAACTTGGATCAATGGCATGGAATGTTTGGAACAGCTTGGGAACATGGGATTTTCGAGCACGTGCACATTTGAGATGGATTTTTCTTACAGTGGCATTTTTGTAAATAAGGGTTTAGTTTACGTTTTCTTGTTGACTAGTTTCCGACCCCTATAAATAAGGAGATTTTGATTTATTTTAGTGGGACATCATTCGGATATTGACTTTGACTGGTGAGCGGGAGAACTTTCTTTCTCTAAATTTTGTACTCAGATCGCGATCTTCTTTGGAATTATTGGACTGATCTTTGGTATTTACCTTCAAACTGAGGAAGAACAATTCTCTTAGTGATTTTGATCTTATTGAAGTAATTAATCGGTAAATTCTCTTAATTCATGAAGATGAATTGTTCTTACTATTCTTCGTTGATTGTGAGTCGGTAATGGCTTTTTTAGGCTAAATCTAAAATGTTCTAGGGTTCCGATAAATGAATTCTTTACTTAGGCAATTTCATGGTATGCAATTAATGTGATTCATGGAGAATAAGTTCATGCTCTGTTTTATGCGATCATAATTGTTAAATTTGAACCTGTATTATTGAATTGAACTTTAGTTGAGGTCATCAAGCTAAATTGAAGCCAGATTCATTAATAGTTGCTAAAAATTTGTGTAATTAGAACTGGAGTATGAATTAAAGCCTTTACTCTGGCTTTGCTTTGGTCAATCTCTAGAATGCAGTCATCATGCTGATTTTAGACCTCAGAATCAGAAGATCTAAGGGTAGAGTAATTTTCTGTAGCTAATGGAAACGATAAAACCTAAATTTAGGCCTCACATTGGGAAGTCTTTAGGAGGAAGTGCCTAAAGTAGTATAGTTACAGAGATTTGGGAGTTGCGGGTCTAACTCATCACTCTTAGGCCTCATAATAGGAAAGGAGTGGTGTTAGGGAGTTTAGAGGACAATGTGGTCATCATGCTGACCCGGATCTAGATTTTTAGGCAACTAATTCCCTCTGAACCCATGAATTATGTTAGTTGAATTGCATAAATTGCCGAATAGAGTATTCATTGCGTCGAGAAACTCTAGAACATGCCTTTTTCTACACTAGTCTTCTAATTGTTTATCAGTTTTTCTAGCTACTACTTTAAAGAGTAATTTTAAGATTTTTGAACCAACTCTTCCCTGAGGAATAATACCCTACCATCACTGCTACATTAGGTTAGGAATAAATTGATAGCACATGACAGCTCACATCAATAACAATAATAAAATAGTGAACACTAAAATTTAACGTGGTTCGATCAACATGACTTATGTTCACAAGTGAATATAAGGAAATCCAATAATCAAAAGGAGATGATTAAAAAAGTGGAAACATTCCTCAAGTCCACAACAAAAAACCAAAACTAAAGCTCAAACTATAAAAGAGCTAAATGAACTGTTGTTCTCAAATCGCTCTCTTATGACATCTGAAATCCTCACACAAAAGAGGCCTACATAGGGAATTCTATATCCTCTTCTTGTTGGGATGCAAAACAATTTAGAGACCTGAATACATAAAACCCTAAAGAGCCAAATACTCGAAGCCTTAAATGCTCTCTAATTAGTGTCTTTTACTCACAAAAGTCCTAAGTAATTGACTGGTTTCAATTAAGTGGTCCTAGTTTAGTGTATTTAACTCCAAAGTTAAGAGCTCTTATTTATCGTTTCAAGAGCAATTACAACTCCCTTACAAAATTGATATAGGATGAAGGAATTATACATAATTAGCACACTTCATAATCACAAAAGGATACAAGACAAACCCTAACAAAAACTCCTCAAATCTTGCAATAAGTCCAGTTTTCTTTTTATATTTGCTCTATATTGGCGTACAAACAATCTAAACAAATACCCGTAAGAATAAGATAAAGTGTTTAGAAGTACATAACGTACTTACAAACTTCTAACTATAAAGACAAAAAAGTGTTATAACAAAAGGGATTCTTTTCTTGTGAAAAAACTTTCTACGGCAAGTTGATCCCAAGAAGACTTCTTTTTATAGACTTTTTCTTTGATGACATGAGTTGTGTTTATAGTTAATTAGATAGAACTCCAATAACTATCAACAAATATGTGTCTGAATAACTGTTATTCAGACATAATAATCAGACAACTACCAATTGGATAAAATTCACAAATTGTAATTGATCAAATATAATTTAAGTGGTGTTCCGACTCTAGTTGTGACACATAAGTAATTATCAAACTCTGATTTCTTGTGCTGTGACTTAGGACGCAATACACAAGCAATGATCAAATTCGTAGATCAAATTCTGTTTTCTAGTGTGGGGACGTAGGCCTCAACATTGTGTTAGGACATTAGACTCAACATACAAGCAATGATTAATTTTATCCAATTCCAACTTTTCATTGTTCAAAATATCCAACAATCCTCTGCCCTTTTCAATATGTTGAAAAATCTTTAAAAAGTCGTCAAAAACTCTTGATAATCTATGATTTCAATAATTGTGTCTCTTAATTGAGCCATCATCTAAATATTAACAATTAATCAATATGAATTGGTAGATATGTTTTGAACAACCTATATCTAAGACTAGAGGTAAGTATTAGTCAGTTATTCAGTTATTTAATTAATTTGGTATGTTTAATTCGATTTTTCCTTTTCTAAAAATCCTGATTGAATTGAAAATCAAAAATCAAAAACCTAATTCTAATTCAGTCGATTATTCGATTATTTGATTATGAACTGAATTCTTTTTTATCTCAAAAAAATATTTGTAAAAAATTCATAAAAATATACAGTACAATAAAAAGAATTAATGATCAAAGTATTAATTTTTTTTCCTAATAAAAATAAAATTTAAACTATTTCAACCTCCAAAAATTTTAAGAGAGAACATTTAACAATTCAATCTAAATGGAGAAAAAATCTAAAATCTCATCATGTAGTTTTTAATATACACACACACACACATAGACACAAAAATATATAAAGTACAACTTCAATTTTAAATGAATGAATTTATACAAGTTCATAAAGAGAAATTCTCAAAGTAAAACCAATTGTCACAAGTTTATGATTAAACTAGAAGAAAATTCCTATTAAAATAACATAAAGCATTAATAAATCTGAGTAATTTTCCCAAACTTTTTGTGGAACCACTTCTCACATCTTCCATATTAATGTATCTCCACATTCATTATTTTATTCATCTACCTAATATCATCCTTAAAAAAAAGTGAGATATGTCGATATAAAAATTAACTAGAAAAAAGTTAGTTACTACTTGACAAACTTAATTCAATTCTAAAATAATCCATTAAATCATATTTTATTAAATAAAAAATATATTACATATAATTAAGGTAAAGAGTAAAAAAAATTAAACTTAAAATTCCAAGGTAATAAACATACTTATAGTGAAACTCAAAGGAATTAAACATCGATTATAATTGACTCCAGTTTTTCACTTGCTAAATCGTTCATTGAATATTAAAAAAATGTTTAACGAATAAAATATTTGACACTCTTACAATGCAAAAAAGTGTAATAATTCAAAAGATTGAGAAATACTTTACATTTTTCAAAATGTTCAAATTCATCTAAATTCTCTTTCTCTCACTAGGGATGAATATAGACAAAGCCAATTTGAGCACATATTAAAGTTTGCACAGTTTTAGGAGAAATCAAACTCCTAAATGTATTAAGAACACGCCCTCCTGTACTAAAAATTGACTCCGAAGCAACAGTCGATATAGACACTATCAAAATATCACGAACAAGCTTAGACTACATGGTGAATGTTGGACAACCAATTCAAAATATCAAATGTTAGTTCATTATCTTCACATTCCTCATTTAAATATTTATCCAACTCAGATTTTGATTTTTTTTTCCAGATTCAATTTTATTTTTCTTAAACTCTATTTTGTAAATGTCATAAATTATTTGTCCAAGATTATCTACATCCAATTAACTAATGAAAATCAAGCTACAAGTTTAAATGATCATCTATAATTCACTTCTAGACCAATTACAAGATCAAGGGCTAAACAATTCAATGATATATTAACTGGGCTAATTATTAGAGATTTGGATTTGCAATCTTCTCAAACTAACTTTATTGATTATCCAAGTGATCGTATAATACTAAATGTCAAGGACATTGATGGGCCAAGCATAAAAATCAATTAGGAGGCATCAGTGTGCAAATATAAGGTAGCAAGTACCAATGAAAATGAAATATGCCCAACTAAGTGCAATCTACCCAATTTGTTGTTTTTGCATTGTTTCGAGTTTTTGTGATGTGTTGCTCTTAAGTTCATTTGAATTTCATTTGGAGGCTCAAGAGTGCATAAAATAAAGTCTAATTCATTGAAGACTAAGACCAAGGAAGCGCTAGGATTAAGGTAGGTTCAACCAATCAGAGTTTACCCTAATTGGTCGACAATTGTAGACTGCTTTGTTCAAAACTTATTAATTTCGGTCAAGGCTGCTTTTCTATGCTTGAAATCATCTCAAATACTATCCAAAGAGTTAAGGAATACATGGGAATCAAGGATGGTCTTGGTTCAACCTTCTTTGATTTCATTAGATTCAAGACTAGACTTAATTAGTTTTTTTAATTATCTAGACTTTATTAACTAGTTTTATTGAGTTATGTACTAGACTAATTAGGGTTTTATTCATATTTATATGTTTTATTTCGTCCATGAAAGGCAAACTTTGATTAATACATTTGTGAGATTATTCTCTTGGTTCTTTGAAAACTAGTTTGAACTTATTAAGCTATCCCTAACTTGTGGCATTCTTCCTGACTTATCAACCTTCAATTCATAGTTGGTTATGGCATCATTCTATCATCCAAGATTCTATTTATTAAGCATGTTTCGAATACATTCCATCTAGCATTGCTACTGAAGAACAATCCAAGAATCTCAACTAGGTATTGGTTTCGTCCATTGTGTGGCAGAGTTTATATAATTACCTTTCTCAAGAAAACACAAAGATAAAGATGGAATAGATAGAATAAGAGGTGGAGAATGTAGCCTCTTATACTCATCAAATAACTCATAGATAGATTCTTTAGCAAATATATGTGTCCGTTTGGATATATATTTTGTTTTGAAAATTGAAAAAAACGAGGTCCCAGGTTGCGTTTTATAAAAGGTATATTTTTGAGAATAGAATTGAGTATTTGGATAGATAAATTTTGTTTTTACTGGTTTTGTTTAAAATAATTATTTTATTAAAAAAAAGTTTACAATAAGAATTTTTTTTCATTTTTTGGAGTTGACTGGCGGTGGTCAATGCCAGACCGCCGCCAGTCAATAGCAGGTGGTGGTCGGCAGGCGGTCAACGCCGTTGACTTGTGGCGGTCCAACGTTAACCACTGCCGGTCAACACCAACCTCTTTATTTAAAAAAAATTTTTAAAAAAATAAAGAGACTAAAATGCCTCAATTTTTGTTTTGAGAATGGGTGCAAAACAAACACACCATTTTGAGAAAAAAAATGGCATAATACATCTTTTCAAGGACAAATGCAATATATTCAAACTTGTTTCTAGGATCAATTACATGAGTTAAAATCAACATATACATTCTATCCATGTTTCCCCAATATTTATCATATTTCTTATTCATTCTTTTTGCCATAGAATGTAATACAACGATTTTCAAGATTTATTAACCCCTTCAAAATTCCATTAATGTTTACTAATTTCATGAAAAACAATTATTAGCAGTCATGTATTTTGCATAAGAAACTTTCAAGGTTAGATGATAAAACCTTTTAAGAAAAAGCGTTAATCTCCTAATGTCTTCCCAAATCAAAATGTGTTGACACTCCACTAACGCTAAGACTACCTTCAAGATTTTTCTTGAAATTATTGTCATGATTCTCGTATCTTTTAAAAGGTCTCTCATAACTTTGAGTTGACTCCAACATTAAGTAAATTGAATTTCCATCTAATTGGACCCTCTAAGCATAATAATCTATTGGTATTACATTTTTCAATTTCAACAAAATTTTTAAACTTCTTTAACCTACTTGGTGACTGGCTCACATATTTCACAGCTACCTTGACAAAATTTATAGACCCCCCAAATTCATTCAAACCATAATGAATAATCAAATTCATTATATGAGAAATGCACCTAACATGCAACTATTTTCCTTGTAAGACACTATTATTCCAATTAGCAAATATCTTTTTCAAATATCTAATATATAGTCACAAAATTTAAGCTAACATTGTCAACAGTAGTAGTGAACAACTTATCAATACCCCAATCAAGTAAACAATTTTCAATCGCTTTGCCAATTTCATCACTCCTATGACTTGATATAGGACAAAAATTTAAAACCCTTTTATGCAATTCCAATTATTATCAATATAATGAGTAGTAAGGCACATATAGTTTATCATTTACAAATATGTCTATGTATGAGTAGTCAAACAAATTCTAGATGTCAAATCCTTTATATGATATTTCAGTTTTTGTCTTTTATCTAAATAGAGTTGATAATAATTTCTACTTAACGTCCATCTTGATGATATCTTAAATGCAAGACAAACAAAATTCATGAACTATTTTTAAAAGTCTTTCCCTTCCACATGTTTGAAAAGAAGATTATCAATAATCAATATATAAGCTATTTCCTTCTTAATTTTCTATTGATCAAATTTTCATGCTAATAGTCGAGCTTGTGCTTCACCATCTTTATTATGGTACTCAACTTGGATGGTTAATTGAGTTTGATTAGGAGGACTATTATATGGATTCTTATCACATTTACTGAAATGATTATTCATAGCAAATGTCCTATTACATTTATAATTAGCACAATATTCTCTGTCACAATAATGACACTTACTTTTAATATCCCCTTTACTATCAACAAACTTTGTAAACTGAGGCCACACCTTATACCTTGACTTATAATCTTTTCGCCTTTTTAACTCAATTAAAGAAGTTGAAGTACCCTAAGAGTCTCCATAGCTTGGTACATCTCTTGACATTGTAAAACCATACATTAATAATAGATTTATACCAAATTAATAAAAATTACAAAAAAAAAAAATACTGCAGAAAATGATTTTAAGATGGTAAATTTTGTCTCTCAGTTAACAAATCACTATAATATATCCAACAAAAGTGAATTACAATCACAATCAAGAAGATTCTTCTAGACAACAATATTTTAAGCATAGAGTTATATTAAGAGAAAATACATGACTAATTCACATAAAATAAGAGCACAAAATTAGTTTTAATAATTAAAAAAATACAAAAATATTTTTTAGGTTAGAACCTCAAAACAATCCCTATATTTGTAGTATAATCACACATGTCATGCAAATTGAAACATACAATTATAGTTATCCTAATAAATCAATCATGTAGTTTTTTCATAAAACTATTTAATTCAATACAATTGGAATTAGAAATAAAGCAAATAATATATGACACTCATTATATTATTCTTCAAAGTTCAATCCACAGATGATATTCTTGATCATAATTCAAAGTTTATAAATTTATTTATAATTTTCTTTCATCTTATCAAGCTTTATGTTTCCCATAGAACTATTTAAATCAATGCAAGTGGAATTAGAAATAAAGTAAATACTATACGATACTCATTGTATTATGTTTCTAAGTTCAATCCAAATATGACATTCTTGATCATAATTCAAAATTTATAAATTTATTTTAATTTTCTTTCATCTTATCAAATTGTATAATTTCTTTTAAGTTTCGGCAACAAGCAATATTGTGAGAAATGCAAACTCATCTTGCTTTCTTTTTTGTCACTAAAAATTGTTAAGTTGAACTGTATATATTTTTTCAATATTCTGAGTATGAATAAACTGTAAGTGTGGAAGTTCTAATATTTTTAATGATAGTAAAATAATGGTAAAAACTAGTATAGTAAAAAAAACTAAAGTGATGTTTTATTAACATAAGCTTTAAGCAAAACAATAATAATAAATAGAAATACAATGCTCCAAAAATTTTGCTTTCTTCACATACAAGAGATTGAAATCTAACATTTTAGTTTGTTCACACCCAATTAAAGCTCGTTCTAATCTTTTTTGGTTAATCCACTAAAGTTGTTGATATGCAAGGCTAGATATTGAAGTTGTGATTTACAAATATCGACTTAAATTTAACGATAGTGTCACTCTCCACTGCCCATATGCATGGGAAGCAAATAGTCACTAGCACTGCCTCACTCTATCACTCGCCCGGTGTTGTTGCCGTTAGTGTTTCACCTCAAGTCAAGGTTAAAAATTGCCTTCAACTCTGATGAAATGATGAATGGAAATATGGAATGAACAAAATTTAAGGTTTCATAATTTGTTCTCTTATTTTTTATGGGTGAAATGAGCTGAATTTTTTTATCAACTCAATGAATGCATTAATTTAGATAATTTGAGTCCAAATGTAGTTGAAAAAAAATATTAAAAGAAGGAAAGGTACAAATAAAATTGAGTTATATTTGATTAACCCATAGAAGCATATACCATTATTTCTGAACCCATTTACAGTTTAGATTTTCGATTTGAAAATTGAAAATAAAAAATAGAAAACTAAGCACCAAACTCGAATTGAATTTGATTTTTTGGTTAATCGAATTCAAATTTTTAAATTCGTAACCAAATCAAAAACTAATAAATCAAATTCAATTCGACCGAAAACTGAATTGAAAATTGAATAACTAAATTTGAAAAATCAAATTAAATTTGGTTAGGCCAGTTTGATCAGTTTTTGAATTTTTTGCTCACCCCTTATATGGACTAGTCACTTTTACACATGTGCGCTTTCAACACTTCCAAAATGTCATGATTATGCTTGGTCTTACTTGTTTATCATTTTATAAATGTTTACAAATCCAAATTCATTAGACTTTCTAGATGTCATTTAATCTAACACTCATACAGATAAGTTGTGATATCACCGCTATTTTGACATCCAAAACTTGTTAAAAATTTATACTCATCCTTGTTTGTACACATATACCAAAATTACTTTCCCTTGAGATAATATTTGTAACGTTCAAATTACTAATATAAGATTAGACTTTGTGAGTGCCATTATATTGATGTTTTCACTATTTGTTATTTTATTGAATGGATTTTAATTCCATCATTTTTAATGTGTTCAAAACAACATTTCATTTTAATCCTTTTATTAAAGGATCAACAAATTACATTTAGACCTTACAATGTTTACTAGTGATTAAACTCTTATCATACTATGTCTTATACCAATATGTTTAGACTTGCTATTATACATTTAAATGCGTAGTCACTACTACAAAATTGCCTTTTTAAACCGCCCTTTTTAGAGGGGTTAAACAGAATCCGGTGTAATTTATAAAAATGCGGTGGCATTATCGTAATATTAAACAAGAATTTAGACTTTTTACACCGGTTATTCTTTTTACAAAACTTTCTACACCGGTTAAACGAATAACCGGTGTAGAAATTCTTATTTTTGTTCCACCTATGTCACTCCTCGTTAGGGTATTCTTTCTATTTTGATTATATTTAGTTATATTGAATATTGAAGATATGCCATAGACCGTATTTAAATAAGTGACAGGATGCAACTCAATTACTTTTGCTTTATCTAATTGTCCAAGAAGAGATTGTTTACCATCATAAAGAATCGATTTAATGCCTATCTGATTAACACCAACTTCTTTTTTTATTATCCAATTCTTTTAATTAACTATATCTTTCTTTTGAATCCCCATTATATTATGTCTCATACTCATAGCAGTTGCGTTGGTATCATATCTCTATTTGGTAAACATATGTTCTAACTTATAACCGGTTTTTTTTACACCGTAAGAAGAAGTTTTTTTTATATAAGAAAATTGCCTTTTTAAAAAGGAAGACAAATCAGAACAACATCAAGTGTGGTAGAGTTGCTCTATCAGCATCAATATTTTCCCTGGAGTATCTCTCTCTCAACGTGAGAGCAATGTCTCCATTGTTTAGGAGTATTAAGTTTTTTTTTTCAAAATCCCAAATTCCAAATATCAAAAGGTTTCAAATCGGTCTATCTTGAGATCCAAAGTTTGGAAGGGTAAAAGTCAGATCTTGCTTCAATATTTGTAAGAAAGGATGGATTTGCATCGGAGCAAGTAGATCCGAGTGGTTGTTTTTAGTTGGCTTGAGATCTGAAGAAGAAAAGAAAAAGGCTGGAGATCTGGAGCACTCTGCATATCAAATCGTATGTTGTTGCAACAAGTAGATCTTAATGGTTTTGTTCAGTTTGTTGAAGATCTGAGAAAGAAAAGGAAAAGGTAAAGGCTGGAGAAAAGAAAGGAAAGAGGAGGAAAAAAATAAAAAAAAATCCATATATAAGGATGATTCATCTAAGTTGCAGTTAGGATTAAGAGAACATCTTCGATCAATTTCTGCATACTTGATGTTCATTCCATTTAATGAATTTTGTTAGATGATTTGGTAGTAAATGTTCTTTGGGTTTGTATAATTTTTGTGGAGGTAGAAAATATTTTTACTAATTCTCCTAATCTAGTTTCTTGTTGTGCTGGAGTTGGAAAGGTGATTGGATGGGCACCACAAGCGGAAGTTCTAGCTCATCCGGACGGTGGAGGTTTTGTGACACATTGTGGATGGAATTCAGTGCTGGAAAGTATTTGGTTTGGAGTGCCAATGGCCGCTTGGCCAATGTATCCTGAGCAGCAGATGAATGCGTTTTTGTTGGTGAAGGATTTAGGTATAGCAGTTGAGATTAAGATGGATTACAAGAAAGATTTCATAAATGGGACTCAAATTATAGTACAAGCAGATAAAATAGAAGATGGAATTAGAAAGCTGATGCAGCCTGATGGTGAAATCAAAACAAAGGTAGAACTGATAATTAAAATCTGAATCTTTTACACCGGTTACTATAAGAAGTTTTTTTTACACCGGTTATTTTAACCGGTGTAAGAAGTTTTTTTTACACCGCCTGTATATACACCGGTTCATTTTTAGAATAATCGATGTAAATTATACGATTTAACCCGGTGTAAAATCCCAATTTTGTACTAGTGAGTTTAACAAGCATAGATGCACAATCACAATGTATTGATATTGGTAATACAAATTCTAACCACATTATATTGGAATTTTAGAAAGTAAATTTCTTAGTCATTTAACTCTATATGCCATGAACATTTCAATTATTTTTTGTTTATAATGTAATAAATAATTATAGCGAAAGTTTGTACAATTACCAATAAATGTATCATAATATTTTTTGCCTCTTAAAATAGATGTGCTATGTAAATAATATATATTACTAGGTACTAATTCTAACTTGTTTGGTTTTCTTTCAATTTTAGAAAATAGGTTCCTTGTTATTTTAGTAAGCATGTAATTTCTACATTTCCTATCTTCTTTTCTATAATATGATAAAGATCATATTTAATTATATCAATAAATGTTTTATAATTAACATGACATAATCTTTTATATCACAAAAGAAGACTAAATCAAATAAGTAATATAAACATTCTTATTAGTAGATGTCAGATAGTACATTCACTCATTCAATTTAAACATCTATAATAGTAGGAGTTCAATTACAACATTTTAAACCCAATGGATATCAAATTCTTGAAGAATCTTTTATTCTTGATCACATATTCAGTGAAGTTTTTATCAATCTATTAAGAAAAATCCTTCACAATATTCAATTCAGAGATCATTACAACAAAGTTATAATAATCATCTTTATTGACATTCCATTATTGAACATATCATTATTTAACATACGATATTCATATTTGTAATGCTATTCTTTCTTTCAATGAAAACACTTTTATTTATTCTTTTTCTTTTTATTAGATTGGTCTATACTTTGATTCGATATCTTGCTTTTGTTAAAAGGATACTTGTCATTTTGTTCTTATTTTACATTAGAAATTTAATTTTTTGATATATATTGTTGATCTTCTATATGAAGGATTTGTTATTTTCTTATTATTTTATATGAGAAATTTGATTTTTCGATATACAACACTTATCTTCTATATGAAGAGATTTATTAAGACTTTCAAAAGTAATCTCCTCCTTATATTTCAACTTTTTCCTGAAATATTTCTAAGAATGAGGAAACTTTATATTATAAACTAACTATAATAGTTTAATCCATGTGAAAATTATGTTGATTACATTTATTTAAGAATATTTCAATTTCATAAAGTTAATCTATCATAGACTTAAAATCTATTATTTTATAATTTAAAAAATTTTAAACAAGAAATTTCTTACTTATCTTCTCTCATGTATCTTACTTCTTACTTATTTCAAAGTTCCTTGGCTGTTGGAATAGGATGGTAGACAATCAAATCACCCATCACACATTATATTGAGAATGTGTACCGTGAAAATTTCATCAACATTTTTCTACTTTTGTCTTCTCCTCATGTCTAATAGTTTTCTCAACATTAACTAAAGTAGTGGCATGAGGGTAGTCAACACATAGGTTACTTTGACCGATATATTTAGAAAATGTACCCTTTCTTGCCATCTTATAAAATAACCTCCATAAAACCTTTCAAATTTGTCATTATTGGAGGTGAAGTCCTTACTAGTATCAACCATTATTTCTAAATATAGTTTAAAGATTATTGAAAGAATCTCTACTTGACAGCAAAGTAGATGGTACTATTTATTATAAGAATCCTATCTATTAAATGTAGTAGCAGTTAAAACTCTTCAAATCATGCAATAAGTACTCTTAATCGAGCTTTAAGCTATATTTTCTTCTTATTGGTTTACATATAATTTTAGAAAATACCCTTTAAGATAAATCTAGTAGAAACACACTGGGTCATGCCCGGTGGTTGTTGCTCACGCTTTGAAAAAAAATCTTGCTTGTGCCAAAAATCATGATTTAATTAAAAAACAAGATAAGTAATATGAATTGTGACTTTTATTGATAAGTTTAATACATTAAATGTGTACTTTATCAAACTAAAACCTCATTATGTATATTTTATGTACTAAAACGTGGTAAAATTCACCATTTGTTGATACGTGATTACATTATTCACTACAAGAAATGTGGGCATTACTGACTAAGCTATTGCGTCAATAAAGGCGCAAATGTCGTCAGTACAATGCATTAGTGACGGAAAAATGTCGTCAAATGGTCGCCAATAAAGTGTCAACAGTAAAGGGTCTTTTGACGACATTTTTTTACGCCGTCGGTAAACACTCCCTTTTATTGACCAAATTTTATTGTTAATGCAAACATTGACGATAAAATTTTGTCAATGAGGTCTGATAAGTTGGTTTTATACCAACTTAAATGCATTAGTTCACTTAGCTTTTGTCTTGCTTTTTATACAAATGTGTTGTGTTATATGCAATTTTGAGCTTTTATTGGTGTGACAAGTTAGTGTGTTAAAATGAAGAAAAATGCAAAAAAATGATGGTCAATTGAAGCGAATATGTGTTTGGAGTAAAAGGTTAGAAAAGAAGAAGTCAAGAGCGTGTAATGATGTTGTGAAGATTGGGGAAAAAACCTAATAGGTCTAGCTTGCTAGTTTAGGGTTTGGGCAGATTGGATACCTAAACTTCATTTGAGTGTATCTCTCTCAATTTTGATCCAAATGATGAGATCTTGGATGTTCTGGAAACTTTTTGAGTGTTATTCAATTCTCATGTTTTAACTTTCTTCAAATTCTGTGCGCATGTATGAGAAACGGGGGCTTCTTTATAATTGCTACTTTCAGGATTTCCATGATTGGGTTCAATGCCACAGTTTGGTAAAATGTAAATATCCTGAGATGCAGGTTCCTAATGATGCTGATTCTTAAACTCATGGAAAGCCAAGAGAAAGATCTAAAAATTTTATGTTTACCATGAAGTCTGATTCAGAGCCGAAGATACACAAATTGTGCATAGAAGTAGAGGGTTCTGCTGGAGCAAGAAATTTGCCCACGAGATCTCGTGGGCTTGTGAAAAAGTGACAAAATTCTTTCTCTCTGCCAGGTCTCAGTATGTTGGTCATAACGCTTTGGTCCGAGCTCCGATTTGAGTAATTCAACATGCTATGGAAAGCTGAGATCTGGGGCTACAACGTTTGTGTTTTAAGTTTTCCCAAATTCCCATTGCATCTTATTCAAATATTGGTTGGAAATTGCTGCACACACATGCACGAGCTTCATCACACACCTTGCCAAACCTTGCCAAGTCTTGCCAACACACCTTGCCGACCTTGCCACTCACCTTGCCGTACTTTGCTGAACCTTGCCAAACCTTGCCGAACACACTTTTCCAAGCCTTGTTAAGTTTTGCCAACATACCTTGCCAAGCATTTTGTCAAGCTCTGTGCCACACTCATGCACCCATCTTGCCAAGCATTCACAACACATAAACCATATGCACATTGGCACCGCATTCACACAGGTTGTGCATGGCACGTTCACTTATGTTTCACACGATTTGGGCAAGGTCTTGCACACCTCAACTGCTCATGCATGTTTACAATCTTTTTAACGTTAGATCTCACATCTTGCCACAAACTCACAACACACCATGTTTGCACATCAAACTTCACAACCAAGGCACACGACTCGGCATAGGGAAGAACCAAGCGGCCATGTATGATTTTGTCCACGAGATCTCGTGGACAAACAAAAAGTTGCAAAATTTACTCCACGAGATCTCGTGGACAAAAAGAAAGTGTGGAAAATTACTCCACAAGACCTCGTGGAAGAAAAAAAATGGCAAAAATTTTGCCCACGAGGCCTCTTGGGCAAAATAAAGGGTGAAAAATTTTCTCCACGAGATCTCGTGGAGAAAATTGTGTAGTTGCCTGCCAAAATTTTGGCTAAGTGTTGATGTCTTGTGTCGTGTGTGCAGGGGCGGAGAAGGCGTGATCCTGGATGGCACGAAGGCGCTGGAGTTGGTTTGGAGATGTGCTGGACATTTGGAGGCGTGAAGAGCCTACGAGGTAAAGGCGTGGAGTGAGCTGATCAACAAGGGACTTGAAGCAGCGGCAAGAAGGCGTGGTTGTCTCTAGCTCAAAGACGTGAAGAGGCTGATGAAGAAGCAAGCTCGTTGGCTTGAAGGCACAGAATGGCTGGGAGATGCGTGAAACACCCAGGCTCAAAAGCGTGATTCGACTCTGATTCTTTCACTTGAGTTCTGAGCAGAGAAGGCATGGAAAGCTGAAGCTGGAAGGCGTTGGACGACTGAAGATTGGAGAAGAGGCGTGAGCTTCGTCGGCTTGAAGGCGCTAGATTGCTAAATGTTTTCTTCAATTTCGGTTTTTTTCACAATTTAGGCTGTTCTAAGTCCCTCCATTCAAGGGCACTCTTGCAACTTTGTAGATATTTTTAGTTGCGTGTTAGCTACGTTTTTATGATTCTCTATATATAGGAAATGTAGCTAATATGTAAAGGATCCCTGGACCATTATCCATTAGTTAGGATTTTATTTTGCAACCAACTTTTGAAAGCTAGAGAGCGGGAATTAATTGTGAGATCTACTTTCTCTCTCTAGTTTCTCTCTCTAGACTTTGTGCTCCGATTCCATTTCCGATCAATGAATTGCTCTGTTCATTGGATTTCTTACTCAATTAAGGAAGTAATTTCCAACACCTTGTGAGTTGGAAGCAATTGAAGCATATCGTTGGGTAACTTCTTTCCATTTGGTGAACATGAATTGCTTGTTCTGATGACCAAATCGATTGTCAAAATTTACTGCATAATGTTCTCCAAACCTAGGTGCTTGTGCTCCTTGAGCTGCCATTTCTCTCTGTTGCCTTACTTGAGCCCTCAAGGTTTTCGCCAATTCAAGGTCCAATGGAAATTGTGGTTCTCCTGCAGACCTGCTAGACCTTGGCATACACAACACACTGTTGTGGAGTATAATAACAGAAATAAAAAATTTCAACTGTGCAACAAAGACACAAACCACAGTTCTCAACACTTACTCAAGAATACAAAGAGCAAAACACAACACAAAATGAAAACTAAGGTAAATTACACAAACAGAAAAACAAAGTAGAACAAGTAAAAAACAAGAACAATTCAACAAATTCTAGAACCGATTGCTTTCCCCGGCAACGGCGCCAAAAATTGACAGCTTAAAGTCGTATCAGCTCAATTTTACCATAAACACTAATATAGTAGCGTAAGTAGGGATCGTATCCTCAGGGAAGGTATTGGTTACCAACATATTAATGAAATGTTCCAGAAAATTCACAAGTACAGTTTCACAAATTTTTATGGACAATAGGAGCAGTCAAGAACAATTGAAGACTGAAATATTAAACTAAAAGTAACAAATAAATGAGATATCAACTGTAAGGAAAATGTCCTAGGGTTTCTTTCCGGATGATTATGTAGATTAACTACGTAAGTGCAATAGAATTTACTCAAATGACAAACGAGAGGGGATCAAACTGCCAGAGACTCTAGATTATGACTGGCATGGCGACCGCTTCATTCTCTATATTCTCTGACTCCACAATTTCCCTTGGCGAGGCCTAGAGTAAAGAATTAATCCCGCAGAATCCCAACCTTCCGAGATCCATTACTTTTGCAAGCAATTTCCTAGGTTTTCCTATGGCGAGGCCTAACCTAATTCCGATTGTCTTCACGAATCTCAGAAAATCTCTCCTCACTTAGTTCTAAAATCTCAACAAACCTCCACCGGCATGTCGACCGCATTTCGGTTCATGATCAAGTAATTCAAGTGAGAAGACTCATTTTCATACTGTATGTTCTCAATTCAAGCATTATAACTCCTATTGTAGAATTAAACTCCGACCTAACATGACGGTTACAATAGAAGGGTGATTCAGACGACAAAAGCTCAAATGATTGAATTTTAACTAGATTTAAACAATCTTTACTAGTATGAGTTCATTCTTGATGAATTAATTCAATTGCAAGGCAATACGTAGTCTAATTACACTACATCAGGATCGATACCCTAGAACATAGCAAATTTAGCTACAGAGTTCCATTTTCAGTTCACGATCTTCAAAATTCAACAAATAGCAAATCGTATTCATCAATTAGGAAGAATTTACCATTTACTCTGCTTCAATTGCTTCTAGTTCAAAAAGAATCCGTAAAAGCTTCCTTGATTGAGAATAGAATTACAATTATCGATTCCAATTCTCGATCGTAAAAGAAAATGGAGATAAAATTTGTAGAGAGAGAAAGTAGAGTGAGAAAACTTAAACGAGAGAAAATTCCCGCTCTCCAAATCAAAAGTCGGTTATGAATCTGGAAAATGTGAATAGTGCATAATGAATCCCCCTACAAAAGTTAACTAATCCTCTATATATAGAGGAACATAGAAAAGTAACTAGTACGCCATCGTAAAATAACTAGATTATTACAAGAATACCACCACTACAAGAAAAATGCTTAAGCAGTATAAATGACAAAAGCTCAAAGTGAAAGATCTCCAATACTGCCTCAACGCCTTTGAGCCAGGAATCCAGCGTCTTCAACAGCTTCCGCACGCCTTCAGTTCAGCAAGAGTCACGCCTCCAGGTTCTGCCCAACTTCATTCAAAACCCAGCAAACATCACGCTTTCATAAGTGTAACCAAGCACGCCTTTGGTCTCCCGGCTTCACCATTACTTTCTGACTCAGCTTCCATGCACCTTCGGGCCAACCACTACCACGCCTTCATTGCACCATATACACCTGAAGAACTGAATCAACACTTAGTCGATTTTCAGCACAAGAATCACACAATTTTGCCCACTAGACTTCGTGGGAAAAATTTTTCTTCTGGTTTTTTACTCCACAAGACCTCGTGGAGTAAATTTTGTCACTTTTCATTTTCTCCACGAGATCTCGTGGAGAAAAATTTGGTGTTTTTGTTTTCTCCACTAGATTTCGTGGAGAAAAGTTTTGCATTTTTCTTTCTCCATGAGATCTCGTGGAGAAAATTCATGAATTTGGCCGTTTGTTTCCTTTGCCAATGTGTGTGCAAACATGTTTAGAGTGTGCAAATGTTGTGCCAAGAATGCATGATTAGTGTGCCTAGGGTGATGTGTTGTGTAATAATCTGGTGGCAAGGTACGTTAGCATGGCACGACAAAGTTTGGCAAAGTTTTGTCAAGTTGAAATGTTTGCCGTGGTGCGCCAAAGTGTCATGTACTATTATTGCAAATGTAATGTATAAAAATGAGTAAAACGTGCCATGCCCAAACTATGTGAATGTGGTGCTATTATGCAAATGGTGCGTGTGTGGTGAATGCTTGGCAAGATAAGTGCATGAGTGTGTCAAAATGTGGCCAAGTGCTTGGCATGGTGCGTGCTAAAACGTGTGCATGTGTGTGGCACGTGTGCATGGGGAGTGGCAAGGTCCGGTGCATGTGTGCATGGCAAAGTGTTGCAAGGTGCATGTATTCGGCAAGGTCGTGGCATGTGTGCGGAAAGGTCGGCACGAGTGTGCGGGCAAAGCTTGGCAAGGTAGGTTTGCCGAATTGCCAAAGTGTTCGTTTCAGCACAACACCCTACTTCCATGCCCAATAAGCGTGTCTTAGCCTTTGATTCAGGTTTGTTGGTGAACTTAAGAGTTCTATATATCTCTCTTAGCTTTCCAATAGGTCAAGAAACAGCCTCATCAGGTACCTGAAACTCAAGATATCATCAAAATACCAAAATGTGACAAAAAGATAAAACCCTAAAATCCTAAAATGACATTTCGCAAAGAAACTCATATTTCATAGTCTTGCACACAAAATTAGCTAATAGTTAAAACATAAGAATTATAGTGCATTCAAAGCGCTTTTCAGAACACCAAAGAACTCACCAATTGGATTAGTATCAAGAGAGTTATGCCCAGATGAATTTTCATGAACCAAATCTGCCAAAACCCTAAATCAAGTCTACCAAGTTCATTTCGGTTTCATTCACCTTCCTAGTTGTTTTGACCTCTGAACCTTGCCAATTAACATCAAACACACAATTGCCTAAGTTCATCATAATTTTTGGTCCTTTTTAACCATTTTAGCACAACCAATTGCAAACCACATAAATGCACAACATCACACAAAACACCGCACTAACTCATGAAAAACAAGTCAAAAGCTAAGTGAATTAAGCCATTTAAGTTGGTATAAAACCAACTTATCAAATTTCCCTACACTTGGACTCTTGATTGCCCTCAAGCAAAGACACACACAAATTAACCCTTTTCATCACCCGTATGCAAACACATTGTTCATTCATCCACAATGACCACATCCAAATTCATCAAAGCATTTTTCCACACAAAACTTAATACTTTGATGGTTCATGATGCCTAGCTCTCAGATTTCAATACAAATTATCAACTAAAGCACAATGAATAAAGACCAAAATGTCATGCGTGCCAGTGTGTGCTGAGGAACATGAACTTCATCTATTCCTTTGTTATACACCATCTAGTTGTTTCACATACCATACAATACATGCCAATCTCTTTGTCCACTCTTATGAACATGCAATCACAAGATCAATAGTACCTATGTGTACATTGGTACTCTATGGGACATTGCCCTTATTTTGCACATTAGTGCTGCACATTGGTGCACAATTGCTTCACATATTGATGACTGAAATAATGCCTGGGTTTTATGGCTTTTTTCTTCAAATTTGATTGCCAGGTTCTTATGGATTTTTCCTTCCCAGTTGCCAAATGGCTTTTTCTCCATATCATTTCTTGTGCAAGCACATGTTCATAAGAATCCCAAATTGACTAACATGCACGAATTCTGGAAACACCAAATAAATGCATAACAAACAGAACCGAATTCATACACATTACCTCGTATGTCAATTTAGTTTTGCATGGCATATCTATCTTACATTAACATCGGGCCTTAGTCAGCAAAATGTACCAATTTCTTCAAACTTAGCACCAAAAACCAAAAGTTTTCACATGCAAGATTCAAAACAAGTAATAGTGATGAACTTGGAATAAGCCAAAATGAACTAAGAACAAAGTTTCACATACAAGGTGATTACTCATTCTCTCAAATTTGATTGTCCTTGTTCACTTTCTTTTTGTTCCATTCCACATTTTGCATTCATTCATTTCACTCTTAGCTTCGTTTTTCTTTTTCACACAAATTCACATCACAATTCACACCTTGCACACAACACTACACACTCTAATTTCATTAATGCCAAATAGTAAACACAAAGTATTACAAACATTCACATGGCTTAGTTCATTCCATTCCTCAACAATAAGAAAAACAAACTACATACTAAACTCTAAACATTCAAACAACACTTAGCACACAAAGCGATTCACGACATTTCTTCATTCTTCATTTTCTTCAAAGTAAGACAGCTTGACTTCACCCTATCATGGCCACTTCTACAACCTTCTCGAAATTGAATAATGTAACATGCTTGACATAATGGCTTCTCCACTCCAACAATACTTCAGCATTATGAAAGAAACATGTAAACACAACTTCAACAATCAAACAACCACCCCATCACAACAATCTGATAAGGCAAAGCACAGCATCATAATAATTTCACACATAGCATCAAGAAAAAATTTCACAATAATATCTCCCCCCCACACTTAGAATGAACATTGTCCCCAATGTAAAAGATTAAGATTGAGGAGCTCCCTGGGATGAAGACGGAGTAGAATAAGAAGGTGGTGAAAACTGAGCTGAAGTAGAGAACGATGGAACACCAAAAGGTCAAGCCACATAATGGAAAGGGCCATGCATTGGTCCTTCAAGAGGTTGTCCCGAGGCTATTAATGGAAATCTTGCAGCAGGTGTAAACTCTGGATTTGGTATGAATGTAGGAGTGTGAGGCATAGGAGGTATACGACCAAATGTGGGTAACGGATGCAAAGAAGGGCTTGATATAACTCCAGGTGGAAGCTCGTACACGGTACCACTAACCATATCACATGACAGATTTGGGATTCGATACCCCGCTAACTGTGCCGAAGTTGGAGTTGGCTTCGGGGGTCCTGAATCCGAATGGTAATAGACTGTCATCTTGTTGCACCTATCGAGCTCTTGCTGCATGCACAACTGCCTATGATATAACACTTCAAATTGCTGCTGAGCCACCGTGGATAAGTCATCAAATCTATGCTCCATACGTTCAGCTTGTGACGTTTACTCCTGTTGCATATTATCAAAACCCTCATGCATTCGTTCCATCCTTTCATCTATATTTCTCACACCATCCTGCAGCCGATCCATCCTTTCATCTATGCTTGAAAAACGATTTTCAACTGAGAGCTGGAACCCCTGAATTACTCCTTGAAGAGATGCGAAATCAAAAAAATGCTGCCCTTGGCCTGCTTCATAAATTGGATTTTCACTCTCCACACGAGATGCCTCTGCACTCGAAATCCTTGCCTGCTCCATTTCCTTGTCCAAGCTCAAATACTTCATATAAAGTTGATCGGTAATTGGAGGCTTAATCTTTTGCCAGTCACCAAGCTCATCATCCACCCCCCGTTCCAAGCACAACTCCTGAATCAGTAATGGGAAATACAATGCCTTACTGCGCGCGGAAATTCCATCCTGGATGTTTGAAAGGATTAAACGACCCACATCGATCTGACGCTTCCTTCGAATTGCAGACATTATGAACAACTGATTGTGAATAACCTCGGTAGTCTGTGAACTCGGCATGAGACGAGATAGCATGAACAACAGCCACATTTTCACATCACTTTTCAAGAATTCATTCCGAATATGCTTATGCTGGCCCTCCGAATTGAGCACCCAGGTTGCTCCAGGATGTGCCAACTCTTATGTCAAAGCTTGATCCAACCTCTCATCAGTTGGAAACTGTATAGGATCAGAGTCATAATTGGTTGTTCGCAGGTGCAAGTTAATAATCTCGCTTGTGATTCGTATCCATTTCCCTCGCACATAAACAGCTCCATTCTCAGGAGAACATGCATTGGCATAATATTCCCTCGCAATGCTCACATTGCAAAAACCAGGTGCAACCGCAAGCTTCTCATGAAATTTTTTAAAACCTCATCAGCTTTTTAAATGGCCCTTTTTCCACACTGAACGCATGTTCAAGGTGTATATATTTCACATTGATGCCTTGCTCCCAACGTTCCCTAGCTTCGTCATTAATGAACAAAGATATTTCAGAAGTGCCTTTCCTCTTCTTGGGTGCCGGGGCTTGCATTGCATACCGAGGAGGCTTCTCAAACATTCGCATATCATCAGGAAAGTACTCCGGGTCGGAATCAGTGTCAACAGGTGGAGCTTGAGCTCGTCCTTTTCCCTTCCTTGGAGTCGTGGCTTTTTTTAAAGTTGAATCTTTCTTTGGCGCCATTCCTATTAAGACCAACCAACCCATGTTTAAACAAAAATGATAGTCATTATGATAACCCATAATCCATTAAGCACATGCCAAGCATTTACAATATAGCATTTCATCCACAAATTCAAAATTCAGAACACGAACACACATTGTCCTCAAAATTAGACCATGTTCTTGGCAAAACCAACAAAAGTGTATAACATAAGAATGTAGCCCTCCCTCTTGGCTGAATTTCCCAACTTGAATCACCAAAATTGGACATGCCAAGCTCAAGTTATGACCGTTTTACAGAAGTGTGGTAAATCTGGCAGCTTTCACGAATTCCAGCCATCTTAACAAAGTAAACTTCACCTTTCCCTCTATTTTAGACTACATTCCAGGCAAAACTAGCAAAAATGACAAACATAAACTTTATAGCTCATAGTCTTAGCTATAATCTCCCACTAGAATCAACATATTTGGACATTCCATTTGCAAGTTCTACCCAAACTACCGAGACATGTCAAACTGGGCAGATTCATCAAATTCAAATCCTGATTTCAACATGTACTTCACATTCTAAGCCTTTTTAGCCTATGTATCAGCCACAATTATCAAAAGTGTACAAAATAAACGTTGAAGGCTATCATGTTGGCTAAAAGATGCAATTGAAAGCACTTCATCTCAACATACCTAACTCAAGTGATGCTCTAAAAACAGAAACGTGGCAAAGCTGGAATTCTTGAAGATTCAAATTTTTAATCATTCCACCTCCACACTTAACATGCATTGTCATTTGGCTATCAAAATCATGTTTCCCATGTTTATCAACCCATTTTCTAGCAACAACATAATCAAAATCATGCCTTCACTTCCATTACTCTAAACATTTCTCTGAACAACAAAGATTCACAAAGCTTAAAGGAGAATTTCAAAACATACCTTTGTGGAGAGCTAGACTCTTATCTTGGAAGAAAAGGATTGAGAAATCAAATGCAAGCACCGTCTTTGTTAATGCCGTCTTGTGTTCCTACTTGTAATGCCTTACAACAACAAGCACTACTTTTGCACTTTATAGAAACACAAAGAAAGGAAGGCATGTACAAGCATTCACTCGGTCAACTAACTTCACTAACAAACATTCAAGTCACTTACATGTAGGACCCATTCCTTATCAAGGCATGTGAACTTCTCAGCTTTTACCAATTCTTATGCATTCATTCCTCACAAAACTACAACATCAACATTATTGCATACACTCAATTCGGTCAAGCTCTTTGAGTTAGTTTTTAAACCAAACATAAAACTACAACACTCTCATTCTATCAATTCAACCGACATTTATCACACATACTCTCACACATACTCTCAAAAATAATGAATTGCAAAACAAAACAAAGAGCTTTT
Source organism: Ophiorrhiza pumila (assembly GCA_016586305.1). Classification (NCBI taxonomy): domain Eukaryota; kingdom Viridiplantae; phylum Streptophyta; class Magnoliopsida; order Gentianales; family Rubiaceae; genus Ophiorrhiza; species Ophiorrhiza pumila. The sequence goes on from BLIW01000006.1 coordinate 38,961,995, forward strand.
ATATTTTCATGTGAACTTATCCTGACACATAGAAACGTCCACCCAAAATGCCAGCCTTTTCTTTCATTTCATATCAATTACCTATTCACAACCCAATAACAATCCAATCCCACTTTGATTTTTCAGCTTTTCAGAAGATTCAATTCATGTTCATAAATGTTCAGAAATGCAGATATCCTTATCATTAATGCAAGTGTGTGAAATTGAACCCGAAGACAATGAATCAAAAATTGTAACAATCACACAAAATATCACACAAAATATTTACACCAACAAAATATTTACACCAAAACTAGCACACAAATCTTTTCACTTTAACACTACGCACACAAACACAACACTCAAACCTTACAAAAGCCAAATGTAACATACTAAACATAATAACGAAATACTAACACTACTAATACTATACTCAACTCCATTATGGCAAACAATCTCCTTAACCATCATCATGGTAACCATACATATTCAGAATGTAACTAAAAAAAATCAAGACAACTTGGCGAAGCCTTCCCCCACACTTGCCTACCACACTGTCCCCGTGAAACAAAATTAAACAATCAAGAACAAAGGAACCTGGCCTTCCACTTTCTACAAGCCACGAGAAAGTCTGGCAAGTCTTTCCTCCTCTTGTAACGTCAGCCATTGAGGAGGCCCCAACAGACCAAGAGGATTTTGAGGATTTTCAGCTGAAGTGATATTAACTCCTTTCGCCCGAGCCATGGCTGTTAGCAGAGCTGGAAAATACATCGGTGCAAACTCACTTCTTTGTGCCCGCCTGATAAACTCTAATATCAACTTCCCAACATCAATAGAGAAATTATGTAAAATAGCATAAATCAACAGAACTCGTTCTCTAGATGCTATATTGGTACGGTTAGTGAGAAGAATCCTGGAATTGATAAATATTAACCATATTTTGGCCTCGGCTGTGAGTTCACTGGTAGGTACATATAAAGCCTCTCGTCGAGCATTCCTCACCCATGTAGCACCAGGTAAAGTCACTGAAGCCAACAAGTGATCGGTATTTTCGGCTCTCAACAACCTACAATAAGTGTTACGCTGAAAATCATCAAGAAGATAAAGTCTATTGATACTATGTCGGGTGACCCTCAAATGTTTCCCTCTCATGAACACCGAATGAACACCATTAGCTCGTGAATTAGCATAGAATTCTCTAACTATGTCCATATTCACTACTACCGAAGCTCGTGCAAAATGAACCCACAATTGCCTGAAGATTACATCCTCAAATCTCCTGGAAGGATTCTCGAATGGTCTCTCAATTCTCACTGACCTGTTGAAAAAACTATGATAATAGCTCTCAACATTTGCATTAACAAAGTGAGGAAAGTTAGCTGGTTCAACATCAAGCACCACCGCTTCATCATTAGAAGAGGAAGAAAAAGAAGATGTAGTTCCTGGATCTTCACTAAAGATGGCATACTCATAAGGATTTTGATGAGGATAATTATTAGCCATGTCGTGAATAGAAGATTGAGTTTGCAAAAGAAAGATGTTCAAGATATAGAGTGCAATGCAAACTATCAGACAAACACATGTGAATGATTCTAAAAAAACGAGAGCAGACATGTCATAGCTTGTTTGTCCTCACTACTCAATTATTGAAATCATCCAAATCAATCATGCACTCAAGGTCACGGGATGAGAATTAATTCTTACCATCAGAGCTTTTACCTGAAGTGTAGACCATGTGAAACTCAGGTGCCCAGATGAATAGAAAATAACAAAGACTCACTCTGGCTTTTAGCAATAATGCCCATCATCATCCTTATGAGAAACTGCCCAAAACAAAATAACCATGAGTTATGTTCAGAGATTGAGCCATAAATTGTTACCAGATTCGACACAGACTAACAATTAATAATCAAAAAACAGTTTCAACAAAACAAAAGAAACAAAATAAGGAAAGAAACACTGGGTTGCCTCCCAGTAGCGCTTGGTTTACAGTCCACAGCCCGACCGTGCTTCATAGCTCAATTTGAGATGATAGGATCATCGAGGTATAGCTCATGTGGATCTCGTTCCACATTAGTGCTATCCTTGTCCTGAGAAGTTAAGTAAGGCTTGAGACGATGGCCATTCACTTTCCACACATTGCCATTCTTGTCATTCTTGATTTCCACCACCCCATAAGGTTTGACATCAACAACGCTAAAAGGACCACTCCATCTGGATTTCAATTTTCCAGGAAACAATCTAAGTCTAGAGTTATAAAGCAATACCAATTGCCCTGGAGCAAAATTCTTGGATTGAATCTTTGCATCATGAATTCTTTTAGTCCTCTCCTTATACATCTTGGCACTCATGTAAGCATTGAATCTAAATTCATCCAGCTCATTCAACTCTAACATTCTTTTTGATTGAGCCTCAGGCAGATTCATGTTCAATGTTTGAATCGCCCAATACGCTTTATGTTCAAGTTCCACTGGCAAGTGACACTCTTTACCAAAAACCAATCGAAAAGGAGAAGCTCCAATTGGGGTCTTGTAGGCTATTCTGTATGCCCATAATGCATCATCTAACTTCAAAGACCAATCTTTCCTGCCTGGATTTACCACTTTTTCAAGAACTCTCTTTATCTCCAGATTGAAAATTTCAGCTTGGCCAGAAGTCTGTGGATGGTAAGCTGTGGAAACTTTGTGAGTAACACCATATTTTGCCAACAAAGATTCGAAGAGCTTGTTACAGAAATGAGTCCCACCATCACTTATTATATCCCTGGGAGCTCCAAACCTATTAAAGATGTATTTCTTCAAGAAGGCAGTTACACTTTTTGCATCGTTATGAGCCAAAGCCACAGCTTCCACCCATTTAGAAACGTAATCCACTGCCACCAGGATGTACTCCATTCCTCTTGACTTAGAGAATGGCCCCATGAAGTCAATCCCCCACACGTCAAAAATCTCTACCTCCAGAATGTTGTTCAATGGCATCTCATTTTTTGAAGAGATATTGCCAGTTCGTTGACAACGATCACATTTTCCAACCCAGATTCTGGCATCCATGAAGATATGGGGCCAATAAAAGCCACATTGCAAGATTTTGAAGCCTGTCCTAGTTGATCCAAAATGACCACCACAGGGTCCTTCATGGCATGCCTTTAAGATGTCCTCCTTTTCTTCTTCCTTGACACATTTTCTATCACTTGATAACTGCATATTTTATATAAAGAATTGTCTTCCCAGAAGTAATATTTAGCATCACTTCTCAGTCTTTTCCTCTGATCACTGGAGTAATAAGATGGAATTTTGCCAGCAACAACAAAATTTGCAATCTCAGCGTACCAAGGTAATGTCTTTTCAACCACTTTGAACACCTGCTCATCAGGGAAATGCTCCTTAACCAAAATATTTGAATCATCTTGAGCCTCTGATTCCAGTCTTGAGAGATGGTCAGCAACCACATTTTCAGAGCCCTTCCTATCTTTGATTTCCACATCGAATTCCTGGAGCAACAACACCCATCTAATCAAACGTGGTTTTGCTTCTTTATTTGCAAGCAGATACTTCAATGCAGCATGGTCTGTATGAACAATGACCTTTGACCCCAAACGATAGGCACGGAAATTATCAAATGTGAAGACCACTGCTAGCATTTCCTTTTCTGTAGTTGTATAATTCATTTGGGCCTCATTGAGCAATCTGCTAGCATAATAGATAGTATGAAAAATCTTGTCTCTCATCTGGCCAAGGACTGCTCCCAAGGCATAGTCACTCGTGTCACACATAATTTCAAACGGTTCACCCCAATGAGGAGTGACTATCACAGGAGCTTCCACCAATTTCGTTTTCAAAGTTTCAAATGCCTCAACACATTCATCTCCAAACTCAAACTTGACATTTTTTTCCAAGAGGATGCACAAGGGTCTAGCTATCATTGAAAAATCCTTAATAAACCTTCTATAAAACCCAACATGTCCAAGAAAGCTTCTAATACCCTTAACATTGGTTGGTGGAGGAAGTTTGGCAATGACATCTATCTTAGCTCGATCTACCTCCATCCCAGCATGAGAAATTTTATGGCCTAACACAATCCCTTCTTGAACCATGAACTGACACTTTTCCCAATTCAACACAAGGTTCGTTTCTTCACACCTTCTCAACACCTTAGCCAAATTTTCCAAACATCCATCAAAGGTCATCCCAAATACAGAGAAGTCGTCCATGAAGATCTCAATAATTGATTTAACTATATCGTGAAAAATGGCCATCATACACCTCTGGAAAGTGGCAGGTGCATTGCATAGTCCGAACGGCATTCTCTTGTAGGCAAAGGTTCCAAAGGGACATGTAAAGGTTGTCTTGTCTTGATCCTTTGGGTCTATTGCTATCTGATTGTAGCCCGAGTAACCATCCAGGAAACAATAGAATAAGTAGCCAGCGATTCTATCCAATAATTGTTCCAAGAATGGAAGAGGGAAATGGTCTTTTCTAGTTGCCTTATTTAGCTTCCTGTAATCCATGCAAACCTGCCAAGCACTCACCACTCTGGTTGCCAAAAGTTCATTCGCATCGTTCTTAATCACAGTCACCCCTCCCTTCTTAGGGACACACTGAATGGGCTAACCCACTCGCTATCTGAGATGGGGAAGATCATTCCAAAGTCTAGTAGCTTGATCACCACTTTCTTCACAACCTCCATTATCTGTGGGTTAAGTCGTCTCTGCCTATCCCTCACAGGAACAGAGTTTTCTTCAAGGAGGATCTTATGCATACATAACCCTGGGCTTATACCTTTGATGTCAGTAATAGTCCATCCAATGGCTTGCTTATATTGCCTTAGCACACTCAACAATTTATCCTCTTGCCATACTTCCAGCTTGGATGAGATCACTACTGGTAATGTCTCATTATCCCCAAGAAAAGCATATTTTAAATATGGAGGTAATGGTTTTTGGTGCTACCATAATGGATGGTAAAAGCTTTTCATTCCTGCACAAATTCTCACTCGTCCTCTCCTCAGTGGGAGTAAAATTTTCGTTAGCCAAAACAATAGGTTCATGATCATGTTCTCCTACAGTTTTATGTATTTTAACTTCCACCACATCACTTTGCAATTCACAAATAGACGCTTCCAAATAACAGCATTCAATGAGATCTTTAATTTCAGAAATAATTCTCTTATCCTCATCATCTAAATCAAATTCATCAAAATTATCCTCACAAACACTTAACTCATCAACAATAGAAAAATCATGCATATTGTTCACATTATTCAAAGAAGAACATGTTATAGCTTTGATAGCAAAACAAGACTCCATATTTAGAGGTTGCTTCATAGCATAGTTTACATAAAAAACCACCTCTTCGTTGTTAATCCTAAACGTGACTATCTTGTTTCTCACACCAATTAAAGCATCACCAGTAGCTAGAAAAGGTTTTCCAAAAATGAGAGGGACCTCAGGGTCCTCTTCCATATCAAGTATAATGAATCAACAGGCAAGGTAAATTTATCAATACTTACCAAAACATCCTCCACCAAGCCTGTAGGAGTCACCAAGGATCTATCTGCCAACTGTAGTGTCACTGTAACTGGTCGAATCCTTCCACTCAAGCTCACATTTATTGCAATGGATAATGGCATCAGGTTGATTCCAGCTCCAAGGTCACAGAGGGCTTTTGCAAAATATCTGGTTCCAATCTTACAAGGGATGGTACAGGTACCTGGATCCTTAAGCTTGGGAGGTAATTTGTGAACCATCCATGCTTGACTGTACTTTGATAGCATCATTGGAACTTCATATCTCAAGATTTGTTCCTTGTTTGAAATGAGATCCTTTAAATACTTAGCAAATTTAGGCATGGCTGTCACCAAATCTAACAAAGGAACATTGACATTCACTTGCTTGATCATATCCAAGAAACGATTGAATTGAGGTCCCTTTTTAGGTGGAGGTTTCTTCCTTTCTGGAAATGGAGCTTTTGGAGCATAATCTGGGAAGTTATAAGAATTAGAATTTTTTGTAATCTCATTCCCCACCCTTGCTGAGATTTCCTTCCTCTTAGACTTATTTTCCTCTTGCTCACCATTCTTCTCAAGTTCCAAAACTTCCTCAGCTCCATCTTTTTGGTCCTCCTCTAAGCCATCACTCTTGTCTTCTGCATGTTTGCTTCCAGGCAACAATTTTCCACTCCTCAAAGTAATAGCATTGCATGCTTCTCTTCCCTTGGGATTTGGTACTGTGTCACTCAGAAGTGCTCCTTTTGGCCACTGGTGTACAGCATTGGCAAGCTGACCAAGTTGCATCTCGATATTGTTCAAAGTAGCTTCGTGATGCTTCACAGTGGACTCCAAACCTCCAAATCTCTGTTCGTTCTTATCCATCTTTTCCATCAGCTTTTGAAACATATCTTCCACAGTTGGCTTCTTTTGTTCTGATGCGCTAGCCTGATTATCAAAACCAGGAGGTGGTTGATTCGTTACTCTCCTCTGGTTATTACCTTGATAGTAATTTCCTCCTTGGTTCTGCTGTTGATTCCAATTGTCTTGGTTTCCACCATATTGTCTGTTGCCTCCATTGTAATTGTTCCCAGAATAGTTTCCACCATATTGGGGCTTGTTGCTGTAGTTATTCACATACTAAATAGATTCAGTAGTGATTGCACATTCATCCGTGTGATGTTCCCCTTTGTATAGTCCACATGAGAGTACTGGGGCTTTGGTTTGAGTCGCCTTTAAAGTCTGCACCTGCTTGGCCAATGCTTCAAACTTAGCACTAAGTGAAGTCTCCTCATCTACATCAAGAACTCCTCTTTGTCTCCTGGCATGTGGCTTTCTAGTCTCTGGAAAAAGGTATTCATCCTCAGCTATCTGATTGAACAATTCACGCACCTCAGGCACAGATTTGTCTTTAAGTGCCCCATTAGCACAAGCTTTAACCATCAAAGAGGATTCAGGAGTTAGGCCTTTGAAGAAAGTATTTAATTCCATAATTTCGCCCCAGTCATGGTTGGGGCATTGCCTAATCAAATCGTTGAATCTCTCCCAAGCTTCCCTAAATGACTCACAGTCTTATTGTTGGAAGTTCATAATTTCTAACCTTCTCTTTTCAAGCTTAGCTGGAGGGAAGTACTTAGACAAGAACCTTTTCTGTAGATCATCAAATGACATTCCAGCATTTGCTCCCCAATATTTTTGAACCAATGTTTAGCCTTTCCACGCAGAGATAAAGGGAACAAAATTCTGTGAATCTCACCCCTGTCGACCCTTAGCAACTTGAAAGTGCTACATAACCCGAGAAACCAATCAAGGTGGTCATTAGGATCCTCGTTGTCAAGACCTTGGAAGAATTGGCCCTGGGTGATCATTGAAATAATTTATGGAGGAATGTGGTAACTTTCCACATCGATGTCCTGATGACCAAATCGATTGTCAAAATTTACTGCATAATGGTCTCCAAACCTAGGTGCTTGTGCTCCTTGAGCTGCCATTTCTCTTTGTTGCCTTACTTGAGCCCTCAAGGTTTTCGCCAATTCAAGGTCCAATCGAAATTGTGGTTCTCCTGCAGACCTGCTAGACCTTGGCATACACAACACACTGTTGTGGAGTATAATAACAGAAATCAAAAATTTCAACTGTGCAACAAAGACACAAACCACAGTTCTCAACACTTACTCAAGAATACAAAGAGCAAAACACAACACAAAATGAAAACTAAGGTAAATTACACAAACAGAAACACAAAGTAGAACAAGTAAAAATCAAGAACAATTCAAAAAATTCTAGAACCGATTGCCTTCCCCGGCAACGCCGCCAAAAATTGACAGCTTAAAGTCGTATCAGCTCAATTTTACCCTAAACACTAATGTAGTAGCGTAAGTAGGGATCGTATCCTCAGGGAAGGTATTGGTTACCAACATATTAATGAAATGTTCCAGAAAATTCACAAGTACAATTTCACAAATTTTTATGGACAATAGGAGCACTCAAGAACAATTGAAGACTGAAATATTAAACTAAAAGTAACACAGAAATGAGATATCAACTATAAGGAAAATGTCCTAGGGTTTCTTTCCGGATGATCATGTAGATTAACTACGTAAGTGCAATACAATTGACTCAAATGACAAACGAGAGGGGATCAAACTGCCTGAGAATCTAGATTATGACTGGCATGGCGACCGCTTCATTCTCTATATTCTCTGACTCCACAATTTCCCTTGGCAAGGCCTAGAGTAAAGAATTAATCCCGCAGAATCCCAACCTTCCGAGATCCATTACTTTTGCAAGCAATTTCCTAGGTTTTCCTATGGCGAGGCCTAACCTAATTCCGATTATCTTCACGAATCTCAGAAAATCTCTCCTCACTTAGTTCTAAAATCTCAACAAACCTCCACCGGCATGTCGACCGCATTTCGGTTAATGATCAAGTAATTCAAGTGAGAAGACTCATTTTCATACTGTATGTTCTCAATTCAAGCATTATAACTCATATTGTAGAATTAAACTCCGACCTAACATGGCGGTTACAATCGAAGGGTGATTCAGACGACAAAAGCTCAAATGATTGAATTTTAACTAGATTTAAACAATCTTTACTAGTATGAGTTCATTCTTGATGAATTAATTCAATTGCAAGGCAATACGTAGTCTAATTACACTACATCCGGATTGATACCCTAGAACATAGCAAATTTAGTCACAGAGTTCCATTTTCAGTTCACGATCTTCAAAATTCAACAAATAGCAAATCATATTCATCAATTAGGAAGAATTTACCAATTACTCTGCTTCAATTGCTTCTAGTTCAAAAAGAATCCGTAAAAGCTTCCTTGATTGAGAATAGAATTACAATTATCGGTTCCAATTCTCGATCGTAAATGAAAATGGAGATCAAATTTGTAGAGAGAGAAAGTAGAGTGAGAAAACTCAAACGAGAGAAAATTCCCGCTCTCCAAATCAAAAGTCGGTTATGAATCTGGAAAATGTGAATAGTGAATAATGAATCCCCCTACAAAAGTTAACTAATCCTCTATATATAGAGGAACATAGAAAAGTAACTAGTACGCCATCGTAAAATAACTAGATTATTACAAGAATACCACCACTACAAGAAAAATGCTTAAGTAGTATAAATGACAAAAGCTCAAAGTGAAAGATCTCCAATACTGCCTCAATGCCTTTGAGCCAGGAATCCAGCGTCTTCAACAGCCTCCGCACGCCTTCAGTTCAGCAAGAGTCACGCCTCCAGGTTCTACCCAACTTCATTCAAAACCCAGCAAACATCACGCTTTCATAAGTGTAACCAAGCACGCCTTTGGTCTCCCGACTTCACCATTACTTTCTGACTCAGCTTCCACGCGCCTTCGGGCCAACCACTACCACGCCTTCATTGCACCATATACACCTGAAGAACAGAATCAACACTTAGTCGATTTTCAGCACAAGAATCACACAATTTTGCCCACGAGACTTCGTGGGCAAAATTTTTCTTCTGGTTTTTTACTCCACGAGACTTCGTGGGCAAAATTTTTCTTCTGGTTTTTTACTCCACGAGACCTCGTGGAGTAAATTTTGTCACTTTTCATTTTCTCCACGAGATCTCGTGGAGAAAAATTTGGTGTTTTTGTTTTCTCCACGAGATTTCGTGGAGAAAATTTTTGCATTTTTTCTTTCTCCACGAGATCTCGTGGAGAAAATTCATGAATTTGGCCGTTTGTTTCCTTTGCCAATGTGTGTGCAAACATGTTTAGAGTGTGCAAATATTGTGCCAAGAATGCATGATTAGTGTGCCAAGGGTGATGTGTTGTGCAATAATCTGGTGGCAAGGTATGTTAGCATGGCACGGCAAAGTTTGGCAAAGTTTTGTCAAGTTGAAATGTTTGTCGTGGTGCGCCAAAGTGTCATGTACTATTATTGCAAATGTAATGTATAAAAATGAGTAAAACGTGCCATGCCCAAACTGTGTGAATGTGGTGCTAATATGCAAATGGTGCGTGTGTGGTGAATGCTTGGCAAGATAAGTGCATGAGTGTGTCAAAATGTGGCCAAGTGCTTGTCATGGTGAGTGCTAAAACGTGTGCATGTGTGTGGCATGTGTGCACGGGGAGTGGCAAGGTCCGGTGCATGTGTGCATAGCAAAGTGTTGCAAGGTGCATGTATTCGGCAAGGTCATGGCATGTGTGCGGCAAGGTCGGCACGAGTGTGCGGGCAAAGCTTGGCAAGGTAGGTTTGCCGAATTGGCAAATTGTTCATTTCAGCACAACACCCTACTTCCATGCCCAATAAGCGTATCTTAGCCTTTGATTCAGGTTTGTTGGTGAACTTAAGAGTTCTATATCTCCCTCTTAGCTTTCCAATAGGTCAAGAAATAGCCTCATCAGGTACCTGAAACTCAAGATATCATCAAAATACCAAAATGTGGCAGAAAGATAAAACCCTAAAACCCTAAAATGACACCCTACTTCCATGCCCAATACGCGTGTCTTAGCCTTTGATTCAGGTTTGATGGTGAATTTAAGAGTTCTATATCTCCCTCTTAGCTTTCCAATAGGTCAAGAAACAGCCTCAGCAGGTACCTGAAACTCAAGATATCATCAAAATACCAAAATGTGGCAGAAAGATAAAACCCTCAAACCCTAAAATGACATTTCGCAAAGAAACTCATATTTCATAGTCTTGCACACAAAATTAGCTAATAGTTAAACATAAGAATTATAGTGCATTCAAAGAGTTTTTCAGAACACCGAAGAACTCACCAATTGGATTAGTATCAAGAGAGTTACGCCCAGATGAATTTTCACGAACCAAATCTGCCAAAACCCTAAATCAAGTCTACCAAGTTCATTTCGGTTTCATTCACATTCCTAGTTGTTTTGACCCTCAACCTTGCCAATTAACATCAAACACACAATTGCCTAAGTTCATCAGAATTTTTGGTCCTTTTTAACCATTTTAGCACAACCAATTGCAAACCACATAAATGCACAACATCACACAAAACACCGCACTAACTCATGAAAAACAAGTCAAAAGCTAAGTGAATTAAGCCATTTAAGTTGGTATAAAACCAACTTATCATCTTCGCTGTCTGATTTGCTGAAAGGCAGAAGATGTAGTGAAGGAGCCATTGCTATATAGGCTCCATTTTAGTTCATCACTTCCAGTGGGGGGGACAGGCATTGCTAGTATTAAAGCCTTTGTGCTATCAGCAAGATCAGCAATGCTGTCCAGATTCTATTCTCCATCCTTGATAAACTCATTAAGCCTCTGATTTCCAGGATTGTTGTGGAACCTGTCTAGAGGGCCACTTCCCATCCAATTATAGAACCAGAAGTTGCACTGCCCATCTCCCAGTTTGATCATGATGAGTTTCTCTGCGGTAGGAGCAACCTTTAACATTCTCCTTCAAGTGTGAGAGTCCCCCTTATAAGGAGCAATCTAAGATGGATGATGTAGGCTACAGTACTTTTGATGCATGAATTCTGCCCACAATGTCTGCCTAGTTCTGAATCTCCACCACAGCTTAATACTTTGTGCAGCAATGGTATCTTCCAGGTTTCTGATCCCTACACCTCCTTCATTAGTAGGAAAGCACAAGTCTTTCCATTTTATCCAATGATAGGATTTCTCTTTCCCTCTTTGCCACAAAAATCTAGAGAAAATAACCTCCAGTTGGTTCAGGACCCCTTTGGGAGGACTGAGAGCCATTGTGGAGTATATAGGAAGGGCCGTCAGGATGATTAGATGGTTGGCCAAATAACCTCCAGTTAATGTACAAGAATTGACTACAAATGAAAAATACCGAGGCATTCTGGATGTTCTCCTCTTTCAGTCTTTCATCTTGGGATGCATAGTTAGGATTATTAAATCTAGCCATTTTGCGAACAACACATCCCAACTCGCTAATGAAGTCCTGTGCATTTTTCCCCACAATACGCTTGCAAATATCATCAAACTCAACAACTAAAAATACTTGAGCACATGTTTTGTTTGCCAATCCAATATTCCTAGTTCTACCTCTCTTTGATGTAGTCACTAACCATTTTGTTATACAAAAGAGTGAGTCAGTTTATAGGTCAAAGAAATAAAATCAAAGTCATATCCATTCATATCACAAGATGACCATTTTCATCACAAAATAAAAACATAAAAATACCAAGTAAAACTGATTTTGTAAGAGTATTTAAATCAGAAAATATCAATAAGTAAACGGGTTTAAATTTTTTTGTTTAGAAGCATTGAACCTGTATCTTGTGGCTCTTCTTGAGATGGCTGATCAGCTCCTTCCCCAGCTTGTTCATCATTAGATGGTTGGCCAAATTCTGCCCTTTCTTGACCATGCACGTCACTGGACTCATTTCCCAAATAAAGTGCACGCTTACCTTGTACAAGACGTGAGCTTCTCCTTGGGGTTAACACCTGTTCAGCCTTTTCAGCTTCATCTTCCAAGTCAAAACCTGAAGTGGTTTGAGTAGGTGTTCGTTGAGTGCTTCTCGGTGAAGAGCGTGTATATGGTTTAGATGTCTTCGTTGACTTTTTTCCCAAGCCACGTTTTCCCAGTCCAGCCATCTTTATAAAAGCCAAAAAAACAAAGAAAACAAACTATTACTTCAATAAGAAAATGCTGAAAGTTGTAAGAATAAGTAACGCTATTACTTTAATAAAAAAGATACTAGAAAGTTACAATTTAAGTATGATAAAACACAACATCAAATTCAAACACATAAAAATAACTATTATATACGAACATTAAAGTCATTACTAATTAACATTAAAGTCATTACTAATTAAAGTCATTACTAATTAATATAACTATTATCACTGAAGTCGATAAGCCACATGTCATCTTCAGCATCTTCATCATCGCTATGACTAGTATCAATGTTATCATTGTCAACGATGAATGCATAGTCATTCTGAATTTGGTTTCTCACTGCTTTTGCACTTGAATTACCATGGATGGATGATGAATCAACTAACTGTAATGGGAAAGTGCCTCTTACAAGTGTAGTCAATTCAACATTTAAGTGTACAGTTAACATAAAATCCTGTTCATCTTCTTGGTAGACTTCTTCACATGCGTCATCATTTATATGTTCTGGAACGTCATAGGTGTTGCGAGGACTAAAATTCTAAACCACATGCCAATTCTTACCCAATTTCAGATCTTGCAAATAGAACACGTGGTGAGCTTGGTACGTAAGAATATAGGGCTGGTCTTCATACCATTTTCTTGAAATATTTATGCTCCTTACCCCTAATTCTTCATCAAATTGCATACCTAAATTATCTCCAATGTTCCACCAATCACACTAGAGCAACAGTACTTTTTTCTTCCCCACTAAGTACTCAACTTCAATTATGTCTTGTACGATACCAAAAAGGTCTATTAAATTGTTTCCATGCTCACCCTTAACTACAACACCACTATTTTGTGTCTTCCTATCATTTTCACGACATTGATTGTGAAACCTATATCCATTAACCATGCATCCAGTGTATCGACTTATCTGGCTATCTGGTGCTACTGCTAGGGCTCGAATTTCGTCATTGAATGTATTGGAACCTGATAACACTTATATAAGAGTAGATAAATGTAATGTTAAATTGATTCTAAGTAGAAAATTGTTTATGATGATAAAATAAGTCTCTTACATTTTGTTGAAACCAAGAAGGAAACTATTTATCATGCCTTAAATCTACATTTTCGTAACAATCTTCTGCGAGTTTTTTCTTATGCTCTCTAAATTCAAAATTAAGAAAAGTAATTATCATTACTCATTATTAATATATTTATAACTATTTAATGAATCTTATGGCTAATAAAGTAAAGTCTGTTTAATAAAATAATTAACTTACTATATAAATTCCTTAAGTTCATCACAATTGTTCAACACGAACGAATGAATTTTAGCCAACTCTGATGTATTCCACACTCCTAATTTTGGTCCACCAAAAAGTCTTTCTGTACCGAAAAAAATAGAAAGTTGTCCTATTGGTTCTGGCCTATCATTGTTACGTTCAACCTTATTGAATTTTGTCTCAACATTGCCTAGATACATGGAGCAGAAAGTGAGGCATTCCTTATCAATGTATCGCTCCGCATTGCAATCTTCTGGTCGAGACTTATTATTGACATACCCCTTTAACTTGCTCATTTTCCTATAATGGAAACAATAAAGATTAGTTGTACTATTAAGACACACGATGTCAAATAAATAAGGAAGTCAATTGTTATGTACCTCTCAAATGGAAACATCCATCGAAATTAAGGTGGACCAGCAATCTTTGCTTCTAATGGTAAGTGCATAATAAGATGTACCATGATGTCAAAAAAAGAAGGGGGGGACATTTTTTCCATCTTGCAAAGTATGATAGCAATGTTATTCTCCTCCGACTCCAGAACATGTTTCAACAAAGTTTTGGAGCATATGTTCTTGAAAAATGAGCTCAGTTAAGACAAAACTTATCGAACTTCTTTTGTCAAACTACTCCTGATTGCAAGAGGTAGCACCCGCTGAATAAAAATATGAAAATCATGACTTTTCATGCCTGCCATATGAAATTCCCCACCCTTAATGCATTGTGCTATATTGGAAGCAAACCCATCAGGGTACTTGATTGATGACAAAAAGTTGACTACTTTCTTCCTCTCCTCTTTTGTGAGATGATAACAAGCCATAGGCATTTCATGAGAATCACCATTGACCCTTAAGTGCAAATCCCTTTTCAATCCAAAATCCATCAAATCCTTTCAAGATTTCCATGTATCCTTTGTTTTACCATTGATATCCATAATTGTACCAATTAAACTCTCCGCTACATTTTTAGCCACATGCATAATATCAATGTTATGTCTCACTTTCAAATCTGGATAGTAAGGTAGCTGAAAAAATGTACTTTGTTCCAGTTCAACCCACTCTCCTTACGTTTCTGTTTTCTTTATTTAATTTGCTTGGTTACCTTACTAAACGACAACTCCACAAGGTTTGATTTATGTAATTCACTCAAGATTTCATGTCCAGATTTGGGCAGAACTGGAAATCAAAGATCTACCTTTCCATCAAAAGATTTTGATCTTTATGCCATTGATGATTGGAAGCTAAGAATCTGCGGTGTCCCATATAGCATATTTTTTTGCTATGTGGCAAGTGTTGATAAGATGTCTTATCCATGCATATAGGGCAAGCAAAATAGCCTTTTGTGCTTCACCCAGAAAGCATGGCATAAGCAGGAAAATCATTTATTGTCCATAGTAAAGCAGCACGCAAAGTGAATCTTTGCTGTTTGTGAGCATCATAAGCCTCAACACCATTCCACAACTCAATTAACTCATCAATCAATGGTTGTAAGAATACATCAATGTCATTTCTTGGAGATTTGGGTCCTGGAATTAACATTGACATAATGAAAAATGTCTATTTCATACATTTCCATGATGGCAGATTATAAGGGACAAGAATGACAGGCCAAATAATGTAGGCGTTACTCATGTTGCCAAACGGATTAAACCCATCAGTGGCAAGACCTAGTCTTACAATTGCGAGGGTCATGAGCAAATTGTTTATAAACCATATCAAAGTGTTTCCAAGCTTCGATTGAGACAAAAGAAAGAAAGGATAAAACTCTTACTTTATATAGCAATAACAAACATTAAAAAATATCATTGATGTGAATACATTTGAGTATTAAAATGGTCAATGGATGGAAACAAGATCTCAGAACTTACAAACCACCATTGATGCATTACTTTTGAGTATCAAAATGATTAATAGAAAGCTTCAAGATTGTTGACATGTATACATTTGAGTATCTAAATAGTCAAATCGATAAAAGGTCGTTCAAAAAAAATAATTGACTTTGAAATCAGGCAAAAAGAATTTTATGCAAACTCAAAAAGATTGGTGAAACAAAGAAATAAATAGTCTTGAAATCGGTCAAAAGAATTTGAACCAAATTTGTGACTCTTTGATAGTTTACAAGTGGGCTCAAAAAATGGATTGCGCTGGACAAACTCCTATACATTATTGTTATAACATTACGCTTACCAAAAGTGGTGCATATGCAAAGCACAGCCTATTACAATTCCAAGCTTATCAACTTCTGCTTGGTAATTGTTTAGCATTCATACATGTCAAGACAAAAAAGATCCTTTCTTAGATTAAAAAAAAGAAGCTAAACCATACACATTTCATAATATCATTATGTTATCACTTCATATCTTTTCTCATTTACATTAATTATCTATCTCATTAAACATTACAATTGGTCCTTTCCCATCCCTTTTGGTACTGAAACAAACTAAGAACAAATAAACTTAAACAAACTTGTTCCTCCATCCCTTATCCAGCCAAAATGTCAAAACAAAAAAAAAGTGAGCTACGTTTTGCTGGAATCTCATTGGTTATGGAAACTTCACATACTCCACAAGTTCCAAAAATCAAATACTAAACCTCGTCTATTGTCCATCAAGTGTAACAAAGTTTAGTCAAACCCCTCAAGCTTAATTGAATCAAATGCATCCAAATACTCAAAAGTACGACAAATATCAAAATACAGTGAAACAGCAGACCTTAAACTAATGGAAGTTTCCAATAAAATGCTCAAAGACACAAATATTAGAATCAAGACTGTATTTTTACGAGCGGGTCACTGCAAGACAGACCCAACTTGACAAAAAGAACAAAATTTTGATCATGCACAAATCCAATTTTGCAAGAAAATAAGTAAGAGGGGTGATTTCTGTAAGGATAAATTATCTAATGGCAGCAATAAATCAATCATTTGAAGTTTGAACCATTAAAATATAAACACAGCAGGAATATATACGGGAGCAGACTATAATAAGACATTAAGACTACATGCAAACCTCCATTATTATGAGTCGATTGATAAGCTTGAACGAGAGAAAGAGAAAATACAAATAGAGGGATTCGTTTGGCTCCCTTTCTTACTTGCGAGTTGCGAGTGACTGAAGAATAGGTACTCTGAATAAGCTAAGATTGGAGGCTCACAACTTTCCAGGAGTAAGCCAGGCACCTAAAAGCACATAAAAAATTCCATTACATCTTACTATGAAAAAAGACAGGCATTGTACTCTGAATAAGTTAACTGAAAATAAGTTGTACAATTGAGGTAAAGAGATCTAAAGCAATTGGCCTCAAGACGCTATATATGACAACAACAATTATAATCATCAAAATTACAAATCGCGAAAGAACCCAGATAAGGAAAAAAAGAAAGAAAATGCAGCGGTAAAGTCCAAGAATTTAAAGCCTCCTTTAAAAAGTGTACAGAGATATGCTAGCAGAAATACTCTTAAAGACGCAAAAACTTAGAAATTTTAAGAACACAGAAAGTAAGAAATTACGGTGACGGAATTTTTTAGAGGTGGGGTCAATTCGTCAGCGAAGAAAGCTTTGGTTCAGTTTTCTTGGCAACATTGAAGGATAATGGCAGTTGGAACAAGCTAAAAAAGAAGAGGAAAAACATAATCCCCCCAGCTTATCTTGTCATAACTAGAGTACCCAGAACTTCTGGGACATTTTTTTTGGTCCAAGTAAAAATGTCGACTTTGGTTCAAGAAATATCGAAGCATATGAGTAAATTAACGAACCCATCTGGGATCAAATTTTCCACTAAAAAGAAAACTATTCAAAATCAATACCTCATATACTCCATTGTCTTGTACGATTCTTGACTAGCGGATTCTAATTTCTTGAACCACTGAGATGTGACAGGCAGGAATTAACGATTCGATGGAGAGAAATCGATGGAAGCATGGCCATCAAAGATTGATGAAAAGGGAGAAAATGTGCTATGTCGTGAGAAGAGATATGAGAGAAGGAGCTACGGTGGAGAGAAGAAGCTGCGGTGAAGAGAAGGGGCTAGCAAGCGATGACAATTGTGTTTTAGGGCAACAAGCGACCAAAATGACATCGTTAGGTGCTATTTTGTTAAAAAAATTATTTTTAAAATTTGGGTTGGTTTTTCCTTTTTTGCTCTTCTTTAATTTTTTTTATTTTTATTTTACTATCTACATTCTTTTTAAAAATTCTTGTACGTTTATTTTATTTTTAGTGTTAGTTTAAGTTTATTTATAATTTTCTTTTGAATTTCTTATAAATATAAAATTACTTATATATCTTTATTCTAATTATTTTGAAATAATATTATTTATCCATCACATTTTAAATTCTTCAAAATTAATAACTTTATGAAAATCATTTGACTTTCATTAATCTATTACATATTAT
Source organism: Ophiorrhiza pumila (assembly GCA_016586305.1). Classification (NCBI taxonomy): domain Eukaryota; kingdom Viridiplantae; phylum Streptophyta; class Magnoliopsida; order Gentianales; family Rubiaceae; genus Ophiorrhiza; species Ophiorrhiza pumila. Next base: position 38,980,216 of record BLIW01000006.1, read on the forward strand.
ATTTTCTTAGTAAACTAAATTATTTTCATATTATTAATTAATAGTTCTTTTAATTGATCAGGAAAAATGTGTCATTTAATGAAATTATAATGGTAAAAATTAAAAATATTATGGTGTCTTACAATTATTATTAAAAGTTAATATATCTAATAGGAATTATTAGTTTTTATATGCCTACCTTAGTTGATCCAAAAATAACATATTTATTCCTAATCAAATAGTGCATTAATTTACACGCCCACATAATAGTGTTCAAAATAAACACACATCATTATCATTCGTATACATATTGTTACAGTTCTTACAATAAATTTAACCCACATAATAAGGTCCAAAACAAGCCGACATATCAGCACACACATTCTAACACATACACACACATATGTATATATATATACACATATTTGTAGGCTTTCACAATGCATTTAGATATGATAATAAGACTCAAACAAATTTAAATATTTATTACCCAAATTATAATTATGACATATTGAATATATGAAATCATTCAAATTGGGATTTATTACTGTTTTAGTTCATTGAAATATCATTTATGTTTGATAATACTATTTAAAAAAATTTTTAGAGTACTTGATGATATATATTTGGAGACCATTTTTGACAAATAACATTCATTCATTGACAACCAAGTGTCGTCAATGAAAAAAAAAATTCTATTTACAACAATATGTTGTCATAAGATTGCTACATATCACTTTTTATTGACGACATATAATTTGCATCACAAAATCTGGTCATTAAAGATGCGTCGTCACTACCTGTCTTCAATAGGTCGTCAATAAATATGCTAAAAATGGCAGAAAAATAATTGCCGCCATTATTTATTGACGAGGTATTGGCGACTTTTTAGACTACGTCAATAAAGGTAATGATGTTGACCACATTGTATTGACAACTGCAAATATCGTCAGAAAATGGTACTTTTCTTGACTATTTTTCATTGGTCAAAATGTTTTTCGTCACTAATGCCCATTTTTCTTGTATTGATTTTCGATAATTATGAAAGAACAAAATAATAGTGGTTACAAAAAGACATAATTAATAGTGAGAAGCAAATATAAAAATATTTGATGTTTTAAAAAATAATAGCATAAAATTTGAAATGCCAAGGGTACAATTTTTAGATGCCATACTTGCTAAATATTGCAATAGCATAAGTAGGAATGCAAGTATCAATGATTTGTGGAATAAACACAAGCACATCTTCATTTTGAAGATCATGATCGAGCACAAAACAATTATATTTTTCCATTATAATATTTTTTTTTAACTTAATGACATAACTTCTTTCCCCTATGACCAAAGTAATTTGAGGAACGTCGTCTCCACCAAGTAATTCCTTCATAAGAGATGGCAATTTCTGAAAAGCAAAAACTTATGTTAATAAAATATAAATGTGAATTTTAAATTTGAAAAAATTAAAACTGACCTTTTTAAATTTATATGATGACATAAATTCACATAAAAATAACACTTCATATCCATATCATGACCAAACAATGGTTGGATTAAAGAGAAATGATTTGTTATCCATTACCATTATTTTTCATAATTAACGAAAAAGAAAAAAATAGTAAAGATATAGCAAGAATTACAATTTATTTGAAAATTATTCTTACCATTTACTGTTCTCTTGTAATTTATAAGCATAGTCAATTGAGACGTCCGTGACTAAAAATTAGGTATGTAACTCGTCGTGAGATGTATCTGATCAAAATGAAAATTTTCGTGGCATCTTAAAAATATCCAATCTTGTGACGAGATGATATTATCAACACAATATTGATATCATCCTTGATGAAAATATTGGTTTTCTACCAATAATAACCTTGTTTTTTTTACCATCATAAATATGAATCTCTTGATTGTTGCTTAATTCAGTTGCATTATATATTTTCATAGGAATTTTCTATGCCAACAAAAATAAATATTTAAATAAATAAAGTGTTTAAACAATAAAAATATAATATAAATATATTTCCTATTTAATTGTATTCTTGCATACAATTAGAAAACACCATGATTTTTAATTGGTTTGAAATTCTTCGGAATCATGCTTTTCCTATTTATTTGTAAATACAATTGGATTTGTTGTGATAACTATTTGCAGCCAATCTTCTACATATTTTAGTAAAAGTTTGTGTTACAATTAGATATGTTGGATATGTTAGTTGAAATTTTATACTTTGGTTTATCATTTTGTTCGAACTTAACAGAGATAACATGAATAATTTAACCCGAAAATGTTTTGAGAAAATACTTAATTTTCTTATCCTTTGTCGCTTTTTTCCACTTCACAAATGCATTCTTTAATTTATCCATATTAAGAAATCCTTCTATAAAGAATGAGAGAAAAATAGATAGAGTTAGAGTTGTATGGAAGTAAAAATAGTCAAAGTATTGTTATTGACTATTTTAATAAAAATATGTAAATAAATTTAACAGCAAGCATTTATGCACAAAGAATTTTCCATAGTAATTAGAACATTATAGGATTTTGACGTAATCCCATTTTTTTATAATTATTTGGCTAAAATGAATTGAAAGGCACATAGCTAAACAAGAAATTCTTACATGTTTTACAACGAGCAATATACCTATCGATGTAGCAAAGCAATATCAGATAGCTATTTATATAGAATTGCAATGATAAGAATATATGGTGGGTTCAAAAATATGTATGAAATTAAATAAATGTCGACAATGATGTGAAGTCACATATCAATATTATACAGTAAATGCTAGGCTAGGTTTGCATACATGATTCTTTAAATTGGCTTGTGATATGTAAGGAAGTACTTTATAAAAAAAAATAAATCCATGTAGTAGTAATGTGAAATTTGATGCCCCACACCCCCGTCCCACGGCGGGAACGGGAGCACCGGTTGTTCCATATGATAAGCCAAGTAATTTTTTCCCTTTTCCTTCAATATCCAAAAATCGCACACATATTTAAACTACTAAAATCACAAATGTTTCTCATATATACATAATGCAATCAAACATACATAATTGGCCATATCTATTACATTGAATCCTTGATGGATTTCATTACATGGTTTGTTCTTACTTATTGCTTATCTATGGCCATAGAATCCATCAGCTTCACACGAGCTAATCCTTGCCACAAGGTTCTTTAAGTATCTTTAAAATACTATGAAAATCATTTTGAAATAGGGTGGGCTCAAATCTCAATGAGGGGGATTAGGGGTCCATTTTGAAAACCTTTTGAAAATAATCAAACAAATACGCATGCTATAACATGATAGAGCTCTTTCACATAATCAAGTTCAAGTACACATTATCGAGCTCTAGATGGCCGAGCCGTCTGATACCAACCATAAAACTCCTGATGCGCTAGCGACTTGAAGCTACCTCAACACACCAAACACAATAATAATGGCTCTGCAAGCGTTGGTGACCTTGGGCAATCTCCGTACACTTACGCACGAGATCCACTCTCCGTTAGGATTAGAACCTTTCTAATCCATCATGAGAGCTTGAATGCTACTATGGTTAGCAAGACAGTCGTCAGCCCATGCTATCTCAACTAGGCTTACTACAATAGCAACCAGGGCCTAATCACACGCATGAAAGTGCCATAAGCACATAATCACAAATAACATTTCTGGATGTATAGTCCCACATTCACATAATCACATTTCTTGCATAACACATTGTCATATATTTTTTAGGCAAATATCATTTGGAACTCGGTGAATATTGTTCCATGTGCGCCTATACACACTTGTCACACATTCATCCTAATGTCGAAAAAATTGTTTAAAATCAACTCCCATGTGGAGAAAGATGTTTCAAGTACTTAATGGCATGACTAGATACTTTGAAATGGTTTCTTAAGTTCAATTTATGGTTTGGAAGAGATTTGAAATTACTGTGAAAGCTTGCAAGATGCTAGAAACAATAGCACACATGCAAGGCACTCGAAGTGGGAAGAAAGGTTGCCAAAGGAATGACGTAGAGAAGCTGAACTCTGAATGTTTGCTGAGGTGAGACACTAAGTTCTGATTGCCCGCCTAGGCAAAGAAATAAGGTTGGACATTGAATTGTCGCCTAGGCGAGAAGTTGAATTCTGAATTTTTGCCTAGGCGGGGCGCTTAGGTGCAGAAAAGAGGAATGTGGTCACCTAGGCAAGTCGCCTGCTCAGAATTGTGCATCGTCTAGGCGATCAACCTAGTCGTGCACTAAAAGTACATGTTTGTATTATGAGAATAACTTTTCATATGAAATCTGAGTTTTGTGATTTAAAATTCAATGGAAAGCTAAGATCAAGACCTGCAACTTTTATGTTTTGGGTATTCCAATATTCAAAGTGGACGATGATCAAATGTGCATAACAAAGGCATGGTTGATCAAGACTTCCAACCTCAATTGGAACACTATTTTAGCAGTTCTTGAATATGATTTGGAGCATTCCAAAAGGTCCAAAATAGAATATTAACATGGAACTTACACAAACAAGAAGGCCAAGCACATAAACATCTAACCATAATGGTTTCTAAAACACAACAACAAAAACATAAGAGCGAACTTGTGTGTCCTTGACAACTCTTGAAACATAGGGTTACACCCCATTTAAATATCAAATAACGTCACAAAACCTTTTCCAAGGGTTTACAGAACAATATATAGTAGGATCATATGCATATTCACAAACATATAGAGCATATACTTTGCAAAACTAGTACAATTTCAGCTTTCAAAACCTTAAAAATGTAGAAAACTTGGACTATTTAAAAATGATTTTCACCCCCTCACCTTTCAATAGAATGTTTCAAGACCCATTTTGAAGTTGAAACAATGAGCTAAGACCTCCAAAAATCCTTGCAAAATAACAGCTCAAACACCCCCACTTCTCCCTAGGTTTTCTCACTCTTATTTCTCTTCATTTTGGCTAGTAGTTGTTTAGTTTTTGTTCTATTTCTTTTAAACATTCCAGCAGAGTTTTTGACCATCAAATAGGATATATATAGAGCATTTTTTTTGGAAAAGCTAAATTATATTAATACTAGACAAAAGTTGGTGCAGGATATACCAAAAACACAGTTAAATTTATAAGAGCGGTAAACTTGGAGTACTACTCCATTACATGACATTCAATCAAATACCTTAAACTTTAAAGTACGAACCAATATTCGAAGTGGAATGAAGAAAAGCTCTACTTGGCCAAAAGACCAAGTAGAGACTTTCTTCTTCCCGAACAAAATGTCTAATCTAGCCAAAAATTCTATAGAATTGTGATAATGTACATGAAAATTCGAGATATCCTCATTCCCACTTTTCAATCTATGGGTACAAATTTGCCCTTATGAACTATGAATTTATAAGAAACAGCACATGTTCAGAGTCTATTCCAAAAGCACCATACACCAAACCATACAAAGCATCAGGAAAGAGTGCCCACAATCCAACATTATTTTGTCACCAGCAGTCCATACAGATCGCCCCATACATCAGTAGAATTAAATTATTTCAAGCTATACTCACCCCGATGAATGCAACACAATAGCTATCTATACCTCATAGTTGCAGTTCTTATGCACCATAGCAAGATCATATCACCAGAAAATCTTTCTCTATCACAATAGCAAGCATTGACTCATTGACTGCCAACCAAAAGCCATATGACAGCTATAGACTAGAGCATACTTCACCAATTAAACACCAGAGTGTGTATCCCAAATAGACAAAATGAGCAACCATCATTGATCCGACATTGTGTAGCATATACACTACCAATATACATTGATCCAACATTCTCTAGGTATCAGACTATACCAAATTCGCATACAATCCAATCCAAACTGATAGCAATCCACCCATGCCCATGGTGCCAAAGCCGACTTCACATGATCCATTAGAGAATCTTGATGGACCAATGACAAGATCAAGGAGCAAGAGGATGAAATCTGCCTTGCATGCATTATTGGCAACATATTGTGAAGGTTTGGACAATTTTGGAGAACACTTGGCATTATCACCATCACCATCTCAACATGAAGTTGTTTGGAACGTTTCTTACATTACAATTCATGAAGAAGTTTCTAAGGGTTCTACATTGGAGCTTAAGGAAATTCCACCTTGAAGAAGTGTTCTTGGATTAAATTGAAGATCAATATGGCGTGCTTGGACTTTACCATTTATGGACCACGCCATTGTTAAGTAAATAGGATTTATTTTTTTTGTAATAAGTTAAGTACATTAAACATTGATGAGTTGAATTTATTCACCTTTTATCTGTGGTTTTATACTTGATTTATTGCTCGTTCTTGTTCTTTTTGAGTTGTTTTAGTGTTTCATTCGTAGGTTTGTCAACCATGGTATATTGGGAAGGAAGAAATCATGCAAAAGTTGAATTGGATGCAAAAGTGGAGGAAAAGTTGAGAAAATCGTCAAGACAGTCGCCCACGTCGCGACGTCCAGAATGCATTGGATTGTGAGAACGTGACAGTTATGCACGTCGCGACGTGGCGAACCTTCCACGTCGCGACGTCAGTGAACGTCGTGATGTGCACATTCGAACGTCGCGACGTTGGGGAGCGACAGAAAGCGCTGATTTTCGTCTCATTTTTTAGAAACTTGCAATTTTGGCCCACTTTGAGTTGCCTTTTTCAACAAGACTTTTGTTAAGGACTTATTTGCAAATACTTTCATATAATTACTATATATAAGGCGAAGGTTTACAGTTTTAAACGGGGTGTTGATTATCTTTTGAGAAGTAAGAATTCTTCCTTGTAACAGCTAGGGTTCTTCTTTGGTTATTGTGCAAGGAGAATTTGTTCGGGAACATCATTAACATTGGATCTATTTATTTAAGAGTAAAGATTTCTTTCAAGGATTTTTCGATTCAAGGTGTTATCTTTCTTTTACTTGATGAATTCAATATTGTGTTTTAATATATATATCATGGTGTGTGATTTAGCCATGCTTGGCTAAATCTATTGTGCTCCCGAGATTATGAATAAGGGTTTTTGTGCTTCATTTACATTCTAAGTTCTATTCTATGGTCTTTGTAAATGAGTTTTACTGTGTACTTCATAATTATGCATGATTTAAGGCCTTAATTATGTATAATGAATATCTTCACAAAGTGCAGTAAATTGCTTAGAGATAACTTGTTTTAATTTATCATACCGCTATATAGGAGGGTTAGAGTAAGTTGTCTGGAATCTATTGTGCGTTGTTTGTGAATTTGTTAGATTAATTTACCTTAATTCTCACCTACCGCTATATAGGAGGATTTTGGGGGGTTAGTTTGGCATTAGAGTGACTGGTTCCGGCGTTGCCTCGGCCATAAATGAGCGGTTGAACTTGAAGGTTTGGTTGAGTTGGTAGTTGCAATAGGTTCCGAGTTAATTAAGGAGGTGGACTGTGCCTACCGCCATATAGGAGTGTTCAGTGAATTAGTTAATATATAAATAGGTAAGTGCATCAATCACTCCTTTCCTACCGCTATATAGGAGGGTATGAGTAAGTGTAGTTATCCTTATTTTGCATGACCATAGTTAGAATGAATGTGTTGTCTTTTATGTAACCCTATCATATAATCTCGGGAGTACACTTGCTGAACTTGACATCTACTCAAATCACAATTTTAGCTCTGTTATTGTGATTACTTTAGTTATTTTCCGTTTAATCATTGTTAAAACATCAAAAGATTTTATTTAAACTTCAACATAGTCCTTTCCCTGAGAGAACGAACTAGCTTAACTATCACCTTCACGGGGGTTGTTTAGCATTATTTTTGAGAAGGGGTGAATAGCAACCACGATCGCATTTTCATATACATATTTGCCTTCACCAAATTTTGGCACTGTTGCCGGGGAAAGCAGTCGTGTTAAAGTTTTATTTTTATTTTCTTTTATTTGTTTTTCATATTCTTTCTATTTTTCCTTATTTCTCTTTGTATACGCAGAACGAGATCATCTGGACTAGCTGAGTATCAGTACGATCCAGAACTTGCTAAGACTTTACGTGCTAAGAAGAAGCTGGATTGTGCAGCAATGGCTGGATTAGAAAATCAAGAAAATCAGCAAAATGTGGTTGACCCTCCAAGGGAGCAACAGGGAGTTCCACCAGCCCAACCAGAAGCACCTCGTCGTCAATATGGGGATCATTATGAGCCTCGAATGGACAAATTGGATTCACCTTTTATTGACACTGGAGAGCATTTTCAAATCCCGCCGGCTTTCATTAATTTGGTTCAAAATGGCCAGATTTTTCATGGGATGAGTTCTGAAGATCCACATGCACATTTAAGGACATTCCTTAAAGTGTGTAACACAAATAATCTCCCACATATCCCCCATGATGTTTTGAAAAGAATGTTGTTCCTTTTCTCTCTTCAAGGAGCAGCTGAGAGATGGTAGGACTCTATTAATGGGGTGAGGATTGAAACTTTTGATGAGGTTGCAAAGAGATTCATGACCAAATACTTCCCTCCTTCCCGAATGGATAAGATCAAAATGGATTTCATGCAGTTCCGTCAAGGTGATGGTGAGTCATTCACAGAAGCTTGGGATCGATTCAGGGAACTGTTCAATAAATGCCCAAACAGTGGGTTGGAGCCAGGACGAGAGTTGAATTTCTTTTGCAATGGACTGAATGTGGATACTATGCATTTAGTGAATCTTTCAGCTGGCGGAAACCTGCGAGATAAAACCCCAAAAGAGGTTGAAGAGATTTTTGATCATATAATAAGCAATGAGCTGATGTTGCCTTCTGGGAGAAGCAACCATGGAAGACTGCAGATTGGTATGTTAAAGTTGGATAAAACAACCAACTGGGAAGCACAGATGACAGCCATGCAGAATCAACTGGCTAGTATTCAGGCAGCATTGACAAACAAAACCACGCCAACTTGTGGTTTATGTCAAGGGGAACATCACATGGATCAGTGTCCTCAAGTCACTAATGAGCAAGTGCAGTACGTCAACTACGACCGGAATAATAATTCAAATCAGTGGAAGCCTTCCGGTGGAAATCAAGGGTATCAAGGAGGACAGAATCGCCCACAGTATACATCAAGACCAACTTATCCACCTAGTTATGGAAACCAGCAGAACACACAGAATGTTAAATCACAAGCATCACTGGAGGATGTTATCACAGTGTTGGGAGGTAAGATGGACAAGCTTTTTGGAGAATGTCAACAAAGAACAGCCGATTTGGAGAAAACAGTGGAGCTTCAAGGAGGTATGTTAAGGGAACACAATGCTATCCTTAAGAATGTGGAGATTCAATTGGGCCAACTAGCAAAGGAAGTTCATAATAGGCCAGATGGAGCTTTACCCAGTGATACTTTTCCCAATCCCAAGAGAAGAGAGCATTGCAATGCTGTGACATTACGAAGTGGTAAGGAACTACAATCTCCAAAATTTTCTGAAGAGGAGTCTCCAAAGGATGATCAAGAGGCTGACAAAGTTCAGACAAAGGTGAGTGATGAACCCAAGAAAGCAGAGAAGGAGGGAATTCATGGTAAAGGAAGCAAGAAAAATCCGCACACTGGTTTCAATTTTCCTGATTGTGTTCCACCATTGCCTTTTCCTCAAAGGATGCAGCCATCTAAGAAGAAGATTTTGTTCAGCAAATTTACTGAGATGATTAAGCAGCTCTACGTGGATATACCTTTGATTGATTTGGTCAAGATATCACCTACCTGCACAAAATTCTTGAAGGACCTTATCTCTAATAAGGAGCAAATTTTGCAATGTGAGGAGGTGATCCAAGTGAATGAGGTTGGGACATGTTTAAAGAAATCAAATCTTCCACCTAAGCTCAAAGATCCAGGAAGCTGCACCATTCCATGCAAGATTGGCTCGAGATATTTTGTTAAGGCATTATGTGATTTGGGAGTTGGCATTAATTTAATGCCTTATTCTATTGCCGTCAGTGTGGGCATGGGGGAGCAGATAAAACAAGTGGGGATAACTCTTTAGTTGGCTGATAGATCCATCATTACTCCTATGGGCATAATTGAGGATGTCTTGGTAGTTGTTGATAAGTTTACAATTCCAGTGGACTTTATTATCTTAGACATGGAGGAGGATGAGGAGGTTCCTCTCATTTTCGGCAGACCTTGGCTACTAGAGATGCTTTAATTGGCATACGCAGCAAGACCATCACATTTCGCGTCAATGGCGAAGAGGTAACATTTAATGTGAATTACGCTATGAAGCATCCTAGAGACATAAATGCTTGATTTTTTATGGATATTGTCGAATCTACAGTGATTGCGTGCAACCCTTTGAAAATATGTGGTGTTAATGATAATGAATCTGTGATCCATATTTCTAATTCTGAACAGTGTAACATTGATGAAATTATTGCATTAGATTTAGAACAGATAGTGGAAAGTGTTTGCATTGATGCTTCTAGTGATGTGATAACTGATGATGTCTTTGAGGAGCCCATTGCGATGAGGCCAATTGAAGTTCTTGAATGCAGGGCAAATAAACCGAAACCTTCAGTTGAAGAGGCCCCGAAGTTGGAGCTTAAACCACTCCCCTCCAATCTCAAGAATGCTTTCTTGGGTGATAATCACACTTTGCCTGTAGTGATTTCCGCGACATTGGAACCGTGGCAAGAAGAGAAGCTTGTTATTTTGCTGAAACAGTATCAAGGAGCAATTGGGTGGACTATTGCTGACATTAAGGGAATTAGTCCGTCAATCTGTATGCACAATATTCTTTTAGAAGATGATGCAGTTCCAGTACGTGATAGGCAACGTCAGTTGAATCCGGTAATGATGGATGTGGTCAAGAAGGAGGTAATCAAACTGTTGGACTTTGGGATGATTTATGCTATATCTGATAGCGAATGGGTGAGTCCAGTCCAGTGTGTACCAAAGAAGAGTGGAGTAACAGTGGTCAAGACTAATAAGGACGAGTTGTTAGCAACACGTATCATTAATGCATGGCGGGTTTGTATCGATTATCGCAAGCTCAACAAGGCAACCCGCAAAGATCATTTTCCTCTACCATTCCTTGATCAAGTGTTGGATAGAATAACTGGTTACCTATTTTAGTGCTTCTTGGATGGTTACTCCGGATACAATCAGATCACCATTGACCCAAAGGATCAGGACAAGACAACCTTCACGTGCCCTTTTGGTACTTTTGCATTTAAGAGGATGCCTTTTGGGTTATGCAATGCACCCGCAACTTTCCAAAGGTGTATGATGGCCATCTTCCATGACATGGTGGAAGACATTATTGAGGTATTCATGGATGATTTCTCAGTTTTTGGTCATTCATTCGATCAGTGCTTGGATAATCTGGCTAAGGTACTTGAAAGATGTGAAAAGACAAATTTGGTTTTGAATTGGGAGAAATGCCAATTCATGGTGCAAGAAGGAATTGTCCTAGGCCACAAGATCTCATCTAAAGGCATGGAGGTTGATAAGGCAAAATTGGATCTCATTGCAAAGCTACCTTATCCAATAAATGTCAAGGCAGTTAGAAGCTTTTTGGGTCATGCTTGGTTCTACCGCAGATTCATTAAGGATTTCTCGAAGATCACGAAGCCTTTATGCCATCTTCTGGAGAAGGATGCTATATTTAAATTTGACGATGACTGTAAGGCTGCTTTTGATTTTCTTAAAGGCCAACTTGTAGCAGCTCCTGTGATTCAAGCACCAAATTGGGGTGCCCCCTTCGAGATTATGTGTGATGCCAGTGATTTTACTGTGGGGGCAGTTCTTGGTAAGATGACAGACAGAATTTTCCAAACTATTCATTATGCCAGCCGTTTACTTGATCCAGCTCAGTGTAATTATACTACCACAGAAAATGAGATGTTGGCGGTTGTTTTTGCGGTGGACAAATTTCTTTCTTATTTACTGGGAGCCAAAGTGATAATTTACACAGATCATGCAGCAATTCGGTATTTAATGGCCAAAAAGGATGCGAAACCGAGATTAATCCGATGGGTTCTACTACTCCAAGAGTTTGACTTGGAAATTCATGATAAGAAGGATGCTGAGAATCATGTGGCAGATCATCTTTCTCATTTGGAAAAGCATGAACATTTGGAAGAGGACATTAATGTACAAGTTCACGAGCTCTTTCCAGATGAGCAGTTATTTCAGGTGGGAGAAGCAGCAAAAGCTCCTTGGTATGCTGACATTACCAACTATGTTGTCTCCCAAAAAGTTCCACCTAATTTGTCCACTCAACAAAGGAAAAGACTCATCCATGATGCAAGCTACTACTTTTGGGATGAGCCTTATCTTTTCAAGGTATGCAGTGATCAAGTGATAAGAAGATGTGTTCCTGAGGAACATCAAACGGACATTCTCCATTTATGCCATGAATCTGATTATGGAGAACATTTTGGAGGGCGAATGACAGCTTACAAAGTGTTGCAGTCGGGGTATTACTGGCCGAAACTTTTCCATGACACTCAAGAGTGGATCAAACACTATAATGAATGCCAAAGAACTGGAAATATTTCATGGAAGAATGAGATGCCATTAAACAACATTATGGAGGTAGAGATTTTTTATGTTTGGGGCATAGACTTCATGGGACCATTCCCAAAATCTTACGGTAACTCATTCATTCTTGTAGCTGTGGATTATGTTTCTAAATGGATTGAAGCTATTGCATTACCGACTAATGATGCGAAGAGTGTTGTTGGGTTCATTAAGAAGTATATTTTCACATGTTATGGAACCCCAAAGGCTATAATTAGTGATGGAGGATCTCATTTTTGCAACAAGGCCTTTCAAGCATTACTGACCAAATATGGAGTCCGGCATAAAGTGGCAACACCCTACCATCCTCAGACAAGCGGTCAAGTGGAGGTATCAAATCGGGAGATAAATAGAATATTGGAAAAAGTTGTGAGACCTTCTCGCAAGGATTGGGCAATCAAATTGGATGATTCTCTATGGGCTTATCGAACAGCTTTCAAAACCCCTATTGGTACATCTCCATATCGCATGGTGTTTGGTAAGGCATGCCATTTACCTATTGAGCTTAAGTACAAGACTTTCTGGGCCTTAAAGGAGTTGAAGATGGATTATGGAAAGGCAGTTGAGCAAAGGTTATTAGAATTCAATGATTTGGATGAGTTTCGATTTGATGCATACCAGATTGCATCTCTCTATAAAGAGAGAACGAAGAAATGGCATGATAAACGCATCTTACATAAAAAGTTTGAGGCAGGACAGCTGGTTTTACTTTATAATTCAAGGTTAAGTCTTTTCCCAGGAAAGCTGAAGTCAAAGTGGACTGGTCCTTTTAGGGTGAAGACAGTTTTTCCTTATGGTACAATCGAGCTTTTAAATGAGAAGTCGGGAAATTCTTTCATCGTCAATGGTCATAGGTTGAAAATCTATCTTTCTCAAGGCGAAAAGGTTTACTGTTGACAAGGTGACTCTTCCAGAGTCACCAAGGGAGGAATAAGCAAAAGGCGTCGAGCTGTCGACGATAAATAAAGTGCTTCTTGGGAGGCAACCCAAGTTTATTTTTTGATTTTCTTTTAATTACAGTTCTTTTGATGTTTCTAGTTAGATTTTAAGCTAAAAAATCCATTAACAAATAGTTTCTTTTGTGCAAATTTGTGTTTTGTAGGTTAGAGAAGCGAATAGGGGAAAAAGTGAAAAGAAACGTGAACAATTGCTCACATCGCGATGTGCACGGTATGCACGTCGCGATGTCCATGTTCGTAAAATTTTAAAATCTGACAGTAACCCACGTCGCGACGTCCATCCATCCAGGGCTCCGACATCGCGACGTCGGGTAAAAGTTGGTTTAAATGAAGAACAGATTTTCACTTGTTCATACGCACACACAACACAACCCTAAATCTCTCTACTCCAATTTTCTTTCTTTCTCGGTTTTGTTCTAATTCTCTCCATAGTAGTTCTATAGTCAAGTATAGATTACTTTAACACCACACCCACACATATTCACCGATTGAAACAAGAAAAATTGGCCCAATTTTGAAAATTTTCACCAAACCCAAAAACTTCAAAATTCGGATTTCAAGTGAAAATCGTGCAAGTTTGGTGCTTCCATTGCGTTCTAGGACACATTTGGAAGGTGTAGGGGGCTTCACATCATCACATAACACAAGTTTTGTAGGATTTCGATTTTGTCTTCAAGAGGTAATTTCGAATTTTTGCTCTTAATGTTGTTATACTGTTGTGTTTAATTGTTTTCTATGCATTCTATATAATCTATTTGGTGAATTGTGATGATGAATAGCTTCAATGTTGGATTGGGATGCATCTTTGGATTTTTGGTCACGTTTTTGTCCTGGAGTGCACAATTTGGAATTCCTTTGATTCGTGCTATGACATACGTGTTATTATTCACTTACATTGGTGAATTAGAAGTGTGTTAATTGTTGTGGTTGATGTTGGGTAATTGTAGTTGAGAATTGGTGTTAAAAGGATCAAACTAGTGGGGTATGCTAGGTGTTTGTTTAAATGTTTCAATGATTCATATTTTGAATTACACACACCTATGCATGCTTAAACTTTCATGCATGTTACATGTTTGTTACAATGCTTGTTTAGCTTCTTGTTGAGTTAACACTATGTCTCGATTGTTTTAAAGTTATACAAAGTGTGGTCCTGGTTTATGCATTACATGTTTAGGCTTGTGGATTTCGTTTGCGTCAAGTGTGGGGGGATGTATTAACTCATGGTGATGTTTACATGTTGTGATATTCATAGTCACATTTTTTGGTCAATGGCTTTTCTGGTTTGTTCTCATTGTAATCTTATTGATAGGAATGGCCCCAAAGCGACTATGCCGCAATGTTGATGCTCCACCACCACCTCCCCCACCGCCTCCACCACCGCCGCAGCCCAACCCCGCCAACGTTGATAACTTTTGGTTTATGTGCTTAGAGGCGGAGACATTCCATACTGAGAGGCTGGCAAGTAAAGCCATGGTTGAGGAGCGCGGTATAGCAGTCACCGCTACGCCATTTGCCACTCAAATCCGGCATTGTCGTTGGCAAACACTTTGCCAACAACCAGGCGGCGGGAATGCTACATTGGTGCGCGAGTTTTATGCCAATTATCCTTTTGCCCAGCAAGGAATCCTGCGCGTGCGTGGAGTTGATGTCCCGATCGGCCGTACTCGGTTCAATGAGTACTATAGCCTGCATGACATTGTGGATAGTGGCTATCGAGGATTGGCAGGAGGTGGGTTTCGGTCTTCCACTCCACAGATCTACTCCCGTCTCACTGGCAAGCCACTTGCCTATGTCCGGTCACACTTCAAGATTGCGGAGCTGAAGCTCGCCAAGATGACCAAGCTCACCAAGGCCTGGCACTATTTCATCATTGGGAAGCTCATTCCCAGTGTCCATCAGGCTTCTTGTGATAATGACAAGGCGGTGCTCAATTATGCCATCCAGACAGGTCTCACCATTGATGTTGGTGAGCTCATGGATATTGAGATTAAGCAAGCCCGTCGTTTTATCCGCACCGGCTTGTATTATCCTTCCGCGATCACGGCTATCTGTTATGCCGCGGGGGTGCCCGCTTTAGTGACTGACGAGCTCTGTGGGGTGCGTGATTTCATCACCACGTCAATGTTCAATGCCTATAAGGTCAGTTCTTATGAGCGAGAAGGCTACATTCTGGACCCTCTGCCAGAGCAAGAATAAGACGACGAGCCCGACCAAGAGCCAGAGAATGCGGAACCGATCCACCCACCACCCCCACCACTACCCCGCCGCCTTTTGTCTTTTACGGGGGTGCATACTCGGTTGGATGAGATTGAGGGGCTTATGGACCAACAGACGACGCACTTCAATGAGCGGTTTGATTAGCTGGAGATGGGTTTTGCCACCTTGTCGAGTTAGATGTCCACCATTTCGGAGCTTCTCCAGCATATGAATCGTCAGTGGCAGATATCTCGTGGTGAAGGATCCAGTTCGCAGCCTCCTCCGCGTGATGATATGCATCAGGCCTAGGTCGTGTTTATCCTTTCCCACATTGAGGACAATGTGACATTTAAGTGTGGGGGGGAGTTATGTGTTGTCCTGTTTTTCTTGTTTTCTTGTTTTTATGTTTGTTTTTTCTGTTTTATTTTGTGTTTTTGAGGTGATTTTTGTTGTTTTGTTTAGGATGTTATAAGGTTGTTGTTTTGTTATTTCTGTTGTTAATTTGCGCGTTATTAAGATACTTACGTTAATGGAAGTTAGGATTTAATTTTAGATTCTCTAGATGTCCCATTAGTTTTAAGTTATTCCCTTGCGTAAATCTTGCCTAGTAAAAAAAAAGTAATTCTGGGATGCTGATTCTTTTCATAGGTAATCCATGGTTTTTATATGTTTTTTGCGTTGTATTTTTGTGTTGTGTCTTGTGCCCAATTTTAAAATTTTGATCTTATTATGATGAGTATCATGTGGCCAATGATGAGATTTTATCAAAAGATTCGATGTGGGATAGGAAAATAATATGCTATCTAGAGGAAGTCGGGTCTTTGATAGAAATTTTAGCATTTTGAGTCGACCATATTCATGCACTTAGGGAAACTACTGAGGGGATTGATGAGTTCGTAATCATTAAGTGGTTGGAGTGTTTTAACACTTTGTTTAGTTGAAACTCATATAACTTGCTTATGATGTGCTCTTAATAAATGTGCTTGCATAATTGTTCGCACTTAATGCTTTTGCATTGTTAAGCTTGTTATGCTCGTACTATCATCCCTCTATGAGATTGCTTTTAATGATAACCATAAGAGAACTCATATGGATGGTAACGGAGACTAGAAGCCATAAGACTCTGGCTTCATATTGTCACTCCTCTGCGAGACTGCTCTTAAACGAAAAGTTCATGGAGAACTTGCATGAGTGGGAATGGGTCTAAAACCCGAAGGTGAGACAGTACTCCAGGTGGATGTCACGAGAATTCTAATGAAATACCCTAATTAAGTGTGACAGTCTGGGGGAACGAGTGTTATATATAAACCTAAGGGTTTGCTGAGTGAATTCTCATTAATATGAGCTGAATAATGAATCTTTAATAGGATTAGTGAGAAAGAGTTGAGACAAAGACTTAGTTGTTGGAGCCCTGGCTTATGGCTTGGTTGTGGATGATTTATGAACTAAGGTGGAACCTATCGCACACACACACATGGTTGACTCAACGTGTCTAAATGAGTATGTCAATGCACTTTGATAACTTTTGGGGACTCATATTATGTGTACTCGGCATTTGAATACTTGCGATTATGAGGATAATACATGGCACTAGTTCATAGATCGGATTGATGAATTGGATGCATTTGTTGGTATGTGTTAGTTCTATTTGTTAAGAGTTTATGTCTTAAGTTTTTGTTTTTAGTATTATCGTGTTTGGCTTAGTTTGTTCGCGACGAACAAAGGTAAAGTGTGGGGGAATTTGATGAGGTGAATTTATTCACCTTTTATCTGTGGTTTTATACTTGATTCATTGCTCGTTCTTGTTCTTTTTGATTTGTTTTAGTGTTTCATTCGTAGGTTTGTCAACCATGGTATATTGGGAAGGAAGAAATCATGCAAAAGTTGAATTGGATGCAAAAGTGGAGGAAAAGTTGGGAAAATCGTCAAGACAGCCGCCCACGTCGCGATGTCGGGACCCATCCCACGTCACGACGTCCAGAATGCATTGGATTGTGAGAACTTGACAGTTATGCACGTCGCGACGTGGCGATCCTTCCACGTCTCGATGTCGGTAAACGTCGCGACGCGCACGTTTGCACGTCGCGACGTTGGGGAGCGACAGAAAGCGCTGATTTTTGTCTCATTTTTTGGAAACTTGCGATTTTGGCCCACTTTGAGTTGCCTTTTTCAACAAGACTTTTGTTAAGGACTTATTTGCAAATACTTTCATAGAATTACTATATATAGGGCGAAGGTTTACAGTTTTAAACGGGGTGTTGATTATCTTTTGAGAAGTAAGAATTCTTCCTTGTAACAGCTAGGGTTCTTCTTTGGTTATTGCGCAAGGAGAATTTGTTCGGGAACATCATTAACATTGGATCTATTTATTTAAGAGTAAAGATTTCTTCCAAGGATTTTTCGATTCAAGGTGTTATCTTTCTTTTACTTGATGAATTCAATGTTGTGCTTTAATATATATATCATGTTGTGCGATTTAGCCATGCTTGGCTAAATCTATTGTGCTCCCGAGATTATGAATAAAGGTTTTTGTGCTTCATTTACATTCTAAGTTCTATTCTATGGTCTTTGTAAATGAGTTTTACTGTGTACTTCATAATTATGCATGATTTAAGGCCTTAATTATGTATAATGAATATCTTCACAAATTGCAGTAAATTGCTTAGAGATAACTTGTTTTAATCTGTCCTACCGCTATATAGGAGGGTTAGAGTAAGTTGTCTGGAATCTATTGTGGGTTGGTTGTGAATTTGTTAGATTAATTTACCTTAATTCTCACCTACCGCTATATAGGAGGAATTTGGGGGGTTAGTTTGGCATTAGCGTGACTGGTTCCGGTGTTGCCTCGGCCATAAAGGAGCGGTTGAACTTGAGGGTTTGGTTGAGTTGGTAGTTGCAATAGGTTTCAGGTTAATTAAGGACGTGGACTGTGCCTACCGCCATATAGGAGTGTTCAGTGAATTAGTTAATATATAAATAGGTAAGTGCATCAATCACTCCTTTCCTACCGCTATATAGGAGGGTGTGAGAAAGTGTAGTTATCCTTATTTTGCATGACCATAGATAGAATGAATGTGTTGTATTTTATGTAACCCTATCATATAATCTCGGGAGTACACTTGCTGAACTTGACATTTACTCAAATCACCACTTTAGCTCTGTTATTGTCATTACTTTAGTTATTTTCCGTTTAATCATTGTTAAAACATCAAAAGATTTTATTTAAACTTCAACATAGTCCTTTACCTGAGAGAACGAACTCGCTTTACTATCACCTTCACGGGGGTTGTTTAGCATTATTTTTGAGAAGGGGTGAATAGCAACCACGATTGCATTTTCATATACATATTTGCCTCCACCAAACATTAATTTGGGATTATAATTTCGTTTGTTAGTTATTTAATTACTTGGCCCAATTATCTTGCATGATAGTGGAAAGCAATTCTTTTAGAAAGTAATCTCCTACTTTTTAGGAGGAAGTTTATTTTCTAGAAGTTTAGCCGTGTCCTTGTTTTTAGCTAGCAAAAACATTTTTAGCTTGTGTTTGATTTAGGAAACTAGATAGTTAGTTAAGAAGTCAAGTTGTAATTGGCTTTCACTAGGGTTTCCTAAATACTTGGTCGAATTCTTACCTATTTAAGTAGGCCTTTATTGTAAAGTTTTCCCTAAGTTGAATGATAAAGATTTTTGCCTTGCAAAAGTTGAAAACACTTTGTGTTTTTAAAATCCAGCAAAGCCTTTAGTGAGGAGCTATAGGATTAGCCTAACCGTTCTTGATTTCAGAAACAAGCCGAACTTTGTAGTTAATCTCTTGATTACATGAGATTGATTAATCTTGTTTGTAATAACGTAAGGGGTTTGATTGGCTTAACATCAAATCTTGTGCGTTTCCTTTGTTTCTATTTCTGCCAATTTGTTTTGTTTGTGCTCTTGCTGAATTAATTCGTGCAACACGGTCCAAAAGAGTGTGGAGATTATATGGTCCAGGATTCTAAGCCTCGCCCATTCGTATCAATTGGTATCCAAGCAAAGGTTGTTGCTTTTCAGGTCATCTATTTCGTTTTTGTTGTCTTATTTTCTTCTCGGATTTTTCCGAATTTTCGTGTCTTATTGTCTTGCTGTTAGCGTTCTGCCTGCTTCTGTCCTAGAGTCTTCTTGCTATTATTTTCTTTGTGTCATATTCTGTATTATTTTGTTCAAATTCATAGTGCTGAAGTAGAATTAAATTCGTTTAGTTTCTTGCTGAAAATTTCGTCAAAATCGTCCCAAGTTAGCTTGTTCTTTTTGCGTTGTTTTCTTGCTGTTTTTGCTTCATTCTTGTAGCGTCTTTTCTTGTCAACATTCTGCTCGTTTTTGGTGTCAATTTTGTGTTGGAAACCGCATAGGAATTTCATGCTATAGGGTTGAATTCAAAACATCAAAAATCGTTAGGGTTAGGGTTTTGGATTTTGGTCCAAAAATCCTATCTTTCTTGTTTCATATCCGTTTTGATTCATTCTTGTTGCTATAGTTTCTATTCTAATTCTAGAGTCCATCTTCTTTCGTTAAGTTTTGTTTCATCTTAAAAAGATTAGTTCTTGATAGTTTTTTTGCAATTCTTGATTTTTTTTGAATTTCAAAAATTGCTCAAAATTGAAATCTTGAACTACAATCTTGAGTCTTGGCATAAATCTTGAAGATCTTGTTTTTGTGGCACATTCAAATTTAAAATATTTGGTGAGATCTTGTTAACTATTTGTGGCTGAATTCTTAAGGGTAAGATAACATAAGACAAAACAAAACACTAGGTTTTGTCTTAAACCCTTAAAACCCTAAGTTCTAGGTTATTGCCTTAAACCCTAGTGTCCGAATAAAAAAAGGGCAAAATTAAAAAAAAAAAGAGAGCCAATGCTCAACGTAAAAAAAAAGCCCAATACAAAAAAAAATCAGATTTTACAAAAAAAAAATTGTAACCAAATTGGAACTAAGTGTTCATGTTGATTCTTTGAAAATCACCAAGATTGAAATTGCCATAACGTTTTCGTTATAACTCCGATTTAAGTGATTCAAGTTGCCATTTTCTTGTTATTCAGTCTAGATTTGGTTTTCAGTAGTTTCCTCAGCTAAATCAAATTATATCCCTGCGTGATCTCAAAAACTCTTTATGGTTTCATACCTAAATTTACTCTATTTGATTTATCTTATGTTTGTCTTGATTGATTGAACTTCTTAGTTGAGAATTGTTCCTTTAATCAATGAATTGATAGGTCTAATATAGAATAGGTGATCCATTAAAAAAAATTAGTTAGGGTATACAAGAGGAAAACTACTTCTAAAGAGTGGTGTGTACCACTCCCCAAAGTGAGAACCCATGAGGAAATATCCTATTTTCTTGTTGTTTTCACTAACATTACATGTACAATGAAGGGTGATAAAACCGTATGACAGTCCGGACGAAAGATTGATAATGACATGCTTTATGATATGCTTCAAAAGATGCAAATTCAAATTGACAGCTTGGCTTTGGCATCCAAGCGTCCTACCACTAAGAATTCCACCTCAAGAAAAATTGATTTTGATGAAGTTTCATCCGATAATGAGGAGGAGGAATACATTGGATCTACCAAAAGTGGTAAAACATCCGACTTGTCTATTGGTACTTTTAAACTGATATTACCTACTTTTCATGGAAAAGCATATCCCGAAGCATATTTTGGTTGGGTTCGAGACCCAGATCATCTCTTTGAAGGCAACAATTATCTCGAGGATAAGAGATATCACCTAGCCTTCATGCATCTCAAGGATTATGCTAGTTTATGGTGGGATGAGGTAATAAAAACTAGACGCCAAGATGGCGAAAGACCAATTAAGACATTGAGCCAAATGAAAGTTCTCATGAGGAAGAAATATGTGCCTTCACATTATAACTGTGAACTCAACCGAAAGTTGCACGCTCTTGTGCAAGGAAGCCGTACTGTTGAGGAGTACTACAATGAGATGGAAGCACTTATGATTAAGGCTAATGTTCAAGAAGATTCCGATTCCACAATTGAAAGATTTCTTCGAGGTATGAATTCTGAATTGGCTTATCATGTTGATCTTCAAAGTTATGTTGATATTAATGAGCTAGTTCATAAATCTATTAAGATTGAAAGACGCAAGAAGGGAAAGGGCCGAGCTAGTCAACCTTTCACACAACCACAACCACCTTGGAGGAGAGATTCAAAACTGAACACTACTCCTTTCACTCCGCCATCAAAACCGCAGACATTCACTCCAAATCATCCCTCAAGTGCACCGTCCAACATCCCAAAATCAATCGGCAAGGCCACTTTTACCACCTCCCAAACGGCGTCACAACCTACACAAAGATTGAGGGATATTCGATGCTTTAAATGTCAAGGCTATGGTCACATTCAATCCAATTGTCCTACTCGTAAGTTGATGTTTATTAATGACAATGGAGATGTGGTAAGTGATAATGATAATGATGATGATGAATGCATTGATATGCCCAAACTTGAGGAAAAATATGAAAGTGAGAAAAGTGAATCGCATGAAACATATGGTGTTGGAAATTATTGTTTGCTTACTCGCCGTCTTCTTAATGCACAACCAGAAATTGATGATGATTTGATTCAACGTGAAAACATCTTTCATATACATTATATGGTTAAAGATAAAATTTGTAGTGTGATTATTGATAGTGGAAGTTACACTAATGGGGCAAGTACTCTACTTGTTAAGAGGATGAATTTATCTTGTTTCAAACATCCAAAGACATATCGACTTCAATGGTTCAAAAATTCCGCCGAGACTAGAGTTATTAAACAAGTAAAGATACCATTTAAAATTTGTAAATATGTTGATAAAGTTTTATGTGATGTTGTTCCAATGGAGGCCGGTCACATCCTTCTTTGAAGACCTTGGCAATTTGAGAGATATGTGATTTATTATGCCAAGAAGAATTACTACAGTTTGGAACATCAAGGCAAACGATTCAATCTTAAAGCCTTACTTCCATCCCAAGTCTTTGAAGACCAGAAAGACTTGCAAAAGCTTGTAGTAACTTACGTGATGAAGAAGCAAAAGAAAATAGCGAGAAAGAGAAACAAAAGCTTGTAAACAATAGTATAGGTCGAGAAATTGTGCCTAGTGCTAATGTAACTAGTTCTAAGTCTTGTTATTTTGCTTCTATGAGTGATATTAAGAGAGCAATACTAGATAGGCAACCAATATATTTGTTGTATCGCAAAGATGTACTTATCATTGATAGTGATCACCTTCTTCTTTGCCTAGTATTGTTTTGTCTCTTTTGCAGGAATATGGAGATGTGTTTTCCAAGGACTTACCAGTAGGTTTACCACCTATTCGAGACATTAAACATCAAATAGATTTTGTGCCTGGGGCGCAAATACCAAACCGCCTAGCTTATAGAGCAAACCCTGAAGAAGCAAACGAGATTCAACGTCAACTGGATGAACTCCTTGACAAAGGTATTGTTCGAAAATCTCTAAGTCCATATTCAGTTCCTATTATCTTGGTTCCTAAAAAGGATGAATCTTGGAGAATGTGTATTGATTGCCATGCTATTAATAAAATCACCATTAAGTATAGACATCCAATTCCTAGATTAGATGATACGCTTGATGAATTGCATGGTTCTTGTATTTTTACCAAGATTGATTTGAAAAGTGGCTACTCTCAAATTAGAATGAAAGAAGGTGATGAATGGAAAACAGCCTTTAAAACAAAGTATGATTTGTATGAATGGTTATTCAAGCCTTTTGGTCTAACTAATGCGCCTAGTACTTTTATGAGGCTTATGAATCACATTTTTAGCCACTTCATTGGTAAATTTGTTGTAGTATATTTTGATGACATCCTTATTTATAGCAAATCACTTGATGAACATGTTGAGCATCTTAAATCCGTGTTTGCTATATTACGTGAGAACAAATTATATACTAACCTTAAAAGATGTTCTTTTTGCATGGAATGAATTATCTTTTTGGTTTATGTTGTTAGTTCTCAAGGTATTTCTGTTGATGAGTCAAAAGTCAAGGCAATCATGGATTGGCCGAGACCTAAAAATGCTAGTGATGTTCGATGTTTTCATGGTTTAGCAAGTTTTTATAGAAGGTTTGTTAAATACTTTAGTTCTATAGCTGCACCTTTAAATGAACTTGTTAAAAAGAATATCACTTTTGAACGGAAAGAAGAACATGAAAATGCTTTTAACACATTAAAGAACAAATTGACTCACGCTCCTCTACTTGCATTACCAAATTTTCATAAAGCTTTTGAGATATACTATGTTGCCTCAGGGATAGGTATTAGTGAAGTTTTGATGCAGGAATCAAAGCCGGTGGCTTACTTTAGTGAAAAGCTTAATGGGGCAGCCATGAAGTATGCAACTTATGACAAGGAGTTGTATGCTTTGGTAAGATCATTATAGGTTTGGCAACATTATCTATGGCCTAAAGAGTTTATTATTCATTCAGATCATGAAAGCCTTAAATTCTTGAAAACTCAAGGTAAATTAAATAAGAGGCATGCTAAGTGGTTAGAATTTATTGAATCTTTTCCATATGTGATCAAATACAAATCTGGTAAAGAAAATGTTGTATATGATGCATTATCTAGGAGATGCATATTATTCACCTATTTGCATTCTAAGTTACTTGGTTTTGATTTGATTAAAGATTTGTACAACAATCACGCCACCTATGATCAATGTGTGATAAAGCCAAATGGTGATTACTATATGCATGATGGATTTTTGTTTAAGAAAGATAAATTATGCATACCTTCATGTTCCATTCGTGATTTACTTGTTAAAGAAACCCATGGGGGAGGATTAATGGGGCACTTTGGAATTGCTAAAACACTTGCTATTTTAATGAACACTTTTATTGGCCTAATATGATTAAAGATGTTAAAAAGTGTTTGTGATAAATGCATTGTGTGTAAACAATCAAAATCGAAAGTGATGCCTTCTGGTTTGTATACGCCTTTGCCTGTTCCTAGACATTTTTGGATCGATATTTCTATGGATTTTGTACTTGGTTTGCCTAGGTCACGCAATAGTCATGATATCATATTTGTTGTAGTTGATAGATTTAGCAAAATATCACGCACTTCATTGCATGTTCTAAGTCTAATGATGCTGCACATATTGCTGATTTATTCTTTAAGGAAGTTGTTAGATTGCATGGCATTCTACAAAGTATTGTTAGTGATAGGGATGTTAAATTCTTGTCTCATTTTTGGTGTACTTTATGGAATAAGTTAGGCACTAAATTGTTGTTTTCTACTGTTGCATATCCATAAACTATAGACAAACTGAAGTAGTTAATCGCACTTTATCTACCTTACCTCGTGCCATTATTTAAAAAAACTTAAAGAATTGGGAAAGCTGTTTACCTCATATTGAGTTTGCATATAATAGGACTTTGCATAGTTCTACTAATTCCTCACCTTTTAAAGTTGTTTACGGATTTAATCCATTAACTCCACTTGATATTTTGCCTCTTCCTATTAATGAGTTTGTTAATGTCGAAGGTAAAAAGAAAGCCGATTTTGTGAAGGAGTTACATGAGAAGGTTCAAAATAATATTCAAAAGCGTAATGAACAATAAGCCAAGCAAGCCAATAAGGGTAGAAAGCAAGTGATATTTGAACCGGATGATTGGGTTTTGATTCACTTAAGAAAAGAGAGGTTTCCCGAGAAAAGGAAATCTAAGCTTCATCCAAGAAGAGATGGTCCTTTTCGAGTCTTGGAAAGGATTGAAGAAAATGCTTACAAGATAGAACTTCCAAGTGAGTATAGCAATGTGTCATCTACATTTAATGTTTCTGATTTATCTTTGTATGATGTAGGTGATTCGAGGACGAATCCTTTTGAGGAGGGAGGGCATGATAGCAATCCACCCATGTCCATGGTGCAAAAGCTAACTTCACATGATCCATTGGAGAATCTTGATGGACCAATGACAAGATCAATGAGCAAGAGGATGAAATCTGCCTTGCATGCATTATTGGCGACACATTGTGAAGGTTTGGACAATTTTGGAGAACACTTGACGTTATCACCATCATTATCTCAACATGATGTTGTTTAGAACGTTTCTTGCATTACAATTCATGAAGAAGTTTCTAAGAGTTCTACATTGGAGCTTAAGGAAATTCCACCTTGAAGAAGTGTTCTTGGATTACATTGAAGACCAAGATGGCATGCTTGGACTTTACCATTTATGGACCACGCCATTGTTAAGTAAATAGGATTTATTTGCTTTGTGATAAATTAAGTCCATTAAATATTAATTTGGGCTTATAATTTCGTTTGTTAGTTATTTAATTACTTGGCCCAATTATCTTGCATGATAATGAAAAGTAATTCTTTTAGAAAGTAATCTCCTACTTTTTAGGAGGAAGGCTATTTTCTAGGAGTTTAGTTGTGTCCTTGTTTTTAGCTAGCAAAAATGTTTTTAGCTTGTGTTTGATTTAGGTAACTAGTTAGTTAAGAAGTCAAGTTGTAATTGGCTTTCACTAGGGTTTCCTAAATACTTGGCTGAATTCTCACCTATTTAAGTAGGCATTTATTGTAACGTTTTCCCCTAAGTTGAATGATAAAGATTTTTGCCTTGCAAAATTTGAAAACACTTTGTGTTTTAAAAATCCCGCGAAGCCTTTAGTGATGAGCTATAGGATTAGCCTAACCGTTTTTGATTTGAGGAACAAGCCAAAATAGGTAGTTAATATCTTGATTACATGAGATTGATTAATCTTGGTTGTAATAACGTAAGGGGTTTGATTGGATTAACATCAAATCTTGTGCGTTTCCTTTGATTCTATTTCCGCCAATTTGATTTGTTTGTGTTCTTGCTGAATTAATTCGTGCAACATGGTCCAAAAGAGTGTGGAGATTCGGTGGTCCAGGATTCCAAGCCTCGCCCATTCGTATCACAAACTTAAGATTAGCTAATGCATAAGTCCAAACTGATCTAACATCAGCAATCAGGGGCCATGATTCTACCTGTTCGAGCCACTTACTCCAAATTCCAGTCCTAGAAGTTCACGTAGGTAATGAGAGGATTCTTCTTTCGAAGCTTCCTATCAGACTTAGGGTTGGCTCTGGGGCTGGCATCTCTCTCCTTGTGCTTCTTTTGCTTTGAAGGTCACTGTCTCTTCACAAATTTTTTGATAATATTTCTCAAGTGATCAGAATCGGATAGGGAGCCCTCCTCATGACCGGAATCATCCTCTTGTAGCTCTTCCTCTGATTCTGTGTTTAGACATTGTAGCTTAGAGAGGTTTGATAAGGAGTTGCTTTTGTGAATGTCCTTCCCTTCATTTTGATGTCCTTGTGCCCCATTGAACTCACCAGCTACTGGGCTTTGAACCTCAACCATCATCAAGATAGCTCTTGTATCATGACCCTAGGATGATTTTTCTTGGTCGGCCATCTCTCAAGACGGGGAATTTGGTGAGGAATCCACAATCATTAGATCCTTCCCATCGTGCTTTTCTGGTGACTGCCCAACATTAGGGTTTTCCTTGATGTTCTAAGGGACAAGATCCCCCTGGCTGGTAGAAGGAGGTGATATCCGCTCACCACTAAACCTTTGTTCCTGTTCTCCTCCCACAACCTCTGAAATTTTCTCCTCCTTAGCTTGGAGGGGTTCTTTCATGTGGTCACCATCCACTATCTCCCTTTCTTCCTTGGATTCATTGTTCCTATTTAACGTCACTTCCCCTGCCACCCTGGTACTGTACACAATCTGGACCCAAAGATTTTCTTCGCTTTTCCTTGTTTCCTCATGTCTTAGATCCTTTCTCAGCTGAGAGGGATTACACTGTGCAGTGGAGTGACCCATTTTTTTACAATCTGTGCAATATTCTGGAAGTTCCTCCACCATGATCTGCTGCCATCTTCCTTTTTCCCTTGATCCAATCCAAATTTGGTTTGGTCTATCTTTGAGGACATCCATTTCAACACATATCCTGGCTTCACCTAGGTCTCAAGACCTTGTTAACTGCTGCTGTAGCGCAATCTAGCTTCAGAGGGGTTCCAATAGCTAACACAATTGAGAATAATTTCTCTTTATCAAAGAGATGGAGCGGGAGCATTAGCAGATTCACCCACACCGGAAGAATGGAGGACTTACAATTGGGGCTGAAATTTGTTGACCACCTGAACATTCTTGCTTAGAAACCACTAAATGTCCACGATCTGTGCATCCACAATTATGGAAGTCCGACTCCAACTCGAATTTGAAGAAGATATGACAATGGTCAAGGAGTCCCAAATAACACTCTCCAGAAAATGAAGCTGCCAAGATGTCTCTTCTAAGAGTCGCCATTAAAGATCTGCCATTGGAGAATTTTTCGATGAGTGTGAGGCAGAATGGTTGAGCTAGCTTTTCCTCCTCTTCCTCCGTCAATATAAGGGTGGGCTCTCCCGTGAAAGTGGAGAGGTAAGTTTGAGTTATTGATGTAAAAGAGACATCAATTTTCTCTGACCAAGATACAGATATAGCCTATTTAAATAGTTTGTCTAGAGGTTTAGGGTTAATCACCGAAGCTGGCATTGATGATAGGTTAGGGTAGGTATTTTAAATTATTCTAGAGAGAAGGAAGAGAAAAAAAACTGACTACAATATTCATTGGATATCTATAGAGCCTTTAATTAGGCTAAAATACTACATAAAAATCCTCAATTGGCTCCCCAACAAGACACTTGTTTGAACCTTAAAAGTAACACTTTTCACCCTACTCTTGTTTCATGTTTTTGTGTAGCGTGCATTATCACTAGCTTAATTGTCTTTTTTCAGCCAAGATAATCTGCCAAAAACTCATCCAAAAACTAACCATAAAAACTATCAATAGAATGCCACAATGATGCCTTAAAAGAGCCAATCAAAACTTGCCACTTTTCACTCCATGATTTATCACCTCCTAACCCAATGGTTTTGTTACACTTGTCTTGATTAATTGGTTTGTATTTGTTATTTACCCTAACATAATGTTCATTCTTAAACAACTTATAACATCAAAGAACGATGATCATTAAGGTTATGCAACAAACTAACCAAAATAACTCACAAAACTCTAACTTACTTAAGCCTTAAGATTACACTTATCTTTCTCTCTTTCTTAGCTTAGTTGTCTTTCTATTTATCTATTTCTCCACCTTATCCTAACTGAAATTTCGGCCATAAGTCACCTATAACCTCCAAGTACAATGCCAATGAAGTAAAGGTAAGGAATCAACCAAAACCTCCCAAGAATCCTAACTTACTAAGCCTAGGTCATCATTTCTTTTGTTCTTTACTGTATTTATTTCAAATTGGTCCACTTAGTTTGTGTGGGCTGCTTTCATATGGTTGATTGAAACCCTAACTTATTTTTTGAATGGTTAGAAGGTGATTATCTTAATTGACCAAGTTAAACTAACCAAAATCCATAACGGTGTTTGCTTAACTTTTGACCTAATTTTCCCTAAGGGAAATGTGTATGGTTTTCACCATAATGTTTCACAAATGGTCACTACAATTTGACCAACCTCTCTGTTGCTTCCTTGGTTTAGGTGTGGGTTCACATGCGGAAGGAACGATTCTCAAATCAACAGAAATCTAAGCTCTAATAAAGGG
Source organism: Ophiorrhiza pumila (assembly GCA_016586305.1). NCBI lineage: Eukaryota > Viridiplantae > Streptophyta > Magnoliopsida > Gentianales > Rubiaceae > Ophiorrhiza > Ophiorrhiza pumila. The sequence goes on from BLIW01000006.1 coordinate 39,009,522, forward strand.
GAGATGGTCATTTTCAAGTTTTGGCTAAAATTAATGATAATTCTTATACAATAGAATTGCCTAGTGAATATGGTAATGTGTCTAGTACGTTTAATGTTAGTGATCTTTCGTTGTATGACCTAGGTGATTTGAGGACGAATCCTCTTGAGGAGGGGAGGAATGATAAGGAAGCCAACCAATCTGACAATAACAATGGGCCGATGAGTCATTTGAATGATCCATTACAAGGATCCATTAACTCATTCGAGAACTAAGCGAATGAGGGCAGCGCTGCATTCATTGATTGAGGACCTTTTTCATAGTGAATCAATTTGTGATGTTTGTGAAAAAGATGTAACATTCATTTCATGCTCATAACTGTCCCAAGTGGAGTACACTGGTTTGGTGGATCAAAATAGAGCATTGGAGGGAAGAGTTGGTGAAAAGAATCGACAAGGAGCAAAAGAAGACTCCAAGTCGCGACGTCCATGGAGTCCCACGTCGCGAGGTCCATGGAGTCCCACGTCGTGACGTCTAACTCTTTTCACATCGCGACGTGGCCCTCGGGAAGTTTTTTTTGCCAATAATCTCCACGTCATGACGTGAAGCATCCCGATGTCACGACGTGCAGGAATTTGACTGCATCAGAATTTAGTAGATTTTTCTATTTTTCATATTTACTTAATTCTATTTGTTTAGGGCTGCAAACCAAACATTATATGGAGCCTATAGGTTAGAAATTAATGTAATTTGGTTAATTTTAGCTAAGGGTTCAAGGGATGTCTTAACACATGGCTCCATATTGATTTATTTTGTGTAAGCTTTTTTATAATAGGCAAAACCCTCATTGAAAGGGACAGAATTTTTTTGAATATTGGTTTAAAACTTACTTACAGAGAGTTTTGAAAACTTTCTTTCGATCTTTGTGAAAAACAACCACTCTAATCAATCAAGGCAATTGATAGGTTAGAATTTTTTATAACGTTCTAAGGGGCAGGTCTTCTTAGGGAGTTCATTTCTTTGAATTGATAGGTTAGTGTTGATTCATAGTTTTTTTAGCAGCAAGACTTGGTTTAAGCCAGTGAAAGAATTCAACAATGTTAAATTACACTTCCCAACAATGTTCAGGTCAATGAATAATTATTAACTTCTAGTATTTAAGAACAAACAAAATTCCACAATTTTATGATTGAAAGAGAACAACAAATATTGATTATGATAAAGACACTTTTTTTCGCACTAGTCTGCAGCAATTTAAAAATAGAAACTCAAGTTGTTACTTCAAAAGTTGTAGGGTCTTCAAGAAACCTTCTTCTTGAATGGAAACTCAAGCTGGCCTTCTTCTTCTTCTTTTTTTTTTGTTAAAACACTTTCTGCTCCCTTTTTTCTGCAATTTTTTTTTCTTTAAGCAGATTTTTTTTTCTGCTATTTTTTTTCCTAGCCAAAATCTGCAACACAATGAAACGGAAAACAATACAAATAATATAGCATAACAAAAAGGAAAACAATTAAAGATGAAAGTCTTTGATGGATAATCACTCAAATAATATAGCAACCAAAATCCATAACGGTGTTTGCTTAACTTTTGACCTAATTTCCCTAAGGTAAATGTGTATGGTTTTTACCATAATGTTTCACAAACGATCACTACAATTTCACCAACCTCTCTATTGCTTCCTTGGTTTGGGTGTGGGTTCACATGAGAAATGAACGATTTCCAAATCAAAAAAAATCTAAGCTCCAACAAAGGGGAGATGGTCCTTGTCAAGTTTTGACTAAAATTAATGATAATACTTATACAATAGATTTCCTAGTGAATGTGGTAATGTGTCTAGTACGTTTAATGTTAGTGATTTTTTGTTGTATGACCTAGGTGGTTTGAGGACAAATCCTCTTGAAGAGGGGTGGAATGATGAGGAAGCCAATCAATTTGATAGTAATAATAGACTGAGGAGTAATTTGGATGATCCATTACAAGGAGTCGGGGGTCTATTAACTCTTTCAAGAACTAAGCGAATGAGGGCAGCACTACATTCGTTGATTAATGACCTTTTTGATCGTGAATCAGTTCGTGAAGTTCATGAAGAAAATGTAACATTCATTTCATGCTCAGAAGTGTTTCAAGTGGAGTACATTTGTTTGGAGGATCAAAATGGAGCATTGGAGGGAAGAGTTGGTGAAAAGAATGGACAAGAGCTTAAGAAGACTCCACGTCGCGACGTCCATGGAGTCCCAATTCGCGATATAGAGAAATGCAAAGAGGAGTCCAAGAAGATTGCCGACATCACGACGTGTTACCTCAGACATCGTGATGTGCACTGACGTCGTGACGTCTAACTCATTCCACATCACAACGTGGCCCTCGGGAAGTTTTATTTTTTTGCAATAATCTCCACGTCGCGAGGAGCATCGCAACGTGCAAGAATTCGACTGCATCAGAATTTAGAAGATTTTTCTATTTTTCATATTTAAATAATTCTATTTGTTTTGGGCTGTGAACCAAACATTATGTGGAGCCTGTAGGTTAGAAATTAAAGTAATTTGGCTAATTTTAGCTAAGGGTTCAAGGGATGTCTTAACCCATGTCTCCAAATTGATTTATTTTGTGTAAACCTTTTTTATAATAAGTAAAACCCCATTTAAAAGGGATAGAATTTTTTTGAATATTGGTTTAAAATCTACTTATAAAGAGTTTTGAAAACTTTCTTTCGTTCTTTGCGAAGAACAACCACTCTAATCAATCAAGGAAATTGATAGGTTAGGATGTTTTATAACGGGGGTTGTAAGGGGTAGGTCTTCTTAGGGTGTTCGTTTCTTTGGATTGATAGGTTAGTTTTGATTCATAGTTTTTTGAATTAAGGCTGCCTCCTTGTTCTAAATGAGTAATCCTCAAATTGATCCTTGGGGTTACAATCTGAAATTCTTTAGAGTTCTAGGTACGTAATAGATGAATGATGAGGATGCCAACCAATTTCACAACAACAATGGGCCGAGGAGTCATTTGGATGATCAATTACAAGGAGTCTGGTGTCCATTAACTCGTTCGAAAACTAAGCGAATGATGGTAACACTACATTCATTGATTGATGACCTTTTTGATCGTGAATCAGTTTGTGATGTTCGTGAAGAATATGTAACATTCATTTCATGCTCAAAAGTGTTCCAAGTGGAGTACATTGATTTGGTGGATCAAAATGGGGCATTGAAGAGAAGAGATTGTGAAAAGAATGGACAAGGAGCATAAGAAGACTCCACGTCATGGCATCCATGGAGTCCCATGTCGTGACATAGAGAAACGCAAAGATGAGTCCAAGAAGATTGCTGACGTTGCGACGTGCGACCTTAGACGTCGTGACGTGCACTGATGTCGCGATATCCAACTACTTCCATGTTGCGAAGTGGCCCTCTGGAATTTTTTTGGCAATAATATCTACTTCGCGATGTGGAGCATCCTGACATCTCGACGTGCGGAATTCGACTACGTGAGAATTTACCAGATTTTTCTATTTTTCATATTTAATTAATTCTATTTGTTTTGGTCTCTGAACCAAACATTAAATGGAGCCTGTAGGTTAGAAATTAAAGTAATTTGGCTAATTTTAGCCAAGGTTTCAAGGGATGTCTTAAGCCATGGCTCCAAATTGATTTATTATTTGTAAGCCTTTTTTATTATAGGCAAAACGCTCATTGACAGGGAAAGAATTTTTTTTGAATATTGGTTTAAAACCTACTTACAGAGAGTTTTGAAAACTTTCTTTCGTTCTTTGCAAAGAACAACCACTCTAATTAATCAATGCAATTGATAGGTTAGGAATTTTTATAACGGGGGTTCTAAGAGGCATGTCTTCTTAGGGTGTTCGTTTCTTTGAATTGAGATGTTAGCTATGATTCATAGTTTTTTTGAATTAGGGCTGCCTCCTTGATCTAAACGATTAATCCTCAAATTGAACCTTGGGGTTACGGCCTTAGATTCTTTAGAGTTCTAGGTTCGTATCAGATTGGTATGAAAGCCAATTTGATTGATTATCCATCAATGACTTTCATCTTTGATTGTTTTCCTTTTTGCATTGCTATATTGTTTGTATTGTTTTCCTTTTCATTGTGTTGTAGATTTTGGCCAGGAAAACGAAAGCGCAGAAATTTTTTTTTTGCGTAATTCAAAAAAATGTAGAAAAATGGGTGCATAAAGCGTTTTAACAAAAAAAAGAAGAAAGCCAGCTTGAGTTTCCATTCAAGAAGAAGGTTTCTTCAAGACCCTACAACTTTTGAGGTAACAACTTGAGTTTCTATTCTTAAATTATTGCAAACTAGTGCAAAAAAAGTGTGATAAGCGAGTTGTCGCACCTCGTCAATTTTACCCTAAACACTAATGTAGTAGTGTAAGTAGGGATCGTAATCCACAGGGAAGGCGTAGGTCAAGAAAATTGAGCAAATTGTTCTAAAAGTCCTGTCACAGAATCTAAGTACTAGAAAGAGGAAAATTTTACACAAAAGAACGAAAACAAGGATGCAAAATATAGCAACAAGCAAGGATGAAACAGATATCTCAGGATTCTTAAATTGGATGAACACAGGCTTAGTAAATCTATGCTATGCAATCAGTTAACAATTAAATGCAATGGAGACCTAAATTGCCTAGAAGTCCAAGCTGTGGTCAGCATGGCGACTACACCACTGCTTGTACCCCCAAATCACCATCCTCTCCCATGGCGAGGCCCGAGAATGGTGGAAGAAGCTCCGCAAAGTCTCAACTCTCCCAGTTAACTACTCTAACATGCAAAGTCCTAAGAACTCCCATGGCGAGGCCCATCCTAGGGTTCACATATCATTGTTGTTAACACAGAAAGCTCATTTGACACTTTTCCTAAGGATTCAATTCATTAACAGTTCCTATGGCGAGACCTGAGTTGCAGAATTGATTCGATTACAGAAAACAAGTACAAAGGCTTTTACAATCACAATTTAGTTCTCAATTCATGCATCTTCGCTAACTTTGATTAATCATTCCTCAATTTAGCATGTCGACCACAATTGAGGTTTGATCTATTCAAGATTAGCTAGGAATTATGAAATTCAACATATGTTTATGCTCAATTCAAATGTGATTTCAATACTTCAACAATTAGATCAATTGCATAGCATATAATCTACTAAAACACGTATTCATCCGTTAAGAATCCTAAAATATCATAGATTTAGCCAGAAAACATCTTTTTCATTCCAAAATCAACAAATTCCAACATTGATAAGCTCATTCTCACTTAATTGGAAGAATTTACCGATTAAATCGAGAGAATTGTCGATTCCTTTGTCAATTGAGAATAAGAAAGATGAATCCAACCCAAATTCACAATCGGAGTTGAGATCGGAGAAGAAATGCTTAGTGAGAGAAAGTAGATCTAGAGAGAGAAAATGAGAAATTCAAAATGATAATTCTAAACTCTAGAATATTCTCTAAAAATTCTCTTCTCCGAAAAAATCCCCTCTCCCATCCCCCTTACATGTTAGCTACTTTCCCTATATATAGAGTTCGGAAAACGTAACTAATACGCAACATAAAATATCTAAAGTATTACAAAAGTATCATTGAATGGAAATACCAAAAATCAGCTGAAAATGAGAAAAGTCCGAAGTTGAAGAGGACATTCAGCATTCCAGCGCCTCAGCCTTGCGGTGCCGCTCCTTCAGTCCAGTTCCCACGCCTTCAGGCTTATGCATTTCACGCCTTTGTCATCCGCTTCGCGCCAGTCTTCACGCCTTCGCCGCTCAGCACTCCAGGTGATGAAATCAGAATCGAACCACGCTTTCAAGCCATTTCGGATCACGCCTTCAGCATCCTCGCGTACCTTCGTGTAGACCAGCCTTTAGGAGATCACGCCTTTAGTGCTCAGCCAACCACGCCTTCATCCGCCTTGAGATTCAGAAAATCAAAGCTTCCACACTTAGCCATTTTTCCAGCAAGCTCCAACGCACAACCTCAAAGCTTCAACTTCCAGCCAAAATCTGACCATGAAACACTATGAATTAGGAAAATCTTAAGACATGAAAGTTATAACTCTTTGTCTTAGCTTTCCATAGCCAATTAAAACACCCAATTCGGAGCTAAGATGAAAGAGTTGTGACCCAGTTATTGAAGTGTGTCAAAGCTGGAATTTCATGGATCCAACCCTTCCAACACTTTGCCATTTCGTTCAATCCACCAAGAACTCACCTCCGAAGCAACTTTGATGGCGAGACCTCGCGGCGAGGTCTCGCCTCTTTGTGCATTTATATGGTGAGACCTCGTGGCGAGGTCTCGCCGTGTACATTTTTGGCTGGCGAGACCTCGCTGCGAGGTCTCGTCGCCTTGTGCGAATGTGCGAGGATTTTAAGTGTGAGGTGTTTGTGAGTGAAATGTTTGTAAATTGTGAATGAATGTGAAGTGAAGGTGGGTGTAATGGTAAAGCAATAACATGGTGTAGTGAAATGGAATGTGAATGTTGTAAGGTAACGTGAAGTAAAGTGTAAATGTGCGTGTTTGTGAATCTTGTGGAGTGAAGTGAATATATGAAATGGGTGAATGATGAATGAAAACCAAGAGTGAATTATGATGTTTGTGAGTTGTGTACTAAATGTGTGTAGATACATATGAAAAATCATGAATGGAATGCAAATGTATGTGTTGTGCATATGTCTTGTAGTGTGAAATTTATGCTCAAGAATTGTAATGAAATGCAAATGGAAATGTTGTGTGCAAATGTGTGAGGAATGAAATAAGTGGTGTGAGTGTGTGAGCATGCGGCGAGGTCACCTCGCCGCATGATGTGCGTGCAGGATAGTGTGCGGGAGTGTGCAAATGTTTGTGTGTGAGTGTTGTGGTGAGATGCATGAGCTGTGAGGTGCATGTGTGCGAGTGATGCGTGAGGCCTGTGCGGCGTGTGCGAGTGATGCGTGTGACGAGGTGAGCTCATCGCACAGCATATGTGCAGGAGTGTTGCGGCGAGATCACCTCGCAGCATGTGAGGTGTGTGCGAGAGTGTGCGAGAGTGTGAGTGCTAGTGCTGTGCAGTAGTGAAGTGCTCGTGAGATGTTTGTAAAAATGCTCGCGAGAGTTTTGTGAGTGCCTAGTGTGTGATGACACCATTTCAGAATAACAATCAATGTCCACACAAAATTCGTGTGTCTTAACATCTGAATTGGACTTGATGGTAAACATAATAGTTCGAGGTCTATCTCTTGGCTTTCCAATGGATCACGAATCACCTCAATTGGATGACTGTAGCTCAAGTTATTAACAATCTACCAAACTGTGGCAATATGAACTTCATAACTCAATTCTGAAGTAGCAATTATCAAGATGCTTTCGATTCTCATATTTACACACAGAATTAGAAGAAAGTTAAAACATAAGAATTAAAGTACACTCAAATAGCTTTCCCGAACATCCACGAACTCATCATTTGGATTCGTATTGAAGAAGTTATGCTCAAATTAATTGTCAAAACCAATCTGCCAAAACCCTAATTTGGCCAAATATGCATTCTTGGTGTCTTAATTCTCAACCTCTACACTTTACTTTGCATTTACCATCATTTTCATACGTTTTGCACCATTTCTTCATTATCAACTAGCTCATCTTCAAATATGCACAATACACATAAAACACCATACAATCACATGAAAATCAAAGCAAAAGCCAAGTAAATTAACACATATAAGTTGGTATAAAACCAACTTATCCAATTCCCCCACACTTGAACTTTTGCTTGTCCTCAAGCAAAGACAAAACACAAAACTCACATTTCCAAAACCACTTAACACTAGACCTCACTCTTCTGTAAAACTTGTTCTCATTTGAGTTCATCAAAACAGATTTTTCATGCAATATCAAAAACTCTTAACATATCCTCAATTCCAACCTATCAACTTTTAGCACAAATTATCAACCAAGGCACAATGAATAAAGACCAAAATGTCCTGCGTGCAAGTGTGTGCTGAGGAACATGAACTTCATCTATTCCCTTGCTATACACCATCTAGCTGGTCTCACATACCATTCAATACATGCCAATCTCCTTGTACACCCTTATGAACATGCAATCACAAGATCAATGGTACCTATGCGTACATTGATACTCTATGGGACATTGCCCTTATTCTGCACATTAGTGCTGCACATTGGTGCACATATTGATGACTGAAAATATGCCTGGGTTTTATGGCTTTTTTCTCCAAATTTGAATGCCAGGTTCTTATGGCTTTTTCCTTCCCAGTTGCCAACATGGCTTTTTCTCCCATATCATTTCTTGTGCAAGCACATGTTCATAAGAATCCCAAATTGACTAAACATGCACGAATTTTGGAGACACCAGATAAATGCATAACTAAAAGAAACGAATCCATACACATTACCTCCTATGTCATTTGAGTTTTGCATGGCATATCTATCTTACATTAACATCGGGCCTTAGTCAGCAAAATGTACCAATTTCATCAAGATTGGAATCAAAGACATTAAATCAATTTCGCATGCAAAGCATTAGTAGAAATTGGATGAACTTAAATTTTGAACATAGCTTAACAAAAGAACAAAGCATAGCACAAAGTGTCAACATTCATTCCATTGCTCTCACTGTCACTACACCTCTTTTCTTTTCATTCCATTACTTGCACTTTTGCATTTCATTTGGACATCAGCACCACATTACACCATGTATAGACAAGATCAACATTTATTCACAAAAATTTCAAAATTTCACCAAAAGTTTATTTTTTTACAAAACATGAAAAACACCACAAAACATGAAAAACATCACAAATAACTAGACGTTATATGCTCACACTCAAAATTCACCACAAAACTTAAAAAATTTTGCATATAGCACAAAACTTCACAAAATATTTCATCACTCATGCAAGGCAAATAAGCATCCAAAATTCAAGAGATACAAACCATAGCAAACATACACTCCCCCACACTTAAAACATACATTGTCCTCAATGTAAATAAAAGATAGGTTTAGGAGCTCCCTGGTATTGATATTGTCATGAATTCCAATGTTTGCTTGGTAGAGATTTCTTAGTCCATCTTTCTAATGAGAAAAATTCTTTGGCATCACTCCCCCACACTTAGCCTCTTGAGTGCATGCTAATCTCTTGCAATGTCCTTCCTGGTCAAACACCTTTAACATGAGTGGTTTTGATGAATGAATTCCAAAATGAAAGAAACGCAAAGACAAAACAAAAAGAAGAAAACAAACTACTTATTAAAGCTAAAGGAAAAGAAGTAGTTATGGATTTAGATAGTCTCAAGCTAGACTTTATTCATCCACAACGTATGTCTTGTTCATGAAAAGAACTCAGTAAATCCATCTCTACACCACACAAAAGATGAACTCTCGTAAGCATGCTCCTTTTTCCCAGAAGACACTGGAGTGTTGAGGAGATGTGTAACCACAAGATCATGAGAAAAAATTTCTCCAAATATCAAATTCGTTTGAACCACATCATAGCCCTCTTGTACCACACTATCCACAGTAGTCCTGCAAGGCTCAACCAAGGAATGTACATCCATGGTCTCAATCAACTCATCAGAAATTTCAAAAGTAAATGTCTCAAATTCATAATTGTTCACCATATTATCATTGTCATTCAAAATGTTAACATTTTTATCCTTAAAACAAACGTTTTTGACTCCACAAACTTTCTCAAAATTATCCTCACAAACAACATTGTCATTTCTTAACAAAAATTTCTCATTATGCACTAGAGATGAAGTACCGATTGCACACTCAGATTTTTTCTCAGTTTCAAAAGTACCAATTTCCACATTAACATGATTTTTGGTATCACAATGTCCTTCCAAATGTGACTCTATGCAACTTATCAAAGTATCAAGAAAAGAACATTCATCATCATCATCAAGTAAAACATGTTCATCACTATCATTTGAACAATTCTTGACACATGCTTCCTGTGAGGTATGATCTACCAAAGATTGACTTGGCATTTTAAAGTTTGACACATCTATGAAACCACATTCTTCTATGCTTGCACTCTCTAATGAAAACATGCTATCTTTTACATCAAGCTCATCACAATCAATTTCTTCACCATCCACAATTTCATCAACAGAAATATAGTCATGCTTAACACCCTCATCAAAGAAAGTAGGAGAACATTCAACAATCTGAATGGAACACAAAGATTCTAAATGCATAGGTTGTTTCATTGCATAATTCACGTCAAAAATTACTTCCTCATTATTAATTCTAAAGGTGACAGTTTTGTTTCGAACTCCAATTAAAGCATCACCCGTAGCTAAAAATGGTCTACCAAAAATTAAAGGTACCTCGGGGTCCTCCTCCATATCAAGTACAATGAAATCAACAGGCAAAGTGAATTTATCAACTCTTACCAGAACGTCTTCAACCAAACCTGTAGGAGTTACCAAAGACCTATCTGCCAATTGGAGTGTTACTGCCACGGGGCGAATCCTGCTTTCCAATCCAACACTGATAGCTATGGACAATGGCATTAAATTGATCCCAGCACCCAAATCACATAAAGCTTTTGCAAAATGCCTTGTGCCTATTTTGCATGGAATAGTACAGCTCCCAGGATCCTTAAGCTTTGGAGGGAGATCATGAACCATCCAAGCTTGAGTGCACTCAGAAACCATCATGGGAACCTCACATCTCAAGATTTGCTCTTTGTTGGAGATAAGATCCTTGAGATACTTAGCATATTTTGGCATTGAAGTCACTAAATCCATCAGGGGAAGATTCACATTCACTTGCTTGAGTACCTCTAGAAACCTCTTGAACTGAGGGCCTTTTTGAGGAGGTGGTTTCTTCCTCTCTGGAAAAGGAGGCTTAGGAGCATACTCAGGGTAGTTGTAAGGATTGGAGTTCTTGGTGATCTCATTACCCATTCTAGTTGGTATCTCTTTCTTCACAGCTCTATCATCCTCTTGCTCATTATCCTTCTTAAGCTCCAAAACTTCCTCAACTTCATTTTCCTGGTCTTCTTCCTCTGCACAATCATCCTTAACTTCTGACGGTTTCTTCCCAGGCAAAAGTTTTCCATTCCTCAAGGTTATGGCATTGCATTCTTCCCTTCCTTTTGGATTCGGAACAGTGTCACTTGGTAATGCTCATTTTTGCCTCTGATGCACATCATTAGCCAATTGACCAATCTGCATCTCAATATTCTTCCAAATAGCTTCATTATTTTTAACACTTGATTCCAAACTTCCAAACCTTTGCTCAAACCTCTGATCATTCTTGTCCAACCTCTCCAACAGCTTTTGAAACATACCTTCCACAGATGGCTTACCTTGTTCTTGTGCTGATGAACTAGCTTGGTGATCAAAACCTGGTGGAGGATTGGTATTTCTCCTTTGCTCATTCCCTTGAGTATATTGGCTTCCCTGGCTTTGGTTTTGTTGTCCCCAAGTTCCTTGATTTCCTCCATATCCTCTGTTGTTGCCTCTTGAGTAATTTCCAGAGTACTGTGGTCTGTTGCCATAGTTATTCATATATTGAATGGACTCAGTGGTGACTGGGCACTCATCAGTATAGTGTTCACCCTTGCATAATCCACAAGAGAGAAGCGGAGCTTTTGTTTGTGTTGCCTTAAGAGTCTGCACCTGCTTGGCCAATGCTTCGAACTTTGCACTAAGAGAAGTCTCCTCATCTACATCAAGTACCCCCCTTTGTTTTCTAACATGTGGCTTTCGGATCTCTGGGAAGATATACTCATCCTCAGCAATTTGATTAAATAGCTCCCGTACTTCAGGCACAGACTTGTCTTTGAGTGCCCCGTTAGCACATGCCTTAACCATCAAAGAGGATTCAGGAGTTAAGCCTTTGAAGAAAGTGTTTAGTTCCCTGATCTCTCCTAAGTCATGATTGGGGCATTGTCTGATTAGGTCGTTGAATCTTTCCCAAGCTTCTCTAAATGTCTCACCTTCTTGTTGCTGAAAGTTCATAATTTCCAACCTTCTCTTTTCAAGCTTAGCTGGAGGGAAGTATTTGGACAAGAACCTCTTCTGTAGATCATCAAATGACATTCCAGCATTTGTTCCCCCAATCCTCTTAAACCAATGTTTAGCCTTTCCACGCAAAGATAAAGGAAACAAAATCCTGTGAACTTCACCCCTGTCAACCCTTGGTAACTTGAAAGTGCTACATAACCCGAGAAACCAATCAAGGTGGTCGTTGGGATCCTCATTGTCAAGACCTTGGAAGAATTGGCCCTGGGTAATCATGGAAACAATTTGTGGAGGAATGTGGTAACTTTCCACATCGATGTCTTGATGACCAAAACGATTGTCAAAATTTACTGCATAATGGTCTCCGAACCTAGGTGCTTGTGCTCCTTGAGCTGCCATTTCTCTCTGTTGCTTCAAATGTGCTCTCAAAGTTTTCTCCAACTCAAGATCCAATAAGAATTGTGGTTCTCCTGCAAACCTGCTAGACCTTGGCATACACAACACAAAGTAGTGAAGTGTAATAACAAAGAAACAAGAACTTCAAATATGCAACACAGAAACAGATCACAATTCTCAACACGAACAGAAAACAACACAAAATGAAAGCTACGGTAAATGCCACAAACAAACACAAAGTAGAACAAGTAAAATTCAAGAACAATTCACAAAATTCCAGAACCGATTGCCTTCCCCGGCAACGGCGCCAAAATTGATAAGCGAGTTGTCACACCTCGTCAATTTTACCCTAAACACTAATGCAGTAGCGTAAGTAGGGATCGTAATCCACAGGGAAGGCGTAGGTCAAGAAAATTGAGCAAATTGTTCTAAAAGTCCTGTCACAGAATCTAAGTACTAGAAAGAGGAAAATTCAACACAAAAGAACGAAAACAAGGATGCAAAATATAGCAACAAGCAAGGAAGAAACAGATATCTCAGGATTCTTAAATTAGATGAACACAGGCTTAGTAAATCTATGCAATCAGTTAACAATTAAATGCAATGGAGACCTAAATTGCCTAGAAGTCCAAGCTGTGGTCAGCATGGCGACCACACCACTGCTTGTACCCCCAAATCACCATCCTCTCCCATGGCGAGGCCCGAGAATGGTGGAAGAAGCTCCGCAAAGTCTCAACTCTCCCAGTTAACTACTCTAACATGCAAAGTCCTAAGAACTCCCATGGTGAGGCCCATCCTAGGGTTCACATATCATTGTTGTTAAGACAGAAAGCTCCTTTGACACTTTTCCTAAGGATTCAATTCATTAACACTTCCTATGGCGAGGCCTGAGTTTCAGAATTGATTCGATTACAGAAAACAAGTACAAAGGCTTATGCAATCACAATTTAGTTCTCAATTCATGCATTTTCGCTAACTTTGATTAATCACTCCTCAATTTAGCATGTCGACCACAATTGAGGTTTGATCTATTCAAGATTAGCTAGGAATTATGAAATTCAACATATGTTTATGCTCAATTCAAATGTGATTTCAATACTTCAACAATTAGATCAATTGCATAGCATATAATCTACTAAAACACGTATTCATCCGTTAAGAATCCTAAGATATCATAGATTTAGCCAGAAAACATCTTTCTCATTCCAAAATCAACAAATTCCAACATTGATAAGCTCATTCTCACTTAATTGGAAGAATTTACCGATTAAATCGAGAGAATTGTCGATTCCTTTGTCAATTGAGAATAAGAAAGATGAATCCAACCCAAATTCACAATCGGAGTTGAGATCGGAGAAGAAATGTTTAGTGAGAGAAAGTAGATCTAGAGAGAGAAAATGAGAAATTCAAAATGAAAATTCTAAACTCTAGAATATTCTCTAAAAATTCTCTCATCCGAAAAAATCCCCTCTCCCATCCCCCTTACATGTTAGCTACTTTCCCTATATATAGAGTTGGGAAAATGTAACTAATACGCAACATAAAATATCTAAAGTATTACAAAAGTATCATTGAATGGAAATACCAAAAATCAGCTCAAAATGAGAAAAGTCGGAAGTTGAAGAGGACATTCAGCATTCCAGCGCCTTCAGACTTGCGGTGCCGCGCCTTCAGTCCAGTTTCCACGCCTTCAGGCTTATGCATTTCACGCCTTCGTCGTCCGCTTCGCTCCAGTCTTCACACCTTCGCCGCTCAGCACTCCAGGTGATGAAATCAGAATCGAACCACGCTTTCAAGCCATTTCGGATCGCGCCTTTAGCATCCTCGCGTAACTTCGTGTAGACCAGCCTTTAGGAGATCACGCCTTTAGTGCTCAGCCAACCACGCCTTTATCCGCCTTGAGATTCAGAAAATCAAAGCTTCCACACTTAGCTATTTTTCCAGCAAGCTCCAACGCACAACCTCAAAGCTTCAACTTCCAGCCAAAATCTGACCATGAAACACTATGAATTAGGAAAGTCTTAAGACATCAAAGTTATAACTCTTTGTCTTAGCTTTCCATAGCCAATTGAAACACCCAATTCGGAGCTAAGATGAAAGAGTTGTGACCCAGTTATTGAAATGTGTCAAAGCTGGAATTTCATGGATCCAACCCTTCCAACACTTTGCCATTTCGTTCAATCCACCAAGAACTCACCTCCGAAGCAACTTTGCTGGCGAGACCTCGCGGCGAGGCCTCGCAGCTTTGTGCATTTATTTGGCGAGACCTCGTGGCGAGGTCTCGCCGTGTACATTTTCGGTTGGCGAGACCTCGAGGTGAGGTCTCGCAGCCTTGTGCGAATGTGCGAGGATTTTAAGTGTGAGGTGTTTGTGAGTGAAATGTTTGTATATTGTGAATGAATGTGAAGTGAAGGTGGGTGTAATGGTAAGGCAATAACATGGTGTAGTGAAATGGAATGTGAATGTTGTGAGGTAACGTGAAGTAAAGTGTAAATGTGCATGTTTGTGAATCTTGTGGAGTGAAGTGAATATATGAAATGGGTGAATGGTGAATGAAAACCAAGAGTGAATTATGATGTTTGTGAGTTGTGTGCTAAATGTGTGTAGATACATATGAAAAATCATGAATGGAATGCAAATGTATGTGTTGTGCATATGTCTTGTAGTGTGAAATTTATGCTCAAGAATTGTAATGAAATGCAAATGGAAATGTTGTGTGCAAATGTGTGAGGAATGAAATAAGTGGTGTGAGTGTGTGAGCATGCGGCGAGGTCACCTCGCCGCATGATGTGCGTGCAGGATAGTGTGCGGGAGTGTGTAAATGTTTGTGTGTGAGTGTTGTGGTGAGATGCATGAGCTGTGAGGTGCATGTGTGCGAGTGATGCGTGAGGCCTGTGCGGCGTGTGCGAGTGATGCGTGCGACGAGGTGAGCTCATCGCACAGCATATGTGCAGGAGTGTTGCGGCGAGATCACCTCGCCGTATGTGAGGTGTGTGCGAGAGTGTGCGAGAGTGTGAGTGCTAGTGCTGTGCAGTAGTGGAGTGCTCGTGAGATGTTTGTGAAAATGCTTCCACACAATCAACTTCCACACAAAATTCGTGTGTCTTAACATCAGAATGGGACTTGATTGTAAACATAAGAGTTCTAGGTCTATCTCTTGGCTTTCCAGTGGAGCAAGAATCACCTCCATTGGATGACTGTAGCTCAAGTTATTAACAATCTACCAAACTGTGGCAATATGAACTTCATAACTCAATTCTGAAGTAGCAATTATCAAGATGCTTTCGATTCTCATATTTAAACACAGAATTAGAAGAATGTTAAAACATAAGAATTAAACTACACTCAAATAGCTTTTCAGAACATCCAAGAACTCATCATGTGGAGTAGTATTGAAGAAGTTATGCTCAAATTAATTGTCAAAACCAATCTGCCAAAACCCTAATTTGGCCAAATATGCATTCTTGGTGTCTTAATTCTCAACCTCTACACTTTACTTTGCATTTACCATCATTTTCATACGTTTTGCACCATTTCTTCATTATCAACTAGCTCATCTTCAAATATGCACAATACATATAAAACACCATACAATCACATGAAAATCAAAGCAAAAGCCAAGTAAATTAACACATATAAGTTGGTATAAAACCAACTTATCAAAGTGTCTTTATCATAATCATTATTTGTTATTCCCTTTCAATCATAAAATTGTGAAATTTTGTTTGTTCTTGAATACTAGAAGTTAATAATGATTCATTAACATGAACATTGTTGGAAAGTGTAATTTACCATTGTTGAATTCTTATTATTGGCTTAAACCAAGTCTTGCTGCTAAAAAATAAAATTAATAAAAAAAACTTCCCAAGGGCTACATCACGACATGGAAGGAGTTGGACGTCGCGACATCGGTGCACGTCGTGACGTCTGAGGTCCCACATCATGATGTCGGCAATCTTCTTGGACTCCTCTTTGACTTTCTCCACGTCGCGACGTGGGACTCTATGGACATACTGACGTGGAGTCTTCTTATGCTCCTTGTCCATTCATTTCACCAACTCTTCCCTCCAATGCTCTATTTTGATCCACCAAACCAATGTACTCCACTTGAGACACTTCTTAGCATGAAATGAATGTTACATCTTCTTCACAAACTGATTCACGATAAAAAAAGGTCCTTAATCAACAAATGTAGTGCTGCCCTCATTCGCTTAGTTCTCGAACAAGTTAATGAACCCACGACCCCTTATAATGGATTATCCAAATAACTCATTGGCCCATTGTTATTGTCAAATTGGTTGACTTCCTCATCACTTAGTTTCTCTATGACAACATCATTGAAAGGAATATCTTCTTAAATGAATATTCCCTTTTTTCTTTTTGAGTACACCAGTAGCACTTTCTTTCATGCAAGTTGAACTTATTAACCTAATACACTCCTATTGAGAATTTCATTTCACTATTTCTTCAAGAAGTTGAATTGCATCTTCAAATGGTATAGTCTCTATCTTCCGTATTCTTCATCTAACAATAATTAGTTCCAAAGTTGAACTTACCTTATCTAATGTTCATTTTCTTCACCCAACAAAAATCATGGTTTTCTAGCATAGGCAAAACACATCTTAAAGTTTTGGCATGTAATAGCTGTCTTTTAAAATATAGCTTAACAAAATTTAACTTATATCTCACTCCAATGATATTGATATCATATCTTCATAATTCTTGATCCCAACATTATCATTCCAACGTATTTAGAGAATTGAATCTTATTCGGTCGTGAAAACTATGATCCTTCAAATATTATTATAACCTAACTCAATATTGTATTAGTATCTCAAGGTTGAGGAATAATTAAAGTTTAGGGTACAAAACTAAGGTATGTATGGCATCTTTCACTAAGATTGCAAGTGTATAATAAATTTAACTTAGGAATATGTAAACTTATATCAAAACATTGTGATTCCAATATGTTTTGATATATGGTTATTTCTTTAGATGTTGTAAGGAGATTCTTAGGGTATTGGCCCAAGAAGACAATGTGATCTATTAATTAGGGATATCTATAGAATGGTTTAAAATCTTAAAAAGGACCTAAAGATCTTAGAAGGCATATTAAAGTGGATCCATGGGGCTTTTGAAAATAAAGGCCTTTCAAGTTGATTTCAAATTTCATACCAAGTACATTTACCTCTGTAAAATGAAGTAAATTGATGTCCAAGGCATGAAGAAACAAGGAAAATAAGAGGAGTTCATTTAGACACAACAAGAAAACCCATAATGGGTCTAGAGTGGTTGTGTCACAATGAGAGAAATCCTTATCAATAAGATTTCAATTAAAGCTTATAAGGATTTATATACTAAAAACTAGGGTTCAAAAATTTAACAAAACAATACGAACCCTAATATGGAATTCAAAGAAGATAAAGGTCAACCTAGATAGTCAATCTAAGCATGTCATACTTCAAAAGCTTGAAATATTTATGCCAAACCATGAAATTAACAAAAGAAACAAATTGAAACATGTATGAAGACGAAAGTTCATGGAATGAAGGTAAAATAGTTTTTGTCGCCTTATGGCGTCACATTGCTATAAAAATAATGGAAGGAGAACTAGACATGCTACTTTGATGTCGTGCCACAAAGAAAGAAGAATGTAGAAAATATAATCATTTTAGTTATGGCACAATGTCGTAACATTGAAGAAGGCATAGCTAGCGAGATACGTTTATCATCACGACATGAAGTCACGGTGCTACATGATAATTTGATATAAAAATAATGGAAGGAGAACTAGGCATGCTGCTTTGATGTCGTGCCACAAAGAAAGAAGAATGTAGAAAACATAATCATTTTAGTCACGGCACAATGTCGTAACATTGAAGAAGGCATAGCTAGCAGGATAGGTTTATCATCGTGACATGAAGTCACGGTGTTACATGATAATTTACTCTCTCATAAGAGTTTTGACTTAGCTGATTTAAAATGGTTTAGTAACTTGAGAGAGAGTTCTACAAATTTCATGTCTTGATATTTGGAAGATGAAAACAAGAGCATGAGAGAAATTTACCTTGAACAGGGAAGAAGATCAAAAGGAAAGGAAAGACCAAGTATAAAATTCTGTCACACCTAGTTCTATTGAATATATCTTTGGAAGTAAAATTCCAAATGAAATGAAACAAAACCTAAGTGAAACTAGGTTCAATATACCAAAACTTCTATGCTTTATGAAAATATGGATTTGGAATGGAAAAGGTTCCAATTCTAGTTTTAGGTCATAGCATGAGCGTTAAAACTCAATACTGCCATGTTGAATTATTTGGATCACAACTTTGCAAGAAAATATCCAAATGGAGTTATTCAAAAATCAGAAATACTAGTCTCAGAGTACAAAATTGCATAAGTTTTGAGAATTTCCAAATTGTATAAGGACCATGTTCAAAAGGGCTTCATATGGAATTTTTTTATCTCTTATTAAAATTTAGGTTTGGAAGCCTAACTAGGAGTTTGGGTATTTGATCCTTATTCTCACTATTTTTGTCAAACATCCTAAATAATAGGTTCAGATCCTAATGAGGAGCATATTGAGATAGTAGCTAGGCATATGTTAAACCTCTTACAGGCATTAGTGGTCCATGAACTAAGGCTAGAATCAAGCGTATATAAGAAACCTCAAAAACTTTGGTCAGGACCACGCTTAATCGAGAGGTTGCTTGAGGAATTTGTATTGGAAGTGCAAGGTTTTCCATGTGCTTAAAGGGGTTCTGGGGTGTCAAAGATGATGGTTTGAACATTGTTGGAGGTTCTTAGAAAAAAGATCAAGGAAAGAGTAAATTTATCATGAGTGAGGAAGAAGATAGAGAGCAAAGGAAGAAGCTAAAGTGAGGAAGAATTTTAGTAAGCAAAATTCCAAATGGTATGAGACCAGAAGGGTCTGAATCTAGGTTCAATAAACAAAAATAGTTATATTTTATGAAAGTTTCGATTCTGAATGAAAGTTGTTCAAAAATGCATTCCAAATTACAGCATAAGGGACAAAATGCAGAACTGTCAGGTTGGATAAGATTGTTTATAACTTGGCAAGAGTGTGTCCAAATGAGGTGAGACAAAAACCAAAAGATTCAAGAAACAAAAAGCTAAAGTTCTTAGGTTTTGGTTATTTCCAAAATTAGAAAGGAAATAGCTAAAAAATGGGGTGCAATGATGATGTTTGGCATGAGGTCATGTATAAACAACCCAAAATAACTTTGGCAACCTCGAAGCTATCCTATATCCAAAGGCTACGAGAGTAAGCATTACATCCTTAATATGTGAAAATGCCCTAATTGCACATAACACATCTAGGTATGTGGTACTTAGGACAAAGTTTTGGTAATATTACCAAAACGTTCTAAAAAATAAGACAAAACAAGGCTTTTAAGGGCCTAGGGTTTAAACCCAACATAACGATTCCGCACATGTTCTAAGAATATTTTCTATATAATATTCCAAATCTCTAGGTGTAACTTAATGTCATGTACTCCTTACAATTATTTGTATTGCCTCCTT
The DNA here is from genome assembly GCA_016586305.1 of Ophiorrhiza pumila. NCBI lineage: Eukaryota > Viridiplantae > Streptophyta > Magnoliopsida > Gentianales > Rubiaceae > Ophiorrhiza > Ophiorrhiza pumila. The sequence goes on from BLIW01000006.1 coordinate 39,029,416, forward strand.
GCAACCTAGCACATTCTATATAACTTCAAATGAAAGCTTAAGGTTCATAGCGAAGATAATACCCTAACTTGAGCATGTAGTGCTCTAATACCACTTGTGACACCTCGCAACCCATCCCACGATGAGAAAGGGAGCACGGGTTGCTCCACACGAGAATTGAAGTAATTGTTTTCATTTTCCATCAATATCCCAAAATCGCACACATGTTCAAGCTACTAAAATCACAAATGCTTCTCATATATACATAATGCAATAAAGCTTACATAATTGACCCTATCTATTACATTGAATCCTCGATGGATTGCATTACACAGTTTGTTCTTACTTATCGCTAATCCTTGCCACAAGGTTCCTTGAGTATTTTTAAAATACTCTGAAAATCATTTTGTAATAGGGTGAGCTCACAGCTCAGTGAGAGGGATTAGGGTCCATTTTGAAAACCTTTTTAAAATAATCAAACAAGTACACATGCTATCACATGATAGATCTCTTTCACATAATAAAATTCAAGTACACAGTATTGAGCTCTGGACGGCTGAGCCATCTGATACCAACCATAAAACTCCTGATCCACTAGCGACTTGAAGCTACCTTAACACACCAAACACAATAATAATGGCTATGCAAACCTTGGTGATCCCGAGCGATCAACACATACTTATGCACAAGATCCACTCTTTGTCGGGATTAGAAACTCCTTAATCCATTGGGAGAGCCTGAATGTTACTATGGTTAGCAAGATAGTCATTGGCCCGTGCCGTCTCAACTAGACTTACTACCATAGCAACTATGGTCCAATCACACGCACGCAAATGCCATAAGGTACATAATCACAAATAACATTTTTTGATGTATAGTCCCACATTCACATAACACATTGTCACATATTTTTTAGGCAAATATTATTTGGAACTCGGTGAATATTGTTCCATTTGTGCCCATACACACTTGTTACACATTCATCATGTCGACAAAATTGCCTAACATAAACTCCTATGTGGGGAAAGATGTTTCAAATGTTTAATGCATGGCTAGATACTTTTAAATTGTTTCTTAAGTTCAATTGATGGTTTGGAAGAGATCCAAGATTACTATGAAAGCTTGCAAGGTGCTAGAAATAATAGCACACATGCAAAGTACTCGAAGTGGGAAGAAAGGTTGCCAAAGGAATGGCCTAGAAAAGCTAAATTATGAATGTCTGTCTAGTCGACGGTGAAGAAATAAGGTTGGACACTTAATTGTCGCCTAGGTAGGAAGCAGAATTATGAATTTTCACCTAGACTGGTCACCTAGGAGCATAACAGGGGAATGTGGTCACCTAGTTGCCTGCTCTGAATTGTGCATCGCCTAGGCAATCAGCCTAGGTGTGCACTCAAAGTATAGGTTTGTATTCTGATCATAAAATTTTCATATGATGTCAGAGTTTTGTGATTCAAGATGAAATGGAAAACTAAGATGAAGACCTACAACTTCATGTTTTGGGTATTACAAGATTCAAAGTGGATATAGTCAAATATGCATAAAAAATCAAATTGTGAAGTAGAAGTTTCAGAAAGCAAGCTCATGATTGATCAAGACGTCCAACTTCATTGGAACATTCTTTTTAGAGTTCTTGAATATGATTTTGAGCATTCCAATGGTTCAAAATAGAATATCAAAATGGAACTTACACAAACAAAAAGGCCAAGCACTTAAACATCTAACCACAATGGTTTCTAAAACACAACAACAAAATCATAAGAGAGGACTTGTGTGTCCTTCCTTGGCAACTCTTGAAACATGGGGTTACACCCCATTTAAATATCAGACAATTTAAAAAAACCTTTTACAAGGGTTTATAGAACAGTATCTGGTAGCATCATATTCATATTCACAAACATATAGAGCACATAACATTTACTTTGCAAAAAACTAGTACAATTTTAGCTTTCAAAACATTAAACATGTAGAAAACGTGAACTATTTAAAAACGATTTTCACAAGCAAACCCTCACCTTTCAATAGAATGTTTAAAGACCCCTTTTGATGCTAGAACCATGAGCTAAGATCTCCAAAAATCCTTTCAAAATTACAGCTCAAACACCCCCACTTCTCCCTAGGTTTTCTCCCTCTTCTTTCTCTTCATTTTAGCTAGTTATTGTTTAATGTTTGTGCTGTTTCTTTTAAATGTTCCTGCAGCGTTTTTGACCATCAAATAGGATATTTATAGAGCCTTGAATCAGGCTAAAATACTGCACAAAATTCCTCCATTGGCTCCCCAAACTGACACTTGTTTGAACCTTAACATTAACACTTTTCACCCTAATCTTGACTCATATATTTGTGTAGCATTGTCACCATCTTACTTGGCCTTTTTCAGCCAAGATAATCTGCCAAAAAATCATCCAAAAATAATCCTAAAAACCAACAACAAAATGTCACAATGAGTCCTTGAAAGAGCCAATCAAAACTTGCCACTTTTCACTCCATGATTTATCACTTCCTAACCCAATGGTTTTGTTACACTTGTCTTGCTTAATTGGTTTGTATTTGTTACTTACCCTAACATAATTTTTATCCTTAAACAACTTATAACATCCAAGAACAATAAGCATTAAGGTTATGCAACAAACCAACCAAAATAACTCACAAAACTCTAACTTAATTAATCCTTAAGATTACACTTATCTTTCTCTCTTTCATAGCTTAGCTGTCTGTCTATTTGTCTTTTTCTCCACTTTATCCTAACTAAATTTTGTCGATAAGTCACCCATTACCTACAAGTACAATACCAATGATATAAGGGCAAGAAATTAATTGAAACCTCCTAAGAATCCTGACTAATAACCTTAGGTCATCATTTCTTCTGTCATTTACCTTAGTTCTTTCTAATTGGTCCACTTAGTTTGTGTGGGCTGCCTTCGTATGGTTGATTGAAACCTGATAGCGGTCTCAGAGCTAGGGTCAAATGCTAAGGCCTAACCAAATCAAATACATTTATAACCCTAATCCTTATGACATTTAAGATGCATCAAGATACCGACGTTTTGTAGCTAGAGAAAGTAGTGATCGTACCTACAGGGAGGGGATGAGTCTATGGATTTAGTGCAAACATGTGTGAAGTAGTGAGAGTTAAAACAAGTAATGAAATCTAAACTAACAACTTGAGAAAATAGAAAACAAGGAATAAATGCATCGAGGATAAGTAATCATGCAATGAAGTGTACCATTGGAGTATTGGTTTTCCTCAACGATAATGTTTTATGTGGTTTACAAGAATGGGTTAACGAACTAAGAGTGTGACAACATCAATCAAGTTCCACTTTTACAGCAGAAGCTAGAACCTAATAACGTTGACACCTATGGGAAATTGACTTCATAGCTAATCCCTCCTTTATGGTAGAGCAAAAGATTTACCAATTTAGGTCAACCAAGATGCCTATGTTCCTCCAAGCTTATCACATTCTAATTCGGATCTTCCTTTATGGCGGAAACAAAAGCCAAACCTAGTCACTCTTCGAATGTCACTCACTAATCTATTCCTTCCTTTATGGCAGAGGCAAGGTCTAAATTAGTTCATGCTACCCGAATTCACCAACCCTACACCGGTATCTCAATGTCCTAACCAATTCCCCTTTATGGCGGAGGCAAGAAAAGGCTAGCACATCTCCACTAATCTACTACCCACATACTAATTTACCTTAAGCATTACTAGTATAGAATGTTAGATTAGCTTGTAGTTCCTAATTGTTGATTACCCACAACATAAATCCACATAAAAGCACAACAATTCAACAACCAACAACCAATCTCCAAGGGCACTAGCAATTTAGCACATTAAAACTAATAATAACATTACAACAATTAATTATAGCAAGGAATTAAACAAAGAAATACAAAGAGTAGTACTCCCCTTCGATGTTCCAAGCCAAAGCTCCAAGCTTTCCTTACAAAACAAGTCCTTAGAGCCAAGACCCTACAAGAAATCCTATCCAAATGATGTCATTTACATCAAGAACACACACACACACACTAAATGTGTGTTGTTTTGGAGTCTCTAGAGAGAGTAGCTCTCAAAACTAACTAATCTAACCTAAGAAAATGGTTAACTCCCTCTTCTCTTGGCTGCCCACGAAAATTTAGAGCCTAGTGTTGCAATGTGTGTTGATCGAGTTCCTAAAATACCCTTGTTGACTTTGAAAAGGGAGGGCAAAACACGTAAAATGTGTTGCAGATGCGGGCTTCAACGGCAAGCCAAAAACTTCTCCGACGCACTGCTGGGCTCTCCAGGTCGCCGAAAACTTCTCCAATGCGCCGGAGAGCCAGACGTGAAATGCTCCGGCACGCCAGAGAACTTTGTGCAGATGCCGGAGGAGTCTGACCAAACCTCCGAATTGACTTCAAAACTTGCTCTTTTCATCATTCTTTTGCTCCGTTGCTCATAATTGGCCACAATGTCCTACAAAACACGTTAAAACACGTAAAAATAACATAGAAACATGCTAAAAGGATGCTCAAAAGATAAGTGAAACGAATCCAATAAGTTAAAAATCGTCACCTTATCAACCCTTCACACTTAAACCTTGTTCGCCCTCGGGCAACACAACAAAATCATGCTAAAACCTATATATACACAAAGTATGTAGGCTTGGAAACTTCACTTTACTCGACTAATCATGCTAAAACCTATATATATCATGGTGTGTCTAATCATTTTAAGCACTTGATACGTGTTTGTGTACATGTCTCATAGCTTACTCGACTAAATCGACAAGTAATCACTCTATGTGTCCACAAGAGTCATCAAAGTGCTTTTTTGTACGCAATCAACACGTTAAGTATATTGTGTGTATGTGTCTGCAATGGGTACCACTTGGGTCTTGACTTATTCATGTCTATGCCATAGGTAAGAGATCCGACAAGTAAGCTTTGTTCTACTCTTTTCCCTACAATCACCTCTTTAATCATTATGTAGATACTAAAATGTTTACAAGATCATTGGGACTTTTATTCTTATTATGATTGCCAAGGGTTTTTCAGCTTTTTATACCACATTCCGACTCATATGAATTCTCCTTCAACCTTTTTGGTTAGTGAAATAGCGGTCTCTCATTGGAGGGGAGTTTTATTCATCACAAAAGATGTAAAACACATAAATTCAACAATGCCAAGGGTTTTATGGCTTTTTATACCCATTCCAACTCATATAAATTCTCTTTCAATCTTTTTGGGTAGTAAAGGAACGGTCTCACATTGGAGAGGAATCGTATTCAATATAAACAATGAAATATTAAAAACAAACACATAATTCCCAATTCATTTCTTCAAACTTGAAAGTATCTACTCATGTCTCTTAGGGAAAGTTAGTCCAAGAACTAAACTAACCAAGTGCCAAGGTACTCCGACCTATCTTATTAGCCAAACTTGTCAATCTCCATGTGTTCCCCACTTGTGCGTATTAACAATAAACTCAAAATGTCAAACTTTCCACCAAGGACTCGACTCCCCTTATGTAACATGTTATTTTCCTTATCACAAGTCGAGTTTCTAAGATAAAACAATTCACATCATTGGCTACACAACACTCATCTCATATAATTTAGACTAGACACATTTTCTCATTTTGGTTGCCAACACCAACACTAAAAACACTAAATACAAATACATATATATAATCACTAAAATCCATAAAAGTTCACAAAGACACAAAAATGAAAATTCACAAGAATCACAACAAGACAACTAACACCCGAACACAACAATTACGGACATTATGGGGTCCCAAAATAGCAACAATGGATTTTCTATCAAAGAGCTTCAAGCCTCAAGCACAAGGTACCTCCAAAACTTCAAAAACACACAAGGAACTTTGAATATGCAATCAAGAGGCTCCGAGAATCAACCAACAATCTAATATAAACAAGAAAAACACTAAAAATTCAAGTTTGAACATCCATAAATCACAAAATGTTCACTTAAGCACAATCTCAAGCATCTTCAAGAAATATCATCCCCTTTACACTTAGAATATGCATTATTTTCAATAGATGAGAGAGGGATAAGAAAACACACGTTGAACATGTATTGCTTTATATCTCCGAGGCGTATGTATTATGGCCATCTCTTCATTTGTACATTTGAAATGTGAACTTGGCCATTGTAAAGATGCCACTTCTTTTTGTTTCCTTATGGATGGAAAACCTGAAAAAAAGATAAAAGAAAGAAAGAAGTAAACTAATTCTATGTATAAGTTCAAGAAGAAAACATTTTAACATATAAGAACCTACGAATGACATTAATACATTATCACTCAAAACAAAAATGTTCACAATCACTCTGTGGCATGCATGAGAAGTTTTTACATTGTGCTCATGTGAGTGCTCTTATGCTAGGTGTGCATCACAATCATGTTCAAATCCTAATCTCATTCATTAAGCTCATGTGTACTTGAGTCCTAATGAATTCATGCTAGATAAACCATGAATGTGCCATTAACCACATATATGAAAATTGCACATATCAAGCTTTTGAAACCTCACCACATATGCTAACTCATACAATTTAACATTAAAATTCATGAAGTGATTTAGAGTGAAAAGTGTGTTTGTGTGTCATTGACATGAGAGTGAAAAAAGAAGTAATAATTAAGTAAGTGTTGTGAATGGTATGCATCCCCTTCTACACTTAGCTCTTTTTATCACTTATGCACATTTTTTATTCTCTCGTAGTCATTCTTTTCTATTTCTTGTTCTTTTTGAACTCCTACAAGAAAAACAAACCTAATTACCCTAAACACACAACAACTAATATTTAAATAAAAATAAAAGAATGGAAAGAAATTGTAGTTCTAGGTTTATTTAGTCCCTAACTAGACTTTATTCTTGTCTCTATTCTCTCAAGATTCAGAATAACCATCTAGGTACAAAAGGAATGCTCTTTCAATGGCACTCTTTTGCCATTTGTAAGGCGTCATTTGGCACCCTTTTAGGAGGCACTTGAGCTCATGTTCATGGGGAGCAAACTCAACAACTTTGACTCTTGCTCTCCCGTTGTAGGCTCCTCCTCTTCTTCTTCCACTAAGATGGTTGAGAACTCCAATGGATTCTCAATATCCTTCAAAATAGTCTCCATTTCCATCATACTTGACCTACAAGACTCAACCAAGAGCCTTTCATCCATGGTCTCAAAACACTCATTAGAAATTTCATGTATGGATGCATCAACAAAGCAATTCTCCACTATATTAGCTATTTCATGAAAAATATGCACATCTTCTTTATCTAAGCTAACATAGGGGTCATTTCTAGGCACTTCCTCATTATCAACATGTTAAGCATCATTATCATCTAGGGAGGATACCTCATTGCACGTCAATCTAATGACATCAACCATATTATTTAAATCATAAAAATCCATGTATGATATCAAAATAACACAAGATTGCACCGTGTTAGCCATTTCTTGACATATAAACTCATTATTTTCACATAAGCCAGCATATGAATCTATGTGTAATGTTTCTTCATTTGTAAGCCAATTAACTTTGATCTCTATTAATGCATGAATCAAACTTATCCACAATGCAAGGAATTTCAAAGCTCTTAGGATACTTTGCACTAGCACAACAATCATCGTTGATTTCAAAATGATTATCCATAAGAGTTGTGAAATTATCACTAAATGAATCACATTGTGGAAAACAAGAGAGAGTTTGAGGGGATTGATCAAGTTGTACCTCACTTTGGCCTATAAATGCATTAAATGAATACCCTTGGGGTCTACGGTGAATAGCTTGATCTAATTGCCTCAATTGCATCTCCAAATTGTTCATTGAAGCTTCATGCTCTCTCAACGTATCTTCTTGAGCCTCCAAAGTAGCCTCTTGCTTCTCAAGGGTTGTTTCCAATTGAGCACACCATCTCTCATTCCCTTGAATATATTTGTCGGCCTTCTCCATTAATTTATTGAGCATATCCTCCAATGATTGTACTCTTTCTTGCACGAGATGCAATTCACTGCTTTGTTCTTGGTTCGACCATTTCTTTTCGTAGCTTGGTTGACATTCAAACTCAATTGGAAAGTTCGACTTGTAGTATGTACCATTTTGTTCACCACTCCCCCAATATCTATTCTTTTGCCCACACCAATTATGGACGAAAGCCTCTTGATGAATATGAATGCTTCTATATTGGTTGGACTCCGCATTAAACATGCGTTAGTGAGTATAGTGATCGCCTCGACACAACCTACAAGATAATACAACATCATAGCTCATTGAAGCTTGCATATCATTTACCAATTGGTCATATTTGCCACTTGAGCCTCAAGCATCGAATATCTATCATTTAGGTCATTATCATTCAAGCATGAAGTGGGGGAAAATCTTAAAGGTTGTATTTCTATACATTTATTAGGGTCCCAAAAACCTAGGGAAGAAGGATTCCCAAATATGCTAGGTGTTGGTCTAGTGTCTTCCACCTCAATTGGTAGGTCAACATGATTTGGTTCAAGAAAGTCTCCAAAAAACCTAGACATTTTGAGCAAACCTCAACACCAAAAAAACTAAAAATGAAAGAAAATACAAGAAAGAAATATACAAAACATCACAAACTAAATATTTACAACTACTCAACACACATAAACACCAATCCTAAAACTAATTGCCCTCCCCGGCAACGGCGCCAATTTGATAGCGGTCTCGGACCTAGGGTCAAATGCTAAGGCCTTATCGAATGAAATACATTTATAAACCTAATCCTCATGACATTTAAGGTGCATCAAGACACCGACGTTTTTTAGCTAGAGGAAGTAAGGATCGTACCTACAGGGAGGGGATGAGTCTACGGATATAGTGCAAACGTGTGTGAAGTAGTGAGAGTTAAAACAAGTAATGAAATCTAAACTAACAACTAGAGAAAATAGAAAACAAGTAATAAATGCATCGAGGATAAGGAATCATGCAATGAAGTGTACCCTTAGAGTATTGGTTTTTTTTAAGGATAGTGTTTTATGTGGTTTACAAGAATGGGTTAACAAACTAAGAGTGTGACAACATCAATCAAGTTCCACTTTTATGGTGGAAGCTAGAACCTAATAACGTTGACACCTACGGGAAATTGGCTCCATAGCTAATCCCTCCTTCACGGCAGAGGCAAGGATTTGCCAATTTAGGTCAACTAAGATGCTTATATTCTCGCAAGCTTATCGCACTCTAATTCAGCTCTTCCTTTATGACGGAGTCAAAAGCCAAACCTAGTCACTCTTTCGAATGTCACTCCCTAATATATTCCTTCCTTTATGGCGGAGGCAAGGTCTAAATTAGTTCATGCTACCCGAATTCACCAACCCTACACCGGTATCTCAATGTCCTAACCAATTCCCCCTTCATGGTGGAGGCAAGAAAAGACTAGCACATCTCCACTAATTTATTACCCACATACTAATCTACCTTAAGTATTACTAGTATGGAATGTTAGATTATCTTGTAGTTCCTAATTCTTGATTACCCACAACATAAACGCAAATAAAATCACAACAATTCAACAACCAACAACCAATCTCCAAGGGCACTATCAATTTAGCACATCAAGACTAATAAGAACATCACAACAATTAGTTAAAGTAAGGAATTAAACAAAGAAATGCAAAGAGTAGTACTCCCTTTTGATGTTCCAAGCCAAAGCTCCAAGCTTTCCTTACAAAACAAGTACTTAGAGCCAAGACCTTACGTAAAATCCTCTCCAAATGATGTTGTTTACATCAAGAACACACACTACAGAGAGAAGCTCTCAAAACTAACTAATCTAACCTAAGAAAATGGCTAACTCCCTCTTCTCTTGGCTGCCAAATAGAGCCTAGGGTTGCAATGTGTGTTGGCCGAGTTTCCAAAATACCCTTGTTGACTTTGAAAAGGGAGGGCAAAACACTTAAAATGTGTTGCAGACGTGGGCTTCAACAGTGCGCTGGAAACTTCTCCGACGTGCTGCTGGGCTCTCTGGCGCGCCAGAAACTTCTTCGGCGCACTAGAGAGCCAGACGTGAAATGCTCCAGCGCGCCGGAGAACTTTGTGCGACGCGCTGGAAGAGTATGACCAAATCTTCGAATTGGCTTCAAAACTTACTCTTTTCATCGTTCTTTTGCTCCGTTGCTCATAATTGACCACAATGTCCTACAAAACACGTTAAAACACGTAAAAATGACATAAAACATGCTACAAGAATGCTCAAAAGATAAGTGAAATGAATCCAATAAGGTGAAAATCGTCACCTTATCAAAACCCCAAGTTATTTGTTGAATGGTTAGAGGGTGATTACCTTAATTGGCCAAGTTAAACTAACCAAAATTTATAATGGTGTTTGCTTACCTTTTCACCTAATTTTTCCTAGGGTAAATATCTATGGTTTTCACCATAATGTTTAACAAATAGTCACTACAATTTCACCAACCTCTCCATTGCTTTCTGCTTAACCATTTATCATACTATTATGTCTTAAATACCTTAAATAATAACACTAACATGTTGTATAGGCAAACAAGTTGGAAAATCTAAAATTAACCTTAAAGAAAATACCTTCCGCATAGGTGCTCTATCAGTGATACACATCGCGTAGGCAATTCGCCTAAGCGATATTTCATAGTGGGCATCACCTAGGTGGTCCGCCTAGGCAAGTACTTAGAACTTTTGGCCTCTTCAGTATTTGGTACCATTTTCTCTTCGGATTTTCTTGAACTTAATTTCGGTCCATCTAGGCATGTAAAGATATTTTCATTTCATGAATTCTAATCATATGGTACCTCACAACCTCAATTTTGACCAACCAACCTATTATCCAGTATATGGGATTTAGGGTTTTCACATGAAATGTATCCACAAATGACAGACGAATAAAGAGTACTGTCAAATATGTGTACAAATGATAGAGAAATAAAGAGTACTATCAAATATGTGTACAAATGACATAGAAATAAAGTTGCTTTAATACGCATGAGCAAATTTAAGAAAACCGATGCTTTGTGAACCAGCTGTAAAATGGCAACTTTTGCTGCTATGGTGTCATCAATGATAAAATTATGAAAAATTTAGGTTTATAACTTAACTACAAAGCAATATGGTGGATGTGACCTAAGTAAGCAAAAAATTTAAATTTAAGTTTCTTGTTGCATAATACAATTACATGAAGATGTGTTTGAGTGGCAATCTATCTATTCATCCAATCTGATAAAAAAATGGCGTACACTTGTAAACATCTTTTATAGTCTGAGGCCAACAGACAAAAGATTTGATATAGTTGTACAAAATACTCATTAAAAATTAAAACCATACCAAATGTTGTTTGCTTAATAGATGGCAAAATATAGAGCAATGTCAAAAGACCTACAGATTTTCTTCTTCCGGCACTGTTTTCTTATCCTTAGCTTTTTGTGATGAGAAATCTTGACATCCAACATAAAATTCTTTAACCTATTATTAGCAATATGAAATAGACAGACATCATATTTTGCCAATATATTATCAATCACAAACTTTCTCCATCCACCATCAAATACGTAGAATTTTTCACTCATAATGAAATTTATATTCCATTCCACACATTCCATCCTAACGATTAAATGCTGACTCTTCTTGGGCAAATACATACGTGCCCAATTGGATTGCAAAGTTTGCAATTGTAGAACAAATAATTAATACTCAAATTTAATAAAAACTCATCGTCATAGTATATAATAGATGTATATCACTATTTTGATAAATGTTAGGAAAATAAATAGTAATGCTATGTACAGAAAAAGATACCAATGCAAATCCAGATGATACATAGGATTGGTATATGCTTATGACTAAATCGTTGCCGCTTGCTATGGTTTTTGTTGTAATGTACAGTGGCAATGATTCTTTCTTTGGAAGTTTAGATGTACTTGCTACGCGTACCTTCCTTTCCTTTATACAAGCTTGTAAATATGTAAACATTAAAATGTTAAAACAAAAGAAAACAATTAGTATTTCAGAATATCCCATTTTAAGATATTATAACTCAACAATATTTAATAAAACTATAAATATTTTTTATGAACACATGATAAAAGATATTATTTATTCCATATATAATTTGAGTACATATTTTGGTGATTTAGCTTAGTTTAGTTTTTTCTGCACTAGTTTTGTAAACTTTGTTAAGCAGAAGTTAGTAAATTGAACTCTTATGGCTACCTATATATTGGAGTTTTAAAAAATAACTTGATTTAGTGGTCAATGGCATTTATTAAACCTATTTAGAGTATGTGCTTCATCTGAATCTATTCTGGTTCTTTAAGAGTTGTTTAAATCAAATGGTTTGTATTATAGTAAAATAGCTTATGTATATCTTGTGTTATAACTTGGTCTCTAATATTGGGTGCATTAATGTAAGTCATCAACTATTTCCTAAATTGTTGGATGCATGTAAATTATTTAGCAATGCTAATTTCATGAAAAAGCAGTTTGACATATTTTTACAAGAGCACAAACACTAGTGAAAACTCTATACAATATCACTATAAATGTTATTATAGAAACATTGACAAGACAAATGAACTATAAATGCACTGTTGATTTGAAATTTGGGAACATGAACTTGTGTAATAAAGAAACTTGCAATAAGAGTTAGAATATAGCGCAGAACAGTTGTCATCACTTTTAGCATAATTTAGATAAACATATTTGGAGCAACGAGCACCAAATTATTTTGTAAAAACAAGGAGTATAGGATAAAATATTATTACAACATATCATGTGCTATTCCTAAATAGTAAAATTGGAAGAAATTTAAGTACCTTTTCCCTTGGCATGAGAGCTGACTTACTGCAATCTTTTCCTTTTATGGTTGATTGTATGTGTATTATCTTTGGATTGCATTGCCTTTGCATGAAAGCCAAACTTTTTGCGTCCTGAAGTCACTGTAGAAGTACATCTTGCGCATCCACGGAGGCCAACATTCTTTGGGAAGGGCCATACATTTGACCCTGTTGTGCTACAATTTTAACATCATTTTCATTTTGATTTTTTTATTCTAGAACATTAGTAGCTTGAACTTCTAGTTTCGAAGGAGTTAAAGCCAAACCCTTTTTCTTCAGATTTTTCAAGACTAGATTAGATTTTAGAACTACATTTGTATTTGAATTTGGTTTAAAACTCTGAGATGTTTTAGATGGTTCCAAGATCACAATAGTGTTATTGACTCGATTTTCAGAAGGATAAACATTTTTTCTTGTGTAAACACCAGTGTTGAATCAAGGGTCAATAAGGTAATTTGATTTTTTTTCACAACATGTTTATCTACTAAACACATATAAATTAATTCCTTGACTTTTTTTTATATTTGAAAAAGACAGTATCACTATTTTCAAGTTGAGTTCCCTTTACAAATCCCTCCAACTGGCCTTCAAAATATAAGATACCAAAATCTTCAACAATATTGAATTCCCATAATATTATACCATGGTGGCATACCATTATGGTCTTTGGCAAAATGTGTTTCAAAGGAAATGAAAAGCATTATGGGATAGGCTGCAAGTACAGATCAATTGTGATAAACGTCAGGTGAAATCAAGACAAAACAAAAAAGCTAAACTAATTAAGATAGGATAAATTAATAAGTAAAATTTGGAACTCAATTTTAGTTTCAAATGGTTATGGAAGATATTGAATTCAAAAGGCATACAATCAATAATTATAAATTAATGTGTTGTATTCACAAATTTCAACTTTGTCATCACATATTGTTTGCATTATGTACTTTTGTATGATAATATTATTCTATAATTAACCAAAAAAGAATAAGAATGGAACACATCATTATTACAAGGAAATTAATGTATAAAAGAGTATTATATAAAATTTAAAAGACTTTTTTTCCTAAACGTAGATACGAACAGAAAATCAAGTGAAATAGTAATTTTAAAAAATTAAACTTACAAGTCGCTTCATGTACTCATGCTTGTACTTTTAGAAAAATCGCATCTTTTGAAATTTTTTCTAATACAGACCAGCTAACTGTTCCTTGTAAATATTTTTCATTACTGCCAAAGAAACTTTCTTAAAAGATGACACGACAAAAAATAAATAAATATAATCATAGAACCAAGTATTATTACAAGAAACGTACTCTATTTGCAATGCTTTCTAACTTATATGTAAATAAATTAAATTATAATTTTGGGTAATTGAATTATAAAACAAAAATATTATGTAGAAATATATACTTTAACTCGATATTGTAAACTCAACTTTGATTTTTATTTTTATAAACACAATTGAAGTAATTTATTACATGCAAAACTCAATCTTGTGAGAATAGTCAAGTTGAGGAAAATAGATACTAAAATACACGATTGAACATGTTTGAATCTCTAGGCATTTAGATTTGCAATAAAATAAATAAATCAACCATAAACAATTACTGGTAAAAGAAAGGGATAATCAACATAAATATCCCTCACATATAGCCATTTAAGCATTTTTGCCCATCACATTTGCAAAGTAAAAAAAATGCCCCTCACACTTGATATTTGTATAGATTTGATCATTTGCGTAACTTCTGTGAGTTTTTTCTGTTAAGTGATTTTTTAAAGGGCAAAAAAGGAATTTCAAATTTTTTTTAGAGTTTTCATCTCTTCTTTCCATCTTCACCTCCACCATAGCTGTCGACAACCACCTCTGCTGCCTCCACTATTGCGCCTCACCAAAACCCAAGTAAATATTCTTGGTGAAACCCACCAAAACCAATAAAGAATTTCATTCTTGTCACCACCCAAAACCAATCTTTGTTCACTTGCTTTATGTGTAAATAAATTATTGAAGTTTTCTAACCTTCTTAACTTATGATAATCCGAGTTTTAGAACAAATCAAGATAAGGAAAAGAAAGAATAAACTAATTTTGCACAAACAGAACATGAGGAGTTGAAACAAAAGAGTGTCTTGATGTTCTCTCTAAAATTGGTAAAAGAATTGGCATATCAAAATCTTAAGTGATGATTATTCCTCCCTGTCAAAAAAAATTTAGGAAACAAAGAACACACCAAGAAAATCTAATAATTAAGAATCATTTTTATTTTTGTGGAAATCCCAAAATAAAAAATTAAAGAATAAAAGTCAATGAATGCTGGAAACCCACTTGTTAAACCCATTCCTCTAACTCTAATACACCATGTCTCCAAAGTCTTGGATGAATATGATGTTCAACTTTGCCAATGCATAATTCTTCCATTTCCATATAGGATAAAAGAATCATGACCAATTGTTTATGAAAATTAGCAACTTTAGAAAAACTATGAAATCAATTGCAGCACAACCAAAACATGGCAATACAAGAAAATATATAAAGTTTTTATTTAACTATTTTTTTCCTTTCGTTAGACTGGGGATCCAAAATCAATGGAGTAGGTAATGAAATTAAGGTTGAACATTTTTGTTGAAAAAATTTGAAAATCATACCGTTAATCACAAAGCCCCATCAAACACCAAAGAAAAATACTACTAAACTGGAGGAGGTGGAGATGTAGGAGGGCAGAAGGTGGAGGCGACAATATAGGAGGGGGAAAAGGTGGAGACAGTGAAGGAGGTGATGATAAAATTGAAGAAGAAAGTAATAGTGAAGATGAAGATGATGGAGAAAGTAGAAACCCATCCCCTCAAATACAATGAAACAACCAAATTCTGCTCCAATACTAATTGATGGGGATCAAGATCATCGATTTAAGATCTAGGGCAATTATAGAGGATTAGGAGTATGTCATCTTGTAGTTCCTTTTTTACCCCTAAAAAATGACTCACATTGTGGTCACATGACATTATTTAACGAAACAGTTAACAAAAGTCTAGCGAAGGATCCAAATTTTACACATTGAGATTGTTAGGGGCATATTTTTTACTTTTCAAATGTGACGGGCAAAAAATGCTTAAACGGCTATTTGTGAGGGACATTTCTGTTGATTATCCCTAAAAGAAATTTATAAAAAAAGATAGATACTCGAAGATAAATTTCTTGCCAGATCTGGTTTGAAGGCAAAAAAATCGAATGTCAATTTCATAGATTTGCTATATAGATGAGGTCTCTATGAGTGGAGAAGGAATCAGATGTAAATTGTCTATGATCACTCGGTTAAAATATGTATATATATATATATATGTCATATGGGCCCTTGTAAAAACAAGCCTGTCTTTTAGCATTGATAAAAAATTTACTATTGTTGAATTATTTAATATAGGCTCATATATCCAGTTACGTAGATTTTAAATGGCCATGAAGAAACAACAATAACAACGTTCTAAAACTTAGTTTGAAATATAATAAATGAATAATAAATTTCCTCACAATTTTGATTGAAATTTAGAAATAAAGATTAAATTTCATTTAAATATTATTTTGTTATTTTATATCAACTTACAATAAGGAAAAATTTGAATGGAGTTAATAATTTTCTACTACAATTTCTATATATGTATGCTTTAAGTGATTTTCAAAAGCAAATTTAGTATCTAATTTTAATTATGGAAAAAAATTTTATGAATTAGGTTTGACCATTTATTAACATAAAGGCAAAACAACACGGTTTCGATTATTTTTATTAACAAAATGATCATACGAAAATGAGAAACAATGAAGCATTTATCTATATAAAATTCTAGGCAATATATTATTTTGATTTTTAGCAAATAATCATATGTTTAACTGTTATTCTAATAATGTGTACCTTAAATGGTGTAAGGAGGGATTTAAATTTGTGAAGAATGGTGTCACGTATTATAACAATTGCATTAATTTTAAAATGTGCTTGAAAAAGGAAATTGCATACATATATGCTTATCACATCTCAAAAAATGAGTCAATAACTAATTACTAAACAAATACACAATTTATGTACAAAAGAAGTTGTTTATTACTTATATGCTTAATGCATATTAAACTTGGAAGTGATTAATAGTGTAACAGATCAAGTATTAAACAATGAATTTGATGAAGAATGTGAATTACATTGCAAGTGATGATGAAAAGATCATTTTAACATATTCATACTGTAATAACCGAGTCCTTATCAGAACTTGAGAAACTAAATTCAGCATTCTTTAAATCCATATTACCTTAGAAAATGGCATAAGTCAATTCATATACATTGCTTCATTCTATACTAATTATCTAAATTTGAAAACAAAGGCATATTATTTCATTCTAACAAAATACCATTGAGGCATATATTGTCTTTTCAAACCTGAATATATGTTAAGAACATATCCATAATGCAACAAGTTTTTTTTTATGAAATAGAAGGTCGTACACTATTTGAATTTGGCCGAAGCATACTCAATAAGCGATATAAGTCTTCAAGGTTGAACCAGTTTTCTTGCATCTGTAATTTATGATAAAAGATACAAATCATTCATTTAAATATAGGTAATCACTTGAAGAAAGTATGACAAAGATAAAACCACAATTGTTATATTAAGATTCATTTGAAGAATGAGATTAAGAGAACTCACAAAGGGTAGCCTTTACAAAGACAAAAATTTTCAGAAGCTTTCTCTACAAAGAGATTCATGTAGTAAAGAACAAACCTTCCACAATTATTGCTATTTGTTTGTTATGGGACCTTGGAATTGGTATTAAGTTAAAGGAAACATTCATTTGTAAAATTATGTTAGCAAAAGTTATCTTACCCTCGAAATACAAAGAGAAATTTTACAAATCACTTTGTTTGCTCACTTGATAATCAACAACTGAATATCAAAAATAAAAATGTGAACAAAGAACAACGTAATAAGGCAAAAAAAAAAAATTCACATATATTTTTTAGTTATAATGCTCAATTATATTCATGCTTCATGAAGTATACTTTCTAATTCCAAGTTCAAGCCTTCTAGGATTCAATTCTTGAAGTGAATCTAACAACAACATGCAAGGAGTCTTGGTATTTGATTATAGGCTTTCACCAAAATTGCACAATATTAAGAGGCTCCAATGAGACCTAAACATTATATATTCATTTAGTATAACAAAGTAAAAGTGAAATTCTTGCAAACATAACTAAATTAAAGAAAAAATGCACACCATATTATGATTAGAACAAAAACATATCTTTTTGAAAATATATCCTTCTTTTTTGTTCATTTCAACACTTTTTCTTTGTAAGAGTTCTGCATATTTAAATAGAAATACATGCTATTTAAGGCTCTGTTTGGATGCTGAGCATTAAACTTTTATTTGTAAAACTAAAAAAATTCTGTTTGGGCACCGAATTTACACAGTATTGCATTTTTTATCCTAAATCAATTGCACAATATCATTATCTTACAATATTAATAAAAAATAAAATAATAATCAATCATATTTAAATGAATAGTGGGCAGTCAAAATATTCGATCTACTTTTCTCTTCTTTACTCATTTGCTCCTCCTGTTATTCACATGCACTTATTCCCCTTCTTACAAAATCAAACTTTTTTTCAAAACAAATCCATGTTAAAATAATGACATTATACTGCAATCCAACCATAATATCTTCTATAGAAAGATTCTCATTTACTCTTTATATACCTATTTCTGTTCAATACAGATCTCATTCAATTTTCCCACTATCCTGTATGAAAAGATAAGGAGAAAAATGTTTAAAAGTTGAAAAAAGTGGATCGTGGCTCATACTCATCAATTTTTTTGTAAAGACTTCAAATTGGTACGTTAATTTCTTTTTCTTCAATTTTATTTGTGGGTTTGATAGGTGTTGAGGTCATCCTGAAAGTATAAATCATGGTGGTAGATAGTGGTATAGGGCCTTCCAGATCTTAGATCTTCTATTTTCTATGAGAAAAAAATAAACGACATCTAAAAGAATTAGTTTACATAGGGATGAGGTTTAACTGTAGTATTGAGTGATAAAGTATCGAAGGAATAAGAGAATTGATTACTATTCTTGAAGAAGAAGGAGAGCCTAGGGTATTTGAACATTTAGAACAGTAGCATAAACATAAGAGATACAACTTTTATTCATTCATCAATTATTGCAAAATATATTCCTATTACACTTGTATAGAGGCGAAGAATATTTGGAGCATATGACTAGGGGTTGTTGCTAGTTTTTTGAATTTTTGTGGTGGCATGTAGTACTTAATCTAGATTCATGTTGGATATTTATGCTAAAAATTTTGTTCAAACTTCCTGCAATTGTTCCTTTCTTCCTTGCAACTATCCATATGCTTCAAGTTGAACAGCTGTTGACATCACATATACTAATGTCTTCAAAACCATGTTCTTTCTTCTTCTTCTTTTTTTTGGCGGTTTTAGCCTAAAGTAAATAGTGTTCTTTCTGAGTTAGATATAGGGGAAACTTGAAAGTGTGTGATTATATGATATTTTCATGTTCTAATCAGGGTAATTTTGCACATAGCTCATTCTCTCGTATATAATTTGTTTTCATGAATGACCATGCTTATACTTCAAATTGAGCTTTTAATGTATGCCTCAAATGAGTCAGTATTATCTCGCCTGTCTATCTTTTTGAACTCTATATGTAAGAATGAGTTCTATTAGAATTCGACTTTAATGTTGACACTTTTCAAGACGTGAAATTTAAGTTTTTGGATTTTCTACTTCAGTTTTTCTGAATTTTATTAGCTCTTTTGTCATTATTTATCATGTATGTATTTTTTTCAAATGCAACCTTAGTTTCTTTTTCTTTTGCACAATACTATAATGTTGCCCTCCAAGATTATTGGAGACTATAGATGGTGAGAAGTCAATTCTTTTCAACTTATCTGACTTTCTCTCATTGGCTCTTTTTAGTCTTATAGACTGCATTTGATTTTAATCAACTTTATGTTGCAGATAGCACTAAACAACCAAGGAATTGAATTTATTCTAGCAAAGCTGAGCTGAGAAAGAATATTCAGAAAAAGAAAAATAGGCCTAGACGGAATCACTACTCTGGTGGTAAAGTAGAAAAGTTCAAAGGGTTTTTGCCAAATAGCTTTGATCGGGTTCTCCTAGATGCTCCTTGTTCTGCTCTTGGGCTCAGACCTCGATTATTTGCTGGAGTGGTAAGATGATTTCCTGATAGTAATCACATTCTAAGCATATCCTTGCTGATGTAGTACCTAACTACAATCTAAGCCTATCAATTATTGATGTAGTACCTAATCACATTCTAAGCCTATTGATGTAATAGCCTATTGATTTAATAGCTTAATAGTCCAATCAATTCTAGACCAATATTAATGCATATTAACTTCTCCAAACAAATCCCAATTAAAGAGCATTTGTTCATGCTTAAACATTAAACTTGGCTTGGTATTTACAACTCATCGAATTTGATCCAAACCACATTTTTTTTTTCTTCCTTTTTTTTACATGTTGCTTGGATGAAAGTTGCTATGTATTAGGGTGGACTGGACAAGCTATCTTGCTAATCTAAAATTTCCTTTTAACAAGCCTTTTATGAAGTGGTTACTATTTTTATCTGCAATCTTTTTCCTTGCAACATTGGGGTTTTCATGTTTCTCTATTTTGGGATAGTCTTTCTATTTTTCATTCGAAACACTTTTGGTTAAGATGAGGCCTAAACTTTCATCTTAAGTTGAGATGATCAATAAAGTTATGATTTTTAGAAAGCACTATAATTTTTGCATTATGTCATATTTGCTTGTCTGGAATAGCCAAATCACTAGAACTGTTCATTTGCAGTGACCATTTTTTTTTGAGAAGGGGGATGGCATGGTGAGGGGGGGACAAGTTGAACTTATTTTATTTTTTATACTATTTACCCATCTTAAGTATAATAAACTTTTGACCAAGATGAATTCTATGTTTGTGGCCAATAGACTTTCATTGTGATGGGTAATAGAATTTTCTGATTCATATGGTGATCAGTTAATCTTTATGCTACTTGTAGCAAGACTACTATTGTTTCTAAGACATGTTGTACCAAATGTACGAAGATATGATTGAATAGAATTATGTGATAAGTCAATATGTTTTGTTATTAGGAAAGGAGCAATTAAAATAGTGTGTGTTTTTAAGAAAAAGGAAATGAAAAATGATCAACAAAGTTATATATCATTTATGATTCCTTTTAGAAAGGAAAGAGTGAATGATTTTATGTGTAAATTGACACACATATAGAAACTCAATTTCTGTTTATAGCTAGATTGCGGTGTGTTCAAAGTAACCAAAATTTCTTTCTGTACTTCAATACCCTTTGAGTTTTCACTAGCTATAGAATCTTCTTACTGTCATCAATCATAATTTAGTTTAATTCACTTGTCAGCTTCCAATGCATACAATTATTTAGTCTCAATATTGGATGATCATAAATTTCAATTAATTATTGGTGCAATCAAATTATTTTCATCTTGTAAAACATTTACACTTAAACTTTTACATCTACAAGTATTCATCCTATTTTTTGTCTCACTGCTTGAAGTTGTCTATTAGTAGTACGAACTTTTACACTTATGCTTTGCTCTCACTGTTGAAAAAAATAGGCAAAAAACTTATGTTGCCATATTGAGCATGTTATTTTTCGATGAAGGATGTTTTAGGAGTTTGGTATTATATCATATTGAGGAGTCATATTATTAGCATTTATATACTCTTAATAGTAAAATTCCTTTCATTGCTTCATTTCAAAGGTTATGCGAATAAGTTCTTTTCAACATGAATTTTAGAATTGACATGATTGAAATTTATGTTATGGAACTATGAAACTGATATGTGAAACTCCTCTTTGATTTTCACATTTTTACGCCTTACAAGCTATTGTGATGTCATTCTGTAATCGTTGGTGTATATGTATTAGCTAAACAAATTCGTTGCCTTCCAATTCATTCGGTGTTAATGCCCAATATATCTTCCAAATCTAACCCATATATGTAATACGTCTTTACTTCACATCTTATGCGACATTTACATGTATAAAACTAATAACATAAGCCATAAAATTTTTTATAAGCTTTCTATTTTCTAATTTACTTATATTTAATGCGCTTGATAGATTGGTATTTTCATTGCACTTGATTTGCATACAATGAGTTAAACATTATTTTGAAATGCAAGGTCCTCAAACTATCAAAAACCATTACAATTCGTCCATTTCAGTAAAATCTCATTCAAATTCCAATGATATAATTGTGTGCATCTTGAACTCCTTTAAGGTAGTAATTGTTTTATTTTGAATTATATACATTTATATCATAATCAATGTACAATAATTGTATATCCTCTCTCTGTTGTGCACATAAAATATGGAGAAAAATTCGGATGATTCTGATATTGTAAGCAAAAGAGTAGAGTGGGGAGAAGAAGATGAGGCCCACTTTGTTCACATATTAATAGAGTTCAAAGATAATAGTCATTTGACTTTTAACAATTTCAAACCTTCAACATACCATCAAATAGCTCAAGAGTTGTACCGTAGGACCAACAAAAGGTTTCAAATTGATAAATTACAGAGCAAATATAATAGGTTGAGGAAGGAATGGTGGTTGTAACGTGACTTACAAAAAAATTGAACTGACTTTAGTTATGATGCAATAACCAATCAAATAATTGCATCAAAAGACAATTGGCACCAACTTATTAAATTTTTTTACTTACTTTTTTCTTTCACTATCATTTAAATAACAATCAATTGTATCATTCATGTGTATTATAATCATCAAATATGTATCTTTTTTTAGTCTTTTCTTATTGTTGTCATTGCTTTGCACCATTTTTACTATTACATGTGTAATCTTACAAATGCTTATGTGTGTGTGTATATATATATATATATGTGTGTGTGTGTGTGTGTGTATGTGTGTGTGTGTGTGCATATCAATACATATTCTAAACATGCAAATGAAAGTTATTACATGAATACATCTTCTAAATATAAAAATGAAACTTCTACCTCACACACACAGTGACACACAAAACAAAAATAGTAGGAACCTTTTGATTTGATTCTTGAATCAAAGATAATATAATTAACAAATAGGTGTGTACCGTGGGTTCCACAAAAGTACCAAACCAGACCCACCAATCATAAACTCTTTTTTGGTCACTGTTGTGTTGTAGAATCTTTTTTGTTATCTTTCTTTCTAGCTACCGCCTACCACATTAGAGAGGATTGTCTGAAACTCAAAGTATACCATCACTCCACTTCTTAGTTTCTTTTTATTGACTTCTTCAATCCCTGAAATGAAAACCACACATGAAAAACCTTGAAATTATTTGGCGTCTAAAGTGCCCAAAAGAGTATTTGCTAACTAAAAACTCCGAGTTGTTGAATTGAAGTAAGAAAAAAGTTAAATTGTATTTTACATTTCTTGATTAACTTTATTTATTCTTATCGTTTATTTTGTCACTCCTTATTGGAATTTTGATATGAATAATTGTTTTGCATAGCTTGTAGTGTTTATAAAGATATAAATTTTTTAGTGAAATAATTTGTTAGAGATGAGTGATAATTTGTCTTGATTATTTTCTGTCATATATACACATTTGTTTTTTCATTTCATTAAATATTTTTTCTCTACATTTTGTGTTAGGTTAATCATGATTATGCGAAATTTAGAGAAAGAGTGCTGCATAATTACAAAGAATTGAACAAATTATTTTAGAATACGACTGCTACTGGAGACTTTGCACGGGCTTCTTCTCAACCAACTCTAACGTCAGATGAGGAGCATGATATGGAGAGAATATCAACAAGCTGGAAGAGCTGAAGTTTTTGTAGATATAGATGCTACTGGTTTTGAATCTACTAGTGCACCTACTATGCCTATGTCAAGCAAAGTTGCTGGAAAGTGTAGAGCAAATTTCGACATCTCTCCAAGTGGTCGTGAAATTTCGAATAGTAAAAAATCACGTTCAATAGATGTTGCACAAAAGGAAGCGCTAAATGCCGTTGGCTAATATTTCAAAAAGAGAAATGAGCAGATAGGAAGTGGTTTCATGGCTACTAAAGATCCTTACTTAGCTGTGAAATGCATGTAGGTTGTAACGTCCCCAGGAATTCTCGATCATGACAAGCTACTAAATAGTTGTCTATATTTTCTAGATGCAAATCTGAGGCAAATATTCTTGCATATAGATAAATCCTTATAGATAGCTTGGCTTATGTCTTTGTAAGCATGCCACATTATATCAGTATTTCTAAATATTGAAATGTTGTAGTCATAGTTAAAGTTGTGAACTTTTTTTTTAACATTGATATTGATATCATGTATGTCAATTGTGTTAAGTTGTGAATTGTTTTATAAAGGCCGTTGGGAGTTGTCTCTATTTTAGGAAGATATAGAAATGTTTTCCACCTATACACAGGAATGCCTTGGGACGAACACGAGAAAGTGGTCGTGGACATGGCCAAGTCCGCTAGATTAGTTCAACTTGTTTCAAATTTTGTTGAATTTAGTTGTATTATAAGTTGTGTTTAGTATATGTTAATTGAGTGGATAATTGTGCTCATAATTAGATATTGAATGTTATTGTGAATCATAGTTCATGTTATAAATTTTTTGAAAATGATCTATTGTACTTGTTTTGTACTATTGCACCATTGGCTAAAGAAATGGAAAGAGAACAAAACAAACCATTATCACCCAAAAAAAGAAAACAACCAGATGAAAAGTCCTTAAAATTATCTGTCATCTAACCATTAGAATAACATGTAGGACCAAAAACATGTAGTTTGCATATAAATCACCACATCAATTTGTGCATTAGTTGCAACGATAACGCCTTTTAATGTACTTTCCCAAAGCATGTGAAAAATAATTAGCAAATCCAAGTTGAACAACACTCCACAGCCGTTAGTCCGTATAATTAAAAGATGAAAATGGCAGAGTACCACCACGTGAAACCACACATGATTTGAATAGAATTATAAACATATATAGATACCTAAGAAATGATAAAGAAGAATGAAAAATATAATAAATAACTATGGAAAGACCATCTTATTCTTGCCTTCGAATTTCAATTATAGTAAAGGACAAGAATGAAGTAAAAACCTCATCAGTTACAAAACTTTCTTTGGTCTCTTGGTCTCTCTCTCTACTTCTTGTCTTACAATATATATATATATATATATATATTGATACCAAGAGCGGAGAGTTAGCCCCAGTGAAGGAAATTAAAAGTGCAGAAAGGAAAGTGAGTCGCAGTATGACTGTCACTGAATTGTTAATAGATCAGTGTTAGGTTAGGAACGATAAATTAAAACAGATCATAGTAAATAAGAGAAATTAAAAGTAAGACCTAGATCAGAAGAAACATAATATGAACCAAAACATATACATAATTCAAACTAATTACAGTTTCACAGATTAAGGATCTTACACAAACTGATTCCTTATAATTAAGCAAAGGTTTCCAAGCAATGGTATCCTTGCCAAGGTTCCAAAGATTTGGAAAGCTGAAGTACAAAAGAAATGGGAAGAGAAGAGAGAAGGCGAGCCTTTCTTTCTATAGAGAGAGAGCATCTAAAAATTTCTAAGGGATTAGAAAATGTTGGTGCCTTCCTCTCCTTGTTAGGGGAAATTTATAATTGAATTGGAGTTTTTTTTAAGTGTTGACCAACACTTGGTCTATACTAACTATTACAATCATGTATGTTTGTCGGTTACGGTATTTGTGAAAATATTCCATAACAATCATCTTCATTGAGGTCCAAGACGCTTGCTAG
Source organism: Ophiorrhiza pumila (assembly GCA_016586305.1). NCBI lineage: Eukaryota > Viridiplantae > Streptophyta > Magnoliopsida > Gentianales > Rubiaceae > Ophiorrhiza > Ophiorrhiza pumila. The sequence goes on from BLIW01000006.1 coordinate 39,055,084, forward strand.
ATCATCTGGTAGAGCTGATGGTTCCGTTTGCATTGTTGCAGAATTGGATGTACTAGCTTCTTGTCTTTTAGTTATAGCTTGTTTGAATTGTGCTAACAAGCTGTCAAGTTGTTGAACATAGTCATATTTATTTGAGATGGTCGCTAGTTTGGATGTTGTAAGTGCCTTTTGTTGGAGAAATTGGCACATTCGTGGGTCTGTTGGAGGTAAGAATTTGGAATTCTTTTGAAACCATGCATCAATCTATTTTGGATGAATGCAGTCAATGTTACAGTCTTCCACTATTTTGTATATCCTTTTCGGATTAGCTGAGGAGGAAATTTGTCATTTTGTTAAAAAATTGAAATTTCCACGCATAAATCCATGCTAATGAAAAGATTGAGAAGAATTGCAGCAACATAGTTATATGTGCATCTACAGACGTAAATTTTTCTGAAAAAATTTGTAGTCCAAGTTGAACGTCTGCTGAGAGAATTTGCTGATTTGGTCTAAAACAGTTCCACCATTGGACAAACCATATTGAAAAATTATATTCAGTTCCTCTCTTAAAGTAGAAGAACCAGGAATGTTTGTTTACTTGGTTTTGTGTAGAAAATGTGTTGAACCAAGCTTGTTTATAATCCAAATTGGTAAATCTTGGGGGAGAAAAAGGTTGAGAAAAATTCCTTAGGTTGTTCAGTTTGTTTCCCCAATCTGATGGTTTAAGAATTTTCAAAATCTGAGCTGTAGAATGGGTGGTCAGATTCTTATCAACCTTGTTAATATATTATTTAAGAGCAATAGAGCTAGTATCTATATGGATGAACTCAAAACTTTTGGGTTTTGTTTGGAGAATGTTGGATAAAGTTTGAAGTATGTGGTAGTATTGCTTTTGTAGTCTTGTTTGGGTCATTGATATAAAATTCTGGTTTTATTTAGCAAATTGGAACAAAATTTTGATTTTTAAAATATTCTTGGTTTAAAGATGTTTTTCGGAAAACATTTTGTGTTAAAATTTGTTTTGAATTTGTAGAGCTAGATGCCACCACATTTGAATAATTAGTAGGCCTTGCAACCACTACTGGAGTTTGAGGGGATTTTACTAGTTGAAATCCTACTAATGAGGCCTATTGTTAGATGGATTCAAACTGTGATTTTTGTATGAGGGCCTTTTCATCTTTTTCCACAACATCAGCCCAAACTTTGGGACTCAGGATTGAAATGGGTAGATTTGAGTTTTCTGTTTTTAATGCTTCAAGTTGAGAAGAACTCAAAGCATAATCTTTGGGCTGCTTTTCTGCAGATTGGGAGTTTGAATGTGACTGTTTGTTTGAAGGTGAGGCTTCACTTTGTTTGTTTTGAATCTGTAAAATGCTCCTAGGTATTGGGGGAGGTTCTTTTTTCTTCTTTCTTGGTATCATCTACCCTGCAAGAATTCATGAGTCAAGAAGTCAGGCAAAGAATTTGTTGCTCCTTTTATATAATCAATATCAAAGTCAAAGACAGGAAAAATAGCTTGTCATCTTGCAAAAATCTGTTTAGAGGCAAGGTTTTTTACATCTTTTTGCAAAACATCTTTTGCAGATTTGCAATCTACCTGAACAAGAAACTTCTAGTTTAGCATTTCATATTGAAATTTTGAAATACATAAAACAATAGCTAAAATTTCCTTTTTGATTGTGGAATAGTTCTGCTGAGCGCTATTCTAATATTTAGAAGTAAAGGCAACAATTTTTTTCTTTGTTGTCTTGTACTTGTTTAAGTACTCCATCATAACCCAAATCAGATGCATGTGTTTCAATGATCTTTGGAAGGTTTGGGTTTGGCAGATTTAGACAAGGCCAAGCCTTGACTTGGGTTTTTACCCGTCTTATCGCCTCAGTATGGATATCTGTCCATAGTGGAGGTGATTTCTTTAACTTGTCATGCAAAGGTTTGATGATATTAGCTAATTCAAGAATAAAATCAGCTATATAATTCAAACATCCTAGAAACCTTTGCAATTGTTGTTTTTCTAAAATCTGATCAGGGAATCTATCTGCAAACTGGATAGATCGTTCTATTGGAATTATTGTTCCTAAATGGATGTATGCCCCAAAAATCTAATCCTAATCTGGAGCAAACTAACCTTTTTTTTTATATAACTAGACCATTGATCTTAACAACCTGCAAGAAGATGTTAAGATGTTTGAAATGTTGGTCTATGTTATTTGAAAAAATCAAAACATCATCAATATAAACAATAGTACAGTTCGAATAAGGATTGAAGATATCATTCATAATCCTTTGAAATTCTGATGGAGCGTTTTTTAAACCAAAAGGCATTATGTTCCATTCATAATGACCAAATGGTACTGTAAAAGCTATTTTGTACCTGTCAGATGGATTAATTTGAATTTGCCAAAATCCAGATTTCATGTCAAATTTCGAGAATACCTTTGTTGTGTTAAGCCTTTGCAAAAGATCTATTTTGTTAGGAATTGGATACCTGATCCATTGAAGAGTTTTATTTAATACTTTATAGTTTATTACCAATCTGGGCACTCTTCTTTTGATTTCTGAGTTTTTGTTCACATAGAATGCAGGGCAACTCTAGGGAGATTGGCTTGGCCTGATAATTTGCTTTTTCAGGAGATCATTGATTTCTATTTTGCAATGTTCCAGAAGCTCCTGATTCATCTGGATTGGTCTGGCTTTGATTGGAATGTCTATCTCCTTAAAAGTGTGTTGCTTTCTTTTCCAAAAAGCAGTTGGCAACTCAGCACAAACTTGTTGCTCAATTTTTCTTTGTAGCTCTTTGATTCTGTTTCGAACCATTGGTTGAGCCAATTGTGCCTCGATCCTTTTGTATTCAATTTCTTCTTTCAATAGGTTTAGCTCCTTGTATACTGAAGGCCTGGTAAAACAAAGAATAACATCTTTTCCAAGATTTTGTGGTAAAATCCCTTCGAATGTTGTTATGTAAGGCATCAATTGTATGATAAAATCTGTACCCAAGATAACTGAATGAGTAAAATTTTTTGCTAACAGAAATTATAACTTCACCGTTGCTGAAGAAAATTTAACCTCAACATCAGTAAGCTTGTAAGAAATATTGAGTTTAGACCCGTTTGCTGAATGAAGTCCTTCGTTGGTCTTTTCAAAGAATTTTGACGGGATAATTCCTTCATCAATGCAGCTAAGATCAGCTCCTGTGTCCCAAAATTGTTTTGTACAACCAGTTTGATCTGAACATCATGCCTTCTGAAGGTAACAGTTGACAAAATATTTAGAGTTTCATCATTTGAATAATCTAAGGGTTCTAGGAATTGTTCAGTTTCTCCTTCTCCCTCCCTAGTTTTACTCTTCTTTGTTTGTGCTAGCTGTTCAGTCAGATTCTGCAAAACCAATTGGTCGAGCTCCTGTCTAGCTCTATTTCTCTGACCTCTATTTTAAGTTTCCCAACTTCAGCTTCTAGGCCTTGTATGGTTATATGTTTGGCAGATTTTTGAGGGAATCTGTTAAAGATATTTGTAAGATTGTAGGTGTTGAGTACTCTGCGGTGGTTTGTAAGATGATCACTTCTAAATTTGGAAGTAGATGGTTGGCTACTAGTTGCCTTCTTGAATTGACTAAGATAATGTTTCTTTTGATCTAAGTCTTACAAATTGTCTATCATTTCAAGAAGTAAATCCTGTTCTTTGGTTAAGACATTAATACCTGGCCCTTCCAGATGTGAATCATTATTGGAGGTAGAAGTATCAATATCATCATCTTCCATTTGCTTGATGTGATTATCCTCACTATATCCTGAATCCTCATCTTCTATTTCAGCAAGGAGGTTTGAAATCTGATTTAGAATATTGTCATCAATTTCCAAAGCTTGAATTTTCTTTCTGAGACGGCAATATTTTGCTATGTGTTCTGATTTATGACATTTATGACAAATGATATTTGACAAAGCCACTCTTGGAGGTTAGTATGGTTTACGTTGTGGATTGACTGGTTGTGGCAAGGATTTTGGTTGCCTGTATGTAAGTTTCCGTTTGGGGAAATGCTTTGTATATCTGGGTTTAGGATTTTGTTTATGTTGTCATGGTTTATGGGTTTGGCTACAACTAGAAAGTCCGAACTGCTCACAGAAGGAACCAAGATCTTTTCTTCTTTGTGCTATGTCATTTGCAAGTTGCCGGAGCATCTTGTCTTGCCTACAGATTCGCAAGGAAACCTGTTGGATCTGGATTGCCAACTGTCCATATGTAATTCATTCATATGGTAACACTCCGTTGTATATGCTTCCGAGTTCTTCCTGAACCATATCTCTAAGTGATTTTGGAAGCCCGTCTAGAAATTTCTCCTTCCAATATGCATGGTTACCATCAGGTCTGGTATATATACGGGTAAAGAATGTGTCTTTATACCATTTAAAATCCGATAAGTTTTTGCACTTCAGATTGTTTAATAGTTCTAATGACCGATCTCTGAAAATACCTGGATCACCAATGAAAGTTTTAGCGATAGTAAATATCAAAGTTGACACTGCATCAGAGATAGTATCACCATCTTGCAGAATTGGTTCTCCTTGGTCATCTATTTTGACTGAGAGCATAATACTCTGTCTTTCTTCTTTAGTGAGATGTTCATCCCACCATCTTTTTAGTTGTCCTGTGAAACCAGCAACTAAGATATGAGCTGCCAGTTAGTCGGTACAAGCATGCGATGTTCTGTATTCATTTGCTACCATTGTTATTTGTTGGAGAGCAGCCATTATTCTGTATTCTGTCTGTCCATCTATGTTCCACTCATAGATATTGTTAGCATTATAGCTATTTTGAAGGATATTGGGGTTTTCTTCCAACACCATGTCTGGATAGGTTGCCCTGGGATAGTACAACTTCTGAGGCCTCTTCCAGTTTGAAATTTGTTTGTCACTGAATGAACTCTAATGTCTTAATTTGGCAATCTCAACTACTGGAGATTCTGGTTGAGACTGTTCTTTCTATGTTATTTCTCCTTTATCCAAGACACACATGGCTTGGTTTACAGAGGCTAAAGCTGAGGCTGATTCACTTGACTTTTGCGTAGATTTTGAGGTAGTAAAGGATTCTTCAATCTTTGCTATCCTTTTTTCTAACTTGCTTAGGGGTTTGTTCACCAACTGGTTGGAAATTTTGAGAGGTATTTCATGTGGTTTGAAAAGGGGTTTACTTGAGAAGGTGTTTGAGATATGTGTAAAAGTAGTTTGGATAGGTTTAGTGAGGAGATGTTCTCCAATAGCTTGTAGATACTTGTTGGTATAGTTGTTTTGCTCATAAATACTTTGGATGTCTCTTGCATTTACTGGATCTGTATCCTTTGCCTCTTTATGTATAGTCGTTTCTCCCTTTTTCGAAGCACTTACTGCTCCTATGTTGAAAACAGAATTCATGGCTTTATACTGAATCTTGAATAAGATTGTTACAGGAAGTGTTCCTATTTTGGCATTAAAGGTTGCAACTTTAACATTTAGAGTTAAAGCATCAAGTATATTTCTATCCTGCAGAGAAACAGTAAAGTTTGGAAAACAATCAAAATAAACAAGTCATTCACATAGACTAGTTTCACTCATGCCTAGTAAAAATTTTTCAAAATTTAGAAATCTGCAATCTCTAAGGTAAAGAAGCAGATATGTATCTAAACCTTCTCTATTTAGTAGTATTGCAACAACTTGTACAAGTCCAAAATGCAAATAATTATAATTTTGTTTGTGTTTTTCAATTGTCTTTTTAGACAATAATTTGATATTTTTATAATCATTATTTAGATTAACAGCTTGTTCAACCGTTTTAACAGTATAATCTGATACCAAGTTCCATTTATCTCTATAAACTTCACTTCAATATTTTTTAGGAATTTTCCAGTTGTCTATAGATTGTTCAATATTTTCAAGATTTACTTCTTCCTTAAAAAGAACATTGTTTGAAAAGTTTGAAGAAGAAGAAGAGTTTAAGGAAGAGCTTGAATATCCTTTTGAAATAGATTTGAAAATAGAAGACATATTGGAACAAATAAAGGGAAATCAGATAGTTAACAGAAAAGATAGTAGTCGGAAATAAATGCGTTTAATTAATCAGATGTAAAAATCCCTCCGATTGGCACATCACTGTCAGGATCCATGAGATCTAACCTTTTGTGTCATAATTTCTGGATATAGATTATGTAGATATGTTAAGTTGCAGTATAAGCTCCAAACTGAACATGTTGATAAGTCGGAGTTGTACCGACTTATTTACCTTACATACACATCCTTTTTATATAGAAATTGAGTAAAGGGAATACTTTGTGAATGGCTTGTGCATATTATTGTTCATGAACTTACAATTGTTGAAAATAGCTAAGTGTGAGGAATATGTGTTAAGTTTGATTCAATTATGTGAAATATGCACACACTCTCCTTAGCCTCACAAGTCACTCACACTTCAAGCGTTGCACACAACTCACAACACTCACAGATCACACACAACACTCAACTCACAACACACATGCACATGGGCGGGCGCCTAGCGCGTCCGCCCACTCACTACGCACACATGGGCGGGCGCCTAGCGCGTCCGCCCCTCACTACATACGCACACACGGCGGGCGCCTAGAGCGCCCGCCCCCACGCACCACTACACGGTGCGGGCGCCTAGCTCGCCCACACCACGCACGCACACGCGCACGCCGGGCGCCTAGCGCTCCCGCCCACCACACATGCACACACTCTTACGCACTCATGCATTTTCACTCGCACACTTGCACAGTTTATCACTTGCATATTCCTCACTGCACTCATGCTCCCGCACATATTTTGCGCACATTATCAGACAATCACGCTCGTTCACTGTTGAGCCCCAAGTGTTTGAAGAAATGCATTAAAATTCCTTAATGACTAAGTCTTGAGTGAACTACGTGGCCTCACTTTACCTTTGCTGACTTATTCACAGACACGTGGCAGCTTCTCCGAAAAGATGGAAATTTCCAGGAAGGTCACCCAGCCAACCCAGCAAGGGGAAAGTATAAAAGAAGCTGAAAAGGAAAGAGAAAGGGAGATCGGGAGATTGAGGATCAAGGAAGAACTTAGAAAATTACAGATAGGGAGAAGATCTTGGGAAATTGCCCATTTCATTTTTGTCTTGTAATCATGAATTCTGAGCCGATCAACATGATCGGCTAGACATAGAGTGTTGCCTTGAGGGGTTACATGTATGGATTTAATCTTGTTTGAGACATTTGATTTAGGATTCTATCCGTGTTATTTATGTTTATTATTCTGTACTTGTTGTGTTTGATGTTTTGCATTAGATTAACTTCATATTAAATCTGTGGTGACCACTGAGATTGTTGTGAACTTGCCTAAGGAAATCAATCCCAACTTGTATTTATTATGAACATGCTTGTGTGAGTCTTAGTCCTGCACATTTCATGATTTAGAAAAGGGCAAGGAGCGTTTTGTATGGTGAGTTTAGATTACATCCGGGATGACTGCCCTGACAAGGAGTATATCCAAGTAATCGAGGGTCACTACTGCAACTATAGGAAAGGATTAAGAGTATTATCGTATTGTGGATTGAGATTACATCTGGGATGACTGCCCTGACAAGGAGTATATCCAAGTAATCGAGGCTCACAGAAGGAGAATGGGGATCTGGGAGAGTCTCACTCGTACCTAGAACTTGCCCTGACAAGGGAGGTTAGAGGAGTATTGTGAAATGGGTTTGAGAGAACTGACAAGTTGATCGAATCCCAGCTCACTAGCAGAGAAGTCCCCTCACACTTGTTCACACAAGTCAGGGATAACAAGAGAAAAAGCCATACTAGTCGTTCCACCCTCAAGGCAACACCTCCCGTTTTATTGAGTTATCTCCCGTTCCAACATTCCTGCATTTTAATCTGTTTGCATATTATTTCGTGCCTTTTTAATTGTTCATACTTGCTATCATTATTCAATACTTGATTACAACCCTCTCCCTGTGGAGACAATCCCACTCATCACTGCTGCATTTATTGTTGAGTTTGGGTAAAATTGGGAGCCTACGACAGCTTGCCTACCAATTTTTGGCGCCGTTGCCGGGGAGAGGCAAAGTGTCAGAATTGATTTGTGATAGTATTGAGTTTTTGGTTTTTCTTTGTTGAGTCAGTATTTCTTGTTTGATTTTTGTTGATTTGCTGCGTTCTTTTGATTTTGGTTTTTGTGATTCTATTTTTATGATGATGTTTTGTTTTGTGTTCAAGTCTCTTGTGTTCAGCTTGTGGTGAGTGCAGGTGGAGATTTGAAAATTCACAAAAATTGAAGTGTGCACACCACATTAGACCAAATATGTCCAGGTGGTTTGGGGATTTTGTTGAGCCTCACTATGATTACCCATCAGATTGTTCATACTTGCTATCATTATTCAATACTTGATTACAACCCTCTACCTGTGGAGATGATCCCACTCATCACTGCTGCATTTATTGTTGAGTTTGGGTAAAATTGGGAGCCTACGACAGCTCGCCTACCACCTATTACCATACCAGATGAAATTTGGTACCCTCAACAATGGTCCATCTAGCCTTCCAATCTCAATTCTGGCTTTGAATCCATGTTCGTAAACAATAGGCACCAGATTCAAGTTCAAATTTGTCCTACAAGTTAACAGATCTATATAATCTATACACAGAAACTATGACACAAAAGGTTAGATCTCATGGATCCCGACGGTGATGTGCCAATTGGAGGGATTTTTACATCTGATTAATTAAACGCATTTACTTTCCGACTACTATCTTTTCTGTTAGCTATCTGATTTCCCTTTATTTGTTCCAATATGTCTTCTATTTTCAAATCTTTTTCAAAAGGATCTTTAAGCTCTTCCTCAAACTTTTCTTCTTCTTCAAACTTTTCAAACAATGTTATTTTCAAGGAAGAAGTAAATCTTTAAAAAATTGAACAATCTATAGACAACTGGAAAATTTCTAAAAAACCTTCAAGTGAAGTTTATAGAGATAAATGGAACTTGGTATCAGATTATGCTGTTAAAATGGTTGAACAAGCTGTTAATCTAAATAATGATTATGAAAACATCAAATTATTGTCTAAAAAGACAATTGAAAAACACAAACAAAAATATAATTATTTGCATTTTGGACTTGTACAAGTTATTACAAAACCACTAAACAGAGAAAGTTTAGATATATCTCAGCTTCTTTGCCTTAGAAATTGCAGGTTTCTAAATTTTGACGATTCTTTACTAGGCATGATTGAAACTAGTTTATGTGAAGGACATGTTTATTTTGACTGTTTTCCAAACTTTACTGTTTCTCTGCAGGATAGAAACATACTTGATGCTTTAACTCTAAATGTTAAAGTTGCAAACTTTAAGGCCAAAACAGGAACACTTCCTGTAACAATCTTATTCAATATTCAGTATAAAGCCATGAATTCTGCTTTCAATACAAGAGCAGTAAGTGCTTTGAAAAAGGGAGAAATGGTTATGTTTCAAATAAATCTATCTAAATCTAGACTATCAATCCCCAAAAATATCAAATGGAGTCAAGTAACATTGCCCGAAAATTGGTTTTTGCCAGAAGCAAACCCACCGGTACTAGTCCAAAATACAGTGGTATCCAATATCAAACAATTTCCTAGTGGAGGAGTCCAAATCACTTTTGATAGGACTCAAAGCCTTAGGATTTCATGAAGTATTAGCAGTCAAAATTCTAGAAGATATTTTGAAGTTCAGTCTTCTAAACAATTAGCTAGATCTTCAGTTTCCTCTGTAGATACACATATCCATGGGTTAGATAATACCTCTAGAATACCATAAGGCATATATACGGTTGAAACTCAAACGGATTCCCCATAACAAAGTGAAAGCAATAGCATTTCTAGGTCACCTACATAATCTACTATGACTGACAACATAGAAGAAAAATTAGGGGAACTTAGAATGCTAAAAACAGAATTTAAAATAGACAAATAAAAACTTAGAAAAGATTTTTATAGTGAGAAAAACCAAGAAAAAAGAAAATAATTTTTTGAAAACTATAAAAATGAAACAAGGAGAAAAATACAAGAAAAATATTATGATTTCTTGAATATACATGAGTTGTATCTAGCATTCTTACATGGTTTGAACATTATGCAACTAACAATTGTATATATTATCCTTTTTTCAAATGAAAAAGAGATTTGTGTTACAAGGACATGGCAAGTTATTGATGGTGAAGCAATAAGGTCAGAACTCCAGCCATCATCATCATTCACAACCTCATACAAGTCAGTAGAGATCAAAGAAATTCCATTCAAACATAAATAGGCAAATGATACAGATCCAGTAAATGCAAGAGACATCCAAAGCATTTATGAGCAAAACAACTATACCAACAAGTATCTACAAGCTATTGGAGAACATCTCCTCACTAAACCTATCCAAACTACTTCTACACATATCTCAAACACCTTCTCAAGTAAACCCCTTTTCAAACCACATGAAATACCTCTCAAAGTATCCAACCAGTTGGTGAACAAACCACTAACCGAGTTAGAAAAAATGATAACAAAAATTGAAGAATTCTTTACTACCCCAAAATCTAAGAAAAAGTCAAGCGAACTAGCCTCAGCTTCAGCCTCTGTAAACCAAGCCATACGTGTCTTGGATAAAGGAGAAATAACAGAGGAAGAACAGTCTCAACCAGAATCTTTAGCAATTGAGATTGCCAAATTAAGACATCGGAGTTCATTCGGTGACAAAAAAATTTCAAAGAGGCCTCAGAAGTTGTACTATCCCAGGGCAACCTATCCAGACATAGTGTTGGAAAAAAAACCCCAATATCCTTCAAAACAGCTATAATGCTAACAATATCTATGAGTGGAACATAGATGGACAGACAGAATACAGAATAATGACTAATCTCTAACAAATAACGATGGTAACAACTACATACAGAACATCGCATGCTTGTACAGACCAACTGGCAGCTCATATCTTAGTTGCTAGTTTCACAAGACAACTGAAATGATGGTGGGATGAACATCTCACTGAAGAAGAAAGACAGAGTATTATGTACTCAGTCAAAATAGATGACCAAGGAGAACCAATTCTGCAAGATGGTAATACTATGTCTGATGCAGTGTCAACTTTGATATTTACTATTGCTAAATATTAAACAATCTGAAATGCAAAGATTTATCGAATTTCAGATGGTACAAAGACACATTCTTTACCCGTATATATACCAGACCTGATGGTAACTAGGCATATTGGAAGGAGAAATTTCTAGACGGGCTTCCAAAATCACTTAGAGACATGGTTCAGGAAGAACTCAGAAGCATATACAACGGAGTGGTACCATATGAACAAATTAATAATGGACAGTTGACAACCCAGATCCAACAGGTTGCCTTGCGAATCTGCAGGCAAGACAAGATGATCCAGCAACTTGCAAAGGACAGAGCACAAAGAAGAAAAGATCTTGGTTCCTTCTGTGAGCAGTTTGGGCTTCCTAGTTGTAGCCAAACCCATAAACCATGACAACATAAACAAAATCCTAAACCCAGATATACAAAGCATTTCCCCAAATGGAAACTTACATACAGGTAACCGAAATCCTTGCCACAACGAGTCAATCCACAACCTAAACCATACTAACCTCCAAGACTAGCTTTGCCAAATATCATTTATCATAAATGTCATAAACCAGGACACATAGCAAAATATTGCCGTCTCAGAAAGAATATCCAAACTTTGGAAATTGATGACAATATTCTAAACCAGATTTCAAACCTCCTTGCTGAAACAGAAGATGAGGATTCAGGATATAGCGAGAATAATCACATCAACCAAATGAAAGATGATGATATTGATAGTTCTACCTCCAGTGATGATTCACATCTAGAAGGGCTAGGTATTAATGTCTTAACCAAAGAATAGGATTTAATTCTTGAAATGATAGACAATTTGGAAGACCCAGATCAAAAGAAACATTATCTCAGTCAATTCAAGAAGGAAACTAGTAGCCAACCATTTACTTCTAAATTTAGAAGTGATTATCCTGCAAACCACGCCAGAGTACTCAACACCTACAATCTTACAAATATCTTAAACAGATTCCCTCAAAAATTTGCCAAATAGATAACCATACAAGACCTAGAAGATGAAGTTGCAAAACTTAAAATAGAGGTCAGAGAAATTAGAGCTAGACAGGAGCTCAACCAATTGGTTTTGTAGAATCTGACTGAACATCTAGCACAAACAAAGAAGAGTAAAACTAAGGAGGGAAAAGGAGAAGTTGAACAATTCCTAGAACTGTTAGATTCTTCAAATTATGAAACTTCAAATATTCTGTCAACTGTTACCTTCAGAAGGCATGATGTTCAGATCAAACTGGTTGTACAAAATAATTTTGTACAAGAAACAGCAGCATTATGGGACACAGGGGCTGATCTTAGCTGCATTGATGAAGGAATTATCCGGTCAAAATTCTTTGAAAAGACCAAAGAAGGACTTCATTCAGCAAATGGGTCTAAACTCAGTATTTCTTACAAGCTTACTGATGTTGAGGTTAAATTTTCTTCTGCAACGGTGAAGGTATCATTTCTGTCAGCAAAAAATATTACTTATCAAGTTATCTTGTGTACAGATTTTATCATACAATTGATGCCTTACATGACAACATTCGAAGGGATTTTGCCACAAAATATTGGAAAAGATATTCTTCTTCCTTTTACCAGGACTCCAGTATACAAAGAGCTAAACCCATAGTCCAACAAAATCAAACAGATTAATTTCTTGAAAGAAGAAATTTAATACAAAATGATTAAGGTACAATTGGGTCAACCAATAGTTCAAAACAGAATCAAGAAACTACAAGGAAAAATTGAGCAACAAGTTTGTGTTGAGGTGTCAACTGCTTTTTGGAAAAGAAAGCAACACACTGTTTATCTTTCCTATAAGAAAGATTTTAAGGAGATAGACATTCCAACCAAATCCAGACCAATTCAGATGAATCAGGAGCTTTTGGAACATTGCAAAACATAAATCGATGATCTCCTGAAAAAAGAAAATTACCAGGCCTAGCCAATCTCCCTGGAAATGCCCTGCATTCTATGTGAACAAAAACTCAAAAAGTGAAAGAGGAGTGCCCATATTGGTAATAAACTGTAAAGCATTAAATAAAGCTCTTCAATGGATCAGGCATCCAATTCCTAACAAAAGAGATCTTTTGCAAAGGCTTAACACAGCAAAAGTATTCTCGAAATTTGACATGAAATCTGGATTTTGGCAAATTCAGATTAATCCATCTGACAGGTACAAAATAGCTTTTACAGTATCATTTGGTCATTATGAATGGAAAGTAATGCCTTTTGGTTTAAACAACACTCCATCAGAATTTCAAAGGATTATGAATTATATCTTCAACCCTTATTCTAACTTTACTATTGTTTATATTGATGAGGTTTTGATTTTTTTCAAATAACATATACCAACATTTCAAACATCTTAACATTTTCTTGTAGGTTGTTAAGACCAGTGGTCTAGTTATATCAAAAAAGAAGTTTAGTTTGTTCCAGATTAGGATTAGATTTCTGGGGCATTACATCAATCTAGGAACTATAATTCCAATAGAACGATATATTCAGTTGCAGATAGATTCTCTGATCAGATTTAGAAAAACAACAATTGCAAAGGTTTCTAGGATGTTTGAATTATATAGCTGATTTTATTCCTGAATTAGCTAATATCATCAAACCTTTGCATGACAGGTTAAAGAAATCACCTCCACCATGGACAGATATCCATACTGAGGTAGTAAGACGAGTAAAAACCCAAGTCAAGGCTTTGCCTTGTCTAAATCTGCCAAACCCAAACCTTCCAAAGATTATTTAAACAGATGCATCTGATTTGGGTTATGGTGGAGTACTTAAACAAGTATAAGACAACAAAGAAAGAATTGTTGCCTTTACTTTTAAACATTAGAATAGCGCTCAGCAGAACTATTCCACAATCAAAAAGTAAATTTTAGCTATTGTTTTAAGTATTTCAAAATTTCAATCTGGTCTGCTTAACCAGAAGTTTCATGTTCGGGTAGATTGCAAATCTGCAAAAGATGTTTTGCAAAAAGATGTAAAAAACCTTGCCTCTAAACAGATTTTTGCAAGATGGCAAGCTATTTTATCTGTCTTTGACTTTGATATTGATTATATAAAAGAAGAAACAAATTCTTTGCCTGACTTCTTGACTCATGATTCTTGCAGGATAGATGATGCTTAGAAAGAAGAAAGAAGAACCTCTCCCAATGCCTAGGAGCATTTTACAGATTCAAAACAAACAAAGTGAAGCCTCACCTTCAAACAAACAGTCACATTCAAACTCCCAATCTGCAGAAAAGCAGCCCAAAGATTATGCTTTGAGTTCTTCTCAACTTGAAGCATTAAAAACAGAAACCTCACATCTATCCATTTCAATCCTGAGTCCCAAATTTTGGGCTAATATTGTGGAAGAAGATGAAAAGGCCCTTATACAAAAATCACAGTTTGAATCCATCCAACAGTGGGCCTTATCAGTAAGATTTCAACTAGTAAAATCACCTCAAACTCCAGTAGTGGTTGCAAGCCCTACTAGTTATTCAAATGTGGTGGCATCTGGCTCCACAAATTCAAAACAAATTTTAACACAAAATGTTTTTCGAAAAACATCTTCAAACCAAGAATATTGTAAAAATAAAAATTTTGTTCCAATTTGCCAAACAGAACCAGACTTTTTTATCAATGACCCAAACAAGACTGCAAAAGCAATGCTACCAAATACTTCAAAGTTTATCCAACATTCTTCAAACAAAACCCAAAAGTTTTATGAGTTTATCCTTATAGATACTGGCTCTATTTCTCTTAAGCAATATATTGACAAGGTTGATAAGAATTTGACCACCCATTCTACAGCTCAGATTTTGAAAATCCTTAAACCATCAGATTAGGGAAACAACCTGAATACCCTAAGGAATTTTTCTCACCCTTTTTCTCCCCTAGGATTTACCTATTGGGATTATAAACAAGCTTGGTTCAACACATTTTCTACACAAAACCAAGTAAACAAACATTTTTGGTTCTTCTACTTTAAGAGAGGAACTAAATATAATTTGCCAATATGGTTTGTCCAATGGTGGAACTATTTTGGACCAAATCAGCAAATTATCCCAGCAGACGTTCAACTTGGACTACAAATTTTTTCAGAAAAATTTATGTCTACAGATGCACATATACCTATGCTGCTGCAATTCTTCTCAATCATTTCATTAGCTTAGATTTATGCGTGGAAATTTGAATCTTTTAAACAAAATGAAAAATTTCCTCCTCATCTAATCTGACAAGGCTATACAAAATGGTGAAAGACTTTTAACATTGACTGCATTCATCCGAAACAGATTAATGCATGGTTTCAAAAGAATTTCGAATTCTTACCTCCAACAGACCCACGAATGTGCCAATTTCTCCAACAAAAGGCACTTATAGCATCCAAACTAGCGGCCATATCAAATAAAGATTACTATGTTCAACAACTTGAAAGCTTGTTAGCACAATTCAAACAAGCTAAAACTGAAAGACAAGAAGCTAGTACATCCAGTACTGCAACAATGCAAGTGGAACCCATCAGATCTACCAGATAATCTAGCAAGCGACTTGGACCTCAATGAAGATGATTGTTATGGAATATTTTCACAAATACCGTAACTGACAAACATACATGATTGTAATAGTTAGTATAGAACAAGTGTTGGTCAACACTTAAAAAAACTCCAATTTAGTTATAAATATCCCTTTCTAAGGAGAGGAAGGCACCGACATTTCTAATCCCTTAGAAATTTTTAGACGCTCTCTCTCTCTCTAGAAATAAAGGCTCCGCTTTCTCTCTTCTCTTCTTCTCTTCCCTTTTCTTTCATACTTCAGCTTCCCGAAGCTTTGAAACCTTAGCAATGATACCTTTGCTTGGAAACCTTTGCTTGATTAAGGAATCAACTTGTGTAAGATCCTTAATCTATGAAACTATAATCAGTTTGAATTATGTATATGTTTTGTTTCATATTATATTTCTTCTGATCTAGATCTGACTTTTAATTTCTGTTATTTTCTATGATCTGTTTTAATTTATCGTTCATAACCTAACATTGATCTGCTAATAATTCAGTGGCAGTCCTACTGCGACCCACTTTCCTTTCTACACTTTTAATTTCCTCCCCCGGGGCCTAATTCTCCGCTCTTTGTAATATATATATATATATATATATACGAAACTAAAAAAATTATGCATCATTTTTTTCATCCTCTTTGTGAAATGGGGAAAATATTTCTCCTCTGTGGTTATTGTTATTTTCTTACTATTATTTTCTGAGGTAGGGGTGGAAAGCTCAAAATGGGACCTTTATTAGGCCACCACAGCAAAAATGTTGCAATTTCCATGACAATTGGAACCTTTAATTGTAACTGGAGCTGGTTGATTCTCACATTTCATGCAGTCGAATAATCCTACACTGCTATTATTGGCCATTGGTTACATTTATATGTAATTTGCATATAAATCTCATACTTTTCATTAATTTGTAACATATTATACTTCAAACTATCTCATGTCATAATCATCATCTAAAATACAAATATTAAAAAACAAAAATAATTGACGTCATATCACCTCAATGGTTGCAAAGCTAACATAACATATATTCCATTTTCGCTTAAGAGATACCACTAAACATCTTTCATTAAGCAATTCAAACTTAATACACAATGCACAACAATATCAAAGATAACATCCCATAAACAATTCAAAACTAAAATATATATTCTTGCAAATGAGTTACAATATAAAACACTTGTCCCATATGCCATGATGGATTATAGTTTTTAAAATTAATTTTTAGATGTAACCAACATTATATGAGCCATTTCTTGATGAAAATGATTCCAGTGAATAACAGCAGAGTCTGAACAGTCAAACTCTTGTGAAATATTGTTTGGGTGCATCTCACCTTGTCCATCGATAATCATTTCGTCCTCAAAATGTTCTAAAACATATGCGTCATATGGTAAATTTTCCATGATGAAATTATGAACTACACAAGATGCAATCACCATCAACGTTTGTCTAGCCAACATGAATTTGGCATTGGGCCTTTTAAAAAGGAAATCTCTTTTTCAACACACCAAATGATCGTTCAATAACATTACGTATTGATGAGTGTCGGTGGTTAAATAGTTCTTTCCACCCTCTTGGGCCTCCATCTCTATCACTAAATTCTTGTAAATGGTAATGATTACCACAAAATGGTGCGCGAGAAATCCATACATGTTTTTGTAAGCCGAATCAACAACATAATATTTTCCTATACATGCCGAAAGACAAAAAATGTTATATTCATGTGAATATATATATATATACATATAATGTTTTGCATGTGAAAATTAACCTAATCAATATTATTACCTGGTGAAGGCATAAGAAAATTAACACCTTCTCGAGTGCATGCATCTAAAAATACTCTAGCATCATTTGCACTTCCTTTCTAACTGGCATGAATAAAGATGAATCGCAGGTTATGATCACATGCATCCAAAACGTTTTGAGAGATTTCTGATTTTTTACTTCAAAATGAATCTAGCCTACAAATAAGAACCCATGCAGCGACTGAAGTACCATTAATTGCTCCAACACACTCCTGCAACACACCAAAGTTTTATTCGTAACTAATAACTTTGTGCAAAAATTGAAAATCTTATGAATATTATGGAGAAAAATTGCTCATTCACCTTGAACTATGGATAAAACTTTGATCTGCCTGGCATTTTTTTCATGAGTGTTGTGCATATTTCTTGGTTGTATGATCACAGAGCTAAAGTGAACAATAGCTCTCACAACTCGAAGCACATTGCGATTTACAGTTTCAGTTGAGTGCTGGAATCTTTCTGCCAATGCCTAATGTCTGCTGTCAGCGCATGATAAAACTAAAACATAGCTACTGCTTTTTCAACAAACACACGCGTACAAGGATTTTCTTCAATATAACCCTCATCTCATAAATGGTGACAAAATAATAAGAATGTAGATAAAGTACCCATTGTTGGCCAGTAAGAGATAAAGTACCACAAGGTTCTCTAGGAATATATGGCATCGTCGATAAAGACAATACATATGCAAAGCTTGCAATTTCATCTTCATCGTTCAAATTGTGAGAACTATTATTATGGCTAGACGATCCCTCCATCTTCTACAAGGTGTGAAAATTGGTAAAATAAACAAATACTTGCATAGTAGAACACATTCTAATACCCAACAACTCCGTAAGTGAATATAAACAAAATTTTGAAATTTATATGCATGAAAGGAAAAAAATTTCATCCATAACATGAGGTTATTCACATATTCTAATTTATGTTGTGTATACATAAATCTAAAACTAACACGAAATCATTATACTTGAAAACATATATACATGTGATCTATTATATGAAAAAAAATGTAAAGAAAACTTTAAAAAATAGTTTGTGACCACATCAATTAGGGGTTGGTACCATGTCATATATCCCATTCATAGCGAATAATTTTGGATATAAACTTGAATCAAAAATTGAATATTTTATGTATTAATAATATATTTCATATTAATAATTTCATATAATTGTTGTAAAAATCACAAAAAAATTTATTTCAATTGCAAGATTGTAAAAAATAATTTACAGTCATTTTAATAAAATATTAAAAAAAAAAATAATAAAATTTGATGGAAAGATGTGAGTGATAGTAGCATTTATAACTCACTGTTGTTGTTGTTGATCGGAGATGGAGAGGAGAAGAAGTTGTGGTAGAGTGTGTATGACAGAAGGTGTATGGAGGGAGAAGAAGTTATGGTAGAATGTATGTATGAAGTATGATGAAGAGAAGTCCTATATTTGTTTACCTATTGCAATGAGAATTTCTGGTTTGAAAGATGAGTTATGTTTGTGTAAAAAAAAAAGTGAGCACAAAGATGAATAATGGAGGTTTTAGAAGCAAAAAGTAGCTGAATAGCATGGTTTGATATAGAGGTAGGGTCCACTATGTAAAAAGAGTAAAAATAAAGGGTAAAACTGGAAATGAAAAAATATAAGCGACGGAATGATTTATTTCACATATAGTTGGGATCCACATTTTAAAAATAATAATTATTCAATTATATATAATCTAGTCATTAAATATATAATAATAATTTTATACACAATTTTCAATAAATTAACAAAATTTATCAATCCAAACACATTTAATCATTTTATAAATATTCTTTTTTCATAACAAATCCCAAGAAAATTATTTTACAAATAAAACCAAAAAATTCCCTATCCAAGCGGAGCCTAAATATTTAAACAACTTTTTCTTTGCTTCAGAAAACTCTCTCCATATGTGCCTGCAATATTTAGTTTGAACATAAACAAGACATTATAGGAAAGATTATTTTAAGAATACTAATTCGCACTACTCACTTAAAGTATTCTTGGAATATTTTGAAGCTTAGCTTTTATCCCAACTGAAGTGAATTTTAGGAATGCAGACGTCCATTTTCCCGTTGATGAAGTTGACAGTGTTCCTTAGTAACTTTAGAATTATGTGAATTACCTAAAGTATTTGTTTTCCTCTTCATTTTTCTTGACATGACTTTTTCATGGTTGAACGTTCCTCTTCATTTTCTTGGATGTTATCCTTATGATAAGAAGAAAGTTTTGGATTTGTATTCTTATCAACGAGAAGATTTTATGAATCTCCAAACTCATAGGTTCTAACATTAATTGCACTATCGGTGAAGGATAAATTTTCCTTTTCACAATAAGTAACTTGTGAACACATCAACATTTAAAGGCTGAAATTTTGTGTAACAGAACATGGGCATGTCTCCATCTTGTAAAGATTGCTCTCGTACAAAAGCCTCCTATTGTCCCTCAAAATACACTATGTTAGAACGCGTAACTATATCAAAGTTCTAAAATAACTTTTCGAGGCTACACTTATTGTATCAGGCAATATATCTTTTAATCTGAGTAAATTCCTCTGGAATAGGCTTCAAATTATCAAATCATTAAGTAGGTTAGATTATTCAATAATAAATTCCAATCAAACAGAAAATGCACAAATTTTTGTCTTCGACAAATCTAACCTAACAATTTCTTCTCCTATATAGTAGATATCAACTCAATAAAGTAAGACAAGTGTTTTTTCATGTAAATATACATTAAATTAAATAAGAAAATGTAAATACACTATTTCACTAACAAAATAGTCTCGGTAAATACCTTTTAATATTTTAAGACACGAAACATTTGCATTAAATGAAAAAACTACAAGCGAAAAAACTTCTGTCAAACAACCACACCTGGATCTCATGTGTCACTAATACATTTACACGATAATTTTGAAACTGAAAGAGAATTTCTTTTTATTGCAATAATTAAATCTAAAAGAGTTCATGCACTGATGGAATATATCACATTGATAGAAAGAAATAGACAGGGAATTGTTTTGTGAAAATAGAAAAGCAAATTGCCAGATTAAGGGATGGTCAATTATAAAATACATAATAGATCAATGTTTTAATTAGATTCACAACTAAAATACGATAATTAGAATTTATCACAACTAAAATTATGAAAAATCACATAAATAGTAAATTGCATCAATAGTTAACTTCAACGCTTACCTTAAACTTATCAATAAAAAAGACTGCGCACAACCTTAAAATTTTTAGTTTGAATTATAAAGAACAATCGGTTAACTATGAAAGTTGATTTCTTTAGAAGTAGGGTGGCTATGAAGATAAGTTTTCACTGACCGGGACGAGTCTCATTTTCTCTGCAAACTTGATAAATAAATAAACTTATATATATAATTTAAGATGTATTGTTAATCAAATATTGACTGTACTGGGCTTCCAAGATTCTCTTTTTTAATTATGATCCGTACATAAATTTTATGGCATATGAAATACAGAATGAAGCATGTGATTGGCAATATGGATCAGTAACTATTAAAAGCAGGACTATATTTGTGTGGGCTTACTTTGTAGCTTAATTACTATGTGTTGTAGTATATAAATAATACAACACATTTTATCATACTTTGTAAAGAACTATTTGTTGTGGTTTGTGTGAAACAATGAGCAAACAAGCAAAATACTTATTGTGAATTGAAAAAATACAGTTACTTTGCGTAATTATTTATATCTATATATAAGAAAATAATATACTATAATGTTAAATTAAATAATGTCCAAAATGGCCAACTTGGGTGAAAATTTATTATTTGCCAAATACATCTTTTAAAATAACATAGTATTTTTACAAGACATCATAAAACTAAAACCCATTGGTACGAAAATCAAACCATCATGCCGCTAGAAAAATTAGTATCAACATATGATTTGGAGGCTTGGAGAATTATTAAAATGAGATGTCCATTTTTAGAGAGTCACTTGACAATTCTTGTATTATGAGTTGGATTCTTGGATATTTAATAAAATAGGAATTCAATTTCTGGTAAGTCACATAGTAATTTATCTATTACATTGTCTATCTATATAATTAAAACTAATAGTAGACATTTGAAACAGTTAGTTAAAATTACATTTAGAATATCACTAAAAACTGCAAAATAATCTAGAGCAAACTGCCCAGAAGGTCACTAAACTTTCACTATGTCCGGCTTTTGGTCACTAAACTTTTAAAGTTGTAAAAAAGGTCACCAAACTCTTCAAAAACACAACTTTTTGTCCTTCCGTCCAATAGCTCCGTAAGTGGAGATGGAAATCACCTTTTTTAAGGGTATTTTTGTCTTTTTCTTCTTCTTCTTCCTCTTTCTTCTTCCTCCTTCTTCTTCTTCTTCAAAACCCACTTCTTCTTTAACACCACCGACATAGAAAATGCACATGTTATATGAAAAGAATCGGAAGATTTTATTGTTTACACACAGCACAAACATTCATGGTTTCTAGAGTTATGTGTGTACATTCACGTATTTATGTGGGGTGTTATGTAAGAGAATTTTTTTGGTAATTTGATATGATTATGGAGTTGGGTTTTGTGAATGCTGGTTATATGTTGCGATTTTTGTACACTGTAATGTAATTGGATGCAGATACTTTTCTTGAGGTGGATTTAATGTTACTAATTGGATTTTGATTTTGGAAATCTTTAAGCTTTGTGGGTTTTGTATGAAAATTTAGGGGGACTTGATTTTTTTGATTCTTGATTCTTTGGAACTTGGAAGTGCTTTCAAGATTCGATTTTTATCCCGTTTTGGGTTTGTGGGAAAATGTTTGTATTGGGAATTTGATTTTTTGATGCTTGTCACATAGAGGTTCTTTGGAGGTGAATTGACTTGAAGATCAAATTAGTTGCCAAGTCTTTACAATCCTTACATTGGAATTTGGTAGCTGAATTGGAATAAAATACTGTAGGAAATCTTTTTACTACTCTTTTGTGCAGAACATGGATATATGATTGTTGTTGCCATTTCTTTCCTTCATTTGTTGGTTTTTGAGGTGCTGTAGGATGGCATGAAACTGCAAAGAAACTTGAGGTTTTGATGTCAAGTGTGTTTTGATTCCCCACTGTGTTCAGAAAGCTTCTTAGTTTGAAAGTAATTTTGGCAGGGAGAGAAGTGAGACGGAACAAATTCTTATACTTATTTTCTTGCAGGTTTCCTACAAAATTGTAGAAGAAAGAGGGGTTCCTGTCATCAGAAAGAGCTCTGAGGTTTGTTGAATCAACTGTCAGCTCGCTTATGCATGTTTTTTTTTTCAGCTCGCTTATGCATGTTTGCCATTCGGATTGAAGCACCATCTGATTGTCACTTATGCTGACATGATATCTCTTTCTGGTTCTGTCAATCTTTTACGATATTCCATTGCTAAACAACCGTGATTGAGCTGGGTCTAGCACTTCGAATGTGCTTCTCAGTCTTGAATAGCTGCTGTTAATTTTGTGCATTTTCTATGTCGGTGGTGTTAAAGAAGAAGTGGGTTTTGAAGAAGAAGAAGAAAGAGGAAGAAGAAGAAGAAGAAAAAGACAAAAATACCCCTCAAAAAGGTGATTTCCGTCTCCACTCACGGAGCTATTGGACGGAAGGACCAAAAGTTGTGTTTTTGAAGTGTTTGGTAACCTTTTTTACAACTTTAAAAGTTTAGTGACCAAAAGCCGGAAATAGTGAAAGTTTAGTGACCTTCTGGGCAGTTTGCTCAATAATCTATAAAGACAAGTTCTATTTTTTACCATAGATAATCCAAGTATTTTTTGTTGGACCATTCAAGACAAAATTCAAATTGAATTTGTTAAACATTATAAAGGCCATATATTTGTTTTATAATCAAAGTACATGACACATGATACTTTATAAAAAGGTAAAAATGCAGATCGAAAAATTATAATGGCCTCCATCATGAAAGGTATAATTTTTATGAAATTCTTGATGACACCAATAAAATTAACGTGCAATAAAAATAACCATCAAATAGAAATCCATAAATATCCATTCAATAGTAAAAAATGGGAGAAAAGAAATAATTGAACATTTTAAATAATTAATAATAAATATTAACCCATAAAGCATGAAATAGTTTTAGAAATACCTATAAAATAGTGAATCTTTTAGGATGCTTACAAAATAAGTTTCAAAATCAAAACTTTCTAAACATGTTTATTAACCCATATGCAGTCAAATGGGAACAAAGAGTAGTCAGTAGTCTTCACAAAATAACTGGAAGAGCAAGTTTCATCAAGTGGAATTTCAAACATTGAACTTGTAGTGCAAAACAACAATTACTGCTTTTTCTTTCCTCTCTTTACTGGCCTTTTCTTGACTGCATATGTTTCGCTATCAGAAGTTTTGGCATTTGCATCAGACACAGATGATTTATCATGATCAGTAACATCAACATTGTTACAAACATTTTTGTCTTCAAGCCTAGCCAATAATTAGAGTCTAGTCTTTGATAATGAAGACTTCCTTTTTGAAAAAATTAAACCAATCATAACAAACTCATGAATTTGTATGATAGTCATTTTGTCATTCGATTATTTTCTAATAAAAGACTGCATTAGTATGAATCTAAAATTTATATCTGAAGTTTGAGCTTTCACAGAATGTCTTTGAGAACTTCCAAAATCTTTTATATTGGGTGCCTTGTCTGAAATTTCTTTTCCATCCTATCCAAAAAAATAGACAATTTAAATACGATAACCACCATTTGCATCCCTTCTTTTTGTCTGTTTAATCTAAAAAAAGAATTTTTTGTCTTTTAAACCTTCATGAACACTACCTAAAGGAAGCTCTCTATTCTGAAATAAAATAACACATTCTTATAATTGTTTGCACAGAATACAAGACATAAGTTGTACATATATACGGAAGATAAAAGTAAAATGACACATAACCTCTTCAGTGCATCGCATAGCTTCAAGAACAAAAAGATATAGAATCTTTTCAGCTAACTCCCCAAAAATACTTGTGATAACTCCAATCTCATCAATTAAATCTATCTCAATTCGACATCTACAAGCAAGTCTCAGAGTATTCCTCACTTAAATACACTCCGAATATCTTAGTCCATATATATAGTACTTTTGGGAAAATTAAAACAGTATTACATAACTTGGCTCTATTTTTTGTTTTGCATTACATGAATTACATATGGATTAATAATCATGAGCTACAACAATAGCAAAATAGTACTTTTTGTATATCATTCATCAATAGTTATGTGATATGTTCTCAAAAAAGAATAACACTTAGAAAGTGTAACCTGCCAAACAAATTGACAAATCATTAAACATGACATTACATATAAATAACATAGTAAAATAAAATAATGGTACAACCAATAACTCAATTGATCACATAACCAAAGCTAAAAAACTGAATCAATATACGAGAGAAAGGAAATTTTTGTTAAAAAATCATGAAAATATCCAAAAAAATCGACATAGCACATTGTTTGTTCAAAGTATGCCATTACTTTTACCTTTTGAGAAAGTAGGAGATTAGCCACCAACATAGGCTTTTGAGTCGATTGCTTGTTCAGCTGCACGTTCTTATTAGCAGTATTAATATTATTTCAGGGTAGTTTAGTATTTTTCCCTCTTATCTCTTTACCTATATATCTCTTGTTTAGCTTATATTCATAGAAGACTTTGCAGTAATAAAATCTTTATTATTCTTGATTTTCTCTCTACCTTTTCCTCTTGGTATGCATAGTTTAACATGGTATCAGAGCCTGTAGTAGCATCCCTAATTGTTTTTGGTTGATTCGATTTGTATTTTGCATGACCCAATTTGTTTTTGTTTTGGTATGATTCATCTACTACAGGGTTCAATACGTCTTGTCTTGTTTGTGCATCTATTTTGTAAGATCAGTACTTGTTCTTATTTCATTTATTCTCTATTTTATTTGCTTGTGCATCATATTTTTGTTTATTTGCTGTAATGGCTGGTGAAAAAGATGATTTGATTCAATCTGTTAGTATGCAATTGAATGAACCCAATTATTCATATTGGAGTTATGTTATGAGAATTTTTCTAAAGGGTAAAAGGATATGAGACTATATTTATAGAATTGTTAGTAAGTTGAAGAATGAGCAAGATGCGAAATATGCCGAACAGTTAAAAATATGGGATGCCTCTAATTTGAAAATTATAACATGGATCAATAATTTTGTTTTACAATCCATAAGTGTTCAATTAGCAAAATATAACACGGCTAAGGTAGTTTGGGATTATTTAGAAAGATCGTATATGTAACGCCCCGCCTTATCCTTTAACGGCATACTGACGGGAGCGTTAGATTACGTCCGACTCACGTCTGGGCTTAATACAAATTGCAACAATTCCGGATATTCATAATCATAACTTAATCTGGAATTCACGCTTATTCAACAGTAACTTATTTATTTCATACCAAAAATTTTCATCTCACTATTCAACATTCCAAAACTTAAGATTTATAATAGGAATCATAATCTTACAAACCACAAACTATCCTAGTTGCAAATATATTACATTCCAAAAGAAAAGCACTACTAAAATATTAAAGTAGTCTAACATAACAAAAGACTAGTTCAAACGACTTCTTATACCTTAACCTTCCGTTCTCCTACCACACTATGCGTCGTTAGTCTTCAAATCCAAACCAGCTCCTAGTCTGTCCCGAATTGCTCTGAAAATAATTTATAAAAAGGGGGTGAGCTCAAAATAGCTCAATGAGGGGGCAAAGAACAATTTTGAGAAAATGTAATTTTTAAAGACAAGTACAATTTCCATAAATACATTGCTTTATCAAGCCCAAATAAATCACATTCCACAATATGTTACCGCACATATCACATATCATTTTCACATATCGATGTCACATGTCATTTTCACAAATATGTTTACCTGTCGATCGGTTCTACCGACCTTTACCAACCTTATCTCCCCGGGAAATCTGTTGACGCTTGCACGACTTGTGAAGCTACCTTATCCTTCCTTGTGGTCAGTAACCACTACGGCCCCGCAGGTCTAACATGGCATCCGGATTTGCCACTCCGACTCCTGTCAAACAAGACTAAAATCTCCTTAATCTTGTGACGGGGCTCACCGGTGTAGTTTTGGCGTAATCGTCGGCCCAATGCCGTCTCGATTATTTTCCAAAACAACACCTACTTGGGCCTAAACAATTTAATGCAATACATGTATAACACATTCACACCAATTCGAAAATCATATAACAATCATGTATAAACCACGACATTCCTAGTCTTAACAAGAGATAAGGCATATACGTGTATCAAATTAACACCTGTGCATATATATATATATATATATATATATATATATATATCAAAACAATAAGATGAATCAATGATGGCAAAATAATAAATTAGTGATAATTCAATGATTCACTTAATTAAATGATTCCATGATTGATATACACTTACATCAAAATAATATGATGATTCGGTGGAAAGAAAAAAATGATTCAATGAAAGGATTCAGTGATTCAAGCAATTATTATGTGATTCCAAATCATCACCATGGTTTTAATAAAATGATTTAATGAAATCATTCATTGATTCAATCAAGTATTATGTGATTCAAAATCATCCCCACGGTTTCAATGAAATGATTCAATGAAATCATTCATTGATTCAATCAAATATTATGTGATTCAAAATCATCCCACGGTTTCAATGAAATGATTCAATGAAATCAGTTTATCAAAACAAGCAGAAAACGATTTCTTTTCCAAAAGGGGTTAAAAAAAACAACAGATTTTACTCACCTTTATTTCAGTCTGGAGTGCTTGTCTTTTCCTTCTCCCCTTTTTTTCTTTTCCTTCAATTCTAACTACCGCCTTAAGCTAATGTAAGGAGACGGCAAGGCTTATTGAACAAGCTTGGCAGCGGTAATTATCCTTCGTTTTCTCTTCTTTTTTTTTTTAAATTTCTTAAATTGCCTTATTATCCCTAAAGTTTAAAAGGGATCAAATAGAATCCACTAATAGTAATTTTTTTTTTAATTCTATACAATATAGTCCCTAAAGCTTAAACGTTTACCCTACCGAATAAAATTACTTAATGTTGACTTAGAACTAGATAACGAATAATTAACACAGGCTTTTAACTTAATAATCTTAAATCATAAATATATTTATATTTTTATCCGTTGGTAAGTTGAGTTAAAATTTGTTTCTATACAAAGCACTAAACCAAAACTCGTATAACAGAAAAAAAATAAAATTAAACGTTTTAAACAATCCTATACGATAAATGTATTAATATAAAATTATGGGGTTTCACACCCTTCTCCCCTTAAAGAAATTTTGTCTTCAAAATTCTTACCGTTTATTGAAAAGAGTTCAGGGTGTTGTTTTTGCATGTTTTCCTCAGTTTCCCAGGTAGCTTCTTCCACACCATGATTTCTCCAAATGACCTTGACAAGTGGAATTTGCTTAGTTCGAAGTTGTTTGAGCTTCCTATCAACAATCTTTATTGGTTCTTCTTCATAAGACAAATCAGCTTGTAATGGTAAGCTAGTGGAATCTAGGACGTGAGTTATGTCTGGCATGTATTTACGCAACAAGGAGACATGGAACACATCATGCACTCCTCCAAGTTGTGGTGGTAATGCCAAACGATATGCGACTTGTCCTATTTTTTCAGTGATCTCAAAGGGACCAACATATCGTGGACTTAATTTTCCACCTTTCCCATGCCTGATTATCCCTCTCTTCGGTGCCACTCGTAAAAATACCTTTTCGCCTAATTGGAATTCCAAATCCTTTCTACGAAGATCAGCATAACTTTTCTGACGGCTTTGAGCGGCTTGCATTCTTTTTCGAATTAATTTTACCCGGTCAATGGTCTCATCTATGACCGGTACATCCTTAGCATCTGCCAATTTCAT
Source organism: Ophiorrhiza pumila (assembly GCA_016586305.1). NCBI lineage: Eukaryota > Viridiplantae > Streptophyta > Magnoliopsida > Gentianales > Rubiaceae > Ophiorrhiza > Ophiorrhiza pumila. The sequence goes on from BLIW01000006.1 coordinate 39,083,493, forward strand.
TTCTCCAACTTCATTCCAACATATTGGGGATCGACATTTTCGGCCGTATAAAGCTTCATATGGGGCCATTCCTATCGTAGCTTGATAGCTATTATTGTAAGCAAACTCTGCCAACTTTACATAATAATCGCAACTTCCTCCAAAATCTAATGCACATGCACGGAGCATATCCTCTAAAATTTGAATAGTCCTCTCAGATTGGCCATCTGTTTCGGGATGGGCTGTGGTACTAAATTTTAATGTAGTACCTAAAGCTTCTTGAACACGTGGCCACATTCTTGATGTAAATCGGGGATCACGATCAGAAACTATGCTCACTGGTACTCCATGGAGGCATACTATTTCCTCTAAATACAATCGTGCTAACCTCTCCAAGGAATATTTTGTGTTCACTGGTAGAAAATGTGCGGTCTTAGTAAGGCGATCCACAATAACCCATACAGCATCATGATTTTGTGGTGTTCGAGGTAATGCAGTCACAAAATCCATTGTGACATGTTCCCATTTCCATTCCGGTATAGGCAACGGTTGCAACAACCCTGATGGTCGCTGGTGTTCCGCTTTTACTTGTTGGCAGGTAAGACATTTTGCTACAAATAATGCTATATCACGCTTCATTCCATTCCACCAAAAATATTGTTTAAGATCTCGATACATCTTAGTGCTTCCTGTATGAATTGAGTACTTTGAACAATGAGCTTCTCCCAAAATTGTACTTTTTAAGCTCCCTGAATTAGGCACACACATTCGTCCTTGAAAGCGCGCACTACTTTGTCACTCCCAATGGTGAAGTTTGGCAGTTTACCCTCCTGGACTTTTGGAACTAAACTCTGAAGTTCGCTATCCAATTGTTGAGCTTCTTTAATTTCCAAAATTATTTTTGGATAGATCTGTATATTCGCCACCATGAATCTATTATGTTTTATGTTCAAACATATCTGTGCTAGTTGAGCTTTCCTACTTAAAGCATCAGCAACCACATTGGCCTTTCCAGGATGGTAATTAATGGAAAAATCATAGTCCTCTAATAACTCTATCCATCTTCGTTGCCTCAAATTTAGGTCTTTTTGGGAAAATAGATATTTTAAAATTTTATGATCTGTAAAGACTTCAAATTTTGCTCCATACAAGTAATGTCTCCATTTCTTTAAAGCAAAGACAATGGAAGCCAATTCCAAATCATGGGTAGGGTAATTTTGCTCATAAGATTTCAACTTCCTAGAGGCATAAGCTATCACCTTACTTCTTTGCATTAATACACACCCAAGCCCTTCTTTCGAAGCATCAGTATAAACCACAAAATTTTCTGTTCCATCTGGTAAAGTTAAGATTGGTGCACTTGTCAACCTATTCTTGAGTTCTTGAAAACTACCCTCACATTTCTCATTCCACACAAAATTCTTACCCTTTTGGGTTAACTGTGTTAAGGGTCCAACTATGCGGGAAAAATCCTTAATAAATCTCCTATAGTAACCCGCAAGTCCAAGAAAACTTCGAATTTCAGTTGGTGTTTCCGGTTGCTTCCAGTTCGCTACTGCCTCTACCTTAGCCGGATCCACAGAGATTCCTTCTCCCGATATAATATGTCCTAAGAATGAAACCTGATTTAACCAAAACTCACATTTTTCCAATTTGGCATAGAGTCGGTGTTTTCTCAATGTTTCCAAAACTAATTTAAGATGCTTCTCATGTTCTTCCTTACTTCGAGAATACACTAAAATGTCATCTATGAAGATCACAACAAATTTATCCAGATATGGTTGGAATACTCGATGCATAAGATCCATAAAGGCTGCCGGCGCATTTGTAAGTCCAAAAGGCATCACGACAAATTAATAATGTCCATATCGAGTATTAAAAGCCGTCTTGGATATGTCTTCATTCTTAATTCTCAATTGATAATATCCTTGCCGGAGATCAAATTTTGAGTACACCTTAGCTCCCTCTAATTGATCAAACAATTCATCAATTAAAGGCAAAGGATATTTATTCTTAATGGTGACGTCATTTAAACCTCGGTAATCGATACACAATCTCAAAGATCCATCTTTCTTTTTCACAAACAACACCGGTGCTCCCCACGGTGAAGTACTCGGGCGTATGAAGCCTAACTCAATTAATTCTTGTAATTGTATTTTGAGCTCTTGCAATTCCAACGGTGCCATTCTATAGGGAGTCCTTCAAATTGGGTTTGTTCCCGGTATTAGTTCAATGACGAATTCTATTTCTCTTTCTGGAGGTAATGACTCTAATTTACTTGGAAAGACATCAGGGTAATCATGGATTATTGGAATTTCCTCTAGCTTTGGTTTCTCTGGAGATCTGCCAGCTAGGTAAGCTAAGTATCCAATTCCTCCCTTACGTAACAATTTCCTTGCCCTTACCCCAGAAATTAGAATTTTCGCAAATTTACCCTGTTCCCCAATAAGCTTTATCACTGGTTGTCCTGGTTTACAAAATTTTACTACCTTACCCCGACAATCTAGTTGTGCATGATGCTGGGATAACCAATCCATCCCTAAAATAACATCATATCCTTGGATCGGTGCACAAATTAAATCTGCATTCATTCTATTACCACTTACCCCGATTTCACACGATTTATAAATCGTGTCAGTTATCAATTTACCCCCCATAGGTGTATAAACCTCTACGAGGTATGGTAACTCCTCACATGATAATTCCAAGTAGGAAGTAAAATGAGATGCAACGAATGAATGCGTTGACCCTGGGTCTATAAGTGCTTTAACATTATGATTATTGATGGTGAACGTACCTTCCACGACATTCGCTCCATCGGGAATTACCTCTTGGCCTATAGCAAAAACCCGAGCCTGCACCTTTGGTTTTTCCTCCATCTTCTTACTTGCTCCAGGTGTCGCATTCTGGAAGCCCACATTTCTTTGTGGGTTTCGTACGGTTGGACAGTCTTTTGCAAAATGCTCAGCACTCCCACAACGTAAACATCTATTTTGTTTCATCCAACATTTACTCTCATCATGATTCCCACGACCACAAAAGGCACATGTTCTACGATTTTGTGATAGCGGGAATTGACGAACTTGTGGGGGTTGTGGCCTTATAGTTGAACTTCCACCTCTATTAAACCCTTGGGTATTCTTCCGCCACTTTGAAGGGTTTTGGTTCCTACCCCACTGACCTTCACGCTCTCTTTTTCTCATTTTGGCATTTTCAATGAGAATAGCGTAATCTAAAGCTTCAGCAATAGTCGTCGGTTTTACTGTTATCATTTCATCTTGTATCTCATAACGTAACCCTTGGATAAACCGACGTACTTTTCTCTCCTCACTATCCACCAACCGATAAGCAAACTTAGAGAGACGATTAAACTTAGCCTCATACTGCATTACGGTCAACTCTCTTTGTTTAAGGTTGATAAATTCTTCCTCCCGCTTTTCTCTACTTGCATTTGGGAAGAACTTAATATTAAACTCTTCTAAAAAATTTCCCAAGTCTTAGCGGTGTGAAGAACTCGCCATTTTTCTTGGATAGTCTTCCACCAATCACGTGCAGCCGCTCTCAGTTGGAAAGTAGCAAATGCCACTTTCCTCTCATCCTCATAATTCAAAGTGGAGAAGATATCTTCCATATGTTCTAACCATAGCTCGGCCTTATCTCAGTCAATTTCCCCATGAAATTCAGTGGGCTTGAATTTCATAAATCGTTCCAACGCACTATCTTCTCCAGATACGGCATTTCACTTGGACTTATCGGTAAGAACTTCAGACGTTATAGTTACTGCTTTCACCAACTGAGTTAATAACGGGTTACCTTCAACGGTGCTTGTCCGGGAAGTTTCACCCTCTTCCCTCTTCACGTTTGTTAATTCTTGGAAATTTGCCATCTACGTAAAAAGAATTAACAGGTTGATAATTCACATAATTAAAACTCAAAATTTACACAAAAGTATTCATTTTATACTTTTAACAGTCAAAACATGTCAAGCGTCAGGCTATATCCTACACGACGCTGGCTTAGCCTACCTACCCAGTCATGTAAGTTAACAACAGTAACATAGTTATAACACATTCCTAATTTAGTCAACGACTAAAAACCCTATTCACATTGAGAATTTACATAGTCATCCCAAAAGTGTTATATACAGCTACCACCAGAGGTATTAAACTCCCACCCTTGCTGCTAAACCGAGTCATGCTTTGACCCTTCTCGAACGATCTCAATCCTAACTTTTTTGTTTCCCCCATCAATAAGATCGTCCAATCTAACGCCTGCCTCAGGTTGATTCACTGATTGTTCATCTTGAGGAGGTCCCCTCTTTTCAGGCATGCCACACTCCACATAAACTCTTTCTAAAGTATCTCCTATAGCCACATATTTATTGTAGAACTTTGCAAATCCAGCCTTTTGAATCCTCCTCATCTTTTCATATTGATTCTGCCAACCCAGGCGCTCATTCAACTCCTGATATGAACGAACAGACTCTTCTTGGAGTTCCCTTTTCAGTTTTTCGATCAACTTTTCCTGTTCTCTAACTTTTTCTTCCAAGTCTGTTAGGTCCATTGGATCTTCTTCCTCCTTATCATGTAAGATTTGCTGCTTTTCTCTTTGCAGTTGTTCAATTCCACGCTCGAGTCGTTTATTGTCTCGAAGGAGCTCATCCCTTTCCTTAGCCACATATTCCATGACATAATCTGGGTATGTTTTTCCACAAACGCATTCTGGCCTAAGTCCTGTAGGAACTTTTGGATCAAATACTTCATATGGCACAAACCATCTATGTCTGTACCGTATCACTTTTCTTCCTTCTTCGGCCATGTCCTATATCAAAAACTTCGTATTATCACATATATATATAAAATCACACTTGTGAATTATTCTTATTTCCAAAATTTTCATGTACATTGAGTCCAAGAATCTTTTCTGGTTTCATATACATTAATGCTCTGATACCACTTGTAACGCCCCGCCTTATCCTTTAACGGCATACTGACGGGAGCGTTAGATTACGTCCGACTCACGTCTGGGCTCAATACAAATTGCAACAATTCCGGATATTCATAATCATAACTTAATCTGGAATTCACGCTTATTCAACAGTAACTTATTTATTTCATACCAAAAATTTTCATCTCACTATTCAACATTCCAAAACTTAAGATTTATAATAGGAATCATAATCTTACAAACCACAAACTATCCTAGTTGCAAATATATTACATTCCAAAAGAAAAGCACTACTAAAATATTAAAGTAGTCTAACATAACAAAAGACTAGTTCAAACGACTTCTTATACCTTAACCTTCCGTTCTCCTACCACACTATGCGTCGTTAGTCTTCAAATCCAAACCAGCTCCTAGTCTATCCCGAATTGCTTTGAAAATAATTTATAAAAAGGGGGTGAGCTCAAAATAGCTCAATGAGGGGGCAAAGAACAATTTTGAGAAAATGTAATTTTTAAAGATAAGTACAATTTCCATAAATACATTGCTTTATCAAGCCCAAATAAATCACATTCCACAATATGTTACCGCACATATCACATATCATTTTCACATATCGATGTCACATGTCATTTTCACAAATATGTTTACCTGTCGATCGGTTCTACCGACCTTTACCAACCTTATCTCCCCGAAAAATCTGTTGACGCGTGCACGACTTGTGAAGCTACCTTATCCTTCCTTGTGGTCAGTAACCACTACGGCCCTGCAGGCCTAACATGGCATCCGGATTTGCCACTCCGACTCCTGTCAAACAAGACTAAAATCTCCTTAATCTTGTGACGGGGCTCACCGGTGTAGTTTTGGCGTAATCGTCGGCCCAATGCCATCTCGATTATTTTCCAAAACAACACCTACTAGGGCCTAAACAATTTAATGCAATACATGTATAACACAGTCACACCAATTCGAAAATCATATAACAATCATGTATAAACCACGACATTCCTAGTCTTAACAAGAGATAAGGCACATACGTGTATCAAATTAACACCTGTGCATATATATATATATATATATATATCAAAACAATAAGATGAATCAATGATGGCAAAATAATAAATTAATGATAATTCAATGATTCACTTAATTAAATGATTCCATTATTCATATACACCTACATCAAAATAATATGATGATTCGGTGGAAAGAAAAAAATGATTCAATGAAAGGATTCAGTGATTCAAGCAATTATTATGTGATTCCAAATCATCACTATGGTTTTAATAAAATGATTTAATGAAATCATTCATTGATTCAATCAAGTATTATGTGATTCAAAATCATCCCCAAGGTTTCAATGAAATGATTCAATGAAATCATTCATTGATTCAATCAAATATTATGTGATTCAAAATCATCCCACGGTTTCAATGAAATGATTCAATGAAATCAATTTATCAAAACAAGCAGAAAACGATTTCTTTTCCAAAAGGGGTTAAAAAAAACAACAGATTTTACTCACCTTTATTTCAGTCTGGAGTGCTTGTCTTTTCCTTCTCCCCTTTTTTTTTCTTTTCCTTCAATTCTAACTACCGCCTTAAGTTAATGTAAGGAGACGGCAAGGCTTATTGAACAAGCTTGGCAGCGGTAATTATCCTTTGTTTTCTCTCTCTTTTTTTTTTAAATTTCTTAAATTGCCTTATTATCCCTAAAGTTTAAAAGGGATCAAATAGAATCCACTAATAGTATTTTTTTTTTAATTCTATACAATATAGTCCCTAAAGCTTAAACGTTTACCCTACCAAATAAAATTACTTAATGTTGACATAGAACTAGATGACTAATAATTAACACAGACTTTTAACTTAATAATCTTAAATCATAAATATATTTATATTTTTATCCGTTGGTAAGTTAAGTTAAAATTTGTTTCTATACAAAGCACTAAACCAAAACTCGTATAACAGAAAAAAAAATAAAATTAAACGTTTTAAACAATCCTATACGATAAATGTATTAATATAAAATTATGGGGTTTCACAGTATACACAGTGTAATTTTTGCAAAATAGTATCAATTAGAAATTGACATTCGGGCCCTTCAACAGAATAGCATAAGTGTTCAAGATTTTTATTATGCTATGTTAAATCTTTGGGACCAACTTGGTTTTACTGAATCTGCAGAATTATGTGACTATGCATCCTATATTGTTCGTCGAGAAGAACAATGTTTGGTTTAGTTTCTAATGGATCTGCCCGATGATTTTGAAGGTCTTCATGGAACAATTTTGCATCGTAATTCTTTACCTTCTATTGACTCAATAGTTAATGAGTTGTTGGCTGAAAAGATTCGTTTGACGTCTCAGTCAGATAAAGGAAGTACAGAAAGGGGATTCTTCTTACTCCTACTCTATCTGTATTTGTTGTTCCTTCTTCGACCTCCTTTTAATAATCAGAATAGGTTTCAAACGAACGTTATTTATGACGAGTGCAGATTTTGTAAGAAAAAGGGTCATTGAAAAGCTCAATGTCCCAAGATATTGAATCGCATGCAACCAAATCATCTTTCTTCATCTTGGAAACCCAACAATCCATGACAGCAATGATCATTCAGACCTTTTTTCTGCATGTTAATGCAACAGCAGTTGTTCCACCTACTAACTCTCTGCCTTATAGGTTCATGTCTTCTTCTGAATGTAATCAATCTTCTAATACTACTTCAGAAATTTCTCGACTGAGGACCTCATGCTATATCTGCCTCTTCACATATAGGTTTGCCATCTAACACCATTTCAGGTATATCTTCTTTTGTATGGGTTCTTGATTCTGGAGCTTCACATCATATGTTACCAGACTTCAATTCCTTTGTCTCATTACGTTCTGCATCTTCTGTGTCTGTCATGACTGATGATGGCACTTCTATGCCATTAGCAGGTATTGATTCAATTTATTAGTCTCAATTATCTATCTTTGATGTATATTATATTCATAGTCTAACTTTGAATCTTGCCTCTATTGGCAAATATGTGATTCTTGTTTTTCTGTGCTCTTTTTCTCATTTTCTTATTATGTATAGGATCTGCACACCAAGATGCTGACTGGGATAGGCCGTAGGCAAGGAGGATTATATATTTTGAATGAGTTGCAAATTCCAGATGTTGCATCTTTGAGTGTTGATTTGTCTTCTTTTCATTTAAGATCTTCTTCATCTAGTTTTTATTTATGGCACTTCCACCTTGGATATGTTTCTGCTTCTCGTTTAAAGTATTTAGCTTCTTCAGGAGTTTTAAGAAAATTGGAAACTCACGATATTTTAGATTGTTGTGGTTGCAAATTGGTAAAATTTTCTACTTTGCCTTTTTATAAAAGTGTTTCTATTTCTCTTGCACCATTTTATGTAATTTATTTTGATGTGTAGGGACCATCTCCTATTCTTACAAAAGGTGGATCTTGATATTATGTTTCTTACATTAATGATTGTACTCGATATTATTGGGTTTATCTTATGAAACATTGTTCTAACTTTTTTGGCATTTATCTTATGTTTCGAGCATTAATTATAACTAAACATGGTGCTATTATAAAATCTTTTATATGCGACTTAGGTGGCGAATGTGCCTCTAATCACTTTTCTGACTTACTTGCTTCCGATGGGACTTTGCATCAAACCTCTTGCACTGACACTCTTGAACAGAATAGTGTTGCTGAAAGAAAACATAGACATATTGTTGAAACTGCCTATTCTCTTTTGTTATTTGCATCTACTCCTAAAGAGTTTTGGGGGGAAGCCATTCTTACTGCAGTTCATTTAATTAATCGCATTCTGTCTTACATTATTTCAGGAATTAGTCCTTTGAAAAATTGTATGTCCATGTTCCTAATTACTCTACTTTGAGAGTGTTTAGTTCCACATGTTTTGTTCTTCGACCTCATGCTTAACGTAGCAAAATCACTTCTCGTTCAACAATTTGTATTTTTCTTGGTTATGGTGATGGTCAAAAGGGATATCATTGTTATGATACTATAACTCAAATGCTTTATGTATCTCGCCATGTTCTGTTTCTTGAACATATTTCCTTCTACTCTATTCCGCCTAGTACATACACTCTTAAAAAATCTAATCTTACTCATATTAATCTATTCTCTACTGATTCAGATGTTGCACCACATCATAGCACCCCTCTCTCTAATATTGATTAAAGCAGGGATGATATCACTAGTTCTACAACTTCAGGTACTCTACTCTCTAATTCACCTCCTGCACCTACTGCCTCCCATGATGATTCTTCTACGATCACGAATCCTCCTTCTCGCTACCCTCAACGTATTCGTAAGTCTACTTAGTTACTTGACTTTGTCTATTCCACATTTTTTGCCTCATTTTCTTCCTTTTTGACTTTTATTCATCACCTCTCAGAGCCCTCATCTTATCGAGGGGCTATTCTTAATCCTCTTTAGCAGCAGGCTATGGCAAAGGAACTTTTTGCTCTACATAAAGCAAGTACTTGGGATCTTGTTCCTCTTCTTTGGGGAAATGTGTCATTGGTTCACATTGGGTTTACAAGATTGAAACAAAGTCTAATGGGTCTATTGAGCAATACAAAGCTTTTTTGGTTGAAATTAATTGATTCATACCTTGACCAAATATGTTTGCTAAAAGTTGAATGTCTTAATGAATTAAAAATATCTGAAAACCCAGGCAAAATTATTCTTTGATTTTAAGCGATAAAATCTAATTTATAGCCTAATTTGAGAACACGCTCGACCCAAGGTATTAAAATAAAATTCAATATCCCATAATTATTTACAATATCTCTATAATATAATAAATAACCTATATTATCTCTTCAATCTCTTCTTTCAACCATCTCATTTTCCTTCTTTCTTTTATAATTTAAGATATTTATTCAATATACTTTTTTCCATTTTATATTCTAATATTTTTATTCAATATATTTGATTCCATGTAGAATTTTTTTATGTTTTAGAATATGATTAATCTTTTCTACTTTTTTTTGAAAAAAAATGGTAAACTAAGAATTATATTTTTAAAATTTTAAAATATAATATCTAATATAATAGAATACCATGAATATGGAGAGATTATAAATATATGCATTTCTACGATGATATGTTTATTCTCAAAATTATTAAATTTTGTAATTTTACTTTGTTTACAAAACTATATTTTTTTTAACAATTTTGATTAGGTGCTTAAAAAGTAATATATTGCACATTTAATGAGAAAATAGATAATTGAAAGATAAAATCATACTATTTGAATTATTAAAATATCATATCAATATGTTTATGAAATAAATTTAGTTATTTCAACATCAAAATTCAGACATTTAAAATTGATTGTTTGATTGTTTAAAATTCAGACATTTAACTATTTCATATTTTATACTTCAGATTACAAATTTCAGTTTCATCAAATACACCCTAGGTCTCAACTTTATATTAGAACATATAAGCAAGGGTAAATGACTCCAATGGTCTCTCAACTTTGGGGTTGGTTACGTTTTGGTCCTCATTTTTCCAAAAGTTTCATTATGGTCCCTTAACTTGGATTTTGTAATGTGATTAGTCTCCAATCCATTTTTTATCCACTTGTATAACGGTTTTGTTAATCATATGCTTTACATATGTCATTTTGAGGGGCAAATAATGAAAAAAAATATAAGGCTCCCCAACTGTGCATATGTTTTCTACAGCTTACACGTGATTTAGGGTCCTAAAATAGATTAGTAAATATTGTGATTAGGATAAAAGATCGTATTAACTTTGTCTTTAGATCACTCATGTGTAACCTATAGTGAGGCTTATTTTTTTCCTATTATTTGCCCCTTAAAATGACATGTGTAAAGCACATGATAAACAAAACCATTATAAAAGTTGATGAAAAATAGACTGGAGACTTTTCAAATTACAAAATCTAAGTTAATTGACCATAATGAAACTTTTGAAAGAATGGGGACTAAAACGTAACCAACCCCAAAATTGAAGGATAATTGCAGTCATTTACCCTAGAAGCAATGATCAACTTCATCTAATTACAACTTTTCATTGCAAAAAAATCTAACATTTCAATTCCATAAATAAAAGCCAACTAAGAATATTACAAACCAATATCAATTCAAACATAGTGGTCTAATTTTATGATCAAACAAATCTAATTATTGAAAAAAGCACTAACTAAGAATATTACAACCTAATTTCAATTCAAATACCAACAATCTAAATCTAGGAAAAAAAATTAAGAATCATGATCGAAATCTAATGAAAAATCTTGTTACTCCTTGTTTGTGATTAACTAAGAATCACAAATTAATTCTAATTCAAAACCCTAAATTCAAATTTGGTATTTTGCTAATCGTACAATGTCATCGCATAATTTGAGTTTGTGAAAGAATAGCCAAAAGCTAGAATTCAAAGGAATTTTTTTAAAAAAATTCATTCTAATAAAAAATATGAAAAAACAGATGGATTTGGGTATAAGATATGAAACTTCCTTAATTCTCCAACGATATGAAACTTCTTCTGTTCTCTTCCAACCTCTCACGAATACCACAAAAATTAAAATTTTTGAAACATAAGGGTAAATGATGTCAATCGTCCCTTAACTTATAGTTTGGTTTCGAATTTGTCCTTCAATTTTAAAATGTCCCAATTTAGTCGCTCATCTTACATTTTGAGTTTTAAATAGTCCTCACTATGTTTTCCATCCATTTGTAAACGGACTCTGTTTATCATGTGCGTGGCATGCGAAAACTGAACGGCAAAGTTTGGAAATATGAAATAACATATCACATGATATGCACGTTAGGGCAAAATGAATGAGGGAAATCAGAATTACCTTTTCTGTTAAAGCTGAAGTGAAAGTGAAAGTTCAACAATTACCGCTTAATTAAGATTCGGAGATTCACTAAAAATTAGATCCAAGAATGTTGTGCGGAGAGGATTTCATATGTCTAGATGCTATAGATAATCAACCAATTTATTATGGTAAGTTATTCTTTTCATAGTTCATAACTAAGTTATACATAAAGTATGGTTTACTGTTTTGAATTAGATTGTGATTTGGGCAAAATATGAGTTATTAGAGGTTGATTTCATTGCTTTGATGGATGATATATTGAGAAATGTAATATTACTTTCATTTATATGGTATCCCTTTTTTATCTCTGTTTGCTTTATTGTCTGATGTTTTAGTATGCATTATATGGTATCCCTTTCATCTATTTGCTTTATTGTCTGTGTTGCTCTGATAGATGAGTTGTTAGGAAATATAGTGTTAGTTACTTATCACATATGTATAATGTCTCTTTTTTAGCTCTGTTTTGCTTTACTATCTGAATTTTAGTATGCATTATTGGACTTTTTTAATGCTTGTCTGAAAACAGAGACTTTGTGGTCTGGGTTTTCTAATATGTGTTTATATTCTTAGCATTTATAAAATGCAACTTTTTATTTGTTCATTGCTGGTCCCCACTGTTATAATTTGTTTATTGATTACAGATGAGGACATAGACTATTTGACAATTAAAGTACATCATGGTGGTAGATTTATGTACAACACTAAACTAATATACGAGAAGAGAAGGTTGACTATTATGATTTTGTAGACCCTATATTGTTATCAATGGATGTGCTACAAGCAATGGTTGAAAATTTTGGTTATCCTCAACCACATAAGTTATATTATAGAATCCCAGGTTTAACTCTACAAGAGGGATTAAGACATATTGATGGGGGTGTTGACATAAGTAGCATGTTAGAATCTTTAAATGATAAAAGAATGGTGGAGCTGTATAGAACGGATGCAACTGGTAGGAACCCTTTTGAATGAAAACATGATCCTAATGTTGAAGATCATTTAGTTAATGCAGAAGAAAATGAAAGTGATGATGAGTCATTCTATGATTCTGATTATGAATTGTTTGAAGATGATGATAACATGTTTGAAAAGTTTACAGATGAGGAAGTAGAGCTAGCTGGATGGTCCAAATATGGCAGTAACAGAAAAAATGCAGAAAGAAAATAGCAAGAAAAAAATACAGGGATCTCCAATGACATGACCAAAGATAGCTCTGAAAATGATTGTGCATCAAATTCTGATTTGCATAGTGTATATTCCTCATCAGATGCTGAATATAATGGCATTAGAAAAGTGAGAGCTAGGCAATTTAATCCAGAAAAAGATATGGATAATCTAGAATTTTGTGTTGGAATGAAGTTTGCCACTAGAGATGATGTGAAAAAAGCAATAAGAATGCATGCAATTGTTGAGAGAAGAAATGTGAGATTTCTAAAAAATGACAAGATTATAGTGAAGGCTAGATGTGTAGGAGAATGCAAATGGGAGTGTTATGCAAGAATAATAGAGGGTGAGCCTACATTTGAAGTAAGAACATTTTATGGAAAACACACTTGCAGCAAGGTTTGGAATAACAAGAATTGCAACTCTAACATTGTCTCAGATTGGTTTGCTGATGATTTTAGCTCAGATCCTACTATGAGTCTTCCACATTTAATGTTTAGAGTGCAAAAGGAAAAGAAGCTCACTATTTCAAAAAGTCAAGCATAGAGATCTAAGCAAAAAGCACTAGAAAAAGTGAGAGGTAAGGTTCATGAACAATATGCAAAGTTAGAAGATTTTGTTGCTGAATTATTGAGAGCAAATCCAGACTCATCAATCTTAGTCAAAACTGAAGATGAGGAAATAGACAGATTTAAGAGAATGTATGTTTGTTTTGAGGCTACGAAAAGAGGTTTTATAGAAAGATGTAGAAAATTGATTGGGGTTGATGGATACCATTTGAACGGACCTTGTGGGGGGGGGCAACTTTTGACAGCTGTGGGAATCGATGCTAACAATAGCATATACCCTATAGCTTTTGCTGTTGTTGAGATAGAAAATAAAGACTCTTGGAAGTGCTTTTTACAGTTTATCATTGAGGATCTCAACATTTCTAACAGCACTGATTGGGTATTATAACTGACAGAGAAAAGGTAATTTAACTTCACACACTTAGTAACATATGTGTTTATTTATTTATTTATATGATCCCTATATTCTATTCATATTTATTCATTATTTTTTTGCAGGGTTTGTGTCCAGCTGTGTATGAGTTGCTGCTTAGAGTTGCGCATGGACATTCTGTTGTGCATTTATACAATAACTTCAAAAAGATGAACTCTGGACTTGCTTTGAAACTAAAAATGTGGAAGATAGCAAAGGCCACCTATGTTGAGGAGTTTGTGCTCTTGATGGAACAACAGAAAGAAGAAAATGAGAGTGCTTATAAATGGTTAAACGAAGAGCCAACACATTTTTGGACTAGATCACACTTTCAAACCTAACAAAGTGTGATATGCTAGTTAATAATATATGTGAGAGTTTTAATGCTAAGATAATGAATGGAAGGATGTTACCTATTATAGGATTGGTGGAATGGTTGAGAATTTATTTGATAAAAAGGTTACAACAAAAAAGGGAGTGAATGACCAAGCATGAGTGGGATATTTGTCATAATATTAGGAAAATAATTAATAGGCATGTAGAGCATGCAGCTGGACATAGTTGCATTTATGCTGGAAATGGAAAATTTCAAGTAAATTGTACAGGAGGTGATCAGTTTGTAGTTGTTTGATAGCAAAATCATGTGCTTGCAAGAAATGGGATTTAACTGGTATCCCTTGCTCTCGTGCCTTAGTTGATAATGGAGATAAAGTGGAGAGTGGTGTAAGTCACTGCTACACTAGAGAAATGTACTTAAAAGTATATGAACCAGTCATCAATCCTATTAATGGGCCTGAAATGTGGCCAAGAACTAATCAGCTTCCTGTCTTGCCTACAAAGTTTCACAACCAACCAGGAAGGCCTAAGAAAGCATGCAGGAGAGATCCAGATTCACCTGCAAAAGTGAACAAGAATGGGGTTAAAAAGTTAAGAAGGAAAAAATAAGTGTAGTCATTGCAAACTTAAAGGGCACAATAAGAAAAGCTGCCCAGCCTTAAGTGAACAGAGAAGAAAGGTTAGTGCTGCAAATCAGTAAGATGAACAATCAAACCAACATCAACCTGAAGTTGTGCCTGAAGTTGTGCGTGAAGCTATGAGAGTTGAGGATGTTGGTAGTAGTTGGCTCCATGAGGTACAAAAATAAAATTATACTTTAGATGATAATTATGCTTGCATATCTAACCAATATTAATTATATGCAGGTCATGACAGAGGCTGTTAGTAAACCATATGAATCTGATAGTACAAGTGGAACACCTATTATTGGTCAACCATGTGAAAATGAAAGGTATTCTATTTACAGAATTTAAATTTTTTCTCTCAATTACTGTAAATAAGATGGATATATTAGAGGTGCAGACATTATAATTCTACTAGTTAAGCCACTTTTATACCTGATAAGCCACTTTTATATTATAGGTTTCATCTTCTATTGTGGGTGGTGCAACTAAAAGGTCAACTAGTAAACAACAACCTCCAAAACTTCCATCCAATAGGCCCTTTATTCCTCCAGGTATAAGCAGCAGAACTAAACCAAAAGTGCAATTACCTTATATAAAACATACTCATCTTCCTGAAGCATCTATGAAATCAAAAGTTGTTCTTGAAGATGATAATGATGATGATGAGGATGAAGGTGTTGATGTGCCACTAGTGCCATCTGAGAACTTCAAGTACATTGAAAAGTGTGGAAACACCTTCTGGCTGCACACTCCACCTGGAACTGCTGAGGCTGTGAAACAGATGCATAAAGACCATGAAACATTTTTTCAGTTGAAAAAGGATCTCAAGAAAGATCATCTAAGCACTGATGATAATGATGTTTGGAAATTGAACTTCTTCCTATCTTATAATATTTTGGTTTTTATTATTGTTCCATGTCGTAGAAATGTTCTTAGAAAATTGAATACATGGGATACTTGTTAGATATGCATTTTGTATTGTTATGGAAGTATAGACAATATTTATTTTGTATTAGTATGAAAGTCAGTATGGAATACACTGGACATATTTTTAGTGGTGATTAAGTAATGAAGAAGTTCTATTTTTATCTTGTTGCTTTAGTTTTGGAATTTAGTTTTGATTTCATTGATGCTCAGGAGGATATGCATTGTATATACTTGCTTCTATACTTCAACAGAAATTATCTCAGAATGAGATTGCTAAGTTATTGAGCATATTTAAATCTATGAATTTCAGAAAATGGTCAGGCAAATCAGTTCTATGTTGTATACAATGAAAAAACAACATCCAATGCTTCCTAACGCAAAAACTAATATATGCTTCCATAGATCGATAACATTCATTTTTCATCACTTTGGCAAATATCTATAGCTCTGTTTTTATCAGTTGAATATAGGATCTAATAAGTCCTAAACAACAAACACATGAACTCAATTCTTGAGCTCAATCCAAACGCATGAACAAACCCCTGAACAATATGGGATCTAATAAGTCCCAAACAACAAACCAGAACTCAACAAATGCATGAATAAACGCATGAACTCAACTCTTGAACTCAACGCATGAACTCAAATCTCTATAGCTCTGGTTTCTTATTATTCCCTCTAAAGTTCATCATCCTTTAGTCGCGTTTGACATCTTTAATTTTTTTCTTTTCTCTTATGATGGTTACTAATTCAACATAATCATCTGTTATATCACATACATAGTTGTCATACAATTCTTTTTCATATTCTAGAGAAAAGAAATTGAAAACATATAAATCATATTTAACCATAATAAGAAAAGAGAAATTTTTATTCTACTACATTCATTGGTTCAATCATACATAGAAGAGAGAAGTACAGAATCAATAAGCATAAAATTTTATACTTTTTCTCAAATACCTATCTTATTTTCCTATTCTATTTCACAATGCCTTACTTTTTTTTTCACCCAAAAAGGATGAAGATGAAAAATAGTAACCATGAAATAAATAAAAAAAAATTTCAAAAGTAAGATTTTCTTCTTCTTAGCAACCAGATCTGCTTCAGTTTTCCTCAACGATCTCAACAACCTAGGAATAATTTGCTTCCCTCTCTCACATATTTGAGAATCATACCAATGAAAAAAGTTGCAAGCACCTTCTTCACTATATCTTTTATAACTTAGAAATCTTCTTCCTGGGTTTGCATTTGTCCATGAAGTCTTCATTTCGGCTTCAATTCCACAAAGGCAGTTCATCCTCAACGTTGTCATTTCTCTATTTTCTTGAAATTTCTTCCTGAATTTTCTCCCTTCTATATGTTTTGCTGCTAATGGAGATTTTGTCAACATTTTATTAATCTCGTTGTTTCAGTATATCATTCATGTTTCCAAGCTTTGCCCTTTAGTTTTCACGTGCCACGCACATGACAAATGGATTCTGTTTACAAATGGATGGAAAACATAGTGAGGACTATTTAAAACTCAAAATGTAAGATGAGGGACTAAAATGGGACGTTTTAAAGTTGAAGGACAAAGTCGAAACCAACCTATAAGTTAATGGACAATTGGCATCATTTACCCGAAACATAATATAAACTATGCATTTTTACTCTTTGTTCTCCAAACTGAAGATTAAGGTTTCGATTGAAGAGAGAGAAAAAGAAAAATAAGAGTGAAACCTTAAAAACATAAAAAGTATTATAAAAAGTGAAAATAAAAGAACAATGATGGGAATTGTGAACTTCTGCGGGTAGTTTGGGAATATTATTTACATATATTGCATCTCTTTCTTCATACTTGCTCATCCACACACGTCTAATCCATTTTCTGTTAGTGAAAATGTTTTGCATCCACTTTCTACTTAACTCGGCATAGTTAATTAAATTAATTTAACCAAATAAACTCTAATCTTTTTTTATTTTTTTTCAAATAAACCCTAATTTTACTATGTATTTGTACAAAAATGTCAATTTTTTTCAATTTTGTATTTGATATATATATATATATATATATTAAAAGTTTATAATACAACTATATTCAATTAAATACAAAAATTAAAATATGGTATATTTAAGGATGATAATCAAACATTAGTTTATAAGTTTAAAATTGAAATAATTATAATTAGAGACAACTTATTTCAAAAAGAAAAAAAAGTTAAGCCAACACTTAAAATTTTGTAATTGTTATATATTTTTTATTCAGTCTTTTTAATTTTAATTATATTAAATTAAGTAGGAAAATTAAATTGAAGATATATTTAAAAATGAAAATCAAAATTAATTTATAACTTCAAAATTGAAATAATTATAATTAAGATCGATTTAATTGAAAGACGAAAAAAATAAATTAGAACTAAAAATAAATAAAATTTTGAACAATTAAAATAAAATAAGTTAGGGAAAAACAAATAATAATAATAATAATAATAAATGCAGTTAGTGCAGTGCAACACCATACATAGCATTGCAATGTACTACAATGTCATTTTGCATGCAAATATAGTGTCAGTTGAATAGCTTTTTTTTTTGGCCTTTTTTGTTTAGAAGTAATTCTTTATTTAATGTTTCTTTTCTTATTTCATTATCTCATACAATTTTGTTTAATGAATTAGTTGTCATTAACATATTATAGTAATTATTCTTAAATTAGAAAATTAAGGGGGGCTAAATATTGTAATTAAAACTACAATGGGCAACTTTGAAATGGAGCAATAATATTTGCCCCCATATATATATTTTATATTTTTAAGAATAAAGAATAAAAAAGTCACTATATTTTCTTAATGTCCCGCTGTTCATCACCAAACTTTTTTTTTCAAAAAAAGATTATTGTACTCACTCTACCTATTTTTTCTGTTATAAAAGATGAAAAAACATAAGAAGGTTATTTTGTCCCTCCTTCAATACAGTAAAAATATTATTCTATCCCTCATTTAATAAAAGGAAATTAAATTCCTAATATTCTATTTTTTTTCTCCATTTTTTCCTCTTCTTCATCATCTTTACATTCCTACATCAATGTCAACCAAATCACAACCATTAAATCCAATTCAAAATCACTCCAACCAAATCTACCTAGCCCAAATCACTCAAATTACATCCCTACCGAGTTGTTCTTGTATTTGCTTTTTAATTGGAGTCATTAATATTGTTAAAACTTTACTATAAAAGTAGGGATGCAGAACTCAACATAATGACTCAAAATTGTGAAATAACATTTGGCTTCAAATCTTTCTCTTTTAATCAGTAATCAATCTCTGAAATTTTCGTCTATATCTCTATTAGAAATAAGTTCCGTGAAGTTGCATCTGCATCAATCTCTCCCATGAAGTCTCAATTTCTTACTTCACCATCTACTTGGATACATCCAACATGATCTCTGTCTCTAACCCCGTCATGAGGAATTGATCAAGACGTTTTGACTAGTTTCTTGTGTAATATTCAATAGTGTGAGATGGCATCTAATAATTTTTTATCAAGATGCAATTGAAGGTTTGATTTGATTCATATGTTTCCTAAGACATGGAGTTGTTTTTTAGTTGATCTCTGTTTTGATTTGATTTTGAATCATTAAATGGATTTGGAGAATTTCTTTTATTTTCTCTGAGATGCCCGATGAAGTTTGTCTTTTATGGATAGGGAAAATTTCTTATTTTTTTCCATGGATTTAGTTTTTTTAATTAGATTTTCATTATAATCTAATTAAGGGTGGGGAAGTTTTTCATCAAGTGTTGGCGGCTTTGATATGGATACTGGTGGTGGTGGCGGCGAACCACTTTTGACAATGGGTTTTTAGTATTAAAAGAGTTATAATAGTTCTTTCATATATTTATGTTTGTTTTAGCAGACAAAATGAATGTAATGACTTAAATTAGGTACTTAAGAGAGTAATAATGACATTTTTTTTTTGCAAAAAAAAAATTATAGTGATGAACAGTGACACTTTTAAGAAGTATAGCGACTTTTTTTATAGTTACTTTACATTTAGTAACTCACAATAGAATGTTATCTACACTGTTTGCATGTCACATTTGCATCCAACTTTATCCATCTTATTGGCATTCCTCATTTCCATCCAACTTCTATTTTACACTAAAACAAATGAGACGAGAGTAGTTGATGTTATGAATAATTGTGAATGTCCACCCCATTTTCTACCCAGTTACTTCATATTATTTCATGTAACTCATGTAACACAATTTTCCCTCATAATCACCCACTACCTATGTAACCTATGTAACCTATGTAACTCTTGTAACTTACATTTGGGACATTGTAACCTACAAGGTAGAAGTGTGAAGTTCAAGCCTATAAATAGAGGCTTATGTGAATGAAATAGATGGTTGAAGACTTACAACATCTTGCTCTACTTTGCTCTCTTTTCTCTCCATCTTTTTAGTATACTTATTTCATATTTTATAGTTGTATTCTACTATTTTTATAGAAATAATAACATAATATTATATCTCTACTTTTTAGTAGTGGTATAATAATTTGTTACATAATATAATACTACAAGTTTGTAGTGTTTTTATAACACGTTATCAGCACGAAACTCTACCGATTGAGAAAATTGGAGCAAATCAAATTCAAGTTGAATATTGAAACAATTGTTAAGTATAGGTTTGTACTTTTGGTAAGTTCATATGGTAATACTTTTCATTTTCAATTAATTTATTTTCTAGTATGAATTTGTACTATTGGATATAATATCAAGTATATTATATATGGATTAATTTGGAAGAAAAATTCAACCACTTGAAGTTAGTTGTCATTTAAAAAATATGGTATGTTTGATAAAATATGCCATATAATCAAAATGATGATTACCGTGGCAAGAAACACAATAACCTCCAAAAGTGGGTTACTGAAATGAAAAGAAAGAAAAATGACAAAAAGAATTACTACGAATGTGGTATAGAATATCATTAAACTCGTACATGTCGTACTGAGGAGTATATTGTTAAGCTTTATCAAACATCATTGAAAAAAAAATGCCACGACATTGAGACAAACTTTATTGATAAAACATGATAATAATACTAATATGATAAATCTCGACAAAACAAATCAATTATTTTGAACACCATGAAGGTGCAATATAATCATTTTTTATTTAACACCCTGAAGGTATAATATGATTATATAATTTTATTGTTTTGTATCTTTGATGTAAATTTTTAATTATGCAATTTATTTATATTTTTATTAATGTTTATTTATAATGTCTAAAATTCTTCCTGAAGAAGATATGAATGTATGTTTTCTTGAAGAAAAACAAATACCAAATGTTTGAAATCAAATAATGTGGATTTATTTGTTAATCACCCCGAATGTGATATTAGTCACTTGATTAGTGATGACAATGTCCAAGAATAAATATATTCGTTGCTTACTTTGATATAATAAATAAATATTTTTGGTTGCTTATTTTGATGCAATGAATAAGCATTATCATTAGATGTCCTCAAATAATAATAAAAATAGTTATTATTAATACATTTGTTTTAAATATTTCTTTTATACTTAAAGAAATTAAAACAATTCTCATTTAAAATTTTTATTTTGTGAAGAAAATGCACGTTTCAATGATCAAAGACAAAGAATTATGTCTGACAGATAGTGCAACAACACATTCCATACTAAAAGATAGGAAATATTTTTTTTATATAATCATGAAAGAAACTCATGTTAGTACTATATCTGGTAGTACAAAATTGATTGAAGGCTCCGAAAGAGCAATAATAATTTTACCAGGAGGAACAAAATTTTGCATTGAAGATGCATTGAAGATGCATTATATTCTTCTAAGTCTCAAAGAAATTTGTTAAGTTTTAAAGATATTCGCCGAAATAGATATCATATCAAGACTAAAAGTGAAGGTAATAATGAGTACTTGTATATTACAAGTATAGATTTTAGAAAGAAAATTGTATTAGAAAAATTACCTCCTCACTCTACCGGATTATATTATACATATATTTCTACAGTCGAAATATATGCAATAGTAAATCAGAAGTTTACTGATCATAATGATTTTATTATTTGGCATGACCAGTTGGGCCATCCCAGTTCTATAATGATGTGAAGAATTTTAGATAATTCATATGGCCATTCTTTGAAGAGCCAGAAGATTCTTCAATCTAATAAATTCTCATGTGTTGCTTGTTCTCAAGGCAAATTAATTATAAGACCATCATCAATGAAAATTCATACTGAATCTCCTGCATTTTTAGAACGCATACATGGTGATATTTATGGTCTTATTCACCTCCCTTGTGAACCATTTAGATATTTTATGGTTTTAATTTATGCATCAACTAGATGGTCACATGTATGTTTATTATCAACTCGCAACCCGGTGTTTGCGAAATTACTAGCGGAATTAATTCGGTTACGAGTACATTTTCCAGATTAACCTATTAAGACAATTCGTCTTGATAATGATAGTGAATTTGCATCCCAATCTTTTAATGATTATTGTATGTCTATTGGGATTAGTGTTGAACATCCTATCGCTTATGTTCATACACAAAACGGTTTGGCAGAATCGTTTATTAAACGTTTTTAATTAATTGCGAGACCATTGCTTTTGAGAACTAAACTTCCAACATCTGTTTGGGGACATGCTATTTTGCATGCTGCAATACTAATTCGCATAAGGCGAACAAATTATCATGAATTCTCTCCCTAACAATTGGTTTTTGGTCAGAAACCAAATATTACCCATCTTAGAATTTTTCAATGTGTGATTTATGTTCCAATTGCTCCACTACAACCCACAAAGATGGGACCTCAAAGGAGGTTGGGAATATATGTTGGGTATAAATCTCCATCTATAGTGAAATATCTTGAACCAATAACTGGAGATTTATTTACGGCTCATTTTGCTGATTGTCATTTTGACGAATAAGTTTTCCCAACATTAGGGGGATCAAATAAACAGTGGGTTAAGAAAATTAGTTGAAATGAATTATCATTATCTCATTTTGATCCTCGCATAAATCAATGTGAACTGGAAGTTCAAAAGATAATGCATTTGCAACGTTTAGCAAATCAATTGCCAGAAGTTTTTTTTTTTTAAAAAAAACTTTATACCGTCATTAAAAAAAGAGGGTGCCAGATATACCCGACCACATCGTTACAATCACATGAGCCAAAAATTAGGAGTACTACTCCATTACATAAAATCTACAATTGCCAGATGCTTTTACTGACCCAAAACGTATAACTAAGTCACATATACTGGCTGTTAATGCTCCAATTTGAATTGATGTCCCTAAAGGACCTTCTACCACTAGTAATCAATAAATGGCACACATGAAACGTGGTAGACCAATCGGTTCCAAAGATAAAAATTCTCGAAAGAGAAAATGAGCAAATAATAATGATGGCAAAATCGAGGTACTAGAGGTTCCAAAAGAATCTTCAAAAATGGAAATTCCCGACATAATAAACTTCCAGAAGAAGTTCAGGTACCTGAAAATTTTGATAATCATGAGATCTCAATAAATTATGTCATGACTGGGGAAAGGTGGAATCGATATACAATCGACGTCAATGATAAATGTGCTTATGTTGCAGTAATTACTATCATGAATGAAAACGAGGATCATGAACCAAAGTCTGTGGATAAATGCAGAAAAAGAAATGATTGGCCAAAATGGAAGGACGCAATTCAAGCAGAGTTAGACTCGTTGGCAAAACGTAAAGTTTTTGGATCAATAATACAAACACCTGAAGATGTGCAGCCAATGGGTTATAAATGGGTCTTTGTTTGAAAACGAAATGAGAATAATGAAATTGTGAGATATAAGACTCAACTTGTTGCACAAGGTTTTTCCCAAAGATCAGATATTGATTATGAGGAGACATATTCTCCAGTGATGGATGCAACAGCTTTTTGTTATTTGCTTAATCTGGTAGCAAATGAACGACTTAAAATGCGTTTAATGGATGTTGTAATAGCCTATTTGTATGGCTTTCTTGATAATGATATTTATATGGAAATCCCTGAAGGATTCAAGTTGTCTAAGGAAAATAATTCCAGTTTTTGAGAACTTTATTCAATTAAATTGTGCAAATTCTTATATGGATTAAAACAAGCTGGACGCATGTGGTATAATCGCCTTAGTAAATATTTGATGAAACAATGCTATATGAATGATCCTATTTGTCCATTAAAAGATCTGCATCCGAATTTGCAATCATTGCAATTTATGTTGATGATTTGAATATTATTGGAACTCATGAAGAGCTCGAAAAAGCTGTTAACTCTTTGAAACAAGAATTTGAAATGAAAGATCTTGGAAAGACAAAATTTTGTCTTGGATTGCAAATTGAGCACTTGGAAAATGGCATATTTTTGCATCAGTCAGATTATACAGCTAAAGTGCTTAAAAGATTATATATGGATAAAGCACATCCCTTAAGCACGCCTATGGTTGTAAGATCACTTGATGTGCATAAAGATCCTTTCCGACTTCGTGAAAATGATGAAGAATTACTTGGTCCAGAAGTACCATATCTTAGTGCTATTAGAGCATTAATGTATCTTGCTAGTCATACACGTCTTGATATCTCATTTGCTTTGAATCTACTAGCAAGATATAGTTCTTCACCTACACGAAGGCATTGGAATGGTATAAAACATATATTTCGTTACCTTCAAGGTATGATAGATATGGATCTCTATTATTCTAAAGCAATCAAGTTTGATCTAATAGGTTATGCAGATGCTGGATATTTATCTGATCCTCATCATGGTCGTTCACAAATGGGTTATGTGTTCATATGTGGTGGTACAGCTATTTCTTGGCGTTCTATGAAACAAACTATAGCTGTTACTTCTTCAAATCATGCTGAAATATTGGCAATTTATGAAGCAAATCAGGAGTGTTTTTGGTTGAGATCAGTGATCCATCATATTCGAGAAACATGTGGTTTGCATTTGGATAAGAAAGTTCCCACTGTTTTGTTCGAAGATAATGATGCATGCATTGCTCAATTGAAGGATGGATACATCAAAGGTGATAGAACAAAACACATCTCACCAAAATTATTTTTCACGCATGATCTTCAGAAGAATGGTAAAATCTGTGTACAACAAATTCATTCGAGTGACAATTTGGCAAATTTGTTCACTAAATCACTACCGACATCAACATTTCAAAAGTTGGTTTATAAGATCAGAATGCGTCAGCTAAAAGATGTTAAATGATGTGCTCAAGAAGGGGAGTTATAATACACTGTACTCTTTTTTCCTTAACCAAGGTTTTTTTTTCCCGTTACGATTTTTTTGGGTATGGTTTTTAACGAGGCAGTGTTATATATATGGGAAATGTACTCTTTTTCCTTCACTAGGTTTTTATCCCAACGGGTGTTTTCTAGTAAGGTTTTAACAAGGCATTTTTCTTAAAGATGAACATTCAAGGGGGAGTGTTATGAATAATTGTGAATGTCCACCCCATTTTCTATCTCAGTTACTTCACATTATTTCATGTAACTTATGTAACACAACTTTCCCTCATAATCACCCACTACCTATGTAACATATTTAACTCTTGTAACTTACATTTGGGACATTGTAACCTACAAGGTAGAGGTGTGAAGTTCAAGCCTATAAATAGAGGCTTATGTGAATGAAATGGATGGTTGAAAACTTACAACATCTTGCTCTACTTTGCTCTCTTTTCTCTCAATCTTTTTAGTATACTTATTTCATATTTTATAGTTGTATTCTACTAGTTTTATAGAAATAGTAACATAACATTATATCTCTATTTTTTAGTAGTGGTATTAAATTTGTTACATAATATAATACTATAAGTTTGTAGTATTTTTATAACACTTGATACTTAATAGAATTTTTTAGGCTAAATTTAAAATATTTTTTTTTATAAATCTATTTAGTTCAATATGTACGTATAACATTTTATTGTTGATTTGAAGTAAATTGCACTATGTTTTTACTTCCAAAATTATAGATTTTTTCATCATTTAAAAAAAATCAAATTACAAGAAAGTAATTCGAAAGTTTTCAAACTATAATGAGGTAATTTCAAAATTTTCTAAATTACATGAGGTTTTTTTTAATATATAACCTATGCATAAATTGAATCCTTATTTATGTTTTTTTACACCTTTTTAAACACTTGCATTTCTTCGTAGAAAATAAATTCTCATCTAAAGAAATGTTTATTTTTGAAGGGTTTTATTTTCTGTTTTATTTATGAATACATGCCATATATATTTAGCATCCCTTAAATTAATTACTTGATGGGCCAGTCTCCATGATACTAATCCATATTGCGTATAAATTTCATTTTAAAGAATAAAATATAAAAATTAGAGTATTAAATATCAAATATTAATATATAACGTATAAAAAATTAATGTATTAGCGGATAACGTATAAAAAATAACAAATTAGCGTATCAAATATCAAATATTAACATATAAAGTATAAAAAATTAACGTATTTGCGTATAACGTATAAAAAAATTAAAGTATTTACGTATAAAGTATAATCCGCTTATCATATCTCATATATTTGATAGTGTCACACGAGTTATTGCTTACTTGATAAAATTTTAATTAAATACACTAAACTTTATTTTATATAATAAAATAAAGAATAAAATACTAAAGAGACCAAAATCACAGAAACAAAAGATCCGAAGTACTGGTAAAATTCAAAAAGACCAAAACCCGAGAAACAATTGACCCACCAAATAGATTAGTGACATTAGTCCCAGAAGTCAAGTTTAGAAACCAGGTCAACCCGCAGCCCTAAGTCCAAATCCTTCTTACAGCTGCTTCACTTCCTCTTTCTACTTCACTGAACACGTGAGGAGCACGTGACAATAAAACAGCTTCTACGAGAACCAAATCTTTTTGAAGAATGTATATGAGAAGTTTCTGAATCCGTTAGCTGTAAGAAAAACAAAAAAAAATAAAAAATAAAAACCTCCGAATCGAATGATCGAAGCATGAATTCCTCCAATGGCGTTTCTTCTTCGATTATTCGCCTCAACATCGGTAAATTCATCTCCTTTTGTTCCAATTTAAATAAAATTTAATGTCAATTCAATGAATTTATTAGTCGTCGGATCCCTAATTTGTTCAGTGAAAGAAATGTTTCTTCTTCTTAATTAATCATATGAAACCCTAATTTTTGATATTTCTTTTTGGATTTCGAACTAGTTGAGATGATTATGTTTTATTTTTTTCATGTGAATTAAAGGAGGGAAGAAGTTTTGCACGACGGTGGACACGTTAACTCACCGTGAGCCGGAGTCGATGCTGGCGGCAATGTTCAGTGGTCGGCACATTGTCAGCCAGGAGTCTGAGAAGGTAGCTTGCATTTCATATATATATATATGGATAGAACATGTGTTGTTTATATTAATTTTCTGCTTGTAATGTGTCTGAAAATGATTTTTGATTTTTGTGCTGTGCTACTTCTGAACTATTCACTCCCAAGTGTAAATTTTTTGATTGGTTAAAGAAGTATAAAATGGGGACAATTTGGTTTAACTTTGTATTTTGTTTTTTAAACTATTATGGAATAGTGAAACCAAGGGATTCCGTAGGTATCTCCTTAATGTGAAAGAGAAAATATTGACCTTTATGCTTATTTTAGATTAGTTATTGTGGAGGCATAGTTTTGAATCTTGTAAACCATATGCCTTATTAGTCTTTGGGATGAGGATACGGATTGCATTGATTTAGTGGGATGTGAGGGTGCATGAAATTCCTCTTGGATAGTTATTATTCTTCCACATGTTTGGAAATGTTTCAAAATTATACTTCTTTAGTTATTATGATTAAGAGAAAAGAATGCGATGAGAGACAGAAAATGTATACGGACAAGAAAGACAAGTTGATTGCTTAATTTACACCAAAAACTAGAAAATCAAGATAGGATTATTAAACCTAAAAAAATTATTCCAAAGCATGATATTTCATCCTGTGGTCATGATAGCTCTTCTGATCCTTGAAACATGAAAATGACATAGTTACAAAAGCATGGAGAGCATGACCGAGTAGTTGCTAACTTGGTTTAGGTAAACTTCATTCACGAATATGCCGCCGGGAATCAATAAGAATAGGATGCTAAGTTTCCGATCAGTGAATAAAGTGAAACTAAAGAAGAGATTTTCTCGCTAGGCACCTAAAGTGCACTGTGCTTTTAATAAATGAGAGTTTTCAGTGGAACCGGTTAACCATGCGAGCTGGTTAGATGTAGAAACGATGATAAAATTCATTATTTCTTTTTAACTAAAGCACTTTTGGAGGGTAGAAGAGTGCTTAATGTTGCTTCTAATGATCCTTCTTGTGAAAGTTACGCAACCAAAAAGCTGGTTCCTGTACTTTTTTTTTTCCTTTTGCAGTTGTGAAATCATTTATACAATGCACTCAAATAAACATTTTCCAACATGATTCAATATATAATTCGGTGCTTAGGTAGTTTTGCGATTTAAATAAGCAGTGAGATTGACTTCTGTGAATGGATGAGTGCAATTGAACCAAATCACCTATGTTATCTAAATACTTGGGTAAAATGCTTGACTAAAATGAAGGCAGCAAGATCGAATTCAAAGTTGAATGTTATGTATTATTTCCAACATCCATACGACTGACTTATAAACTTTGCATTATCCCATTTCATAGACTGACTGGAAGAAGTGTTTTCTGGGATTCTAGCTTATTTGCTTCTGTAACAAACACTTGATACCGCAATAGGATATTATATGTACATCTTTTCCAATAAAATATGAACAGAAAAAGGCGTAGATATAATTGGTTGTTCACAGGTTTGGGAGTTTCCAGATGTTTGATGAATTATAACATTTAGAATTGCTTTTTCAGTCTTCCTGCTTTTGCTTTGTATGTTTTATTATTTTGTTTTTTGTTGTTACCAGTTTTCATGCATCTGTTGTCTACGAACAAGTGCATGTATGAGAATAGCAAGAAAAGAAATTTTGTTCTGCTGCATAACCCTATGTGATTTTGTATACATACATTTAGAGTGTATGATTAGCATCAAAGCTCTCAATTTGGTGTTGTATCTTTTGTCAAACTGGTTAATGGGGGGGGGGGGGGGGGTGGGGGGGTGGGTTCCATTGGTGGGTGTACTTGTGTTTCAAGCTTTGGGCAATGGAGCCACGAGTTGGAAGTTTGTTGTTTCGTCAAAGACATGTTTCAAAATATTTTGCTCTTTATGCTGCAGGGTTATGTTTTTGTCGATAGAGACGGCAAACATTTTCGACATATTTTGAACTGGTTGAGGGATGGTGTTATTCCTGTGCTGAAAGATTCTGATTATCTAGAGCTCTTGCGAGAGGCAGACTATTTCCAACTTCTTGTAAGTTAGTATTTTGAAATTTTGTCAAATGGGAGAGTTACTTGTATAGTTACCGACACCTCCGCGACCTTTGAAATGTACAATAAACTGTTGTGTTCCATATTGCTCAGCTTTATTTATATCGTTGTCCTTGTTTTTTGAAACCTCTCATTATATATTTGTGTGGGGAGGTTCAGGATTTTGTTTTATTTAGTCTTTCTCCAGTCAGTATGATTCTGATTCGTCAGGTTGCTAAGTCATTCACTCATCTATTAGTCTTTTTCCCATTAGTATTATTCTGATTCTTCAGGTTGCCAAGTGATTCACTCACTAATGAGACAAAATTTAAGTTGTATGTCCTGTCATTTATAGTTGTGTGCTTCAGATTTGTAGCAACAGAAGTTTGGTTCTTTTCTCTCTCTCTCTCTCGCTCGCTTAGTTTGCCATTTTGGAATGTCAATCAACAAGTGGGTCTATGTTTTTTTATGGATAATTTAAATGTTATGAAAAATGTAATGTTTCTCCAAACAAGATGGTCTATTCTACTTCTCTTTGAAGAATGCCGCTCACATGTTTGATATAGGGATTGATTGATGGAATTAAAGCTGCTGTAAGTAAGAAGAAAGAAGATGAAGACTTGGGTACTGAATTGACTCGGATTGATATCATCAAATGCATACAATCTGAAAGAGTTAGGTTTCGAGGAGTTAATCTTTCTGGTCTTGATCTTTCTAAGCTGGTATGAAGTTCCAACTCCTGACCTTTTATTGCATTTACAGTGGAAAAATATTGATTGATGAAATTGATAAGTAGTTTTTGCAAAAAAAATCTATTTTGCAGAAAATGTAAAGAGAAAGTAAGAAATTAAGGGGAAATGTTCATAACAAGCTAATCTTTCGGCATAACTTTCTTGATGGTATCTGTTACTATCATGAATAATCATTGTTTACCTTTGTTTAAAGAGCGAGTTTAAGTTTGACTTTCTTTAACCACTTCCAGATAATGATCCTTCTTCCCTTTATTTTTTCTGGTCTCCCTGTCTGGGTTATGATGTTGGGAATTTTCAGGATCTATCATTTGTGGACTTCAGTTATGCAAGTCTTAAAAGTGTATTCTTTTCACGTGCCAATCTTCAGTGTGCAAAATTTAGGGTAAGTATTCTTTTTTCTCTTCCACTCTATATCTGGATGGATTATGCATGCATATACTGTCGAATTTACTGTAGAGCGAAATCTCTTATCTGTATTATTGAATATCTAGTTCTTGAAACTTTTCGGAACCTGAATTGCTTATTTGCTCGATTGTTACACATTTAGCTCCTAAGATCTAGATGCGTATATGTTAATTGTGTTGCTCTTACTTTTGAATGCCTTGCATAAAAGTAAATTTGTCTAATTCACATGGCAATTAGCCTGAAGCTCATATCGGCTGCAAATTGTTAGGAAAATTTTTAGCAAAGTGTAACATGCCCTTTCAATGAAAAGGGCACAAATATTCTCCTTTCTGCCATTTTACTTTTGGAACATTAAACATTTCGTGATTTTTGTGTGACCTAAGGACCGATGACAACCAGAGGCGGAAATATGGTCAGAAACTATCTTATTATGAAGTATAATCTAAGATTTGATGAATGCCAAAAACCCAGTGCATAAAGTTGGTCTAAATTATGTAAGAGTTTTTTTTAATATTTATAATCTACATGGCTTTGATATGTGGAACATTTTGGTTGGACTTGATATTCACGAATGTCTTGGCATGATATCAAATTTAGGCTTCTTTGTATCAGTTGTTGGTATTAAATCATTTTGTTTTGTTGTGCTTTGGTCTGATTTTAGTTTCTTAATATTTTATAGTTATAACCTTTCAATGTTCATTGCAGGATGTTGATGCTGAGGGATCCATTTTTCACAATGCAACATTGCGCGAGTAAGATTTATCATACTGCTTTACATTTCATCATTGTCTTGTAAACCCTTCCATTCTAATCACCAAAATTATCTGCATTTTTTCGCTGGTCCAACTGCCTGATTTTGGCTGTTACTCTTTATTTCCTGTCAAGTACATGCATAGTTTTTGTCACACTCAAATAAATTTTGTCTTGCCTAGGGAAGATGTGAATTCACTGGAGCATACCTTCGGGGAGCGTTATTAGCTGGTGCCAATCTTCAAAGTGCAAATCTACAAGGTAATTTGTTTTCACCGGCGTCAATCTCTAGGTAAAGGTGTCATTTGGAGCCATTCATGTCACTACATATCGTAAATAACTGCTGTGAACTTGGTGTCCCTTGGTATAATGGCACTGCTGCAGACCCGAGTTGCCAGGGACTTGCGTCACCCTAGCAAACTCTTACTTTGAAATTACTGTTCTGGAAAGTGGTAGATTATTGACATGGTATGTGAATTATGAGAACACAAATCCTTGTTATGTTTTAATGTTTGGGTAAATTGCCTTTTGGATGATTACCTGTATAATTAGAAAGAGCGATGCGACTATTTCCTATGGTGACTTTCTTTTGCATGTAGTTTGAACATAAGAAAGTTGAGAGACTGCATCATCCAGTGTTGAATTCTTGGCCAAAAGATTGGTCCACAAGCCATTTGCCATTCTTATCTTCATAAGCCAATGACTATAGCATTAGTCATAAATTTCAGAAGTTCTAACTTCCAGAAAGTATCCTGTTACTTTAAACATAAAATATATTTCAAATCTTTGATGTATTAGTATTTGTGTGGTTTACGAGAGAAGATATCCCTTAAGGCACTACATTTTATGTCATGCACGGGCCTGTATTTTCTTCTGTATTTCCTGAACCGCTAGTCCTCACAAAGTGGGATAAAGGCTTGGTGGTGGTTGTATTTCCTGAATGGGTAATGATATATATTTTTGTCAATATAGCCCTTAATTCCAGGTTTATTAGTGGTCTCCATCTCTTCGGAATTGTTCTGATTCTCTATTTCTTTTGATCTTATCATTGTCGATCTTCGGGAGTTTCAAAAGAATATGAAAATATGGCAGGAGAACTGAAGTGGGAATGATTGCGAGGTTTGAACCCCAAAAGAAAGAGGAGAAATGACAGAGGTTTGTTGGTGGCACAATGGGGGAGATTAAGGTAGTTTACCAAAAACACTATACAGAAAGGGAAGCAAGAAGACGTATAGAAAAAGAATTAAGAGGGCTAAGGGAATTGATGGCGATGACTTGTATGATATTGGTGAGATTTGGGAAAGAGAATGAGGTATTTGACGGAGAAAATTTTGAAACTAGTAAGGTGTTATTTTGCAGTTGGTAAATCGGAGTATTTCAAGATGATGATGTAATCTCTGACAATCTTACAATAAAGCCTTTCTGATGGGTCCTCCTTGGTTTCATTTCAGTTTAGGATGTTTTAATTTGATCCTTTCGGAAGTCTAAGCAGGTCTTTGGCTGGTGCTTCTAGAGAAAGATTATTGTCATGTCTAAATTATGGCTAGGTGGCGATTGTTTGGAAAGTTAACTTGAGCTGCAATTTTGCTAATTCTTCTAACAGTGGCGTTGGGAATTTTTGTACGCCATCAGTTTTTCGCCAGCTTCCTGTCTAACAGTATATATTTATCCAGATCTTGTACCCGCCTTAACGCTTATCTTGGTTAAGAATTGGTGGGTTTTCTTAACTATATTAGCCTCTTACTTTTACTTTTAAGCAGCTTGTGGGGTTAGACTTCTTTAGTTCCTTCAACTCTTCACTTCTTTTTTTACTGTAGTGTTATGTCCTTGTGCATCCATATGAAGCATCTAGTGTTTTCTTTCACACAATGATAAGATCTGCCCCACATTATCTGCATAAGTTCATGGGAACATACATCAACCATGATGAGCTTTTGTATGGCAAACTGAAACTAGCAAATGTTTGGTTTCCCTAGATTGTAGGGATGTGGATCTAATCAAGATGATGTGGCTGTGAATTTTGTACAACATTTGGATGAGTTAATTTGGCTAAGTGTGATCCATTTAGCCGACCGCACTTAGTGGAATAAAGGCTTAGTTGTATTTGGATGGCTTAATTTCCAGGATTTTGTCATTAAGTTCTTGCATGAAGAACTTAGTGAACTGTGTAATTTATTTCATGTTGATTTCCTGTTTCTCACTTGTACACATCAGCATGCAAATGTCAGATTCACAAACTGAGTGGTAAAATACACTATACCACCATTTTATCTGAGAATAAGTGTCACGAGAAGTATTCCAAAGCAAAAAGTTGCATTTCTTGTTCAGCTTCGTTCTCTTCTATATTTTGACAAAGTTAGTATTATCCTTGATACACGTTAAAATTTCGTTGACAAAAAAAGATTTTCTGTTGTTTTCTTGAGGTTCTTGTAGTTATAGTGCCTATTATTAAACTGACTGGGTATAAACCATATCAATATCTCAAATCCATTAAAGTGGTGGATACAAATATATTGTAAAGGTTAGTGTAACACTCTTGCACATTTCATGTTTTTTGTTATCCATTTGAGTTATTTTTTTTGCAAATAATCGATATAGGATCTTACAATTCCTCTAATTTCACCTTTTGTAGTTTGGTTGAATTCCTATAGATAGACGTTATTTGTATGTGGACACACTAAACTTAGATATAATAAGTAATGAATTCATTAGAAAGAAAGTAGGGGTTGCACCAATAGATGAGAAAGTGAGAGAAACTTGCTTAAGATGGTTTGAACATGTGCATAAGAGACCTTTAGATACTCTAGACCGCGTGTAGAAAATAAAGAATTACTAATTTAAATTAAAAGGGAAAGAGAGAGACAAAAAAGAATTGAAAAGAAACTTAGAAAACATAGGTTACACTTAAAAATAAATAAGAAAATGAGTTTAAACTGAACAGGATGGCGAAGTGTGATCCAGGTAGCCGACCACACTTAATGTGACAAAGGCTTAGTTGTTGTTGTTCTTGTCTATGATCAGAGATGCCATACTTTGTTGTTGAAAACATAATTAAACTTTGAGTCTCTCATGTTTCTGTAAATCAAATACAAGTAGCAAGCTCATAATTGCCTCATTAGTCATTAGGGCCTTTTTTTTTTTTAATTTAGTTGTATACAATTGGATCTCATACTACCTATCTATTTCCTGCTTTTGTCATTTTGGCTTAGTCTGTGCATAATATCATTAACAAGATTACTTGGTGATAATTTTTGCAGATGCATGCTTGATAGATTGTAGCTTTTGTGGGGCGGATCTGCGATCAGCTCATTTGCAGGTTTTAATCTTAATGCACTTCTTTTCTTTTAAAGTTGAACTGTTCCTTAGTGCTTGTCTATAACTGTTTTCGAAGAAAGAAAACACTCATATGCTGTCCCTCTTCCTTTGACAATCTTTTACAATGCGCACAGAAAATGATGTTCCTTCTATCAGTAAATAAGTTGATTAGTAAGTATTGGTATTATTGGAGACAATTTCTTTTTTCAGGCGTGGTGAGGGAATGGGGTTTTGGGAGAGGGGGTGGGGGGGGGGGGGGGGGGTGGGGGGCTGCAGCATAATTCATCAGAAATACTAGAATTTCAATACCATTAGGGTTTGAGTTAGTAGACAGGGTGAAGCTATTCCTTGAGATGGCTGCTATTTTTTGGTAGGGTTGAATAAGAAAATAAAGAGTTACAGTTAGTAGGTTAGTGCACTCATTGGAGATAATATGATCTAAGGTTTACGTGTTCATAGAGTTAGATAGCCTAGTGTTTGAACAACAACAACAACTAGCCCAGCGTTTGAAATTCGCATATTTTTACATTTCTTTTGGTACATCTATAATCTACAATAAGCTTTTATAAAACCTTTTGTTTACAGTAAAATATGAGAAATATGCTAACAAAAAATGCTGGCTAGCTATGTATTCACTTGTTGGTATGTGACATTTTTATACCTTATCTGTTTTACATAGAAATTTATAAAAAAAAAATATTTAAAATTTCAGCAAATGTCTTCTCCTATTCCAGCATCCATTTCTGTCCGATCAGGTTTTTTAACTGCTTCTTTCTTTGGGTGGGGGGATACTAGATATTTGTATTTTTTTTCTTATAGCTTTGCTTGAGATGAACTGGGCATTGATTTTGGTTCGTTGCATCAAAACTTTCTGTTGTATGCATCGTCTTGTAATTTAGAAATATCCATGTACTTCTTCACATAGGTGATATGAGTTTTACGCAATAAACAAGCATTCACACTGCTCATTAAGAAACAGGAAATTCTTGCAACCATAGGGCTATGTTGTACCCTATTCTGTATGATCCTTCATCCTGCCCATACCTGAAGGGCAGTTAATCTGAAACCCACAGATGACACATTAAGAGTAAAGGATTTGGGTTCTAACTTACCCATGCTTACTCATAAACACCACTATGAAGTATTTGGAGCAACTTGCAACAGAAATTTTAACAGGTGTGTAGGCTGTAACTCTTTAGATAGTTAACATGAATTGATATGAATCCGAAAGAGAGTACTTGGGTTCGCCCAATAACTAAAAAATGTTGCATCTCTGAATCTAACTGGGTTTTACAGTGGTGGAGGAATCTGTGCACACAAAATCATATGATGAGTAATGGCAGATAATTTTTGGTAGCAAACAGTTCTCTTTATTAGTTTAGTGTTTCTTTTATTAGTAAAATAATATTCCTATTCACAAAATACCATATACAAGAGATGTCCAGTTAAAATTTAAGTTCACACAGTTTTATTGAGAACATGTAAAACAAAAATCCTATGGCTTATGATCCAAGGAGATTTCTCTAAACCATGAAAGGCTCTCTTATTCCATTCTTTTCATATTACCTAAAATTTAGCAAGTGCGCCACATTCCCAAGCTGGCATGACCCAGTGGCAGCTGAATAAACTTAACACCAGTCCCCAGCATTCTTGAGCCAATTTATAGTCCAACAGTATGCGATCTGTATCTTCCCCTGCTTCTTTGCCCAGAAATAAAACATATGTAGTGACAAACTTATCCCGCCAACGTGTTGGATAGAAAGGTTTGATTTCGAAATTTTCAGGAAAATATGAATGCATGTTTACATAATGTCCAATGGCAGTTATCTTTGAGAGGGGAATAGGGTTTCTGTCTGTGGACATGCACTTGCTTTTCTTGTATCCCATTTTTTTGGCTCGATTTTCTCCTTGTCTTAATCTAAAAACTTTCAGACAGCTGATCTTACCAATGCCAACTTGGAAGGAGCTAATTTGGAAGGAGCCAATCTGAAGGTAAGTGATACATAAATGAAATTGGCAGTCATGACAATGCCCATTATTAGTTTTTCCGTTTTTTAGGGTCAGCTATTTTATGCTTGCAGAGTTACTGAATGTTTTCTGGTTATGAACTTTTATTGTAGGTTGACAATGCTTTTTGTTCTCCTATTGTAGCATTAAATTTTTTTAATTCATGTGAAAGGTTATGTTCTGCGGCTTCTGCTTAGTTACGTCCGTTGTTCAAAGTTTAGAATTATGTTGATGTAGCTTCTTTGTGGTTAGTAGTTCGGTACTTTAATGGCAAATTAAGTTATTTCTGTATGATTTGGCATATTTTTTGAAGTAAGAATAATCAATGAGTAGTTGCTAGGGTGGAATGTGAAAAAGTGGAGAACCTGGGGACATGTTGCTTTCTTGTTAACATTAACATATTAAAAAATTGGTTAGTATTTCCCAGTTCATTTCTTCTTTGACTGGGTGTAGTACTAATCTAGTAAAGTGAATGTTCTCTTTAGACACCTAATAAAGGAATACAGTATCAAGTTTGGATGTCCTAGTGGTCTTTTCTTTTTGGATCACTTTTTGATATTGAAGTATGCATGATTTGAATGAAGACTTGAACCAGCAATTGACAGTGCCATGAACCCAAAATACTGGTAGAGTTGTTTACTTGTGATGAACATGCGAACAGAAATATAAATATTTAATAGTAGTCCATGAACATGTGTTCTATCAATATCCTTTAGATTCCTTTTCCTTTTGGACTAATGATTTGGAAATGAAAGAGTCTTATCATGTTGTGGGCAGTATGTTTCTTCAATTTTCTATATTTTATTCATTTATCTGCAGTTATTCATTTGGCAGCTATGTGATGTTCCGGGAAGGAGGGGGGTTGTGGTGTTGTTGTTGACTATGATACATTTATCCACATTGGTTAACTTACAGTTAATTGACTCTGGTGTTGTCCTTTATTTGTTCTTCCACGAAGCAAAATCTGTCTTTATTCCCCAATTGAAAGACTGATACTGTTTCGTAATGGGTAAGTTCATGTGGTGGTGCAGCACCAGCAAGCCATAGGTTGATGTGATTTGTTTAAGAATTCAGTTATAAAAAAACTAGGAATCAGAAAATTAAGTTCCGGTTTTAGCTGTAGAAAAGTCCTGTCAATTTGAGGATGACAGAAGGCAAAGTTGAAATAAGCAGCTAAAAGGTACGAGAGAATTAGTCTTGCAGGCGAAGACTTCCTTAACATTGAGTACTCACAAGAGCATAGTAAACTTACTAAATGCTAAAAAATGTAAGAAGCTAAACTGAACCTAGTTACCTAAAAGAGCATAGGCTGCAAATTTGACTTCTAATACGTAATTTGTGACTTCTTAATTGTGATACTTCCATAAATGACCTACACTGTTCATGTATCTGGAGTCAACCGATATTTCTACAAATACCATAATAAAAATCATTGAAGACCTGTAAAAGATGCAATGGAGTATAAAGAACATTGATGCAGCAGTTCTTCTGGGTTTGTCGTGTAAAGATGAAACCTTAATTCTAAAAGAGTATTTTAAAACAGAATCAAGAAAACCTATGTAATATTACATAGGGTTTGTTAGGAATTGCACCTAGTAAGGAATCATTCTTTAAGAGAGCTGGTTTCACGAGAAATCTGAAAACGGATTAATATTTTTGCCAAAGTTCCCCTCCAAGTCCTCCTATAGTGGGGGTGTATAATGAATTACCCCCTAGTTGTTTTGCTTCTCTAAATCTATAATTTCCTAGGTTACATCCACTTGGCCAATTAATTTAAAGAGTCACAGTCGTACAAGCCTGGCTTGAAGTAACATGAATGTAGAACTAACTAAATTGTGGGCCTGGGCCGGAAAACGTTAGAATACTTTGATGCCCAATTTGTTCTAGGCTATTAAGTTGCGCTTGCTTATGTCTTAGACCATACAGCTGCTGATTTTCTCTTTTTGTGCTCCTGGAGGTCTTATAGCGTGTTTTTATTGCATTTCTAAGCTGTCAATTGGGCCTACAGAAATCTATGCTTTGGATTTCATTCAACACTTGAATGTTGATGTTTGGTTCCTAACATTGAGAGGTTATTGGTGATTGTGTTGATAAATTTCTTTTTTGTTCCCTTTAAGGGGTGTGTGTTTTCAAGCTACTCATGTTGCCTCTGACGCCAGTTGTTCCTCCATGCAGGGTGCGAAATTAACTAATGCCAATTTGAAGGGTGCAAATCTCCAAAGAGCATATCTTCGCCATGTGAATCTTCGTGAGACGGTGAGTAAAGCAGGCCCTTAAAAGTTTTATGTATTCCTAATATTGCATATCTCCATTTTCTATTAGTGATGATTCTTAGTATTTCATTTCCGTTTACATATTTCTTTTATTATTATTTTTTTACAAGTTTCTAGATAGAGTTTGTTAAAGTGTGTGGCTACCTGGTGTAACAACTAGTGATAATTCTGTGTTTTTTCCTTCCATTCATGTACCACGTAAAAATTTCTCCCACCAAATGTGTCTCTGTATTTGGTTACATGACTTTGATCAGGATTTATTCATTTAGCTTTTGATCTAGTTTAGTGTTTCCACTTGGCTTGAAGCGAACTAATCTTTCCTTCTTCAACCCTGCAGCTTACCACACACCCTGTGTGTGTGTGTGCACGTGTGCGTATGTGCATGTGTGAGAGAGAGAATTCCTCCATCTCGTGACTTCATTAAGAGTTATCTCCCCCCCCCCCCCTCGTTATTTTGAATCTTCTTTGAGTGTGTGGAGTGCAATATGGAAAAAATTTCTGAATTGAACAAGTAATAGAGCTGAAGTTCCTGAGAAGCCTAAGATTCAGTTCTAATGTTCGAGTAAAAATTTTAAGTATTTTTGCTTCTGTACAAATTTTTTATTGAGGGTACATAATAACATTCTATAATTTCTTCAAGTAACTGCTGCTTAAAACAATAAAATGTAACTGCTGCTTTACCTTCCAAAATGTTGAGTGGATGGGACATTTGTGTTTTATGCTACTGTACAGCATACATACTTGTGGGTTAAGTTAGCCTGTTGGTCAGTTGCTAACTCTCCCATCATGCAAG
This sequence comes from Ophiorrhiza pumila, assembly GCA_016586305.1. Lineage (NCBI taxonomy): Eukaryota > Viridiplantae > Streptophyta > Magnoliopsida > Gentianales > Rubiaceae > Ophiorrhiza > Ophiorrhiza pumila. Next base: position 39,123,034 of record BLIW01000006.1, read on the forward strand.
TTGTTCTTCCTCTCTTTATTTTAAGTTGCCGTCTCCCCTTCCTATTCTCTGTGGTAAGCAAATGAGACCTAATTGAGAAAAATAGATTTCTATGCAATATGCTATCCTACTTCATAAAGGTGTACTGCACATGGAATTTATTCTCGCATTTGTTTCCACCCATAAATAGGATGTAAAGAACCTTCGTTCCCAGGTGAGGCTATAATAGGCTTCCCATCCCCCTCCTGTCTAGTGCCTCCAAGTTCCATCTTCACACCTCCCCATCCCCCTGCCTGGCAAGTGCCTCTGCCAATCTAAACATAACTAAATCGAGAACTGATACTTCAATCTTCCATGATCCTCCATTTACTTCTCTGTTTAGTGGCATGCCTCATTTTTTATATATTGAAGGATGAGATACTGCCACAAGATTACGCTACTAAGCCTGATACTACCACAAGAATACTATAGAAAACAGAAATATATGCTATCTGGTTGAAATGTATCCACATCTTTATTTGTTAAAAATTGGAAGTAAAATTTTATACATGGAATAACATAGCTTTGTTACTTATTTTTTTAATTCTCTTGAATACATGTATATTCATTCATGATATGCTTGTTATTCTAGTTACATTAAAAGCATTAATTTAGGACATTGCGAAAATGACGTATTTTTAGTTTTAAATTTAGGTATTGATTTGACAAATATCTTATCCTTCAATTCACTAAAAGGGTGTCATCCATGTACGCCTTAGTGGACACAATACAAAATGGTGTTTGTCACAGTTGGAAAAAGTTGTGAATGCTGCATATATTTCAGCTTTAATTCAATGTGTTTTCACTGTGAGTTATCCATACTCTGTTCCACTGAATTTACTTGTTTGATGCTAACAGCAATTGGAAGGCGCAAAGCTTGATGGTGCCAATCTTTTGGGAGCTATCAGATGACCGGCGAAATGAGAAAGTTGGAGCCTGGGATGGATCAAAGTATATGTCATATATGATATGTCTATTTGTGTTTTTGCGTGTTCATGTTTTCAATTTCCATATAAAACCTATTTTCTGGCACTGCTGTGGCAATTGAGTAGATGGAAAAGAGCCCTAGTTAATGTTTTAATTGTACAGCAACCATATCATGTTGAGTTAGAATATTAGATGGATGTGGCTAACTTATTTACTTGCGATCCAATTATTTGTACAAATTCTTCAAATGATGAGACTTCCAGGCAAAAAGAATTCTGCTATTGTAATCTGCTATTGTAATTGTATAGCAATCATAAGATGGTGATTTATACATTGGTTGAAGCCGGCTTCATTATTCTGTTTTGAAGATGTTTGTTAACAAAAAGTCTCCATTATAGTATAGAAAAAGACGACAGCCAATGCTAATCTTTCTAAATCAATTCCTGCATTGCATATCAGGTAGACATGACCATGGTTTTTATGGTACCAGAGCCGGTTTCAGTTTTAATTTTTGGTTCCAATTTTGATTTTGATCACACTTTTGATTTTCATTTTTAATTTGTTTGTTAGAAATTAATTTAATTTGGATTTCACTTTGAAATTTATATTATCTTTTAATATGATTTGTGTTTATAAATATATATATATATATATATATATATATATATGAGAATAGACAGAACAGTTGAGCTATTAATTAAAATTTAAATGGTATAATATAATAATATAATTAAAATAATAATTATAAAGACTTTTATGAAACGAATTTACATATACAATGTGATTTATATATGAGACAAATAGTTAATGACTAGGTGCATTAACGTATACATTTTTGCCTCTCTTTTTTTTAGTTTTTCTATTACTTTTGAATTTAAAATGATTTATGCCTCTCTTTTTTTAGTTTTTCTATTACTTTTGAATTTAAAATGATATAAAATGATACGCATTGTTACCTGTTTGAAATTTTTATGTAAAAAAAAAAAAAGTAACATGCGAACAACAAAAAAATGTTTGAAATTTTTATGTAAAAAAAATGTGACATGCGAACAACAAAAAAAATGTGACATGCAAACAAAAAAAAGTATTACGCGAAATGAATTGTTATTTGTTTGAAAGTTTTCACGTAACAAAAAGGTGATATGCAAACTAAAAAAGTGTTACGCAAAATGAATTGTTACTTGTTTGAAAGTTTTCGTGTAATCAAAAAGTGATACGAGAACAAAAAAGGTGTTACGAAAAAATATTTACTTATTTGAAAGTCTTCATGTAACAAAAAAGTTATACGTAAACAAAACAAAAGTGTTACGCGAAAAGAATTGTTATTTATTTAAAAGTTTTCGTATAATAAAAAAATGATAAGTAAATAAAAAGTGTCGCGAAAAGTGATTATTATTCAGGAGTGTTACTTTTTCAACATAAAAGTGTTATGTGAAAAGATAAGTATTACGCAAAAATCGATTATTGTTCAGGAGTGTTACGTTTTCAATATAAAAGTGATAAGCGAAAAAAAAGTATCATGCGAAAATTTATTATTATTTAAGAGTGTTACTTTTTTCAACATAAAAGTGATACGCAAAAAAAATATGCATGCGCATAGATCGCATATATTAACCCGTTTTACAGAAGACTACCTCAATAATAATATGAATTAAATTAATACATAGAGTTTTGAGAGGAAAAAAATGAGGAAGAATTAGATAAGTGATAGAGAAAAATATAGAAATAATAAGAATATTGAAAGAATGACATAACTATTAATTGAAATTAAAATGCTATAATATAATTGGAACAATAATTGAAATTGAATTAATATATAGGCTACATTTGGTTGTTTTAGAAATATAATTGAATTAGGATTAAAATATTATAAAAATTTAATTCTATGAATTGAAACTCCAAAATTTTTGAATTCTCTTGTTTGATAAAACAATAAAATTAATATAGAATTGAATTAGAATTTCAAATTCTTTATTTGAAAGTTTAAAAAATATATGAAATTAGATTTCACTTGTGATTAGAATTCGTAAAATAATTTTTTTAATGTATTTTTATGATAGTATTTACTTTTCAATATTATTTTCTATTTTTTTAAATTTTTATGTATCTCCAAAAATGTCACCTCACTAAACTTTCATTTTTTGACTTAGTTAGCAATCATTATTGGTATTATAAACAAAATTTGAACAACGAATCTTATTATATTTTGTTTCTATTACTAAACATTGACACACACACACAGATATATATATACTAGTTTTGGGTATGCCGCACAAGGTGCGGCACCCAGGAGTTTTATTATTGGGAAAAATTGTTTTTTTTTTTTTTGTTTTTGCACAAAAAAAATTGATTAATTTTATAGGGGTAATTCATATTTTGGCTAAATCTTGGCCATTTTTAGCTTGTTTTTTATTAGATATTTTATATGATAGTGATAAATTAAAAATTGTTATACGTTGTTGCTTGGGTAATATTTAATTAGTCTAAATTTTGTTCTTTTATTTTGTAATTTTTTTATTTAAATAGATAATTTTTTATTGTTTATTATAATTTAATTAATTGAAGTGGGAAGTTTTTTAGTATATTTTTTAATGGATGTTTTAATCGGAATGATAAAATACCAAATAATAAAACTGGACTTATTATAATTAAATATTTTTATTAATTATTTGATTGTTTATTATGAATTTTTTTTTTGTTTTTTAATATGGATTATTAATATTTCTATGTATGATTTAGTTATATACAGAAATATAATTTGTAAAAAAGATTATGATAAAAGTGGATAAATAAGAAGGGGGAAAAAATTATATGATAGTGGAGTCTTATTTTTTTACTTTTATTAGTTAAGGTTTTTTTGTTTGGTGGGGCGGGGGGAGGGAATTAGGGCAATAAATAAGTAAAAGAGTTTAAAATTTCTTAAATAAAAATAATAATTTAGATAATAGTTAGTTCTAATTATAATTTAAATTAAGTTTTTGTAATAAACAGGATTAATTTAATGTTTTTTCTTAATATATTAAAATTCTAACTAAACCCAAAATATATCCTTGGGTTCGCATATATTGTATAGTACTTTATTAGGTTTTTTTTATACTATTAAGCATAAGTTTTGCATATTCACGGTTTTAAAAACAAGTTCTTTATCTACTTATATTTTGTTGGTGTTTGTAGATTGGTGGGTTTGCTATATTTATTACACGTTTTTTATTGGTTTCATTTTAAGGCTTTTGGGAAATAGATTGGTATAAATATAAGGGAGAATCAACAGAAATGTCCCTCACATATGGCCCTTTAAGCAATTTTGTCCCTCACATTTAAAATGTTAAAAATTTACCCCTAACACTCTCAATGTGTAAAATTTATATCCTTCGTCAGACTTCTGTTAAAACTTCTGTTAAATAATGTCACGTGACCACCATGTGAGTTATTTCGTAGGGGTAAAAAGGGAACGACAAAGACAACATACACCAAATCCACTATAATTTCCCTAAATCTTAAATCGATTGAAGAAGAATCATTTGATGAAAGTAATCGTCCGAGCAAGCTGTTGAAGAAATTGGTTCGCTAATACCTGGTGTAATTTTGAATCCAAAGAAAGCTTGAAGAAGATGACACAACGAGTTGTATGCTATTGCGGGAAGCCAACTGTTGTGAGAACTTCTTGGACATTGAATAATCCTGGTAGAAAGTTTTATGGCTGTGAAGAATATGAGGTAAGTAATAATCTTTTTTTGAAAATATTAGATAAATATTGATTTTAATGTACATACTAATATTGTGGTAATTGGATGATAGGAAAACCGCGGTTGTGGCTATTTTCGATGGTGTGATGTAATGTGTGATATGTGTGATAGGGCAACTGAAATAATTAGTGGATTGTTGAACACTGTTAGAGATTTGGAAGCAGAAAGAGCCAGAAGAAAAATGAAGGAAATGGTGCTTGTTTCTGCACTAATTTTAGTATGTATGATAATTTTGTTTCAGTGCATAAGCACTGATATTTAGTAGCAGATTTGGAAGCAGAAAGAGCCAGAAGAAAAATGAAGGAAATGGTGATTGTTTCTGCAATAATTTTCGTATGTATGATAATTTTGTTTCAGTGTATAAGCACTGATATTTAGTACAATTTCGTTTCAGTGTATAAGCACTGACAATTTTGTTTCAGTTGTAGTGCTATGTGCACAATTTTGTGTTAATGTATTAGTTGAAGTAGTTTGATGAATTAGTATTAGAACCTACAAGTAATTCTAACACCATTTTGAATTGGAATCCTTTTGTATTAGTGTTAGGGCCTTGTAATTTCTCCAATGATCAATGAAAATGGAGTGTTGCTGATGAAAAAAATGAGCATTCAGATTGATATTCATCAAATTTTTACAAAAACTTTACTTCACATATATATATGTATATTCATTCAGTACTGCAACTGAAATACAAAAGATCAAGAGCTGTCCAAAATATCATTCCAGTAGATTTTGCATTAGCAATAACATTCAAAATAAAATATTAATCAATCGAGTTGATTTTCCCTTAGAAGAACAATAATATACAAAATATGAAGGGTTGCCAAAATATTAATCCAGTAGATTTTGCCTTAGCAACAATATACAAAATATCAATCAAATTGATTTTGCATATATCTCTTTTAAAACACTTAAACACCAGTTTCTTTTGTCTTTTTCATAGCTGAACTTGTTTGATTTGAACCAGCACTTGTCCTTGTTGCATTGGATGTCTGCACATATAACATTCTAAATTTTAATTTGTAATCATTAAGAAAAATATGAACTTCAATGTTGTGTAACTGAAAATATTAAAGTTGATACTTACAGCCCAACTAGTATATTCAACATCATGTGCTCTATAAAGTTTAGCAACAGTGCTTTCACATGTTACCCTATTATGGCCAGATTGTCTACATAAACTGCAATGAATTGCTTTTCCTTTCCTGACCTGCTAATTGGATAGCAAATGAATGGATAAATTCAGTAATAAACTAAAAACCAAACTAAGAAATAATTTAGAGCTTAACTGGTTTAGTTGGTTGCATTTTGATGGTGGATGCAACAGTTTGTTGGCTGGAAATTGGTGGTTCCAATACTGTATTCTCATAAACATATGAGATCGTGTCATGTATTGGCTTTGCTGCTGGTACTTGAACTGCAGCTGCAGATGTTGAAGTTGTTGCAACATTACTTTTCTCAAGCATAGAGTTATGCATAACAATATCATCCTTTTCAGGTTGTTCTTTTCCCTCACCTTGCACCTCCTTTTTTTCTGTTGCAACTGGTTTTTTGGGACATTTTCTACTATTGTGACCAGTTTGTTTGCATATTTTGCACTTATAGATCATTTGGCCAACTGTAGACATTTTCTGAACATCAGATTTCTTCCCTGTTGTTGCTTCATCAGGTTCTCTTCTCCTGACGTTTTTTGGTCTACTTGTCAGCTTCAATGATTCTGGGGGTAACACAAGAGGCTGATGGAGTTTTTCCCACATATCTTGCCCATTTAGAGGGTATATGACAGGCTCATATGTCTTTAAATAAGCATTCTTGTGGTAGAAATCATTCACAAAACCCTCAGGTGCCTCACTTGTGGTGCTTATAGCACTTACTGCATGAGTACATAGGATTCCAATCAATTCCCATTTTCTGCATGTGCAAGTTCTTTCAACCAAATCTACTGTGAATTGAACACCATACATGCATCTAACCTCAAATTTCCATTCTCCTGCATGTGTGGCAATACATGCACTTGAATTTTCTTTAATCTTCTCCAACTTTTTCTGAATTTTAGGACACAAATTTCCATTGTACTTCTTCATCCACTCTCGCTTTTGCTCCATCCTAACCATTAAATAGTATATAATACTTTCAAGCATTCCAAAAATTGGTTTTTCCCTTGCACTAAGTATGACTGAGTTGAAACTCTCACACAAGTTGTTGAGCAGTATATCACATTTGGGTTTACTTCTGAAATAGGATCTGCTCCAATGCTTTGGGGATGTGTGTTCAACCAACCACTTATATGCTTGCTCATCCATGTCCTTCAATCTCTCTATTTCAGAAACAAACTTGTTCACATAAGTTGCTCTAGCTGCAGCCCAAATTTTATCTTTAAGTGCTATTCCACTATGCTGCTTTTTGAAATTGTTGTACATGTGACACACACATAGTCTATGCTCAACTTCTGGAATAATATCTCCTATTGCATTTATCAGCCCCTAAGTAAACAAAACAAATGTTAATGAGTAATGATATTGACAACAATAGTTTTTTATAGACTATAAATTTAAAAATGAGAGTACTGAATGTATTACCTTCTGCTTGTCTGAAATAAATGTCCAATCATTGGGATTCCATATGTTGAGATCTAGTTGGAGCTCTCTGATAAACCATTTCCATGTAGCCTTGTTTTCAATCTCCACAATAGCATATGCAATTGAAAAGATTTGGTCATTGGGATCTAAACCCACAGCTGTAAGTAGAATACCCTTATGAGGACCCATCAAGTCCTATAAGTGGTCTACATCCAGTCAAGAATCCCTTCTTGCATGCTTCAATACAAACATACAATCTTTTGAACACTTCATCCCCAATATCATTCGTTTCAGTTGTCATAAAAACATTTGATCCAGGGTTAGCTCTTTATAACTCATGACAATAATCATGCAACCTACTATACTGTGCCACATAATCCCCTTTAATCATCATTGTTGCCTTTTTCTTAGCCAAATAAGCTTGATTTCTTGAAATATTAATATTCAAATCAGTGTGCACCTTATTCACCATCTCCCCAATCTTCCAATGTGGTATAAGCCGAATGTCTTCTTTATATTTCTCGCACAAGTATGTAGAATCTGCACATCCATGGTTGAATGTCCTGCCACATGTGTGAGTAATCTTCATGCTTTTAATTTGTAGGCCCTTATTTTCTTTCAATTGAGCAGTTGAAATAAACCAATCACAGCCCTTGCAAAATGCCTTAACCCTTCTCTTGTCACTCTTCTTCAATCTAATCTTCCTCCCATGCTTCGCCCCATGACTCTTGCATGCTTTTTTAAATTCAGCCTTACAACTGAAAACCAAACCAACTTTGAATTGAGGATCATCCATGTTAATGTCAGGCTTGAATCTAATATAGTGTTCACTCCTTTGCATGTTGTCTATTTCATCACCTGAACTTGAGTTACTATTCAACTCATCTGAAACAACAACATCATCCTCGTTATCCATACAACCCTCACTATTGTTTCCACTCCTTTCCTGATTAGACTGAGTTGTTGTAGTATTCCTTCCAAGCATTTTCTCAATTTCCTCCCATTCTTTTGATTTTTTAGTAAGAATGGACAGTAGGTCCTCCTCACTAAATTCATATTCACTATCATGTAGACTCTCACATTCACTTGTTTCAGTCTCTTCTTCAACTTGTTCTTGTCTCTTCTTTGTTTTTCCAACTTGTTGCGGAGTAGACCCACTGCTTGTTTTTTTTAGTTGAGGCTTTTGTTCTCTTTCCACTTTCCTCAACATTGTCATGCATGTTAGCATTTTCATTTCCTTCAAAATTCTTATGCATGCCTACATTTTCTGTAGGTTTTTTAGGCACAAAATGTTGACTCTCAGGTGACACCACATGCTTATTTGAACCTGTTGTGTACCCTTGTTGTACATCATCAGCAAGTTTCTGTTGTGCATTCTTAGCAAGTTCCTCAGTTATAACATGCTCAATATTAGGTCTTTCAGCCTGCTCAGCCTGCTCATTACTGGCACTTTGAACACTTGAACTCGTAACACATTCTACAACATTGACATCTAATTTCCTTGCAGCTTTCATTTTCTCCATCTTGTTTCGGAGGTAAGCTATATGCTTCTCATTTGGCTTCTTATTTGCACAGCACTTCTTTCTAAATGGTGCACTTTGAGTTACCTGCTGCACTTTTCCTACCTCTGACACATTACTTTTCTCAACTGAATCTTGTCTCACTTTTACTTTCTCAGCAACATTTCTAGATGAAGGGTTGTCACTGTGCACTATGTATACATCTACTAGCTTATGTTTTATCCCATAAGCTGCCAATTTTTGAGCATCATCATCACACAACAAATATACCAATCCATTAGCCATAGTACTGCCAGACGTAAGGTAATAGTACACCACACTGAATTCAGAATACCCTAACTTTTTAGCTATAATATCCATAACACACAATGACCATTCATCAGAATTACAGAAATCAACAATATCTACACTTCCACCAATGTATTCCTTTTCGGGATAATGCTTAAGTATACCACCAAAATGAACCCTAATTGAAAATAACTTGCCCCTGGGTCCTGTAGATTAATTAGTCGACAGCAATTATTAGTGAAACTAGCACTGAGGGAACATTAGCAATAAAAAATACAAATGCATATTAAACTATCAATATGAAACTATCACTGGGACCATAATATGGTCCTGTAGTTTGGACCACATCAAATGATATTATTGAAACTCGAAGAGAAACAAACAGGGAAGATGACAAGTACAAGACCACATCAAATAACTTACCATAATCTGGAAGTTTCACTCCAGATATATCGTCTTTACTCATCATTCTAGCATACAGTTGAATTCAGGTTCTTCTTCGATTGAAGTAGGGAAGATGACGAGTACTTGAAATTGGGGATTAGGGATTTGATTTTACTGAACTTGAGAAGAGTGAGGATGAGATGGAGAAGAGATCGATGAGCATTTTTTTGTCGTTCCCTTTTTACCCTACGAAATAACTCACATGGTGGTCACGTGACATTATTTAACAGAAGTTTTAACAGAAGTCTGACGAAGGATATAAATTTTACACATTGAGAGTGTTAGGGGTAAATTTTTAACATTTTAAATGTGAGGGACAAAATTGCTTAAAGGGCCATATGTGAGGGACATTTCTGTTGATTTTACCTAAATATAAATGTTTTTTTTATTGATTTCATTATTTGCTTCTGTTCCATCTTTTTTTTCCTTCGCCGTCTCTTTCTCTTCTTTCCTTTTTTTTCTCCGTCTTTTTCTTATTTTTCCTCTTCTTGCTTTGCTTTTTATTTGGCGATTGGTAATATCGTATTCTTATTAATTTTTTCTTTTAGATTAATATGTGAACATTATTTTTAAGTTGTATGCTCTTGTTTTTTTTGGTTTGAGTTATATATGGCTTCATTTGCTAGATCTATGGGGTTCTCATTGGATGCATTATTTTTAAGTTGTATGCTCTTGTTTTTTTTTTGTTTGGGTTATATATGGCTTCATTTGCCAGATCTATGGGGTTTTCATTGGATGCGTTATTTTTAAGTTATATGCTCTTGTTTTTTTTTGTTTGGGTTATATATGGCTTCATTTGTTAGATCTATGGGGTTTTCATTGGATGCATTATTTGGTAGGATTTGATCTTTTGCTGCCGTTCTTGTGACCTTTGTGGTTCTAAGCTTATGTCTTAACTTACGATTAAAAGGCTGATTTTATGGCTATGTATATATATTTAGTTTTTCCTATTAAATATAAAAACTAATAAAAGATATGAGTTTGGTTTTTCTGCCCAAATTTTTTGGAATAAAGTTGTGTTTTTTTTAGTTTCATAATTCTTTGCATTTTTCTGTTGGCACTTTTTTAAGGTTTCTTTTGTAGTGGCCTGATTGATTCATCTGAAGAAGAAAGTAATAAGGCTTCACAGAGGAAGAATGGGCTTTCTACGGTTCATGCTTTGGTTTCTGCTCTTTGAATTTCTTCAGAGATATTTTTTTTGAACAAAACTTATCGAATTTTGTATTTAGATGCTTTAGATATTAGATTAGACTGTATTTTGTTTATGTTTAGCTACAAATCAAAGAAGTGAAATTGGTCAGCCTATTGTCAAAGATTTTTGGTTTGGATAGAGGTTTCTTTTTGATTTTCATCTGGCTTTATTAAAATTTCTTTTATTTTCTATTCGTTTTTTATAAAATACGCATTTTTAATATATTTTTTCTCAGTTTCTTAATAGATCTTTGTTTGTTGATGCTAAATATCTATATAAATCTTGTTTTTTATTTTTTTCCTATTTGTAATAGAGATCGTATTAAATATTGGCTATTTTTTGTAATAAAAATAGTAAAGTTATTTGCAAGAATACATGAAATATGTGGTTTAAATTAAACAGCAGAAATTGATCAGATTTAGAGATAATTTATTTTGTTTACAAAGGGTTATCATATTGGGGTTTGTGGAATCACATGAAATTATAAGAAAACTAAACATAATCAGAATACCTAGAATAAAAAAAATATTAAATGCAACATGTATAATGTTAAAAGAATAACAAGACAATATTCTATATTGTGATATATTATATTGACCATATTTGTTTTACAATCTATTATAATACTATATTCTCAAATTAATAAAAAATATTCTAATCATCATAGTTGGTATGTTCAATAAATTGCTAAATTATATGCAAGTTTTGTTTATCAAAATATAAGAACTATGTATGTAATAAGATTTGTTAATATATAACTCATGGTGGTTATAAGCCAAATATAATATGTTCTTTTATGCTCAAAAGAACAACATAACAAAATACAAAAGGCTAGTATTTACACTGGTCAGAACAAAATAGATACTATCTAAAAATTAAACAACCATATGTTTAAGTAGTAAAACAAACCAAAGTTGAAAGCATTGCATAAGGATATAAATATTTATTTGCTTGGCTTACTTTGCTTGCTTGCTTTGTCCAAAAGCTGTTCTAATCCACTTTTTGCTGTGAGAGTTGTAGTAGTAATGCCTGGATCTATCTTTCTTTCAGCAATGACACTTTCATGGGGTGGAGTCTGTGGAAAATCTGTTCCCAAAGCACAGCCTGTTGTTTGCTGCTTTTCTAAGGCTGTAGTTTGAACATCTTCAGATATGGTATTTTCCAAACCTTGAACTTTTGTAATGTCTGTAGACATTCCTGCTTCTGTGCTTTGTACTACTTTAGCAGATCTGTCTTCTGTAGGGAGATATGATATTACATTATACCATGTGACCTGCCCTGTTCTTGTCATAAAAATGCTAATTCTTAAATGAAAAAGCAGTTTAAGCCCTTCGAATTTCTTGTTGAAGACAGTACAGTCTACCTGTTGATGCTGCATATAAAAAAATTTGACCTATAATTTATGGCTGTATCATATAAACTAAATAAATAGTATATGAACATAATGCTGATACTAACATTCTCTTCCATATCTATTACTTGAGCAATTGTCAATCCAAGTAATAGTTCAACATTTTTTTTATCTATTGATGCCTGCAAACTTGTCGAGCCATCTGATAATTGAACTGCAAATTGAAGCCTGCCAAATATTTGAGTAGCTATATTTAAATTACATATTAAATTCAATAGCTTATATAGTGTTTTTTCTTATACAACTTACTGCGCCTGAGGCATTGGTGATGTAGCAATACAATATAAACAAGTGAACTCTATGCCAAGTCCTGCACCGGTAGGTTTTGAACAGTTTGGGCAAATAAGATAATAAAATTTCTGCAATACATCCTCAATTCTGACTTCGGCTTTTATCCAGCAAGATTTGATCTATAGTTATGGCAACATTAGTTTCAAGTTTTTCAATAGATTTGAACATATAAACAGACATATATATAGTAGTTTAATCATAAAAAACATTAACTATGTATATAGGGAAAATTACTGTTTCAGTGAGGCTCAATAACTGGCTTATTTTTCGGACTTGAGTGTCTAGAGGAGTGCTAATAATTTGGTGCTGTTTTTCATGCAGCTTTTCAACGACGAATTTTTCAATGTTTTTGGTGTTTTCCTGTAACCTGTATGAATAATAGATAAGGTTTAAAAACTTGTCAAAAACAGAATATAAATATAAATATGTAGATATTAGGCTATATTTATAGTGAAGCTTACCATTTTTTTAGCTCCATTGCCTCTAGCAAAGGTGGGCCAAACATTATAATGCTATTTGACAAAGTCCGTACAGAGATTCCTACAATATAACAGATCTCATTTAGTAATACACTTCTTAGAAATCATACTTTATTTTTAAATAAGTAATTACCATGAAATGATGTGATCCCTAATCGTGTACCTAATATGATCGGCATTTCATGAACATTGTTGATAATATATGGGGCCTCTGTGTGTAAGAAATCTTCCCAAAAAGTTAGGATTAATGGCCTGCACCTGTAGACAGAAAATAAATTAGTTTTATGATTTAATTTTTATTAAGATATAAAATATAAATGTGTAAAACAATAATTAAGATATAAAATATAAACTCTTGGATAGGCACACTTCTTCCTTTTACCGGTACAGTTCTTGATGGAAGAACATGTATTATGGCACATAAAATATCTATGATAGAGTATGAAAGGGAGTTATAATTAGTGAGTTAAATGATACAAATGTCCTGTAGTTAAAATAAAGTTTTCAAATCTGTGAATTATTATCAATCTAAACAAAAGAGGATAGAGAGATACATAACTGATGTTTAGCTCAGGATTGTCCATTTTAGTGTCAAACTCTGTAAATTTGGTGAAGTTATAATAATCAGCCAATGGCAGTTCTTCTGTTTGTCTTGCCTGTCTGATGAAAGCACTTTTTTTTTAGTATTAATTGATAAGAGGAAGCACCATATCGGGCAAATGTTCCTAGTATCGGCCTTATTAACGCATTGCCAATATAAAATGTCTTGTATAGCTGTAAAACTCTATCGAGCTGATGCACATCTTCACTGTAGGCGATAGCCTATATACTATTCTTTTACAAAAATTTTATCACTTATATATGTTAGAATAATCAAATCTGGAAGATAAAAAATTTGTACAATTACCTATTAATACCTGGCTGTCATTAAAGTTAACCTTTGATATGCACCTCCTCGTTCTTTTCCAATGCGAACTGGAGTTTTTTCTGTTAAGATTAGCTTGGAAACCCAATCTCGAGTTGTATCTGTTAATGCTGAAATCTCAATACACCTGGTTTCCATGTTCTTATAAATATACATAAATATAATTTCGAATTTAGAACAATGAAAGAATTAAAGCAATAGCTTATATTTAGAACTAATTAAGGCTTTTCTAAAGTATAGGGATAAGTGTCTACCTTATAAAATGGCAACAATCAATATATATCAGAATTTGTGTTTAGTAATTTAAAAATATAGCAAAGAACAAAAAATATTCCTTGAAAGAATTAAAACAATAGCATATATTTAGAACTAATTAAGGCTTTTCTAAAGTATAGGGATAAGTGTCTACCTTATAAAATGGCAACAATCAATATATATCAGAATTTGTGTTTAGTAATTTAAAAATATAGAAAAGAACCAAAAATATTCCTTATAAGAAAATAGAAATATGCCATTAATGTATATAAATTTCTTAAGCTGGAGTAATTAAAGCAAATAGTCTTAAATAAAACAATATATATATTCAGAAACAAATGTTAGTAATCATCATAGCTATGTTTTTTTTTTGTCTAATTAATTAGGGGCGCCACTCCCAAATTTTATTAATAGGAAAATAAAGTTACAAAAGCCATAGAGGAACAAATTATAATTACATAGTCTTTCTACGCACCCGAAAATTTGGGACCATTAATCTATCCATATTGATGCATCCCCGTACCCGCCAAGGTAGAGCACCAAATGAATTAAATTCCTAGTCCAGTTGCCGACGGCATCCCTCCTTAGCAAGACCATCTGCAGGCTGATTAGCCTCTCTAAAAACATGATGCAGCGACTAGGGCTGATATCGAGCCGAGCCGAGCCCGAGCTTTGCCGGGCTCAAGCTCGGCTCGTTTAATTTTCTTCAGGCTCGAGCTCGAGTACAAAATTTCGAGCTCTAGCTCGGCTCGGGATCGGCTTGTTTAACCTTTATTCGAGCTCGATCTCGAGCCCGAGCTCGAGCTCGAGCTCGATTACTTTTTTTTTAATTTTTTTTTAATTTTTTTAATTTTTTTAATTTTTTTTAATTTTTTTCTGTTTTTTTATCACTTTTTTTTGGCACAAATAAGATTATTCAATCACGATACAATAATTTATCAAATATTTTGATAATAGTTAACACAATCTATTAGTTATATTCAAATGTAAATAAAATAAATTACAACATACATTGTTCAAAGAAACAACACCAACTAAATAATTCAAAATTCTCACAAAAACAATAACTTTTTTACAATTGTATAATTTTTTAACATAAATTTTCACTCAAATAAATACATAAATTCAAAAGCCTATAAAATATTAGCTTATTATAACAATTCAAACACTCGTATATTGTGATTTGTGACTTAATAAATATATATAAAAATATAATTATTTCTAATATTTATTATATAAGTACAATATATATTATATAATTAATATTTTAATCGAGCTCTTAACGAGCTTTAATCGAGCTATAAACGAGCTTTTTAACGAGCTGTTCATGAACATAAACGAGCTTTCACCGATGTGTTCATTTATTGTTCATTTATTAAGCGAGCCTAAAATCTTGTTCGTGTTCGTTTATTTATTAAATAAACGAGCTCGAGCCGAGCTTTAATCGAGCCGATCCCGAGCTTGTTCGTGAACGTTCGTGTTCGTTCTCAGCCCTAGCAGCGACAGAACACACGAGAATTGTTTCATTCTGTCTACAATGGTCCGAAGCTTCCACGGGACATGTTCCTCTCCCGACATAATCGACACCAAAACCTTAGAATCTGATTCTACCAAAACATTATCACAACCCCAGCGGTCACAAAGCTCCAGCCCAACTAATAAAGTCAGTGCCTCAACCTTCAGACTCGTCACAAATTCAAAACCCATAGCTCTGGCTACAAGCAACTTACCAAAACAATCCCGAATCAACGCCCCACCCCTCCGGGTCCAGGGTTCCCAAGGGAGCAACCATCCACATTCAGCTTCACAAAACCTTGAGGGGGCCGTAACCAACAGACTCGAGTAACCGAAACTGGAGTTAACATCCCCACCACCCCATCAACCATATTATGCCAATCCCCCGATATAACATTCTCAGGAAACCTCAAATTCCACATCATAGTTAAATCTTTCACCACAAGTCCACAGACACGAACCCATGGAGCCCCCTGGCCCTAAAAAAACTTTGAATTTTGCCTTTTCCATAAATACCAAGATATAATAGCCGGAAGCCATCGGAACAACACTTTACAGTATTCATTCCCTTTCAAATTCTACCACAGCAAGCAATGGTCCCTCCAAGATCTAGGCATCTGTCGAACACCAACCGCGTTACCAAAGTATCCCCAAACCTTAGTAGCAAAACTACCCCATCCAAACACGTGATCCAACGTTTCCTCCATTGGTGAACCACAACATAAACAAGGGAAAGGGCCATGCACGCCCATCTTACCTAACCAATGAGCTAGGGGAACCCGTCCATAATACAATCGGAGCAGAAGAAAGAAAGCCTTGGGCGGTATTCCCGGCATCCAAATACGATTAAAAAACACAGACGGAGGCCCTTTAGAGCGAATAAGATTATATGCCGATGCAACCGAAAAGAAACCATTTGCATCACACATCCACACCGGATGGGCTTTCATGGTCGATAGAGATAATTCCGATACCTTATTAAAAATGTCACCTGGGAGAGAAAGATCATCAAGTTGCCACACACCATTATTATAGAAATCTTTAAGGCATGTATATCCGTTCCCAGGTGCCAGGTAGGACAGCGCACCCAATTTCCTCCAATTATCATGAAATACGTCCAGTGCACCATCACCCACAAACCAACCAACAAATTCCTCACAGGCCGATCGAATACCAAGCATTTTCCTCCATACATGGGAGTCATTCCACCTTGGTTGAACAACTGCCGGATGTTCTGAGTGGCAATATCTTGCAGCCATATACTAAGCCTAGAAGGATTGTTGGGAGCGGAAACACCACCATAGTTTCACAGCAAAAGCGTCTGCAATATCCTCAAACTTACAAAAGCCAACACCACCTTCATTTGGAGGACGACAGAGTGTACTCCAAGCGATCCAATGTTGCTTTCGGTCCAAGAAAGGCCCATCCCAAAAAAATCTAGCATAGATTTGAGTGACCTGATGTAGTATACTCCCCTGGGGCAAGGAGACCGCCAGTATATGTAAGTGAAGAGACGCGAGCACATGCTTAATTAGTACAATCCGACCACCAAAGGATAAAAACTTATGTTGCTATCCTAGTAATCTCCGCTGGATCGAGGACACCATATCTTGAAAGAATATAGCTCTCTTTCTCCCAACATATGTTGGACATCCCAAATACTTAAATGGAAATTTTTCTTGGACAAAACCTGTGATTCGAGCAACCCTTCGACGAACCACAAGGGTCGATTTAGGATCAATAAAGAAACTGCTCTTCGAGGCATTAACTTTTTGCCCAGAAAGTTCCTCATATTCCGCAATAACCTTACCAATAGCCACAAGAGAAGCCCGATCACCGGATGAGAAAATCAAAACATTGTCTGCATAGGCAAGGTGAGTAATTGGAATAGCATTTCTTGGACCCCTAAAAGGAGAAAAATCCCCCCTCTCCAAAAGACCATTCAACCGTCGAGACAGAAATTCAGCCACCAAAATAAATAAAGAAGGGGATAATGGGTCACCTTGTCGCAATCCCCTGGAAGACCGAAAGAAACCAGAAGGACAGCCATTAATCATAACTGAAAACCAACAGTTAGAAACACATCTCCACACCATGTCGATCCACCTTTCTCCAAACCCAAATTGACGCAAGATACCACAGAGAAAAACCCACGAGATCCTATCATAAGCTTTCATCATGTCAAGCTTAAGAATCACCTTACCATGCCGGGTTTTAGACACCATCGAATACGCCATCTCTTGTGCCAACAATACATATCCGAAAGAGCCCGGTCTTTGACAAAAGCACTCTGCTGCGGAGAAATTAACCGTGGAAGAAATCCCCGAAGCCGATTCGCAAGAATCTTAGTAATAATCTTATTCAAGACATTGCACAAGCTAATCGGACGTAATTCCATAAAACTCTGGGGGTTTTCACATTTAGGAATTAACACAAGGGTTGTAGCCGTAACCCCACGCGGAAGCTCACCACCACAAAAAAACTCCATCACAGCCTCATACAAATCATCCTTAATGATCTCCCACCCCACTTTAAAAAAACAACTAGAAAAACCATCAGCACCAGGAGCACTCGACTCATCAATATTATCCAAAGCTTCTCGGATTTCCTCTATAGTCGGATCCGCTTCCAATACATAATTATCATACTCATCCAACAAATGGGGAATCACCCCCAACTTCACATAATCCACCGCAGGAGAATCACCAGTCAGCAAATTCCTAAAGAAGTCCTCCGCAGCAGTCCGAATTCCCATTTCATCAAGAATCCATTCCCCATCTTCTCCTCGGATCATCTGAATCCCCATTCTCGCCTTACGAGTTTTGACAGATTTATGGAAAAATTCCGTGTTCTTATCACCACAATCTAGCCATTTCACATGAGACTTCTGTCGCCAGAAATATTCCTCATCCCTCAATGCCAACTGTAACGTCGACCGAGCTCTACTAAGGGTAACTCTAGCCTCGGCACTATCATGTACCTCCATCTCCATTTCTGCATTTTGCACCTCCTCCTCGGCAATCCTCACCCTATCAAAAACATTCCCAACCTTATTCCGATTCCATTCAATCAAAGACTTTTTAAGAGTTTGCAGTTTCTTACAAAACCGAACCAAAGGCCTAGCTGCAATTGGGACACACCATAATTCGTTTCCCTCTATAAATTGAATAAAGTCCTGCGCCTCCCTATGATGAAACCTTGTACCCCCCTTCTTCTCTACCGAGGATATAATTGAATTAAAATCGCCCCATACAAGCCAACCCCGTGTCCCAATTCGCAAACTAGATAATTCTCTCCAAAGATCACATCTCCCCGACATAGATGAAAGGCCATGCACACACGAGATGACAACATTATCAAGTAGACCCGGGCAAGAAATCATTACCGAAAGATGTTAGAATCCTTGTTCAAAAAACGGAAATCTTAAGGGAATCCGAATAAAACAACCACAACCTGTTTGCATCACTAACCATAACACAGTCGAACTTTAGTTTTCGGCGTATAGAATCAGCCTCCAAATCCGGCAGCTTTGGTTCAGCTATACACAACAACATGATGCGATGTTCCTTTTTAATTCGACGTATTCTTCTAATTGTATCAATATTCCCTATTCCACGAGCATTCCAAAAAAGGGACTTCATAATGATACAGGACGGGAGGGGTCGTTATTTGATGCACGAAGCATAGAGCGAAGAATCCGATCAGACATACCATATTTCAGTTTCTTATTACCCTCCAAAGGGGACATCCGAAAAGATTGATGAACAACCATTTGACCTCTTCCTGGAATTAAATTCCCACCGTCCAGATTACCCTCTAACTCCTCCTCCCATTCGCAAGATTTTTCAGAGGCTACAGATTCTGGCACAATTCGCGACATTAAATTCTGCCATGCATCCTTTAGAGCCGAGCTCCTTCGTTCACTATCAGTCCCCATTTCATCAATTAAACAAACACCGTTAACATCCAACACATTGATTTCAGAATCTTGTTTCAATTCATCCCCCTGTTCGTCCAGATTTTCATTTCCAGAATCAATCAAAACCTCATCAACAATCTCATCCACATTTAATCTATTCTCACATGAAGGCAACATATCAGAAATAAGAGGAACATGGATCTCACGTGAAGCCGACACATCAGAAATAATAGGAACATGAACTTGTTTAATAATATTCAATTGACCTTTATCACCAACATTATTAGATGAAGAAATCCCAGACACAACTTTAAAGACAGATTTCCAATCATTTAACATTTGATCACTAACCTCCTGTGTCCTAGGCTCTTCCACAGGCAGCAAAGTGTTAGACGGTAAAATAATCACATCATCCTTCTCCTGATCCAATTGTTGGCGACTTGTTGAAGATGATGGCACATCAACTGCAGGCTTACCCTTTCCTTCCTTAACCAAACCTTTGCCAATCGGAGTCAATACAGGATCAATAGCCGCCGTATCTGTCGCATCAGTGACACACTTCAGAATATTAACAGGCTTCTCCACTCCCAAGCTCGGCTCCTTCGTTATTCCCCTCTCCGTCAGCGGTAGCCGAGTAATATTCTCTTTGTCAGAAGCCTTCGTTTTCCATTGTTTCTGCATGCGATTCTCATTCATATTACATCCACCTTGTGAGTGGCCTTGACGAAAACATGTGGAGCAATATGCAGGCAGATTCTCAGGGACAATACGCTGCCAGAATCCTTCTCCTTCATCACCATGCTCAATCCAAATTCTTGAGGGTATATCACGAAGTAGATTAATTTCGACGTTAACTCTTGCTACACTAGGTCTAGCCAGATTGAGGGTCGCAGAATCCACAGAAATCAGGACACCCACCGCTTTCATTATTGAGAAAAGGACATTTTTATCAAACAAGTGGCATGGCAATCCTGGTAATTCGAACCAAACAGGTGCAACTGAAGATTCTTTAGAAGTCTGGAAAGATGGAGACCACTTAAAAACACGCATTGGAAACTTTCCGATCTGCCAAATACCCCTAGTCCAGACGCGATGAAAATCTGCCTCAGAATGAAATCGTAGAAGCACGTGCCTGTAGTCGATCAGTCCCACTTCCAGAGCCCCCTTGAAATCCAGCTTAGTGAAAGCTCTCCTTGTTTCCTCAAGCGACGGCCTCCCATGAGAAAATTTCTCGACCAGTGCATGCTTGAAAGGAGCCGCCAGTTTGTCTATAGCCGAAGACGAAATCTTGATAGCAACCTCTCCCTTATGTAAGGAGAGAGGAAATTCCAT
Organism: Ophiorrhiza pumila; assembly: GCA_016586305.1. Taxonomy (NCBI): domain Eukaryota; kingdom Viridiplantae; phylum Streptophyta; class Magnoliopsida; order Gentianales; family Rubiaceae; genus Ophiorrhiza; species Ophiorrhiza pumila. The sequence goes on from BLIW01000006.1 coordinate 39,143,875, forward strand.
CAGTGGTTGAGCATCCTTGGAGAAAATATCAGCAAAAGACTTTTTGGAGAAGTTCGGTAGCGGGGGCCGCTTGGCCGGCAGCCCTTCAGCCCTAGGCTGAAGGGCCTCCATGAAGCCCTAACTAGCACCTTCTATAAAAGGAAAGAAAAAAATGAGAGAGAAACGAGAGCACACACATTTTTTTATGTGATTTCATCATAGCTATGTAATTTAGATATTATTTTGGGTACTTGTATTTGTAATGATTGTTGATAACACTTCAGTATATACTTCATTTTTAGTTAAATTAGTACTACAAGCAATTGCTGTTAAAGGACGTATAAGAATTTTAACTTGAGCTAAAGTTTTTGCTCGTGATAGAGCAACATATAATTGTCCATGAGAAAAAACAGGTTCTTTAAGATAGATTCATACAAAATCTAGAGTATGGCCTTGTTCCTTGTTAATGGTCATTGCAAAACATAAACGCACTGGGAATTGTGTTCTTTTGAAAGGTATAGAAGTAAAATCAGAATTTGAACATTCAACTGTAATTCGTGGAATAAAAACAGTTGTACCAATATATGAGCCACTTGAGATTTCTGCCTGAAAAATATTTGGACTGAATGCTTTGCAAAAGAGCCGAGTTCCATTAGATAAACTCTTACCTGGATTGATGTTATGCAATAGCATAATAGGAGAATTGATTTTAAGAATAAGCTCATGAGGTGGAAAACCTTGAGGGGTTAATGAATGTAGGAAATCTTCTTGGTCCAGCTGATCTAAAAAATTGAGAGCCTCATCATTGCTATAATAGGTAGTTTCTTCAGCCAAGAACTTGGCTATCAGTATACTGTTCATTTCATGAACAAAATCATTCCTTGTTGTAAGAATAGCCCTATTAATAACCATCTTTTTATTTGTGTTAAAAAGATTTAGATCAGGAAAGACAACATCAATAAGGGCATGTAAAGATGTCTCTTCATCAATAAAAGGAATATTCATACTGGTTGGAATTTGGACTTGTCCATCTTCATTCACTTCTTCAAGACCATTTCCAATTCGGAGCAGAAATTCAGAAAGTATAGGATCTGTTTACACCCTCATATTCTGGTATAATAGCAGCTTCTCAAACTTACCCCAAAGTGGTGACATAACAATACTTGCATCTATGATATCCTCTTTTGAACCTTTAGGAATGACTGGTAAGGTTTGTCTAAAGTCACCACCCAAGACTATAACTTTACCTCTAAACAATTCATCAACACTTGTTATATCTCTTAAGAGCTCATCAAAATATTCAATAACTGTTCTCTTTATCATTGTTGCTTCATCCCAAATAATCAGCTTTGCAACTTTTAATAAATGAGCCAGTGTGCTTTGTTTGCTTATATTGCACGATCTATTAATATCTTTATCTATTGGAATTTTAAACATTGAATGTGCGGTTCTTCCTCCTGGAAAAAGCGACGCTGCTACTCCTGAACTGGCTGTGGCAAGTGCTATACCACCATTTGATCTAATAGTCGCAAGTAAACACTTGTAAAGAAATGTTTTGCCTGTTCCTACAGGGCCATCTAAAAAAAAAGCCTTTGCCAAACCTTGATTTATGTAAAGCATGATCATATCATAAGCTTTCTTCTGGTCTTCATTTAATTGATGTATTGCTTGTAACTCTTCCTCTGAAACAATAATATTGGTCTCTGCTTCCATTTCTTTCGTCAAATTATTAACTTCTTCTAATTCTCTTGGATCTTCAATAATATTAAAATCTTGTAATGCTCTGTTCATAGAATATAAGCAGAGATCTATTGCATGTAATGTTTTTTTCTTCACCCAATTTTTGTTAGCTGCTTTGTCCTTAGCAAAATCTTCTGAAAGATACTCTTCAAAATCTGACCATAGTTGTTTGGCATTTTTAGGATTAGAATACACAAGAAGTGTAGCAAATAATTGTCTCAGAACAGCAGGCATCATATAGTTGATCCCTTCTTGCATACAAACATTTGCAATATTATTATCCTGAAGCAAACCCAATAATTGAACAGCTTCCTTATATGTATTTGCTATTTGACCATTGACTGTTCTCAAATCTATAAACGAAGTTACCCCACGTCGATATAGAAAAAGTAGTCGCAAGTAATATTTTCACCTTGTGATGGGTGTATACTATGTATTCTTCCAATAACATTTCTTTGTTTACGATATTGCCATTCTCTTGACTGTCCATTCCAAACAAAGTATTCAGGAAACTCAATATATAAACAATTAAGCTCTTGAGCATATGAATCTGATCTGTTCATGAAAAAAAATTGAGTTAGCATAGTTCTTTTACAAGCTGGATTATTATCAACATTCCGAAGCTGTTGTGATGATCTAAATAAAATACTTTGCTCATCTTCTAGATGAATTGGTAGATTAATAACTGATGGATATAATTCATGCAAATCAAAACCAAATATTCTCCAAATGGCTTCAGGTGCAGAAATCCACCTGGCTGTTTGGAAGTTTTTTATTTTATCAATCAACCCATCTGATTGTTCTAATGATATATTATAAGAAATTTTATCATGTCCTTTATAAATATATTTAAAAATATATTTAATTGCTCTAATTGTTGAACAGATTTCAACATTCATATGGCAATTAAAGTTTGCTAATAAATAAGGATTATAAGGAACTACCAACCGATTATCTAAGTAGTGTCCTCGAACTTTAACCGAGCTTTGATTATTTCTACGCCGATAAATTGGATATGTATTTTCTCCATATATTGTTATGTCTGAGAATTTTTTAGGATATTGATATTTACATCCATAATTTTTCTTCATGCAAGAACATGTAGGATTAAGACTGCCACATGGGCCATGCATCATATGCTTCACAACTAATGTATGAAGATAAGGCTGTTCTTTAGAATCTGGTAATTCTGCACTCACAATCCTATCATAAGCTTCAGGTGAATAAAGCTTTGATATAGAATCAAGAATAATCAGAAAATGAGCATGTGGCAATCCTCTTTTTTGAAATTCAATGACATATGTATATGCACTAACCTTTCCAAAGATATTTGCTTTGAATAGTTCTTTTTTAACAAGTTCAAGCTTTGCTCTAAATATTCTTGCTATTAAATCTGGTCTATTATGAATTTCGTCAGAAGGCAGTTTATATGTATGAATTTCAGGCCAATTTGGGTTAGAAGTCATTGTAAGAAATATATCTGGCTTTCCATAACGTTGTACTAAATTCATAGCATCCATATATCTCTTATGCATGTCTCTAGGGCCACCAATAAAGGAGGTCGGTAATATAATTCTTTTACCAATATCAGCACCTGTGTCATGCCCTTTTATAATGCTATCCACTACACCCTTATAAATTTCTGTTCTTAATTGATTTTGTATATTTGGAGTTTTCAAAAATTCAAGCCTTGATGTTTCTATTTTAATATACATATCAATAATAAATTGTTGTAATAACCTACCTGTGTGTAGAAGGAATGATGTATCTTCAGATCTCATTTGTAATTTGTAACAATAATATTCTCGGCATGATACGGTTTGTTGTTTTCTTTTTTTGCTCAACAACCCTGCAAAAGCATTAATAACAAAAAATATTATAGAGTGTAGATTATTTAATATATATGCATAAATTTTAAAAAGAACAAATATTTATAGTTAAAAACCTTTCTTTTCAGCTTCTATACAAATCTGTGCATTTGCAAAGTTTCTGGCATCAAAATCTGTTTCCCTTTTGCATGTTGTAGAAAAGTTCTGCTTATCCACCATTGAGAGCAGCCTCTCTATTTTAGGATGCTAGCCAGGCTCACCATTTGTAAAAATCAATGGATATTGCATTGGGTCATAACATGCAAAGTAGTGTTTAACAATCTTAGTAGGGCCATGCTTTGAATAAATCTGTATATGTTGAGTTGTATATCCTGTAGCATTCTCTGACTCAAACCATATTGCTGCAACCTCTGAAACGTCTGGCTTATTAAATATCCGTTGATCTAACTCTGGATATGCTTTTAAAATAATCTTGTAATTATCTAAGTTGTTTAACTCATATAGGTTTCTAAAAAAGATAGAGTAAGGATTTGTTGCTAATAGGGTAGCTATTTTAGTCAATAAGCCTTGGCTAAACTTTTCAGAAATAGCAAGACGATTGTCAAGCTCATGCTCTTGATAAAAAAAATATAACTGTACATTCTTTGGTTTTTGCTCTTCGGTAGGTGTAAGCTGAGATATGAAATGATACAATTGCCCTTGAACCCGGTATGTGTAGATCCCACTTGTTCGTCTTGCTAATATTTTATCAGAATGAGTACCAAATGATGTGAAGGCAAACATATTGTTATAACTCCGAATATTATTTCTAAAATTAGTTGCATCTTCCAAGTTTTCCAAATATAACATTCGTAGCTCTTCTGGCATTTGTGTTTGTAATAATCTAATCTCACCAGCAGAGCAACAAAATTTTGGAGGCTCTAAATAAATTTTTGTAGCATGATAGAATCTACAAGGTTTAGGCAGATGTTGTGCCTCCACAGGTATGTTTTGTAAAACATCAGTTATGCTCCTTGTCATTTCATATTCTACACCTATTGACAAATGGTATATACATGAAACAGAGTACTGGTATCATAATAAAGATGTACAACAGTTATTTTCAATGAATAAAATAGGTAAGTACCTTTGTTTTCCGAGCATGAATCATTAATAGTGGGATATGCCTCTTGAGATTCACTTAGTTGCTTTGAACATGAAGCATGATCAGTCGAATTCACAGCTCTTAACAATAGTTCTTGGGTTGTAGCTATATCCAATGGAGTTGTAACCTGGTATTTATTAGTGGATGATACTGGGAATTTTTCTAGTTGATGTTTTCTTTTAGACTGGCGAGCTTCATACTGTCTATTCCGACGATCTTCAAGACAATTATATTTTCGCTTCATTGGCATAATCTACGTTTAATTTGGTAGATTATTTAGTATTAAAGAGCAGAGTTATAACCTATTATTGTATATGTTTTAAGTGTTAAAAAATAGTTTTCTTAAAAAACAAATAAAATAATTTATGCATTGATGTTTAGTCAGTATGTTAATAAATAAATATAGTTTAAAATTGTAAAACAGAATATTAATTAATAATATATTTTTAATCACATATATCAATCTATTATTTAAGGCTAAACATAAGTATAGGTGTTGGCATACATTAACTTATATACTCGTATTACTGAAATTTAGGATATCATATCTAACTTCTTTATCAAATTTGTACACAGATATATGTAGAGAATAAAGATACCATGTTAGCAGAGAAATTGGCAGGTATTGTCTTAATTTACAAACTGAGTATCAAATAGGGCATGCTTTTGATTTAGAAGCATAAATAGAAATATACAAGATTTAGCAATACTAACATATATTATATATATATATATATGTGTGTGTGTGTGTGTGTGTGTGTACATAAATAATATTAACAGCTAAACGGATAAATAGCTTACTAAAGTTAAGCATAGCTGAAGAACTATATACCGCAGAGAAGAGGATGGTTTGCAAGTTGTGGCTTTTGGAAACTGAAGATGTTGAAAGCAAAGAAGGAGATAAAAGTTTTTATGTTTTTGTACCAAAAGTTATAAACATTAGTCTAAAGCATGAGTTTATAAATGTCATCAGTAAAAATGGACAGGTGTATTATTTTAAACATATCAGGTATAAAATTACAAACTTTTATATAAATCTATAAATGGCTTTTAGTAAGAAAGCCAAAATAGAATGATTATATGTTATATTCCTATGCTATCTAAATGTATTAGATAAAATATGATTTCTGGTTTCGTATAGTGCTCAATATTTAAATAATGTTTTATGCATATATATTGATTGGTTAATAATATGTGAAAATTTCAAGCAATTTTTATAAAACCAATTAATTGTCATGCTCACAGACTAATAAGAATTAATTAATAATTTTATTTCACCTTTTAGAACATTCGATAATAATCATGTGCTTGTCAGAATAAAGCAGTCAATATGTGGGAAATATAAATTTGGCATGGTATATATTGAGTGGTAATAATTAGACATATTTTATTCACACTGAATAGATTTTGTGTACAATTTTTTAGCATACAACAATTGTATAAAGTGGCACATTTTTTAATAAATGACAACCGGCTGCATAAATTAATATTGCAAGGCTTATAATTAATAAGAGGTTTAGAAAATAAATAATAAAATTATTCTTAACAACAATATGTGATATAAGTAAAAAACTATATTTGGGAGAGCTGAATTTTGAACAGTACAAATATTAAACGTTTTAAAGAACTGATTTATGGGAATAAAACCTATTAAAAAATTAAAGCATAGAAATTTGGAAGGGTAAAAAATAACAGACTGCAACATTTTTGAGTACATTTGTTTACTTTCTATATTTCAATAATTTGCAGGTATTTTTTTGGGTTAAGATCATTAAAAAACCATGATTATCTATTTTTGGCTATTAAGCATATAAGGAAAATATTATTAATTTACATAATGCGGCCACATTAAACATCATGGTTTTTAAATGCTTTAGCCGAACCGTATCTATAAGTTTACGAAATAATTAAATATTTTAACAACATAGCATTTGTAACGGCATATTTGTTTTTAAGATCCGAACTCAAATACTATAGTAAGTTAATAAAGTAAATATGAACCGATACCTATTATTGTTTAAAAATCTTAATCAACTAATAGTAGACATAAAAAAATATTTGATCTGAGAGATAATTAGCAATTGAAGTTGCATAGAAATAAGTAAGCGTATGATTTAAAATATTTTTAAAGCTGTTATTACTTTAATTAATCTTAATTTAAATAAAGTAGCATATCCTAAACCTAGTGCGAACCAAGCAATGATATTAAAAAAACAACAGAGCAACTAAGATTTTAATAACACGAATAATGTGGGTGGCAAAAAAATAAGAATAGTTTAACTGCAATATTTAAAGTCTAAATCAGTATCAATATATAATAGATCGCAATTTTTTTTACAAAGATCTTCCATATTTCTTAGATTTATATATATTTCTTTATATCTATATGCGACAGGAACAAATTACTATATCAAGATTATAATTATATAAGGAAGTAGTAATTTACGGTACCAAATTTCTTACAGCTAAACTTATAAATATATTAACCACATCTGACCAAATGTATACAAAGCCTAGAGAGCTAAATTAAGATATTATTAGTAATTTTATCATCAAAGCATAAAAATTGATTAGTCAATAATAAAATCATAGTGATTTATAATCTTTCATTAATATAAACACATCAAAATATCTAAACTATTTGCATGGCAAGTTTTCGACCACATTAAAGGTATTTATAAAAGACATACGAAGATTCTAAAAGCATCAATAAGCATGAACACAGCAATAATATGGCAATATCTTAGCATCATAAGTTAATAGCTGTTCGATCCTAGGTCTTCAAAATATAACAAGGTATTAAGCAATCCTTTTGTTCCCCAAATTAAAAAACATAATTATAAAAACATGATTATGGTTTTCTCCTGAGAAACCGCATGCGGCAAAAAGTTACAAAACATAACCTAATCTGATTCACCATCTTCATCGATAGGAAGCTTTCCTATTTTCTTCCTCTGGCCTGAGATTTGTTTAGCATGGCCAAGAGCAGCTGCTGAAATGTCATCATCTCCAATCTCTATTTCTCGAGGCCTGAAAGTACCCACGTCCAAGGTAACAGCCCGAAACGCAGCAGTATCCAAGTAAAAAACACACACATCATCCTCTCTCAAGTCATTGTCAACTGCAAACTTCTTCCATCCTCCAGTTAGTGCATACCCACTGCCTTTTCTATAAAATCTAACACTCCAAACTTGGCCACCAGTTCGCAGAATAATATCTTGGCTATGCGAGGCAAATATTGTTTTGCCCATTTGGTGGCCAGAGTCTGTAACATACAAATTGAACAAAAAAATGCAAAGGCTTATGAAAATAATGAAGCCACAAGCAAATTAAGGAAGCAAAAGTTAATTGAGTTAAGAAGCACTTTGTTTTATATTTAGATAATATGAAAATTCAGAATTTAACCATGGAAAATCCTTGGCTGATATATGATTGCTGCATCGTATAGACAGACCAAATTCCCTTTGCCGATGCATAGGCAAGTTGAAGGGCTCTCTGCTTCCTAAGTTCAGCAAGCAAAACTTCGGTATTAGCCTGCTGTGGTCCAGTCGACATAACAGCACCAGGTGATGGCATTGGGTCTTGAATATAAAGATAAAACAGAATCAAACTAATAACATTAAAAGAGTCATATATAACAATAATAATAAACAAGCTCGATATGAATACATCTGAAGCCTAAATAAGAAGATAAGCATTGCTCTAAAAACATTACCAGCATAATACTCAGAGCATTTTGCATCATCTGGATCTGAAAAACAGTTTGTATCTCTTGTGCTTATTTTCTGAGTTGAAAAGGCAGAGGTTCTAATTGAAGGCGATCTCAAAGGTTCTGCAATATTTGCAGCGAGTCAACCAATTAAGATAAGTATAATATTCAATAGGCAACATAAAATCCATAGCTGTTACATCTATTTTATAGACAATATTAATTACCTAATATTTGTGGTCCCACATCAGCATATTGTGACAAATCCTGATCAGTCAGTCCCGAAAAATTCACAGCTACAGAACCAAAAAATATTCAAAACTCAAAACCTTGAAAGATAACATTTTACATCATAGAGTACAATCTCTAAAGCTAATCTAACCAATAAATAGGGACACAAAATATAGCAATCTAATTTAAAACCAAAAAAAATACCACCTTCTTTTGCCTTTTTTCCAGTATGAGCCAAACAATCTGGATCTTGCTTGTTCTCTCCAATAAGATACCTTTTCCCAGGTTTTTTCAGCCTGGAGCCTTGCGAAATGCTACCACCAGTCTCACTTACAAATAGCAAGCCATGATCTGAACTGCTAGACTGGACAAGTTTGTTCTCAGAATCATGGACATGCAACCCATCAAGAAAATAAGAACTTACTCTTTCACAAGAGGTCTGATTCTCAAAGATCAAAACATCAAAATGCATTTGGCCAACATAAGTAAAGATTAAAATATCATTCTCTTGAAGAGAATGAACAGAAACAAATTTTTTCCAGCCCTGATCAAAATAAACTGCATTTGATCTTTTTAACAAGCTAAATTCCCATACAATTTTACTCGGATCCTGCACCTTTACAAGAGCATCAAGAGTCGTGCCCAAACTCCCAAAAAATTTCTGCGGAATAAGCTTCAAAGCCACAAATAAAAATAACATTTAGACTTTTGAAAGACAACAACCATGCAACATAATACATAACATAAACAATTTCACGAGCAAATGTAAAATAAATGCTGATTTAGGCTCACCAGTCGGGATTGGTGCTCGGACTTAAATATCTTAACAAACTTTTGATCCTTAAAATGAGTCCAATATTCCTTTTCCTGGCATCACTCAGAATCATTGACAAGCTTTGGAATTTTTATGGCTATCAAATACACAGATTTCAAAAAATGGACAAATCAGAATATTCCCAAAAGCTAACTAAACCTTAAAAATAGTACTGCAATAAAAATTTCAAAATTATAATTAACAGACACCAAAAAAACATGAATCATCCCACTAAATGGCAATAAATAAATAAACACACAACATTAAACATATTCGAAGCAATTCTTTAAAATAATAAAAAAGTTAATATCTGATAATCCTGTACAGAAGCAAAGTTTCAGAACAAACAGTAAGAACAAGATAGTTTCTGAAAATCAGAATTAGTAAGCTTCAAAAATATGTATATTTATAACTAATATTAAAACCAAGGATCAAACAGCTTTGCTGATTCTAAAAGCAACAACAAGCTCACAAGAAAATAAACTTGCAAAAGACAAAAACCAATTTGCAAAAAACCCTTCCAATATAATCCAAAGTTTGAAAGCAATAAAAGCACAGCAAGCATGAGATACAAAACAAAAACATACAGACACACAAAGATAGAAGCAATATCAATAGACAGAGCACAGAAAGTGACAAGCGTGTCGCGTACTTGCACAATTTTACCCTAAACTAATGTAGGAATGATGAGTAGGGATCGTATCCACAGGGAAGGAGTGGATTCTTGAATTCATTATTTGCTCACGGAATGTCACAAAGAGAACTAAAACACAACACTAACTAGTAAAGTATCAAGTGCAGCAAATAAAGTGTAAAAATAGGAAGAGAGTGGATGTTCTAGAGTTTTTCCACCAGTTGAATGCAGATTAGACCACGATTGCAATGCTCTTGACACACAAGTAACACAATGAGGAGATCACAATTGCCTAGGAGACTAGCCAGCAATCAGCATGGCGACCGCATTGCCTTCTACCCTCCCAAACGTCACTCTTTCCCATGGCGAGGCCTAAGAATGGCGGATGCATACCGCAATGTCTCAACTCTCCAAGGTTAGCAAATCTAGCATGCAATTCCTAAGGTATCCCATGGTGAGGTCTGACCTAGGTCCTAGAGTGTCCGCTTACTCTAGAGAGTTTCTTCTCACTTATTCTTAACAACTCAAATGATCCTCCACCGGCATGGCGACCGCATCTCAGATCATGATCAGGCAAAGCAAGTGGAAGACTCAACAATCATACATTTAGTCCTCATTTCATGCATTTCTCACTCGAATTGGTAAATCTCACCTCAACTCAGCATGGCGACCACAATCAAAGTTCAATTCATTCAATAAAACTGCTAATTCATGAAACTTAACAAAATTCAAGCTTTAAAATCACATATGATTTCATTCTTAAGAAATTGTGTCAATTGCATAGCATTGCATAGTCTAATTATGCATTTATCTGGTTAGAACCCTAGAACATCGCCAATCTAGCTACAGAACTCCATTTGCAACTCACGATCGTCAATACACAACATCAAGCAATTCATTTCATTAAAATGGAAAGAATTTACCAATTAAAATGGATCAAAGAGCTCCAATTCGTGAGAGAATTGCTCAAAGCCTCCTTAATTGTGAAATGATTTACAATGATCGGTCCAGAAGTTCGATCGGAATCTCAATTGGAGTTCAATTTCTAGAGAGAGAAAATCTAGAGAGAGAAAGTTAGAGAGAGAAACTTTCTCTCTCTAGTTCAAAAGTCTGTTAACTATCTAGAATGATCTCCTCCTTAAAATCTAACTAAATCCTCTATATATAGAGGGTACAAAACGTAAATGGTACGCAAACGTAAAATGATTAAGTATTTACAAAAATGCCACTGCACAATAACCCAACTCCAACAGATAAACTCGTGAAAGCCCACCAACCACGCTCCCAAGCTTGGACCAAACACGCCTTCAGAATCACCATGCGCCTTCACAAGCATCAACACGCATCCGAGCCTTCCATGATCACGCTTCCTTGCACCTGTGTACAAAAGACAACATCCAACACTTAGCCAAAATTTGGCCTCGAAAAATTCCCACAAGCTTGCGATTCATCGCAGCAAAATCGTAGCAACACTACGATGCATCGTGGTGATGCATCGTAGTGCATTTGTGTTTCACCACGATGCATCGCTGCGATGCATCGTGGTGTTAATTGTGCTAATGTGTGTGTGAGTGTTGCGATGAAGAGTGTTGTGAAAAAAATGAAGTAAAGTAAAGTGAAGTGAAGTTCGTATGATGAAATGAAGTGTTGTGAAGTTAGTGTGGTGGTGCAAGAGCATAAGTGAGGTGTGTGATGTAGAGTGAGGTGAGGATGTGAAGTGTGAGTAGCAAGAATACTATGGTGTATGGGTGAGGTCGCAGCACAAATAAGGCTGCGATGTATGAATTAGGTCGTAGCGCAAATAAAGCCACGATGTGTGTGAGTGTGCAACAAGTGTTGTGCACAAGTGTGCAAATGTGTGCATTAGTGCTAAAGTAGTATGCCTATGTGTTGTAATGGTGTAGCAAATGTGAATGAGTGTAGCAGCAAGCATGCTATGGTCTATGGGAGAGATAGCAGCACAAATTACACCACGATGCATGACTTAGATTGTAGCACAAAATAACACCACGATGCATCGTGGTGTAAGTTTTATGTGCAAAAGTGCAAATGTGCAAATGTGCAGCAACTTCCATCCAAATTTCGACTGTGATTCGTTGAGAATTTAGGAAAGGTTAAAACATGAAAGTTGTAGTCCTATATCTCCGCTTTCTACAGCCTTTTGAATCACCCAAATCGGAGCAAGGACAAGAGAGTTACACGAGGAGTAGTTGCTACGGCCAGACAGGGGATTAAGGTAGTTGACCCTTTCTTTTCGTTTTTTGTGTAGTCGTCGTATTTACGCTTGTGCTCCCCCAAAACACTGAACTGTGGCAGAATGGAATTTTTCACCACGATGCATCGTGGCGATGCATCGTGGTACAAACCCATTTTCACCATGATGCATCGTGGCGATGCATCGTCGGTTTTAACACCTGAATCAGGCTTTACAGTAAACATAAAAGTTGTAGAACGTTCTCTTGGCTTTCCATATGTTCTTGAATCACTCAAATTGGAGCTAGGATGAGAACGTTATGACCAAATTACTGAAGCCTGGCAATGTATGATTTTAAGCCTACGATGCATCGTGGAGTAAATTGCTCCATCAATATTGCCTGCGATGCATCGTGGGTTTCACCTCCGAATTAGAGTTTGTGATCAACATAAAGGTTGTATATCTTCCTCTTATCTTTCCATAGGCTCCCGAAACAACACCATTGGACATCTGGAGCTCGAGATATCAATTAAACTCCTAACATGTGGCAGAAAAACTCAACATTGAAAACCCTAAAGAAGCAGTCATAAAGATCCCCCCGTTTCTCCTACTTGCACACAGCATTAGAAGCGATTTAAAACATAAGAATTGAAGAACACTCAACTAGCTTTCCAGAACATCCAAGATCTCATCATTTGGACTAGTATTGAGAAAGATACGCTCAAATGAAGTACATCATCCATTCTGCCCAACACCAAGTAAGCACCTTAAGGCATTCTCTCAAACCTTTTTTCATCCTTCTTTGTTCCTTAATTTCAAACTCACATTTGTTTCATTTAATCATCATTTTGGTCCTTTTTCACCATTTTAGCACATCAAGCTACAAACCACACAAATACACACAATGACACTAAACACTACACAATTTGCATGAAAAACAAAGCAAAAGCTAAGTGAATTAAGCCATTTAAGTTGGTATAAAACCAACTTATCAAATTCCCCCACACTTGAACTCTTGCTTGCTCTCAAGCAAGGACACAATATCACAACCACTTAACACTAGACTCCACTCCTCTGTCAACTTGTTCTCATTTGAGTGCATCAAAACAAATTTTTCATGCATTAAACTCATAAAATATCCTTAACTCCAACCTATCAAATTTCAGCACAAGTTATCAACCAAGGCACGAAGAATAAAGACCAAAATGTCATGCGTGCAAGTGTGTGCTAAGGACTCTGATTCATCCATTCTTTATGCATGCATTATTTCTTTTGTTCCAAAACATCTCTTTGCATAAACAATCACAATGTCCACACACACGAACTCAAAATCACACAAGATCAATGGTCGCACATTGGTGCTTCTCTAAATTGATTTCACATTTCATTTGCTTTTGCACTTTAAAGTTTTTGCTATTTTTCTACACACTTTGGTGTGCTTGCCTTGGGTCTTTTGGCTTCTTTTTCCCCTTAGCTGCCTGGGTTTTATGGCTATTTTTTCCCAATTATACTTGCCAAGGGTATTTCGGCTCTTCATTCCCAATTGCCAAAGGCTTTTTTCTCCATATCATTTCTTGTGTGACCAAAAGTTCATGAACGTCTCTAAAGGACTCTGTATGCTAAAGCATCCAAAACAACCGGAATAATGCATAACAAGATAAACAAATTGAACCATTTTCCTCCTATGTCCGAGAACAAGTTTTGCATGGCATATCTATCTTACTTTAACATGATGCCTTGATTAACAAAATGTACCAATTTCATCAAGATTGGAATCAGGGAAGAAAAAACAATTTTGACATGCAAAACAAAAGTAAAGATGGATGAACTTCAAATTTTTTGAACATAGCTTAACAAAGGAGCAGAGCATAGTACAAAGTGTTACTACATTCCATTGCCCTTACTGTCACCACACCTCTTTTCATTTCCTTTCACACTTTTTTCACTTATTAGCACACTCACACTCCTTAACACTTAAAAAACATCAACCCACCAAAACAACACCACTCAACAACAAAACCTTCCATAGATAAGAACACTTTGCCACAAACATATCAACTTCAACAACACTTTACTTATTCACAGAAAATTTAAAAGTTCACCGAAACTTCACAAAAAACTGTCAACATGTCACAAAATACTTAAACTTTGCACAAAACATGAAAAACACAAACCAAAAAATTTCACAAAAAATTTCACAAAAAATTTCATTCCAGCAAGAAAGTCAGCATATAAAGCACAAAAGACACAAACCAAAGCAAACATTCCCTCCCCCAGACTTAAGACTTACATTGTCCTCAATGTAAAGTAAAGATAGGTTTAGGAACTCCCTGATATTGCATGAATTCCAATGTTTGCTTGGTGGAGTGTCTTTGTTTGTAATTTCCTCTTGCATGAAAAATTTCCTGCACATGATGAAACAAAACTTATTAGGAATAACTCACTCAAGTACACTACAAGTTGGTGCAAGGTACATGATATAGAAATAGCATGCAAGCAAAGTGTCGCACCATGACTAAGAGTCATGGTGGTATAAAAATATGCAACTAATCAACACTAAGTGGCACATGCACAATTCATGCTCAAAATTTAAGTAAAATGCTTGTGTACAGCACGGGAGTGGTCCAGGGCACCATTAGTCATGGTGGTATAAAAATATGCAACTAATCAACACTAAGTGGCACATGCACAATTCATGCTCAAAATTTAAGTAAAATGCTTGTGTACAGCACGGGAGTGGTCCAGGGCACCATTCCCCCACACTTAGCCTCATGTGCATAGTCCATTCCTCTTGCAACTTCTTTCATGTACATGCCTCTACAACATAAGTGGCCAAGGTGAGTATAAGCAAAATAAGCAAAATGCACGAAACTACCAAAATGCTTTATTTAAGGTAATATGAAAAAGAAGTAGTTCTCGGTTTTGTAGTCTCCAGCTGGACTTTATTCATGAAATATTCTCCCTCAAGATTCGGAATATCCTTCTCTATACCAGAAAAATGCCCTCTCATAAACGCTCTTCCTTCTCTTGTAAGGCACTTGAGAAATATTTTTAAGGAGGTGCTTAAGCTCACCTCTACAAATTTAACTTTGTACCACTGAGGTTCCCCCAGTGAAGGCATCTCCTTAAACTCTTCCACCATTGGACACACATCATTTACTTCATCCACCATACTGGGCTCATCAATCCTGCAAGACTCAACCAAGGGTTGTACATCCATGGTCTCAACAAACTCATCAGTAAGCTCAAAAATGGATGTGTTAATAAAGCAATTTTCCACAATGTTAGCTATTTCATTAAAAATTCTCACATCTTCATCATCTAGACTAACATGGGGCAATTCTTGAGTCTTTTCTTTCTCTACAACACAACGAGCACTATCATCAATTAACAAGAGTATCTCATTTTGCACTTCCTGTGAATCACCATTTAGACACTTACATTCATTGACCATTTCAAAAACTGGTGTCTCAACAAGAGTTTCAAACAATATGTTAACATTCTCATTAGCAAATGCAACAATAACTTCATTCAAGATATCACAATGATCATCAAGAAGTGTCTCTGTACAATTCACAAAGCTATGAAGAGGATAAGCGTCTGAAGAATGGCAATCAACATCATTTGGCTCATGGAATTCTATAAAATTATTGGCAATCAACATCATTTGGCTCATGGAATTTTATAAAATTAATGCAAGACTCCACATTAGACTCACTTCCCATCTTGTCACTAAGAAAGTTCAAGGCTCTAAATTCATCAATGTCACACTCATCATCAGAGACCTCATCCTCACTGGAAAAGTTAAAATTTGACTCATGCCACAAAGGTTTTTCAACAATACATTTTTGTGAGACAACCTCAATATTTATAGATTCCACCTCCCAAGGATTCTTTTCACCCCATTCAACATTTTCTTGCACCTCAAAATGATATTCCTCAGGAGTTGGTACTCTAGAAATTAGAGCTGTACCTTGTGGATAGCATTGTGAAAATTGAATTGGTGTCTCAATTTGTTCCCATAAGTTGCTCATTAAAACATTAATTCAATCGAGTCTTTGTTGTCGCCCTTGAAGCTCCTCTTCTAGTTGAGCCAACCTTGTTTCACTTCTATCAAATCTCTCCAAAATTTGAGACAACATGTCTTCCATTTTTGCTTCTTCTCTGAGATCACACTCATTGCTTTGTTGTTGGTTATGCCATTGCTCTCTCTTTTGTAATCCTCTATCAAGTTTATCCAGAAGTTGAGAAAACATGTATTCCATAGAGAGTCCTTGTGTTCCAATGTGATATGAGTTGTTGCTTTGTGCTTTATTTTGCCATTGCTCTTCATATGGTGGTGGAGAGAAGTCCCCAAATCTCCTAGGTGTTGGCTGTGTGAACTGATAAGAACCAATTGAGTTCCATTGTCCTGCACTTGCCATAAGTAAACCCAAGTAACAAGAACAAAACACAAAAACAAAGAAAACAAAGAAAACAACAAAAGCTACCACAATGAAACAGAACAGAACTACTACTCTACACGAAAACAAAACAGAGCAAATCAAAATTCAAGAAACCGTGTCTTCCCCGGCAACGGCGCCAAAAATTGACAAGCGTGTCTTGTACTTGCACAATTTTACCCTAAACTAATGTAGGAATGATGAGTAGGGATCGTATCCACAGGGAAGGAGTGGATTCTTGAATTCATTATTTGCTCACGGAATGTCACAAAGAGAACTAAAACACAACACTAACTAGTAAAGTATCAAGTGCAGCAAATAAAGTGTAAAAACAGGAAGAGAGTGGATGTTCTAGAGTTTTTCCACCAGTTGAATGCACATTAGACCACGATTGCAATGCTCTTGGCACACAAGTAACACAATGAGGAGATCACAATTGCCTAGGAGACTAGCCAGCAGAGCGACCGCATTGCCTTCTACCCTCCCTAATGTCACTCTTTCCCATGGCGAGGCCTAAGAGTGGCGGATGCATACCGCAATGTCTCAACTCTCCAAGGTTAGCAAATCTAGCATGCAATTCCTAAGGTATCCCATGGCGAGGCCTGACCTAGGTCCTAGAGTGTCCGCTTACTCTAGAGAGTTTCTTCTCAATTATTCCTAACAACTCAAATGATCCTCCACCGGCATGGCGACCGCATATCAGATCATGATCAGGCAAAGCAAGTGGAAGACTCAACAATCATACATTTAGTCCTCATTTCATACATTTCTCACTCGAATTGGTAAATCTCACCTCAACTCAACATGGCGACCACAATCAAAGTTCAATTCATTCAATAAAAGAGCGAATTCATGAAACTTAACAAAATTCAAGCTTTAAAACCAGATATGATTTCATTCTTAAGAAATTGTGTCAATTGCATAGCATTGCATAGTCTAATTATGCATTTATCTGGTTAGAACCCTAGAACATCGCCAATCTAGCTACAGAACTCCATTTGCAACTCACGATCGTCAATACACAACATCAAGCAATTCATTTCATTAAAATGGAAAGAATTTACCAATTAAAATGGATAAAAGAGCTCTAATTCGTGAGAGAATTGCTCAATGCCTCCTTAATTGTGAAATGATTTACAATGATCGGTCCAGAAGTTCGATCGGAATCTCAATTGGAGTTCAATTTCTAGGGAGAGAAAATCTAGAGAGAGAAAGTTAGAGAGAGAAACTTTCTCTCTCCAGTTCAAAAGTCTGTTAACTATCTAGAATGATCTCCTCCTTAAAATCTAACTAAATCCTCTATATATAGAGGGTACAAAACGTAAATGGTACGCAAACATAAAATGATTAAGTATTTACAAAAATACCACTACACAATAACCCAACTCTAACAGATAAACTCGTGAAAGCCCACCAACCACGCTCCCAAGCATGGACCAAACACGCCTTCAGAATCACCATGCGCCTTCACAAGCATCAACACGCATCCGAGCCTTCCATGATCACGCTTCCTTGCACCTGTGCACAAAAGACAAAATCCAACACTTAGCCAAAATTTGGCCTCGAAAAATTCCCAAAAGCTTGCGATGCATCGCAGCACAAACATAGCAACACTACGATGCATCGTGGCGATGCATCGTAGTGCATTTTTGTTTCACCACGATGCATCGCAGTTTAATTGTGTTAATATGTGTGTGAGTGTTGCAATGAAGAGTGATACGAAACCCAGATCGATTCGCTCCAAACTCCGGCTTGTATGTCACGGAAGCAATTGCAGGACCTTCGAATAAAAACCAATGAACAAGAACAATCTAACAAGTAGATTGGAATTTACACGCCAATTGATAAAGCCGCTTCGCGGAAACTAATCAATTCTCAGATTTGTTAGTTTGAAAACCCTTCGCAGGAAATCAACTTCACAAAGTAAAACAATCGCTATTTTATTTCTCAAATCAAAATTCTTCCCTATAAAAAACGTATGGAGTGTGCCCTTTAAATAGGCTACAAGAAGTGTTAATGTTTGGTATTTCCCTAATGTGGGATAATTGCCAATCATGTTTCCTAAAAACTACCCTTAATGAATTAAAGATTTATTAAGCCCATTACATGCCATTATCATGCAAGATAATTTGGGCCATGTAATTAACTAATTAATCACGAAATTAATAAGCCCATAATTAATGTTTGGACTTAATCTTATTAAAACACAAAAAAAACGAAAAACTAAAAATCCCGAAATTGTCCACATTAGGACGTGACGTGCAACTTCACGGCGTGTTTTCACCTTGATCCCTTCTGAATCTAGAAAACTGTAAAACAGTAAAGTTTTAGCTCTGGATCTTACTTTCTAATGCCGCTTGAATCAACCCATTCCGAGTTATATTGAGAGAGATATGATACGATTACTAAAATGTGGCAGAATCTCTCAGCAAACAATATTCGACGCCTCTTGTTATGATTTCCTTTGTTATCCCAGTTTGGAGTTTCGGACCTCATTGGGACCAATATGAGGCTTATTCTCCATCCTATTCCAAGCCTCCATACATGAGATTCATCTTTAACAATTGGAACAAGTACCTTGGATTTTCTGGAACATGTGATCACATATGATTTCGTATCATTCCCTTCCACTTGAAAAAGATTTGTCCTCAAATTTTGTTGATTGGTAACAAGGAAAGCCGGCACAAAATCTGTAAAATTATCAAGACAAAAAGACAAAATATATGGAAATTCACACTCATTATTTTTCCTCTCTTTGCCTTTTTCTACAACCCTCACATCAAGGCTTTTTCCATTCAAATCATGAATCAATTCACTTTCTTGCTTCACATGATAATCATCATTAATAACAATTAAATTACAATCATTTAAAGCAATAAAAGAATTTACTTCACAAGAAGGTTCTTCATTAATGGTCTCCACCGTTGCTTCAACAATTTCATTAACTTGACTCATCTCCAATGGATTCAACTCTTTATCCCAATGATCCTCAACACATGCCAACAATGGTATAGTAACAACTTTGACAGTTTGGTCTTCCTTTGGAGGTTCAACATACAAATCATACCATCTTGGACAACTAATAGTATTATGACTTACAGTCATACATCTCAAACACTTCCTAGCATAAACCCTAGGTGTAGGCATTCGAATCACATCAATATCATCCATTAGAGGTTTTCGCACAGGTTTAGGAGCTGGTGAACTCAATTGATCCACCTGTCGTTGCAACCGCTCATAAGCACTTGTCATTTTGGAGAGCTGCTCTATCACAGCCGCCATTTATTCCTCCATATTCTGATTAATACTAGCTTCACTTTGTTTGCTCATATTATCAAATATAGGAATTCCAACACAAATCTAAATTACACCACGTGCTATGAACAACCAAGATCCAATTTCCTTTTAAATTTTTCTTTCCACCAAAAATCAAACCCACACAATAAAAGATATAATTGCTTGACACCAATCACAAAATAAAATTTATGATAGGCTTGCGTATATCAAACAACTTGAATTCAATTTTATAAGGAAAAATTGAAAACCTAATTTTTGTTCGAAGAACCTGGCTCTGATACCACTTGATACGAAACCCGGATCGATTCGCTCCAAACCCCGCCTTGTATGTCACGGAAGCAATTGCAGGACCTTCGAATAAAAACCAATGAACAAGAACAATCTAACAAGTAGATTGGAATTTACACGCCAATTGATAAAGTCGCTTCGCGCAAACTAATCAATTCTCAGATTTGTTAGTTTGAAAACCCTTCGCAGGAAATCAACTTCACAAAGATAAAACAATCGCTGTTTTATTTCTCAAATCAAAATTCTTCCCTATCAAAAACGTATGGAGTGTGCCCTTTAAATAGGCTACAAGAAGTGTTAATGTTTGGTATTTTCCCGATGTGGGATAATTGACAATCATGTTTCCTAAAAACTACCCTTAATGAATTAAAGATCCATTAAGCCCATTACATGCCATTATCATGCAAGATAATTTGGGCCATGTAATTAACTAATTAATCACGAAATTAATAATCCCATAATTAATGTTTGGACTTAATCTTATTAAAACACAAAAAAACGAAAAACTAAAATGTTCCCATCAGGACGTGACGTGCAACTTCACGGCGTGTTTTCACCTTGATCCCATCTGAATCTGGAAAACTGCAAAACAGAAATGTTTTAGCTCTGGATCTTAGATTTCTAATGCCGCTTGAATCAACCCATTCCGAGTTATATTAAGAGAGAAATGATACGATTACTAAAACATGGCAGAATCTCTCAGCAAACAATATTCGACGCTTCTTGTTATGATTTCCTTTGTTATCCCAGTTTGGAGTCTCGGACATCCTTGGGACCAATATGAGGCTTATTCTCCATCCTATTCCAGGCCTCCATACATGAGATTCATCTTTAACAATTGGAACAAGTACCTTGGATTTTCTGAAACATGTGATCACACATGATTTCGTATCAAAGAGTGTTGTGAAAAAAATGAAGTAAAGTAAAGTGAAGTGAAGTTCGTATGATGAAATGAAGTGTTGTGAAGTTAGTGTGGTGGTGCAAGAGCATAAGTGAGGTGTGTGATGTAGAGTGAGGTGAGGATGTGAAGTGTGAGTAGCAAGAATACTGTGGTGTATGGGTGAGGTCGCAGCACAAATAAGGCTGCGATGTATGAATTAGGTCGTAACACAAATAAAGCCACGATGTGTGTGAGTGTGCAACAAGTGTTGTGCACAAGTGTGCAAATGTGTGCATAAGTGCTAAAGTAGTATGCCTATGTGTTGTAATGGTGTAGCAAATGTGAATGAGTGTAGCAGCAAGCATGCTATGGTCTATGGGAGAGATAGCAGCACAAATTACACCACGATGCATGACTTAGATCGTAGCACAAAATAACACCACGATGCATCGTGGTGTAAGTTTTATGTGCAAAAGTGCAAATGTGCAAATGTGCAGCAACTTCCATCCAAATTTCGACTGTGATGCGTTGAGAATTTGGGAAAGCGTAAAACATGAAAGTTGTAGCCCTATATCTCAGCTTTCCACAGCCGTTTGAATCACCCAAATCGGAGCAAGGACAAGAGAGTTACACCCAAAACATTGAACTGTGGCAGAATGGAATTTTTCACCATGATGCATCGTGGCGATGCATCGTGGTACAAACCCATTTTCACAACGATGCATCGTGGCGATGCATCGTCGGTTTTAACACCCGAATCAGGCTTTTGCAGTAAACATAAAAGTTCTAGAACTTTCTCTTGGCTTTCCATAGGTTCTTGAATCACTCAAATTGGAGCTAGGATGAGAAAGTTATGACCAAATTACTGAAGCCTAGCAAGGTATGATTTTAAGCCTACGATGCATCGTGGAGTAAATTGCTCCATCAACATTGCCTGCGATGCATCGTGGGCTTCTCCTCCGAATTAGAGTTTGTGATCAACATAAAGGTTGTATATCTTCCTCATAACTTTCCATAGGCTCCAGAAACAACACCATTGGACATCTGGAGCTCGAGATATCAATTAAACTCCCAACCTGTGGCAGAAAAACTCAACATTGAAAACCCTAAAGAGGCAGTCATAAAGAATCCCCCGTTTCTCCTACTTGGACACAGAATTAGAAGCAATTTAAAACATAAGAATTGAAGAAAACTCAAATAGCTTTCCAGAACATCCAAGATCTCATCATTTGGACTAGTATTGAGAAAGATACGCTCAAATGAAGTACATCATCCATTCTGCCCAACACCAAGTAAGCACCTTAAGGCATTCTCTCAAACCTTTTTGCATCCTTCTTTGTTCCTTAATTTCAAACTCACATTTGTTTTATTTAATCATCATTTTGGTCCTTTTTCACCATTTTAGCACATCAAGCTACAAACCACACAAATACACACAATGACACTAAACACTACACAATTTGCATGAAAAACAAAGCAAAAGCTAAGTGAATTAAGCCATTTAAGTTGGTATAAAACCAACTTATCAGAAAGCAATAATCCCAATCCATGTCTACAAACCCAAAAAAAAAACATAACAATAAGAATAATCAAGTATTCCCAAACAGCCAAGGTCTACTAAAGCATTGAAAGGCAACGGCGGCACTCTAATTTTCCATGTCATTATAAGAACAAAGAAAAGGGTTTTCTTTTTTGAAAGAAAACGAAACAGAATTCAGTTACAACTTTCCCTTAAAATATAAGGCATTCACATGCAAGAAACCGGGCAAGAAGCAAAGGTCCCAAATGAGCTATTTATAAATAATAAGAAACAGGAGTTCCTTTTGTGTTAAATAAAGAAAGGCAACAAATTAATAATCACGGTTCATACCCATAAACAAAGGAAGGACCTTGAAAAGCAGAAAACCCGAAGTATCCCAAAACAACAAAAATAAATTAGAACATTGAAAACAACAGGTGAGGCCTCAATTTTCCAGGCCATTACAACGGCAAAGGGCAGTTTTTTTTTTAAGATTTCAGATAAAGTTCAATTACAGGGTCCTTCAAAAATAAGCAACATTCACATAGGAAAAGCTGAATAAAAGAGAAAGGCCTGTGAAAAAATGTTTGAAACAATAAAGAGGAAAAATTCCTTTTCCAACTCCCTAATTTTCCAAAGCATTCCAACAACCAAAAAGGTTTTTTTATTTAAGAATTCCGAGCAAAGTTTGATTATGCCAACCCTTGGAACTAAAAAAAATTGACATGCAAAAAACCGAGTAAGAACAACAGATCTAAAAAAAGCTGTTTAAAAATAGCCAAAAAGCGAAGCTCCTTTTCTCATTAGCCCGCAAACAATAGCAAGCCAAAACAAACAGCGACTTCAGCAGACATGATTCATAACATTCAGTGTATAAAGCCAGAGAGGGCACGGTAGCAGAAAAAAACAGACACTAAAGACCGAGGGAGAAAACCCCAGCACAACAATTACCGGCGGCACAAGAGCAGGAAGCAAACATGAAAAAAGTCGATTTAAGAAAGCTAAAGACGGGAAAGGAGAAAATAAAAGCTAAACAAAAAAACAAAAAGCAACAGAGGCCAAACTTTGCAACTGAGCAAGACAGCGAAAGCGACGGACAGAAGGAAAAACGGACCCCCCCAAAAAAGCAACAAATAAAGCGGCAGAGCAGAAGGCAAGAGTTGCAATCCTTAGAGTGTTTAGAATTTATATATGGCGTTCCAAACCCTAAAGCCAAGCCGGTCAAAGACACACAAAAGCACCTAAAGAACGTGAAAAGGGTACCGGAAAAAAAACTGAACCCACCACACGATAGAAACAGCAAAACAATGACCGGATGGCTACCCACATTTGATACTGAGCCACAGGGGTAGAAAATTTTACAACTCGCGCTTAATATATAGTAAGATATATATATGACTTTGTCATTTCATAGATGTCAAACTTTTATGTTTAGTGAAAAATAATTTTTTTCTATCAATATTTGACATTAACCTACTGGAAGATACTCAAAAGTATACATTGCATGTATGATTATTCAAATGCATAGGTTTAAGATATCTAATGCATCAAACCTGTCTCTCTCTATTGGAGTAAATTTTCTCTCTATGGGAGTTGGGGGTTCTCCTCTATAGGAATTTGAAAGAAGGCAATTCATTGATTCTTTTCATTGACCCATTGTCTATCTTATACAATATTACAAGAAAAACTCTAGCCTACAATTAAGCATAACCTAATATACACTTTTCTCATATAAGAGGATTGATACCAATTATAATTATTACGAAAAGATTATCCTATCACATATACACGTATATTCTATCACACCCCCGCAGTTGAAATGGAGGGTGACGAACGTTGAGACTGTCCCGAAACTCTTCAAACAAAATCAATGGTAGACCCTTCGTAAAGATATCAGCTATCTGATAGCACGACGGGATATGTAAGACACGAACCTGTCCACGAGCAACCTTTTTGCGAACAAAGTGGATATCCATCTCGATATGTTTAGTGCGCTGATGCTGAACAGGATTGCCAGAAAGATATTTGCACTAACATTATCACAGTATACCAATGTAGCTTTCTGAATAGGACAATGAAGTTCCAAAAGAATGTTGCGTAATCAGCAGGACTCAAAAACCACATTAGCTACCCTCGATATTCCGTCTCCGCACTAGAACGAGATAAAGTTGCTTGCCATTTAGCAGACCAAGAAATCAAATTATCACTAAGAAAAACACAATAACCAGAAGTGGAGCATCTGGTGTCAGGACAACCACCCCAATCAGCATCTGCATAAGAATGGAGAGTGGTAGTCGAAGGTGGATAGAGATGCAAGCCATAATCAAGCGTACCCTCAATGTAGCGCACAATGCGCTTGAGGGCATGCATGTGCTCTTCCCGTGAGGCATGCATGAACAAACAAATTTGTTACACAGCATATGAGACGTCAGGTCTCGTAAATGTAAGATATTGCAGAGCACCCACAAGACTTCGATAATGGAAAGGGTTCTCAAATGGTGGGGCTAGAATTAGCACTTATCTTCTGTTTAGTATCAACTAGTGTGGGAGAAGGCTTGCAAGTAGACATGCCGGCTCGCTATATAATCTCGGTTGCATATTTTCTATGAGATAAAAACAAACATCCTGCATGTCGGCTGACGGCAATACCAAAAAATCACTCAAAAGGCCCAATTTCTTCATAGCAAATTCTGAGCTAAGAAGAGATATGACAGACTTACGAAGAGCATCAGAGGAAATAGTCAAGATAATATCATCAACATAGAGCAGAAGGTAAGCCATATCATTACCTTGATTGTAGATGAACAACGAATGATCAGACTTGCTATGAGAAAAACCAATAGTAGAAGCGTAATCCACAAACCGCTTATACCAGGCCCATGGTGCTTGCTTGAGACCATATAGGGATTTCTTCAGCAAACAAACATAATCAAGATGAATGGGGTCCCGAAAACACATGGGCTGATACATGTACACAGTCTATTTGAGGTCTCCATACAGGAAAGCATTCTTCACATAAAGCTGGTGTATGGACCATGCTTTAAAGAGAGCTAAACTGAGTACAATGCGAATGGTTGCTGGTTTGACCACCGGACTAAATGTGTCACAACAATCGATGCCAACCTGCTGAGTTTCGCCATCACCTACAAGACGGGCTTTATGCCTCTCAAAAGAACCATTAGATCTTTCTTAATGAGTAAAAATCCACATAGACCGAATAATATTAACATCTGGCGGACGAGGTACTAATTCCCACATCTTATTTTTAATAAGAGCATTATATTCGTTTTCCATGGCCATTTTTCAATTCGGGTCATGAAAGGCAGACATGGGGTTGCAAGGGAGTGGGGATTTAGAAACACTAGTGTGGAGGTCCTAGTGAGGTTTTGGTTTATAAATCCCATGTTGACTATGTGTGATAGGTCTGTGGACGGGTATAGGAGAAGGTGGGGCTGGAGTGTCTTGTGGTTAGGTGGGATAGGGTGTGATGTCTAGGTGAGGAGATGGTGTGTTTGTTGGTAAAGTCAGATGATGGATCAAATATGGAGACATGTTCTCATGCAAGAAATCATAAGTAGGAAGAGTTAGACTATGCATTTTAGCAAAAGGAAAATGTGTCTCATCGAAAATGACATGTCGACTAATAATGATTTTTTGAGAAAATAAATCATAACAATTGTAACCACGATAATTGGAAGGGTAACCCAAAAAGACACACAAGGCTGAAAGAGGTTGAAGTTTGTGAATAGTGGTGGAAGGAAAAAGATGGTTGCATAAGCAACCGAACACCCAAAGATGGGAAAAAGATGAAGGTATGTGGCCATTTGTAATGCATGGTGCCAAAAGGAATGTGGTAGGGAAGCATGGACAAGAAGAATACGAATCATATTATTAGTGGTTCAGATTTTTCTTTCAGCTTTTCCATTTTGAGAAGAAATATGTGGACAAGACAATCGAAAAAACAAACTATTATCACTACAAAATTTCCAAAATGGCCCATTATCAAATTCCCTACCATTATCACATTGAATATTTTTAATTTTCCGCTCAAATTGAGTGCGAATGAAGGCACAAAAAAATAAAAAGGTGGAAAAAAACTTGAGATTGTTTGGATAAAGGAAATGTCCATAAAAATTTAGAGTAATTATCCAAAAAAATTAAATAATAACGATGCTCCGAAGAGCTCAAAACTGGAGATGTCCAAAGATGTAACAATGGATAATATCAAATGGCATAAAAGTGCTTGATGTAAAAGCAACAAAAGGCAATTTAACATGTTTGCCAAGAGAGCAAGATCGACAAACAGGAGAATTAAGATTGTTATTACACTTAATAAATTTATTTTGCTTAAGAGAGTCGAAAACAGGAGCGCCCGAATATCCCAAACGATCATGCCATAAAGAAGGTGCTAAAGCTGCAAAAGTTGATGGTGAGGCTTGAGATGGAATGGTAGTGGGAATAGGATATAACTTGCCCTGACTATTACATCTCGTTAGATGTTTGCCCGTCTGAATTTTCTTAACAGAAAACCCAAAAGGATCAAATGCAACAAAAACCCAGTTATCAATAGTAAATTTTCGAACCGAACCAAATTCTTAATAAGTTGAGGAGCATGAAGGACAATTTTTTAAAGATAAAGGTGGGTGTGGAGAAGACAGAGTTGTGTAACCTTAACCATGAATTGGAATTGTATGACCATTACCAACAATTATACCACGATTATTGCTCAAATTAAAATAAGACAAGAGATTACCGAGATTTGATGTCATATGAGACGTGGCACGGGAGTCCATGTACCAGTTTGCATTCGGAGGATTAAGCCCAAGAGTATGCTTTACGGCTTCAATATTGGTGGGAGAAGGTTGGGCTGTTGTAGAATAGGCCTGCTGTGGTCCTGGCCCAAGGACCGCAGGTTACTGCCAATGTGAGTTGGGCCTAGTCCAAGGACCAGTAGGATATAGACAAGGGGGAATGGCCCAACGAGACCACTGCCAAGGCCACTGTTGTCCACCTGTCCGTGGTTGTGACTAATACTGCTACTGCCGGGGCTATCGGTGACCTCTAACATGTCCGCTACCACCACCGCAATTGCCGCCTCTGCCACCATCACGGTGTCTCCCAGAATTGTTGCCGTGGGGACCCTTTCTGCCACCACCGTTATTATGGTTTTGAGGGTAGCCATCATACAAAGATGGAGTATCATCAGACTCCTTGGTCGTGGCAGCCACCATGGCAGTTATGGCCTTCTTAGCCACGGCCGCTTCTTTAAGAATGAGCATAGAACGGGCTTGTTAGAATAGGGGAAGGGGGTTACTTTGGCGAATAAGAGTTCCAACACCACTATAGGGCTCTATTAGTCCCAAAACCATCTGAAGAACAAGCCGATTATCGGATATTGGTGCACCGACGTTCTTGAGTTGATCTGACAATCCCTTGAGGCATTGACAATATGCAGAAACATTCGGAAAATCCTCCATGTTGGTATGAGAAAATTCATGTTCCAGTGTTACGGCCCGAGAGTTTTTGTTGTCTTGAAAGAGATCACGCAATCGATTCCGAACCTCCATGACTGTGGAGTCGGGTTCAATTATGGTATGTAATAGATAAGTGGAAATCATAGCATAAATCCACTGAAGAACCGTAGCATCTAAAGTTGATCATAACTCTGTTTCGGCATTGGTGGTGGACAACTTATCGAGAGCTTTTTCCGGTGGAATGATGTGGTGAAGAACCTTATGAGATTTGGCATGGATTTTGAACAGCTCCGCCCACGTAGCATAGTGGACGGTTTCTATTTCAAGGGTAAGTGAGATATGATTCTTGATGTTGGAGACAATAAGAGCTGGGTGGAATGTTGATTTAGTGTCAGTCATGGTAGCCAACGGTAGAGGAAAGAAAGATTGGCTGAGAACCACTAGGTCACAGTGGAAGAAGGAAGAAGGTTCCCTAGTGCTTTGATACCATGAAAGAAGGTAATTCCTTTATTCCTTTCATTCTTATACAATATTACAAGAGAAACTCTAGCCTACAATTAAGCATAATCGAATATACACTTTCCTTATATAAGAGGATTGATACCAATTACAATTATTACTAAAAGATTATCCTATCACATATACACGTATATTCAATCAGAATTAAGTATAAAACCCTTTAAACATTCTTTCATTTCACCTGTTTTCAAAATTTCTTACTATCATCTACCCAAAACTACTGTAAGAAGATCTATTCTACCGTACTGCCTTAGAACTATATCTGATAACTTTAACCAAGATCTGATAACTTTAACCGGAACAAAATATAAAAAATTTTAATTTTTAAAAAACAGAAAAGAGAAAGAGGGGGAGACAGAGGCTACTAAAGATAAGTAATCTTAAGCCTCTGTGGATCATCTAATAGTCTCTAATTTATTGCAGGTTTGCTCTTGGATTGCTCTAGTCTATCTAGATATTGTTGCAGCGAGTTGAGCAAAGATGGATAAGGAATTACTAGACATATTTCAACTTTTCAATCTACCGACTTTAGAGGTAGGAGGGGTAACATTGGAAAGCCAAGATTTCCAAGAAAGTAAAGAGGAATGTGAGAAAAGCTTAGTAGGAAGACTATGGGGTGGAAGAACATCCAATTATACAGGTCTCAAAAATGATATGACCTAATTATGGTGTAAAGAAGGGGCTCTGAAAATGAAGGAGCTGAGTACCAATGTGTTCAAGTTTATTTTCTCCAATGAGGAAGCAAAAAGAAGAGGCAAAATACTCCTTATGCAGAACCCCGATTTGGATCCAAGTATGGCACCTCCCAACACATTGGTTAACAAAAGAAATTGGGATTAAGATAGGAAATTTATTCCATGATGTTTTAGATGTTGTAGTACCCAATTCAAGCAAAAAAAAGTGTACTTTTCCAAGAATCTTAGATGTAATTGACCTTAACCAACCCCTAATGCGTAGAACAATAATAAGATACCAGGATAATCAAGTGTGGGTGGAGTTCAAATATGAGCAATTACCATTGTTCTGCTTCTACTGTGGCAAAGTTGGCCATAGTGAAAAGGATTGTAGCATAACAAGACAAGACTTTAGGAATGGAAAGTGTCTTAATGGTCAATTTGGAGTTTGGATGAAAGATGCTGTGAGATCATGAAGTAAAGGGCTAGAGGTAGGGAATAAAGGAACAGGTGAAGTAACTGCAAGGGAAAAAATGACAGTAGTAGGAAAACATGGAAAACATAGAACATCAATTTGCTCGATGAGCCCACTTTGGAGGAGAAACGTGAAGGAAATAATTGGAGGACAGGGGAGAATAGCAAGGTAACAAATAGCAGAGATCACAAGATGGGTGAACTAATAAAAGAAAAGCCAGAATTGGGTAAAGAAGTATAGGGTAATGAGTGACCTTTAGTCCCCATTTTGAATCATGAGCAATCTCTTGAGAATAAATCTGGTTATAACATACTGGAGATGGAACAAGATAGGTTAATGAAGAATATCATTCCATATGAAGTATGGCATCTAATAAACATCCCAATAACTCTGGAAAAGCAAAGATCGTCCTTAAGAGAGATTCACCTGTCAAATCAGAAGTTGGATTGAGAAGATTGCATATTTCTTAAAACAATAAGAGGAGGTCGATGGAAAAAGGCAGGGGTAAAGAAAATACAGGAGAAGGCAATCAAGGTAATCAGGAAAATGAATATCTAAGTTTTGGAGGTCACAAAAGAAACTGGAAATTGATTGATGAGGAGGAAAGAGGGGAAAGTCAAGGTGAAAAGGTAAAAAAAAAAAAAAATAAAGAGCACTTGAATTCTCAGGATGGGGTCGAAGACAGCCTTATATGGCTTCCAAGTTCTCAATGAAGATATGAAGTTGAAATTGTAGAGGTTTGGGAGGTCTCTCTACAATTTTACAGCTGAAGGAGTCCATTAGACTCCGCCTCCTACATTTGGTCTTTTTGTGTGAAACCAAGCAGATCGAAGGTTTTGTTCAAAAAGTTAGCATGAAACTTCATTTTGGCAATAGGTGGCATGCATTCTAGCCTAGTGTTATTAAACCCGGACCGGCCAGTTCGACCGGTTCGACCAGGAACCGCAAGCTTGTCCGGTCCGGTTAGAATTAAAAAATCAAATGTTCAAAAACCGATCAAACCTGGTCAAAAATCGGGTTCAACCGGAAAACCGCTAAATCGGTGAAAATCGGGTTTTTTAATTTTTGTTGTTTTTAATACGTTTTTTAATGTTATTCTTTTCGGTTTTGTCATTTCACTATTTTCAGTCCTAAAATCTATCTTTTCTTCTCTCTAATGCCGAGTCGCCGGCTGCATCTTTCCTTCAAATTTTCATTCAATTTTCAAGTTTCAACTTCATCAGTTCATCCCCTCTTCAAAGTTCAATCTTCAAGTTCATCAGTTCACTGATGAATTCCAATTGCAAGTTGTCACATCTTCAAATTTCAATTTCAATTTCATTGATTTATTTCAGGTATTTTTTGTTTCTATCGTAAGTAGGTTGTATTTTTTTTACTTGATTGTTAACACGACACCTAGATAGTAGAAAATATTATTCAAGGATAATTAATTAGTATTCTTTTTGCTCTTGATATTCTGATTCTTTTTTTGATTACAGGTATGATATGATTTTGGGTCTCCAATTTTGTTTTAAAACTGCTTCTTAGAAATTGTTCTTGAATTCTTTTTCTTTTTGTTGTTTTAGATTTCTTGGCGATTATGAATCAGTTTTGTTTTTTTGTTCTTGATAGAATTGTTTCTATGCGATACTTACACACTATTTTTCCTCTTGTGCGATCGTGGTGTTGTGGTTGTTGGCAATTATTTGAAAACCTTTTTATGAGTTGAAATGTATAAATTTGGGGTTTTCTGGTTGAACGCTTTATGAATTTTTTTTGTCTCAATTTGATTGCGTTTGATAAGAGTTAGCTGATCCTTGCTAGCTGGAAGGCTAGCCTCTCGTTCATGTGCTATTATTTTTAAAAGTTTGTATCTTTGATTTTGATTGAAGAATTTTTACTGTATATTGTGGCACTTTTTCGTTCTTGAAATATTCTGTTCACATTGCATTGAGGAAACACCTATGTTCTGCAAGTTTAGGCTGTGCTTGTTCTTGGCTTTTCATGTTTGACCAAGATTCTTGTTTTGGTTAAAGGAAAACAAAGGGAAAATACCTGAATGTATTTAGCATAATGGAATGTAGAGTAAGACTTTTTGTGGGTTTCCAGGTTTGTTGGGTTGCTTATGGGGACATCTTTAGGTTCTCACTTTCCTTTTCCAAGAAAGGGGTGGAGTGGAGGTAAGGGATTTCAGACAGAGGATTTGTGAAGAGTATGAAAAATAAGGTCATGTTTGGAATTTGCAATTTAGTGTTGAATTAGTTTTCTTGTGTTTGATTTTTAAGAAATGAATGATTGGTCATATTTTAATTTTCGTTGAATTATGAAAACTGATTCAAGCTTTATATTTTATATGATTGAAAGTGAAGGAAACAATTAGTTTTAGTCACATTTTTTCCCATTTTCTATCCTTTCGAAAATTACAGAATCCCAATGGCCACTGAAGAGTGAAGACTGGGAAAAAATAGTTTTTGTAATTTAAAGTTTGGTCCTTTTATGATGTCCTTCAATTTGAATTGTTTTTTGACGAATATTTGATGTGTTTGGAGTGAAAAAGAAAAGATTTTTGGGTATATATGAATGCTGCAGGAGATGCATCGAATTTTTGTTTGTAGACAATATTACATTCCCGTCATTAAACCATATTTTAAAGATGACCTTTAGGAGGACTTTAAGAAGGCTACTGCAAGTAACATTTTTTTTCATGAATTCAGTACTTTATGTAGATGATGGCTTGATTTGATTGTAGTGTTCATCCACATAAGATGACCTTTATTCACTTCTATTAACAATATTTTTTTTTTTGAAATTATACAGGCTAATGGAAGGAGATAATTCAAATTTCACACCAATTAATGAAGGATCATCGACAAAGTGAGGTTCTGTGGGACAAAATCATAGACAAAAAAAGGATTTAGCATGGAAATATGTCGTGGAGCAGGATGATGGTGGGAAAAATGTTTTAATTTATGGATTTTGTGACAATATATTTTCTTGTAGAGGTATTAATAGGATGAAACAACCTGCAATAAAAGGTAATGTTTCTTCTTGTAAAAAAGTACTTCATGATATTCGTTTTATGATGCAAGAATCATTGCAACAAAATATTAAAAAAGAAAAGACTAGGAAAGGAATATTTGAATGTGCTAATCCTCTTGATCAAAGTTTACATGAATTTGAAAAAGAAGATGTTGAAGAAATTTCTCATTGTAAAGTGAAATGAATTTTAACTGAGGGAGCCAATAAAGGAAAAAGGAAGGCAATGCATAACATTGAATTTTATGAAAGGTAAAGTCCTTGATTCCTCTCAGCCAAGTATCAAATCCTGTATGCAAAGTAATGAGAGATGTTATGCTATAGATATGTCTCTTGCTTTATGGTTTCACGATGCATGTATTCCAATGAATGCTGCTAATTCTCTTTACTATCAGAATGCAATGGAGATGGTTGTATCTATGGGCCATGGGTACAAGGCTCCTACATATCATGCTTACAGGGTAACTTTATTAAAAGATGCAAAGAAACAAGTTGAGTTAATTATTGACAATTTTCGTAGTAGATAGGATACGACAGGTTGTACAATTATGGGCGATGGATGGAAAGGTAATAGGCAAAGAAGTTTAATCAATTTTCTTATTTACTGTCCCGATGGAATTTCTTTTATTAAATTTGTTGATGCTTCAAATGTGGAGTCAAGTGCTGAAACTTTGTGCAATTTATTTTCTGAAATTGTTGAAATAGTTGGTCCTCGAAATGTGGTTCATTTGGTTACAAATAATGCAAGTAACTACAAAGTTGCGGGAAACTTGCTTTTTATTAAATATCCAACTATTAGTTGGTCTCCTTGTGTAGCTCATTGTCTTAATTTAATCATGAAAGATATTGGAGAAATACCCAATGTGAAGAATTTGATTGATCTTGCTACAAGAGTGACAATATTTGTTTATAATAGAAAATGGATTCTTAGTTGGTTAAGAAAAAAACATGGTTGGAGAGAAATTCTTCGTCCTGCTGAGACTCGATTTGGGACTAATTTTATTACTTTGAAAAGTCTTTATGCTCACAGAGAGCACTTGGAGGCTTTAGTCACCTCTACACAGTACAAGAAAGAGTTGAAAAACGAGAAAGGTAAAGATGTTAAGCAAATTATTCTTGATGAAAGGTTTTGGAATAATTGTTTGATTAATGTAAGGATTATGGGGCCAATTATACACTTGTTGCGTATTTGTGATTCTGATGAGAGGCCTTCATTGGGATATGTATATGAAGTCATGTAGAGGGTAATTAATGGCATTCAACAATTATTTAGAAACAAGAAAGCCTTGTATGCGCCATATATTGAAATTATTGAAAAAAATGTGGGACAAGATGTTAAAGAAAAATCTTCATGCTGCAACATTTTGGTTGAATCCGGCTTTTCAATATGATAGAAGTATCCCTTGTCATATGCCCGATATTATGAAAAGTGTGTTAAAAGTTATGGAAAAGTCAGAAATGGAAGGCATGCAATATATGATGGATGAGATATCAACTTTCATGAAAAAGGATGGAAGCTTTGGATTGAAATTTGGTCAAAATACATTTAAAACTTCTCATCCAGGTAATTTAAAATTGAATATATTTTTATTTCATTATAACATTTATTTCTTATATCATATAATAGTAAAATGTATACATGTTTCTAATTTATATTCTTATTATAGTTGGTGTATTCTTATTGATATTGTAAGAACCTAATGGTGACATAGATGAATGGTGGAAACTATTTGGTTGTGATGCTTCACACTTGCAAAAGTTGACAATTAGACTTTTGAGTCAAACCGCTTCTTCCTCGGGATGTGAATGCAATTAGAGTGTATTTGAATGTATTCATACCAATAAAAGAAATATATTAGAACATAAAAGGCTCAATGACCTTGTTTATGTTCATTATAACCTCCGCTTGCAAAACAGGTATAAAAATATTATTGTCATTGTATTTTTATTATTATTTTTTATTATTTAGCCATTCCTTGTTTTATTTATTATTATTCTTTTATTTAGGCTCAAATACAAGAAGAGGTCGTATGATCCAATTGATTATGAGTCTATTGATAAGATTGAATTTTGGATAGTTAAAGAACAATTGGAGGGAGAATTTGACATTGAAGAGTTAGAAGAGATGATTGAAGAAGAGTTTTCAAAGGATAGTGAAGAAAATGTTTCCAAATCATGTAAGAAATTTATCAAATTTATACATTGCTTTTCCTTTCTTTAAAATTATTTTTAAAGATAATTTTTATTCACTTTCTATATTTACATAACATGATATTTTTTCATCTACACATTTCTTAATTTTTTTTAGGTGGTAAAAATAAGTTGGTGGTGCTCGATGATAATGATGATGAAGAAGTTGATTTGTCAAGTTGCCAAAATGAAGATGGTGCTAATGACGATGATTTTATTTTGGATTGAAGTAAAATTTTTAATATTATAATTCGTGTTACAAACTTTGTTGACTAAAATTTTTAATATTGTACTTCAAAACAAAAAAATTTGTTGTTTTTGTTGTTTAGATTGTAGTTGACAATTATATTTATTGCTGGTAATATTATTTAGTTTGGGAATGTGATATGTTTTAAAAATAAATGAAATATTAAAATATTTTTATATTATTTATGACGTCATCCAGTTTTTGACACCGATTCAACCAGTTCGACCAATTGACCCCTAGCCCAGTAGGTCGACCAGTTCGTACTCCGGTCTGAGTTTTAAAACATTGGTCCAGCCATGTGGAAGAAGTGGAGGTTTGTTACTAGTTTGGAACAAGAAAATACAAATTCACCAAATAATTGCCTCAAAATTCTGCATTGAAGTGGAGTTTGAATAAGAGGAAATCAAAGGAAGATGTTGGAGAATTTTTGTCTATGCAAGTACAGAGGAAAAAATTATTGAAGCCAAAAGGCAAGCGTAAAATGGATAGAGAAGGGGACCAAAATACCAAATTCTCCCACTTATCAATGATCCAGAGAAGGAAGAGGAATATGATATCTCAACTGACAAAGGAAGATGACTCAATCTGTAACTCTGAACCAGAAATTGTGAAGGAGATATTGGAACAATATAGAAATATGTTTACTACAAATCCATCCATATATGAGGAAATGCTACAGGGAATTCCAAGGACAATATCCAGATCCATAAATGAAGCTCTGATCAAGCCAATGGATAACTCAAAAATTAGGTGTGCAGTATTTGCAATGCAGCCAGATAAATCACCTGGTCCAAACGGCATGTCCCCTTACTTTTTTAAAAAATTTTGGCACATAATAGAACCTGATATTGTATAAGCCATTAAATTTTTTTTTCAATAAGAGTAATCTTCTACATTCTTTTAACCATACCCTTGTCTCTGTAATCCAAAAAATTAAACATCCCTTCCTGGAATATACCCAAAATAATTGCAGAAAGACTAAAAAACAGCTTGAGCTTTTGCATTAGCAGTAACCAACCAACCTTTATTCCAGGAAGACAAATCATGGATAATGTGGTTATTGGTCATAAAATGACTCACCACCAAAATAGTAGAAGAAAAGGTTCAAAGGGTTATTTGGCCCTTAAATTAGATATGTCTAAGGCATATGATAGGGTGGAATTGAAATTCTTGGAAACATTTTTGGAAAAAATGGGATTTGCAAAAAAAAATCGTAAATCGGATCTTGAATTGTATGCAAACTTCTTCCTTTTCTTTCAATGTTAATGGTCACGCTCAAGGCTATATCAAACCAACGAGAGAAATTAGACAACAAGATCCTCTCTCCCCTATTTGTTTTTTATTTGTTCAGAAGGTCTTTCAGCTCTAATCAAACAAGCAGTGAAGAAAAGAACTTTGGAAAGGTCTAAAAATTAGCAAAAAAGTGCCTGAAATTACTCATTTATTATTCACTAATGATTTCCTTTTATTCTACAAAGCTGATGGTTAGATAGGTTAAAGAAATTAAAGAGATTATGGAAAAATATGAAAAGAGTTATCAACATTGAAAAGTTAGCTATCTTTTTTACAGTATGAACACATTCGAGACAGTAAAAAAAGAGATCCAAGTAAAGATGGAAGGAGTGAGCGCGGTTAAGAATAGCAAATACTTGGAACTACCATTAGTGATTGGAAGATCAAAGTGTCAAGTGTTCCAATACATCAAAGATCAGACCACAAAAAGGATGCAATACTGAAATAACAACTTGCTGTTAGAGGAAGGAAAGAAGTTTTGCTAAAGGCTATGAAGAACTAACATCAGCAATGTCAACTTTTTGGTGGGAAAAGAATGAAAAAACTTGTATGATCAAATGGGTATCATGGAATAGAATGTCAGCAAGAAAAGAAGAAGGGGGGGAGAGGGTTAGGTTTCAAGGATCTGAAAGTTTTCAACAATGCGATGTTAGCAAAGCAACTGTGGAAACTAATAATCAAGCCTAATCTTCTAATGAGTAAGATTCTCAAGGACAAGTATTTTCCTCAAACTTCAGTGTTACAGGCTAAATTGGGGAGAAATGCTTCTTGGTTATGAAAAATTTGGCATAGAGCAAAATATTTGATTGAGAAGAGGCATAGGTGGCAAGTTAGTGGTGGTAGGAAAATTAGAATCTGGGAAGACAACTAGCTTCTAAACTATTCAGTGATGAAACCATTTTCACTAAAACCAGGATCAGGGTGTCCCCATACAGTCAACCAACTGATTTTAGACCAAGAAAAGAGGTGGAATGTGCCATTAATAAAGGAGTTTTTTTAGAAACAAGAGGCTGACTAGATTCTTAAGCAAAGTCTAAGTAAAGTTGGCTCCAAAAATAGGTTGTTGTGGTTCCATTCCAAAAATAATGAGTGTGATGTACAATGTGGTAATTCTCTAAGATGGCAACTACAAAGGATGACAAGTGACGTAGCAGAGACCAGTCGAGACTCGATGGAGGAATATGTAGTTTGGAGAAA
Source organism: Ophiorrhiza pumila (assembly GCA_016586305.1). NCBI lineage: Eukaryota > Viridiplantae > Streptophyta > Magnoliopsida > Gentianales > Rubiaceae > Ophiorrhiza > Ophiorrhiza pumila. The sequence goes on from BLIW01000006.1 coordinate 39,181,659, forward strand.
ACTTTGGCAACTGAAAATCAAAAGAAAACTAAAATGTTCATTTGGAAGTGTCTCCATAATACAATCTCTGTGAATGGGAATTTAGCTAAAAACAGAGAATTGGTGAATAGTAAATGCAAGTTCCGTAGAGAGGAAGATGAATACCTAATACACCTATTCATCAAATGCATAAAAGCCCAGGCAGTATGGAAGATTGCACCGCTAAGATGCGATGACAATTGGATGGAGACAAATGACTTCACAAGATAGTGGTCCAACATAAGTAATATCACAGAGGCAAATGATCTCAATAGCAGAATTGAACTAACAGTCTATCTATTGTGGCAGATATAGAAAGCTAGGAATGTGTGGATTCCAACAACAGGATGCAACTAATCTTGATATAATCCAGACAGTTCACAAAGATTAGATGGAATTTTCAGAAGTCATGGAATCTACAAAGAAGGAAAAAGAAAGAGGAAGGTAGGGAAGCGATCCAGAACTAGACTAGGCCACCTCCAGGATGGGTAAAAATTAACATAGCAAGTATAGTTAATCAGGACGAAGGTGCTGCGGCTTGTGGGATGTTTACAAGGAATCATGAGGGCTAAGCAATACATACGAAATTAGTGACTAGAGAGGGGATAATTTCTGAAGGTTTTCCATGAAACTGACCTGGAAGAGCGGAAGTTGGGATCTTGTTCTACACCACGTATGGAATTCACTTGCCCTGATAGAAAAAGAACTCCCGGTAATAGAAACTACATGAGGATCTATTGTGATCCACCAATTAGATACAAAGCAAGGAACCAGATATAATACTGAGGAGGAAAATACGTATAACGATATTTTCTATCGTTGTGTTGTTTCTCGTCTGTTATTCTCTATATATGAAGATAATAGACTCCTATACTTGAGCCACACGAAAACTTCAAAATAGGGATAGTCTTCTTATCTTTATCAGAATCTGATATGCGTACCAAACGCATATAACTTTATCTCATACGTTGAAATAAAGTCAGACTAATATATCATGGGTAATTATCCCATATGCCAACATCTCCCACTCGCACATAATGGGAAGACGTTTCTTATTTTATTCCTCAACTTACTCATTATATCTGTCAAAACTAGTTTAGAATTAAAATTATATATTTTTCTGAATTTATATTTTTTCAAATTTTATATTACTCAACTTACTCATTATATATTTTTCTGAATTTTATGATTTATATGCATATATTTTTTGTAATTTTTGCATGCCTATTTATCAATTTTGTGAATTTGCACAAAATAGAATAAATAGAATTAAAATTACATAAAATTCAGAAAAATTAATATTAATATTCTGAGGTGTTATCTTTAGTTCCAGAATATTGTACTTGAATTTTTCTGCCTGCATATATTTTTTTTTTGTAATTTTTGCATGCTTATTTATCAATTTTGTGAATTTGCACAAAATAGAATAAATAGAATTAAAATTACAGAAAAATCCAAAAAAAATAAATTAATTTCTGAGGTGTTATATTTAGTTCCAGAATATTATACTTGAATTTTTCTGCATGCATATATTTTTTTTGTAATTTTTTCATGCTTATTTATCAATTTTGTGAATTTGCACAAAATAGAATAAATAGAATTAAAATTACATAAAATTCAGAAAAATTAAAATTAATATTATGAGGTGTTATCTTTAGTTCCAGAATATTATACTTGAATTTTTCTGCCTGTATATATATTTTTTGTAATTTTGCATGCTTATTTCTTATTTTTGTGAATTTGCACAAAAATTGAAATAAATATAAATAAATTACAGAAAAATTCAGAAAAATCACATTAATATTCTGAGGTGTTATTTAAGTTCCATAATGTTAATTTTAAATTTTTCTAACTGTGATTATGTTTTTGTAATTTACAAGCATGCCTATTTCTTATTTTGTGAATTTGCACAAAAATTGAAATAAATATAAATAAATTATAGAAAAATTCAGAAAAATCACATTAATATTCTAAGGTGTTATTTAAGTTCCAGAATTTTAATTTTAAAATTTTCTAATAGTGATTATTTTTTTTGTAATTTACAAGCATGCCTATTTCTTATTTTGTGAATTTGCACAAAAATTGAAATAAATATAAATAAATTACAAAAAAATCCAAAAAAATCACATTAATATTCTGAGGTGTTATTTAAGTTCCAAAATGTTAATTTTGAATTTTTCTAATTGTGATTATGTTTTTTGCAATTTAAATGCATGCCTATTTCTTATTTTGTGAATTTGCACAAAAATTGAAATAAATATAAATAAATTACAGAAAATTCAGAAAAATTATATTTAATATTCTGAGGTGTTAATAAAGTTCCAGAATGTTAATTTGAATTTTTTTTCTAGCTCTGATACTAATGAAGGTTTTCCAGGAAACTGACCTGGAAGAGCGGAAGTTGGGATCTTGTTCTACTCCACGTATGGAATTCACTTGCCCTGATAGAAAAAGAACTCCCTGTAATAGAAACTACATGAGGATCTATTGTGATCCACCAATTAGATACAAAGCAGGGAACCAGATATAATACTGAGGAAGAAAATATGTATAACGATATTTTCTATCGTTGTGTTGTTTCTCGTCTGTTATTCTCTATATATAAAGATAATAGACTCCTATCCTTGAGCCACAAGAAAGCTACAAGATAGAGATAGTCTTCTTATGTTTATCAGAATCTGATATGCGTACCAAACGCATATAACTTTATCTCATACTTTGAGATAAAGTCAGACTAATATATCATGGGCGTAATTATCCCATATACCAACAATTTCTCCAGTGGTGACTGAGTTGTAGGCAATTCAAGAAGGATTGTTGCAAGCACTACACAAAAGGTGGCTAAAAGTTGAAGTTCAATCACATACCAAGGCTCTAATTACTTATCTCCCGCAAAAGTGGAGGATTCCCTCTGTTCCAATTATTATAGGCGAGGATATCTTGTTGTTGATTAGCCTTTTTGAGAATTGCAGCTTCTCCTATATTCATAAGAAAGCATATACAAGTCTTGTATTATTAGCCAAGGAAATTGTAAATGGTCTGGGCAAAAAATGTTGGGAGAGTAGTTTCCCCAATTGGCTTCAATTAGTCATGTACAAAGATTTTCAACAAGTTGGTTGTTTGTAAAACATTTCACTGAAATGAATATATCGCTTTGTTAAAAAAAATGCATTCAAATCTGATCAATAGCTTTCTATATAAAGCATGAAAATAATAATAATAATATACCCCCTTGAATTCCCAAAATGTATATTAAATATATATATAGAGAGAGAAACATTTATCGGAAATTCAGGATCATCCTAATAAATTCCTTGTCAAACACCAATGATTCCGTGTCATGCAAGCATTTATAAAAGTTTCACTCTAATAAAAATGCACCCTACCTATATCATATAATTAACTATAAAACCAACACCAAAATTAAGCATGAAAAAAATTAAAAATATATGTCCAACATGTTTGATATTTATCTAAAATTTATCATATCTCATTATGTTATTAAAATCACACGTCATAGGGTTTTTGATATTGTATTATATATTTTTTTTAATTTCTAAATTTAGTGAAACAATGTCAGATCACTCATATTTGGATTAGAACTTAATAATTATAAAATTAATTTTAATAATATTTTATTATTTTAATATCTGATTTTAGTGAAACAATATCATAATTCAATCACATTTGGGTCACAATAATTGTATATTTAATTTTAAGATTTATCATCCTGGTGATTAATTTTTTTTTCTACAAATTTAGTGTATTAAGAATTTTAGTTAATTATATAATATAAGTAGGGTGTATTATTATTATTATTTTGATGAAACACTAAAAAAAGGCTTACATGGCATTCAATAATGCGTACTTGATAAAGGGTATATATATATATATATATATATATATATATGAGCTTGACAACTCTTTCACTAACTAGAAGGGATAACCATTGTTCGAATTAAAGAAAGATAGTGCTCCAGGTCCGGATGGCTTCAACGGGACCTTTTTTAGAACTGCTTGGGACATAATTAAAGATGACTTACTTAAAGCGGTTCTATACTTCATGAATGGTGGTGAACTGAACGAAGCAATCACTGCTACCTCTATTTTGTTGATTCCTAAAAACAGAAATCCAACTAGTTTTGACCAGTTTCGCCCAATCAGCCTTTGTAATTTTGCTAACAAAATTTTTTCTAAACTTCTAGCTTGTAGACTCTCTCCATTCCTTACTAAGATCATTAGTATTAATCAAAGTGGTTTTGTTAAGGGAAGACATATAACCGATAATTATTTGTTAGCAATGTAATTGATGTCTACCCTTTCCCACAGAAATACTAAGACTAACATGGCAATTAAACTAGATATGGCAAAGGCATACGATCGAGTTCATTGGCCATTTTTGCTTCAGATTTTGCGATGTATGGGATTCGGAGAAGTGTGGATAGATTTGATGTGGAGATTAATCTCCAACACTTGGTTCTCCATTCTTATAAATGGCTCCCCGAAAGCATTTTTCAAGTCATCTAGGGGACTTAGACAAGGTGACCCCATCTCCCCTCTCATTTTTATTATTGGTTCAGAATATTTGTCTAGGAGTCTCAATTCTTTATTGCTTGGACCAAGACTCCCCAAATTTATTTTGCCTAATAGATGTCCCCAAATAAACCACCTTGCATATGCTGATGACATTATCATTTTTGGAGCAGTACACACCACATTTGTTAAAGGTGTCATGGAGGTCTTGTTGCATTATGAAAATGTGTCAGGGCAGAAAATAAACCAACAAAAAAGCAGTTTCATCACTCATTCTAAGGCAGATATTGGGGTGAAATATAGAATTAGAAGACATACTTGCTTCACCCAGGAAGAGTTGCCAATAAAATATTTAGGACTTCCATTGCATCATAAAAGAATTCAGGCTAAGTACTTCTCAGAAATTACAGATAAAATCTCAGCTAGAATTCATTCTTGGAAAGCTAATATGTTATCCATGGGTGGGAAAATTATTCTTTTGCAAAGCGTTCTCACTTCCCTTCCTCTTTATACTTTGATGTCTATCAAGCCCCCAAGAGTAGTCCTGAACCAAATTGAAGTCACAATGGCAAACTTTTATGGAATGATGCTGAAAATGTAAAAAAATGCCATTGGATTGCTTGGAAAACACTATGCCTCCCCAAGGAGGAAGGTGGGATCGGCCTACGGTCACTAGAAGATGTTATTAATGCACAATCTATAAAAATTTTGTGGCGATTTAGACAAAGGAACACTCTATGGGCCAATTTTATGCATGACAAATATTGTGGAATGTCCCATCCTATAACCATCCAACCTAAGGCAAGTAACTCTCAATCTTGGATCAGAATTTCGAACATTTCCCAAATAGCCGAGGAGAATATTTCTTTCACGCTACATGATGGCAGCTGTTATTTCTGGCTTGACAAATGGTTAGGCCCAAAGAACCTTTTTACCTTGACTGGCATCCTGGAAAACCACAAAGTTTCTGACTTTCTTCGTGACAATGGATGGAACAAAGAAGCAGTTTCAGCTGCCCTACCTGAAGAATGGGCCAAGAAAGTTTTAGATGTCCATATATTCCCCACAGGTGTAAAGGATAAAATGCACTGGAAGCTTGAAACGCGAGGGGAGTTCTCCTCATCCTCTGCCTTTCAACTCATAAGAACTCACAGCATACCTGATCCTTATTACAATCATATTTGGGACCCGGGATTACCCATCAAATTCTCAGTTTTTATGCTAAGGAAAAGGCTATATAGACTCCCCATTCATAGAAATCTTCACAGATTTCAGATACATGGACCTTTTATTTGTCCTTTGTGCAATCTTCATGGGGAAACACAGTTTCATCTATTTTCTGAGTGCAGGTTCATTACACAGCTGGGAAACATTTTTGGTGCAGAAATTGGTGTCCAAATTTCTCAATTTTTCAGAACTTCCAACTGGTGGACGAACAATCAAGGCCGAAGCTTAAGGAATTACCTCCTTAAAATCACCCCCTCCATCTTATGCTGGACTGTGTGGAAGCACAGAAATGAAGCAGTCATTGATGACATCAGACCTGATTTCAACACAGCTGCAACAAATATGTTCAAACTAATTCACAACCTCATCCAAATAAAGGTAGGGAGGAACTTCAGCGACAGCTGGGAAGCCTTTTTGGTCTGAAATTCTGCACTATAAAGCTCCCTTCAGGCTTACTTCTACAATCTGGACCCCTCTTAGGCAAGGGATGTGGAAAATGAATGTGTCATGCTATGTGGCTGGAGCTGACGTTCAAGGGGCAGGTATCATTAGAGATTTTAGGGGAAATTATATCTATTGGTTCATTGTCACTACTTTCCCTCTTTGCCCAGTATCAAAATTGCAGGTCCTCATGTGCGTAATTCATAGATGCCTTCAGCTACTGAAGGACAAAAATTCCCTTCCATTGGCTCTTGAAACAGACTCGGAAGAGCTCCTTCACCTTCTCCAAATGGAGGACCCTGAGGACTGGAGATGTATCCAGCTAAAAGAGCAAATACGGGCTGCCAAAACTTGCAAGGAGGTGAAAAAAGTTACCAAACAAGAAAACTAGGCTGCCAGATGCCTAGCACAACAAACCCACAGCACATCTCCTCATCTGCCCGAAATATGCAAAGCTGCTATAAACAATGACAGATTAGGACTCCCTCACCTGACAAGCATCAAGAGAAGGTTATGACAGGTAGTAAAAGGCCATTGTCTACCGATGTTAGGACAATTTTGCCTCTATTCCTACTCAGTTTTTCCCCTGCCTGCTGAAGTTAGGGCAGGGGCATCTTGAGGTATTCTGATGGATTGATTTACTTAGAGCTCATGGAGCTCACTTTAGGACAGATTTGCTAATATTCCTACTCAGCTTTTCCCCTGCCTGCTGAAGTTAGGGCAGGGGCATTTTGTGGCTTTTGATGAATTGATGATTATCCTTACTTAGAGCTCATTGAGATCACTTGTGTTGCATTCAACTCTGGTGATTTTTGAAAGTCATGTAATGTTGTATAAGGCAGCTATGGCTACTGTGCTTCAAGGTTATTACATGATTTATTTTATAATTATTCTGTAGCAAAGGGAATCCCTACTATTGATGTAATAGATAGCTTTTGCTTTGAGTTAAATGACCATCTGTAAATAGAGTAGTACTCCACGTTTAGTCTCGTTACACATCTTGAAGAACACACCCCCATTAGGCTTTGGCATGTAAATGGATGTTTGTTCTTTAAGACTTTTGATGTAAGAGTGATATTAGGGTATATATATCACTCAAAAATTTATCGAATAAATTGGGAGTGGCGACCCACCTCAAAAGGAGGTTCTGCCAAAAAAAAAAAAAAAGAAGGGATAACCATATCTTAATAGTAGAAAAATATTTTGTAAAACATACACAAAAACGCACATTGTGGTACAAAAAAAAATATATAGCACCTAGAACATTTTCTTAAAAGCTATATTGACTTTTCCTAATCGCAATGAGTTAAAAAGAAGATGGAGCATTTCCCTATTTCTATTCACAACTTGAATTTGGGTAGACTTTGATATGATTTTGGATTAGCAACCTTATCACAACTGAAAAACATCAATAAACCAAGCACAAAAACAGTTGATTTGCCAGAAATAATTTATCCAAAAGAAATGGAGTATCTGATTTTGCAGAGACAAAATAAAGGCACTACTCTGTCTTTTGTGAATATATATCCCAAATTTAGACATAACACATCAATATCAATTCAGATTGCTCATTTGATATAAATTAAACTGAGATGGCAAATCAACAGTTGCATACAAATTACAATGTCAGAGTCACTTGTTGATTTAAAACCACCGTGATGTCCTTTCTCATGTTAAAATCTGGCAATAAATAGCCTTGATGGAAGAAAATCAGAAAGTTGGGTGAAAACTGAAAACTACCTGTCATTGGCAGAACGTAGAAAATTCTTTATCCCAAAAAGAACTTTGTCAATTTAAAGCTACCTTGATGTCCTATTCCATGTTCAAGCCCATCCATTAAACATCCTTGATGAAAGAAAATCACAAAAGTTTGGGTTATTTTCAGTGTCACCAACTTTAGCAGTACTATTGCGAGTTCGAGATAATCTTTTATTCCCAGATAGTAAGTTTCCAATTAGATTGTTCAAAGTCATCCTCATCAAAAGCAAAAGGATCTGGCTATCATACATGGGTTCAGATTTGGTGCCTTTTAAAGCATTGTGATTATAACCACCACCAAAATTCACTTTAGAACCTATAGGTATAGCTGTTCCATTAGTAAAATCTCCAGATTTTCTACTGCTTGATCCAGAAATAGAAGAATCAATCCTCATTTTCAACCAATGACATGCTTGGGGTTGTTGAAGTGGATTTGGAAGATGCTGGATGTCCAGAAGCCAACCATTGACTGTCCTGAGATATACCAAGGGTTTCCAGAGATTAGGTCCCTTCCAGTGTACAGCATCTGCCGGAAGAAGTGATGGATGAAATCTCATTGTCACTAACTGCGTATTCAAATTTCATAACAAATGGTTAAAAAAGCCAAAGCTTATTCAATTTTACAATTTGTGTCTACTATTTGCTTGTATCTTTGCAGTTTCAAGCACATCTCTAACTTTTTTCCCCATATGAAAATTGGATTTTGTGCTTTTAAATCTAAATCTTAAAGAACATCTTAATGTCCCAACAGGATCACTTCAAAATCATGGTTATGAAGTGCTATTATCAAAATCCCCATTTTATTTATGTTTCATTTTCAAGTGAACTGAAGACCCTTTAACCATCGAGTTCTTCTCACCATGCTCTAAAAAGAAAGGAAAAAGAGGAGCATAACAGAGAGAGAACAAATATGTAGTAATGTAAACAAGAGGTACCTTTACAGTCAGAAAGACGACTAGTTTCATTAGAATTGGTACAATCCATCATCGGAGCTGCCCAACGAACTTTGAACAAAAGAAATACCTAGGTACCGAGATGATTATTCAGAGGTGCTAATTTTTCATATGAACAACTATTTGTTCTGTGCCAGAGCTTTTAGGGTAATTTAAAATAAGTCTACGATGGATTAAAAAGAAGTTATAACGGGTAATATCCATCAGCGCAAGTACAAGACAGTAGCTTGATGACATCAAGGATGAGCTTCATGAAAGAACAAGGAGCATTCGGGCCGTCAAGTTCCTTTCATTCAAAGCAAATGGCTCCGCAATTAGAAATACTGTCATAGTTTGAAGATAAACAACTCAGGGAATTTCATTGCATTCCATTTGTCACAAGAACAAAAGAAAAGATAGAGTACCCATTTTCATATTCCAATAAGGCAGCAAACTTTGTAATCTATTTACCTGATTGTCATTGGCACATCCACAACACTCGGAACCTATTCTTTGTTTCACGAACTCCACAATCTCCTCTACTTGATCACAGGCAACTCAGAACAGGCCTTGGGAACTGGCCTCTTTCTTCCACCACATCTAACCTGAACTCAGCAGACCACATAATCCTGAAAAGAAAAATCAGTCAGCAACCATGTATCTGAAATGAGGGATATATACCCTGGTAACCTTGACACAATAATGAAATAGGACAGACTAAAACAACTGAGATCTTGTAAAAAAACCACGTCAAAGTAGCCAATAATATGTTCAAGGTCACATATTTTGTTAGTAACAACCTATATACATACAGAAACAATTAAAAGAAACAAACAAATGAAAGAAAATGTAAGAAGTTCGGTAAGCAGATATGTTGAAGAGAGATCCCTCTGCTAAAGAATCCCAAACACAACAACCAGCCAGTTAACTTCCATACATTCATATAGCTACAGCCATATTGGTAATTCAAGATGGAGAAGGCACTTTCATAATTCCACCTTTCCCTTGGTACATTTAACATTCAACTTGTTAATTACTTCAGTAATTGAAAACCAGATTACATATCATTTCAAAATGAAAATACCATTTACTACAATGGATAACAGAGGCGAGATAAACCAAAGAAAAATGTACTAATGCACACCAAGTGTTGTCAGTCAAAACATGGTGGGTGCTCTCCATCAGCTAAACTGGATCAAATTGTGTTAAAAATATGACTTGACTCGACATTCAAACTTTGCATCATCACAAGCCCAAAAATTCTCAATGCATCATTAAAACAACTAATTAAAAGCCACAAAACAGCAATCATCAAAGCATCCACCTTCAAATAAAAGAAAAAGTAACCTTTAACCAACCAAATAAATTAAGCCCAATAAAAGAAATATACTTGTGATCAATAATTGACCAAAACTAATCACATTTTAAGCAATTTAGAATTTTCTAACAAACACACAGAGACAACAGAAACGAATTATTTATAAACCTGCTTAGCTTCGTAGCCCAACCGGAAAGCCCTCTTAGGGGAGGTGGGGCGAGTGATGCGGACAATCGAAGAAGCCAGTGATACTCCTAAAGAACCCTTTGCAAAAACCTCATCGCATCCGATTGCTTCTTCCTCCATATCAGCAACTAAACGGTGGAGAGAGATTGGAACGACTACACTGCAGATAGTTTTGGGATTTCGGGAAGAATAAAGAAGAGAGAGAATCTGAAACGCATTTATATATAAGATCTGAATGTAGTTTTACCAGTTAAGGATCCACCTATTGACCCAAATTTAAAAGAAATGAGATTGGAATTTTTTTTGTTAGACAAGAATTGAAACTAAAGAATTCGACCATCTTGAATTAGAACTCAATTCTAATTTTTGTATTTTAGTATAGAACCAAACACAAGAATTAGGATTGGACCCTCTAATTCTAGTTGAGTGTCCAATTCAAAGCAAACAAACAGAGCCTTAGTGTATTAATCTCATAATGCACTCGTGAAACATAAGGTTGCTGTCTTTACAAAATGGGAACAAATTATGTAATTTTATAATTTTCTAGCATTTAAAAAATTCCACATAATGCAAGGATATAGAAATTGCACAATGAACTACAAAAGATTACAATTTATAAACAAAACAATGAGCTACAAACCACACAACGAGTTACAAACTGTGCACCACAAAGTAGAATCCAACTACTCTCACAACAACATGAGGCAGGCATTTTCCCCGTTGTCTTCGACACTCAAGATGAAAGAAAGCAAGAAAAGGAGTTAACTAAGCCAAACGCAAGATCGAAGGTTCAACTCCAAAATCACCACGTATAAACCGTAAGGAACATAAAAGAATGAAAAAGGAAATGGTTTATTATGAAAGAACTTCGGAAAAGGAAGAGTTCCTCAAGAATGACCACTACATTTGAGAAAACTTTAATGTTCCAAGGCTTTTACAAATGAACTTTCAATTTGAACGAAAAAGAAAAAACTGCTATTACAAAATTAACAGGAAAGAATTACCATGGGGTGCAGCCACTGTTGCATCCAACAGATTTGAGGTGGACCGTAAAGCCAACCCCTCCCTTCCTAATTGCACACTTGAGTCAAGCGACTCAAGAACTACATAACTGGACACCTCCATCACTAACCAGATCTACAACTCAATAAAAAACCAATTCCACAAAAGAGATCCCCAAGCTAGCATCAATGTTCAAATAGCACTACACACAAGAGACATCCTGAAAAATAATCATTAACATCAAGCTCAGATGAGAATTTATTTGGAGTTTCCTTCAGTGATCAACAGAACACCAGAAAATTTATTCGCCCTGGAGCTGATGTCCCACTTGTGGTTGCTTAGCCACGTAAATTTGTTTCATTTTTGTAGAAGGAATTCCCTTCTCAGAACCAAAGGACTGGTTCCTTCCATGGAAACCCGTTCTCCTGTGAGACCATTCACTCCCTGCATTGTTTCTCTGAGATGTCCCACTACCTACTCTTTGATAATTGAAACTAGCAGAATGAGTCTGCTGCACAGATAAATTCTTCTGCTGGGAGGACCGAGCTTTGAAACTACTAGTGCCGTGACCTTCATTGTTGTTTCTACCACATGTTGGGAGATTGACTGAGTTGCTAGCATCTGCAGTAGCACTTACAGAGGAGCTCTGACTGACGTTTTGAGTCGATGCCCCAGCAGTGATGGATCTTGATGTGTCTACTAAACCTAGTTCATCAGGAAACCGTGCAGCATTTGCCTCAGTTGCAACAGTAAAACTTGGGCCACTTGTAGATGGAGTTGAAGTTCGAGATTCAGAGAACTTAGTGACATTCAGTGACCGATCTAGTGGACTAATGTGAACCAACTGTGAAGGCAGTATACCTTCAGTTTGCTGCAATGGCTGATTGAGAGGAACCGACTGAATTGACGGAGCAGGAGCATGAGACCAGCGGGCTTGGACTGACATATCAGGTGCTGACTGAATAAAGTTCAGCTAGATAGTTAATATTATACCATGCTGGAATTTATGGTCAGAAATAAAATTTGATAAATTAAATAATACACAGAGTCACGGTTCCTTTTGATGATCTTTCTAGTTTTCACGTGTCACATATATTATGTACACATCGAGACTCAACATGTTATGTTCATATTGCATATTTCAAAGTAAAGTATAGATTTCCATAGGACAATTCAGGTTCCTGCTCCATTTGCTTTTTCAGGTCACTTTTCCTATCTTCGTTTATTTTTCCCTTCTTTTCAAGAGAGAGAAAGGCAGGAGGGGGTTCGGGGGAGGGCATGAAAGAAAAGAAAAGTAAACACTATAAACAGCAACTGTTAATCCTTTACCTGGAATGGGGATACATCAAACATAGCCAAGGGCGAGGCCATGGGCATAATGGGTGACCCAGAGGCAAGATGCTGGATAGGTGCGCCCAAGTTTGGAGGATTCCGCTGTGCAGCCGCAATATTAGCATTATTCATGGGACCCTCAGCCATTCCAGCAGCAGACGATGAAGAATTGTGCTTCCAGTCAGAATGTTTTCCAGAAGGAATATAAGTGGGACCCATAAAACTTAATCCTACCTGCCCAAACTGTCCAACTGGAGCAAAATGATTATACAACACCATGTGCGGAGGCCCTTGAACTCCAGGGATACTTCCAGGCGGGCTAATGAAAGGACCAGCATATCCAGCCGGAGGTCCGTAGAATGAATCCACAGTGGAATGGCACTGTTGCCATGTACCAAGAGGTCCTGAACTCGATGTAGTACTACACTTCTGGGCCTGTGACTGGGTACCAACAGATTCTTCATTTGGACCAAAAGAAAAGATGGGACCACCCAACAGAGGATTCATTTCATAGAAGGGAAAATGGGAAGCAGGGCCTCCAGGAAAATGAGAAAGCATTTGGTTTGCAGAATTCTGTGGGCTTGGTAAAGGTGGCCACAAGGAGATTGAGGGAGTTTCAACAGAGAGATCGGCAGGAAGAGATACACTAAGAGATTCTTCAGCCCTTGATTGAGTCACCAACTGTTGATCACAAGTCATACCTGAAGTGTACACAAAAAGAACTGAGTCATATAACAAACAATTCCCAATTACCACCAAAAATTAGCAAGTGAAGGCCATTCCTTAATGTAGATTGGTAAAAAGCAGAGAATGATAAACCTGTGGTACGGCCATCAATATCGGTACCACCAAAGCTTTTGGAATCTGAAATAGCAACAGAGACTAGGCCGTTCCCAACAACCTCATCACTAGTAATAGCTGCAACAGCAACAGCAGAAGCAGCAGCTTCAGCTTCAGCCTCTGAATCTTTTAGATGAACACAAGAGTCATCAGTCGGTTTATCCTTCTTAAAGAAAAGGCTGCAGTCATCCGCAGCTACTGATAGATTGTGGGAAATTTGGATTTCTGATCTACTGGAGCCAGAAGCCCGGCTACTAGGAGGAAGGATAGGTGGTGAAGTAACAGCACCTGAAGATGGAACAATGAGGACCAACACAGTAGTAAATTTTGAAAAAAACATCAGGAGTATACAAGAGCATATAACTACCAAACTGAATCTTCTCTCCAGCGAGCAGTGAGTTAATTGGACTAGTAGAAGAGGAAAAGAATCTCTCCTTCACTAACAAGGAAGATGATGGTAAGAGGGGCTCAGGAACTGAGCTGCTATGACCCCCAACAGAAGCAATTGATGAGTCAAATCGGGGAGCCTTCATAGCTTCCTCAAGTTGAGTCTGAGTCAAGGCCATTACCTACCAAAAGGAAGTTAGTTAAAATTATAAAGGTTAAAAGGGAGACACTCAACAGAAGAAAGTCATGGTAGCAACACAATTAAAAGTAAATCAATTTGACAATATATGGTCCTGGAGCATAAAAAATTTAACCCCATTTTGGTGTTTTGAATTAGCAAGGTGAAGTAGAGTTCATCTAAAGCATGAAAGGTTCAAAGAAGATGGCAGACAGTTATTAGTTAATGAAAATCCCGATATTGTGAAACCAGACCACCAATTATGTCGATATGAACGCAACTGTTGCACACCTGTTGATCAAATTGTACAGTGCCCCAAGAAGCATCATCCATGGCCTTATTCTTGCTCTCAAACGCAAGAGCAGCCCCAAGATCTCTTCCACAACCAGAAACAATAGAACCACTGCTTGATGGAGGAGGCCTGTAATACATAAACATTCACATACCACAACAAAATTCCAGAAACAAATCATTTTTGTTAAAAGATATTTTCAGATAGAGGATGCATACTTGATACTTTGGGATCTTTTATCAGCCTGAATTTCATATTTTACAGAAGGAGTACCAATTGGAGCCTGTGGTTGAGACACCAAGGGGGCTGATGCTTCCTTGTAAGCCAAAACTCGGCCCTCGGAGGAAGTAAAGTCCGAGCTAATATTGGGGATTGATTGTCCACCCAGTGAGCCGGAAACCTTTTTGGAGTTAACTGACGCCCCAGTCATCTGTCTAGTAGCACGAGGTTTGCGCTGTGGCTGCCATAAGAAAGAAGTGTATTATATAATAATATCCCAAAAGGACACCTGAAAAGAAGAATTCATCGAAATGAAATAAAAAAAAAGGACATTTAATTGAGTAAAAAAAATTTTCTCACCCGAGATTTTGCCTTGATTTCTTTCTCCCTCTGTTCCCTTCGATCATTCAGCATTTGCCTTTTAGACCTCACTTCAATGAAGTCATCTTCATCACTAGGTGCTTCTATGCCAGATTGCTTGAAAACGCGCACAACCCCACTTTGCAGTGGAGCATCAACATCCTCTTCATAAATGCTTTTTTTCACATTTCCCTCTCTAAACTGGGATAGATTCTTATCTCTCATAGACACATTTTCAATTTCTTTCCCCACCAAGTTCCCAGATTCAACATCCTGGGAATTAAAATTACGCGAAATGCAACCCTCTGAATCTGCTATTTGTTTCGCGGAGTTATTAGACATGTTCCCTCTTTTAGAACCACTCCTAGCAAAATTTGCATTAGATCTTCCACTGTAATTGGGTCTATCATCCACATTTACACTATTAGAAGAAAATAAACCAGTTGGAGGCCTTCTTTCAAAATTCTCCCGAACTCGGAATTCGGTTCGGTGAACAGTCCTTCGTGATCTCCTCTGAAAAGTATTTACTTCTGAAGATGAATTCTCAGAAACTGGGAAAGATGAACTCATGCTAGATTTACTAACATCATAGGTGAACCTTTTTCCCTTGATCAATGATACAGCACCTTGAGCCTTCATGCCACCGATGTTTCTCTGATTGGAAGTGGATTCACTTGAAGTTGGCATGGGTTGCAACTGATTTCCAGATATTCTTCCCCTTGATTGTAAGCGGCTTCTTGCACGTGTATTGCTCTGTGGCCTACTCTCTGCTTGGACAACTAATTCTGATTTTATCTTGTCATCACTACAACTGGAAACCTTTGCAGTAACAATCTGTGAGTGAGGAGTATGATCTGCACTTTGTCTCACCAAAACTGAATTCATTATCAATGGAGGATTCCGGTGAGTATCATTTGGTGCCCCTGAAACAAAGCCAAGCTGCTTATTCATTGTAACAGAAGGTGAATCATCCCTCACAACATTCTGAGAGGAAGTATCTTGAGCTCGTTGAATAGGCAATGAACTCAGCATTCTGATACAGACTCTATAAGAAGTCTGCACATTCGGTTGAAGAAAAGATACTGATGGAGGAGCATAGGGAGAATTCTGGGAGATGGGAGATGTTATCTGACTGACCCAAACTGGAAGATAGGTGCTGGGAGATGATGTACATGGGCAAGGGACGGACCAATAGGAGGATGAAGGTGGAGAGGCATCTGTATTGATCCGATCTGTATGGAAGGAACTGGAGATGGTATGAGACAAGGACCAGAAAATAGCCCAAACTGAAGTTTAACAGTTGTATCAACTTGATTTGGTGCAGAAGATGCAGTTGATGTAGTGAGACCAGCACAAGATAGCATGGCAACTGAAGGTGATAAAGCTTGCTGACCAGAAAGATCAGCACCATCTGATGTTATTGAGGCGTATGGATCATTAAGTGGTTTAACAACAGAGTCTAGCACACTCTTTTCAGTTTCCTGGACTGCAGTAGCCCCTGGTGGAAAACTACTAATCTGATCACTTTCATCACCTTGTTCACGATCACCCAAACCCTGTTCCCTCACAGTATGCATTGAAGACTCAGATATCCCAAAACTTCTTTCTTCATTTTCGAAATTTCTATCAAAATCATCATTTGGTAACTCAACCTCAATACCTTCATCGAAGCCTAAAACCAAGTTGTCCATCATGTGAGACAAAGCTTTATCTTCCAGATGTAAACCTCCAAATTCTTGGTTCAAGTCCAGATTCTCATCATCTCCTTCGCGGGCTTCATCCTCTTCCTGATAACCATCTTCATCCTCATCATATTCTTCTTGCTGCTGCAAATCATCATTGTTCTCAAGTCTCCATTCCTCATCCTCGGTAGCAGAAATAGAAATAAAAGCAGCCACTGAAGGATGCTGGCCTGAATTGTCATTCAAGATAACAGTTTCTTTCCCAGACAGTGAAATAAGTTCTCCTGCAGTAGTAGATATCATTGGAGAATCTCCAGAATCATCTAACTCATCATGGGAGAGATGAGGGGGAGAGCTGGGAGGGCTTGAAACAGATACTGATGACTGTGAATCACACCTAGGAGTCATACCCTTGTTCAATTTCTGATCTTCGACAGTGGCATCTTCTTTCGGAAGAGAAATGAGTTCAGATTGCTCAAGTCTATCTTGATGGCCAGTATAATACCCTGTATGCCTGGTTGATTCACTTCTTTCTGCATGGCTACAATGGTCACCCTCCACCAGGAACCTAGATGGCCCTGGATGCTCATTTGCGCCCCGGAAAGAATTCCTTTGCGAAGGCGCAATTGAAGGAGGAGGAAAGACACGAGGCTGTCTCATGGAATACCTTGACTTTCCATAGGAGCATAGCTCATCTATCTCAGAATTTGGATATGGCCGCTCTGGATAAGGGGAATGAGTATTTCCTCGAAAGTGATTTTGAGCCCACCCAACATCATCATACCTTTCTGTAATATTATCTTGAAATTCAGTATCGATCTCCCTACTTCTGCTGAAGGAGTCTGCATCACCAGAAAAGTTCCACCTCTGCTCTCTGAGATGACCAAACTCATCTAAGTAAGGTTCTTGCGTTCCTCTTACATTAGTCTTCGAAGATAAATTACTCCTTGAAGAGATATATCCAGCACCTCCATGATACTCTTTCCTAGAAACCAATCTCATATCAGCAAATGAATCTCTCCTCGGACTGAAGTGACTAGTCTCATGTTCCTGCATCTGTGAGGATGAACTACTCCCATTTTCAAACATGTCCCTTCTCCATGAATTAAAAGGTTTTGCCCTGTCGAGATAACCAGAAGAACCCTCTCCAGTGGAATAGGACCTAGAATTCATCTCATATGGCCTGTTATGAATAGTAGATTCAAAAGATGCTGAGGCTGTTATCCTTTCCACCATTTTCTCACCATCTTCCCATGTTTCTAGATCTGTAGAAGAGAAATCTTTGTCTTTCAGTATTGCTGGCAATTTCTCAGCCATGTTGGCAGTAACAACAGAAGAATCAGACTTCACAGCCTCAGCCTGCCTCTTAGCAATCCTTTCCTCCAATTCAATGAGCTTCTGTTTAGCTGCCTGCTTCCTCCTCTCCTCCTCCAATAGAATTCTACTTTTCTCTTCTTCTCGGGCAATCTTCTGCTCTTCTTCTCTTCGAAGAGCCTCCAATCGCTCCTGTTCAGCCCTCCATGCAGCTTCCCGGGTTTCCTCTTCCAGCCTCCGCCGTCGTTCTTCCTCTTCCCTAATGAGTCGTTGTCTCTCCTCTTCTTCTCTTCGGGCTTGTTCCAACGCTCTTTCTTGTTCTTCAATAATCCGGCGTCTCTCAAGTTCTTGCAACTTCTGAACTCTTTCAAGTTCAGCCTCAAATGATTCCCGTACAGGGTCATGCAAATCATTCTGTTTAACCGCATCCTTTTTCCTTTTAATTACTCCAACAAGACTCCCGGAAAAGGGATCTCTATCATCAAAAGCTGAAGGACCCATGTAAGGATCCTCAAAATACTGTCTTTCAGTTTTTGCTGAGCCCCGTTTTTCCCTACCTGATGCAAGAAGAGGATCAGATGCAGGAGTCATTTTCCCACCTGAAGTAAACAGAGATTTGGACATACTGCTGTTCTGGAAACTATCGCTCCTGTATCTGTAGGATTGTTCAGTACCATGTCGTTCCCGTAAATTCCTTTCAGCCCCTCCGCTGTAATATGATTCCTTCATATTATTCCACTGAGGTCGGCCTTCCATGAAATGCCCTGTATTCCTCCTTCCGAAAGTAGTCTCCTGGCTTGCTGAGACAGTACCATCTTGAACAGTGTCTCCAACATGAGGTTGGATGTACTTCTTGTCATTTCCAAAATTGCTGTTGAAACCAGTTCTTGCCCCAATACTGGTTCTATCTTGTGTAGCTTCTTGGGCATCCAATCCATCTTTAGGAAGAGGTGAACTTCGCCACATGTTCCCTTCCCTGCCTTCTCTACTAGACGTTCTTATCTCCCTGCGATTAGAGATATCGCTGGAAGAATTCCTTCCAGTTTCATCGTCTCGTAGACCCCATCTTTCATACTGATTATGTGCAGGTTTATGTGGGATGACACTGATCCTTGGCATGTCAAAGTCACTTTCCCAATAACTTTCAGTTTTTGAAAATCCTACATCTCTGCTGCGTTCAACAATTCCATGTCCTGTATCACGCTCATCGTCGGCCCAATCAGACCTTGGATTCAACTGGACTAATGGCAGTGGGCCAGAAAAGTACTCTTGCTTCCGATGCTGGTCATCCACACGAGAACTGCCCAACCCACAGCTAGCCCCAGGATTTTCTATCGTACCATTTCCAGTTGTATTACAAGAACTCTGGGCATGGGGACTGATATCAACCCGTGAATTTGATAGGACACCATCCTGTTGTTGGGAAGTTGACTCCTCAGAAGTAGCAGGTTTCTGTTTCTGATTGACATTATCTTTCTGTTTCTGTCCAGGCACAGATGGTACAGGTAATGCAGCTTGTAAAGAAGGAAAATCCTCACCCCTCAAAACCACAGCTTTCTTCACTGGCTTAGGCAAAGGTCTAGCAGAAACTGCGCCTGAAATAGCAACCCCAATCCCACTAGACCGAGCTGAAGGTGGCATATAAGGATTGCTGATTCTACTCTCACCATCAATTTCGACGCCAGTCTGCTCTGCATGAGCAGCACCATCACCAACATCTTTCTCTTGCAAAGCAATGGCCACAGGCTTGGTCCATCCCATGCCGGATGATGTGGGCCTTGGCCCACTACCAGTGCCCTCACCAATAGCTGGCCCACCACCTGATCTTGACAAATCAAACCTCTCATGTTCCTTCCTCAATGAGGGCAAATTCAAGGGGGGTGGAACAGATAATTTCGGTCCGGCAGCCTTCTGTGAACTCCTGGACCGCGACAGAACCACCATTCCCCCGCTTCCTCCACCGCCACTCCCTGGTCGTCCCCTACCCGCAACATGGGCCAGCCCATAAGAACCGCTATAAGGTTGATGATTATGATGAGAAGACTGTCCATAATACTTGTTGAGATTCACTGATACAAACTTTGCCTCGACCCCTCCGCCAGGGTTGGCCATTTCACCCCCCCCGACCGGACTGCCTCACTTGCCCTCTCAGATCCCAAACCTCTGCAACGCATCAAAGCCCTTAGTTCACATTTTCTTCTCAAAATTGGAGCATTAAAAGCTCTCTTTCCAGATAGTAGATCACACTGTCAGTAACTAAAAAAGAAAATCAATAAACCCTAAAATTTATATATAAAAACCGCAAAACAAAACAATATTGAAATTAACTAGAAATGGGACAGATAAAAAAAATTATTGAACCAATAGCTAATTAATCATAAACTAAATAAATTAAAATAGAACTGAATTAGACTTAAAATATTAAAGAAACTTAATTCTATGAATTGAAATTCTAAAATGTTTGAATTTCTTTGTTTGGCGAAACAACAAAATTAGAATTGGTTTGTAACTCTAAATTCTTTGTTTGGAAGTTTAAAAAATACATGAAATTAGATTTCGTTTGTTATTAGAATTGGCAAAATAATTTAATTTTTTATATATATTTTATAGTAATGTTTACTTTTCAATATTATTTTTTACAATAAATTTAAACAAAAGAAACAATTTTTTTTTTCTGTATCTCCAAAAATCCAACTTCATTGATTGAGTAGTGCAATTTATTTTTCAAGTTAAAAATTATTATAAATTTGTTTCTTTCTTATGTTTTTTATATATTCTCTTAATGACAAATTTCCTCATGAATCAAAAAAAAATTTATGCAACTTAATTATTTAACACATTCTAAATTATATAATTTTTACCTACCATTAATCTTAAACATGAATATTCACTAATTCATGATCTAATATTTGTTAAATAACTAATGTTTTATTTTTGTGCATAAGATGAAAGACAACAAGTTCTGAATATGCTTGGCCAATAAAACCTCTCTCTAACAATCATTTTCTATAGGTAAGGTATTTGGAAGTTCCCAACCAAACTTTTAATATGTACATAATGATCAAATACAATAAGATTGTCAAACATAGTACATTTATAGGACACTGAAAATCAGCCACTAAGTAAGCTTTTCATATCCACACAAGCACACATGTAAACTCCATTTGATTCAAGCCTTCCAAATCAAAACCGTCATGCTCCAGAACAAATTTTACTCCAGTTGTTTTGTTTGCTTAATAAACTAGAACTTTAAACAAAGGCAAAATATCCCACTAAAATGCTAAATTAGAATAAAATTTGCTTAATGAAGAAACTATCACATAAAGCATTCAAATCTAAGAGCATAATTGTTCTTTGCAAAGAATCATTTTCTATAAAAGTTGAAATTACAAACAAAATTATTCGGTCTTAGCAAAGATATCTTCCAAGAGCTTCTGCTAGGCACTATTACATAAGAAAATAACAAAATCTTTTTAGTAAATGTTGCCAGCTGCCTACAGGACTACACCATCTTCCATTTAACAGATCATTTTCTCCACCTTAGTCAACACATCTACGAATATCAGAGAATCAACTAAGATGTCGGTTATTTAGTGGCAAACTTAAGATCACATAATCAAACTTTTATAATGAGATGTTAACTGAATCAACATTTGCTAATTACTGTTAAAAAAACAAAAAGCATCATCCAATGAACAAAAGAATTGCCAGAAAACTCCAAAACCACAAACATAACATTAAACCACGATATTTGCTATGCAGAACAACGCAGATTAAGATTGGGAAAAATGGATGGAAGATAGACAGGGAGAGACAGTTTGGAAGTGAAAAGTTGGTATTGTTTCTTTAGACCTTCGAGAGAGAGAGAGACATGATAATATGTGAATCTTGCCCAAACACATGTGTAATATCACTGTAATAGGCAGACAGGATATGTAGTGTTCTTGCCCATGGAATTGAGTAGAATAATATGACACATTAATCTTACCCAGACGCATGCATAAACAAAAAGATTTCCTAGTCTCGCAGTTCAGGGATGTCTCTAGCCAGATCTAGCTTTTTTCCTAAGGCTAATTCAGTAGACATTCAGCAAAAATTGCAATTCATTTGGATAGTGCTTCATAACAGTAAATGCTATAAATATATGAACACAAGTTGTTCATAACAGGAGCACTATTACTACACCGTAAAATCCCTAGAAGCACAATGAACACTTTGTGTCTATAGGCAAGAAAAGCAGGAAGAATAATTAATGTTCGAGAGTCTAAAACTACAGACCTGAATAAAAAACTCAATATACAGCTGCAAAATTTATGCATGGCTATAATTTGGATAGAAAAATAAAAGATACTTTTAGTTTCTGGAAGGATCCTTAGAGACATGATCATAGGCTTTTAGTTTCATACAGAATTACATGATGGGAAAAGCATTCCAACAGTTCCCTGGTCCTTTCTTTCTTTGTCAACATGATGTGCAGAGTAAAAATCATTCAAAACTTTTAACTAAGACTTCTCTCTGAACAGAAACTTGTGCTGTCATAAAGAATTGCACACATTTCAAACGTGAACACATAAAAACGCCGAAAGGCAGTAAGGGACCTAAGAGTCATCTAATATTACATATAAGAGGATATCAACTTGGCTAGCTGCAAGAATGAGGTATATAATCTTAGAGTGTATAGCGGATAGAACTCCAATGAAGCTTTACACATATGAAGAAAAGAATAGGTTGCACTGGTTTCAAATAGAGAAAGAATGAAACAATCAAATCCGCTCTAATGGTTTTCCCATGAAACAAATTGAAATGACCATAAAACCGATTACATATTTTTTTGATATATTGGAAAAGTAAATTATGAAATCATAACGATCACATCCACCTATTTTGAGGAAAATTCTTGCAGCAAGCGATGGAAACTAAAGATCCTAGTTGTATTTATCAAATCCATTAGTTAAAAAAGCTGCATAATAATCACCAATTTTCAACAGAAAATTATAAGGGTCAACACCATCACCATATTTGGTCAATGAGAAACAAGTCAAGGCATTCCATATTCAAAACTAAGGCACAATTTTGAAATATATTAAAGATGAAATATCTATGCAATAAGACTGATCCTAAAGGACGGAAAAGTTAAGTAATTAAGCGCTGTTGTACGAGACTACAAGTGTGTTCTTCTTGAGTAATGGGATGACTTCTCAGTTAAGGACGCAATGTTTTCACACACATTAATGGAGGGAAATTCACTTTGACAAAACTTCATAGTCCTAAAATTGCTCTGATTTCCATTAAAAAAAAAACTCAGAAAGCATCTAAATTTATTCAAAGTGACTAATTCTTAAGGAACATAGATTACATTTTTGTGCCATTCCTGAATATACACTCACCATGAATATTGAAATTTGAATACTGCCTATTTATATATAATAAGGAATTAATTAGAACAACGAAGTTTATACATGTACTGAGACTATTGAGACGGTCCAGATCAGTCATTTACAAAGAAAAACAAAAGCACTGGAACAGTTGAAGGATTAACACAAACCTTTCATAAAACCAAGGATAAGAAGGCTGATAAAAAGGCAAGAAACATATAAAAGTCCACAAAGAAGCCAAAAACTCCCTAGGGACCTTAAGTATAGCAAGCTCCAAACAGATACTACAAACCCTTCTCGGTATCTGCCCTCTAAAATGAAAGAACCCAATGATGCAGATTACAAACTAGTCCTTTACTCGATTTTATACTTCTTCTTGAATACTATTCAAAAGAAAAAAAGTCACACAAAAAATTTAAAATTCACAAAGTCCTAACTGCACCAATTAAACCTTAAACCCACGAAACCACCCAAACAAATTGAAACCTGTTTTTTTTTATATACCTAGTGGGAATTAAGTGGGGAGTGACCGGCTGAAAGATGAAAGAATAACCACCAACGTTCTTTGGAAAAGAAAGTGTAGCAGCGGAGAGAGATTGGAGCGGCTCTATGGAGGACTTGGGTTGCGGGAGAAGAGGGGAGAGGGACTTAAGAAAATGCATATAAAGGATCCAAAATTTAACTTTACCCAATAAAAGATCCGTGCATTGACCCATGTCAAAAATAGAAATGAGTTAAAAGATTTTTGGTCAGACAAAAGAATTGAAAGACCCATCTTGATTAGAACTCAATTCTAATTTTGGCATTTTAGTATGAAACCAAACAAGTGAATTGGAATTGGGCCCTCTAATTCTAATTCTGAGGGTCCAATTCTTAGCAAACAACCAGAATCAGTACCAAAATGATACAGCAACATAATACAGTATAACCATATTCAAGTGCAAAAAAATGAAAGGACCAAAATGCTGAAGCAAGAAAAAAGCCGCAAAACAGCAAGCATCACTAAAAGAAAAAATTACAATTAAGAGAATAATAGTGGAAAAGAGAGGCATTGAAAACAAACATAACCACACTCAGGTCTTTCCTTGTCTGAGCAACTTTGTTTTTTATTTCATTAGTAGGGAGAAAGGTATTCAACATGAAGATCAAGCAATATATTCCTGATTTCAAACTTGCATTTGAGCATTTTTGCATTCATGCTGGAGGAAGAGCAGTGCTAGATAAGATAGAAAAGAATCTTAACTTAGTGAATGTCATACGGAACCTTCAAGAATGACACTTTATACGTTTGGGAACACATCCAGCAGTTCATTATGGTATGAATTGGCTTATTCTGAGGCTAAAGAGAGGATTAGAAAGGGTGATAGAACTTGGCAAATTGCCTCTCAGGATTCAAATGTAACAGTGTAGTACGGCGTGCATTGAAGACCATTGATCCAGCTAAAGTGAAAAATCCTTGGATGGATGAAAATGATCAATTTCCTCTTGATGTTCCCAGAGTGGCAACCATTAGTTCTTGAAACATTATTTCAGATTTGTTTTGTTTGCCTTTGTTTCGTTTTTTAGTCTTTTCTGTATCCACTAAAGTTAACATTCAAACTTTGCATGATCACAAGCTAAAAAATTACTCAATGCATCATTAAAATAACTAATTAAAAGCAACAAAAAAGCAAGCATCAAAGCATCTACCTTCAAATTGAAAAAAAAAAAAAAAAAAAAAAAAACTTTAACCAGCCGAATAAATCAAGCCCGATGAAAGAAACATGATATGGATCACGATAAATGACCAAAACAAATCAAATGTTAAGCAATTTAGAAGATTCTAACAAACACATATAGACACACAACAGATATGAATTATTTGAAACCTGCTTAGCTTTGTAGCCCAAGCGGCGAGCCTCTCAGGGCGAGTGTGGCGATTGGCGCTGACAACCGAAGGAAGCTTGCGATTCTCCTGACAACGAACCCTAGCATCAGTCCAATTGCTTCTTCCTCTGTTAAGCCGGAGATAGATTGGAGCGGCTACACACGGCAGTGGAGAGTTTTAGGGTTTCGGGAAGGAAAAAAATGAAAAGGGGAGAGAGTCAGAAAAAAAAATTATGTTCGAACCCGAATAGTAACTTGACCCGATTAATACCCGCTTGTTGACCCGAATGGTAATAGAAATGACTGTGGAATTAGAGGTTATTTACTTAAATAATGCTAAAACAAACCAAAATTAAAGAAATAATACTATTTTTAATATTATTCTAAAAATAAAGAAGTTCGCAATTTAAGATTGCGTCGCAATTTTAATAAAATATAAATTTTATATTTAAAATGTTGATGAGTTTGTTTAAAAAGTTTCAATTCAAACGACTTAATTTTCACTATTGGCATGAAACATTATTTTTTACTTCAAAAATATATAAATTTTATAATTTGATAAGATTCATATATTTTCTTAATTTTTTTTATTTGGCTAACCTCGTATTGAGGGTGGTCGCCACTCCGCATTTTATTAGATTAATTGGTGAACGATGGACATACCCTAAAATCGTTCTTACATTTAAAGTGCCTCTTATAATTGGATCCATGTATAAAGCCTATGTCAAATGGATCCAGCAAACAAGAAGCTATTAAAATGTAAATTTGGAGGACTTCCTCCATTTACAAAAGTCCTACTATATATGAGCAAAGACTTCTATTACAAGGAGTGATAAAATGTCCTTTTTTATTAGGACAATTTACAAGATAATGAATTGCATTTGAATCTCGGCTGTTCCCTTTATCTTGTATCACAGCTGTTCCTTCCCATTTGATGGTCCTAGTATCCCACTTTGGCCATCTTTGCTGCTGCAAAAAACCTCTATCCAAGCCAAGGTCCTCAGGCCCTGGCCAGCAAGGTTCTTCCTTGTAATGCCCATATGTACACAATATGTTCTTGGTCTTCTTCCAGCCACCAAGCTGCAGGCCAGGGGAGTCTTTGCAGTAGTGTATCCCCTTAATCTCAAGTTTGGTTTGTTGTCCATGCTCAGCTCTTTCTCAGAGAGGCATGGGTTCAGCATAGTGGTCCTTGAGGCCAGTGCTACTTTATTTCTGCCTATGATCACACACCAAAACATTCTTGGCAAACCAGTTCTAACTTCTGCAAACTGGGGCCTATAATAACAACAATGGCAAGCCAGCCCTAACCACAGCAAGTTGGGGCCAATAAATACATAACGGCTTAATTTTCATTGTTGGCATGAAACATTTTTTTTACTTCAAATATATATAAATTTTATAATTTGATAAGATTCATCTCTTTTTTTAATTGATATACAATAAATACATAATGACTTAATTTTCATTGTTGGCATGAAACATTTTTTTGTTTACTTCAAAAATATATAAATTTTATAATTTGATAAGATTCATATCTTTTCTTAATTGATACACTACATACATAACATTTTCAAAAAAAATAAAAAAATTAAGTGTGTATATTGTGTAAGTTTGAAAAAATTCAATACTACAAATTTAAACAAGATCTAAAAAATGAAATTATCAATTCTTAAAATTAAACCTCATCAACTTGAATATTTATATGAATTGAAGTAAAGGAATCAACAATGAAAATTATTTGTAGTAAAATATTTCGCAATTGGATAAAGAACAGACTATATGCAAAACTTAGGGGGCGTTTGGTTTGGGTGTATGGAAGGGGTTAATGGGAATAGATTAAAGTGATTGTGTTTGTTAAGGTTTGGTAAAGGGTAATGGGAATGAGAATTCGTTATTCATTACATAAAATGGGTCAATGGACCATTCCTGCCTCTCCCCTATTAATCGTTTATTACCGACTATTGGGCAATCAATTTTCATCCTCTTTTCCAAAAAAAAACCCTGACTTTCCACATCGCTCAACATCTGCAATCTATACGCTTCGCCGCTACCACAACCCCCCCTCGCCCTTGCCATCTTTGCCACCACCACACCACCCCTTCGCCCTCGCCATCTTCGCCATCCTTATTGTCCTTCTTAACTAGCGTGTCGATTGATCTAGTCAAGTATATGACGGAGTTTAACCAAAGAGTAAAGGTGCAAACTATGCTTATTTGATTTCTGAAGCTTCAATCCCAAACAAATTCTTTTTCTGAGAGCTTCAATCCCAAAGAGTAAAGGTGCAAACTATGATTACTTTGATTTTATTTACATCGAGCAAATTAATTGCTATTAGATAAAGGAATTTTTATCTTCAATTTCTTGTACCAAAAAGTGCTTGAATTCAATATTTGGAGAATGTGATTTCATTGCTAGAGGATTTTGACCTATCTTGTCTTTTATTTTGTGACTGTTGGTTGGAATATCAAGTTCTCATTTTTAATCATATGCATAGTGCAAAAATTGTTCTTTTCGTTTTTTTGAGAACTGGGTTTTGCCTAGTTGTTGATATCAATTTATAGGGATGCTATTTAGTTGTCCTGGTGTATAGATATGGTATTCCTGTTCAATGTTATCAGTTGGATGTGTATGGTTTTTGATACTTTTCTTTATATTATCGTGCTTTTGAAATTCACATATGCTGAAATTTGTTATGAACTTAGGAGTATAATGGAGAGCAATACAGTGGACAACAGTAGGTTTGAAACAAATGAGGCAGAATATGGAAGAGGAAAGAACAAGAACTTTTGGACAGAGAATGAAACTTGGGTATTAATTCAATGCCTGCAAGATATGGCAATCGACCCCCTTTGGAAAACGGATGGCGGTTTCAAGAACAACTATATGAACGAGATAAGAAGAATGATGATGCAAAAGATGCCCAACTTCACGAAGGATGTGAAGCACATTGATTCGAAGATCAAGTTTTTAAAAACAAAATTGCATGCTATTTCTGAAATACGCAAACAGAGCAGCTGCACTTGGAATGATGTTGAAAAAAGGGTAGCGTGTGAACGTTCATGGTATGAAGAATGGGTTAAGGTATGAAAATTAATGTTATTTTTTCAGTTTGAACTAATGTCTTATGATTCATGTGAAGATTAAAGTATTAAGTAAGAAATAAAACACATGTTATATATTTTTTTGACTTGTGTAATTGTCTAATTTTACATATATTTTAAGGGTCATAAAGAAGAAAAAAGTCTCTATAATATGTCATTCCCTTATCTTACAGATTTGGAAATGGTATATGGAAAGGATAGAGCAACTGGTATTGTAGCTGAAGATCCTATAGCTGTTGCTCAAAACATAGAAAATGTTACAATTTATTCGTCTGAGACAGACGAAAGTGCATCAGATGACAATGAAGTTTATATGCTACCATCTGTTCCTTCCAGTGCATGTACTTCCAACAAGAAAAAGAAACTCCCAAATAGAAAAAGCCAAAAAATTTCAAAGAAGCCAAAGGTTGCGCCTACGCAAAATGCTGAATCAGAATATAAAGAATTCAATGATGAAGTTCGAAGCTTTATGAAAAATATAAGTGGTCATTATGAATCAATTTCCACTTGGATGCAAGGTACATCTTCAAGAATGTCACAAGTTCTTGATGTATTGGGAAAACATGGGTATATTGGTGCGAACAAGTATAAGGCTGCCAAAGTAATTTGTCAAGATGCTTTGAATATTGACTTGTTGTTCAACTTAGACACCGCTAAAGTTAAGGAGTATGTTGATGCTTTTATTTGATTTTAGTTTTGAAATGGTATCTTAAACAATTACAAGCGATGATATCATTGTGGTTTTTACATTGGTGGAAGTATTGGATTGTATTAAACCATCTAGTGTGTATGTCATTTTGTCTTGAAAACTATATTTCTTTTGAATGATTATGCAGGAATTCATGAACACATTTGCTTAGTTATGCTTGTTGGTTTATTGGAGAATGTTGGAAGTGTTGTCATGTACATGCTTTTAAAGTATTTGGAGAATTTAACAATAAGTTTGGTATGAGATTCTCTTGTTTAAAGTGATACTGAATTTCCAGAAACTAGGTTGTTGAGAATTCAATCCTTGTTGAAGTTAGGCTTCATAATGCAAATTTACATGGTGTCTTGGAACTCCAAAATCGATGGGTTAGTTAAATCGGGTGAATTGGAAATGGCGCATAAGTTGTTTGATGCAATGCCCAGAATGGATGTGTTAGTAATGATTGTCCTCGTTTTGTTCAAGTTGCAAGGGCAGGATTCTTGATAATTTCTGTTCCAATATCTGTGTATGTTTATGAGTAGTGATCTTGTTATGGTCCATGTAAATATTTTGGGATGCAAAAGTGTCATTCAAGAACAATTAGAGTTCCTTAGTTCAAATCCAATATATACAAATGGTCTGCACTGTTTATTTTTAATGAAACTTTTGGAACCAAATTGTCCCAAATATAAGATCAATGAGTTACAGTTGTTGATCTTTTCTGGTTGAAACTTTTGGAATCAAATTGAATCATAAATCCAACTTTGAAGATGAAAATGATAATTTTGCCTTAAAAACTTTCAACACTTCTTGGGACCGCAACAGCATATTCTGGATTAGATCCACACCTGCAGACTGACTTCTCTGCGGTGAAAAAGTAAAGAAATCACACCACAACCACATATTGGCAATGGCAAATTTGCTTCCAATTGAGCTGATGTTGTCTTTTTTGCCATTTCAAAACACACACACACGCACACCACCCCAGCAAAATCAAGTCGACAAGAGCAGCACAGTTTTTTTGATGTTGTGTAATTAAATCTGGATTCATGATTTTCTATGCACTTAAACATTGGAATCAGATGCGGGTTCAATCCAAAAATTAAAAAGACAAAAAAGATAGGTTAATATTTTGAGAGAATAAGTCTGAAGGATTTGATGGGGTTAACCTATTCCATTTGGGGAGCAAGAAACTGTAAAAATGTTTTGAGACAATTTTGTGGTGGAATTATTAAGGTAAAAATGTTTTGAGATAATATTGAGATAAAATGTTAATGTTTTTTTTTAAAAAATAGAGAAATAATTTTGTTTAATAATTTTTTTGATATATAAGTAATAGGGGTACAAGTGCAATTTTAACTGATTCTTATTACCATAGTTGGTTTGAACCAAACTGCATTAATCACAATAATACCCATTATAGAATTCTGAACCAAACACCAACAATGCAATCATATTCACATAGTCATTGACCCCTTAATCAAACCCATTGTGATTGTCATTGAAGAATTTGAACCAAACGCCCCCTTAATAATTAATACAAAGCAAAATATCTAAATTGTGAAAAAGTAATTCATCAACAAAATTAAGTACCACATAGAGGATGTCTCTTATTTGTATGGGGTTGTTGCCTAAGTAGTGGGAACTCCCTATTATAACGCTGGGTGGATAACCTACTACGATGTTTGTATACAATAGTCCCACCTGATACTATAGGTGAAATATTGCGATCTACTTAAATCGATATTTGTTCCTCAAAATCTCCCCTTTGATATGGAAATGAAGACTCAATGATAATATTTTCCACATTATCTCTCCGTCTATGTCCAGATATAGATGGTTGAGTAGGCGAGTTTGTAAAGGTTGTTGACGTGACACGTCTTCCATCTCTTCCTGTGTATTCGTTGTTTGAGATATGTGAACTGTCATCCGACGATCCTCTCCAACTAAAGTTAATGCTTGAGCAGATTTACTACGTATAGACCCAAGAACAGAAACTAGTGGATTATCAGTAGGAGCACTTTGTAATGCGTCAGTTGATAGATGAGAGATATGTGCCATGCACTGCCCCTAAATAATGTAAATAAAATTAAATTAAAAATTCAGTAGTCAAAATAATTTTATGTCATATAATAGTCAATATTCACACTAGAAAATCGTCAAGTATGCATGTAAAAAATTAAAAGAAAATAAAATGAATAAAGAAAATAAAATGAGGGCAAAGAAAGCAAAGTAACTCACCCTACAACAATATAAGATAAACAAAACATGAATCTATACCTAAGTCAAACAAAACATGAATCCACATATCAGAATTAACAAATCTGCATATGAATTTGATAGCATAGTGAAAAACTACAACACATAGTATTCATGAGAAAATATTTGTTTCCAAACATACCCAAAACTCCACCGTGGGTGCAGACGTACGAAATCCATATTTTGACTGATGTGATAGATTGCCTATTAAAGGACGAGTGATATCACGATACCAAATCATATAATCATACTAGAAAGGTAGTTGTCCAACTAGAGAATTGCCTCAAATAATATGGTTAAGTCGTATTACCCACTTGTCAATATGTTGCTGATGTTGAATTGCCCAATCACAACCTATTTTACCCCATCGATCAAAACGATGAAGTTTGATGCTCGTGTCAGCATCGTTCGGAATAGGTTGTTGGTATCCAAACTGTCGCATCGCCCTATTAGGATAATAAATTTAAAAAATGTCAAAATTTATCAATGGCACACATGCGCACCATATTTTTCTACCATGTAAGCAGTAATTGGGTAGCTGCTGCAATATATCATCTTTATATGGCTGCCATATAAACTGTAACAAATACGAATGAATACAAAAGTCAACATTTTATTGAAATAGTG
This sequence comes from Ophiorrhiza pumila, assembly GCA_016586305.1. Taxonomy (NCBI): domain Eukaryota; kingdom Viridiplantae; phylum Streptophyta; class Magnoliopsida; order Gentianales; family Rubiaceae; genus Ophiorrhiza; species Ophiorrhiza pumila. The sequence goes on from BLIW01000006.1 coordinate 39,213,594, forward strand.
AAAAGATATAGATAAATAAATGGATTAAGTAGTAACCATCAAACAAATTATCAAGCGAGTCTCGATACTGTGAAGTACATATGATCCAACATCAACAAAACTGAGTTTAGTATTCCACCTGTATATATATACCCAATATATTAAACAAACAATTTTTATAAGAGTAATTTTGTTATTGAATAATAACAAACTTACTGACATCAGTGAGGTCCAACAGGTAAGTCTGAAAAGATCGTGTGGGAGGAGCAGCACCATTATATCGATCAGGTCAAATTTTCGGTAATCTTTCCCAAACCCAAATTTGTAGTATACCTAATGGCCTGCAAATTTATTTCACCCTCTCATGAGATGCTTTACACAGGAACCGATATAACAAAGCCAACATAGCACTACCCCAACTAAATCTAGAAGCTGCATCTATATCTCTAAGTAGTGGTAGGTACATTAGTTTGACTTTGGTTCCTGATTTATCTGCCATGATCCAACCAATCAATTGCATAATCCGACCTTTAGCATGTCAGATGACATCAATGTCTGTCGAGTCTAGTGTAAGTGGATGTTGGTCTAAATATACAGAAATACTCTTCATTAAAAGTCGATCGCCATCAAAGTGATATAGGTCTGGCATAAATCACAACAAGTAAAGGCATTCATCCCGCCACTGTAAAACTGAAAGATGTGGGTCTACACCAGTAACTAGCTCACCATCTATAGGTAATCCCCACAACACACCAACATATTGCAATGTAATTGTTGTCTCTCCTACTGGAAGATGGAATATGTGTGTCTCCTGCCTCCACATCTCAACCAATGTTGTAATAAGTGAATAATCTAGTTGTATATGCCCGCTTTATATACCCCATAAAAGCCCACATGATACAATATCATCTCAACTCGAACATCAAGAGGACAAGCAGACCAAAAATGCCGATCTGACTGACGAATAAACAAAGTAGGCACATCAGCATTCTCTCATACATCTACTGAACGATGTTATGATTGTAATGTTAATACATCAGATCTGTGTGGACTCCATACCTACATAAAAAATGATTTGATAACTGTTAATGACTAAGCGAAATAAAAAATATTGCATCCAATAGTAATACTAATTTAAAAAATATATATGTAATAGAATACAAATAAAAAAACTTATAGTCGATAATAACACAATTTAAAACATAAATGTCATATTACATTAATGTCTTATGACAAAATACACGCAAACAAAATAACATGTTACACTAATGTCTCATAAACAAAATATAAAAAGAAACTACATTTAAAAAAGTTAACACATTCTAGCTCTCTCTCGCAAACGATCCAAGTTGGGGCATCAACTCCTATTATGTCCATTTTCATTACACATGCAGCATCGTTGCTTCCTTGATCGGTCCATTTTGTTCCTTATACTTGTAGAGCGTGATCTTCCAAGCCGATCACTGATGCGCTCTGCATTTGATACCAAATGAAATGGTGTCGGTGGCCAATAATCTTCATGAGTCAAATGATGAAAATATGTTGAATAAGTCCTCAACATCTCTTCAGATGTGTAGATTCTATCAACATAATCAACAGATGCTCTACCCATATTTTCACAGACCTTTATAACATGAGAGCAAGGAAGCTTGTAAATGATAAACTTTCCACATGTACAAATATGATTGTGAAGATTCACAATGTGCACATTACCACCCTTACCACTATGTACACCGGTTGTGACTTGATACAACCCTTCACTCATTGAGAAAGAGGTAACTCGGTGGTACTTGGCCTTCAATTCATATCGAAGGAACTTTTCCAATATATCTGATGGCCATAGATTACCATTTCTTATGTTTTCTTCTGCATCAAATATCTGTTAAAGTACTTATTCATTCTATAAAAAGTTGCCTAACATATGCGGTAATGGGAAGTTTTCTTGCCCATTTAAGCACACCATTGAATGATTCAGATCGATTTGTAGTCATTATGACGTACCGTACACCACCATCATGTAAAATTGTCCATTTTTCAAGAGGAATTTCCATCAACCAATTATAAGCTCTTTCATTTATCCTCCTAATTGTATTCATTATTGGCTCCCACTTTCGTTGCTGATAAGCACATGCCGCTTTATTCACCAATTCAGTCAACACATTGTCCTTAAAATGTTGACTAAAATTTACTTTAACATGCCTCAAACAACACCTATGGTGCACAAATGGTGGCTTTAACTCCCGAGAATTCTCAACTGCACTCATTATACCCGAGGCTCTATCAGAAATCAAAAAAATACCATGTCGTTTTGCAATGATGTGTTTTCTCAAATTATCGAAGAATCAAGACCAGTTTGCCAATGTCTCCTCATCCACAATAGCAAATCCCAAAGGGAATACATGTCTTGCAGCATCAGCCCCAACTGTAATAAAAGTTTTTTATTTATACTTCCCCTATTGGAATGTCCCATCAATACTTATCACAGGACGACAATGCTTGAAACCATCAATGCATTGAATGCCCAAAACACTGAATAATAAATATTAAAATTACCAACTCTTGATTTTGTATACCTCAACTCCACTACTATACCCGGATTACATGATTGCAATGCAAGTAAAATTTGGCCAGCAATGTATACGAAGTCTTCTAATTTCCACACATAATTTCTATTACATTTTCCTTCCCAAACCATGCCTTCTTGTAAGATATGTCAACACCAAGAGCTTTCACATCTGTGACAATATCAATATCATTATAGGAAAAATTTTCCATAAAGTGATTTCTCACTAATCGACTAACCATATTGGAATCTAAATTTGAATGGTCCTTAAGTTAGATATTGGGGAAACAAGTGTGTCTCCTATTCATTTTGGTTATTTCGAACAATCGATGCTTCTTTTTATATTTTGCTCGTACATTCCACAAGCAATTTTTCTCCTTGAAGTATAAACAATGCACAAACCATTTTTCTGGAGTGCTCTCATGTACCTAATGTCAATGTATCTGAATTGACCAAGCTTTCACTACATATTGAATCTCATCCTTTGATTTAAATATAATCCAAACCTCTAACTCTGAAGTATGATCATTTTTTCACATTAGACGATCATAATCATCAAATTTGTCAATGAATGAATCTTGCTATTTGCTATTATCAGACTAAAATTGTATGCTACTTCCTTCATCTTCTATAATAGCACCACTAGTTAAATGAACATTCTCCTCATCATTGTCACTATTAGTCAAATCATAACTATGTGCACTGTCATCACTTCTGTTGTCATCCTCCAACATGATTTCAACTAGATCTTTATGTGGAATTTCACTAGTAGTTGCATCGAACCTAACATCTTCCAACATTTTTCTGTTTGGTCCCTGATCAGTAGCTTGGAAGATGCAATTGTTTGACCTCTAATTGGGTGCTTGCAAGATACGGTTGCTTGGCCCCTCATCATATGCATTGTGTATGTGACAATTTGTTATGTAAGCCCCATAATGAAGCCAATCGTCACTAATACTTTCTGTACATATTCCATCATTTAGTATCTGTGTAATTGACCTAATATTGTCCTTGTGAGCCAATAATTCATTTTCATCTTCTCTCGTAGTTGTAATTGGTTCTTGAGTGATATATAGCTCTACTGCACTAAAGATAGAGAAAATTTTGGGAATACCCAACACTTCATGTAAAAAAATATCATCCTCAACCAGTACAACTACATATTTAATTGGGCTAGCAAAACTCATAGGATATCAAACAATCATTTTTATTTTCAACCTTGTGCAATCTATTCTAACTTTTTGGTGACATATTTGCAATAAGCTAGCCAATCTCATTTTAGGATCAACAATGAGATAACAATTTGGACCACTAGAGTAATAAGAACCATCGGCATCTTTTATTATTTGTCCATCTCAATACAACATAATTCTCACTCGGTCATGATCGTTATCCATAAGCACTTTATATTAAATAATCAAAAACATATGTTTAGTCTGTTATCTCATGCTACTAAAAAGTACTCCCTCTGATCCAAAATATTAGTCGTTAGAGAGATTTTCACTCCTATTAAGGAGGAGATGGATATGACTTAAAACACCTATAATTAAATGTTAAGTATTGGATGAGTCTTGGATAAAGTTAAACTAATTATGAGGAAGGAATTATGGTTGAAGTCGGTAATTCAATTTTACTAAAAAAATTTATATTCCTTCCATGTAGTAATAATTCCAAGTAATTTTAGGAAACTCCCTTCCATGCACGGTTACTCTTTTTGACCTTTCATCTTCTTCCATGCTACTCACCAGTCAAATTTTTTGGAGGCAAACCAAATTTTTGTTTTTGAATGTCATTAAAATTGATGAATGCAATTCGGCTCAATATTCAAATTTTCTATGAAATAGTTTTTATACTATTTTTATATCTCGCATAATTGGAGTCAATATACTTGATGATCTTAAATTGATCTGACCTCCAATACTTAAGCATGTAGTCTTTTATTCTCTATAAATACTTTAAAAGTATATTAACTATTTTACCAAAGTTTACTCCTGAATTACTTAAATATTTGTCCAACATTCCTATTATGTACACAATATTCAGCTGCGTACAAACTTAAACATACCTTAAACTTCATATTGTTAAAGCATAAGGAATTATATATATATATATATATATTTATTTACCTCATTATCATCCTTAGGGCACTGAGTGAGACAAAACTTCTCTCTCTTAATCATAAGTGTATCCAATATGCTTAATACAAAAGAGACATAACCAAAATCTTTCATCTAAAGTTCTTATATAGAAAAATCTTGATTTTGTGCAATAAGCTTATTATTGCTATTGACAAGTAAATGTCATTAACATATAAAGCCACAAAGATGTGTTTACTCGCACAGTACTTACCATATACATTGTCTTGTCAATATTTCTATTAAGAAATATTGTCTTTATATTTATCTAATAACTCAAGACAGAAATGCGCCAATAATGCCTTTATTATCTTAAAAGAGTTTTTCAAAAGAAACTGAAAAGAAAGTTTCTTTATAGCCAATGTCTTTTATATGTATAAAGTCATTTATGACTTAATTTTCTTATAAAGACATTTATCCATATTTAAGAGTTAAAACTTTCTATAGATTGATGAAATTTGATTAGATCATCTTTCATCACTCTATATATACCTTATCTTATTGAATAAATACAACATAATTAACTGATATTGCAATTCTTCTCTCTCTAGTGGATATTTTTAATTGCCTGAGTTCTTGAGATGTTAGAATTTGTTCCTTTAGAATAGTTTTTTGAAGAAGAGATTTTCTGACTTTGTCTTGATTTATGTGTCTCTAACAAGATTAGGATAAAATCCTCATTAATGCCAATAACACCTATGGAAATCTTAATATAATTATTTTCAAAAACAAAACCATTATCCCTATCTGCCCCCGCAAACTCAACATTCTCAAAAAATTGGGCATTTTTCGGACTCAAAACTTAACTTAATTGTGGGGTAATAAAACTTATATCTTTTGAATCTTTCAGAGTAAACAATAAAATAACAACTTACCATTAGTCCATTTTTCTTTTAGTTTTGGCCTATAAGGCCTTGCCTTAACTGAATATTTCTAAACGTACAAATACTTTAAACTATTTGATAGTTGGTTTAATTGGAACTCTTTTAAGGACATATGTTGCAGGTTTAAGTGATTATTCCTAGAGTGATTTTGATAAGAAAGATTGACTAATTATACTTCTTATCATGTCTTTAAGTATACTATTTTGTTTTTTAATAAAATCATTCATAATGGGTGGACCCGACATGTTGTACTATAGGATAATATCAAATTTCTCTAGGAATTTATCACGTGATCTTAGATATTGTTTATCCAAATTGTCATATCTGTGAAAGTATTTGCCACTAAAGCCAGATTTGACGTTTTTAATATTTAGTTAAATAAGTCCTTAACTTTAGCCTTATAACTTTTAAACACATCTAATTATTGTGTATATATATATAGTATAAGGAGGCCCACTGACCGCACTTTATCTCTGCCACTGCACTTAAGCCCGAATGCAAAATTAAATTCAAATAAAGGTAAACCCCATCTCAAGATACCGGTTAATTCATTAATAATTTCATCTTTGGACAAAATATTAACTTGTAAGTGATATCTTGATGTAGTAATCAAACACTAATGATAAAAACATATCAAATAACAAATCTTCCTTTGGGCCGATTTATTATTCACATGAAAAACCAAATAATCATCACACATTTATTACAACAAGTATACATGTGATTTCATTAAATATTTACCTTCCTTTGGGCCGATAAATATTCACATAAACTACATACACATAAACAATTTATATTTCAAGATAAATTAACTTCCATAAGAGAGCTAATTGTGGTGAGATGTTATTTTAATTGATATAACTCAAAATATATGCAAAACCATATCAATAATTGAATTTAAAATTACACCAAAATGCTTCCAAAACTTTTTTAATAAATTAATTCTGGTCAAAGTCAACATCAACGGTCAAAGTTTAACCATTGACTGTTGTCTAGGTAGTCTGGTTAGTGATTGCACCGAGTCGAATAGACCCGACCCAGATCCTAATCCAAACATACAAACAGATACCAAATGGGTTAGGCTATACCCTTTTTTTGGCTGCTGGGCTTGAGCCCAACCCACTGTTACGGGCCTCTAATCTAACCTGCATACTTTAAAATTATTCTTAAAGTGATTGAATCAAATGGAACCCCGGCTCAGATTCTTTTTTTCTTTTTTTTTAACTTGTTGGGCTTGAGTCCAACTCACTATGGTAGGTCTAAACCCAGCCCATTTAACCCTAAAAGTTAAACCTGATTGTTAGCCACTCTTTTCTTTCCATATTCTATTATTTTAATATCTTAAAATAAATAATAAATAACAAAATATGTATTCAAAATCCGGAAGCGCTAGCTACCCTTTCTTTTCATATATGACAATTGACGTTTTCCTTTCATATTTATTTATTTGTTTGTTTATCATTATTATTAATCCATAAAATTAAATAAACAAATAAATAAAATATGTACCATAAATATTTAAACGACAATAATATATTCTTTTCATACATTGAAAAATATGTATACAATTATGAGGGTAAATGAAAGAGCCTATCATTGGTTGATGGAAATTCCTCTTGAAAAATTGACACTTTTACATGATGGTGGTGTACGGTATGGCATAATGACTACAAATCGATATGAGTCATTCAATGTTGTGCTTAAAAGGGCAAGAAAACTTTTCATTACCGCATGTGTTAGGGCAGCTTTTTATAGAATGAATATGTACTTTAACACATTTCGCCTTGTTGGTCAAGTGTTCCCGAACCAGCGATCATCGTCCAGATGTATTTACAGTTTTAGGTACGTACCAAGTACCAACCAGTTGAGACCCCACCCCCCTCCCCCCCCCACCTATGGTCTTTAACTTGCTTGCTTCAAACCAAAATCCAAACCTGACCTGTTTTGTCTTCTCTCCAATTGCTCCACTTCAAATGCCATGCAACTTAGAAATTATCTTAATCAAGATGATTATGAGACAAATCTTCAAGAAGGGCAGGCCAAAATACCATAAGCACCAGGACCCTGATACCACTAACATTGTCAATATCAAAATTCTCTTTTTCTGTGAGTTTGTAGTTTGATCAGTCAGCTCCGCAAGCCACTGCATGTACCTCTCAAACAAACTCAGTTTTATGTTTACTTTGTTATTTCCTTTTTGGAGTCTGCTTTCTGTGATGCCATCATTGTCAGCAACGCTTTTTAGGTCCTGAATCAACTCTGCAGGCCAAACTTGTTCAGCATTGGAATCTACCGAGGAGTCTCCTATTCCTTCTGAGCTCTCTTCCATTTTCTCCGTCATATTTGTTTCAGCATCTTCATCGTCTCCATCATTCTCATCGTGATCTTGATCTTGATCTTCTTCCTTGAGCTCTTTTGTGTTGACATTGCCTTCATGCCTCAGCTGGATCGTATCCTCAACTCCCTCCAAAGCTTTCCCATTATCATTATCCAGATATTCTTGTATCTCAATTAGTTGCATTGGCAGGTCCTCTCTTTCTATGGCCCTGCCCTCACAACGAGGTTCACTTGTTGTATTCTCTTTCTTTACTTCACTGGCCTCAACGGACGCCTCAACTTCTTTAAACCCATTGTCAATTCTAGAATCCATCTTTAAGTTTGCCGAAGTATTAAGCACTGGAAAAGACGTATTTTGCACTACACTACAATACTCATATGGGCTATCCTCAGATGTTAGATCTTCAGAAGCAGAGTCATCTTCTTGATCACCATTTGGAGAAGTTGCGAATTCGTCCATCTGTAGCATTTGATGGCTTCTACCTGAAGCACTATCATCTGGCAATTGAGTTGTCTCCATAGTTGCTTGGCTCTATTCACCAGTGATCTTTGCATCATGTTGAGCTCATTTCTCTTCTCATACCAATAGAATCTCTGTTTCTTCTTTGCATTGATCAGCTTCCTCATGCACTTTAATTTCTTCTAGTAATTCAACAGCTTCACTGGTCAACAAGCCTACTGATAAGGTGAATTTGTTCACCTTTTATGTAGTGTTTATACTTAATTCTTTGGTCATTCTTGTTCTTTTTTATTCGTTTTAGTGTTTTATTTGTAGGGTTGTCGATCATGGTGCATGCTTGGAAGAGGAAAATCATACGAGAGTCAAATCGGATGCAAAGTGGAGGAAAAATAGAAGAAAGTTCGTGAATTCATGGAAAGCTCCTCCACATAGCGACGTCCGTACTTCCACGCCGCGACGTGGGTGGACGTCGCGATGTGAGACCCTCCACGTCGCGACATCGAATTAAAGTTGATTTTTGGTTGATTTTTTGGACAATTTTTGAGAAATTTCCAGAGAGCCACGTCGCGATGTCGGGACCCTTCCTACGTCGCGACGTGGGTGCACGTCAAGACTTGCATACAGGCATGTAGCGACATGCGTGAACGTTTTGTCGTGCGACCTTGCACTTCGCGACGTCGGGGAAAAGCGTAGTTTTACGACTTAATTTTGGTAATTTACGATTTTGGCCCACTTTAAGACTTCTTATCCGACATGATTTTCGTGAGGGATTTATTTGCTAATATTTGTATGGAATTACTATAAATAGGGCTAGGGTTACAGCTTTTTAGTGTGTGTCAACTTTGAGAGAATAAAAGCAAGGGTTTTCTTCTTTGTAATAGCTAAGGTTTCATTCTTTTGGCTATCTACGGAGAATTGCAGCTGTAAGGATTTGGGAACATCATCTCTTATAGAATTCATTCTTTTACGAGTAAAGATTTCTTCCAAGGATTTATAATTCATGGTGTTTTCTTTCCTTTTAATTTATGTTTTCAATATTGCGCTTATTTATTAATATTATTATGATGTTCAATTTAGCCATTCTTGGCTAAACTTATTGTGCTCCCGGGATTATGAATAAGGATTTTTATGCTTAATTTACATGCTAATTTCTATTTTATGGTTTTTGTTGAATGAGTTTTGCTGTGTTCTTTATAATTATGCATGATATGTCGCGAGTATTATGTATGATGAATATTTTCTTAAAGTGCAGTAAATTATTTAGAGATAACTTGCTTTAATCTTGCCTCTCGCTACATAAGAGGATTAGAGTGGGTTGTTTGGAATCTTTTGTTGGTTGGATGTGAATTTGTTTGGTTAATTTTACCTTATCTCATGCCTCTCGCCACAAAAGAGGAGTTAGAGGGTTAGTTTAGTATTAGCGTGACTAGTTCGGGCGTTGCCTCCGCCATAAAGGAGCGGTTGAACTTGAGTGTTTGGTTGAGTTAGTTAGTTGCATTAGATTTCGGGTTAATTAAGGAAGTAAACCTTGCCTCTTACCATATAGGAGGGTTTAATGAATTAATTAATATCTAAATAGGTAAATTCCTAGGTCATTCCTTGCCTCTTACCATATAGGAAGACGAGTTATGTTATTTACCTTGTTTTGCATGACCATAGATAGAATGTATTTATGTGCTTTTTTTGTAACCCTAAAATATAATCTCGGGAGTACACTTGCTTAATTCGACTTTTAATCAAATCACCGTCTTTGTTTTAGTTATTTGTTCTTTGCATTCTTATTTTTAGTTTAATAAATTCATAAAAAAACCAAAAAGATTTTCTTAGAATTTCAACACAGTCCTTTCTCTTTGGGAACGAACTTGCTATACTATCACCTTTACGGGGGTTGTTTAGCATTATTTTTGAGTAGGGGTAAATAGCAACCAAGATCGTATTTTATTACACATAATTTGCCCCCATCAAATTTTGGCGCCGCTGCCGGGGAAAGCAGTCGTGTTGAAATTTTATTTTTTTAGTTTAAGTTTTAATTTTTTTGCGTATTTTTAGTACTGTTTGCTATTCTTCTTTGCATGCCCAGGACAAGATCTCTTGGACTAGCGGAATATCAATACGACCCGAAACTTGCACGGACTTTGCGTGTTAAGCAAAAGTTAGAATTCGAAGCAATGGCTGCACAAGGAAATCAGCCCAATGTTGTTGTTCCTCCAGTGGGGGACCCTCCGGTTATTCCACAAGCACAACCAGTGGTACCGCGGTGTCGGTATGGTGATCATTATGAGCCTCGAATGGATAACTTAGATTCACCTTTTATTGACACTGGGAAGCATTTTCAAATTCCGCAGGCTTTCATAAATTTGATTCAAAATGGCCAAGTTTTCCATGGATTGAGTATTGAGGACCCACATGCACATTTAAGGACATTCCTTAAAGTGTGTAACACAAGCAATCTCCCACACATCCCGCATGATATTTTAAAGAGAATGTTGTTCCCTTTCTCTCTTCAAGGAGCAGCTGAGAGATGGTATGACTCTATTAATGGGGGCACGGATTGAAACTTTTGTTGAGGTTGCAAAGAGGTTAATGACTAAATACTTTCCTCCATCCCGAATGGACAAAATTAGGATAGATTTCATGCAGTTTCGTCAAGGTGAAAATGAGTCATTCACAGAAGCTTGGGATAGATTTCGTGAACTTTTTAATAAATGCCCAAACAATGGGTTAGAGCAAGGAAGAGAGCTAAATTTCTTTCGAAATGGACTCAATTTCGATACTATACATTTGGTAAATCTTTCAGTTGGAGGAAATTTGCGTGATAAATCACCAGAAGAAGTTGAAGGGATTTTTGAACGTATAGTAAGTAATGAGCTGATGTTTCCCACTGCAAGAAGTAACCATGGAAGACGGAAAATTAGAATGTTAGAATTGGATAGAACAGCCAACCAACTCTCCAGTATTCAGGTAGCCTTGACAAACAAAATAACGCCATCTTGTGGATTATGCCAAGGGGCACATCATATGGATGAATGTCCTCAAGTCACTAATGAACCAGTGCAGTATGTCAATTTCAACCGGAATACTAATTCAAATCAATGAAAGCCATTCGGTGGGAATCAGTGGTATCAATGAGGATAAAATCGCCCACAGTATAATACATCAAGACCAACTTATCCACCTGGCTATGGTAATCAACAAAACACACAGAGTGGTACTTCACAAGCAACAATGGATGATGTTATAACAGTGTTGGGGGCCAAGATGGAAAAGCTTTTTGGAGAATGCCAACAGCGACAGGACAATACAGACAAAACATTGGAGATTTATGGAGGTATGTTCAGGGAGCATAAAGCTCTTCTTAAGAATATGGAGACTTAAATAGGCCAACTTGCAAATGAAAATGCATAATAGACCAGCCGGAACTTTACCGAGTGATACTTTTCCAAATCCAAAGGGAAAGGAGCAATGCCATGCGATTACACTTCAAAGTGGTAAGGAATTGACATCTCCAACTCTTAATGAAGAAGATTCTCCAAAGGATGATCAAGATACTGTCAAGGTTCCAATTGAGATGGAAGAAGTTCCAAAGCAAGCTGAACCCAAGGAAGAAAGTGTTAGTAAAGGGAGAAAGAAAAATCTTCCAAGTGCTTTTAATTTTCCAGAATGTGCTCCACCATTGCCTTTTCCTCAAAGGATTCAGCCATCAAAGAAGAAGATTCTGTTCAGCAAATTTGCTGAGATGATTAAGCAGCTCCATGTGGAAATACCTTTGTTGGATTTGGTGAAGACGGTACCTACTTACACTAAATTCTTGAAAGATCTTATTTCAAATAAAGAGCAAATTTTACAATGTGAGGAGGTTATTCAATTAAATGAGGTTGGGCAATGCTTAATGAAGAAAAATCTTCCCCCTAAGCTTAAAGATCCAGGAAGCTACACAATCCCATGTAGAATTGGTTCAAGATATTTTGCTAAGGCATTATGTGATTTGGGAGCTGGTATTAACTTGATGCCTTATTCTATAGCTGTTAGTGTGGGAATGGGTGAGCAAATCAAACCAGTGGCTATAACTCTTCAGTTGGCTGATAGATCCACCATCACTCCTATGGGTATTATTAAAGATGTTTTGGTAGTAGTTGACAAGTTCACAATTCTGATGGACTTTATTATCTTGGACATGGAGGAGGATGAAGAAGTTCCTCTTATATTTGGAAGAACATTTTTAGCAACTGGAGATGCTTTAATTGGCATACGCAGCAAGACAATTACTTTTTGTGTCAATGGCGAAGAGGTAATATTTAATGTTAATTACGCTATGAAGCATCCTAGAGATATTAATACTTGTTTTTTCATGGATGTTGTTGAAACTACAGTTATTGCATGCAATCTTATGAAAACATGTAGTATTAATGATAATGACTCTTTAATGCATATATCTAATTCTGAGTTGCTTAAGATTGATGAGAATGTAGCGTTAGAGTTGCAAAACATAGTCGAATGTGTTTTTCTTGATACTTCCATTTATGAGCTAACTGATAATGTTTGTGAAGAGCCCATTGAGGTGAGGCCGATTGAAATCCTTGATTGCAGTGAAAATAGGTTGAAGTCTTCAGTTGAAGAACCACCAAAATTGGAGCTCAAACCACTCCATTCATATCTCAAATATGCCTTTTTGGGGGATAATAACTTTGCCCGTAGTGATCTCTACTACATTGGAAGCATGGCAAGAAGAGAAGCTTATTATGGTGCTGAAAATGTATTAAGGAGCAATTGGGTGGACTATTGCCGATATTAAAGGAATTAGTCCATCAATTTGCATACATAAAATTCTTTTGGAAGATGATGCAATTCCAGTACGAGATAGGAAACGTCGATTAAATCCAGCAATGATGGATGTGGTAAAAAAGGAAGTGATCAAACTTTTGGACTTTGGGATGATTTATGCTATAGCGAATGGGTAAGTCCAGTTCAATGTGTGCCAAAGAAGAGTGGGGGACAGTGGTCAAGACTGATAATGACGAGTTGTTGGCAACCCGTATCATTAATGCATGGCGAGTTTGTATAGATTATCGCAAGCTCAACAAGGCAACCCGCAAAGATCATTTTTCTCTACCATTCCTTGATCAAGTGTTGTACAGAATTGCTGGTTATCTATTTTATTGCTTCTTGAATGGTTACTCTGGATATATGATAAGGCGAAATACGTTCACCTTATATATGCTATTTTCACTTATACTTTGTGCCGTCTTTGTGCTATTTAATGTGTTTTTAGTGTGTTTTGTAGGTTATTAATGATGGAGGCCAAAATGAGGGAAAAAGATTGAGAAAGATCAAGAAATATGTGATTTAGGTCAAAACTGTGCCTTTCGTCACAAAGAAGCTAGTTCCGTGTTTCGCAAGATGTTCAAGGTGTTAATTCCAATTGTTGATGATCAATCTTATGCTTTGAGACCTTGGATAGAGTGGCAAATAAGTTCCAAGTTGATCCCATGGAGGCTCGAGACATTAAAAAGAGCTAACATAGCGAAACACGTGGAAAGGCGATGAAGAACAAATGCTGAATAAATCTGTCAGGCTTTAGTATTTCAATCCTATCTCTCTCCGGTTAGGTCGGAATGGGATGATTCAAACGCCATTGGAAAGCTAAGAGAAAGGGCTACAACTTTCATGTTTTGGGATTTTCATAATTTGGCCGGGAGCATATAGAACAATGGCCCACAAGCTAGACGTCGCGCAACCTGCGACCTTGGAAGTCGCGACGTGCGGAATTCAGCAGCGTGAAAATTTCCAAAATTCAGTTTTTGACGTTTTTAACATGTCTTTTTATTATGGGTTGTTTCCTAATGTGCTCCTTACATGTTAGGGCCCAAAAACGTGCCATCTTATTATTGTTTCATAAGGTTTCAAGTTGATTCCTATATAAGGCTATCTATTATGTAATTTTCAAAGGGGGAGATCATAGAAGAATAGGAAGTTCATAGTTTAGAGTAGATTAGGGTTTCTTTCTTTCTTTCTTTTTTAGGGTTTCATATAGCTTTAGGGTGACACTTTTGAGAGATTTTAAGCAAGAGATTTCTCCTTTGTAATAGCTAAGGTTTTCTACTTCGATTATTGCTTGGAGAATTACAGCTGTACGGATTGGGAACATCTTCTACTATTGAACTCATTCTTTTACGAGTAAAGATTACATTCAAGGATTTATTATTCAAGGTGTTTTCTTTCCTTTTAATTGATGTTTTCAATATTAAAATCATGATGTTCGATTTAGTCATGCTCGGCTAGATTAATTGTGCTCCTGAGATTATGAATATGGGTTTGTGTGCTTAATTTACATGTTAAGTTCTATCTTATGGTTTTTGTTGAATAAGTTTTGCAGTGTTCTTCATAATTATGCATGATATGTTGCGAGTATTATGTATGATGAATATTTTCTTAAAGTGCAGTAAATTACTTAGAGATTACTTGCTTTGATCTTACCTTTAGCCTGATAGGAGGATTAGAGTGGGTTATTTGGGATCTATTGTGGGTTGGTTGTGAGTTTGTTAGATTGATTTACCTTAATTGTTACCTTTAGCCTAATAGGAGGAATTAAGGGGATTAGTTTAGCATTAGCGTGACTGGTTCGGGCATTGCCTCTGCCACAAAGCAGCGATTGAACTTGAGGGTTTGGTTAAGTTGGTTAGTTGCATTAGATTCCGGGTTAATTAATGAAGTAAACCTTACCTTTCGCCATATAGGAGAGTTTATTGAATTAGTTAATATCTAAGTAGGTAAGTGCTTAGTCATTCCTTTCCTTTAGCCTAATAGGGGGGTGTGAGTTATGTTATTTACCCTTATTTTGCATGACCATAGATAGGATGTATGTATGTGCTTTTTTTATGTAACCCTAAAATATAATCTCGGGAGTACACTTGCTTAATTTGCGTTTTAAATTAAATCACCATTTTAGTTGTAGTCTTGTTATTTATTTTCTTACTTTCAATTTGATAATTACAAAAAAACCAAAAATATTTTCTTTAAAATTTCAACACAGTCCTTTACTCGTGGGAACGAACTTGCTATACTATCACCTTCACGGGGTTGTTTAGCTTGATTTTTGATTAGGGGTAAATAGCAACCACGATCACATTTTAAATACATATATTTGCTCCACATCAATATAATCAGATCACTATTGACCCAAAGGATCAGAACAAAACAACATTCACTTGCCCTTTTAGTACTTTTGCTTTTAAGAGAATGCCTTTTGGATTATGTAATGCACCTGCAACATTTCAACGATGTATGATGGGCCATCTTTCGTGATATGGTGGAAGACATTATTGAGGTATTCATGGATGATTTCTCACTTTTTGGCCATTCTTTTGATCGGTGCTTGGATAATCTGGCTAAGTACTTGAAAGATGCGTAGAGACTAATCTAGTTTTGAATTGGGAGAAATGCCAATTTATGGTACAAGAAGGAATTGTCCTAGGCCACAAGATCTCATCTAAAGGCATTGAGGTGGATAAAGCAAAATTGGATCTAATTGCAAAACTACCATATCCAATAAATGTCAAGGGAGTAAGAAGCTTTTTGGGCCATGCCGAGTTCTACTGCAGATTCATTCGGGATTTCTCTAAAATAACCAAGGCCTTGTGTCATCTCTTGGAGAAAGATGCTGTATTCAACTTTGATGATGACTATAAAGCAGCATTTGATTTTCTTATTCGGGCTTTCTCTAAAATAACCAAGCCCTTGTCTCATTTCTTGGAGAAAGATGCTGTATTCAACTTTGATGATGACTGTAAAGAAGCATTTGATTTTCTTAAAGGCCAACTTATAGTAGCTCCAGTCATTAAACCTCCCAATTGGGGAGCCCCCTTCGAGATTATGTGCGATGCGAGTGATTTTGCTGTGGGGGCAATTCTTGGTCAAAAGACAGACAGAATTTTCCACACTGATCATTATGCCAGCCGTTTACTCAATCCAGCTCAATGTAATTACACTACAATCGAAAAGGAGATGTTGGCAGTTGTTTTTGCTGTGGATAGATTCCGCTCATATTTGCTGGGAGCCAAAGTGATTATTTACACAGATCATACAGCAATCCATTATTTACTAGCCAAGAAGGATGCAAAACTGAGGTTGATTCGATGGGTTCTACTTCTACAAGAATTTGACTTGGAAATCCGTGATAAGAAAGGAGTTGAAAATCATGTTGCCGACCATTTTTCTTGATTGGAAAAGCATGAGCATTTAGAAGAGGACATTAATGTCCAAATTAAGGAGATCTTCCCGATGAGCAATTGTTTCAAGTGGAAGAAGTAGAAAAAGCTCCATGGTATGCTGACATTGCAAATTATGTGGTTTCGCAACAAATTCCGCCCAATTTTCTTTCCAACAACGGAAAAGACTCATCCATGATGCAAGCTACTACTACTGGGATGAACATTATCTTTTCAAGGTATGCAATGACCAAGCTATTAGACGATGTGTTCCTGAGGAGTATCAAAAAGAAATTCTTCGGTCATGCCATGAATCTGATTATTGAGGACATTTTGGGGGGCGAAGAACAGCTTACAAAGTGTTGCAGTCGGGGTATTATTGGCAAAAATTATTCCATGACTCTCAAGAGTGGATCAAACACTGTGATGAATACAAAAGGACAGGAAACATTTTATGGAGGAATGAGATGCCTTTAAACAACATTATGGAGGTGAAAATTTTCGACGTTTGGGGCATAGACTTTATGGGACCATTGATGTCGAGTGTCGTATCTCGTCAATTTTACCCTAAACTACTAATGTAGTAGTAGTGAGAGGGATCGTATCCACAGGGAAGGGGATGGTTCAAGAACTCAAAATTTGCTCTCAGAATGTCACGAAAGAAACAAAACTAGACACTAATTAGTAAAGAATCAAATGCAACAAATAAAGTGTAAAAACAGGAAGAGAGTTGATGCTCTAGAGTATTTCCACCAGTTGAATGCACATTAGGCCATGATTGCAATGCTCTTGACACACAAGTAAAACAATGAGGAGATCTCTATTGCCCAGGAGGCTAGCTAACACTTAGCATGACGACCACAGTGTTTTCTATACTCCTTAACATTCCACTTTTCCCATGGCGAGGCCTAAGTGGAACGGATTCAACCCGCAATGCCTCAACTCTCCAAAGTTAGCAAGTCTAACATGCAATTCCTAGGAACTCCCATGGCGAGGCCCGACCTAGGTATGAATGCCTTCGTTGCTATCTCATAGAGTTTCTTTAACACCTTTTTCCTAACATTTCATTCCTTCGAAGTTTCCCATGGCGAGGCCTAAATCTCAGTAATGAATGGATCAGCTAAGAATAGTGTAAAGACTCAGGAAATCAATTTCAAGTTCTCATCTCACGCAATTCTCACAGATATTGGTAAAATCTCACTTCAACTCAGCATGGCGACCACAATCAAAGCTCAATTCATTCAATAAAAGTGTAAATTCATGAAACTCAACAAGATTTAGTCATTAAAATCACATATGATTTCATCCTTTAGAAATTATGTCAATTGCATAGTCTAATTATACATTTAACCGGTTGAAAATCTAGAACATGAGAGATCTAACCATAGAACTCCTTTACCAATTCACGATCAACAATTTGGAACTTGAAACAATTCATTTTCAATAAATGGAAAGAGTTTACCAATTGAATTCTTCCAAGAGCTTCCTTGATTGATATGAGAATTACAATGATCGGAGCAAATCTTTGATCGGAATAGAAAATGGAGCTCAAAAGCTAGAGAGAGAAACTAGATCTTCAAATGAATTCCCGCTCTCCAGCTCTCAAAAGTTTGTCACCACAATCAAAACCTAACTAATGGAATGAAAAATAATCTCCGGGATCCTCCTCCTAAAATCCCCCTTTTACATTAGCTACATCTCCTATATATAGAAGAGTAGAACTGTAACTAATACGCTAACTAAAAATATCTAAAAATATTACAAAAGTGTCCTTGAAAGGAAGAACCAAAATCAGCCCAAAAAATGTGAAAATTCCAAGTTTGAAGAAAAATTCAGCAATCTCGCGCCTTCAGGCTTAAATCCCAGCTCCTTTGTCGGCCGCGGCACTCCAAGTTGCGCCTTCAAGCTTTCCTTGTTCACGCCTTCATCGCTTGGAAGTTGAGTGAAGAAATCAGAGCAATCCAGCGCCTTCAAGCCATTGCAAATCACGCCTCTGCAACTCCGCGAACTTCCAAGCAATCCAGCATTCACAGAAACCACGCCTTTACGCCCTGGAGCTTCACGCCTTCAGCTGCCACGAAAATTCAGAAAATCCGACTTTCATACTTAGCCATTTTTCCAACAACCCATTAACGTCACAAAACTGGCAGCAACTTCCAGCCAGATTTCGACCACGATGCATTGTGAATTTGGAAAAGCTTAAAAGACCAAAGTTATAGCACTATGAGTTAGCTTTCCACAGCCTTTTGAATCATCCAATTTTGAGTTAATATGAGAGAGTTATGACCGAAAAACTGAGGCGTGGCAAAACTGGATTTTAAGCCTACGACATGTCGTGGAGCAACTTCCATTCTTCTGAAATGGCCTACGACATGTCGTGGAGCAAATTTCCATTCTTCTGAAATGGCCTACGACATGTCGTAGGCCAAACTTTTGTTCTCAAAGTTTGCCCACGACATGTCGTGGGCAAAATGTGCTTGGCTACCTAGTTCTTTCCTATACCAAGTTGTGTGCCTTGGTTTGTGAAGTTCGTTGTGCAACATGAGTGGTGTGCCAAGGTACAAATGTGTGGCATGGCATAGTGAGTTGCCTAAGTGTGGCGTGGTGCTTGGCAAGATCCGGCAAGGTATGGCAAGGTTGGTGCATGTGTGCGGCAAGGCGTTAGCAAGGTGTTGCCTAGGTTGTGGCAAAGTATTGGCAAGGTGTTGGCAAGGTTGTGTGGTACTTGTGTGCACATATGCCACAACGGGCAAAGTATTGTTCATAACCTATGACATCAATTTGTGTAAGATAAACAACAAATGAGTGCAGCAAATCCAACTCAAGGATGCAAGGAAAACACAAGCATATATACTTGGAACTTTTTACCTCTCCAATTCTGAAAACTTACAAACCGTCACCTTCCAACCAAACTTTGGCCATGATGCTTTGTGAACTGGGCACAACCTAAAGCACGAAAGTTGTAGTCCCAAGTCTTAGCTTTCCATAGCCTTTTGAATCATCCAATTCGGAGCCCGGACGAAGACGTTACGATAAACATACTGAACTATGGCAGGCTGTTTGAGATTAAGCCTACGACAAAAACTTTCTCACTTCCCAAATGGCCTACGACATGTCGTGGGCTTAATTCCTTCTTCTCAAAATGGCCTACGACATGTCGTAGGCAAACTTTCTTCCTCTCAAAATGGCCTACGACATGTCGTAGGCTAAATTTTCTCTTCACAAAATCGGCCTACGACATGTCGTAGGCCAATTTCTCTTCTTCAGCATGTCTCCCTTTTTCTATGCAACATTCGTGTCTCTTCGACTCTGAATCAGACTTTGTGGTGAACGTAAAAGTTTTAGAGCTCCCTCTTGGCTTTCCATTGGTTCACGAATCAGCATCATTGGAGGTCTGTAGCTCAAGATATGTTCATTCTACCAAAATGTGGCAATATGAAATTAAAGATGAAAACCTGGAGTAGCAATTGCAAAGTTGCCCCCGGGTCTCATACTTGCACACAGAATTAGAAGAAAGTTAAAATATACGGAATGAAGTACACTCAAAGAGCTTTCCAGAACATTCAAGATCTCCTCATTTGAATCAAAATTGAGAGAGATACACTCAAATGAAGTTCAGGTATCCAATCTGCCCAAACCCTAAACTAGCAAGCTAGACCTATTAGGTTTTTTCCAATCTTCACAACATCATTACACACTCTTGACTTCTTATTTTCTAACCTTTTACTCCAAACATATCTTTGCTTCAATTGATCATCAACTTTTTTGGCATTTTTCTTCATTTTAACACACCAACTTGTCACACCAATAAAAGCTCAAAATTGCATATAACACAACACATTTTGCTTAAAAAGTAAGACAAAAGCTAAGTGAACTAATGCATTTAAGTTGGTATAAAACCAACTTATCAACCATTCCAAAATTCTAATGGTAACTCTGACATTCTTGTGGCCGTGGATTATGTTTCTAAATAGATTGAAGCAATTGCATTACCGACTTGTGATGTGAAAAGTGTGGTGGGGTTCATCAAGAAGTACATTTTCACTAGTTATGGAACCCCAAAGGCTATTATAAGTGATGGAGTTACACATTTTTGTAATAAGGCTTTTCAAGCATTATTAACCAAATATGGAGTCCGGCATAAAGTGGCAACCCCTTACTATCCTCAAACAAGTGGTCAAATGGAGATATCAAATTGGGAGATCAAGAGAATTTTAGAAAAGGTTGTGAAACCTTTTTGGAAGGATTGGGCAACAAAATTGGATGATTCTCTATGGGCTTACCGCACAGCTTTCAAAACCCCAATTGGTACATCTCCTTATCGTATGGTTTTTGGTAAGGTTTGTCATTTACCTATTGAGCTTGAGTACAAAACTTTCTGGGCCTTAAAGGAGTTGAAAATGGATTATGGGAAGGCAGCTGAGCAACGGTTGTTAGAATTTAATAATTTGGATGAATTTCGATTTGATGCATACCAAAGTGCATCTCTCTATAAAGGGAGAACAAAGAAATAGCATGATAAACGCATCCTACATAAAACGTTTGAGCCCGGGCAACTGGTTTTACTTTAAATTCTAAGTTGAAACTTTTTCTAAGAAAACTTAAGTCAAGATGGTATGGTCCATTTAGGGTCAAGACAGTGTTTCCTAATGGCACAGTGGAACTTCTAAATGAGAAAACGGGAAATACTTTCATTGTTAATGGGCATAGATTCAAGATTTATTTTTCTCAAGGCGAAAAGGTTTTCCGCAATGTTGAAAAAGTGACTCTTGAAGAGTCACCGAGGGAAGAATAAGCAACAGGCGTGATAAAGTCATTTTTTTACATTTATTTGTAATAAATTCATGTCCTTTAATTAGAATTTATGTCTTGAAATTCATGTTTTGTTTTGTTTTCAGGTTTATGTGAAAAATGAATTGAATGGTTAAAAATGGAGCTAAAATGATGAAAAGGATGAAGAAAGATTGAGGAGATTCTTGGGAAGGATTTTACAAGAAAGAGAAGATTTTTACCAAAAAGGATTTTTACAGAGAAAGAGAAAGTTTGTTGAAGATATGGTTATGATAGTTGGGAAAGATTATTCTTTGTAAAATAGAATCTCCTAATATTGTGGAGATTGGGATTTTGAAGTAATTTCAGCCATGATTTTTAGCTATTTTGTTGTTGAGAGGATTCGTTAAATAGTGTTCTTTTGATTAGTAGTGGGCATTCATTCCTAACCCATTCTAGCCTAGTTTTTAATAAGTTAATAGTAGTTGGTAGTCTAGTTTTTAAGTAGGAAGTTTATTTTGCTTCACGTAATATTTCATTCAAGTTATCAATTTGAATTTAAGCAGATTTTAATTCATTATTCAAATTTCAAGCAATCAATTTTAGTTAAGGCAATTTATTGGATAAGTTTTGGACAAAGCATTATCTATTTCCTTTGCATTTTGGATTGGATCATCTTCAACAATACCTACTTCCAAGAGATTGTAAATTCTAGGTTTTCTTTACATTATGAATTTATTACTCTATAATTTTTTATGTTTTGTTTGATCATGTCTTCATTCTAAATTAACTTTCCAGTTAATGAATTGATGAAGCACTAATTAATAACTTGTGAGATCTAATAGGATTTAAATAATAAGTAATTTAAGTACCTTTTTATGTCCTGTGATAGAGGGTTTATGAAATTTCTATGATTATTAAATAGTGCGCAATATTTAATTAATTGTAGAAAATTTTATTGCCAATTAAAACGATAGATCCGTAATTGTTTATTTAGTTTTAATAGGTGGTAAGGCTATCATTCATCGATAGTGGGCATAAGGGGATGGTATGAGCATATGGCGTTCATATTGGCATATCATAATTGGATTTCTCTCATCTTAATGCTGTTAATAAGTTAAATCTAATGAGGCGTTCTCTTGGGTTATTTATTAATTAGAGAGTAATTAATAAGACATTCCTTTTAATTACCGACAAGTAAGGAGAAATGAGGTTATGTCAGTGGCGTTCCCGGTAACTATAACTGATTTATTTAAATTACATGTTTAATATTTGCGTCAAGGATCAAGTAATTAATTAGTGTGGATTCAATGATTTAACTAGATTTTCTTTCTTATTGATTAGATTCTTTATTACTTAATCTTGTTTATTTGTTTCTAATATTTGTTTGTGACAAGATTTGAAGGAAAAGATACGTCCGTTCCCTTGGCGCCGTTGTCGACGATAAATAAAGCGCTTTTTGGGTGGCAAACCAAATTTATATTTTATATTTTTAAGATTCATTTAGTTTATTTATGTTGCTATTTAGAATTTAGGCAAAAAATTTCATTAACTAATAGTCTATTTTGTGCAAATGTTTTGTTTTGTAGGTTGGAGAAAGGAATAAGGGAGATTTGGAGGATGAAAAGTGCAAAAACGTGGCAAAAATCGCCAACGTCGCGACGCCCATTGACTTTTAGTACAAATGTGGAAATTCGCTCCATGCCGCGACGTCCAGGTGTGGAGCGAATTTCCACATTTGTACTAATTAAGACAATTAATTAAAAAAAGTTAGGGTTTACCCACGTCGCGACGTCCATAGCGCCATGTCGTGACGTCGGGCTAGTTTTGAGTTTATATTGAAGAACATATTCATATTTTTTAACGAACATATAAAAAAACCTAAAATCCTCTCTACTCCATCTTTTCTTTTCTCGTTTTTTCGACAAATTCACTCCACACTAGTGTTGTATGTTGAGTAAGGATCATTTTAACATCAAAACCACATAAATTCACCGATTAAAACTCCAAAATTCGTCAAATATTGAAATTTTTTTCAAAACCCACAAACTCAAAAATCCGAATTTCTAGTGAAATTCGTTAGTGTTAGAGGGTTCCAATTTGTTCTAAGACACACTGGTAAGGTGTAGAGGGCGCTAATTCATTACAAAACACAATATTTTGGCATTTTGATTTTGAGCTTCAAGAGGTAAATTTCGAAATTTTCTCTTAATTAGGGTGTAATCTTGTGTTTGAATGTGCTTTATACGTTACATTTACATTATTTGGTGAATTGTGATGATGAATGGGTTCAAGCATTGAATTGTTGAATTTTGGAATAGTATAAACACAGCTTTAGATCGGTTTTGGACCATTTTGATTTCTGTAATTCGTCTTCTGAAATAATAATCCATTCATGCTAGAAATCATGTTAGTTTGGTTCGTGTTTGTGTATTGTAGTGATTTTGTTGGGCTGGTGATTTGAATTGTTAGTTTAATAGGATAACAATATTACTGCATTCTAGCTGTTTGATAGAATGCCTCAAAGATTCATACGTGAATTAGAAACACTTAAGTATGCTTGAAACATAACATGCATATTAATTGTTTGTTACAATGCTTATATAGTATCCTGTTGACTTAACACCAACTATAATTGTCTTAATGATGTACAAATTGTGATCTTGAACTTATACATTTTGTGGAGAGTGAATGTTTCATTTGTATTGTGTCATCATTTAGATTCTTGATATTTTGTGGTTAGTTTGCTACTGTTCTTGCATATGTGTAATAATAATATTTGCATTTAATGGTTTGTGCTGAGGATATGTTATGAATTAAGTGTGGGGGAACAGATTATTATAGTGGTGATGTGTAATTGTGAGAAGTTGTGCCTAGATATGTAATATCCTAATCTCACATTAATTTGTCAATTGGTTCTATGGTTTGTATTTAATATTCTAACATTGACAGATATGGCACCAAAGATAACACGCAGCACTATTGGTAATGCACCACCCCCACCACCTCCTCCACCACCGACACAGCCCAATCCCTCGGGGTTTGATGATTTCCGTTTCATGTGCCTAGAAGCGGAGAAGTACTATAATGACCGACTTGCACTTAAAGAAATGTTGGAGAAGCACGGTATAGAAGTCACCGCCGCGCCAATTGCCAACCAGATAAGGAATCGTCATTGGCAACAATTTTGCCAACAACCGATAGGTGGAAATGCTACATTGGTACGGGAATTTTATGCTAACTACCCATTTGCACAGCAAGGTGTCTTGTGCCTTCGTGGAGTGAATGTGCCAATTGGCCGTACTTGATTTAATGAGTACCATGGATTGCATGACATTGCAGATAGCGGTTATGAGTCATGGTGGGCCACAAGATTTCAACTCCACAAGTCTACTCCACCATAACAGGCCTACGCTGCATCGTTATTCACGATATATGAGCTTAAGCTGGCAAAAATGGCCAAGATAACAAAAGCTTGGCATTATTTCATCATTGGGAAGCTTATCCCCAGCGTCCATCTGGCTTCTTGTGATAGTGACAATGCCATACTAACTTATGCAATTTAGACAGGCCTCTCAATCGATGTCGGAGTGATCATGGACATTGAAATCCAGAAGGCACGTCACTTTATCTGGCCAGGATTATATTATCCCTCCACAATCACGGCCATTTGTTATACCGCTGGGGTGCCAGCTTTAGGAACTGATGAGCTTTGTGGAGTGCATGATGTCATCACCACTTCAATGTATAATGCCTATAAGATCAAATCCTATGAGAGGTTAGGACAGCCAACAGTGCCACCGCCAGAGCAACAACAAGAGCAAGACCAAGAGCAACAGCAACCCCACCCCGCAGCCTCCTTACATTTGCAGGCGTGCATGCTCGTATGGATGAGATGGAGGCAATGATGACCCAGCAAACGACTCACTTTGATGAGAGATTTGATCAGATGGAGATGGCTTATGCCAACATGTCCCATCAGATGTCACAGAATTCAGATATGGTTCGTCAGATGAGTCGTCAGTGGCAGATTTCAAGGGGCGAGGGATCCAGTTCGCAGCCTCCTCCACACGATGACATGCAGCACGATTAGGTGGTGTTTCTCCTTCCCCACATTGAGGACAATGTGGATTTTAAGTGGGGGAGTTATGAGAGTAGTCCTGTTTTTCTATTTTTATATTTTTATATTTTTTATATTTTTTCTGTTTTCTTTGTTTTGAGATGTTATTTGGATGTTATTTTTCTTTTCTTGTTATTTTGTTATTTTTCTTGTCAATTTGAGCAATATTAAGACAATTAAGTTAATGGAATTAGGATTTATTTTATATTTTAATTATGTTCCATTCGTATTAGTTATTCCCTTGAGTTAACCTTAGCTCGTAAATAAATAATTCGGTAATGATAACTCTTTGCATAGTTACAAATGGTTTTAGGTATTTTTTGTGTTGTATCCAATTTTTGAAATTTTTATCTTGTTGCTATAAGTGTTATGATGCCAATGATTGGATTTTATCGAAAGATTCGATGTGGGATAGGAAAATAATATGCTATCTAGAGGGAGTCGGGTTTTTGATGGAAAGTTTAGCATTTTGAGTTAATCATTTTTATGCACTTAGGGGAACTACTGAGGGGATTGATGAGTTTTAATCATTAAGTAGGTTGGTGTGTTTTTAACGCTTTTTTTGGTTGAAACTTATATAACTCGCTTAAATTGTGTCCTTTAATAAATGTGCTTGCATAAAATGTTTGCACTAAATTCTTTTGCATTTTTAAGCTTGTTTTGCTCATACTATCATTCCTCTATAAGATTGTTTTTAATAATAACACCAAGAGAACTCATATGGATGGTAACGGAGATTAGAAGCCGTAAGACTCTAGCTTCATATTGTCACTCCTCTGCGAGACTGCTCTTAAACGAAACGTTAATAAAGAACTTGCATGAGTGGGAATGGGTCTAAAACCCGAAGGTGAGACAGTACTCCAGGTAGATGTCACGAGATTTCCAAGGAAATACCCTAATTAAGTGTGACAGTCTGGGGGAACGAGTGTTTTATTTATAAACCTAAAGTTTTGCTGAGTGAATCCTCATTAATATGAGTTTAATAATGAATTGTTAATATGTTGTGAGGAAAAGTTGAGACGAAGATTTAGTTGTTGGAACCCTGATTTATGGCTTGGTTGTAGATGAGTTATGAACTGAGGTGGAACCTATCGCACACACACACATGGTTGGCTCAACGTGTCTAAATGAGTACATTAATGTACTTTGATAACTTTTGGGGACGTATATTATGTGTACTGGACCTTTGAATACTTGAGATTATGAGGTATTTACATGGCATTTTTCCTTAGATTGAATTGATAAAGTTGGATACATTTTTGTTGTTATGTGTTAGTATTTTGTTAGGACCTTTATGTTAGGTTTTTGGTTTAGGTTTGTTATTTTTAGTTTAGTTTGTTCAGGGACGAACAAAGGTTAAGTGTGGGGGAAATTGATAAGGTGAATTTGTTCACCTTTTATGAGTGTTTATACTTAATTCTTTGGTCGTTCTTGTTCGTTTTTATTCGTTTTAGTGTTTTATTTGTAGGGTTGTTGATCATGGTGCATGCTTGGAAGAGGAAAATCATACGAGAGTCAAATCGGATGCAAAGTGGAGAAAAAATAGAAGAAAGTTCGTGAATTCATGGAAAGCTCCTCCACATCGCGACGTCCGTACTTCCACGTCGCGACGTGGGTAGACGTCGCGATGTGAGACTCTCTACGTCGCGACATCGAATTAAATTTGATTTTTGGACGATTTTTGAGAAATTTTCAGAGAGCCACATAGCGCAACGTCGGGACCGCTCCCACGTAGCGCGACGTGGGTGCAAGTCTAGACTTGCATACAGGCACGTCGCGACGTGCGTGGATGTTTTGACGTGTGACCTTGCACGTCGCGACATCGGGGAAAAGCACAGTTTTACGACTTAATTTTGGTAATTTGCGATTTTGGCCCACTTTAAGACTTCTTATCCGACATGGTTTTCGTGAGGGACTTATTTGCTAATATTTGTATGGAATTACTATAAATAGGGCTAGGGTTACAGCTTTTTAGTGTGTGTCAACTTTGAGAGAATAAAAGCAAGGGTTTTCTTCTTTGTAATAACTAGGGTTTCATTCTGTTGGCTATCTACGGAGAATTGCATCTTTTACAAGTAAAGATTTCTTCCAAGGATTTATAATTCATGGTGTTTTCTTTCCTTTTAATTTATGTTTTCAATATTGCGCTTATTTATTAATATTATTATGATGTTCAATTTAGACATTATTGGCTAAACTTATTGTGCTCCCGGGATTATGAATAAGGATTTTTATGCTTAATTTACATGCTAATTTATATTTTATGGTTTTTGTTGAACGAGTTTTGCTGTGTTCTTTATAATTATGCATAATATGTCGCGAGTATTATGTATGATGATTATTTTCTTAAAGTGCAGTAAATTATTTAGAGATAACTTGCTTTAATCTTGCCTCTCGCCACATAAGAGGATTAGAGTGGGTTGTTTGGAATCTTTTGTTTGGTTAATTTTACCTTAGCTCTTGTCTCTCGCCACAAATGAGGAGTTAGGGGGTTAGTTTAGCATTAACGTGACTGGTTCGGGCCTTGCCTCTGCCATAAAGGAGCGGTTGAACTTGAGTGTTTGGTTGAGTTGGTTAGTTGCATTAGATTCCAGGTTAATTAAGGAAGTAAACCTTGTCTCTTATCACATAGGAAGGTGTGAGTTATGTTATTTACCTTGTTTTGCATGACCATAGATGGAATGTATGTATGTGCTTTTTATGTAACCCTAAAATATAATCTCGAGAGTACACTTGCTTAATTCGACTTTTAATCAAATCACCGTCTTTGTTTTAGTTATTTGTTCTTTGCATTCTTATTTTTAGTTTAATAAATACATAAAAAAAACCAAAAAGATTTTATTAGAATTTTAACACAGTCCTTTTCTCTGTGGGAACGATCTTGCTATACTATCACTTTATGGGGGTTGTTTAGTATTATTTTTGAGTAGGGGTAAATAGCAACCACGATCGCATTTTATTACATATAATTTGCCCCCAACACCCACCTGGCATTTCTGTTCTCCTTCTTTATTCAGAATCACAGTGTTGATTTGACCCTAAAACTCATAAGCAGCCTCAGGTGTTTCGTCATCTTTAATTCTGATGGTCAGTGAGCAATCATATTCATTGAATTTGTCTTCTATTTCTGCGAACACCAAATTTGTAACACTGCCATTGCCCCGATCTTCAGGAGGTGCATCGAGTTTTTTATTAGTTTCATTTCCTCCAAAATGTTCAGGGCACGGTGAGGCATCAACTTTAATTATTTGAGTCTTGGTATCACCTTTGTCCTCCTCTTCATAAGCTGCTTGAAGCTCTTCACCCTTTTCTACCACTGCAATTTTGGTGGTTAGCGCACTTTCTTCACAGTCATTGCCTAGTTTTTCATAATTATAAGGGTATGAATTACCGGGAATTGGTTGGAAGGAAGCTTCCCCAACAAACTCACTGGTTTTCGGATGTAAATCTCTGATGCTTTTTCTTTCTTGACCACCATGAATTGGACTCGTTTGCTCTTCACTAGATTTCATTATGACAAGAAAACTCTAGTCAGCTTTAATTGCTTCTGCTGCTTCTTGACAGTGCAACTCTCCCATCTCTTCTTGTTCCCAAGTATTAGCATCCACCTTTTCTCCTTCAGTGTTCACCAGCATATCTTGGTTGTGGTTTTTTATGTCTTGATCAACAAGAGCTGTGTCATTGGCATTTTATTATGTGATTATCTCAATTTCTTGAGTCTGTAATTTATTCTCGTCAGTGATAGGATAAAGAAGCTTCTTGTTCTCTATGATTGGTTGCAATGGGAATTCTTCCTCCTTCATAGCAGATGTCTGAAATCGCATAATTCTGTCCAATACTTTAGGAGAATTGGAATGTATGACATATTTAACCCCAGGAACATGGCCCATATTGCTGCCATTAACTTCAAGTCTGTCCTTCTCATCCTAAATCGAAGTAAATTCACTTCTTTGTCACGACAAATGACTATGCTACAGTGCAAATCTTCTTTTTCATAATTATTTCATCTTGATCCTAGTATGGTTTTGATGTTTTAACTTTGTCTTAGTTTGAAAGAAGATCATTAATGGCATGAGAAAAGAAACATATGTATTACCCAGAAGAAGCTTTCATCTGAGATCATCATGGTAGTATCATTCTTGTGCATTCCAGTATTTAATGTTCCATTCCTGAAGCTGGAAAATTAGTGAGATGTTTTGTTTTTTTTGGTATAAAATTATTGATAGGATTGGTGAAGTGATCAAGTCATATATAGCAAACCTGGAGTTTTGATCCATATCCATGTATAGAGAAGATTTAGATTTAGGTGCAATAGAGCGAAGGCCATTGTCTTCATTGGCATTGTAGTCCTCCTTGAACATGTATGGTATCTCCGTAGATGCTATTGACTTATCATGGTTGCAATTCTTGGTATTACTGGATTTCCACAGCCTCTTTGTGAATAGAAAAGCGACAGTTACTGCTGTTCCACTCAAGAAAAGAATACAGACCACAAGGCCTCCACCACTACCACCACCGCCATCTTTGCTTATATTTATTATAATCTTGTTCTTTCCTTGCTTAAAAGTTGTGTTTTTGGGCTCTTTCATATTGCTTGCTCTTGATGAACTTTCCTCTGTTTTTTGTTTTAATAACTCATGCAAGTTTCTTGGATTGTTTCTATCTATAGGATCTGCTTTGTTTTTGAGAAAAAAAAAGAAAATGTACTTTAACATATATAGGGCTAATGTAGAAGATAACATAAGAGATGGTAATCCATGGCTATTAGATACATTGGAAAAGTTTCTTCGATATGAACTGAAAGCCAAGTACCACTGAGTTACCTCTTTCTTAATGAGTGAAGGGTTGTATCAAGTCACAACCAGTGTACATAGCGGTAAAGGTGTAATGTGCACATTGTTAATCTTCAGAATCATAGTTGTACATGTGGAAAGTTTACCATTTACAAGCATCCTTGCTCTCATGTTTTGAAGGTCTATGAAAATATGAGTATTGCATCTGTTGATTATGTTGATAGAATCTACAGCTCTACAGAGATGTTGAGGCGTTATGCATCACATTTTCATCCTTTGACTCATGAAGATTATTGGCCACTAGCACCATTTCATTTGGTATCAAATTCGGAACGCATCAATGATCGGCCTAGAAGACCATGCTCGACGTGTATAAGGAACGAAATGGATAGATCAAGGAAGCAACGATGCCGCATGTGTAATGAAAATGGACATAATTGGAGTCGATGCCTCAACTTGGATCGTTTGCGAAAGAGAGCTAGAATGTGTTAACTTTTTCAAATGTAGTTTCTTTCCATATTTTGTCTGTGAGAAAATAGTGTAACATGTTATTTTGTTTGCATGTATTTTGACATAAAACATTAATATAACATGACATTTATGTTCTAAATTGTGTTATTATTGACTATAAGTTTTTTTATTTGTATTCTATTTCATATATATATATATTTAAAATAGTATTGCTATTGACTGAACCATATTTTATTTTGTATAGTTATTAATAGTTATCAAATCATTTTTTTTATGTAGGAATAGAGAGCCAAAGTTTGCATAGTTCTATTGCGGTACAGCCGGGGCCACGCAAGTCTTGATGTATTAACATTACAATCATACTATCGTTCAATAGATGTATGGGAGAATGCTGATATGCCCACTTTGTTTATTCATAGGTTAGATCGACATTTTTGGTCTGCTTGCCATCTTGATGTCCGAGTTGATATAATATTATATCACGTGGGCTTTTATAGAGTGTATAAATTGGGACATATACAACTAGATCATTCACTTATTATAACACTGGTTGAAAGATGGAGGTATGAGACACACACATTCTATCTTCTAGTAGGAGAGACGACAATTACGTTGCAAGATATCGGTGTGTTATGGGGATTGCCTATAGATGGCAAGCCAGTGACTGGTGTAGACCCACATCTTTCAGTTTTACAATGGCAGGATGATTGTCTTGACTTGTTGAATTTATGCCAGGCCCAGATCACTTTGATGGCGATTAACTTTTACTGAAGAGTATTTCTGTATATTTAAAGCAACATCCGCTTACACCAGACTCGACACACATTGATATCATACGACATGCTAGAGGTCGAATTATGAAGGTGATTGGTTGGATCATCAGAGATAAATCAGGAACCAAAGTCAAGCTGATAAATCAGGAACCAGAGATATGGATGTAGCTTCTAGATTTAGTTTGGGTAGTGCTGTGTTGGCTTTGTTGGTCCCTGTGTAAAGCATCACGTGAGGGGGTGAAACAAATTTGTGGGCCATTAGGTATATTACAAATTTGGGCTTGGGAAAGAATACCGAAAATTTTGGCCTGATCGAAATAATGGTGGTGCTCCTCCCAAGATCTTTCTAGACTTGCTTGTTAGATCTCATAAATGTCGGTAAGTTTGTTATCATTCAATAACAAAATTAATCTTTTACCTACATGTAAAAATCGTTTATTTAATTTTGTTGATGTTGGATCACATGTACTTTGTAGCTATCGAAACCAGCTTGATCATTTATTTGATGGCGAGGTTACCACTTAATCCATTTAATTATATATATTTTTTTCATTGTTTTTATAGCATGTTGACTTTTGTGTTTATTCTTATTTGTTATAGTTTATATGGTAGCCATATACAGATGATATATTGAAGCAACTACCCAATTATTGCTTACAAGGTAGAGAAATATGGTGTGCATGTGAACCATTGATAAATTTTGACATTGTTGAAATTTATTATCCTAATAGGGTGATGCGACAATTTGGATACCAACAACCGATTTCAAGCGATGCTGACACGAGTATCAAACTTTATCGTATTGATCAACGGGGTAGAATAGGTTGTGATCGGGCAGTTCAACATCAGCAATATCTTGACAAGTGGGTGATGCGATAGGACCATGTTGTTCAAGGCAATCCTCTAATTAGACAACTGCCTTTCTGGTCTGATTATATGATTTGGTATCATGATATCACTCGTCTTTTAATAGGCAATCTATCATATCATCCAAAACATGGATTTCATACATCTACACCCATGGTGGAGTTTTGGGTATATTGGAAAATAAATATTTTCTCAGCTCATGGTGGAGTTTTGGGTATGTTGGAAAATAAATATTTTCTCAGGGATATTCAATGTTGTTGTAGTTTTTTACTATGCTATCAAATTCATATTCATATTTGTTAAATATGAGATGTAGATTCATGTTTTTTTGGCTTATGTTGCTGCAAGGTGAGTTACTTTTCTTTATTTGGCCTCATTCTATTTCCTTTGTTCATTTTCTTTTCTTTTACTTTCTTACGTGTATACTTGGCTATTTTCTAGTGTAAATGTTGACTATTATATGACATAGAATTATTTTGACTACTAAACTTTTAATTTAATTTAATTTATATTATTTAGGGGTAGTGTATGGCACATAACTATCTATCGGCTGAAGCATTACATAGTGCTCCTACTGATGGTCCACTAGTCTCTGTTCTTGGGTCTATATGTAGTATATCCACTCAAGCATTAACTTTAGTTGGGGAGGATCGTCGGATGACAGTCCACATATCTCAAACGGCAGATACGCAGGAAAAGATGGAAGACGAGTCATGTCAACAACCTTTTCAAACTATGCCTAGTCAACCTTCTATATTTGGACATGGATAGAGAGATAATGTGGAAGATATTATCATTGAGTCTTCATTTCCACATCAGAGGGAAGATTTTGAGGAACAAATGCCAATTCAAATAGAGAGCAATGTTTCACCTATAATACCGGGTGGTACTATTGTATGTAAACATCGTATTGGGTTACCCACTCAGCGTTGTAATAGGGAGATCCCACCACTTAGGCAACAACCCCGTAGAAAAAATAGACATCCTCCATGTGGTACTTAATTTAATTTGTTGACGAATTACTTTTACAATTCAAACA
Organism: Ophiorrhiza pumila; assembly: GCA_016586305.1. NCBI lineage: Eukaryota > Viridiplantae > Streptophyta > Magnoliopsida > Gentianales > Rubiaceae > Ophiorrhiza > Ophiorrhiza pumila. The sequence continues at coordinate 39,246,989 of BLIW01000006.1, forward strand.
TTTTTCTTTTTATTAATTCATAAGTTTTGAATATAATAGTGTGTTCTTTATCCAATTGCGAAATATTTTATTACAAATAATTTTCATTATTGATTCATTTACTTCAATTTATCTAAATATTGAAGTTGATGAGGTTGTGTTTTAAGAATTGACAATTTCATGTTTTCGGGTCTTGTTTAAATTTGAAGTAAGTATTAAATTTTTTCATACTTACACAAAATATGCACTTAATTTTTTTTTTGAAAACGTTATGGATTTATTGTGTATCAATTAAGAAAAGATAGAATCTTATGTATTTTTTTGAAAATGTTATGTATTTATTATATATTTTTGAAGTAAAAAAAATGTTTCACTCCGAAAATGAAAATTAAGTTGAAATTTATAGCGTTTGAATTGAAATTTTTTCAAAGGAACTTGTCAATATTTTAAATATAAATTTATAGTTACAATGTGAATTTATACTTTTGAAAATTTAATCAAATAAAGAAGTCGCAATTTGAGATTGCGACCTCTAAATGCGAAATCTCAAATTGTGACCTCTAAAGCCACAATCCCAAATTGTGACCTCTAAAGTTGCAATCCCAAACTTCCTTAGTTTTGGAAGAATATTAAAATTAGCATTATTTCTTTAATTTTGGTTTGTTTTAGCATTATTTAAGTAAATAACCCTGAGTTATTTACACAAATATTATTAAAATGTAAAAAAATTTAAAAAATATTGTCATTTTAATTAATCTTCCAGAAATAGCGAAGTCGCAATTTAAAATTGCAGCTTCTTATGTCGCAATTTCAAATTGCGACATTCGAGTAAATAATAATAAAAAAAAGACCCACTAAACGACTAGGTCATCGGCTAATCTTAATTGTCAAACCAAACAAAATGATGATAGAGATATGCTATTATGCGAGTTGATCGCCGCCTCCTTATTCCGAAGGCTCTCTAACTAGGAAGGGCTCGCGACTTTAAATTTTCAGCCGGTGGTACAAAAACAAAAAAGGAGATTAAGGGTGGTGGAAGTGGTGGAGGCATCGTGAAGAAATTTCCATTGCCATTGATTGCTTCTCGCTAAAATTTTTTCTACTCTTTCTAAAATTTTTGTGGTATTAGTACAAATATACACAAAATTTGTGTATAATTTTTTACTGTCTTGTTTGATGATATTAGTTCACACAAAATTGAAACTCTTTTGTGGTTGTGTTGTTGTCTTCTGCCCATTTGAAGAAACATTGCAAATTGATAAACTCTGTTAAGGCAAAATAGATTATAGTATGATTTCTTTTCAAACTATTTGCTACAACTCCAAGGACCAAAATGGAAGAAAGGCAAAAGTAGATTCCCACTTCACATTTTATTTTTTATAGAATGTCTATTTTGTCTTGGCTTGGATGTTTTGGACCAACTTATCTTATTTTTCTGCCTCTATTATGATTAGTGTAAGTTTAAATAACAATAGTGTGCAGGCTGATTAATCAATTCATTATGATAATCTTTATTTTGTTATGGCAGTTTTCACCCACATTGTCATCAAAGTTAGACAACCAATATATATGATAATGATCTCATTCATGTAGAGATTCTTGCATATATAGTCTTCAGTACTGGAGAAACTAATGCTAACTTTTGCTTGTTAGCTAAAACTATAAAAAATTATTTGTTTTCATCCCATTTAAAAGGATAAACAAATAATCTATATGTGTGTATAGAGAAATGGAAGCCACTCATATAATGTAAAGGGTCAATGTTTGAAAGACGGCAAGAAAATAAAAAACAAAGAGAAAGAAAGAAAACTTTAATAGGGTAAAAAAAAAGAGTAACAAGTTAGTGAAAAACAAAGAGAAAAAACCTAAGAGTAGTTGTAGAGAATGGAAGGGATAAGTAGGCTTTCAACAAGCTTATTGATACAGATATATGTACAATCACAAAAGGTAGCAAAAGCTCTTTAGAAGGGCACAACATACTTTCATATGCATATCAAAAGGTAGCAACTAACAAGGAAAAATAAGGGTGTAAAAAAAGCCACATGACAGAGAACGAAGGCACATGATAAAACTTCTACAGAGAACGAAGGCACATGATAAAAGAAGCCACATGTTTTCATGGTGGAGTACAATATAAAAAGAAGAAAAACTAATTAATTACCACACAGATGGTGGTTAACGTTTATTGAAAATTGAAAGAATTAATAGTGAGTTGGGAAATGCTGAGAAATTTAAGATGCGAGAGATGAGAGATAAAAGTAGATAATTATGATGGGTTGGAAACAGGATAGTATATTCAAACTCTTGTTGGCAAGGGTAAATTAGGAAGTAACTTGATTTTATTTGGTAAAACGTCAAATTTTGTAACAAACCATCTACTCTCTAATGACTAATATTTTGGATCAGAGGGAGTAATAAATTCATTAATATATGTTATGCATGCCTTGAATTGAACTAAGTATGCTAGGAACCATTACTTTAATTTGCACGAGTCTTATAAATTAAATTAATGAAAAGCTATCTTTTGACATGAAGAAGTAAAAATTAAGGTAATGATACCTCTCTGACTAATATTATATGCAACGTATCTTGTAATAAAGAAATAAAAACAGTTATTTCTCATTCCTTGAAAATTATTGTCAGTCAATATTATATGCTACTTAGAAAATTCAAACTCAAACCACAAAATAAGCAATGGTAGTTCAAAACAAAGGACGGCTGAGGCTATTGCTCTAACATAATTAATATTGAGAAAATAGTAAACATTTTATGGTGTCTTTAAATTATATGTACACCGGGAAATTTAGAGTAAATTAGTTGACCGAACAAAATAGTTATGAATGTAATACTTTGGTTCTTGAGTTCACTACTATAGTAGTTGGAAGTCTGGAGGTTTGTTTGTTTTAATGCCTAAGTTTATTCGAGTAATTGTTGGGTGAAGTACTATGATATCAGTTGTAGATTTATTTTTCCTAGAAACTGTTTGTTTGTGTTTGTCTACATGTATTTATCTTGGTGTATGTTTTTATGCATATATGTGTATATATCTCTAGATTTATCAACGTACTTGTATACATTGAATGCATATTGCTTTACATGTGTATATGCATGCCTCTGTGTATGGATTTTGCACAAGAGTTGATGTTTTGGATTTAAACTTTTCATCTATAGATTTTATTCCACTAATTAAAAACATTTTAAGGTATTAGAGTCTGATATGTTTATTTTTCATCCTTTTCCGGTATGTAGGCAAACCAACGCTGCCCTCTAATTTTGATGAAACCACATGGAGAACACTAAAATCGGCTATCAATGCCATTTTTCTAAAGCAGCCAGCTTTATGTGACCTGGAGAAGCTATATTACGTGTGTTGACTAAAATTTTTTCTCTTATCTGTGTCAATAAAATAGTTCTTAGTTATCATATTGTACTAACTAATAGTTAGTAGCAATTCTTGATTTCTTTGGTTCTTGAATCCACAAGATGTGGAGAAATCTTTATAAAAAATTTGAGAATGAATATGTGAAACACATATATATGCTTCACTACAATCTTTGACTTGCATATATATCTGTATCAATAAGCTTGTTGAAAGCCTACTTATCCCTTCCATTCTCTACAACTGCTCTTAGGTTCTTTCTCTTTGTTTTTCACTAACTTATTTTTCTTTTTTTTACACTATTAAAGTTTTCTTTCTTTCTCATTGTTTTTTATTATCTTGCCGTCTTTCAAACATTGACCCTTTACATTATATGAGTGGCTTCCATTTCTCTATACACACATATAGATTATTTGTTTATCCTTTTAAATGGGATAAAAACGAAGAATTTTTGATAGTTTTAGCTAACAAGAAAAAGTTAGCATTAGTTTCTCTAGTACTGAAGACTATATATGCAATAATCTCTACATGAATGAGATCATTATCATATATATTGGTTGTCTAACTTTGATGACAATGTGGCTGAAAACTGCCACAACAAAATGAAGATTATCATAATAAATTGATTAATCAGCCTGCACACTATTATTATTTAAACTTACACTAATCATAATAGAGGCAGAAAGATAAGATAAGTTGGTCCAAAAAATCCAAGCCAAGACAAAATAGACATTCTATAAAAAATAAAATGTGAAGTGGGAATCTACTTTTCCCTTTCTTCCGTTTTGGTCCTTGGAGTTTCAGCAAATAGTTTGAAAAGAAATCATACTATAATCTATTTTGCCTTAACAGAGTTTATCAATTTGCAATGTTTCTTCAAACGGGCAGAAGACAACAACACAACCATAAAAGAGTTTCAATTTTGTGTGAATTAATATCATCAAACAAGACAGAAAAAAATTATACACAATTTTTGTGTATATTCGTACTAATACCACAAAAATTTTAGAAACAGTAGAAAAAATTACTTAATGTTGACCAAATTAGGTTGTCAGCGAGAAGCAATCAATGGCAATGGAAATTTCTTCACGATGCCTCCGCCACTTCCACCACCCTTAATCTCCTTTTTTATTTTTGTAGCACCGGCTGAAAAATTTAAGGTCACGAGCCCCTCCTAGTTAGAGAGCCTTCGGAATAAGGAGGCAGCGATCAACTCGCGTAATAGCGTATCTCCATCGTCATTTTTTTTGGTTTGACAATTAAGATTAGCCGATGACCTAGTCGTTTTGTGGGTCTTTTTTTTTATTTTTTACTCGGATGTCGCAATTTGAAATTGCGACTGAAGAAGTTGCAATTTAAAATTGCGACTTCCCTATTTCTGGAAGATTAATTAAAATGACAATATTTTTTTAATTTCTTTACATTTTAATAATATTTTTGTAAATAACTAAGGGTTATTTACTTAAATAATACTAAAACAAACCAAAATTAAAGAAATAATGCTAATTTTAATATTCTTCCAAAACTAAGGAAGTCGCAATTTGGGATTGCAACTTTAGAGGTCACAATTTGGGATTGTGGCTTTAGAGGTCACAATTTGAGATTTCGCATTTAGAGGTCACAATCTCAAATTGTGATTTCTTTATTTGATTAAAATTTTAAAATTATAAATTCACATTGTAACTATAAATTTATATTTAAAATATTGACAAGTTCCTTTGAAAAAATTTCAATTCAAACGCTATAAATTATAACTTAATTTTCATTTTCGGCGTTGATAAGGTGATAATTTTCACCTTATTGCATTCATTTTACTTACTTCTTGTGCGTCTTTGTAACGTGTTTTTATGTCATTTTTATGTGTTTTAATGTATTTGTAGGACATTATGGCGTGGGAGGAGCAACGGAGAAAAAGAGCGATGAAACGCATTTTCGGAGGTTGAACCAAGCTCTCCGGCGCCGCCGAAAATAGTCACTTAAAATGCACAAAATTGCGCCAAAAATGCACCATTGACAGAGACTTACGGCGCGCCGGAGAGAAACCTCTCCGGTGCGTCACAGGCTGAACGTCACGACGTTCCGCTTCGAACGTCACGACGTTCAGGTTTAGGGGGAGGAACGTTGTGACGTTCACAACGAACGTCGCGACATTCTGCTGCGCATCAGATTCTCCAAGACAGTTTTGCCCTCCAATTTGATAGGACTTCAAGGGCATTTTGGGCAATTCTTGAGACACACATTGCAGCCCTAATTTCATCTATATATCATTGTGAAGGCTGCAACCAATAAAAAAGAGAAGAAGGAGAAGAGAAGAAGGAGATGGGAAGAAGGAAGGGAGCCAAGACAAGAAAACCATTTTCTAGTTAGGTTAGATTAGTTATATTTTAGGGTTTTTATCTCTAGCTTCTCCATAAGAACACACAATTAGTGTGTGTTCTTGGTGTAAATAGCCCCATTTGTGGAAGGAATTCATGTAATCCTCATGTGCTCAAGAGCTTGGAATCATTGTAAAGATTGGATATTTGCTTGGAATCAACATTTGGAGAGCTTTCTCTTTGGTTAAATCAAATGGGTAGTTTCCTTTCTTTGCACTTCTTTGATTATTTCCTTGCTTGTCCATATATATATATGTGAAATTCTTGTGTACCATGAGAGGCTAAATTGTTTATTACCCTTGGATTGTGGTTATGTGTTGTAGATATATTGTGTTAATGTGTGGTTTTGTGTTGTGGATAGCTAGGAATTAGGAACTACAATCTAGTTATTACCTCACATTAGTAATGCTTAAGTAGATTAGTGTGTGGGTGATGGATTAGTGGAGATATCTTAGTCCGTTCTTGCCTCCGCCATAAAGGGGAAATTGGTTGGGATATTGAGAATCCGATGTTAGGTTTGATGAACTTGGTAAACATGAACTAGTTTAGTCCTTGCCTCTGCCGTAAAGGGGGGAGTGAATTAGGGAATGATTTCCAAGGGAGTGACTAGGTTCAACCCTTGCCTCCGCCATAAAGGAGGGGTTGGATTAGAGAGTGAATGTTGGAGAGACAATGGAGTTTCGGTTGATTTAGTTAGCTAGTTCTTGCCTCCGCCATAAAGGGGGGGATTGGTTAATTGGTCGATTTCCGGTAGGAGACAATGCATTTAGGTCCTTGCCTCCGCCATAAAGGGGGGATTTAGTTGAATTGGCTCAATCTTAGTCGTAGTAATTCCATAGGATAAACCACACATAACACTAACATTTGAGATAACCACATCCAAGGGTATACTTTAATTACTTGATTTCTCTTCCACACATTTTCATATTTATGTTATAGTATTAGTATAGTTTAGTTCATTTACTTGCTTGTTTATACTTCCACTACTTCACACATGTTTACACTATATCCATAAACTTATCCCCTCCCTGTGGGTTCGACCCCTACTTCCTCTAGCTACAAAACGTCAGTGTCTTGATGCACCTTAAATGTCGTGAGGATTAGGGTTATAAATGTATTTGATTCGGTTAAACCTTAGCTTTTGACCCTAGCTCCAAAACTGCTATCAGGCGTGAAACATTTTTTTTACTTCAAAAATATATAATAAATACATAACATTTTCAAAAAAAATACATAAGATTCTATCTTTTCTTAATTTTATACACAATAAATCCATAACTTTTTCAAAAAAAACATAAAAATTTAAGTGCATATTTTGTGTAAGCATGAAAAAATTTAATACTTACTACAAATTTAAACAAGACCCGAAAACATGAAATTGTTAATTCTTAAAACTCAACCTCATCAACTTCAATATTTAGATAAATTGAAGTAAATGAATCAGTAATGAAAATTATTTGTAATAAAATATTTCGCAATTGGATAAAGAACACACTATTAATTATATGCAAAACTTATGAATTAATAAAAAGAAAAATATTTGAATTGTAAAACTAATTCGTCAACAAATTAAATTAAGTACCACATGGAGGATGTCTACTTTTCTATGGGGTTGTTGCCTAAGTGGTGGGATCTCCCTATTACAACGCTGGGTAGGTAACCCAGTACAATGTTTACATACAATAGTACCACCCGGTACTATAGGTGAAACATTGCTCTCTATTTGAATTGGCATTTGTTCCTCAAAATCTTCCCTCTGATGTGGAAATGAAGACTCAAGGATAATATCTTCCATATTATCTCTCTATCCATGTCCAGATATAGATGGTTGACTAGGCGTAGTTTGAAAAGGTTGTTGACATGACTCGTCTTCCATCTCTTCCGCGTATCTGCTGTTTGAGATATGTGGACTGTCATCCGATAATCCTTCCCAACTAAAGTTAATGCTTAAGTTGATATACTACATATAGACCCAAGAACAGAGACTAGTAGACCATCAGTAGGAGCACTCTGTAATGCTTCAGCCGATATATAGATATGTGCCATACACTACCCCTAAATAATGTAAATAAAATAAAATTAAAAGTTTAGTAGTTAAAATAATTCTATGTTATATAATAGTCAACATTCACACTAGAAAATAGCCAAGTATACACGTAAGAAAGTAAAAGAAAAGAAAAAGAACAAAGGAAATAGAATGAGGGCAAATAAAGAAAAGTAACTCACCTTGCAGCAACATAAGCCAAACAAAACATGAATCTACATATCATATTTAACAAATATGAATATGAATTTGATAGCATAGTAAAAAACTACAACACTGAATATCCCTGAGAAAATATTTTTTTTCCAGCATACCCAAAACTCCATCATGGGTGCAGACGTATGAAATCCATGTTTTGGATGATGTGATGGATTGCCCATTAAAAGACGAGTGATATCATGATACCAAATCATATAATCAGACCAGAAAGGTAGTTGTCCAATTAGAGGATTGCCTTGAACAACATGGTCCTGTCACATCACCCACTTGTCAAGATATTACTGATGTTGAACTGCTCGATCACAACCTATTCTACCCCATTGATCAATACGATGAAGTTTGATGCTCGTGTCAGCATTGCTTGAAATCGGTTGTTGGTATCCAAATTGTCGCATCACCCTATTAGAATAATAATTTTCAACAATGTCAAAATTTATCAATGGTACACATGCACACCATATTTCTCTACCTTGTAAGCAATAATTGGGTAGTTGCTGCAATATATCATCTTTATATGGCTACCATATAAACTATAACAAATAAGAATAAACACAAAAGTCAACATGCTATAAAAACAATGAAAAAATATATATAATTAAATGGATTAAGTGGTAACCTCACAATCAAATAAATGATCATGCTGCATGTTTCGATAGCTACAAAGTACATGTGATCCAACATCAACAAAATTAAATAAACAATTTTTATATGTAGGTAAAAGATTAATTTTGTTATTGAATGATAACAAACTTACCGACATTTATGAGATCCAACAAGCAAGTCTAGAAAGATCTTGGGAGGAGCACCACCATTATTTCGATCAGGCCAAAATTTTTGGTATTCTTTCCCAAGCCCAAATTTGTAATATACCTAATGGCCCACAAATTTGTTTCACCCCCCCACGTGATGCTTTACACAGGGACCCATACAACAAAGCCAACATAGCACTACCCAAACTACATCTAGAAGCTGCATCCATATCTCTAAGTAGTGGTAGGTACATCAGCTTGACTTTGGTTCCTGATTTATCTCCCATGATCCAACCAATCACCTTCATAATCTGACCTCTAGCATGTCGTATGAAATCAATGTGTGTTGAGTCTGGTGTAAGCGGATGTTGCTTTAAATATACAGAAATACACTTCAATAAAAGTCAATCACCATCAAAGTGATCTGGGTCTGGCATAAATTCAACAAGTCAAGACAATCATCCTGCCATTGTAAAATTGAAAGATGTGGGTCTACACCAGTCACTGGCTTGCCATCTATAGGCAATCCCCATAACACACCGACATCTTGCAGCGTTAATTTCGTGCGCTCCTACTGGAAGATTAGAATGTGTGTGTCTCATACCTCCATCTTTCAAACCAGTGTTATAATCAAGTGGAATGATCTAGTTTGTGATATTGTCCCACTTTTATACACTCTATAAAAGCCCTTCGTGATATCAATATTATCTCAAGCTCGAGACATGCAAGAGGGCAAGCAAGAGCCAAAAATGTCGATCTGACCTGATGAATAAAACAAAGTGTAGGCAACATTGCATTCTCCCATACATCTATTGAACGATGTTATGATTGTAATGTTAATACATCAGAGACCCGTGTGGCCCCATTTATACCGCAATAGAACTATGCAAACTTTGGCTCTCTATACCTACATAAAAAATGATTTGATAACTATTAATAACTATACGAAATAAAATATCTTTCAGTCAATAGCAATACTATTTTAAATATATATATATGAAATAGAATACAAATAAAAAAACTTATAGTCAACAATAACACAATTTAGAAGATAAATGTCATGTTATATTAATGTTTTATGACAAAATACATGCAAACAAAATAACATGTTACACTATTGTCTCATAAACAAAATATGGAAAGAAACTACATTTGAAAAAGTTAACACATTCTAGCTCTCTTTTGCAAATGATCCAAGTTGGGGCATCGACTCCGATTATGTCCATTTTCATTACACATGAGGCATTGTTGCTTCCTTGATCTATCCATTTCATTCCTTATACACGTCGAGCATGGTCTTCTAGGCTGATCATTAATGCGTTCCGAATTTGATACCAAATGAAATGGTGCTAGTGGCCAATAATCTTCATGAGTCAAAGGATGAAAATGTGATGCATAACTCCTCAACATCTCTTCAGAGGTGTAGATTCTATCAACATAATCAACAGATGCCCTACCCATATTTTCATAGACCTTCAAAACATGAGAGCAAGGAAGCTTGTAAATGGTAAACTTTCCACATGTACAACTATGATTGTGAAGATTTACAGTGTGCACATTACACCTTTACCGCTATGTACACTGGTTGTGACTTGATACAACCCTTCACTCATTGAGCAAGAGGTAACTCGGTGGTACTTGGCTTTCAGTTCATGTCGAAGAAACTTTTCCAATGTATCTAATGGCCATGGATTACCATCTCTTATGTTATCTTCTGCATTAGCCCTATATCTGTTAAAGTACATATTTATTCTATAAAATGTTGCCCTAACACATGCGGTAATGGAAAGTTTTCTTTCCCTTTTAAGCACAACATTGAATGACTCAGATCAATTTGTAGTCACTATGCCATACTGTACACCACCATCATGTAAAAGTGTCAATTTTTCAAGAGGAATTTCTATCAACCAATTATAGGCTCTTTCATTTATCCTCATAATTGTATTCATTATTGGCTCCCACTTTCGTTGCTAATGAGCACATGCCGCTTTATGTACCAATTCAGTCAACACATTTTCTTTAAAACATTGACTAAAATTTGCTTTAACATGCCTCAAACAGTACGTATGATGCACATATGGTGGCTTCAACTCTCGAGAATTCTCAATTGCACTCAATATACTAGGGGCTCTATAAAAAAATTAAACAAATACCATGTCGTGTTGCAATGTTATGTTTTCTCAAATTATCCAAGAGCCAAGACCAATTTGCAAATGTCTCCTCATCCACAATAGCAAATGCCAAAGGGAATACATGTTCAACAGCATCATCCCCAACAATAATAATTTTTTTCTTTATACTTTCCGTATTGGAATGTCCCATCAATACTTATCACAAGGCAACAATGGTTGAAACCATCAATGCATGGTTTGAATGCCCAAAATTCTAATGAAAAATATTAAAAATTACCAAATCTTGATTTTGTATGCCTCCACTCCACTATTGTACCCGAATTACATGATTGCAATGCAAGTAAAAATTTTGGGCAGCAATGTATATGAAATCTCCCAATTTTCATACACCATTTCTATTACCTTTTTTCTTCTAAGGCATGCCTTCTTGTAAGATATGTCAACACCAAGATCTTTCACATCCGTGACACCATCAATAACATTATAGGAGACATTCTCCATCAAGTGATTTCTCACTAACCGACCAACCATATTGGAATCCAAATTTGGATGATCCTCAAGTTGGATATCAGGGAAACAAGTGTGTTTCCTATTAATTTTGGTTATTTTCGAACAATCGATGCTTGTTTTTATATTTTGCTTGTATTTTCCACAAAAAATTTCTCCTTGAAGTATAGACAATGCACAAACCATTTTTCTAGAGTGCTCTCATATACCTTGAAATATCAATGTATACGATTTGAACAAGCTTTCACTACATGCTGAACCTCATCCTTTGATTTAAATACCATCCTAACCTCTAACTCTGAATTATGATCATTTCTCCACACTGGACGATCATAATCATCAAATTTGTCAATGAGAGAATCTTGCTCCTTCCGATATCAGAGTAAAAAGTTATGCTACTTCCTTCATTCTTTGTAATAGCATCACTAGTTAAATGAACATGCTTTTCATCATTCTCTCTGTTAGTCAAATTATGACTATGTACACCATCGTCACTTGTGTTGTCATCCTCTAACATTATTTTAATTGGATCCCTATGTGGAATTTGATTAGTAGTTGCACTGAACCTAACATCTTCCAACATTGTTCTGTTTGGCCCTTGATCAGTAGTTAGCAAGATACAATTGCGTGACTTTTGGTTGGGTGCTTGCAAGATATGGTTGTTGGTCCCCTCATCATATGCATTGTGCATGTAACAATTTGTTATGTTAGCCCCATAATGAAGCCAATCATTACTAAGGTTTTTCGTACATATTCCATCATTTAGTGTCTGCGTAAATGGCCTAACAGTATCTTGGTGAGCCAATAATTCATTTTCATCTTCTCTCGTAGTTGTAACCGGTTCTTGAGTGATATATAGCTCCACTGCACTAAAGATGGGGAACATTTTTGGAATACTCAACACTTCACGTAAAAAAATATCATCCTCAAATGGTACAACTACATATTTAATCAGACTAGCAACACTCATACGATATCGGGCCATCAATTTTATTTTTTGACTTTGTGCAATCTATTCCAGCTTTTTGGTGACACATGTGCAATAAATTAGCCAATATCATTTATGATCAACAACGAGACAACAATTTGGATCACTAGAGTAATGAGAACCATCGATATCTTTTATTATTTTCCCTTCCCAATACAACATAATCCTCACTCGATCATGATCGTTATCCATAGACACCTTTTGTTAAAGAATCAGAAAATGTGTTTAGTATACTATCGCATGCTACTAAAAAAGTAATAAATTCTTTAATAACGTATGCTATGCACACCTTAAATGGAACAAAGTATTCTATGAACCATTGTTACTTTAATTTTCATTAAAGGCAGTATCAAAGAATCAAACTTTCAAGGAAGTTGTGGTAGTGAAAGAAAAATAGTTATTTTACATTCCTTGAAAAATATTGTCGTTTCAATATTATATGCTACTCAGAAAAATCAATTTCATTCATGCAAAAAGTTTGATTACATGACAAACAACAAAAAATTTTAAACCAAAATAAAAAAAGCAAATGTAGACTATAAGTAAAAGACGTCTATTAGGACACCCTTGTTAACACACTTTAAGAAAATGTCATAACAAGAACTATATTAGGGCATTATATGCTTGGGAATGTTTTAGTACACTTTTTTTACTACTCTTGAAGGACACTTAAAAAATTGTAGTCCTTGAATGTTAAGACCCCGTAAAAGCATGTTACAGAACTTCACCAATCTAGTTCTCTACAACAACAACTAAACTTATTATAGAAATTTGATTAATCTAGTTCTCTATGTCAACAAAATCATGTCTCCTTTATAAATTGGTGCATAATACCATACATTGATATTAGTTTAGCCCGTAAATGTTGTAAGTTATATTTGGATGTTCTGATGTTTTCCGCCATATGTTTGTAAATATTCTTGACTTTACATTTAATGACAGCCATTTGGTGTTTTTGTGAGATTATACTTGATTCTACAACTATTGACAACCATTTGGTGTTTTTGTGAGATTATACTTAACTCTTTAACTACTCCAAGGTTCTTTCTCTTTGCTTTTCATTAAGTTATTATTCCTTTTTTTATCCTTTTAAGCTTTCTTTATTTCTCTTTGTTTTTTGATTTCTTGCTTTCTTTCAAATATTGACCTTTTATATTATATGAGTGGTTTTATTACTTTGCACACACATACAGAAAATGTTAGACACATACTCAAAACTCATTGATTGAGTAAGTTGACAAACAAATTATGAGTCTATTTTGCATAAGTGTACAAAAAAATAGTTTCTTCTGCAGTTCTAGAAAATCATTCTATACATAAAATGGACAAGCACACATATATTTTGCCTAAGTGGACAAGCACGCATAAAATATTGCACACACATAAAGAAACCATTCTCTATTTTGCCTAACTGGACAAGCAACAACAGAAGGTGGGGAGGGGGATTTACAAAAGACTTCAAAAGATTTATTCATGACCAAGAAAGATTTATGCAATTGATGAGCGAGGTTGGGGTGAAGGACAGAACAACATTCCAAACACGGTAATGAAAGCACTTTAAAACCAAAGTCACTTCATTGAGTTCATTCCAATTGCTCCTCCTAAGATGCATATAACCATAAAAAATCCAGCTTTCTAGACAAACGATCTCGCCCAATCAACCAAAAGCTCATCTAGTCAACAACATTCAATTGGGGAAAAATAGAGAATGCACACAATTATGTCCAACATTTATAATCTCACAAAAAAAATGAAAGAGCAGAAAAATTATATTCGTGACAATACCAATACCAATACTGTAGAACACAAAAAAATTATACACATTTTCAGTGTATATTCATACCAATTCCACATAAATTTTTAGAAAGTGCAAAACAATTACCAAATTTTGACAAAATTAAGTTTTCCAATGGCGAGAAGCACAAATTCTTGACGTGCACCACTTCCACCACCCTTAATCTTCTTTATTGTTTTAGCACCAAAAAAAATAATACACATTTTCAGTGTATATTCATACCAATACCACATAAATCTTTAGAAAGAGCAGAAAAATTACCAAATTTTGAAGACATTAAGTTGTCCAATGGCGAGAAACAATCGATGGTAATGACAAATTCTTGACAGCATCTCCACCACTTCCATCGCCCTTAATCTTCTTTTTTGTTTTAGTAGCACCTCAAGAAAACATTACGGTAGCCACCTCTTCTCTGGTCGGAGATTCTTCAGGACAAGGAGGTCGAATACCTTATCTCCATCATTTTGATTACTTCGACAATTAATTTTAGCCAATGACCTAGTCGTTTAAGTGGGTTTTTTTACTATTATTTACTCAGGTAAATTGCGACTTCCCTATTTTTGGAAGATTAATTAAAATTGCAATATTTTTTTAATTTCCTTAATTTTTTAGTAATATTTTTGGAATTAACCCTAAGACATTAGTTGACTACATATTATAATAACTAGGTGCTGTCCACACCGCCCACGGCGGTGGAATAAAAAAGTTATGTATTGCTTTAAGAATTTCCATTTTAGTTATACCTTGATGCTTTGTAAGTTATATTTCAAGCAATATGTTAAATAAATCATACTCAAGATTCAAATATATAATACATTCTTAAAAGTTTGTAGCAAAGATCTCCATTAGTCTCATTTGGTTATTTACATCAACGGACAATATAGAATTTTGATTGTAAATTCCTATAGAACCACATTCGTTTGTATATTGATTGTTAAATAGACATCAAACCTAATATATTAGCATTCTACACTATTTACAAACTATTACAAGACAAAACAGGCAGATTGCAAGAATTATCAGTCCAAAAGTTGATCAACAATATCGTGGCTAGCTTTCTCTACCTAAAAGGGGTCATACAACAGATCCCTCTATTTTGCATCATAATAGTGCAAATTTATCAAATATATGCTCCCGTTTGAACCAATACTTGATTTCTCTTTTTTGAATAGCACCACCAAGTGAACCTAGAAACCAAAACCTGAGCACCTACATCCAAAATACAACTAACAGCCAATGAGAAATGTTGGCCCAAAAAGCCAAGAAATTTACACCTTTTAAGGTCTGGATATTCTGAAAATCTCTCCAAACAATTTCTTAGTTTCCAATGAATGGCCAAGAACACTAATCGAGAGGATTTTTACCCAGAAAATATCAAACTAAAAAACAGAACAATCATTTGGTAAAAACTCATAAAACAAATAGGAAAGAAATGAACATAAAGAAGACCACAACCTAGAGCCCTAATATCCATATGCTTTGCAATTTTTTTCTTAACCAGAATATTAAAAAAATAAAATAAAAATCATTGATACAAAACACTTTTCATGACAGTAAAAAACCATAACTTTGTCATTAGAATAGATGTATACATTTGAGATAGGAAAAAGTTAAGCAACATTTACATTTACCTTTCAAAAAAGGGTAGCAAGGCAAATGCAAATTTGGACTAAAGATAAAACCATATAAATAGTACACAAAAACTGTCGTGATAGAATTGTCTATTCATTAGCTTGGGATATTAATTTTTTGGGCGGTTAAAAATATTAAAACAAAAATAGAAGAATAAGAAAAGACAAGAAAATTTACCATATTTAACTAAATTCATGATTGATAACATTAAAGAATGTCAGTTTGGAAAACCTTCAATCTTCTCCATTATGACCAGCCAAAAAGAATGTGGATGGAAAAAGGTCATCTATTGTTTGAGCAAAAGGAATTATGACATCATAAAACTTACTCAATGAGTGTCAAAAACACAATTGCAAATGAAACATCGTCAGAATTCAGGTATTAATTCCAAGAATGATTTCATTCTTTAGAGATTTTGTCAATCGCATAGCGTCTCGTTGTCTAAATAGAGCATTCATCCATCGAAACCCTAAGACATCACAAGTTTAGCCGGAAAAACTCGTTCTCATGTTGAGATCATCAATATGCAACATTAAATAATTCATCTTCACAAAATTGGAAAATTTTACTGATTAAACACAAGAGAATTGTTCAATCCTCCTTAATTGAGAAAAGAATTCCAATGATCGGGCCAAAAGTGCGATCGAAATCGAAAACGAAGAAGAAATTCTAGTGAGAGAAAATATAGAGAGAGAAAGTTAGAGGGAGAAAATGCCCCGCTCAAGATAAAAAATCTGGTAAAAGTCTTAGAAGTGTCCAAAATTCTCTCCCCTCTCAAAACATTGGCAAAAACCTCTATTTATAGAGGATTAAAGCTTAATCTACACGCTACCGTAAACTAAGCACTTATTTATAGAAATGCCACTGGAATAAAACAACTGTCCAGAATCAGCTGGTCCACATCCCTCTATGCCAACATACAATCCAGCACTCCATGCCTTTGAGCCAGCTTGCACCACGCCTCCTTCTCGCCCAGCACGCATCCGAGCCACCAGCAAACATGCCACCACAACCCTACACATATAGACAACAATCTTCAACACTTAGAAAAATATACAGCCTTGCAATTCATTATTTACACAGTGATGCATCGCAATACAAATTTCCTCTATGGCGATGCATCACAGAGATGTATCGCTGTGTGAATGTTTTCATGGCGATGCATCGCCATGTAAATATATCATGGCCAATGTACAACCTAGTTGGTGCAAGTGTTCATGCTGGTGCAAACGCATGTATACAAATAGAGTGCATGGAGTGGTGCGTGTGTTTTTATATGCTTGTGTTATGCATGAAATGCTGTGGAGTGCATATGTGTGCGTTGTGGTGTGCATGTGCATACAATGTTAGTGGTGTGCATAAAGTATGCTTGGTGAGTTCGTGCATGGAATGTGTGCAATGTTGTGTAGCAAGAGTGTGCATGCAATGTCAGTGGTGTGGTAAGGGTATGTGTGCATAGGATGTGCTTGGTGAGTTTGTGTTGTGCATGAAGTGTGTGTAGTGTGGTGCTTATGTTGCTTGTGATGCTTGTGTTACATGCAAGTGTGTACATGCAAGTGCACTATAGTGCATGTAGTGTGAATTATGGTGCATGTGTGTGCACAAGTGTGCAGCAAGTGTACATGTTGTGTGCAATGTCCCTGCGTGGGTATGCTGTCCCGCGAACGGGCGCGGGCTGGCTATGCGCATACTGTTGCGCTAGCACATACGGGCGTGTGTGTGTGGTGTGTGCGCTGTGTGCGCCTTGCGCGCAGGGTGCGGGGGCTGCTGCGCGGGGTGTGCGCGCAGAGTGCGCGTGTGTGTGCGGGGCTGCTGCGCTCAGCGTGTGCCTGTGTGCGCATATTCCACAAATGTGCAAAGTGTTGTGCATAACATGTGGGCATCAACTTTTGTAAGATAAACAACAAATATGTGTATCAAATTCAGCTCAAATAAGTAAGGAAAACACGAGGATACAATATTGGAACTTTTTACCTCTCAAGCTTTGAAAAATAACAAACCGTCACTTTCCAACCAATATCTGGCCCTGATACATTATGAATTCGGCAAATCCTAAAACTTGAACTTTGTAGCCCTATGTATTATCTTTCTATAGCCATTTGAATCACTCAATTCGGAGCTTGGATGAGAACGTTATAGCCAAATTACTCACAATATCTTGAGCTTCAAGGCGATGCATCGCCATGTAATTTCCTTTTCCAGCACAACGTTCCACTTCTATGCAATATATGTGTATTTTTGCCTCTGCATTGGACTTTGTGGTAAACTTAGGAGTTTTAAATCTTTCCTTCGGCTTTCCGTTGGTTCAAGAATCATCATTATTGGAGGTCTGTAGCTCAAGATATTGTCATTCTACCAAACTGTGGTAGAGAACTTAACACCCAAAAACTGAAGTAGTGATCACAAATATGCTCCTGCTTCTCAAATGTGCACACACAGAATTGGAAGAAATTTAAAACATAAGAAGTGACGTACACTCAAAGAGATTTCTAGAACATGAAAGAACTCCTCATTTGGATTAGTATTAAAAAAGATACACTCAATTGAAGTAGCATATCAGTTCTGCCCAAAGATGAATACGCATGTTAAGGAACTCTTGAAACTCCAAAAGCTTCATTTCAAGTCTTTTAGAATTCTTTCCTTGTTCTTTAACTTAAAACACATGTTTATTTCATTTAATTAACATTTTTTGTCTTTTTCTATTCATTTTATCACTCCAAGTTGCAATCCACATAAAATGCACAAAATAATACATAACACTGCACAATTGCATGAAAAAAAAGTCAAAAGCTAAGTGATATAACACATATAAGTTGGTATAAAACCAACTTATCAATTTCCCCCACACTTTCACTCTTGCTTGCCCTCAAGCAAGGTCACAACAATACACTTACACAACTCCTGCTTGCCATCAAGCAAGGCCACAACAATACACTAACACATAATACACATCGCTACATAGTGAACTCTTATAGAGAAACCTACCTAACCACTTCAAGAACATTTCACACTATTATTGGATGTGGATGTTCTTAGTTAACCAATTGTACTCTAGTGGTAAGAATATGCTCAATTCTTCATGGCAATCATCAAAACCAGGTTGTACTCATTTGAAGCTCTAACATAGATGTGTGTGTTGTGTGCAAAGGTTTACATACTGCTCAAGTCTCACTTACGATCAAAGCAATAGTAGAGAATGCTAAGATTCTATTGTTAGTTCTTTTCAAGTCCTCAACCTGCAAACACTGTATAGACATAAAGGCACCATCTTAAGGATCATTGGTTGCCCTCATTTATTACCACTCTTTCCCCCAGGTTGTCATCCTTCGTTTTGCACATGACATTATTACACTGGGGTACTCCTTAGCCTTTCCAATTATTGCCTCGGGTTTTATGACTTTTGAATTCCATCCCCACTAATGCGGATTATTCTCTTAAAATTCACACTTAGTGTAGTAGAGTAGTCCCGCAGAGGACTGGTTCATAATATGTGCTTTTGGAACATTGTCTATGCACTTAGCATCGAGCACATTTCACATTGGCATAACCTGCGCTTTTTTTCCAAATAATCTCCATTGGTGCCTAAATGTCACTACAGGTTTCCAAGGATTACTCAGCTTAATTCATGAAAATTTTCAAAAATTCTCAGTTTGATTTCATTCTTTATGGATTATGTCAATTGCATAGCATCAAGTCATCTAGTTATGCATTCATCCGTATCGAATCCTAGAACATCATGAATCTAGCCACAGAATTCCTTTCTCAATTCACAATTGGCAATTCGCTACTTGAAACAGTTCATTTTCATTATATGAAAGAATTTACCAATTGAATCGCTTCAAATACTTCAAATTCACAAGATAACCGTGAAATGCCTCCTTAATTGAGAAGAGAATTACAATGATCGGAGCAAATATTCAATCGGAATCGAGAACAGAGCTGAGAGGTTAGACAGAGAAAATTCTAGAGAGAGAAAGTTAGAGAGATAAATTCCCGCTCAAGAATTCTCAAATCTGGTAAAAATTATAGAAAGTCCAAAATTCTCTCTCCTCTCAAAACAATGGCAAAAACCTCTATTTATAGAGGATTAAAGCTTAATCTACAAGCTAACGTAAACTAAGTACTTATTTACAGAAATGCCACTGGAATAAAACAACTGTCCAGAATTAGCTCCTGCACCTCCCTCCACGCTAGCACACAATCCAGCACTCCACGCCTTTGAGCCAGCTCGCACCACGCCTCCTTCTCGCCCAGCACGCCTCCGAGCCACCAGCAAACACGTCACCACAGCCTTGCACATATAGAGAACAATCTTCAACACTTAGAAAAATATACAGCCTTGCAATTCATTATTTACACAGCGATGCATC
Organism: Ophiorrhiza pumila; assembly: GCA_016586305.1. Taxonomy (NCBI): domain Eukaryota; kingdom Viridiplantae; phylum Streptophyta; class Magnoliopsida; order Gentianales; family Rubiaceae; genus Ophiorrhiza; species Ophiorrhiza pumila. The sequence continues at coordinate 39,267,158 of BLIW01000006.1, forward strand.
GCAGTACAAATTTCCTCCATGGATATGCATCGCAGTGTATATTTCTCTATGGCAATGCATCGCCACTCAATGACACATAACACTACATAATTGCATGAAAAATAAGTGAAAAGCTAAGTAAAATAACACATATAAGTTGTATAAAACCAACTTATCAATCTTCCGAAAGAGACTTTCATATGCTAACAAAGTATCTTTGTCTCGCTTTCAAGAAAAAATCTTTGCAACCAAATTGCTGTGGTTGTTCACGGCGGCAAGTAAAGAGAGCACTTGCTACCCCAGCGGTGGTACCGCCATTCCAAAGCTGAATAAAAATTGAGACTAATTTGAAGTAAACAAAGGTTCTCAGTCCTCCAGGGTTTTGAATAATGAAAAATTGCATAGGCATTGTGGTCGAGCTGTGCAAAGCCTTTGTAAGGGTGGTGCTCATTAAATATGCAAAAGACGTTGTTTAGGGTGGAAGGAAAAAAAAGAAAGACCGTGTCTAACCTGCACAACTCTTGGCGACACTTATTCTAAGAAGTATTATAATAAAGATAGGGAAAACGACAGCAAAAATCCTCTCACATTTAACGAAACAATTTGATTGACCCCTCACATTTAAAACAAGACAAAATAGTTCCTTATACATTGAACCAAACAACATCAATGACACTAACAGTCATTATAAGATTTGAACTAAATAATAACAATGCAATCATGATTACCATTATAATTGACTCCCCTATCAAATTCATTGTAATTGTCATTGAAGAATTTGAACCAAACGCCCCTAAAAGTGTAAATTTTTATTCCTTATTGACAGATTTGTTACAAAAAGCATTAATTCCAACCACAAGCTTATCACGTGACCTTTTTTTCAAGGGCAAAAAGGGAATAATAGCCTTCAAAAACTTTAGACAACATTAAGGACCAATGAAGTCAATTGAAAATCTTAAAGCATTAATTTCCATTGAACAATTACAATCCCCAATTGTAAACAAATCAATCTTCAATGATTAAATAAAAAAAATCCAAAATACTGCAAAACAATCCATGCACACACATGCATGCACACTATAATTATCTTCCACCAAAATCATTGAAACTCAATCGGGAGATGTTTTGCCTTATATTCTTACTAATCAACATCGCCCACCGCACATGCCTTCAACCATGTGCCTAGTTCTTTTACTTATCTACCTTGAACCTCCCGACCATCCTCTCCGATACCACTACACTGTAATTCTCTTTTACAAATTAACATTAGAAGTTTTCAATACCATCGTCGCCCACTGCTGCCGTCTTCAACCATGTGTCCAATTCTTTGATTTATCTACCTTCAGCCTCCCTATCTTCCTCTTCGATATAACTTTTTGCATCAACCAAAACCTCTGCCATTTCTTCCTAAACTGTGTTCTCGTTATTTTGATTACTTTTTTCATTAGCCTTGTTTTCTTTTTTCCAACCCTTTTCCCTCATAATCTTCCTAGTTATATTTGTCACATGGCTCTTTCTCTACTTCACATGGAAGATTGATGACCCTTTAATTCTCCTGAATTATGAAAATAATGATAAGATTATTTTGGGATTCTTGGGTTTGGATACTTTGGTTGCATTGATTTTGCTAAGGTTTGGAATAACATTATCTTTTCGGTGGTGATTTGGGTTTTGATCGCATGCATTCTTAGGTCACTGAGAGCTCTTAAAGAGGATTTGGAGTCTCAATATAGGTCTTTGCTCTCTGATGTGACTAGTCTACAAGGGGATTATACAATAGTTTGAGTTCTTTTGATGTTTTTAATTCGAATAAAATTATGGGGTTTGGATTAGTTTGGTAATATTTCAATTGGGATGATGAAGAATTATAGTAATTTTTATGTGACATTGTAATTTTGCTTTGGAATCTACCTGGATTAATGTGATTTTCTAAGATTACACTTGTGATTGTGATTGAACATTTCTTTGCACGACCATTCTTAGATTATGCTCAGAGTTTGATTTTGATTTCGACTTCAATTTAGGAATTTATTATCTTCAATTGACTTAGGGCCTGTTTGATAAAACTGAAATCTGAAATTTGAAATAATAAGTGTCTGAATACTGAAATAATTAAATTTGTTTCATAAACATTTTGATCTAATAACTGAATGACAAATAATATGCTTTTATTTTTTAATTATTTATTTTTTAATAAATGTGCAAAATATTACTTTTCAAACAACAAATCAAAATTATTTAAAAAAATATATACAATATAATTTTGTTAAAAAATAATTTCAAAATTAATAATTTTGAATATAAAATATTATCATAAAAATGTATATATTTATGAATTCTACATATTAATAGTTTTCTCGTATATTGGATGTTATCTTTTAAAAATTTTAAAAATATAATTTTTAATTAATCAAAACTTGATTGAAATAAAATAGAAAACATAATTTTTTTTATCAAATCAAGACAAACATTAAAATATAGAAAAAAGGTATGTTGAATAAAATGTGTTCTATTGATCGAGGCTAAAAATGCCTATTTTTACCCCCTCGTTTGCCTTTGAGTATTTTATTGTTGTTTATGTGTTGTTTTTGAAATAAATGCAGGATTTCAAGTTCAATGAGGCTAAAAGGAACAAAATCCAGATTTGATGTGAAAAAGTGGGAAAAAGAACCAAAAAATCACTCAATCCGGATTATCAAAGATAAGATGGCACAAAGGAGCAAAAATGGGACTGCAAGGCAAAATTGGGCAGAACACAAAGCAAACTTCAAACAAGCATATCTCGGCCTCTACTTAACGAAATGAGAAGTTATTAGATGTTGTGGAAAGATCTATGAGAGTACTAAAACTCTTATGTTTACAATTACTCCAAAATCTACTGGCAAGATGGTTGAAATTGATGTTCAAGTCAACATACACCAAAGAATTCGGAAAATCAGAAGCCTATGTCACAGTTTGGGAGAGTATTCATAACGTTTATTCCAGAACTCCAAATTTAATGATTCTTAATGCATTAGAAAGCCAAGAGCCAGGGCGACAATTGTTATGAAGACAAAAATGCCCAGTTCGGCATTTATGACATTCAAAATTGCGTCCCAATATCATTTAAGTGTGCTGTCTGAAATCCTGAAAAATAGTGGCTGCGGGACCAACACTTTTGAAAATTGCATTTCGGCCCCTATTTTAGAATAAGCGGGGTACTTTATGTAATTATTGATTTTTAGTCATTTTACTAACTATTTAAGATTTCTTAAACACTAAGTTAGGTATCTAGGACACAATTAGTAATAGCTCCAAAGAACACACCTTTTAGTGTGTGTGTTCTTGGTGTTTTCATTTCTTGGGAAAGACTTCTTGTAACTCTTGGCTAATTGGAGTGAAAATCAAAGGGAATCTTGAATCTTTAGCTTGGAATCAACATTTGGGAAGTCTCCTCATCTTGAGTTGTCTCTTCCTTTGCACTTTCTTGCCAAATTCATTGCTTAATTTACCATTTGGGTTTGCTCTAATTAGCCATGATTGGCTAAATTGTGTGGTGTCTTTGGAATTAGGCTATGGGCTTTTGATAATTTGTTTGTATGGTGATGAAATGTTATGGGCTTGATTATATGTTTCATATGCTTGATTTTAAGGTCACATTTCTTGTGCAATATCCTTAACTTGAAAGTGAGAATTGGGTCATGTTGTGAGTAGAGTATTAATCCATTGCATGTTGTGATGAAGAGACCTCTTTGTCCATGATAATGTTGATTAAATCTGTTCCATGAATTAGCCCTAAGCATATAGAAACCAAGTCAACACTAGCATGACAACCTAGTTGGGGGCTTGGGTTGGAAGTTGTGGATTTGCAATAACATAGAATCGATTGGCTTTGATTGATCTATCAATTGTGGTTGAGTTTGGTCCGGTTATAGTCTTAGACACCAAATTTCCACTAGACAACATTTAACCACATTCTTCAAGCTATCACATGAATCACCAATGCTACAAATGATTAAGAAACCTAGTCCTAAATTCCAATGATACACTTATATACTTGATTTCTACTCCCTAATTTTGAAGTTAAAGTCCAAGATCAATTAAGTTGACTTTAGTGTAGGTATAGTCTTGTTGCATTTTTATCTTGTTTTCTTTCCTTAGTTGCAATTTTCATTACTCTACATACTAGCCACGTACTCTTAATATGACCCCCCCCTCTCTGTGGAATTCGACCCCTTGCTTCCAAGTACTACATATTTAGAGTTAGGGTATTTGTTTCTTTGGGTTGTGCGACAAACTCTCTCAACATCTATTATATTGGATGTTATTTTTGAAAAATTTTAAAAATATAATTTTTAATTAATCAAAAATTGATTTAAATAAAAAGATAAGGTAAAAAAGATTAATCAAGTTGTAAATATAACTTTTTTTTATCAAATCAGGTATATTAAATAAAAATATTAAAAAATAAAAAAAATATTTATTGAATAGAAATATTAGCATATAAAAGGAAGAAAGAAAGAATAATAAATAAAAATATTAAAATATAGAAGTAAAAAGAAAATTGAGATGGTAAAAGATATTAAGGAGATATTGTAGATATTTATGGTATATTAAATTTTATTTTAAAGATTACGTCTAAGTGCATTGTGAAATTAGATGATAAGCTAAATTTTATCGCTTAAAATCATAGAAAAAGTTTGCCTGCCTTTTCAAACACTCTTAGTCTGAATCAATTAATTTTCATATTTAAGTTAGTTTATCAAACAGACCCTTATTTAGTCCCTTAATGTTGTAAGAAGGATTTTTTTTAAGATTATTAATCACTTTTTGCCCCTCAAAAAGGGGTCACATGATGAGTTTGTGATTGCACTTGATGGTTTTTGTAACAGATCCATCAACAAGAATTAAAAAAATTAAACTTTTGAATTTTGAGAGACTATTTTGTCTCATTTTAAATGTGAAGGACAAAACAAATTGTTTTGTGAAATGTGAGGAATTTCTGTAGTCATTTTCCCATAAAGATATAAAAATATTACTTATTGTTTAATTGAATTTAAAAAAAAATAGAAACAGTAATAAAAAAAATTCATATTTAACATTTAGCTACATTAATATTTTTATGTTTTTTTTATAAAAAATAATTAAGAAGAAGATTATGAGAATCTTGTTTTTATTTTCTTTATTTTATTTATTTACAAGAACTTGTATGTTTTTTTTCTGTTAACTTTTTTCTTTTCTTTGGTTTGTCCATTATTGATATAAAATTAATGTTACTAATTATATCCCCTTCTTACAAAATTAATAAAATATTTTTTAATATTTAAAGTCAAACAAGAGTAAGAGGATGTGAGAGAAAATAAAATTTATAAAATAAAAAAAGGACAAAAAATTTATTGTGAAACATGATTTTTTTAAAAAAATATTTATGATCATTATTTTTTGTTTTTACATGGGACTATAAGAATAGTATCATTTATATGATTTTCTGGGAGTTAGCTATTAATGTCAAAGCAATTATTTGCTTCCCCTTAATCAGTCAATTCTTTATTTTCTCTCCACCTTATCAGTAAAACTTATCAATTCTTTTTAACATCTTCTTGTAACTTCTAGTTTCTTCTCATTTACACTGATTTTCTTCCAAAATTTTTATTAACATAACACTTATTTTCACATCCAACTTATATAAAAATAAATCATATACCTTAGTAAAAGATTTGTTCCGAATCAAAAAAATTAGTTTTTAATCAAACTGTATATTTAAAATCTAGAGTAAATCAAAAAAGGAATTACTTCAAATTTCTTGATTAATTAGCAAATAACACCAAGAAAACAATAAGTTAAGATTTTTTTGTTTAAATTTTCACTAACATAGTGAATGAAAAATTAAAAACTAAAAGAGTTAATTAATTTCAATATATTATGAGAAAATTAATATTTCAAAATGTTAATAGATCCTAAGGAAAAAATTATTCGTAGGAGAAATAGAAGTGAATGTCTGCATCCTGAATGGGGTTTTTTTTGGTTTTATAGTGGACTTTTTTTCTTAATATTTGTTATAAGAAATAAATATTTTGAAAATGTTTAGATTGATGAGATTGTTTTGGTGATCATTTATATTCGAGAATGTTTTATTAATAAAATTTTAAAATTCAATTTTGATTTAATATTTTATGAGTTTATTTTGGTAAAAAATTATTTAGGATGAATTTTTTATTATTAAGAATTTAAAAGTCACATTTAAATTTTATGATTTATTTATAAAGATTAAAAAAATACTATAACAAAAATAATTACTTTAGCATTGTCTTTTGGTTTTAAAAATTTTGATAGAAAAAAATAGACAAAACAAATAAGTCAAATTGAATTCGTGAAATAAAACGCTAAAACAACGTTAAACAAATAGAGCCTAAGTTTTTTGAAGTATATAATGGCACATAGTTTATAATTTAACTGAGAGAACAATAAAAGCTATTAATAGAAATAAGTATTATATTATATTTATTTTTTTTGTATAAATTCTAGGTGAAAATAAATGTTCTATTAATAAAAATTTTGTAGGAAAATCAGTGCAAAGGAAAATAACCAGAATTTACAAGGAAGAAGTTAGAAAGAATTGATAAGTTGTAATAATAAAATAGAAAGAAGATGAAAGAGTTCAATTTATTCAAGGTAAATTGCGAAGATGAGTGATTTATTGTTAATAGTTATTATTAAGTTGCCTTTTGTAGTAACCTCTAATACTAGTTATCTATTATTGACCAAATATTGATTCTTCTAATGGTAATCAAGTGATCATTCCTTAAATGAGAATTTTCACCATTCTCATATTTAGTTCCTTTAATTAAGTTCATTAAAGGAATGTAAATCATTTCACCTGAGTAATCAAATGACCTTCGTTAGAGATTATGAGAAACCACCTAAGTAGTAGTATTCTTAAATTCTCATATAAAAATAGTAATTTTAAATTAAAATATTTCAGAAAAGAAATCAGAGACACGCGAGATACTTATCGAAGTTTGATCTACGGCTAGTCCCCAATGTTGGTTGGGGTAAGACCACATCGTTCCATCGTCAAACATGCTTCTTGCTGCGGAGGAAAAATGAGAAGTATATGCTTTAGTAGATACCGTTTTACTAGCTCTACAAGCAACTACAGCCCAACAATGAGAGCGGCGCCCATCTCGGTTGTACTTTGGATATCTGTTTTCTTTATTTATCACAATATAATTTATTTCTCTTTTATTTTATAATTTTATTTTCTCTCACATCCTCTCAATTTTGTTTGATTTCAAATATTAAAATAATATTTTATTAATTTGTGTAAGAAGTAAATACAACTAGGAATATTAATTTTATATCAATGGTGAAAAACAAAAAAAAAATTGTAAAGAGTAAACAGAAAACAAATGCACAAATTTTTGTAAATAAACAAGAAAAAGAAAATTCTCATAATCTTTTTATTACTTATTTTTAAAAAAAATAGTTTAATGTAACAAAATACTAAGAATTATTTTCTTTTATTACTTTTCTAATTTTGTCTCTAATTTCAATCAAATCATAAGTAATGTTTATATATCTTTATTATTATAATCTGTAATATACTAATATCTTGTGTGTAGATTTGTTAGTGTGAAGACCTAGGGTCTAAAATCTTACTTATTTTGATGAGTAACAAACAATTATGTTTATGCTAATAGTTTAAAAAGTGTTTCAATATGTTAGATATTCAAAGAAGCCAAGCATGGAGATTTATCAAGCGAAGAAAGAATTGAAATTGCAAAAGAAACAAAAGGATGGTAAATTAGGTCAATTCCCCAAATCTAAACCCTAATTTGTAAAATAGCTCAAGAAAGTGATTTACTCGTTTAAGGCTCAAGAAAAAGTGTTTTCAAAATGTTTTTAGTCTTCAAAAGAACTTCAAACGATGAAGTACACACTTGCACTAAGTCGTACGAAGTTGTACAAAAGATGTGGAAAACGAAAATTGAAATTAAGTTGAAGAATAAAAGATCGGATGACCTTGGCCAAGTTTCTGCCGTCCGAAACTGTCGTCCGAAACTGGATAGAAAAATTGATTTTCAGAAGCTAAAAGATCGGACGACTCAAGGGAGTTTCGGACGTCCGAAACCCCCGTCCGAAAGTCCCAACGGCTATTTTTTTTAAATGTCAAACATGAACATTTTCTTGTCTTTTCTTTGATAGTATAAATACCATCAAACACACAAACGTTAGTATACCTGAAAACACTTGATTCCCAAGCTTTACATATGAAAATCTTCATCTACAACTCACATTTTTCATTTTGATTTCAAAGGAAACAAAAGATTAAAAAGTTCCTTGAGCCTTCAATTGAGTTCTTCACTTCTTTTTTGAGATATATAGTTTGAGTTGTAATTGCATTGATAGGAATCATATTGTGAGTTTCACTTCATCTTATCCACCCTAATTGAGGGCTTGTGTATCTCTTCAATCAATCACGTAAGTATTTGTAAAAGGTTTCTCAAGTGAGAGTAAAAACCTTGAACACTTAGCTTGGGATAGCTTGTGTTAAGGTTGAACCTTGGGTGAAATCTTAAGTTGTGATACTTGGGTTGTAAAAGTGGTTCTTTTGATCTCACCACTTGTAAGGAGGTCATTTCATAGTGGAAATGTTTGAAATCCTAAGTTGGGAAACTTAGGTAGTGGATGTAGAGTGCTCCAAGGAGGAGACTTGAACCACTCTAAATCTCTTGTGTTCTTGATTCCAATTATTTTCAATTCTGCACTTATTTTGATTTACTTATGCTTTAATTCATTAATCATATTGTTGGGTTTATTGATTACATTTCTGGATTATTAATATACATCTTTGTATCACTCACTCATTATAATTCACTTTACTTACTCACTTGTATTGAACTTGATTGGAGAAAGTACAAGAAATTTTTAGAAACCTAATTCACCCCCCCTCTTAGGTTGCCTTAGACCTTACAATTGGTATCAGAGCCAGGTTTCTACTTGCTTAGGCTTAACAACCTTAGAGTAAAAGATTATGGCAACAAACAATGCTATGTTTATGGAGGGACAATCTATCTCTAGGCCTCCAATGTTTAATGGAACCAACTACAGCAGTTGGAGAGATAGGGTGGAAATCTATCTCAAATCCATTGACATTGAGATGTGGTATATTGTAGAAGAAGGACCTTATAAGGCTGAGATAATCATAGGTGGTGAAATTAGAGAAAAGAAGAGGAGTGAACTCACTGAAACCGATAGGAGAAACCTCACCCTAAATGCTAAAGCCACAAATGCTTTATATAACTCACTAGATGTTAATGAATCAAGTAGAGTTAAAGGATGTAAAAATGCACATGACATTTGGAAGAAACTTAGGAAAATCCATGAGGGAACCGAAGATGTAAAAGAGGAAAAGAAATCATTGTTTGTAACACAATATGAAAGCTTTAAAATGGATGGTAATGAATCTATTGATAAAATGTTTTGTAGATTCAATAGCATAATTAAAGACTTGGGGAACATAGGTAAAATTTACCCCTTAGGTGAGCAAAATAGAAAGATTTTAAACTCTCTACCTAAGGAATGGGAATCAAAAGCTATAGCTATTGAAGAAGCTAAAAATCTGAGAGAACTACCCATAGATCAACTAATTAGTTCACTTATGTCATATGAATTGAAGATCAAGTCTAAAACTCAAAAAGAAGAAGATACTAAGGCTAAAAAGAACATAGCACTTAAAGTGTCAAAGAATGAGAATGATGTTGAGGAAGATGAAGAAGACATAAATGAACAAGATGATGATGATCTTGTATTTCTCACTAGAAAGTTATCTAGGATGATTCAAAGTAGGAAAAACAGGTTTAACAAAGGAAGAAATTTTAGGAACAAAGATTGGATGAAAGAGAAGGGAGAAACCTCCAAGGTTAACAAATGTTATGAATGTAACCAACCTGGAAATTTTATTGCAGATTGCCCAAGAAGAAAGAAGGAGTTCAAACAAGACAAGAAAAGTAAAGGAAGAAGCTTCAAGGTCACATGGGATGATGACAAATCCGAAGAGAAAACCGACGGAGAAGAAGAAGGAGTTGCTAACATGTCCTTTATGGGATTTGAAAAACCATGAGGTAAGTCTTTCTTCTAGTGATGATGATGATGATAATTGTAATTATCAAGATGAACTTGAGCTGTACATTGCTAGATTGGTAGATGAGTTAAAGAAAACCAAAACTCAAAATAAAAGGCTTAAAGCCAAAATGGAAGAAATCACCTCTAGTAATCAAGAGTTGAACACTAAATATGATAGTGTAGTTAAAGAGAATTGTACCTTAAAAACTGAAAATGAAAAACTAACAATAGATTGTAACAAGGCTAGAGAAGAGGTTAAAAAATATGATGAAGTCAAGAAAGAACACATAGGGCTAAGAAAGAGAATAGAAGACCTTAGTGATTGTTTAGCCAAATTCACTCATGGTAAGAATAACTTAGAAAAACTTCTAGGAAATCAAAGGATGGGAAATAGCAAATTTGGATTAGGATACTCACATGAAATAGGTCAAAGGTCAAAATCCAAATCGGTAAAAATGACTCACACATCATACAATCATGATAAAAGGATTGAAGACTCTAAAAATAGACCTCATCCACATCATGGATATGGAAGCATAACACACATAATGATCATAGAATGTATATTCCACATTATGGACATAAGAGGTACAACTTTGAACCAAGATTTCACAATGCTATGCCTTACTATAAGACTTCACATTCATTTAAATACCATGTAATATGTGACTATTGTTGTAAAAAATGACATACCTCTAGAAAATGTTTTGCTAGAATGGAAGTAGAAAATGGATCAAAAACATGGAAAAGAAAAGATATCAATGATGTAAGAGCTTAACTTTACACATTGATTCTCGAATGTAGATATGTTTAAAAAACACAATTTTGGACAAATGGTTCCTTGATAGTGGATGCTCAAGACACATGACCGGTAATCCCTTGTTGCTTAACAACTTGAAAACCAAAAATAAGGGACATGTGACTTTTGGAAATGATAAAAAAGGGAAAATAGTTGGAATCGGAAATGTAGCAAACAACAATAGCAATGTGATTGAAAATGTACTTTTGATTGATGATTTGAAATTCAATTTGATTAGCATAAGTCAAATATGTGATAAAGATCTTGATGTGTTATTTAAACGTGAAAAATGTGTTGTTATTGATCCTAGCGATGGTAAAATTGTTCTCACCAGATCTAGACATAACAATGTATACACTTTGCATTTGTGTGATATTATGGAACAAGATATGCAATGTCTTAGTGTGGTGCATGATATTACTTGGTTATGGCATAAGAGACTAGCTCATGTTGGAATTGATAACATAAATAACCTAGTAGCTAAAGAACTAGTTAGAGGGCTACCTAAACAAAATATGAGAATGATAAAGTGTGTGATTCATGTCAATTTGGAAAACAAACCAAGAGTAGTTTCAAACCTAAAAACATGGTAACAACTTAAAAACCTTTAGAGTTAATCCACATGGACTTATTTGGACCTTCACAAACCACAAGCTTAGGTGGTAAAAGATATGTGTTTGTAATAGTTGATGACTATTCTAGGTACACTTGGGTAATATTCTTGGCACATAAAAGTGATACATTTCAAGAGTATGTTAGATTATTTAAAAAGGTTCAAAATGAGTTAAGCTTAAATGTAGTAAAAATTAGAAGTAATAATGGAACCGAATTTGTTAATAAAAGCTTTATAACTCATTGTGATGAAAATGGTATTACACATAATTTTTCAGTGGTAAAGTCACCTCAACAAAATGGAGTAGTTGAAAGGAAAAATAGAACACATCAAGAAATTGCTAGAACTATGCTTTGTGAAAATGATTTGCCAAAATATTTTTGGGCCGAAGCGGTTAACACCGCGTGTTATGTCATGAATCGTGCTTTGATTAGACCTTTGTTGAAGAAAACTCCATATGAATTAATCTATAAGAAAACTCCAAATATAGGATATTTTAGAGTCTTTGGTTGTAAATGCTTCATTCTAAATGTAAAAGACACTTTAGGAAAATCTGATAAGAAATCGGATGAAGGATTATTTTTAGGATATTCAGAGATTAGAAAAGCATATAGAGTTTATAACAAAAGAACCATGATAATAGAAGAGGCAATTCATGTAAAGTTTGATGAAGGTGAAACAAGTAAAAGCCATGAAGAAAGTGATGAAGAAATAGGAATAGAAGAAAATTCATTAAATGAACAAGATAAAAATGAAATAGACAATAACTCTTCCCCACAAAATGACCCTAAAGAGGATAATCAAACATTAGATAAAAGTCCACAAGAAAATGATCTTCCTAGAGCTTGGAAATTTATTCAAAGTCATCCTAAAGATTTAATCATAGGAAGTCCATCTAAAGGAGTCAACACTAGGTCATCATTGCGTTTGGATAACAACTTTGTCTTCCTCTCACAAATTGAGCCAAAAAATATAAATGAAGCTTTAAAAGATGATAATTGGATTGTAGCTATGCAAGAAGAATTAAACCAATTTGAAAGAAGTAAAGTTTGGAATTTAGTAGAAAGACCTAAAGATACTTCAATCATAGGAACTAAATGGATTTTTAGGAACAAACTTAATGAAGTAGGAAGCATAGTAAGGAACAAAGCTAGGTTAGTGGCTCAAGGATATAGGCAAGAGGAAGGCATAGACTATGATGAAACTTTTTCTCCCGTAGCAAGGCTTGAGTCTATCCGCATGTTACTTGCATATGCTTGCTTTAAAGGATTTAAACTTTTTCAAATGGATGTTAAAAGTGCTTTCTTAAATGGTTATATCCAAGAAGAAGTATATGTAGAACAACCTCCCTGTTTTGTAAACAATAAGTTTCCTAATCATGTATATAAATTGGTCAAAGCACTATATGGACTAAAACAAGCACCTAGAGCTTGGTATGAAAGACTTAGTGGATTTTAGATAGAAAAGAACTTTCACAAGGGCATAATAGACACTACTTTGTTTACCAAATATTATGATGATGATTTGTTGATTGTGCAAATTTATGTTGATGATATCATCTTTGGTGCATCTAATGAATCATTGTGTGAAGAATTTTCAAAACTAATGAAAGATGAATTTGAAATGAGTATGATGGGAGAATTAACTTTCTTTCTTGGATTAAAAATTAAACAAATGGATGAAGGGATCTTCATAAGCCAAGAAAAATACACTAAGGAGTTACTTAAAAAATTTGGAATGGAAGGCTCTAAACCCAACGGAACACCTATGAGTACTTCAACTAAGTTAGACAAAGATGAAAATGGCGTAAAAGTTGATGAAACACAATATAGAGGAATGATTGGAAGTTTGCTTTATTTGACGCTAGTAGGCCGGATATTATGTATGCTGTGTGCTTATGTGCTAGATTTCAATCATGTGCTAAACAATCACACTTGTTGGCTGTAAAAAGAATAGTTAGATACCTAAAAGGAACGATAGAGTATGGATTATGGTACCCTAGGACATACACCTTTGATTTAGTAGGGTTTACCGATGCCGATTTCGCCAGATGTAGGGTTGATAGGAAAAGCACAAGTGGAACGTGCCAATTTCTAGGAAAATCACTTGTATCTTGGTCAAGTAGAAAACAAGCTTCCGTATCTTTGTCAACAGCGGAGGCCGAATACATAGCCGCCGGAAGTTGTTGTTCTCAAATTCTTTGGATGAAACATACTCTTATTGACTTTGGTTTAGATTTTGGATGTGTATCCATAAAGTATGATAATACAAGTGCCATAAATCTTACTAAGAATCCTATCCAACACTCTAGATCTAAACACATTGATATTAAACATCACTTCATTCGTGATCTTGTTCAAAATAAGGAAATTCACATAGAATATGTTTCCACTAAAGAACAATTGGCGGATATTTTTACCAAACCACTTCCCGAAGATCAATTCTCTCTATTAAGACTTAATATTGGTGTAGTCCAACTTAAGTGAGCTAAAAACGTTGAGTTTATTTAGCAAAGATTATTTTTTTCAAAATTTTCTGAGTTTCGGACGACATGATTGGACGACCTACCCGTCCGAAACTAAGTTTCAAGTGCGCAATCTCTGTTGAGGTTCGGACGACCAGATCGGACGACCCCTAAAGTTTCGGCCGTCCGAAACTTGCTTTTCAGGCTTAAAATTCCAGATTTCTTTACGCGATTTTCAGAATTGTTCTTCACTTTTCTCAAACCCTTTTCTCCCCGCCAATTCTCAATTTGAATTCTACACGATTAATCTTCAAATTGGTCCATTAGAATCCTTCTTTGGCATCTAGGGAACACTTTCACCGATTCAAAACTCAAAATTTCCACATCAAAATTTGTCCTTTGATTCATAGCCCTAGAAATTGGGTAAAACTCAATTTTGGACATTCTTGAGTTTTCTATCTTCAAAGTTCACTCTCATTTTGATACTCAAGGTCGTGAACAACATGAGCACATCATGAGGACGCAAGAGGACAAAAAGTACAGCACCTTCACACGTTCAACATGGCTCATTGGGTGCATCTCCATCTCCACTCCCTCCATTCATCAATGCTGAATGTGAAGCTAAGTATACTAGCTATCTTACATATTCGAAGAAGATAATTGTCCCTAGGATAGTGAGAAAAGATGATTTTGGTGATAACGTAGATATTCTAGAGCTTTTTAAGTATCAAGATTAGGAAGACATATTGTATGCTAATGAGCCCATACCTACCTTGTTAGTGTATGAATTTTTTGCCAATTTACATTATCCTGAAGGCTTAAAATCAAGTGATGATACACTGTGTACTAGGGTTAACTCCAAGGATATCACATTGACCCCTGCGAACCTTAACATATTGTTTAAATGTTATCATCAATATGGTTTAGCAAAAGATGGCAAACAAGTCATGAAATATTTTAAGCTTCACTCTTGGTCAAATGCATCACATGGTTTTAACTTTCGTGACCTAATTGCGATTGCTTTCAATGGAGAGACTTTCACTAAGGCAAGTGAAGCACCAACTAGGAATTTGAGCCCTAAGCACCGCATTTTGTTCCATATCATTGCCAAAAACATTCTTCCAACTCATGGCCATAAGACCGATCCCAACACCATGAATCTTTATCTTCTCTATGCCTTACTTAAACAAGTTCCTGTAAATTTTGGATATTTAATGCTTAAGTACATTGAAGTTACCATTAAGGATCAATGCTGTAGTTTACCATATGGCATGCTCATTACCAAGATCCTAAGGCATAATAGCATATCCCTTGAGAGTGCCACGATGTACCCTGTACCCCCTCGTAATCTTTATGATTTGACCTTTCTTAAGTCCATGGGTATATATGTGGTAAATGGGGTTTGTACATTCGAGAAACCCATTGAAGGCCAAGGAGAGGATGAAGAAATGGATGGAGAAGGTAATGAGGAGGAAGGTCAAGATCAAGGTCACGATACTCAAGATCAAGAAGCACCGGAGCCTGTCCGAGCACCTTACATTGATGACGACTTCAAGACCCTTATTCAAGGGTACCGCGACTCTCTAACTGATCGCATCGGTAGTGGCATTGCCGGTGTGCAATCTAGCTTGGATAGTAGCATGGCAGAAATAAGAGAAAAATTGGATGCGTTAACCGTTAGAGTGGATGACTTAAGTAGTGAGATTCACTACGGGCATGAGGTTCTCATGACCGATGAGCAAAAGAACGCCCTTGCTCAAGCACGCCTTAAGGGAAAGGCACCGGCTCGTGATTGACACATCCTATGTAATAAGACTAGGATGATCACTCATTTTCATGTTTTTAAGTTCTTTTTGGTTGTTTTGATATGCTTGACAATTTTATGACCTTTATGTCTTTGATGTTTCGTATTTTTGATGTTTTGAGGATTTTGCCATTTGTGTGAATCTTATGGTTAATTGGTATATATTGCTTGATAATTTCAATATTTTTGAGGCACTTCATGTTCATGGCATTGGATTATGGTGATATTGAATGGAATGTTGTATATTGTGCCTCTTTGTTCTTGTGTTGTTTTTTGTTGGGTTGTTGACAGGTGGAAATGGTCAAATTACAAAAGAAACTCTGTCAAAATTTTTCAAAAATTATTGCACTTAACCATTTTTTTTGCCTAGCCACCCATTAGGTTGCAAGGAGTGGAAAGGTAGTCCTAAAATGTGATGTTATTTCCCCACAAATAAAGGTAAAAGAAACCAAGTAAGAAATGAGTATCGTTTTTATGTCGTTTATGAATTCTATTTGATAATCTCACTATCTTATTTTAATGATGACAAAAGGGGGAGAAGAAAAGAGAAATATAAAGCAAAAGAAAAGAGTGGAAGAAAAGAGTGCAGTTTATGAACTCTATAAAGAAAGATAGTGAAAGAAAAACTAAGGGGGAGAAGAATATTTAGAGAAAAACAAAGTAGAAGTATATACATAGGGGGAGAAAAATTGAAAGAAAATGGAAATATACACATAGGGGGAGCTTATATCAATTTTTCTATTCACAAGTAAGTTATTACACTTGTTATTTATTCTTTTGCATAATTAGTTTGTCATCATCAAAAAGGGGGAGATTGTGAAGACTTATGGTCTAAAATCATACTTATTTTGATGAGTAACAAACAATTATGTTTTATGCTAATTGTTTAAAAAGTGTTTCAATATGTTAGATATTCAAAGAAGCCAAGCATGGAGATTTATCAAGCGAAGAAAGCATTGAAATCACAAAAGAAACAAAAGGATGTTAAATTAGGTCAATTCCCCATATCTAAACCCTAATTTGTAAAATAGCTCAAGAAAGTGATTTACTCGTTTAAGGCTCAAGAAAAAGTGTTTTTAAAATGTTTTTAGTCTTCAAAAGAACTTCAAAAGATGAAGTACACACTTGCACTAAGTCGTACAAAGTTGTACAAAAGATGTGGAAAACAAAAATTGAAATTAAGTTGAAGAATAAAAGATCGGACGACCTTGGCCAAGTTTCGGCCGTCCGAAACTGGACAGAAAAATTGATTTTCAGAAGCTAAAAGATCGGACGACTCAAGGGAGTTTCGGACATCCGAAACCCCCGTCCGAAAGTCCCAAATGCTATTTTTTAAATGTCAAACATGAACGTTTTCTTGTCTTTTCTTTGATAGTATAAATACCATCAAATACAAAAACGTTAGTATACCTGAAAACACTTGATTCCCAAGCTTTACATCTGAAAATCTTCATCTACAACTCACATTTTTCATTTTGATTTCAAAGGAAACAAAAGATTAAAAAGTTCCTTGAGCCTTCAATTGAGTTCTTCACTTCTTCTTTGAGATATATAGTTTGAGTTGTAATTGCATTGATAGGAATCATATTGTGAGCTTCACTTCATCTTATCCACCCTAATTGAGGGTTTGTGTATCTCTTCAATCAATCACTGTAAGTATTTGTAAAAGGTTTCTCAAGTAAGAGTAAAAACCTTGAACACTTAGCTTGGGATAGCTTGTGTTAAGGTTGAACCTTGGGTGAAATCCTATGTTGTGATACTTGGGTTGTAAAGGTGGTTCTTTTGATCTCACCACTTGTATGGAGATCATTTCATAGTGGAAAGGTTTGAAATCCTAAGTTGGGAAACTTAGGTAGTGGATGTAGAGTGCTCCAAAGAGGAGACTTGAACCACTCTAAATCTCTTGTGTTCTTGATTCCAATTATTTTCATATCTGCACTTATTTTGATTTACTTATGCTTTAATTCATTAATCATATTGTTGGGTTTATTGATTACATTTCTGGATTATTAATATACATCTTTGTATCACTCACTCATTATAATTCACTTTACTTACTCACTTGTATTGAACTTGATTGGAGAAAGTACAAGAAATTTTTAGAAACCTAATTCACCCCTCCCCCCCTCTTAGGTTGCCTTAGACCTTACAGTTAGACATTGTTTTTTTACTTGCATATATATATATATATATATATATCATGTTTTGCAATTTAAAAAATAAAAAAATAAGTGTTTAATATCATATTGTAGTTTTCATATATTTCTATTTCTCTTTATATTGCACGTGTCCAAACATAAGAGAGAGAATTTAAATTTTCTTTAATACTGGTTATTTCATGACTAGATATCATATACTCATCTATGTTTTATCATTCTAGTCAAGAAACACATTCTAGGGTTTGTTAGGTTTGCAACTTTTAAAATTCTATTTTTAATAATCCTATTTAGCATGTTTACTCTCTTCTTTTTTTTACAGTAAATTTTAGAATGAAAAATAAAGCTATAGTAATTATTTTTCTATAGTAATTTTAATAATAAGATGTTAAATTTGAAATTTCTAATAATAAAAAAATGTTCTATCACAATTTTTTGTTAAAATAAACTCATAAAATATAAGAAATTTTTTTGAACATAAATTCCTGCCAAAACAAGTACATCAATTCAAATGCTCACAAAAGATTCATTTCTTATAACAAAAACATTAAAAAATCATTTTAAATTAAAAAATACTCTACCAAACCAGAGTCTAAGTAAAAGAGACAATTAGATAAAAGAAAATTCTTGGATGAAGAATTTAAAGACTTTAAACAATATATTGAAGAAATAACCTTCCTTAGGGGTATACAAATCTAACACTTTTTATTTTGGGAGCTTATCAATAAATATTATATTGTTCAACTCTCTATAGGGGTATGCAAAGTTCTTCACCTTATTCACTTCTTACTATTAAGTGGGTGCTTTAATGGCACTAATAGAACTAGGTAATAAGAATGACCCTTCTTTTTTTAATACAAACACCATTACATGGATCTTCTAGGTCTTGAACATTAGATTGGAGGTTGGGAGGTTACCTCGTTGTCTATTAGGGGAATAACCCTTCAATCATTATTAGGGATGTGTAACAAAGCCGACAAATCAGTATCTGATTAACTGGTTATTTGGTTATTTGATTTGATTGTCGGTGGGAATCTTTTTTCCACCTATTAACCTGGATAACCAGTATAAATTGATTAACCAGTATAACAATAATATTATAATTTAAATATTATTTATAATATATTTTGATTTTTATGTTAAGAGTTAAACTATTTATTATTCAAATTTGTTAATTAACTTATAATTTACAAATTATAATTAACAATATATATTCTATAATGTGATACTAACAATGTTAGTAATATACTATAATTTTTAAGATATGAGTATGACTAACAATATCATATTTATTGTTTTACAAATTTAATATATAAATATTGTAATTTCTATTAGAATTTATTACCATTATAAAAATTAAAGTTCATAATAACTTAATATAAAAATCAAAGTATATTCTAAATTATATTTTGATCTTACTATAATTTTGCTATTATAAACTGAAATATAATAGCAAGAAGATTAAGTAAACGTTAATGTTATCCTATTGTAATTTATATTATTCAGATTGATAACAATAGCAAATAAGTAAATAAAATAAGTACATTATAGTTTATAAATAATACTATGAGTCTATGAATATATGCACTTAGTACATTAACTAAGTATATTTATGACTTATAAGTAAATAATACTGAGTTTATCAATAGCTTATAAGTAAATAATACTATAAATATAAATAATTTGTACATTAACTAAGTATTTTTTTCATCCACGTACACCCTTACATTATATGGAATTTATGATTTAAAATGTTAAATTATATATATATATATATATAATTTTCCATTTACAACATAAGTAATTAGTTATTAGTTTATATTTTAACTTTTAATAGTTAAAAAAAAAAGGTTTTCTGGTTTAACCGATTAACTGGTTAGAATTGGCAAAATTGAAACCAGTAGAACCAGTACAAAGCAGAACCGATTAACTAGATAGTTGCACACTCCTAATCATTATCATAGATGCTTGGTTGGGGTCTATGTTAATAAAAATAAATTAATAATTGCCCTATTTTGATTAACTTGCATTCCCCTATAAATCATACTCTCTAATCAATACTTTTCTTTTCTTGGCCAAAAACTTTCAACCCTTCTTTTTTCATACACTACTCACATTTATACATACTGTATACCTTCTCACACACTATATATATTTTATGCATATTAGACACATTTATATGCACTACACACATTTTCATACATTGTACATATTTTAAATATATTACACACATTTTCACACATTTATATAATTTATATATTTTCACACACACACACACTATATATATATATATTTTAAGGTTATTGAGACTCTAACTCTAGTGACAGAGTGACGCGAGGTAAATTTACATAAAATATTGCCGTGGTTGTATTTACTCTCGACTCAAATTAAATTCACTACACAACCCCTTTTTAGGTAGTAGTATAGCGAGTTCGAACCCACAGGGAAGTTAATGTATTGAAATGTGGTAAAATGAAGTGTAAATTCTTTAGGTTTTGATTAACTAAAAACTGTCCAAATTCCAACATAAAAATATCAATAAAATTAAATAAATAACAACACTTGGTTTTCAAAACAACAAATGATCAAACGTATTCCCGGGATGATTTCGAGGGTTATAAAAATATTTCATGTATTTGTTCTATTTATGGAAATATGAAATTAAGGATAAACAACTTTTCTCATACCTTCCTTGTGGCTATTAAGGTAAGGTTTGATTTAATTACTTATCTATTTAAGTATTAATCAATTTCTTAAATCCTCCTTGTGGCTATTAAGGTAAGATTTAATTCATTAATTAACCTAAAATCTTGTGCATCATCCAACTTTTCAAACACTCAAATTCAATTATTCCTTTTGGCTATCAAGGCAACAATCAAGCTAGGCACACTTATGTTAAATCATTTTACTTTAATTCTCTCTTGTGGCTATTAAGGTGAGAGTTAAATTAACTTGACCTAACAAATTCACAACTTTCCTCACAAGATTTCAAACAATCCACTCTAACCTCCTTGTGGCTATTAAGGTAAATTAGAGCAAATTATTCTGAATAATTTGCTGCACTTTTCAAAGTATTCATCACACATGATTGATCAAGTCAAGTATGACTAATTAAGCTCACAACAAAACTCAACTTACAACAATCCATAAAATAGAACTAACATGAATTTAAGTACATAAACCCTCTACATCATCCCAGGAATACAAAATAATTTAGCCAAGCATAATCATCTCAAACATCATCATATATAAGATTAAGAACAATATTGGTATCATTAATACAAAGGAAAGAAAACACCTTGGAGAATCACTCCTTGGAAGAATCCTTGTCTTTGAATATATGAAATCCAACTCCAATGATGTATCAAAGATTTGCTATTACAATCCTTACAATATCAAATTATCAAAAGAGATGAAAACCATGAATTGTACAAAGTAAAATGTGAAGTCTTCCCTTGAAGCTCTCTTTCTTCTCTTCTTCACACTTCCCTTAGCTATGGAATGGAATGGAATATGAATTGGAATGCTCCCCTCTAGCTTTTTGGTCTTCTAATACGTCCAAATTGAGCTCCATCAACTGTGCTACCGACAATTCATCAACCAATAATAATTTTTGGTTAATTGTTTAAGTTGACAAAAATGGAAAAAATAATATATATTGATTATGCCTCGGCGTCGCGACGCAGAGGGTCGCGCGTCGCGATGCCTAAGCTATTGGGCGTCGCGACACGGGGAATTTATTTCTCTGCCATGTTTTGATGCTCTGTGCGTCGCGACGCAGAGGATTGCGTTCCTGGGTGTCGCGACGCATAGGAGTTTTCCCCTTTTTAGCGATTTTCTTCTCATTTTTCTCCATTCTTTGTCGGTTTATCTTTTTCCTTGACTTCTTTCCTCCAATGTACAATATGGTCGTCAAACCTACAATTTAAACATTAAAACAAATCAAACGGAATAAAAACGATCAAAGAGTTAAGCGTAATTGTTATATAAAAGATGAATAAATTCACCTTATCAATTTCCCCCACACTTAACCTTTGTTCGTCCCCGAACAAACCAAATTAAAACAACAATCCAACATAATTCATATAACTTCACATAAAACTTAACAATCAACAACAAAATGTATCCAACTTTATCAACTTGTTCTAAAAATAAGTGTCACAAAATCGCCTCATAATCGAAAGCATTTTAATGTCAAGTACTCATAATATGCATCTCCAAAAAATTATCAAAACATGTTAATGTACTAATTTAAAAACGTTGAGTCAATCATGTGTGTGTGTGCGGTAGGTTCCATCTAAGTTCATAACTTATCCACAACTATGCCATAAATTAGGGCTCCAACAACTCAGTTTTAGTTTCAACTTTTCCTCACTATTCAAAATTAAATTCAATATTAGCTCATTTATATGAGGATTCACTCGGCGAACCTTAAGGCTCATAGATAATCACTGTTCCCCCAGACTGTCACTTTTTATATAGGATATCTCATTGGAAGTCCCGTGACATCCACCTGGGGTACTGTCTCACCTTAGGGTTTTAGACCCATTCCCACTCATGCAAGTTCTCTATTAATTTTTCGTTTAAGAGCAGTCTCGCAGAGGAGTGGCAATATATATAGCCTGCATATATACAACAAGCTTTAAATATCAAAACATTAATTCATTAAAGATCACCATCTTAAGCGAGTTATATAAATTGAAACTAAACCAAATGTTAGAAACACACTAAATCTATTTATAGCCACAAACTTGTCATTCCCTTAAATAGTCCCCCTAAGGGCATAGAAATTGATTGACTCAAAATGCTAAACTTTCAATTAACCATTTGACTCATTTCGAATAGCATAATATTTTCCTATCCCACATTAAATTTTCTCAATAAAATGCAATCATCGGCATCATAACACTTATCATATTAAGAAGAAAATTTAAGAAGTTGGATACCACACATAAAACCCTAATGTTATTATGCAAAGAATGCTACTTCTTAGCATTTTTATTTCCAAAACTCACAACAATTTAAATTAAATTCTTCCAACACAAAACCAAATTCCATTAACTCTAAATACCCCCAACTTAAAAAAAATCAACAAAATTCCAAACACAATAAAAACACTTTCCATAAAAGTCAAACCAATCATACCACACCAAACAGAAGATTTAACTAAATCCAAAATCCAAACAATCAACAACCACAAGTTAGCTAAAATCCACAAACCAGAAATATTCAACCAAAATATTAAAAACCCAAAATAAACAAAATAACCAAAATGTAGCAAAATATAGCATATAGCATCCACGAGATACTCGCACGTCCCCCAGACTTGGAATACACATTGTCCTCGATGTGTTCATATGTAGACTCCATCTAGTCACGCGGGCATCGTCAAAAGGAGGTGGCTGAGAATTGGTGTTCTCGCCGCGCGATATCTGCCACTGTCGAGTTATCTGGCCCACAACGTCGAAGATGTGCGTCATCTGACTAGAAAGAGTGGCAAAAACCATCTCCATCTGATCAAAGCGAGAATCAAAATGTGCCTCGATCGCATCTAAGAGTGAATGAACACCTGCGAAAGTATTGAGGTGTCTAGGTGGTGGTGGGGATGGTGGAGGCTGCTGCTCCTGCTGCTCCTGCTCCTCATTATCGGTCTCGCCTTCTTCCTCTTGCTGCTGCTCCTGCTGAAGCTGTTGTCGCGCATTCGGACCTTGCTGCTCATACACACTGCTTTTATAACCATTATACATAGCAGTGGTAATTACCTCTCGAACCCCACAGAGTTCGTCAGTGGGTAGAGCCTGAACTCCTGCAGCATAACAAATGGCAGTGATCATCGAGGGATAGTACAGACCTGTCTGCTTAAATCGACGCGTCTTCTTTATCTCAATATCCATGATTTCGCCTACGTCGATAGAAAAACCTTTCTGTATGGCATAGTTCAAGATCGCCTTATCCATGTTCATCGATGATTGGTGCCTGCTTGGGATAAGTTTGCCAATTATGAAATAATGCCAACCCTTCGTGACCTTCGTCATGTACTGCAGCTTGAGCTTGACAATTTCTAAGACTTCCGCAGCTTGGACCCATGGCATCCCAGTAATAGTGGAGTAGACTTGTGGAATACTGATGTGACCCCGAACAAGATTACGATATCCACTATCGATTTCATCATGCAAGCCATAGTATTCGTTGAACTTTGTTCGTCCAACTGGCACATCCTTGCCACGGATCTTGAAAACACCATCTCTAGCATATATATAGTTGGCGTAAAACTCTCTCACTAACGTAGCATTACCACCCTGCGGTTGAGCGCACAACTGTTGCCAACGCGTTCTTGTAATTTGTGTAGAGATAGGCGCAGTAGTTATTTGAAGACCGCGCTCCTCCACCATTGGCTTTGTCGCCAAATGCTCCTCATGATGCTTTTGAGCTTCCGCATTCATGAAACGGAAGCTATCGAATGCAGCTGGCGGTGGTGGTGGTGGAGGATTTGCTCCACCTCTACCCGATCGTGTCCTTTTTGATGCCATTTCTATAAGAAGAATAAAAACCAATTATAAATACAAAAACAAATGTTCAAAGTACAAATTCATAAATGAAAATTGAAAACTTAAACATATAACAACTACACACAAATTAAACATATTATACATTTAAACACTCTAAACCACATTACACCATAACATACACATTCCCCCACACTTATTCTACATTCAAACCTTAAAATGAGGAATGTGTAAACCCAAATACAAACAAATAAACACCAATTAAAATCAATTCCACAAAGTGTTAATGCATGTTTATGTGCATCCAACGATAAAAATTTATCAAACACTTTGAACTCAAAACAAAATTCTTCCAAAAGTTCAACAAAATTCCAACAAGAATCGGTTTTGGTTCCAAAAGCTTGATAATTACACATTTTAACAAACATATAACATGCATTGTGCAAATTATGCACAAAAAGGTGTAAAAATACACTTAAAACTCATTGAAGCATTTCACCAAACACATGGTATGCATAATGACGTATTCATGTCCAAGACAAAGTTACTATCAATTTCACCAACCAAAAACCAAATCAATATGATCATAACAATCTTTATAGCAAATAAAAATCATCACACGATCAAATTAAATCAAAATCTAGGCATGAAATTCCATTTTGTTCAAATTCGTCCAAAACTTTAGATAATGAATTTCAACAATCCTAAATTTCAATACAATCATTAAAATCATCATCACAATATGTTGACAATAACAATGTAGTATTAGCAACACAATCAAACACAAGCTTGTAACGAAATTCAAAAAGAAAATCCGAAAATTACCTCTTGAAGAACATAAATTGAAATTCGAAAATACTTGTGTATTGTGTTGTTATGAGACCGTGTACACCTTCCAAATCACTCCAAGAACAAATTGCAAACACCAAATTTCAACGAATTCAACACGAAATTCGTATTTTGGAATTTGGTGTTCTTGGAAAAATTATGAAAATTTGGAGAATTTTGGATTTTGATTCGGTCAATTGTTATGTTTTTGGTGTTTAAACAATCCTTGGACAATTTAGAACACTTCTATGGAATGATTTTCACAAAAAATTTTAAAGAAAAGAAAAAGGGTTGAGAGGATTTTGGGTATAGGGTTTAAAAATTTTGAAAAACGCTTAGGTTCAAGCGTTTATTCGAAATTCTTCACCGGTGTCGCGACGCATAGCATGAGCGTCGCGACGCTGGAGAGCTATAAAATGGCCAGAGAATTCGTACCCACGTGTCGCGACGTTGAAGTTATGCGCGTCGCGACGCGTGTGATATATACCTGGGCGTCGCGACGCCAATCATTAGCGTCGCCAGGCTGATGAGCCAAAAAGTTGGCAGAGAATTTACACCCCTGTGTCGCGACGTTGAAGTTATGCGCGTCGCGACGCAGGGAAATTTGTCTCTCCTTTGCCATTTTTCTTCACCCTCACGTCTTTTCCCTTCTCCAACCTACACATATAAACACTTTTATCAAAAACAACATCAAGTTAATGGAATTTTCACACAAATTATTCAAGAAAACAAAACAAAACCATATGAAATATAAACTTAAAAATTTAAAAAAAAATTGGGTTGCCTCCCAAGAAGCGCTTTAGTTTTCGTCGAAAGCTCGACGCCTATTTTTCTTCATTTTTCTCTTGGTGCCTCCTCAAGAGACACCTCTTCAATGGCTTGAAGAACTTTTTCGTCTTGTGATAGATAAATCTTCAATCTTTGACCATTGACAATAAAAGTATTGCCATTCTTCTCATTCACAAGCTCTACCGTACCTTATGGAAAAACTTCTCTCACTTTGAAAGGACCATGCCATCTTGATTTAAGCTTTCTCGGAAATAATCTCAGCTTTGAATTGTACACAAGCACAAGCTGCCCTGGTTGGAATTCCTTGAATAATATCCTCTTATCATGCCATTTCTTTGTCCTCTCCTTATAAAGAGCTGCACTCTGATAAGCATTGAACCGGAATTCATCCAATTCATTTAATTCAAGCAATCGCTTCCCCGAAGCCACGGTATAATCCATATTCACTTCCTTGATTGCCCAGAATGCCTTGTACTCAAGCTCTAAAGGTAAATGGCATGCTTTTCCAAACACCAAGCGAAATGGAGAAGTGCCAATGGGCGTCTTATACGCTGTGCGATAAGCCCACAACGCGTCATCTAATTTCTTTGCCCAATCTTTCCTTGTTGGACCGACAACTTTCTCCAAGATCCTCTTTATTTCCCGGTTTGAGATTTCCACTTGGCCACTCATTTGAGGATGATAAGCAGTAGACACTTTATGTCTTATACCATATTTACCCAACAAAGCCTCAAAGCTTTGGTTGCAAAAGTGTGTTCCTCCATCACTGATTATGGCCTTAGGTGTCCCAAAACGTGAGAAAATGTTGTGTTTCAAGAATTTCACCACGCTTTTGCCATCATTAGTCGGTAATGCAACTGCCTCTACCCACTTGGAGACATAATCTACTGCCACTAGAATATACGAGTTCCCATATGATGGAGGAAACGGTCCCATGAAGTCAATGCCCCATATATCAAACAAATCAATTTCAAGCATATTATTCAATGGCATCTCATTCCTCCAAGATATGTTTCCTACTCGTTGACACCTTTCGCAGCTTTTCACCCATTTATGTGCATCTCCAAAGAGCTGTGGCCAATAAAACCCAGATTGCAAAACCTTGAATGCAGTTCTCTTTCCTCCAAAATGTCCACCATATTCTGATTCATGGCATGACCGAAGTATTTCCGTTTGCTGTTCTTCAGGAACACATCTTCTGATGATTTGGTCATTGCACATTTTGAAAAGATAAGGCTCATCCCAAAAATAGTATCCTGCATCATGGATGAGTCTTTTCTTTTGTTGGAAAGACAAATTCGGTGGAATTCGTTTAGACACCACATAGTTTGCAATATCAACATACCATGGAAGTTTTCCGGCTTCTCCCACCATAAACAATTGCTCATCTGGAAAAAATTCCTGGATTATAGCATTGATGTTTTCTTCCAGATGTTCATGTTTCTCCAATCGGGACAAATGATCGGCAACATTATTCTCGGCTCCCTTTTTGTCCCGAATTTCCAAGTCAAATTCTTGGAGTAATAAAACCCATCGAATTAGCCTTGGTTTTGCATCCTTTTTCGCCATCAAGTATCTTATTGCTGCATGATCGGTATAAATTATCACCTTGGCTCCCAGCAAATAAGATCTAAACCTGTCCACAGCAAAGACAACCGCCAACATCTCTTTCTCAGTAGTAGTGTAATTACACAGAGCGGAGTCCAACAAACGGCTTGCATAATGAATTGTGTGAAAAGTTTTCTCCTTTCTTTGCCCAAGAACTGCACCCACTGCAAAATCACTTGCATCACACATGATCTCAAACGGAAGACCCCAATTAGGAGGTTGAATGACCGGTGCCGAAACCAGTTGGCTTTTAAGGAAATCAAAAGCCGACTTACAATCATCATCAAAAATGAATACTGTATCCTTTTCCAATAAATGGCACAATGGTTTCGTGATTTTTGAAAAATCACGAATAAATCGCCTATAGAATCCAGCATGGCCTAAAAAGCTTCGAACTCCCCTAACATTGGTAGGATAAGGAAGTTTCGAAATAACCTCCAATTTCGCTTTGTCAACTTCCATGCCATTAGCTGAAATTTTATGCCCAAGCACGATTCCTTCTTGTACCATGAATTGGCATTTCTCCCAATTGAGTACCAAGTTTGATTCTATACATCTTTGGAGAACTTTTGCAAGATTTGCCAAACACAGTTCAAAAGAATGGCCAAATACCGAAAAATCATCCATGAAAACCTCAATTATGTTTTCCACCATATCGTGGAAAATAGCCATCATACATCGTTGAAATGTAGCCGGTGCATTGCATAAGCCAAATGGCATCCTTTTAAATGCAAAAGTTCCAAACGGGCAAGTGAATGTAGTCTTGTCTTGGTCCCTTGGATCAATTGTGATTTGATTATACCCGGAATACCCATCCAAAAAACAATAGAAGAGATAGCCAGAAATCCTGTCAAGAACTTGATCAAGAAAAGGAAGAGGGAAATGATCTTTCCTTGTTGCCTTGTTGAGCTTCCTATAATCCATGCATACTCTCCAAGCATTTGTAACTCTAGTTGCCAACAATTCATCATTTTCAGTTTTGACAACCGTTACACCTCCCTTCTTCGGAACACATTGAACAGGACTAACCCATTCACTGTCAGAAATTGCATAGATCATACCAAAGTCCAACAACTTGATTACTTCCTTCTTGACCACCTCCATCATAGCCGGGTTTAACCGACGTTGCCTATCACGAACAGGATTTGCCCCATCTTCAAGGAGAATTTTGTGCATACAAATCGAAGGGCTAATTCCTTTGATATCCGCGATTGTCCAACCAATTGCACCTTGATATAATTTCAGAACTTTAATCAACTCCTCTTCTTGCCAATTTTCCAATGAAGATGATATCACCACAGGCAAAGTATTATTATCTCCAAGAAATGCATATTTGAGTTGTGGTGGAAGAGATTTTAGTTCCAGCTTTGGTGGTTCCTCAATTGATGGTTTCATTTTGTTCTCCCTGCAATCTAAAACCTCAATAGGCCTCACCTCAGTGGACACTTCACAAGGATCATCCATTAGTTCATCAAAAGAAGAATCAAGAAAAACCATTTCAACCAAATTTTGTAATTCCCATGCAATATTTTCATCAATTTTCAACAATTCAGAATTTAAAACATGCATTGAGGAATCATGAATATCAACACTACATAATTTCATGGCATTATTTTCAGCAATTACATTTTCAACAACATCCACGAAAAAACAAGTATTAACATCCCTTGGATGCTTCATGGCATAATTAACGTTAAATGTTACCTCTTCGCCATTAACACGAAAGGTAATAGTCTTGCTCCTTACACCAATCAATGCATCTTCGGTGGCTAAAAATGGTCTCCCAAAAATAAGAGGAACTTCTTCATCTTCCTCCATGTCAAGAATAATAAAGTCCACCGGAATTGTGAACTTATCCACAACTACCAAAACATCTTCAATAATACCCATTGGAGTGATAATTGATCTATCAGCCAATTGAAGAGTTATAGCCACTGGTTTAATCTTTTCTCCCATTCCAACACTTATGGCTATAGAGTAAGGCATCAAATTGATTCCAGCCCCTAAGTCACACAATGCCTTGGAGAAAAATCTTGATCCAATTTTGCATGGTATTGTACAACTCCCTGGATCCTTAAGCTTAGGAGGCAAATTTTTCTTGAAACATTGTCCAACTTCATTCACTTGGATCACCTCTTCACATTGCAAAATTTGTTCTTTGTTTGAAATTAAATCCTTCAAAAATTTTGCATATGTTGGCACTGTTTTCACCAAATCCAACAAAGGAATTTCCACATTAAACTTCTTCATCATTTCAGTAAATTGACTGAATAAGATTTTCTCCTTTGAAGATTGTATCCTTTGAGGAAAAGGTGGAGGTGGGACAAAATCTGGAAAATTAAATAGACTTTGAGAATTTTTCTTCCTCCCTTTGGCAACATTTTCTTCCTTCTTTTCAGCTTGCACTTGGACTTCTTCTTTCTCAACTTGATTATCAACAACATCTTGTTCAACACTTGGAGGATTTTCTTCATTGATAGTTGGAGATTTAAGCTCTTTACCACTTCTTAGTGTAATGGCATGACATTGCTCTTTTCCTTTTGGATTAGGAAAAGTGTCACTTGGTAAAGTTCCCATAGGTCTAGAATGAACTTCATTAGCAAGTTGACCTATTTGTGTCTCCATGTTTTTGAGAAGTGCCTTGTGTTCTCTAAACATTCCATCATAGATTTCCATCCTCTTCTCCACATTGGCATATTGTTGTTGGCATTCTCCAAACAATTTCTCCATCTTGGCTCCCAAAACAGAAATTAAATCATCATTTGTAGATTGTGCATTGCTACCTTGTGCATTTTGTTGAGTCCCAAAACCAGGAGGATACATTGGTCTTTGAACATTGTATTGTGGACGGTTTGCTCCCCCTTGGTACCATTGATTACCACCGGTTGGCCTCCATTGATTTGCATTAGGATTCCGGTTGTAATTTACATATTGCACAGGTTCATTTGTGATTTGTGGACTTTCATCCATGTGGTGAGCTCCTTGACAAAGTCCACAAGATGGTGTAATTTTATTTGACAAAGGCAAAGCTGCTTGAATGGTAGAAAGTTGGCTTTGAATTGCTGAAATTTGTGCCTCCAAATTGGATGATTTATCCAATTCCAACATCCCAATTTGCCTTCTCCCATGACTGCTTCTTGCATTGGGTAGCATCAATTCATTACTCACTATTAGCTCAAAAATTTCCTCAACTTCCTCCGGTGATTTGTTACGCAAATTCCCTCCGGCAGTAAGATTTACCATGTTCATAGTTTCAAAGTTGAGTCCATTGCAAAAAAAATTCAACTCTCTCCCCGGTTCCAATCCACTGTTTGGGCATTTGTTGAAGAGTTCCCGAAATCGATCCCACGCCTCCGTGAAAGATTCATTATCTCCTTGACGAAATTGCATGAACTCCATCCTAATTTTGTCCATTCTTGAAGGTGGAAAATATTTAGTAATGAATCTTCTTGCCACTTCATCAAAAGTCTCAATTCTTGCACCATTTATCGAATCATACCACCTCTCGGCCACTCCTTGAAGTGAGAAAGGAAATAGCATCCTCTTAAGCACATCATGTGGGATATGTGGTAAATTGCCCGTGTTACACACTTTAAGGAATGTCCTTAAATGTGCGTGTGGATCCTCCGAAGGCAAACCATGGAAAATCTGTCCATTTTGAATCAAGTTTATGAAGGCGGGTGGAATTTGAAAATGCTCTCCCGTGTTGATAAATGGTGAATCCAAATTGTCCATCCTTGGCTCATAATGGTCTCCATATCTGCGCCTTGGAACAATCGGTTGTGCAGGATTTTGTATTCCTCTAGCTGGAGGAATAACAACACGTGGTTGATTATCTTGTCCTTCCATAGCTCCAAATTCTAGCCTTTTATTTACACGCAATGTCCTTGCTAATTCCGGATCGTATTGGTATTCCGCTGGACCAAACGACCTTGTCCTGCGCATACAAAATAAAAGAAAAACAGTATCAAATATTCACAATCAAAATTCACTAAAAATCAAAATCAAAAATAGCTTTCAATATTTACACAACAAAAATATCAACAAAAATATTTCAACAAAAGTAAATTCCCCGGCAACGGCGCCAAAATTTGACGCAAGGTAAATTTACATAAAATATTGTCGTGGTTGTATTTACTCTCGACTCAAATTAAATTCACTACACAACCCCTTTTTAGGTAGTAGTATAGCGAGTTCGAACCCACAGGGAAGTTAATGTATTGAAATGTGGTAAAATGAAGTGTAAATTCTTTAGGTTTTGATTAACTAAAAACTGTCCAAATTCCAACATAAAAATATCAATAAAATTAAATAAATAACAACACTTGGTTTTCAAAACAACAAATGATCAAACGTATTCCCGGGATGATTTCGAGGGTTATAAAAATATTTCATGTATTTGTTCTATTTATGGAAATATGAAATTAAGGATAAACAACTTTTCTCATACCTTCCTTGTGGCTATTAAGGTAAGGTTTGATTTAATTATTTATCTATTTAAGTATTAATCAATTTCTTAAATCCTCCTTGTGGCTATTAAGGTAAGATTTAATTCATTAATTAACCTAAAATCTTGTGCATCATCCAACTTTTCAAACACTCAAGTTCAATTATTCCTTTTGGCTATCAAGGCAACAATCAAGCTAGGCACACTTATGTTAAATCATTTTACTTTAATTCTCCCTTGTGGCTATTAAGGTGAGAGTTAAATTAACTTGACCTAACAAATTCACAACTTTCCTCACAAGATTTCAAACAATCCACTCTAACCTCCTTGTGGCTATTAAGGTAAATTAGAGCAAATTATTCTTAAATAATTTGCTGCACTTTCAAAGTATTCATCACACATGATTGATCAAGTCAAGTATGACTAATTAAGCTCACAATAAAACTCAACTTACAACAATCCATAAAATAGAACTAACATGAATTTAAGTACATAAACCCTCTACATCATCCCAGGAATACAAAATAATTTAGCTAAGCATAATCATCTCAAACATCATCATATATAAGATTAAGAACAATATTGGTATCATTAATACAAAGGAAAGAAAACACCTTGGAGAATCACTCCTTGGAAGAATCCTTGTCTTTGAATATATGAAATCCAACTCCAATGATGTATCAAAGATTTGCTATTACAATCCTTACAATATCAAATTATCAAAAGAGATGAAAACCATGAATTGTACAAAGTAAAATGTGAAGTCTTCCCTTGAAGCTCTCTTTCTTCTCTTCTTCACACTTCCCTTAGCTATGGAATGGAATGGAATATGAATTGGAATGCTCCCCTCTAACTTTTTGGTCTTCTAATACGTCCAAATTGAGCTCCATCAACTGTGCTACCGACAATTCATCAACCAATGATAATTTTTGGTTAATTGTTTAAGTTGACAAAAATGGAAAAAATAATATATATTGATTATGCCTCGGCGTCGCGACGCAGAGGGTCGCGCGTCGCGACGCCTAAGCTATTGGGCGTCGCGACACGGAGAATTTATTTCTCTGCCATGTTTTGATGCTCTGTGCGTGGCGCGACGCAGAGGATTGCGTTCCTGGGCGTCGCGACGCATAGGAGTTTTCCCCTTTTTAGCGATTTTCTTCTCATTTTTCTCCATTCTTTGTCGGTTTAGCTTTTTCCTTGACTTCTTTCCTCCAATGTACAATATGGTCGTCAAACCTACAATTTAAACATTAAAACAAATCAAATGGAACAAAAACGATCAAAGAGTTAAGCGTAATTGTTATATAAAAGGTGAATAAAATTCACCTTATCACAGAGACAAAGTGAAGACAATGGAGGCAACTGCCCCGACTATCTTTTTTAAAATATTCTAGGGTCATATATGTAGGCTACATATATATATATAGGCCCATTGCTCCCACTAAAATTTACTAAGAGTATATTGTAATATATTTGTTCTTACACTGAAAAGAAAAAAGTAACGACTAATTAACATTAAAAGTCAAATGAAGTGTTTACTTGTTTCCTATTAAATTATTTTCATCGCACGTCTCTTTTTCTCCTTCTTTCTTTCACTCTTTAACACTTTCTATTTTGTTTTAAAGTTCTCTTTCAATATTAAATTACTCTTACCTCTATTGCTCATCCAATTCCACCATTAACTTCAACTATTTAATTTTTAATTTTACATCAAATAGGCAAAAATCACAAGTTTTAACACAATACATTTTTTTTCTTTTTCAAGGTATTTTATTGCGTTATCTTCTTCTTACCATATCAACTATTTTCTAATATTTATCTTTTTTTTCTTGCAATATTAAAAATCTAGATTTTTTTCTTATAATATCACCTTCTATTTTAATTAAAATTACTTCAGTAGGTTTTTTTTATCTTTTTATTTCTTAAAATATTAAAAATCTAGATTCTTGTAATATCATGTTCTATTTTAATTAAAAATTACTTATGTGTGTTATTTTTAAAAAATTTTTAAGAGTTTTATATTTGTTGTAGCTTTGTAATGTTTAGGAATTAGGGAAAAAATGAATTATAATTTATTTATTAATTAACTACAAATTTAATTTTTAATTGTAATTAGTTATAGAGATATTATAAAAGAATGAATAGGAATAAAGAGTCATCTAGCAAAGAAAATTAATTAAAAAATAATATGAATTTAGTATATATTCAATAAATATATATGTATTGATAGACTAATATGTTTGTGATTATTATAATTTATCATATTTATTTTTGCCCCACTCAAACAAATTTTAAGCTTCGCCACTGTCTAGCTCCATGAATTTTCATGGTGGTTATATTCAATTTTCTTTTGGGCAACATGAGAGCTCTAGATCAAATTTGAATAACAATTTCTCCTTCAAAACTTGGTTAAGGCGTAAAATGACACACCTATAAAATATAAAATTCTATATGCAAATATTTTACAATTATTCAGGAAGAAAATTTTGACTGAAAAATATCTGAGTGGTGAAAAATTATTGATATAAATTCATACAGGAATAATTATGAATATAAATAAGAGATACAAAACTAAAATAAACGGTAATTTAGAATAATTTTAAATTTAAAGTTCAAATAATATTTATTTATCCTCATCTATTATAAATAAGTATTAAATTAACTAAATTCCATCATGTTATTTGCTTTATGGCAAATTATATTTTTACCCGTTTGTTGTGGTTAGGTTTTTGAATCCATAACACCTTTTACTTTTTCAAACTTACACTAAACTCCCTTATGGTATTATCTAAATTAAAAACGAAAAAAAAAATTTACAATGATGAAATCAAACGATACAATAAATGGGATATTTTTTTCTTTCATTTTATTTTTCTTTTATTCTCTTCTGCAAAATGGCAATGTCTTGTTCATCTTTGTTTTCCATCAATCGAATACAATTGATAATATTTAAATTTGTATTCAATTGATGAAGAAAATGTTGGATATTTTCAATATTGAAAATATCATACAAAACAAAATTTATAAAATTGAAATTTATGGAATGTAACAAAGTTGAAACTAAACATTGTGACATTGGTGTTTTGAATGTAAATTGAATTTTGCGTGAACATCGCGATGCTTATAACATTGCGACGCTGAGTCTACGTCACGATGTTAAGAAGTTTAGCATCACGACTCTAATCTCTATTTGAGCAATTGTGATTTGAATATATTTAACGTCATGTCATCGATCATGAATGTCATGATGCTAAGATCAAAATTTGTAAAACTACGAATTTTAAACTTGTGTAGTTATTTAGACATATTTAACTTACAGTTACTTTGATATGTCTGAATTCAGACACTTATCTCCAACTAACATTTTTTTGTTAGAGATTATTAGAAGTTCTTTCGAATAATAACTATAATCCATGCAAATGATAAGTCTTATAAAAGTCTTCTTGGAAGGAGGATTGCTGCAAAATTTCATTCTAAAAAAAACATTTTTTTTTTGCAATAACATTTTTTTTGTTTTTATATTTAAAGTATGTAAATTGCATTATGTAATTCTTTTACTTTATCTTATTTTAAATGGTATTTGCTTAGATTAAGTGCACACTAATATGGAACAAATAGAGTTTAAAGAAAGTTTTTGTACAACATGACTTGAAGTGTTATCATCACTGTAATATTCTTATAATAGATAGAAGTGCTTTACTTTATAGTTGTAATAGATAGGATCCTTGTAATAGATAATAAGTAATACGTACCATTGTAATACCTTTAGAGATTTTTTCCAACAATCTTTAGCCAATATTTAGAAATGGTTGGTACTAGAAAGAATTTGACTTCCAATATTACAAAATTGGAAAGAGTTGATGGTGTTCAACTTTCAAGATGGCAAAAGAGGGTGTACCTTGTAATTGTAACACTCAAAGTTGCCTATGTCTTGAGAACCTCCAAACCAACATCACCTACTAATATTGAGGAAGTTCTTGAAGATATTAGGAAGAGACAAAAAAAATAAGAGAATAATGATGAAGTTTGCAAAAGACACATTCTAAATGCAATGTGTGATGACCTATTTGATGTCTACCATATAAGTCCTACAACAAAGGAACTTTGGGATAATGTATATGCATGAGGATACTTCAAGTAAGAAGTTTATTGTCTCAAACTTTTAAAATTATAAAATGGTAGATGCAAGACATATGATGGATCAATTTTCTAAAATTGAAAATTTGTTAAATAACTTTAATCAACAAAAATTCCACATAGATGAAACTATTATAGTTAGTTCTATAATAGAAAAAATGCCTCATTGGAAAGATTTTAAGAAAGATTTGAAACTTAATAAGAGAGAAAAGTCTCTTAAAATTCTTGCTAAATCCATTCATATAAAAGAAGAGTGTCATATGCAGGAAAATCTAGTTTATCAAGAATAGTAAGGAAAGGAAGAAAAATATCATTCTAGAAAGATACAGATGGTGGAAGAAGACTAATTCAACAAGTCTAACAAGGGCAAAAAGGCTATACCAAGACAAGAATCAATCTAATAAAAAAAGAAAGAAGAAGAAAGGTACTTTTATTGTAACAAAGAAGTCATTTTAAATAAGAATATCATTTGTTAAATAAGAATATGTTCAATAAAGGAGAATCATCCAAAGATGATTATAAAAAATTTGTTACAATGATCTCGAAATTAAATATTGTGAAGAAGGACTTTCCTTGGTAGATTTATAAAGGTTCCACTGAACACGTGTTTAAGAGCATAGAATTCTCAAGAATTTGATGTCCATAGAGGATCAAATGTTGTAATGCAACTACTATTATTATAATGTAATATTTAAACTAAGGGCTGCTTGGTTGATAGGTATGAGTTTGGTTTTATGGGTTTCATACCATTTTAACATGTTTTGCTTATGTCTAAGGATTTGAAAAAAGTACATTGATATCCAAGTAATTGGGAATCCTCCATACCTTATTAATTTAGTGGGTTTGTCCTTTTTAACCGTTAAATCTATGAATGAGATGAATTTTAATGGACAAAAATATCAAACCATAATGTATTTGATAGCCTAAAGTCGTATCAGCTCAATTTTACCCTAAACACTAATGTAGTAGCGTAAGTAGGGATCGTATCCACAGGGAAAGCTTGGGCCAAGAATCTCAATGTTTGCTCACAGAATATCACGAAAGAAATAAAACTAGACACTAACTAGTAAAGAATCAAATGCAACAACTAAAATGTAGAAAACAGGAAAAGAGTGGATGCTCTAGAGTATTTCCACCAGTTGAATGCACATTAGTCCATGATTGCAATGCTCTTGACACACAAGTAAAACAATGAGGAGACCTCTATTGCCATGGAGGTTAGCTAACACTTAGCATGGCGACCACAGTGTTTTCTATACTCCTTAACATTCCACTTTTCCCATGGCGAGGCCTAAGTAGAATGGATTCAACCCGTAATGCCTCAACTCTCCAAAGTTAGCCAGTCTAACATGCAATTCCTAGGAACTCCCATGGCGAGGCCCGACCTAGGTATGAATGCCTTCGTTGCTATCTCAGAGAGTTTCTTTAACACTTTTTCCTAAAGTTTCATTCCATCGAAGTTTCCCATGGCGAGGCCTAAATCTCAGTAATGAATTGATCGGCTAAGACAAGTGTAAAGACTCAGGAAATCACTTTCAAGTTCTCATCTCACACAATTCTCACAGATATTGGTAAAATCTCACTTCAACTCAGCATGGCGACCACAGTCAAAGTTCAATTCATTCAATAAAAGTGTGAATTCATGAAACTCAACAAGATTTAATCATTAAAATCACATATGATTTCATCCTTAAGGAATTATGTCAATTGCACAGCATTGCATAGTCCAATTATACATTTAACCGGTTGAAACTCTAGAACATAAGAGATCTAACCATAGAACTCCATTACCAATTCACGGTCAACAATTTGGAACTTGAAACAATTCATTTTCAATAAATGGAAAGAGTTTACCAATGAATTCTTCCAAGAGCTTCCTTAATTGATATGAGAATTACAATGATCGGAGCCAATCTTTGATCGGAACAGAAAATGGAGCTCAAAAGCTAGAGAGAGAAACTAGAGAGAGAAAGTAGATCTTCAAATGAATTCCCGCTCTCCAGCTCTCCAAAGTTTGTTACAAAATGTAAAATCTAACTAATTGATGAAAAATAATAGTTTCCGGGATCCCCCCTACACATTAGCTTCATCTCCTATATATAGAGCTATATGAAATGTAACTAATACGCAACCGTAAAATATCTAAAGTATTACATAAGTGCACTTGAATGGATATACCAAAAATCAGCTCAAAAATGTGAAAATTCGAAGTTGAAAACATTTTTCCAGCAATTCCGCACCTTCAGGCTTTCCGTCGTGCGCCTTCAGTCGTTTTCGTGCGCCTTCAAGCTTGGTCTTGAGCGCCTTCAGCGTCATTCCAACGCCTTTGGGCCAGTGCGAATCACGCCTTCACTCCATAGAAGCTGAGTGAAGGAACCAGAGAATTCCAGCGCCTTTGAGCATACGACAATCACACCTTCATCCTCCTCGCGAGTCTCTTACAATTCCAGCTTTCAAACTTCCACGCCTTCAATCCATCGCTCACCACGCCTTCACTTGCCAGCTACAACCTGAAAATTCAGAGCCCAACACTTAGCCAATTTTCTAAACTCCAAACTTGAGCAAACCTAGAAACCCAACACACAACAAACTCTTGCTCACTCGAAACTCATTAAAGCTGAAACAACTCAAACAAATTCTTGCTCAACTACAACTCCTCACAGCTGGACACGCAAGATAAATTTAAGTTTGCCAAAACATAAAAAAAACTTCCAAAGAAATTAAACTGGCGAGACCTCGTGTAAAATTTTGGCTGGCGAGGTCTCTCGGCGAGACCTAGCCGTGCAAAGTGTTTTGCCGAGAGGTCTCGCCCCTTTATGTGCGAGTGTGTGAGTTTTGAGTGAATAGTGCGTTAGAAAGTGTGAGTGTGAAGTGAAGGTGAGAAGCTGAGATGTTGTGTGTGAGTGTCGTGAAGTTTGTGTGATATGAGAGTGCTGTGAAGTGAATGGTGAAAACGATGTGAAGAGTGGGATGTGGTGTGCAGTTGTGTAGATAAGAAGTGAAGTGAAGTGTTTGTGAGCTATAAATGAAAGCGAAATGTGAAGTGAAGATGTAAACTGTTAATGAAGTGGGTGTTGTGAATGCTTGCAAAACGAGTGAAAGCTGAACTGAATTCAAATGTTGTAAATTAATGTGAATGAACTGTGCTAAGAAGTGAGGAATTTGTGAGGTGAACGTAAGAATGTGAAGTGTAGTGATTCATGAGTGAAAACAGAAAGTAGTGTGTTGTGGACTTTCTACCAACTAAATGTAAACAAAGTGTGTTATTAACATGATGAAAATGAGTGAATGAATGACATGATGAGGAATTGTGAATAGAATGTGCCAGTGTAAAATGTGATGTTGTGTTTATGTTGTGTAGTGTATAATTGTGATTAAGTGCTGAGAATGAGATGTAAAGGAAAAATTGTGTGCAAATGTGTAAAAGGTGAAAACAATGTGTGCGAGTAGTATTGCGGCGAAGTGACCTCGCCGCAATGTGTGTGCGAGTGATGATGTACGGAGTGTGCGAGAGTGATGTGCGAGGTGTGCGGAGTGCTTGTGAGGTGTGTGCAAGTGATGCGTGCGACGAGGTGAGTTCGTCGCACAGCATGTGTGCAGGAGTGTTGTGCGGCGAGGACATC
Source organism: Ophiorrhiza pumila (assembly GCA_016586305.1). Taxonomy (NCBI): domain Eukaryota; kingdom Viridiplantae; phylum Streptophyta; class Magnoliopsida; order Gentianales; family Rubiaceae; genus Ophiorrhiza; species Ophiorrhiza pumila. The sequence continues at coordinate 39,307,015 of BLIW01000006.1, forward strand.
GTGTGCGCGCTTGTGTGCAAGTTGCTGTGCGAGTGTGCAGGTGAAGCTGTGCGAGAGTGTAGAGTGAAATGAGTGCTCGTGAGGTGCTTGTGAAAATGCTCGTGAAGTCTTTGTGAGTGCTTAGTGTGTGATGACACCATTTCAGAACAATAAGCAACTTCCAAGCAACATTCGTGTGTCTTAACATTTGAATTGGGCTCGATGGTAAACATAAGAGTTCTACGGCTATCTCATGGCTTTACAATGGATCAAGAATCACCTTAATTGGATGTCTGTAGCTCAAGTTATTAACAATCTACCAAACTGTGGCAATATGAACTTCATAACTAAGTCCTGAAGTAGCAACCATAAAGATGCCCCCGTTCCTCATAAGTACACACAGAATTAGAAGAAAATTAAATCATAAGAATTGAAGACAACTTAAATAGATTTCCAGAACATCCAAGATCACATCATTTGGATAAGTAGTGAAGAAGCTATGCTCAAATGAAACTGCACAATAAAGCTGTCCAAACCCTAAAATAGGCATATATGCATTTTTGATGTCTCAATTCTCAACCTCTACGCTTATCTTTGCATTTACCATCATTTTCATACATTTTGCACCATTCAAACAATATCAACTAGCTCATCACAAATACACATAATACACATAAAACACCACTAATTTGCATGAAAATCAAAGCAAAAGCCAAGTGATTTAACACATATAAGTTGGTATAAAACCAACTTATCAGTATTCCTTCTTCATCATGAATATAAAACCAATTCTTATTACAATACGCGTGTTCATATTTTAACCCTGAAAAATAGGTATGTGCAATGCATGTGATCATATTTACGTTTGCATAGTTGACGAAATGGATGCAATGACTTTTTTCACTATAAATAATATATGAGTGACTTTTTCATTAAAAAAAAATGAATGATCAAAATTCATAATTTGTAATAGTTTAACACAATTTGCTCTAATAATAATGGGTGCTTGCTCCAATTCCCTCTATTTAAAAAATTAATCGCAACTTTTTGTGTAGATTGTGAACTGTAGATCTGTACGGAGGGAAGCAAGTAAAGTATTCAACTTTTCATTTGACTTAGGTTGGCACATTTTGACTTCACTTTAAATGAAGTTCCCAAACGAAAGGAAATGCCAAGTACTGAATGGCAAACTGGCAATGGATGAATGTGTGAATCTTGAATAAGGGCCATTTTTTTCCCTTCTCTTAAAGGCCATTTGCATTTATATTCTCAAAGGTTCATCACGTCAACCCGTGGGACTTCCAAAAAAGTCATCCTCCAAGCACACACACACACACACCAACACCACACATAATACATAGGAGAGTGGCAGAGAAGAGAGAGTTGGAGAGAAAGGAAAAGAGAGAGAAAAGACGATATGGGAAGGCCTCCTTGCTGTGACAAAGTTGGCATTAAGAAAGGTCCATGGACCCCTGAAGAAGACATCATCTTGGTTTCTTACATCCAAGAACATGGTCCTGGAAATTGGAGATCAGTGCCTACAAACACAGGTAATTTTATGTTAAACAAAAGCAAAGCAAATTAGTGTGTTGCCAATTTGGTTTTTCTTAATATGAAGCTAAAAATTTATTTGTTTTTGCTTGCTAAGGACTGTTGAGGTGCAGCAAAAGTTGTAGGCTTAGATGGACTAATTACTTAAGGCCTGGGATCAAAAGGGGCAACTTCACTCCACATGAAGAAGGAATGATCATCCATCTCCAAGCTTTATTGGGAAACAAGTAAATTTTCACTCACTCATTTTGGTTATAATTTGTCATGATACCTTTCCTAAGTTGTAATTTTTTCTTCTTCTCTGTTGCCTTCCCCTGTCTTGTCCTGGGATCAATCAAAGAAAGTTTTTGTGTTTTCAGAAGAATAGCTCAAAAGTTTTCCAGTTTTTGCAATTAAGTATGGTCTATAATTGTGAATCACTAACTTGTTATATGATCATATGCAATAATTGGACAGATGGGCAGCCATAGCATCCTACCTTCCACAAAGAACAGATAATGACATAAAGAATTACTGGAATACTCATTTGAAGAAGAAGATCAAAAGGTTCCAACCAGATTCAGATCAACAAATTGGGTCAGATTCAAGTTCAACGACACATCATTTTGTTCCAAAAGGCCTTTGCAATGAAGGGAAGAACAATACTTTGGCAGCTCAAAAGCTAAACCAGAACTCCACTCTTTATGCCTCAAGTGCAGAAAATATTTCCAGACTTCTAGAAGGTTGGATGAGATCTTCTCCAAGAACAAATACTAGTATTAATACTTCGCCAAATGGTGGGAGCAAAAGCAGTGAAACAGGAAATTCATTGGCAAAATTTTCAAAATATTATAGACCAGTACAGGAGGATGATCAGCCACGAGGAGTAGGGGGTACTACTATAATATCAAAAGATGAAATTGAGTCCATTTTGTCATTTGATCATAACTTCAATGGTTTGACTTGGGAAAAATCATCTTGTGATTCAACTCAAAGGAATTCTGAAAACAGTGGAGTTGATGATAAGGTAACAAGTAATGTTGTTCATGAAGAAAAGCCAAAGTTGGGAAATAATCCTCCTTTCTCATTCCTGGAAAATTGGCTCTTGGATGAAAGTACTTCTGCTCAAGTTGGAGAAGTGATGGAAATCCCATCAATTTTCTGATGATTATTAATCCTTTCATATTTTTCTTTATCATGTTCTTGGACAGTTCAATCAAAAAAAGTTTCCAAGAAAATATGAAAGTGTATTTTGAATCTTTTATTAGGATTTGGTATTTTGGGGATTCTAAAGAGCGGAATCTCTATTGTCCTCAATTTTCTCACTTTCTAGCTAGCTATTATTTTTAGTTAATTTCATTTGTTCTTTTATCAAGAGGATAACATAAAGATTAAAATGTACAATATATTAATAGTAGTAATTTATGTAATTTATCCTCAATTTTCTCACTTTCTAGAAATTATTTTAGTTAATTTCATTTGTTCTTTGATCAAGAGGATAAGATAAAGATTAAAATGGACAATATATTAATAGAAGTAATTTAAGTAATTTATCCTCAATTTTCTCACTTTCTAACTATTATTTAGTTAATTTCATTTGTTTTGTTTTTAAAAATAAGAGGGTATGATAAAGATTAAAATGTACAATATATCAATAGGAGTAATTCATGTAAGTTATCTTTGATATGAAAATAGAAGAAACTTAATATGAAATTAGTAGTTCGTAGTTTGAAAGCTCTACTAATTTCCTTCTTAATAGTAACTATATATGACTTCTTAATTTCTCATTATTAGACAGACTAGCCTTTTTCTTTCTTTTTTTTCCCCCTAAATTCAGAATTATAATTTTTTGCCAGTTACGATTACTGCATAACCCTCTTATTACTACAAATTAAGTAAAAAATGAAGCTTGCAATTGCAATATTACCACTAAAAATTCTATAGTTGGGACGTGGGAGCTCATTCAAATCAAAATATTGGGTTAAAATAGCAAAACAATCTTGAAAAACTTGTCCTAGGATGCTACTATCATACTACTTCCGTCCAATTAATATTATCACTTTTGCTCCATTTTGTAGTCACACTTGCTAACTTAACTTTAAAGTTTTTTTTTTTTTTTGTAATTTCCAAAAATTTCAAGTTTTTAGCTACTAATTTTTCATTCAAGTTTTTTACAGTATAATAATATTTTTAAAAACTAGATAACTGAAGATGAATAATTGTGTCAAAAAGGAATTTAATTAACCGGAAAACAAATTAAATATGACTATAAAAATACGATGAAATTACTAGTGAATTAGAGAATACATATGTATAAAAGAATGAGTTTTATAATTTTGCAAGGATTATTAATATTAATATTATTATTATTATTATTATTATTTTGAAATATAGCCAAATGAATTACGAAGCAAAACTATGAGAACTGCGACGTCCTAAAGGCAAACAATGTTGACTATGTCCTAGACCACATTAATTATTGATTTATATTATTAGAGTTTCAACAATGTAGATAGCCGACTAATTATAGCCGTCAAGAAACGGTGACAACTAAAATAATAAGGACATTAAATTGTGCCAAAAGATCATATTTAATCATGAACCAATAATAGGACAATATCTAATGTTGAAAGAACTAACATTAGCCCCACAAAAATAAAATAAAATAAAATAAAAAATTGAAACTTTTACTTCTTTACATAATCAATCAAACTGCGTACTCTAGAAGGCAACATTTATGCTAACTATGAGCTCAAAATTATGGATGAAGAAATGACAGGCACATTTATTATCTCGAAAACAATTGTACCTTAGAGCAATTAAATGGACCTCTCCTCGACCAGTTTGTGTCAAAAGGAACACGTAAGTGAAGAGAAAAAATGATTTTAAAGATTGACAAACCAAAACAATCCTTTTCATATAAAAAAAAGGTAGATGATTTCAATATTCTCTTAATTTAGGGTAAGTTTTCTTTTAGTTTCTATCCGTTTGGATAGAGTGTTTTTGGATTTTATTCTGAATTTTTTTTTTGGAATTTCTTATGAAAAAGAAATATTTTGGGATTATTTGGATTAATAATTTGGTTTTGTTGAGATTTGTATAAGAGATTATTTTATTGATAAAAAGTTTGAAATTTAAATTTGAATTAATATTTTATTAGTTTGTTTTGGTGGGAATTGTGTTTGAAAGAATTGTTTATTATTAAAATTTAAAATTTAAAAGTTAAAATTAATATTTTATTTATAAAAAATACTGTAGCAAAAATAATTACTGTAACATTATTTTTAGTTTTTAAAAGTTTTGTAGAAAAATTATAGAAAACAAACAAATTATTTTATAATTGTGAAATAAATCCAAAAAAATGAACAACCAAACAGAGTTAATTTTGAAAGTTACATTTTGATTTCTCAACTTAAATTTATTTTACAAATGGTCTCAATTCATTTTCCATTCGTTTAACAAGTAACGATGCCGTTAGTCATGTAGCATAAAATAACGTTATTTTGAATTATAAACAGTGTCACATGACTAACGACGTTACTTGTTACGTAAATAAAAATAAGTTCAAAACTATTTGTGTGACAAAATCCAAATTGAAATACTATTAAGGTCATCACCAAATATATATATATATATATATATATATATATATTTGGTTTCTTTTGTTTTTTATAATGGGATTTTCTGTTTATTCTTTTTGGATAAGTAGCTAGAAAAAAAATTCAGCTATGCTAAAAAGGGATTTCATTTGGTTAAAAAATGGAGGAATTCAAAGTGTGGATTCCTCAAATTTTCTTGTTTTTTTTAATTGTAATTGTTAGTTTTTGCTCGTATTTTTTTTTCGTTTATATATGTGGATAAGAGCAAATTGCTACAGCTATAAGTTTTAGACATCAATTATTTGTCCATTATTACGTGGCATATAATATAATGCTCTCGTGCCATTGATTGCTTGTTTATATTTACGTGGCACAAATTTGAATGCCTTCCTTTAAATTCTTTGTGTCACATCTCAATTTGATGTGTATGTATGAAGGAATTACTGGAAACTGGGGGTAGGTTTTTTTATTTTTTTTATTTTAAAGCGTATTTCAACAGTCTATCATAACCATATCATTTATCCCCATTTTTTTAAAAATATACCTTCTCAATAAAATATATATTGAATCTCATCTAATTTTAAGATTAATGATTAAAAATACTCATTCCCATTCAACATAAATGGTATTTGAACGATTTTCACATTTATTAAAAAATATTTGAAAATGACTAAAAAACCACTAATTAATTGTAATTAAATTGTTGTAAAAAAAAAGGAAAATGACTAAATAAAGGTAAAATTATAGATAAATGTTTTATTATGGTCAAACGATATTTACTTTGTAAAACAAAACAATATCTAAAATGTCATTTATATTGAATGAGAGAAAGTACGTACTTATTTTTATCAAGAGCAAGTAATACTAAGAAATACAAAGAATATGAAGTAATGATAAAAAAAGACGAGCTTTTTTAGACGATTTTATCTTCATTCACAGGACATAATAGAAAGTAATGATAAGAAACACGAGTTTTTTTTTTCTAGACAATTTTATAAATTCATTCACATGTAATAATAGGATATATACAATTTAATTGGAATTACTATTTCATTCACATCTAATAATAAGGCTCTATGTAAGTGGAATTACAAATTTATGACTTCGTGTAAAAATACTCAAACTTTTTATTATTATTGTTTTACCAAATTATAATACGATAAAATAAGAAATTTTACCAAATTATAATACAAGTTATTTATTGGACAGGAGAAGAAAAAGTCTCAACTATCAGACTTGGAAAAAAGAACCTATAGTCATGAAACTGATCGGTATGAGTCACGAAAGTCTTGCTATGGCAATGGTGTAAACGTACATGTGTTCTTGAACCCTCCACCCACAGTAATGGCGCAAGAAAGAAGAGAAACATGTGATCTTCTTGACCCTTTCGGTGTTGTAGCTTGCGATGCTGATTATTGTAGATAAACTTTAGCATGAGTAAGAAAGAGCACAACTTTGGCTTTCACGGGGAGTTGAATACTTCTTCATGTTAACCAATGGATTGCCCACTGGCTGGGACGTTGGCTGGATATTCAAAGAAGAGGTTTCTAACAGCAGCACTCCCTCTTTAAAATTGTGTAGGATAAAGAAGGATTTGGAATAATGTAAGAATCTATCTAAATATTTGTAAGGAAAATTGAAAAAAAAAATCCCTCGTATTTTGCTGAAAATTTTGTTTATGACCTGTTTGATAAGTTTGAAAATTGATTGATTCAAATATTGATTAGATAAATTTATTTGATAATTAAAAGTTGAATGTTTGAATGAATTAAAAGTGTATGAAATTATATGATTTTAATCGACAAAATCTATCTACAATATATCTCTAATATATTTTTAATTTATTCTATAGTATCAATTTCCTTCTTACTTAAGTATTCTAATATTTTGATTCATTATTTTTTCTTTCTTATTTTTTTATATGCTAATGAGATGGAATATTTTATCCAAAATTATTATGTCTTATCTTATCCAAAATTAAAACTACGTGTAGAGTTCATTCATATCTTTGCAATGATCTAGTAATTGTAAAATGATTTTACTTTTTAGTCCATACTTCTAGTGAAACTACGTCGTTTTGAATATTAGACAGAATAAGACGAGATAATCTTGGACAGAAGATCCGATCTCTATGCTAATATTTTTTATTCAATATATCTTCTTTCTTTATTTTAATATTTTTATTTAATATGCTTCATTTGATAAAAAAAATTATGTTTTACAATTTGATTAATCTTTTTTACCCTTTTTTTTATTTAAATCAAGTTTGGGTTAATTAAAAGTTATATTTTTAAATTTTTTAAAAAATAACATCCAATATAGTAGAAGACCGTTTATTCAATATACCTTCTTTCTATATTTTAATATTTTTATTTATATATTTGATTTGATAAAAAATATTTATATTTGACAATTTGATTATTCTTTTCTACCTTCTTTTTTTTATTTAAATCAAGTTTTGATTAATCAAAAATTATATTTTTAAAATTTTTAAAAAGTAACATCCAATATATTAGAACAACATGAATACATGAATACATAGAATTCACAAATGTATGCATTTTTATGATAATATTTTTATACTCTAAACTATTAAGTTTTGTCTGCTTTACTTTTTTTCTATAAAATTATATTGTATACATTTTTTGATAATTTTGACCAGTTATTTAAAATATAATATATTGCACATTTATTAAAAAAATAAATAATTCAATGACAAAATCGTACTAGTTGAATCATTCAGTTATCATATTTGTAATGCTCCAACCCACCCCATTGTGAAAAGTGGATCGGGTCGTTCTTTCTCGATGCAAATCAATCTAACAGTTCCAAACATATAGTGAACCACAAAGAATTTTCATTATTGTTTCTCTTCAACTCTAAAAGATAAAATGAGTACACGAGTAATTTTCTTAAAACATTTCAACACTAGAAACATAAAGCGTACAAGAACAATCCCACACTTACAATATTGGATTACAACTTAATTTATACTGTAGGGTTCAATACCAAATATCTCATCACTAATAGTGGCTCTACTTGTCTCAGCTATACCCACTTGTATCTTGCTTTGCCTTTTCTCGATGCTCTACTGAAAACATGTAAGAAAGTGGGGTGAGCTTTTTATCGCTCAGTGGGTTTGCTAATGGGTTTAATTTTTTGTAAAACCGAAAATAATTTAAATTTTATTTTTAAAATAAATTATGTAAATATAATTTCATACACACAACCAAGATACTGCCATCAAACATACACTGAGAAACTAACGGTAAACAGTCACAGAGAAACTGACATTAACCAGTCAGGAAGAGACTAGCAGTAAATAGTTATTAAAAACATTCAGCTCATATAGTACGTTGTCCCATAGGGGAGCTGATAGGGCGTAAATATGTGCGTAAATGCAATCGTGGTTGCTATCTACCCTTAATAAAAAATAATGTTAAACAACCCCCATAAAGGTGATAGTATAACGAGTTCATTCCCTCAGGGAGAGGACTATGTTGAAATTCTAAAGAAAATATTTTTGATTTTTTTATGTTATTAATAAAGTGAAAATACAAAAGTAAATAGGAAACAACTAAAACAAAGACAGTGATTTGATTTGAACTATGAATTAAGCAAGTGTACTCCCGAGATTATATTTTAGGGTTACATAAAAAGCACACACATACATCTTATCTATGGTCATACAAAACAAGGGTAAATAACATAATTCACGCCCTCCTATGTGGTAAGAGGAAAGGAATGATCTAAGCACTTACATATTTAGATATTAACTAATTTGTTAAACCTTCCTATGTGGTAAGAGGCAAAGTTTACTTTCTTGATTAACCTGGAATCTAGTGCAACTACCAACTCAACCAAACCCTCAAGTTCAACTGCTCCTATGTGGCAAGAGGCAACACCCGAACTAGTCACGCTAATGCTAAACTAATCCCCCCCTAACTCCTCCTATATGGCAAGAGGCAAGAGCTAAGGTGAAATTAACCTAACAAGTTCACAACCAACCCACAAAAGATTCCAAACAACCCACTCTAATCCTCCTATGTGGCAAGAGGCAAGATTAAAGCAAGTTATCTCTAAATAATTTACTGCACTTTAAGAAGATATTCATCATACATAATACTCGCGATATATCATGCATAATTATGAAGAACACAGTAAAAATCATTCCACCAAGACCAAAAGATAGAACAGAGCATGTAAATTAAGCAAAAAAACCCTTATTCATAATCTCAGGGGCACATTTAATTTAGCCGAGCATGGCTAAATTGAACATCATAATATTATTATTCAAGAACATTATTGAAAACATAATCTTAAAAAAAAGACAACACCTTGAATTGTGAATCAGTAGATGAAATCTCTTACTCCTAAAAGAATGAATTCATTAATTATAGATGTTCCTGTATTTGTACAACTGCAATTCTCCGTGCAATAACCAAAAAAATAAAACCCTAGCTATTACAAAGAGAAAACCCTTGCTTAAAATCTCTCAAAATTGTCACACCCTTAAAAATTTGTAAACCTAGCACTATTTATAGTTATTCCATAAAAATATTTGCAAATAAGTTCTTTACGAGAACCTTGTCTGACACGAAATCTCAAAGTGGGCCAAAAAATGCAAATTTCCAAAATTAACTCAGAAATTCACGCAATTCCCGACGTCGCGATGTGGCTCAATGCCATTTTCTCCAAAAATCGCCAAAAATTGCCAAAAATCATCAAAAATCAATTTTAATATTCATTTTTGACATCGCGACGTGGAGGTGCGCACGTCCACCCACGTCACGACGTGGAAAAGATCTTCACTAAATTCACAAATTTCTTCAACTTTTCCTCCACTTTGCATCCGATTTGGCTCTCATATAATATTTCTCTTCCAAGCATACACCATGGTCGACAAACCTACAAATAAAACACTAAAACGAATAAAAAAGAACAAGAACGACCAAAGAATTAAGTATAAAACACTAAATAAAAGGTGAATAAATTTACCTTATCAATTTCCCCCACACTTAACCTTTGTTCATCCCTGAACAAACTAAACTAAACTAAACATGATAGAACCCTAAAACATAAACCTAACAAAATACTAACACATAACAACAAAATGCATCCCACTTTATCAATTCGATCTAAGGACAAATGTCATGTAAACACCTCATAATCTCAAGTATTCAAATGTCAAGTACACATAATATACGTCCCCAAAAGTTATCAAAGTACATTAACGTACTCATTTAGACACGTTGAGCCAACCATGTGTGTGTGCGCGCGATATGTTCCACCTCAGTTCATAAATCATCTACAACCACGCCATAAGTCAGGGTTCCCACAACTAAGTATTCGTCTCAACTTTTCCTCACTAACATATTAAATATTCATTATTGAACTCATATTAATGAGGATTCGCCTGGCAAACCTTTAGCTTCATAAATAACACTTGTTCCCCCAAACTGTCACACTTAATTAGGGTATTTCATTGGAAATCTCGTGACATCCACCTGGAGTACTGTCTCACCTTCAGGTTTTAGACCCATTTCCACTCATGCAAGTTCTCCATTAACTTTTCATTTAAGAGCAATCTCGCAGAGGAGTGGCAATATGAAGCCAGAGTCTTGCGGCTTCTAATCTCTGTTACAATCCATATGAGTTCTCTTAGGGTTATTATTAAAAGCAATCTCATAGAGGGATGATAGTATGAGCAAAACAAGCTTAAAAATGCAAAAGTATTAAGTGCAAACATTTATGAAAGCACATTTATTAAAGAACACACTTTAAGCGAGTTATATAAGTTTTAACTAAACAAAGTGTTAAAACGCACCAACACACTTAATGATTACAAACTCGTCAATCCCCTCAGTAGTTTGCCTAAGTGCATAAAAATAATTGACTCAAAATGCTAAACTTTCCATCAAAGACCCGACTCCCTCTAGATAGCATATTATTTTCCTATCCCACATCGAATCTTTCAATAAAAACCAATCATCAGCAACATGACACTTATCACAACAAGATCAAAATTTTCAAAAATTGGATACAATTCAGAAATACCTAAAATCATGGTGTAACTATACAAAGAATTATCATTACCGAATTTCTTATTTACGAGCTAAGGTTTATGCAAGGAAATAACTGATACGAATGGGACACAATAAAATATTAAATAAAATCCTAATTCCATTAACTTAATTTTCTTAATAATGCGCAAATTGACAAGGAAAATAACAAAGAAAAATAACTTCCAAAACAAAGAAAACAAAAAAATAAAGAAAACAGAAAAAAAGCATAAAAATAGAAAAACAGGAAAACAAGACTACTATCATAACTCCCCCCACACTTAAAATCCACATTGTTCTCAATGTGGGAAAGGAAAAACACCACATAATCTTGCTGCATATCATCACATGGAGGAGGCTGCGAACTTCTCTCCTCTAGAAATCTACCACTGATGACTCATCTGCTGAACAATGTCTGAAATCTGAGTTATCTGATGGGACAAGTTGGCATATGCCATCTCTATCTGATCAAATCTCTCATCAAAATGAGTCTCCTGGTGTGTCAACTGATCCTCCAGCTCATCCATGCGGTTGTGCACTCCCGCAAATGTAAGTAGGCAGCGAAAAGGGGAAGAATATGCTCCTCATCCTGTTCTTGCTCCTGCTGTGATGGGGGCACTGGAGGGTGTCCTAATCGCTCAAATGAACTTATCTTATATGCATTGAACATGGTAGTGGTAATGACATCACGGACACCACAACTCATCAGTGTCCAAAGCTTGCTCTCCAGCTGTATAACAAATGTCTATGATAGCTGAGGGATACTACAAGCCTGTCCGGATAAAACGTCGGGCCTTCTTAATCTCTATCCATAATCTCCCCGACGTCAATGGTCAAGCCCGTTTGAATCGCATAATTGAGCACAGTCTTGTCACTGTCGCTTGAATCCTGGTGGATACTCGGGATGAGTTTCCCTATGATGAAGTAATGCCAAGCCTTGGATAACTTGGTCATTTGCGCCAACTTGAGCTCTGCAATCCTGAAGGTAGCAATGATGGATGCGAGTGGTCTGGTGGTAATGGTGGAGTAAACTTGGGGAATTGAAAATACACCTCCCACCGTTACGCAATAACTGCTATCTTCTATGTCATGCAAGCCATATTACTCATTGAAATGAGTACGGCTGACCGGCACATTAACTCCACGAATGCGAAGAACACCTTGCTGTGAAAAAGGACAGTTGGCATAGAACTCCCTCACCAAGGTAGCATTGCCTTTGATAGGTTGTTGGCAAAGTTTTTGCCAGCGGCGATTTATAATATGTGTTGCTATCGGCGCAGCTGTGACTTCAATTCCCCACTTCTCTACCATGGCTTTATGCGCAAGCCTATCATTATGAAATGTTTCCGCTTCTAGGAACATGAAGCGGAAGTTATCGAATCCCGCAGGATTAGGCTGTGGCGGTAGTGGAGGAGATGGTGGTGGTGGTGGATTACAAAAAGTGGTGCGTGATCTCTTTGGTGTCATATCTGTCAATATTAGAAATACTAAAAACAAGCCACAAAACAAATTGACAAGTTAACGTGAAATCGAGACATTATAAATCGAAACATAACTTCACACTATTAAACATTACCACTATTTAATAACGTGATCCCCCCCCACACTTAATTCAAAACATATCCTCAACACCAACCATATAATGCAAATATGACGTCCCCACTCATGCAAGAAGAAATGCAAACTAATCTTAAAACACAATGAATCTAAATGATGACACATTACAAATGAACCATTTAATCTCCACAATGTAGATAAGTTAAAGATCACAATATTTACAACCTTAAGACAATCTATAGTTGGTGTTAAGTCAAAAAATAAATTCCATATAAGCATTGTAACAAACACTTAACATGCATGTTACGTTCAAGCATACTTATGTGCGTCTAATTCAAGCATGAATTATTGAGGCATTTTAACAAACACCTAGCATGCATTAGTCTTTCAATCCTATTAAAACCAACAATCCAATATCATTGCCCAACAAAACCACAACAATGCTTAACATTATAACAACACGACTAAAATGCACCAATCTAATATGATTACACAACACGTATGTGTGCAAACGAATCAAAGAAAGCAATATCGGTCCAAAACCGTGTCTACTTAAGTTCCAAAATTCAACAAACCAATCCTTGAATCAATTAATCATCAAAATTCACCAAGTAGTGTAAATAGAACATAATAAGCACAATTCAACAAAAGATTGCAACAAAATTAAGACAAAAATTTGAAATGTACCTCTTGATGAACGAAATCAAATTCCCAAAATCTTGTGTATTATGATGAACTAGAGCCCTCCACATCGTCCCAAAGTATCCTAGAACGATTTGCAACCACCTAACTCTAACGAATTTCACTAGAAATTCGAATTTTTTAGTTTGTAGTTTTTGAGAAAAATCTAAAAATTTGAAGAATTTTGGTGTTTTAACCATTGAATTTATGAGGTTTTGTTGTTAATATGATCCTATCTCAACCTATAACACTAGTGTGGATTGAATTTGGAGAAAAAACTAGAGTAGAAAAGATGAAGTAGAGAGGATTTGTGAGTTTGTTTATGTTCATTGTAAAAAAAATTGACCTCTGTTCTTGATTTAAAATCAAACCTTCCCCGACGTTGCGATATGGAGCTCTGGACGTCCCGACATGGACGAACCCTAAATTTTTTTATTAAACGAACCTGGACGTCACGATGTACGATTGTGCACATCGTAACATTGGCGATTTTCCACATTTTTGCTAAACAACCTGGACGTCGCGACGTGCGACTATGCATGTCACAACGTTGGAGAATTTGCCGCGTTTTTACTTTTTTCATCCTCCAAATGTCCTTTATTTCTTTTCTGCAACCTACAAAACAAAAATTTGCACAAAATAAACTATTAGTTAATGGAATATTTAGCCTAAATTCTAAATAGCAACATAAATAATCTAAATGAGACTTAAAAAATATAAAATATAAACTTGGGTTGCCTCCCAAGAAGCTCTTTATTTATCGTCGAAAGCTCGACGCCTATTTCTTATTCTTCCCTCGGTGACTCTTCAAGAGTCATCTTTTCAACATCGCGAAAAACCTTTTCGCCTTGAGAAAAATAAATCTTCAACCTCTGCCCATTGACTATGAAAGAATGATATGTTTTCTCATTTAGGAGCTCAACGGTGCCATAAGGAAACACTCTCTTCACCCTATATGGACCATACCATCTTGACTTAAGCTTTTTTAAGAAAAGTCTTAACTTCGAATTATAGAGTAGAACCAGCTGCCCGGGCTCAAACTTTTTATTTAGGATTCGTTTATCATGCCACTTCTTAGTTCTCTTTTTATAGAGAGAAGCACTTTGGTATGCATCAAATTGAAACTCATCCAAATCATTAAATTCTAATAATCTTTGCTTAGCTGCCTTCCCATAATCCATTTTCAACTCCTTTAAGGCTCAAAAAGTTTTGTACTCAAGCTCAATAGATAAATGACAAGCATTACCAAAAACCATACGATATGGAGATGTACCAATTAGGGTTTTGAAAGCTATGCGATAAGCCCATAGAGAATCATCCAATTTTGTTGCCCAATCCTTCCGAGATGGTTTCACAACCTTTTCTAAAATTCTCTTGATCTCCCGATAAGATATCTCCACTAGACCACTTGTTTGAGGATGGTAAGGGGTTGCCACTTTATGCCGAACTCCATATTTGGTCAATAAGGCTTGAAAAGCCTTATTACAAAAAATGTGTGCCTCCATCACTGATTATAGCCTTTGGGGTTCCATAACGTGTGAAAATGTACTTCTTGATGAATCCCACCACACTTTTCACATCACAAGTCGGTAATGCAATGGCTTCAATCCATTTAGAAACATAATCCATGGCCACAAGAATGTAAGAGTTACCATTAGATTTTGGGAATGGTCCCATGAAGTCTATGCCCCAAACGTCGAAAATTTCCACCTCCATAATGTTGTTTAAAGGCATCTCATTCCTCTATGAAATATTGCCGTTCTTTGGCATTCATCACATTGTTTGATCCACTATTCAGTGTCATGGAATAGTTTTAGCCAATAATACTCTGACTGCAATACTTTGTAAGCTGTCCTTCGCCCTCCCAAAATGTCCTCCATAATTAGATTCATGGCATGACCGAAGAATGTCTTTATGGTACTACTCAGGAACACATCTTCTTATAGCTTGGTCACTGCATGCCTTGAAAAGATAAGGCTCATCCCAATAGTAGTAGCTTACATCATGGATAAGTCTTTTTTGTTGTTGGATAGACAATTGGGCAGAATTTGTTGCAAAACCACATAATTTGCAATGTCGGCGTACCATGGAGCTTTTTCTGCTTCTTTCACTTGAAATAACTGTTCATCCAGGAAGATTTCCTGAATTTGAACATTAATGTCCTCTTCCAAATGCTCATGCTTTTCCAAACGAGAAAGGTGGCCGGCAACATGATTTTCAACTCCCTTCTTATCATGGATTTCCAAATCGAACTCTTGTAGAAGTAGAACCCATCGAATCAACCTTGGTTTTGCATCTTTCTTGACCATTAAGTAACAGATTGCTGTATGATCTGTGTAAATAATCACTTTGGCTCCCAGCAAATAAGAACGGAATCTATCCATAACAAAAATAACTGTCAACATCTCATTTTCTATTGTAGTGTAATTACACTGAGCTGGATCAAGTAAGTGGCTGGCATAATGAATAGTGTGAAAAATTCTGTTTGTCCTCTGACAAAGAACTGCCCACACAGCAAAATCACTAGCATTGCACATAATCTCGAAGGGGGCTCCCCAATTTAGAGGTTGAATCATCGGAGCTTCTACAAGTTGGCCCTTAAGAAAATCAAAAGTTGCATAACAATTATCATCAAAGTTAAATACGACATCTTTCTCTAAAAGATGGCATAAAAGTTTGGTGATTTTAAAGAAATATCGAATGAATCTGCAGTAGAACCCGACATGGCCCAAAAAGCTTCTAACTCCCTTGACATTTATTGGTTAAGGTAGCTTTGCAATGAGATCTAATTTTGCTTTATCAACCTCCATGCCTTTAGCTGAGATCTTGTGGACTAAAACAATTCCTTATTGCACCATAAATTGGCATTTCTCCCAATTCAAAATTAAATTTGTCTCTACGCATATTTCAAGCACTTTAGCCAGATTATCCAAGCACCGATCAAAAGAATGACCAAAAACTGAGAAATCATCCATAAATACCTCAATAATGACTTCCACCAAATCTTGGAAGATAGCCAGCATACACCTTTGAAATGTTGCGGGTGCATTACATAATTCAAAAGGCATTTCTTCAATGCAAAAGTACTAAAAGGGCAAGTGAATGTTGTATTATCCTGATCCTTTGGGTCAATAGTGATATGATTTTATCAGGAGTAACCATCCAAGAAACAATAAAAGAGATAACCAGCAATTCTGTCCAACACTTGATCAAGGAATGGTAGAGGGAAGTGATCATTGTGGGTTGCCTTGTTGAGCTTGCGATAATCTATACAAACTCGCCATGCATTAATGATACGGGTTGCTAATAACTCATCATTATCAGTCTTTACTACTGTCACCCTACTCTTTTTTAGCACACATTGGACTGGACTTACCCATTCACTATCAGATATAGCATGCTATTTTTCCAAAGTTCAAAAGTTTGATCACCTCATTTTTGACAACATTCATCAATGCCGAATTCAATCGACGTTGCCTATCTCGTACTGGAACTGCATCATCTTCTAAAAGAATCTTGTGTATGCAGATTGATGGACTAATTCCCTTAATGTCAGCAATAGTCCATCCAATTGCTCCTTGATACATTTTTAGCACTATAATAAGCTTCTCTTCTTTCAATAGTTCCAATGTAGCTGAAATCACTACGGGCAAAGTGTTATTATCCCCCATGAAGGCATATTTAAGATGTGATGGGAGTGGTTTGAGCTCCAATTTTGGTGGTTCTTCAGCTGAAGGTTTCAGTCTATTTTCACTGCAATCAAGAACTTCAATTGGCCTCATCTTAATGGGCTCCTCACAAATATCATTGTTAACTCATAAGTGGAAGTATCAAGAAAAACGCATTTGACCATAATTTGCAACTCTAATGCTATATTCTCATCTATCTTAAGCAACTTAGAATTAGATGTATGTATTAAAGAGTCATTATCATTAACACTATATGTTTTCATAGGATTGCATGCAGTAACTGAAGTTTGAACTACATCCATGAAAAAACAAGTATTAATGTCTCTAGGATGCTTCATAGTGTAATTTACATTAAATGTTACCTCTTTGCCATTGATACGAAAAGTGATTGTCTTGCTGCGTATGCCAATTAAAGCATCTTCAGTTGCCAAGAAAGGTTTTCCAAATATGAGAGGAACCTCCTCAACTTCCTCCATGTCTAAGATAATAAAGTCCACTGGAATTGTGAACTTATCAACTACTACCAAAACATCCTCAATGGTACCCATAGGAGTGATGATGGATCGATCAGCCAACTGAAGAGTGATAGCTACCGGTTTGATTTGCTCACCCATTCCCACACTGAAAATTATAGAATAAGGAATCAAGTTAATACCAGCTCCCTAATCACATAATGCCTTAGCAAAATATCTTGAGCCAATTCTACATGGAATTGTGCAGCTTACTGGATCTTTAACCTTAGGGGGAAGATTTATCTTCATTAAGCATTGCCCAACCTTATTCAATTGGATAACCTCATCACATTGCAAAATCTGATCCTTATTTGAATAAGATCTTTCAAGAATTTCGTATAAGTAGGTACTGTCTTCACCAAATCCAACAAAGGTATTTCCACATGGAGCTGCTTAATCATCTCAACAAATTTGCTAGATAGAATCTTCTTCTTTGATGGCTGTATCCTTTGAGGAAAAGGTAATGGTGGAGCACATTCTAGAAAATTAAAACCACTTGGAGGATTTTTCTTTCTCCCTTTACTTGCACTTTCTTTCTTGTGTTCTGCTGGCTTTGAAACATCTTTTACCTCAATTTAAACCTTGACAGCATCTTGATTATCCTTTGGAGAATCTTCTTCATTAATCATTGCAAGTTGCAATTCCTTACTACTTCAAAGTGTAACAGCATGGCATTGCTCTTTTCCCTTAGTATTGGGGAAAGTATCACTTGGTAAAGTTTCTGCTGATCTATTATGCACTTCATTTGCAAGTTGGCCTATTTGAATCTCTATATTCTTAAGGAGAGCATTATGCTCCCTAAACATACCTCCATGAATCTCCATTGTTTTCTCCATATTGGCTACTCGCTGTTGGTATTCTCCAAATAGCTTGTTCAACTTGGCCCCAACACTGTTATAACATCATCAATTGTTGCTTGTGAAGTACCACTCTGTGTGGTTTATTGGTTTCCATAGCTAGGTGAATAAGTTGGTCTTGATGTATTATACTGTGGGCGATTTTGTCCTCATTGATACCACTGGTTCCCACCGGATGGCTTCCACTTATTTGAATTAGTATTCCTGTTGAAGTTGACATACTGCACTAGCTCATTAGTGACTTGAGAACATTCATCCATATGATGCGCCCCTTGGCATAATCCACAAGATGGCATGATTTTGTTTGTCAAAGCTGCATGAATATTGGCCAGTTGGCTTTGCATGGCTGTCATTTATGCTTCCCAGTTGGCTATTTTTTCCAACTGTAACATACCAATTTGCCGTCTTACATGATTGCTTCTTGCAGTTGGAAACATCAGTTCATTACTTACTATATGCTCAAAAATCTCTTTAACTTCTTCTGGTGATTTATCACGCAAGTTTCCCCCAGCTGAGAGATTTACTAAATGCATAGTATCAGAGTTGAGCCCATTGCAAAAGAAATTTAGCTCTCGTCCCGACTCCAACCTACTATTTGGGCATTTATTAAAAAGTTCAGGAAATCTATCCCAAGCTTTTGTGAATGACTCATTGTCACCTTGACGAAACTACATAAAATCCATCCAGATATTGTCCATTCGGGATGGAGGAAAGTATTTAGTCATGAATCTCTTTGCAACCTCATCAAAAGTTTTAATCCTGGCCCCATTAATAGAGTTATACCATCTCTCAGCTGCTCCTTGAGGAGAGAAAGGGAACAACATTCTCTTTAGGACATCATGCGGGATATGTGGGAGATTGCTTGTGTTACACACTTTAAGGAATGTTCTTAAATGTGCATGTGGGTTTTCAGTACTCATCCCATGAAAAATCTAGCTATTTTGAACCAAATTAATGAAAGATGGGGGGATTTGAAAATGCTCCCTAGTGTCAAGAAAAGGTGAATCTAAATTGTCCATTCGAGGCTTATAATGATCACCATACCAACGCCGCGGTACCACTGGTTGTACTGGTGGAATGATTGGAGAGTTCACCACTTAGGGAACAACAACATTGGGCTGATTACCTTGTGCAGCCATTGCTTCAAATTCCAACTTCTTCTTAACATACAAAGTCCTTGCAAGTTCAGGGTCCAACTGATATTCTGCTAGTCCAAATGATCTTGTCCTGGGCATGCAAAGAATAATAATAATTAGTAACAGAAATACGAAAAAAAACTAAAATAAAATTAAAAATAAAATTTCAACACGACTGCTCTCCCCGGCAACGGCGCCAGAATTTGATAGGGCGTAAGAATGTGTGTAAATGCAATTATGGTTGCTATCTACCCCAAATAAAAAATAATGTTAAACAACCCCCATAAAGGTAATAGTATAGTGAGTTCGTTCCCTCAGGGAGAGAACTATGTTGAAATTCTAAAGAAAATATTTTTGTTTTTTTATGTGATTAGTAAAGTGAATATACGAAAGTAAATAGCAAACAACTAAAACAAAGACGGTGATTTGATTTGAACTATGAATTAAGCAAGTGTACTTTTGAAATTATATTTTAGGATTACATAAAAAGTACATACATACATCCTATCTATGGTCATGCAAAATAAGTGTAAGTAACATAACTCACGCCCTCCTATGTGGTAAAAGGTAAGGAATGATCTAAGCACTTACCTATTTAGATATTAAATAATTCGTTAAACCTTTCTATGTGGTAAGAGGCAAAGTTTACATCCTTGATTAACCCGAAATCTAGTGCAACTACCAACTCAACCAAACCCTCAAGTTCAACTACTCCTATGGGGCAAGAGGTAACGCCCGAACCAGTCACACTAATGCTAAACTAATCCCCCCTAACTCCTCCTATGTGGCAATAGGCAAGAGCTAAGGTGAAATTGACCTAACAAATTCACAATCAACCCACAAAAGATTCTAAACAACCCACTCTAATCCTCCTATGTGGCAAGAGGCAAGATTAAAGCAAGTGATCTCTAAATAATTTAATACACTTTAAGAAGATATTCATCATACATAATACTCGCGCTATATATCATGCATAATTATAAAGAACATAGTAAAACTCATTCC
Organism: Ophiorrhiza pumila; assembly: GCA_016586305.1. Classification (NCBI taxonomy): domain Eukaryota; kingdom Viridiplantae; phylum Streptophyta; class Magnoliopsida; order Gentianales; family Rubiaceae; genus Ophiorrhiza; species Ophiorrhiza pumila. The sequence continues at coordinate 39,327,622 of BLIW01000006.1, forward strand.
ACCAAGACCAAATGATAGAACATAGCATGTAAATTAAGCACAAAAATCCTTATTCATAATTCCGGGAGCACAATTAATTTAGCCGAGCATTGCTAAATTGAACATCATAATATTAATATTAAAGAACACTATTGAAAACATAATCTTAAAAAGAAAGACAACACCTTAAATTGTGAATCCATAGATGAAATCTCTTACTCCTAAAAGAATGAATTCAATTATTATAGATGTTCCTGTATTGGGACAGTTGCGATTCTCCGTGCAATAACCAAAGAAATAAAACCCTAGCTATTACAAAGAGAAAACCTTGCTTAAAATCTCTCAAAATTGTTACACCCTTAAAAATCTGTAAACATAGCTCTATTTATAGTGATTCCATAAAAATATTTACAAATATGTCTTTCACGAGAACCTTGTTGGACACGAAATCTCAAAGTAGGCAAAAAATGCAAATTTCCAAAATTAACTCAAAAATTAACGCGATTCCCGACGTCGCGACATGGGAGGGGTCCTGACTTCGCGACGTGGTTCACTGCCATTTTCTCCAAAAATCGCCAAAAAACAATTTTAATTCGCATTTTTGACGTCACGACGTTGAGGTTCGCAAGTCGCGACGTCCACCCATGTCGCGACGTGGAGGTCCTGACGTCGCGACGTGGAAAAGATCTTCACTATATTCACAAACTTTCTTCAACTTTTCCTCCACTTTGCATTCGATTTGGCTTTGATATGATATTTCTTTTCCAAGCATACACCATGGTCGACAAACCTACAAATAAAACACTAAAACGAGTAAAAAAGAATAAGAACGACCAAAGAATTAAGTATAAAACACTAAATAAAAGGTGAATAAATTCATCTTATTAGGAGCACATAAGAGTTTAGGTTTGATACCTGCGGTCAACCTAGCCGAACGAATACCAGGCATATGAGTTTCGAAAAATTGTTTGCGTGAATTAAAGCTACCTTATCCACCACTGTCAGTAATTGCCCTGCAGGCACGGTGTGATATATTCGAATAATCAGTACCCTTTCTCATAAAACTAAAACCTCCTTAGTTCCACTTGACAATGGTTAAATATCACGTTTGACTTACGATGAACTCGTCGGCCCTTGCCTTCCCGGCCATCAATAAGCCATTCATGACTGGACCCCAGTCTGTCAAACAGTCATAGTACAGAAAATTCATGCCATACATAAATGATTTATATTGGGTCAGTGTGCTATTCTCAATGGCGGCTTGTGTGGATTCTAATTTAAAAATTAAAATGGCTTATGTGTATTTAATATTAATAAGATTATTAATACGTTAAAATTTATTGGGGTCTCACACTCTCCCCTCCTTAAAAGAATTGTGTCATCGAAGTTCAAATTCACTATCTAATGATATACCAAAAAGGTTATATAGTTGAGTATTTCACTTAATCACCTTTGACGGTACTTATAATTGAGATAACATTTAGTCATACTTAAGTCGTGACCTCAATGTTTATGTACATATTTATTTACATATATACTTTTATGTTTGCAGATGTTTTGCAACACGTTTTCACTCTTTTTCTAAATTTCCCAAAGTTAATATGATATATGCTTATATATATAAAAAAATCTAATAGTTAATTTTAAACTTTCGACATACAAGCTCTAGTTCCTTTATTCACTTGGTATTCGATGTCTCCTTAAAAAATTCATTTTACATTAATTATACTATCAAACTAAACTTCTCATATTTGTTATTTCCTTGTCATTTGTGATCTGTATGAACATTTATTGTAATCATCCTCTCCACTCAATTCAAAAAAAAAAATGGGTTTCTTTTAGATGCTTAAACCCAACGACCTAGTAATTGCATAGAGATAACGCATAAGTTATCCCAACCTCAAAATAATAACATTAAAAATCTTAGATATGTATGGTTTATGAATTTAGCGAATTCGACATTTGGCATATATCTAGAAGTGAAGTGAATACTTTTGAAGCCTATAGTTAATAATTACTATAGTTCCAATGCAATGGACATAACCAAATAATTAACACTTGAGCTAACACAAAACGGCCACGAGCATCAAACAAAATCATCAAACCACTATCCTCCCAAAACTCATAGTTTTACTTCTAGTAAAATACTAGTTTCCTTTACTTTATTGATTTCTCCTTATAGAGAGTTACCATTATAATGTTGTTTACATACCCTCTTTTTTGTTTTTTTTTCTTAAATGACACATTAGTTTTTTTTTCTTTGTTGACATATAACTTCTCAATCTTAATGTCTAACAATTTTACATAACTGTTGGTATTATCAAGCTATCAGTATAGCCTTAAACCTTCCTCTTCTTTCCTAAAAGTCATTATTGAAAAAAATTCATGTGGCTATTTGTTGGTTGAATCATTACGTATTCCATTCTAATCTATCACCATTATTTATTTAGGATCCTTAATTACTAATATTGACTTAATTAGATATCTGCCAAGTATTATATAATATTTAACATTTTTTTCTAATAAGTTTAGGGAAGTCAATCTTTTCTTTTTCTTTTATCTTGTGTAAATTAATTTTTTTAATGCCTACTTTATGGCACGATGCATATTCCTTTTCTATCTTTTGGATACTCAGCACATTTCTACTACACTAATCTAATTCATTGCTAATACACACATGTAGTAAAAGTCTTTTATAGAGGAATGTGATTCAATTTATGGTATATAATCATTTTATAGTTGCGAAAGAAAACAGAAATTCAACTATTAGTTTAGATTAAACTACCCAAAAGTACTTGCATTGACATGCGTCAAAACTTAAATTTTTTTATATAGGTTCATAGACTAAAAAATTAGAGATAATGTTAATACCATAGCACAAAGGAACAAGGCAATATTTAATTTCCTAAATTTTTAGGAATTGAAAAGGAACTTTAAAGAGTCTTAAGAAAATTTTGATAAGTTTCTAGGTTTTGGTACTAGCATGCTCTCATTAGATATTTTAGTGGGAAAGTATAAGCATATTCCCTATTATTTAGTCTAAAACATTTATGCTTCAAAAACTTCCAAAGTCTACCATGTCTTCTCACACATTTATACAACCTTGTTTCACCAAAGTATTAATTAAATCTTAGGTGGCTTAGTTATTTCTAATAGAATACGTTAAATCATAAAGTTGCATTTAATACAAGAATTCTAAGGGTTTATGCATATTACACCTTGTGTATCAAATCATTTAATTGGCTAACACGTAATGTTTAGTTACTAGATTTTCCAAATTAATAGAATTAAATCCTTAGTGTAATAGGAGCAGGTTCACAATCTTAAATAACCAATTTAGAGCTAACTGTAATTATTAAATCTAGAGTAATATTTCTCAACGGCTTAGATTTAGAAACAACAATTTCAATATCCTTACTTTTTGGAAGGTTAGTCGTAATGTTTCCATATTTTCCTTGAGCATTTCAAACATAGATCATGCAAGTCTCTTATTACTCCAAGCTCCATACTTATTCTCTACTTCCACCATTCGCTTTCCTCTCTGAATTTCTATATAGCCATAACTTGAGTAATAAAATTGAAAAGATCCAACCTTAGGTTGCAGTCCTAAGAGGATCAATCGAATCCTATAACCAAGTCTATAACATTAAATTATGATCTTGTGTTTCGCTTATTACTCCTTGAAACTTAATTGGATGACTTCCATAACACCTTTTCAAACTTAAAAAAAAACATTCAAACCAAATTGGAACTTAACTGACCTCATTCCACAACAATCAACACTATAACTTCCACAATACCTTTATAGATTTGTAAAATAATTTCCCGTCGAATTGAAATATAATGTCATAGTCCAAAGATCTTATCATGACTTATGAGCATGAAGGCTCTGATACCACCTATAACGCCCCAACCCACCCCCTGGTTGGAAAGTGGATTGGGTCGTTCTTTCTAGGGGCAAATCAATCTAATAGTTCCAAATATATAGTGATCACCCCAAAGAAATTTCATTACTATTTCTCTTCAACTCTAAAATATAAAATGAGTATACGAGTAATTTTCTTAAAACATTTCAACACTAGAAACATAATGAGTACAAGACCAATCCCACACTTAAAATATTGGATTACAACTTAATTTGTATTATATGGTTCAGCACCAAATATCTCATCACTAATAGTGGCTCTACTTGTCTCAGCTATACCCATGTGTATCTTTCTTGGCCTTTTCCCAATGCTCTACTGAAAACATGTAAGAAACTGGGGTGAGCTTTTTATCGCTTTATGGGTTTAGGAATGGATATAATTTTTCATAAAAAGGAAAATAATTTAAAATTGTATTTTTAAAATAAAGGGTGTAAATATAATTTCATACGCACCACGAAGATACTGCCATCAAACATACACTAAAAAACTAACAGTAAACAGTCATAGAGAAATTGACATTAACCCGTTAGGAAGAGACTAGCAGTAAACAGTTATAAAGAGCATTAAGCTCATATAGCACATTATCCCATAGAAGAGCACATAAGAGTTTAGCTTTGCTACCTGTGGTCAACCCAGTCAATCGAGTACCAGCTATATGACTCTCGACAAATTGGTCACATGACTTAGAGTTAAGAAAGAGCCCAACTTTGGCTTTCACGGGGAGTTGATTACTTCCTATTAACCATAAGAGTGCCCACTGGCTCGAACGTTGCTTGGATATTCAAAATGGAGGTTTACCACTCCCTCTTTAAAATAGTGTAGGATACAGTGAAAGATTTGGAATAATGTAAGAATCTCCATAAATATTTGTAAGGAAAATTGGAAGAAAACACATCCCTCAGTATTTTAATGAAAAGTTTATTATTTAGGACCTGTTTGATAAAACTGCAATCTAAAATAATAAGTGTCTGAATACTGAAAATTAAGTTTGTTTAATAAACATATTGATCTGATAGCTGAATAACAAATAATACTATTTTGTTTTTAATTATTTATTTTTTAATAAATGTGCAATATATTATTTTTCAATCATTAAATCAAAATTATTTTAAAAAAATATACAATATAATTTTATAAAAAAAATTCAAAATTAGTAATTTTGAATATAAAATATTATCATAAAAATGCATATATTTATGAACTTTACATATTAATGATTTTATAGTATATTGGATGTTATCTTTTAAAAAATTTGAAAATATAATTTTTAATTAATCAAAGCTTGATTGAAATAGAGAAAAGATAAAAAAGACTAATGAAACTTTTAAACATAAACTTTTTTATCAAATAAAGTATATTAAATAAAAATATTAAAATATAAAAAAGGTATATTGAATAACACGTGTTCTATTATATTAGATGTTATTTTAAAAAAATTTTAAAAATAAAATTTTTAATTAACTAAAACTTGATTTAAATCAAAAGATAAGGTAAAAAAGGTTAATCAAGTTGTAAAAAATAAATTTTTGTTATCAAATCAGGTATATTAAATAAAAATATTAAAAAATTGAAGAATATTTATTGAATAAAAATATTAGCATATAAAAGAAAGAAAGAAAGAATAATAAATAAAAATATTAAAATATAGAAGTAAAACAAATTGAGATGGTAAAAGATATTAAAGAGATATTGTGGATATTTATGGTATATTAAATTTGATTTTAAAGATTACATCTGAGCGCATTGTGAAATTAAAGGAGAAGCTAAATTTTATCGCTTAAAATCATAGAAAAAGTTTGTCTGCCTTTTCAAACACTTTTAATTCATTAAGACATCAAATTTTTTTTAGTTATCAAACAAACTTAATTGGTCAATGTTTTGAATCAATTAATTTTCAAACTTAAGTTAATTTATCAAACAGGCCCTTAGTCTATCACATTTTAAATGAAATGATGTGCATTCATCATTCTTACTTAAAAATCACACTAATTTTGTTATTTTATTACATTCTGTTTGCTTCTTCGATCACATTTATGTGTTAGATAAATAAGTTTTCAAACTAAATTGATTAAACATAAATTGGAACTCAACTAAACATAAGATTAGAAAACTTAACCAAAAAAAAAACCAGCATCCAATTCTCAAAAAAGTTTCTAATAAGAAGTTTGTGATGGAAAGAATTCTAAAACAATTCTATAATGAAATCGATTAGGATAAAAAAACATAAATTGGAACTCAACTAAAAAATAAGATTAGAAAATTTAACCAAAAAAATATATAAACAAACCAGTAGCAAATCCTTGAAAAAGTCTCTAATAAGAAGATGGGCAAAATACACTAAATTCCGTTATACTATTGCTCCGTCACGTATTCACCCCTTGTAATTTTAATTACAATAATTAAAACCCTAAATTTTCTAATTTAAAGATAATTAGTCTAATATATTAATTAACGTCAATAACTAAACAGAATTGAACATCTTATTTTAATTTAAGATAATAAAATGACAAAACTAACATTAAAATAAAAAAATTATAAACTCAACGAACATAAATAAACAACTCAAATATCAACTTGAAAAGCAGTGTGGACATTTAGTAATAACAAAACATGGCCACTGCCTAATCATAACAACAAGAATAAGTAGCAGTTGGTAATTTCATAAATTTCAATACTTACTACAATTTAGAAATTAATATTTATTGCAATCTAGAAAGCACTAAATTAACCCTAAGCATATGCAAACAGAAGCTCATTCGGAGCGAATAAGCAACAAGCTGCATAGCCTAACAAATAGCAACATGTAAAGTAAAATAAACTGTTGGCATATGGGATAATTACGCCCATGATATTAGTCTGATATTATCTCAAAGTATGAGATAAAGATATATGCGTTATCATTATTAATTAGATACGTATATTATATTTTGATAAAGATAAGAAGACTATCCTTATCAGCTTTCTTGTAGCTCAAGGATAGGAGTCTTCTAATCTTTATATATTGAGGAATATCAGACTAGAAAATAGAGAGAACAGAACGATAGAAAATATCGTTATACGTATTCTTCTTCCTCAGCATTATATCTGGTATTGTACTTTGTATCTAATTGGTGGATCACAATAGATCCTCGAGTAGTTTCTATTACCGTGAGTTCCAGGCTTTCCAGAGCAGTGAATTCCATACGTGGAGAAGAACAAGATCCCGTCTTCCGCTCTTCCAGGTCAGTTTCCTGGAAAACCTTCATTGGTATCAGAGCCAATGGTTATGTTCTTCTCATGTTTTTCCATGTAATTATTTATTTTGTGAGTTTTAAATGGTGATTATGAATTTTCTTTGAGGAATTTTTTTTCTATGAAAATAAATCGTGAAATTCATAATTTCAGATCTGAATATTGCCATTTTTGACTCACTTATCGTGGGAATTAAATGATAAATAATACATGGATAGAAACTAGACTTCAAAACGAATCCAACGGTATAAAGTATGTGAAAATCGGATATACGGTTAATTAAATATGACTGTTTTAACTTTTTTTCGTTTTGATTTTATTTTCTGATTATTGATATAAAAATATATGGACTATCCATTGTTGAGCCTTTACTGAGTGGTGGGATGGCCCTTTCAAGGCCCCAAAGCAAGCCCGATCAGAAGTTGTTTTTGGTTTCTGATCATTAATATTGAAATGTGGGCCGTTCAACTCAGAAAGTTTTAGCCCAGAATCATTCAAGCACATTCCATGGTGCCTTACTGGGCCTAAGGCCTGATCAGTGTGATGGACTTCACTACTGTTGGGTGAGCTTTAAATTTGAATGAGCTATACCTTAATAAGGTTTGGGCTTGATGATAATTAGAAAATAAAAGTGGTCCGATATATAAGTAAAACTCAGTTTTATATGATTTATATACATATGTAATCAATTTCATTTTTAGTGAATATTCATCAAAATATGAAATAAAAAAAAAATCCAGAAAAATTAATATGAATATTCTGAGGTGTTATCTTTAGTTTCAGAATATTATAAGTGAATTTTTCTGACTGATATATATTGTTTTCTAATTTTTGCATGCTTATTTATTTATTTTGTGAATTTGCACAAAATAGAATAAATAGAATTAAAATTACATAAAATTCAGAAAAATTAATATTAATATTTTGAGGTGTTATCTTCAGTTCCAGAATATTTTAATTGAATTTTTTTGCCTGCATATAATTTTTTTGTAATTTTTGTATGCTTATTTATTTATTTTGTGAATTTGCACAAAATAGAATAAATAGAATTAAAATTACAGAAAATTCAGAAAAATTAACATTAATATTTTGAGGTGTTATCTTTAGTTCCAGAATGTTAAACATGAATTTTTCTGACTGTATATAGTTTTTTTGTAATTTTGCATGCTTATTTATCATTTTTGTGAATCTGCACAAAAATTGAGATAAATGTAATTAAATTACAGAAAATTCAGAAAAAATTAAATTAATATTCTGAGGTGTTATGTTTAGTTCCAGAATGTTAAACATGAATATATTTATTTGTAATTTTTCATGCTTATTTATCATTTTTGTGAATTTACACAAAAATTGAGATAAATATAATTAAATTACAAAAAATTCAGAAAAATTAAATTAATATTCTGAGGTGTTAATTGTAGTTCCAGAATATTAAACATGAATTTTTCTGACTGTATATATATTTTTTGTAATTTTACATGCTTATTTATCATTTTTGTGAATTTGCACAAAAATTGAAATAAATATAGATAAATTACAGAAAAATCCAGAAAACTTGTATTGATATTCTGAGGTGTTGTTTTTCAGTTCCATAATATTATAAGTGAATTTTTATGACTGCATATATTTTTTTGTAATTTTTCTTTCTTATTTATCATTTTTGGTGAATTTGCACAAAAATTGAGATAAATATAAATAAATTACAGAGAATTCAGAAAAATTGAATTAATATTCTGAGGTGTTATTTGTAGTTCCAGAATATTAAATATGAATTTTTCTGACTGTATATATATTTTTTTGTAATTTTGCGTGCTTATTTATCATTTTTGTGAATTTACACAAAAATTGAAATAAATATAGACAAATTACACAAAATTCAGAAAAATTACTTTAATATTCTGAGGTGTTAATAAAGTTCCAGAATGTTAATTTGAATTTTTCTAGTTGTGATTAAGTTTATCTTGTAATTTATAATGCAAGTTTATTTCCTGACAATAATTCATGAATATAAAAATGAATTATTTAAACATGCAAGTATTTTTAAGTTGAATGAATCAGTTTTGTTCCTTAAAAATAACAATAAAGTGAAGGGGAGTTTTGCGCAAAAATTTGTATAATTATAATTTTAAATATTTTTTGGTATAATGTGATTCCTAGCATAGCGAAGTTTCATTTGTACATGAATGTTTTGATTATAATTATTACAAATTAATGATTGCTGCAAAATCTATATATATATGTGTTAATCAAGATCCTTTTGTGCACTGCTTAAAAGACAGCTTTCAAACAAGATAATTATTAATTTAAATTATAGTGATAAATTTATTGGTGTTTTTTTTAAATTGGACACCATAAAATTTAAATATGGGCTTGGTAGAGTAGTGGGCCTTAGTGGCCTTAAACTATATTATGGTTTAATCCAATATATTATTGTTCAACATCAAGATCTTGGGCTTATAATAAATTCAAAAGTAATAAATAATATAACTTGCATAAAGTTGTTGAGTTATTTTGGCAATGATCTAATGTGTGAACAATATGCCACCGCGAATAAGTTGTTCTTATTCATGAGTTTGGTAATATTTCTACGAGAAAGTGGCATATTTTAGACCTTCATGAAGGGTGTGATATGTAAAGAGTAGAAATTATTTATATTATATGAGTATTGAATTAAAATAGTGATTAATCACTTAATCATTTTTTAATCAGTGGCAGCATACTAATATGGTTAAGGGAAGAGCGCTTAGTGGCTGCTGATCTTTCTTTATGTTAGTTATCAAGTTTTAATTTTCGCAAAGCATTTAGGCTTTATGCGAAAGCGAACTAGATAAACTCCTAATAATCTCAATGAGAGATTTATACTCAAGAAAAATACCAAACAAAAGAAAATTAGTTTTTGCAAAAGGAACAAATCAAAACTCTACTAATAGAATGGTCAATTAGAACTTCACTCGTGATAGCACTGAGTTGAAATGTACATATATATATATATATATTTTTTGACCACATGTCTCACATATTACTTGTTATTTTTTTAAGAAAGTAACAATTGTAATTAGTTGTTGAATCTCTCCTATTGTGGATGAAAGATTCAACAATAACCTATTCACAGAGTTGAATGAGTTGAAGAATCTCTCCAATTGTGGATGGAAGATTCAAAAATAACTAATTACATAATTAAATTAGTTGTTGAAACTCTCCAAAATCGTGGATGATAGATTCAAGAACAACTAATTATATGATGAGAAATTGAGTAGAGTTTGTGGGATTTTATTGAATTTTTGAATTGGAAGTAAATAGATACATAAGGAGAAAAGGTTCCAAGTTGGAGAATGTTTTCACAAATTGAAAATTTGACTTGTGTAACCATTGTCTCCATAATGTATTTAATACTTCATGACTTCAATAAAATTTATATTTTGTTCTTATGATACTTCAACTAATTTTTCTAAAAATGTTTAAGAGGCAAGAAATTGATATTAATTATGGAACAAATTGATTTTGGTTTCTAATTATATGATATTGGATTTTATAGTTCCAATATATATAAAGTTCTCTCATATCTTCTAGAGAGGATAAAAATAATGATTCACTGAAATGACATAACAAATTGAGTCATTTTAGGCGAGATATAAGGATAGCTAGAGAAGGTCTATTGGGACCTACTCGCACAAAACTATCTTGCCTGAATATTATTTTTTTTTGGGGGAGAAATTAATTAATAAACCTTTTTAAAAGGCTAAATGGGCAATGCTTAATCTATCTTGACATCTGTGGACCAATACATATAAGGGTTGGACATAATAATTCCTATTACTTCAATAGATGATCAAACGCGTTTTGATTATATTTTTCTGATCTCCCATAATTCTTGAGGTAGAGAATCAGTTTGACTTAATCAAAACTGCGAGTATCTATTCAAAGAATAATATATAGAAAAGGAATTATTTAGCAAAAAATTGATTTCTATATTTTGCAACAAAATGTTGTGGCAAATAATGAGAATCGATCTTTGCTTGATATAGTCATTGGCGCTAATATTTTTTTTGTTAATTTCCTGAAGGGGAGATATGCAAAATAAGCAGCTGCCTATGTACTTAACTTTGTACCCTTATGATCAGTTTCTTCCATAAATCATGGATCGGCAGAAATTCATATTTGAATAATTTGCGATCATGAAATATACGTGCTACCTATAACACTTTTCTCATTAAGTATGAGAATTTGTGACTTAGAGGTAAGAAATTTATCTTTGTTAGATATCTACGCCTCACAAGGTTAAGTGTTTACTGGTAGACAATTAAATGGAAGTGTAACTGATATTGAGCCACGAGATGTGGAATTTCTAGAAAAGAATTTCCCTAACTTATGCGAGGTAAAGAATAATTTATAACTTGGTAAGTACTGAAGGGGGTGATTTTATTACTCCAATGGAAATCGAGATAACTAATTCTCGACCTCTCGAAGATAGTGGGAGCAAATTTCCGTTGAATAGTTCAGTACAAACCAATGAGAGTTATAAACAATTTCGACCTCAAAGAAGTAAATGAAAAATTTCCCGTTGTCATTTTGAGACTGATGGGGAAACTTTCATGGTTGCTTCTTATGATGAAAATGAGCCAAAGAACTTCCATCAGGCTATTTCATCAAAAGTTAGAGAATAATGGATTATTTAATGGAGTCTATCGAGACTAATCAAGTTTGGGACTTGATTAACTATTCTTTTGGACTAAAGACTATTGGGGACAAAAGGTTCCCAAAGTCAAAGGTAAAAGAAGGTAGTTCCATTGAAAAGTGAATAGATGACCTTAGTTTGGCTCTTGTTACATATTTTGATTTGAAATTTTGTGAAATGAATGTTAAAGATAACATTTCTCATTGGAGAAATTGGATGAAAGATTCGCAAGAATCTGTTCATTGACTTTGTTATAGGAGATTGAAAGCGCAAAGTTTGCTAGCTCAATCAATCTTACTATTACAAGAAGTAATCATCCAGATAGTTATATCCAAAACTTTATCGAGCCAACTAAAATTTGGGCTTACGATGGTTAACAGATATTACTATATGTATCTTAAACATTCTAAAGGAAGTTTCATATATTTCATCATATGTAGACGATATTAAGTAAGCCAAACTAACTAGGAGACGATTGTCACCACTAACCGCCTTCAAATTTTTGAAATGAAGGACATATGACACTCCTGTGGTAAAAATGTGAGTCTATAAGCCTTGAAAATTGCCTTAACACTCTTAAAAGTAATGAGTAAATAAGCTTTTGTTCCATATGTGAGTAAAGTGGAGAAATTAGTTTTCTCACTTTGGATACTCATTTGATATCTACAATATAGTTGGGTTAGTAAGCCAATACCAAGCAATACCTAATTTAAATTTTTGAAAAGCTATCAAAACGAATATTTCGCTAATTGGAATATGACTTTAGATTACATGTTAACAAGGTTTGGATTTATGACTTATTAGAAGTACAAATGCTGATTAGAGCGATTGTCTGGATAAGTGTAAATTAACCTATGTATATATTTGCTTACTTAATGATGATAGATAAGTAAGAAATAAACATGTAAATCATTGTCTATAGAATAAGCGAAATTAATACCTTGTACATTAGTAGTACATGAGGTAATGTGTTTGAGAAAGTTCCTTGTGAATCTTGGCATTGTTATAGACTCATTGGATTCTACATTTGTTTATAGTAACAATATAGTTACTTTAAACTTTTACCAAGGATTCCAAGTATTATAAAAGAACTAAAACACACTTTAATAAGCAGTGGCACAAAAGTAAGTGTTTTTATAGTATATTTTCTATGAACCATATATTTGCTTATCATGTGACTAAACGCACAATAAGGTGATGCATTTTTGTTTATGATAGAGCAGCATGGTTGCACAGAACCTTTTTTGTACTATAAATATTTGTAACAATTTATAAATATCTTGATTTTAATATAATTGGATGTACATATTTGATTTCTTCAAATTATGTGACATTGATTATAGCACATATATGAATGTATATTTTTGTAATATACATGGATAGGCTGATTTGCTTACTCACACAAGCAACCTTTTAGAGCTGATGATAGCGAGCAAAAAATGAGACATTAAGTATGTTGCCTTGACGTTGGTCAAGATGAGATCTTATCTAAGATCGCATATAGATAACCCGAAATCTATATATAAGCCTGATTAACAGCCGGATGTGAGACTTTTAAGTGTAATTGGAGTTGCACTAGAAGACAAAGTAAGTCTCAAGTAAGGCGCTTGATTAGCGACTTGACTAAGATCCGTATGGAATAATACTTATTTTCCATAACATGTTGTTTATACAACATGTGCTTTGCGACTATGGATGGAGGTGAGTGAATGGGTCCCTACTTCCTCATCGTGTGAGTCCTAAAGGATATTGAATGTCCTTATTAGAAATACCCTTTGTGACTTTAGACTGTATCATGAAATTTAAGGTTAGTGTTTGCTACTTTAGCATGACTACCAATGGTCATGGTTAATTCGATCGGATGGGGCATGTCTGGGAAAGCAGCTAATTTTAAGTTAAATGATATAAGGGCAAGGAAGACTATTTGGATTATATCATTACACTATACTCATTCGTCGACGGGTTATGGCGCTTTTTAGTGAGTGACATAATTATGAGTGTAATGTAGATCATGGAGGTACAAGTATGATCTTTGAGGGATTAGAGATACTTGACCAGATATAATCAAATAAGTTTGGGGTATACTGAGTCACGACAGTCTTCTCTATTTTAGTGGTTGATGTCTCTATGCAGGCCTTAAATGGTTTCTAGTATAGAGCTCCCAAAAACAGATGAACTCAGCGGTCGCACCAATTATTTACTAGTATGGACAGATATAATGAGTGAATTGAGGAATAAATTAAGAAACGTCTTCCCATCATGTGCGAGTGGGAGATGTTGGCATATGAAATAATTACCCATGATATTAGTCTGATATTATCTCAAAGTATGAGATAAAGATATATGCGTTATCATTATTAATTAGATACGTATATTATATTTTGATAAAGATAAGAAGACTATCCTTATCAGCTTTCTTGTAGCTCAAGGATAGGAGTCTTCTAATCTTTATATATTGAGGAATATCAGACTAGAAAATAGAGAGAATAGAACGATAGAAAATATCGTTATACGTATTCTTCTTCCTCAGCATTATATCTGGTATTGTACTTTGTATCTAATTGGTGGATCACAATAGATCCTCGAGTAGTTTCTATTACCGTGAGTTCCAGGCTTTCCAGAGCAGTGAATTCCATACGTGGAGAAGAACAAGATCCCGTCTTCCGCTCTTCCAGGTCAGTTTCCTGGAAAACCTTCAACTTGAAATAAACAACTCAAATATCAACTTGAAAAGCAGTGTGGACATTTAGTAATAACAAAACATGGCCACTGCCTAATCATAACAACAAGAATAAGTAGCAGTTGGTAATTTCATAAATTTCAATACTTACTACAATTTAGAAATTAATATTTATTGCAATCTAGAAAGCACTAAATTAACCCTAAGCATATGCAAACAGAAGCTCATTCGGAGCGAATAAGCAACAAGCTGCATAGCCTAACAAATAGCAACATGTAAAGTAAAATAAACTAATTGTTGTATTATTAACCAAAATAAATAAATTAAAAAACTAACTATAGCCACCTGAAAAGGTTACTTTTATTTTTGAAAACATGCCTGCAACTTTTGAAATTAGAAAGAAGCCTATTCATATTGAATTTGACTTAAATGAGCCATGCTTGTAGCAGTTGATTCTTGGCTTGTTGGTATATCAGCATTGTTGTTGTGTGCTTGACTATTTGAACTAGTAGAACCTTAACTAAAAAATATATCACCAAATTTAGAAGCTTTTCTCATCACATGATTGGTTGAAGTTGCGTAATGACTTCCAACAGCAGGCCTTATATTTTCAGCACTCTTTGCATTTGAATTTGTGCCAGTAACAAGATTTGGTCTTACAGCCAGTGGCGGATCTAGAAACTATGATTTAGGAGGGATAAAATTATATAGTAGTAGTGGTAAAATTTATATTTTAATATTTTTTTTGGGGGGTGGGGTGGGGAATTCTAATTTCTTAAGGAGCTAATTAAATTTTTTTTAACTTTTGATAGGGATTTAGTATAAATTTTAAAATCTTAAGAGGGGGGGAGGGGCGGCCGCACCCCATGCCCCCTCTTATATTTGCCAATTATAGCTATGCTTTTATCTTTTTCTCTCTGTCAAGATTTTCTATCAACTCCATCATTAGTAGTTACACTAGCTTTACTTTGTCGTGTGTCAATATCTTGTGCGATATTCAAGCCTTGACTCTTAAATGAATACATATTATAAGAGTTACATTTGCAAACTTTTTTATAACTGCTAAAAAACAAAACTAACATGATTTTTCTTCATTTGCTTGGTTCTAACAAGACCCTTACAAGTTCTGATATTGTGTCCAAGTCTATCACAATTGCTATATCTAAGTGTATGATATACCCTTCTCACAACATTAGGATTTCTTGGTTCATCAACAACCTTCTTTCTTGCCTTTTTAGGCCTTCCAAGAGGTCTTCTTAAGGATGGAGGCACTATTGGGTTGCCTTGTGAATGGCTCTATTGACTTTGACCTGAAATAGGATTGATCATTCCTTGATATTCCCTACATTACTTTGATTTTATAACTAGCAACGTTTCTTTAAAAAAAATAGAACATATAATTTAATATGCAAAGACACTACCTAAGATATCCTTCTTTTTTGTAGTAGTTGTTTATAAATTCAGCAATATTTCTTTAAGAGTTCATAACTACAGCAATTGCATGAGGACAAGGTATTCCACTCAAATCATATTTTCTACATGTGCAAGTTCGATTGCCAAGATCTACAACAAAATTTCTTACACCCTACATCACTTCAAAAATAGAGTCCCCATCAAATATCACCTCGTATTTACTAGCCTCATTTTTTGAACTCTCAATTTTTTTCACAATTTTAGGACATAATACACTAGTACACTTCTCAATCATTTCTTTTTGCTTTTGATACCTGGTCATTAATTTACTTCTTGTCATCTCCATTATGGTAATAATTGGCTTATCCCTTGCATTCTTAATCCATTGGTTGAATGATTCAGATATATTATTACTTACCATGTCACACTTTGAACTAGTTGAAAAATGATCTTGACCATGTAGAAGGAGATTCTCGCATTAACCAATCATATGCAAGTTCATTAAGAGCTGTTAGTGTATTCATATAATTATTAAACTCTTCAATTTTATAAACTGATACAATACCCCATTTAAATCCTTTAAATCTTTACCCTTATGTAAGAGTTTAAAGTTAGCATGTAGGTGCCTAACACAATACCTATGCTTAGCTTCAGGCTTTAACAAATTAAAAGTCTCTGTTAACCCCTGTAAAAGTTAGAAAAAAATTATAAATTAGATAAATCAAGTCACACAATTATTAAGATATAAATTGTGTATTATAAAATTAAAATAAAAAATTATTACCTTTTGTCTATTAGAAATAATCCATCCCATCTCTTCTAGTCTACCTATTGCTCTTAGTAGAATTTGTAGTAACCAAATCCATGAATCCTTGAGTTCAGCCTCAACAATAGTTATGGCAATTGGATACATTTGATTGTTTTCATCCATCCCAATAGCATGCATTAGTTGACCACTTAATGGCCCTTTCAAATGATATTCATCTAAACCAATTACTGGTCTATACCCTGATAAGAATCCCCTTCTTTGAGCATCGAACATGACAAATATTCTCTGGAAATAGCAACTGGATTTGGCACTGGTTTGTTAACACTAACAAATGCAAAACTCCTTATATTTTGTTGTATTAACATATGACAATAATCTCTTACTCTAATGTATTGTTCTTTATGATTTCCTTCGATGGATTCCAAATCTTTTTATTTTGCTTTATATGCCTCACTTCTTGAAACAAATAAATTATGTTCTCTTCTAGCAACGCTCTTAATTGCTTTTACCCTCCATGTGGAATCATCTATTATTCGAGGCATATATGTCTTTGCTAACCAAGCTAAATTAGCATTCCTATTCCTGTATCTTTTAGGGTGCATGACATGATTTCTTAAACTCTTAATCTGAAATGTATTAGTACCATGCACTTTTGAAGCATGGATTCTTTATGGACATTCATCCATGCATACAACAGTAACTCTGTTGCCCTCATTATTTTTGTACTTCAACTGATAGCCGTTCTTGATAGAATTTTCCTTTAGAGTTGTCTTAAATATACCAACATTTCTAAAGATCATTCCAAGTTTCAGAATTCGATTTGTCATCTCTCTTTCCTTATTAAAGATGGGAAACTCAGCATGACTTGCTTCATCTTCATAATTTATAGGACTATCTTGTTTATCACTTTCACTCGATATATTATTGACCATTATCTCCAATGTTGCTACTGTAGTAGGTGGCATGTTGAGCTCAAAAGAAGCTGCCATATCACAATCAAATTTTAAATTTGCTTGAACACTACAATTATTGACATTATCTTCATCATGAAAGTCAGATAGGTTTGAGAGGGGAATAGAGATGTCACTGTTGTCTTCTTCACTGCTAATAATGTAGTCATTATCATCCAACTATTGGACAAATTCTTGTAAGTGGACTTCAAACATGTTAATGTTATCCACAATTTGCATGTCATCGTCAATATTCTCGCTTAACACTACTATTATTCTCATTATTCAATACTTGAATTGATAAACCATCAATATTATCTAGATTTTCAATGTACATATTGATAGTGTTACTCCCAACATGGATAACAAACATGTCCATGACATCAATATCACTATCAAAGACCTCCATCTATGTCTGTATTTGGTATCAAATAATAGATAGTCACACTTTTTTGGATACCTAGGATCTTTAATACTCCATTTATTTCACAATAACTGACGTTTTAAATTTTTTGTTAAGTTGCAAAATAAGTGACGTTTTACCAAAATTTTCTATCTATACCCTGCCTGCTTTGGAACTCAAATTTTATCATTAAATAGCTCATTCAATCCCCATAAGCAGCTCCTCCAGTCGTCATAAACAGCTCCTTCAATCCCCATAAAACTTACCCACCATATCTTTCATAAAAATATTTATTTTCTTCTTTTATATAGAATTATATAGTCACTGAACAGTGAACAAAATGTATCCAAAAATTCCAAAGAATACCATGGAAAAGAAATTTTTTTTATCTATTTTCATCTTTCAAAAGATACCAATATGCATACTGATCATAGATTTGATTTAAATAAATTATACTATGATGAAGAAGAGCTTTATGTCAACCAAGAAATTCAAGAAGTAATTGTGACTATGCTGAAAATTATCTTCCAAAATTTCTTCTAAATTTGGAGTTGGTGTAATTAGGTAGAAGAGAATTTGATTTGGAGATTGAATCCTTAATTGTTTATTGTCTAAAAACGTGTTTGATGTTTTGACATTAAAATCTGTTTTAGCATTAGTTTACATGTTTGATGTTTACAGTTTACTGTCACCTTTGATTTTGTTAGTTAGAAGTCTATTTTGATTAGGGGTGTATGAGTATCATTGTAAAAGTCAAATTATTCTCTCAAGATGCAGGGCTGTGGATACTTGTGCACCGGATGAAAAATGGATTACCTTTGAAGATGAACACAAAGAAGTGATGAGAAGCACTTCAATTCCTCAATGGTAAAACAATGGTTTGAGGGTTTCCACTGTGACAACGACCCAAAAATAATGAAGATTGTCAAGATGCCATAGAATGACATTTTGTTGATTATGGTGATTGTATAATTATTTTAATTGTTCAAATGGATCATCTAGCATAAAGGATAACAATCTGAATCCATGTTTATTGTTAGTGGGTTTATGAATGGATGTTCCAAATATGGATTCTTGGATTGCTCATGCATTTTGTCGTTTACATAAGATCATTTTGGCAAAACAAAAAAAAAGAGAAAAATAAAAGGTTGGCAATATGCTTTTGGCACAATGGAAAAGACTTTTAAGAATTTTATTACAAAAGCCTTTAGTTCTTGGCAATTCATTGATGATGCATAAAATATCTTCAGAACTGGGTATATGATACAGATGAAGATGAGAGCTGTTTGTTTGAGTTTGTTTTATTTGCATTACTCCAGCGACAGAGCTTGATCAAGAGTAATTTGGATAATTTTCTTAAGAAAATTTGATGCAGGACAAGTTGAGAACAAAGTTTCCTACTGTTGCTGCGGAAGATTATGATGATTTGGTCGATTGGCGTAGTTGCGATTAGTATCATGAACTGTATAGCTTAGGTAAAAGAGTATTAGTCAATGAAACTTAAAATTTCATTAGCCAAATCGGCCTAACAATAAAAAGTACTTACATGTGCAAGCATTTATATGTTGTATATTATGGGTAGTATTTTGTTCAGAAATAAAAATATCTAGAAATCTATGAACACTCCAAATAATAGTCTAATACAATTAAATATTAGGACTCAAGAAAAATTGCTAATGAAATTTCCCTCAACTAGGAAAAGATCAGAGTACCATGAGTTAAAAAAAGGTTTATGAACGGATGCTTCCAAATATGAATTCTTAAATTGCTCATGCATTTAGGAAAATATCAAAGTACCATGAGTTTTAAAATGAAGGTTTATAAACGAATGATACCAAATATGGATTCTTGGATTGCTCCTATATATTTTGAGGATGAGATCATTTTGGCTAAACAAAAAAGAAAAAGAAAAAGAAAAGGTTGACTCTATGCTTTTAGCACACAATGGAAAAGTCTTTTAAGAATTTCATTATGAAACCTTTAATTATTGACAATTCATTGATGTTGCATTAAATATTTTGAGGATGGACCCTTTTTCATTAATTTAAATTTTTTACTAAAATTTTAACAAATATAGTGTACTTTTTACTAAAACTTTTATCTAATGATAAAATATTACAATTAAAAACAAAAATAAAATAAAAAATATCAAAGATGACATTTCATATCCAATTTTATGTTGAAGATTGTAACATATTCATTCCATTGTGTACCATATCTAAATCACAAGTAATTTGTGTTGGAAGACGACCTTCCCTTTCCAATGCAGCCTTGTTCACATGTGGGATTTTATATTTGTTAGATCCTTCAACCTTCATGATTTCTCGCATACAGAGTTGTAAAGTTCACAAAAAACATAGTTCACTTTTCTCGTTTCATAATCGTCAAGAGGCTTATGAACTGCTAGAATAAGGTCTTCTACATGTTTTGGACACTCCTTTATGTTGTAATGCCTGAATGAAGCTAAAAATCCAAAATCCAGAATATTTAAATCTGATGAATTTAACGGTTGACAAAACAATCTAATATCAAAACTACTTTTTGCAGCAGCTTGTTGAAACTTTATATCATTAGGTTCAACATGCGTCCTTGCATTATCTTGTTGGATGAAAATTATTTTTCCCAAATCCTCCACTGGCCAACTACCTACAATTTTTGGTATTACTTCTTTAATCAAACCTGCTTTTATAGTCGCTCTTTTCACCGATGTAATCGGTTTTATCTTTAAAGTTCCTGCATCTCTATTTCTACTTCTTCTCTACGCAGTTTCCATGGTGACAATGGGAAGACTCCTATTTTTTCAGAGAATACAGTGTTTCCTTCTACATCAAACCTTGAACGAGCAATAGAAACTAAAAACATCACTTTTTCGATGTAATTTTTACTCTGGCAAGTGCGCAAAGATTTTTCTTCCATAGGAAGTAAATAATAATTTTCACACTTTTGGCCATGTAGAACCATTTTTCATCAATATACACCATGTAGTACATACTAACAAATTTTGGCTCATGAGACAAACTATTTGGATCTAGCATTGATATGCAAAATTGTAATCAGGCTCACTTATGTTGTTCTTTCATATACGGTTTAATGACATTTGAGTGGCGACGAATGAGGCCTTTCTTTAAAAGTCTAAATAACGCCAAACAGTTGACATTCATAGATTCTGCAAGTGACCTCAAAGTTGATCGTCGATGTAAAGGAATCTCAAGAACCTGATTGAGGTCAATTTGAATTCTCTTCCGACCACAATTATTTGATTACATATGTGGCACGTCAATTGATGAACCATTTGGTGTATCTTTTGCTCTTTTTCAAACCTGTTGCACCGTTCTTATAGGTACTAAAAATAATGCATAGACCTCTTTTGTTGTACCTAAAGCAATATAAATTTTTTATCGTTTTGCATTAGACAAGTTTTTATTATTTTTTCTCTCTTGAAATGATTCAGGATTTTATGCATGTGAGATAATCAAAGATAATAATACAACAAGTCATTAGTGTTTGTTCATGAAAAAGTAAAATTAGACACTAACTCTTAGAGGAAATCAACAACAAATTTTGCGTGCTCGAGAGTATACCAAAAGAAACAACAAATTAGAAAACAAAATCAACAAAAAACTAGAAAAAAAAAGCTAGCCTAAAATTACGTGTGAAAAATTAATTTAGTAGAAGTTCCAAAAGTAATTGTAAATAAAGGCAAAATTCAGTAATTACAAAAATAAGTATATATCTAAAGTAAAATATAAAATCAATAATTTTAAAAATCTTTATATATCTAATTAAAGACAAGCAAACTCAATTACGTTTTTAATAAGAATTAGGAACAATACCAAATTAGAATTTATCAAATTTAACCAATAATCACATAGAGCATTATATTATTTATGTTAAATAAAAATAAGCAAAATTGATACACTTTTATTATGAATTAGAAACCAAACCAAATTCTAGTATACTAAAAAAAGTGAATTTATTAAATTTATTTCATAATCATATGCATTTTTATTAATGGTAAATAAAAACGAGTAAAATTAAAAATTTATACTTCTATTACACAAAAAAATGAGAATAAAAAACTAGAGAAGCACGGATAAAGAATTAGAACCAATATAAAAAAAAACTAGAAAAAAAACTAGCCTAAAATCACGTGTGATAATAATTTCGTAGAAGTTCCAAAAAGTAATTGTAAATAAATGCAAAATCAGTAATTACAAAAATAAGGATACATCTAAATAAAAGTAAATAAAAATGAGTAATTGTAAAAATCTTTATACATCTAACTAAAGAGAAGCAAACCTAATTAAGTTTTTAATAAGAATTATGAACAATAATAAATTAGGATTTTTCAAAAATATATCTAATAATCACATGGAGCATTAAGTTATTTATGGTAACTAAAAATAAGAAAAATTGATTACAATTGTATTAATATGAATTAGAAACCAAACCAAATTATGGTATACTATAAAAAGGAAATTTATCAACTTTATTCCATAACTATATGCATTTTTATTAATGGAAAATAAAAGCAAGCAAAATTGACGTATACTTCTATTACATAAAAAAGAGAGAGTAAAAAACTTGAGAAGTTTGAATAAGAATTAAAAGCAATTAATCAGCCTAAAATCATGTGATAAAATAATTTTGTAGAAGTTCCAAAAGTAATTGTAAATCTAGGCAAAAACAGTAATTGTAAAAAAAAAATAGTAATTGTAATTGTAAATAAAAATAGTAATTGCAAAAAACAGTAATTATAAAATGTTATATATTTACTAAAATTCCATTGCAATAGTATGATAGGGAAAATCTCCCAATTTCCACATTAGATATTATTGCTTTTGATAGGTCAGTTTTATACTGACGTAATTGCATGGTTTTTCACTTGAATTTTGCTATGTTCTAGGGCATGTTGTGTAGAAATAATCCGGAAAATGGAATGATTGTGCAGGTATGTGATGTAGCATTATTTGGTAAATAAAGAATGAAATTGGATGAAAATGTTATGTGTGAGTAGTTCTCAAGTGCATGTGAAGTTGTGTGTGTAGAGATATGAAGATAAAAATGTTGAAAATGGGTAAATGTGTGTTATATGTGTTGTGTGAGTTGTTGGAGTTAGCTAATGTTGGTTGTGTGTTTTTGGAGAAATTGGTAAAACATGAGTTGGTAACCCTAGTGTGTGTGATTTGGAAGTTGTGCCAGTTGATTTTGGTGCTAGAGAGTGCACACTTATGCATACACATCACACATTATCGTACAAAGTCACCACCTCGTAGGTGGATTACTACTTCACTCACACCAATTCACCTTGCCACTCATACTATCACACTCTTGCATTCATGCACATCTTGCACACACCTCGCTGCACTCACGTACACACCTCGCTGCGCTCACGCACATACCTCGCCGCACATCCGTGCGGTGAGCTTATGCACACATGCACCTCGTTGCATGATCATGCGGCGAGCTCTCGCCCTACACACGCACCTCGCCGCACAAACGTGCGGCGAGACCTTGAATTCATGCATCTCATCGCATGATGCATGCGACGAGCTCCACGCACCTCACCGCACATCCATGCAGCGAGCTCCCATTTCCCTCACACACTTCATTCATTTTTTTTGTTATCACAGTCCACACACACACATTTCACTCATGCTTTTACATGCTTTAGGAATGTGTGTACACATATTAGCTTCCATTTTAAATGCATCACATAGTTTTTTTCTCACAATGTTTCAAGCATTTGTTTATGCACGGCAGTACCTCAACACTTCAACATCTCATCCATTTGCAAAATTCAATTTGCACTTGTATTCATTCACATTTCCATTTCACAACAATCACATTCAGTTGCACCTCAACAGATTTTCATTTCTTTTAATGTCCTTCAATGATACTCGTGTGTTAAATAGCTCATATCACTCAATGTCTCATTGTTTTCTCATTCATTTTCTTTCCATCATCACACACATACATTCACATGGCGAGGTCTCGCTACGAAACCTCGCCACACACACACCTACACGGTGAGGTCTCGCCACGAGACCTCGCCACTTACACAATTGCACAGCGAGGTCTTGCGGCGAGACCTCGCCACTCATATGCAGAAATAGCGAGGTCTCGCCACAAGACCTCGCCATGAAAACAATTCTTTGCTGCTATGAAGCAACATGCACTTGTGGTTGGAAATTTTTCTAAGTGTTGATAGTTGGATCTCTTGTGCAGGGAATAGCGAAGGCGTGGTGAACAGTGGCTCAAAGGCGTATAGAGGCTGCGAAAGGCGTGAGATCTGATAGTTTGAAGGCGTGGGGAGGCTGATGAAGGCGCTAAGTTACAAGGCCCAGAGGCGTGGTTCACACTTATGCACAAGTTATCGTGAACATTTTGTTTGATTCGCGTAGCGGTACTTTTGTAGTTTTATACTCATTTTACATTTGCGTACCATTTACGTTTTGTAACCTCTATATATAGAGGATTTAGTCATCATTTTAAAGAGATTATTCTAGATTCTAAACCGAACTTTTGATTTTCAAGGAAATATTTCTCTCTCTACATTTTCTCTCATTTCTGTTTTCACTCCGATTCCGTTTTCGATTGCGAAATTGTTCCAATCATTGTAAGACATTACTTAATTGAGGAGGATTTACACAATACGCTTGTGAATTGTGAGCATTTTGAGGCATTTTATTTGGTAAACTCTTCCAATTTAATGATAATGAATTGCTTCGTTTTGCAAATTGTGGATCGTGAATTGGAAATGGAGTCTTTTGGCTAACTCGATGATGTCCTATGGTTTTGATCGGATAAATGTGTAATTGAACCGTGAAATTCTATGCAATTGACCTAATTTCTACAAGAGAGTTCATACATGTTTTTAATTGCTAGAATATGAGAAGTTTCATAATAATTGCACTTGCGTTGGTTGAATTGAACTTAGATTGTGGTCGCTATGCCAGTTCAAGGTTCGGTTCACCATTAACAATGGAATTTACATGAAATGTGGACTGGATGTATGAATATAGAGTTTCTTTGTCCTGTTTCGAATTGTTCATGATCCGAGATGTGGTCGCCATGCCAATCGGAGGTCATTAAGTCTTAAGAGTTGAGTGAAGAATGACTATTTGATGCTAGTTTAAGATAAGGCACTCAAGTCGGGCCTCGCCATGGGAGACTTGAGGATTTGCATGTTTTACAGCTAGTAACTTGAAGTCGAGACGTTGCGGTGTGCATTCATTTTTGCTTAGGCCTCGACATGGGAAAAGTGAAATGTTATGGAGTATGGAGAACACTGCGGTCGACATGCTGAGTGTTTGCTAGCCTCCTAGGCAACATTCGTCTCCTCCTAACTTGATTTGCATGAGGTCACGTGCATAGCGATCGTGTTTAATTCACAGTTGTCTGGTTCGTAAACTCTAGGACGTCTGCCTTAGATCTTGTTATTCTCTCTCTGTTATTCTTGCAATTGCTTTACTACTTTTAATTTTTGAGTACTTTTATTACTTAACTGAATCTTGATATTGTGCATTTTGTAACATAGTTTGGGCAACACTAGCGAATTCTTGAACCAAATCTCCCTTCCCTGTGGATACGATCCCTACTCATCATTCCTACGTTAGTGTTTAGGGTAAAATTGCATGGTTAACGATAGGCTTGTCAATTTTTGGCGCCATTGCCGGGGAAGGCATAGTTTCTTGCATCTTTTGTGTTGCTCTATTTTCTTTTCGTTTGTGTAGATTAGTAGTTCTGTTTTGTTCTTTTCATTTTGTCTACATTTTCCATTCTTGTTACGCTGTTTGTTGGTTGCTATTTGAGTAAGTTGTCTTGGAATTTTGTGAATTTCTCTTGATCTGTTTTCCTGTCATACTTCACTTGTGTAGCTTGGTGTGTGTCCAGGTCTCTAAGGTCTTCTGGAGAGCCTGAATTTTAACTTGATCTCGAGTTACCAAAAACCTTGAGAAGCAGACAGAAAGAAAAGAAAATGGCCGCCCAAGGAGTACGAGCACCACGGTTTGGTGACCACTACGCAATCTATTTCGAGAATGGATTCGATCAGCAAGATATAGATATTGAAAGTTATCACATACCGACACAAATTGTCTCAATGATTACTCAAGGGCAGTTCTTTGAAGGCCTTGATAATGAAGACCCCAATGATCACCTTGATTGGTTGTTAGACCTCTGTAGTACTTTTAAACTCCCAATAGTGGATCGAGATGAAGTCCATCGAATTTTGTTTCCTATATCTTTACGAGGTAAAGCTAAACATTGGTTCAAAGTAGTGGGGGAGCAAATGCAGCAATGTCCTTTGATGAATTGCAAAAGAGATTTTTAGCCAAGTACTTTCCTCCTGCAAAATTGGAAAAAAGAAGAATGGAAATAATGAACTTCCAGCAACAGGATGGCGAGTCTTTTAGAGAAGCATGAGAGCATTTCAACGATCTAATCCATCAATGTCCTAACCATGACCTTGGAGAAATCAGGGAGTTGAACACATTTTTCAAAGGCCTCACAGCTGAGTCTTCTATGATGGTGAAAGCTTGTGCTAACGGTGCATTAAAGAATAAGAGTGTGCCAGAGGTTAGAGAATTGTTTAACCAGATTACTAAAGATGAGTATCTTTTTCCTGAGACTCGGAAACCTCATAGTAGAAGGCAGAGAGGAGTGCTAGATCTTGATGAAGAAACTTCTTTGAGTGCCAAGTTTGAAGCCTTAGCGAAGCAAGTGCAAACTCTGAAAGCTACACATGCTAAAGCTCCTGTGCTATCGTGTGGATTGTGCAAGGGCGAGCATCACACTGATGAATGCGACATCACAACTGAATCTCTTCAATATGTCAATAACTACAATAGACCACAGTATTCTGGTAACTACTCTGGAGGTAATAGACCTTATGGAGGTAGACAAGGAAATTGGGAAAATCAGAATCAGTGAGGGCAATATGTGCAAAGCCAAGATCAAAGGAGATCTACACAACCACCCACTGGTTTTGATAATCAACAAAGCAATCAGGAGCAAAGAAAGCCATCAGTAGAGGACATTTTCCATAAACTTATGGAAAAGATGGACAAAAATGAACAAAGATTTGGAGGACTGGAATCTACTGTGACATATCATGAAGCTACCTTAAAGAATATTGAGATGCAGCTAGGACAGCTAGCCAATGCAGTCCATCATAGGCCAAGTGGTTCACTCCCTAGTGACACAATTCCAAATCCGAAGGGGAAAGAAGTATGTAACGCAATTACACTGAGAAGTGGCAAGGAAGTGCATAAAACCTCTAAAACTGGAGATGATGGTTGTAACATTGAGAAGGAAGTGAGTGTGGAACTAGAGAAAGAGTGTGCCGATGAGGGCATGGCACTAGAGAAGGGGGAGGTGCAAGACAATGGAGAGAAAAAGGTGACCAAGAAGAGCCAAGGGCCTTCTAGCCCCTACAATTTTCCTGATTATGCACCTAAACCTCCATTTCCTAAGAGAGTGAAGCCAAAGCCAAAGAAAGGACCTCAGCTTGATAGATTTTTGGACATGGTGAGACAGGTTAATATGAGCTTACCCTTATTAGACTTGGTGACTGCAATACCCAAATATGCAAAATTCCTCAAAGATTTGATATCCAACAAGGAACAGATTTTGAGATGTGAAGTGCCGTTGACACTTATAGAGTATGGTGGAGCATGGTTTGCGCACAAATTGCCACCTAAATCGAAAGATCCTTGCAGCTGCACTATACATTGCAAAATTGGAACGAGGCTCTTTGAGAAAGCTTTGTGTGATTTGGGTAATGGCATTAACCTAATGCCTCTTTCTATTGCCACTGATGTGGGACTCAAAGGGAGAATTCGTCTAGTAGCTGTGACTCTTCAACTGGCTGATAGATCCTTGGTCAAGCCAACTAAAATGGTTGAGGATGTCCTAGTAGGGATTGATAAGTTTACACTCCCGACTGATTTTATTGTGCTCGACATGGAGGAGGATCCGGAGGTACATCTCATATTTGGTCTGCTGTTTCTTGTAACAGGGGATACCTTAATTGGAGTAAGAAATAAAACTATTACATTTCAAATTAACAATGAGCAAGTAATCTTTGATGTGAATTATTCCGTGAAACATCCTATGAATGTGGAGTCTTGCTTTGCTATTCAAGCTGTTGCATGTTCTATGAGTGCAAATGATGAAAATGTTAAACATGATTTTGTGTTGGTTGATGATCTAAATGATTATGTGGAAAAGTTTGAGAATGTTAAATTAAATGAAGAGGATGGAAGAATTATTTCTGAAATTGAATTCTTGTTGAGTGTTGTGTGTTAGATGAGTCAATATTTGAGTTGCAAAATGAAGTAGTTGAAGTTAAAATGCATGAATGTGTTGTTGAAGACATGATAAAAGAATCGTGTGTTAGGAATTTGAAAGATAATGAAGAGTTTCATATTCTAATTGATGAGACTTGTGCTCCCACTGAGGTGAGGAAGGAAGAAGTTTTGTGCAGGAATAAGAAGCTTATGCCTTTTTTCTTAGTACCACCAAAGTTTGAGTTGAAGCCGTTGCCTCCTTATTTAAAGTATGCATTTCTAGGAGAAAATGAAACACTTCCAGTAGTGATTTCATCTAAATTGGAAGCTTGGCAAGAAGTGAAGTTGTTGGAGGTTTTGAGATTATACAAGAGAGCCATAGGATGGACCATTGCAGATATCAAGGGCATAAGTCGTAGCTTGTGCATGCATAAGATACTTTTGGAAGACAATTCTATGCCAGTAAGAGATAGACAGCGGAGATTAAACCCACAAATGATGGAGGTGGTCAAGAAGGAAGTCATCAAATTGCTGGATTTTGGAATGATTTTTCCTATCTCAGATAGTGAGTGGGTAAGCCCAGTGCAATGTATTCCAAAGAAGGGAGGAGTTACAGTTGTGAAGAATGAAACAAATGAGCTTCTTGCAACAAGAGTTGTTAGTGCATGGAGGGTTTGTATGGATTATAGGAAGCTTAACAAGGCAACCAGGAAGGATCACTTCTCACTTCCATTCTTAGAACAACTGTTAGATCGGATTGCGGGCTTTCTCTTCTACTGCTTCTTGGATGGATATTCTGGCTATAATCAAATCGCAATTGATCTCAAGGACCAAGAGAAGACGACTTTTACCTGTCCTTTTGGTACATTCGCTTACAAGCGTATGCCCTTTGGCTTCTGTAATGCTCCTGCGACTTTCCAACGTTGTATGATGGCTATATTCCATGACATGGTTGAGTCGATTATAGAAATCTTTATGGATGATTTTTCGGTGTTCAGAATGATATTTGAAGGTTGTCTGGACAATCTGGCCAAGGTGTTACAAAGGTGCGAGGAGACAAATCTAGTGCTTAACTGGGAGAAGTGTCAGTTTATGGTACAAGAAGGAATTATGCTTTGTCACAAGATCTCGAGTAAGGGAATTGAGGTTGACAGGGCAAAAATTGATGTTATTGCAAAGCTTCCTCATCGAACAAATGTGAAGGAAATCAGGATTTTTCTTAGGCATGCAGGCTTCTATAGGCGATTCATTAGAGATTTTTCTAAAATTGCTAGGCCATTGTGTAGTTTATTGGAGATAGATGTCAAGTTTCAATTTGGCACAGAATGCATTGAAGCTTTTGAGACTTTGAAAGCTAAGCTTGTAGAAGCACCGATTATAGTCACTCCTCAGTGGGGTGCACCTTTTGAAAGAATGTGTGATGCAAGTGATTATGCACTTGGTGCTGTGCTAGGACAGAGAAGGGACAAAGTCTTTCATACAGTTTACTATGCAAGCAAGTTACTGAATGAAGCTCAAATGAACTATACAACTACTGAGAAGGAAATGCTGGCTGTTGTGTTTGCATTTGACAAGTTTAGGGCATATCTGCTAGGCTCTAAAGTGATTGTACACACAAACCATGCTGCATTGAAGTACTTGTTAGCGAAGAAAGAGGCCAAGCCCAGGCTCATTCGATGGGTATTGTTACTCCAAGAGTTTGATGTTGAAATTAAGGATCGTAAAGGCTCACAAAATGTGGTGGCGGACCATCTCTCCAAGTTGGAATCAGAAGCTCAAGAGGGGTCAAATAGTTTGATATAGGAACATTTTCCAGATAAGCAAGTGCTTAGAGTCGATGATAAGTCCTTGCCTTGGTATGCAGAGATAGCTAATTACGTTGTGGTTGGGCAAGTACCCTCTTATTTCTCTAGTGACCAAAAGAAGAAACTGAGAAGTGATGCAAAGTACTATTTTTGGGAGGACAATGCTTTGTACAAAATTTGTAGTGATCAAATCATAAGGAAGTGCATCAAAGAGGAAGACAAAGAGGACATTCTGAGAGCATGCCATGAAGGACCTTGTGGTGGACATTTTGGCTCTACCAGAACTGGGTTCAAGGTGCTACAATGTGGTTTCTATTGGCCTTATCTTTTCTTGGATGCAAGGATTTGAGTAGGAAACTGTGATAGATGTCAGTGAACCGGAAACATCTCTTCGAGGAATGAGATGCCTTTGAATAACATTCTTGAAGTTGAGATATTCGACGTTTGGGGCATCGATTTTATGGGCCCTTTCCCAAAGTCATATGGTATGAAATACATTCTTGTTGCAGTGGACTATGTGTCCAAATAGATCAAGGCTATTGCAATGCCACATAATGATGCTAAAAGTATTACAGCATTTCTTAAGAAACACATCTTTAACCGATTTGGGGCTCCTCGTGCAATCATCAGTGGTGGAGGATCACATTTTTGTAATAAGATTTTTGAGGCTCTTTTGGCCAAGTATGGGGTGAGACACAAAGTTTCTACAGCATATCATCCCCAGACGAGTGGTCAAGTTGAGGTATCAAACCGGGAAATTAAGAGGGTCTTGGAGAAAGTTGTTAACCCGGGAAGGAAGGATTGGGCATCCAAGTTGGATGAGGCTCTATGGGCATACATAACTGCTTACAAAACACCAATCGGGGCTTCTCTATTTTGGCCTGTGTTTGGGAAAGAGTGTCATCTTCCGATAGAGTTGGAACATAAGGCCTACTGGACAATTCAGAAGTTGAACATGGATTTAAATGGGGCTCAGTTAAAGCGGATGCTGGAGTTGAACGAGTTAGATGAGTTTAGATTCAATGCATATATGAGCTCTAAGCTCTATAAAGAAAGGACTAAGAAACTCCATGATGCTAATATCCAATCAAAAAGTTTTGCTCCAGGGCAACTGGTTTTACTGTACAACTCTCGCTTGAGGTTGTTTCCTGGGAAATTGAGATCACGTTGGAGTGGTCCATTTCGAGTTGTCAATGTTAAGCCATATTGTGTTGTGGAGATACAGAATGACAAAAATGGTAACAAATGGCAAGTGAATGTTCACAGGCTCAAACTATATTTGATGACTCATGAGAAGGGCATCGCAGAGTTAGCACGAGCTCCACATGAATTGTTCTTGGATGATCCTTTAATTTCACAGTGAGACAAGGAGCATGGTCGGGCTGTTGACCGTAAACCAAGCGCTCATGGGAGGCAACCCATATTTTCATTCTAAGTTTTTGTTTGTTTATTTTGTCTACTTTTTATTTTGCTCTTAGATTGTGTAGAGTGTATTGACAATTCATGGCACAATCTCATAATTTGTTGATGGATTCTGTAGCTTATCATAGGGGTTATGGTGATGAATGAAAAGGCAGATGGTGAATCTCGGCTATTCACTCAAAAAGAGGTAAGATGGATTTCACATTTTCCACAACAAAGGTAAATGCATCCAAGGAAAATATTGATGCCAGACCCGTGAACTTGTTTGCTTTTTGGCTTGTTACGATTCCAATAATTGAGTGAAGTGTGCAACAAGTTATGACATGAGGGTTATGGTTTTTTCGTACACATATTGTCACTATGTGTGTGTCTTTGAGATTCGTTCACATGGAAATGCTAAGTGCTGCACATCTTCCCTATAAATACCTGGCACCTTGTTTACTAATCTGTATTCTTTGTTAGTGATTCTTCACTATAAGTTGATGGCCTACTTTCCCCATCCGAACCCTTATGAGTACACAATCTTCAGTGAGGATATGGGCACTACTTCCTCATCTTCTTCTTCTTCTTCAGCCGATGAGGATATGGTGATTGATTATGATCCGGCTGAATCACCACAGTTTGTCAATACTAATGCGAAGAGCTTATTCAATAGATCAGTCAACAGAGAATTCATCATTGAAGGACCATTTGAGGACCCTTCCCGCAGATTTGAGGAGTTGATTATGGGGCATACTTGGGCTCATTTCGCAAGAGCACCTGTTGTTGTGAACATGGAAATAGTTCGAGAGTTCTATGCTAATTCACGTGCCAACAGCATCCACTCAGTGTTTGTGCGAGACCGGTATTTGAAAGTCAATCGCCACAGCATTAACTTGCATTATCTTCTTCCCGATTACCCTGGTGATACATATAGCCGTTTAGTAAGGGCAGAGAACACAAATCATTTATTGGCCGCTGTGGCATTGCCTGGTGCTACATGGGTGCGAAATGCCAGGAATGAAGCATTATATGTTCCCACGAGTGAACTGACAGCGGAGGCAAAGATATGGTTGTTATTTATCAACTCTAAGCTCCTGCCTACTCGCCGCACCAATATAGCATCACGGGAACGTGTTCTCCTGATTTATGCTATTCAACATGACTTCTCTATTGACATTGGAAAATTAATGCTTGGGTACATAAGGCGCAACGAAATGAATTTGTCCCGATGTTCTTTCCCGCTCTGTTAATAGCAATGGCTTGAGATAAGGGAGTTGACATTTGTTCAAACGACAATCCTCAACATTCTCTCAGTCTTATGGGGACACCTCAATGGCATGCATTTCTGGAGGAATAAAGGGTGGCAAGACTCTCGCGAGGTTGTAATCAGAGCAGTTTTCTGTGCTTTTCACGCAACGGGGACCGTCACTTTATACAGGTGTGGGGGGTTCTGTTTTGGTGGTTACTTATTATTCGTATTCGATGCTGATTGCTATTACTGCTGTGGTAATTTGATAAGTTGGCATGATTATTTTCGTTGAGCAAGTTTTTGGTAGAGGAGATGTGTTATATGAGAATATGCCATGTTGAATTCAGTTTAGTTTAGTTTCCAATTATTTTTTTTAGATTACGTTTTGTCGGGATTAGGTTTGAATGGCTCGCTTATGTGCTTAAGTGTGTTGGTAGTTGTTAGTGCAACATTCCTTATGCGCCTGATTAGGTATAGTTAGATGTTTTATTGATGATTGTGAAACCTACCTCTCTTGAGTATGAGTTAATTCATCTGAAAAGCTGAGATGATAATGAATTTATAGCTGGATACAATAGTGCAATGAAAGGAGCGTGGAAGTCAAATGAAAGGCATGACGACTAATTGTTTTTGTTTCTTTGGCCGTTTCCAATTTGTTTTTTTGTATTTCCCTATTCCTTGGTGTTTTGTGACATGTGAGTGCATTAGTGTCGTTTGGAAGAGAAGGAAATAGGAGTTCACATGACTTGAATATAGTAGGGACCCACTTTTGTAGTGATGTTATTGTTTCCTTGTATGGTTGGTTGAGGATATTGAATATGTGTTGACCAAAAGTGCATGTAGTTAGTTCTTGGCTCTATAAATGTTTATTATTGTCACATTTCAAGATCATCACAGGCAGCTTACAAAATTGGCACTTGTTCAAGCTTTCTTGACCATCAAGTGTTTTTTTTTTCCATTTTCGATTACTTCCTTCAAGTTCGTGCTTTGTACTCTCCACCAAAGGTATGTTTTCGGTTCCATGAAATTTCATATTAATGAATCATAATAATTTGTATGAAGAGTTGTGGTTATAAGCATGAAAATAATGTTGTTGAGTTGAAAGAGATGATGAATCAATGGAATATAGTGATGCTTGTTCAAATGTGAAGTACATGCTAAGTGTGGGGGGAAAGATTTAGAAGATTTCAGCAAAGAATTCAGTCTTGACATATCTCTGTAAATTGGTCATAACTTGCAAATAGGATGTCCAAATGAGTTGATTCTAGTTGGAGACGTTAGCTAAGAGGATAATCTACAATGTTTATGTTTGATATATGTGTTAATTGTGACTGGAACATGGTCCATTTTATGAGATAATGTGACATGCACGCTGAAAATTGTGTAAGAGAAATTGCTGAATTTGCCCATTTGATAAGTCTCGGATTTTTGGTCATATCTTGCTCATATTTAGTCCAAATTGAGGGATTCTTGTCCTCACATTTAGCCAAGAGCTTGCTCTGTAACTTTGTTGTTGTAAGTTTTGGTTAAACCGTTCTGCTTAGCATGTTGTTATGCATGATTTCGAGATGATTCAAGCTGAAATTAGACAATTATTTCTGCCAGCTTTGCCTTAGTGTAGTAATGCGATTATACCTTGGTCATTTCTTTTTTAATTTGAGTGATTCCAGCTCCTAGATTTAGCCAAGGTTTAGTTCTATAACTTTGATGTTTTAATTTTTTACTAAATCTACCTGTTTGGCATATTATTGACTCGGTTGTGTTGATGATTGTGAAATTGAAATTCCATTATGAGCGATGAGTTCTGTTTTGCCACGATTTTATTTGTATGAGTTAGAGTTTCCCATTTATGTATGAGATGAGGAGATTCAAGCTGTTATGTTTTGTTGCTATGTTTTGTGGACGACGAGCTACATTTTATGTGCTTTACTTGTGAACCATGGGTGTTGTGATATCATGTTCAATGTCAATGTTTGATATTTCTTTTGTACGATTAGTCTTTTGAAGTTGTTCTTGATGATTTAATTCTTGGAAGATATTTGTTATGTTGTGTAAATGAATCACAGAGAAGCTTAGTTCTTTTTGGTTGTTGATGACAGACATGGCGCCTAAAAAAGACTCTACTTCACAGAAAGCAACCACTTCAAAGAAGGGGAAAGGCAAAACCCAGAAACCTCTTGAAGACTTCGACTCTGACTATTACCTCGAGGAGGACTTGCCACTCTTTGAGGAACCCCCGAAATATATGATGCAAGTGAAAACTCCGAAAAAAAGGAAGGGTTCCTCAGATCAACCTTCGGAATCATCGGTGTTTGCAAGTAAGGGAGCCCAACAACGTTGGGAACAAGGGATGGGTATGAAGATGTTACATCTGGAATGAGCATTCGCTGTGGAGGAGGTCCATTTCAGAAATTGATGGAGTTTCACCGTTTTGATCAGAAGCTCATGAGTGCACCAAATTTTTGTAATGCCAGTCTTGCAAGGGAGTTTTATGCCAATGCCAAGTTTCCAAATTCGGCTGGAGCTTTTTACATGAGGGGGAAATGGGTGCAATTTACAAGTGAAATCATTAATACTCATCTGGGTACTCCTAGTATTCCTCAGGATCCTTTGCCATTTCCGGAAGATGATGGGTGTGACCAAGATTTAACGGAGGAGCTCGCATTGCCATGAGCGAAATGCGAACTAAACAAACGGGGTGATCATAAGCATCTTCGTGGTGAATGGTTATGAAGTGATGTCAAGATATGGCTTATGTTTGTCTTGTCGCGTCTTATGCCGAGTTCTCAATCGACTGAAGTGATATGTAATCGGTTATACCTAATATCAACAATTCGTGGGCGGAGATCAATTGATGTTG
Organism: Ophiorrhiza pumila; assembly: GCA_016586305.1. NCBI lineage: Eukaryota > Viridiplantae > Streptophyta > Magnoliopsida > Gentianales > Rubiaceae > Ophiorrhiza > Ophiorrhiza pumila. Next base: position 39,363,258 of record BLIW01000006.1, read on the forward strand.
GTCGTATAATTCTTTCTAGCTTACAATCTGGTATTGACACTGATAATGCAGCTCTTTACTTTCTGGTCTTGATTGAAGAAATCTATATAGCTCAAGGTGTTGATACTGAATATGGAGAGTGGCGTAGGAATCCGGGCCCGATTGGTACACCATTGTATATCGAATATCTGTGTGTGGAGAAGGAGATGAAAAAAGCAAAGGGAGCAAGGGGTAAAGAACTTCGGGACAAGTCTGGATCTTTACCTTGTGAATCAAGTGAAGAACAACAACCGTATGATTTTCGTTCCTTTCAAGCGGCATTACAAGAATTTCAACAATCTCTAGATACTCGTTTTCAGCAGTTGGACAAAAGGCTCGAAGGGATGCATGAACAGATGAATGATATGCATCAGGATTGAACTTTACATTCGTCTAATATGCTGGAAAAGTTGGATGATATGTCTTCTATTGCGCAACAACAGTTTGAGGTTTTATATCACAGGCAGCTGAAGATGCAGATAGAGTTGGACCATTGTAACAAAATGTCTGTGTATTATCACTCTGAGCCTGGACCTCCCAAACCAACTCCATCGTCTGCACAATTAGCTGGCTACCGTATTCCTAATTTGTCAAGGGATGTTGTTAGTGGCGAGATTCATGAGCTTCCACCAGGGGTACCTTCAGTCCCTTCTCTCAATTCATTGCCGACATTTGATCGTTTCCCATCTATGCCTCCCACTCCTACTTTCAGGGTGGATCCTAAGTTCATGCCACATATGAGGATCCCTATGATTGGAACAGGTCAACCCCTACAAGGACTAGTTATTGGGCCTTTCTATTACGTAGCGCAGCCTTTTAGCGGCCCTTCGTTTTTTACAACAGCTTCATTCTCGTCCCCTTCTTTCTCAGCACCGTCATTTTCCCAGGGAGCCCCTCATTCTTAATCTTTTACATTGGGGGCAATGTATGCTTCAAGTGTGGGGGGGGGGGGTAGAAGATGATGCTATTTGTTGGTTTGTTTTGTGCTTCATGATTGGCTTAATGTTTGAGGAAGTTGCCGTGCTTTTTGCTGTTATGGTTGTTGGGATTTGCTGGATTGTGGGCTGAAATTGCTGAAATTTTTTTTCCACATGCGGGTGCCTTGTGTTGATTATGGGGGGTTCTGGTTATTGAAGTTGTCCTGATGTGTAGAAATTTTCCTGAGCCTAGAATACGAAGTTCATGATGAGGAGTTGTTCTGAGTTTGGATTTTGAAATCTGTGGCAAGTCTCTTTGAAGTATGATATGAATTGATGTAGTTCTGTGAAGTGTGCTTTGTGAAGAAGTGTTGAGAAGTATAGAAGTTGGGTTTGAGAGGGTAGTATGTTGAATGTGTTTTCAGTGCGTTAGTATTGAGTCGTGGATGTGAGGGTTTGAATAAATGACTAGAATGTGAGTGTGTATGCAATGAGTGATGAGTGGAGTATAAGGTTGTTCAATGGAAAATCATTTTGTACTGTGTCTTTGTTCTCTTGTTAAGCTATGTTCAAATTTGTAGTTCATCAAGTTCTATCTTTATAGTGCATGCGAAATTGTTTTTCCTTTGATTCCAATCTTGATGAAATCAGTATATTTTATTAATCAATGCATCATGTTAAAGTAAGATAGGTATGCCATGCAAAATCATCCTTGGACATAGGAGGAATCTGGTCCAATTTGTTCTTGTTGATATGCATGACTTCGGTGTTTTGGATGCTCTTGCATACATAGTCCCTTAAAGACATCTAGAAACTTGTAGTCACACAAGAAAGGATATGGAGGAAAAGCCTTTGGTAATTAGGAATGAAAAGCCGAAATACCCTTGGCAAGCTTACTTGGGAAAAAATAGCCATAAGAACCAGGCAGACAAAGTGGGAAAAAAAAGCCACAAGACCCAGGCAAGCGCACCAATGTGTAGTAAATGTACCAAAGTACAAAAAGAAATGGAATCAATCAATAGGAGCACCAATGTGCAACCATTGATCTTGTGTGATTATGAGTTTTTGTGTGTGGATAAGGTGATTGTTCATGCATTGAGATGTTCTTGGTACAAAGGGGAATGCATGCATAAAGAACAAGTGAACAGGTATTCCTCAACATACACTTGCACGCATGACATTTTTGGTCTTTATTCATCGTGCCTTGGTTGATAATTTGACCTGAAATTTGATAGTTTGGAGTCAAGAACCTTTTTGTGAGTTCTGTGCGTGAAAAACTTTTGTGATGAAGTCAGAGGAGAACATGTGGACAGGAGAGTAAGGTTTAGTGCAAAAGTGGTTAACCTATTTGAAGTGTAATTTTGCTTAAGGGCAAGCAAAAGTTCAAGTGTGGGGGAAATTGATAGGCCAGTTTTATACTGACGTAATTGCATGGATTTTCACTTGAATTTTGCTATGTTCTAGGGCATGTTGTGTGGAAATAATCCGAAAAATGGAATGATTGTGCAGGTATGTGATGTAGCATTATTTGGTAAATAAAGAATTAAATTGGATGAAAATGTTATGTGGGAGTGGTTCTCAAGTGCATGTAAAGTTGTGTGTGTAGAGATATGAAGATAAAAGTGTTGTAAATGGGTAAATGTGTGTTATATGTGTTGTGTGAGTTGTTGGAATTAGCTAATGTTGGTTGTGTGTTTTTGGAGGAATTTGTAAAACATGAGTTGGTAACCCTAGTGTGTGTGATTTGGAAGTTGTGCTAGTTGATTCTGGTGCTTGAGAGTGCACACTTATGCATACACATCACACATTATTGTACAAGTCACCACCTAATAGGTGCATTACTACTTCACTCACACCAATTCACCTTGCCACTCATACTATCACACTCTTGCATTCATGCACATCTTGCACACACCTCGCTGCACTCACGCACACACCTCGCTGCGCTCACGCACATACCTCGCCGCACAACCGTGCACTCACGCACACACATCACTGCACTCACGCACACACCTCACTGCACTCACGCACACCTCCCTGCGCTCACGCACATACCTCGCCGCACATCCGTGCGGCGAGCTTATGCACACATGCACCTCGCCGCAAGATCATGCGGCGAGCTCTTGCCCTACGCACGCACCTCACCGCACAAATGTGCGGCGAGACCTTGAATTCATGCATCTCGTCTCATGATGCATGCGACGAGCTGCACGCACCTCGCCGCACGGAGCTCCCATTTCCTTCACACACTTTATTCAATTTTTTTTGTTATCACAGTCCACACACACACATTTCACTCATGCTTTTACATGCTTTAAGAATGTGTGTACACATATTAGCTTCCGTTTTAAATGCATCACATAGTTCTTTTCTCATAATGTTTCAAGCATTTGTTTATGCACGGCAGTACCTCAACACTTCATCCATTTGCAAAATTCCTTTTGCACTTGTAGTCATTCACATTTCCATTTCACAACAATCACATTCAGTTGCACCTCAACATATTTTCATTTCTTTTAACGTCCTTCAATGATACTCATGTGTTAAATAGCTTATATCACTCAATGTCTCATTATTTTCTCATTCATTTTCTTTCCATCATCACACACATACACTCACATGGCGAGGTCTCGTAGCGAGACCTCGCTACACACATACCTACACGGCGAGGTCTCGCTACGAGACCTCGCCACACACACACCTACACGGCAAGGTCTCGCCACGAGACCTCGCGCCACTTGCACAATTTCACGGCGAGGTCTCGCCACGAGACCTCGCCACCTTAACAATTGCATGGTGAGGTCTCGCGGTATGCACAAATAGCGAGGTCTCGCCACGAGACCTCGCCATGAAAACACTTCTTTGCTGCTATGAAGCAACATGAGCTTGTGGTTGGAAATTTTTCTAAGTGTTGATGGTTGGATCTCTTGTGCAGGGAATGGCAAAGGCATGGTGGACAGTGGCTCAAAGGCGTACAGAGGCTGCGGAAGGCGTGAGAGCTGATGGCTTGAAGGCGTGGGGAGGCTGATGAAGGAGCGAAGTTTCAAGGCCCAGAGGCGTGGTTCACACTTGTGCACAAGTTATCGTGAACATTTTGTTTGATTCGCGTAGTGGCACTTTTGTAGTTTTATACTCATTTTACGATTGCATACCATTTAATTTTTGTAATCTCTATATATAGAGGATTTAGTCGGCATTTTAAAGAGATTATTCTAGATTCTAAACCGAACTTTTGATTTTCAGAGCGGGAAATATTTCTCTCTCTACATTTTCTCTCTCTAGACTTTCTCTCTCTTCTGTTTTCACTCCGATTCCGTTTCCGATTACGAAATTGTTTCGATCGCGAAATTGTTCCAATCATTGTAAGACATTACTCAATTGATGAGGATTTACACAATACGCTTGTGAATTATAAGCATTTTGAGGTATTTTATTTGGTAAACTCTTCCGATTTAATGATAATCAATTGCTTCGCTTTGCAAATTGTGGATCGTGAATTGGAAATGGAGTCTTGTGGCTAACTCGATGATGTCCTAGGGTTTTGACCGGATAAATGTGTAATTGAACTGTGAAATGCTATGCAATTGACCTAATTTCTACGAGAGAGTTCATACATGTTTTTAATTGCTAGAATATGAGAAGTTTCATAATAATTGCACTTGCGTTGGTTGAATTGAACTTAGATTGTGGTCGCCATGCCAGTTCAAGGTTCGGTTCACAATTAACAATGGAATTTGCATGAAATGTGGACTGGATGTATGAATATGGAGCTTCTTTGTCCTGTTTGGAATTGTTCATGATCCGAGATGTGGTCGCCATGCCAATCGGAGGTCATTGAGTCTTAAGTGTTGAGTGAAAAATGACTATTTGATACTAGTTTAAGATAAGGCACTCAAGTCGGGCCTCGCCATGGGAGACTTGAGGATTTGCATGTTTAACAGCTAGTAACTTGAAGTCGAGACTTGAAGTCGAGACGTTGCGGTATGCATTCATTTTGCTTAGGCCTCGACATGGAAAAAGTGAAATGTTAGGGAGTATGGAGAACACTGCGGTCGATATGCTGAGTGTTTGCATAGCGATCGTGTTTAATTCACAGTTGTCTGGTTTGTAAACTCTAGGACGTCTGCCTTAGATCTTGTTATTCTCTCTCTGTTCTTCTTGCAATTGCTTTACTACTTTTAATTTGTGAGTACTTTTATTACTTAACTGAATCTTGATATTGCGCATTTTGCAACATAGTTTGGGCAACACTAGCAAATTCTTGAACCAAATCTCCCTTCCCTGTAGATACGATCCCTACTCATCATTCCTATGTTAGTGTTTAGGGTAAAATTGCAAGGTTAACGACACACTTATCAACAGTGTAAAAAAGTTAAACAACACATAAAAACGTTTTTCATGATAATTTATTATCTTAAAATTTGTGTCTATATTCCAGTGAATAAGTGTATTCCACTTAAAAGAATAGATCAAGTAGAAGATTAGATGATACACATGAGTACTTGATTCAATATTTAGATGTTAGAAGTTTCTTTAAATATATGACTTTCATTAGCTTATAGTCATCCAATAGTGTATTATTTTAGGAGCTTGCCTCGTACAAGAATATAATAACAAAACAAAAAACCACTATTTCTTAGACCAGTTACGTATTGTCCTATAAATTGAACAAGAGATAAACTTCTCCAATAAATTGAATAAGATAAGCTTATTCCAGTAAAGATAAGCCTATTTCGGGTGTAAGAAAATATCAAGTAAAACCAAAAGATTAGGTGATATAGAAATAGTACTAGTCAATTAGAAATGCAAATACATAAATACTACAAACTTATTCAAAAATCATCTTAAGAGAGATGTGGTATGATTTACCTAAATTTAGAATAAAATGACCTTCATCTTCTACATGCAATTGATCCAACCCAATTCTAATAGTGGAGGTTCAAACTCTAAATTTTGATCCACATTTAAATCAAGCACCAAAGTTCTAGTTGAAGACTGAGTGGCTACCACTGTAAACTGACCCTCCTCCTCCTCCCCTGCATCTAAGTTTAAATATTTTGATCTTTTACCTTGGAGATTATCTGTATATGGAGCATTGAAGTCAAAAATAAAATTTTCTCCATTACTCAAGAAAAATTCTGATATGTTACATGGGGGATTATCTGGAGCAACATTCAAGTTAAAAAGAAAATTTTCTTCATTGCTTGAAGCCATGGAGTAGTTTAGGTAGAATTTCTACTCTTCATTTGTTTTTATATATTGGCAAAGAATTCATGAAATTTTTGTTTTTGGCTCCAATGAAAAACTTGAATGTTAGAGCCAAATAATACTCATGAGGTTTGATTACATTCCAGAACAAATTTTTAGTTTTGAATCTTGCATTAGTTTATAGAGATTTAATAAAAGAATACCAAAGTAATACAACTTTGAATGTTTCGATTCAACAAAAATTATTTCCTTAATGATTTATGTTTTGCACACATTAATTAAGGGTTGTTTAGTCAATTTTACTTATTCTTAATAACTGTGAAAATAGATAAAATGTCAGTTATTGTGAAACAGAGGGAGTAATACTAAATATATCAAAGTAAGACATTAAATCAGGGTCAATCCTTTCAATAAACTCAATTTTTCTGTCAACATAACTTGGGTTTGCTCCAAACAAGATTAGTTGACCACCACGATGAATCTTTAGCGTGAACCTTTCTTCAGCCATTTAGTCACTAAAATAAACAATTCATCCAATTAGTCACTAAAATTAACCATACGAGAGTAAAATTTAATAAAGGAACCAATTTTGATGATAAAAGTCTTATATACCTTAAAACCTTTTAATGCATAAAACATCACGAAATTTAAATGATTGAAATTTTAACAAGTATTTACAAAAGATTTCTATGTTATTTTAGACTTTGAATTCAAATTGAATGAAATTTTACATAAGTATTAACTTTTCTTTCACATCTACAATTAGTAATAACATAAAGTAAATAGATATTTCTTGAAAACGATATCCCCACATAGCACTTCTGTATGAAAATAATAACTGCCCTAATTTTATTGAATGATTTAATATTAATTACAAAAAAAATCATGACATAATGTCTATAATTCAGAAAGAACTTTTATCAACTCTTATTCCACAAATTATTTTGATAGTGGGAAAAAAGTTATAATTTTACTTCCACATTAACGCGTTCAATCTAACAAAATACTTATCAAGAGTTAAAAAATAAAACATCACAAATAATCTTTGAAATCGGATTCTTAACAACATATTTAATCAAGAAAGCAATCTTTTAGAGATTAAAAAAACTTAGGAAAAAATAAAAACAAATATCAAATGCATTAGTTAAAAAAAAGTCAAACAAAAGAAAAAATCAATTATTAAACTTCATCCAAGATTAAAAAATCAAAACTTTTGCAAAACTAAAGTCATGAAAAGATTTATTCTTCAAAACTAAAGTACCTTGATTTTTGCACTTAGAATAAGACTTTGTGTTTGAAAAATCAAATTTATATGAAAGAAGACACAATATATTTTATCATTTTGTATAAGAAGATATAATCATGGTAGACATGTAGCATATATCTTGAAAATTTCTTTCATTACAAGAGGGTTTCATGCTAACCACTTCCATCCCGCCTTTTTTTAGGGTTAATTGGGTAGTTATATATTGAGCAATTACATTCCGCCAGTTTTAGGGGTTAATTGGATATTTTAAGTACTTATTCATTCTAACATGGTTGAAATTGTCATTTCATCGATTGTTTTAACGTCATTATTAATTTTTTTTTAGTTTTAAAAATTCAAGGAGGTTAATTATTGTAATTAAAACTTCAAGGGATGAATACCTGTCAGAGCAATAATACATGGGGGTTTAGTGTATTTTACCTTAAGAAGATTGTGATGCAAAAAGTTCTAAAACAATTCTTTAATGTGAGGAGTATTAGCATAGAATAAAATGAATAAAACCCTAATTAAAATGTATAAGAAGATGAAACGTCGAAAGAAAGGAAAAAAAGGTCTTAAAAATGCTTGTTTTGTTGATTATTAAATTGTTGAGTAAAATAATTAGAATACCAACCTTGAGTTTGGAAATAACAATCCAACAAAGGTTTGCAACTTTGCTTGTTCTAAGAATTTTTTTAGTTTTTCTTAACGTCCTAAAATTGACCCAAATATAGGAATCTAAAATTGAGGAAAAAAATAATTTTCCATGTCAGATTCATTGCCAACCAAACTAGGTATTACGTGATGTGAGTATGTACTTTTTTTTGCTAAAAAAGTAAACAGAATTTGGTTGTAAAACAAATTTGATGCATTTTTTGAATTTCAATGACTAAATTATACTTTTTGTTATGTGAATGGCAAAATAAAATTTTATGTGAAATGTCAGTAATATTTTTCACAATTTTCCCAAAAAATTTGAGTGAGACAAAATTTTTAATTTTTTTTAAAAAATTTTCACTAAAAGTTTTTATTTTTTTAATAAGGAAAACTTTTAAGGGTAAATTATTTTCATTATTCCTAAACTTGGAGGTACATTTTTCTTATGTTCCCAATAATTAAAAATATCCATTTTCGTTCCTCATGTATTTTGTTCACTTTTTATATATGAAAATTTTAATTTCGATGACCATTTGATATGCATATGTACAATTCTATAAGTTTTAATGTCCTACTATCTGTCATATGTGTTTTAAGTTGTTCAAATTGAATTTTATGTGAAAACAAATGGACGAAATACTATTCAAAACTCAAATTATAATACGAGAGATGAAAATAAAACTTTTTAAATATTGAGAACAAAAGAAAATTGTACTCACAAATTAACAAACTATTAAAGTATTTAAATTTTGGGGTGGCTACACCTGCCCTGCCCTTCCCTCCCCCCTCCCTAGTTCTTTTTTAAATTTGCTATTATATATATATATTGATAATAACAAAAATATAAATTTTTAAATATTGAGGATAAAAGTGAAATGAACTCACAAATTGTGCAAAAAGTATTGGATGATTAATAACCACCAACTCATTAGCTGAGTTGGTGGGCAAAATCCAATACTTTCTTTCCATGTGTACACAATTATCCACTGTTATGTGAGGTTCACTCTTTACCCAATGCAGGGGCTCACATAATAGTGGGACATTATGTAGACTTGGGGATAAAGCATTTGGTGTTGCCTACCAATTCAGCTGATGAGTTGGTGGTTATTAAACACCCAATATTTTCTCCAAATTGAGAGGCTATTGAGGTAGTTTACTCAACTTTTAAATTTTGGGATGAAGGGTGAGAATTATGTCCCATGATCCATAATTTTAACTCAATCCACTCAATACGTTTTTAACTAGTTAAATTGGATTAAATGAATCATGAGTCGAATAGATCACAGATTACACAGTAATATGTATTTAATGGGTTGGGCTAAGTCATGGGTGATCATTAGGTCAACTTAGCTAAAATTAAATTATATCTTTCCAAATATTAAACACAATATATAATTTACATATATCACATACTATACGCATTTTATACATTTCATATATATTTTCACACAGCACACATTTTTTGCACATATTATATAGATTTTCACATTGCACCTTTATATACAGAGTAATACACTACACGTATTTTACACATACTATACATATTTTACACATAATACATATATATTTCAAATACTATATAATTTTCAGATATTGCGTATGTTTTACACATACTAAACGTATTTTTACACAATATATATATATATATATATATATCTTACATACACTATACATATTTTCACAAACAACACATATTTTACACATACTTTTCACATTTACACACGCTACACCTATTTTAATTATTTCAAACTCCTAAGAAGTTTTTTCAAATTAAAGAAGGGCAAATGACCCAGTAGTACGTCAATTTGGGATGTTTTGTTCTCCATTCTTGAAAATGTTACATAATAGTTCTTTAAATTATATTTTGTAATATGAACAGTTATCACTTTATTTTCCATCCAATTAATTAGCAAATCTATTTGTCAACTGTGTGGCACATGATGAAGTAAGGGGCAGTAGATGAAAAATAAATTATAATGCTTCTTTCTAACATTTCTTATGACAAACTGAAAGAAAAATTAAAAGTGGGTGTTTGGTTGCAATTTCATTACTACAATGCAAATAGACAAAAATTGGGTCCATTTGGATATGTATTTTGTTTTGAGAATTGAGAAAAATGAGGTTTCGGATTGCGTTTCACAAAAACAATATTTTGATTTTCAGAATTGAGTGTTTAGATTGATAACTTTTTTTATTAGTATTTGTATAAAAGAATTATATTATTAAATAAAGTTTTAAAAAGATTTTTTTAATGAAATTGTTTGGGTTGACCGATAGTAGTCAAACATTGACTGCAGCCGGTCAACCGTCGTTGACCACCGCTGGCCGGATTTTGACCAAGTGGATAGAATTTGGTCAGAATCTGGCTAGTCGACAACGGTCAATAGCAGTTGATTGGTACAAACAACCTTTGACCGCCACCGATCAACCTAAAACAAATAAATAAAATTAAAAATATGTTCAAAAGACTAAAAATGCCCTCATTTTGTAGTAAAAGAATTCGGAAATTTTGGTTTTGAGAATTGAACATAAATAAACATATTGTTTTAGAATGAGATGGGAAATGGGCAAATAAGCCCAATCCAAACAAACCCAAATTCCTATTGTGCCCTTCTTTTCTCTCAAGCTACCATTTATTTCCTATCAAACACAACCATTCCTATAGCCATTCCGATTATCAACATATTCAGGGCAAGAGCAACTTTTAGCATAAAAAAAACTTAAATAAAAAATAATCTTCCATGTAAATAAGTTTTCAATTGCACCCAATACAAAAATACATTTACCAGTAAACAAAACAATGCAAAAAGTACTACGCATAAATCAAATCAAGAAAATTCAGTTCACACTAATCAAGAACAATATAATAATGGAACATTGTTTCTATATTTAAAAAACTTTATTTTAAACCGAATAACTATTGCCTCTATATCTTTTCTCTTCATCTCATATCCTCAACATCCTCTATTACCCTTTTATACTCACCCTCCAAACTCTCATTTTCTAACCGCTTAATTTTTCTACCAAACCTACCTCCCTGACGTCTAAAGAAAACGTCTTTTGTGCTAGTTACAAAAGTGATTTTCTCCACTCTTTCCTATAGGTTTATTGTAGAGTTGGCAAATAGGCAAGTAATAATGAGATTTAGAAAAATGGGCAAATACCCATCCATACCCATTTTGTTGATGGGTAAAATGGGCGGGCAAACAATAAGTTTGTAGGTACCAGCAGGTACCCTCATTAAGTAACTTGTGAGTAATTTACGAGTATCTACGGGTACCCTCATTAGTTAACATGCAGTTACCATGATTAGGTAACATGTTAGTACCCTATTTGGTTATTTAAATCTATCCTCAAATATTTTAAGTCAAAAACTTTTTCCTTAATTTTTTTCTTTTATGCTTTTTCATTTTAAAAAATAGCTTAAAAAATATTTGCATTTTACATTTATTTATGTTATTTAATTATACTAAAATACCCATGGATTAGATTCTATAAAAATTTTAGTATTAAAAATAAGCCTAAAATGATTGAGGATGTTCAAACTTACTTCTGAAAATTCATCCAGTATCAAGTAATGCAGTTTTGGGACGATTTCCAATGTTGAAACACTAATTAACATTCTGGAAAGGCAAATAGTTTTGTAAGAAAATCAAACCATATCATTGAGGAAGTTCAATCACTTTGAGATCAACAGAGTATATAAAATCATCACAAATTTCTTAAAACTAAATATATGCATACTACCTACTGTGACTGCCTTCTACATATAACCTAACCAGAAACATCTATATTCACATGGGTAGATGCCAAGCTGCAACTCTACCATCAAGATGCCTTCTAAAGTTATATATCTTTTGTTATTACATTGAATAAAAAATACTCTACAACTAAGTGTCACAAAGAGCTAGAGGCACCATGGAAAGACAAAAAATAAATGCAGAACTAAAACACTTGATACCAACACATGTGATTCTGCTTTCCATTTTTTGAATCACAAGAACCATGTAATACAAAGAACAGAAAGCAGCATAAGTTACATGACTGAACACACTCAACACTACTCTAAGAGCATATACTAATGCATCTTTTAACTTTCCAATTATGTTAATCTAATGTGTTATTCCAAATAATAAGAGTAGAGAGAAAAAAGGTATAGACACAGATTTAGTTGTGACAATCACATATAGACAACACACTTAACGCTACACATTAACTTTCTCACATCACTTCTTATGGAAAAGAAAATAAAAAGCACAACAACGTAAAGTCTGAACAGGATAAAAGTTTATTCGAATAATGAGAGAAATGGATTGGAGTAAGGAGAGAAAGTTAGAGTTAGATGAAACTATGAATCAAAGAAGGACAGTTGATAAATTAAAAATGAAAGAATTAAAGCAAGAAAAGATCAGTTACTAATTGGAAAAGAAGAATAATTAATGTAGGAAATAGTGGGTTGAGATGGGAACCTTTACCTACTATATCATTTCATGATTGATAAGTTGGTTTTATACCAACTTATATGTGTTATTTCACTTAGCTTTTGACCTGTTTTATAAGCATTTGTGTAATGTTATGTGTGATTTTGTGCATTAAGGAGGATTACAACTTGGTGTGTTAAAATGAAGAAAATGACCATAAAATGGTGTAAAGTTTATGAGATTATGTGTTGAGTTGTATGTTCATGAATTGCATAATGGGACATGTTAAAATGGTGTAAAAAGGCTTTGGAATGTGTCCTTTCTGCATGTTGAGGTTGGCACAGCACATGCACCGCGCACAGCACACGTATACGCATTGCACGCATGCTGCGCGCACAGCATGGCACAACCACGCACATGGGCTGTGCGCACGGTGTTGGCAGCCTAGACACACCGTACGCTCACACAGCGAGCGCACCGCGCGAAGCAGCCATGCACGCCGCGCGTACACAGCGCGCGCACAGCGCGCAGACCTCGCACACACAGCGTACGGTGCGCGCGCCCATGCGCGCAGTTCTCGTCCACACCAGCGCGCGCCCGTGCGTGTGGCAGCGCCCTTGCGTGCGGCAGCGCCCGTACGTGCGGCAGCGCCACAGCATGTGCATTTAACAGCACTTCATACCACACACATGGGCACTTCACAGCATCACTTGTGCACACACTTAGGCACTTCACAGCATCATTTGTGCACACACATGTGCACCTCACAGCACTACTTGTGCGCTATACTCCCGCCCATGCAAGCATGCACTTCAGCATATCTCATGCACTAGCCTTGCACATTCCTCGGCCATGTTCACACAAACACCTAGACATAGTTGATGCAGTTTATAGCACATTCTTGCACACACAAATGCATTGTCTTTTCTCATGTCCGTTATTTATCAAAAATGCATCATTCATGGAAGTCTTCTAGCATCTCACGCACAAGAACGTAAAAATTAGCTTCCGATGCATCACAAGCTTCGTGGGAAATGGCTTGCGACGCATCGCAAGCATACATAAAAATGGCTTGCGATGCATCACAGGCATGTAGGAAAAATGGCTTGCGATGCATCGCAAGCATTAGACATGTTGGCTTGCGACGTATCGCAAGCTTCACATGAATTTGGCTTGTGATGCGTCACTGTTGTAATCCAATGTTCCAAGTGCAAAATTGTGGCTAAGTGTTTAATGTACTCTCTCTTGTGTGCAGGTTCGTGGAGGCGTGGATAATCCAGGATCAAAGGCGTGTTACTCGAAATGAAGGCGCCGCGACCAAGGCTCAAAAGCGTGATTGGACATGTGCAAAAGCTAGCGTTGAACTTTATGACATTCATAGTGGCATTTTTGTAATATCTTAGTCATTTTACATTTGCGTATTATTTACATCTTGTAACCTCTATGAATAGAGGATTTGTTAACAAATTTAATAACGATTTTTTTAGGGATAGATCATTCTAGAGTAGTAAACAGACTTTTGATTTTGAGAGCGGGAATTTTTTCTCTCTAGCTTTCTCTCTCTAGAATTTTCTCTCCGTTTTCAATTCCGATCGAGAATTTGGGCTGATCATTGTGAGCTTCTACCCAATTAAGGAGTAAATTCACAAGACTTTGGTGGATTGGAAGCAATCGAGGCAATTCATTTGGTAAAATCTTTTCAATTTAATGAAAATGAACTGTTCTTCATTGCGATTTGATGATCTGCAGTTGAGAATGGAGTTTTGTGGCTAAATTGATGATGTCTTAGGGTTTGGACCGGATGCTTGAGTAATTAAACGAAGGAAATGCTATGCAATTGACTAAGTAACTAAAGAATGAATTTATACTTGTTCTTAACGAATGAAAAATGTCAAGTTTCATAATTTTTGCACTTTCATTGATTGAATTGAACCTTGATTGTGGTCGCCATGCTAGGTTGAAGCTCGGTTCACCAATTCGAGTGAGAAATACATGAGATGAGGTCTAAAAGTATGATAATTGAGTCTCTTTACTTGATTTGGTTGTTCGTGATCCGAGATGCGGTCGCCAAGCCGAGCGGAGGTCATTGAATCATAAGATAGAGTAAGGAGTGGCTTTTTAATACTTATCGAAGGCTTAGAAACTTAGGTCAGGCCTCGCCATTGGAGATCTAAGATTTTGCATGCTAGAGTTGGTGGTATTGTTAAGTTGAGACGTTGCGGATTTCATTCGTCACACTTAGGCCTAGCCATGGGAAAGTACGGCGTTAAGGAGAGTAGAAAGAGGTGCGATCGCCATGCTGACTTTTAGCTGCAATCCTAGGCAGCTTTGGTCTCCTCTGAGTTTGAATGTGCGTCAAATGCATAGCATGAGTAGTTTAATGAACAATCATCCGGCACCTAAATCCTAAGACATCGATTTCTTACTTGCTATCTTACAACACTTCTTGTTTGTGTGTTTGCTTTATTCCTTATTTCTCTATTTAGATTAGTTTTGTCATTTCTTAATTCATCATTCTTGTGACATTCAACAGAACAATTTAGAATTTTCGAAACCAATCCCCTTCCCTGTGGATACGATACCCTACTCACTTCTTCTACATTAGTTTAGGGGTAAAATTGCAAGGTTAACGACACGCTTGCCAATTTTTGGCGCCACTGCCGGGGAAGGCACAGTTTCTCGAATTGCTCAATTGTTTCTTGAATTTCATTGCTTTATTTCGTGTTGTTCTGTTTTATCTTGTTACTCTGTTTAGTTCTTGTATTCTGCTCTGCTTCATTGTTGTAGTTGTTGTTAGATTGTGATTCTGGTTCTGTGTTTGTTGATTACATATGAGATTCTTACTTTTGTGTTCTGTTTTGCTTCTACTATACTTCACTTTTGGTGTTGTGTATGCCCAGGCTACGATCTTCTGGAGAACCTGAGTTTGTATTAGACCTTGAATTACAAAAAACTTTGAGAATTCAAGCCAGACAGAGAGAAATGGCTAATCCTGGAGTAAAAGCACCTCGTTTTGGTGACCATTATGCAATAAATTTTGAGAACGGTTTTGACCAGCAAGACATAGATGTTGACAGTTATCATATCCCTACCCAAATTGTCTCGATGATTACTCAAGACCAATTTTTCCAAGGGATGGACAATGAAGACCCGAACGAGCATTTGGACAAGTTTCTAGGATTATGTTGTACTTTTAAGCTGCAGAGGGTACCAAGGGATGAGGTGCATCGAATCATATTTCCCCTTTCTTTGCGAGGCAAGGCCAAACACTGGTTCAAGTCAATCGGAAGCTCCAATGCTTCTATGTCTTTTGAACAGTTGCAAAAGAAGTTCTTGGCAAAGTATTTCCCACCTGCAATGATATCAATCCATCCATGTCCATGCCAAAGCCGACTTCAAGTGTTCACCCATTGACAAATCTTGATGGTCCAATGACAAGATCAAGGAGCAAGAAGATGAAGGAGGCGTTGCAAGCATTATTGATAACTCATTGTGAAGAATTGGACATCTTTGAAAAGAATCATGATTCGGTCCAAGCATCTTTCTCCAATGGAGTTTTATGGAATATCTCTTCAATCACAATCCATGAAGAGATGGATCAATCACAATGAAGTCCAAAGAAGGCGTGCTTGGGCTTTGCTTAATGGATCACGCCTTTGTGTTAATGAAATTAGGTTTTTTATTTAATGTAATTTTAAGCCCAATGTGACATTTTTATTTATTAATAAATGGGCTTGGAATTTTGGTCATTAATAAGTTTACTTGGCTCATTTATCTTGCATGATAAAGGCAAGTAAAAGTTTAGGAAAGTTAAGAAGTCAATTTGAGTTTTGCTTCTTCATAGTTTAGGAAACAAAGGAAGCCAAATTGTATTTGGCCACCTTTTAAGTCCGTGTGTCACAATCCTTTTTGGAAAAGGATTAGTTGGTTAGTTTTTAGTTTCCAATTCCAATATGGAAAGTTAGATAGCTTAGAATTCAAGTTGGAATTGAATTAAGCTAGGGTTTACAAGGGTTGGCCGATTTTGCCTCTATAAAAAGGCCACCATTGTAACGTTTTTTATATGATGAATTTTGATAAAAGTTTAGCTTTGGTAAAGTGTTTTTACAGCCTTGAAAAGTTTTGAAGCAAAACGTGAATTAATTCAATTAAGTTTAGTTGAGTTTTCATAAGAACCGTGAACCTAGAAGCTAAGACCTTTAGGTGAACTTACAAGTTCTTGATTCAAAGAACAAGCCAAACTGATTTGTTTAGCTTATGAATTTTCATAGGTGATCCGAATCTCTTTGATTCATACGTGGGGGTTTGATTGCTTCATATCAAATCTTTTCGTGTCAATATCTTTTACTTTCTTTGTTTGTTAATTCCGCACCTTGTTGGTTCTTGTTATTGTTCGTGATACTTTGGTAAGCAACGGTCCAAAGGAGGTGGTTTCGAGTGGTCCAAGGTGCTGCATCTTGATCATTCATATCAAATTGGTATCATAGCTCAAGGTTGTCTTCCAAATTCAGGTTTAAGTCTCGATTTTGAGTCTTTTTTGTTTCTCGATTTTTGTCTTGATGTTTTGCTTCGTTTTGCGTTGCTATTTTTGGCGTCTTTTTGTTGCTGTCTTCAGTCAATTTTCTGCAGTAAATTTGTGTCTTAATTCAGTCCTAAAGTCATCATAATTCTGTCCAAAAATCGCATAAAAATTCTTGTTGAAATCTGCCCAAAATCGCTAGTTTGTTTGCTCTCAGTTTTTTGCGAATTTTTGTGTTGATTTCTTGCTGTTTTCTTGACGTTTTTGTTGCTGTTTCTTGGTGTCTATATTCTGCACTTTTCTTGTTTTCATAGTGTTGAATTCTTGTGTTTTCATTTGCTGTCCACACGTCAAACTTGTTAGGGTTTTTGAGTCAAGAATTAGGGTTTCTTACAAACCCTAGCTTCGGTCAAATTGTGTAACTTCCTTGATTCTTATCCGAATTGCATTCTTTCTTTTGTGTTGTCTTCTTTATTGTCTCTATATAAAAGTGTGTTTTAATCAAACTTTTATCACACTTGAAAAAGATAAGTTCTTGAACACTTTCTTGAACTTTTTGATTTTCTTGAAAATTCAAAAGTGTCAAAATTTGAATCTAAAGCCATATTCTTGATCTTCTTTATAAATCATGAATATTTTGTGAAAGTGGCACATGCAAATTCATAATTCTTGGTGAGATATTAAAGTTTGAAAATTTTAAGGTTTTTAAGGTTAAGACAAAAGACAAAACATCCTTAAACCCTAATCCTAAGTTGTTGTCTTCAAACCTTAAAAGTTTGTTTTGTACTAGGTTCTTGTCCGAACCTTAATTGTTTTTTGTTTGTCCAAACCTTAAAAAGTTTGTTTTGTCCTAGGTTGTTGTCCGAACAAAAAAAAAAAAGAGGCCGTATAAAAAAAAAGGCCCAACTCAAAAAAAGAAAAAGGCCGAACTATAAAAAATATATATATATATATATATTCGAACTTTTATTTATTATTTTCAGTTTATTGTTTTTATTTAATTTATTTTATTTAAAAAACACATTGTTCTTAAATTGCTTCTTGAAAACCATCTTGGATTAAAAGTGCAATAACTTTCTCAATACAACTCGGAATTAAGTGATTCAAATTGCGTTTTCTTCATCTTGAAGTCTACTTTTGGTTTCTCTTAGTTTCTGAAGTTAAATCAAGTTATACCCACACGTATTATTAAATACTCTTGACGTGATTTGTTGAAACTTCTTTGGTTTTACTTGTGAAAATTTGTTGGTGGAATTAATTGGTTGAGTCTTGTTATTACAATCATTGAACCAGTAAGTTCCATAGTTTGAGAGTATTAGTATAGGGTATACACGAGAAAAGCTTTCATATTAAGAGAGGAGAGTACCTACTACCCCATATTGTGAGAACCCGTGAGGTATATTTCTATATATTTCTTGTGTTTTTACTAACTTGCACAACAAATGGAGGGTGAAGAATCTAAATCACCAAAGGTAGTGGACCAAAAGTTCACTAATGATGTCCACTTTGACATGATCCTAAAACTCACACTCAAAGTTGATAGCTTGTCTTCACCACCACCCAAGGGTTCTAAATCCCGAAGAGTTGAGTTTTAATCCGACAATGACTCTAGTCATGATGAGGAGGATGAAGTGGAGGACACGAGTTCTTCAAAGAAAGATGACAAATCTAAGATTTCAATTGATTCTTTAAAGCTAAGTATCCCTACTTTCCATGGTAAAGCAGATCCCGAAGCTTATTTTGATTGGGTTCGTGAGCTTGAGCACTTCTTTGAAGGCCATGATTACCCCGAAAAAGAGAAGTATCAAATTGCTTTTGTGCACCTAAAGGATTATGCTAGTTTATTTAAAAAACACATTGTTCTTAAGTTGTTTCTTGAAAACCATCTTGGATTAAAAGTGCCATAACTTTCTCAATACAACTCGGAATTAAGTGATTCAAATTGCATTTTCTTCATCTTGAAGTCTACTTTCGGTTTCTCTTAGTTTCTGAAGTTAAATCAAGTTATACCCACACGTATTATTAAATACTCTTGACGTGATTTGTTGAAACTTCTTTGGTTTTACTTGTGAAAATTTGTTGGTGGAATTAATTGGTTGAGTCTTGTTATTACAATCATTGAACCAGTAAGTTCCATAGTTTGAGAGTATTAGTATAGGGTATACACGAGAAAAGCTTTCATATTAAGAGAGGAGAGTACCTACTACCCCATATTGTGAGAACCCGTGAGGTATATTTCTATATATTTCTTGTGTTTTTACTAACTTGCAGGTACAAATGGAGGGTGAAGAATCTAAATCACCAAAATTAGTGGACCAAAAGTTCACTAATGATGTCCACTTTGACATGATCCTAAAACTCACACTCAAAGTTGATAGCTTGTCTTCACCACCACCCAAGGGTTCTAAATCCCGAAGAGTTGAGTTTGAATCCGACAATGACTCTAGTCATGATGAGGAGGATGAAGTGGAGGACACGAGTTCTTCAAAGAAAGATGACAAATCTAAGATTTCAATTGATTCTTTAAAGCTAACTATCCCTACTTTCCATGGTAAAGCAGATCCCGAAGCTTATTTTGATTGGGTTCGTGAGCTTGAGCACTTCTTTGAAGGCCATGATTACCCTGAAAAAGAGAAATATCAAATTGCTTTTGTGCACCTAAAGGATTATGCTAGTTTATGGTGGGATGAAGTTATGAGGTCTAGACGTCAAGATGGTGAAAGACCAATCAAGACATGAAGCCAAATGAAAATTCTTATGAGGAAAAAGTATGTCCCTTCTCATTACAACCGTGAGTTGAACAGAAAATTGCATTCTCTTGTGCAAGGTAATAAATCGGTTGAGGAGTATTATCATGAGATGGAAGCTTTGATGATCAAGGCTAATGTGCATGAAGATCCTGATTCCACTATAGAACAATTTTTGAGATGTATGCATTCTGATTTAGCATATCATGTGGATTTACAAAGTTATGTTGACATTAATGAGCTTGTGCATAAGGCTATTAAGATTGAAAGGCATATGAAAGGGAAGAATAAGTTTTCACAACCGCCACCACAATGGCAAAGAGATAAGAAGCCGAATGTTGTCCCTTATTCTCCATCCACAAAGCCACGACAATTCACTTCAACTCAGCCATCAAGTGCACCTTCCAATGTCCTAAAATCAGTTCCAAAGGTTGCTGAAACCCCTCCAAAATCGGCGCCAACTTCAGCCACAAGATTGAGAGATATTCGTTATTATAAGTGTCAAGGTTTCGGTCACATGCAATCAGATTGTCCAACTCGGAAAATAATGATGCTTCTTCCTAATGGTGAAGTGGTAAGTGAAGATGATAATGATGATCATTGTGCTGACATGCCTGCACTTGAGAAGAAATATGTAAGTGATGAAAGTGAAGAGTGTGATGGTTCTTCTTATAAGGTTGGTGATTACTGTTTAGTCTCTCGTAGAGTACTTAATGCACATCCACTTGTTGATGAAGATTTGATCAATCGTGAGAACATATTTCATACACGTTGCATGGTTCAAAACAAAATTTGCACTATTATTATTGATAGTGGTAGTTGTGCAAATGTGGCAAGTACTTTATTTGTAAATAAGCTGAATTTGACTTGCATGAAACATCCTAAACCATATAGACTTCAATGGTTAAATAATTCAGCTGAATCACGAGTAACCAAGCAAGTTAAATTTACATTTACCATTGGTAGTTATGTTGATAAAGTTACATGTGATGTTGTTCCAATGGAAGCTAGTCATATATTGCTTGGAAGACCTTGGCAATTTGATAGAGATGTTGTGTATCATGCCAAGAAGAACTTTTACCATTTTTCGCACCAAGGTAAAAAGTTTAATTTGAGAGCCTTAAGTCCTACCGAAGTCTTTGAAGATCAAGCTAAAATAGCTAAGGCTTATGGTGCAATGCGTGAAGCAAAGGAGGTGGTTTCGAGTGGTCCAAGGTGCTGCATCTTGATCATTCATATCAGCAAAGCTTGAGAAAATGCGCATGGATATTATGAACTTTCAGCAGCACGATGGCGAATCATTCAGGGAAGCATGGGAGCATTTCAATGATCTTATCAGGCAGTGTCCCAATCATGATTTGGGCGAAATCAGAGAGCTTGACACTTTCTTCAAGGGTCTGAATGCTGAATCATCAATGATGGTGAAGGCTTGCGCTAATGGTGCATTAAAATATAAGAGCGTACCTGAGGTTAGGGAACTTTTTAACAAGATAGCCGAAGATGAGTATTTGTTTCCTGAGACAAGAAAAGTGCATGGTCGAAGGCAGAGGGGAGTGTTAGACCTAGATGAGGAAACCTCTCTGAGTGCCAAGTTTAAGGCGTTAGCTAAGCAAGTGCAAACTCTCAAAGCTACTTAAGCAAAAGCTCCTGTCCTATCTTGTGGTTTATGCCAAGGCGAGCATCATACAGACGAGTGTGCCATCACAACTGAGTCTTTCCAATATGTCAACAACTATAATAAACCTCAACATGGTGGGAACTACTCTGGAGGGAATTACTCTTGTGGAAATCGACCATATAACGGGGGACAAGGTAGTTGGGGACAACAAAATCAAGGGGGGCAATACTATCAAGGAAATGACCAAAGAAGAGCAACAAATGCACCTCCTTGCTTTGACCATCAAGCTAATACTTCAGAGCAGATGAAGCCTTCAGTGGAAGAGATGCTCCAGAGACTTATAGAAAAGGTGGACAAAAATGAGGAAAGATTTGTTACTTTGGAAACAACTGTACGGTACCATGATGCCACCCTCAAAACATTGAAACGCAATTGGGGCAAATTGCTAGTGCTGTGCACCAAAGGCCCATTGGTTCCCTACAAAGTGACACGATTCCAATCCCAAAGGGCAAGGAGGTGTGTAATGCTATCACCCTGAGGAGTGGAAAGCTTTTGCAAGGTAATACTAATAAAGGAGGTGACAGTAGCCAGTGTGAAGATGAAAATGATAGTGGAACTGGGAAAGATTATGCTCTCAAGGCCTTAGCACCTGAGGAAGAGGACGAGTTGAAGAAAAATGAGGAGAATAGGGTGCCTAAAAAGAATAAAGGACTACTATGTCCTTACAATTACCCCGAATATGCTCCAAAGCCTCCCTTTCCAGAAAGGGTAAGACCACCACCGAAGAAAGGGCCGCAATATAATCGATTTTTGAACGTGGTGAAACAAGTCAACGTAAGCCTACCATTACTGGATTTGGTGAGTGCAGTTCCAAAGTATGGCAAATTCCTTAAGGATCTTATTTCAAACAAGGAACAGATTCTTCAATGCGAAGCTTCGACGATGCCCATGGAGTGTAGTGAAGTTTGGGTTGGCCATAAATTGCAACCAAAGTTGAAGGACCCGGGAAGTTGCACCATTCCGTGTACCATAGGTCAGAGGTATTTTGACAAAGCCTTGTGCGACTTAGGAGCAGGAATCAACCTCATGCCTCTTTCTATTGCCATAAATATTGGGTTGAGTGGGAGAATCCATCCAGTGGCGGTCACTTTGCAACTCGCTGATAGATCCTTAGTGAAACCCACAGGCATGGTTGAAGATGTGTTGGTAAGGATTGATATGTTCACACTTCCTGTGGACTTCATTGTGCTGGACATGGAAGAGGATCCCGAAGTGCCTATCATCTTTGGCAGGCCATTCCCGGCTACTGGAGATGCATTAATTGGCGTGAGAAACAAAATGGTAACATTTTGAATTAACGATGAGCAAGTTGTCTTTGATGTCAATTATGCTGTGGAGCATCCCAGGCATGTAGAACATTGTTTGGCAATTAGAACCATAGCATAGAATATGCATGTGAGTAACGAAGATGTGAAACATGATTGCATTTGCATTGGTGAGTTGAATGTCTGTGATGAAGAAATTGAATGTGAAGAGTTGAACAAGGAAGATAAAATGATTTTATGTGAAATTGCAAACATAGTAGAATGTTGTTTTATAGATGAATCCATCTTTGAAATGCAGTATGAAGTGTTGGTAGAAAAGAACTTAGAAAAAGCATGTGTTAGGAATTTTTAAATGGTAATGAGGGTTATGCTATACTTGAGGATGTTGATAGCCATTCTTTAGATGTGTCTTTTCTTGATGTCCTGATAAATTGCATAGAGTCACATCTTGATGAACATTGTGATATCATGAATGAAGTTAAAGTTGAATTTGCTAATGGAAATGTCAACACATTGGTTGAAACTCTTGTTGAGGCACGTACTCTTGAACTAGTGATTGAATCTGGGGATCTTAATGGTGGCTCACAAGTAGTGCAACATGAACTTCCTTTGTTAACTAATGATAATAGATTGTGTGTTGCGAACAACGAAGAAACTGATGAAATGTTTCTTGTAAGTTTAGATGAAGAAGATGTGAGATTTTGTAATGACATTGCTATCATGGTTGAGAATTGTTTGATTAATGTTTCGATGTGTGAGCTTACTGATGCGAGTATTGAGACCATAGATATACAATCCTCGGTTGAGCTTTGCAGAGTCATTGAGCCGGGCAGGGCGGACGAAAAAGTTCAAGGGGAGCCTCCATTTGGGGAGCCTTGGTGGTTCAAAGATGAATTTGGGACGGTGGCTTCCCATATGCATGAGTTTAAACACCTCCTAGCAGATACTCTTCAAGTGCCATACAAGAGAAAGAAGTGTGCTTATGAAACATCATCCTTGTGGTACAGAGATGGCTATTCTGAACTCGGCAGAGAGGCCTATTTCCAATTTTGAAGAAGGAGGATTGGTATAGTCTAGCTTGAGACTTACAAAACCCAGAACTACTTTTTTTCCCTTAGCCTCATAAAGCCTTTTGGTTAAACAAGTCTTTATGTTTTCTTGCATTTTGTGATTACTCACTAGGCCAATTATGTTTGTCGAGACATGTACATGAAAGAAGTTGCAAGAAGAGTAGGTTATGCACACATGAGGCTAAGTGGGGGGGAGTGGTGCCATGGACCACCCCCGTGCTGCATGCAATTTTTTTTTACTTTACATATCAAGCATGAATTGTGCATGTGCCACTAGTGTTACTAATTTCATAGTTTTTACACCACTATGATTCCTAATCATGGTGTGACACTTAGCTTGCATACTACCTTCATGTCATGTTGACCTTGCACCAACATGTAGTGTACTGGAGTGAGTGATTTCTAATAAGCTTGGTTTTTCACCATGGGTAGGACATTTTCATACGTGAGAGGACTATGAACGAAGACATCTAACCAAGCAAACATTGGAATTCATAACATATCAACACCACGGAGCTCCCAAACCTATCTTTACTTTACATTGAGGACAATGTAAGTTTTAAGTGTGGGGGAGGGAATGTTTGCTTTGGTTTGTGTCTTTTGGAACTTTATGTGCTCACTTTCTTTCATGACTGAAATGTTTTATTCTATGTGATGCGAAGCATGTTACTTTTTAGTTTTGTGGTATTATTTTGAGCTTTTTCATTTTATATCCCCTATATGTTGTGCTTTTCACTTTGTGTGCACGAGTTAATTTTTTTTTTTTGGCAACTTTTGGAAGTTTTGTGAATAAGTGATGTCCTTGTACACAAGTTAGCTGTAGTTGTCAATTTTGTGGGGAAATTTGTCTGTCCATGGAATGTTTGAAGTGTTGAGTGTTGTTGTTTTGGTTGGATAGTGTTTTGAAGTTTTTTTTAGGAGTGTGATTGTGTCCAAATAAAGGGTAATATGTGAAATGAAATGAAAAGAAGTGTAGTGATAGTGTGGGCAATGAAATGAATGAAATAAAGTATCACTTTGCATTTAGACCTTTGTTCTTTTGTTTAGCTATGTTCAACCTCTGGTTCATCAAATTTTTATGTTAATGCATGCGAAAAATTTTTTCATTTCTGGTTCCAAATTTGAAAGAAATTGGCACATTTTTGTTGGCCAAGGCATGATGTTAAAGTAAGATAGATATGCCATGCAAACTATTCAATGACATATGAGGAAATTTGGTTTGAGTTGTTCTTTGTTATGTATCTCCTTGGAATTTGAGTGTTCTTGCATATATAGTCCCTTAAAGACATATACGAACTAGTGGTTACACAAGAAAGGATATGGAGAAAAAGCCTTTGGCAATTGGGAATGAAAAGCAGAAATACCCTGGGCAAGTGATTATAGGAAAAAAGTGAAAAAAAGAGCCACAAGGCCCAGGCAATCATACACCAATGTGTGTGACAAAAGAAAGCACCAAAGTACAATTTGAATGTAAATGATCTAATAGAAGCACCAATGTGCGCCATTGATCTTGTGTGCTAGTTGTTCCTATGTGTGGATAAGGAGATTGATATGCAGTGAATCATAAGATAGAATAAAAGGGTTATGTATATATAAAGAGCACTGAGCCAGTATTCCTCAGCACACACTTACACGTATGACATTTTGGTCTTTATTCATTGTGCCTTGGTTGACAGTGTGTGTTGAAATATAACAATTTGGAATGGGGAAACGTTTGAGAGTTTTTGTGTGAAAAATGTTTTGATGAACTTAGAGATGGACTTAATGAACAAGGGAGTAACGGTTTGAATGTGCGTGATTAACATGAGAAGCGTGAGTTTGCTTGAGGGCAGGGAAGAGTTGTGTAAGTGTTATGTTGTGTCCTTGCTTGAGGGCAAGCAAGAGTTCAAGTGTGGGGGAATTTGATAAGTTGATTTTATACCAACTTATATGTGTTATTTCACTTAGCTTTTGACTTGTTTTATAAGCATTTGTGTGTTGTTATGTGTGATTTTGTGCATTAAGGTCGATTACAACTTGGTGTGTTAAAATGAAGAAAATGACCATAAAATGGTGTAAAGTTTATGAGACTATGTGTTGAGTTGTATGTTCATGAATTGCATAATGGGACGTTTTAAAATGGTGTAAAAAGGCTTTGGAAAGTGTCCTTTGTGCACGTTGAGATTGGCACAGCACATGCACCGCGCACAGCACACGTATACGCATTGTACACATGCTGCGCGCTATGGTACAACTACGCACATGGGCTGTGCGCATGGTGCGCGCAGCCTACACACACAATACGCGCACACTGCGAACGCAAAGCGCGCAGCAGCCATGCACGCCGCGCGCATACAACGCTCGCGAAAAGGCTCACACATGCACGCGCGCAGCTCTCGCACACACAGCGCATGCTGCGCGCGCCTATGCGCGCAGCTCTCGCCCACACCCCGAGCGCCCGTACGCGTGGCAATGCCACAGCATGTGCATTTCACAGCACTTCATAGCACACACATGGGCACTTCACAACATCACTTGTGCACACACTTAGGCACTTCACAGCAACATTTGTGCACACACATGTGAACCTCACAGCACTACTTGTGCACTTGCTGCACACACTCCCGTCCATGCATGCATGCACTTCAGCATATCTCATGCACTTGCCTTGCACATTCCTCGGCCATATTCACACAAACATCTAGACATAGTGGATGCAGTTTATAGCACATTCTTGCACACACAAATGCATTGTCTTTTCTCATGTCCGTTCTTTAGCAAAAATGCATCATTCATGGAAGTCTTCTAGCATCTTACGCACAAGATCGTAAAAATTAGCTTGCGATGCATCGCAAGCTTTGTGGGAAAATGACTTGTGACGCATCGCAAGAATGCATAAAAATGGCTTGCGATGCATCGCAGGCATGTAGGAAAAATGGCTTGCGATGCATCGCAAGAATGAGAAATGTTGGCTTGCGACGCTTCGCAAGCTTCACATGAATTTGGCTTGCGATGAGTCGCTGTTGTAATCCAATGTTCCAAGTGCAAAATTTTGGCTAAGTGTTTAATGTACTCTCTCTTGTGTGCAGGTTCGTGGAGGTGTGGATGGTTCAGGCTCAAAGGTGTGTTGCTGGAGATGAAGGCGCGGCGACCAAGGCTCAAAAGCGTGATTAGACATGTGCAAAAGCTAGCGTTGAACTTGATGACATTCATAGTGGCATTTTTGTAATATCTTAGTCATTTTACGTTTGCGTATTATTTACGTCTTGTAACCTCTATATATAGAGGATTTGTTAACAAATTTAATAACGATTTTTTGAGGGATAGATCATTCTAGAGTAGTAAATAGACTTTTGATTTTGAGAGCATGAATTTTCTCTCTCTAGCTTTCTCTCTCTAGAATTTTCTATCCATTTTCAATTCCGATCGAGAATTTGGACCGATCATTGTAAGCTTCTACTCAATTAAAGAGTAAATTCACAAGACTTTGGTGGATTGGAAGCAATCGAGGCAATTCATTTGGTAAAATCTTTTCAATTTAATGAAAATGAACTGTTCTTCATTGCGATTTGATGATCTGGAGTTGAGAATGGAGTTTTGTGGCTAAATTGATTATGTCTTAGGGTTTGGACTGGATTCTTGAGTAATTAAACGAAGGAAATGCTATGCAATTGACTAAGTAACTAAAGAATGAATTCATACTTGTTCTTAACGAATGAAAAATGTCAAGTTTCATAATTTTTGCACTTTCATTGATTGAATTTAACATTGATTGTGGTCGCCATGCTAGGTTGAGACTCGGTTCACCAATTCGAGTGAGAAATGGATGAGATAAGGTCTAAAAGTATGATAATTGAGTCTCTTTACTTGATTTGGTTGTTCGTGATTCGAGATGCAGTCGCCAAGCCGATCGGAGGTCATTGAATCATAAGATAGAGTAAGGAGTGGCTTTTTAATACTAACTGAAGGCTTAGAAACTTAGGTCAGGCCTCGCCATGGGAGATCTAAGGTTTTGCATGCTAGAGTTGGTGGTATTGTTAAGTTGAGACGTTGCGGATTTCATTCGTCACACTTAGGCCTCGCCATGGGAAAGTGTGGCGTTAAGGAGAGTAGAAAGAGGTGCGGTCGCCAAGCTGACTTTTAGCTACAATCCTAGGCAGCTTTGGTCTCCTCTGAGTTTGAATGTGCGTCAAATGCATAGCATGAGTAGTTTAATGAACAATCATCCGGCACCTAAATCCTAAGACATCGATTTCTTACTTGCTATCTTACAACACTTCTTGTTTGTGTCTTTGCTTTATTCCTTATTTCTCTATTTAGATTAGTATTGTCATTTCTTAATTCATCATTCTTGTGACATTCAACAGAACAATTTAGAATTTTTGAAACCAATCCCCTTCCCTGTGGATACGATACCCTGCTCACTTCTTCTACATTAGTTTAGGGGTAAAATTGCAAGGTTAACGACACGCTTGTCAATGATCGTCACAAATCAAATCATAAATTACAATTAATAATGGTTCAGCACATCCATTTTGAAAGAGACTAATATAATGATAGATTTTGTGACAACCCAAGTTCAAATAATATAATGAAAAAAGAGGAGGAATAAAAAGAAAAAGAATGAGGATAATGTGGAAGATAATTGAACTCACAACAATTCTTTATTTAACAGACACTACTACTATGGTATGGTATACACACGTGTGGTAGGAGAGATATTTGACTCAATTAACAAAAATTCTTCAGCAATGTCACAAAAATGTTCAGACAAAACCACTATAAAAAAGCTCTTCCAATACTCTAAACTTTTCATTAGCACACCGAAAAGTAATCAGAAGATACATTTTCTTTGTGTACACCCCTGAAACACTACTAATTTATACCAACTATTTTGTGCTACATTTCTGAGTTTTTGTCTTGTGTTTGATGCAAAATGTGTGGTGATTTATATTGTTTTATGCATAGTTGTGGATTGCTAGTTGATAATGTTTAAATGGTGCAAAGGCGGTAAAAATGATGGAAAATGAAGTGATGTGCGTCTAGGTTGAAAAATGAAGGGACAGAAAGTGCTTATTCGGCCAAATTAGAGTTTTTGGGCAGTTTGGTTGTTCAACTTCTCTTGCGTATAACTCTTTCAATTCTGGTCCAAATGATGAGATTTCGGTTGCTATGGAAATTTTGTTGTGTATGCTTTAATTTTCATGTTTTAACTTTCTCTAAATTCTGTAGGCAACCATGAGAAATGAAGACTTCTTTGTTATGTTTGGATTAGGGTTTTTTAGGGTTAGATCATACTGCCACAGTTTGGAACAGAGTTCATAACTTGAGCTGTAGACATCCAATTTTGATGAATCTTGAACCTATAGAAAGCCAAAAGAAAGCTCTACAACTTTCACGTTTACTGAAGAATCTAATTCAGAGGCTAGGCCACACAAATCTTGCATGGAAATTGGTTATTTGTTTTGGCCTAGCAACCCTTGCACTCACCAGAAGCTCTCACACGCACACTCATGCACTCACCGCACCTCACTCGCACACTAGCACTCGCACACACTATGCGGCGAGCTCACCTCGCCGCATGTATTACGCACTAGCACTCGCACACTAGTCCCACACACTTCATGCGATGAGATCACCTTGTCGCATGCACTACGCACACTCACTATGCGGCGAGCTCACCTCGCCGCATGCACTCTCGCGCACACACCATGCGGCGAGGTAACCTTGCCGCATGAAACCTCACAACATTCACGCTTATTTTCTACCCAAGAACATTACATTTGCATTCATGTCCATTACATTCCACTACATTCATTCCACTACATTCATTCTCAGCACACACCTCACTCAATACTCATATTCATTTTTATCACATCACAGTTTCAATCTTCGAAATATTCCATTCATCCATTCTCTTCACATCACTCATCTCACAAAACATTTTTTTTTTCATCACAACACTTTGTATCTTTTCACAACACCTCTAGCTTAACATTTTCATAACACTTGTCATTCATATATGGTTTTCACTCGTATCTATTTTCCATACTTCGAAACACGAGTACATGTCACAACATTTTCACCTCACCATTTCATAATATCATACACTCACTCACAACTCACAAACACCTCACCATTGCACGGAGAGACCTCACCGCGAGGTCTCACCCACAAACTCTTTACACGGCGAGGTCTCGCCGCAAGACCTCGCCGCGGGGTCTCGTCTACACACGCAATACACGGCGAGACCTCACCGTGAGGTCTCGCCTCATTGTTACCTTGGGAGTTTTCTTTTTTTTTGCAACTAAGAATAATGGCTAAGTGTTGATTGTTTCCTTTTGTGCACAGGTACGATGAAGGTGTGTTGAACGAAGTGTCGAGGGCGTGAAGAGGCTATCAAAGACGCGTGAGCTAAAGGCTTGAAGGCGCAAGGAATCTGTTGAATGCGCGACAAGCTTAAGTGGTAAAAGCGTGACCCGGCTTAGGGCTTGAGTTTTTGTGGACATTTGCTCTATTAAAGTCAGTGGCATTCTTGTAAATTCTTAGCTAGTTTACGTTTGCATACCATTTACGTTCTATATCCTCTATATATAGAGGATTTAGTTAGATTTTTAGAGGAGAATATTCTAGAATTGCTAACCATATTTTGAATTTAGAGCGGGAGTTCTTATCTCTCATTTTTCTCTCTCTAGATCTATTTTTTTCTCTTTAGAGTTTCTCTTCCGAATTTAATTTTGATCGCTAATTTGTATCGGAGATTACACATTGAACTCAATCGAAGCAATATTGGACCTTCCTCTACACTTCAATCGGTGAAATTACTCAATTCGATGGAATTCACTTGTTTAATGTTGGAATTTAATGCTTACGAGTTGAATATGGAATTTTCTGGCTAAATTGGTGATGCCCTAGGGTTATGATCGCGCATTACTGTGAATTTGAACCGGGAAAAGGTAAGCAATTGACCTAATCTTTAAAGAATTGTTCATACTTGTTCTGAATTATTGAAATACGAGAAGTTTTATGCATTTTCACTTGTGTTTGATTGAATTACACTTTGTTTGAGGTCGCCATGCCAGTTCAAGATGTGAAACAACATTAACAGTGGAAATAGTGTAAATAATATAAATGATGAACGATATGGAGTTCCTTTGCCTGTTTGCTTTTGTACACGATTCGAGATGTGGTCGACATGCTAATCGAAGACCGTTGAATCTTCAGAATTAGGTAAAGGAAGACTTCATGAAGCTAGCTTAACTGAAGACACTCAAGTTAGTCCTTGCCATAGGATACTTGAGAAATTGCATAATTAATAGCTAGAAACATGAAGTTGAGATGTTGCGGTTTTGATTTCATTTTGCTTAGGCCTCGACATGGGAAAAGTGGAGTGTCAAGGGGTACAGAAAACACTGTGGTCGTCATGTTAAGTGTTAGCTAGACTCCTTGGCAACAATGATCTCTTCCAAATTAGTATTTCATGAGGTCAATTGCATAGTAAACGGTTTTAACTCTCAGTAGTCTGATTCAGAAACTCTAGGACATCTGCTTGAATTCTTGTGAATCTCATTTGTCATTCTTGCAAGTTAACTTCAGTTTTGAGTGTTGAGTACTGCTTTTACTTTATTGAGTTGATACCTTGAAACTTTTGTTACATTCTTGAGAAACATTTCAAATTCTTGAGCCATTACCTTCCCTGAGGATACGATCCCTCTCATCACATCTACATTAGTGAGTAGGGTTAAATTGTGCAAGTACGCGACATACCTGTCAATTTTTGGCACCGTTCCCGGGGAAGGCACGGTTTCTAGAATTTGATTAAGTGATCTTTGAGTTTCATTGTTTAGTTCTGTGTTGTTTTGTTTTGAGTTGTTTACTCTGTTCTTATCCTGTTATTCTCTACTGTTTTCATTGTTCTTGTTGTTGCTTGTGTTTTTTTTGTTCTTGTGTGTAGTTAATTTGAAGTTTTGCTTTTGTGTTTTGTTTGGTTATACTTCACTCTTGGTGTATTGTATGCCCAGGTTACGATCCTTTGGAGATCCTGAGTTTGGATTGGACCTAGAATTGGCTAAAACCTTGAGAGTTCAAGCCAAGCAAAGAGACATGGCTGCCCAAGGAGTACGAGTACCTCGTTTTGGTGATCATTATGCTGTGAATTTTGACAATGGATTTGGACAGCAAGACATAGACGTTAAGAGCTACCACATCCCTACACAAATTGTCTCAATGATCACACAAGGTTAATTTTTCCAAGGATTAGACAATGAGGACCCTAATGATCATCTGGACTGGTTCTTAGGTTTGTGTAGCACATTTAAACTTCCAAGGGTGGAGAGAAGTGAAGTGCACGGAATCATTTTCCCTCTCTCTTTGAGCGGTAAAGCAAAACATTGGTTTAATACCATTGGGGGAGCAGATGCAACTATTTCTTTTGAGGAGATTCAGAAGAAATTCTTGGCTAAATATTTTCCACCAGCTAAGCTTGAGAAGAGGAGAATGGAGATCATGAATTTTCAATAGCAAGACAGTGAATCATTTAGGGAAGCTTGGAAGAGGTTCAATGACATAATTCGTCAAGGCCCCAATCATGACTTGGGAGAAATCAGAGAATTGAATACGTTCTTTAAAGGTCTCACACCTGAGTCCTCTATGATGGCTAAAGCTTGTGCCAATGGTGCATTGAAGGATAAAACTGTGCCTGAAGTTCGTGAGTTGTTCAACCAGATTGCTGAGGATGAGTATCTCTTCCCTGAGACCCGTAAACCTCATAGTAGAAGACAAAGAGGAGTTCTTGATGTAGATGAGGAAACTTCATTGAGTGCAAAATTTGAGGCCCTTGCCAAGTAAGTGCAAACTTTGAAGGATACTCAAACAAAAGCTCCAGTTCTCTCTTGTGGATTGTATAAAGGTGAACATCATATTGATGAATGTACCATCACAACTGAGTCTATTCAGTACGTGAACAATTACAGTAACAAACCTTAGTATGGAGGGAATTATTCTGGGAACAATTACAATGGAGGTAACAAACCATATGGTGGACAAGGCAATTGGAATCAACAACAAAATCAAGGAGGGCATTATTATCAAGGAAATGACCAGAGGAGAGCAACCAATGCACCTCCTGGTTTTGATCATCAAGCTGGTACCTCAGAGCAAAAGAATCCATCGGTTGAAGACATGTTCCAAAAGTTGATGGAGAAGATGGACAAAAACGAACAAAGGTTTGGAGGCTTGGAATCCACTGTTAAACATCATGAAGCTACTTTGAAGAATATCGAAATGCAACTTGGTCAACTTACCAATGCTGCGCATCAAAGGCCAAAAGGAGCACTCCCGAGTGATACAATTCCAAATCCAAAAGGAAGAGAAGCCTGCAATACCATCACCTTGAGGAGTGGAAAACTTTTGCCAGGAAACAAACCTTCAAAAGATAAGAGTGATGGCCTAGAAGAAGACCAAAAAGATGAAGCTGAGGAAGTCCTGGAACTTGAGAAGAATGGTGAGCAAGAGGCGAGTAAATCTGAAAAGAGGGAAGTATCAGCAAGGGTAGGAAATGAGATAACTAAAAATTCCAATCCTTATAACTTTCCAGATTATGCCCCAAAGGCTCCATTTCCAGAGAGGAAGAAACCTCCACCTAAGAAGGGACCTCAATTCAATCGTTTCTTGGATATGATCAAACAAGTGAATGTGAATGTCCCTCTGTTGGATTTGGTGACAGCCATGCCAAAATATGCTAAGTACCTAAAGGATTTCATTTCAAATAAGGAGCAAATCTTGAAGTGTAAAGTTCCAATGATGTTATCCGAATGTAGTCAAGCATGGATAGTGCACAAATTACCTCCTAAGCTAAAGGACCCAGGCAGTTGTACCATTCCATGAAATATTAGAACTAGACATTTTGCAAAAGCACTTTGTGACCTCGGAGTTGGGATTAACCTGATACTACTTTCCATTGCAATAAACGTGGGCTTGAGTGGAAGGATTCGACCAGTTGCAGTAACACTTCAATTGCCAGATAGGTCCTTGGTAACTCCCACAGGCTTAGTGGAGGATGTATTGGTAGGAATTGATAAATTTACCCTGCCCATTGATTTCATTATTCTTGATATGGAGGAAGATCCAGAGGTACCATTAATTTTTGGTAGACCTTTTCTAGCTACTGGTGATGCATTGATTGGGGTAAGAAACAAAACTGTCACTTTTAGAATCAACAATGAAGAAGTTGTTTTTGATGTGAATTATGCCATGAAACACCCTTTACATGTTGAATCTTGTTTTGCCATCAAAGCTATAGCATGCTCTTCGTTGCATGAATTGAATGATAAGCATGATTATTCTGTTGTATGAGTTGAATGTTTGTGAGGATGATTGTGAAGAAATTGATTTAGATGATGAGGATAAGAAAATTATTTCTGAAATTGAAGATCTTATTGAATGTTGTTATTTGGAAGAGTCAATTTGTGAATTGCAAAGTGAAGTTGTGGAAGTTAAAATGCATGAAGCTGTAGGAGAAAATGAACATGAACCGTTTTTGTTGACAAATATGTTGACTAATGAAATTTGTAATCCCACTGAGGTGAGGCAGGAAGAGTTTATTTGCAGGAATGAAAAGCTTTTACCTTCCATTGTGGTGGCACCAAAGCTTGAGTTAAAACCCCTTCCTCCTTATCTCAAGTATGCTTTCTTGGGAGAGGGTGAAACATTACCAGTTGTGATATCTTCCAAACTTGAAGCATGGCAAGAGGAAAAGCTTTTGGAAGTACTGAGACAACATAAATTGGCTATTGGATGGACAATTGCTGACATAAAAGGTATTAGTCCAAGTTTGTGTATGCACAAGATCTTGCTTTAGGAGAATGTTGTGCCAGTGAGGGATAGACAACGAAGACTCAATCCACAAATGATGGAAGTTGTCAAGAAGGAAGTGATAAAATTGCTTGATTTTGGAATGATTTTTCCCATCTCAGACAGTGAGTGGGTGAGTCCAGTCCAGTGTGTTCCAAAGAAGGGTGGAGTAACTGTTGTGAAGAATGATGCAAATGAGCTTCTTGCAACGAGAATTGTTAGTGCTTGGAGGGTGTGTATGGATTACAGAAAGCTCAACAAGGCAACGAGAAAGGATCATTTTCCTCTTCTATTCTTGGAACAATTGTTGGATCGAATTATGGGCTATTTGTTCTATTGCTTCTTGGATGGCTATTCTGGCTACAATCAAATTGCAATTGATCCCAAAGATCAAGATAAGATCACTTTCACCTATCCCTTTGGTACATTTGCTTATAAAAGAATGCCATTTGGTCTATGCAATGCCCCTACAACTTTCCAAAGATGTATGATGACAATATTTCATGACATGGTGAAATCGATAATAAAGATCTTCATGGATGACTTCTCTGTCTTTGGGATGACCTTTGATGGATGTTTGGAAAACTTGGCAAAGGTATTGAAGAGATGTGAAGAAACAAACCTTGTGTTGAATTGGGAAAAATGTCAGTTTATGGTCCAAGAAGGAATTGTGTTGGGACATAAAATTTCTCATGTGGGGATCGAAGTGGATAGAGCAAATAGAGATGTCATTGCCAAGCTCCCTCCACCTACCAATGTAAAAGGGATCAGAAGCTTCCTTGGTCATGCTGGGTTTTACAGACGTTTCATTAAGGATTTTTCCAAGATAGCTCGGCCCTTGTGTAGTCTCTTGGAAAAAGATGTCAAGTTTGAGTTTGGAACAGAATGTGTTGAAGCGTTTGAGGCCTTAAAAGCTAAATTGGTGGAAGCTCCTGTTATAGTCACTCCTCAGTGGGGTGAACCGTTTGAAATTATGTGTGACGCAAGTGACTATGCCTTGGGAGCTGTCTTAGGCCATAGAAGAGACAAGGTGTTTCACACTATCTATTATGCCAGCAGGTTACTGAATGAAGCACAAATGAATTACACAACTACAGAAAAGGAGATGTTGGCTGTGGTCTTCACATTTGATAAATTCCGTGCCTATCTTCTGGGGTCAAAGGTCATTGTTCATACAGACCATGCGGCATTGAAATATTTGCTTGCAAAGAAAGAGGCAAAACCACGTTTGATTCGATGGGTGTTGTTGCTCCAGGAATTCGATGTGGAAATCAAGGATAGGAAAGGCTCTAAAAATGTGGTGGCGGACCACTTGTCAAGATTGGAGTCTCAGGAGCAAGATTCGCCTGACCTTTTGGTTAAGGAACATTTCCCTGATGAACAAATTTTCAAGATGGAAACAAAGGGGTTGCCTTGGTATGCAGAAATTGGGAATTACATCGTAGCTGGTCAAATTCCTTCTTATTTTTCTAGTGACCAGAAGAAAAGATTGCGAAGTGATGCCAAATATTACTTCTGGAAGGACAATGCATTATAAGGTGTGCAGTGATCAAGTGACACGTAAATGTGTCAAAGAAGAAGAAAAGGAAGACATTTTGAGAGCCTGTCATGAAGGACCCTGTGGGGGTCACTTTGGCTCAACGAGGACTGGATTCAAGGTTTTACAATGTGGCTTCTATTGGCCTCATATCTTCATGGATGCAAAAATCTAGGTTGGAAATTGTGATCGTCGTCAAAGAACTGGAAACATTTCTTCCAGAAATGAAATGCCTCTAAACAACATCCTTGAAGTGGAGATATTTGATGTTTGGGGTATTGATTTCATGGGTCCTTTTCTGAAGTCAGGAGGAATGGAATACATCCTAGTTGCTGTGGATTATGTGTCAAAATAGATTGAAGCCAAGGCTCTTGCCCACAATGACGCACGCAGTGTTACTGCAATCTTGAAATCACATATCTTCACTCGATTTGGTGCTCCCAGGGCAATCATATCTGATGGTGGCACTCATTTTTGCAATAAGCTTTTTGAAGCTCTCCTAGCTAAATATGGGGTAACACATAAAGTTTCTACTTCTTATCACCCACAAACCAGTGGACAAGCCGAAATTTCAAACAGAGAAATCAAAAGGGTTTTGGAGAAGGTTGT
Organism: Ophiorrhiza pumila; assembly: GCA_016586305.1. Classification (NCBI taxonomy): domain Eukaryota; kingdom Viridiplantae; phylum Streptophyta; class Magnoliopsida; order Gentianales; family Rubiaceae; genus Ophiorrhiza; species Ophiorrhiza pumila. The sequence goes on from BLIW01000006.1 coordinate 39,399,980, forward strand.
TAACCTTAGTAGGAAGGATTGGTCTTCAAAGCTAGATGATGCCTTGTGGGCATATAGGACAGCTTAAAAAACCCCCATTGGAGCTTCTCCATTTAGACTAGTATTCGGGAAGGAGTGCCGCTTGCCAGTTGAGTTGGAGCATAGAGCCTATTAGGTTTAGGTCAATTTGGACTTGAATGGAGCACAATCAAAACTAATGATGGATTTGAATGAATTAGATGAGTTTAGGTTCAATGCATATGTGAATGCAAAAATGTACAAGGAAAGGACAAAGTAGCTTCATGATACAAGGATCCAATCAAAGAGTTTTGCACCAGGACAATTGGTTTTGTTGTACAATTCTCGTTTAAGGCTTTTTCCCAGGAAATTGAAATCACGATGGAGTGGTCCATTTCGTGTTATTGATGTAAAGCCTTATGGAGTTGTGGAGATTCAAAATGACAAGAATGGCAATAAGTAGAAGGTGAATGGTCACAGGACCTGACCTCTGCGGACAAAGGCATTGCTAATCTAGCACAAGCCCGACAAGAGCTTTACTTGGATGATCCGTTACCTTCACAATGAGCCATGAAGCATGGTCGGGCTGAAGACCGTAAACCATGCGCTCCTGGGAATCAACCCTGATTTTCTTTCTTTATCTTGATTTGTTGTGATTTCTCTTACTTGTTAATTTTTAATTTTTGTCTAACATAGTAAAAATTCATGGCACAATCTCAGAACATAACTGGTGGTTACATTTTGCAGATTCTCAGAGTGATGATGATCGTCAATAATAAAGGCAAGAAGTGAATCTTTGTTTTTTTTCAATCCATTAGGGTAAAATGCAGTTTCACATTGTTTACAACCAAGGTAAATGCTCTGATGGTAAAGCTTATTTCCAGTCCCATGAACTTGAGAGCACTATTGAGGCATTATTGGTTTGGACGGTTTTGACCAGGTTCCTTTATTCTTGCTTTTTATTTTTGTCATGAGGGCCGTGTCTCTATACAAGTGTGGGGGAGTTGGAACACTAGAGTGTGGATTCCACCTTTATGGATCACCATAGTTGTGTTTTGAAAGAGTGTGTTGCTATGTTTGAATCTAGGGTAGCATTAGTAGTAGTAGCATGGTAATAGTATTGCATTATTTTGTCTAGCACTTTATTAGGTAAGTGTAACGTCTTGATGATTGTGTTTGAGTATGTTTGGTGTTAATATGAAATTAGTGTTATTGTGAATATTTTTGTTAATTTTTGGGTGAGATTTTGTTAAATGCATTAGTTTTTTTTTTCGGGTTCTTAGTAATGAAGATGAGCTTTTGGTACACATTCATTGATGATGAGGATATCTACTCGTTCTGAACATGAGTTAATTGAACTGAAAAGCTGCAAAATGCATTCACGAAAGAGAAGAAGAAAAAACAAAACAAGCTCACATGGAGCCATGAAATGGAGAAGTGGTGTAATGAGCCATGACAAGACTTGAAGGCTGCATACATTATGTGAATTGCATAGAAGTAAGGTAGTGTGTCGTGTGGTTAAGTGGCAGAGAGGAAATGCTATGCATGTGAATAAAAGAGGAACCCGTTTTTGTTTTATTGTCATTATATTTTTTATAGTTGTGGGAACATTTATGTCTTGAGTTGACCGATTGAATGCATTTACATGACTTCTCTTCCTTTGTGTTCCTATAAGTGTAAGAAATATTACTTGATGTTTCAAGACATCACAAGTAGGACACAAGAGTTCGGTGATAGTGAGGCCATATTGCTTACATTGAACTACTCACTTCCATTTTCTTCCAAGACTAAGTTTAAGCTCTCCACAAAGGTATTTCTCATTACTCTTTAAAATTTGTAAACTTTAATGTTGTGTGAAACGTTCAAGTGAAGAATGTAAGAGCATGGAAATGATGATGTTGTTGCTAAGATAATGGAAATGATAAGCATGCAAGATATCATGTTGATTAACCAATAGAACAAGTGCATGATAAGTGTGGGGGGGCGATTCAAAATTTTGATTTTCAATTGTTCCAGCTTTGCCATGTTTATGTGTTTTGAGCATACCTTGAGTTTGGGATGTTAAAAATGCATGCTACCAGTTTCAGAATTTAGCCAACATGATGATCGTCAATGTTTATGTTGTACATTTTTGCTAGTTGTGACTGGAAAATAGGCTAAATTGGCTTAGAATGTGAAGTTCATGCTGAAATCAGAATGTGAAATCCTTGAATCTGCCCAGTTTGTCACCATTCGGTATTCTGATCATAATTTACTTAATTGTGGTCCAAATGAGGTAATTCCAGTTGGAGATTGTTGCTAAGAGATAGGAATACAATGTCTATGTTGGGCACTTTCGCCAGTTTTGAATAAAATATAGTCTTATCTTCGAGACAAGGCCGTGTGCATGTTATTGTGTAGTCTGAAATTTCTGGAATTTGGCATGTTTGGAGTGCCTCTGTTTTTTGGCCATAACTTGTTCAATTTTGGTCCGGATGGTGTGAATCTTGTTCTCTAATTCAGCCAAGGGTGTGTTTTACAAATTTGCAGTAGGAAGTTTTGACTAATTCAAATTGTTTCACTACATTTTTTTTGGGATATTGCACTACGTTTTTTTTGGGCTATTGCATGAAGTGTCAAAACTGAAATTTTGCCAACAGTTTGTTATAATGCATTTCGTTCATGATGAGATTGCAGCTTGGATAGATCTTGCTTACATTGGTTATATCCAGCTCTTGAAGTTAGCCAAGTTGTGATTTTGTACATTTGAGGTTTTGCATTCTTGTGGGAGTTTATCTTGATTAACTTGTTATAGTCTTGGAGGTGTGGAATTGGATAAGTTGAGATGTGTTTGTGAAAATGAAAGGATTGTAAATTAGGATATGCAAGTTGTTGTTTTGTGCTTTACATTTTGTGGTTGGAATGCCTTACATGTTTATGCTTTGTTGGACATTCATAGTTATAATTTCAATGTCGTATTCTTACAGAAGTTGATTTGAAAATAAGTCTTGTCATTTTGAACTTTGAAGATTATTTGCCAAGTTGTGCAAGTTGATAGTTCAAGACTGATTTGTTCCTTTCTTGTGGTTGATCTTCACATAATGGCACACCAAAAAAAGACTCCACTTCCAACAAGGCTTCGACTTTAAAGAAAGGAAAAGGAAAGAAGCAGAACTCACCACTCGTTGATTCTGATTCAGAGTACTTCCCAGATGAAGATTTGCCTTTATTCGAGGATCCCCCTCAGTATACAGTGCATGCCACTCCCCCAAAGAAGATAAAAGGATCAACGAAACAGGAACCACCTATGTTTATTGACGAAAAGGCTCAGAAACGGTGGGAGGATGGAATTGGCATGAAAAAACTTCATTTGGAGAGGGCATTTGCTGTTGAAGGAGGTCCATTTGCGGAGTTGATGGCATTTCACGGTTTTGATAAGAAACTCACAAGTGCACAAGGCTTTTGCAATGCTAGTTTGGCGAGGGAATTTTACGCGAATGCAAAATTTCCAAATAAAGCTGGAGAATTCTTTGTGCGAGGGAAATGGGTACAAATTACCAGTGAGCTCATCAACAATCATCTCGGCACTCCAAGTTCTTCTCATGATCCTTTACAAATTTCAGACAATGATGTCTATGATCAAATGTTGACAGAAGAGTTGGCTTTACGCAGGGCTAAATGGGAATTAAATACAAGGGGAGATCGCAAACATATCCGAGAGGAATGGCTACGGAGTGATGTGAAGATCTGGTTGATGTTTGTTTTGTCTCGTCTTAAGCCAAGCTCACAATCTACTGAAGTTCTCCGCGATCGGTTGTATTTGATATCGGCTATTCGTGGGCGGAGACCACTTGATGTTGGGCTTATAATTCTGTCGAGTATTCAGTCTGGGATTGCCATAGATAATTCAGCTCTTTATTTCCCTGTCTTGTTGGAGGAGATCTGTATGGCTCAAGGAGTGGACACTGAAGCTGGAGAGTGGCGTAGGAATCCAGGGCCAATTGGGACATCATTGTACATCAAATACCAGGCACTGGAGAAGGAAATGAGAAAAGCAAAGAAAGCTGGAACTAAGAAATCTAAGGGCAAATCTGCCCTTTCACCTTCTGAGGCGGAAGAAGAACCACAAATGTATGATTTTAGTGCTTTGCAAGGAACAATACAGGAGTTCCAACATTCTGTGGAGAACCGTTTTCAAATTTCCAACAATCTGTTGATCAGCGTTTCTCGAACATGGAGGAGAGGTGGGAACGGATGCATGAAGGCATGGATAATATGCAACACGATTGGTCAACACATGCCTCAAATATGGACCATAAATTGGATGATATGACCTCAGTGGCACAGCAACAGTTTGAAGTACTATACCATCGACAGATGATGATGCAGCTGGCATTGTATAAATGTAACAAGATAGCAGTTTACTATCATTGTGATTTTGGACCCCCAAAACCAACGCCAACATCTGCGCAATTGGCTGGATATCGTATTCCAAATCTCTCAATGGATGTTGTTAATGGCGCTATTCATGAGCTGCCAGCGGGGGTGACTGCAATGCCTTCCCTTCCATCATTGCCTACAATTGGAAGAATCCCTTCAATGCCTCCAACTCCAGAGATTGTCCCGAACCCTGAGTTCATGCCTGCAGCGAGGTTTCCATTGATAGCATCTGGCCAACCGCCTGATGGCCCAGTGCATGGTCTTTTCCATTATGTGGCTCAGCCTTTTGGTGTTCTCTTTTTGCGACAGCAGCTTCTTTGGGGGGTCAATCATTTTCAACGGCAGCCTCATTTGCATCTCCTTCTTCCTCGGCTCCATCTTCATCTTCCCAAGGAGCCCCTCCTTCCTAGACTTTTACATTGCGGACAATGCTTATTTCAAGTGTGGGGGGGTGGAAGAGGTGTCAATTGTTGATTTATTTTTATGATTGGCTTGATGTTGAGGAAATTGCTGTGATTGTTTGATGCTTTGGTCGCTGAAAAGGGGGGATTAAATTTTTTTTATAGCAGCATATGGGTGCTTTATATTGTTGAAAGGGAGGTTCGAATGCTGGGAGTTGTCTTGAAGATTTCCCGACTTTTATATTGATGAGATGTTGTGGATTAGTTCCGAGTTGAAGCTTGTGTGAAGTTTCTTGAAGTTGAAGTATTTATTGAAGTTCAAGTTTGGAAGTTCTGTGAAGTGAAGCCGAGATATTGTGTGTGATGTTTTCTTTAGAAGTTGAATTTGAATAATTAGTATAGTTACTATTTTTCTAGTGTGTGGGTAGTGAGTCTAGTAAATGAATGTTGAATAAAAGTTTAGGGGTAGTGTAAGTTGTTGTAAGGTCTAGAACACTTTGTACTAGGCTTTGGCTCCTTTGGAATTCTTTGTTCGAAATTTGTGATTCATCAAGTTTTATTTTCATTTTCTGTATGCGAAAATAGTTTTTGTGATCTTTGATTCCAATCTTGATGAAATTAGTACATTTTGTTAAACAATGCATCATGTTAAAGTAAGATAGATATGCCATGCAAAACATGTTCTTGGACATAGGAGGAAACTGTTTCAATTTGTTCTAGTTGTTATGCATTACTTCGGTTGTTTTGGTTGCTCTAGCATAGATAGTCCTTTAAAGACATCCAGGGACTTTTAGTCACACAAGAGATGATATGGAAGAAAAAGCCTTTGGTAATTGGGAATGAAAAGCCAAAATAACCTTGGCGAGCATAAGTGGGAAAAAATAGCCAAAAGACCCAGGCAAGCACACCAATGTGTGTAATAAAGTTGAAAAAAAAAACACAAACAAGCACTAAAGTGCAAAAGCAAAAGAGATATAAAATCAATGAAGAGAAGCACCAATGTACGACCATTGATCTTGTGTGAATATTGAGTTCTTGTGTGTGGATATTGTGATTGTTTATGCTAAGGGATGTGTTGGAACAAAAGAGGTAATGTATGCATGAGAATAGGTGGATTAGTATTCCTCAGTACACACGGCACGCATGACATTTTGGTCTTTATTCATCGTGCCTTGTTTGATAACTTGTGCGAAAGTTTGATGGTTTGGAGTTAAGGATTTGTTATGAGTTTTATGCATGAAAAAATTTGTTTGGATGAACTCGATGGAAGAACAAGTTGAGCAAAGGAGAGAAGTTTAGTGCTAAGTGGTTGTGAAGTGTGAATTGGCTTGAGGACAAGCAAAAGCTCAATTGTGGGGGAATTTGATGAGTTGATTTTATACCAACTATTTTGTGCTACATTTATGAGTTTTTGTCTTGTGTTTGATGCAAAATGTGTGGTGATTTATGTTGTTTTACGCATAGTTGTGGGTTGCTAGCTGATAATGTTTAAATGGTGCAAAGGGGGTAAAATTGATAGAAAATGAAGTGATGTGTGTCTAGGTTGAAAAATGAAGGGACTGAAAGTGCTTATTCGGCCAAATTAGGGTTTTTGGGCAGTTTGGTTGTTCAACTTGTCTTCCGTATAACTCTTTCAATTCTGGTCCAAATGATGAGATTTTGGTTGCTATTTAAAGCTTGTTGTGTATACTTTAATTGTCATGTTTTAACTTTCTCTAAATTCTGTAGGCAACCATGAGAAATGAAGATGTCTTTGTTATGCTTGGATTAGGGTTTTTTAGGGTTAGATCATACTGCCACAGTTTGGTATAGAGTTCATAACTTGAGCTGTAGACATCCAATTTTGATGAATCTTGAACCTATAGAAAGCCAAAAGAAAGCTCTACAACGTTCATGTTTACAGAAGAATCTAATTCAGAGGCTAGGCCACATAAATCTTGCATGGACGTTGGTTGTTTGTTCTGGCCTAGCAACCCTTGCACTCACCACAAGCTCTCACACGCACACTCATGCACTCACCACACCTCACTCGCACACTAGCACTCGCACACACTATGCGGCGAGCTCACCTTGCCGCATGTATTACGCACTAGCACTCGCACACTAGTTCCACACACTTCATGCGACGAGATCACCTCGTCGCATGCACTCACGCACACTCACCATGCGGCGAGCTCACCTCGACGCATGCACTCTCGCGCACACATGACCTCGCCGCATTAAACCTCACAACATTCACGCTTATTTTCTACCCAAGCACATTACATTTGCATTCATGTCCATTACATTCCACTACATTCATTCCGCTACATTCATTCTCAGCACACACCTCACTCAATACTCATATTCATTTTCATCACATCACAGTTTCAATCTTCAAACTATTCCATTCATCCATTCTCTTCACATCACTCATCTCACTCACGCAATTGACCTAATCTTTAAAGAATTGTTCATACTTGTTCTGAATTGTTGAAATACGAGAAGTTTTATGCATTTTCACTTGTGTTTGATTGAATTACACTTTGTTTGAGGCTGCCATGCCAGTTCAAGGTGTGAAACAACATTAAAAGTGGAAATAGTGTAAATAATATACATGATGAACGATATGGAGTTCCTTTGCCTGTTTGTTCTTGTACACGATCTGAGATGTGGTCGACATGCTAATTGAAGACCGTTGAATCTTCAGAATTAGGTAAAGGAAGACTTCATGAAGCTAGCTTAACTGAAGACACTCAAGTTAGGCCTCACCATAGGATACTTGAGAAATTGCATAATTAATAGCTAGAAACATGAAGTTGAGATGTTGCGGTTTTGATTTCATTTCGCTTAGGCCTCAAAATGGGAAAAGTGGAGTGTCAAGGGGTACAGAAAACACTGTGGTCTTTATGTTAAGTGTTAGCTAGACTCCTAGGCAACAATGATCTCTTCCTAATTAGTATTTCATGAGGTCAATTGCATAGTAAATGGTTTGAACTCTCAGTAGTCTGATTCAGAAACTCTAGGACATCTGCTTGAATTCCTGTGAATCTCATTTGTCATTCTTGCAAGTTAACTTCTATTTTGAGTGTTGAGTACTGCTTTTACTTTACTAAGTTGATACTGTGAAACTTTTGTTACATTCTTGAGAAATATTTCAAATTCTTGAGCCATTACCTTCCCCGAGGATACGATCCCTCTCATCACATCTACATTAGTGAGTAGGGTTAAATTGTGCAAGTACGCGACATACCTGTCAATAAAAAATTACATATCCTGTAGAGACCTGCCATAACTATATCAGTAGGCAGAGAGAGAGAGAGGGAGAGAGAGAGAGAGAGAGAGGTGATAAAATGCAACTGCACATTGTCTTTACTTAAGACTGCAATTTCTGATGCTAAGACATCAAAAGGGATACTAATGCATGCAAACCCAAGGCTTTAATGGAACACAACTTACACTTGGACATCAAAACTCAAAGGAACACAACTCAAAGGTTAATTGAGACAACAATTCTACTAGTATTTGGAATCCAAAATGGCCTAAGTTTTGTCTATGAATTCTATAGTACTTAGGACCTTTTCTTTATACCAAGAAAGACAATTTAAGGATTTTTCTTTCATGACTAGATATATTTTTCTGTCCCTTTTCCAATATAACATCAAGAGATATATACCAATTAGTCTCCAATATCTATACTTTTTTATCCTTTCTACATCTCTTCATCCTTATAAGCAACCTTCTATTTTGCTACAAACTCAGAACATACAAGATGATGACATTATCAAAACAAAAACAAGACAATCCATAAAATAAAGAGAAATGCTAACTTACAAGTTTTGCATATTTTAACAAGACAATTCATGAGTCATGACCAAGTCTAGCAATCAAACTTTGAATGTCAACAGAAAACCCATCCTCCTCATCATAGTCATCGTCAGAATCTTCATGAACTACTACAATTTGAGAAACATAAATAGCTTGTAATGTTATATACTAAAAATATTAGAAATACACATAAAACTTTGGAAGAAATAATAACTTTCAGTATTACCTTGTAGGCAAAAAATGTGAATTCAATAAAATATTATTTTTAATATTTTGACCGACATTTGCACCTGTGTGAATATTCATATTCTTGCAAATATTTCATTGTGATTAACCATGACCATCCGGCGGTTCCGAAACCGGAACTGTGGACCCCACCAAACCAAAACCATGGCGGCGTGGCCAAACCATCTAATGACAGTTCGGTTACTGATCCTGAAATATGGAACCGAAATCGAAACCGGTTAAAAAATATAATTTTTTATTTTCATTTTAATAATTCTATAAATATTTTTATACCTCCTCATTTTCATCATATAATTTTTTTCTAATATTATTTCTTAGTTTTCTAATCTTTATATCCCAGGTTTTAGTGTTTATAGTTTATCGTTTATAGTTTAGGGTTTAGCATTTATGTTTAGGTTTATGTTTAGGGTATCAATTTTTTAATTAATTATTCTAATTATATTATTATATAATAGTAATATACTATTTGAATTTCAATTAATAGTTCAATCATTCTTTCAATACTTTTATCTTTTATATATTTTTCTTTCTCACTTATCTAAATCCTTCATAATTCTATTTTTCTAAAACCTCAATATATTAGATCAATTTCAACTATTAATCCAATTATATTATGTATCAACTTAAATTTTCAAATTATATTATTATATTACGCTAATATACTATTTGAATTCCAATTAATAGTTCGATCATTCTCTCAATACTTTTATTCTTTCTATTTCTTTCTTTCTCACTTATCTAATCTTCATAATGTTATTATTGTAAAAAATCTATATATTAGTTTAATTTGAACTACTATTCTAATTATGATATTATACTATACTAGTTGAATTCTAATTAATAATTCAAATATTTAATTATTCTTTTAAAATTTTTATTATTTTTATATCTTTGAATCTCACTTATCTAATTCTTCCCAATTCTATTATTTAAAAAACTATATATTAAGTCAATTGTAACTATTATTATTCTAATTATATTATTATGTTGTATTATTTGAGTTTCAATTAATAGTTTAATTATTATTCCAATAGAAATTAAATTTAAAAGTGGGATTAAAATCGAAATCGAAATAAAAACTGGAATTGAAACAAAACAGTAATAGAAATCAAAACCGTAATCGGAACCGTAACCGAAACTGCCGGGGGGCAGTTCGGTTCTAGTTCTAATGGCCACGAAACCGGGATTCAGCGGTTCCAGAACCGTGGCCATGCCAAATTGTGATGCATAGTAAATATATATATTTATATAAAGTTCATAGTAAAATATGATGTCAATAAATATTATTTTCTAATTTTTTTTATCAACATTTGCACTTCTATGAAAAGCGTTTCATATTTTTCATGATATTGCATTCGATGCAGAAAATTATTTCATATTTTTAATTTCATTTCTTTCTTATTAAATGTTTCTTTAACATTTGGCCTTTAGTATATTATTGTGTAGAATGCTTTCAAAATTTATTTTAAACTTGTAACAAATAAAAATACATCAATTAAACATTAAAGCAACCAAAAGCTTATTAAAAAATATTTAGATATTGATCACAAATTGGTCGGATTTGAAGATGAACATAGATGGTTGTATAAAGGGGAATCCAGGAATGGTTAGAGGAGGAGCAAACATTCGTGACTGTGTTACAAACAGAAGTTGTTAAATCTAAATTTGATGGTAGTTTTGCCAAAAAGAAAAAACTAGCTTATCACTTAAATCCATTTCATCGATAAGTTGGTGTCACAAATAGAAGTGGTTAAAATTGAATAATAAGGATGAAATCTTTTTGAAAAGATTTGAATGTTATTACCATAAGTCTAAATTATTGTGTCCACAATCATACTATTTAACGTCTTTAGCGCTGACATATTTTCCTTATAATTAGTAAATTTGCAATTCAAATTTATTGTTAAATTGTAGATTCATAATTTAATTGCCAAGCAAATGTTCTCAAAATAAAAAATTATAAAACTCAATTATTAATAAATTTCTATAGAAATTTGGGCAGAGTTTCCTCTATTTATAAACAAAAACTCCCTGCCAAAACCACAAGAACTAGCCAAATAAAACATCAATCAAATATTCGTATGATACATTATAAATAACACGAAACCATAATCACATCTCGAACTAAACTATCCTCAAACATGAAAAAAAAACATGTAAAACAATAGTCTACACAAATGGTCAGACTAGAAAAATATAATATTTAAGACGTAAATTGATACGAACCTAGACCCGTAAGACTCTAAGAACGCAAACCCAAGATCAATTGAGGAATTTAATGAATGAATTGAATAAAATCAAATAGTAACAAAAAAAGGAAGCAGCCCCAAATTCAATAATGAATTGAAACGTACCTATCAAATTAAGTAATGAACACCCTAAGAAAACCTGCTTCTTAGAACCTTCACTATCGAAGAATCGAAACAATCAAACACTTGATGGAATGGAATTGTTGTTCTTCACAAAGAACCAAAGAAAGTTTTGTAAAAACTCACAAAATTCAAATGTCCAAGTCTGAAAAGTCTCTAAATACGTACACAAAAGTTGCCTTTTATAAGCTTACAACCCTAAAAACAATTAACGGTAATTAAAATTCGAAATAGAAAAATAGGCTAAAAATTCGTAAAACTGTTTCGCTGCACGTCGCGACGTCTGTGTCTCCACGTCGCGACGTGAGGATTTATGTCCTAATTAAATGTCGAATTTTGGTGAATTTCTTCCAACTTGAAAACTTCCAGAGAGTGACGTCGCGATGTGGAAGGACCTGGACATCGCGGCGTCAGTGCACGTCGCGACGTCAATGGTCGCACGTCGCGACGTTGGTGATTTCTTTAGACTTCATATTTGCGATTTCTCCACGTCCCAACGTGGAACTCCATGGACGTCGCGACGTGGAGCTTTTTAAGCTCTTTGTCCATCTTGTTCAACACTTCTTGCTCCCAATGCTCCATTTCGATACACAACAACATTGTGCTCCATTTGTGATGCTTCTAAACATGAAATAAACGCTGCATCCTTGTCACGAACTTCACGAACTAATTCATGCTCAAAAACATCTTCAGTCAATGAATGTATATGTATGGCTACTCTGATCCCTTCGGTTCTCCAATGCCTCAATTCATGATGACATTCTCCTACATTCTCTTTGAGGTTACCAACATGATGACATTCTCTTACATTCTCCTTGAGGTTACCTATATTCTCATCACAAATGAATAACTTACTACCTATGATCACCAAGCTTTCAATGTGTACCGCAAGTTGTCGGTCTAATAATTCTATTTGATCTACTTAATCCTTAATCTACATGTTCATCAACTTGAGGAAATTGTGACTAAATAGTATTGACATGCGAATCGAAATCACCTACATTATTATTGGGAACTACACTATCTAATTCATTATCATGGACAATGTCTTGTATCATTAGGGTCACACTATCAAGATGTGAAAAATGCACGGTAGAAGTATATGGTCTAGAAACCTTCCGAGGAATATTGTGTGATAGTATAATGACAAATCTGATGACATGCATGTAGGAATAAGAGATGGAGTCTGTTTCTGTGATTGCACGATTCCAAACATATTATCTACCAATAGATCACTATGATTCGGTGAATGAGCTCGACGTCGTCTGCCGCCTTGTCGGCCCATTTGAACATGTCTAACTCTTTGAATTCTATTTGCATCCACATGTTGTGAAGCATACTCTGGAATCTGTGTTGGTCGAATACCAAGACGTTGTGAGTTTTGAACAATACGCATAGAATCACGGGCTAAGTCTTGCATCTTAGCAAATGCATTACTGCTTTGGGAAACATCACTCAATGACATATTATCCAAGGCCATATAATACACCCGAGTTACAGCATCCATCTACATTTTATTTAAAATTAATTAATAAATTTTAAATAAATCAATCATCAAGAAATATTATAACTGAAAAATAATGTATACTAACCAAATAATCTGTTGTAGCACCATCTCCCTAGAAGCCGGGTGGAAACTTACTAACATGACTTTGATTAGTAATATAAATAACTGTGTGCTGCCTATACCAAGCAATATAATCATCAGATGGATAGGTAGTGTCTTCAATGATTTCACCCTCCTCAACAGCATTTTGACACTCCAAAAAGTGTTCGATATAAGAACGACAAATAGTAACCCAGTCTAGTTTAGTCGGCCACGGCGATCTAATTCGTGGAGTTCTTGATGATTTTCGATCAACCTAGGAATAGGAATAGGTCGATGCATCCCAAATTGCCTCATAACTCGATTTGTTAAATATGGTTTGACAATTTCCTAACATATAAGATATTTAACAGCTTGCCAAATTATTTGACCACGAGTACAATAAGAAGGAAATGCAACAAGAGTATCATCTGAGTAAGGCATCCATATGAACTGTAGAATATAAAATATAATTATTATAATGAGTGTATGAAAAAAAGTAAAAATGTTGACATTAAAAGAATATTGTAGCAATATTAAAGTACCTGATCAAAACGCAAACTAGTTAATTGAGGGCGATACACAGATAGAACATTCATGGAGTCTTTGGAAAGATTGGATCTTCCATCCCACTTGAAATAAATAATAAAAATTAGTTAGAAATGTTCATGTTATATTATAAAATAAGTTTTAAAATTGAATAAAATCTTACTCCGAATGGACGTGAAAAATCTTCTCTTGGTATTCTCATATCTGGTTGCATAGTGGGTAGTCGCTCCCATGCCCATAACTAGGAATTAGTAGTCATTAGTGTGTCATTAATAGTATTGGATAAACTTTCTCAAAAGATTTAATTACCTGTAATAATATCAATGGTCCTGAAATATTATGAACTGAAGGTGATGTGGCATTACATAAACATAGATACAAATATATAATGTAGCACTCCCCCAACTGATCTTAGATGCATCTTCCAAACTGCGAAGTTTTGTCAGATATAACAACGACATTTTACCGCCAGAATTGTCAGAAAACAACTGCCCACCTAACAATAATATTGCATAAATACGAGCATGTTGTATGCAAGCCTCATCAGGTGCATCATCTGCAAGAAGAGATTCAAGCGACCGAGATAAACAACTTATCTTAATCATACCTCCAATGATTGCATCATCTGGGGGCCCAAATCTAACAAATGCTCACATATATCCATCCACTTATTCTTATATGAATGAACATCAATACCAATAAATGGATCTCCAACAACCTTCAACCCCCAAATAACCTCAACATCCTGTAATGTGATAGTCGTCTCACCAACTGGCAAATGAAAAGTATGCGTTCACATCGCCATCGCTCAACAAGTGCAGTGATAAGGGAATTATCGACTTTAAACTGTCCACAACGTACCACGCCTTCAAAACCAAACAAAAGGATATAATGTAAAACAAGTTCTAAAATGGGATGATTCCAAAATTGACTATCACACCGCCTAGCTATTAACTTGTCACCCTTAATATGCCCTCTAAATATTGCACCATCTCTATGTTAATTATGTAAAAATAACAAATCAGTAATATATGGCCCTGGATGTACGTCTGTCTGTGAGTGTGAAGCTATAATGGGTAACCTAGAAAAATAACGAATTATAGTTAATATCATGAACAAGCATATTTACATGTTTTGCAAAAAAATAAACAATTTTCCAAAATTTTCTCGAAATATAAAGCAACAAAAATAACCTTCCAAAAGATAATCCATGAAGCATATAAATACAAATATCTTCCGCAAACCTTAACGAATTAACTTATGCAAAAAGCTAAATTGCATTTTGTCTCCAAACAAACAAGAACGAAATTAAACTTAGATTAAAATGTTCAAACATACAAACAAGAACTTGAACAAAATAAATTAGTATTGAATAACAAGTGGTCATAAATAACAACTAATAATATATCATATAATTTGACTATCTATATTTAGAATTTGGGCACTTTCTTCTATTGTGTCATGGCTGATGATAGTTTATGCATTTGGGAGGTTCTTCAGGATGCCTAACATCCATTTCATTATGTATGTGATTTACACGTATTGGACCAGATTGGTGTCATGCAAAACGGCTCTTGTCTGGACAAATCTCCCAAGCCATTGTAGGCCAATATTCCCTATGTAGCATTGGATTGAATTTTCCAACATACTAGTTAAATATCTTTGATTAGTGTATACAACATCAAATAGTGCCATATCATCATCCCCTTTATGCCTGCAAACTGCAAGTGCATGTGAACAAGGAAACTTGAACATTTGCCAATTTCCACAAGAACAATTCTTCTCATAATATTTAACAACTTGTACATTCCCTCCTAAACCATCCACACGACGATATGTGACAATTTTGTTAACTCCAAGGTATAGTCAAATTCCACTACATCATGCCCTTGAAAGGTTATATCAATATCCTTATATTTCTTCCGCATAATAGGGGTGATGAATGTCTGACAATGTTTGGCATTCTTAGTATTAGTCCTGAATAAATCAACAGTTCGATGCCAAGTCAAATCGATGCAAGCCTTGATGGGCAATTATTTAGCTCCCCGTAAAACATTATTATAGCACTCTGACAAATTTGTAGTTAAAACACCCCAATGATGACCTCTATCATAAGCAAGACACCACTGTTTTCTATCAATTTTAGCTAAGTACTCCCATGCCTCGGCATTTATTTTCTTAATATCATTTTTAAATGCCTTCCATTTTCACTTTTGTCGAGCACTACCAACATACAACACAATTTTTTGAAATGGAACTTTTTATATTCGGACATGAAGTTGCTTCTCATATGTCTCAAGCAAAATCTATGATATGCCGCAGGCTCCTTCCAATCATCCATATGTGTCATGGCGTGAACAATGTCTTTGTATCTATCTGATAGAACACATATCGGATACCTATCATATGCAACATTGAGCCAAAATTGCTCCATGAACCAACACCAACTCTCTACTGTCTCTTCATCAACAATTGCAAATGCAAGTGGCAGAACTTGCTCATTAGCATCAAAGGTCACAACAATAAGCAATTTACCTTTATACACACCACTCAAGTGTGTACCATCAACACTGATAACTGGTCTACTGACAAGCGTGTCGTTAACCTTGCAATTTTACCCCTAAACTAACGTAGTAGCGATGAGTGGGGATCGTATCCACAAGGAAGGGTTCGATTCTTGAATTCGAGTTTTGTTATAAGAATTGTCACGAAAGTAGGTCAGGAAGTGAAATGAGTACACAAAAGGAAACAAGAACAAATGAATAGAGGAACAAAAAGAAACAATTATCAAATAAAACAGATACCCTAGGATTCTTGTATCAGATGAACACAGACCTAGCCAATCTATGCTATGTAATCAACTAGCAAGCAAATCTCAAGAAGACCGAAGTTGCCTAGAAGCTCAAGTTGTGGTTAGCATGGCGACCACACCACTCCCTGTACTTCCTAACACCATCCTCTCCCATGGCGAGGCCTGAGAATGGCGGAATTCACTACGCAATGTCTGAACACTCTAAGCTAACTATTCTAACATGCAAACCCTAGGAAATACCATGGCGAGGCCCGACCTAAGCTTGAATATCTTCGTTTATTAACATAGAGAGCTTCTTTAACACTTTTCCTAATGTTTCAATTCATCAAAGCTTCCCATGGCGAGGCCTGAATCTCAGAAATGAAATAATCATAGAAAGCAAGTGTAAAGACTCAGACAATCACACTTTAGTTCTCATCTCATGAATCTTCACTAACGTTGGTGAATCAATCGTCAACTTAGCATGGCGACCACAATCGAAGCATGATCCATTCAAAATTAGTGCAGAGATATGAAATTAAATAGATTCCTAGTAATAAATTCAAGTGCGATTTCAATCTTTATCAATTACGTCAACTACATAGCATCAAATCTTCTAAATCATGCATTCATCCGTTTAGAACCCTAAGGTATCACACAATTAGCCAGAAAATTCCATATTCAACTCATATTCATCAAATTCCAACATTGAGCAATTCAATTCCATCAAATTGAAAGATTTTACCGATTAAAGTGTAGAGAAATGTCAAATGCTCCATCGATTGAGTTCAATATGTAATATCCGGTACAAAGTCGCGATCGGAAATGAAATCGGAGAAGAAAATCTAGAGAGAGAAAATCCTAGAGAGAGAAAGTTAGAGAGAGAAACTTTCTCTATCTAGTTCAAAAGTCTGTTGACTATCTAGAATCCCCTCCTCAAAATGCTAACTAAATCCTCTATATATAGAGGTTATAAAAACGTAAATAATACGCTAACGTAAAATGAACGTATTATTACAAAAATGCCACTGTAAAATATCACGTGTCCACAAAGCATCTTGATCAATGTTTCACTTCACACCTTGAGTCCTTGTAACTTCACGCCTTCCCTGCTCCCTGCATCCAGAACACAAAACCTCAACACTTTGCCAATTTTTCATCAAACAAAACTTTTCCTATTAACAAGGCGAGACCTCTCTAAGAGGTCTCGCCACTTTAACCTATTATCATGGCGAGACCTCTCTAAGAGGTCTTGCCACTTTACTCATTATCATGGCGAGACCTCTTAGACAGGGTCTCGCCACTTTGGTGCAAAGTGTGCGAGAGGTGAGTGACTGATATGCAAATGAGTGAAGTGTTGTGAGTGTTGTGGAGTGAGGGTGAGTGTGAGTGTGTGGAGTTATTGTGCGGCGAGGTGACCTCGCCGCATGATGAGTGTGTCAAGAGAGTGAGTGTACATAAGAGCAGTGAGGTGAAGGCATGAGGTTCTTGTGTTGCGAGGTCATGCATGAGTGCTTGTGTGTGTTGCGGCGAGGTGATCTCCCCGCCTAGTGTGAGTGTGTGCAAGAGTGTGCAAGAGGTGAGTGCTTGTGTGCATAAGGGCAGTGAATGTGTGTGCATGAGTGAAATGAGGTGAGTGCATGAGTGAAGGGCGAGGTGACCTCGCCGCATGTGAGTGTGAAGTGGTACGCAGCAAGTGATGTGCGAAAATGTGCAAATGTTCAGCAACGTCCAACCTAATTCAGGCCATGATGCGTTGTCAATTTGGGAAACCTTAAAACTTCAAAGTTATAGCCCTATGTGTTATCTTTCCACAGCCTTTTGAATCATCCAATTTGGATCTAGGACGAGAAAGGTATGGCCGTAAAACCAAACTGTGGCAAAGAAGGAAATTTCATGGCGAGACCTCTCCGAGAGGTCTCGCCTTGTAAAACGTTCTATGGAGAGATCTCTCGGCGAGGTCTCGCCACTTACGAATCAGAGATTGAGGTCAACATAAGAGTTGTAGAACGTCCTCTTGGCTTTCCATGTGTTCAATATTCAGCATAAATGGAGGTCTGTAGCTCAAGATATGCACATTCTACCAAATTGTGGCAAAAGGCTGAACAATGCAAAACCCTGAAGCAGCAATCATAACGATGCCCCCGTTTCTCCTACTTGCACACAGAATTAGAAGAAATGTAAAACATAAGAAATGAAGTACACGTAAAGAGCTTTCAAGAACATCCAAGATCTCCTCATTTGGATTAGTATTGAAAGAGTTACACGCAAATGCCGTTCGACCTATATTCTGCCCAAACCCTAAAACATGCCTATTAACATATTAGGGTTTTCTCAATGCATCATTTCCAACCTTTTCCAATTCTTTTCTTGTTCTTCAACTTCAAATACACACTTGACTCATTTGAACATCATTTTTTGTCTTTTTCACCATTTAAACACTTTCAACTTGCAAACCACCTTAATGCACAAAGTAGCACAAAACACCACACAAATGTTGGAGAAACAAGTCAAAAACTGGACCAAATGAAATGCCTCAATCGCTGGACCAAATGCCCAAAATATGTATTTCAATATCTTAACAGTGTCAGTACTGCTTAGGTGGTGAAGCCACTGAAATATAGTTCCGGGATTGGCTTGGCATAAAGCTTTCACATATTGGGATAATCCAACAGATGAAGTCTCCCAAGTCCCAAATACGAGTTCAATAGCTTTTTTGCAAGCATGCCATGCCTTCTTGTAAGAGATATCAACATGCAAAATTTCTTTAATTTTTGTTTGAATGCTTTCACCTTGCAACCAAGGTCAGATGCAATAGATTGCAAAATATATGTGGCAATATCTGCAACACTCAAATTTCTGTTATTATTTGCAAGTGTTAAGCCCCTACAAATGTAATCATTCACCATCTTGTAATTTTACACATTTTATGCATACTCTTACAAATTGCACCTACTTACCAATCGCAATCCACACCATATCTTGAACGACTATCATTAGAAGTACAAGTAACTTTGCATTTTGCCACCCAAGTATTATGTCTGCTTTCCACAACCATGAATTCCCGATTCTGACTTATGGACCACAATGTGATTGCCTTCTTAAGTTGTTTCTTACTTTCAAAATGCATTCCTATCCGAATGATATTGTTTGCCCAGTCCATATATGGATTTGTTATGTCTCACCTTTATAAGTAGGATCATCATTTGCATTCCCAACATTATAAAAAGATGTAAGACCCTTAGGAGTGTATGCTATCTCAAGTAGCAAATATTGACCTTCATCCTTTTGTTGTATTTCATCATCACCATTATCTCCATTATCGGAATCATCTTCCCAAGCATTAGGAGTTACACTACAATCTTCACTTGACTCAGAACCATGTAATTTGTTTGACTCAAAATTATGGTCTACAAATTTTTGTTGTAAGTCAAGTCTATGGGTGTAATCAACTTGTCCCATAGGAATTGAAGAACACTGTACTGGCTCATTCAAAGTATGTGAATGTTAGCCAACTGTATCCATCAATGTCGACAACCTCATTGTTAGGTCAACATATGGAAATGATGTTGCAAAACATCGTGCCTTTTCATTGCGTTTTGAAAACTACTAAGCAAAGAAACCATTGGACCAGTACCATGCATTCCAACAACATTGTGCGGTTTACAAACTTATGAGATTTCCTCCTTAATGATATAGAACTTAGCAAAATAATGTTCAAACTCACAAACAAAATCATACATTATCTCTAAAGTTTCATTATTTATGATTTTTGTAGCACCATAAGAAAGTTGCTTGTTAATGCAGAATGGATATCGAAGAACGATTTTCAACTTCACAACATTCTTATCAACCTCTATACATTCGCAAATTTTGTCAACCAAATCATCGTATCGAAACTTATTCCGAATTGTAAACATTCGATTAGCATAAGAAGGTTCATAGTAGACCGATGGATTTCCATAAATATTTTTTCCTCTCCAATATAAGCTAATTCGAATTGGACGATGATAAGTTGGTTTTATACCAACTTAAATGGCTTATTTCACTTAGCTTTTGACTTATTTTTCCAGCATTTGTGTGGTGTTTTGTGCTACTTTATGCATTTATGTGGTTTGTATCTTGATGTGCTAAAATGGTTAAAAAGACAAAACAATGATGATGAAATGAAGAAAATGTGTTTTTTGGTTGAAAATCAAGGAAAGAAGCCAAATTCGTGGGAATGGTGTTTGTGGAATTTGAAGAAAACCCTAAATATGCCTATTTGGCTTAGTTGGAAGTTGGGCAGAATGTAGGTCGAACTTCATTTGAGTGTAACTCTTTCAGTACTAATCCAAATGAGGAGAGCATGGATGTTCTGGAAAGAGCTGTTCGTGTACTTCATTTCTTATGTTTTAACTTTCTTCTAATGCTGTGTGCAAGTAGGAGAAACAGGGCATGTTTATGATTACTGCTTTAGGGTTTTGCATTGTTGAGCCTATTGCCACAGTTTGGTATAATGTGTATATCTTGAGCTACAGACCTCCAATTATGTTGATTCTTGAACCCATGGAAATCCAAGAGGATGTTCTACAACTCTTATGTTAACCTCAAGCTCTGATTCGTAAGAGAAAAACGGTGAGGTCTCGCTATAGAAACTTTTACAAGGCGAGACCTCTCAGAGAGACCTCTCCGCGAGGCCTCGCCATGAAATTTCCTTCTTTGCCACAGTTTGGTGTTTCGGCCATAACTTTCTCGTCCTAGATCCAAAGTGTATGTTTTAAAAGGCTTTCGAAAGCTAACACATAGGGCTATAACTTTGATGTTTTAAGTTTTCCCAAATTCACAATGCATCATGGCCAGACGTTGGTTGAATGTTGCTGCACATTTGCACATTTTCGAATAAAACTTGCTGCCCACCATTTCATCACATTTCACTCACTGCACACACATCACTCACATAGGGCGAGATCACTTCGCCCTTTACTCACATAGTGCGAGGTCACCTCGTCCTTCACTCACACACACACACTCACTCACCACACACATTGCTGCACATATGCATTTGCACTACACTCTCGTGGCTGCCCACACACACTTATATTGTACATACTTCAAGCACAATTGATGCATCACTAGTACATTCATTGTTCACTTACCTCACACACTTGTGTACATTCACTTTACATATAGCTGCTGTCCATTGCATGCACTCACCTCACTGCCCTCATGCACACATGATATCGAGTGTCGCACCTCGTCAATTTTAACTCTAAACACTAATGTAGTAGTGGAAGAAGAGATCATATCCACAGGGAAGGTTTAGATCAAGAAAATTGAGGAAATTGTTCTAAAAGTCTTGTCTCAGAATCTAAGTACTAGAAAGAATGTAATTTCAACACAAAAGAACGAGGATAGAAATACAAAAGAAAATAACAAGCAAGGATGAAACACATATCTCAGGATTCTTAAATTGGACGAACACATGCTTAGTAAATCTATGCTATGCAATCAGTAATCAGTTAAATGCATTGGAGACCTAAATTGCCTAGAAGTTCAAGCTGTGGTTAGCATGGCGACCACACCACCTCTTGTACCCTCAATCACCATCCCCTCCCATGGCGAGGCCCGAGAATGGTGGATTAAGCTCCGCAATGTCTCAACTCTCTCAGCTAACTTTTCTAACATCCGAAATCCTAAGTACTCCAATGGCGAGGCCCAACCTAGGGTTTAGATGCCTTCGTTGTTAACATCGAGAGCTTCTTTATCACTATTCCTACTGTTTCGATTCTTCAAAACTTCCTATGGCGAGGCCTGAGTCTCAGAATTGAAATGATCGAATAGAGTAAGTGTGAAGACTAAAGCAATTACAATTCAGTTCTCACTTCGTATATTTCACCACTGACATCGGTGAATCACTCCTCAATTTAGCATGTCGACCACAATTGAAGCCTGATCTATTCAAAATTAGCTAGAAATATGAAGTTTCACAGATTTCTATGGTTAATTCCAATGTGATTTCAAGATTCAATAATTAGATCAATTGCATAGCATATAATCTACTAATTCATGTATTCATCCATCTAGAATTCTAAGATATCATAGATTTAGCCAGAAATCATCTTTCTCATCTCAACATCAACAAATTGCAACATTGATAAGCTCATTCTCATTTAATTGGAAGAATTTACCGATTTAGTCGAGAGAATTGTCAATTCCTTTGTCAATTGAGAATAAGCAAGAAGAATCCAGTCCAAATTCACAATCGGAGTTGAGATCGGAGAAGAAATGTTTAGTGAGAGAAAATAGATCTAGAGAGAGAAAAGCTCCCGCTAAAATTCAAAACAATCCTTCCTTACATGTTGGCTACCTTCCCTATATATAGAGCTCGGAAAACGTAACAAATACGCAACATAAAATGTATAAAGTGTTAAAAAAGTGGCCTTAAGTGAAAGAACTAAAAATCAGTCTAAAATGTGAAAATCCGAAATTGTAGAACTCCTCCAGCATTCCAACGCCTTCAGGCTTTCAAAATTGCGCCATCAGATGCTCCTTCGCGCCTTTCGTCAAATGGTCGCGCGCCTTCAGTTCGGGGACCACGCCTTTGGGCTAGTGAGAATCACGCCTTCAGTTCTGAACTTCCAGGCGCGCGAATCAGAGTCGAATCACTCCTTCTTGCTATTTCAAATCGCACCTTCAGCATCCTCGCGGGCTTCAAAGCAGAACAGCATTCACGAAATCACACCTTCTGGCCATTGGACTTCACGCCTTCTTCTGCCCTGAAAATTAGAAACTTAGTACTTCAACACTTAGTCAAATTTCCAGAAAACTCAATATACGAAACCTCAAAGCTGCAGCTTCAAAACAAAATTTGACCATGAAACGCTGTGAATCTAGGAAAGCTTAAAACATGAAAATTGTAACTCGTTATCTTAGCTTTCCATAGCCATATGGATCACCCAATTTGGAGCTAAGATGAGAGAGTTATGACCAACTCCAAATAGTGCAACAAAACTGAAACTCATGAAACAAAACTCCCAACACTTTGCCATTCCTTCAAGATTGCCAAACAAAATCCACTCCAAGAGCATCATGCTAGCGAGGTCTCGTGGAGAGACCTCGCCGTGTAGTGTGTGTGTGTGGCGAGACCTCGTGGCGAGGGTCTCGCCGTGTGTGCGTTTTGCTGGCGAGACCTCTCGCGGCGATGTGTTTAATGGCGAGGTCTCGCGACGAGACCTCGCCGTGCATGTGCGAGTGTGAGAGTTTGTTGTGAGGTGTTTGTGAGTGATTGTGGAATATGAGAGGTGCTGTGGGTGTAAGTGAAGTGAGAAATGAGAGTGATACTATGAATATATGAGTGAAATGAATTTTGAAGTTTCTTTGTGAGTTGTGAGTGAATGTGATGTATATGTGTTTTGCAAATGAAAATGAAATGTTATGGATGATACAAGATCTGTGAGAGCATAGAGTGTTTTATATGCTTGAAGTAAAATGAAAGAAGTTGTAGTGTTTGTGATGTAAAGGATAATCTATGAAATCCAAATGCATTCTATGAATGAATATTAGATTTGTTAGTATTTGCAAGACTGAATGATGAACTCTCGTATGAAATACAAATGTTGAGTTGTGTGCAAATGTGTGAGAAATGAAGTGAGTGGTGTTGTGCGTGTGTGCTGTGAGAGTGTTGCGGCGAGGTGACCTCGCCGCATGTGTGTGTGCATGTGCATGTGCGTTAGATGTGCGAGAGTGAAGTGTCCGTGTGCGCATGAGTGTAGTGAGGTGTGTCCGAGAGTCTTGTGCGGCGAGGTGATCTCGCCGCACATCGTGTGCGTGCTTGTGTGCAAGTTGCTGTGCGAGTGTGCAGGTGAAGCTGTGCGAGAGTGTAGAGTGAAGTGAGTGCTCGTGAGGTGCTTGTGAAAATGCTCGTGAAGTATTTGTGAGTGCTTAGTGTGTGATGACACCATTTGAGAACAACAAGCAACTTCCAAGCAACTTTCGTGTGTCTTAGCATCTGAATTGGGCTCGATGGTAAACATAAGCGTTCTAGGGCTATCTCATGGCTTTACAATGGATTAAGAATCACCTTAAGTGGATGTCTGTAGCTCACGTTATTAACAATCTACCAAACTGTGGCAATATGAACTTCATAACTAAATCATGAAGTAGCCATCATCAAGATGCTTTGGTTTCTCATATTTACACACAGAATTAGAAGAAAGTTAAAACATAAGAATTGAAGACAACGCAAAGGGCTTTCCAGAACATCCAAGAACTCATCATTTGGATTAATATTGAAGAAGTTATGCTCAAATGAATCGGCACAAACATGCTGCCCAAAACCCTAAAATGGCCAAATTTGCATTCTTGGTTCCTTCATTTGCCTTTTACATTTTTCACTTCATTTACCATCATTTTTGCTCGTTTTACACCATTTGATCATTTTCATATTGTAAACATATAACTGCACAAAACCTCTCAAATCATCACATATGTACATAAAAACACACAACAAAAGCCAAGTATTTTAACACATAGTAGTTGGTATAAAACCAACTTATCAAATTCCCCCACACTTGAACGTTTGCTTGCCCTCAAGCAAACTCACACTTCACAAACACTTGATACTAGACTTCACTCCTCTGTAAAACTTGTTCTCATTTGAGTTCATCAAAACAAATTTCTCATGCAATATCAAAAACTATTAACATATCCTCAATTCCAACCTATCAACTTTCAGCACTAATTATCAACCAAGGCACGATGAATAAAGACCAAAATGTCATGCGTGCAAGTGTGTGCTGAGGAACATGAACTTCATCTATTCCCTTGCTATACATCATCTAGCTCGTCTCACATACCATTCAATACATGCCAATCTCCTTGTACACCCTTATGAACATGCAATCACAAGATCAATGGTACCTATGCGTACATTGGTACTCTATGGGACATTGCCCTTATTCTGCACATCGGTGCACATTTGTTTCACACATTGGTGATTAACAATAATGCCTGGGTTTTATGGCTTTTTTCTCCAAATTTGAATGCCAGGTTCTTATGGCTTTTTCCTTCCCAGTTGCCAATATGGCTTTTTCTCCCATATCATTTCTTGTGCAAGCACGTGTTCATAAGAATCCCAAATTGACTAAACCTGCACGAATTTTGGAGACACCAGATAAATGCATAACAAAAAGAAACGAATCCATACACATTACCTCCTATGTCAATTGAATTTTGCATGGCATATCTATCTTACATTAACATCGGGGCCTTAGTCAGCAAAATGTACCAATTTCATCAAGATTGGAATCAAAGACATCAAAACAATTTTCGCATGCAATACAAAAGTAAGATGGATGAACTTCAAATTTTGAACATAGCTTAACAAAAAAAGTAAACGCATAGTACAAAGTGTTTCTCCATTCTATCCATTTCACCACTTTACTCACACTTTCACGAATTTCCTTCTCATTACTTTACCCACACTCATTTTTCTCATTTCAGCTAAACTCCCATTTAAAGAAATAAAACCACCAACACACAACCTACGTTTAACACCATCACTTTATTCACAAAAAGTTCAAAATTTCACCAAAAATTTCACAAAACAATTTCAACATGTCAAATGTCACAAAGATCTTAAACTTTGCACAAAACATGAAAAATTGCACAACAATAAAAAAAACACCACATATCACTAGACATAATATGCTAACACTCAAAATTCACCACAAAACTTAGAAAATGGCATATTCTTCATCACATAGCACAAAAAACTTCACAAAAAAAAATTTCACAAAAAATTTCATTAAAATTTCATCACTCATGCAAGACAAATAAGCATCCAAAGTTCAAGAGATACAAAGCATAGCAAACATACACTCCCCCACACTTAAAACATACATTGTCCTCAATGTAAAGAAAAGATAGGTTTACGAGCTCCCTGGTATTGATATTGTCATGAATTCCAATGTTTGCTCGGTGGAGATTCCTTGATCCATCTTACTCATATGAAAAATTCTATGGCATCACTCCCCCACACTTAGCCTCTTGAGTACATGGCTAATCTCTTGCAATGTCCTTCCTGGGCAACACATCTATCATGAGTGATTTTGATGAATGAATTCCAAAATGAAAGAAACGCAAAGAAAAAACGAAAAGAAGAAAACAAACTACTTATTAAAGCTAAAGGAAAAGAAGTAGTTCTAGATTTAGATAGTCTCCAGCTAGACTTTATTTATGAAACTTTCTTCATGAAGTGAACTCAGTGAATCCATCTCCGCACCAAACGAAAGATGAGAACTCATAAGCACTCGTATTCCTCTTGTAGGACACTGGAGGAGTAACATCAAGTACACTCTCAAGCTCATGGACACTAGGAACATCCTCCACAAAATGCACCTTAAACCACTGGGACTCCCCCACACTTGACACCTTCAGTGATTCTTCTCTTGTTGGAAATACATCATCCAACTCTTCCACCACATCCACCATTTGAATCCTACAAGGCTCAACCAAAGGTTTTTCATCCTTGGTCTCAACAAAGCCATCAGTACGTTCAAACATAGATGCATCGAATAAGCAAGTTGATACCATGTTAGTTCTATCAATAAAAAGTTTCTCATCCTCATCATCCACAGTAAAATGGTGATCACCCCAAATTTTCCCAATTTTTTCACCACAAACAAAAACAGAATTGTTTTCTTTTAACAAAAATTGCTCTTCGTGCACTTGTGGTGAGTTACCAATTACACACATAGATCCATTCACAGTTTCAAGAATTGGTGTTTCACAAAGAGATTCAACAATTTCCACATTATCTTGATTCATTGTGTTGCAATGTTCTTCCAGATGAGATTCTATGCAATTTATCAAGGTATCAAGAAAAGAACAATCACCATCATCAACAAGCATAGCATGTTCATTACTATCATTTGAACAATTATGAACACCTGCTTCCTGTGAGGTATGATCTACCAAAGTTTGGCTTGACAATTCAACGTTTGTTTCTTTTATTGGACAAATTGAACAACAATCTACCACAGATGCATTGTCAGGTAAAATCATGCAATCTTCCTTATCATGCTCTTCCAAATCAATTTCTTCATTATCAACAAATTTATCAACAGAAATGTAGTCATGCTTAATACCCTCATCAACTAAAGTTGTAGAACACTCAACAACTTGAATGGAACACAAAGACTCTGTGTGCATGGGTTGTTTCATGGCATAGTTCACGTCAAAAACTACTTCCTCATTATTAATCCTAAAGGTGACAGTTTTGTTTCGAACACCAATTAAAGCATCACCAGTGGCTAAGAAATGATGACCAAAAATGAGAGGAACCTCAGGGTCCTCTTCCATGTCAAGCACAATAAAATCAACCGGTAATGTAAATTTATCTATTCTTACCAAAACATCTACTACCAAGCCAGTAGGA
This sequence comes from Ophiorrhiza pumila, assembly GCA_016586305.1. NCBI lineage: Eukaryota > Viridiplantae > Streptophyta > Magnoliopsida > Gentianales > Rubiaceae > Ophiorrhiza > Ophiorrhiza pumila. The sequence continues at coordinate 39,427,563 of BLIW01000006.1, forward strand.
GTTACCAATGATCTGTCTGCTAATTGGAGAGTTACTGCAACTGGACGAATCCGGCTTTCCAATCCAACATTGACAGCAATGGATAATGGCATTAAGTTGATTCCAGCACCCAAGTCACACAACTCCTTTGTAAAATGCCTTGTGCCTATTTTGCATGGGATAGTGCAACTCCCAGGATCCTTAAGCTTCGGAGGAAGATCATGAACCATCCAAGCTTGAGTGCACTCAGAAACCATCATGGGAACATCACATCTCAAGATTTGCTCTTTATTTGAGATGAGATCCTTCAAATATTTCGCATACTTGGGCATGGCAGTCACCAAATCCATTAACGGAAGATTCACATTTACTTGCTTAATAACATCCAAGAATCTAGTGAACTGAGGACCTCTTTTAGGTGGTGGTTTCTTCCTTTCTGGAAAAGGAGGTTTAGGAGCATACTCGGGGTAGTTGTAAGGATTGTAATTCTTAGTTATCTCATTTCCTACCCTAGCTGGTATCTCCTTCTTCACAGCTCTATCACCCTCTTGCTCACCATCCTTTTCAAGTTCAAGAATTTCCTCAGCTTCATCTTTTTATCCTCGTCCAAGCAATCACCCTTATCTTCTGACTTCTTATTTCCTGGCAAAAGTTTTCCACTCCTCAAAGTGATGGCATTGCATGCTTCCCTTCCTTTTGGATTCGGAACAGTGTCACTTGGTAGTGCTCCTTTTTGCCTCTGATGCACATCATTAGCCAATTGACCAAGCTGCATCTCAATATTTTTCCAAATGGCTTCATGATGTTTAACACTTGATTCCAAGCTTCCAAACCTTTGCTCAAACCTCTGCTCATTCTTGTCCAACCTCTCCAACAACTTTTGAAACATACCTTCCACAGATGGCTTCCCTTGTTCTTGCGCTGATGTACTAGCTTGGTGATCAAAACCTGGTGGAGGATTGGTAGTTCTCCTTTGATCATTCCCTTGAGTAAATTGGCTTCCCTGGCTTTGGTTTTGTTGTCCCCAAGTTCCTTGATTGCCTCCATATCCTCTGTTGTTCCCTCCTGAGTAATTTCCAGAATACTGTGGCCTGTTGCCATAATTATTCACATATTGAATGGATTCAGTAGTGACAGAGCACTCATCAGTATAATGTTCACCCTTGCATAATCCACAAGACAACACAGGTGTCTTGGCTTGCGTTGCCTTTAGAGTTTGCACTTGCTTAGCCAATGCTTCAAATTTTGCACTGAGTGATGTCTCCTTATCTACATCACCCCCCCCCTTTGTTTTCTAACATGAGTTTTGCGGGTCTCCGGGAAGAGATACTCGTCCTCAGCTATTCGATCAAATAACTCCCTTACCTCCTGGACACTTTTATCTTTGAGAGCACCATTAGCACATGCCTTAACCATTATTGAGGCTTCAGCAGTAAGGCCTTTTAAGAAAGTATTTAGTTCTCTGATCTCTTCCAAATCATGGTTGGGGCATTGCCTAATCAAGTCGTTGAATCTTTCCCAAGCTTCTCTAAATGTCTCAATATCTTGTTGTTGGAAATTCGTAATTTCCAGCCTTCTCTTTTCAAGCTTAGCTGGAGGGAAGTATTAGGACAAAAACCTCTTCTGTAGATCATCAAATGACATTCCAGCATTTGTTCCCCCAATGCTCTTGAACCAATGTTTAGCCTTTCCACGCAAAGATAAAGGAAACAAAATCCTGTGAACTTCACCCCTGTCAACTCTTGGCAACTTGAAAGTGCTACATAGGCCGAGAAACCAATCAAGGTGGTCATTAGGATCCTCGTTGTCAAGACCTTGGAAGAATTGGCCCTGGGTAATCATGGAAACAATTTGTGGAGGGATGTGGTAACTTTCCACATCGATGTCCTGATGACCAAAACGATTGTCAAAATTTACTGCATAATGGTCTCCAAATCTCGGTGCTTGTGCTCCTTGAGCTGCCATTTCTTTCTGTTGCTTCAAATGTGCTCTCAAAGTTTTCTCCAACTCAAGATCCAATAAGAATTGTGGTTCTCCTGCAAACCTGCTAGACCTTGGCATACACAACACACAGTTGCGGAATGTAATAACAAAGAACCAAGAACTTCTAATGTGCATAAAAGAAACAGATCACAATTTTCAACACGTACTAAAGAAATTGCAAAGAACAGAACACAACCAAAAATGAAAGTTTAAGTAAATGACACAAACAGAAACACAAAGTAGAAAAAGTAAAAATCAAGAACAATTCAATAAATTCTAGAACCGATTGCTTTTCCCGGCAACGGCGCCAAAAATTGATATCGAGTGTCGCACCTCGTCAATTTTAACTCTAAACACTAATGTAGTAGTGGAAGAAGAGATCGTATCCACAGGGAAGGCTTAGGTCAAGAAAATTGAATAAATTGTTCTAAAAGACTTGTCTCAGAATCTAAGTACTAGAAAGAATGTAATTTCAACACAAAAGAACGAGGATAGAAATACAAAAGAAAATAACAAGCAAGGATGAAACAGATATCTCAGGATTCTTAAATTGGACGAACACATGCTTAGTAAATCTATGCTATGCAATCAGTAATCAGTTAAATGCATTGGAGACCTAAATTGCCTAGAAGTTCAAGCTGTGGTTGGCATGGCGACCACACCACCTCTTGTACCCCCAATCACCATCCTCTCCCATGGCAAGGCCCGAGAATGTTGGATTAAGCTCCGCAATGTCTCAACTCTCTCAGCTAACTTTTCTAACATCCAAAATCCTAAGTACTCCCATGGCGAGACCCAACCTAGGGTTTAGATGCCTTCGTTGTTAACATCGAGAGCTTCTTCATCACTATTCCTACTGTTTCGATTCTTCAAAACTTCCTATGGCGAGGCCTGAGTCTTAGAATTGAAATGATCAAATAGAGTAAGTGTGAAGACTAAAGCAATCACAATTCAGTTCTCACTTCGTATATTTCACCACTGACATCGGTGAATCACTCCTCAATTTAGCATGTCGACCACAATTGAAGCCTGATCCATTCAAAATTAGCTAGAAATATGAAGTTTCACATATTTCTATGGTTAATTCCAATGTGATTTCAAGATTCAATAATTAGATCAATTGCATAGCATATAATCTACTAATTCATGTATTCATCCATCTAGAATCCTAAGATATCATAGATTTAGCCAGAAATCATCTTTCTCATCTCAACATCAACAAATTGCAACATTGATAAGCTCATTCTCATTTAATTGGAAGAATTTACCGATTTAGTCGAGAGAATTGTCAATTCCTTTGCCAATTGAGAATACGCAAGAAGAATACAGTCCAAATTCACAATCGGAGTTGAGATCGGAGAAGAAATGTTTAGTAAGAGAAAATAGATCTAGAGAGAGAAAATGAGAGGGAGAAAAGCTCCCTCTAAATTCAAAACAATCGTTCTAAAATCTAGAATCCTTCCTTACATGTTAGCTACCTTCCCTATATATAGAGCTGGGAAAACATAACTAATACGCAACATAAAATGTATAAAGTGTTACAAAAGTGGCCTTAAGTGAAAGAACTAAAAATCAGCCTAAAATGTGAAAAATCCGAAATTGTAGAACTCCTCCAGCATTCCAGCGCCTTCAGGCTTTCAAAATTGCGCCTTCAGATGCTCCTTCGCGCCTTTCGTCAAATGGTCGCGCGCCTTCAGTTCGGGGACCATGCCTTTGGGCCAGTGAGAATCACGCATTCAGTTTTGAACTTCCAGGCGCGCGAATCAGAATCGAATCACGCCTTCTTGCTATTTCAAATCGCGACTTCAGCATCCTCGTGGGCTTCAAAGCAGAACAGCATTCACGAAATCACGCTTTCTGGCCATTGGACTTCACGCCTTCTTCTGCCCTGAAAATCAGAAACTTAGTACTTCAACAGTTAATTAAATTTCCAGAAAACTCAATATACGAAACCTCAAAGCTGCAGCTTCAAACCGAAATTTGACCATGAAATGCTGTGAATCAAGGAAAGCTGAAAACATGAAAATTGTAACTCGTTATCTTAGCTTTCCATAGCCATATGGATCACCCAATTTGGAGCTAAGATGAGAGAGTTATGACCAACTCAAAACAGTGCAACAAAACTGAATCTCATGAAACAAAACTCCCAACACTTTGCCATTCCTTCAAGATTGCCAAACAAAATCCACTCCAAGAGCATCCTGCTGGAGAGGTCTCGTGGCGAGACCTCGCCGTGTAGTGTGTGTGTGTGGCGAGACCTCGTGGCGAGGTCTCGCCGTGTGGGCATTTTGCTGGCGAGACCTCGCGGCGAGGTCTCGCCATGTAATGTGTTTAATGGCGAGGTCTCGCGACGAGACCTCGCCGTGCATGTGCGAGTGTGAGAGTTTGTTGTGAGGTGTTTGTGAGTGATTGTGGAATATGAGAGGTGCTGTGGGTGTAAGTGAAGTGAGAAATGAGAGTGATACTATGAATATATGAGTGAAATGAATTTTGAAGTTTCTTTGTGAGTTGTGAGTGAATGTGATGTATATGTGTTTTGCAAATGAAAATGAAATGTTATGGATGATACAAGATCTGTGAGAGCATAGAGTGTTTTATATGCTTGAAGTAAAATGAAAGAAGTTGTAGTGTTTGTGATGTAAACGATAATCTATGGAATCCAAATGCATTCTATGAATGAATATTAGAGTTGTGAGTATTTGCAAGACTGAATGATGAACTCTCGTATGAAATACAAATGTTGAGTTGTGTGCAAATGTGTGAGAAATGAAGTGAGTGGTGTTGTCCGTGTGTGCTGTGAGAGTGTTGCGGCGAGGTGACCTCGCCGCATGTGTGTGTGCATGTGCATGTGCGTTAGATGTGCGAGAGTGAAGTGTCCGTGTGCGCATGAGTGTAGTGAGGTGTGTGCGAGAGTCTTGTGCGGCGAGGTGATCTCGCCGCACATCGTGTGCGTGCTTGTGTGCAAGTTGTTGTTCGAGTGTGCAGGTGAAGCTGTGCGAGAGTGTAGAGTGAAGTGAGTGCTCGTGAGGTGCTTGTGAAAATGCTCGTGAAGTCTTTGTGAGTGCTTAGTGTGTGATGACACCATTTCAGAACAACAAGCAACGTCCAAGCAACATTCGTGTGTCTTAGCATCTGAATTGGGCTCGATGGTAAACATAAGAGTTCTAGGGCTATCTCATGGCTTTATAATGGATTAAGAATCACCTTAATTGGATGTTTGTAGCTCAAGTTATTAACAATCTACCAAACTGTGGCAATATGAACTTCATAACTAAATCATGAAGTAGCCATCATCAAGATGCTTTCGTTTCTCATATTTACACACAGAATTAGAAGAATGTTAAAACATAGGAATTGAAGATAACTCAAAGAGCTTTCCAGAACATCCAAGAACTCATCATTTGGATTAATATTGAAGAAGTTATGCTCAAATGAATCTGCACAACCATGTTGCCCAAAACCCTAAAATGGTCAAATTTGCATTCTTGGTTCCTTCATTTGCCTTTTACATTTTTCACTTCATTTACCATAATTTTTGCTCGTTTTACACCAATTGATCATTTTCATATTGTAAACATATAACTGCACAAAACCTCTCAAATCATCACATATGTACATAAAACACACTACAAAAGCCAAGTATTTTAACACAGTAGTTGGTATAAAACCAACTTATCAACACACATGCACTTAAATGTGCACACAAGCACTCACTCACACTAGGCGGCGAGATCACCTCGCCGCAACACTCACACACACTCACTCACTCACACTAGGCGGCGAGGCCACCTCGCCGCACAAGAACTCCTCACACTCACACTCACACTCACCCTCACTCCACAACACTCACAACACTTCACTCATTTGCACAGACCTCACGATACACTCGCACACTTTGCACCAAAGTGGCGAGACCTTTCTAAGAGGTCTCGCCAATTTGTGTATTATCACGGCGAGACCTCTTAGAAAGGTCTCGCCGGTTTGATGAGTGTGTGGCGAGACTTCTGCGAGAGGTCTTGCCGTGATAATAGGATAAGTGGCGAGACCTCTTGTGTTAATAGGAAAAGTGTTTTTTTGTGATGGAAAAAATGGCAAAGTACGTAGAAGTTTTGCCTTTTGTGTATGCAGGTGGTAAAGGCGCAAAGGTATTGGCTCAAGGGCGTAAGAAAGCGGATGAAGGCGCTGGATTCGAGGCTCAAAGGCCTGAATTGAGGCTTTGACCGAGTGTCATTTTCTTTTCTTTTCTTTTCTTTTCTTTGACTTTCATTTTATATTATGGCATTGTTGTAACAATGTATCATTTTTACCTTGCGTTGTGTCTACATTTCTTTGTAACCTCTATATATAGAGGAATAGTTAACCATTTTAGGGGAGAAAAAAGTGGGAATAATGAGGAGAACATTCTAGAGTACAAAACCGACTTTTGACTTTTAGAGCGGGAATTTTCTCTCTCGTTTTCTCTTTCTCTCTCTAGTTTCTCTCTCTAAATTTTCTTCTCCGATTTCATTTCCGATCGCGCGATTTTGTACCGGAGATTACATATTGAACTCAATCAAAGGAGCATTTGACATTCCTCTACACTTTAATTGGTGAAATCTCTCAATTTTATGGAATTTAATTGTTTAATGCTGGAATTTGATGAATATGAGTTTAATATGGAATTTTCTGGCTAATTGTGTGATATCTTAGTGTTCTAAACAGATGAATACATGATTTAGGAGATTTGATGCTATGTAATTGACGTAATTGATAAAGATTGAAGTCGCACTTTAATTTATTACTTGAAATCTGTTTAATTTCATATCTCTGCACTAATTGTGAATGGATCAAGCTTCGATTGTGGTCGTCATGCTAAGTTGAGGATTGATTCACCAACGTTAGTGAAGATACATGAAGTGAGAACGAAAGTGTGATTGTCTGAGTCTTTACACTTGCTTTTTATGATTATTTCATTTCTGAGATTCAGGCCTCGCCATGGGAAGCTTTGATGAATTGCAACATTAGGAAAAGTGTTAAAGAAGCTCTATGTGTTAATAAACGAAGACATTCAAGCTTAGGTCGGGCCTCGCCATGGGATTTCCTAGGGTTTGCATGTTAGAGTAGTTAGCTTGGAGAGTTGAGACGTTGCGGAGTGAATTCCACCATTCTCAGGCCTCGCCATGGGAGAGGATGGTGTCAGGAAGTACATGAAGTGGTGTGGTCGCCATGCTAACCACAACTTGAGCTTATAGACAACTTAGTTCTCCTTGAGATTTGATTGCTAGTTGATTGCATAGCATAGATTGGCTAGGTCTATGTTCATCCGATATAAGAATCCTAAGATATCTGTTCTATCTGATAGTTGCTTCCTTTTGGTTTTGCTTCCTTTTGTGTGGACATTTCATTCTAATTTGTGACTTGTTGTCGTGACTAAACTAGAACAATTCTGGAATTCTCAAAACCAACCCTTCCCCGCGGATACGATCCCCACTCATCACTACTACGTTAGTTTAGGGGTAAAATTGCAAGGTTAACAACACACTTGTCAATTTTTGGCACCGTTGCCGGGGAAGACACGGTTTCTTGAATTTGGATTTGCTCTGTTTTATTTTCTTTTCCTTAGTGTAGCTTAGTAGTTTTGTTATGTTTGTTGTTTTCGTTTTTGTGTTTTGTTGTCTACTTTGGTGTATTTGTGGCAAGTGCAGGATATTGAACTTAACTGAAATTGAATATTGCACACCACAAGTACTCAAGCATGTCTAGGTGGTATGGGGACTATGTCGAGACTTATCATTTTTGCCCACCAATTGAGGTGGTTGAAACACGACCAACACCTAGAATGTGTGAGGACTTCTCTTCTCCACCATATGAGGAACAATGGCACAATTAATCACAAAGCAACAAGACGTATCTCATTGGAAACCAAAGACTCTCTGTGGAGGACATGTTTTCTCAACTTTTGGAAAGATTTGATAGAGGATCACAAAAGGAAGACATGAGATTCTCTCAAGAAGAAGGGTTTTCAGGAAGTCAACAAAGGAGTACGCAACTAGATACATCATGGGGCAATGTGGAAGAACAAAGTGAGCTACCAAGTCATTATGCACCATGCTATCCACAAGGTACACCTCTAATTTCTAGAACACTAACTCCTGAGGAATATCATTTTGAAATGCAAGCTAATGTTAAATGTGGTGAAATCTATCCTTGGGAGGTGGAATCTACAAATTTTGAGGTTGTCTCACAACAATGTATTGTTGAAAAACCTTTGCATGAGTCAAATTTTAACTTTTCTAGTGAGGATGAGATCTCTGATGATGAGTGTGACATTGATGAATTTAGAGCTTTGAACTTTCTTAGTGAAAAGATGGGAAGTGAGTCTAATGTGGAGTCTTGCATTAATTTCATGGAATTCAATGAGTCAGATGATGTTGATAACCATTCATTAGTGTCTTTTCTTTTTGATAGCTTTGTGAATGGTACGGAGACACTTCTTGATGATCATTGTGAGATTTTGAATAAAGATAATGTAGCAAAGGCTAATGAGAATGTCAACACATTGTTTGAAACTCTTGTTGAGGCACCAACTCTTGGAATGCTATTTGAGTCTAAATGTCTATATGGTGACTCGCAAGAAGTGCAAAATGAGATCCTCTTGTTAATTGATGATAATGCTTTTTGTGTTGTTGATAAAGAAAAGACTCAAGAATTTCCCTATGTTAGTTTAGATGATGAAGATGTGCCAATTTTGAATGACATTGCTAACATAGTGGAAAATTGCTTCATTGATACATCTATTTTTGAGCTTACTGATGTTCGTCTAGATGAAGAAGATGTGAAAATTTCTAATGAGATTGCTAACATTGTAGAAAATTGCTTTGTAGATGAATCCATTTTTGAACTTACTGGTGGTTTTGAGCTTACTGATACGTTTGTTGAGACCATGGATGTACAAGCCTTGGTTGAGCTTTGCAGGGTTATAGAGCTTAGTGTGGTGGAAGAAGTGAATGATTTACCTTCTATAGGGGAGCCTAGTGTGGAGGATGAAGCAGATGAGGTGCCTACAATAGGGGAGTTTCAGTGGTTCAAAGTTAAATTTGTGGTGGTTGCTCCCCATGTGCATGAGCTTAAGCACCTCTTTGCCACTATTTTACAAGTGCCCTACAGGAGGAGGAAAAAGAGTGATTATGAAATATCTTTTTTCTGGTACACAGACGGTTATTCCGATTCTTGAAGAAGAACTTTTCATGAATAAAGTCTAGTTGGAGACTACAAAACCCAGAACTACTTTTTCATATTACCTTAAATAAAGTATTTTGGTAGTTTCGTGCATTTTGCTTATTTTGCTTATACTCACCGAGGCCACTCATATTGTAGGGGCTTGCACATGAAGGAATTGCAAGGGAAATAAGCCATGCATATATGAGGCTAAATGTGGGGGAGTGGTGCCATGGACCACTCCCATAATGCACACAATCAATTTGTTTTACATTTCAAGCATAAATTGTGCATGTGCCACTTAGTGTTACTAGTTGCATATTTTTTCACCACCATGACTCCTAGTCATGGTGACACTTCGCCTGCATACTACTTCCATGTCATGTCAACTTTGCATCAACATGTAGTGGATTTGAGTGCGTAATTTCTAATAAGTTTGTTTTCACCATGTGCAGGAAATTTTTGATGCAAGAGGGAACTATGAACAAGGACACTCCACCAAGCAAACATTGGAATTCATGACTTATTAATACCAGGGAGCTCCTAAACCTATCTTTACTTTACATTGAGGACAATGTAAGTTTTAAGTGTGGGGGATGGAATGTTTGCTATGGTTTGTATTTCTTGGACTTTATATGCTTACTTTCTGTCATGAAATTTTTGTGCTAGGTGATGCAATTTTTAGTGTAGATATGTGTTGTTTTGAGACTTTTGCATGTTATATCCCGTATATGTGTGTTTTTCATGTTTTGTGCAAAGTTTAAGTTTTTTGTGACATTTGACATTTTGAAATTTTTTGTGAAGTTTTTGGTGAAATTTTGAACTTTTTGTGAATAAGTGATGTTTTTGAACACAAGTTATGTGTAGTTGACATTTTTGTGGAAGAACTTGTCTATCCATGGAAAGTGCATTAGCACTAGAGTTGGATGTGTGTTCAAAACTTGAATAAAAATGCTTAGTGGTGAGGATAGTTCAATGCTGAGTGGTAGGAATTAAAACATAGTGGGAAAGTTTAAACTTTAACATAGTTGTTTTCAAGCAAAAAAAGGGCGTACATACATGGATTGTTGAACTTATATGAAAAGGCAAGACATAGAGAATTTTTGAAACTTTTCTTGAATAAGTCGAGTAATCCTTGGAAACCTGTTGTGACATTTAGGCACCAGGAGAAATGATTTGGGAAAAGGCAGGTTATGCCAATATGAAATGTGCTGGATGCTAAGTGCGTGGACAATGTTCCAAAAGCACACATTTATGAACCACTCCTCTGCGGGACTGCTCTATCACACTAAGTGTGCATTTTAAGAGAATAATCCGCATGAGTGGGGATGGAATTCAAAAGCCATAAAACCCGAGGCATTAATTGGAAAGGCCAAGGAGTACTCCAGTGTAATAATGTCATATGCGAAACGAAGGTAAAGCACTAAAGGATGACAACCTGGGGGAAAGAGTGTTAAGAAACGAGGGCAACCAATGATCCTTAAAATGGTGCATTTATGTCTATACAAAGTTTACAAGTTGAGGACTTGTAAAGGAGTAATAATAAAATCTTTGCATTCTCTACTATTTCTTTGATCATAAGTGAGACTTGATTTGTATGTAAACCTTTGCACACCACTCAGACATCTACGTTAGAGCTTCAAATGAGTACAGCTTGGTTTTTATGATTGCCATGAAGAATTGAACATATCCTTACCACTAGAGTATAGCTGGTTAACTAAGAACATGGACATCCAATAATAGTGTGAAATGTACTTGAAGTGGATAGGTAGGTTTTTCTACATGAGAGTTCATTACGTAGCGTTGTGTATATGTGTTGGGTATTGTTGTGACCGTGCAGGAGTTGTGCAAGTGTATTGTCCAAAATTTGACGCGAGGTAAATTTACATAAAATATTGCCGTGGTTGTATTTACTCTCGTCTCAAATTAAATTCACTACACAACCCCTTTTTAGGTAGTAGTATAGCGAGTTCGAACCCACAGGGAAGTTAATTTATTGAAATGTGGTAAAATGAAGTGTAAATTCTTTAGGTTTTGATTAACTAAAAACTGTCCAAATTCCAACATAAAAATATCAATAAAATTAAATAAATAACAACACTTGGTTTTCAAAACAACAAATGATCAAACGTATTCCCGGGATGATTTCGAGGGTTATAAAAAATATTTCATGTATTTGTTCTATTTATGGAAATATGAAATTAAGGATAAACAACTTTCCTCATACCTTCCTTGTGGCTATTAAGGTAAGGTTTGATTTAATTATTTATCTATTTAAGTATTAATCAATTTCTTAAATCCTCCTTGTGGCTATTAAGGTAAGATTTAATTCATTAATTAACCTAAAATCTTGTGCATCATCCAACTTTCCAAACACTCAAGTTCAATTATTCCTTTTGGCTATCAAGGCAACAATCAAGCTAGGCACACTTATGTTAAATCATTTTACTTTAATTCTCCCTTGTGGCTATTAAGGTGAGAGTTAAATTAACTTGACCTAACAAATTCACAACTTTACTCACAAGATTTCAAACAATCCACTCTAACCTCCTTGTGGCTATTAAGGTAAATTAGAGCAAATTATTCTTAAATAATTTGCTGCACTTTTCAAAGTATTCATCACACATGATTGATCAAGTCAAGTATGACTAATTAAGCTCACAACAAAACTCAACTCACAACAATCCATAAAATAGAACTAACATGAATTTAAGTACATAAACCCTCTACATCATCCCAAGAATACAAAATAATTTAGCCAAGTATAATCATCTCAAACATCATCATATATAAGATTAAGAACAATATTGGTATCATTAATACAAAGGAAAGAAAATACCTTGGAGAATCACTCATTGGAAGAATCCTTGTCTTTGAATATATGAAATCCAACTCCAATGATGTATCAAAGATTTGCTATTACAATCCTTACAATATCAAATGATCAAAAGAGATGAAAACCATGAATTGTACAAAGTAAAATGTGAAGTTTTCCCTTGAAGCTCTCTTTCTTCTCTTCTTCACACTTGTCTTAGCTATGGAATGGAATGGCATATGGATGGAATGCTCCCCTCTAGCTTTTTGGTCTTCTAATACGTCCAAAATGAGCTCCATCAACTGTGCTACCGACAATTCATCAACCAATGATAATTTTTGGTCAATTGTTTAAGTTGACAAAAATGGCAAAAATAATATATATTGTTATGCCTCGACGTCGCGACGCATAGGGTCGCGCGTCGCGACGCCCACGAGCGTCGCGACGCCTAAGCTATTGGGCGTCGCGACACGGAGAATTTATTTCTCTGCCATGTTTTGATGCTCTGTGCGTCGCGACGCAGAGGATTGCGTTCCTGGGCGTCGCGACGCAGAGGAGTTTTCCCCTTTTTAGCGATTTTCTTCTCATTTTTCTCCATTCTTTGTCGGTTTAGCTTTTTCCTTGACTTCTTTCCTCCAATGTACAATATGGTCGTCAAACCTACAATTTAAACATTAAAACAAATCAAACGGAACAAAAACGATCAAAGAGTTAAGCGTAATTGTTATATAAAAGGTGAATAAATTCACCTTATCAGTGGTGTAAGTGCAGTGTTGTGTCCTTGCTTGAGGGCAAGCAAGAGTTCAAGTGTGGGGGAATTTGATAAGTTGGTTTTATACCAACTTAAATGGCTTATTTCACTTAGCTTTCGACTTGTTTTTCCAGCATTTGTGTGGTGTTTTGTGCTACTTTGTGCATTTATGTGGTTTGTATCTTGATGTCCTAAAATGGTGAAAAAGACAAAAAAATGATGATGAATTGAAGCAAATGTGTGTTTTGGTTGAAAATCAAGGAAAGAAGCCAAATTCGTGGGAATGGTGTTTGTGGAATTTGAAGAAAACCCTAAATATGCCTATTTGGCTTAGTTGGAAGTTGGGCAGAATGTAGGTCGAACTTCATTTGAGTGTAACCCTTTCAATACTAATCCAAATGAGGAGAGCTTAGATGTTCTGGAAAGAGCTGTGCGTGTACTTCATTTCTTATGTTTTAATTTTCTTCTAATTCTATGTGCAAGTAGGAGAAACAGGGGCATCTTTATGATTACTGCTTTAGGGTTTTGCATTGTTGAGCCTTTTGCCACAGTTTGGTAGAATGTGCATATCTTGAGCTATAGGCCTCGAATTATACTGATTCTTGAACCCATGGAAAGCCAAGAGGACTTTCTACAACTCTTATGTTGACCTCAAGCTCTGATTCATAAGAGCAAAACGGCGAGGTCTCGCCATAGAAACTTTTACAAGGCTAGACCTCTCGGAGAGACCTCTCCGCGAGGCCTCGCCATGAAATTTCCTTCTTTGCCACATTTTGGTGTTTCGGCCATAACATTCTCGTCCTAGATCCAAATTGGATGCTTCAAAAGGCTGTCGAAAGATAACACATAGGGTTATAACTTTAATGTTTTAAGTTTTCCCAAATTCACAATGCATCATGGCCAGATATTGGTTGGATGTTACTGCACATTTGCACATTTTCGAATAAAACTTGATGCCCACCATTTCATCACATTTCACTCACTGCACACACATCACTCACATAGGGAGAGATCACTTCACCTTTTACTCACATAGGGCGAGGTCACCTCTCCCTTCACTCACACACACTCGCTCACTCACCACAAACATTGCTGCATATATGCATTTGCACTACACTCTCGTGGCTGCCCACACGCACTTATATTGTACATACTGAGGAGAACATTCTAGAGTACAAAACCGACTTTTGATTTTTAGAGCGGGAATTTTCTCTCTCGTTTTCTCTTTCTCTCTCTAGTTTCTCTCTCTAGATTTTCTTCTCCGATTTCATTTCCGATCGCGACTTTGTACCGAAGATTACATATTGAACTCAATCGAAGGAGCATTTGACATTCCTCTACACTTTAATCGGTGAAATCTCTCAATTTGATGGAATTTAACTATTTAATGCTGGAATTTGATGAATATGAGTTGAATATGGAATTTTCTGGCTAATTGTGTGATATCTTAGGGTTCTAAATGGATGAATACATGATTTAGGAGATTTGATGCTATGTAATTGACGTAATTGATAAAGATTGAAGTCGCACTTGAATTTATTACTTGAAATCTGTTTAATAATATTTCATATCTATGCACTGATTGTGAATGGATCAAGCTTCGATTGTGGTCGCCATGCTAAGTTGATGATTAATTCACCAACGTTAGTGAAGATACATGAAGTGAGAACTAAAGTGTGATTGTCTGAATCTTTAAAATTGCTTTCTATGATTATGTCATTTCTCAGATTCAGGCCTCACCATGGGAAGCTTTGATGAACTGAAACATTAGGAAAAGTGTTAAAGAAGTTCTTTGTATTAATAAACGAAGACATTCAAGCTTAGGTCGGGCCTCCCCATGAGATTTCCTATACTTTGCATGTTAGAGTAGTTAGCTTGGAGAGTTGAGACATTGCGGAGTGAATTCCACCATTCTCAGGCCTCGCCATGGGAGATGATGGTGTTAGGAAGTACAGGGAGTGGTGTGGTCGCCATGATAACCACAACTTGAGCTTCTAGGCAACTTAGGTCTCCTTTAGATTTGATTGCTAGTTGATTGCATAGCATAGATTGGCTAGGTCTGTGTTCATCCGATACAAGAATCCTAAGATATCTGTTCTATCTGATAGTTGCTTCCTTTTGGTTTTGCTTCCTTTTGTGTGGACATTTCATTCTAATTTGTGACTTGTTGTCGTGACTAAACTAGAACAATTTTGGAATTCTCGAAACCAACCCTTCCCTGCGGATACGATCCCCACTCATCACTACTACGTTAGTTAAGGGGTAAAATTGCAAGGTTGACGACACGCTTGTCAATTCGTGATCAGTCCAATGGTGCGATCGGAATCGAAAACGGAGCTTTTCACAATTCTGAGTATTTTGATCGGTAAATTCTTCCAATTGAGTGGAAATGAATTGTGGTTTGTTGTATTTTCATGATTATGAGATGAGAATGGCGTTTTCATGCTAAAGGTGCGATGTTCTAGGGTTTCAAAGGATGAATGCTTGATTTAGATGACTTTGTGAGGTGCAATTTACTTAATCTATTAAGAATTGAGATCATGCTTGGTTTGCACTTTGAAATTTGTTGAGTTTCATGAATTTGAACCGGTGTTGTTGAATTGAGATTTAGTTGCGGTCGCCATGCTGATTTGAACCTTAGTTCACCAATATTTGCTAAGAATTCTGTGGAATAAGAACTGGAGTATGAAATGAGTTTTCACACTTGTCTTGTATGTTCGTTTTTTGAATGCAGGCCTCGCCATGGGAAGGTTTTGGATTACGAAATCTGTAGATAAAGGTGTGAAGAGATTTCCTAATTCTAACGAAGACATTAGAAGCTAGATTCAGGCCTCACCATGGGAAGTTTCTAGGAGATGAATGCTAGAGAGTTAGGGTTGGGAAATTGAGAAGGTTGCGGTACGAAATCCATCATCCTTAGGCCTCGCCATGGGAAAGGATGTTGTTAGGAGGCTTAGATTGCAGTGCGGTCGCCAGGCCGACTGTAGTCTAGGTTTCTAGGCAGCTATTTGTCCTCCATTATTTTGCATGAATGTTAATTGCACTGCACAAGTTTCTTAGGTTAGCATTTATCCGGAAAGAACTCTAGAGCATCCTTCTCCCTCATTAGTATTTCATTCTCCTTTGTTTGCATTACGTTCTGTGTTGGTTGCATTTATATTCTATTTTTTTGTGC
This sequence comes from Ophiorrhiza pumila, assembly GCA_016586305.1. Taxonomy (NCBI): domain Eukaryota; kingdom Viridiplantae; phylum Streptophyta; class Magnoliopsida; order Gentianales; family Rubiaceae; genus Ophiorrhiza; species Ophiorrhiza pumila. The sequence goes on from BLIW01000006.1 coordinate 39,443,463, forward strand.
TTGTTGTTCTGTTTTGTCACAAAACTTAGAGCGATTTTGGAATTTCGGAAACCATCCCATTCCCTGTGGATACGATCCCTATCACCACTACTGCAGTTAGTTTTAGGGTAAAATTGAAGAGTACGCGACACTCTTGTCAGACGATTAAGAGACATGTCACCTAGTAACAAGGAAAATTATTTTTAGTTTTAATAGTAACTTCTGAACAAATAAGAGATGAACATGTATACACAATTTAATCAACATATTTTGTATGTATGAGTAAAACAATAAAAATATACTAAATTCAAAGTATTATTTATTTTTCTTCACAACAATATTGAGAAAAACAAAATAATATGAATCTCTTCTATAATCAAATTAAAAATCTCTTGTGCTGAACAATTAAAACCATCTCAATTATCTCATTTTGAAGACAATTAAGATTTTGTGTTTTAATTTTCTCTAGAACATGAATCATACCAAATGTTGTGAATTTCATGTCTACATTTCTTTTGAAACCCTTATCTTTTAATTTGTTAACTTATGAGAGTTGTTTCCCAATAAAAATGTGTATTACCTTAAATTTTTAAGTTTAGTTTTTTTCATTCTTTACATTAATTATCATGTAATTAATATTTGTTATAATTTTTTTACTCTTTACATAACTATCATATAATATTTATTATGATTCAATGGTTTGCTATGGAGTTGGATTAAGTTTGCTATGGAATTGGATTACGTTTTCTATCTAATATTTATTATGTCATTTTAGTTTGAACTTTTTGGAGGATGCAATGTTAAAAAATTATTAGGAAAAAAATTAATACTTTGATCATTAATTAGTTTGGATTTCAATATATGATTTTATTATTAATTTTTATGTGTTTTTCACAAATAGTTTTTTTTAGACAAAAACAAATAGTCTAAGGCAAGGAATGACAGAGTTTCCCAACATAATTTGTTTAAGGCAAGGTATGCTAATAGATGGTATCATGATTGTCAAGGATAGTGCAAAAGTTGGGAAACATTTACAAGCACTTCCAAATCTTACTCAATGATGTAAAAATTTCTAACGAAAGGTAAGAGTTTGCCCAAAACTGAAAACTTGCCCAAGCCCGTACTGATGCAGAGGTCCCCTTTCAGAAACTCTTATCACTCTGTTGATTCATTTTTATGGTCATAAGCAAGTTGTCTCATCTATTTGTTTTCTTTTTTTGTAGAAAAATTGTAGATTATTTTTTGTATAATGTCTTAAGTACAATTGTTAATATGTTTTTTTTCAAGATTAATATTAACATTATATTTATAACCAATATAAATGATAGACAGTAAAAGCGTTTCTCTAGTTACTCCATTTTGACGAATATTGCTTTATATAAAAAATAATCAACACAAAATTGAATAACTATTTATGCCATGCCTTTTATTTTACTCCATTGATACAATGAGTAACAAATCTTTTGTTAAATTTTGACAACAATAATAAAAATTTGACAAAATGTTTCCTGATTTTCAATTCTTGCTCCTTGTAACACCAAACAACAAAATACATATTTATATACAATTTTCACCAATTCAAGCATGAATGCATAAATCATCAAAAATAGGCACGAAAAAGTTAGAATGGTCAAGAATAAGTGATTTGGTTAAAGAAAATGTACAACTCAAGAAGTTAAAACTAAATTTAAATAAAGATCATTTGAATGCTGGCTGGCACCACACACAATAATTGATTTTCACACAACTGTTGCATACTCAAACACATGAAAAGCAAAAATAAATTGGAATGTACCCTAAAATGCTATGACCATGAAAATGTAATCTCTGATGATTCAATAAACCTTAGAATATTGAGTCAATCTAATCATAGAGGCTATGAAGTCAAGTCAGTCTATAAAATACCCTACAAAATGCTGACAAACACAAAGAGAACATGAGAAGCCAATGGGAGAAAACATGGAATCCGAAAATAAAAGGAAAGAACGAACAATTTCTCTAGAGTTTACATAACAATTTATCAATCAACCAAACGCTAAAAATAAGAGGAATCAACAATGATGGGAGATGCGAAAAATGTGGAGACAAGGAGAAGAGCATTGAACACTAGTTCTTCGGTGCCCTATACTACAGAACCTTTTGCGATATTCACCAGAGTGATGGGATGGCCTACTGTAATTTACTAATTCAATTTTAAGGCTGTGGTCACAACTTTGGAGTACCAAGAAGGCAAGTGAAATTCGTGATAGAATTTAAGTCACGGTAAATATATTATGGCAAATGTAAAAAGCAAAGAATGCTTAATAGTTCAACCTGAGGCAAAACACCGAAGCACCATGGTAAACTGAAGATAGGATTATTTCAAAGGGATAACAAGAAAAAAACTAAATGAAAAACATTAAAAAGCTCATGCATCTGCTTGGAAAATGCAAAAGGGAAGTGGCTGTAAAATCAATATTTTCTTACTAGCTAGTGAGCCTGAAAGCTGCAAATAATCTCTTAGTCAAAAAATAATAGGTTCTCCTTTTGTTGTGATCTCTTTCTCTTGAATCTCCTATTCATAAACAAAGTTTGTCGCTTACCCAAGGCTGCATAAAGTGTGGCATCAAAACAGACATCGCAACAGCAACCCAGTACATCTTTTTAGAACACAGATGTACACACACATACAGAGAGAGAGAGAACGCCAAGAATGAGGTCATTTAGTCTTAGCATGCTTCCCTAAAGTCTTACACATGCATTAGTATTCCTATATTTCTAGTTATTCATAATGCATTTTAAAGGAGTCTTTTCAAAAGTAGATGGCTTATGGTTAAGGTAGGAAAGGAAGAATGTGAATAGAAGATTAAATAAAGTTGTAAAACCAAGCAGACCGCCTACACCAATCCAGTACCAATATTTCTGGGGATACAAACTGCGCGCCTTAAGCACTGCCTCACCAATGGCAATGCCGAATTGTTGCCATCACTCTGCATTAACAAAGGGCAACTTACAGATCATTCATTAACATTGCGGGATTGAAAAGTGCTTCTCATGTAGAAAATTGCAATTCCAATCCTAACTAGCAAAATTTTCTTAATTTGTCAAGTAACGTTTTTTGGTAAATACCACAAAACCAGTATAGGGGGAGCCTTTGCCATCAAGAGAAAAGTGACCCATTTGTGAGATACAAATTGATGAACTTGATAAATGGAAACAACCCTTGTTTCTACGTTCTAGCCTTTTTTTAGGCACACAAATGTAGAACCCCATTGCAATTGGTTGTCTCTAATTATTTATCTAATTGCATCGAGAAAGTATACATAATAAAACATAAGTAAATAGGTTCAAGCACTTGAAACAACACGCCAATTATGAAATGGATATTCTAAATCAAGTCATGGCTGATTGGTAACAATTCAAGATTGCAAATAAGAAGACAGCGGACAAGAACAATAATGGACAACATTTGCAGCAGAAAAGTAGACATTCAAAACCTCCCCAAAGAGGATAATTCATCAAAATAAACACATGTTCAGAAAGAGCAACCAAAAATAGAATGTAGAAATCAGAATCTTGCAGGGGACTCATCAGAAATGATCCTACATGCATAGGCAAATACTAGGGATGAGATTTGAAATCTAGAGGTAGCTAAACTTAAGGCAATAAGTCAGTCACTTCTACATGCTTAACAAAAAGGTAGCAATCCAGGTATATGTACAAGCTATTGGCACAACAAGATACAATAGAGGAAAATACCAACAGGGGAAGTTTCACTTTCATCAAAAGGCGAAGACATCTTTTCACCGGTCTATACACCTTTTGGATATCACAAATTTCATTTTGAATTGGACCGGCCAAAAATTGAGTACGCACAAAACAAGCTTCAGAACTACAAGTACTCACACAAAGCAATGATATCAGACTTCACGAAAACAAATAAAATTAAGGATAAATACAAAGCAACTTACCGCACTTTACTGCCAAATTTAAGAAAATCCCTCCTAAAATTTCTCACCCAAAGTCTAGCTTTGATCCCAATCAATATAGAAACAAAAACTTATAGAGACAAGATTCAAGAATTAGAGGATAAGGGTTTCAAAATTTGGGTAGAAATTATAAGTTGAAAAGAGAGAGAATAGAGAGGAAAAGAAATAGATTGATTGATGAAGATTATGGATAAATTTTGCCAAATGAAGCTGCTTAGAAGAGTTTCAATGAAGATTGATAAAGCTGAGGATGGAAGGGTTTGGAAGGTTGAGGAGCAAAACAATTTTCATTTTGTCAGGTAGAAGAGTGTTTTAAATCATATTAGATTTTTTTTTTTAAATTTAGAGGCGACATTTTAAAAAATAAAGGTATTTTGATTTTTGTTTTAAATTAGAGCTCGCATTTGCCAAATGTGATATTTGAGAAATTGCATTTGCCAAATGCGAACTGCACATTTTGGGAAACATATTTTAGAAACAGCATAAAATTTGATTTTTTTCCAAAACCAGCACAAAATTGGAACCCCCTCTGAAGTTGATTATATTGATGTATGTGATAGTGAAAAAATGTCACTAATGATTTGAATGGATTGGTGAAAAGAGTAGAACACTCAACTGCTATACTGTTGTACTATTATATTGAACCTATTAGCAATCTCAATAATGGGTTGAAGAAATTAAATATTGACAAATATATGGTAGAGTCTTACAATTGGGTTCAATAATATAAGCTGGTGGAAATATATTGTGACTACATGGCATAAAAGGAGATCATGGCTAAACTAAAAAATAAGGAGAATGAGATAAAAAAAAAAGGCTGTGAAAGAAAAGAAGAAATTAAATGTAGTGATAGAAGAAATTATTGAAGAAGTTAATTCTACACCACATGTGAATAAAACAAATAGAAAGAAAGAAGAAGATAGTCATTTCTGTAGAAAGAGGAAAAAATAATAAAAGGTAGCTGCTATTTATATAGTCTACACTATATGAAGAGCAGTTACATAGTAAACTAAATGAACAATAAGTTATTGATAAAGTTTAGTTCATTCTATTCGACTAAAAATGGTTTATATATTATAATAGTTAAAAAAATAGAGTTTCCCAGTGAATTGGTTTTTCTCTACCTTCTCTCATCTCTTTCTACCCAAACCCTAAAATAGCAACCCCTTGCAAACTTTAAGGGAAGGCAGTGGTAGCCGCCATTTTCCCTCCAAACTTCCTCCCACAAATCTAAATTTTTTCTTTGTCTTCTTTATTGGGAGCTTATGTCTCCTTTAGTAGAAGTTTTTTTTCTCTTTTGAGAGATTATGTCTTCATTCTTGGAGTTGTTTTTGCTTTGTATTAAATTAGAAAAAAAGTGAAAAAAGTGGAGATCTGCACCCATCTTCAATTTAACTCGTGTTAATGCTCAAAACCAAGTATTGCTGCAACTTTAATTTAAAATTCCTATATCTATGATATTCATTCTTGTTTCTTGTTGCTTAAATTCCTAAACAGTTCTAGTGTCTCACCATTCTTGTTTCTTGTTGCTTAAATTTATAATCAGTCTTAGTGTCTTTGGTGGTGCATTGAATAGTTGTTTAACTCAAAGAACTCATAAGAATATATAAGAGAGTGTCATCTTTTTGAGTGATGCATAAGAGAGAGTGTAAACACTTAGGGAGTAGTAAGGACAATTTAAAGGTACCTAGTTCATCATGACTGGGGAAGATACAAATCAACCTTTTAACATAGAAAATACTTTTAAAGCCATACACTCTCAATTTGACAAAATCAATGTGAGATTTAATTTTATAGAGTCTAGTGAACCACCAAATATGTTTAGAGCAGTTAAGAATCTCTTGTTTGAAAGGGGGATTATGATGAGTTCCCAAAGGAAGAAAAGAATGTGACCCTGAGTAGAGGTAGGACTGATAAGAAACGTATAGTGAAATGGTTTCCATTAAAATGAAGATTCACTCATTATGCTTTAATTTGGTGGAATCATCTAGTTCATAATAGAAAAAGGTATGGAGAAACATTAGTTAGGACTTGGGTGGCGGTGAAAAGAATTATGAGGAAGAGATTTGTCTATAGTCATTACCAAAGAGATGTGATGAGGAAATTCCAAACTTTGACTAAAGGAAGCATGAGTGTGGAAGAGTATTTCCAAGAAATTGAGATACATTTGATTAGGGCCAGTATAGAGGAATATCTTGAATTTACAATGGGAATATTTCTTTTGGGATTGAATAGAGAAATAGTTGAGGTTAGAAATGCAATAATATATGAATTTGGAATAATTGTTACACAAGGCCTTAAAAGTGGAAAAATTAATTAAGATTAGGGGGAAAAGTACATGGAAAGATACTAAACAAACTTCAAAACCCAAATTTAGAAATCCTAGTGTCAAATTCAAGCCTAAGGTTGAACAAAAATGGGGAGCAAACTGAGGGCATGTTAAGGAGAAACCAATTAGGAGAAGTAAAGATATTAGGTGCATTAAATGCCAAGGGATGGGGCACATTCAATCTCAGTGTCGAAATAAAAAAACCATATTTTTGCTACCCAATAGAGAGTATGAGAGTGAACAATCAGATGATAAAGGGATTATGCCACTTGTAGAAGTGTGTGATGTTGAGGAAGAACTATAAATAGGGAGAGAAGCACTTGTCAATTTAAGAGTTCTAATTGCATAACATAAACTTAAGGGAGAATTGGTGTAAAGGGATAATATTTTTAATACTAGATGTCATGTGCAAGGAAAAGTGTGTAGTTTGATAATTGATAGTAGGAGTTGTACCAATATAGCTAGTACACTTCTGGTAGAGAAGTTGGGATTGAAGATACTCAAATATCCTAAGCCATATAGACTACAATGGTTGAGTATTAGTTGGGAAGCCAAGGTGAATAAGCAAGGTGGAAGTGAAATTTGCCATAGGTAAATATAAGGAAAAAGTGGTTTGTGATGTATTGCCTATGCAAGCTGCCTATATTCTTTTAGGGCGTCTATGGCAGTTTGATCAAAAGATGGTATATGATAGATACATTAACAGGTATACCCTGGAGATGCACAATCACAAGTATATCTTGGTGCATTTGAAACCTTGGGAGGCACATGACGATCAAGTGAGAATTGTGAGAGATTTTGAAAGAAAAGAAAAAGGTGATCTAGTGAGAAGAAAAGAAAAAGATGATCTGGTGAGAAGAAAGAAAAAGGTAATCTAGTGAGAAGAAAAATCGAGAAAAAACATCCAAGAGTAGAGAGAAAAAAATCAAAGAGTGAATCAAATGAAAAAATGAGTGTTTTTGCTATAAAATTAGAGGTAAAAGGAACATTAAATGAGGGAAATTTTGTGCATTTTTATTAATTTATAAAGATATTTATTTGCTTCTAATGAGATGCTTGATCTTTAGTCCAAAGAAGTGGTAACTCTTTTGCAAGAATTTGAGATTGTGTTTCTAAAAGAATTACCTCATAGAGTTTTACCATTGTGTGGAATAGAGCACCAGATTGATTTCATCTCTATTGCTTCTATCCTAAATCGTTCAGCGTATAGGGAAAATGTAGAGGAATCTAAGGAGATTCGGGTTTAGGTGGAGGATTTATTATGCAATGAGCTATTAGGGAGAGTTTTAGCCCTTGTGTTGTGCCGTTCATCCTAGCACCAAAGAAGGACGTAACTTGGAGAATGTGCATGGATTTTCAAGCGGTAAACAAAATTACAGTAAATTATAGACATCCTATACCTCAACTTGATGATATGTTAAATGAATTATATGGTGCATATGTATTTTCAAAAGTCGACTTAAAAAGTGGATATTTTCAAATTTGAATGAATGAAGGTGACAAGTGAAAAAGCGCTTTAAAATGAAATTTGATGTATATGAGTAGCTTGTTATGCCATTTGGGATAACAAATACACTAAGTAACTTTATACGGTTAATAAATCACATTTTGAGATGTTTGATAGGAAATTTTACTGTTGAGTGTTTTGATGATATACTCATTTATAGTCAATCATTCAGTAAACATCGGTTGCATCGGAGATAAGTTTTTGTAGTGTAAAGAGAACATAAATTATATGCAAATCTTAAGAAATTAATGTTCTTTTTGCATAGACTCTGTAAGACCCCAAAATTCTAACTTGTAAATATTCTCATTAATATTAGATACAAGTAAATCATCTTAACTTTAAAGTTAAAATACTATGCCTTTAGTAAATATTATTGTGGAAATTTACTATCACGTAATTAAAAACATTAGTTAATTATTCATTTTAGAGTCTTGGTTAAAGTTTTATTAGATTTTGAAGGCTTTAATTGTATGGATTAAAAGGGAATTTGGGTCGTAATTAATATCCATCAAAAGTCAAGGACCAAACAGAAAAAGGAAAAAAAAGAAAAAAAAATTTAACTGGCTTGCCACGTATGTGGCAAACATGTAAGCCACTAAAGCTTACAACCTGCAACTTATTATATAGACTAGAAAGAGAGAGACTTATTTAACTATTAAAGGAAGCAAAATCATTATGGATAAGAATGACAAAAAGAGAGAAAAGGAAGCCGGTAGAAGCTATGAAAGGGAAAGGAAAACAAGGCGAGAAAGAGAAGAGGGCTGCAAGAAAAAGAGAAGGAAAAGAGGAAGAGAGGAGAATGAAAGAGCTTTGGATTTCCACTTTGGCCAATTTAGGGAAGCTGTGAAAGTTTAAAAAATGGTGGGTGAGTTTTGGATTTTGTAATTTAAATTGGGGTTACTTTCTTGAAAAAGATGAATTTGCCTTTGGATTTGTATTTAGCATGTAAATTGTTGTTTGTGGTATAATTTCTTAACTAATTTTATATTCGAATGTGGGTAAAAAGATTTCTTTTGTTTGGCAAGGATTTTTACAATTTAAATATCAATTCTTTACAAGGTTTAAAATTTACTCTTTAATGAAGAGTTGATCTTCGGATACTTGCTTGAATTCACTGGATGATTGTTTGAAGTTTTTGTTAGATTTATTAATATATTGTAAAGGAAATTGGTATTTGTGGGTAGAACCGTGCTTTTGGGATTTTTGCTTCAATTACTGGAAAAGAAAAAAAACCTGAATTTGATTCCTTCCAATTGGCTTAATGAATTGATAGCCGGGTTGCTATAAACTTTTGTAAAGGTTAAAATTTTGAGGTGATAACCTGTGGGCAAACAACCGTGAGGGAGTTTTGGTATTAAAATCTTAGTTGAGTTAATATGGTGAACTTGATGTTCCCTGTTGATTACCACTTGATGAATTGTTTAAGTCCATGTTCGATTAAATCAATATGTTATAAAGAATGGTGCTGTTTTGTTGGTGAAACTGATTGAGCATGGTCTTGATATAGAGTTGAACTAGTATAAAAATGCTTGACTGGCTATTTGAAATTATTTCATGGATTAATTACTTTGTGTTATGGTGTTGAGTTTGATGAAGTTCTTAGAACCTATGGATTGTTCTAGTGTGAAGCTCATGTTGGAGTGAGAGGTGTTCGTCCTTTGAATTTCTGATACGAAAAAACAACAAGATTTATTGAGGTGCCTTTGAAGAAATTGTCTTCTTCTTTGAAATTTGTCAGTTGAACTTTGGTTACGGGTGTGGGTTTTATTTGGTAGAATTGTGAAGTTCAGAAAGCTTCAGTGTGTAAAGATGGAGATTGAGAACTGGAGTTGCTTGCCTGTTGTACGATCTGGTATAAATAGGAGATGAGGAAGTAGAGTTGACTCCACATTTGGTGATGATGTAAAGCGGGACCGTTTTGTGATGATGCAAGTAATGATTTGGAAATTAATGGAATGAGTATGGCTAGTAGGAAATGGGTTTTAGGGTTTAATGTGAAGTGGGCTTTTTAAGAATGGCCTCAGTGTATTCCCGGTTTGGGCTCAGCCCATCAAGAATTAAAATGAATGTGAGTAATAAGAATGGCCTCCAAGAATTAAAATGAATGTGAGTAATAAGAATGGGCCTTAGTGCATTACCGGTTTGGGCTTTAGTCCATCAAGAAATAAAATGAATGTGAGTAACACGATTGGGTTTTAGAGTTTAATATGAGAGGGTCCAATGAGAATGGGCTTTTGTGCACTATCAGTTTGGGCTATAGGCTATAAAATTTACAACATAAATAATTTTAATGGGATTTAGTGTTGATTATTCAATTATAAGTCTTAACCCCTAAAAATTAATGCTTTTTTCAAGTTTATTGCCAGTCTTAAAGGAAAATTTACGTTACCCCACTTTTGTAAAAGAATTCTTGTTTTAATAATGATAATATTTGATAAGTTGGTTTTATACCAACTATTTTGTTTTAAAATCCTTGGCTTTTGTCTTGTATTTGGTGTTAATGTCTGGGGTTCTATGTGTTTCATGCATATTTGTGATTGGCAAGTTGATAATGTGAAATGCAACAAAAATTGTGAAAAATAATGGGAAATCAAGTAGTGTGTGTCTAGATTGGCAATGAAAGAATTAAAAGGGTGAAATTCGGATGAACTAGGGTTTTGGGCAGATTATCGGTACAATTTGTTTTGAGTAAAACTCTTTCAACTCTTGTCCGAATGAGGAGATCTTGCATGCTCTGGAAAGAACTTTGGGTGCACTACATTTCTTGTGTTTTAACTATTTTCTAATTCTGTGTGTAAACATGAGAAACGGGGGCTTCTTTAAGATTGCTACGTTCAGGATTTTTGTGTTAAAGTTCATAGCCACAGTTTGAAAAAATGTGTATATCTTGAGCTACAGGTACCCAATGATGCTGATTCTTGAATTGGTGGAAAGCTAAGAGGATTAGCCAGAACTTTTATGTTTACCACTGGGTCTAATTCAGAGGCTAAGACACATTTGTTTGGCATGAAAGTAGAGCATTGTGTTGGAATGGACACTTAGGTGCACATGGTCTTGCTTGATCATTAGACACACCTCTTGGCACGTCACTCATGTATTCTTGGCATATCACTTGCACCTTGGCACAACACTTGGCATGCCACTCGTGCACGGGTTCACTAGGCTCAACAACCTCGGCACGCCATTCGTGCAACCTCGGCAAACATTTGCACAACATTAGCACTTGGCACCGTACTTTGCCTTACTTTGCCACACCTTGCCATTCAACATGCACCTATCTTGCCAAGCAATCACGACACATAAACAACGTTGGTACTTGGCACTTTACCTTGCCACATTACTCGTGCACAACACGAACTTCATAGCATGACTTTGGCACAACATTTGCACCACAAGGGCACAACTTATGCATCATTTGATTCACGTCAAGTGCGCACCATTCTTGCACAACAAACTCCACCAAACACACATTCTGGCATAGGAATCAAACGGGCAGCCATGTGGGAATTATTCCACGAGATCTCGTTGGAGGAAAAATGGTGGAAATTTACTCCACAAGATTTCGCGGAAGAAAAAAATGGGAAAATTTTGCCCACGAAATTTCGTGGGCAAAACAGAAGGTGGAAAATTTGCACTACGAAATCTCGTAGTGCATTTTTGTGTTGTTTCTTTTGGCCTTGAAAATCGGTTAAGTATTGAGATGTTTTGATCTTGTTTGAAGAAGGAAAAGTGGCTAAGTGTTGGAAGGTTTGCTCAATGAAAACTTCATCTTTGTCGCACTTTATTAGTTGGGTCATAACTCTTTCGTCTTAAGTCCGAATTGAGTGAATTAAACGGCTATGGAAAGCTAAGACAAAGAGTTACAACTTTTGTGTTTTAAGATGTTTCAAATTCACAATGTATCAGGGCAAAAATCTGGTTGGAAAGTGCTGCATAGCATAATGGTTTCAGGAGTTTGTTTTTGGTTTTTGGAAATTTGGCTAAGTGTTGTAAGTCTGATTTTCAATGTTTTACCAGGCAGCTGAAGGCGTGATGATCAATGGCGCAAAGGCGGGTTCTCCTGAGGGCTGGAGCGTATGAGGATTTTCCAGGGTGCTGAAGGCGCCATTCCTCATGACTCGAAGGCGTGAAGTGAGCCTGATTTCTTCACCTGGAATTCTGAGAAGTGAAGGCGTGCTCTGGACAAGCTGGAAGGCGCTGGAACTGGACTGAAGGCGCGCGACTGTTTGCTTGAAGGCGCTGGAATGCTGGATATTTCTTCAAACTTCAATTTACACTTTTTGGGTTGATTTTGGTTTTTCTGTTCAAGGACGCTGATGTAATATCTTTAGCTATTTTTAGTTAGCGTATTAGTTACGTTTCTACTTCTCTACATATAGGAAATGTAGCTAATATGTGGAAGGGGGGATAGGAGATTTTGGGAACTATCTTTTGAATTAAAGTGGGAATTCTCATTTTCTCTCTCTAGATCTATTTTCTCTCACTAAACATTTCTTCTCCGATCTCAATTCCGATTGTGAATTTGGACTGGATTGATCTTTCGTATTCTCAATTGACAAAGGAGTCGACAATTCTCTCGATTAAATCGGTAAATTCTTCCAATTAAATGAGAATGAGTTTATCAATGTTGCAATTTGTTGATTTTGAAATGAGAAAGATGATTCCTGGCTAAGTATATGATATCTTAGGATTCTAGATGGATGAATACGTGAATTAGTAGATTACATGCTATGCAATTGATCTAATTGTTGAATGTTGAAATCACATCGGAATTAATCATAGAAATCTGTGGAATTTCATATTTCTTAGCTATTTTTGAATGGATCAAGCTTCAATTGTGGTCGACATGCTAAATTGAGGAGTGATTCACCAATGTTAGTGGAGAAATTTGAAGTGAGAACTAAATTGTGATTGCTTTAGTCTTCACACTTGCTCTATTTGATCATTTCAATTCTGAGACTCAGGCCTCGCCATAGGAAGTTTTGAAGAATCGAAACAGTAGGAAAAGTGATGAAGAAGCTCTCGATGTTAACAACGAAGACATCTAAATCCTAGGTTAGGCCTCGCCATAGGAGTACTTAGGATTTCGGAGGTTAGAGAAGTTAGCTGAGAGAGTTGAGACATTGCGGAGCTTATTCCACCATTCTCGGGCCTCGTCATGGGAGAGGATGGTGATAGGGGGTACAGGAGGTGGTGTGGTCGCCATGTTAACCACAACTTGAACTTCTAGGCAATTTAGGTCTTCAATGCGTTTAATTGCTTATTGATTGCAGAGCATAGATTTACTAAGCCTGTGTTCATCCAATACAAGAATCCTGAGATATCTGTTTCATCCTTGTTTGTTGCTTCCTTTTGTATCTCTGTTCTCGATCTTTTTTGTTGAAATTACACTCTATCTAGTAATTAGATTCTGTGACATGACTTTTAGAACAATTTGCTCAATATTCTTGACCTAAACCTTCCTGAGGATACGATCCCTACTTACGCTACTACATTAGTGTTTAGGGTAAAATTGAGGTGATACGACTTTAAGCTACCAATTTTGGTAAGGGAAAATAATACATATAACTAATGATAGTATTCGTAATCATAATCATACAAGTAAAATAACAACAATAAGAATGGTAATAATAATGAGGATAAATGATGTATATTGATTACAATGACCATAAAATAGAGTATATTTAATAAAATGCCCATGAAAAAGAATTGCTAAATAAATATAAAAAATGGGAGAGGAAGAATGAAACTTTTCTTATTATAAAGTACAAAGTAAATATAGAAAATATTATGGAAAGAAGAATTAAAATAAGGAAATTTCTCTTATTAAACATTTCATATGATTTAGGCACAGGATTAATCGTGCAATGACTTATATTGCATACAACTATGGAAATATCACATGAAAATTATAATTTGGCCTGGGGTAAATTTTGTACACCACGATGGTCATATTTACCGAATTGGCCTGACTTTATAATAATTGGATTATACGATTTTGTGTCTACATGTTTTATAATGATTAAAGGTGATAGAGCATTATTTGAATTATAGGCAATCTCCTTTCTTATATTAGAAAAGATAATTTATGATGAATGAATTTTTATAATTTACCGTAATCTTGCATTTACTGAATTTGGTAAATATGATGTGATATGATTGAAATATTGATTTTGTGTTGTGTGGAACTAAGTGCTACGCTTATATGAATGCGAGAGCCACCTCTAGAATCCACACATGCCGCTATTGATTGTGGCACACCGACATGGTGTGAAATATTTGTGTATGGCATGAGTTTGCCTGTATTGTGATTGTTTGACTGATTGGGGCCCAGTCATGGTGGCTTATTGATGGTCGGGAAGGCAAGGGCCGACGAGTTCCATCATAAGTTCACTGTGACGTTTAACCCTTGTCAAGTGGAACTAAGGAGGTTTTAGTTTCATGAGAAAGGGTACTGTTTATCTGGATATATCCTATTGTGCCTGCGGGGCAAATTTTGACTGTGGAGTATAAGGTAGCTTCAACAGTGGCCTGATCAGCCACTGATCGTAAGGTGATATAAGGCTGGTACTGGCAGGTAATAAATCTTGACTTTTACGTGCTTCCTTATGGGACAATGTGCTGTTAATGATTGCTTATTGTTAGTTTCTCTATGATTTTATTATGGTTTCCTCTTGGTGTGTATAAACTATTTTGACACTCGATATTTTTAAGATATAATTTTAAATTATTCAACGTTTTTTTAAAAAAAAAACTATACCCAATTCCCCACCCACTGGGCGTTAAAGGCTCACCCCATTTTCCTTAAATGTTTTCAGTAAAACAACAGAAAAGGCCAAGAAGAATGGACGAGTGGAACTACAATCATAGTGTAAGACATTTGGTATTGAACCTTGGAGTACAGATTAAGTTGTAGTGTAATTTTGTAGATGTGAGATTACATTGTACTTGTTATGATCATTGGTGTTGTTTAAATGAAAAGGAAAAAAAAATTTCCTTGAGGTTTCGCTTTATATTTAAGATTGTTGATTGATTGGACGACCCGATCCGATTTCCAACTAGGGGGTGGGTCGGGACGTCACAGGTGGTATCAGAGCATTTTGCTCATAAGCCAGGATAAGATTCTTGGACTCTGAAATTGTAAATTACTAGGTTTGAATTGAGATGAGAAGTTTTTGGTATGAGTTAAAGAAACCATTTTGGACATTATTGGTTTCATATTTAGGAATGAATTTCTTAAGAAAGGATGGTGAGATTTAAGTTTGAATCCTGATTTGGTTGGATTATTTCATTTGCGATTGTTCAATTTTATATTTTAGATACTTTCAAATTTGTTTCTCATGATACGATTGTAAGCAAAATTTATGGGGAAATCTGTAAATAGTGCAAGGCATAAGCAAGTTTGAAATTTTGAAGTATTACAAAGAGTTAGGTGTGATGTAAAACCAAAGAACTTTTGGGAGAATTGAAGGGATGTTATAAAATTTCATGTTCAGGATAATAGAGATTGTGCGTTCTTTTTATGATATCAATGAACATCTAAGAATTGTGATGCGTGTAACATTAAGAAATTGATTTTACAAATTTGAAAAGTTGATAACGATAGATGGTGTGCCATTTAGATGAGAATTGGGATAAAACACGATACACATAAATTTTTGAATTTATGATTTAAGTATGAATTGACTAAATAAAATAAAATTGAATTGAATTGAGATACAAATATATATATATATATGGATATAATGGTACAAGAAAAAATGAGGAGTCATATTTAAACACTTAATGACCGTAAGAAAGGGTTTCATGAAAAAAAAACAAAATCGAGTAAGAAAATGACTCTATTCCCTTTTGAAATTTTTCGTCACATGTATACTTCAAAATTTTGGATGAGCTCAATAAGAGCGTAGTGGGCTCTGAGAAAAATAGAATGTATATCGCACCATGAACTAAGATTAAAATTATAGATTGCCTAAGCAATAAAAGTTGACAAGAATTCATCATTGGTGATTTTCTAGAAAGAAAATAAGGAATTTCATGATTATTAAACGTTAAAGAAATTAAGTTGAGGTTAGTATTAAGAATCATTAGTAAATGATTGTTTTGGATTGTGATGGATTCTAAATCAAATTAAATGCCACAATAGGAGATTAGTGTTGAGAGACAATTGGTGTTACTTATTTTGCATAAGAAAAAAATTATTTGGGAGCCAAGATGATATTGGGTGCATAGATCTGAAAAATAAAGAATGAAATGAAAGTTTCTAGAGAGAAACTATTGGTTTATACATATGATGAACAAGACGATTTATTTTAAACGTTTGGTTGTACACTAGATACCTAAGTTTAAATATTAAGGTATGGATTTGAATTTTAATATGAATACAATTTTGATATAATTTATGTTAGATAGGTGAACAATTGATTTAAATGGAAGAGTGAAATATTAGCATACAAGTATGATGATTCTTTGTAAGTATAATAACCAAAAATAGTAAGAAGCTATGGATGGTACTACACTAATATGGAATTTTTACATCTCTTTGGAAAAAAAAATCTCACCATGAGATATAGAATACTATGTTAATTAGCCAATGTGCAACAATTAGACATTGTAAGAGATTTGAATGTCTGGGAGATTTTTTTTTGAAGAATACATGAGAGGATTAAAAGGGAAAAAAATGAAAGGGACGACTTTTGCAAATTAATGCATATGTCGATGATGACTATGGGATTTGAAGAAAGAATATAGTGACTTAGAGTTATGATCAAATATGGCTCGAAGTATCCATTTTTTTGAAGTTAATAAGTCGATGTGGAATGAAAATATATTATTGGTGACTAAACCACTTAACCGATGCATACATTTAATATGAAATGACTATTTAAGAAATAATTTCACTTAACAATACCATATATTATGAAAATAAGGGTGAGAATGATCATGAGAAGGTTAGCAAGAAATCTAATTGATACGACATGATTCGCTTGAAGCGATTGACAATGTCAAGGAAACAAGAGAACTAGAGCTTGTGTGTTCAAAAGTTTAAGATTAACTATTAAGGTAATTATATAAGAATATCTAATAATAATTTAGGGATATTTAGATTGCAAAAGAATGAAAATGTAGTGCGGTATGTAAATAAATGTGTATACAAATATTGAGGTCACGACTTAACCATTACTAAACATTAACTCAACTATGAATACTGTTAAGGATGCCTGAGTTCTAGGGTACGTATATCATTGCATGGTGAGTTTGAAATTGCGAGGACGCAATTCTTTTAAGGAGGGAAGAGTGTAAGACCCCAAAATTCTAACTTGTAAATATTCTCATTAATTTTAGATACAAGTAAATCATCTTGACTTTTAAGTTAAAATACTATGCCTTTAGTAAATATTGTTGTGGAAATTTACGATCACGTAATTAAAAACATTGGTTAATTATTCATTTTAGAGTCTTGGTTAAAGTTTTATTAGATTTTGAAGGCTTTAATTGTATGGATTAAGAGGGAATTTGGGTCGTAATTACTATCCATAAAAAATCAACGACCAAACCGAAAAAGGAAAAAAAAAGAAAAAAAAATTTAAGTGGCTTGCCACGTATGTGGCAAACATGTAAGCCACTAAAGCTTACAACCTGCAACTTATTAAATAGACTAGAAAGAGAGAGGCTTATTTAACTATTAAAGGAAGCAAAAACATTATGGATAAGAATGACAAAAAGAGAGAAAATGAAGCCGGTAGAAGCTATAAAAGGGAAAGGAAAACAAGGCGAGAAGGATAAGAGGGCTGCGAGAAAAAGAGAAGGAAAAGAGGAAGAGAGGAGAATAAAGGAGCTTTGGATTTCCACTTTGGCCAATTTAGGGGAGCTGTGAAAGTTTAAAAAATGGTGGGTGAGTTTTGGATTTTGTAATTTAAATTGGGGTTAATTTCTTGAAAAAGATGAATTTGCCTTTGGATTTGTATTTAGCCTGTAAATTGTTGTTTGTGGTATAAGTTCTTAACTAATTTTATATTCGAATATGGGTAAAAAGATTTCTTTTGTTTGGCAAGGATTTTTACAATTTAAATATCAATTCTTTACAAGGTTTAAAATTTACTCTTTAATGAAGAGTTGATCTTCGGATACTTGCTTGAATTCACTGGATGATTGTTTGAAGTTTTTGTTAGATTTATTAATATATTGTAAAGGAAATTGGTATTTGTGGGTAGAACCGTGCTTCTGGGATTTTTGCTTCAATTACTAGAAAAGAAAAAAAAACCTGAATTTGATTCCTTCCAATTGGCTTAATGAATTGATAGCAGGAAAGGGTTCTATCGGGTTGCTATAAACTTTTGTAAAGGTTAAAAGTTTGAGGTGATAACCTGTGGGCAAACAACCGTGAGGGAGTTTTGGTATTAAAATCTTAGTTGAGTTAATATGGTGAACTTGATGCTCCCTGTTGATTACCAGTTGATGAATTGTTTAAGTCCATGTTCGATTAAATCAATATGTTATAAAGGATGGTGCTGTTTTGTTGGTGAAACTGATTGAGCATGGTCTTGATATAGAGTTGAACTAATATAAAAAAGCTTGACTGGCTATTTGAAATTATTTCATGGATTAATTACTTTGTGTTATGGTGTTGAGTTTGATGAAGTTCTTAGAACCTATGGATTGTTCTAGTGTGAAGCTCATGTTGGAGTGAGAGGTGTTTGTCCTTTGAAGTTCTGATACGAAAAAACCACAAGATTTATTGAGGTGCCTTTGAAGAAATTGTCTTCTTCTTTGAAATTTGTCAGTTGAACTATGGTTACGGGTGTGGGTTTTATTTGGTAGAATTGTGAAGTTCAGAAAGCTTCAGTGTGTAAAGATGGAGATTGAGAACTGGAGTTGCTTGCCTGTTGTACGATCTGGTATGAAATAGGAGCTGAGGAAGTAGAGTTGACTCCACATTTGGTGATGATGTAAAGCGGGACCGATTTGTGATGATGCAAGTAATGATTTGGAAATTAATGGAATGAGTATGGTTAGTAGGAAATGGGTTTTAGGGTTTAATGTGAAGCGGGCTTATTAAGAATGGCCTCAGTGTATTCCCGGTTTGGGCTTCAGCCCATCAAGAATTAAAATGAATGTGAGTAATAAGAATGGCCTCCAAGAATTAAAATGAATGTGAGTAATAAGAATGGGCCTCGGTGCATTACCGGTTTAGGCTTTAGTCCATCAAGAATTAAAATGAATGTGAGTAACAAGATGGGGTTTTAGAGTTTAATATGAGAGGGTCCAATGAGAATGGGCTTCTGTGCACTATCAGTTTGGGCTATAGGCTATAAAATTTATAACATAAATGATTTTAATGGGATTTAGTGTTGATTATTCAATTATAAGTCTTAAGCCCTAAAAATTAATGCTTTATTTCAAGTTTATTGCCAGTCTTAAAGGAAAATTTACGTTACCCCACTTTTGTAAAAGAATTCTTGTTTTAATAATGATAATATTGGTAAGGGAAAATAATACGGATAACTAATGATAGTATTTGTAATCATAATAATACAAGTAAAATAAGAACAATAAGAATGGTAATAATAATGAGGATAAATGATTTATATTGATTACAATGACCATAAAATAGAGCATATTTAATAAAATGCCAATGAAAAAGAATTGATAAATAAATATATAAAATGGGAGAGGAAGAAGATTTAAAATAATGTAACTTTTCTTATTATAAAGTACAAAGTAAATATAGAAAATATTATGGAAAGAAGAATTAAAATAAGGAAATTTCTCTTATTAAACATTTCATATGATTTAGGCACAGGATTAATCGTGCAATGACTTATATTGCATACAACTATGGAAATATCACATGAAAATTATAATTTGGCCAGGGGTAAATTTTATACACCACGATGGTCATATTTACCGAATTGGCCTGACTTTATAATAATTGGATTATACAATTTTGTGTCTACATGTTTTATAATGATTAAAGGTGATAGAGCATTGTTTGAATTATAGGCAATCTCCTTTCTTATATTAGAAAAGATATTCTATGATGAATGAATTTTTATAATTTACTGTAATCTTGCATTTACTGAATTTGGTAAATATGATGTGATATGATTGAAATATTGATTTTGTGTTGCGTGGAACTAAGTGCTTCGCTTATATGAATGCGAGAGCCACCTCTAGAATCCACACATGCCGCTATTGATTGTGACACATCGACATGGTGTGAAATATTTGTGTATGGCATGAGTTTGCCTGTATTGTGATTGTTTGACTGATTGGGGCCCAGTCATGGTGGCTTATTGATGGTCAGGAAGGCAAGGACCGACGAGTTCGATCATAAGTTGACCGTGACGTTTAACCCTTGTCAAGTGGAACTAAGGAGGTTTTAGTTTCATGAGAAAGGGTACTGTTTATCTGGATATATCCTATTGTGCCTGCGGGGCAAATTTTGACTATGGAGTATAAGGTAGCTTCAACAGTGGCCTGATCAGCCACTGATCGTAAGGTGATATAAGGCTGGCACTGGCAGGTAATAAATCTTGACTGTTACGTGCTTCCTTATGGGACAATGTGCTGTTAATGATTGCTTATTGTTAGTTTCTCTATGATTTTATTATGGTTTCCTCTTGGTGTGTATAAACTACTTTTGACACTCGATATTTTTAAGGTATAATTTTAAATTATTCAACATTTTAAAAAAAAAACTATACCTAATTCCCCACCCACTGGGCATTAAAGGCTCACCCCATTTTCCTTAAATGTTTTCAGTAAAACAACAGAAAAGGCCAAGAAGAATGGACGAGTGGAACTACAATCAGAGTGTAAGACATTTGGTATTGAACCTTGGAGTACAGATTAAGTTGTAGTGTAATTTTGTAGATGTGAGATTACATTGTACTTGTTATGATCATTGGTGTTGTTTAAATGAAAAGGAAAAAAAATTTCCTTGAGGTTTCGCTTTATGTTTAGGATTGTTGACTGATTGGACGACCCGATCCGATTTCCAACTAGGGGGCGGGTCGGGGCGTCACAGACTCTGTTATATTTCTTGATTTTGTTGTGATTGCTAATAGCATTAAGGTAGATGAAGAAAATGTCATGGCAATCAGGGAGAGTGTCCTGCACCAAAGAATGACAGTGAAGTTAGGAGCTTTTGTGGATTGACAGGTTTCTATAGAATGTTTCTTAAAAACTGTAGTACTATAACTACTGAAATGAATGATTTTGTTAAAAAGCATGCTAGTTTTAAATAAGAAAAAGTGCATGAAAAAGTTTTTAACACTTTGAATGACAAACTCACGCAAACACCTATTTTGATATTGGTGATTTTAATAAGGTTTTTGAAATAAAATGTGATGTCTTTGGCCTTGGGATAGGTGATCTATTAATGCAGAACTCGAAGCTGATAGCCTATATAAGTGAGAACATGCATGGGGCTATGTTAAACTATCCTACATATGACAAAGCGTTGTATGATCTAGTGTGGGCTTCACAAACATGGCAACATTATTTGTGGCCCAAAGAGTTTGTTATATACTCTGATCATGAGCCACTTAATCATTTGTAGACTCAATGAAAACTCCATAGGAGACATGCAAGGTAGATGGAATTCATAGATTCATTCTCATACGTCATGAAGATTAAGGCTGGTAAGAAAAATGTAGTTGCAGACACACTATCACGAATGTATAGTTTTTTAACCTTTATGCAATCCAAGTAGTTAGGCTTTGATATGCTTAAAGCATTATAAGGTGATTATTTTGACTTTTTTAAAATATACTCCGAATGTGCTCAAACACCATTTGGTGATTATTTTTGGCATGATGGGTTTCTTTTTAAAAATGATAAGTTGTCTGTACCAAAGAGTTCATATCATGAATTACTTTTTAGGGAGGCGCATTCTGGGGATCATATACGGTATTTTGGCATTGCTAAAACACTTGACATATTGCATGAACATTTATATTGGCCTAAATGAGGATTGATGTTCAAAACGTTTGTCCAAAATATATTTCATGTCGTCAAGCCAAATCCAAAGTCATGCCTCATAGATTTTACTCACCATTACCCGTACCTAGTTATCCATAGGTAGATATTTTGATGGATTTTGTATTACGGTTGCCTAGGACATAGCCGGGTCATGATAGCATCTTTCTGATGGTTGATTATTTTAGTAAAATGACACATTTTATTGCATGTAATAAAACTAATGATGCCTCACATATTGTTGAATTATTTTTTAGAGAGATAATCCATCTGCATGGCATTCCAAAATTATTGTTATTGATAAGAATGTCAAAGTTTTGAGTCATTTTAGAGGACATTGTGGTGTATATTAGGCATAGAATTATTATTTTCAACAGCTGCACATCCATGAATGAATGGGCAAACAGAAGTTTTTGATAGAAATTTAACAAACTTACTTTGCACTTTAATCCAAAAGAATTTAAAAAGTTGGGGAAAGAATTTGCCACATGTAGAATTTCCCTATAATAAGGATATGCATTCCACTACCTCTTTCTATCCAGTTTGAGTTATTTATGGATTTAACCTACTAACACCTTTAGATGTGTTGTCTATGCCTTCTCATGAGATTTTGAATTTAGATGGAAAAAAAGTAGATTATATGAAGAAAATGCATGGCAAGGTTTGAGCTAACATTGATCGCTGATATAAAGAATTTCCCAAGCAAACATACCGAGAAAGAATAAAAATTTTCTTTGAATCAGGTGATTGGGTATGGGTTCATATGAGGAAGGAACGATTTTCAAGTGAGCAAAAATCCAAACTCCAACATATTGTTGAATTATTTTTTAGGGAGATAATGCATCTGCATGGCATTCCAAAATTATTATTATTGATAAGAATGTCAAGTTTTTTAGTCATTTTAGAGGACATTGTGGTCTATATTAGGCATAGAATTATTATTTTCAACAGCTGCACATCCATGATTGAATGGGCAAACAGAAGTTTTTGATAGAAATTTAACAAACTTACTTTGCACTTTAATCCAAAAGAATTTAAAAAGCTGGGGAAAGAATTTGCCACATGTAGAACTTCCCTATAATAAGGATGTGCATTCCACTACCTCTTTCTATCCATTTTGAGTTATTTATGGATTTAACCTACTAACACCTTTAGATGTGTTGTCTATGCAGTCTCATGAGATTTTGAATTTAGATGGAAAAAAAAGTAGATTATATGAAGAAAATGCATGGCAAGGTTTGAGCAAACATTGAGCGCTGATATAAAGAATTTCCCAAGCAAACATACCAAGAAAGAATAAAAATTTTCTTTGAATCAGGTGATTGGGTGTGGGTTCATATGAGGAAGGAACGATTTTCAAGTCAGCAAAAATCCAAACTCCAACAAAAGAACGATTTTCAAGTCAGTGCCGATATGAACAATTTTCAAGTCATTGAATGTTTTAACTAAAATAAATGATAATGTATATAAGGTAGAGTTGCAGAGTTAATAAACGTGTCTAGTACATCTAATGTATATGATCTTTTGTTATATGACCTAGGTGATTCGAGGATGAATCCTATTGAGAGTAGGAGGAATGATGAGGAACAGACCAAGATGGGGTCAAGGCACGGTGTGGATCCTTTACAAGGCACTGCAGGTCCGTTAACCCATAGAGAACCAAACGAATGAAAGAGGTATTACACACATTGATCTTGGACATTTTCAACCATGAGTTAGCTCATAGAGTTCGTAAAGTAGATAACTAGCTTGTATTATGTTTGGAGGTGTTTCAAGAGGGGCTGCATTGACTGATCAAAATAGAGCATTGGAGGATCGAAGTGGTGACAAGAAGTGACCAAACATTGGAAAATACTATATGTCGTGATGTCTAAGAACCCCACGTCACGATGTGGATCTTTGATCATGAGGAGATTTGTGAAATAACTCTGACATCTTGACGTGCAATCACTGACATCGTAACGTCCACCAACGTAGCGATGTCCAGCTACTCTACGTCACGACATCACCCACTATTAGGGTTTTTCAACTTATTCAAATAAACCCCACATTGTGACATGGGATCTCAACATTGCGATATGTGTTTTTCTTTTCGTCAGATTTTTGTAAATTTTCTTATTTTTCATGTTTTATTTTCTATTAAGGGTTTCGACTATGAACCAAGTGTACTATTAGCCCACAAGTGTTAGTTATTGATAATTTTTGGCTAGGGTTGGATAAGGGTTCAAGGGTCTTCTCTTGAACCATGGTTTTCAAATTAATTTGACATTGTAGCCTCTTAAAAGGCAGTTTCATTACGAAATAAGAGACTTGAATTTTGAATTAAACCTAATTAGAGAGAGTTTATACTTTATTTTGTTCTTTGTCAAAAACACTAATTCTAGCCATTCAAGGGTCTTGGTTGGTTAGAAAATCTTGATAATGGGAAGGGTAGGTCTTCTTAGGATGCTCATTCCTACTGAAAGGTTAGGTTCTTTTCACATGTTAAAATTGGGTTTGCATCCAAAAGGGTGTTGCAATCCTCAAATTGATCATTGAGGTTGCGTATCTAGAATGCTTAGGCAATCTATATTCGTATAATGGGGGTTGACCACACACAAAGTTAAGCATATAGTAATTTGGTCTAAGAGATAAGAATCGGAATAGAGTTCAAGTACTCTTTGGCATTGTGAGCTTTTAAGACTTGAATGTTTCTTTTGAATTGGGTGTTGATAATTAAGTGAAAGGATTTAGAGATTTCTCCGACTTTAGATTTTTCTTTCATGAGAATGTCCTTTTAGTTCTGGTGTGATCATTCATAAAAGACACATTATATTTTTAATTATTTAGGGTCCCTAAATATATTATGAATCATGAAAATTGGATACAAAGGTGTACAATGAATGATCGAATATACATGTCTAGTATGCTTGGTTAGTTGTTAGATTTCATAGTAACAAGAATTGGGACTTTTATAACTGAATAATTGAGAAAATAACTTTTTAAGGTACATAAATTTAGAATAACCAAGATGAAAATGCCAAAACATAACTTTATTTTCATTTGAGATAGATACTGAATAGAAAATAGATTCAAAGATACAACTTATAGAGGGAACTTGCCAATTTAGTGGAGTACTTTCTCTTAGAAAATAAAGTCTACCACTTAGTTAAATATTGTTAATCACCTTTCCCAAATCAACTGCTTAAAATTTCAAACAAATTTGAAAACATTTAGACACATAATTCAAATCTCGAGTAAGTTGGCTGATAGAAATCAGATTGCAATTCAAGTTTGGAACTTAAAGAATAGAAGAGAGAGTAAGATTCTTTATTACTTTAATTGATCCAATTCCAGTGACTTCTGAGAGTGAATCATCAGCTATCCGGATTGCAGAAGCACTATGACATGGATTGTAGCAGTGGAAAACACTAATATCTCTTGTCATATGATCTAAAGCTCCAGGGTTGACTATCAAAGGCTTTGATCTCGACCTTTATAGTAACGGTAGAGAAGAGAGTGCCTTAATGTGCTACATGTTAGCATGTTGATATGAAGATGATGAAAAAACTTGAGGAGGAATGAATTTTTGATCGAATCATTTCTAAAAAGCATTAATTTGTTCCTTTGTAAAATGACTTGTTTCATCCGATTTTGTATCATTTGATTTAAGGCAGCACTGGCACTGCTTTCCCGATCACTGTGTGGTCGGTTAGGCTTTCAATTAGCAAATTTTTCCTGAATTTTCTAGCATTTTTCTTTAGTATGAAAAGGATTTTTAAAATAGTCACACCATAGCTTTTCGCTTCTCAACTTATTGTTTTGATTTTGATGGGAAGATCTATGTGTGAAAATAGGTGATGCTTTTGAACTTGGAGTCGTGCTAAAGTCTCCCATTGGCATCAATTTTCTTCCCTCTAACTTCTTAAAAAGGTAGTTGTACAGTTGCCATGGGTTTAGTTATCATAATTCTCCCTCTCACTTCATCAAGATTGTTTTTAGGCCAAGAAGAAAGTTGAATGTTCTCTTTTGTTCAACAATCTTCTTGTGCAAAATAGATTCTTCAAGGCAATTCTAAGAATAGATCTCAAACACTTCAAGGTGTTGCCAATAACGTGTCAAAATATTGAAGTACTAAGTAACACTTAAGTTGCCTAGTCGTAGATTTATGAAGTCTAGTTTCAATTTTGAATAACTCTGATATATATTTTTAACTTGATTTTTACATACTGCATCCCAAAACTCTTTGGTTGTTATGTAAAGTAAAAAATTCTCTCCAAGTTTAAAAGTCATAAATTGATTAAACATGACATAACCATATTATTCTCTGTATTTCAGATTTGATACCAAGAATCTGAATTCACTGGAATGGAGATATCACCATTAAGATATTCATCATTCCCTTTGTTGCATCTATGCATAAAGACTGATTGTGACTATTAAGGAAAATTTTGTCCATTGAATTTATGATTTGTTATAAGAAGAGGCGAACTTTCTTTAATATTGGATGAGGGAGTTTAGTCAGGTCTAGAATTGACTTTAGAAAGTAGAGGATTATTAATTCATGTTGTATTTGGTCATGAGGAGAAATCAACAATTTGAGGAATTAGGATTCAGAAATCGATTCTTATACCATGTGAATTTTAAGAAGAAAATGACTAAATTTTATTCAATATTGAAATGAAGTACAATCCAATTCACAATAAAGTGGCCTTCATCTCAATCCACAAATTAGAAAAGAATCCCTCCAAATCAGGAATTCTATTTACTAAGAAAGAATCCTTAGAAATCATGGATTTTATTTATTATAAAATGAACTAAAATGAGTGTTATCTTAAAATAGATGATAAACTAAATCATTTTTACAATAACCATAAAAGACTGCAAAGGGAGACATTTTGACACTGGAATGGATAGAAGTATTGTACCACTATTCTACTATAGAAAGACAATATTTCTAATAATGTGGTTTATTGCTAGACATACAAAGAAAATATGTCTTTACACATCGAATTAAACTTTTACTTTGGCTATCTATTTGACGGTGGTATGATGTATTGAGTTGATATTGAATCCCAGTATTTTGAACACACTACTAGAAAAATAGCCTGTTACACCGGTTAAATCTGGATATTTTACACCGATTATTTTGAAAATGAACTGGTGTATATACAGGCGGGGTAAAAAGTGCATATTTATTACACCGGTTTACAAAACCGGTGTAAAATGTTCCACTTTTTACAAAAATAAAAAACAAAATATTTAAGCTACACTTTTTACACCGGTTATAAGAAAACCGGTGTAAATAGTCACTTTTTACAAAAAAAAAATAAAATAAAAAATAAAAACGTTTTTAAAAAACAAAAACATCCCAAAAAAAATGAGCATCACACAGTAGCCAAGATATGTGAATAATTAACTATAGACATTCATCAGGATCAAAAACAGAAATTATAGAAATGCATCCAGCCACAGAATCCAATCAACTAAAGCACAAATTCCCTTCACGGTTACTGAATCCATCCATAGCTTAACAACATCCATCCATCATCAAGGAGGGTATCCCGCAACTCCAAAAAAACCGCTGCTTACCATCGGGATAGGGGGCTCGAATCTGGAAGCACACGTTTGATGGGCAGGTCGGAGCAAACGTTTGGCATATCTAAGCCTTGTGAAATGTTTAAGTAGTATTAGTTGGGTCGATAAGTTGTCTCCTTCACAAAACATCCTGGTGGGAAAAATTAGAGATGAACAGAGCAAAGAAAAGAGAAAACAATAAAGACAGCAAGCAAAGAGCATTCTTTATCAGATATCAGTTTCTCTAAGAACAAAATAGAACAATTACAACATTATCGATAAACTTATCTTCTTATGTTGGTAAAGTTCTTAAGTTGATAAACGATTACGATTTTATATCGACTTATTATTTTAAAATAATAATAAACTTTCATAGTTAATGTTCATCAAAATTAAAAAAAAAAATAACAAAATTATTAATATTTATAAATCAAATCAAATTATATTATATTTAAATAATGATAAACTTTCATAGTTAGATTAATGTTCATAAATTTTTTTAAAAAAATAGCGATATTATTAATATTTATAAATCAAATCAAATTATATTATATTAAAATAAAGTCTTATTTTGTGGAGGTAATTAGTAGAATTATGTTTGAAACAAATAAAAACTATAATTTATTAATAAATAGTAAGGGAAAGGGACACAGCTTACAGAGTTAATGTTCATCAAAAAAAAAAAATCTCACTTTTTACACTGGTTATCTTATAACCGGTGTAAAAAGTGAACTTTCTACACCGGTTAAAAGAATAACGGGTGTAAAATGATCTTTCTACATCGGTTATTCTTTAACCGGTGTAAAAAAAATGTAAAAAAAAACTTTCTACACTAGTTAAAAGAATAACCGGTGTAAAAAGTCTAAATTCTTGTTTAATATTACGATAATGCCACCGCGTTTTTATAAATTACACCGGATTATGTTTAACCGCTTTAAAAATGGCGGTTTAAAAGGGCTATTTTGTAGTAGTGACAGCTCTTACTGAAACAGACTGATGACAAAAACTTTATTTGTATAAAAAATGATTGTCTTAGACAAACCATGAAACTTAAAAATCTTATTAAGAAAACTTTTAGCTATATCAAAGGCTAAGGATGTGAGAGAGCAATAAATTGATCATACTTCATGAGCCTATCAATGAAAATTAATATGGAATCTGCTTCTCCTAAATTGGGTAAACATTTACAAAATCCATCAAAATATCACTCAAGGCATGATTAAAAATAGGAAGAGGTTACAGTAAATCAGGATAGGACACTATCTCATGTTTATGTTGCTAACAAGTAATGTCTGGACAAATTATATTGCATCCTATTTCATAAAAGGTCAAAAGAAAGTTAACCTCGCACGTTGTAAGATAGCCTGCTAAACAACGTGAAAGATCTAAGGTCTTAATCTATTTATTTTGATTTGTTTCCCCAAAACTATATTTATATATATATTGAGCAAAATACAATGCTGTATATACCCAAACGCATTGTTACAAAAGATTAAAACAGTAAATATGAAGTACTACTCCATTACAAGATTACATGATTCCAAACTAAATGAAAAGATGGAGAAAGAAAACTTCTACTCTAAGTACCTACTAGAGTATAGTTGTCTAGGTTACAAACAAAATATCCTATACAATATATGTATTTGAACCTATACTAAGTGTCGTTATCTTCTTGCATGCTGGCTTTATCTCTGCGCAGACCCAAGCACCATTAAATATCAACCAGCCAGCCTAATCTTTATGATTATTGAGAGCTTATGAAATACCAAATCACAACACAAAACTCAATCAACATTCATGCTTGTTCCATTCCATCGGTCAGTTATTAGACAAGCCATGCTGCTTTAATATTCACCCACCATGACATTATATGAGCAAAATCCATTCATAACCTAGTCAAAATACTGAATGAGCCAAGTCCATTCATAACCTAGTCAAAATACTGATTGAGCCAATACCAATAGACTTCACCATATTAATGAGTGCTGAAGAAATTATAACAGATTTCAGGATCCATCTTAGAAAATATCTGACCATGATAACCACGGCCATGGGTACACTATCACTATCTATTTATAGCTAATATTTCATAATAATCCGAATTAGTGATATATCACATTTTCATAACAAAGTCCAAGCTGATCGAACTCCAGTAATCAGGGGCCAACACAAGCTATAAGACCACTTACCCAGGGTTCCAAGTTTTACCTTTAGAGTAGCAAATGAATAGATTTCACTGCCTAAGCTTCTCGAGAGAAAGGGCATTAGCTTTAGGGCTAACGAGTGCCTCCATATACTTTGTTTGCTTAGATGGTTTTTGGCTTTTTTCCATTTTTAAGAGGAACTTGCATAATTCATCTTCAGATTCCTCATCATAGCTATTCTCTATCCATTGGTCCTCCCTATCCACCTCGGACTCAGATTTTGTAGGTATATCTTGGAGTTGGGATAGCTGCATTAGTGAATTAACTTTGCTAAGCTTTGAGCCCTCTGCCCTTATCTTGGAGTTGGTCTCTACATCTCATTGTCTTGGCTTTTCAGTAATAACAGGCAAGTCATGAGCTACTTCTTCCATATGCTCCAACTGTTAGGTTGAACAATCAGCTTGAATGATCTCAGCTCTACCTTGTGTAGTCTCTACAAGTTCTGAAATCTGGATAGCTCCTCCCTTAAGGTCTAGTAGCCGAGGTTCCTTAATTAATAGCTCACTCTAGCTGCTCTCACGGATTTCACTAAGCTTCAGATGAAATGTAAACACCCAGGTTGAGTTTTTTGCTATGGCTTTCCCATTGGACATTGTTAACATTAGCGAGGGCATGGAATTTTCCCTGGGATTAGGGTTTGATTAATTGGACAATGTTGGGGAGGGGAGGTCGTTTGCCAGCAGCTCGTCGCACCTAGGCTGCTCTTTGTCATCAGAAATTTGTGGTCCCTCCACTGAAGGTTCTTGCAATGGAGTCACCAGAGCTGGCAGCTCACACTCAGGACCGGCCACCTGTTTTGTTGCTATGCTACCAACTGAAACCCTATTCAGTATCTGGAGCCTTGAACGAGCTTCTACTGTACCAGGGCTATTCCCTACCAGATTCACCACGATCGGATCCCCCTTTTCATCAGGCACCGGGGAAGCCAACTCCTTCTCTCCCGAAACTAACTGTCATTGGGTTGTGATTGTAAGATAAAAGTGTGCAAAGATGCTACAGGAATTTTGAAGATATTGAAAACGTGTTTTAGGTAAATAGGAGTTGTTTTTGAACCCCAAAAACCTTAAAAGTAAGTTAGCCTATGAAGTGTTTCTCTCTTTAAAACCTCATATAGAAATGAATTTCACTAAGAGATGTTTCAAACCTTAAAAAAATGAATTGAAACTTGAAAAATTGAAAGTCTTGTAAAAATCAAAATATCTAACGACGATTGTAGAGTTTCGATCGGCTAACTTTTTTAACTAAATCTTCAAACTCTCAGAAATTTTAATTCTGACGACCATGTTGGAGTTTCGCCATGCAATTCATGTTTTCAAAAAATTTCAAAGTTCTTAAAATTTTAATTTGGATGATTATTTTAAAGTTTTGGCTATCCAATTAATGGTTTAATAAATTTTTAGAACTCTTAGTAATTTTAATTCATATGACTTCATGGAGTATTGGTAGTTTGAAAGTGTTACAATTTTTAATTCTAGGATTTTCAAACTAAACTCCTTGGACTTCACCCGATCATATTGTTTCTAGAAGTAATGGATACTGTTTTTAGCATTAAGTTCTTTTCTATTTTTGACCGATATTGGGCCATATAAATTGAAAAATTCATTACCAATATGAAGAAACCATTCCTGGACATTGATTTTGAAAGAAAACTATCAAAAACATCTTAAGAAAACAAGCTACATCATTTTCTTATCAGGATCAACCTTGACCATTTAATTTTATTTACACTTTCTTTTAAAGATTTCTCCTACAGAGAGAGTAAAAACTTACCTATTTATTTGGGATAATTATAGAGATAAGTTAAGCTTGATTCTATTTTTGTAAGAGTTCGGTTTGAATCTCA
The DNA here is from genome assembly GCA_016586305.1 of Ophiorrhiza pumila. Classification (NCBI taxonomy): domain Eukaryota; kingdom Viridiplantae; phylum Streptophyta; class Magnoliopsida; order Gentianales; family Rubiaceae; genus Ophiorrhiza; species Ophiorrhiza pumila. The sequence continues at coordinate 39,474,832 of BLIW01000006.1, forward strand.
CATTGTAAAGAGATTCATTATAATGAAATTGTTGAAATTCTAAGTTAGATAACTTAGGTAGTGGATGTAAAATTCTCCATGAGAATACTTGAGGCACTATAACTTTCTTGTTTCTTTGCGGTTTTTTTATTATTGCAATTTCGATCATTATTAATTTCAAATTATACCTTACTTTATAACTAATGTTGTGATCAATGTTTTTCATCTACCTCTAAAATAGTGAGAGATAATCTTTAAGTGCTGATCATTACTTAATTCATATGTGTTTTGGCTTAATCTTGTACTCAAACTTAACGCAAAGATATTTTTGAACAAAGTTCATTCTTGCTAATTTTGATTTCTAGTTAAGTAAATTTTAAATTGCTAAACTTAATTTACTCTCCCTTTTAGATTGCCATAGGCCTAACATAGAGTAACCACAAAGAGTTGAATCATAAAGAGTTTGCATAAATTGTTGTTTATATTATTAGGATTCCACATATACATTTTGTGGTTGAATTTGAGTATGCCATCCAAATAAGAGTATTGGGGATAATCAGTAGGAAATAAAATAAACTAAGCAATAAATGTTTGGATAACCTGATCATCTTTATAACTAGGAATAATCTCACTCATCTAAGTAGATTGTATCCTAGAATAGCTCAAAAAGAATATTCTTATTGTTGTGTAGTTTATATCTTTAAAAACTTGTCTAAAAGATATTGGCTTACTGAAGTAAAATAGACTGCCAAATCCCTCCCCTCCCCCAACATTCTCTCCTAGACAAAGCATCAGCCACCACTTTTTTAATATTATTCTTATATTGAATTTTATAATTTAAACAAAATGACTTAGTAAGCCATTTATGTTGCAATGTATTAGTCAACTTCCAATCAAATAGTAATTTCAAACTGTGCCATTTAGTAACAACCATGACCACTGCCAATAATCTTTTTCATAGATAGAGAACCTAAAATTATTGATTCCTATGGCTTTGCTTACAAAGGCTGTAAGATGTTTATTATATAAAAGGAAAACATTTAACACTTTGTAGCAAGCATCCATTTTAACAAAAAAAAGTTTAAAAATTAGGCATGTGATGAACTGAAGCAGTGCATAAGGTTTGTTTCAAATTTTCAAAAGCCTAAGTGGAAATTTTAGTCCGATTGAATTGATTTTTTTTTCAATAGATCTATTATAAGATTATTGACGAGGCCACAATGTTTGAAAAATTTTATATAATATTCAAATAATCCCAAAGATTAACTGAGCTCCTTGATAGTTTTTGGCATTAACCAATCTTTTATACATTGCACATTTTGTTCATCCATGCTAATATCAGTAGCAAAAATAACATGTCTCAAATAATCCACATTTTCTTGAGAAAATGAACATTTGAATAGCTTAATATAAAACTAATGATCTTTTAATATTGTTAAAATGTTTTTTAAGTGCATAATATGAGTTTGGAAGTCAGAACTATAAACTAATACATCATTAAAGAAAAATAAAACAAATTTTCTAATGCGTGGGTGAAATTTTTGGTTTATAGTTAACTGGGATATGGCTAAAGTATTGGTATGGCCAAATGGCATAATCAAGAAATCAAAGTAGCCATGGTGAGTTTGAAAAACTATTTTTGTATATATCTTTGGGTTTAAATCTAATTTTGTGGTAGCCAAATCTCAAATACAATTTTAAAAAAAAATACTTGAAACATAAAGCCCACTTAGTTACTCATCGATGTAAGGAATAGGAAATTGTCTTTGAGCGTCAGATCATTCAACGTCCTATAATCTATGCAGAATCTCTGTGTAATCTTTTATCTTAACTAATAACACGAGTAATGAAAAGAGACTAGGGGCAATGATTTCAAATTCTAATATTTCAATCACTTGTATTTCAGTTAAAGATTTTTGAGAATGTAGATAACTATAAGATTTTAGTTTAAAGGGCTAGAATGAAGATTTTAAATGTATCTTATAGTCTTAAGTTCTAACAAGAGGTAATGTTGTTAGAATAGAAAATACACTAGAAAATTGTTCTAAAAGTTTAAAAATAATATCAAGCATACTAGCTACTTTATGGATAGGTTGAAGTAAATTCAAGAAACTGGTATCTCCATACTAATCTAGCTAAAATGAGTCAAGATGGCTATCTCTAATTAGTTTAAGTTCATGTTAGTCCACCTTACACTCCAAAGACATTTTATCTCCTTGTTGTTGCAATTGATTAATGAATAAGTTTTGAAAATCAAAAGTAATAGGACTGTAACTATTCATTCAATCCACTTTAACTATAATTTCCTATTCTCCAATTTTATAATTCTTCGAGCATGTTAAAAGTTGTACCATTGTATCTTCTAACTTGAGAAAAAAAAATCTTGAGCTAATAATGACAATGCTATCTGCAATACCAGCAATCAGAGTTTTGTCTCTTCATTATTGACGGTAAATTGTTGCACAAGATGATATTCTATATAACTATCAGTCTTGTGCCCGTGTCTATAAGAATGTTCACCAACTAACTCTTAATAAGTTTAGTACAGTTTTTGTCTTTCTTTGTAATGCTCTAGATAATGTATGTATACATATATCGAGCAATTATTCTGAATTCCAAATTTTCTCTTCTACCTCTCCCATGGTATTTACAAACTCTTCCTCCTCCTCCACATCCTCAAATAATATGAAGTTCAAATGGTGACTTTAAACTTTCAAACATTTCTTGATGCTCTGTTACTGATCTTGTTTGTATCAGTTTATTTTTTATCTACTGTATCTTTCCCTGATTTGTCATTGAATCTCTTGAAAATCATGTCACTTAGTTCATTCCAATCAAGATTTTCCCTCATCAACTTGATTTCTTGAAGCCATATTTTGTCACGCTATCTTTTAAATAGATATCCACAATTTCAACTTTTAATTGTTCTTTCACTTGATAAATCCGAAACAATTTATTAAATTATTTTGATCCATTATATTAGATTGACTCCTTCAAACATAGGGAATTCAAATTTGGGTTGTATCCCAAAATTGATCTTACTCTTCTTTCTTAACATTAAGATAGCTTATATCATTTTTAGTCACTCTAAATTATAATTCAGATGTAGGTAAAAATGAAGATTTATTAATTTGAAAGTTGTTGTGACATCCTTAATAATAAATATTAATTTACATACTATTTTATGATAGTTATTTGAGAAATGTTCTTTTTTCAAAAAAAAAAAAAATTAACTGGCAGTATAAGAAATAGAGAGCATGTTGAGATTTAAGTGGAAGCTTACTAGTATTAATACAAAAGATAAATTCAACATTAAAAATTCAAATGATATAATTCCAACACTAACTAATAATCAACATTGAAGTACTAGTATAATATATTAGAAATGTGAAGTAAGACAAAAAAATCAATTAATTGGGAAAGACAATTCTAAATGTATACAAAATGACAATAAGTTGCGGCTTTGTTGCCCACTTTCCTCTTATAATACAAAAGACAGATTAAAGCAATTGTATTCTTTTTAACTTGTTGCCCTCCTCTCTTATTTTGTCCTTTCTCTTCCGTGATCAACCCAATCACCAATTTTATAAGGTGGATTTTTTTCCCTTCTAAATATGCATAGTTCGCATTAATTCTATTTTTATCTGCCTGAGTTGGATATTTTCTTTGCTTTTTTGCACATTTGTGTGTTCTAAAACTTATAGCTTTGGATACATTAACAATGGTGATTGAAAGATTAGAAAGAGTGCCTTTAGTAAGATTTCTTGAGTCAACTTCTCCTTCATTTACCCCATGTTGGCAACTTTGTTAATACATCTTCATCATCTTTAAAAATAATTTCCTTGGTGCAAGACGATTGTCTACTGATTGTAGCTCTACTTTTGGCCTACTTTAGGACATCTATTTTGGTTGTATTTCTCTTATTCTATAGATACATGATATTATGAAAAAGCAAGCTAATTAGAAAGAGATATACATATGTAATTAATGAAGTTTATTCAAATAACAAGAAATAATATATACATATTATCTATTCCATTTTTGCCTGTGATTATGTGCAGCAAAAATTTGAATGTCTTCTAACAGGATTTCTTGAGTCAAAGTTCCTCCGTCTGCCCCATGTTACTGATTTGGTGTCAATACTTCTTCTCATATTCCTCCTTCATTTGTCTTATGTTGATGACTTTGTCTTAACACTTCTTCTCCTATTCCTTTTATGCAAACTTTGTTTCGTAATTTCTTCTCTTACCTCTATAGTACCCTGTCTAGATACTTCTCTTTCTACCCCACTAGTTTTTTCCTCTAATGTTTATCCCTTTTTAGTTGCATCTTACATGTCGCAATATTATTTCATGTTTTCCTGCACTTCCTACAATATATGGCGACATATTTTCTTAACCAATGAACATTAACTTTCATTTTTTCATTTTAGTAATATCTTTTCTTCTGACCCTTTTAAGGTTGCTAGGTTGCACACAAAGTGATTTTTTATCAAACAGACGATTGGAGAAGCAAACATAGTCGGATCTTGCTAAAATTTTAACCAATTATAGAAGACGTATAGTTCTATATTCTGAATGGTTAAAATTGGATTTCAATGGTTCTATATCAAGTTACAAAATTTGACAGATTATAGAGAACATCTAGTTCCTTATTACGAATGGTAGAGACCGAATTTCAAAAGTTTTATACCAAGTTACAAATTTGAGAAGGGACTGTTGATCTTGTACGGAAAATATTTCCTCGTTTAGAACCTGGCAAGAGTTGAGTGTAGATTCTTGTTTTGGTATTATCAAATTGGTCACATAGAAGGTCAAAAAAATCTTCCATCAATCGTGCTGAAATATGCACATTTTTTGAGGAATTATTGTCTAGATGGCCCATTACATTGAACAACGAATAATGAAGTAGGACGACTATTGAAAGGTAAGACTTTAGTTCCATGAGGTAAAATCGGTGTGAATGACACACTAGTAGCAAGAGAACTTTTTGTAATAGAATGCACATCAATCTGGCTATTAACTCTACTAACAATGAAAATATACGGGATATATCACTTCTTGTGCCACTGGTAGTACAAAAACTTTGTGTAATGGATGCTACTGCTGCTACAGTTTTTGCTATAGCCACTTATAGTTTCGATAATTCTATCATAATTTTGGCAACTGCAATATTATCTGTCTCTCATGGATAAGTAGCTCTCAATTGAAAGCTAGTAAGCCATTTTGTATCCAAATTGGCTGATTAGTTGAATAAAAATTTTCCCTTAAAAGTGAACTACAAAGCTGCAAGAGTGCCACTTGTACATCGGGCTGAGGCTGACAATTGGTGGATAAGAATTGAAAAAAAACTAAGCGATCTAGATCAAATAGATTATTAGAGAAGCAAACATTATGTGATCTTATTCAAATTCTAACTGGTTATATATTACATCCAATTAAATATTCTGAACGGTTGCTATCGAATTTCAGCAGTTTTCTACCATGTTACAAATTTTGGAAGAATTAAAATCCGAGAGCAACTCATACTACAATATCAAGTCTCAACAGATTGACCAAAATGAATAATCTGATGGACAAACATTATTCGATCTCATTGAAATTTTAACTAGTTAATACATCCAGTTAAATATTATGAATGCTGAAGATTGGATTTCGACGGTTCTATATGAAGTTATAAATTTTGAAAGTGTTGAAATCTGAGAACGACTTTTGCTTCAAATTTAGAAATTACAAATAGGAGTAGTTTTCGATCAGATAATAATCGGATGGACAAACAATGCCCGATCTCACTAAACTTTTAATTAATTATAGAAGACATTCGTTTCATATTCTAGATGGTCAAGATCGGATTTCATCGTTTGTATACCAAGTTATACATTTTAGAAAATTTTCTTAAAAATGGTTATAAAGTTCCAATTCATGAAGAAGTATTATTAGTTCTAACACGGTTATCAAAATTATGACCTACAAAGCAACAATATTTTTATCTACGCAACATTAATGCATGGGTTTAAATTAAATTTCTCAAAAGCAGAATTCGCGGAGCAAGACAAAGTGCCTGGTAATGAGCTACAACAGAATAGGAATTAGATAAGTTTTCTTATTTAAACTTTAAAATTAATTTTCTTTATGCTTTACACAATATGGTTGCATTACCTAATGACAGAGCTTTTGAAAAAACAACAATAACTAAGTCTTCTTATTTAATCATAATGTTAACATGCATAATAAGGATTATGTGTTGCATAGAAATAAAAACTTTTGTTCCATAGGCTGCTTTAAAGCTTACCATATGTTATATTAGTAGTGTGGGGGATAAAAGGGTTGCACATAGTTCAAAAATTAAGTTCACAAGCGGTGATCTTAATGTTTCTATTAAGCCACTAAATATACATTGAAATTTTCTTTTCAATATAACTATTGCTTTATAATTTGGCATATATACCCATTGTGCTATACAATTTTGAGTTCGATGATTTTCTAAATTTGTTATATTACAGCTCCTAAATGATCTGCATGACTAATGGTGTAGAGTCAAAGATTCACTGCAATAGTGAAGTAATAGAAATTATTTCTAAGACTAAGGATGATAAAATATCTAAGGCCCTAGATATTGATATTCTTATGCTTAAATTCGGATTGAATCCATAGAAGATTATCTTGTTTACTCATGTAAATATCCAGCCATGTACATAAATCCATAACTCGGTGCTTTATTTTTTTTACCATATATAGTCTTATTTTTTACTCTATATGGTTAACATAAATAATTTGTTAAAAACAAAAAAAAATGCCATGTGATCAGCTATGAAATTCTATACATGTATTATGGTTTTGGACAATGTGTCCCTCGATACTTCATATTTAATCATGATATGTCATTCTATTTGTTTTTGTTATCACTCCCTGTGGGTGCTGACAATAATTCTTTTTTGCTGAGTATGTGAAAGCTTGGAAGCCGTACATCTTATCAGCAAATTATTATTTCTCTGTTCTAAAAATCGAATGCACAAAGAAATCGTTTGTTCCTCAAATCTTGGTAGAAAAAGAAACCCTTTACTAGCAACTTGAGTGAAGTTTTCTTCACACAAAGGAGTGTTTACTTATACAATTGAAATATCATGATATCGATACAAGAACCATGTTTAATGGAGAGGCATGTGCTTATTTTTGTTCACTCCGAGAAGGAAAGATTTAATATGGCTTAAACTTGCTAATGATACCATAAAATTTTAATGTATGAAGAAATTATATCTACTTGTCCCATGTTACATTTTCTAAATTCCAAAGTGAGTGTCGGCTTATGAAACCACGTTGTTAGAACGCATGTTTTGTTGGAGTTCTTTCAGACTACAAGTAAATTTATAGTCATTTCTCACCTTGTAGAAAGGTGAGTAAAGCGTCGATCCCATTGGGAGATACACTAACTAACTAAATGTGATGTGTTCAAAGGAATTTGGAGTGTTAAGCAAAATAGAGGTAAAGAGTGCAGTAAACAGAAAGAAAATAGAGATAATTCAAATGGAGAGAGAATATGGTGTTCTTGTACCCTATTATGGGAGATTCAATCTAGTGATTTAATAACCTTGTGTTGAGCAATGATCATTAATTTATAGGTAGTAAAAGATTGTCCTTATGGAACGGTCGTAAGTCACCTTGGCTGGTACACGTAGATCAAAACTCATCAATTTGTTCTGTCTCTTGGCAGAGACAAGTTCAAATTATTAATTAAAATCGCAACCCGTAACAATGGCCAACTACTCAACTAGTTTCATTTATATTAATTAAGTATTAAGAGAACTCAGGGTTCTCTTCTTGACATAAATAATACCCCTTTGGTCACAACCCTAACCAAGTATCCATCTAGTTTTTGCATACTAGTTTCTAAGCATCACATATACCTATGTGACCTTTGTCTACACATGTGTAAAGTAATAAGTTCATTCCAAGTACGCAAAATTCATTCCATTTATGGTGGTCTATGCTTTAAGTGAGCAATTCACTATAAAATTCATCTTTAATCACGAAGAATTTAATTTGACATTTTAAAAAATGCATAAAAAACATGAACTCCTTGAATTCAAACTATCAAAGTTACAGATATAGAATTTATGAACCTAAATCCACAATTCCAATCCAATCAAGAATGCATAAATGGATCAACAATTATTATTCTTAACATAAAATCACTAAATCATTTACATCTCATAACCCATGACATGTTCATCCAAGAACACCATAAAGGATCTTGCCTTCCATGGCTAGATCTAGATTTACAAGAATCACAAGAACACAAGATAAAGAAAAATTAAAGAGATTCAAGAGAGTATCCATTCAAAGAAAAGGAAATACACTTAGAATTCAATATTTCAATGAAATATCCAAACTTTTTTTAAATAAAAAGTATCCTTATGCAAGGGTTTTTAGAAGAAGTCCTAGATTTGGAATTCTCTTTCTAATTTGATCCTCACTATATTCCTTGCTCTCAAGCTAACGTCTTTTTTCTTCTCCCCATAATGCTCTATTCGATGAAAGCTAAGGGAGTTTCTATTTATACTTTACATTAAACTTGGAGAGAAAGAATCTCTACTTCCTACTTATTACAAAAGGCTCCCTATGCTTGTACATTTGATTTACAAGGTGGTCATTCTCAAAGGGCAAGTCTTCAATTTGATCATTCACCCTTGGATGTCATCTATGACGTTTGTTCCCTTGGAGGTCATCCATGATGTATGTGCCTCAGCTTGAGCTCTCAATGTTACTAACTTTGGCTTAGTATCATGTGCACTCTTATAAGAGAATCAAGGATAAGATCAAAATACACAAGACAAAACATGAAATTTGGCATATGTGGCAAAAGTAAAGGATTCCTACAGTTTCTAAAGGTTTCTAATGTGACGATAACCAAATAACCCCTTATTAAACCAAGTTAAAAATTATTTAGAGTTAAGTAGACCCACTCTGGCTAAAATAGTATAGCTTAGGTCATTCTTGTCACTCTAGGGTAAATTAAGTAACACTAGGTCAACTAGCCCTTGTTTAAACTAAATAAGACAACTATGGATGTTAAGAGTGAGTTGGTCAAACTAGATCAAACTAGTTATATTAGAGCTAAGCTAACCTAACTAGGGTAAACTACGGCTTCTTAGGGTTTTCTAGGGTTAACTAGTCAAGCTACATCAACTAGTGTTAATTTAACCAAACTAGGGCTAACCAAGGTCAGCTAGTTCTATTTTGGCCAAACTAGAGTTAACAAGTAAAACTGGTCAAGCCTAAGGTTTCTAGCCAAGGTGGGGTAAACTATAGAGCTTATGGTTCATATGGGTTCATGTTGGGTATGAACCATACCCTATGGTTCATGTTGAGAAGATTAGAAGGTGGTCCCAAGACTATGTGTCTTGGTTTGAGGTAAAAGATAAAACAAACTAAACTAAGGCAAAATATAGAATAAAGTGAAAATCATGTGGATTATTTTCGTGGTATGAATGCCACCACAATAATGGCCTAGTTTAAGGTGTTTTTAGGGTAGGGAAGTGAGTGTGTGTATCTCTATCATGGCATGATTGCCACGACAAAATTGTGCTGGTTTTGATCGCTTTAGGGTTTTGGTGAATGTGTGAGAGTTTTGTGCATATTATTGCTATGGCATGATTTTTATGACAATAATGTCCTATGGGGGTTCTAATGTGTTCTTATTCTAGCCTATAGTTGTGTTCTAAGTCCTAACGGTTGGTTCTAAAGGTTCTCCAAATGTGTGGAAGATTAAGCTTTGAGATAGGTTCCTTAGAGAGATTCTAAGTATCTAGCAGTAGAGTGATAGGTTCTACTTGTTCTAACACCTTACAACACACAACATTTACTCAAAACAAGGAGTGTAAAGTGAAAAATAGTTTATTTATTTCGTGGCATGAAAGCAAAAGTGTGCATAAAAACCTATATCTAGGTGAGTGAAGTGCAAAATGTGTGTGTTTAAGGCATTCTGTCGTGACAACCTTGTGTGTGTGTATGTGTGTTGTATTATTTATGTGTGATGTGTGTGTGTGTGGGTAGTGTACTTTTGGCGTGGCAATTGAAATCCTAGAAGCCTAAGTAAATGTGTGTGAGAGTGAGGTTTTAGTGTATTATTGTCGTGTCATGATTGCCATGACAAAACTAGCTTAGAAGAGTGAAGAAATGAAGTTTTGGAAAAAAAATGGAAGGATTCTAGTGTATCTTTGCCGTGACAATCATGACAAGGAAAAACTCTACATGAAATGTAGAGAGAACGAGTGAAAAGTGAGGAAAGTGAAAAAATGCAAAAATAAAGGTCATTTCTGTCGTGGCAATCATGTCACGATAGAATATGCCTTGTGTGTGCATGCTTGGTGTGCCCTATTTTGGGTTCTAAGTGTTAGTGATTTCCTAAGTGTGATTTATGTGTGCCTAGGGTTGGAATGTGTTTCTGCGCTAAGGCTTAGGGTTAGTCTAAGGGTTGGTGCATGTGTGGTGTGTTAGTGTTAGGTTCTAGGCCAAGACCTTGGCAATGTGCCTTGGTGATAGCCTTGGGCATGCTAGGGTGCTAGGTTTTGGTGCATATTTGCTAGTGGTTGGTCCTAAGTGCTTACAACTTAGGCCTTAGTTATATGTTTTGGCCAAGAGGGTGTGGTACTAAGGTTGGTTTCCTAAGGCAAAACACAAGGTAAATCATGCCAAGTCTTTACTCAAATATTAATCTTTACCTCCCAAAGAGTGCACCACTAAGGGAGATCCTCTCTTTATGCCTTTGTCCATAATTTGAGCTCAAACCCTAGCTTGGTTACTCCTAGGGTTTAGGGTTTGCTATCCTTGCCTTGTTGACCATCCTTTGACTTATTGACTTTTTGGTTAAAATAGCCTCCAAATAACCTTTTTAGCACTTTGAACACTTCACCTTGTAAATCCTAGAAATTACACCACAAAACACTTAAGTACAATAAAAAAACTTAAAAATAAAGCAAAAATCCTAAGAAAAGAGAGATTAGAGATAGTGTAAAACGGACTCTACAGTAAGCTTTTGCTTGAAGGAGTGAAAGATTCTACCTTATTAAGCGATTGGATTTTTATATTCTGCTAGAATTTTCTACAGTTCTTGCTGCAGCTATTAATTAATTCAATACTATTATTCTTACTCATTATTCAATTGCTAGATATCATGCGGTATTCTTTTGATGAAGACCTAAGAAACTTAGTCTTAATAATATAAACTTGGTATATTAAATATATTACTCACAGGTAGGCTAAGACAAGTCTTAACCGACCTAGGGGGGTAGGAGCTCAAGAGGCACACCTCTATACAAGGTGAACTTATGACTCACGACCTTAAGAAGCATTTATATATGCGAGATAAACTTCGTGCTTACGTGATCATGAAGAAGACATAAGCTCAAGAAAAAGTTTCTTCAATAAACATATTGATTCCGTTCAATACGATTCTTCAACTTCATATATTTTGAAAGTATTGTTCAATACGTGGAATAAGCATTTTCAATGTGCAAATGCTTGGATGTACTAGAATAGTAACGGAATCTACGAAGTAGATTGATTAAAAGAGATTTTATATCAATGAATCACTTATTTTCCCTGCCAAAAAAGGGGAAAACATCCATAAAGGACCTTGCATTTGTAACTCTATTCAACACTGCCAAAATGAAGATCGGTTGAAAAAACTATACAATCAAAATAATTAACACTCCAATCAACTTGGAGGTCATTTAAACATATCCCTATAGTTAAACTATGACCGGTTAAGTACTTCATATACAATTCCTCAAGTTAAATTATGTTCGGTTGAATGCCTCATAAATACTTAAACAAATATCATGAGCTTTCCAGTACCATAAAAAATAATTATGTGTTGTAATATAAATATAAAAGTAATTTTGTGATCAGCCATGAGTTTCACGATAATTCCTCCCTAAAAAGTGGAAAACCACAAAAATGAACGGCGTGTTCTAGTATACAAAGTACTGACATAATCGGCTACAAGCTTCAAATTGCTTTTGTAAATAAAAAATCTTAGAAATAATTTTCCTAAGTATACAAGAAGACGTTGAAAAATATTTAACAAAGAACTTAGACGAATTATCAGGTCGGTTATGACAAGTTTCAACCGACCTGGGGGCTATACTGTATCACAACCTTTCTTTTATATTTGAAAATTTTTTATACATGAATATTCATGAGGTTGACATGCGACGATGATCTAAAGAATCACCCGAATAAGATAATCTAGTTCAGGATTGGTTATATAACACAACCCTCTGGGGTGCATGTTACATATTGCAGTCTTATATTCATTTTATTACTCCAAATCGGTCGAGACAAGTCTCTACCGATCTAATGGACTATTGATGTGGGATGAATTTTGCTAGGATTGTGAGACCTCAGATAAGAATGGATTGGAATACCACAAGTATTCCTAACTTAATTTGATTCTTTCTCCTACTCAACTATTGTTGTCATATTGCATAACACATGCTTTAAGAATTGCAATTCTACTAAAACTATAACTTTAAATTTGAACCCTTATTCAAGGTGTGTAATAGGAGTTACAATCCAACTCTAACTCAGGTATGTATCCTATATATAAACTCTTAACCATTGGGTTTAGAGGACAATCAATTATCAATTGCAATCGCTATTTTCTTTTTAGCTTAAGGTTCGTTACGGATTTGAGCTTCAGAGTTTAATTCCTGGACTATCTTGGGGTATTTTTTGTAGGTGTTCTACGGGTATTTAATGAATAGAAAACCTAACAACCACTTTTGATTTTTGAGACTCGAAATGTATCTTCACCATTTCTATGCAATGCTACAATTGTATGAGAACATGGTCGGCAAGAAATCTGTCATAGTATGCATGTACATGTTTTGTGGTTCAAATGAACAATAATTTAAGTTCCTTTTAGATTTTTCATCTTGAATCTACCTTGTCCATTTAAAAAAAATACATTTTAATGATTTCTTTACCCTATTCATTCCTAATTGTTGGACAAATAGAGCCTTGAAATTTTCTCTTTTTAGCATACTACTTCTGAATTCTATCAATCAAATATTTTCTTCTGTCCTCAGGCATGGAAATTATAGGCTTGTTATGACAATCTAAAATATGAGAATTGAATGTTTCACACACATTGTTAACAATCATATCACATTTAGTACAAAACTGAAAAAATATTTTGCACCAATGCTTAATAGGTGAACCATTCTTTATCCATGTATATGCATCATTGTCATACTCCATGAAATCTTACGCTATTTTTTTATAGATATACATATTTGTGCATGAATCAAAATCTCAAAGTCTAGCTTTCATTGTCTTCCCAATGGCTTTTTTTTAAAAATTTCAGTAAATGTGTTGTACACAGTATCTATGTTCACTCTTTGGAAAACAGTTAGCTAGGGCTTTATCTAACCCTATCTAGTGATGCAAATCATCCAAATTAATTAAATAATTAACAATAAACATAAAAGAACATTCCAAATATTGAACTTAATCAATTGAACTTAATCAATAGACAGTAACTATCAGTCAACAATGCCATTGTCCAAAACAAGCTAACAAGGGATGTAATATCTTTAGCAAACAAAATCACTGAGATGCTCAGACATGTACACAATTACAAAGATAAACATAATACAAGTCTATAAAATGAAGAATAAAAATAACAGATAGCAGTACCTTTTGTTTATTAGACTTGAATGTATAATGGTATGAATTTTTAATTTCAAGATATGCAATCAGAAATTCCAAAAAACAATGCCATTATCTTTTTTCTTCTCTCTCAATAGCAGAAAAAGTTATGAGTCACCACTCGTTATTAGGATCTACACCAATAGCTATTAAACATTGACTTAGATTAGTACTTTTAACATGGTATCTATCAAGGTATATTAGTGGTTCACATTCAGATTTGAACCAATTCTTTAGTGGTGCTAAAAAATAATGTAGTTTCATGAATTTTAGACTATACCAACTTCCATAATTAATGGTTTAAAATAAAGTTTTGTTGTGCTATTTGAATGTGTAATTTTAAGTTCGACTATGTAATCCTATAAATTGGCATAGTGCTCACTTGCTGGCTCTTTTATCTTGTTCAGTGCCATCCTTTTAGCCTTCTACCCTACAGTTTTTGTAATCTCAATTTCATAATCCTCATCTACAATCTGTCTTAACTCACTTATAGGCATATTCATATTTATTCTAATTGATGGGGGCAAATATGTATGTAAAACGTGATCGTGGTTGCTATTTACCCCTACTCAAAAATAAGCTTAAACAACCCCAATGAAGGTAATAGTAAAGCGAGTTCGTTCTCTCAGGGAAAGGGCTATGTTGGAATTCTAAAGTAAATATTTTTGTGTTCTTATAATTGACAAACTGAAAGTAACAAAAGGAACAACAATTAACTAAAATAAAGATGGTGATATGATTTAAAACGCAATTCAAGCAAGTGTACTCCCGAGATTATATGATAGGGTTACATAAAGATATACACATTCATTCTATCTAGGGTTATGCAAAATAAGGATAGACACACATACTCACACCCTCCTATATAGCGGTAGGAAATGAGTGATTGATGCACTTAACTAGTTAGATATTAACTAACTCATTGAACACTCCTATATGGCCGTAGGTACAGTTCACTTCGTTAATTAACCCGGAATCTATTGCAACTACCAACTCAACCAAACCCTCAAGTTCAACCACTCCTTTATGGCCGAGGCAACGCCGGAACCAGTCACGCTAATGCCAAACTAACCACCCAAATTCCTCCTATATAGCGGTAGGTGAGAATTAAGGTAAATCAATCTAACAAATTCACAACCAACCCACAATAGATTCCAAACAACTTACTCTAACCCTCCTATATAGCGGTAGGACAGATTAAAACAAGTTATCTCTAAGCAATTTACTGCACTTTATGAAGATATTCATCATACATACTTAAGGCCTTAAATCATGCATAATTATGAAGAACATAGTAAAACTCATTTACAAAGACCATAGAATAGAACTTAGAATGTAAATTAAGCACAAAAACCCTTATTCATAAACTCGGGAGCACATAAGATTTAGCCTAGCATGGCTAGATCAATCATCTTAATATTAACAATTAAGCACAATATTGAAAACATGATTATAAGGAAAGAAGACACCTTAGATGTGATCTCGACTTGTAAAAACATGAATCCAATAAGAGATGATGTTATTCTCCAAGTAATAGAAGAGGTAGAAAAACCCTAGCTATTACAAAGGAAAGCCCTTGCTTGAAATCTCCCAATAATGTCACACCCAAAATCTGTAAACCCTAGCCCTATATATAGTAATTCTATGAAAGTATTTGCAACTAAGTCCTTTACAAAAGTCTTGTCGGAAAAGGAAACTCAAAGTGGGCCAAAATCGCAAGTTTCAAAAAATGAGACGAAAATCAGCGCCTTCTGTCGCTCCCCGACGTCGACGTGCACCGACTTCGCGACGGGGAAGAGATCCCCACGTCGCGACGTGCGTGGCTGTGACTTTCTCAAAAACTGCTGAATCTGGACGTCGCGATGTGGGCGGCTGTCTTGACGATTTTCTCAACTTTTCCTCCACTTTTGCATCCAATTCAACTTTTGCATGATTTCTTCCTTCCCAGAACACCATGGTTGGCAAACCTACAAATGAAACACTAAAACAACTCAAAAAGAACAAGAACGAGAAAGGAATCAAGTATAAAACCACAGATGAAAGGTGAATAAATTCACCTCATCACTAATCCTCTGAAAATATTTCTTAGACAACCATTCTACACTCATATTTCTATTCGTCAATATATGTTTACAATTCTCATTTAAATCATTTAGTGACTACACCATAAAATCATCAATCCAAGTGGTTTCACCTTTGTAATGTAAACATATCAATTACAAGGTTTTTTTCACTTTGTTCAAAATTTTGTTTTATCATTGGTGTACATCTTCACAACTCTACCATTGACAATGACATAATTTCCAATTGCATCTCTGAAAACTTTCTTGAAGAAAATTTTATTCCAACTTCAAATACTAGATTCTACATACCTTTGTTAGCATTGGAATTAGTGTAGTCCGTAGGTGTATCTTCATCAAATGAATTATGATTGCTATTTAATCGCACATTTACATTATCCTCTTTAAGGTTATGTTCAATTCTATCTTACCTTTTTGGTTCACGTTGTACTTGTTTCAGTTTTCTTGATATTTTCATTTCATCTCCTATTTGATTCATTCTTTTACCTTCTATTTTATCTTTGTTCCTTTCCAAATTTTGCCCATTCTTACCTTTTCTATCATTACCATTTTGTTCACTAGCAAGTTGTTCTTCTTCTTCAAGGTCAGAAAATATATGTTCATCTCTGCCAAACTCTGTTCGTAGATAAAAGTCTATATCATCTTTACTCTTCTCACTTCTAATCTCAAAATCAAGGTCAATAATGATTTCTTTTTCAACATTTTAAATATTAACAAGTGTTAGACTTTCCAATTTTTATATATAATATGATAGTCAATTGAATTGTTGAGATTAAGGCTTATGTGATCCATTATTCAACTGCTCACTTTAAGTCTCATATGATTCAACTACTTATTTTGAGCCTCTTGAATGTCATTATTTAACTTATCACTTTGAAGCTTCTATGATTGCTCAATTTCAGGTTCAAGTGATTAAAAAATCTCATATTCACCTAAAACATCAACAAAGGTAAAATCTGTTTATTTATTTATTTATTAGTTTGGTCAAAAAAGATAATTTCATTTCATATAAAAATAATACACAGTTAACTAGTTGAAATTAGATGCAATGAGTTAAGTTGACTAAACTAATAAACTCAATGCATTATAGACACCCAATAGGACAAATGACATAAAGTTATATTTTGAATGATACAAAAATCAAAATCCACATCAAATAATCGCTTGATCTATAGCTAAAAGTGCATTCAGAAATCTTCTCAAACAGAGCTATAAATAGAGAGTTTTCAACTACCCAATATCAAGTTAAAAATGAAGTGAATCTTCCCTATAACAGCAATGGAAAAAGGTGAAGTATTTTTCATCCCTAATAGCTAAACAACAGAAAGCTCTCACTTTCTTCTACATCTTTTGCTAATCCATCAGATATCTAACAACGAATGACCAAATTCACATTGGTCCTTCAATATTAAACACAGATTTGGAGGCAAAAGTTGTTAATCCATTAGATCTTTAAACTCTTAATGACCAAATTAACATTGGCTCTTCACAACCAAACCCAAATTTGAAGAAAGATACTTTGGCAAAGAAGAAGCCTTTATTATGCTTGCCATAAGTGGAAAAGATCATAACTTTTCCACAAAATTCAACACAATTAGATGAAGATTTGATCACAATTAATCACAGAACAAAATGAAATTCTGCAATTTTCTGGAATTAAGGAGTGCAACAATTAATGAATTGATAATTGAAAATTTTCTGCACTAGTTTAGAATCTAAAAAGTGCAATGATTTCACCAAAGAAGCAACTAAAAGATGTTGCATCAAATTTGTCGAGTCTTGAATATTGTTTGTCCTTCTTATTTTTTTCACGTAACTTTTCTGCACTTTTTTTATTTTAAATTTTTTTTTTCTTCTGGCCACAAATTGCATGACAATTCAATAGAAATGAAAGAAAAACACAACCAAGAAACTAGATTAATAGAAGTCCTTCAAAAAAATATGATAACTAAAAACACAATAGAACTTTTGTTGATGAAACTAAGATTGTTTTATGAATAATCACCCAAACCTGTCTTTAATACCAAAATGATACAAACCTAAATCTCATAAGCACTAGATTAATAGAAGTCCTTCAAAAAATAAGAACAAAAAATACAATAGAACTTCTGTTGATGAAAACCAAGATTTTTTATGAATAATCACCAAACCTGTCTTTGATACCAATATGATACAAACCTAAATCTCATAAACACTCCAGATTCGTAACCCCAAGGATCAATTTGAGGATTACAACACTCTTTTAGAGGCAGACCTAATTTCAACATGTGAAAAGAACCTAGCATATCAGTAGGAATGAGTATCCTAAGAAGACCTACCCTTAGAATCCCTACTATCAAGATTTTCCAACTAACCAAGTCCCGTGATGGGTTAGAATTGGTGTTCTTCACAAAGAACAAAAAAAGTATAAACTCTCTTTAATTAGGCTTAATAAAAATTTTAAATCTCTTATTTCGTAATGAAACTACCTTTTTAAGATGCTATAATGTCAAATTAATTTGAAGACCATAGTTCAAGATAAGACATTTCAACCCTTAGCCAACCCTAGCTAAAAACTATCAATAACCCTTGTGGGCTCAATGTACCCTTGGTTCACAGCCTAAGCCCTTAAAAGAAAATAAAACATGAAAAATAAGAAAATTTACAAAAATTTGACAAAAAAAATACTGCACGTCACGACGTCAAGATCCCACATCATGATGTGGGATTCATTTGTATAAATTGAAAAACCTAACCGTAGGTGACGTTGCGATGTGATATAGCTGGAAATGATGATGACGGTGATGGCACGTCGCCACGTCAGAGTTATTTGGCAAATCTTCTCAAGACCAGAGAGCCATGTCGCAACATGGGGCACTTGGACGTCGTAATCTGGAGTAGTTTTCAACATTTGGTCACTTCTTGTCACTACTTTGATCCTCCAATACTCCATTTTGATCCCCAAATACATCATGCTTCGCTTGAAACACCTCTGAACTCCATGAGCTAACTCACCATTGAAAACATCCAAGATCAATGCGTGTAATACTTCATTCACCTGCTTAGTTCTCGAACAGGCTAATGGACCTCTAATGCCATTTAAATGATCCACCCCGTGCCTCGACCCTATCTTGGTCTGTTCCTCATCATCTCAACAAAACAGTGTAGTAGAGAGAACTAAGCGTTCTTAATGTGCATAAACAGAATAATGCTAAGAGAACTAAATGATTAATCATATTCTCTAATAATGTGCATAAACACTTCTTAGGGGAAGCAATCTTAGCATCCACCTATCTCATTAATATGATGCCAAGTCGAGTTCTTGAATTCCAAAAGCCTCATCAAGTTCTCATGCAAATATTTCCTTACCTCAAATCATTCTCATCATATCTCACATTAAAACTGTTTAGTTGTATAGCATTTATTCATATACACCATCAAAACGATACCAAACCTAATCCTAAATCATTCAAATACATCTTTTTAGGGTACTCATCCAACAAAAATGGTATAAGTATTTCTCACCCATCACTAAGAAAGTATACAATTTCATGGATGCCGCATTCTTTGAACATCAATCATATTTTTCCAAACCTGAAATTTAGGGAGTGTATTTTAGGGAACATCAATTTTTCGACATACTTTAAAATAGTTACTCTCAAATTTACCGACCTTAAATTGTCTAAAAAGTACTATTACTCTTATCTAACCAATTTGAGTCTACTAATCAGCCAATATCTACCCCTCTTGTTAATCAATCCAAGCCACTGACAAATTAGCCCGAATCTCTTGAATCCATCAATATGCTAATAATGTTTCAAACCACTCCAATATATATGTCCAAGTCTATTTCACAACAACTTGGTGCAAATAAGCAAGAACTTTGTGTCTACACTAAGAGGAAGAATTATACTAAGCAACTAGAAAACAATACAGAAATCAGGTAAGGTCAAAAGTTTGAACCGATTCCTAGTGCTCAAGAAATTTTTAAAGGAATGAATTCTTCAAATCAAGAGTTCACTGGTCCTAGTGTTAATGATTCCGAGTCACATATTATTTTAAGAAAAGCTGTTTGATCATGCACTAGAAATCCAATTGAAAACTATGTTGTTTATGAAAATTTACTACCTCTACATAGAGTTTTTGTGTCTATTCTTGAGAGTATATAGGTTTCAAACTTTATTCAAGAAGCACTTAAAATTCAAAAATGGAACCATGCAGTTGAAGAAGAAATTAGAGTATTGGAAAGTTATGGCACATGGACTCTTTCAAAGCTGCCTCATGGGAAAAAACAATAGACAATAAGCGGATAGTTATAGTAAAATACAAGGAAAATGGGAGCATTGAGAGGTTCAAGGCCCGTACAAACTTCAGACAATCCAAGTATGATTATCAGGAGACATTCACACATATTTCTAAACTTCATACAATCCAAGTCGTACTCTCTCTTATAGTGACTCAAAACTGCTTCTGCACCAACTTAATGTCAAGAATGCATTTCTAAATAGTAATCTTGAAGAAGTATACATGAAAGTACCACCTAGCCTATAGAACTTCTCCAACATTCGACTGGTTTATAAACTCAAGAAGACATTATATGGTTTAAAGCAGTCACCTCTCGCATTGTTTAACAGGTTTTCTAAAATAGTGATTACACATGGATATAGAAAATGTCAAGTTGATCATATATTGTTTGTGAAATTCTCGCCTAAAAAGAAAATGGTCATCCTAATTATTTATGTTGATGACATCATTTTAACTAATGACTATAAGGAAGAGATTGTCGCACTAAAGTAATTGCTTGCAACTCAATTAGAGATTAAGGATCTTAGCTCTCTCAAATACTTCTTGGGAATGGAAGTTGTTTGATCTAAGAAGGGAATTGTCATCTTTCAAAAGAATTACATCCTAAATTTACTTAATGACACAAGTATGTTGGATGTAAGTTAGCCGATACTCTTATTAATCTCAATAAATAGGTAAAAAAAAGTGAAGAGACTATTCCAATAGATAAAGAAAGATATTAGAGGCTAGTGGGCAAATTAATCTACCTTTAACATACAAGACCAGACATTACATTCTCCATTAGCATAGTAAGTTAGCACACAAACAATCCGAATAAAGACCATCTAGAAACTATGCATAGAATTTTAAGGTGCTTAAAATGACTACTGGACATGATTGTTGTTAAGGAAATGTCAAAACCAAGAGATAGAAATTTAAACAAATGAAAGTTGAGTTGGTGAATTAACTGAAAGAAGATCTACAACATATAACTACTCATGTGTGGAAAAATCTTGTGACATAGAAAATCAAGAAACAATCAATGGTTTTTAGGAGTAATATAGAGTTCGAATACCGTACACTTGCCCTAGATACTTGTGAGAGGATATGGCTTCAAACACTGCTATGTGGTCTTGGAGTTACCTCAGAAAAAAACTACAAGGATGCTTTGTGATAGTAATGCTGCTATAAGTATTGCCAAGAGCTATGTGCATCATGATAGGACAAAACACATTGAAATTTATCAACATTTCAAATTAGAAAAGGTTAGCCATAGCATAGTTCAATTAACCTATATTCCTACAAGGCTACAGGTTGCTGATATTTTCACCAAATCTCTTCTAAAAATAAGTTTCAAAGAATTCACCACAAATACGGGATTATATAAGATATACAACCCAACTTGAGGGGTAATGTAGAAAGGATTTAGTTTATCATCTATTTTAAGATAACATTTATTTTAGTTTACTTCTTAATAAATAAAATCTCTTATTTGTATGTATTCTTTCCTAATAAATAGAATTCTTGATTTATAGGGATTTATTTTAATTTTGTGGAATAATATGAATTCCACTTCATTGTTAAATTGGGGTTGTACTTCATTTCAATGTTGAATAAGAATTTTAGTTATTTTCTTCTTAAAATTCACATTTATAAACCTTGACTATTGCCCATTGGATCATATTTTGACACTATAGTTCATGCAACATCGCATTTGGTTAAAACAAGAAGCATATGCTTCAACTTCGTAAGAAATATTTAACCACTACACAAATGAGAATGAAACAAGAAAAAAAAAAGGAAAAGTTGATGCAGATTTTAAGTAGGAGACGTTATCTATCTCAAATTTCAACCATAAAGGTAGAGTTTATTGACTTTCATAAAGAATATAAAACAGGCTGCAAAGTACTTTGATCTTTCCCTATTATTTTTAAAGTTGGTATAGTAACTTATCGTCTTCAATTCCCTCAAGGGTCTAGTATGGATCTTGTTTTTCATGTTTCATGACTTAAGAAATATATTGGACTAACAACTAGAGTCATGCCTACCTTAGTTGCCCTTGACATTCATGGTCACTTCAAAGTTGGATGGATTCTGCACCACTACTAATTTGTCATCTAATGGTCGAGTCATTGGGTACATTTGCCAATTAAGAAAGCTATTTGGGAGGATAAGACTTTAATTGAAGCAAAATTTTCTAATTTTAATTATTGAGGACAATGATGTTAGCGTATTTAAATGTCCCACGTGGTTTAATAGATAAAGACAAATCATGATACGATTATATCTTATCAATTGTACTTGTATGGGAAAATTAATTGCCTACTTTGATAGAGAGTAAGATAAAAACTCTATAATAAATTGGTCTTCCATCTGCCCATTATAAATATCATGTACTATTTCATCGATAGAGTCTACCTAATTAGAGTGAAGAGAGAAAAAAATAATTTGTTCTTTCTCTTAATATTCTATTTTCCTCATTCTATATATATTTTCTTCTTATATTATTTTGCAGGATTCGTGAATTAAAAACTAAACAAAATAGAAGAAAACTACTATAGATCAGGGTATGTTTATTTCAATTATTAAGATATGAAAATCATGTAATTCTATGATTTTGGATTTAAAGATTTATGTGAAATCAATAATTATGTTATATTGATTTTATTGATGTGGATTATATAAAATTCAACAATTCGTATCAGAGCATCTGGGTTAAGAATTCATAATTTTTCTATACAGATAATTATTAAGATTATTAATTTAATTTTCTTTGAATATAATTACAATAATTTGATTCTGCAATTAGTGAAATATAGTTACTCTAATTTAAATATGTTAGTGATGTATTTCATACAATTTATTGATGATGATATAATAATGATGATTTGATGTTGACGTGAGAAGAATCATTTAATTGTTTGACGTTTGATGTTAATTTGATTTTGACGTATGATGATGAATATGAAGTTGATTAATTGTTTGGTGTATCTTAAGTATTGATAATAATGATTTAAATATCCATGCATTACTAAATTGTTTTCTTGGATTTCGTTCAAAGCATGCGAACCACAATACCAATGATGCATAATCAACTTATTTCAAAATTGGGTTAATTACAAAATATTTCCTCATGGTTTGCCGAAATTTTAAGTTACCTCTTCGACGTTTAAAAATCTACTATTTGCCTCCTCAAGTTTTGGTTTTTTTTTGTTTTTTGAAAAGTGGATGGACATCCACTTACTTAATGAGCCTAAACTAAAAGATAGTTGTATCCTTATATAAACTCACTTAATGATTCTTGTGTTTAAAAAAATAAACATTTAAACTATTAGGTCAAAGTGTAATTTAAAAACTTGTTCTTCAACTTCATAATTTATCCTCTCTGCACCGTTTTTCAACCTTCCAAATGCATTCTAAAGTCTAAATTCATTACTCACATACACCACCTCAGACTTGTCAAATCCAAATTTGAGTTAAATACCAATTCTATCACTAATTCTAGTTAATAACCCAAAATTATTTTCCAAGAAACCATTCATCTCTGTCTGCTAAAAAATCACCATCCTCATCCACACTTGCGCTAATGATGCATGAGAGGTGGTGGAGGATTATAAGGTGATCAAAGCAATTTTTTTGTGTCAAGCAGAAGATTTACTATGGAGTTGTTCAAAATTGGCTCAGATTCCTCCATCACAACACAGGCACAACTTCCGCCATTCCGCCTCCTTTAACTTTACCTATTCATTTTTTTCCCAAAAGAAAATTCATAACAAAAAACAATTACTTTTTTCCTAGAAGAAAAAAACACTTTGTTAATTAATTTACATAGGTAAATCTCATACAATGAATTTTCTGCCCTATAAATCTCTATAAAACCTTAGAAGAACTTGTGGATTGTTCTCAAGGTAAATATCAAAGGAAATTTATCAACGAGTGAAAAAATAGATACAATACTATATGGTAAAAATCATGATTCTCATAGGAATCAAAACCGAATCAATTCAAGGAGGAGAAAACAGAGGAAACCAAAGACTAATATATTTGAAGAAAATGTAATCTACAATCTTCTTCTATTTGTTCTATTCACCCTCCATTGTTCTAGATGCAACCTCGGGCTTTCCATTCTTAGCAGATATCCTTGGGATTACCTTGACCACCGCACGTTGATTTAAATGTTGTTCTACTCATGATGATGATGACGAGGGGTTTACGATTTAAAATCGATTTTGTGGCCTTGATGGCGATGAGGGATTTGTGATTTAAACTCCATTTTGTAACTGTGTGTTGCAGATTGGAGGAAGAGAGATGGAGGAAGAAAGTGAGTTCTTCAATTTTTACCAGAAATAAAGTAAATCTACCACACTACAAGAAAAATTACTTTTAGTGACTGAAATCTTAATGACCACAAACTTTTGGTCACCAAAGAGTACCTTTTTTTTTTGACTAAAATTCCAAGATTTCCATCGCGATAATCAATTCTCCAAATAGTTCCAAAATTAAAAGACTTCCATAAAAACAACCAAAAAAAAGTCTAAGAACCACTTTAATTAAGTAAATCTAAAACAACGCATTACTCGACAAACTTTAAAGACATATGAGCCACGACAGACAAAACTTAGACAATATCCATCATTCATCTTAGTACCTCCTGCCGCGGCCAGCACCGGTATAAGGCATAGGCGGAGGGATGGGATTCTGCTCCTCCTTGAGAACAATACCAGGCAATTCACTCATACCCATAACGTTAAGCAGCTCAATGGTCTCCTTATCAACCTCAATCCTGTCAATCTTGATGGCGGACTCATCAGGAACAAAGTCCATGCCGCGCTCTCTCTCTTCCTCTTGAAGCTTGAGCAAGATACCCCTAACTGGGCCCTTCTGGATCCGTTTCATCAGGTGGGTCGAGAATTCGGCGATCTTGTTCCGGAGCCTCTTGGATGGGATGATGGCGACCTCAGTCAAGACTTTCTTGTTCGTGTGGAAGTCCAGAGTCATTTTGGAGTAGTAGCGTTCAATGACTTGACGGGAAGACTTCTTCATTGTCTTGGTACGTACGCGACCCATGTTTTGTTTGCTTGATTCTGCAGTCCGGGCGGGGGCGGGGGGATTGGGGAAGGAAGCTGCGGGGTCGGAGCACAATACAACTGCACCAAAGAGTACCTTTTATTGACCAAAAAAAGTCCAGTCACAAAATTTTGGTAACAACTAAAATTTGGTGACCAAAATAAAAATTCATTATTATTTGGTCACTAAACGCCATGGCAGGAAGCATTCCCGCCTACCACACACCCTTTGGTGACCAAAGTGGGTGACGAAATAATGTTTAGTCAATAAAACTTGGGTACAAAACCATTGGTGACCAGAAAAGTGGTATCTAATATGCACAAGTTTAATGATGATTTTTTTGGTCAACAAAAGTCATAGGGAAATTGAGATTTCCACCACTTTGGAATATTTTGGTAACGAGAAAATAACTGGTCAATAAAATTTTTGCAATAGAGACCCACGGTGACCAGAAAAGTGGTCACCAATTTTTAATAGAATTAATTTGTTGTTTATCATATAAACTTAGTAAGTAGGTTAAATAATAAGTGACTATTAAAATGGCAAAACATTTAACTTTTGGTTGTTATATAGGGAAAGTTTTGTGTTTGAATCTCTTGTGCTACATTATGATATCTAAAATAAATATTTTCATAAAAGTTATTATCTTAATAAAAATTAATAAAATGCTACAAATTGTGTTAATGTTGTGGTTGCTGAAGTGGCAAGTTTATATAGTATGAAGGCTATGGTCACAAGTTCAAATCTCTCTACATCCAAATTCTATTTTTTTGGGGAATTAATGAGAAATTATACTTTGGCCCCTCAAATTTATATCTCTTCAATTAGATCTCTAATTCTTAAATAACAAAAATAGTCTTATAAATTTGAATTGGGGGATTTAACAAGAAATTGTAATTTAGTCTTTCAAATTTATATCTCTTCAATTAGATCTATAATTAAATAACGAAAATAGACTTATAAATTTCAATTGATCTCAATTTAAAGAAATTAGATCTTTAATTAGACAACAAAAATACGTTGGGGTTTTTTACAAGAAATTGCACTTTGAACCCATAAATTTATATATTTGAATTAGATCTCTAATTAAATAAAAAAATGGCCTTATAAATTCGAATTGATCTTAATTTCAATGAATTAGATATCTAATTAAACAACAAGAAATGAATTTCAATGAATTTTTCATTTATCTTAATTAAAAGAGTGTAACAAGAAATTGCACTTTGATCCTTCAAATTTATATCTTCTTGAATTAGATATGTAATTACAAATAACAACAAATGGCCTTATAAGTTTTATTTAATCTTTGGTCAATAAAGGTCATACAGGCCGTTGTACTCCAATTTGAAGCATTTTGGTGACCAATTTTGTTGATGATAGAAGTGGTTACCAATTAGTATTATTTAGGGGATGCATTTTTTGCACACTTAATTGAGATAATTAAAAGGCTAAATACTTAATTTGGATGTTAGACAAATAATAGGATTGCAACAAATTATTAATTCAACTTGGAACGTTAGTAATTGGACGAATTCATTAGTATATTAATTAATTACTTATATAACATGAAATGGGAAAAAAGTTTCTATATTTGTAATATTATTCTACATTTAGTTTAATTATATTATGACACCCTAATATTTGCAAATTGACCCATACACTATTACAAGAAAATAATGTAGTTAGCTAACGTGATATATGACATTAAATTTATAATTAAGCGCATAATTAGAAAATAGAAAGAAACTAAATTATTCACAAATTAAAAACCCAATACTTAATTTAAATATTGAGTTGGACAAATAGTAAATGTGCGCAATATATCACTAACTCGCATTAGCAAAAAATCTTACTATAATTAATTAAGTGGTTCTTCAATAATATAATTAGGATAAATGTATTTTATTTACAATGTTAGTCTAAATTTCTATATTTAATATTTTGTTCTTATTTATTAGTAAAATTTAATTTTAAAATTATTAACAATAAATGTAGTAACATGAAAGTAAAGTAAACAACTATTAATAAGAGTATGATCCATGCTATCTAAATTTAGTTGATTTTTTTTTGTATTTTATGAAATAATAAAATAGTATAGATTAATTAGTAAAGAAAAAATAAAAAATATATAACTATAAGTATTACATGATGCATTAAATAATTAACTATTTTATTTATAAGCTGAATTAGTCACATTTTAGCATGATCAAATTATATTATTACAAATATCTACATTTATATGAAGAATAATGTCATTAATTTGTTATGCTTAATTATTTGTTACTATTCATTTGTATTTAATAGAATTAAACCATTTCAAAATAGAATTTGTATAAAAAAGAAAACAATTTGTAGTAAAGACATTTATAAATACAATAGAATTGAAAAAAAAACATAAGGATTTAAGTTTTAATAATTAAAACTAGTTAAAAACTAAACTAATGCATTTTAATAAAAAAATATAAAAAAAGCCAAAAGCGCATATGGCAGCCAACACTTTGTAAACCTAAAACCCAATTTTTTTCCAACTCTCTCTGCCTTACTCTCCCGCATCCATCTCCCACCTTCCTTTGTCGCCTCCCCTTGCCACCTCCCTCTATCGCATTCCCTTGCTGCCAGCCTCTGCCGCATTCCTCTCCCGCCTCCATCTTCTGTCTCAATCCACTGCCTTAATAAGCCATCTCCCTCTCCTGCCTCCCTCATTCATTAATCACTCACCGCAACTCTTGTCCATTGAAGGAACGGCACCGCAATCCTCATCTGAACCACCACACATCTGATGGCGAAATGAAGGAATAGAAAGCCGAAATTAGAAACAATTTGTTTTTACCCTCTTAAATTGATCCTTTCGAGGATTTCACAACTGGTATAGGTTATTTTACTTCCATTGGCTCTTTTTTGTGATATTTTTAATGTGTCCACAATATTCTTTTATTATCAATGAGTGATTAAATGATAACATTTAGATTTTATTCAAAGTATTTTATACTATATAGTAAAATAAAAAAATGTGAGTAAGAATGTATAACATGATGATAAAACCGTGATGGAGAAATGGAGGAATTTGATTTGTTTTTTTAGACTGTTTTTCCTTCCCTAGTTTACTAGAGGAAGTCCGTATATATATAGCAATCTGAACTCCAAATTGACAACTTTTAATTCTTCTGGTGTTTTAATATTTTTTTGGGTCTGTATATGTTTTTTATGCACCACATTAGGTATAATCTTCATGTTGACAATTGAAACTTGGTTGCAAATAGCTAAAAAGAGTTTATTATTGTTTGATGATATTGTGGGCATGGGGGATTTTTGGGAGTTGGAATACAGCAGTAGTAGTTCTTGACACAGATTGCATAGTGGTTGAATTCTAGAGATGGGGATAGTCTTTTTTTATTTATTTTT
The DNA here is from genome assembly GCA_016586305.1 of Ophiorrhiza pumila. NCBI lineage: Eukaryota > Viridiplantae > Streptophyta > Magnoliopsida > Gentianales > Rubiaceae > Ophiorrhiza > Ophiorrhiza pumila. The sequence continues at coordinate 39,503,336 of BLIW01000006.1, forward strand.
TATACTCAAGAAAATATTTGATAAAAAAGAGAATGAGAAAGAAGTGCATGATATATGTGTGGTAGTGTGAAATAATTTCTAGGAAGGAATAACACTGATTTGTGAGTGAATAGTCTCATTCGGATCTTCTTTCTAACATTGAGGTGGTTTTTAGTTCCTCACTAAGCCTATCCATTTAGCTATTCCTTACTAAGCATATCAATTGTCTTAGTTAATCTGAAATATACCTCGATAAATGTATTTTCTTTTCTTATTTAGGCTAGGCATGTTTGCTGGGATGATCATGATGTGTTACATGGAAAGCCGACTGGAGTTGTTAGAGCATCCTTTGGTTATATATCAACATTTAAAGATGCAAAGGTATTTATTAATTGACTTTTAATGTTCATAACCAAAATGATTGTTTGGCTTTCTAGTTTTCATTGGTTAGTTTGTTCAAGTGGCTGCTTCCCTATTCTTGACTTAAAATGAAAAATGGAGGGAGGCAATTGGTATGACTAATATTGGGGATTGAAATGCTTAACATTTCCTTTTTGATAATCTTTTTGTTAATGTGATTAATTATTCTCTTACGAATTTTTGAAAGCAACTCTTAGATTATACCATCTGTGCATTAGTTTTCTGTTTCTTTGAGATCTTCCCAAATAGAACATTAAGCTTTAAAGAACTACTGAATGTTGAAGTAACCTTTTAAGTAGTGAAGGAGGTAAAATCTTTTACCGCAGTTCATTCTATTAGTTGGCTTCCTTATTGCAGATCAAGCAACAATTTTTATTATGATGTAGTCCTTTTCATTTCCTCATATCATAGAGCTTGTCTCGCAAAATTTTTTGCACTTCATAGAGTCTTCCTTTGTGTCGTTACCTTCTCAAGCTTCTAGCACTAATTCATTGACTTCCTATATTTCATAAATTTATGAAACTTCTTTTAATCACAATTCCCCTTTTTAACCCTTTCATTCATAATTGTATAAATACCATAGTTCCTTAACAAATGGATAACAAACCAACTCCAACAATCAATCATAGCCTCAACTTTTGTTTGAGAAACTTTAAACTTTTCCATAATATCCTTAACTACAATCAAACTCTACTTGGTTTTGATCCTAGCTTTAATCACATTCTGCAGTGCTTAACTGAGAGAGCTCAAAGAAACAAGCATGACCACATATTTCCAAGATAATTTTGGAGGCAAAGATGCATCTGTGGTGCAAATTTTACCAGAAACTCAAGAAAGGCAGTTAAGTTTCAAAATGTTTGGAGCCATTTTTGCACTGATGATCCCATAACAGAACAATTTAGTGGATATGAGGGGAGTAGATGTTGATAATCGTCAGGTAGAATATTTGAGTTTCTTTGAGTGTATAGCTCTTTGAAATAATCATCATCTTATGTAAACTTCAACTACCCAAAAGATAATGCATCTCATATCATGCTATTACACGACCAAATTAGCTCATAACAATAGACATATTATATTTTTGCCCAAGCTAATTATGTAGATAGATGAAAATGTATATGTAGATTGTATAATTAATATAATGGGTTCAAAAAGCTCCTATGATGCTTGGAACCAGGCTGTTCTTAATTGAATTCATGGATTTGTTTTGCTTTATGAACGATTATTACCAATAGCTATTAATAGTCTCAGTTACCAAATTAGCCAGCTACCCACATCCATCCGTATTAAAAAAAACTACTCATCATAAGAATTTAAGAATTCATTAGCACATGCACAATGTCTTTTATGTTTTTTGTTTCATTAATATTTATTCTTCTGTCTAGCTGCTTAGGGATGATTGATGACAATGCTTATTCCTGCGCCATGAACAATGGCTTGCTGTTCTTCTGAGGTTATATATTTTCTTTCACAAGTGGGTTCATAATTAATTCTTGAAAATAATCCTTTGAGAATATGACAAGAACGGGGTTTTGAATGGTCGTATTTTGTGTTTACTCATTCTTTGTCAATAAATTGAACAAGCCTATTGTTGAAGGTTTGTGTTTACTCATTTGTTTTTTTGTTCTTTTGGAGATTTCAAGGGGCTCTATTTTGGTGCTAAAAATGTGTAAATAAACATGAAAAACCCTAACAAGACATAATTGTATTTTTTGCTTCTTTTCTACTTAAATTTTTTGCATTTTCAAGTTGGCAGGAATTGGTAGAGCTAATGCAAGGCATTTTCTGAATTCTATTTGCATTTATCCTATTAAGTCGTGCATGGGATTTAGTGTGAACAGTTGGCCCTAACGAGTCACTGGTAATTCTGTAAGCTGTGTGCTAAATATACCATCAAATTTATCTCTATGCTCTTTTTAATTTTCAACTAGATTTTTGTGATTCATCAAAATAAATACTAGTAAAAATGTTGGAGAAGTTCTTTTCCAAGCAGTCCTGATTTTAGATACTTTGAGTTTTAAATGTTTTTCATTATGGAATATTTTTATAAAGTTTGGACTATTATCTCTCGATTAAGAATACTACATTCTTGTTCTTCTATTTCCACCAGTTGAGTTTTAGATGTGTATAAAGTGATTTTGTACATCTAATGATCTATGGTAAAAAGTCAGTTGTGATTTTGAATTTTGCTACTTCTTATGATAAGAACTAGATACTAGGATCCAAGTTCCAACATACTTGCCCATATTCTAGCTCAAAGTTCTCCAAACAATCTCATATTGTTGTGATATTTCAGTTTAATGGATCTCCTTGGTTATGGGGGACACCAAATCTAAGATCATCTATTACTAGCTCAACTCTAGGACTTAGCTCCCTCTTTGAAAATAACATGAAGGAAAAATGTTCCTCAAGTCTCTCTTATTAGTGAGCAAACATACTAGCTACTGATTTTGACATGGCCATAGTGTTGCCAAGGCATTGTCACTGTACATTATGGAATTTATACTTGTTAGTCACACTCATTAGTCATGGGACAACATAATCTATTAAAATTGTTCGAAAACACATCTTACCGCCTTGTGTGATTTCCAGGACTGCTACATGATTGAAAGTGGCTTCTCAGGAGCACTAGCGTTGAAATTCTAACACAAAAAGGTTGTCTTACTACTTACAGAATCTGGTTAATTCATGTTGATTCGTGTATGTGTCATATGAGCAATAACAACTAGGTAAATCTCATAAATGTGTAAGCATTGGACCAAGTTAATATTCTGTTTGGTGAGCTTTCGCATCTGAAACCATGGATTATCCTACTTCAGTTTGCATCTTTTTGTTTGAAATTTGTCTTTCTTTGCCCTGCTGAAGTTTAATTTTTTAGCTTTGTACTGTGCACTAAAGAGTACTGATTAACCGTGTCTAGTTGTAGGTTCCAGATATATGCTACATAACCACACTTATTGACCTGAATTTGCGAATACTATTTGTGGAATCAATTCGTTGAAAAGATAAGTTGTAGATTGAACTTAGATCAGATTTATTTGTTGCTGGAAAAGATGAAGTGGACATTCATATTCAGAGGTTTGAAACTCATTCTGATCATGGAATGTCGCCTCCTCCAAGCACATAAACCTGAAGTCATCGAACCCCGCTGGATTGGGCTGCGGTGGTGGTGGAGGAGGTGGTGGTGGCGGTGGTGCACCACCAGCGGTAGAGCTACGTGTCCTTTTTGGTCCCATACCTGTCAATACAAGTACATTAAATACAAACATAACTAATTGACATGATAATTACCACACAATTCGCACACTTAATCAATGCTATTAACTAACTAACCTTGTCCCCCCCCACACTTGAGTTAAAACACAATCTCAACACTAGGCATAAAATGCAAATAGTATCACTACACACTTGCAAGATCAACAACTAATCACAGAACACCAAAAATCAGAAATAACAACACATAAACACAACAAATACAGTTCCACGATGTACATAAGTTGAAGATCACAATTTTGCACAACCTTAAGACATTCAAGAGTTGGTGTGAAGTCAAAAGAATATCAAAGAATCAGTAAAACAAACACATGACATTCCTGTGATGTTCAAGCATAAAAAGGTGTGTCAAATTCAAGAGAAAAACTCATTGAAGCATTTTAACAAACACCTTGAATGCAGTAATATCTCAATCATATTAAACCAACAATCCAAAGCAATTGCCCAACAAAACCACATCAATGCTTAATAACATTGCAACACGATTACAATGTACCAGTCAAACATGATTACTCAACACGAAAATGTGCAACCAATAATCAAAATGTGTGCAAAATCATGTCTAATTCTTGTCCAAAACTTTAACAACCCAATTCTTGCTTTGATTGATCACCGAAATTATCACACTACACAAGTACAGACTAATGTAACATGATTTCTATCAAGAATGGATCATGATTTCATAAGCCGAATCACAGAAATCACAGTTGTTCCAAAACAGTATGTAACCCTGTGCACAAATTTTTCAAAAATTCAACAATTCAAACTTTGAATACATTCATCATCACAATTCACTCAATACTATGAATAGAATATGTAAAGCACGATTAAACACAAGATTGCAACAAATTTTAGAGAAAAATTTCGAAATTTACCTCTTGAAGACCAAAAATCAAATTACAAAATTTGTGTGTTTTCTGATGAACTCGAGCCCTCTACACTGTCCCAAGACCTCCTAGAATGAATTGAAACCACCTAACACTAACGAATTTCACTTGAAATTCGGATTTTGATGTTTGTGGGTTTTGGGAAAAATTTCAAAATTTGGTCGATTTTTGGGAATTGAATCGGTTAAATTGTGCGGTTTTGTTGTTAATGTGATCCTATCTCAACCTATAACACTAATGTGGAATGAATTTTCAGAAAAAACGAAAGAAAGGAAGATTGAGTAGAGAGGATTTTAGGTTTTGTGAGGTTTCGGTGAAGAAGAACAGATTCTGTTCTTGATTTTAACACAATTTTTGCCCGACGTCGCGACGTGGATTATTGGATGTCGCGACGTGGGTGAACCCTAGGGTTTTTTACTAAACGTACTTGGACGTCGCGACGTGCGATCATGCACGTCGCGACGTGGGAGATTTTCTCCACATTTTTGCACATTTATTCCTCCAAATTTCCCTTAATCCTTTCACCAACCTACAAAACAAAACATTTACACAAAAGGACTATTAGTTAATGGAATATTTAGCCTAAATTTTAAATAAACTTAAATGAAAATTAAAAATATAAAATATAAATTTGGGTTGCCTCCCAAGAAGCGCTTTATTTATCGTCGAAAGCTCGACCTGTTGCTTATTCTTCCCTCGGTGACTCTTCAAGAGTCACCTTTTCAACAATGCGTAAGATCTTTTCTCCTTGAGAAAAATAGATTTTCAATCTCTGCCCATTGACTATGAAAGAATTTCCCGTTTTTTCATTTAGAAGCTCCACTGTGCCATAAGGAAACACTGTCTTAACCCTGAATGGACGACTCCATCTTGACTTAAGCTTGCCTGGAAAAAGTTTCAGCTTAGAATTGAAAAGCAAAACCAGCTGCCCGGGTTCGAACTTTTTATGTAGGATGCGTTTATCATGCCACTTTTTAGTTCTCTCTTTATAGAGTAATGCACTTTGGTAAGCATCAAATCTAAACTCATCCAAATCATTGAATTCCAACAACCGTTGCTCAGCTGCCTTCCCATAATCCATTTTCAATTCCTTTAATGCCCAAAAAGTCTTGTACTCAAGCTCAATTGGTAAATGACAAGCCTTACCAAAAACCATGCGATATGGAGATGTACCAATAGGAGTTTTAAAAGCTGTGCGATATGCCCATAGAGAATCATCCAATTTTATTGCCCAATCCTTTCGAGAAGGTTTCACAACCTTTTCTAAAATTCTCTTGATCTCCCGATTTGATATCTCCACTTGTCCACTTGTTTGAGGATGGTAAGGGGTTGCCACTTTATGCCGGACTCCATATTTGGTCAATAAGGTTTGAAAAGTCTTGTTGCAAAAATATGTGCCTCTGTCACTGATAATAGCTTTTGGGGTTCCATAACGAGTGAAAATGTGCTTCTTGATGAACCCCACTACACTTTTTGCATCACAAGTCGGCAAAGAAATTGCTTCTATCCATTTAGAAACATAATCCACAGCCACAAGAATGTAAGACTGACCATTAGATTTTGGGAATGGTCCCATGAAGTCGATGCCCCAAACGTCGAAAATTTCCACCTCCATAATATTGTTTAAAGGCATCTCATTCCTCCATGAAATATTTCCTGTCCTTTGGCATTCATCACACTCTTTGATCCACTCTTGAGTGTCATGGAATAGTTTGGGCCAATAATACCCCGACTGCAACACTTTGTAAGCTGTTCGTCGCCCCCCAAAATGTCTTCCATAATCAGATTCGTGGCATGACCGAAGAATTTCTTTTTGATACTCCTCAGGAACACATCTTCGGATAGCTTGGTCACTACATACCTTGAAAAGATAAGGCTCATCCCAATAATAGTAAGCTTGCATCGTGGATGAGTTTTTCCTTTGTTGGACAGACAATTGGGGTGGAATTCGTTGTTGAAACCACATAATTTGCGAATTGTCGGCGTACCATGGAACTTTTTCAGCTTCGTCCACTTGAAACATATTGCTCATCTGGGAATATCTCCTTGATTTGAACATTTACTATCTTCTTCCAAAGGCTCATGCTTTTCCAAATTCTCTGTGCATTCATTCAGTTTAAACAGCATATTCAGAAGGCAAATCAAAATAGGAAAAGTTCCAAATCAGCTGTTAAACTTCTTAGTTTTGATCCTTATATTGGTCTTGCAGTCCTCAGTTTGGCTAAAACATACACAGTGCCTGGACAAAGGGTGTCAATCTTGCAACATTTACACTTGGAAGAAATTTATGATGGCGATATCCTTCGTAATTTAGATTATCCTCAAAATTTATTACCAACATCTTCCTTGATGCAATTTGTGTTCAATACTTTGTGAAGTTCCTTTTACAATATCCTTTTTTTTGACAATATCACGTTTCTTGTTTCTTTTGTTTTTTCAAAAGTGGCAATTTGTATTGATTCACAAAATGTTATGTACAATGGTGCTAACTGTCTGAAACATCGACTTTGTTTGCAATGACAAGCCAAGAAGGAAACTTAGAGTTCTATTCATTAAGGTTCTACTACACAAGGCTTCACTAGTAAGCGTATGACATGTTTTGTATATCTACTAGTGATCCAAGAGAATGGCATGACACAAATTACTTCTCAGTGGAAAGGATGTCATTAAGTAATTATAGAAACTTCATTTATTGGTGAAGTTTCTTTTCTCAACCTATCAACAGTAACTTTGACATCCAGTTGAATTTTCACATTCGATATTTAAATTTTTGTAATGTACTATTTTCATCCTAATTTGCTAATTGGCATAAATAAGAAAGTGGAGACAATTGAACATGCAATCATGTTCTAGAAGTTTTTGAGCGATACGGATGGACATGATATGAATGATCTTATGGTCCTTGCTTCGGCGTCATCCACTAACTCTGAAGTAATTTGATCAGTAGTCAGGATGCCAGGACTGTAGAGGGTGATGAGGTAGTTAGGCTTTTGGCTTTTGGCTTTTGGTAATGTAGCATCGGAATTCCACATATTTACCACTTGGTGGTCTTCATATGGGATTCAACTGGTTTTTGATCTTCCGTGTCAAGGAAAAGATGGAGTTTTTAAGACAAGAAGAATGATATAAGTTGTCTAAACTGTGAGATTTTGCAATAGATTTGTGCTCAACTGTTTTGTACAGAAAAAAGATTTTTGGGGACAACTCTAGGTTGTGGCATCTGAACCTATGGGATCTCTAGTGCTAACTGATTTATGATATTGGCTTTATGACTAGTTGAATGTTCATGCTCTGATTGCTTGTTATTGTATTAAAGTAATGATTGATAATAGCTCTATCTGTGCTCGAAGAATATGCTTTAAGTTGCAGGTGTAGCTGTTTCGGCAATGAAATGTGGATTGCTAGTTTAACCCCTTTCAGAGTGGGGAATAGATTCTGCTATGCTATTTGTTGTAACGTTTTGGATGAGTCTTAGGGATTGGGATTTATGGAAATATATACTTAGTAGTGTAGGCTGTTATGGCTCAGTGACTGGATTGTGCATTCGGTTATGCATGTACAAGAGGTGGAATTGATTTTGAGGCCGTTGAATGGGAGGAACCCAATGATTTGTTAGGTTTTGTTAACATAGATGCCTGGTTGTGGGGGAAAGGGTAGAGAATTGACATTACCCTTCAAATACATGCAAAAACTAAAGCTTTTGATTATTACTCAGAGAACTTACTTGGAGTTAGAATATGTCTACTTTGTCTCCTTTGGCCAAAGTAGACATTTTTTAATTGTCTTAGATAAGTAAAATAAACATGTAATGGAGTAGTACTCCAAATTTATTACTTTTACTTCTGTAATGGTGTTTTGGGTATGTCCAGCACCATCTTTTATCCAAGTGGTATATATTTTTGGTTTTTTAAAAAAAACAAATGGAGACAATTTTATATTTTTTAGGTTTGTTGAACTTTTCACCTATGAACCAATGGTTTACATTTTCACCTATGAATTAATAGGTCACTGGTTCGAGTCATCAAGGGGTATATGGAGTACTGGTCCCCTTTAAAAAAAAATTTCTTAACTTTTCAATATACCCAAGAAATGTGCTATATTCTAGAAAATACTTTTAAGATAAAAATTTTGAAAGAGTAAAAAAGTTTTTTTGGAGAGAGAAATAATTTAGCATTGGAGAAAAGTTATTTGATTGAGGTAGTTTATGAAAAATAAAGACAACCAAATAAAGCTACTTTGGACAACTACCATTCATAAGGGCTGATTTTGTCTTATCATAATACCACTTCTACTAATTGCGCTAAAGGTAGTTTTTTTCAAAAAATTAAATGTTGAATGGTGGTAAAATGTTAAAATTAAAAGTTTATGGAATATTTTACTATCACAGACATAATTTGAGGTTGTTCTTTACAATTAACTCTATTATTAATGACAATATCATTATTTCATGAGTTGATTAATTAGCTCAAATTTTAGTTAGAAATGAAAAGTCTGCCAAGCTTTGATCTTGGCTTAGTTATTTCGAATCAATTTCTTTTTAAATTATTTGGTCCTCTTATATTAGAATATAAAAAAGAAAAATTTGTTAAAATAGTCATTGACATTGTTAAAAAAATAATTTATCATTCATATTAAAAATAATGCATTTTAATCAATGACATTTAAAAAATATATCAAATTAATGTTGGTAAGCTAGTTGTATCCCCTCAACAATTACCCCAACACTACTATTGTAGCGTTGAGAGGGATCGTTCTCACAGAGAAGGGTTGGTTGTTCAGAGGCTATTTATTCACTTGACACTACAGATGCATGAAATGAAAGAAAGGAAACAATGACAGATACATGCTCAGTAGAATGAATGCAAAATAAGCCTAAATGCAAAGGTTAGTATGCAAGCACTGCCTTGAGGGATTTCAACCTGTACGGATCTCTTCCTAGTATCATCGACTTGTCTAGATGCATGAGGGGAGTACTGCTAGTGTCATGGAACTGATTAACTTTGCAGTTCTCACAATTCCATTTCACAAAACTCCTCAAACTTCCCTTGGCAGGGCAAGTTCTCAGCACAAGTTTAGAACCCAGATCCCTACTCTTATGTAACAACTCTAATTCAATCCTTGACTCTCTCCCTTGGAAGGGCAGCTAACCAATTCATTCCTTTGATTTGTTCTAAAAGAATGATCTCAAGTCTTTTTCATGAAATTGACTTCAATTATCAGTGGGCACCGCATAACTAAAATCACAGAGCTAATAGATCTTGAGATTCACACACGAATGCTCACAATTCAATTCATGTTTAGTTCAATTGCCTTAGGTAGATCCACATTGATCTCAGTAGGCACCGCAGATCCAATATAGATTTAAGCAAAATCATACAAACCAAGGAATTCAAACATGTAAGAACAGTGAGCAATGATATCATACATAATTTCAATTCAATTGTCTCAACTAAGTTAAGATCTATACCAGTTAAGCCCTCAAGACAATAAAATGTAAGAAAGGGAAAAGAGAGAGAAAATCCTAATCTAAACTAAGAACCCTAATCTATTGATCCTATTCTATTGTGTGCGGTCGCCTCTTCCTCGTTTCTTCCTTTTCGATATTTGTCTCAGCTTCTTCTTTATACCTTCTCCTCCTTGTCGTTGGCTTTGATCATGTATGGCTGAGTTCTTCTCTCAGTCCGTGATGCCTCCACGTGTCCTACAATATGCCAATCATTAAGTGAAGTGAGGTTCACGTGCCCGCGTTATAAAGCTTAAGCATTATGAATTGAGCGTGAAATTCCTCAAACACGGGGTGGACATATGAATGTTGTGTTAAATGTTTGTTTGTGTGTTCCTGTGCTTGATGGTGAAATGGCGAGGTTCAAGCTCCTGGACCAAACAAATCTCCACAAACTTCGGATCGTTGCTGCACAAAAAGGTTAAACAAACAACACAAAACAGATTTTGGGCGGAAGGAATTCAAGGGAAACGAAAAGGCAAGACTTGAAGCAAATCAAACCCTCACGTTATACAAATGAAACTATGGATCAACTCGAGTAAATACAAGAGCCTAAGCCTGATTTGGCATGTTCTTTAAATAAAGAACTTGGGCAAGCTCACCTAAAGGTTCACGCTAAAGGTTTGCTATAGCATTAAGATTCAAACTTGAAACTTCAAGGTTTTGACAACACATAGTGTTAATCACGAAATTAGCAAAGCTAAAATTTCACAAAATTCTCTCTAAAAAACGTTTTTACAATGGCACTCCTTTTATAGGAAATATTTGGCCAAAAGGAAACTTAAACAAACCCTAACAAGAAGTCAATTCCGAATTGGATTGGACTTCCTAACCAACTCCAACTTTAGGAAAACTTTCGAAATTGGAATAGGAAACGAAACAACTAACTTACTTTCCTAAAAGAATTACATCTCCAAAAGTAGGAGTTTACTTTCCCAAACGAATTTAGTTTTGCCTAAATCCCATTACTTTGCCATTGTCATGCAAGCATAATTTGGACCAAGTAATTTAACTTAATTTATAAACACGGAATTAATTTCAAGCCCATTTAAGAGTTTGGACTTAATTAATTAAAAAACATAAATCCTATGAATTAAAAAGGTAATGGCGTGATCCATAAATGGCAAAGCCCAAGCAAGCCATCTTGATCTTCAATGTAGTTCATGAAATTCGCGACGGAAATCTGCCAGAAGTCACTCATCTTGATAGGCATGTTTAACGATGATAACTGCAAAATCTCGAAAAATTAAAACATAAAAGTTGTAGCTCTGTCTCTTATCGTTCCAGGGCCTCTTGAATCAGCATAATTGGAGATCATATGAGAGAGATATGCCAATTATACCGAACTATGTCATAAGTCCTCAACAATGTATTTTCTATGGTGGCAACACCTTAAATGTCGTGAAGCAACAAACCTCCATGGAACCTTTAGGAACTGTGATTTTGACTTTATTCCAGGCCTCCAACTATATGATTCATTACAAATTAATGGAATGAATATCATGAACCACTTGCTTATTGACCACCCAAATAATAGGCTTTCTAGGTTCGTATCATACTCCCTTCTTGGAGAAGATTCGACCTCGAATTTTGAACGATTGTTGAAACACCAAGTAAATCATAACCTACATGATCTGTTAGACAACAAGAAGAACCAAATACAACAATATCTCCAATGGGTTTTGATATCTCTTCTTTACCTTTTTCATCTAGATTCACTTCTAGGATTTTTCCACTTACAACAACAACCTCACTTTTTATATGTTCATCATTGGGTATTATATTCTCACACATATTAACAATATTCAATACATCAAAAGAAATCAAATATGTTTGAGAAGTTTCTTCAATTGGAATAATTGGAATTATCACATCTTCTGGAATTGGATCCTCCATGACATTATCAATTTGAACCATTTCAACCTCCAAAGGTGCTATATCTCCAAGACAATCTAAAGGAAAAGTTGAATTCTTTACCTTATCACACACATTCTCCATGGTTAATGGTTGAAGATCCACTAGAAGTTCATCCTTCGGCTCATCATACCAATGAGGGCATTGGATTGCACTATGCCCAACTCCTAAACACCTCAAGCATTTAACAATATGAACTTTGGGAGTAGGTATAGAAGTTGATTTTACCAATGTGCTTTCCTCAATGGCCTTTTTATGTTGTTCTTCAATTCGAATTTTTTCCTGAAACGTCACTATAATCTCCTCTAAATCTTTCGCAATAGATCGAAGTTCCCTTTGATACCTTTTACTTTGAAAAGCCATAATTGATGAATAGAGGTATATGTTTGTTGGAACAAAATTTCACTAGACTCAATAATATGATTTAAGAAGACACAAACAATCAAGAACAATCAAAAGAATCTTTGTTTTTTTCACGAATATTTTCTGGGTTGGAATGGACCAAATAAATTTCATCCCTAATATTATTTAAAACAAGGAACACACTGCAAAAAGCAGAATCAAATTCCGAGTTAAAACGAAAAAGTTATAGTCAATCTGATATTTGCCCAGGACAAAAATAAGACTTAAAATAAGACTTGATTTTTTTTCGATTTTTGGATGATACTTTTTGAACTTAAAAACTTTGTCCTAGTAACTAGAAGAAACAAGGATCACAATGCAAAAAACGAAACTCGATTTCGACTCCAAACGAATAAGATATGAGCAAAACAATATTTCCCTGACCGAAAAAAAAAACGGATCGTTGCTGCACAAAAAGGTTAAATTAACAACACAAAACAGATTTTGGGCGGAAGGAATTCAAGGGAAATGAAAAGGCAAGACTTGAAGCAAATCAAACCCTCACGTTTTACAAATGAACTTGGATCAACTCGAGTAAATACAAGAGCTAAACTAAGCTGATTTGGCATGTTCTTTAAATGAAGAACTTGGGCAAGCTCACCTAAAGGTCACGCTAAAGGTTTGCTATACAATGAAGATCAAACTTGAACTTCAAGGGTTTTGACAACACATAGTGTTAATCACGAAATTAGCAAAGCTAAAATTTCACAAAATTCTCTCTACAAAACGTTTTTACAATGTCCCTCCTTTTATAGGAAATAATTTGGCCAAAAGGAAACTAAAACAAACCCTAACAAGAAGTCAATTCCGAATTGGATTGGACTTCCCTAACCAACTCCAACTTTAGGAAACTTTCGAAATTGGAATAGGAAACTAACAACTAACTTACTTTCCTAAAAGAATTACATCTCCTAAAAAGTAGGAGATTACTTCCCTAAACGAATTTAGTTTCCTAAATCTATTACTTGCCATTATCATACAAGATAATTGGACCAAGTAATTAACTTATTTAAAACATGAATTAATTAAAGCCCATTTAAGAGTTCGGACTTAATTAATTAAAACACATAAATCCTATGAATTAAAAAGGTAATGGCGTGATCCATAAATGGCAAAGCCCAAGCACGCCATCTTGGTCTTCAATGTGGTCCGTGAAATTCGCGACGGAAATCTGCCAGAATTAAGTCACTCATCTTGATAGGCACGTTTAATGATGATAACGGCAGAATATCGTAAAACGTAAAACATAAAAGTTGTACCTCTGTCTCTTATCGTTCCAGGGCCTTTTGAATCAGCATAATCGGAGATCATTTGAGAGAGATATGTCAATTATACCAAACTGTGGCATAAGTCATCAACAATGTATTTTTCATGGTGGCAACACCTTAAATGTCGTGAAGCAACAAACCTCCATGGAACCTTTAGGAACTGTGATTTTGACTTTATTCCAGTCCTCTAACTATATGATTCATCACAAATTAATGGAATGAATATCACGAACCACTTGCTTATTGACCACCCAAATAATAGGCATTCTAGGTTCGTATTAGTGCTGTTGTGTATGCTAAATGCAAGTGTGAAGGTGGAGTGTAATGCATGTAAACGTGCATGAGAGAAATGGGTGACTGAGTGTGTGCATGGTGCGGGTGCCACAAGGCGTCCCCACCGTGTGTGGTGTGTGCATGGCGCCCGCCGTGTAGTGTGCATGTGTGGTGCGGTGCCGCGAGGCACCCGTACCATGTAGTGTGCATGTGTGCTGTGTTGTGTGTTAAGTGTCCATGAGTGAGGTGTCCATGCTTGTGTGTTGTTTGGGATTTAGTGTGATGCTTGAGACTTGTGAGGTAGTCTTGACTAAGTGTGTGCTTGTTTCTAATTCTTCACAACAAACATATAGTTTGTGTACATTTCCACAACACTTAGTCGATTTCAGCAATCTCTAGATTATGCACATTCTCACACATAAGTCATTCATGAAGGATGTGGATTGGCACCAAGGAAAAAGGCATGTGGCAGTCCATCCATTATGAGAACCTCCCAGAGTATTGCAGCATATGCTTCAGCTTTGGGGACATGCAACTCCATCCTGCAAAATCTCAAGCCAAAGGTACTACTCTGCCTTCCCAAGTCTTGGTTCCTAAGAAACTACTTGAAGAGCTTGGTAAGATTCAGGGGAAGTCCAGGGAAGATGCTATGATTTCTGTCTCTGAACAGCAGGGAAGACGCGATAAAGGGCTCAGGTCTTCCCTAGTGAACTCTACAGCGGAGAAGGATTCTGATTTGAGCGTAGAAACTTGGAGCTCTCACATGGAGATCCTCAAAAACTGTTGCAGGCTCCCCAAATTAGTGGGTGGTGCTCCAGGGTGAGAAACGAACGAATCCAGGGAAGTACGGTGGAGGAACAGGAAAGTGGAAAAGTCCAGCAGAGGCAAGAGTGCACTGATCAAAACCTTGGTTAGTTCAGAAGCTAGGAAACTCCTCATTGAGTTCATTACAGAAAAAAACTTTGGATTTATTTTTGGCTAATCTTGCGGAAACTTATTGGTAGATCAGTTAAACGGAGAAGAAGGGAATAGCTAGTTTCTCCTGCCGCTACAACCAATTTATCACTTTGGAAAGCGGCCAGAATCCTTTTGAGAACCTTGAAGAAGCTCCAGAAGATCCTCAAATAAGGTATGGACGGGAAGCACTAGGTTGAATGAGGAGGCAATTAACGTTACGATAAGATGGGAAGAAGGTGAATCGTCGAGCATACACAAGGGTAATCCCCAAGACAGATTCAGAAATCCTTAAAGCCCATCCAAACTTTTAGGTGGGACGAAGGGGTGTTTCACATAAAGTAGGATCTACTTTGGACTTAACAACTTTGCAGCCATTCCATCAGATTTTTTGAATCGGATGAAGATGGAGAAGACCCGCTGGAACGGAAAATAGTTTTGAGGAGGAGCCAGGATGAGATGAGCTGAACAAGTACATCGATAAAATGGTAAGAGACCGGAAGTCAATCAGAAAACAAAGTTTATGGAGGCTTTACTGAGTCCCAAAGCTAATCTCGGATCAGGGAGAAAACTAAGGGACAGAAATCCCTTTATATGCTACTCAGAAAGGAAAAAATGGAATTTCAAGTGAGACAGGTAATAATTATAAGTCTTGTGATAGCCCCTGGTTACTGGAGTTTACACCAGTTGGCCTGCCTACTCATACTTAAATCTCTCCTATATTACCTTTTAATGTATGTCAACTACTGGAATGTTCATTGCTGGAGTTGTGGAAAGGATGATTCTATTATCCATCTTCGTGTTTATTCCTGTGAACTGTGTTTTTGACGGGATTGTGTGGAAGATGAGGACTTTGATGTATTTTGTTGGCCGGGATACATTTTTGTGTGGCCATTTTGGGGGGTATCGGTATGCTACCGGGATTGGAAAGAGGACGAATACAGGGGAGATGCTGCCCAATTTCAAGCAGAATTTTCCTGCATAATCTTGATTTCTAAACTAAATTACAACCTGCTTTGTATCCTGCGTTGGATACGGATGAAGTTGGTTGTTAGGGCTTTTTTGTTGGCTAATATTGATGGCACTGGAATGTTGTGGAGTCGAAGGCAGACCAGATACATTTGCTGTAATTACTTTTGGGTTTATTAGGTATATAGGTGATGATACCAGTCCTTTAATTGGGAAGTAAATACTTTGTGTACCTTCAAATGGATGCATCTATGAGAGCTTTAAGAGTTATTAGAATTTGATTGCCTTTGTTGCACTCAAATTTTATTGGACTCTTATTTGCTACGCCTCCTAGTTTGTTAGTTCTATATATATGTTAAGGAGTTTTTGGTTGTGAAATGTAAAGGAGTAGTACTCCTTTTATGGCTTTCCTTTTGTAACGGGGTGTTGGGTATATCCGGCCTCGGTTTATTTTGCTTATATTTTAATAAAGTCGGTCCTGTTTATTTTAAAAAAAAAAGTCATTCATGAAGCACCATTTCCACTAGAAAACCACACAAAAGCTCAAGTAATAATAGCATATAAGTCGGTATAAACCGGACTTATCAATTAGTCATCAATCAAATTTTGTTAGCTTTTTTAATAGAAATATTTATACCACTTAACAAGGGGTGAAAGTGAAAATTCAATTAGTTTTCAAACAAAACTCTTCATGATTATTCATACTCTGCCACTAATAGAGAAAGGGTTCACTGATAGAAGGCGACGAATAATGAATGAATTGATTGTAATAAAGGGCTTTGTCTAAAGAATAATTCAAATTTTCACTTTTACCCTTTCATTGAGTAGTATGTGATGTGGAGGTGTGTTTTCTCTATTGAAAATGTTAATAAAATTTGATTAAGTGACTAATTTGTTACCCTTTTAAAATATTAGTGACTAAAATATTTTTAAGATAGATGATAAAATCATTTTTTTGTGTAATGTCAGTGATTATTTTGACAATTTTCCCTATAAAAAATATGATAACTACACTAAAAAAATTTGTGTTCCTAAAATTTGACAATTATAAGAATAAAATTTATGTTAGACTTTTAAGTTAAAGGCGATTTAAGTGTTTAACCAAAATCATTAAGGGTTCTAAATTTGGCTAAGTGAGAGGATAAATTAACATTTAATTATACCTCATAAAGAAAAAGTAAGATTAACCCATTTGATATCTATAATCTCTTTAAATGTTGAAAATTTATGATCTGTTTGGTTGTATGATTTTTTTTATTTATTTTATAAATCTAAAATAATTTGTTTGTTTTGTTTCTTTTTTCTACAAATAATTTTAAAACAAAAAATAATGTTAAAATAATTATTTTTGCTACGGTAAAGTTTAATAATAAATAATTTATAAAATATTAATTTAAATTTAAAATTTAAAATTTTATTAATAAAATATTTTCTAATACAAATCCCAATAATACAAACTTTTCAATTTAAACACTTCCAAAATATTTCTTTCTTATAAATAATTCCAATAAAAAAAATTCCTTCATAAAACAAAAATATACCCCATTCAAACGAAACCTTATTATTTTATGCCTTGGTTTGCTCTGTCATCGGATGAAGTAGTATCACAAAACTATGTAGCAAAGAGAAGGATATAAGTTATCATTATACTTCTTAAAGAGTTCAAAATAAGTGAAATTGTATAACATTACTAGTACAAGCTACATTTTATTTTTTAAATGGCAAATTTTTTTCTTTTTGGAAGAAACAATTAAATTTTTTTAACTGTTTATAAATAAAAAATAAAAGCTTTCAATTTTAGGGAGGCAATCACCACCACACAACTCCATATAGATCTCCCCCCATTGCATTACTATGATAAGTTTTCCGACTCTCAATTATTCACACATCATGCATTTGATTTAGGAGGTAAGATTGAGTTCCATACTCTTACACTGTATTTGGTTGGGGGCAATAAAACTACACAATGGAAATGACTTTTCGATCGTTATCATTGATGTTGGTTGATTAGAGTTAATGTGTAAGAAAATAACTTAATAATTGATTAATCAAATTACTCAATCAATATTTTTATTTTCATACAACCCAAAAAAAAACATCACACCTTTTTTCATACATTATATACATTTTCACATATTATACATTTTTATACACACTATATATATTTTATATATCCAACAAATATTTTCACATATTACACATATTTAAACATATTATACCATTTTATCCCAATATTTGATTTTAAACATATTAGACACACATTTTCATACAAAATTGGGAATTTAATTCAAGCCACAATATCAACGGAATAAAAGGAACCCTTTCTTAGATAAATCCAGGCAAGCATACAACAAATCGTATATACCGTAGTATAAGAGGATGGTTATTTCGGAACTTTTTCTTTACTTTTAGAACGCAAATTTGTCTTTTTGATATCGTGACTTAATTAATTTAAGGACTAATTTCAGTTTGCCATCATGTAATTAGGGAACAGTAAAACTTTGCCAATCTGAGTGTATTTTAATATGTACTTAGTCATCCTTAATTAAGAGATAATATTATCTCTGTCCTATTATGTCTTATGTTCAAAACGATGTAGTTTAACTAAAACTAGAGACTAAAAACATAAATATCACAAAAGTCACTTTACAACTATTAAACCACAACTAAAAAATAAGTGAACCCTATGACGTAGTTTTGATATTGGACATGATAAGATAGAATAATTTTGGACAGAAGATCCTATCTCTTTAATTAACTGTCATCCTTTTGGGACTATTTTTTTCATCCAAAAATATGACGACATTGATTATTTGATACTCTTGAGTATTAACTGTTTGAAATAATTACTTTTTTTAAAAAAACACTATGCCACCTCTTTTTTCACTCTCATATTATTAATATCTCGTATACTTATATTTTTATTTACTTTAACAAATTTTTCTATTGTAATTAATTTATGTATTTATTTGTATACTTTACTATTAATAATTTATTAGCATATGCATTCACCATTATATATATATATATATATTTAAAGGTAAATTACTTAGAACTCTCTATAATTTTGAAAAGTTTCGATTTACTTTTTTTTTGTAATTTGATTTTTTTTATAAAATGCACAAAAATCTATGGTTTAATAAGCTAATTTTGTGTTGATCTATCTACTTTAGTTTATAAGTATTGCTCTCTATTAATTTATCTAAAGTGACTTTTTGTTAAGATCCTCAATTTTGATATATTTTTCTTAAGAAACATTAAACCATAGGGGAGCAAATTGTAAGTTTCTGAACTATAGGGGGCAGTCTAAATTTTTCCCAAATTACAAGAGGATTTTTTGTAATTAATCCTGTATTTAATCATGATTGATAAATACTTTTGAAAATTATAATTTTGTAAAACATAATATTGACTCTACTAATTAACATTTCTAATTTCATTAGCAAACAAACTTTATTTAAAATTTTGGAGGAAAAATAATTTTTAATTTTATTGTTGAGAAAATGATTCTTATTTCTTGTGATGGAATAAATTGGAAGTCATATGGCATATATAGGAGTTTATATATTATAGAATAGTTAATAAACTAATTAAATTATGCAAATTCATAACGATAGATCAATTATCATAATAAAAACAATAGATCAATCCTTGTAACAAAAAGTTGACAAAACAAAAATGTTATAGTGATGGCAAAGAATGAGCCGGTGTAAATCTAAAATACATATTTTAATTTTACAAGTAACACTACTAGAAAGAAGAAAATAATGCATTTATAAAGTAAAGAAATGAAAAGAACAATCTTGAAAATAAGAAATCAGAAAGAAAATTGGTCCAATCACTCAGCATTGCCAGCTATATATGTCAATTTGTCGTGTTTTTTAATAACAAAAACAATCCCAAAAGATTTACCAGTAGTTAAGGATAGCAAAATAATGATTAAATAAATTCGTTGGGACAAAATGCATGTAGTCTTTAAATAACGGTGTGGTCGGCTATAGCCGGCACCATATTTTGTTCATGATGGTATAAAGTTTTCCTTTCTTTAAAAAAAAGACAAAAAAAATAAATACAAAAAAATAAAAAAAAAAGGGTTAATTACAAAAAACCTCCCTGTGGTTAGGCGGTATTTTAAGTTACCTCCCTGACATATTTAAACCTATAATTTACCTCATCGTGCTTTGGGTTTTTTTGAAAAATAGATGGAAATGGGCAGATGTGACGGAGTTAGTATAAAAAGACAATATACCCCTCTAACAAAATTTTCCCCACTTGTTCTTTGACCAATTAATCAAACCGAAGCAAACCCTCTTCTTCTTACCCACTTGTTCTTGGAGTGGATCTAATATTGCCGAGACTGTACAAATTCAGTGTACTGATATTTGCTCCACTTCAGGAGATAGGTTCTTTTCTTTGCTCTGCCACTCTGGTCGTGAATGGTACATATCTTTTCTGCAGATTGATAGCTGGTCAGTCATTGAGACTACGCCGAGTAGTTTCCATATTGGGAGTTCCATATGCTCTTGTGCCCCTTGATATGCCAACTTGTCAACTCAATTTGTTACCTGGGTATATAATCACGTCCATGTTTTAGTTTCATTGGCTTCTTATTGAGCTTTCTCTCTCTCTCACACACACACACACACGTGCACGTCCATATCTAGAGAAGCTTAAATTGATTTCATGATTTTCTATAGATGTTTATAATGTTGGATTTTAATTAATCCACGTAAAGCAAATTAATTAATTATTTGCATAAATAATAATTATTTAGATCATAGAATAACATGATTTATACTTTGTTGTATTATAGTGAAACAGTACCTTGATCCATAGAAATTTAGTTAGTAGTGCTGGCCTTAAATACTTATGTTCTTTTAACCTTGATCCACTGTAAGCCTTAATGATTCCTGCAAATAAACCTTTTTGGAATAGAAGAGAATATCGGGAGAAAGATAATTGGTTTCTCTCTCTTGACCCCAATCAGAATGACACCCTATTGATGGAGAGGTTACGTGATATTTATTGTGGGTAGAGAGAGGACCAATTATTATCAGAGACATTATCCCTACTTCCCATCAAAGTAGGCAATCAGATTTTTCCATTTAGGTGATAAGATAAAGTCTTATCACTTATTCAATTATTATTGATAAGATAAAATCTTATCAGTTATCTTTATTGATTAAATCACGTGGGTCATAAATTTCCGCTAACATTCTCCCACTTGACCCATGTGACAGAGTCAACTTAATGATTTAATCATAATATGTATAACAATGCTAATTTCTTACTTGCATTGTTTATACCATAAATTTTATTAAATAAAACTAATATGGATCATAGCGGTTACACATCATATTCTTTGATATAGTCCCTTCTATGTATCACAATACATAACATTACTCATAATGGGAAATAAGACAATTACGGTCCAACAATAATGTCTTTGTCAGAGACAAGTTCAATTACCAATTATATCATCATTCATGTATATACTATAAAGTAAAGAATGATAAACAGAAAACATAAACTATACTTAAATGAGCTCAAAGTGTCAAATACATAAGGTGTTTAAGAGCTTAAACGTAATATCAAGAATGGTATCCGGTAATACCCATTCTTTCAACATGTTCATTAAAAACCTTCGAATTTAATCATTTTGTTAAAGGATCTGCGATCATAGAATTTGTGCTAATATGCTCAATTGACACTCTTCGTTTCTGAACTTCTTCTTTAACGACAAGGTATTTCAACTCCATATGTTTAGCACATTTTGAATACCTGTCGTTTTTAGAGAAGAAAATTGCTGCGGTATTATTACATTAAATTTTCAGCGACTTGGCAATACTGTCGACAATCCCAAGTCCTGAAATAAAATTTCGCAGCCATAATCCATGAACAGTGGCCTCAAAGCATGCCACAAATTCAGCTTCCATAGCGCAAGTGGCAATGACAGACTGTTTTGCACTTTTCCATAAAATTGCTCCTTCAGCCATCATGAACAAATAGCCAAATGTAGATTTTCTAGTATCTACGCATCCACCATAATCTGAATCTGAGTATCCTATCACTTCGAGATGATCAGATCTCCTATAAGTGAGCATATGATCCTTTGTTCATTGCAAGTATCTTAATACTTTCTTTGCAGCTTTCCAGTGATCCAATCCAGGATTACTTTGATATCTGCCCAGCATACCAACAACAAAACTAATGTCTGGCCTGGTACAAGTTTGTGCATACATCAAGCTTCCAACAATTGATGCATAAGGAATATTTTCCATTTGTTTGCGTTCCAATTCATTCTGTGGACATTGCTTAAGGCTGAATTTATCTCCTTTCTAAATTGGAACAACACTTGTAGAGCATTTCTCCATTCTGAATCTCTCTAAAATTTTGTTAATATATGCTTTCTGAGACAACCTTAATAATCCTTGTGTTCTGTCACGGAATATTCCAATTCCAATCACATAGGATGCCTCACCCATATCTTTCATTTCAAAATTTTTAGAGAGAAACTTCTTGGTTTCATGAAGTATACCAAGATCATTAGCAGCAAGCAAAATATCATCAACATACAAAATTAGAAAAATAATCTTGCTCCCACTGACCTTTAGATATATACATCGATCAACGATGTTTTCTTTAAATCCAAAGGAAGTGATAGTATCATTAAACTTGAGATACCATTGTCGGGAGGCTTACTTAAGTTCGTATATTGACTTCTTTAATTTACACACTAGGTGTTCTTTTTCTTTAATTAAGAAATCTTCAGGTTGGGCCATATAAACATCTTCCTCTAAATCCCCATTCAGAAAGGCAGTTTTCACATCCATTTGGTGTAACTCCAAATCATAATGAGCCACCAATGCCATAATAATTCTAAAAGAGTCCTTTTTAGATACAGGTGAAAGGGTCTCTTTGCAATCAACACCATCTTTCTGAGTAAAACCTTTGGCAACGAGTCTGGCCTTGTATCTTTCGATATTACCATTTGAATCGCGCTTGGTCTTAAAGACCCATTTACACCCGATTCATTTATAACCTTCAGGTAATTCAACAAGGTCCCAAACATCACTGTGATCAATTGATTTCAACTCTTCTTTCATGGCATCCAACCATTTAGCAGAATTAGAATTTTTTATGGCTTGTGAAAACGAATCTGGATCTTCATTAATTCCCAAGTCAAATTCTGACTCTTGTAAGTAAACCACATAATCATTAGAAATAGCGGATCTTCTTTGGCTTTGAGATTTTCTTAATGCTATTTCTTGTGGTTCAACTTCTACAGGTTCATTATTGACAACTTCATTATGGGGTACTGGATCATTTATTTGTTGTTCTTGAAAGTTATTATTATTTTTAACAACTGCAGGAACAACAACTTTAGAAGAAGTCACAGGCAAAGGAACTTGCACTCTAACTTCTTGGATTTTCACCTTTCGTAGTTTTGTACTCCCACTAATTTCGCCATTTTCAATGAACCTAGCATTTACAGATTCAACAATTTTCATATTATGGTTAGAACAGTAAAATCTATACCCTTTAGATTTTTCTGGATAACCAATGAAATAACCACTAATTGTTCTTGAATCCAGTTTCTTTTCATGTGGATTATAAACTTTTACTTCCTCTTGGCAACCCCACACATGCAGGTGTCTTAAAATGGGTTTTCTTCCTGTCCACAGTTCAAAAGGAGCTTTTGAAACTGCCTTACTAGGAACCCTGTTTAATAAGTAAGCGGCAGTTTTTAATGCTTCCATCCACAATGATAAGGGTAAAGATGAATGACTTAACATACTTCTAACCATATCCATTAGAGTACGATTACGCCTTTCTGCTACACCATTCTGTTCTGGTGTGCCTGACATTGTGTATTGAGCACATATGCCATGTTTTTCAAGGAATTTAGCAAATGGACCAGGGCATTGACCATTTTTTGTATATCTTCCATAATATTCACCACCTCTGTCAGATCTGACAATTTTCACTTTTGTATCTTGTTGCCTTTCAACCTCATTAATAAATACCTCTAGGGCATCTACTGATTGAGATTTCTCATGCAACAAATAGATATATCCATAACGTGAAAAATCATCAATAAATGTGATAAAATATCTTTCTCCACCAAAAGATGGAACATTATAAGGCCCAGATATATTAGTGTGTATAATCTCAAGAAGCTGTGTGCTTCTTGTGGCTCCTTTCTTACTTGTGTGTTTTGTAAATTTTCCCTTAATACAATCCACACAAATATCAAGATTAGTAAAATCCAAATTTGGAAGGATTTCATTCTTCACTAATCTTTCCATTCTTTTTTTGGATATGTGACCCAAATATTTATGCCACAAGTAAGCTGAATTTTCATTCACTAAACTACGTTTAGTCCCAACATTATGATGCAAGATTAATAAGGATTTAGCAAAAATATTGTCAAGCTTTAATTTGTATAGGCCATCAGAAATAATTCCAGAACTAATAACATTGTTATTTTTAAACAAACTGAAACATCCATTCCCAGAAAAAAAATCATATCCAAGTGAATCAAGTTTGGATAAGGAAATTAAATTACGAGAAATAGAAGGAACATAAAGAGTCTGAAAAAGGTCTAAATGATATCCAGTGTTTAAAATCAAATGATAGGTTCCAATGCCTTCAACTGAAGCTTTGACCCGGTTCCCCATGAAGATAAATTTTTCATTTGAGTTTATGGTTTGGATAGTAAGGAATCCCTGCATCGTATTAGAAACATGAGTAGTGCATCCAGAATCAATCCACCAAGTATTATAAGGAACTTCAGCTAAGTTTGATTCGAAACATACTAAAGCACTAGGCTTACCTTTCTTTTCGAACCAAGCTTTATGCTTTAGGCAATCTTTAGTGAAGTGACCACGTTTATTGCAAAAATGGCACTTCTTATTTTTGATGTCCTTCTTGTGGATTTGACTGGATTGCGCTTTCATCTTTGATGCTTCTTTCTTACCCTTTTGGTGATTCTTTTTTTTTCAGGTTTCTTATGACCCATGAGGTTAACTGAGTGAATTCCTTATTTCTTAAGTCTTGTCTCCTCTTGAATTAGCATCGATTGAAGTTCATTGGCACTCCATTTATCTTTAATGGTATTATAATTTATTTGAAAAGGACCATACTCAGGAGGCAAGGAATTAATAATAAATTGTACAAGGAAATTTTCACTCACTTCCATCCCCATGGATCTCAATTTTGCTGCTTTGTCTATCATTTTAGTCATATGCTGATGCATGGTACGTGTACCATCAAACTTACTGGTGGTTAACATACCCATTAATGCCCCAGCATAGGACTTATCAGCTGATTCAGACTGAGAACGCTCTTTCACAAAATTCATATATTTCCTAGCACTTTCAGTTTTTGGAATTGTAGACTTGATGTTGTTTGCAACTGTCATTCGCATAAACATCAGGCTCAATCTGTTTGATCTTTCCCAAACTTTATGAAAAGATCTCTCTTCAGTACTACTTTCATTAGTAATAGCATTTGGCCTTTCATTTAATAGTGCTAAGTCAAGATCCAGAACACCTAAGTGAAACTGAACCTGCTCAGACCAATCTGGATAATTAAGGCCATTAAACGTAACAACAGATGAGGCTTGCGAATGAAGAGCAACAGGCACAGATACTGCAGGTAACATAAATACTCACACATTAATGCTTTGAAGTTAACACATAATGCAGATTCAGATAAAATTTAAATAATACTTAAATGTGTATTGAAGTTCACCTTTGGGCAATTCAACAATACTGCAGGTAACATAAATACTCATACATTAATGCTTTGAAGTTAACACATAATGCAGATTCAGATAAAATTTAAATAATACTTAAATGTGTATTGAAGTTCACCTTTGGGCAATTCAACAATACACTATAATACACATAATTGATGATTAACTTTAATTTTACATAATCGGCAATTAAATTTACCTTAATTAAATATGTCTGCTATCTTTGGATATACTAAACATATTTAACCAAGAATATTAACTACCTACAATTCTATCATAAATTATAAAATTAATTAATCAACCTTTGGGTGATTTTTAATATTTTATAATTTATGAATTTCAATATACTCATATAAGATAATTCATTATGTCATTATAATATAAGCATCTCATAATTATGAGTAATTGAAATTAAATTTAAATATTTAATAATTAAAACTTTAAGTTTGGCCACTTTGGTGACTAACAAACCTACATAATAATTATCAAATTATTTAAATATATCAACATAAGAATTTATTCAATTTCATTTTATTTGAATAAATATGTATAATTTCAATAATAATCTGTTATTATTGTGTGTATAAAATAATACCTAATTAATCATATGTTGTCATGTACTTAATATATATGTATATAAAATCATATCTTATGTATTTTTATTATACTCAAATAATTAACAAGAATAATATCTTAACTATTCTTGTTATAATATAAGTATAATGCTTTATTATTATTTTAATATACATATATGAAAATAACCGAATAAATCGACAACATTATATCACTATTATTATTTTAATACACATTCCTAAATAATAACATATTAATTCAATTAATGAACTTTATAATTCTATCATGAATGAAATACTTAACAGCCAAATAATTAGTCATCATCAGCCAACTAAAACATCTTAATAAAATATAATTCATTAGAAGTACAGAATATAATCATCATAATAATTATTATAAAACTTAATTTGCACACTGAAAATAGTATGCACATGTGCATCAATATCCAGTAGAAATCATCATCATAATCACAATAAAATTCACGTCAACAAAATAAATTATCATCATTTCATTATCACACGTAATAATCATCACGTTCTTAATTTGCATGTGAACATGATAGCATGTACACGTGGGTAATTAATATCATAATATGATAATCAATAGATTTTTATAATTAGCATGTTAAAGAAAAAACATACACATGACCTCAAATTTAAAAGCACGTCGCACGCATCATTTTAGCAACTTAATTCTTACAGCAATGGTATTCAATTAAAACCATATAATTTCAATACTTTATTGACGCAAGAGCAATGCCGAATATATACTGATCAATCTTACAAAATCATCATCACTCATCATGATTAAAACATCATTAAATCATATTGTGTATATCATTATTAAATCATATGACATAACTCCATGATTTAAAACATCATCATTATTAAATTATGATCATCCAATATTCATCATCATAATCATTAACTGAATTACCAACATAATTAAATTACGTCAATTGCGGAATTAATTTATGGTAATTATCTTCCAGAGTAATCAAGGTAATTATGAATTACAATAATTGTTTTCATAGATAAATCATGAATTCTTAACCAAGCTCTGATACCAATTGTTGGATTTTAATTAATCCACGTAAAGCAAATTAATTAATTATTTGCATAAATCATAATTGTTTAGATCATAGAATAACATGATTTATACGTTGTTGTATTATAGTGAACCAGTACCTTGATCCACTGTAAGCCTTAATGATTCCTGCTAATAAACCTTTTTGGAATAGAAGAGAATATCGGGAGAAAGATAATTGGTTTCTCTCTCTTGACGCCGATCAGAATGACACCCTATTGATGGAGAGGTTACGTGATATTTATTGTGGGTAGAGAGAGGACCAATTATTATCAGAGACATTATCCCTACTTCCCATCAAAGTAGGCAATTAGATTTTCCCATTTAG
This sequence comes from Ophiorrhiza pumila, assembly GCA_016586305.1. Taxonomy (NCBI): domain Eukaryota; kingdom Viridiplantae; phylum Streptophyta; class Magnoliopsida; order Gentianales; family Rubiaceae; genus Ophiorrhiza; species Ophiorrhiza pumila. The sequence continues at coordinate 39,530,925 of BLIW01000006.1, forward strand.
GTGATAAGATAAAGTCTTATCACTTATTCAATTATTATTGATAAGATAAAATCTTATTAGTTATCTTTATTGATTAAATCACGTGGGTCATAAATTTGCGCTAACATATAAGAATCCCTTTACTTTTGCAGTGAAACAACTGCAATCTGGGTTTCTGTAAATGTTCCAAATGCACAGCCCCCTGGTCAATATGATGGAGAGCTAATAATTACTGGTGCTAGAGCTGATGCAGAGTGAATTCATATGTTATTGTGGTGCTGATGGACTTTTTTAGCGGTAGTCATGGAAGTCGATCTTTGAAGATAGCGGTAGCCATGGAAGTCGTGGCAGCCATGGAAGTCAGTTGCTTCTAATTGAAGGTCATATAACCCACTTAAGGAATTTATAATGGGTTTTGAATTTATATGTGATTGTGATTGTTATGGACTTGTTTGGTGGTGGTATTGGGTCTCTCCATGGTGACGACGGCAGCAACAACGGCAACCATGGAAGTTGATATTGGAAGATAGTGGCGGCCATGACAGTTGAATTTTGCAACAGTTTGAGTTTTGGCCAAAAATTTGGGTAATTTTGTAGGAAGGAGAAGATGTATTTAGGTAATTCTGTCTTTTTTTCAATTTCAGAGAGGTTATTTTTGTCTTTTTGCCCATTCTATTAAGTTTAACACGAACGTTTTTAATTCCCAATCGCGCTTGTGATTTACACTCCTTCAACGTTTCTATTTCCATCCATTTTTCAAAAAATTCCAAAGCACGAGGAGGCGAATTATAGGTTTAAATATGTCAGGAGGTAACTTAAAATAGCGCCTAACCATATGGAGGTTTTTTGTAATTAACCAAAAAATATATATATATATCCCAACCTCACCTGCGCCCCCTTCCACCCCCTTCCCCTATATCCACCATTGCGAACAATGATGATATGAAAAAATAATTTTAATTGACATAATATAAATTGAAAAGATAACTGAATTCGACATCTACTAATTCAACACATAAATAGGTAATTATCTATCTCTTAAAGATACAAGATTTTTTTATACGAGATTTAACTTCAATAAAATGAGAACTCATTAATACTCAATAAATAAATATTTATTATACTAAAATTATGTGAATAAATGATGATAAAACTACACATAAGTCAAATTTCAATCTTGCATATATAAAATATTTGGTACTTTCTGTTCATTACTAGATAATTAAATAAATTAAAGTATTTCTCTTTCTTCATCATGCCAGTATTTGACACTACTTAGCCAGGAATAAAATTGTACTTAATGATAGCTTATTGTGTTGTTGGACGTGTGTAAATTATAAAAGTCAACCTTCACAGCCATTGAATTTATTCATGCTACATATATCTGAGAAATAAGGACGAACCACCTGTAGTAATATTCTTGTATCGTTTCATGAATATATGTATAGCAAATTGCTCCAAATCATAATTTATCAACAAGCCCTTTTTTATTTTAAATAAAAGGATGAGTTGGACTACAAATTGGATGATATCTCTAGCTAAATAAAAAAAATCGTGTAAAACTGGTTCATATATAAGATGTTGTTCATATAGGAAATCGATAATTAATTGTCATTAAAATTGTGATTCTAATTTCTTACTAAGTTTATCAAGCGTTGAAATTTCGATTAACTTGCTTTTATATTTATAAAAACATTTCACGGAAACCAAATGAAATATTAATAGTAATCCCTCTTATGCTAGTGATTAATTATCAATTTTAAAGGGTCATGTCAACTATATGAGAATTTTTTTCCTTTAGTCATTAGCGATATAATCTAATCTACTCTCACTTATACCTCACATATTAGAATATCAACTTGATTTCAAAAGCCATGTTACTATATGAGGTTTTTTTATCTTTTTGTTACTACCCGATACAATCATAGCAAATTCAGCAAACTATGAGTTTTAAATTCATAATTGGTCGCATGTGAAGCAGATTTATATATAGAACAACGAATTAATTGAGATTTCAACGCATGATGAAAACGACAAAAAATTGGTGTTGGGTTTATTGTGCTCAAAATCTATGTAAAAAAAGTTAAAAACTAATGGATTTTGTTATAAACCTATCAGAACAACCTATATGTTTAGTTGTTTGGAGGGGTTGAGTTGGTCAAGAGTGAGGGGAAAAGTTTGCAATCCCTTAGCTATCTTTGTGCAGAATTTCGGAAAATTTCAGACTTGAATAGTCCTCATCAAACACATGATCGGAAGAGCAAATGGTGTACGATCAACATGAAATTTTGAATGGAGGTAGAGGAAATACTATTCCTCATTCTGAATAGTGGAGATTGAATTTTAATGGATCTACTCTGTGATATGAGTGGGAGAGGCTTGAAAGTCCTGGACCACCAATCCACACACTTTGGATCGTTGTTGGCAAAACAAATTCGAGCAAACACAAGAACACAAAATAACAACAACGGCGGAATAGAGTTATTCAACGAAAATATTTGATAGTAACCAATCAAACCCCAACATTATTACAAATTAATTAACCTAGCTTGAATAAATCAAGAGCTAACTTAATTAGTTTGGCTTGTTCCTGACTCAAGAACGGGTAGGCTAATCCTATAGATCCTCACTAAAGGCTTAGCGTAAATTTTAAAACACAAAGTCTTTTCAACTTTTGCAAGGAAAAAATCTGGTTTATCATTCATCATATGAAAAATGTTAATGATGGCTTATCCTTAAATAAGGATCAATTCGGCCATGACAAAAAGGAAACCCTAATGAAAGCCAATTACAACTTGACTTCTAACTAATTAACTAACTAGTTTTCTAAATCTACCACAAAGAGAAACCGCACGGTTTTCCCTTAATGTGAGCACACGGTTCTACTCCTAGAAAATAGCCTTCCTCCTAAAAAGTAGGAGATTACTTTCTAAAACAATTACTTTCCATTATCATGCAAGATAATTGGGCCAAGTAATTAACTTATTAAAAATCGAAACTATAAGCCCAAATTAATGTTTAATGGATTTAATTTATTACAAAGAAAATAAATCCTAAGACTTAAAAGAGGCATGATCAAAGATGGTAAAGTCCAAGCACGCCATCTTGGTCTTCAATGTAATCCATGAACACTTCTTCAAGGTGGAATTTCATTAAGCTCCAATGTAGAACTCCTAGGAACTTCTGATAGCAATCCGCCCATGTCCATGGTGCCAAATCTGACTTCACATGATCCATTGGAGAATCTTGATGGACCAATGACAAGATCAAGGAACAAAATGATGAAAGCCGCCTTGCAAACAATTTTGTCATCACATTGTGAAGATTTGAACAACATTGAAGATCACTTGGCGTCTCCACCATCACCATCTCAACATGGAGTTGTTTGGAACATTTCTTGCATCACAAATCATGGAGAAGTTCCTAGGAGTTCTACATTAGAGCTTAAGGAAATTCCACCTTCAAGAAGTGTTCATGGATTACATTGAAGACAAAGATGGCGTGCTTGGACTTTCACATCTTTGATTCACGCCATTTTTAAGTAATTAGGGTTTATTTTGAGTTGTAATAATTAAGTCCATTAACATTTAATTATGGGCTTGAATTTTCTTTTATATGTCAATTACTTGGCCCAATTATCTTGCATGATAATTAGGAAAGTAATCTCATAAATTCTAGGGTTTTAGCGTGTCATTGTTTTTAGGACAAGGTCGAGTTCGATTTTGTAGGAGCAAGGCGTGTTTGCTTTGCTAGAGTTAGGAAACTAGTTAGTTAGTTAGTTAAGAAGTCAAGTTGTTATTGGCTTTCACTAGGGTTTCCTTTTTGTCTTGGCCGAAATTATTCCTATTTCAAGGAAATGCCATTAACGTTTTTAAGCATTGAATGAATTAAGAATTTTAGCTTTGCTAATATCATTAAGCACTTTGTGTTTACAAACCTTGAATTTTCAATTAAGTTTAGTTGAAGTTCATTGACCCGCAAGCCTCTAGCTAAGACCTCTAGGCGAGCCAACTCGTTCTTGATTTCAAGAACACCTCAAACCTTTTAGTTTACTTTCATGATTTACGTGAGCTAGATTAATTGTTTGCTATAGACGTGAGGGTTTGATTGGTTAATATCCAATCTTCTCGTCTTCCTTTGAATTCACTTCCGCCATTGTGTTTGTTCTAATTGCGTTTTTTTTCCGCAGCATTTTGTGTTTTTCTTGTTCGAGAATTTAAGCTAAAAACGGTCCAAAGGTTGTGTGTATCATGTGTCCAGGATTCTAAGCCTCGACGTCCGTATCAATTGGTATCAGAGATTCAGTTGTCGCTACAAATTTAGGTTACAAATTTCGATTTTGAGTCTTTCTTTTCTTGTCACGTTTTTCTTGTTGTTTTGTGTCAAAATTCTGCCGTTTTTGTTGCGTCTATTTGCTGCTGTCCTAGATTCATCTTGTTACTATTATTTTATGTTAAATTCTTCTCTAAATTCAGTCCTCATTATTGAGCAAAAATCATTTAAAGATCCATGCTGAAATCTCGTCAAAATCGTCCTAGTCTTGTTGCCATTTTTGTGTCTTCGTGTTGCTGTTTTGTCCCGTCAATTGTAGCATCTTGTTTTACTATAATTCTGCCCATTTTGTGTCTTCTTTTTGTGTTAAAAACCGCATAGGAATTTCATGTTTTAGAGCTGAAATTCGTTTTAGTCTTCTTGCTAAATTTCGTCAAACCCTTGTTTTTAGGGTTAGGGTTTTTGTTTCCAAATTCTTAACTTCTTGTTTTTATTCGACTTGATCATTGTTGGGAATTCTTCTTGAAGTTTATACTGCTGATTGGTCACAATATATGTGCTAAAACATTGAGCTAAGACAACACAATATTGAAAACCCTAAAGTTGTCTTAAAACACTAGTTGTCCAAAAAAAATTTAAAAAAAAAGGCCGTGATAAAAAAAAGGCCAATGATATAAAAAAAACCAAGTAGAATACTGGCCAAAGGCAATTGGTCTAAATAAAAAAAGAAAAAAAGAGATTCGGACAATTAAGAAACCAAAATTGATTTCAAGAATTAAGTGTGCTTATTTTGTTTCCCAAAAGCACACTCAAATTGAAATTGTCATATCTTTTTCGTTATAAATCCGAATTAGTTGATTCAAGTCGCCACTTCTTTGTTTCTTTGCCTAGTTTTTGATTCTGCTAGATTCCATAACTGAATCGAATTATACCCTCACGTGACCTAAATACTCTATTGCGGTTTCATGCCTAAAACTTCTATTTGATTTAGCTTATATGCGTTGTGATTAATTGAACTTTTTGGTTTCACTTGTTCTACAAATCAACGTGCTAGTTGGACTCTTGTAGTTAGGAAGAACCATTATTGAGTATATAGATAGGGTATACAATCAAAGAGAGAAACTACTTAAAGAGTGGTGTGTACATACTCACCAAAGTAAGAACCCGTGAGGATACTTTATAGTTTTCTTGCTGTTTTTGTTTTCACTAACCGTGCAGGTACAATGGAGGGTGATAAAACCATATCACAATCCGGACGAAAGATTGATAGTGACATGCTTTTGATATGCTTCAAAAGATGCAAATTCAACTTGATGATTTGACTTTGAAATCTAAACATCAAATCGCAAAGAATTTCACTTCAAGACAAATTGATTTTGATGAAGTTGCATCCGATAATGAAGAGGAGGAATTCATTGGTTTTTCTAAAAGTGGTAAAACATCCGACTTGTCTATTGGTACTGTTAAACTAATATTACCTACTTTTCATGGAAAAGTAGATCCCGAAGCATTCTTTGATTGGGTTCGAGACCTAGATCATTTCTTTGAAGGCAATAGTTACCCCAAGGATAAAAGGTATCGCCTAAACCCTCCACACTTAAACCTTGCTCGTCATCGAGCAACAAAACAAATAATGCAAAAACACATATATATACAACAAAGAATGAAGGATTGGCAATTTTACTTTACTCAACAATGTGTCTAATCATTTTAAGCATTTGATAAGTATTTGTGTACATGCCTCATAGCTTACTTGACTAAAATGACAAGTAATCACTTCATGTATCCACAAGAGTCATTAAAGTGCCTTTTTGTACACATTCAACACGTTGAGTATATTGTGTGTGTGTGTGTGCAATGGGTACCACTTCGGTCTCGACTTATTCAGGTTTACGCCATAGGTAAGAGATCCGACGACTAAGCTTTGTTCTACTATTTTTCCTACATTCACCTCTTTGACCATTATATAGATACTAAAAGGTTTACAAGATCATTGGGACTTTTATTATTCCAATATGAATGCCAAGGGTTTTATGGCTTTTTATACCCGTATTCCACCTCATATGAGTTCTCCAACCTTTTGGTTGGTAAAGGAGCGGTCTCGCATTGGAGATGTTCTTATTCATAACAAAAGACATAAAACACATAACTTAAACAAACGTTCACAAAGACACAAAAATGAAAATTTTTCAAAAGACTCGCAACAACATGAAAACAAACATTTAACACAACACTTATGGACATTATGGGATCTCAAAATAGCAACAACGGATTTTCTATCTAAGAGATTCAAGCCTCAACAACAAGGGATTTCCAAAAATTCAAAACACACAAGAATTTCTCAATGTGCAATCAAGAGTTTTCAAGAATCAACCAAAAATAACACATAAAAAAGAAAAACAACTAAAAATTCAAGTTTAAACATCTACAAGTCACAAAGTGTTCACTTGAGCACAATTTCAAACATCTTCACCAATATCTTCCCCACTCCACACTTAAAATATGCATTATTTTCAAAACACAAGAGGGGGATAAGAAAACACCCATGGTGTATGCATTATGGTCATCTCTTCATTTGAGCATGCAAGATGTGAACTTGGCCATTGTGAAGATGCCTCTCATTTTTGTTTCCTCATGGATGGAAAACCTGAAAAAAATCAAAGAAAGAAAACAAGTAAACTAATTCCATGTACACGTTCAAGAAGAAACATTTAATCAAATAAGCTCTATACATGACACTCAAACATAATCACTCAAAACAAAAATGTTCAAAATCACTCTATGGCATGCATGAGAAATTTTTACAATGTACTCATGTGAGTGCTTTTGTGCTAGGTGTGCATCAGAATCATGTTCAAATCCTAATCTCATTCATTGAGCTCATGTGCACTTGAGTCCTAATGAATTCATGCTAGGTAAACCATGGATGTGCCATTAACCACATATATAAAAATTGCACACATCAACCTTTTGAAGCCTCACCACATATGCTAACTCATGCAATTTAACATTGAAAATTATGAAGTGATTTAGAGTGAAATGTTTTTGTGTGCCATTGACATGAGAGTGAAAAAGAAGAAAGAATTAAGCAAGTTTGTGAGGGTTATGAATCACCCTCCACACTTAGCTCTTTTTATCTTTTATGCACATTTTTCGTTCTCTCATAGTTATTCTTTCAAATTCATTGTTCTCTTTGAACTCCTACAAGAAAAACTAACCTAATTACACTAAAAACACAAAACAAAAACAACAACTAACATTTAAATAAAATTTTAAAAAAATGAGAAGAAATCGTAGTTCTAGGTTTATTTAGTCCCTAACTAGACTTTATTATCGTGGTTACTCCCTTAAGATTCGGAGTAGCCATCTCGATACCAAAAGTATGCCCTTTCATAGGCACTGTTAAGCCTTTTGTAGGGCGTCCTTTGGCACCCTTTGAAGAGGCACTTGAGCTCATGTTCGTGGGGAGCAAACTCAATGAATTCAACTTTGTGCCACTCTTGCTCCCCCATTGTAGGCTCTTCCTCTCCTTCTTCCACCAAGAAGTTGGGCCTCACTAATGGTCTCTCCACATCCTTCAAGATGGTTTCCACTTCTATCATGCTTGACATACAAGACTCAACCAATGGCTTTGCATCCATAGTCTCAATACACTCATTAGAAAGTTCATGTATGGATGCATTAACAAAGTAATTCTCCACTATATTAGCTATTTCATGAAAAATATGCACATCTTTTTTATCTAGGCTAACATAGGGATCATTTTAGGCACTTCCTCATTATCATCATATTGAGCATCATTATCATCTAGTGAGGATGCCTTATTGCATGTCGATCTAATGACATCAACCATATTATTTAAATCATGAAAATCTATATATGATGTCAAAATAACACAAGACTGCACTATGTTAGCTATTTCTTGACAAATTAACAAATCATCTTCACATAAGCCAACATATGAATCTATGTGTAATATTTCTTCATTTATAAGACAATTAACTTTGAACTCATTTGACAAGGGTTCACTATTAATGCTTGACTCAAACTTATCCACAATACAAGGAATTTCCACACTCTTAGGATACTTTGCACTAGCACAACAATAATCATTGATTTCAAAATGATTATCCATAAGAGTTGTGAAATTATCACTAAATGAATCAAATTGTAGAAAATAAGAGAGAGTTTGAGTGGATTGGTCAAGTTGTACCTCACTTTGGCCAATAAATGCATTACATGAATACCCTTGGGTTGTATGGTGAATAGCTTGAGCTAATTGTCCCAATTGCATCTCCAAATTGTTCATTGAAGCTTCATGCTCTCTCAATGTATCTTCTTGAGCCTCCAAAGTAGCCTCTTGCTTCTCAAGGGTTATATCCAATTGAGCACACCATCTCTCATGCCCTTGAATTCCTTTGTCGGCCTTCTCCATTAATTCATAGAGCATATTCTCCAATGATTGTGTTCTTTCTTGCACGGGATGCAACTCATTGCTTTGTTCTTGGTTTGACCAATTCTCTTCGTAGCTTGGTTGACATTCAAACTCCATTGGAAGGTTTGACTCGTAGTGTGCACTATTTTGTTCACCACTCCCCCAATATCTATCCTTTTGCCGACACCAATTTCGGCTTAAATCCTCTTGATGAACTTGAAAGCTTCAATATTGGTTGGACTCCATATTTAACATGCAATGGTGAGTGTGGTGATCGTCCTGGCACAACCTACAAGATAATACATCATCATAGCTCATAGAAGCTTGTATATCATTTACCAAGTTGGTCACATTGGCCACTTGAGCCTCAAGCATAGAGTATCTATCATTAAGCTCATTATCATTCAAGCATGAAGTGGTGAAAAATCTTGAAGGTTCTATTTACACACATTCATTAGTATCCCAAAAATCTAAGGAAGAAGGATTCCCAAATATGCTAGGTGTTGGTCTAATGTCATCCACCCCATTTGGTGGGTCAATATGATAAGAATCAAGAAAGTCTCCAAACAACCTAGGTATATTTGTACAAATCTCAACACAAAACAAAAATAAAAATAAAAAAGAAAGAAAACACAAGAAACAAACATTCACAACATTAAAGCTAAATATTTACAACTACTCAACACACAAAAACACAAATCCTAAACCCAATTGCCTCCCTGGCAGCGGCGCTAATTTGATAGCGGTTTTGGAGCTAGGGTCAAAATCTAAGGTTTAACCAAATCAAATAAATTTATAACCCTAATCCTTATGACATTTAAGGTGCATCAAGACACCGACGTTTTGTAGCTAGAGGAAGTAGGGGGTCGAACCCACAGGGAGGTAATAAGTTTATGGATATAGTGTAAACGTGTGTGAAGTAGTGGAAGTATAAACAAGCAAGTAAATGAACTAAACTATACTAATACTGTAACATAAATATGAAAATGTGTGGAAGAGAAATCAAGTAATTAAAGTATACCCTTGGAAGTAGTTATCTCAAATTTTAGTGTTATGTGTGGTTTATCCTATGGAATTACTACGACTAAGATTGAGCCTCAACCAAAACTCCAATGTCTCTCCAACATTCACTCTCTAATCGAACCCCTTCTTTATGGTGGAGGCAAGGGTTGAACCTAGTCACTCCCTTTGAAATCATTCCCTAATTCACTCCCCCCTTCATGGCGGAGGCAAGGACTAAACTAGTTCATGTTTACCAAGTTAATCAAACCTAACACCTGATTCTCAATATCCCAATCAATTCCCCATTTATAGCAGAGGAAAAAACGGACTAACATATCTCCACTACTCCGTCACTCACACACTAATCTACTATAAGCATTACTAATGTGAGGTAATAACTAGATTATAGTTCCTAATTCCTAGCTATCCACAGCACAAAACCACACATTAACACAATATATCAACAACACATAACCACAATCCCAGGGTAATAAACAATTTAGCCTCTTATGGCACACAAGAATTTCACATATATATATGGACAAGCAAGGAAATAATCAAAGAAGTGCAAAGAAAGGAAACTACCCATTTGATTTAACCAAAGAGGAAGCCCTCCAAATGTTGATTCCAAGCAAATATCCAATATTTACAATGATTCCAAGCTCTTGAGCACATGAGGATTACATGACTTCCTTCCACCAATGGGGCTATTTACACCAAGAACACACACTAATTGTGTGTTCTTGTGGAGAAGCTAGAGAGAAAAACCCTAAAATCTAACTAATCTAACCTAACTACAAAATGGTTTTCTTCTCTTGGCTCCCTTCCTTCTTCCCCTCTCTTTCTTCTTCTTTTCTTGGATGCAGAATTGCTTCATATATGGGATGGATTAGGCCTGAAAAAGTGTGTGCCAGACTGATGTGGAGCAAATATGTGTATAAAATTGTGATCGTGGTTTCTATTTACCCCTACAAAAAAATAATGCTAAACAACCCTATGAAGGTGATAGTATAGCAAGTTTGTTCCCACAAGGAAAGGACTGTGTTGAAATTCTAAAGAAAATATATTTGTATTTTTGTAATTATCAAACTAAAGCTAAGAAAATAAATATCAAGAACTAAAACTGGAATGGTGATTTAATTTAAAACGCAATTAAAGCAAGTGTACTCCCGAGATTATATTTTAGGGTTACATAAAAAGCACATACATACGTCCTATCTATGGTCATGCAAAAATAAGGGTGAATAACATAACTCACACCCCCCTATTAGGCTAAAGGAAAGGAATGATTTACGCGCTTACCTACTTAGATATTAACTAATTCAATAAACTCTCCTATATGGTGAAAGGAAAAATTTACTTCCTTAATTAACCCGGAATTTAGTGTAACTACTAATTCAACCAAACTCTCAAGTTCAACCGCTCCATTAGACTAAGGCAACGCCCGAACCAGTCACACTAATGCAAAACTAATCCCCATAACTCCTCCTATTAGGCTAAAGGTAAGAATTAAGGAAGAATTAATCTAACAAATTCACAACCAACCCACAATAGATCCCAAACAACCCACTCTAATCCTCCTATCAGGCTAAAGGTAAGGATAAAGCAATTAATCTCTAAGTAATTTACTGCACTTTAAGAAGATATTCATCATACATAATACTCGCGACATATCATGCATAATTATGAAGAACACAGCAAAACTTATTCTACAAAGACCATAATATATAACTTAGCATGTAAATTAAGCGCAAAAACCCTTATCCATAATCTCGGGAGCAAAATAAATTTAGCCAAGCATGGCTAAATTAAACATCATCATAATAATGTTAAAGCACGATATTGAAATCATAAAATAAAAGAAAGATAACACCTTGAACTGCAATTTCTTGGAAGAAATCTTTACTCCTAAAATAATGAAATCAATAATCAATGATGTTCCCAATCCGTACAACTTCAATTCTCTAAGAATAGCCAAAAGAATGAAACCCTAACTATTACAAAGAAGAAAAACCCTTGCTTAGAATCTCTCAATGTTGTCACCCCCTCAAAAAGCTGTAACCCTAGCCCTATTTATAGTTATCCTATGAAAATATTCGCACATAAGTCCTTAACGGAAACCATGTTGGAAAAGAAAACTCAAAGTGGGCCAAAATCATAAATTTCAAAAATTAGGTCGTAAATCTGCGCCATTTCTCGACGTCTCGACGTCCTTGATCGCACGTCAAAATGTCCACGCATGTCGGCGAAGTGGAACGTCTGACATCGCGACGTCGCGGCACGTCGCGACGTGGAAGGGGTCTCGACATCGCGACGTAACTCTTTGGAAGTTTCTCAAAATTAGTCCAAAAATTCAACCAAAAATCACATTTTTGACAATTTCGCGACGTGGAGGGTATACATCGTGCGACGTGCACCCACGTTGCGACGTGAAAGGTACGGACGTCGTGACGTGGATGTTGCTCTTTAATAATTTCGCGCGATGTTTCTTCCATTTTTTCTCCACTTTGCATCCGATTTGACTCCTATGTGATTTCCCTCTTCCAAGAACACACCATGGTTAACAAACCTACAATTAAAACACAGAAACGAATAAAAACGAACAAGAACGTCCAAAGAATTAAGTATAAACACTACATAAAAGGTGAATAAATTCATCTCATCAATTTCCCCCACACTTAACCTTTGTTCGTCCTCGAACAAACTAAATCACAAAATAACAAACCTAAACAAAAGTCTGACACAAAGACCCTAACAAAATTCTAACACATAACAACAAAACGCATCCAACTTCATCAATTCGATCTAAGGACAAATGTCATATAAATGCCTAATACTCTCAAGTATTCAAATGTCAAGTACACATAATATACGTCTCCAAAAGTTATCAAAGAACATTAATGTACTTATTTAGACACGTTGAGCCAACCATGTGTGTGTGTGCGATAGGTTCCACCTCAGTTCATAACTCATCTACAATCACGCCATAAATCAGGGTTCCAACAACTAAGTCTTCGTCTCAACTTTTCCTCACTAACATATTAACAATTCATTATTAAGCTCATATAAACGAGGATTCGCTCAGCAAACCTTTAGGTTCATAAATAAAACACTGTTTCCCCCAGACTGTCACACTTAATAAGGGAATTTCATTGCAAATCCTGTGAAATCCACCTGGAGTACTGTCTCACCTTCGGGTTTTAGACCCATTCCCACTCATGCATGTTCTCCTTTAACTTTTCGTTTAAGAGTAGTCTCGCAGAGGAGTGGCAATATGAAGTAAGAGTCTTATGGCTTCTAATCTCCGTTACCATCCATATGAGTTCTCTTAGGGTTATTATTAAAAGCAATCTCACAGATGGATGATAGTATGAGCATAACAAGCTTGAAAATGGAAAAGCATTAAGTGCAAACAATTATGCAAGCACATTTATTAAAGAACACATTTTAAGCGAGTTATGTACGTTTTAACTAAACAAAGCATTAAAAACACACCAACCTACTTAATGATTACAAACTCGTCAATTCCCTCAGTAGTTCCCCTAAGTGCATAAAAATGGTCGACTCAAAATGCTAAACTTTCCATCAAAGACCCGACTCCCTCTAGATAGTATATTATTTTCTTATCCCACATCGAATCTTTCGATAAAATCCAATCATTGGCAATATAACATTTGTCACAACAAGATCAAAATTTTCAAAAATCGGATACAACACAAAAATAACTAAAACCATGGTGTAACTACGCAAAGAATTATCTTACCAAATGACTTATTTACTAGCTAAGGTTAACTCAAGAGAATAACTAATACGAATAGGACACAATAAAATTTAAATTAAATCCTAATTCCATTAACTAATAAAAACTACTAAGAAAAACTAATTAGCCATTAATCCAAGCATAACATCCACACTTCAACTCCAAGAAACTTAAGCATAAAGACATACAAAACAACATGAAATATATAACATGAATTTCATCCCCCCCCACACTTAAAATACACATTGTCCTCAATGTGTGAGAGAAGGAAAGAATTCACCTATTATCCATGTCATTCCCAGCAAACCTGTTGTGCGGTTGAGGCCTTGACAATGTCTCAAGTAGCCTTCTTCTTTATTCATCCTACAACTAAAAACAAAATATAAAAACTATTAATTTAAAAGAAAGGTAAAAAGGTAGTTCTAGATTTATTTGGTCTCTAGCTAGATCGTATTACTATTGCCTTCTCCTTCAAGACTCGGCATACCCATCCTTATACCAAAAGAATGCGCTTTCACAAACACTTTGTCTTCTAGCATAAGGCTTCTTTTGCAACCTTTTGAGGAAGAACTTGAGCTCATGCATTTGAGGAGCAAGTTCAATGAACTCAACTTTGTACCACTCTTGTACCTCCACGATAGGCTCCTCCTTTTCTTCTTTCACCATTAGCTTTGGCATATTTTCTATCCCACTGTTTGAACTACAAGAATCCACCAAAGGCTTTGCTTCCATGTTCTCAATGAATTCATCAGTAATTTCAAATATAGAAGTATCAATAAAACAAACCTCTACCATATTAGCTATTTCACGAAAAATATGCAAATCTTCCTCATCTAAGCTAACATGGTATTCAGTTTTATGCACCTCCACATCATCATTTATCTAAAAAATAGAAGTATCAATAAAAACACATTCAACCATATCTTGCTAGTCTAATGCTATATTTTCATCAATCTCGATCAACTCAGAATCAGTTATAGACATTAAAGATACATTATCATTAACACTACATGTTTTCATGGGATTGCACGCAATACTTGAAGGTTCAACAACATCCATGAAAAAGCAAGTATTAATGTCCCTAGGATGCTTCATAGCGTAATTCACATTAAATGTTACCTCTTGGCCATTGACACAAAAAGTGATTGTCTTGCTGCGTACGCCTATTAAAGCATCTCCAGTTGCCAAAAATGGTCTTCCAAATATGATAGGAACCTCCTCATCCTCCTCCATGTCCAAGATAATAAAGTCCACCGGAATTGTGAACTTATCAACTGCTACCAAAACATCCTCGATAATACCCACAGGAGTGATGATGGATCTATCAGCCAATTGAAGTGTTATAGCCTACGGTTTGATTTGCTCGCCCATGCCCATACTAACAGCTATATAATAAGGCATCAAGTTAATACCAGCCCCCAATCACATAATGCCTTAGCAAAATATCTTGAGCCAATTCTACGTTGGATTGTGCAACTTCCTGGATCTTTTAGCTTAGGAGGAAGATTTTTCTTCGTTAAGCATTGCCCAACCTCATTCAATTTGATAACCTCCTCACACTACAATATCTGCTCCTTATTTGAAATAAGATCTTTCAAGAATTTTGTATAAGTAGGTATCGTCTTCACCAAATCCAACAAAGGAATTTCCACATGGAGCTGCTTAATCATCTCAGCAAATTTGCTGAACAAGATCTTCTTCTTTGATGGCTGAATCCTTTGAGGGAAGGGTGGTGGTGGAGCAAATTCTGGGAAATTAAAAGCACTTGGAGGATTTTTCTTTCTCCCTTTACTTGCACTACCTTCCTTATGTTTGGCTTGCTTTGGAAGCTCGTCCATCTCAATTTGAACATTAACAGCATCTTGATCATCCTTTGGGGAGCCTGCTTCATTAATAATTGGAGATTGCAATTCATTACCACTTCGAAGTGTAACAGCAATTGCATTGCTCTTTTCCCTTTGGATTGGGGAAAGTATCACTTGGTAAAGTTCCTGCTGGTCTATTATGCACTTCATTTGCGAGTTGGCCAATTTGAGTCTCAATATTCTTAATGATTGCTTTATGTTCTCTACACATTCCTCCAAAAATCTCCAGTGTTTTGTCAGTACTATCTTGTCGCCGTTGGCATTCTCCAAAAAACTTTTCCATCTTGTCCCCAACACTATTATAACATCATCTATTGTTGCTGGTGAAGTACCACTCTGGGTGTTTTGTTGGTTTCCAAAGCCAGGTGGATAGGTTGGTCTTGATGCATTATACTGTGGGAGATTTTGTTCTCCTTGAGACCACTGATTTCCACCGGATGGTTTCCATTGATTTGAATTAGTATTCCGGTTGTAATTGACATACTGGACTGGCTCATTAGTGACTTGAGGGCATTCATCCATATGATGCGCTCCTTGGCATAATCCACAAGATGGCGTAACTTTGTTTGTCAAGGATGCATGAATACTAGCAAGTTGGCTCTGCATTTGTGCTTCCAAGTTGGCTATTTTATCCAACTCTAACATTCCAATTTTCCGTCTTCCATGGTTACTTCTTGCAGTGGGCAATATCAGCTCGTTACTTACTATACGCTCAAAAATCTCTTCAACTTCTTCTGGTGATTTATCACGCAAATTTCCTCCAGCTGAAAGATTTACCAAATGCATAGTATCAAAATTGAGTCTACTGCAAAAGAAATTTAGCTCTCTTCCCGGCTCCAACCCATTGTTAGGGCATTTATAGAAAAGTTCACGGAATCTATCCCAAGCTTCTGTGAATGACTCATTTTCTCCTTGAAGAAACTGCATGAAATCCATCCGGATCTTGTCCATTCGGGATGGAGGAAAGTATTTAGTCATGAACCTTTTCACAACTTCATCAAAAGTTTCAATTCGTGCCCCATTAATAGAGTCATACCATGCTCTCAGCTGTCCTTGGAAGAGAAAAAGGAAACAACATTCCTCTTTAAAAAAAATCATGTGGAGATGTGGAAGCATTGCTCGTGTTACACACTTTAATGAATGTCCCGTTAGAATGTGCATGTCGGATCCCTCTGTAACTATCCCATGGGAAAACCTGGCCATTTTGAATCAAATTTGTGAAAGCCGGCGGGATTTGAAAGTGCTCTCCAGTGTCAATAAAAGGCGAATCCAAATTATCCATTCGGGGCTCATAATGATCACCATACCGACGTCGCGGTACCACTGGTTGTGCTTGTGGAATTCCGGGAGGTTCCCCCGCTGGAGGTAAAACACCCGCTGGAGGTACAACAACATTGGGCTGATTACCATGTGCAGCCATTGCTTCAAATTCCAATTTCTTCTTAACACGCAAAGTCTGTGCAAGTTCCGGGTCGTATGGATCTTCCGCTAGACCAGAAGATCTTGTCCTGGGCATGCAACGAAAAGAATAGCAATAGTACTAAAAGGATGTAAGAAAATTAAAACTAAAACTAACAAAATAAAATAAAATTTCAACACGACTGCTTTCCCCGACAACGGCGCCAAAATTTGATGTGGAGCAAATATGTGTATAAAATTGTGATCGTGGTTGCTATTTACACCTACTAAAAAATAATGCTAAACAACCCCATGAAGGTGATAGTATAGCAAGTTCGTTCCGACGAGGAAAGGACTCTGTTGAAATTCTAAAGAAAATATTTTTGAGTTTCTGTAATTATCAAACTATTGCTAAGAAAATAAATATCAAGAACTAAAACTGGAATGGTGATTTAATTTAAAACGCAATTAAAGCAAGAGTACTCCCAAGATTATATTTTAGGGTTACATAAAAAGCACATGCATACGTCCTATCTATGGTCATGCAAAAATAAGGGTGAATAACATAACTCCTTTATTAGGTTAAAGGAAAGGAATGATTTACGCACTTACCTACTTAGATATTAACTAATTCAATAAACTCTCCTATATGGCGAAAGGAAAAATTTACTTCCTTAATTAACCCGGAATCTAGTGCAACTACCAACTCAACCAAACTCTCAAGTTCAACCGCTCCATTAGGCTAAGGCAACACCCGAACTAGTCACGCTAATGGTAAACTAATCCCCACAACTCCTCCTATTAGGCTAAAGGTAAGAATTAAGGAAGAATTAATCTAACAAATTCACAACCAACCCACAATAGATCCCAAACAACCCACTTTAATCCTCCTATCAGGCTAAAGGTAAGGATAAAGCAAGTAATCTCTAAGTAATTTACTGCACTTTAAGAAGATATTCATCATACATAATACTCGCGCGACATATCATGCATAATTATGAAGAACACAGCAAAACTTATTCTACAAAGACCATAATATAGAACTTAGCATGTAAATTAAGCAAAAAAACCCTTATTCATAATCTCGGGAGCACAATAAATTTAGCCAAGCATGGCTAAATCAAACATCATCATAATAATGTTAAAGCACGACATTGAAATCATAAAATAAAAGAAAGATAACACCTTGAACTGCAAATTCTTGGAAGAAATCTTTACTCCTAAAATAATGAAATAAATAATCAATGATGTTCCTAATCCGTACAGCTTCAATTCTCCAAGAATAGCTAAAAGAATGAAACCCTAGCTATTACAAAGAAGAAAAACCCTTGCTTGGAATCTCTCAAAGTTGTCACCCACTCAAAAAGCTGTATCCCTAGCCCTATTTATAGTTATCCTATGAAATATTCGCACATAAGTCCTTAACGGAAACCATGTTGGAAAAGAAAACTCAAAGTGGGCTAAAATCGTAAATTTCCAAAATTAGGTAGTAAAACTGCGCCATTTCCCGATGTCTCGATGTCCCTGATCGCGCGTCAAAACGTCCATAGACGTCGTGACGTTGCTGCACGTCACGACGTGGAAGGGGTCTCTAGGTCGCGCGACGTAACAATCTGGAAGTTTCTCAAAATTCGTCCAAAAATTCAACCAAAAATCCCATTTTTTGACGTCGCGACGTGGATGGTATACATCGCGACGTGCACCCACATCACGACATGAAAGGTTCGAACGTCGCGACGTGGAGGTTGCTCTTCAATAATTTCGCGATCTTTCTTCCATTTTTTCTCCACTTTGCATTCGATTTGACTCCCGTGTGATTTCCCTCTTCCAAGAACACACCATGGTCCGCAAACCTACAATTAAAACACTGAAACGAATAAAAACGAACAAGAACGTCCAAAGAATTAAGTATAAACACTACATAAAAGGTGAATAAATTAACGTCATCACAGACGTCCTCAAAATGCCCTTGAAGTCTTCTCAAAACGGAGGCCAAAATTGTCCAAGAGAACTTGTAGCGCTGCTGAACGTCCTGCGACGTTCAGTGTGAGGCGCGCCAGAGAGGTTTATCTCCGGCGCACCGGAGCTCTCTGTCACTTTTTGAAAATTCATTAATTCAGCATTTTTCGGCCCGCCGGAGAAGTTGTGTGGCGCGCCAGAGAGGTTGGGAGCCGTTTTTCCATATGATCCACAACGAATTAGGAACAACCCAAAACATGAAAGTTGTAGCTCGTTCTCTTAGTATTCCAATGGCACCTGAATGATTCCATTTGGACGTATATTGAGAGAGATATGATCAAAATACTAAACCCTGGCAGATTTTTTCAGCATTTGTTCTTCATCGCCTTTTTGACCTAAATCACATATTTCTTGATCTTTCTCAATCTTTTCTTCTCATTTTGGCCTCCATGATTAATAACCTTCGAAAATGCTTTTCATCGTTCTTTTGCTCCGTTGCTTCTCTCACGACATAATGTCCTACAAATACTTTAAAAACACGTAAAAACAACATAAAAACACGTTACAAGATGCTCAAAAGGTATGTAAAACGATTACAATAAGGTGAAAATCATCACCTTATAAATTGCCTAGCCTTTATGCATCTCAAGGATTATTCTAGTTTATGGTGGGATGAGGTAATTAAGACTACACGCAAAGATGGCGAAAGACCAATCAAGACATGGAGCCAAATGAAAGTTCTGGAGGGCCCAATCGAGTGAGTAGGTACACATATCGATGAAGATTTGATCCATCGTGAGAACATCTTTCACACATGTTGCATGGTTCAGGGCAAAGTATTTAGTGTGATCATTGATAGTGGAAGTTGTACTAATGTTGCAAGTACACTACTTGTTCAGAAGTTGAAATTAACTTGCATGAAGCATCCAAAGCCATATAGACTTCAATGGATTAATAATTCAGCTGAGACTCGAGTAACCAAGCAAGTCAAATTCTAATTCACCATTGGAAATTATGTTGATAATGTTTTATGTGATGTGGTTCCAATAGAAGATAGTAATATACTTTTTGGATGACCTTGGCAATTTGATAGAAATGTTGTGTATCATGCCAAGCCGAATTACTATCAGTTTGAATATCAAGGAAAGAAGTTCAACTTGAGAGCCTTAAGTCCGTCCCAAGTCTATGAAGACCAAGTACAACTTACTAAGGCCTTTGTTGATATCCGTGCTGAAGAAGCCAAAGAGAAAAGTGATCTAGAAAAGCAAAAACATGTAAATAATAGTATAGGTCGTGAACTTGTACTTAGTGATAAATGTGCTAAGAGTTGTTACTTTGCTACTTCGAGTGAGATTAAGAGAGCAATACTAGATAGGCAACCATTGTATTTACTCTTTCGCAAGGATGTACTTATTATTTATAGTGATCACTTTGCTTCTTTGCCTAGTGTTGTTTTGTCTCTTTTATAGGAATATGGAGATGTGTTTCCCAAGGACTTACCAATAGGTTTACCACCTATTCGTGGCATTGAACATCAAGTTGATTTTTTGCCTGGAGCGCAAATCCCAAACCGCCCAGCATATAGAGCTAACCCTGAGAAAACAAAAGAGATTCAACAATCTCTTAGTCCATGTTCAGTTCCTGTTATTTTCGTTCCTAAAAAGAATGAATCTTGGAGAATGTCTGTTGATTGTTGTGCCATAAATAAAATCACCATTAAGTATAGACATCTAATTCCTAGATTAGATGATATGCTTGATGAATTGTATGGTTCGTGTATTTTCAACAAGATCGATTTAAAAAGTGGCTACTATCAAATTAGAATGAAAGAAGGTGATGAATGGAAAATAGCCTTTAAAACCAAGTATGGTTTGTATGACTGGTTAGTCATGCCTTTTGGTCTAACTAATGCACCTAGTACTTTTATGAGGCTCATGAATCATGTATTTAGATATTTTATTGGTAAATTTGTTGTAGTTTATTTTGATGACATCTTTATTTATAGCAAATCACTTGATGAACTTGTTGAACATTTACAACTCATGTTTGCAATTTGCGTGAGAACAAATTGTATGCTAACCGTAAAAAGTGTTCTTTTTGCATGGAATCCATAATCTTTTTAGGGTATGTTGTTAGTTCTTAAGGTATTTCTGTTGATGAGTCAAAAGTCAAGGAAATCATGGGTTGGCCGAGATCTAAAAATGCTAGTGATGTTAGAAGTTTTCATGGTTTAGCAGGTTTTTATAGAAGGTTTGTTAAAGACTTTAGTTCTATAGCTACATCTTTAAATGAACTTATTAAAAAGAATGTCACTTTTGAGTTGAAAGAAGAACATGAAAATGCCTTTAATATATTAAAGAACAAATTGACTCACGCCCCTCTGTTAGCATTGCCGAATTTTCATAAAGCTTTTGAGATACACTGTGATGACTCCGGGATAGGTATTACTTCTGTTTTGATGCAGGAATCAAAGTCAGTGGCTTGCTTTAGTGAAAAGCTTAATAGGACAGCTATGAAGTATGCAACCTATGACAAGGAGTTGTATGCTTTGGTAAGATCATTACAGGTTTGGCAACACTATCTATGGCCTAAAGAGTTCATTATTCATTTTGATCATGAAAGCCTTAAATTCTTAAAAACACAAGGTAAATTGAATAAAAGGCATGCTAAATGGTTGGAGTTTGTTGAATCCTTTCCATATGTGATCAAATACAAATCTGGTAAAGAAAATGTTGTAGCTGATGCATTATCTAGGAGATACACGTTATTTACCTATTTACATGTTAAGTTACTTGGTTTTTATTTTATTAAAGATTTGTATAAAGAAGATCATGAATTTAATGCCACCTACGGTCAATGTGCTTTAAGGCCGAATGGAGATTTTTATATGCATGATGGATTTTTGTTTAAGAAAGATAAATTATGCATACCCCTTTGTTCCATTAGTGAGTTACTTGTTAAAAAAACCCATGGGGGAGGGTTAATAGGGCACTTTGGAATTGCTAAAACACTTGCTGTTTTAAATGAACACTTTTGTTGGCCTAACATGATTAAAGATGCTAAAAGTGTTTGTGCTAAATGCATTGTGTGTAAATAATCAAAATCAAAAGTGATGCCTCATGGTTTGTACACGCCTTTGCCTATTCCTAGTAATCCTTGGATTGATATTTCTATGGATTTTGTACTTGGATTACCTAGGTCACGCAATGGACATGATAGGATTTTTGTTGTAGTTGATAGATTTAGCAAAATGGTGCATTTCATATATGAGTAGGATTTCCCACAAAATGCGTTGATAATACATATATTAAATAATTTGCTGGATCTTTCATTTTTACTTTGAATGGTTGACCATCTGGTCCTTTAACTACGTGTCCATTGACATCTTTTTCTTCTTCTTCATTTTCATGATCTAAAATGTCAGTTTTTGTTTCTGTGGTAAGGAGATTATCCCACCAATTTTTGAGTTGACCTGTAAAACCTGCTCAAAGTCATGCTGCTATAGTTGGTTGATCAAATCTTTGGGCTGTATAGGCTGTAATAGCCATACCATTTCTTGGAATAATCTTAATATTTCCTAATCAGATTTACCGTCTATGTTCCATTCATAAAATCCTTTACCTTCATAACTTTTGGCTACAAATGTTGTTCGTTCTTCTATTTGGAGATCGGGAGGTGTTAATTTTGAATAAAATTTTTTTCTTTGATATGGTGCATATGATATTTGTTTATTGGTCATTTCTGTCGTGGAAATCATGTCACGATAGAATATGACTTGTGTGTGCATGCTTGGTGTGCCCTATTTTGGGTTCTAAGTGTTAGTGATTTCCTATGTGTGATTTATGTGTGCCTAGGGTTGGAATGTGTTTGTGCGCTAAGGCTTAGAGTTAGCCTAAGGTTTGGTGCATGTGTGGTGTGCTAGTGTTAGGTTCTAGGCCAAGACCTTGGCAATATGCCATGGTGATTGCCTTGGGCATGCTAGGGTGCTAGGTTTTGGTGCATATGTGCTAGTGGTTGGTCCTAAGTGCTTACAACTTAGGCCTTAGTTATATGTTTTGACCAAGATGGTGTGGTACTAGGGTTGGTTTCCTAAGGCAAAACACAAGGTAAATCATGCCAAATCTTTACTCAAATATTAATCTTTACCTCCCAAAGAGTGCACCACTTAGGTAGTGCCTCTCTTTATGCCTTTGTCCATAATTCGAGCTCAAACCCTAGCTTGGTTACTCCTAGGGTTTAGGGTTTGCTATCCTTGCCTTGTTGACCATCCTTTGACTTATTGACTTTTTGGTTAAAATAGCCTCCAAATAACCTTTTTAGCACTTTGAACTCTTCACCTTGTAAATCCTAGTAATTACACCACAAAACACTTAAGTACAATAAAAAAACTTAAAAATAAAGCAAAAATCCTAAGAAAAAAGAGATTAGAGATAGTGTAAAACGGACTCCACAGTAAGCTTTTGCTTGAAGGAGTGAAAGATTCTACCTTATTAAGCGACTGGATTTTTATATTCCGCTGGGATTTTCTACAGTTCTTGCTGCAGCTATTAATTAATTCAATACTATTATTCCTACTCATTATTCAATTGCTAGATATCATGCGGTATTCTTTTGATGAAGACCTAAGAAACTGAGTCTTAATAATATAAACTTGGTATATTAAATATATTACTCACAGGTCGGCATGGGTTGGCCGAGATCTAAAAATGCTAGTGATGTTAGAAGTTTTCATGGTTTAGCATGTTTTTATAGAAGGTTTGTTAAAGACTTTCGTTCTATAGCTACACCTTTAAATGAACTTATTAAAAAGAATGTCACTTTTGAGTTGAAAGAAGAACATGAAAATTCCTTTAACATATTAAAGAACAAATTGACTCACGCCCCTTTGTTAGCATTGCCGAATTTTCATAAAGCTTTTGAGATACACTGTGATGTCTCCGGGATAGGTATTACTGCTGTTTTGATGCAGGAATCAAAGTCAGTGGCTTGCTTTAGTGAAAAGCTTAATAGGACAGCTATGAAGTATGCAACCTATGACAAGGAGTTGTATGCTTTGGTAAGATCATTACAAGCTTGGCAACACTATCTATGGCCTAAAGAGTTCATTATTCATTCTGATCATGAAAGCCTTAAAGTCTTAAAAACTCAAGGTAAATTGAATAAAAGGCATGCTCAATGGTTGGAGTTTGTTGAATCTTTTCTATATGTGATCAAATACAAATCTGGTAAAGAAAATGTTGTAGCTGATGCATTATCTAGGAGATACACGTTATTTACCTATTTACATGTTAAGTTACTTGGTTTTTATTTGATTAAAGATTTGTATAAAGAAGATGATGATTTTAATGCCACCTATGGTCAATGTGCTTTAAGGCCGAATAGAGATTTTTATATGCATGATGAATTTTTGTTTAAGAAAGATAAATTATGCATACCCCTTTGTTCCGTTCGTGAGTTACTTGTTAAAAAAACCCATGGGGGAGGGTTAATAGGGCACTTTGGAATTGCTAAAACACTTGCTATTTTAAATGAACACTTTCATTGGCCTAACATGATTAAGATGTTAAAATTGTTTGTGATAAATGCATTGTGTGCAAATAATCAAAATCAAAAGTGATGCTTCATGGTTTGTACACGCTTTGCCTGTTCCTAGTAATCCTTGGATTGATATTTCTATGGATTTTGTACTTGGATTACCTAGGTCACGCAATGGACATGATAGCATTTTTGTTGTAGTTGATAGATTTAGCAAAATGGTGCATTTCATATATGAGTAGGATTTCCCACAAAATACTTTGATAATACATATATTAAATAATTTGCTGCATCTTTCTTTTTTACTTTGAATGGTTGACCATCTGGTCCTTTAACTACGTGTCCATTGACATCTTTTTCTTCTTCTTCATTTTCATGATCTAAAATTTCAGTTTTTGTTTCTGTGGTAAGGAAATTATCCCACCAATTTTTGAGTTGACCTGTAAAACCTGCTTAAAGTCCTGCTGCTATAGTTGGTTGATCAAATCTTTGGGCTGAATAGGCTGTAATAGCCATACCCATTTTTTGGAATAATCTTAATATTTTTTAATCAGATTTACTGTCTATGTTCCATTCATAAACTCCTTTACCTTCATAACTTTTGGCTTCAAATGTTGCTCGTTCTTCTATTTGAAGATCGGGAGGTGTTAATTTTGAATAAAATTTTTTCTTTGATATGGTGCATATGATATTTGTTTATTGGTTATTTCTGTCGTGGCAATCATGTCAGGATAGAATATGCCTTGTGTGTGCATGCTTGGTGTGCCCTATTTTGGGTTCTAAGTGTTAGTGATTTCCTAAGTGTTATTTATGTGTGCCTAGGGTTGGAATGTGTTTGTGCGCTAAGGCTTAGGGTTAGCCTAAGGGTTGGTGCATGTGTGGTGTGCTGGTGTTAGGTTCTAGGCCAAGACCTTGGCGATGTGCCTTGGTGATAGCCTTGGGCATGCTAGGGTGCTAGGTTTTGGTGCATATGTGCTAGTGGTTGGTCCTAAGTGCTTACAGCTTAGGCCTTAGTTATATGTTTTGGCCAAGATGGTGTGGTACTAGGGTTGGTTTCCTAAGGCAAAACACAAGGTAAATCATGCCAAGTCTTTACTCAAATATTAATCTTTACCTCCCAAAGAGTGAACCACTTAGGTAGAGCCTCTCTTTATGCCTTTGTCCATAATTCGAGCTCAAACCCTAGCTTGGTTACTCCTAGGGTTTAGGGTTTGCTATCCTTGCCTTGTTGACCATCCTTTGACTTATTGACTTTTTGGTTAAAATAGCCTCCAAATAACCTTTTTAGCACTTTGAACTCTGCACCTTGTAAATCCTAGAAATTACACCACAAAACACTTAAGTACAATAAAAAAACTTAAAAATAAAGAAAAAATCCTAAGAAAAGAGAGATTAGAGATAGTGTAAAACGGACTCTACAGTAAGCTTTTGCTTGAATGAGTGAAAGATTCTTACCTTTTTAAGCGATTGGATTTTTATATTCCGCTGGGATTTTCTGCAGTTCTTGCTGCAGCTATTAATTAATTCAATACTATTATTCTTACTCATTATTCAATTACTAGATATCATGCGGTATTCTTTTGATGAAGACCTAAGAAACTTAGTCTTAATAATATAAACTTGGTATATTAAATATATTACTCACAGATCGGCTAAGACAAGTCTTAACCGACCTAGGGGGCTAGGAGCTCAAGAGGCACTCCTCTATACAAGGTGAACTCCTGACTCACGACCTTAAGAAGCATTTATATATGCGCGAGATAAACTTCGTGCTTACGTGATCATGAAGACGACATAAGCTCAAGAAAAAGTTTCTTTAATAAACATATTGATTCCATTCAATACGATTCTTCAACTTCATATATTTTGAAAGTGTTGTTCAATACGTGGAATAAGCATTTTCAATGTGCAAATGCTGGGATGTACTAGAATAGTAACGGAATCTACGAAGTAGATTGATTAAAGAGATTTTATATCAATGAATCACTTATTTTCCCTGCCAAAAAAGGGGAAAACATCCATAAAGGACCTTGCATTTGTAACTCTATTCAACACTCTGCCAAAATGAAGTTCGGTTGAAATACTATACAATCAAAATAATTAACACTCCAATCAACTTGGAGGTCATTTAAACATATCCCTATAGTTAAACTATGACCGGTTAAGTAGTTCATATACAATTCCTCAAGTTAAATTATGTTCGGTTGAATACCGCATAAATACTTAAACAAATATCATGAGCTTTTCAGTACCATAAAAAATAATTATGTGTTGTAATATAAATATAAAAGTAATTTTGTGATCAGCCACGAGTTTCACGATAATTCCTCCCTAAAAAGTGGAAAACCACAAAAATGAACGGCGTGTCCTAGTATACAAAGTACTGACATAATCGGCTACAAGCTTCAAATTGCTTTTGTAAATAAAAAATCTTAGAAATAATTTTCCTAAGTATACAAGAAGATGTTGAAAAATATTTAACAAAGAACTTAGACGAATTATCAGGTCGGTTATGACAAGTTTCAACCGACCTGGGGGCTATACTGTATCACAACCTTTCTTTTATATTTGAAAATTTTTTATACATGAATTTTCATGAGGTTGACATGCGACGATGATCTAAAGAATCACCCGAATAAGATAATCTAGTTCAGGATTGGTTATATAACACAACCCTCTGGGATGCATGTTACATATTGCAGTCTTATATTCATTTTATTACTCCAAATCGGTCGAGACAAGTCTCAACCGATCTAATGGACTATTGATGTGGGATGAATTTTGCTAGGATTGTGCGACTTAAGATAAGAATGGATTGGAATACCACAAGTATTCCTCACTTCATTTGATTCTTTCTCCTACTCAACTGTTGTTGTCATATTGCATAACTCATGCTTTAAGAATTGCAATTCTACTAAAACTATAACTTTAAATTTGAACCCTTGTTCAAGGTGTGTAATAGGAGTTACAATCCAACTCTAACTCAGGTATGTATCCTATATATAAACTCTTAACCATTGTATTTAGAGGACAATCAATTATCAATTGCAATCGCTATTTTCTTTTTAGCTTAAGGTTCGTTACGGATTTGAGCTTCAGAGTTTAATTCCTGGACTATCTTGGGGTATTTTTTGTAGGTGTTCTACTGGTATTTGATGAATAGAAGACCTAACAACCACTTTTGATTTTTGAGACTCGAAATGTATCTTCACCATTTCTATGCAATGCTACAATTGTATGAGAACATGGTCGGCAAGAAATCTGTCATAGTAAGCATGTACATGTTTTGTGGTTCAAATGAACAACAAATTAAGTTCCTTTTAGATTTTTCATCTCGTATCTACCTTGTCCATTTAAAAAAAAGTATATTTTAATGATTTCTTTACCCTATTCATTCCTAATTGTTGGACAAATAGAGCTGTGAAATTTTCTCATTTTAGCATACTACTTCTGAATTCTATCAATCAAATATTTTCTTATGTCCTCAGGCATGGAAATTATAGGCTTGTTATGACAATCTAAAATATGAGAATTGAATGTTTCACACATATTGTTAACATTCATATCACATTTAGTACAAAACTGAAAAAATATTTTGCACCAGTGCTTAATAGGTGAACCATTCTTTATCAATGTATATGCATCATTGTCATACTCCATGAAATCTTACGCTATTTTTTTATAGATATACATATTTGTGCATGAATAAAAATCTCAAAGTCTAGCTTTCATTGTCTTCCCAATGGCTTTTTTTTAAAAAAATTTCAGTAAATATGTTGTACACAGTATCTATGTTCACTCTTTGGAAAACAGTTAGCCAGGGCTTTATCTAACCCTATCTAGTGATGAAAATCATCCAAATTAATTAAATAATTAACAATAAACATAAAAGAACATTCCAAATATTGAACTTAATCAATAGACAGTAACTATAAGTCAACAATGCCATTGTCCAAAACAAGCTAACAAGGGATGTAATATCTTTAGCAAACAAAATCACTGAGCTGCTCAGACATGTACACAATTACAAAGATAAACATAATACAAGTCTATAAAATGAAGAATAAAAATAACAGATAGCAGTACCTTTTGTTTATCAGACTTTAATGTATAATGGTATGAATTTTTAATTTCAAGATATGCAATCAGAAATTCCAAAAAACAATGCCATTATCTTTTTTCTTCTCTCTCAATAGCAGAAAAAGTTATGAGTCACCACTCGTTAGTAGGATCTACACCAATAGCTATTAAAGATTGACTTAGATAAGTACTTTTAACATGGTATCTATCAAGGTATATTAGTGGTCCACATTCAGATTTGAACCAATTCTTTAGTGGTGCTAAAAAATAATGTAGTTTCATGAATTTTAGACTATACCAACTTACGTAATTAATGATTTAAAATAAAGTTTTGTTGTGCTATTTGAATGTGTAATTTTAAGTTCGACTATGTAATCCTATAAATTGGCATAGTGCTCACTTGCTGGCCCTTTTATCTTGTTCAATGCCATCCTTTTAGCCTTCTACCCTACAGTTTTTGTAATCTCAATTTCATAATCCTCATCTAAAATCTG
Organism: Ophiorrhiza pumila; assembly: GCA_016586305.1. NCBI lineage: Eukaryota > Viridiplantae > Streptophyta > Magnoliopsida > Gentianales > Rubiaceae > Ophiorrhiza > Ophiorrhiza pumila. The sequence goes on from BLIW01000006.1 coordinate 39,559,704, forward strand.
TCTTAACTCACTTATAGGCATATTCATATTTATTCTAATCCTCTGAAAATATTTCTTAGACAACCATTCTACACTCATAATTCTATTCGTCAATATATGTTTACAATTCTCATATAAATCATTTAGTGACTACACTATAAAATCATCAATCCAAGTGGTTACACCTTTGTAATGTAAACATATCAATTACAAGGTTTTCTTCACTTTGTTCAAAATTTTGTTTTATCATTGGTGAACATCTTCACAACTCTACCATTGACAATGACATAATTTCCAATTGCATCTCTGAAAACTTTCTTGAAGAAAATTTTATTCCAACTTCAAATACTAGATTCTACATACCTTTGTTAGCATTGGAATTAGTGTAGTCCGTATGTGTATCTTCATCAAATGAATTATGATTGCTATTTAATCGCACATTTACATTATCCTCTTTAAGGTCATGTTCAATTCTATCTTACCTTTTTGGTTCACGTTGTACTTGTTTCAGTTTTCTTGATATTTTCATTTCATCTCCTATTTGATTCATTCTTTTACCTTCTATTTTATCTTTGTTCCTTTCCAAATTTTGCCCATTCTTACATTTTCTATCATTACCATTTTGTTCACACAGCAAGTTGTTCTTCTTCTTGGTGACGAGCTGTCGCGGCTCTCCAATTTAACCCAAATTTACCAAACTAATGTAGTAGTGGCAAGTGGGATCGTATCCAACAGGGAGAGGATGGTTGTCAAGAGTTAATACAATGATAGAATAAAAGTGATAGAACAACACAATACGAACAAGCAAAGGGAATGAGATACGGGAAGTCAATAGAGAGGAATGTGTTGCCTTGAAGGAGAACAATGTGTATGGACCTTTCTCTTGCTATCACTGACGGACTTGTGTAGACATATGTGAAGGGACTTTACTACTAGTGAACTAAGGCTGATTAACTTGGTAGTTCTCACAACCCTCGTTCTCAAATCTCCCAGAACTTCCCTTGGTAGGGCAAGTCCTTGGCTCGAGTCAGACTCTCCCAGATCCCAATTCCTATAATGCTAATCTAATTCAATTCCTGACTATCTCCCTTGGTAGGGCAGCTACCCAGTTCACAACTTCGACTAACAATATGAGAACCCTCTTAGGCCTTCGCTAAAGATTGACATTGACTGTCAGTGGATACCGCTCAAACAAGATCGCAACGTCTCACAAGACCTAAGATTCACATATGCATGTTTACAATCAGATTATGTCATGGTTGATTGCCAATGGAATATTCACACCGACCTCAGTGGGTACCACAGACCTAAATGTGAAGTTAATCTAGAGTGCAAATCATCAAACACAACGAATGCAGAAATGTAGACATGAAATTCATCCACACATACAAGATAAATTCTAAACAGATGTCTCAAACAAGATTGAATCCATACAATTGACCCCTCAGGCAACACTATAAGTCTAGCCGATCAAATTGATCGGCTGATATCCCATGATTTACAAAATATAACTTCTAATCTTGATCTAGGGTTTTTCTTCCTGATCTCTCGCTTTCTTCTCTGATTTTTCCTCTCTCTCTTCCTTCCACCGCCTCTCTTTGCTTCTGCTCTTTCACCCTTTTATAGCTTTGCCTCAGTGCGTAGCTTCCAGGAATCTTCCTTTGTTTGCGGAGATTTCGCCACGTGTATCTGCAAATGTAAACCAAAGCTGAAGTGAGGACACGTGTTTAATGAAGGACTTAACAAGTAAGGAAATTCATCGCCTTTCATCAAACAGTTAAAGCCCGTGAGAAAGTCATGTTAAATGCCTTGCTTGTGCGAGCTTGAGTTTGTGTGCTAAATGTTACTGTGGGAACAAGATTGCGTGAGTGGTGTTTGTGCAAGTGTGCAAGTGAGAAATGAGAAAACTGTACAAAAACATTAACGAATGAAAATGCATACAAAATAAAACCAAAGAATGTGCACAGTGTGTGTGTATGTTGCAGCCGCACTGTGTGCGTGTGTGGGCCATGCGGCCGCACCGTGTAGAGCGAGTGTGTTGCGGCCGCACCGTGAAAAGTGTGTGTGGTACGGCCGCACCGTGTTATGTGTTAGTGTGTTTGTGTAGTGTGTTAGTGTGTGTTTGTGAGGTGTGTGCTGAGAGTTTGTGAGGTGCAAGAGTGTGAGGTTATGTGAGTGTGAGTTGTGTGCCTTGACTTTCATGAATTGTGACTTTTGTGAGTAGTGAGTTGTGACTTGAGTGAATAGTGAATTGTGACTTGAGTGAATAAATGCAACACTTTGTAACTAAATTCGCAGCACTCAAGTCAATCTCCATAACACTCAATTGTAATCAATATAACATATAAGTCACGTAATCAAGCATCGATTCACAAGTTATTCCAGGCAAGAGACTAACAAAATAGAGCAAATAAGTCGGCACAATATCGATTTATCACTTCTTCAAGGTCAGAAAATATATGTTCATCTCTGCCAAACTCTGATCGTAGATAAAAGTCTATATCATCTTTACTTTTCTCACTTCTAATCTCAAAATCAAGGTCAATAATGATTTCTTTTTCAACATTTTAAATATTAACAAGTGTTAGACTTTCCAATTTTTATATATAATATGATAGTCAATTGAATTGTTGAGATTAAGGCTTATGTGATCCATTATTCAACTGCTCACTTTGAGGCTCACTTTAAGTCTCATATGATTCAACTACTTATTTTGAGCCTCTTGAATGTCATTATTTAACTTATCACTTTGAAGCTTCTATGATTGCTCAATTTCAGGTTCAAGTGATTAAAAAATCTCATATTCACCTAAAACATCAACAAAGGTAAACTCTATTTTTTTATTTATTTATTAGTTTTGGTCAAAAAAGATAATTTCATTTCATATAAAAATAATACACAGTCAACTAGTTGAAATTAGATGCAATGAGTTAAGTTGACTAAACTAATAAACTCAATGCATTATAGATACCCAATAGGACAAATGACATAAAGTTATATTTTGAATGATACAAAAATCAAAATCCACATCAAATAATCGCTTGATCTATAGCTAAAAGTGCATTCAGAAATCTTCTCAAACAGAGCTATAAATAGTGAGTTTTCAACTACCCAATATCATGTTAAAAATGAAGTGAATCTTCCCTATAACAGCAATGCAAAAAGGTGAAGTATTTTTCATCTCTAATAGCTAAACAACAGAAAGCTCTCACTTTCTTCTACATCTTTTGCTAATCCATCAAATATCTAACAACGAATGACCAAATTCACATTGGTCCTTCAATATTAAACTCAGATTTGGAGGCAAAAGTTGTTAATCCATTAGATCTTTAAACTCCTAATGACCAAATTCACATTGGCTCTTCACAACCAAACCCAAATTTGAAGAAAGAGACTTTGGCAAAGAAGAAGCCTTTATTATGTTTGTCATAAGTGGAAAAGATCATAACTTTTCCACAAAATTCAACACAATTAGATGAAGATTTGATCACAATTAATCACAGAACAAAATGAAATTCTGCAATTTTCTGGAATTAAGGAGTGCAACAATTAATGAATTGATAATTGAAAATTTTCTGCACTAGTTTAGAATCTAAAAAGTGCAATGATTTCACCAAAGAAGAAACTAAAAGATGTTGCCTCAAATTTGTCGAGTCTTGAATATTGTTTGGCCTTCTTATTTTTTTCACGTAACTTTTCTGCACTTTTTTTATTTTAGATTTTTTTTCTTTTGGCCACAAATTGCAGGACAATTCAATAGAAATGAAAGAAAAACACAACCAAGAAACTAGATTAATAGAAGTGCTTCAAAAAAATATGATAACTAAAAACACAATAGAACTTTTGTTGATGAAAACTAAGATTGTTTTATGAATAATCACCCAAACCTGTCTTTAATACCAATATGATACAAACCTAAATCTCATAAGCACTAGATTAATAGAAGTCCTTCAAAAAATGAGAACAAAAAATACAATAGAACTTCTGTTGATGAAAACCAAGATTTTTTATGAATAATCACCAAACCTGTCTTTGATACCAATATGATACAAACCTAAATCTCATAAACACTCCAGATACGTAACCCCAAGGATCAATTTGAGGATTACAACACTCTTTTAGAGGCAGACCTAATTTCAACATGTGAAAAGAACCTAGCATATCAGTAGGAATGAGTATCCTAAGAAGACCTACCCTTAGAATCCCTACTATCAAGATTTTCCAACTAACCAAGTCCTGTGATGGGTTAGAATTGGTGTTCTTCACAAAAAATAAAAAAAGTATAAACTCTCTTTAATTAGGCTTAATAAAAATTTTAAATCTCTTATTCGTAATGAAACTACCTTTTTAAGATGCTATAATGTCAAATTAATTTGAAGACCATAATTCAAGATAAGACATTTCAACCCTTAGCCAACCCTAGCTAAAAACTATCAATAACCCTTGTGGGCTCATGTACCCTTGGTTCACAGCCTAAGCCCTTAAAAGAAAATAAAACATGAAAAATAAGAAAATTTACAAAAATCTGACAAAAAAAATACTGCACGTCACGACGTCAAGATCCCACATCATGATGTGGGATTCATTTGTATAAATTGAAAAACCTAACAGTAGGTGACGTTGCGATGTGATATAGCTGGAAATGATGATGTCGGTGATGGCACGTCGCCACGTCAGAGTTATTTGGCAAATCTTCTCAAGACCAGAGAGCCATGTCGCAACATGGGGCACTTGGACGTCGCAATCTGGAGTAGTTTTCAACATTTGGTCACTTCTTGTCACTACTTTGATCCTCCAATACTCCATTTTGATCCCCAAATACATCATGCTCTGCTTGAAACACCTCTGAACTCCATGAGCTAACTCACCATTGAAAACATCCAAGATCAATGTGTGTAATACTTCATTGATCTGCTTAGTTCTCGAACAGGCTAATGGACCTCTAATGCCTTTTAAATGATCCACCACGTGCCTCGACCCTATCTTGGTCTATTCCTCATCACCTCAACAAATCAGTGTAGTAGAGAGAACTAAGCGTTCTTAATATGCATAAACAGAATAATGCTAAGAGAACTAAATGATTAATCATATTCTCTAATAATGTGCATAAACACTTCTTGGGGGAAGCAATCTTAGCATCCACCTATCTCATTAATAGGATGCCAATTCGAGTTCTTAAATTCCAAAAGCCTCATCAAGTTTTTATGCAAATATTTCCTTACCTCAAATCATTCTCATCATATCTCACATTAAAACTGTTTAGTTGTATAGATTTTATTCATATACACCATCAAAACGATACCAAACCTAATCCTAAATCACTCAAATACATCTTTTTAGGGTACTCATCCAACAAAAATGGTCTAAGTATTTGTCACCCATCACTAAGAATGTATACAATTTCATGGATGCCGCATTCTTTGAACATCAATCATATTTTTCCAAACCTGAAATTTAGGGAGAGTATTTAAGGGAACATCAATTTTTGGACATACTTTAAAATAGTTACTCTCAAATTTACCGACCTTAAATTGTCTAAAAAGTACTATTACTCTTATCTAACCAATTTGAGTCTACTAATCAGCCAATATCTACCCCTCTTGTTAATCAATCCAAGCTACTGACAAATTAGCCCGAATGGCTTGAATCCATCAATATGCTAATAATGTTTCAAACCACTCCAATATATATGTCCAAGTCTATTTCACAACAACTTGGTGCAAATAAGCAAGAACTTTGTGTCTGCACTAAGAGGAAGAAATATACTAAGCAACTAGAAAACAATAAAGAAATCATGTAAGGTCAAAAGTTTGAACCGATTCCTAGTGCTCAAGAAATTTTTAAAGGAATAAATTCTTCAAATCATGAGTTCACTGGTCCTAGTGTTAATGATTCCGAGTCACATATTATTTTAAGAAAAGCTGTTTGATCATGCACTAGAAATCCAATTGAAAACTATGTTGTTTATGAAAATTTACTACCTCTACATAGAGTTTTTATGTCTATTCTTGAGAGTATATAGGTTTCAAACTTTATTCAAGAAGCACTTAAAATTCAAAAATGGAACCATGCAGTTGAAGAAGAAATTAGAGTATTGGAAAGTTATGGCACATGGACTCTTTCAAAGCTGCCTCATGGGAAAAAACAATAGACAATAAGCGGATAGTTATAGTAAAATACAAGGAAAATGGGAGCATTAAGAGGTTCAAGGCCCGTACAAACTTCAGACAATCCAAGTATGATTATCAGGAGACATTCACACATATTTCTAAACTTCATACAATCCAAGTCGTACTCTCTCTTATAGTGACTCAAAACTGCTTCTGCACCAACTTAATGCGAAGAATGCATTTCTAAATAGTAATCTTGAAGAAGTATACATGAAAGTACCTCCTAGCCTATAGAACTTCTCCAACATTCGACTGGTTTATAAACTCAAGAAGACATTATATGGTTTAAAGCAGTCACCTCTCGCATTGTTTAACAGGTTTTCTAAAATAGTGATCACACATGGATATAGAAAATGTCAAGTTGATCATATATTGTTTGTGAAATTCTCGCCTAAAAAGAAAATGGTCATCCTAATTATTTATGTTGATGACATCATTTTAACTAATGACTATAAGGAAGAGATTGTCGCACTAAAGTAATTGCTTGCAACTCAATTTGAGATTAAGGATCTTAGCTCTCTCAAATACTTCTTGGGAATGGAAGTTGTTTGATCTAAGAAGGGAATTGTCATCTTTCAAAAGAATTACATCCTAAATTTACTTAATGACACAGGTATGTTGGATGTAAGTTAGCCGATACTCTTATTAATCTCAATAAATAGGTAAAAAAAAGTGAAGAGACTATTCCAATAGATAAAGAAAGATATTAGAGGCTAGTGGCCAAATTAATCTACCTTTAACATACAAGACCAGACATTACATTCTCCATTAGCATAGTAAGTTAGCACATAAACAATCCGAATAAAGACTATCTAGAAACTATGCATAGAATTTTAATGTGCTTAAAATGACTACTGGACATGATTGTTGTTAAGAAAATGTCAAAACCAAGAGATAGAAATTTAAACAAATGAAAGTTGAGTTGGAGAATTAACTAAAAGAAGATCTACAACATATAACTACTCATGTGTGGAAAAATCTTGTGACATAGAAAAGCAAGAAACAATCAATGGTTTTTAGGAGTAATATAGAGTTCGAATACCGTACACTTGCCCTAGATACTTGTGAGAGGATATGGCTTCAAACACTACTAAGTGGTCTTGGAGTTACCTCAGAAAAAAACTACAAGGATGCTTTGTGATAGTAATGCTGCTATAAGTATTGCCAACAGCTATGTGCATCATGATAGGACAAAACACATTGAAATTTATCAACATTTCAAATTAGAAAAGGTTAACCATAGCATAGTTCAATTAACCTATATTACTATAAGGCTACAGGTTGTTGATATTTTCACCAAATCTCTTCTGAAAATAAGTTTCAAAGAATTCACCACAAATACGGGATTATATAAGATATACAACCCAACATGAGGGGTACTGTAGAAAGGATTTAGTTTATCATCTATTTTAAGATAACATTTATTTTAGTTTACTTCTTAATAAATAAAATCTCTTATTTGTATGTATTCTTTCCTAATAAATAGAATTCTTGATTTATAGGGATTTATTTTAATTTTGTGGAATAATATGAAGTCCACTTCATTGTTAAATTGGGGTTGTACTTCATTTCAATGTTGAATAAGAATTTTAGTTATTTTCTTCTTAAAATTCACATTTATAAACCTTGACAATTGCCCATTGGATCATATTTTGACACTATAGTTCATGCAACATCGCATTTGGTTAAAACAAGAAGCATATGCTTCAACTTCGTAAGAAATATTTAACCACTACACAAATGAGAATGAAACAAGCAAAAAAAAAGGAAAAGTTGATGCAGATTTTAAGTAGGAGACGTTATCTATCTCAAATTTCAACCATAAAGGTAGAGTTTATTGACTTTCATAAAGAATATAAAACAGGCTGCAAAGTACTTTGATCTTTCCCTATTATTTTTAAAGTTGGTATAGTAACTTATCATCTTCAATTCCCTCAAGGGTCTAGTATGGATCTTGTTTTTCATGTTTCATGACTTAAGAAATATATTGGACTAACAACTAGAGTCATGCCTACCTTAGTTGCCCTTGACATTCATGGTCACTTCAAAGTTGGATGGATTCTGCACCACTACTAATTTGTCATCTAATGGTCGAGTCATTGGGTACATTTGCCAATTAAGAAAGCTATTTGGGAGGATAACACTTTAATTGAAGCAAAATTTTCTAATTTTAATTATTGAGGACAATGATGTTAGCGTATTTAAATGTCCCACGTGGTTTAATAGATAAAGACAAATCATGATACGATTATATCTTATCAATTGTACTTGTATGGGAAAATTAATTGCCTACTTTGATAGAGAGTAAGATAAAAACTCTATAATAAATTGGTTTTCCATCTGCCCATTATAAATATCATGTACTATTTCATCAATAGAGTCTACCTAATTAGAGTGAAGAGAGAAAAAAATAATTTGTTCTTTCTCTTAATATTCTATTTTCCTCATTCTATATATATTTTCTTCTTATATTATTTTGCAGGATTCGTGAATTAAAAACTAAACAAAATAGAAGAAAACTACTATAGATCAGGGTATGTTTATTTCAATTATTAAGATATGAAAATCATGTAATTCTATGATTTTGGATTTAAAGATTTATGTGAAATCAATAATTATGTTATATTGATTTTATTGATGTGGATTATATAAAATTCAACAATTCGTATCAGAGCATCTGGGTTAAGAATTCATAATTTCTCTATACAGATAATTATTAAGATTATTAATTTAATTTTCTTTGAATATAATTACAATAATTTGATTCTGCAATTAGTGAAATATAGTTACTCTAATTTAAATATGTTAGTGATGTATTTCATACAATTTATTGATGATGATATAATAATGATGATTTGATGTTGACGTGAGAAGAATGATTTAATTGTTTGACGTTTGATGATAATTTGATTTTGACGTATGATGATGAATATGAAGTTGATTAATTGTTTGGTGTATCTTAAGTATTGATAATAATGATTTAAATATCCATGCATTACTAAATTGTTTTCTTGGATTTCGTTCAAAGCATGCGAACCATAATACCAATGATGCATAATCAACTTATTTCAAAATTGGGTTAATTACAAAATATTTCCTCGTGGTTTGCCGAAATTTTAAGTTACCTGTTCGACGTTTAAAAATCTACTATTTGCCTCCTCAAGTTTTGGTTTTTTTTTGTTTTTTGAAAAGTAGATGGACATCCACTTACTTAATGAGCCTAAACTAAAAGATAGTTGTATCCTTATATAAACTCACTTAATGATTCTTGTGTTTAAAAAATAAACATTTAAACTATTAGGTCAAAGTGTAATTTAAAAACTTGTTCTTCAACTTCATAATTTATTCTCTCTGCACCGTTTTTCAACCTTCCAAATGCATTCTAAAGTCTAAATTCATTACTCACATACACCACCTCAGACTTGTCAAATCCAAATTTGAGTTAAATACCAATTCTATCACTAATTCTAGTTAATAACCCAAAATTATTTTCCAAGAAATCATTCATCTCTGTCTGCTAAAAAATCACAATCCTTATCCACACTTGCGCTAATGATGCATGAGAGGTGGTGGAGGATTATAAGGTGATCAAAGCAATTTTTTTGTGTCAAGCAGAAGATTTACTATGGAGTTGTTCAAAATTGGCTCAGATTCCTCCATCACAACACAGGCACAACTTCCGCCATTCCGCCTCCTTTAACTTTACCTATTCATTTTTTTCCCAAAAGAAAATTCATAACAAAAAACAATTACTTTTTTCCTAGAAGAAAAAAACACTCTGTTAATTAATTTACATAGGTAAATCTCATACAATGAATTTTCTGCCCTATAAATCTCTATAAAACCTTAGAAGAACTTGTGGATTGTTCTCAAGGTAAATATCAAAGGAAATTTATCAACGAGTGAAAAAATAGATACAATACTATATGGTAAAAATCATGATTCTCATAGGAATCAAAACCGAATCAATTCAAGGAGGAGAAAACAGAGGAAACCAAAGAATAATATATTTGAAGAAAAGGTAATCTACAATCTTTTTCTATTTGTTCTATTCACCCTCCATTGTTCTAGATGCAACCTCGGGCTTCCCATTCTTAGCAGATATCCTTGGGATTGCCTTGACCACCGCACGTTGATTTAAATGTTGTTCTACTCATAATGATGATGACGAGGGGTTTACGATTTAAAATCGATTTTGTGGCCTTGATGGCGATGAGGGATTTGTGATTTAAACTCCATTTTGTAACTGTGTGTTGCAGATTGGAGGAAGAGAGAATGGAGGAAGAAAGTGAGTTCTTCAATTTTTACCAGAAATAAAGTAAATCTACCACACTACAAGAAAAATTACTTTTAGTGACTGAATTCTTAATGACCACAAACTTTTGGTCACCAAAGAGTACCTTTTTTTTTTGACTAAAATTCCAAGATTTCCATCGCGATAATCAATTCTCCAAATAGTTCCAAAATTAAAAGACTTCCATAAAAACAACCAAAAAAAAGTCTAAGAACCACTTTAATTAAGTAAATCTAAAACAACGCATTACTCGACAAACTTTAAAGATATATGAGCCACGACAGACAAAACTTAGACAATATCCATCATTTATCCTAGTACCTCCTGCCATGGCCAGCACCGGCATAAGGCATAGGCGGAGGGATGGGATTCTGCTCCTCCTTGAGAACAATACCAGGCAATTCACTCATACCCATAACGTTAAGCAGCTCAATGGTCTCCTTATCAACCTCAATCCTGTCAATCTTGATGGCGGACTCATCAGGGACAAAGTCCATGCGGCGCTCTCTCTCTTCCTCTTAAAGCTTGAGCGAGATACCCCTAACTGGGCCCTTCTGGATCCGTTTCATCAGGTGGGTCGAGAATCCGGCGATCTTGTTCCGGAGCCTCTTGGATGGGATGATGGCAACCTCAGTCAAGACTTTCTTGTTCGTGTGGAAGTCCAGAGTCATTTTGGAGTAGTAGCGTTCAATGACTTGACGGGAAGACTTCTTCACTGTCTTGGTACGTACGCGACCCATGTTTTGTTTGCTTGATTCTGCAGTCCGGGCGGGGGCAGGGGGATTGGGGAAGGAAGCTGCGGAGTCGGAGCAAAATAGAACTGCACCAAAGAGTACCTTTTGTTGACCAAAAAAAGTCCAGTCACAAAATTTTGGTAACAACTAAAATTTGGTGACCAAAATAAAAATTCATTAGTATTTGGTCACTAAATGCCATGGCAGGAAGCATTCCCGCCTACCACACACCCTTTGGTGACCAAAGTGGGTGACGAAATAATGTTTAGTCAATAAAACTTGGGTACAAAACCATTGGTGACCAGAAAAGTGGTATCTAATATGCACAAGTTTAATGATGATTTTTTTGGTCAACAAAAGTCATAGGGAAATTGAGATTTCCACCACTTTGGAATATTTTGGTAACGAGAAAATAAATGGTCAATAAAATTTTTGCAATAGAGACCCACGGTGACCAGAAAAGTGGTCACCAATTTTTAATAGAATTAATTTGTTGTTTATCATATAAACTTAGTAAGTAGGTTAAATAATAAGTGACTATTAAAATGGCAAAACATTTAACTTTTGGTTGTTTTATAGGGAAAGTTTTGTGTTTGAATCTCTTGTGCTACATTATGATATCTAAAATAAATATTTTCATAAAAGTTATTATCTTAATAAAAATTAATAAAATGCTACAAATTGTGTTAATGTTGTGGTTGTTGAAGTGGCAAGTTTATATAGTATGAAGGCTATGGTCACAAGTTCAAATCTCTCTACATCCAAATTCTATTTTTTTGGGGAATTAATGAGAAATTATACTTTGGCCCCTCAAATTTATATCTCTTCAATTAGATCTCTAATTCTTAAATAACAAAAATAGTCTTATAAATTTAAATTGGGGGATTTAACAAGAAATTGTAATTTAGTCTTTCAAATTTATATCTCTTCAATTAGATCTATAATTAAATAACGAAAATAGACTTATAAATTTCAATTGATCTCAATTTAAAGAAATTAGATCTTTAATTAGACAACAAAAATACGTTGGGGTTTTTTACAAGAAATTGCACTTTGAACCCATAAATTTATATATTTGAATTAGATATCTAATTAAATAAAAAAATGGCCTTATAAATTCGAATTGATCTTAATTTCAATGAATTAGATCTCTAATTAAACAAGAAATGAATTTCAATGAATTTTTCATTTATCTTAATTAAAAGAGTGTAACAAGAAATTGCACTTTGATCCTTCAAATTTATATCTTCTTGAATTAGATATGTAATTACAAATAACAACAAATGGCCTTATAAGTTTTATTTAATCTTTGGTCAATAAAGGTCATACAGGCCGTTGTACTCCAATTTGAAGCATTTTGGTGACCAATTTTGTTGATGATAGAAGTGGTTACCAATTAGTATTATTTAGGGGATGCATTTTTTGCACACATAATTGAGATAATTAAAAGGCTAAATACTTAATTTGGATGTTAGACAAATAATAGGATTGCAACAAATTATTAATTTAACTTGGAACGTTAGTAATTGGACGAATTCATTAGTATATTAATTAATTACTTATATAAAATGAAATGGGAAAAAATTTTCTATATTTGTAATATTATTCTACATTTAGTTTAATTATATTATGACACCCTAATATTTGCAAATTGACCCATACACTATTACAAGAAAATAATGAAGTTAGCTAACGTGATATATGACATTAAATTTATAATTAAGCGCATAATTAGAAAATAGAAAGAAACTCAATTATTCACAAATTAAAAACCCAATACTTAATTTAAATAGTGAGTTGGACAAATAGTAAATGTGCGCAATATATCACTAACTCGCATTAGGCAAAAATCTTACTATAATTAATTAAGTGGTTCTTCAATAATATAATTAGGATAAATGTATTTTATTTACAATGTTAGTCTAAATTTCTATATTTAATATTTTGTTCTTATTTATTAGTAAAATTTAATTTTAAAATTATTAACAATAAATGTAGTAACATGAAAGTAAAGTAAACAACTATTGATAAGAGTATTATCCTTGCTATCTAAAATTAGTTGATTGTTTTTTGTATATTATGAAATAATAAAATAGTATATATTAATTAGTAAAGAAAAAATAAAAAATATATAACTATAAGTATTACATGATGCATTAAATAATAAACTATTTTATTTATAAGCTGAATTAGTCACATTTTAGCATGATCAAATTATATTATTACAAATATCTACATTTATATGAAGAATAATGTCATTAATTTGTGATGCTTAATTATTTGTTACTATTCATTTGTATTTAATAGAATTAAACCATTTCAAAATAGAATTTGTATAAAAAAGAAAACAACTTGTAGTAAAGACATTTATAAATACAATAGAATTGAAAAAAAAACATAAGGATTTAATTTTTAATAATTAAAACTAGTTAAAAACTAAACTAATGCATTTTAATAAAAAAATATAAAAAAGCCAAAAGCGCATTTGGCAGCCAACACTTTGTAAACCTAAAACCCAATTTTTTTCCAACTCTCTCTGCCCTACTCTCCCGCATCCATCTCCCACCTTCCTTTTGTCGCCTCCCCTTGCCACCTCCCTCTATCGCATTCCCTTGCTGCCAGCCTCTGCCGCATTCCTCTCCCGCCTCCATCTTCTGTCTCAATCCACTGCCTTAATAAGCCATCTCCCTCTCCTGCCTCCCTCATTCATTAATCCCTCACCGCAACTCTTGTCCATTGAAGGAACGGCACCGCAATCCTCATCTGAACCACCACACATCTGACGGCGAAATGAAGGAATAGAAAGCCGAAATTAGAAACAATTTGTTTTTACCCTCTTAAATTGATCCTTTCGAGGATTTCACAACTGGTATAGGTTATTTTACTTCCATTGGCTCTTTTTTGTGATATTTTTAATGTGTCCACAATATTCGTTTATTATCAATGAGTGATTAAATGATAACATTTAGATTTTATTCAAAGGATTTTATACTATATAGTAAAATAAAAAAATGTGAGTAAGAATGTATAGCATGATGATAAAACCGTGATGGAGAAATAGAGGAATTTGATTTGTTTTTTCAGACTGTTTTTCCTTCCCTAGTTTACTAGAGGAAGTCCGTATATATATAGCAATCTGATCTCCAAATTGACAACTTTTAATTCTTCTGGTGTTTTAATATTTTTTTTGGGTCTGTATATGTTTTTTATGCACCACATTAGGTATAATCTTCATGTTGACAATTGAAACTTGGTTGCAAATAGCTAAAAAGAGTTTATTGTTGTTTGATGATATTGTGGGCATGGGGGATTTTTGGAAGTTGGAATACAGCAGTAGTAATTCTTGACACAGATTGCATTGTGGTTGAATTCTAGAGATGGGGATAGTCTTTTTTTATTTATTTTTTATACTCCAGAAAATATTTGATAAAAAATAGAATGAGAAAGAAGTGCATGATATATGTGTGGTAGAGTGAAATAATTTCTAGGAAGGAATAACACTGATTTGTGAGTGAATAGTCTCATTCGGATCTTCTTTCTAATATTGAGGTGGTTTTTAGTTCCTCACTAAGCCTATCCATTTAGCTATTCCTTACTAAGCATATCAATTGTCTTAGTTAATCTGAAATATACCTCGATAAATGTATTTTCTTTTCTTATTTAGGCTAGGCATGTTTGCTGGGATGATCATGATGTGTTACATGGAAAGCCGACTGGAGTTGTTAGAGCATCCTTTGGTTATATATCAACATTTAAAGATGCAAAGGTATTTATTAATTGACTTTTAATGTTCATAACCAAAATGATTGTTTGGCTTTCTAGTTTTCATTGGTTAGTTTGTTCAAGTGGCTGCTTCCCTATTCTTGACTTAAAATGAAAAATGGAGGGAGGCAATTGGTATGACTAATATTGGGGATTGAAATGCTTAGCATTTCCTTTTTGATAATCTTTTTATTAATGTGATTAATTATTCTCTTACGAATTTTTGAAAGCAACTCTTAGATTATACCATCTGTGCATTAGTTTTCTGTTTCTTTGAGATCTCTCCAAATAGAACATTAAGCTTTAAAGAACTACTGAATGTTGAAGTAACCTTTTAAGTAGTGAAGGAGGAAAAATCTTTTACCGCAGTTCATTCTATTAGTTGGCTTCCTTATTGCAGATCAAGCAACAATTTTTATTATGATGTAGTCCTTTTCATTTCCTCATATCATAGAGCTTGTCTCGCAAAATTTTTTGCACTTCATAGAGTCTTCCTTTGTGTCGTTACCTTCTCAAGCTTCTAGCACTAATTCATTGACTTCCTATATTTCATAAATTTATGAAACTTCTTTTAATCACAATTCCCCTTTTTAACCCTTTCATTCATAATTGTATAAATACCATAGTTCCTTAACAAATGGATAACAAACCAACTATTCCTTAACAAATGGATAACAAACCAACTCCAACAATCAATCATAGCCTCAACTTTTGTTTGAGAAACTTTAAACTTTTCCATAATAGCCTTAACTACAATCAAACTCTACTTGGTTTTGATCCTAGCTTTAATCACATTCTGCAGTGCTTAACTGAGAGAGCTCAAAGAAACAAGCATGACCACATATTTCCAAGATAATTTTGGAAGCAAAGATGCATCTGTGGTGCAAATTTTACCAGAAACTCAAGAAATGCAGTTAAGTTTCAAAATGTTTGGAGCCATTTTTGCACTGATGATCCCATAACAGAACAATTTAGTGGATATGAGGGGAGTAGATGTTGATAATCGTCAGGTAGAATATTTGAGTTTCTTTGAGTGTATAGCTCTTTGAAATAATCATCATCTTATGTAAACTTCAACTACCCAAAAGATAATGCATCTCATATCATGCTATTACACGACCAAATTAGCTCATAACAATAGACATATTATATTTTTGCCCAAGTTAATTATGTAGATAGATGAAAATGTATATGTAGATTGTATAATTAATATAATGGGTTCAAAAAGCTCCTATGATGCTTGGAACCAGGCTGTTCTTAATTGAATTCATGGATTTGTTTGCTTTATGACATTATTACCATAGCTAATTATGTCTCAAGTACCAAATTAGCCAGCTACCCACATCCATCCGTATTAAAAAAAACTACTCATCATAAGCATTTAAGAATTCATTAGCACATGCAGAATTTTATGTTTTTTGTTTTATTGATATTTATTCTTCTGTCTAGCAGCTTAGGGATGATTTGATGACAATGCTTATTGCTGGCCATGAAACAATGGCTGCTGTTCTTACTGAGGTTATATATTTTCTTTCACAAGTGGGTTCATAATTTAATTCTTGAAATAATCTTTGAGAATATGACAAGAAAACGGGTTTTGAATGGTCTTTTTGTGTTTACTCATTCTTTATCAATAAATTGAACAAGCCTATTGTTGAAGGTTTGTTTACTCATTTGTTTATTTTGTTCTTTTTGAGATGTTCAAGGGGCTCTATTTTGGTGCTAAAAATGTAAATAAACATGAAAAACCCTAACAAGACATAATTGTATTTTTTGCTTCTTTTCTACTTAAATTCTTTTGCATTTTCAAGTTGCAGGAATTGGTAGAGCTAATGCAAGGCATTTTCTGAATTCTATTTGCATTTATCCTATTAAGTCGTGCATGGGATTTAGTGTGAACAGTTGGCCCCTAACGAGTACTGGTAATTCTGTAAGCTGTGTGCTAAATATACCATCAAAATTTATCTCTATGCTCTTTTATTTTTCAACTAGATTTTTGATTCATCAAAATAAATACTAGTAAAATGTTGGAGAAGTTCTTTTCCAAGCAGTCCTGATTTTAGATACTTTGAGTTTTAAATGTTTTTTCATTATGGAATATTTTTATAAAAGTTTGGACTATTATCTCTCTATTAAGAATACTACATCTTGTTCTTCTATTTCCACAGTTGAGTTTTAGATGTGTATAAAGTGATTTTGTACATCTAATGATCTATGGTAAAAAGTCAGTTGTGATTTTGAATTTTGCTATTTCTTATGCATAGAACTAGATACTAGGATCCAAGTTCCAACATACTTGCCCATATTCTAGCTCAAAGTTCTCCAAACAATCTCATATTGTTGTGATATTTCAGTTTAGATGGATCTTCTTGGTTATGGGGACACCAAATCTAAGATCTCTATTACTAGCTCAACTCTAGAGACTAGCTCCCTCTTTGAAAATAACATGAAGGAAAAAATGTTCCTCAAGTCTCTTCTTATTTAGTGAGCAAACATACTAGGTACTGATTTTGCATGGCATAGTGTTGCCAAGGCATTGTCACTGTACATTATGGAATTTATACTTGTTAGTCACACTCATTAAGTCATGGACAACATAATCTATTAAAATTGTTCGAAAACACATCTTACCGCCTTGTGTGATTTTCAGGACTGCTACATGATTGAAAGTGGCTTCTCAGGAGCACTAGCGTTGAAATTCTAACACAAAAAAGGTTGTCTTACTACTTACAGATCTGGTTAATTCATGTTGATTCGTGTATGTGTCATATGAGCAATAACAACTAGGTAAATCTCATAAATGTGTAAGCATTGGACCAAATTAAATATTCTGGTTGGTGAGCTTTCCCATCTGAACCATGATTATCCTACTTCAGTTGCATCTTTTTGTTTGAAATTTGTCTTTCTTTTGCCCTGCTGAAGTTTAATTTTTTAGTTGTACTGTGCACTAAAGAGTACTGATTAACCGTGTCTAGTTGTAGGTTCCAAATATATGCTACATAACCACACTTATTGACCTGAATTTGCGAATACTGTTTGTGGAATCAATTCGTTGAAAAGGTAAGCTGTAGATTGAACTTAGATCAGATTTATTTGTTGCTGGAAAAGATGAAGTGGACATTCATATTCAGAGGTTTGAAACTCATTCTGTTGCACATTTTCATTTTCTAGACAAATAGTCAATATTTCTTTAAGACCTTGGTTATGGAGCTCTTAAGCACACGGGTAGGCTAATCTTAGATACTGCATGTCTTCAAATTGTAAACATTATCAATCAGATTTTCAGACGTGATTGAAAAGTTAGTTCTGGCATAGTTTTATAAACTAGTATGCATTTTCTGCTGATGAATTACGGTAGTTATTATAGTGTTCTCTAAGATAATTTTATATGCATATGGACTGTCCGCTATTATTCTTGGCTGGGACACTGGAGCATATATGTCAAATTCCCTAATGCTTTGTTGTGACAATTGTGTAATTTCTAAGAGGCAAATTATCTGTAGCTTTTCTCTAGTCAGTTGTTTGTTATCTTACCTTGTCCTTTCCCAGAAACATTATCTGGTTTGTGGCCCTGTCTGAGATTTTAGCCGTTATGACTAATTAAATGTATCAGTTGATGTTACCTTGTTTTCACTCTATTATAGCAGTTTGTTGAGGTGATATGTTGTCATTCTGAATATAGGTTGTTTGTTCAATAGTTATGAAGTCCTGGTTTACCAAAATGACATTGACATCTGGTTTAGTAACGTGGTTGGCCGAGCTTGTACTTTATTAAGGAGCTCTGGAAGGCATTCTTATGCTTGCTCTAACAGTAACAGCATTCAGGGCTCTGTAGAGATTTTGCGACCAAAATGAATTTTGTCAACAAAGCTCAAGTTTTGCTGGTATCTGAGGAAAGTGTGAATGATCTATATAACAGATTAAGATCAATTATGTTCAAATGTATTCACATTTACTGGGGTTATTTTCTAGTATAGTTTTGGAAAAATGCTTTTTTCCTTGTGTACGTCTATTTGACTCCCATGCTTCATGATTGCTGTTGTGATAGAATATTCTGGGTACCTTTGATTTATGGTGTTGATTAAGTTTGATATGCTTATTTCCCTTCACATGGACATATGGAAACTTTAATCTATCCGGTGTTTTAATCTTGTGGGGTGCTTCTTACTTTTGTTTCGAAACCTTCTTGAGCTTATACGAATATTTGTTGAAAATGAGAGAGATGTAGTTAAACACAATATAACTTTTGTCCATGGCAATTAGTCACCAAATTCTACAAATTGACCACATTTTTTTTGAATAATGACAATAATATTTCGTCATTATATAAAAAAATAGACCCAAAAATTTGGTCACTGTTTTAGTCAGAAAAATTGCATTGAGACGACTCAATTAATGACCAAATATTTCGTCCCCATTTGGTGACTACCAAACTAAACACCAATGGTTGTCCATACTATGGTCACCAACTATTCTTTGGTGACCACAATTTTAGTCAGCAAAATACCAACTGTTTTCAGTAGTTCAAGGCTTTTGTTGACCAAATTTTTAGTCACCAATTCGTCATCATTGGTAACCATATTTTTTTGTCACCTAACAGCTCGTCTGACCATTGGTCATTTATTGACGAAATAATGTTGGTCACCACAAATTGGCACTTTAGTGACCAATATGTAACTTTTGGTGACCATATTGGTGACCACTATTTTAGACACTATTTTGGTGACCGTATTTGTTCTAGTCACCAAAATTATCCTTTGGTGACCAACAGAAAAAGTAGTCACTCCAGTGACTAGGCATTGGTGACTAACGGTTGACAACTATAATTTGGTCACCAAATTCTTTTGATGACTACTTTTGCTTTGTTGGTGACCATATATTGCATGTCACAAAAGCCCATTTTTCTTGTAGTGCATAAACTTAAAATTTTATTAATTTTATTTGTTCACTGATGTAGAGTTCGTGAGAATATTTTCTTCGGGAAAATAATGTTGGAAATAGAGGAATTGCTTGGGATAATGAAGTGGAGATGATGAGCTTAAGTTAATAGGGGGTAGATTTGTCTTCTCAACAATTACTTTTGGGTTAAATAATAAATTTTCTTGATCACACCTAATTTGTAGGCGCGTGATTCTCAAAACACATTAAGTGAATGAATTTTTGTTACTTAAAAAAAAAACAAAACACAAGAGAGTAAAATGTAGGTTTTTAAACGCCAGTGAGGTAATTTAAAATTTCGACGAGGAGTGTTTTTGTAATGAACCCTTCAAAATTTAATTTTGGGTCATGTGTGCATGTTGCTCTTTATTCCTTTATGACATTGGAGTTTGTTGATTATAGAACTGAATAGATTTATTAATTTGAGTCTATATTCAATTAAAATATGTAATTATTTTTACGTATTTGTTTCAAAATAATAATAAAGTATTATACTTAGATTATAACTAGAACACTTACGATATTGTTCTTGTTTACTTAACTGGGTATAATTCAAACACAAAAGATATTATTTTATATACACAATAATAACAAATTATTATTGAAATTATACATATTTTATTCAAATAAAATAAAATTGAATAAAATTTTACGAAGATAGATTAAAATAATTTGATAATTATTATGATCGGTTTGTTAGTCACCAAAGTGGCCAAATCTTAAATTTTATAATTACCAAATATTTAAATTTAATTTCAATTACTCATAATTATGAGATGTTTATATTTAAATGACATAAAAGATATGTATATATATATATTATGAGTATATTAAAATTCATAAATTATAAAATATTAAGACTCGCCCAAAGAATGATTAATTAATTATATAATTTATGATATGATTGTAGGTAATTAATATCTTTGATTAAATATGTTTAGTATATCCAAAGATAACTGACATGTTTCGATAGCATACGAACAACTTTAAGAGATGGGAGGCGTTGTTGATTATTTACGGACCATGTTTGAATTTTCTACAACTCAAAACAACAATAGAAAATAAAGGATATGTGTGAAACTAATTGGAACCAGACTCATCCAACACCCTCATGCTAGTTTTGAATTTAACTCAATTAATTCAAGTAGTAACCTAAATTGAACTAGATTTTTTTTTTCTTATTTTCAAACTAAGAACAAAAAAAAAGATTAAGATTTTAATCTTAACCTACTTGGGTTGGAAAATTCTATGGCTCAGACTAAGCTTCTAGGGTTTGCACAAATTCTTGCTCAAACTAAAGCATAAGAATTCAAGGGTTTTGAATTATTCCTAACAACTCGTGGAGTTTATGAATTGCTCCTCACAACTCATAGGGTTTGAAAAGTAATATTTTTCACAAAATTTCACACAAAAATTTGTTTCTAAATTCATCAAAAGCTGATTAGTATGTATGGCCAAAGGACCTTTAAATAGGTTACAAGAAGTGTCAAAGATTGGAAACTACCCGATGTGGGACAATTACCAAACTAGTTTCCTAAATTGAATTGACCTCTACTTGTTTTCTAAAACTAACTAATTAATCACATGACTTGAATATACAAGAACTTGGCAATGTGAACTAACACCAAATAAATACCAATGTCCATGCAAGAACAATCAGTCATATTTTTATTGAAAACCAAATTAAACAAAACATTAGCAATAAAACGAAACTGAAAATACTTGAAAGATTGCGGACATTGCCACGTCAGGCGTTCGCACGTCGCAACGGGAAGTTTTCATTGATGATGTAGCGACATGGAATTTCATGCATCGCGACATGAAAAAAAAATTTGATTCTCAAATTCTTCGAGTGAGTAACGTCACGACGTGGAAATGTTAGACGTCACAACGTGGAAGAATAGACGTCAATACGCATAGCAATTTTATAGTTTAAAATTTTCTTTGACCTCCAACATCGAATTTAACTCTTCAAACCTCTTGATCCATGATAGAGATTCTCTTCTAGTTATTCTAAGGATGAATATGGATGAGAATATGATTTCCAACCTATGCTTTATGAGGAAAGGTGAATCCTAATCCAAACAGGATTTGAGTGGAAATACTCCATAGATGGTTCGCCATCATAATGATGGCAAACCATACATTGAGTATTTTGCCCCAAATCCTAATGTGATTATAATTTACCTTTTCTCATAGAGCATAATTTGGAAATCATGTTCATATTTCATATTCACCCTTGTAATGACTAGAAGAGAATCTCTATCATGGATCAAGAGGTTTGAAGAGTCAAATTCGACGTTTGAGGTTAAAGCAAATTTTAAACTGGAAAATTGCTCCATGTTGTGACGTGTAGACGTCCAGCACTTGAAGAACGAACTTACAGTAACGATGATGAACTAATTGAAGAACCAAAGGGAACATACCATCCGAATTTGGTGGCCATGCGAGCTTTTGTTAAGGCTGTAATAGTTGGCAATTTTGATAGTTATGGAAATAATATTGATCGCTTTCTCTCTCTTATATATTAGCCAACTTAACTTTTCTTCTTCTTCGAACTCCTTTATCTCTTTTCTTGATTTCATTGTCGTTAATTCTAATTATCTTGAGAATTAAACTACGAGATCTTAACAATTCTCCTAATATTTGTATATGCAAATGTAAGTTACTCCCTCACTTCTCTAATAAGTGTCTTCAAGGGAGAAAAATATACAAATTAAGAAAATAGTAATATTAACTAAATTACCCTTAATAATAATGATACACAATTTTCTATATTATCTCCCTTGTTTGATTACTAATAAATTTTGGATTATTAATAAGAGTACATTTGAAACTTTATTTACTTTTTGTATTAAAATGTGTAATTGAACACTTATTTACGAGAAAAAACATCACTGTTGGGATACTTATTGAAGAACAGAGAAAGTATTCAATATAAATGTGTAATACTCTTTATTTATTTACTCTCTTATTATTGTATTTTGGATGTAAGTTTCATGTCCCCTCTGACTAATTATTGAATTTAATAAAATTTAAACTGACTATTCACCCTTGTGTACCGATTTTTGCCAAAAAAATCAAAATAAATTTAAAAGTATAATTACATATAGTACTCATATTACTCATATTTTTATATACTATACATATATTTACATTTTTTTAAATCAATATTTTGCTGGCTCGGTATGTCTGTTAGGTCTATTTAGCGGAAGATTATCACGACAATGCTTTCTCCCCTAAAATGCATCACAATGATCTATCTTATTTGAATGTTCACCAAAACTAGAAAATTTGTGAGTGTTTAGACATCCTAATTGTTTGCTGTAATTTTTGGTTCATGATAATCTTAGATAATGCAAACCGTAATTTCAATCAAACCAAATTAATGGACTCTCTATGCCATCAAAGAAGCATATATTACTCAAAAGAAAAATGACAACTTGTACATGATGAGAAAAAGAAAAACAATAGACCCAAATTTAAGGCAAGCTTAAGACCATCTTCCACCGATGACACAAAAATCTTCTTTTCCTTCTATGGATGAACTATGAATTCGAGATGCTGCCCCAACAACCAATCGTTAAAGAACGATATAAAGTACATAGTAGTAGGAGTATGAGTATTAGTTGCGTTAAGAATGTGATGTGAGGCAAATATATGTATAAAAATTGTGATCGTGGTTGCTATTTACCCCTAATCAAAAATCAAGCAAAACAACCCCTAAAAGGTGTTAGTATAGCAAGTTCGTTCCCACGAGGAAAGGACTGTGTTGAAATTTTAATAAAATATTTTTGGGTTTATTAAAGTAAATAATAAGTAAGCAGAGAACAAATAACTAAAATAAAGGAGGTGATTTGATTTAAAAACTCAAATTAAGCAAGTGTGCTCCCGAGATTATAGTTTAGAGTTATTTTAAAAAGCACATGCATACATCCTATCTATGGTCATGCAAATCAAGGGTAAATAACAAAACTCACGCCCTCCTTTGTGGCGAGAGGAAAGGAATGATCTAGGCACTTTACCTATTTAGATATTAACTAATTCATTAAACCCTCATTTGTGGCGAGAGGCAAGGTTTACTTCCTTAATTAATCCGGAATCTAATGCAACTACCAACTCAACCAAACCCTCAAGTTCAACCGCTCCTTTGTGGCGGAGGCAACACCTGAACCTGTCACGCTAATGCTAAACTAATCCATCTAACTCCTCCTTTGTGACGAGAGGCAAGAGCTAAGGTAAAATCAATCTAACAAATTCACAACCAACCCACAAAAGATTCCAAACAACCCACTCAAATCCTCCTTTGTGGTGAGAGGTAAGATTAAAGCAAGTTATCTCTAAATAATTTACTGCACTTTAAACAAATATTCATCATACATAATCCGGCCGAATCATGCATAATTATGAAGAACACAGCAAAACATATTCAACAAAAACCATAAGATAGAACTTAGCATGTAAATTAAACACACAAACCCTTATTCATAATCCCGGGAGCACAATAGATTTAACCAAGCATGGCTAAATCAAACATCATCATGATATTAATATTTAAGCACAATATTGAAATCATAAAATAAAAAGGGAAGAAAACACCTTGAATTGTGAATCCATAGATGAAAATTTTGTCTAAATTAATGAAATCAATAATCAACGATGTTCCCAATCCGTACAGCTTCAATTCTCCGTAAAATAGCTAAAAGAATGAAACCCTAGCTATTATAAATAATAAAACCCTTGATTGAAATCTCTCAAAGTTGTCACACCCTCAAAAGATGTAACCCTAGCCCTATTTATAGTTATTCTATGAAAATATTCACACATAAGTCCTTAAGGAATTCCTTGTTGGAAAAGAAAACTTAAAGTGGGCCAAAATCGTAAATTTCCACAAATTAGGTCGAAAAACTGCGTATTCCCCGACGTCTCGACGTCCATGATTGCGCGTCAAAACGTCGGCGCACGTCGCGACGTTAAAGGTCTGGCGTCGCGACTTCTCGGCACGTCGCGCGACGTGGGAGGGGTCCCGACGTCGCGATGTGTCTCTCTGGAAGTTCCTCAAAATTTGTCCAAAAATTCCACCAAAAATCGCATTTTTAACGTCGCGACGTGGAGTGTCTACGTCGCGACGTGCACCCACGTCGCGACGAGAAGGGTCTGACGTCACGACGTGGAGAGTTTCTTCAATAATTTCGCGATCTTTCTTCTATTTTTCCTCCACTTTGCGTCCGATTTGACTCCTTATGATCTCCCGCTTCCAAAAGCACACCACGGTCAACAAACCTACAATTACAACACTAAAACGAGTAAAAACGTACAAGAACGTTCAAAAAATTAAGTATAAACCCTACATAACCGGTGAATAAATTCACCTCATCAATTTCCCCCACACTTAACCTTTGTTCGTCCCTGAACAAAATAAATCACAAAATAACAAACCTAAACAAAAATCTAACACAAAAATCCTAATGAAATTCTAACACATAGCCACAAAATGCATCCAACTTCATCAACTTGATCCAAGAACAAATGTCATGTATGAACCTCATAATCTCAAGTATTCAAATGTCAAGTACACATAATATACGACCCAAAAGTTATCAAAGCACATTAACTTACTCATTTAGACACGTTGAGCCAACCATGTGTGTGTGTGCGATAGGTTCCACCTCAGTTCATAACTCATCTACAATCACGCCATAAATCAGGGTTCCAACAACTAAGTCTTCGTCTCAACTTTTCCTCACTAACATATTAACAATTCATTATCAAACTCATATAAATGAGGATTCGCTCAGCAAACCTTTAGGTTCATAAATAAAACACTCGTTCCCCCAGACTGTCACACATAATTAGGGTATTTCATTGGAAATCCCGTGACATCCACCTGGGTACTATCTCACCTTCAGGTTTTAGACCCATTCCCACTCATCCAAGTTCTCCATTAACTTTTCGTTTAAGAGCAGTCTCGCAGATGAGTGACAATATGAAGCCAGAGTCTTATGGCTTATAATCTCCGTTACCATCCATATGAGTTCTCTTAGGGTTATTATTAAAAGCAATCTTGTAAGCTCTAAGGCAACCTAAGAGGGGAGGGGTGAATTAGGTTTCTAAAAATTTTCTTGTAAACTCAATCAATTCAAATTCAACCCAAGTGAATTAATTTTAACAACAAGAAGTGAATTGTGTGAATTGTGACAAGTATTATCTTCACCAACAATTGTTCAAGAGTATAAAGAATCAATGATCCAACACAAGTACTATAAACTTCAAAGCATAAACAATTTAAAGCAATAAAAGAATTGAAAAACTGTAAATGTAAAGACACAAGCAATTTAGTGTGGTTCAAGTCTCCCCCTTGGAGCACTCTACATCCACTACCTAAGTTTCCCAACTTAGGATTTCAATACTTCACTAAAAACTGATCTTTTCTAGTGGCAAGATCAAAAGAACCACTTTTACAACCCAAGTAACCTTACTTAGGATTTCACACAAGGTTCAACCTTAACACAAGCTATCCCAAGCTAAGTGTTCAAGGTTTTTACTCTCTCTTGAGAAACCTTTTACAAAATACTTACAGTGATTGGATGATGAAGTATACAAGCCCTCAATTAGGGTGAATAAGATACAGTGAAGTTCACAATATGATTCCTATTAAAGAGAATTACAACTCAAACTATATAGTTCAAGAAATAAGATGAATAACTCAAAGAAGGCTCAAGAAAAACTTTTGATCTTTTGTTTCTTTTGAAATCAAATTGAAATGAGAGTTGTAGAGAGTGTCTTTTTGGTGCAAAGCTCAGGGAATCAAGTGTTTTTAACGTTATGAGTCATCTAGTATTTATACTACATAGAAGGGGACATAAAAACGTTTATGTTTGACATTTGAAAAACTATCCGTTATGTGAAAAAATGAGTTTCGGACGGTAGTTTCGGACTCAAGGGTCGTCCGAACCTATTTGACTGAAAGCATGTGAAACCCTATCGCGACAGTTTCGGACGGCCGAAACTCGAATGGGTCGTCTGATCCTAAGTTTCGGACGGCCGAAACTCTCCTGCACCGTCCGATCCTAAACTTCAGAGTGCTTGAAATTTTGCACCAATTTCGGACGATCAGAGGTCGTCCGATCCTATATTTCGGACGGCCAAAACTATGCCATGGTCGTCCGATCCTATATATTTTGAACTCATTTTCAATTTTCGTTTTTCAAATCATTTGTGCAACTATGTATGACTTAGTGTAAGTGTTTTGATGAATTTTTAAGGACTAAAAACACATTGAAAATACTTTGACTTGAGCTTTAAGTGAGTGAAACACATTCTTGAGCTATTTACATGAATTAGGGTTTAGGGTTTTGGGAATTTGACCTATTTTACCATTTTCTCATATCCTTTGATTTTCCATTTCTTTCTTCCCTTGATGTATCTCCATGCTTTGGCTTCTTTAAGTATCTATCATATTGAAACACTTTTCAAACCATTAGCATAAACATAATTGTTTGTTAATCATCAAAATAAGTAAGATTTTAGACCCTAGGTCTTCACAATCTCCCCCTTTTTGATGATGACAAACTAATTATGCAAAAGAATAAATAACAAGTGCATGCAAAAGAATAAATAACAAGTGCAATAACTTACTTTTGAATAGAACAATTGATATAAGCTCCCCCTATGTGTATATTTCCATTTTCTTCCAATTTTTCTCCCCCTATATATATTTAGACTTTGTTTTTCTCTTTTTCAAATATTCTTCTTACTATCTTTCTATTAGAATAATATCCTCTTTATTTTGTTCTTCTCTTCTCCCCCTTTGACATCATCAAAATGGAACTCATAAATCATCTTTGACCTTTGATATCATACCTCCTTCTTTTTGGCATTGAACAAGAGAAGTAAACTGAAATACATGAAACAATAACATGAAACAACATAATACATATTGTCTTTCCCTTACCATGCTTTTGTGTTCAAGTTCTTCCTATTAGAATATTCCTCCTCTTTTTCATCAATCAAAATATTATAGTTAAAACTATGAGATAAGGAAAGTATGAACCATATGATTTTACTATTTACCTTTTTGCTTTATGATTGTTAAGCTCATTATAGGACTACCTTCCCACTCCTTGCAACCTAATGGGTGGCTAGGCATAAAAATGGTTAAGTGCCATAATTTTTGAAAACTTTTGACAGAGTTTCCTTTGTAATTTGATCATTTCCACCTGTCAACAACCCAACAAAAACAACACAACAACAAAGAGGTACAATGTACAACATTCCATTTAATATCACCATAATCCAATGCCATGAATATTAAGTGGTTCAAAGAAAAACATTGAATTCATTAAGCAATAGATACCAATTAACCATAAAATAAAATGGCTAAATCCTCAAATCAAAGGACGAAACATCAAAGATATAAATGTCATAAACTGTCAAACATATCAAAACAACCAAGAAAGATTTAAAACATTGAAAATGATGTGATCATCCTAGTCTATTACACCAAAGCTTCAATCACGAGCCGGTGCCTTCCCCTTGAGACGTGCTTGAGCAAGTGCTTCCTGTTGCTCATCGGTCATCAAAATTTCATGCCCATAGTATATCTCATTCCCCAAATCGTCAACCCTAACGGTCAAGGCGTCCAATTGGCCCCTTATTTCAGCCATGTTACTATCCATTTTGGCATGCATACCGGCGATCCCACTATCAAGTCGATCACTCAAAGAGTCGAAGTACCCTTGAATAAGGGTCTTAAAATCCTCATCCATGACCGATGCTTGATGTGGCTCGGTAGCATCATGATCTTGACCTTGTTCTTGACCTTCATCTTGACCTTCCCCATCATCACCTCCCTCAATGTCTTCATGCTCCTGTTGTCCCGCAACCGGCTTCTCAAAAGTCAAAGTCCCATTAACCACATAAATACCCATCGTCTTAAGAAAAGTTGCGTCATAGAAGTTACGGGAAAGCACGGGGTATTCTGCTTGATTTTCAAAGGGGATTTCATGATGTCTAAGAATCTTGGTAATAAGCATACCATATGGTAAGCTTCTACGTTGATCCTTGATGTGAATAGAGAGATACTTGATCATGAGATACCCAAAATCAAGAGGAATGCGTTTGAGAAGTGCATAAAGTACATAAAGGTTCATGGTATTGGGATCGGTTCGATGACCATGATTTGGAACGAGAATTTTGGTGATAACATGAAGGAGCACACGATGTGTAGGACTTAGATTTTTAACGGGGGCTTCTTTGGCATTAGCAAAGGATTCACCATTGAAAACGGTAGTTATAAGATCTTTTAAGCTAAAACCATTAGAGGCATCCGCCCAATAATGCATCCTAAAATATTGAATGACTTTCTTGCCATCTTGAGCTCTAGTGTTAGGGTGATTTGACTTAAACAACACATTTAGGTTTTCCGGTGACAAAATGATGTCCTTATTATTAACTCTAGTAAAAAGACGATCATCAACCGTTGAGCCATGTGTAGGAAGATGCAAATTGGCAAAGAATTCATATACTAAATGTGTATAAACGGGTTCATTCGTGAACAGAATTTCGTTCCAATTTTGATATGCAAACAAGTTTAGTATATCTGAAAAACCACTAAACTCTTCTTCTCTAACAATCCTAGGAATGATAATTTTCTTTTGATTTGAAATGTAACTGTCATACTTAGCTTTACACTTGTTGTCCACGAATGGAGGAAGAGGAGGAGGAGGGGTGGCGCCCAATGAACCATGTTGAACGTGAATTGGAGCCGTGACCTTAATCTTCTTTCTACCGCGGGAGGAGCTCATTTTCACGCACTGGGATGGAGGAATTCAACCAATACTTCACAAATTTGTGAGAATTTTGATTTCAACCCTAACACTAGGGTTTGAATCAATTTGTGGAATTGTGGTGTTTGAATTCGTGTTTTGAATCGGTGGAAGTGTACTATAGGATGCAAGGAATGTTTCTAATGGATGAAAGGAACAAATTATCGGTTAAAATTTAAATTTGGTGTGAGGAGGGAAGAAAATAGTGAAGAGTGTTTGAAGAAATGTTGAAAAAATCGTTTGAAAAATCTGGGTTTTTTAAGCCTGAAACGACAGTTTCGGATGGCCGAAACTCTGGAGGTCGTCCAAAAGTGTCGTCCGAAACTCAGCAAAATTTTCACCCTCTCTGAAGTTTAGGTTCGGACGACTAGATCGTCCGAAATGGTCGTCCGAAACTCTTTGAATCAATGTTTTTGAATCACTTGAGTTGGACTACTCCAATATGATTTCTCAAAAGAGTAAATTGATCTTCAGGGAGTGCTTTGGTGAAAATATCCGCCAATTGTTCTTTAGTAGAAACATATTCTATATGAATTTCCTTATTTTGAACAAGATCACGAATGAAGTGATGTTTAATGTCAATATGTTTTGACCTAGAGTGTTGAATGGGATTCTTTGTTAGATTTATAGCACTTGTGTTATCACATTTAATGGATACAGAACCAAAATCTAAACCAAAATCAAGAAGAGTATGTTTCATCCAAAGAATTTGAGAACAACAACTTCCGGCAGCTATGTATTCGTCTTCCGCCGTTGATAAGGATACGGAAGATTGTTTTCTACTAGACCATGACACAAGAGATTTTCCTAAAAATTGACAAGTTCCACTTGTGCTTTTTCTATCAACCCTACATCCGGCAAAGTCGGCATCGGTAAACCCTACTAATTCAAACGTGTTTGTCCTAGGGTACCACAATCCATGTTCCATAGTTCCTCTAAGGTATCTAAATATCCTTTTTACAGCGAGCAAATGAGATTGTTTAGCACATGATTGAAATCTAGCACATAAGCACACAGCATACATAATTCCGGCCTACTAGCCGTTAAGTAAAGTAAACTTCCTATCATTCCCCTATATTGAGTTTCATCAACTTTTATACCATTTTCATCCTTGTCTAATTTAGTTGATGTACTTATAGGTGTTCCATTTGCTTAGAATCATCCATACCATATTTTTTAAGTAATTCTTTAGTGTATTTTTCTTGACTTATGAAACTCCCATCATCCATTTGTTTTATTTGTAGTCCAAGAAAGAAAGTTAATTCTCCCATCATACTCATTTCAAATTCATTTTTCATCAAATTTGAGAATTCTTCACATAGTGATTCATTTGAGGCACCAAAAATAATATCATCATCATATATTTGAACAATAAGTAATTCATCATCACAATACTTTGTAAACAATGTGGTGTCAATTACACCTTTGTGAAAGTTCTTTTCTATTAAAAATCCACTAAGTCTCTCATACCAAGCTCTAGGAGCTTGTTTCAATCCATATAATGCTTTGACCAATTTATATACATGATTAGGAAATTTAGAGTTTTCAAAACCGGGAGGTTGTTCTACATATACTTCCTCTTGAATAAATCCGTTTAAAAATGCACTTTTAACATCCATTTGAAAGAGTTTGAATCCTTTAAAACAAGCATATGCAAGTAACATGCGGATAGACTCAAGCCTTGCTACGGGAGCAAAGGTTTCATCATAGTCTATACCTTCCTCTTGCCTATACCCTTGAGCCACCAACCTAGCTTTGTTTCTTACTATCTTTCCTACTTCATTTAGTTTATTCCTAAAAATCCATTTAGTTCCTATAATTGAAGTGTCTTTAGGCCTTTCTACCAAATTCCAAACTTTACTTCTTTCAAATTGATTTAGTTCTTCTTGCATAGCTATTATCCAATTATCATCTTTTAAGGCTTCATTTATATTTTTGGGCTCAATTTGTGAAAGAAATACCAAATTATTATCTTTATGCATAGATGATCTAGTGTTGACTCCTCTAGATGGACTTCCTATGATTAAATCTTTAGGATGACTTTGAAGGAATTTCCAAGCTCTTGGAAGATCACTCTTTTGTGAATTATTATCTATGTTTTGAATATTTTCTTTAGGATCAATTTGTAAAGACGAATTGTTATCTAGTTCAATTTTATCATGCTCATTAGATTGATTTCTTTCTATTTCTATTTCTTCATCACTTTCCTCATGATTTTTACTTGTACCACCTTCATCAAAGTTTACATGAATTACCTCTTCTATTATCATAGTTCTTTTGTTATATACTCTATATGCTTTTCTAATTTCGGAATATCCTAAAAATACTCCTTCATCCGATTTCTTATCAAATTTTCCTAAAGTGTCTTTTACATTTAGAATAAAGCATTTGCAACCAAAGACTTTGAAATATCCTACGTTTGGAGTTTTCTTGTGGATTAATTCATATGGAGTTTTCTTCAACAAAGGTCTAATTAAAGCACGATTCATAACATAACATGCGGTGTTAACCGCTTCGGCCCAAAAATATTTAGGTAAGTCATTTTCACAAAGCATAGTTCTAGCCATTTCTTGAAGAGTTCTATTCTTTCTTTCAACTACTCCATTTTGTTGTGGTGATTTTACTACTGAAAAGTTATGTGTAATTCCATTTTCATCACAATGATTTAAAAAGTTTTCATTTACAAATTCGGTTCCATTGTCACTTCTAATCTTTACTACATTTAGACTCAACTCATTTTGAACCTTTTTAAATAATTTGACATATTCATTAAAGGTATCACTTTTATGTGCCAAAAATATTACCCAAGTGTACCTAGAATAGTCATCTACAATTACAAAGGCATATCTTTTTCCACCTAAACTTGTGGTTTGTGAAGGTCCAAACAAATCCATATGTATTAACTCTAAGGGTTTTGAAGTTGTCATCATGTTCTTAGGTTTAAATGAGCTTTTAGTTTGTTTTCCAAATTGACATGAATCACATATTTTATCTTTTTCATATTTTTGTTTAGGTAAGCCTCTAACCAATTCTTTAGCAACTAGATTGTTTATGTGAACTATTCCTACATGAGCTAATCTCCTATGCCACAACCAAGTTGTATCATGCACCACACTAAGACATTGCATATCTTGTTCCATAACATCACATAAATTAAGAATATACACATTATTATGTCTAGATCCGGTAAGAACTACTTTACTATTTATTGGATCAATAACAACACATTTTTCACGTTTAAACAACACATCAAGATTTCTATCACATATTTGACTTATACTAATCAAATTGAATTTCAAATCATCAATCAAAAGCACATTTTCAATCACATTGCTATTATTATTTGCTACATTTCCAATGCCAATTATTTTTCCTTTCTTATCATTTCCAAAAGTCACATGTCCTTTATTTCTTGTTTCCAAGTTACTAAGCAATAAAGAATTACCGGTCATGTGTCTTGAGCATCCACTATCAAGGAACCATTTTGTGTCCAAAATTGTATTTTTTAAACATACCTACATTCAAGAATCAATGTATGACTTAAGTTACTTACGGTCTAGCAACATTGATACTTCATATCCAAATTTTTGATCCATTTTCAACTTCCATTCTTGCATAGCATTTCCTAGAGGTATGTCCCTTCTTACAACAATAATCACAAATTACAAGATATTTGAGGGAATGTGAATTTTTATGATAAGGATATGATCTAGTATAGCCAAACCTAGGTTCAAAATGATGCATGTTATAATCATATTTTTGATTTTGTGTATTATGCATTTTATTATGGTTAGGCATTCTATGTGAATGATGAGTTCAATCATTAGACTTACTTACTCCTTTTTGAGTATATGAAATATGAGTAATTTTTGCCGATTTGGATTTTGAACTTTGACCTATTTCATGTGAGTATCCTAATCCAAATTTACTACTTCCCTTTCTTTGATTTCCTAAAATGATTTCTAAGTTGTTCTTGCCTTGTGTGAATTTTGCTAGACATTCACTAAGGTCTTCAATTCTCTTCTTTAATCCTATGTGTTCTTTCTTAACTTCATCATACTTTTTAACCTCATCCTTAACCTTGCTACTTTCTATTTTCAAGTTTTCATTCTCAGTTTTTAATGCACTGTTTTCTTTTTCTAAACGATCATGCTTAATGATTAACTCTTCATTGGTAATTGTAACTTCTTCCACTTTAGCCTTTAGCTTTTTGTTTTGAATTTTTTCTTTCTTTAGCTCATCCACTAGCTTAGCCATATACAATTCAAGTTCATCTTGATCATAGTAATCATCATCATTATCACTAGAAGAAAGACTTACCTCATGGTCTTCAAATCCCATGAAACACATGTTAGCAACCCCTTCTTCTTCTCCTTCGGTTTCTTCTTCGGATTGGTCATCATCCCAAGTGACCTTGAAGCTTCTTCCTTTTCCTTTCTTGTCTTGTTTGAACTCCTTCTTTCTTCTTGGACAATCTGCAACAAAATGTCCAGGTTGATTACATTCAAAACATTTATTCACTTTTGAAGTTTCTCCTTTTTCTTTCATCCAATCTTTGTTCCTAAAATTCCTTCCTTTGTTAAACCTGTTTTTCCTACTTTGTATCATCCTAGATAATTTTGTAGTAAGAAATACAATGTTATCATCATCATGATCATTTATATCTTCCTCATCTTCCTCATTTTCATTTTCATTCTTTGACACTTTAAGTGCTATATTCCTTTTAGCTTTGGTGTCTTCTTCTTTTTGAGTTTTAGATTTTATCTTCAACTCATATGACATAAGAGAACTAATTAGTTGATCAATAGGTAGTTCTCTCAAATTTTTAGCTTCCTCAATAGCAATAGCTTTTGACTCCCATTCCTTAGGTAAAGAATTCAATATCTTTCTATTTTGTTCACCTAAAGGATAAATTTTACCAAGGTTTTCCAAGTCCTTAATTATGCTATTGAATCTACAAAACATTTTATCAATTGATTCATTTGCTTCCATTTTAAAGCTTTCATATTGTGTCACAAGCAATGATTTCTTTTCTTCTTTAACATCTTCGGTTCCCTCATGAATCTCCCTAAGTTTCTTCCAAATGTCATGTGCATTTTTACAACCTTTAACTCTACTTGATTCATTAGCATCTAGTGAGTTACCTATAGGGCATTTGAGGCTTTAGCATTTAGGGTGAGGTTTTTCCTATCGGTTTCGGTGAGTTCACTCCTTTTCTTTTCTCTAGTTTCACTCCTATGGTAATTTCAGCTTTATAAGGGTCCTTCCTCAACAATGTACCACATCTCAATATCAATGGATTTGAGATAGATTTCCATGTCTATCTCTCCAACTACAATAATTAGTTCCATTAAACATTGGGAGTTTAGAGATGGATTGTCCCTCCATAAACATAGCATTGTTTGTTGCCATAATCTTTACTCTAAGGTTGTTAAGCCTAAGCAAATAGAGACCAAGCTCTGATACCAAT
This sequence comes from Ophiorrhiza pumila, assembly GCA_016586305.1. Taxonomy (NCBI): domain Eukaryota; kingdom Viridiplantae; phylum Streptophyta; class Magnoliopsida; order Gentianales; family Rubiaceae; genus Ophiorrhiza; species Ophiorrhiza pumila. Next base: position 39,594,878 of record BLIW01000006.1, read on the forward strand.
TGTAGCTCTAAGGCAACCTAAGAGGGGGGGGGTGGAATTAGGTTGTCTAAAAAATTTCTTTGTAAACTCAATCAATTCAAATTCAACCCAAGTGAATTAATTTTAACAACAAGAGTGAATTGTGTGAATTGTGACAAGTATTATTCTTCACCAACAATTGTCCAGAGTATAATGAATCAATGATCCAACACAAGTACTATAAACTTCAAAGCATAAACAATTTAAAGCAATAAAAAGAATTGAAAAACTGTAAATGTAAAGACACAAGCAATTTAGAGTGGTTCAAGTCTCCCCCTTGGAGCACTCTCATCCACTACCTAAGTTTCCCAACTTAGGATTTCAATACTTCACTAAAAACTTGATCTTTTCTAGTGGCAAGATCAAAAGAACCACTTTTTACAACCCAAAGTAACCTTACTTAGGATTTCACACAAGGTTCAACCTTAACACAAGCTATCCCAAGCTAAGTGTTCAAGGTTTTTTACTCTCCCTGTGAGAACCTTTTACAAATACTTACAGTGATTGGATGATGAAGTATACAAGCCCTCAATTAGGGTGAATAAGATACAGTGAAGTTCACAATATGATTCCTATTAAAGAGAATTACAACTCAAACTATATAGTTCAAGAAATAAGATGAATAACTCAAAGAAGGCTCAAGAAAAACTTTTGATCTTTTGTTTCTTTTGAATCAAATTGAAATGAGAGTTGTAGAGAGTGTCTTTTTGGTGCAAAGCTCAGGGAATCAAGTGTTTTTAACGTTCATGAATCATCTAGTATTTATACTACATAGAAGGGGACATAAAAACGTTTATGTTTGACATTTGAAAAACAAGCCGTTATGTGAAAAAATGAGTTTCGGACGGTAGTTTCGGACTCAGGGGTCGTCCGAACCTATTTGACTGAAAGCATGTGAAACACTATCGCGACAGTTTCGGACGGCCGAAACTTGAATGGGTCGTCCGATCCTAAGTTTCGGACGGCCGAAACTCCCCTGCACCGTCCGATCCTAAACTTCAGAGTGCTTGAAATTTTGCACCAATTTCGGACGATCAGAGGTCGTCCGATCCTATATTTCGGATGGCCAAAACTATGCCATGGTCGTCCGATCCTATATATTTTGAACTCATTTTCAATTTTCGTTTTTCAAATCATTTGTGCAACTATGTATGACTTAGTGTAAGTGTTTTGATGAATTTTTAAGGACTAAAAACACATTGAAAATACTTTGACTTGAGCCTTAAGTGAGTGAAACACATTCTTGAGCTATTTACATGAATTAGGGTTTAGGGTTTTGGGAATTTGACCTATTTTACCATTTTCTCATATCCTTTGATTTTCCATTTCTTTCTTCCCTTGATGTATCTCCATGCTTTGGCTTCTTTAAGTATCTATCATATTGAAACACGTTTCAAACCATTAGCATAAACATAATTGTTTGTTAATCATCAAAATAAGTAAGATTTTAGACCCTAGGTCTTCACAAATCTCATAGAGGGATGATAGTATGAGCAAAACAAGCTTAAAAATGCAAAAGCATTAAGTGCAAACATTTACGCAAGCACATTTATTAAAGAGCACATTGTAAGCGAGTTATATAAGTTTCAACTAAACAAAGTGTTAAAAACACACCAATATACTTAATGATTACAAACTCGTCAATCCCCTCAGTAGTTCCCCTAAGTGCATAAAAATGGTCGTCTCAAAATGCTAAACTTTCCATCAAAGACCCGACTCCCTCTAGATAGCATATTACTTTCCTATCCCACATCGAATCTGTCGATAAATTCAAATCATTGGCAACATAACATTTATCACGACAAGATCAAAATTTCAAAAAAAAAATTGGATCCTACACGAAAAAGTTCTAAAACCATGGTGTAATTATGCAAATAGTTATCATTACCGACTAATGTATTTAAGAGCTAAGGTTACCTCAAGGGATAACTATACGAATGGGACATCATAATAAATTAAAATAAATCCTAATTCCATTAACATAATTGTCTCAATTTGGTGCAAAATAACAAGAAAACATCAAAATGAAAACAACAAAAGAAAAGAAAAATAATCATCCAAATAACAACTAAATAACATAAAAACAGAACAAATAGAAAAACAAAAACACACAAAAAAAAAAAACACAAAACTCCCCATTGTCCTCAATGTGGGCAAAGAGAAACACGACCTAATCCTGCTGCATGTCGTCGCGTGGAGGAGGTTGCGAACTGGTGCCCTCGCCGCTAGAAATCTGCCACTGTCGGCTCATCTGACGGACCAAATCAGTCATCTGCGTCATCATAGATTCCATGTCATCCATACGTGTGTTGATGCCCGCAATATTCATGACACGGCAGGGTGGGGGTGGAGGAACGGGCTCCTCGTCCTGCTGCTGCTGCTTCTGGCCCTCCTCATGCTGCTGCTCTTGGCCTAGCGGGGGCGGTTGTGCCTGTCCCGGCTATGGCTGCGGTGGTGGCACTGGGGGTTGACCTGGCCTCTCATACGAACTACCCCGATATCCATTATACTGTGCAGTGGTGATGACATCACGCACTCCACACATCTCATCTGTGCCCAAAGCTAGTATCCCAGCAGCATAGCAAATGGCTGTAATCGCCGACGGATAATAAAGGCCTGTCCGTACAAACCGACGTGCCTTCTTGATCTCAATGTCCATGATCTCCCCAACATCTATAGAAAGCCCTGCCTGAATAGCGTAATTCAGAACCGCCTTGTCGTCATCGCAGGAGGACTAATGGATGCTTGGAATGAGCTTGCCAATAATGAAATAATGCCAAGCTTTGGTGACCTTGGTCATTTGAGCTAACTTGAACTCAGAAATCCTGTGCGTCCGTCTGACATCAGCAAGTCGTTGAAGCCGTGATAGTGGACAAGATTTGCTGACGAGGAGGCTCATGATAATATAAAGTGCGTGTATGCACTTCCTCAATGTCAGTCAACCCGTAGTACTTCGTTGATCTGGTGCGACTAACGGGCACATCGACGCCTGCACATCCGCAAAATACCCTGTTGTGCATAAGGGTAGTTTTGCGTAAAACTCCCGAACAAAAGTCGCATTGCCACCTACCGGTTGACGGCAAAATTGTGCCATCGTCGGTTCCTGATCTGAGTCGCAATCGGTGCGACTGTGACCTGGATACCTCGCTCCATGACCATGTCCTTCAGTGCCAAATGCTGATCATGGAATGTCGCCTCCTCCAAGCACATAAACCTGAAGTCATCGAACCCCGCTGGTTTAGGCTGCGGTGGTGGTGGAGAGGTGGTGGGTGCGGTGGTGCAGCCACCAGCGGTAGAGCTACGTGTCCTTTTTGGTCCCATACGTGTCAATACAATACATTAAATACAAACCATAAACTAATTGACAAGATAATACCACACAATTCGCACACCTAATCAACGCTATTAACTAACTAACCTTGACCCCCCCCCACACTTGAGTTAGAAACACAATCTCAACACTAGGCATAAAATGCAAATAGTATCACTACACACTTGCAAGATCAACAACTAATTTCACAGAACACCAAAAACAGAAATAACAACACATAAACACAACAAATACAAGTTCCACAATGTACATAAGTTGAAGATCACAATTTGCACAACCTTAAGACATTCAAGAGTTGGTGTGAAAGTCAAAAGAATATCAAAGAATCAGTAAAACAAACACATGACATTCCTGTGATGTTCAAGCATAAAAAAGGTGTGTCAAATTCAAGAGAAAAACTCATTGAAGCATTTTAACAAAACACCTTGAATGCCGTAATATCTCAATCATGATTAAACTAACAATCCAAAGCAATTGCCCAACAAAACCACATCAATGCTTAATAACATTGCAACACGATTGCAATGTACCAGTCAAACATGATTACTCAACCGAATGTGCGCAACCAATGATCAAAATGTGTGCAAATCGTGTCTAATTCTTGTCCAAAACTTTAACAACCCAATTCTTGCTTTGATTGATCACCGAAATTACCACACTAAACAAGCACAGACTAATGTAACATGATTTCTATCAAGAATGGATCATAATTTCATAAGCCGAATCACAGAAATCACAGTTGTTCCAAAACAGTATGTAACCCTGTGCACAAATTTTCAAAAATTCAACAATTCAAACTTTGAATACATTCATCATCACAATTCACTCAATACTATGAATTAGAATATGTAAAGCACGATTAAAACACAAGATTGCAACAAATTTAGAGAAAAATTTCGAAATTTACCTCTTGAAGCCCAAAAATCAAATTGCAAAATTTGTGTGTTTTGTGATGAACTCGAGCCCTCTACACCGTCCCAAGACATCCTAGAATGAATTGAAACCACCTAACACTAACGAATTTCACTTGAAATTCGGATTTTGATGTTTGTGGGTTTTGGGAAAAATTTCAAAATTTGGTCAATTTTTGGGAATTGAATCGGTTAAATTGTGCGGTTTTGTTGTTAATGTGATCCTATCTCAACCTATAACACTAATGTGGAATGAATTTTCAGAAAAAACGAAAGAAAGGAAGATTGAGTAGAGAGGATTTTAGGTTTTGTGAGGTTTCGGTGAAGAAGAACAGATTCTGTTCTTGATTTTAACACAATTTTTGCCCGACGTCGCGACGTGGATTATTGGACGTCGCGACGTGGGTGAACCCTAGGGTTTTTTAGTAAACGTACTTGGACGTCGCGACGTGCGATCATGCACGTCGCGACGTGGGAGATTTTCTCCACATTTTTGCACATTTATTCCTCCAAATTTCCCTTAATCCTTTCACCAACCTACAAAACAAAACATTTACACAAAAAGACTATTAGTTAATGGAATATTTAGCCTAAATTTTAAATAAACTTAAATGAAAATTAAAAATATAAAATATAAATTTGGGTTGCCTCCCAAGAGTCACCTTTTCAACAATGCGTAAGATCTTTTCTCCTTGAGAAAAATAGATTTTCAATCTATGCCCATTGACTATGAAAGAATTTCCCATTTTTTCATTTAGAAGCTCCACTGTGCCATAAGGAAACACTGTCTTAACCCTGAATGGACCACCCCATCTTGACTTAAGCTTGCCTGGAAAAAGTTTCAGCTTAGAATTGAAAGCAAAACCAGCTGCCCGGGTTCGAACTTTTTATGTAGGATGCGTTTATCATGCCACTTTTCTGTTCTCTCTTTATAGAGTAATGCACTTTGGTAAGCATCAAATCTAAACTTATCCAAATCATTGAATTCCAACAACCATTGCTCAGCTGCCTTCCCATAATCCATTTTCAATTCCTTTAATGCCCAAAAAGTCTTGAACTCAAGCTCAATTGGTAAATGACAAGCCTTACCAAAAACCATGCGATATGGAGATGTACCAATAGGAGTTTTAAAAGCTGTGCGATATGCCCATAGAGAATCATCCAATTTTGTTGCCCAATCCTTTCGAGAAGGTTTCACAACCTTTTCTAAAATTCTCTTGATCTCCCGATTTGATATCTCCACTTGTCCACTTGTTTGAGGATGGTAAGGGGTTGCAACTTTATGCCGGACTCCATATTTGGTCAATAAGGTTTGAAAAACCTTGTTGCAAAAATGTGTGCCTCCGTCACTGATAATAGGTTTTGGGGTTCCATAACGAGTGAAAATGTGCTTCTTGATGAACCCCACCACACTTTTTGCATCACAAGTCGGCAAAGAAATTGCTTCTATCCATTTAAAAACATAATCCACAGCCACAAGAATGTAAGACTGACCATTAGATTTTGGGAATGGTCCCATGAAGTCGATGCCCCAAACGTCGAAAATTTCCACCTCCATAATATTGTTTAAAGGCATCTCATTCCTCCATGAAATATTCCTGTCCTTTGGCATTCATCACACTCTTTGATCCACTCTTGAGTGTCATGGAATAGTTTGGGCCAATAATACCCCGACTGCAACACTTTGTAGGCTGTTCGTCGCCCCCCAAAATGTCCTCCATAATCAGATTCGTGGCATGACCGAAGAATTTCTTTTTGAAACTCCTCAGGAACACATCTTCGGATAGCTTGGTCACTACATACCTTGAAAAGATAAGGATCATCCCAATAATAGTAGCTTGCATCGTGGATGAGTTTTTTCCTTTGTTGGACAGACAATTTGGGTGGAATTCGTTGTGAAACCACATAATTTGCAATGTCGGCGTACCATGGAACTTTTTCAACTTCGTCCACTTGAAACAATTGCTCATCTGGGAATATCTCCTTGATTTGAACATTACTATCTTCTTCCAAATGCTCATGCTTTTCCAAATTCTCTGTGCATTCATTCAGTTAAACAGCATATTCAGAAGCAAATCAAAATGGAAAAGTCCAAATCAGCTGTTAAACTTCTTAGTTTGATCCTTATATTGGTCTTGCAGTCCTCAGTTTGGCTAAAACATACACAGTGCCTTGGACAAAGGGTGTCAATCTTGCAACATTTACACTTGGGAAGAAATTTTATGATGGCGATATCCTTCGTAATTTAGATTATCCTCAAAATTTATTACCAACATCTTCCTTGATGTAATTTGTGTTCAATACTTTGTGAAATTCCTTTTACAATATCTTTTTTTTGACAATATCACGTTTTTTGTTTCTTTTGGTTTTTCAAAAGTGGCAATTTGTATTGATTCACAAAATGTTATGTACAATGGTGCTAACTGTCTGAAACATCGACTTTGTTTGCAATGACAAGCCAAGAAGGAAACTTAGAGATCTATTCATTAAGGTTCTACTACACAAGGCTTCATTAGTAAGCGTATGACATGTTTTGTTATATCTACTAGTGATCCAAGAGAATGAGCATGACACAAATTACTTCTCAGTGGAAGGATGTCATAAGTAATTATAGAAACTTCATTTACTGGTGAAGTTTCTTTTCTCAACCTATCAACAGTAACTTTGACATCCAGTTGAATTTTCACATTCGATATTCAAATTTTTGTAATGTACTATTTTCATCCTAATTTGCTAATTGGCATAAATAAGAAAGTGGAGACAATTGAACATGCAATCCTGTTCTAGAAGTTTTTGAGCGATACGGATGGACATGATATGAATGATCTTATGGTCCTTGCTTCGGCGTCATCCACTAACTCTGAAGTAATTTGATCAGTAGTCAGGAAGCCAGGACTGTAGAGGGTGATGAGGTAGTTAGGCTTTTGGCTTTTGGCTTTTGGTAATGTAGCATTGGAATTCCACTATATTACCACTTGGTGGTATTCATATGGGATTCAACTGGTTTTTGATCTTCCGTGTGCAAGGAAAGATGGAGTTTTAAGACAAGAAGAATATATAAGTTGTCTCTAACTGTGAGATTTTGCAATAGATTGTGCTCAACTGTTTTGTACAGAAAAAAGATTTTTGGGGACAACTCTAGGTTGTGGCATCTGAAACCTATGGGATTCTAGTGCTAACTGATTTATGATATTGGCTTTATGACTAGTTGAATGTTCATGCTCTGATTGCTGTTTATTTGTATTAAAGTAATGATTGATACTAGCTCTATCTGTGCTCAAAGAATATGCTTTAAGTTGCAGGTGTAGCTGTTTCGGCAATGAAATGTGGATTGCTAGTTTAACCCCTTCCGGAGTGGGGAATAGATTCTTCTATGCTATTTGTTGTAACGTTTTGGATGAGTCTTAGGGATTGGGATTTATGGAAATATATACTTAGTAGTGTAGGCTGTTATGGCTCAGTGACTGGATTGTGCATTTGATTATGCATGTACAAGAGGTAGAATTGATTTTGAGGCCGTTGAATGGGAGGAACCCAATGATTTGTTAGGTTTTGTTAACATAGTTGCCTGGTTGTGGGGAAAGGGTAGAGAATTGACATTACCCTTTCAAATACATGCAAAAACTAAAGCTTTTGATTATTACTCAGAGAACTTACTTGGAGTTAGAATATGTCTACTTTGTCTCCTTTGGCCAAAATAGACATTTTTTAATTGTCTTAGATAAGTAAAAGAAACATGTAATGGAGTAGTACTCCAAATTTATTACTTTTACTTCAGTAATGGTGTTTTGGGTATGTCCAGCACCATCTTTTATCCAAGTGGTATATATTTTTGGTTTTTAAAAAAAAACAAATGGAGACAATTTTATCTTTTTTAGGTTTGTTGAACTTTTCACCTATGAACCAATGGTTTACATTTTCACCTATGAATTAATAGGTCATTGGTTCGAGTCATCAAGGGGTATATGGAGTACTGGTCCCCTTTAAAAAAAAAATTTCTTAACTTTTCAATATACCCAAGAAATGTGCTATATTCTAGAAAATACTTTTAAGATAAAAATTTTGAAAGAGTAAAAAAGTTTTTTTGGAGAGAGAAATAATTTAGCATTGGAGAAAAGTTATTTGATTGAGGTTGTTTATGAAAAATAAAGACAACCAAATAAAGGTACTTTGGACAATTACCATTCATAAGGGCTGATTTTGTCTTATCATAATACCACTTCTACTAATTGCGCTAAAGGTAGTATTTTTCAAAAAAATTAAATGTTGAATGGTGGTAAAATGTTAAAATTAAAAGTTTATGGAATATTTTACTATCACAGACATAATTTGAGGTTGTTCTTTACAATTAACTCTATTATTAATGACAATATCATTATTTCATGAGTTAATTAATTAGCTCAAATTTTAGTTAGAAATGAAAAGTCTACCAAGCTTTGATCTTGGCTTAGTTATTTCGAATCAATTTCTTTTTAAATTATTTGGTCCTCTTATATTAGAATATAAAAAAGAAAAATTTGTTAAAATAGTCATTGACATTGTCAAAAAAATAATTTATCATTCATATTAAAAATAATGCATTTTAATCGATGACATTTAAAAAATAGATCAAATTAGTGTTGGTAAGCTAGTCGTATCCCCTCAACAATTACCCTAACACTACTATAGTAGCGTTAAGAGGGATCGTTCTCACAGAGAAGGGTTGGTTGTTCAGAGGCTATTTATTCACTTGACACTACATATGCATGAAATGAAAGGAAGGAAACAAAGACAGATACATGCTCAGTATGAATGAATGCAAAATAAGCCTAAATGCAAAGGTTAGAATGCAAGCACTGCCTTGAGGGATTTCAACCTGTACGGATCTCTTCCTAGTATCATCGACTTGTCTAGATGCATGAGGGGAGTACTGCTAGTGTCATGGAACTGATTAACTTTGCAGTTCTCACAATTCCATTTCACAAAACTCCTCAAACTTCCCTTGGCAGGGCAAGTTCTCAGCACAAGTTTAGAACCCAGATCCCTACTCTTATGTAACAACTCTAATTCAATCCTTGACTATCTCCCTTGGAAGGGCAGCTAACCAATTCATGCCTTCGATTTGTTCTACAAGAATGATCTCAAGTCTTTTTCATGAAATTGACTTCAATTATCAGTGGGCACCGCATAACTAAAATCACAGAGCTAATAGATCTTGAGATTCACACACGAATGCTCATAATTCAATTCATGTTTAGTTCAATTGCCTTAGGTAGATCCACATTGATCTCAGTAGGCACCGCAGATCCAATATAGATTTAAGCAAAATCATACAAACCAAGGAATTCAAACATGTAAGAACAGTGAGCAATGATATCATACATAATTTCAATTCAATTGTCTCAACTAAGTTAAGATCTATACCAGTTAAGCCCTCAAGACAATAAAATGTAAGAAAGGGAAAAGAGAGAGAAAATCCTAATCTAAACTAAGAACCCTAATCTATTGATCCTATTCTATTGTGTGCGGTCGCCTCTTCCTCGTTCTTCCTTTTCGATATTGTCTCAGCTTCTTCTTTATACCTTCTCCTCCTTGTCGTGGCTTGATCATGTTGGCTGAGTTCTTCTCTCAGTCCGTGATGCCTCCACGTGTCCTACAATATGCCAATCATTAAGTGAAGTGAGGTCACGTGCCCGGTATAAAGCTTAAGCATTACTAATTGAGCGTGAAATTCCTCAAACACGGGGTGGACATATGAATGTTGTGTTAAATGTTTGTTTGTGTGTTCCTGTGCTTGATGTGAATGGTCGAGGCTCAAGCTCCTGGACCAAACAAATCTCCACAAACTTTGGATCGTTGCTGCACAAAAAGGTTAAACAAACAACACAAAACAGATTTTGGGTGGAAGGAATTCAAGGGAAACGAAAAGGCAAGACTTGAAACAAATCAAACCCTCACGTTATACAAATAAACTTGGATCAACTCGAGTAAATACAAGAGCTAAGCTGATTTGGCATGTTCTTTAAATAAAGAACTTGGGCAAGCTCACCTAAAGGTCACGCTAAAGGTTTGCTATACTGACGGCTTAAAGTCGTATCAGCTCAATATTACCCTAAACTACTAATGTAGTAGTAGTGAGAGGGATCGTATCCACAGGGAAGGGGATGGTTCACGAACTCAGAATTTGATCACAGAATGTCACGGAAGAGATAAAACTAGACACTAACTAGTAAAGAATCAAATGCAACAAATAAAGTGTAAAAACAAGAAGAGAGTGGATGCTCTAGAGTATTTCCACCAGTTGAATGCACATTAGGCCATGATTGCAATGCTCTTGACACACAAGTAAAACAATGAGGAGATCTCTATTGCCAAGGAGGCTAGCTAACACTTAGCATGGCGACCACAGTGTTTTTCTATACTCCTTAACATTCCACTTTTCCCATGGCGAGGCCTAAGTAGAATGGATTCAACCCGCAATGCCTCAACTCTCCAAAGTTAGCAAATCTAACATGCAATTCCTAGGAACTCCCATGGCGAGGCCCGACCTAGGTATGAATGCCTTCGTCGCTATCTCAAAGAGTTTCTTCAACACTTTTTCCTAAAGTTTCATTCCTTCGAAGTTTCCCATGGCGAGGCCTAAATCTCAGTAATGAATTGATCGGCTAAGACAAGTGTAAAGACTCAAGAAATCACTTTCAAGTTCTCATCTCACGCAATTCTCACAGATATTGGTAAAATCTCACTTCAACTCAGCATGGCGACAACAATCAAAGTTCAATTCATTCAATAAAAGTGTGAATTCATAATACTCAACAAGATTCAATCATTAAAATCACATATGATTTCATCCTTAAGGAATTATGTCAATTGCATAGCTTTGCATAGTCTAATTATACATTTAACCGGTTGAAACTCTAGAACATGAGAGATCGAACAATAGAACTCCATTACCAATTCACGATCAACAATTTGGAACTTGAAACAATTCATTTTCAATAAATGGAAAGAGTTTACCAATTGAATTCTTCCAAAAGCTTCCTTAATTGATATGAGAATTACAATGATCGATGCAAATCTTTGATCGGAATAGAAAATGGAGCTCAAAAGCTAGAGAGAGAAACTAGAGAGAGAAAGTAGATCTTCAAATGAATTCCCGCTCTCCAGCTCTCAGAAGTTTGTTACCAAATGTAAAATCTAACTAGTGAATGAAAAATAATAGTCTCCGGGCTCCCCTCCATATTAGCTACACCTCCTATATATAGAGTAGTAGAAATGCAGCTAATACGCTAACTAAAAATATCTAAAGATATTACAAAAGTGTCCTTGAAAGGAAGAACCAAAATCAGCCCAAAAATGTGAAAATTCGAAGTTGGAAAACTTTTCCCAGCAATCCAGCGCCTTCAGCATCAAGTTCCAGCGCCTTTATCATCCTTGCTGTTCTTCCTCGCGCCTTCAGGCTTAGCTTCGCGCGCCTTCACTACTCAGAGCTCCAGGTGAAGAAATCAGAGTCACTTCACGCCTTCAAGCCATTCAAAATCACGCCTCCAGCAACTCCGCGAACATTCACTCAGTCTAGCCTTCATGAGATCACGCCTTGCTGCCCCGTAGCTTCACGCCTTCATTCGCCCTGAAAATCAGAACATCAGAAGTTAAACACTTAGATATTTTTCTGGAAACTCAAGCACAAAACACTTCATGGCAGCAACTTCCCACCAAGATTTGATCATGATGCACTGTGAATTAGGGAAAACTTAAAACATGGAAGTCGTAACACTTTGTCTTAGCTCTCCATAGCTACTTAAAACACCCGATTCGGAGCTAAGACGAGGAAGTCACGACCAAATCAATGCAGTGCAACAAAGCTGAAAAACTTCATGGAACAACCTTCAAACACTTAGCCATTAAAAACATCATAAAAAAAACAAGTTAAAGCAAGTAGACTACGACATGTCGTAGGCAAAATGTTCTTGCTCATGTCGTAGGCCAAAAATCCTCCTTCCAAAAATTGCCCACGACAAAAAATTTTTCCTTCAAGAATGGCTTACGACATGTCGTAAGCCATTTTTTTTTCCTTCCAAGTTTGGCCTACGACATGTCGTAGGCCAATTTCTTCTTTCCTATGCTCACTGACGCAAGTTGATAAGTTGTGCTCAAGTGGTGTGGCAAGGTGAACGAGTGGTGTGCCAAGGTGCCAATGTTGTGCCAAAAGTGTGCAAATGATTTGTGTGTAGTAGATGCTTAGGTGATGTCCATGTCCTAGCTTGGTAGTATGAAATCAAGTGAAATGAGTGTGAAGTAGTTGTGAAGTGATGGTGGTGCCCAAGATGTGTATTGTGATGGTGTGCCAAGGTGTATGAATGGCGTGCCAAAGTGAACAAGTGAATGCTTGGCAAGGTGTTGCTTGGCAAGGTGTGGCAAAGTACTTGCCGTGATGTGCCAAAGTGTGCACTTGAGCTCTGCATTTTGGTGCAAGTGTGTACAAGTGTTACGCATACATGTGAGTAACAAGTAGGCACCAAGTGTGACATCAAGCTGTGTAAAATCAACAACCATCGAGTGCAACAACTTCAGCTCAAAGATGCAAGGAAAACACAAGCAAAGATACTTGGAACTTTTTACCTCTCAAATTCTGAAAACTTTCAAACCGTCTCCTTCCAACCAAGATTTGGCCCTGATTCACTGCGAACTGGGCAAAACCTAAAACACGGAAAGTTTAGCCCCAAGGCTTAGCTTTCCACAGCCTTTTGAATCATCCAAATCGGAGTTAATATGAGAGAGTTATGACTGCAAACCTGAGGCGTGGCAAAACTGGATTTTAAGCCTACGATATGTCGTGGAGCAAACTTCCATTCCTCTTAAATAGCCTACGACATGTCGTGGAGCAAATTTTCCTCTTCAAGAATGGCCTACGACATGTCGTAGGCCATTTTTCGTCCTTCCAAGATTGGCCTACGACATGTCGTAGGCCAAACTTTTGTTCTCAAAGTTTGTCCACGACATTTCGTGGGCAAATTTCTTGCTTCAGCAAAACTTCCTTCTTCTATGCAGAATTCGTGTGTCTTCGGTTCTGAATCAGACTTTGTGGTAAACATAAACGTTTTAGATCTTTCTCGTGGCTTTCCATTGGTTCAAGACGCAGCATCATTGGAAATCTGTAGCCCAAGATATAATCATTCTACCAAAATGTGGCAATATGAAATCAAAGATGAAAACCTGGAGTAGCAATTGCAAAGTTGCCCCCGTTTCTCATACTTGCACACAGAATTAGAAGAATGTTAAAACATTAGAAATAAAGTCCACTCAAAGAGCTTTCCAGAACATCCATGATCTCCTAATTTGGATAAGTATTGAAAGTGTTATACCCAAAACAAGTCGCACCAACATTCTGCCCAAACTCTAATTTGGCCAAATAAGCTCATTTCAGTTTTTCTTAAATTCCCACTCACCATTCTCATTGTTTCAAACTCTAAACCTTGTCATTTGACACCGAGCAAATATTTTCCTCATTTTAACAACATTTTTGGTCTTTTTTCACCATTTAAACACTATGAGTTGCAAACCACATAAACACACAATATAGCACATTGCACCACACATTTGCATGAAAATCAAGGCAAAAGCCAAGTGAAATAATACATTTAAGTTGGTATAAAACCAACTTATCATATACAATGAAGATCAAACTTGAACTTCAAGGTTTTGACAACACATAGTGTTAATCACGAAATTAGCAAAGCTAAAATTTCACAAAATTCTCTCTAAAAAACGTTTTTACAATGGCACTCCTTTTATAGGAAATAATTTGGCCAAAAGGAAACTAAAACAAACCCTAACAAGAAGTCAATTCCGAATTGTATTGGACTTCCCTAACCAACTCCAACTTTAGGAAACTTTCCAAATTGGAATAGGAAACTAACAACTAACTTACTTTCCTAAAAGAATTACATCTCCTAAAAAGTAGGAGATTACTTCCCTAAACGAATTTAGTTTCCTAAATCCATTACTTGCCATTGTCATGCAAGATAATTGGACCAAGTAATTAACTTATTTAAAACACGAATTAATTCAAGCCCATTTAAGAGTTCGGACTTAATTAATTAAAACACATAAATCCTATGAATTAAAAAGGTAATGGCGTGATCCATAAATGGCAAAGCCCAAGCAAGCCATCTTGATCTTCAATGTAGTTCATGAAATTCGCGACGGAAATCTGCCAGAAGTCACTCATCTTGATAGGCATGTTTAACGATGATAACTGCAAAATCTCGAAAAATTAAAACATAAAAGTTGTAGCTCTGTCTCTTATCGTTCCAGGGCCTCTTGAATCAGCATAATTGGAGATCATATGAGAGAGATATGCCAATTATACCGAACTGTGGCATAAGTCCTCAACAATGTATTTTTCCATGGTGGCAACACCTTAAATGTCGTGAAGCAACAAACCTCCATGGAACCTTTAGGAACTGTGATTTTGACTTTATTCCAGGCCTCCAACTATATGATTCATTACAAATTAATGGAATGAATATCACGAACCACTTGCTTATTAACCACCCAAATAATAGGCTTTTTAGGTTCGTATCATACTCCCTTCTTGGAGAAGATTCGACCTCAAATTTTGAACGATTGTTGAAACACCTAGTAAATCATAACCTACATGATCTGGTAGACAACAAGAAGAACCAAATACAACAATATCTCCAATGGGTTTTGATATCTCTTCTTTACCTTTTTCATCTAGATTCACTTCTAGGATTTTTCCACTTACAACAACAACCTCAATTTTTATATGTTCATCATTGGGTATTATATTCTCACACATATTAACAATATTCAATACATCAAAAGAAATCAAATATGTTTGAGAAGTTTCTTCAATTGGAATAATTGGAATTATCACATCTTCTGGAATTGGATCCTCCATGACATTATCAATTTGAACCATTTCAACCTCCAAATGTGCTATATCTCCAAGACAATCTAAAGGAAAAGATGAATTCTTTACCTCATCACACACATTCTCCATGGTTAATGGTTAAAGATCCACTAGAAGTTCATCCTTCGGCTCATCATACCAATGAGGGCATTGGATTGCACTATGCCCAACTCCTAAACACCTCAAGCATTTAACAATATGAACTTTGGGAGTAGGTATAGAAGTTGATTTTACCAATGTGTGCTTTCCTCAATGGCCTTTTTATGTTGTTCTTCAATTCGAATTTTTTCCTGAAACGTCACTATAATCTCCTCTAAATCTTTCGCAATAGATCGAAGTTCCCTTTGATACCTTTTACTTTGAAAAGCCATAATTGATGAATAGAAGTATATGTTTGTTGGAACAAAATTTCACTAGACTCAATAATATGATTTAAGAAGACACAAACAATCAAGAACAATCAAAAGATTGAAACTTGACGACACAAAAATAAAATTGCAAAGAAAACTCAAAGAATCTTTTTTTTTTCACGAATATTTTCTGGGTTGGAATGGACCAAATAAATTTCGTCCCTAATAGTATTTAAAACAAGGAACACACTGCAAAAAGCAGAATCAAATTCCGAGTTAAAACGAAAAAGTTATAGTCAATATGATATTTGCCCGGGACAAAATAAAGACTAAAATAAGACTAATTTTTTTTCGATTTTTGGATGATACGTTTTGAACATAAAAACTTCGTCCTAGTAACTAGAAGAAACAAGGATCACAACGCAAAAAACGAAACTCGATTTCGACTCCAAACGAATAAGATATGAGCAAAACAATATTTCCCTGACCGAAAAAAAAACGAATATTTACCAACGAGTAAAACCTGAATTTTATGCAACAACCTATGCTCTCATACCAATTGAAATGAATGGTCGAGGCTCAAGCTCCTGGACCAAACAAATCTCCACAAACTTCGGATCGTTGCTGCACAAAAAGGTTAAACAAACAACACAAAACAGATTTTGGGCGGAAGGAATTCAAGGGAAACGAAAAGGCAAGACTTGAAGCAAATCAAACCCTCACGTTATACAAATGAACTTGGATCAACTCGAGTAAATACAAGAGCTAAACTAAGCTAATTTGGCATGTTCTTTAAATGAAGAACTTGGGCAAGCTCACCTAAAGGTCACGCTAAAGGTTTGCTATACAATGAAGATCAAACTTGAACTTCAAGGTTTTGACAACACATAGTGTTAATCACGAAATTAGCAAAGCTAAAATTTCACAAAATTCTCTCTAAAAAACGTTTTTACAATGTCCCTCCTTTTATAGGAAATAATTTGGCCAAAAGGAAACTGAAACAAACCCTAACAAGAAGTCAATTCCGAATTGGATTGGACTTCCCTAACCAACTCCAACTTTAGGAAACTTTCCAAATTGGAATAGGAAACTAATAACTAACTTACTTTCCTAAAAGAATTACATCTCCTAAAATGTAGGAGATTACTTCCCTAAACGAATTTAGTTTCCTAAATCCATTACTTGCCATTATCATGCAAGATAATTGGACCAAGTAATTAACTTATTTAAAACACGAATTAACTAAAGCCCATTTAAGAGTTCGGACTTAATTAATTAAAACACATAAATCCTATGAATTAAAAAGGTAATGGCGTGATCCATAAATGGCAAAGCCCAAGCACGCCATCTTGGTCTTCAATGTAGTCCATGAAATTCGCGACGGAAATCTGCCAGAATCAAGTCACTCATCTTGATAGGCACATTTAACGATGATAAAAGCTGAATCTCATACAACTTAAAACATAACAGTTGTACCTCTGTCTCTTATCGTTCCAGGGCCTTTTGAATCAGCATAATCGGAGATCATTTGAGAGAGATATGCCAATTATACCGAACTGTGGCATAAGTTCTCAATAATGTATTTTTCATGGTGGCAACACCTTAAATGTCGTGAAGCAACAAGCCTCCATGGAAACTTTAGGAACTGTGATTTTGAATTTATTCTAGGCCTCCAACTATATGATTCATCACAAATTAATAGAATGAATATCACGAACCACTTGCTTATTGACCACCCAAATAATAGGCTTTCTAGGTTCGTATCAGTGCTGCTGTGTATGCTAAATGCAAGTGTGAAGGTGGAGTGTAATGCATGTAAACGTGCATTAGAGAAATGGGTGAGTGAGTGTGTTCATGGTGCGGGTGCCACGAGGCGCCCCCACCGTGTGTGGTGTGTGCATGGCGCCCGCCGTGTAGTGTGCATGTGTGGTGCGGTGCCGCGAGGCACCCGCACCATGTAGTGTGCATGTGTGTTGTGTTGTGTGTTAAGTGTCCATGAGTGAGGTGTCCATGCTTGTGTGTTGTTTGGGATTTAGTGTGATGCTTGAGACTTGTGAGGTAGTCTTGACTAAGTGTGTGCTTGTTTCTAATTCTTCACAACAAACATACAGTTTGTGTACATTTCCACCACACTTAGTCGATTTCAGCAATCTCCAGATTATGCACATTCTCACACATAAGTCATTCATGAAGGATATGGATTGGCACCAAGGAAAAAGGCCTGTGGCAGTCCATCCATTATGAAAACCTCCCAGAGTATTGCAGCATATGATTCAGTTTGGGACATGCAACCTCATCCTGCAAATCTCAAGCCAAAGGTACTACTCTGCCTTCCCAAGTCTGGGTTCCTAAGAAGACTACTGAAGAGCTTGGTAAGATTTCAGGGAAGGTCCAAGAAGATGCTATGATTTCTGTCTCTGAACAGCAGGAAGACGCTGATAAAGGGCTCAGGTCTTCCCAAGTGAACTCTACAGTGGAGAAGGATTCTGATTTGAGCGTAGAAATTGGAGCTCCACATGGAGATCCTCAAAAACTGTTGCAGTCTCCCCAATTAGTGGGTGGTGCTCAAGTGAGAAAACGAATCAGGGAAGTACGGTGGAGGAATAGGAAAGTGGAAAGCCAGCAGAGGCAGAGTGCACTGATCAAACCTTGGTAGTTAGAGTAGGAACTCCTCTGAGTCATGGAGAAAAAAACTTGGATTTATTTTTGGCTAATCTTGGGAAACTATTGGAGATCATTAACGGAGAAGAAGGGAAAGTTGTTTCCTCCCTGCCTACAACCAATTTATCATTGGAAGGGGGCCAGATCCTTGAGAACCTTGAAGAAGCCCTAGAAGATCCTCCAAATACAGGTATGACGGGAAGCACTAGGTTGAATGAGGAGGCAATTAACGTTACGATAAGATGGGAAGAAGGTGAATCGTCGAGCATACACAAGGGTAATCCCAAGACAGATTCAGAAATCCTTAAAGCCATCCAAACTTTTAGGTGGGACGAAGGGGTGTTTCATAAAGTAGGATCTACTTCGGACTAAACAACTTTGCAAGCCATTCCATTAGATTTTGAATCGGATGAAGATGGAGAAGACCGCTGGACGGAAAATAGTTTTGAGGAGGAGCCAGAAGATGAGCTGAACAAGTACATTGATAAACTGGTAAGAGACCGGAAGTCAGTCAAGCAAACAAAGTTTATGGAGGCTTTACTGAGTCCCAAAGCTAATCTCGGATCAGGGAGAAAACTAAGGGACAGAAATCCCTTTATATGCTACTCAGAAAGGAAAAAATGGAATTTCAAGTGAGACAGGTAAAAATTATAAGTCTTGTGATGGCCCCTGGTTACTGGAGTTTACACCAGTTGGCCTGCCTACTCATACTTAAATCTCTCCTATATTACTTTTTAATGTATGTCAACTACTGGAATGTTCATTGCTGGAGTTGTGGAAAGGATGATTTTATTATCCATCTTCGTGTTTATTCCTGTGAACTGTGTTGTTGCCGGGATTGTGTGGAAGATGAGGACTTTGATGTATTTTGTTGGGCGGGATATATTTTTGTGTGGCCATTTTGGGGGGTATCGGTATGCTACCGGGATTGGAAAGAGGACGAATACAGGGGAGATGCTGCCCAATTTCTAGCAGAATTTTCCTGCATAATCTTGATTTCTAAACTGAATTACAACCTGCTTTGTATCCTGCGTTGGATACGGATGAAGTTGGTTGTTAGGGCTTGTTTATTGGCTAATGTTGATGGCACTGGAATGTTGTGGAGTCGAAGGCAGACCAGATACATTTGCTGTAATTACTTTTGGGTTTATTAGGTATATAGGTGATGATACCAGTCCTTTAATTGGGAAGTAGATACTTTGTGTACCTTCAAATGGATACATCTATGAGAGCTTTAATAGTTATTAGAATTTGATTGCCTTTGTTGCACTCAAATTTTATTGGACTCTTATTTGCTACGCCTCCTAGTTTGTTAGTTCTATATATATGTTAAGGAGTTTTTTGTAGTGAAATGTAAAGGAGTAGTACTCCTTTTATGGCTTTCCTTTTATAACGGGGTGTCGGGTATATCCGGCCTCGGTTTATTCTGCTTATATTTTAATAAAGTCGGTCCTGTTTATTTAAAAAAAAAAAGTCATTCATGAAGCACCATTTCCACTAGAAAACCACACAAAAGCTAAAGTAATACTAGCATATAAGTCAGTATAAACCGGACTTATCAATTAGTCATCAATCAAATTTTGTTAGCTTTTTTAATAGAAATATTTATACCACTTAACATGGGGTGAAAGTGAAAATTCAATTTAGTTTTCAAAAAAAACTCTTCATCATTATTCATACTCCGCCACTAATAGAGAAAGGGTTCACTGATAGAAGGCGACGAATAATGAATGAATTGATTGTAATAAAGGGCTTTGTCTAAAGAATAATTCAAATTTTCACTTTTACCCTTTCATTGAGTAGTATGTGATGTGGAGGTGTGTTTTCTCTATTGAAAATGTTAATAAAATTTGATTAAGTGACTAATTTGTTACCCTTTTAAAATATTAGTGACTAAAATATTTTAAGATAGATGACAAAATCATTTTTTTGTGTAATGTCAGTGATTATTTTGACAATTTTCCCTATAAAAAATATGATAACTACACCAAAAAAATTTGTGTTCCTAAAATTTGACAATTATAAGAATAAAATTTATGTTAGACTTTTAAGTTAAAGGCGATTTAAGTGTTTAACCAAAATCATTAAGGGTTCTAAATTTGGCTAAGTGAGAGGATAAATTAACATTTAATTATACCTCATAAAGAAAAAGTAAGATTAACCCATTTGATATCTATAATCTCTTTAAATGTTGAAAATTTATGATCTGTTTGGTTGTATGATTTTTTTTATTTATTTTATAAATCTAAAATAATTTGTTTGTTTTGTTTCTTTTTTCTACAAATAATTTTAAAACAAAAAATAATGTTACAATAATTATTTTTGCTACGGTAAAGTTTAATAATAAATAATTTATAAAATATTAATTTAAATTTAAAATTTAAAATTTTATTAATAAAATATTTTCTATTACAAATCCCAATAAAACAAACTTTTCAATTTAAACACTTCCAAAATATTTCTTTCTTATAAAAAATTCCAATAAAAAAAATTCCTTCATAAAACAAAAAAAATACCCCATTCAAACGAAACCTTATTATTTTATGCCTTGGTTTGCTCTGTCATCGGATGAAGTAGTATCACAAAACTATGTAGCAAAGAGAAGGATATAAGTTATCATTATACTTCTTAAAGACTTCAAAATAAGTGAAATTGTATAACATTACTAGTACAAGCTACATTTTATTTTTTAAGTGGCAAATTTTTTTCTTTTTGGAAGAAACAATTAAATTTTTTTAACTGTTTATAAATAAAAAATAAAAGCTTTCAATTTTAGGGAGGCAATCACCACCACACAACTCCATATAGATCCCCCCCCCCCATTGCATTACTATGATAAGTTTTCCAACTCTCAATTATTCACACATCATGCATTTGATTTAGGAGGTAAGATTGAGTTCCATACTCTTACACTGTATTTGGTTGGGGGCAATAAAACTAGACAATGGAAATGACTTTTCGATCGTTATCATTGATGTTGGTTGATTAGAGTTAATGTGTAAGAAAATAACTTAATAATTGATTAATCAAATTACTCAATCAATATTTTTATTTTCATACAACCCAAAAAAAACATCACACCTTTTTTCATACATTATATACATTTTCACATATTATACATTTTTATACACACTATATATATTTTATATATCCAACACATATTTTCACATATTACACATATTTAAACATATTATACCATTTTATCCCAATATTTGATTTTAAACATATTAGACATACATTTTCATACAAAATTGGGAATTTAATTCAAGCCACAATATCAACAGAATAAAAGGAACCCTTTCTTAGATAAATCCAGGCAAGCATACAACAAATCGTATATACCGTAGTATAAGAGGATGGTTATTTCGGAACTTTTTCTTTACTTTTAGAACGCAAATTTGTCTTTTTGATATCATGACTTAATTAATTTAAGGACTAATTTCAGTTTGCCATCATGTAATTAGGGAACAGTAAAACTTTGCCAATCTGAGTGTATTTTAATATGTACTTGGTCATCCTTAATTAAGAGATAATATTATCTCTGTCCTATTATGTCCTATGTTCAAAACGATGTAGTTTAACTAAAACTAGAGACTAAAAACATAAATATCACAAAAGTCACTTTACAACTATTAAACCACAACTAAAAAATAAGTGAACCCTATGACGTAGTTTTGATATTGGACATAATAAGATAGAATAATTTTGGACGGAAGATCCTATCTCTTTAATTAACTGTCATCCTTTTGGGACTATTTTTTTCATCCAAAAATATGACGACATTGATTATTTGATACTCTTGAGTATTAACTGTTTGAAATAATTACTTTTTTTAAAAAAACACTATGCCACCTCTTTTTTCACTCTCATATTATTAATATCTCGTATACTTATATTTTTTATTTACTTTAACATATTTTTCTATTGTAATTAATTTATGTATTTATTTGTATACTTTACTATTAATAATTTATTAGCATATGCATTCACCATTATATATATATATTTAAAGGTAAATTACATAGAACTCTCTATAATTTTGAAAAGTTTCGATTTACTTTTTTTTTGTAATTTGATTTTTTTTATAAAATGCACAAAAATTTATGGTTTAATAAGCTAATTTTGTGTTGATCTATCTACTTTAGTTTATAAGTATTGCTCTCTATTAATTTATCTAAAGTGACTTTTTGTTAAGATCCTCAATTTCGATATATTTTTCTTAAGAAACATTAAACCATAGGGGAGCAAATTGTAAGTTTCTGAACTATAGGGGGCAGTCTAAATTTTTCCCAAATCACAAGAGGTTTTTTTGTAATTAATCCTATATTTAATCATGATTGATAAATACTTTTGAAAATTATATTTTTGTAAAACATAATATTGACTCTACTAATTAACATTTCTAATTTCATTAGCAAACAAACTTTATTTAAAATTTTGGAGGAAAAATAATTTTTTATTTTATTGTTGAGAAAATGATTCTTATTTTTTGTGATGGAATAAATTTGAAGTCATATGGCTTATAGGAGTTTATATATTATAGAATAGTTAATAAACTAATTAAATTATGCAAATTCATAACGATAGATCAATTATCATAATAAAAACAATAGATCAATCCTTGTAACAAAAAGTTGACAAAACAAAAATGTTATAGTGATGGCAAAGAATGAGCCGGTGTAAATCTAAAATACATATTTTAATTTTACAAGTAACACAACTAGAAAGAAGAAAATAATGCATTTATAAAGTAAAGAAATGAAAAGAACAATCTTGAAAATAAGAAATCAGAAAGAAAATTGGTCCAATCACTCAGCATTGCCAGCTATATATGTCAATTTGTCGTGTTTTTTAATAACAAAAACAATCCCAAAAGATTTACCAGTAGTTAAGGATAGCAAAATAATGATTAAATAAATTCGTTGGGACAAAATGCATGTAGCCTTTAAATAACGGTGTGGTCGGCTATAGCCGGCACCATATTTTGTTCATGATGGTATAAACTTTTCCTTTCTTTAAAAAAAAAAGACAAAAAAAATAAATACAAAAAAATTAAAAAAAAGGGTTAATTACAAAAAACCTCCCTGTGGTTAGGCGGTATTTTAAGTTACCTCCCTGTCATATTTAAACCTATAATTTACCTCATCGTGCTTTGGGTTTTTTTGAAAAATAGATGGAAATGAGCAGATGTGACGGAGTTAGTATAAAAAGACAATATACCCCTCTAACAAAATTTTCCCCACTTGTTCTTTGACCAATTAATCAAACCGAAGCAAACCCTCCTCTTCTTCCCCACTTGTTCTTGGAGTGGATCTAATATTGCCGGGACTGTACAAATTCAGTGTACTGATATGTGCTCCACTTCAGGAGATAGGTTCTTTTCTTTGCTCTGCCACTCTGGTCGTGAATGGTACATATCTTTTCTGCAGATTGATAGCTGGTCAGTCATTGACACTACGCCGAGTAGTTTCCATATTGGGAGTTCCATATGCTCTTGTGCCCCTTGATATGCCAACTTGTCAACTCAATTTGTTACCTGGGTATATAATCACGTCCATGTTTTAGTTTCATGGGCTTCTTATTGAGCTCTCTCTCTCTCTCACACACACACACGTGCACGTCCATATCTAGAGAAGCTTAAATTGATTTCATGATTTTCTGTAGATGTTTATAATGTTGGATTTTAATTAATCCACGTAAAGCAAATTAATTAATTATTTGCATAAATCATAATTATTTAGATCATAGAATAACATGATTTATACGTTGTTGTATTATAGTGAAACAGTACCTTGATCCATAGCAATTTAGTTAGTAGTGCTGGCCTTAAATACTTATGTTCCTTTAACCTTAATCCACTGTAAGCCTTAATGATTCCTGCAAATAAACCTTTTTGGAATAGAAGAGAATATCGGGAGAAAGATAATTGGTTTCTCTCTCTTGACCCCAATCAGAATGACACCCTATTGATGGAGAGGTTACGTGATATTTATTGTGGGTAGAGAGAGGACCAATTATTATCAGAGACATTATCCCTACTTCCCATCAAAGTAGGCAATCAGATTTTGCCATTTAGGGGATAAGATAAAGTCTTATCACTTATTCAATTATTATTGATAAGATAAAATCTTATTAGTTATCTTTATTGATTAAATCACGTGGGTCATAAATTTGCGCTAACATTCTCCCACTTGACCCATGTGACAGAGTCAACTTAATGATTTAATCATAATACGTATAACAATGCTAATTTCTTACTTGCATTGTTTATACCATAAATTTTATTAAATAAAACTAATATGGATCATAGCGGTTACACATCATATTCTTTGATATAGTCCCTTCTATGTATCACAATACATAACATTACTCATAATGGGAAATAAAACAATTACGGTCCAACAATAATATCTTTGTCAGAGACAAATTCAATTACCAATTATATCATCATTCATGTATATACTATAAAGTAAAGAATGATAAACAGAAAACATAAACAATACTTAAATGAGCTCAAAGTGTCAAATACATAAGGTGTTTAAGAGCTTAAACGTAATATCAAGAATGGTATCCGGTAATACCCATTATTTCAACATGTTCATTAAAAACCTTCGAATTTAATCCTTTTGTTAAAGGATCTGCGATCATAGAATTTGTGCTAAAAAACTCAATTGACACTCTTCCATCCCCATGGAATTAATAATAAATTAATAATAAAAAACTCAATAATTTATTTGAAAAGGACCATACTCAGGAGGCAAGGAATTAATAATAAATTGTACAAGGAAATTTTCACTCACTTCCATCCCCATGGATCTCAATTTTGCTGCTTTGTCTATCATTTCAGTCACATGCTGATGCATGGTACGTGTACCATCAAACTTACTGGTGGTTAACATACCCATTAATGCCCCAGCATAGGACTTATCAGCTGATTCAGACTGAGAACGCTCTTTCACAAAATTCATATATTTCCTAGCACTTTCAGTTTTTGGAATGGTAGACTTGATGTTGTTTACAACTGTCATTCGCATAAACATCAGGCTCAATCTGTTTGATCTTTCCCAAACTTTATGAAAAGATCTCTCTTCAGTACTACTTTCATTAGTAATAGCATTTGTCCTTTCATTTAATAGTGCTAAGTCAAGATCCAGAACACCTAAGTGAAACTAAACCTGCTCAGACCAATCTGGATAATTAAGGCCATTAAACGTAACAACAGATGAGGCTTGCGAATGAAGAGCAACAGGCACAGATACTGCAGGTAACATAAATACTCACACATTAATGCTTTGAAGTTAACACATAATGCAGATTCAGATAAAATTTAAATAATACTTAAATGTGTATTGAAGTTCACCTTTGGGCAATTCAACAATACTGCAGGTAACATAAATACTCACACATTAATGCTTTGAAGTTAACACATAATGCAGATTCAGATAAAATTTAAATAATACTTAAATGTGTATTGAAGTTCACCTTTGGGCAATTCAACAATACACTATAATACACATAATTGATGCTTAACTTTAATTTTACATAATCGGCAATTAAATTTACCTTAATTAAATATGTCTGCTATCTTTGGATATACTAAACATATTTAACCAAGAATATTAACTACCTACAATTCTATCATAAATTATAAAATTAATTAATCAACCTTTGGGTGATTTTTAATATTTTATAATTTATGAATTTCAATATACTCATATAAGATAATTCATTATGTCATTATAATATAAGCATATCATAATTATGAGTAATTGAAATTAAATTTAAATATTTAATAATTAAAACTTTAAGGTTTGGCCACCTTGGTGACTAACAAACCTACATAATAATTATCAAATTATTTAAATATATCAACATAAGAATTTATTCAATTTCATTTTATTTGAATAAATATGTATAATTTCAATAATAATCTGTTATTATTGTGTATATAAAATAATAACTAATTAATCATATGTTGTCATGTACTTAATATATATGTATATAAAATCATATCTTATGTATTTTTATTATACTCAAATAATTAACAAGAATAATATCTTAACTATTCTTGTTATAATATAAGTATAATGCTTTATTATTATTTTAATATACATATATGAAAATAACCGAATAAATCGAACAACATATATTATCACTATTATTATTTTAATACACATTCCTAAAATAATAACAGATTAATTCAATTAATGAATCTTTATAATTCTATCATGAATGAAATACTTAACAGCCAAATAATTAGTCATCATCAGCCAAACTAAAACATCTTAATAAAATCATAAATTCATGAGAAGTACAGAATATAATCATCATAATAATTATTATAAAACTTAATTTGCACACTGAAAATAGTATGCACATGTGTATCAATATCCAGTAGAAATCATCATCATAATCACAATAAAATTCACTTCAACAAAATAAATTATCATCATTTCATTATCACACGTAATAATCATCACGTTCTTAATTTGCATGTGAACTTGATAGCATGTACACGTGGGTAATTAATATCATAATATGATAATCAATAGATTTTTATTATTAGCATGATAAAGAAAAAACATACACATGACCTCAAATTTAAAAGCACGCCGCACACATCATTTTAGCAACTTAATTCTTACAGCAATGGTATTCAATTAAAACCATATAATTTCAATACTTTATTGACGCAAGAGCAATGCCGAATATATACTGATCAATCTTACAAAATCATCATCACTCATCATGATTAAAACATCATTAAATCATATTGTGTATATCATTATAAAATCATATGACATAACTCCATGATTTAAAACATCATCATTATTAAATTATGATCATCCAATATTCATCATCATAATCATTAACTGAATTACCAACATAATTAAATTACGTCAATTGCGGAATTAATTTATGGTAATTATCTTCCAGAGTAATCAAGGTAATTATGAATTATAATAATTGTCTTCATAGATAAATCATGAATTCTTAACAAAGCTCTGATACCAATTGTTGGATTTTAATCAATCCACGTAAAGCAAATTAATTAATTTTTGCATAAATCATAATTGTTTAGATCATAGAATAACATGATTTATACGTTGTTGTATTATAGTGAACCAGTACCTTTATCCACTGTAAGCCTTAATGATTCCTGCAAATAAACCTTTTTGGAATAGAAGAGAATATCGGGAGAAAGATAATTGGTTTCTCTCTCTTGACGCCGATCAGAATGACACCCTATTGATGGAGAGGTTACGTGATATTTATTGTGGGTAGAGAGAGGACCAATTATTATCAGAGACATTATCCCTACTTCCCATCAAAGTAGGCAATTAGATTTTCCCATTTAGGTGATAAGATAAAGTCTTATCACTTATTCAATTATTATTGATAAGATAAAATCTTATCAGTTATCTTTATTGATTAAATCACGTGGGTCATAAATTTGCGCTAACATATAAGAATCCCTTTGCTTTTGCAGTGAAACAACTGCAATCTGGGTTTCTGTAGATGTTCCAAATGCACAGCCCCCTGGTCAATATGATGGAGAGCTAATAATTACTGGGTCTAGAGCTGATGCAGAGTGAATTCATATGTTATTGTTGTGCTGATGGACTTGTTTAGCGGTAGTCATGGAAGTCGATCTTTGAAGATAGCGGTAGCCATGGAAGTCGTGGCAGCCATGGAAGTCAGTTGCTTCTAATTGAAGGTCATATAACCCACTTAAGGAATTTATAATGGGTTTTGAATTTATATGTGATTGTGATTGATATGGACTTGTTTGGTGGTGGTATTGGGTCTCTCCATGGTGACGACGGCAGCAACAACGGCAACCATGGAAGTTGATCTTGGAAGATAGTGGCGGCCATGACAGTTGAATTTTGCAACAGTTTGAGTTTTGGCCAGAAATTTGGGTAATTTTGTAGGAAGGAGAAGATGTATTTAGGTAATTCTGTCTTTTTTTTAAATTTCAGAGAGGTTATTTTTGTCTTTTTGCCCATTCTATTAAGTTCAACACGAACGTTTTTAATTCCCAGTCGCGCTTGTGATTTACACTCCTTCAACTTTTCTATTTCCATCCATTTTTCAAAAAATTCCAAAGCATGAGGAGGCGAATTATAGGTTTAAATATGTCAGGAGGTAACTTAAAATAGCGCCTAACCATATGGAGGTTTTTTGTAATTAACCAAAAATATATATATATATATATATCCCAACCTCACCTACGCCCCCTTCCACCCCCTCCCCCTATATCCACCATTGCGAACAATAATGATATGAAAAAATAATTTTAATTGACATAATATAAATTGAAAAGATAACTGAATTCGACATCTACTAATTCAACACATAAATAGGTAATTATCTATCTCTTAAAGATACAAGATTTTTTTATACGAGATTTAACTTCAATAAAATGAGATCTCATTAATACTCAATAAATAAATATTTATTATACTAAAATTATGTGAATAAATGATGATAAAACTACACATAAGTCAAATTTCAATCTTGCATATATAAAATATTTTTGGTACTTTCTGTTCATTACTAGATAATTAAATAAATTAAAGTATTTCTCTTTCTTCATCATGCCAGTATTTGACACTACTTAGCCAGGAATAAAATTGTACTTAATGATAGCTTATTGTGTTGTTGGACGTGTGTAAATTATAAAAGTCAACCTTCACAGCCATTGAATTTATTCATGCTACATATATCTGAGAAATAAGGACGAACCACTTGTAGTAATATTCTTGTATCGTTTCATGAATATATGTATAGCAAATTGCTCCAAATCATAATTTATCAACAAGCCCTTTTTTTTAAATAAAAGGATGAGTTGGACTACAAATTCGATGATATCTCTAGCTAAATAAAAAAAATCGTGTAAAACTGGTTCATATATAAGATGTTGTTCATATAGGAAATCGATAATTAAATGTCATTAAAATTGTGATTCTAATTTCTTACTAATTTTATCAAGCGTTGAAATTTCGATTAACTTGCTTTTATATTTATAAAAACATTTCACGGAAACCAAATTAAATATTAATAGTAATCCCTCTGATGCTAGTGATTAATTATCAATTTTAAAGGGTCATATCAACTATATGAGAATTTTTTTCCTTTAGTCATTAGCAATATAATCTAATCTACTCTCACTTATACCTCACATATTAGAATATCAACTTGATTTCAAAAGCCATGTTACTATATGAGGTTTTTTTTATCTTTTTGTTACTACCGATACAATCATAGCAAATTCAGCAAACTATCAGTTTTAAATTCATAATTGGTCGCATGTGAAGCAGATTTATATATAGAAGAACGAATTAATTGAGATTTCAACGCATGCTGAAAACGACAAAAAATTGGTGTTGGGTTTATTGTGCTCAAAATCTATGTAAAAAAAGTTCAAAACTAATGGATTTTGTTATAAACCTATCAGAACAACCTATATGTTTAGTTGTTTGGAGGGTTGAGTTGGTCAAGAGTGAGAGGAAAAGTTTGCAATCCCTTAGCTATCTTTGTGCAGAATTTCAGAAAATTTCAGACTTGAATAGTCCTCATCAAACACATGATCAGAAGAGCAAATGGTGTACGATCAACATGAAATTTTGAATAGAGGTAGAGGACATACTATTCCACATTCTGAATAGTGGAGATTGAATTTTAATGGATCTACTCTGTGATATGAGTGGGAGAGGCTTGAAAGTCCTGGACCACCAATCCACACACTTTGGATCGTTGTTGGCAAAACAAATTCGAACAAACACAAGAACACAAAATAACAACAACGGCGGAATAGAGTTATTCAACGAAAAGATTGAATTTTAACCTAGCTTGAATAAATCAAGAGCTAACTTAATTAGTTTGGCTTGTTCCTGACTCAAGAACGGGTAGGCTAATCCTATAGATCCTCACTAAAGGCTTAGCGTAAATTTTAAAACACAAAGTGTTTTCAACTTTTGCAAGGAAAAAATCTGGTTTATCATTCATCATATGAAAAACGTTAATGATGGCTTATCCTTAATTAAGGATCAATTCGGCCATGACAAAAAGGAAACCCTAATGAAAGCCAATTACAACTTGACTTCTAACTAATTAACTAACTAGTTTTCTAAATCTACCACAAAGAAAAACCACACGGTTTTCCCTTAATGTGAGCACACGGTTCTACTCCTAGAAAATAGCCTTCCTCCTAAAAAGTAGGAGATTACTTTCTAAAACAATTACTTTCCATTATCATGCAAGGAAATTGGGCCAAGTAATTAACTTATTAAAAATCGAAACTATAAGCCCAAATTAATGTTTAATGGATTTAATTTATTACAAAGCAAATAAATCCTAAGACTTAAAAGAGGCATGATCAAAGATGGTAAAGTCCAAGCACGCCATCTTGGTCTTCAATGTAATCCATGAACACTTCTTCAAGGTGGAATTTCATTAAGCTCCAATGTAGAACTCCTAGGAACTTCTGATAGCAATCCACCCATATCCATGGTGCCAAATCTGACTTCACATGATCCATTGGAGAATCTTGATGGACCAATGACAAGATCAAGGAACAAAAGGATGAAAGCCGCCTTGCAAACAATGTTATCATCACATTGTGAAGATTTGAACAACATTGAAGATCACTTGGCGTCTCCACCATCACCATCTCAACATGGAGTTGTTTGGAACATTTCTTGCATCACAAATCATGGAGAAGTTCCTAGGAGTTCTACATTGGAGCTTAAGGAAATTCCACCTTCAAGAAGTGTTCATGGATTACATTGAAGACAAAGATGGCGTGCTTGGACTTTCACATCTTTGATTCATGCTATTTTTAAGTAATTAGGGTTTATTTTGAGTTGTAATAATTAAGTCCATTAACATTTAATTATGGGCTTGAATTTTCTTTTATATGTCAATTACTTGGCCCAATTATCTTGCATGATAATTAGGAAAGTAATCTCATAAATTCTAGGGTTTTAGCGTGTCCTTGTTTTTAGGACAAGGTCGAGTTCGATTTTGTAGGAGCAAGGCGTGTTTGCTTTGCTAGAGTTAGGAAACTAGTTAGTTAGTTAGTTAAGAAGTCAAGTTGTAATTGGCTTTCACTAGGGTTTCCTTTTTGTCTTGGCCGAAATTATTCCTATTTCAAGGAAAGGCCATTAACTTTTTTAAGCATTGAATGAATTAAGAATTTTAGCTTTGCTAATTTCGTTAAGCAATTTGTGTTTACAAACCTTGAATTTTCAATTAAGTTTAGTTGAAGTTCATTGACCCGCAAGCCTCTAGCTAAGACCTCTAGGCGAGCCAACTCGTTCTTGATTTCAAGAACACCTCAAACCTTTTAGTTTACTTTCATGATTTACGTGAGCTAGATTAATTGTTTGCTATAGACGTGAGGGTTTGATTGGTTAATATCCAATCTTCTCGTCTTCCTTTGAATTCACTTCCGCCATTGTGTTTGTTCTAATTGCGTTTTTTTTCACAGCTTTTTGTGTTTTTCTTGTTCGAGAATTTAAGCTAAAAACGGTCCAAAGGTTGTGTGTATCATGTGTCCAGGATTCTAAGCCTCGACATCCATATCAATTGGTATCATAGATTCAGTTGTTGCTACAAATTTAGGTTACAAGTTTTGATTTTGAGTCTTTCTTTTCTTGTCACGGTTTTCTTGTTGTTTTGTGTCAAAATTCTGCCGTTTTTGTTGCGTCTATTTGCTGCTGTCCTAGATTCATCTTGTTGCTATTATTTTATGTTAAATTCTTCTCTAAATTCAGTCCTCATTATTGAGCAAAAATCATTTAAAGATCCTTGCTGAAATCTCGTCAAAATCGTCCTAGTCTTGTTGCCATTTTTGTGTCTTCGTGTTGCTGTTTTGTCCCGTCAATTGTAGCATCTTGTTTTACTATAATTCTGCCCATTTTGTGTCTTCTTTTTGTGTTAAAAACCGCATAGGAATTGCATGTTTTAGAGCTGAAATTTGTTTTAGTCTTCTTGCTAAATTTCGTCAAACCCTTGTTTTTAGGGTTAGGGTTTTTGTTTCCAAATTCTTAACTTCTTGTTTTTATTCGACTTGATCATTGTTGGGAATTCTTCTTGAAGTTTATACTGCTGATTGGTCACAATATATGTGCTAAAACATTGAGCTAAGACAACACAATATTGACCTAAAGTTGTCTTAAAACACTAGTTGTCCAAAAAAAATTTTAAAAAAAAGGCCGTGATAAAAAAAAGGCCAATGATATAAAAAAAACCAAGTAGAATATAGGCCAAAGGCAATTGGTCTAAATACAAAAAGAAAGAAAGAGATTCGGACAATTAAGAAACCAAAATTGATTTCAAGAACTAAGTGTGCTTATTTTGTTTCCCAAAAGAACACTCAAATTGAAATTGTCATATCTTTTTCGTTATAAATCTGAATTAGTTGATTCAAGTCGCCACTTCTTTGTTTCTTTGCCTAGTTTTTGATTCTTCTAGATTCCATAACTGAATCAAATTATACCCTCACGTGACCTAAATACTCTATTGCGGTTTCATGCCTAAAACTTCTATTTGATTTAGCTTATATGCGTTGTGATTAATTGAACTTTTTGGTTTCACTTGTTCTACAAATCAACGTGCTAGTTGGACTCTTGTAGTTAGGAAGAACCATTATTGAGTATATAGATAGGGTATACAATCAAAGAGAGAAACTACTTAAAGAGTGGTGTGTACCTACTCACCAAAGTAAGAACCCGTGAGGATACTTTATAGTTTTCTTGCTGTTTTTGATTTCACTAACCGTGCTGGTACAATGGAGGGTGATAAAACCATATCACAATCCGGACGAAAGATTGATAGTGACATGCTTTTGATATGCTTCAAAAGATGCAAATTCAACTTGATGATTTGACTTTGAAATCTAAACATCAAATCGCAAAGAATTCCACTTCAAGACAAATTGATTTTGATGAAGTTGCATCCGATAATGAAGAGGAGGAATTCATTGGTTTTTCTAAAAGTGGTAAAACATCCGACTTGTCTATTGGTACTGTTAAACTAATATTACCTACTTTTCATGGAAAAGTAGATCCCGAAGCATTCTTTGATTGTGTTCGAGACCTAGATCATTTCTCTGAAGGCAATAGTTACCCCAAGGATAAAAGGTATCGCCTAAACCCTCCACACTTAAACCTTGCTCGTTATCGAGCAACAAAACAAATAATGCAAAAACACATATATATACAACAAAGAATGAAGGATTGGCAATTTTACTTTACTCAACAATGTGTCTAATCATTTTAAGCTTTTGATAAGTATTTGTGTACATGCCTCATAGCTTACTCGACTAAAATGACAAGAGTCATTAAAGTGCCTTTTTGTACATATTCAACACGTTGAGTATAGTGTGTGTGTGTGTGTGCAATGGGTACCACTTCGGTCTCGACTTATTCAGGTTTACGCCATAGGTAAGAGATCCGACGACTAAGCTTTGTTCTACTTTTTTTCCTACATTCATCTCTTTGACCATTATGTAGATACTAAAAGGTTTGCAAGATCATTGGGACTTTTATTATTCCAATATGAATGCCAAGGGTTTTATGGCTTTTTATACCTGTATTCCACCTCATATGAGTTCTCCTCCAACCTTTTGGTTGGTAAAGGAGCGGTCTCGCATTGGAGGGGATCTTATTCATAACAAAAGACATAAAACACATAACTTAAACAAAAGTTCACAAAGACAAAAAAATGAAAAATTTTCACAAGACTCACAACAACATGAAAACTAACATTTAACACAACACTTATGGACATTATGGGATCTCAAAATAGCAAAAACGGATTTTCTATCTAAGAGCTTCAAACCTCAACAACAAGGGATTTCCAAAAATTCAAAACACACAAGAATTTCTCAATGTGCAATCAAGAGTTTTCAAGAATCAACCAAAAATAACACCTAAAAAAGAAAAACAACTAAAAATTCAAGTTTAAACATCTACAAGTCACAAAGTGTTCACTTGATCACAATTTCAAACATCTTCACCAATATCTTCCCCACTCCACACTTAAAATATGCATTATTTTCAAAACACAAGAGGGGGATAAGAAAACACCCATGGTGTATGCATTATGGTCATCTCTTCATTTGAGCATGCAAGATGTGAACTTGGCCATTGTGAAGATGCCTCTCATTTTTGTTTCCTCATGGATGGAAAACCTGAAAAAAATCAAAGAAAGAAAACAAGTAAACTAATTCCATGTACACGTTCAAGAAGAAACATTTAAACAAATAAGCTCTATACATGACACTCAAACATAATCACTCAAAACAAAAATGTTCAAAATCACTCTATGGCATGCATGAGAAATTTTTACAATGTACTCATGTGAGTTCTTTTGTGCTAGGTGTGCATCAGAATCATGTTCAAATCCTAATCTCATTAATTGAGCTCATGTGCACTTGAGTCCTAATGAATTCATGCTAAGTAAACCATGAATGTGCCATTAACCACATATATGAAAATTGCACACATCATACTTTTGAAGCCTCACCACATATGCTAACTCATGCAATTTAACATTGAAAATTATGAAGTGATTTAGAGTGAAATGTTTTTGTGTGCCATTGACATGAGAGTGAAAAAGAAGAAAGAATTAAGCAAGTTTGTGAGGGGTATGAATCACCCTCCACACTTAGCTCTTTTTATCTTTTAGGCACATTTTTCGTTCTCTCATAGTTATTCTTTCAAATTCATTGTTCTCTTTGAACTCCTACAAGAAAAACTAACCTAATTACACTAAACACACAAAACAAAAACAACAACTAACATTTAAATAAAATTTTAAAAAATGAGAAGAAATCGTAGTTCTAGGTTTATTTAGTCCCTAACTAGACTTTATTATCGTGGTTAGTCCCTTAAGATTCGGAGTAGCCATCTCGATACCAAAAGTATGCCCTTTCATAGGCACTCTTAAGCCTTTTGTAGGGCGTCCTTTGGCACCCTTTGAAGAGGCACTTGAGCTCATGTTCGTGGGGAGCAAACTCAATGAATTCAACTTTGTGCCACTCTTGCTCCCCCATTGTAGGCTCTTCCTCTCCTTCTTCCACCAAGAAGTTGGGCCTCACTAATGGTCTCTCCACATCCTTCAAGATGGTTTCCACTTCCATCATGCTTGACATACAAGTCTCAACCAATGGCTTTGCATCCATAGCTATTTCATGAAAAATATGCACATCTTTTTTATCTAGGCTAACATAGGGATCATTTTAGGCACTTCCTCATTATCATCATATTGAGCATCATTATCATCTAGTGAGGATGCCTTATTGCATGTCGATCTAATGACATCAACCATATTATTTAAATCATGAAAATCTATATATGATGTCAAAATAACACAAGACTGCACTATGTTAGCTATTTCTTGACAAATTAACAAATCATCTTCACATAAGCCAACATATGAATCTATGTGTAATATTTCTTCATTTATAAGACAATTAACTTTGAACTCATTTGACAAGGGTTCACTATTAATGCTTGACTCAAACTTATCCACAATACAAGGAATTTCCACACTCTTAGGATACTTTGCACTAGCACAACAATCATCATTGATTTCAAAATGATTATCCATAAGAGTTGTGAAATTATCACTAAATGAATCAAATTGTAGAAAATAAGAGAGAGTTTGAGGGGATTGGTCAAGTTGTACCTCACTTTGGCCAATAAATGCAATACATGAATACCCTTGGGTTGTATGGTGAATAGCTTGAGCTAATTGTCCCAATTGCATCTCCAAATTGTTCATTGAAGCTTCATGCTCTCTCAATGTATCTTCTTGAGCCTCCAAAGTAGCCTCTTGCTTCTCAAGGGTTATATCCAATTGAGCACACCATCTCTCATTCCCTTGAATTCCTTTGTCGGCCTTCTCCATTAATTCATAGAGCATATCCTCCAATGATTGTGTTCTTTCTTGCACGGGATGCAACTCATTGCTTTGTTCTTGGTTTGACCAATTCTCTTCGTAGCTTGGTTGACATTCAAACTCCATTGGAAGGTTTGACTCGTAGTGTGAACTATTTTGTTCACCACTCCCCCAATATCTATCCTTTTGCCGACACCAATTTCGGCTTAAAGCCTCTTGATGAACTTGAAAGCTTCAATATTGGTTGGACTCCATATTTAACATGCAATGGTGAGTGTGGTGATCGCCCTGGCACAACCTACAAGATAGTACATCATCATAGCTCATAGAAACTTGTATATCATTTACCAAGTTGGTCACATTGGCCACTTGAGCCTCAAGCATAGAGTATCTATCATTAAGCTCATTATCATTCAAGCATGAAGTAGTGAAAAATCTTGAAGGTTCTATTTGCACACATTCATTGGTCTAATGTCATCCACCCCATTTGGTGGGTCAATATGATAAGAATCAAGAAAGTCTCCAAACAACCTAGGTATATTTGTACAAATCTCAACACAAAACAAAAATAAAAATAAAAAAGAAAGAAAACACAAGAAACAAACATACACAACATTAAAGCTAAATATTTACAACTACTCAACACACAAAAACACAAATCTTAAACCCAATTGCCTCCCTGGCAGCGGCGCTAATTTGATAGCGTTTTTGGAGCTAGGATCAAAATCTAAGGTTTAACCAAATCAAATAAATTTATAACCCTAATCCTTATGACATTTAAGGTGCATCAAGACACTGACGTTTTGTAGCTAGAGGAAGTAGGGGTCGAACCCACAGGGAGGTAATAAGTTTATGGATATAGTGTAAACGTGTGTGAAGTAGTGGAAGTATAAACAAGTAAGTAAATGAACTAAACTATACTAATACTGTAACATAAATATGAAAATGTGTGGAAGAGAAATCAAGTAAATAAAGTATACCCTTGGATGTAGTTATCTCAAATGTTAGTGTTATGTGTGGTTTATCCTATGGAATTACTACGACTAAGATTGAGCCTCAACCAAAACTCCAATGTCTCTCCAACATTCACTCTCTAATCGAACCCCTTCTTTATGGTGGAGGCAAGGGTTGAACCTAGTCACTCCCTTGAAAATCATTCCCTAATTCACTCCCCCCTTCATGGCGGAGGCAAGGACTAAACTAGTTCATGTTTACCAAGTTAATCAAACCTAACACCTGATTCTCAATATCCCAATCAATTCCCCATTTATGGCAGAGGAAAAAACGGACTAACATATCTCCACTAATCCGTCACTCACACACTAATCTACTATAAGCATTACTAATGTGAGGTAATAACTAGATTATAGTTCCTAATTCCTAGCTATCCACAGCACAAAACCACACATTAACACAATATATCAACAACACATAACCACAATCCCAGGGTAATAAACAATTTAGCCTCTCATGACACACAAGAATTTCACATATATATATAGACAAGCAAGGAAATAATCAAAGAAGTGCAAAGAAAGGAAACTACCCATTTGATTTAACCAAAGAGGAAGCCCTCCAAATGTTGATTCCAAGAAAATATCCAATCTTTACAATGATTCCAAGCTCTTGAGCACATGAGGATTACATGACTTCCTTCCACCAATGGGGCTATTTACACCAAGAACACACACTAATTGTGTGTTCTTGTGGAGAAGCTAGAGAGAAAAACCCTAAAATCTAACTAATCTAATCTAACTAGAAAATGGTTTTCTTCTCTTGGCTCCCTTCCTTCTTCCCCTCTCTTTCTTCTTCTTTTCTTGGATGCAGAATTGCTTCATATATGGGATGGATTAGGGCTGAAAAAGTGTGTGCCAGACTGATGTGGAGCAAATATGTGTATAAAATTGTGATCGTGGTTTCTATTTACCCCTACTAAAAAATAATGCTAAACAACCCTATGAAGGTGATAGTATAGCAAGTTTGTTCCCACAAGGAAAGGACTGCGTTAAAATTCTAAAGAAAATATTTTTGTGTTTTTGTAATTATCAAACTAAAGCTAAGAAAATAAATATCAAGAACTAAAACTGGAATGGTGATTTAATTTAAAACGCAATTAAAGCAAGTGTACTCCCGAGATTATATTTTAGGGTTACATAAAAAGCACATACATACGTCCTATCTATGGTCATGCAAAAATAAGGGTGAATAACATAACTCACACCCCCCTATTAGGCTAAAGGAAATGAATGATTTACGCGCTTACCTATGTAGATATTAACTAATTCAATAAACTCTCCTATATGGCGAAAGGAAAAATTTACTTCCTTAATTAACCCGGAATCTAGTGCAACTACTAACTCAACCAAACTCTCAAGTTCAACCGCTCCATTAGGCTAAGGCAACGCCCGAACCAGTCACGCTAATGCAAAACTAATCCCCATAACTCCTCCTATTAGGCTAAAGGTAAGAATTAAGGAAGAATTAATCTAACAAATTCACAACCAACCCACAATAGATCCCAAACAACCCACTCTAATCCTCCTATCAGGCTAAAGGTAAGGATAAAGCAAGTAATCTCTAAGTAATTTACTGCACTTTAAGAAGATATTCATCATACATAATACTCGCGACATATCATGCATAATTATGAAGAACACAGCAAAACTTATTCTACAAAGACCATAATATAGAACTTAGCATGTAAATTAAGCGCAAAAACCCTTATCCATAATCTCGGGAGGAAAATAAATTTAGCCAAGCATGCCTAAATTAAACATCATCATAATAATGTTAAAGCACGATATTGAAATCATAAAATAAAAGAAAGATAACACCTTGAACTGCAAATTCTTGGAAGAAATCTTTACTCCTAAAATAATGAAATCAATAATCAATGATGTTCCCAATCCATACAACTTCAATTCTCTAAGAATAGCCAAAAGAATGAAACCCTAGCTATTACAAAGAAGAAAAACCCTTGCTTAGAATCTCTCAATGTTGTCACCCCCTCAAAAAGCTGTAACCCTAGCCCTATTTATAGTTATCCTATGAAAATATTCGCACATAAGTCCTTAACGGAAACCATGTTGGAAAAGAAAACTCAAAGTGGGCCAAAATCATAAATTTCAAAAATTAGGTCGTAAATCTGTGCCATTTCTCGACGTCTCGACGTCCCTGATCGCACGTCAAAACGTCCACGCACGTCGGTGACGTGGAAGGTCTGACATCGCGACGTCGCGGCACGTCGCCGACGTGGAAGGGGTCTCGACGTCGCGACGTAACTCTTTGGAAGTTTCTCAAAATTCGTCCAAAAATTCAACCAAAAATCACATTTTTGACAATTTCGCGACGTGGAGGGTATACATCGTGCGACGTGCACCCACGTTGCGACGTGAAAGGTACGGACGTCGTGACGTGGATGTTGCTCTTCAATAATTTCGCGATCTTTCTTCCATTTTTTCTCCACTTTGCATCCGATTTGACTCCTGTGTGATTTCCCTCTTCCAAGAACACACCATGGTTAACAAACCTACAATTAAAACACTGAAACGAATAAAAACGAACAAGAACGTCCAAAGAATTAAGTATAAACACTACATAAAAGGTGAATAAATTCACCTCATCAATTTCCCCCACACTTAACCTTTGTTCGTCCCCGAACAAACTAAATCACAAAATAACAAACCTAAACAAAAGTCTGACACAAAGACCCTAACAAAATTCTAACATATAACAACAAAACGCATCCAACGTCATCAATTCGATCTAAGGACAAATGTCATATAAATGCCTAATACTCTCAAGTATTCAAATGTCAAGTACACATAATGTACGTCTCCAAAAGTTATCAAAGAACATTAATGTACTCATTTAGACACGTTGAGCCAACCATGTGTGTGTGTGCGATAGGTTGCACCTCAGTTCATAACTCATCTACAATCACGCCATAAATCAGGGTTCCAATAACTAAGTCTTCGTCTCAACTTTTCCTCACTAACATATTAACAATTCATTATTAAGCTCATATAAACGAGGATTCGCTCAGCAAAGCTTTAGGTTCATAAATAAAACACTGGTTCCCCCAGACTGTCACACTTAATAAGGGAATTTCATTGGAAATCCTGTGAAATCCACCTGGAGTACTGTCTCACCTTCGGGTTTTAGACCCATTCCCACTCATGCAAGTTCTTCTTTAACTTTTCATTTAAGAGCAGTCTCGCAGAGGAGTGGCAATATGAAGCAAGAGTTTTACTTCTTCTAATCTCCGTTACCATCCGTATGAGTTCTCTTAGGGTTATTATTAAAAGCAATCTCACAGAGGGATGATAGTATGAGCAAAACAAGCTTGAAAATGGAAAAGCATTAAGTGCAAACAATTATGCAAGCACATTTATTAAAGAACACATTTTAAGCGAGTTATGTAAGTTTTAACTAAACAAAGCATTAAAAACACACCAACCTACTTAATGATTACAAACTCGTCAATTCCCTCAGTAGTTCCCCTAAGTGCATAAAAATGGTCGACTCAAAATGCTAAACTTTCCATCAAAGACCCGACTCCCTCTAGATAGTATATTATTTTCTTATCCCACATC
Organism: Ophiorrhiza pumila; assembly: GCA_016586305.1. Classification (NCBI taxonomy): domain Eukaryota; kingdom Viridiplantae; phylum Streptophyta; class Magnoliopsida; order Gentianales; family Rubiaceae; genus Ophiorrhiza; species Ophiorrhiza pumila. The sequence goes on from BLIW01000006.1 coordinate 39,635,575, forward strand.
GAATCTTTCGATAAAATCCAATCATTGGCAATATAACATTTGTCACAACAAGATCAAAATTTTCAAAAATCGGATACAACACAAAAATAACTAAAACCATGGTGTAACTACGCAAAGAATTATCTTACCAAATGACTTATTTACTAGCTAAGGTTAACTCAAGAGAATAACTAATACGAATAGGACACAATAAAATTTAAATTAAATCCTAATTCCATTAACTAATAAAAACTACTAAGAAAAACTAATTAGCCATTAATCCAAGCATAACATCCACACTTCAACTCCAAGAAACTTAAGCATAAAGACATACAAAACAACATGAATTTCATCCCCCCCCACACTTAAAATACACATTGTCCTCAATGTGTGAGAGAAGGAAAGAATTCACCTATTATCCATGTCATTCCCAGCAAACCTGTTGTGCGGTTGAGGCCTTGACAATGAACTCACGCCACTTTGTTAGCATTGCCGAATTTTCATAAAGCTTTTGAGATACACTATGATGCCTCCGGGATAGGTATTACTGCTGTGTTGATGCAGGAATCAAAGTCAGTGGCTTACTTTAGTGAAAAGCTTAATAGGACAGCTATGAAGTATGCAACCTATGACAAGGAGTTGTATGCTTTGGTAAGATCATTACAGGTTTGGCAACACTATCTATGGCCTAAAGAGTTCTTTATTCATTCTGATCATGAAAGCCTTAAATTCTTAAAAACACAAGGTAAATTGAATAAAAGGCATGCTAAATGGTTGGAGTTTGTTGAGTCTTTTCTATATGTGATCAAATAGAAATCTGGTAAAGAAAATGTTGTAGCTGATTCATTATCTAGGAGATACACGTTATTTACCCTATTTACATGTTAAGTTACTTGGTTTTTATTTGATTAAAGATTTGTATAAAGAAGTTCATGATTTTAATGCCACCTATGGTCAATGTGCTTTAAGGCCGAATGGAGATTTTTATATGCATGATGGATTTTTGTTTAAGAAAGATAAATTATGCATACCCCTTTGTTCCATTCGTGAGTTACTTGTTAAAAAACCCATGGGGGAGGGTTAATAGGGCACTTTGGAATTGCTAAAACACTTGCTGTTTTAAATGAACACTTTTATTGGCCTAACATGATTAAAGATGTTAAAAGTATTTGTGATAAATGCATTGTGTGTAAATAATTAAAATCAAAAGTGATGCCTCATGGTTTGTACACGCCTTTGCCTGTTCCTAGTAATCCTTGGATTGATATTTCTATGGATTTTGTACTTGGATTACCTAGGTCACGCAATGTACATGATAGCATTTTTGTTGTAGTTGATAGATTTAGCAAAATGTTGCATTTCATTGCATGTTCGAAGTCTAATAATGCTACACATATTGCTAATTTATTCTTTAAGGAAGTTGTTAGATTGCATGGCATTCCACAAAGTATTGTTAGTGATAGGGATGTTAAATTCTTGTCTCACTTTTAGCGTACTCTATGGAAAAAGTTAGGCACTAAATTGTTGTTTTCTACTGTTGTACATCCACAAACTGATGGACAAACTGAAGTAGTTAATCGCGCACTCTTTATCTACCTTACTTCGTGCCATTATTCAAAAGAACTTAAAGAATTGGGAAAGCTGTTTACCTCATATTGAGTTTGCATATAATAGGACTTTGCATAGTTCTACTAATTGCTCACCTTTTGAATTTGTTTACAGATTTAATCCTTTAACTCCACTTGATATTTTGCCTCTCCCTATTAATGAGTTTGTTAATGTCGAAGGTGAAAAGAAAGCTGATTTTGTGAAGGAGTTACATGAGAAGGTTCGAAATAATATTCAAAGGTGTAATGAACAAGTTGCTAAGAAAGCAAATAAGGATAGAAAGCAAGTGATATTTGAACCGAGTGATTGGGTTTGGATTTACTTAAGGAAAGAGAGGTTTCCCGAGAAAAAGAAATCTAAGCTTCATCTAAGAGGAGATGGTCCTTTTCGAGTCTTGGAAAGGATTGGAGACAATGCTTGCAAGATCGAACTTCCAAGTGAGTATGGCAATGTGTCATTTACATTTAATGTTTCTGATTTATCTTTGTATGATGTAGGTGATTCGAGAATAAATCCTTTCAAGGAGGGAGGGAATGATAGCAATCCGCACATGTCCATGGTGCCAAAGCCGACTTCACATGATCCATTGGAGAATCTTGATGGACCAATGACAAAATCAAGGAGCAAAAGTATGAAAGCCGCCTTGCAAACAATGTTGTCATCACATTGTGAATATTTGAACAACATTGAAGATCACTTGGTATCTCCACCATCACTATCTCAACATGGAGTTGTTTGGAATATTTCTTGCATCACAATTCATAAAGAAGTTCCTAGGAGTTCTACATTGGAGCTTATGGAAATTCCACCTTGAAGAAGTGTTCATGGATTGCATTGAAGACCAAAATGGCGTGTGCTTAGACTTTCATATCTTGGACTCATGCCATTTTTAAGTAATTAGGGTCTATTTTGAGTTGTAATAATTAAGTCCATTAACATTTAATTATAGGCATGAATTTTCTTTTATATGTCAATTACTTGACCCAATTATCTTGCATTATAATTAGGAAAGTAATCTCCTAAATTCTATGGTTTTAGCGTGTCCTTGTTTTTAGGACAAGGCTGAGTCCTATTTTGTAGGAGCAAGGTGTGTTTGCTTTGCTAGAGTTAGGAAAGTAGTTAGTTAGTTAAGAAGTCAAGTTGTAATTGGCTTTCACTAGGGTTTCCTATTTGTGTTGGCTGAAATTATTCCTATTTAAAGGAAAGGCCATTAACGTTTTTAAGCATTGAATGAATTAAGAATTTTAACTTTCCTAATTTCGTTAAGCACTTTGTGTTTACAAACCTTGAATTTTCAATTAAGTTTAGTTGAAGTTCATTGACCCGCAAGCCTCTAGCTAAGACCTCTAGGCGAGCCAACTCGTTCTTGATTTCAAGAACACCTCAAACCTTTTAGTTTAGTTTCATGATTTACGTGACCTAGATTAATTGTTTGCTATAGACGTGGGGGTTTGATTAGTTAATATCCGATCTTCTCATCTTCCTTTGAATTCACTTCTGCCATTGTGTTTTTTTCCGCAGCTTTTTGTGTTGTCATTGTTCGAGAATTTAAGCTAACAGCGGTCCAAAGGTTGTGAGTATCGTGTGTCCAGGATTCTAAGCCTCGAAATTCGTATCAATTGGTATCAGAGTTTCGGTTGTTGCTACAAATCCAGGTTACAAATTTCGGTTTTAAGTCTTTCTTTTTTTGTCTCATTTTTCTTGTTGTTTTGCGTCAAAATTCTGCCGTTTTTGTTGCATCTGCTTGCTGCTATCCTAGAGTCATCTTGTTGCTATTATTTTGTGTTAAATTCTGCTCTAAATTCAGTCAGCATTATTGAGCAAAAATCGCTTAAAGATCCTTGCTGAAATCTTGTCAAAATCGTCCTAGTCTTGTTGCCATTTTTGTGTCTTCGTGTTGCTGTTTTGTCCCGTCAATTGTAGCTTCTTGTTTTGCTATAATTCTGCCCGTTTTGTGTCTTCTTTTTGTGTTAAAAACCGCATAGGAATTGCATGTTTTAGTACTGAAATTCGTTTTAGTCTTCTTGTTAAATTTCGTCAAACCCTTATTTTTAGAGTGGTATAAGAGCGTGAATTATGAAAGCTAATATAAATAAGATAATATCTTTAGATGGTATAAACTATCACAAATGGAATAGTAAAATGAAAGACCTATTATTTGTGAAAAGTATGCACTTGCCTATGTTTGCTAGTCAAAAATCGGATTCCAAAACTGATGGGGAATAGAAATTTGAACATCAATAGGTGTGTGGTTTTATTATGCAATGGGTTCAAGATAATATACGTAATCATGTTGCTAATAAGGAAGATGGCAAAGCATTGTGGAACTAACTTGAATAGTTGTATGCTTTCAAGATAGGTAACAATAAATTATTTTTACTCAAATATATGATGCATTTGAGTTACAAGGAGGTACACCTATTTTTGACCATGTGAATGAGTTTTAAAGAATTTTATATCAGTTGCATAGTGTTGGATGTAATTTTGTTGGCATTAGTGATGTAAATTTGACGACCAATAATAGCTCTACACTACTATTTAAAGATGTTAGACATGCTACAAATACCCCATTTAAATTTGATTGCCATTGGAAAGCTTGATGATGATGGTTTTCACAATAGTTTTGGTGATGGTAAATGGAACTTAACAAAGGCTCCATGGTTATAGCTAGAGGTACAAAGTTGAAATCAAACTTATATTTATTGCAAGTTTATACTACTACTAGAATTGTGAATTTGGTAGAGAAAGAAATCTCACCAAAATTATTACACAAGGGGTTGAATCTCACCAAAATTATTTCACTACTTGACATTTCCTTTGGCAGGGCAAATAATCAATTCATGACTTCAAATGATCCTACAAGGAATATTCTAATTTTTTTTCATCTGATCTGATAACAATTGTCAGTGGGAACTGCACAACTGTAACAGCAAGCAAATCAAGACTAGAAACTCATCAATCAAAGGTTTACCAGATTTAAATCATGCATAATTCAATTCCTATTGCTTAGATCTAAGCGCAATTCTAGTTGATACCACGAATTAAGCCATATCTCATCAACTTAATACATTCAGGATGAATTTCACAATCATTAAGTAGATAAAGTCATTCAAACACAAAGCAGATAAAATTAAGCTATCTCGACCATTAAAAGGCCTAGGAAAATTAGATCCTCAAGGTAGTAGTGAATTTAGCCGATCATCCCAGTGATCGGCTCAAGAATTCGTGTTGAGTTTTTAGAATCAGACATTTCTTGAAAGTTCTAGGGTTATATTGATTACAGAGGGTAAAATTTTGGTTGTCTTATGATATCTTCGTATTGTCCTCTCCTTGGAATGTCTCAAGCTCCAAACCCTAGATTTCTCTCTGTTGTTCCTTGTCGTGATTCCTCTGTGTTGATTTCTCCTTTATAGGAATTTTTCTCTAACTTCCCGATCTCCCTTTTCTCCCGATCCTCCTTTTCTTGTTGTCCTCTGTATGGTTTTTATACCATGAATTCCTGTCTTTGTGCTGACTGTATTATCTTAGTAGTAATGGGCTTTTTCTCTCCTCAAGGATTTGCGACGCTTGTCCTGAAAATTCAAAGATAGTGAAAGTGAGGTCCTCCAGTCCCAGATTATCACCAAGGTTTGCTTAAACATTAAGGACGAAAATATCAAACACTTGGAAGCATGAATATCAAAGTGCACTCGATGTTTGATGAATGCAGAACTTGAGTGTCTACTTATGTGCAATGAGTGCGTGTGAAGAGTGCATGATGTGCTTGAGGTGCTAAGTGCGCATGTGAGGTGTGTTGTACAAGTGAGCGATGTGCGAAACGCGTGAGAGGTGCGCGCTCTGTGCAGTGTTAGGCGAGCGCGAGGACCGCGCATGGCGTGCTATGCTGCTAGTGCGTATATGCAAGTGGGGAGGTGAGTGTATGTGCTTGTGTGCGGATGATGCTGTGTGAGTGAGTGGAGTGTTGTGTGTGCCGAGTGTGCAAAGTTAAAGAGTGAGTTTGCAAGGTATGTGCAAGGAGTGATTTGTTCGGTGCATGTGTGCGAGTAGGGCCCGTGTATGGGTGCGTGAGGTGCGGACCCATGGTGCGTCGGCCCCATCATTTGTGGGTGTGTGGTGCGGATGCACGGTGCATTCTCACCATTTGCATATGTGTTGGGGTGGAAGCATGGTACATCTGCCTTATGTGTGTGTGCATGATCGGGCGACCGGACAGTGCGCTAGCCCGAGCTTTGTGTGCGTGTGTAGGCGGACTCACGGTGCGCGCGCCCATGTGTGCATGAGTGTGTGTGTGTGTGTTGTGATTGCTGTGCGTGAGTGCTTTGTGTGTTATGGAACTTGTGCGTGCCTTGTGAGTTATCTATGTGTGCCATGAGTTTGTGAGTGCGCTTGTGTTTCAACATATGTATTGTAATTGATACAAGTAAAGATGATGGAATTTGTACAACAATATCTATACTTTCTTCACAAACTTCACTACTGTTATTCATTTCACAATTAACGAAAACTAAAACTTATGTAAGAAAACACATCTATATGAACACAAACGCTCAAGGAATTATATCATATAAGTCAGTCCAGAACTGACATATCAGTAAACTGGAAGGAAATTAAAATGCACTCAGACTGATAATAGTGACGAGTACTATGGTCTATTTGATAAGTATTACCTGTAACAAGGAATTAGAGATCAGAAGACTCCACCTAAAATACCTCAGTTGAATAGACTGGTTGAAAGAATGAATATGATATTGATGGAAAGAATTAGATGCTTTCTTTCGGAGTCAAAGTTGTCACAATTCTTTTGGGGTAAGGCTTTGTATACTATTGCTTATGTTATTTATCTGACTCCTACTATTGCTTTATAGGGTGATGTTCTAAAAAATATCTAAATTGCTAAAAATACCTCTTATGATCATTTTAGATTATTTGGCTGCAAAGCTTCTGTCCATATTCGAAAAGATGAGAGGTCAAAGTTAGATGCCAAAGTAAAACAGTGCATCTTTTTTGGCTATGGCCAAGATGAGTTTGGTTATAAATTGTATGATTCTGTTATGAAGAAACCCATAATAAGTCATGATAATGTGTTTCATGAAGATTAAACCATTGATGATATTAAGAAGGCTAAGAATGATTCTCATGTGCATAGTAAAATCACTAACTTTGATCATAATCTTATAATGCAGCTGACTAATATAGTTGATAGAGGAGTTAGGATTGATATGCAACAAAATAGTGATGCACATAATCCTATTGATGATGTTGATGATGATCAACTCATGACTCGTACAAAAAATCCACATGAAACTTAGTTAAGATTAAGACACACGTATACAGGGTAGGTATATCATTGTACCCTAGTGTCTCTATCCTTGACTAGGAGGTTTTATTTTCTATGTATTTACTGTGTTTGGCTGTTTTGGCCTCAACGTCGCGACATTCACGGATTGTTGCGACCTTGGGGGACGTCGAGATTTTGTGATTTTTGGCTTTTCATGACGTAATTCACTCGGGAATGCCCTGTGTACAGTGTATATGAGAAAATCAATCAATAAAATTTTCTACCTTTGATAAAAAAAAGAATGTCTATAATTGTTAAATAATCATCTATTAGATATTATCCAAATGAGTACGTACTATTAATTGACTGGGAGAACTTGAATGCTATGAGGAAGCTAAAGAAGTTGTGAAAAAATGGTAGTTGGTTCATGTTATGAAAGATGAGATAAAGTCCTTGTATGACAACAAAACCTTTGAGTTGATAAAGTTGCCAAAGGGCAAATGAGTTTGGAATAACATGTGGATTTATAGAATGGAGCAGAAGGAGAATATCTCAAAACTAAGATACAAAACTAGATTGGCAAGATTGTCAATTAAAAGATTCAATCAAAGGAAAGAAGTTGATTTTAAAGAGATCTTTTCATCAGTTTTTATAATATCTTCAATCCAAATTGTGTTGTTAGCTATAAGCCTTGACTCAAACACTGAGCAGATGGATGTGAAGAATGTTTTTCTTCATAATGACTTGGATGGAGAAATTTACATAGAACAACTAGAAGGATTTTGGGTAAAAGACAAAGAGGATAATATATGACAATTGAAGAAGAGCTTGTATGACTTGGAACAAGCTCTAAAACAGTGGTACGAGAAATTTGAATATGGTATGAAATAACAAGAGTTCAAGAAGAACACTTTTGATGATTCTGTGTTTGTGCAAAATTTTTCACATGATGATGTTATTATCTTGTTGCTTTATATTATTGATATGCTTATTGCTGATCAAAGTGCTTCTAGGATTGCCAAATTGAAGCAAGATTTGATCAAGTGCTTTTCTAAGAAGGATTTTAGACTAGCAAAGTAAATTCTTAGTGTGTGAATTTTATGAGAGAGAAAATTAAAGAAACTTAGGCTATCACAAGAGAGATATATTGAAAAAGTGCTTCAAAGATTTTGGATGGAGAAGGCCAAAGTGGTTAATACTCCTCTTGCTACACATGAAGTATCAAATAGAGTCCTTCTATTAAGAAAGATAAGGAAGAAATGCAAAAGGTTCGTTATTCGTTTGCTATTAGCAATTTGATGTACACGATGGTGTATACAAGACTAGATATAGCACATGCAGTTAGTACTATCAATCGATTTCTCACTAATCATGAGAGAGAACATTAGAATGCTGTGAAGTGAATTTTGAGATATCTCCATGCCCTTCTAGTTTGAAGCACTTGTTTAGAGGTAGAAAGTTTGTTTTCACTAGTTCTAATGATACAGATATGACTAGGGATATTAATCCAAGAAAGTCTACTTCATGTTACTTGAATATCTGGCAGGGGAGTAGTTTCATGACAATATTGGTTACAAAAATTTGTGGTGTTGTCTACTAATGAAACTAAATTTATTGCAGCTATAGAAGCATGCAAAGAATTGCTATTGTTGAAGAAGATTTTATTGGAACTTGATTGCTCTCAAGAAAGGTATGTGTTTCTTTATGAAATTCAAAGTGCAATTCATCTTGAAAAATATCCATCTTTCCATCATAAATCAAAACATATTAATGTTCTGTATAAAAAGATACGGGATGTGTTAGGTGAAAAGTTGGTTAAACTTGAGAAGGTTCATATAGATGATATTAGTACTGATATGTTCACAAGAGACATTGTCAAGTTAGAAGTTTGAAGTATGTTGCTAACTTGTCGGGATGACAAGTTCCTCCATATAGTCGAACGGGGGGAGGGGGAGATTTGTTGGGCTCTCAACCTATGTGAAAAATTCCAAAACTAATGAGTTTTGTTATAAAATCATTAGAAAACAACCCTAACTACGTTTAGTTGTTTGAAGGGGTTGAGTTGAACAAGAGTGAGAGGAAAAGGTACCAATCCCGAAGCTACCTTGGTGTAAAATTTTAGCTAATTTCATACTTGAACAGTCTTCATCAAATGCACGATTGAAGGGCTAACAGTGTTTGATCGGCATGAAAAGTTTGAATGGAGGTAGAGGACATCCTATTCCACATTCTAAATGGTAAAAATTGGATTTTAATGGTTCTACTTCGAGTTATGAATTTTGTAAAATTGCTATAATTCTTAGTGAACCTTTTCACATATTTTTTCTTTGATTTGAAATTTGGATCATTCTTGTTGGATTTTTTATGCCCTTTTTCTATCGTGTAATTGTATAACTTGTACTATTGTCTTTGATTGATTGTAATAGATATTGGAGGCGAACTCTATTGGGAATTTTCAATATTGAAAGACAATTTGTAAAACATGAAATTTTGTGAACGTCGCGATACTAGCAGTCAACGTCATGATGTTATAGTGTTCAATGAAAATTAAAATTTTCATAAACATCACAACGTTGAGCCTACGTTGCGACATTGACCATTGTTTGACAAATTGAATCTTGATAAAATCTAACGTCATGGCATTGGGTTGGAAAATTTAGAAATACAAATTTTATGTTTGTATAGTTATTAAGACATCAAAACTCAAGTTTGCATTAATGTAATATGTCTGAATTCGAACCAACTAATCTTATCTGTTGTAAGTTATTGTAAGCTTACTTCAATAATAATTGTACAACTATCCTCCAAAAAGATGACAAGTTATTGTTAGAGTTTTCTGAAAATAAAGTTACTAGAGAATTTTTATTCTAAGAAGAAGATAACTCCATGCAAATATTATTTCTTTGTTTTTATTGTGAGGAATACTTATAGTGCAATATGCATTTCTATTAACTTCAAATTATCCTAAAGGATACTTTCTAAAAAATGCTGCACAATAAGGGAACAAATATAGCCTAAAGAAAAATGTAAGGACATCATGATTTGAAATCTTTTATCTATTTTATAATGTTATCTAAATAGACAGTGTTCAATATATTATAGTATCTTGTAATCATTAGCAATATTTTGTTTTCTATAATAGTTAGTATTACCATAGTTGTATTCCCTTAAAATTTTTCCAACAATTTATATTTAGTACAATGATATGAACATGAAAGGTTTGGTCTTCCAATGCTAGAAAATTGGAAAGATTGGATAGAGGCCATCTTACAAGAAGGCAAAAGAGGTATCTACAAAGTTCTAAAACGAAGGGACTATGAGGCAAGATAAGGCACATGTTTGAGGTGCTTCTAGTAAGAACGTTCTTGTCTTATACTCTTTAAATTATAAAATAGTAGATACAAGACATGTGATGAATTAATGTTTTGAAGTTGAAAATTTGATAAAAAAATTTAATCAACATAACTTGCAAATAGAGAAACCTATTATAGTAAATTATATAATAGAAAATTTTCTTCCTTACACATGGTGAAAAAAGTGGAAAAAGCCAACTAAAGAGGCCTAACTAAGGCAAGAGGTCAAGCTAAAGTTTGAGTCTATCTGACAAACAACAAAAGAGAAAGGTATGTCTATTATAACAAAGAAAAACATCAGAAAAGAACGTCATTTGTTGAGCAAGAAAGTGTTCAATATGAGAAAATCATCCAAAAATGATTATTAAAATTGTTACAATAATTTCTAAACTAAATATTGTGAAAGATTTCCCTGGATAGATTGATAAAGGTTCAACTAAATGTGTATTCAAGAATAATGAATTCTTTAAGAATTTGATGTTCATGAAAGACCAAATGTTTTAATGCAACTACTATTGTAATGTAATGTTTAACATACATTTCTATGTTACTTATTTGATTTAATCCTTTTATTAAGGCATAATAGATTGTGTTATGTGAATCACAAGATATTTATGGATGTTGATAAAACATGATTTTTGCCATATTATAAACAAGAAGAGGAAATGAGGAATTTGCATGTTTAAAAGAATAACAATTTATAATGATGTATGTGCGTATATAGTACATCTATTTTTAAATGTAAAAGTATTATGTTACTTTTATTTGATGATTAAGCCAAGATTTACCATGTTTGTTTATTACATTGTAAAAAGAAGTTCTTGAAACCTGAAAATTTACTTCTTAAACTTGCAATGTAATATGGATAAAACTTGTGATTAAATGAATATGCTAACTAAAGTATAAGTTAAAATGCAGTTATTTTCTTAAATTGAAAGAAAATAAATCAAGTAAGTTGGAACTTGTGCAAACATAATTTAGTAAGGGAAAGTACCATGCTACTTTTGATTGATGTTTGTAGAAGTTGGTTATGTTTGCTCATAACATTTTTGAAGAAGAAGTGATTGAGCAGATTTAAACTTACAATGCTGAAACTAAATCAACTTCTAATGGTAAAATGTAATATGATCAAACAATTGTGATACCTATACTAATTCTTTATGGTTTATTAATTAAATTTTGAAGGAAAAAGTGATTGGAATGTTTTAAGCTAACTAAGCTGGAAAACTAAATCAACTTCTAAAGTTAAAATGTAATGTATTCAAACACTTGTGAATCTATGCTAGCTAAACCATAGAGTAAGTATTGTGAGATTGTACATTTATGCTAGTTGAAGTACACAATGGTAAGTCTAGGCATATCGGTCTAAAACTTACTATGGTTATCACAAGTGGGGAATTAATTACTATGGACGTCATAATGTTTAAAAGTAATTTTGAAATTTTGGAAAATCTTTAATCAAAATATTTAACTAGAGATGTGGCTGTGAATATATCTAAAGGAATAGAACTCCATTCAATAAAGTCACTAATAGTAAAAACTTCAATCTAACGTTATTCACAACGTTTAGTCTTACTTTCAACGAATGAAAGTACACTATCATAGTGACTTGAATATTGCAAAATACCATCCCAAGGGAAGGTAATATTGAGTTATCCACCTAAGAAAAAAGGTCGAAAAATGGTTCTTAACAAATTTTAGAAATGCCAAAATTGGTGAAGACATCAAGAACTTACCTATATGAGTGTAAGATTTGTGTTATCTACAAAGTTTTATGGACTTAAGTTTGTGAACACTCATGAAAGAATAAGTAAAAAAGATCATGCATAATACATGACACTTGGAAGGGTTGAATTTATGTGCATAAGTAAAAGTGGCTAGTAACATATATGGTTGGTGCAAAACTTATCTACAAATTCATATGATTATTTATTAACGCTTATTAAGTTATAAGTATAACCACCTTGTGGTTGTTCTCACGCTTGAAGCCTCACGTGTGAGCTTCTAATTTTTTTTCTCCCCCTGCCCCTTTTATCTCTCTTCATTTTGCTGTCAAAGTCTCAGGTTTTCGTTGTAAATTGTATGCAATTCCGTGGCCATTTGGATAGCTGTAATACTTAACCCCTTCCCTCATCGCGCAATGCACGGTTCCCACTTTTAATTTTTCCAAATTTCTCAGCTTTACCCTATTTGCCACTTTCATCTCTCATCACTTTCAGATTAAAGCCTCTGGTTTTCATTGTAATATTTAGGAAATCCATGCCGATTTTGAAAACCCCTTCTGGCCTTCTCAGAGTGATAATTTGGAGGAATTGCATGGGCTTTTGGACAGCTGAAATTCTACAAACCCCTCCCTGATCGCGCAAGGCGCGCCTTTGTTATTGTTATTGTGCAAGTGGATGTTGCTGTTCCTTCGAGTCTTAGACTTGTTACTCTTTACAATGCAGCTCTGCCGCATTTAATGCCTGTTAAATCAACAGGAAGGAAAAAAAAGCACCCTTACGTTTTAATCTTCTGGTTCTCCTTTCCCCTCTTTCATCCCACACTCCTTCTTTCTTCTCTTTCTTGAAACCCTAGCAGGCAGTCGTTCATCGTTTGACATTCTCTCTTTTTCTCAAACCATTGACGCATGCTTCATTTTTTTTCCTTTTTTTATTGACCCATGATGCTTTCCTTCAATACTTTGTTCTGTGAACCCGTATTTAGGCATGCATCCTGGATTATAAATATGCAACCGGATTTTGCAGCCATATCGGTGGTCATGGATGATAGCTTGGGAGATTTGCAGATTTTGAACTAGGGATTGTCTTATTTTCTACAGGATTTGTTTCTTTACCGCTTGATTATGAATTTTGTGGGTTTTCACATATGTAGAGATAATCTTTTGTTTCTTTTTTTTTTAATCGATGGTTTTGTTGTTCATTGTTCATGCTTAAAGTGATTTAGTTGAATTTTTTAACTTCTTGATTTTTTTGGTCTGTTTTCTTTATCGGTTTAGACTTACCAATTATTATGGTAAAAAGCTTTTCCTGTTGCAGATTATGGAGTTTGACGGTTATATTCTCCCTTTAGCTTCAGAGTCCTTCAGAGCCCATAGCAAGACGAGCAATTCTTCAACACCTTCAAGTTTAACGCTGCCATCTTACAGTGGAAAGAGCAACAGTGTTGATAGTATTCCTACAGCAAGATCTAAAAGGGAAATATTGTACTCCCCTCATGTTAAAACGTTTTTGTTTACTGAGCGGAACACTGCAACAAGAAACTTCTGACTTGACAGTCTTCTCGGGGAAGGTGGATTTGGTTATGTTTTTAACGGATGGATTGATGAGCAAACTCTTACTCCTTCAAAACCTGGCTCTGGAATGGTCATCGCTGCCAAGAAGTTGAAACCTGAGGGTTTCCAAGGCCACAATGAGTGGTTGGTACGTTTACTTGTCATTCTCATCCTTAATTCTCTATGCATGTCTTATATTTGGCCCGTTAACTGAAAAAGAGTCAATTACAGGAAGAAGTTACTTATCTGGGGCAACTTCGACACCAAAACCTTATTAAGCTTATTGGATATTGCTCTGAAGGTGAAAATCGGCTTTTAGTGTATGAGTTCATGCCTAAAGGAAGCTTGGAGAACCACTTGTTCAGAAGTAAGTTTATATTTGGATGAACATTTTCTTGATGACATTATTATTCCCCTTTTTGCCGCTCTTAATTTGGTTATGTGCCTTGGTGAGTTTTGTTGTTCTGAGGCTGTTATATTCATTCCTTTTAACCTCTCACGGCTTGTTAGTTGATGTTGTTCATGCTGTTCAACGTTTACGCAGCACTGGATCTTTAAGCATGTTCCAGCTCAAGAAAGCATTTGGCCGATGCTAGCTCAAGAAAGTCTGAAGACTTTAGGCGGACTAGGTTTGCTTTCTCTGGGAGGAAAATATAATTTGAGCCGAGTTTTTGAGGTCTGTTAACTTAAGGTAAAGAGATTCAGAAGTCAATTTGCATGTCTTACAGAAACGAAAGCTTGTTAATTTATTTTAGGTTGTTGCTGAAACAAGAAGCTCAGAGGCTTTTGTAGCCCTGTGCCTGCTGATAGTTGCTGGGACATCGCTTATGACCCAGAAATTAGGCTTCAGTGACATGGTTAGAATTTTTTTTGTGCAAGAATAGCCGAATAGATAACATTCAATTTGGTGGTTCATCTGTTTTAATTTGTCATATCTGCAACTTGGAGCATTTCTTGCTGGGGCTCTATTGGCAGAAACAATCTTTCGTACACAGATTGAGGCTGATATAAGACCATTCAGAGGATTACTTCTGGGGTTGGTTTTTGTGACCACGGGAACTTCTATCGACATAGAGGTACTCCTATATTTAAACAGCATGTATGGCATACTACTTTGTTTGGGTACATGGTTTATATTTTTTGCAGGCAATCTAAGTACTGATATAGTTGCTAATATATTATTCTGTTTCTGCATATTTTAGTTGTAGTATACTGCATATTTTGAGTAATTGCTTGGGTTATGTTTTAACTTGCATAGTTTAGTCTGACATTTACAAGTTTGGACAATTCATTCTATTTCATAGACATTAAAAGTAAAAATTTTGACATGGAAACTTTTTACAAGAATGTTTGTTTAATGCAGCTGCTTGTCCGAGAGTGGCCAAATGTACTTTCACTCTTGGCAGGTTTGATTGTTATTAAAACAACAATAATAGCAGCAATAGGTCCCCGAGTTGGACTTTCCCTACAAGAGTGCATCAGGATAGGATTTCTTCTTTCCCAGGGAGGTGAATTTGCATTTGTAGTCTTTTCTCTTGCAAACAGGTTAGAAACAATCTGCAGCTCTCGTTCTGTAGGTTGACTTGCTATCTGTAAGGTTTTGCTTATGTGCAATTTTGTACCTGATTGTGGGCTTGGAGTGCTCCTTCTTGAACTGAACAAAGATACACAATCTTTTCCTCTTGAAATACCTTCATATCCAAAACTATGGAGTGGTGCTTATTCAAGTTCAGAAAGATACACTATGGCTGAAGCTTCTGAGATTGTTGGGCAAGTTACTTTTCTATAACTTCCCTGTTTTTTCTTAGTGGTGATTTAAAGTCTTTTCTCTACTATATCTTCCTAAGTCTCTGAATCTCTATTGCTGCAGATATGCTCAAACGCGAGGAATTCATGTATTGGCTGAGATTGATGTGCCCAGACATGCTGAATCCTGGTAATGTGAATGCTACATTAGTACTTGCATGGTATCTTTTTTTTCATGTTGAAGGACTTAATGAGTTTCAGCATATAAAATGAGTTTGCAAATTACTTTAGTTCTGAAGAATGCTTCCTCCAACGTTAGAATTCCAGGGGCTTAATGCCTGCAGTGCACAAATATTTGCAACTAAAAGTTTCTCTATTATTTCCCAAGTAGTCTACTCTATAATTTTTTTTGATTTTTCTGCAGTGCAGTCTCTGAAACTAACATTTGCAACTCTTAGGGGGTTGGCTATCCTTCACTTTGGCCATCGGAAAATTGTACGCAGCCTCTTGATGTGAGCAAGGATTTTACTTTCAAAGTTATTGATGGAATTCTCTCAGGTGATGCTTCTTTATGCCATAGTCTACTTTCCTGCAAAACTGTGAGGAATCAACTTCTTCAATTGTTTTCATATTTCAGATTTCAGTAAGGTCTTCAAGTACAAATTTTTTCACCTTGGTGGTGATGAAGTGGATACAAGTGAGTTTTAGTCTTTTCATTATGCCCATCCTTACATGCAATCGTATTACTGATCACCGATTATCACGTAGAACCTTTTCAATTTACTGCTTACCCGAAATTTTGCAACACTTTTCCAACAAATGTTAACATAGCACCATCTATCATTTTCAAATTAGTGTTTCTTAGAGAAGCTTGAAGCTTCCCACTAAATGAGGGAAGAAAAAATTAATGGAAATCAAGTTTGTAGGAGGTGAACAGAGTAGCAATCAATTAGATGCTGCAAAATAGACTTGAACAAGCATGAAAGAGATTGAAAAACTATTAGATACTTGTTATTCATTCTTTTTATCTTTATATAAATGTAACATGTTATTTTGACTACAGCTCAATAACAAAGAATCTTGCTTTGTCATTTACATCATTTCCAGAAAGATTTTTGTATATGTTCATCATAGAATAATCAATTCTATTTTCCTCAAACAAAGCTTAGACTAACACTATGCAACTGTTGGGAATTGCAGGTTGCTGGACTTCAACTCCTCATATAAGCAATTGGTAACACTCCATCCTTACCAAAGTTCAACTTCTTTTGGGCTTAACTGGATTGGTATGTGTGTTTTTGTTTTTTGCTTTCTCTTCAGGATGTATTTTTTTGGGGATTCATTGGTTGTGGTGATTCTGAAATGAGGGAGCTTGTTTAATGATTTGATTTGATGCCTTTATTATTATTATTATTTTTGGGTTGGTTGATTGATTTTGATAAATATTGTTTGAGGATTTCAGCTGCTGTACTGGGAAGACTTTTGATTGTTTTTTGTCTTTTAATTGTTTATTCTTCACAAATTTTGGTAGATTGAGAGATGTCTTAATTGACTACATTTTGGTACTTTTTCTTTCATTTTTTGCTAATAGGAATTATAACATTTTTAAAACTTGTGTTTGTGACCCAGCATAATCATTTTTAATTACAAAGTTTAGGGGTTAAGTGCAATATCATCTTTCAATCATTTGTGACCCGCTTTCAAGATGACCTCTTACCCACTCTTTTGATCTTTCTCTTTTAATACCTGTTGTGACGAATAGATTCTATGTTTTTTTTGTAGTATCATTTCTGGTATCTAATCTTAAACTTATGGATGATAACTCTATGAAATCTTCCTTCTATTGATTTGGTTACTTGTGGATTGAATAACCAGTTGGAAGTGGGGAGTAAAACAGAGCACTTGCAAGCTCAGAGATGCCGGGCAAGACTGGACCATTTGGAGGCTGCGGATGCAGAAAATTTATCAGAATGGAATAATACTACGTTGAAACGAATACTGGTGGACTACATGTTGCGGATGTCATACTATGACACTGCTATCATGCTTGCAGGAAGCGGCAACATTCAGGTGACTTCCTCTTGCCCCCTGTATTGTTTCACATTTTTTGTTACGTTACTCTGTTCTGTTTACTTGCTATGATTTTGCTATTGTAATTTAGTGTATTCTGTGATATCAGTATCTTCTTTTTCATATTCTCCCTGTATTGCAGCACATTTTTTTTACATTGCTCTATTTACTTACTACTATTTGCGTTTGTAATTTGGTGTATTCTGTGATATCAGTATCTCCTTTTTCTGTGATTTATTGTATTTTGTGATATTAGTATCTCCTTTTTCATCTTGATGGGAGCAGCTATTTTACGGCTCAGGTTGATAATTATCAATCCCTTTGATGCAAATATCGAAAATGCTTTGATTTACTTTGTTTGTCCTTGAATGGCTTCATATAAGTATCTTATCTTTCTGTCAAATGCCTGTACATTGTGTATATTGTGTTTACATGCTCAAGACATTTGGCTTGTACTGTCAGTTTAACTCACTAAATGATAAATATTGAGTCTGTGTGCTGAATTTTACTTTCGTTTTTCTTCCAGTTGCACTTTTTGGGTTTCAGTTCATTTCCTGCAAATAAATGCTTTCGATATGGATGATTGCTGCATTAAATTGTAGAGTTATTGTGGTCTCCAAATGTTTGAATTAATTTTACATTGCAAATTAACATTTCGTTCTCTTTACAAGGATCTTGTTGATATTGACGAGTTTTTTTAAGCAAAAAGAGTCATTGAAGCTCTTCAAAATAAAGAGGTCGCTCCTGCTCTTGCTTGGTGTGTGGATAACAAGTCCAGGCTTAAGAAGTCAAAGGTATGAGATCTTTTCCTTGTACTAACAGTTGATGATTGAAGTTAAGTGGTTTCTATACTTTATGTTATTTGTATTGGTGCCCTACCCCTACAGTTTTGAATAGCTTTTCTAAATTTGCCTCTAATTCAAGAGATATGCTATTTATTGATCCCGCGCAAATAAAAAGAAAGAAAATGAAAATATCAATGTTCTGCAACTACTATGGTTAATATTTTGTGAACGTTGGGACACTAAGAATCCGTGGTTAAAGGCAAGTTTATTCGGAATAAGAGTATGGTGAGCTGGCATCTCTTTCTCATTATTATATCATATCTTACTATGTTGCGTCAGTGACCGGTTTCGATCAATGTGGAGGATCGACCTATGGTCCCAACCAGGGGCGGAGCTAGAAGTTTTGGTTAGTCAGTGTAAAACTGATTATTCTATGATTAAATGGGAGATCATTTTTCCCTTCTCTCCCACTTTACAACCCAGAATGTAATGTTCTTATAGACTTGTGGCAATTGTCCCCCCTACCCCCAGTGTATCTCCGCTACTGGTCTCAACAATCTACTTGTGCTATTCTAGACCATAAGTGTGAGAGTGTGCCTGAGTATGCTCTTACATGCTACAGATGCTCAAGTTTATAATACAACACCGCTTATGGCATATTAAGGATAAGGATTTCTGACAGTCTTTGGTCAAAGCTCGAAATGGCTGAGGTAGCACATGGCATCTTCTGAAAGTTTATCTGATTGTTATTTCAGCAATAGGCTTCATATGCTGTTCTAATCACTTGAATGGACTGAATTTTGTGTAGAAGGAAAAAATTTTCATTGGACGGTGATTGATTGAGAATAAAACTTTCAATTATTTCCAAACTTATTCAAATAACTTGGAAGGTGAAGGATTAGTGTGAAGGTCTATCCATCCATATGTATGGAATAGGTGATACTCAGTGTCACTAGAAGTTTGGAAATTAAAAGATACTTGTAGTTGGTGCTGGATGAACAATTTATGTGCTAAAGGTAGTTGGAACACTATGATCTTTTGTATTACTTGCTACTTTTCTGCTCAGAATGAAAGACTGAGAGTTAACTTTAATGAATGTTGGAAAGTAATGCGTAAGCAAAATGGTCTGGTACTTTGATTGTCGTGTTGATACTGATGATAGAGTGTATATACCTTTTTATACACTCTTCAACTTCACTATGAATCTGGTTTTCCAAATAATTTAGTGCACTAGCTGTGATGTCAAAAATAAAAAATAAAATAAAAATTTTGTTGCTTGATGTAGGGAAAGGAGAATTAGTTGCTGCTCACTTCATTTGTATGTTTATGAATGAGTCAATAGGAGACGAACATAAATGTGTAGAATTGTGAGGACTTTCATCATATGTACATGCATTTAATGCTTAACTAGGTGGTAAAATTTAAGATTTGTCTTGGTTCTATTAAGTCAGGACTGCAACAAGTTGTTTGAAATGCTGGCAATCTTGTATGTATGAATGTCTCTGTATTGTAGGCTGATAAAGTTTATTGAAAGATCTCAATACCTGAGGAAATGTACTAGCACACTTGCTATTTGTAGTTTCCCATGGAAAAAACTATCAATGTTAAGATATTACTATTCTTGACTAATTAGTTTCTTGAGTTCATTGATATTGATGTAATTAAAACATGATGCTTTCTTGTTGGCAGAGCAAATTTGAATTTCAGTTGAGACTACAAGATTTTATAGAGTTGGTAAGAGCTGATAACAACATGCGAGCTATTACATATGCTCGCAAGTATCTGGCTGCTTGGGGAGCCACCCATATGAAAGAATTGCAGCGTGCCATGGCAACTCTCGCTTTCAGGAGTAATACAGAGTGTGCAACATACAAGGTGAAATCTTGTTTTATCCTTGTGATACATTATTAACTCATTTAGCCGAGACACAGAGAGCGAATATTTTGATTGCCTGATAGAATTTAGAAGGTGTAGTAGTTTGTTTTAAAAGGAGTCTCTACATCATCTCTGTGTAAGCAAGACTAGTCTGTGAGACTGACATATATATATATATATATTTATTTATATATATATATATATATATAAAACATGAGGGAAAGCAGTCAGGGCCACAGGGAGGGGAGAAGGGCGTTGCATTATGTTATGAGTTTTCTGATAGCAAAAGTTCTTCCATTTGTACCTATCTTTTGTTGGAATGGCTGTGGTGATAGTAGTTTTTACTTGTCTTTGTTTCACATGGTCGTTTGACGTTTTGTACCTGTACTCTTTAACCTGGCAAGTGTGATGCTGCCTTCCCTTTGGAGTTGATTTCTGTGATGGCTTCATTTGTTGATTATTACTTTTCCAGGTTTTATTGTAATTATATTCTCAAGTTAGAAACAACTTCAATGGGATACTTCAGTTGTTTGGTAAGGGGGACATTATATATTCCTTGCTTCAATTGTATCAACAAAAGCAATCTCAAGACAGTGAGTTTTACTACCATTGTGTGTTGGAGTGATTTTAGGTGGAAAGTTGTGCGTACCATACTTGGTTCATTTTTTACTGTAATATTATTTTAATCTTCATGCCTTCAAATGCGATGTGAAATCTGTAATCAACTTTAACGTATTTGAAGCTTACTTATTACTCAGCAAAACAATTCTTCCTGGTTAATTCTTCTACCTTTTGTCTTTTCAAATGTGGGAAGAGAATCAGTTGCACAAATCCTCAGGATGGTTACTGCTGGTGCAAATCAGGTAGCTTGCCGAAGATTGTGTGTGTGTGTTTTACAACAAATTTATTATATCTTACGAGACACTTTATAAGACAATTACATCTATTTATAAACAGAATTCAAATGCTCAACTATTTATTTTTTTACTAAATATATTAGTACATCAATATTTATTATAGACTATAAATTCTAATAATTTACTAACAAACCCTTTTTTTACCATGGGCACAATAAGCGCGCGTAGAGCGCTACTGCATACTAGTACATAAATAATGGTTCAATCGAAATATACTATTATTGACATCTTCAAAAACATATGTTATAACTCAAGAATTCTCTAACTATAATTTTTTCTCCAACTTCTCACTAATACTTTTGAAAACTTTCGGCCCTTTCAGCTGAAAAGATGAGGCCCGATCCAACTTTTATTTCAAAACAAGATTTTCTTTCATTCGTTTAGTGATTTCGTACATCACCGTTTTGAACAACATCAAAGCTTCAAAGACAGTATAGCGCGGAGAGCTTCAAGTTTTGAATCTTATGCCGTTCATTCCTTGAACAAGCGGATTCGAAGAGTGGCAGGAGCTTCACCAAGAAATTCTCTTTGCATCTTGAATGTGCTGCCGACAACAGCCTAGTCCCACGCTGGAGAAACTTCAACAGATTTGGGCAGCCGGAAGCCTTCAGGAGACGATTCAGATTTGTCTAGGAAAGATCCGAGAGATCGGTGGAAGATACTCACAGATCGTGGCTCTTGTTGTCTGCAGATCGAAGAACAGTAGCTCCTACTCGAGCTATGGTTTAAGATCCAACAGAGTTGCTGGGCGACGGATTCTTATTCACCTTCGGCCAGGCCCAAAACCCCCCCTTTCTCTCACAAGTGCTCGTGGCTGCCGGACACAGCCGACTCATCTGCTATTAGAAGCTCTCAGCTCACAGCTCTTATGCTGCAAATAGCTCAGCCCACTTTAAGCTGGGAGTGCAGTAGGGAACTCTGACCTGGAATCTGCCATGGGCTATCCAGATCGGGAGCCCACCTCTAGCCGCTGGTTCGAGAAAATTCATAACAGCTTGGATCCTCTCTCACAACACATCGAACTTTTGCTCAAGCTTACCTGAACTAAAGTGGTGGCTAAAGGTCCTGATCTCTTCACCGCTAACCCCACCTAGATCTACACGGAAAATCCCTCATTTGAGAAAAAAATGGTGGTATCCAAGCCCCCTGTTTGGGCGAACTGTAGATCTTCATGAACAGGCCTTGGTTAATGCCTCCAGGTTGCTTGAAGCCTGGTCAAGGGCTGCCAATTCGTCTAATCCATTACAGCTGACTGTATGTTGATATTGGTTCTATTTTTAAGCTTCTCGTCACTGAACTTTTCAATGATTTGGTTTCATATATTTTGATTTTGACAATGGTGATAACTGGTAGTGATTTAATCTTCATATCACTGAATTTTGGGTGAATTGTTTTAGATTTTTTGATTGGCGTGTGATTGATTTTAATTATTGGCTGATTTCTGGATATATTACAACTTGAAGGGCTATATTGGTGTGAACTTTGGATTTTGTTTAGAAAAGCCCTACGGGTAGTAACATATAATTGTTTACCAATGTGAGGATTAGACTTTGTTTCTCTGGAATTTCTGAAGACCTGTGCAACAGCTGATTTAGTTTGATTAGTCAATTGGCTGATTTCTTTGATTTGGTCATTAGTGAATTAGCTGCTGATTTTGTTTGATTTTCCATTACTAAATTATTGGCATTACAACTAGAGGGGCTATTTGGTGTGAATTTTAGATTTTTGTAAGAAAGGCCCTCCGGTTAGTAGCATATAATTGTGTACCAATACGAGGATTAGGCTCTCTTTATTTGGAATTGGTATTGTGATCCTAGTATGAGCACCTTTAAGAATGTGCTTGAATGGCTATCGGAACAGGTGTCAGCAAGGAACAATATGGACTTGAATGATGTTGCCCATCAGCTACATGGAATCGCATTTGCAAAATTCTAATCTGATCAGACATATACTTGTTAGAGGGATTAAGAGTAGTACTACTTTGGTTGTTCCGAAAGTAGTATTTCTCTAAGTCCTATTTTTAGACTTCAAGAATTCTCATGTAATGGAGTAGTACTCCAAGTTTACAGTTTTATTAGGTTGTAACGGTGTGGTAGGGTATATCTGACACTGTCTTTTCCCATGACTTTATATATATGATCGTTTTCTTAAAAAAAAAAAGACATCATAGATTATCAAATGTTGTCTGCGACTCTTACGGACTTTTCAAAATATTCAAAATTACGGGAGATTATTAGAGATTTTCAATATTGAAAGACAATTTGTAAAATAAGAAATTTTGTTAACGATGTTGCTACTCAATGTTCCAACATTGAAGTGTTCAACGAAAATTGAATTTTTCATGAACATCACAACGTTGAGATTTAATGTTGTGACGTTGAGGCTACATCACAACATGGAAGAATTCTACGTTACAATGCTAACCACTATTTGACAAATTGAAACTTGATAAAATTTAACGTTACGACATTCGTAAATTTACATCGCGCGATGTTAGGTTGGAAAATTAAGAAATACAAATTTTATGTTTCTGCAATTATTGAAAAGTATCCAAGCTCAAGTTTGCACTTATCTAATATGTCTGAATTTAGACCAACTAATCTTATCTGTTGAATGTTATTGAAAGTTTACTCCAATAATAACTGTACAACTAATTCTCCACAAAGATGACAAGTCATTATAAGAGTCGTATGAGAAGAAGGTTACTGGAGAAGTTTTATTCTTAGAAAAAGACAACTACTTGCAAACACTCTCTCTTTGTCTTTAGTGTGAGAAATACATAGTGTAATATGTATTTCTATTAACTTCAAACTATCCTAAAGGGTATTTGCTAAGAAAAATACTATACAGTAAGGGAGCAAATATAGCTTAAAGAAAAATACAATTACAACATGATTTGATGTCTTTTATCTGTTTTACAATTTTATTGTAATAGATAGTGTTCACTTTATTATAGTATCTTGTAATAGGTAGCGCGAGGTTTCCTTTCCTATAATAGTTATTATTACCACTTGATAATGTTGACTTTTCATGAAGTGCCACGAGGTCCTCAGCTGAGCACGTGTCTTCCGCTATGTCACCAGAACCCTAAAACACATATAACACAATCGTCATAAATATACCTCGCGCATTGTAACGAATAATACACTCTGATGCTTAAGTCAGTTTATGTTCTGAGCTATAAGTGTAATGTGGATTATGTGTATTGTAAAATGTATCCCTAACATATGATGATTGTGGTTCTTTTATAGTCCTCTTACCTAATGGAGTTCAAGTAGATTTAGGTCTCCTCACTGGAGGTGCAAACGTGTAGTTGTATTGCTAAAATAGAATTTGTATAGGAGAGGAACTCCTCAATTCATAGAGATTTCTACTCTGTTTAACTCGGGATAAGAATTTCATACTAGGAGTCATAATATAACTCAGCCATTATCAATAGCCACTAAGTCAGTTGAGATTTATCTAATCCGACCTGGATAATTATTCGTAACCTGGCTAATTATCTATTCACCCAACATCGAAGAGGATATGATTTCTGACCTCCGTGTTAAGTTCATTAAACTTCTTCATCATAACTACCAAATAGCTGTTCCACACTTGTTCTATGAATTAGAACCGTTTATTTATGACTTGAGATATATGCAGGGGCTTTTTAGCCCATAAGCCCATATGAACACTATAAATAGATCTCTTTAGTCCCTATTTCATTTTACTATCAAAATGCAAGTGCAAATCTCCTCTGCTTCTTAGCTCATAATCCTTAAGTGCCTTAGGAATCGCGAACTTCTCTTCAGCTCAGTTCATTTTTAGCAAGTAAGTATGTCTTTCTTCAATCATTCAAATTATTCTTCCTAAGTTAATTCAATTTCTAGATCAGGTGAACTAGATAGCTTTAGTTTGTGTAGTAGTTATTCTGGTCACATAGGCAAGGCTAACCAAGTAGATCGCCCCCAATGCCATCTGAGCTCTCGTAAGGTTTGAGATGTTTTATAAACATTTAGACATAGACTTCACATTACCCTTTTTAAGATCCTCTTTTAGCCTTAAGAGTTTAGGTCCAAACATTTGATGGTTTTATTTTACCTGTAGAAGACACAAGTGACCGAAAGATATGTTGGCGTTCGTGTTGGCTCAGCAACACAGACTATTAAAGATAGCACAAATGGGGTTGTTTATGAAATCAAAGGATGGCTTGTTACTTTATCCACGACACAATACCAGATTGGTAAATGTGTGTCATAAGTCAGTTTTATACTGACTTAAAATTGTAGATTTTGCTTGGCTTTTGTAGTTTTTAGTGCATTCTAATGAATAAATATGATTGAAATTGGCGTGATTATGTAAGGGAGGTGTGAAGCGTTATTTGAACAAAAACATTTGGAAAATGTAAAAGCTGATATTTTAATTGATATTGTTGTTGAGGAAGTAAGAACAATTTGATGAGGGTATGGTTATGATTCATAAGTGTGTGAAGTATGTGTGGAGTATGGTGATGAATTTCTTTTAAAGTGTGTATGAGTGTTGTTAAGTAGAGAAAGATCTCATATTGTGCAAATGTGTTAGGATTGTATAGAGCACAACGCATACACAATCAATCGCACGGCACTACTCACACGGTCTTAAGACCTTGCACGTGCACGCAGCAGCCTAGTACAAGCCGCGCGCACATGCGTACGGCAGCAAGCACAAATGCGCACGGGCACTAGCATCAGCCGCACGCACCATCGTGCGCGTGACAGCACATTCATGCACCACATGCACTACACATGCACACAACTTGTGCACACTCTTGTCACACTTCATGCACAACACATCACACACCACATGCTCGCTAAATGCACACTCAAGCTATACTACATGCACAACACGACACACATTTCTGGTGCATCATGTGCACACACTCTTGCATGCATATACCAAGCACTTCACGCATGCACAAGCATTAACAAGTCATGCACACTATGAGCACAATGCCACACACACTCCCGTGCACTAAGATACACAGGGCAGTTGCCCCGGGCGGCCGCCCCATAGTGAAAGTACACGGGTTGGCTGCCCCGGGTGGCCTTCCCGTGAAAAGTGTTATACGCGGCGGCGGCCCCATTAAATTGAAATGAGAGGGGGCGGCTGCCCCAGGCGGCCACCCCATGTGTTTTTGAGTGTTCTGTCTCTAAAATTTGGCTAAGTGTTAGAATCTTCCATTTTTTTGTGCAGATCTTGGAAACGTGCGTAATTTGACTCAGTGGCGTGATTGATGCGTGGAGGGTATAGTGAAAGCGTGAAACGTAGTGGCTCCAAGGCGCAGGACTCCAGGGTGGTTACTGACATGGACTTGGTGCACGTGCACATTTTGAACAGTAGATTTTACCAGTGACATTTCTATAAATTAGTTATTAGTTTACGTTTTGTGCTTCGTTTGTGTTTTGTAATCTCTGTATATAGAGGATTTAGTCATAGATTTAGGGATATCAGACCATTCTAGATAGTTAACCGGATTTTGATATTGAGCGGGAACTTTTTTCTCTCTCTAAAACTTTCTCTGTCTAGATTTTCTCTCTCTAGAAATTTATTCCGATTTCCATTACGATCGCACGACTTTGGACTGGAAATTACTTCCTTATTCTCAATAAATGAAGGAATTGACAATTCTCTGTACTTCAACTGGTAAAATCCTCTAATTAAATGGAAATGATTTTGTTAATGTTGCAAATTGATGAAATGGAGATGAGGAAAGAGTTTTCTAGCTAATCGAGTGATGACCTTGGGTTCCAATGGATGAATGTACATTTTAGATGCTTTGATTCGGTGCAGTAAATGTAATATTTGAAGAAATGATTCATATATTGCTTGATTTTGAATATTAGTTAAGTTTCATGAATTCGCTCTAGAGTAGTTGAATTGGACTCGTACTGCGTCCGTCATACTGAGTTTGTGAATTTTGTGGAATGAGAACATGAATCGAGTCTTTTCACTTGTTTTGCATGCTCATCTTCTAGGATGCTGTCGCCATGCCGATCGTAGATTATGAGATCATAAGGTTGGAGTGAAAAAGAAGTCCTCTGTTGTTAACGAGCGCATTAGACCTGAGTTTCAGGCCTCGCCATGGGAAGTTTCTAAGAGCTGAGTGTTAAACTTGTTAGGAATAGTGGATTGGGATGTTACGGGGTGAAATCACCATCCTCAGGCCTCGCCAGGAGGATTAAGACATAGTGTGGTTGACATGCCAGTTGTGGCTTAAGACTCTAGGCAACGGAGTTCCCCTCTAGACTATCATGTATGTTTATTTGCACCACGTGAGTGATCTAAATGTGTATTCATCTGGCTACGAAACTCTAGGGCATCATCTTTCCTATTGTTGCATTTAGACTTTATTTCCTCTGTCTTGAGTTCTGGTTATTTTAGTTCTTGTTGTTGCAATATTATTTCCGTGACAATCAGTAGGACAAACACTTGAATTCTTGAGACCATCCCCTTACCTATGGACACGATACCCTGCTCACTTCTGCTACATTAGTTTAGGATAAAATTGAGGCACACGACTTTAGCTTAACAGTGTGCTTCGGTTAGTGTATTTGAGATTACAAGTAAAGTGTCGATCCCAAAGGGAGCTACACTAGTTAAAAGATGCGATGTGTTCAAAGGACTTGAAATAAAGAGTAAAGTATGCAAATTGACAACCAATCAAAGAACAATGTAATCATAGAGAATAGTACGGCATTCAAATAGAGAGAGAATAATGTTTTTTGACTAGTTTTGTGAGAATTCCATCTAGTCAACTAATAACCTTGTGTTGAGTTATAATATTGATTTTATAGAGTAAAATATTGTCCTCATGAAATGGTCCTAAGTCACCTTAGCAAGCACACCTAGGTCAAAACTCGTCAATTATTCTATTCCCTTGACAGAGACAAGTCTGAATTATTAATTAAAGCCGCAACCCGTGACAATGGCCAACTATCCAACTAGTTTTCTCTACGTTGATTAAGTGTTGGGAGAACTCAGGGTCCTCCTCTTGGCAGAGACAAGACAATTTTATCACAACCAAAATCAAGTATCCTTCTAGTCTTTACATGAAAATTCCTAAGCATCACAAATACCCAAGTGACCTTCATCTACACATATGTGTAAAGTGATAAGTTTCTTTAAAGCATGCAAATTTAACCCATTTATCGTGCTCTATGCTTCTCTAGAGTAATTCACTATAAGATTCATCTTTCAATTACATGTTATTTAACTTTACAATTAGTCAAACACATAACAAACATGAATCCTTTGAATTCAACCCTTCAAAGTCATAGATTAGGAATTAATTAATCTGGTTTTCACAATTCCATCTTTATAAAAAAACATATAAATGGATCAATCATCATTATTCTCAATACAAGACTACCATTTCCCTTGAATTTCATAACTCACAACACTTTATCCAAGAACAACATAATGATTTAGCCTATCATAGCCAAATTCACTATACAAGTTAAAGCAAAAGAGAAGAAATTCAAGAGATTACGCATCTACAGAGAAGGAATAATTCTTAGATTTTGATAAGTCAATAAATGGTCTAAGCATTACTTGTATTGAAGAGATCCTTCAACAAAGGTATTACAAAGAAACACATATTCTCTCTCTCTCTCTAATTTGATCCTTATTATTGTTCTACTTCTACTATAAGACCTAAGCTTTTTCTTCTTAGCCAAAAATGAAGATATGGAAAATCCCCAATTATCAAACTCTTCAAATAGTCTTGGGAGCTTCTATTTATACTTAACATAAAACTTAGAGAGAAAGAAAATCTATTTCTATAATTTACAAAAAAGGTACCTATGCTAGTACAATTTATTTACAAGGTTATCCTCCTTAAGGAGCAAGTCTTCATATTTAGCCCTTCCCTTGGATATCATCCATGATGTTCCTTTTCTCTTTGAGATTATTGCTTAAGTTTTTTGGGCCTTTGTATGTCATCCCTTATGTATGCACATTGGTTCGAGCTTTTACTTGTGATGAACTTTGGTTTAATTATCATTTGCACTCTCATAGGAGAAACAATGTTAAGACCATAATAAACAAGTAAAGAAAAAGCATGAATAATGACCCACGTTGCAAGAGTGATAGCAATCCATCCATGTCCTTGGTGCCAAGGCCGAGTTCTCATGATCCATTGGTGAATCTTGATGGACCAATGACAAGATCAAGGAGTCAAAGAATGAAGGAAGCCTTGCACAATTTATTGTCATCACATTTTGAAGCTATGGAGGCCTAATCATCTCAAGAGGAAGCTTTGTGGCATGTTTCTTCAATAACAATTCATGATCCACCTTGAAGAACTTGCATAAGGCCGAATGTTCAAATACATGAAGAAGGCATGACTTTGAGCTTGATTTGGATCACGCCACTTTAATCAATTATTATTTATTTGTTTTAAATAAATTAAGTCCATTGAACATTACTTTGGGCTTAAAATTTTCGGTTATGTAATAAGTTACTTGGCCCAATTATCTTGCTTGATAATGGCAAGTAAAGGATTAGGAAACTAAGAAGTAAAATTGGTTTTTGCTTCTTGGAGTTTAGGAAGGAAATTTGGTTAGGTTTCATATTGGCCACAACCGAATTAGGAAAGTTAGTTTGTTAGTTTGTTAGTTAGTTAGCTTAGAAGTCAAGTTGTACTTTGCAACTTCTAGGGTTTTTGTTTCCTAAATCATTAAGCAAGGCCGAAACTACACCCTATATAAGGGAAAGCTTTGTAACGTTTTTCATATATGAAATTGGAGAAATCTTTAGCTTTGCTAAACTTATTTGCAGCTGTGAAAAGTTGTGAAGAACGTGATTGTTCAATTGATTTTAGTTGAATGTTCATAAGACCCGCGATTCTTAAGGTAAGACCTTAAGAAGAACTTACCCGTTCTTGATTTAAAGAACAAGCCAAACTGAAAACTTTTCAACTCTTGATTTACATAGGTTGAATTGAATTCTTTTTGTGATAACGTGTTGGGTTTGATTGCTTTCAATCAAAACTGCCGTTCAATTTCTTTTGTTTCTTTGTTGATAATTCCGCTTTGTTGAGTTTGTGTTGTCTTGTTCGTTAATTCTGGTGGAACAACGATCCAAAGGTGAGGGTTTTGTGCGGTCAAGGACTCAATCCAAGGCCATTCGTATCAAATTGGTATCAAAGCCCAAAGGTTGTTCATAAAAAATTTAGGTTTTGCGTTTTCTTCTTCTTCTCGGTTTTAGCTCTTGTTGTTGCGTCGTTCTTGCTATTTTGTGTCGTCATTTTTGCTGCAGATTTTGCTTCGTCTTTGATACTGTTTTTGCGTCTTTCTTTCTGTCCTAGATCGTGTTAGGTTCAGTCATTAATTTCATCAAAATTGTATGCCAATTTGTTGCTCAAATCTGCCCGAAATTGTTCTTCATCTTGCCTCTCGGTTTTTGCGTCTTTTGTGTTGATTTTCTTGCTGTTTCTTGTTGCATTTTGCTTCTGTTTTTGGAGTCTATATTCTGCATTGTTTTGTTCATCATCATAGTGTGGAATTCTTGAGTTTTTATTGCTGATTTTCACGTCCAAACATTACGGTTGTCAAATTAGGGTTTCTTCAAAACCCTAGTTTCGGTCTTTAGATCATAAATTCCTTGTTTCTTATCCGATTCTTGATATTTTTTTTGTGTTAGTTTCATTGTTTCATTCTTTTCATAGTGTGTTCTGATCAATCTTTTATCACACTCGAAAAAGATAAGTTCTTGAACACTTTCTTGAACTTCTTGCTTTTCTTGAAAATCCGAAAGTGTCAAAATTTGAATCTTGAGCCATATTCTTGATTTTCTTGATAAATCTTGAATATTTTGTGAAAGTGGCACCTACAAATTCAAATTCCTTGGTGAGATTAAAGTTTGAAAATTTTAAGGTTTTTAAGGTTAAGACAAAAAGACAAAACATCCTTAAACCTTAATCCTAGGTTGTTGTCTTCAAACCTTAAACCTAAGTACTTGTATTAGGTTCTTGTCATAAAACGTTAAACCTAGTATTGTCCTAGGTTCTTGTCCGAACCTTAGTGTCTTTGTTTCGTCTAAGGTTTGTGTCCAAACCTTAAAATTTTTGTTTTGTACTAGGTTTTTGTCAGAACAAAAAAAAAGTGTGACCGAATCAAAAAAAAAAAGAAAAGAGTAAAAAAAAAGAGTACGGTAAAAAATATATATATATATATACATATATACATTCGGACTTTATTTGAATTTATTTAATTTAATTTATTTTATTTTATTTATTTTATTTTTGAAGAACATATTGTTTTTAAGTTGTTACTTGAAAACCACCTTGGATTAAAAGTGCCATAACTTGCTCAATACAACTTGAAATTAAGTGATTCAAATTGAGTTTTCTTTGTCTTTGAGTCTACTTTCTAAATTTCCTAGTTTTTGAAGCTATCAAGTTATACCCACATGTGTTCTTAAATACTCTTGTGACGTGAGTTGCTTAAAACTTCTTTGGTTTAACTTGTGTGAATCTTGCTGTTAAATATTTTGGTTGAGACGTGTTCTTATAATCATTGAACCATTAAGTTTCATAGTTTGAGAGTATTAGTATAGGGTATACACGAGAAAAGCCTTCATACTAGAGAGGAGTGTACCTACTCACCCAAAGTGAGAAACCCATGAGGTTTATATATATATATTCTTGCGTTTTTCTTACTAACTTGTAGGTACAATGGAGGAAGAAAACAAAACACCCAAAGGTGATAAAACAATCACCCAAGCCGATCAAAAGTTTGCCAATGAGATACTTTTTAACATGTTACAAAAGATCAATATCCGGCTTGATAACTTGGAGTCTAATTCTAAAGGATCTACCTCAAGGAAACTTAAATTTGATGAGGGTGCATCTGAGGATGAGAATGATGAAGAGGAGGTCTCGGATTCTCCAAAGAAAGGTGACAAAACTAAGATTTCAATTGGTTCTGTTAAACTAACTATCCCTACTTTCCATGGTAAAGCACATCCCGAGGCTTATTTTTATTGGGTTCGTGAACTTGAGCACTTGTTTGAAGGCCATGATTACCCCAAAAAAGAGAAGTACCGACTTGCTTTTATGCACCTCAAGGATTATGCTAGTTTATGGTGGGATGAGGTTATAAGGTCTAGACGTCAAGATGGTGAAAGGCCAGTCAAGACTTGGAGCCAAATGAAAATGCTTACGAGGAAAAAGTATGTCCCTTCTCATTACAACCGTGAATCGAACAGAAAATTGCACTCACTTGTGCAAGGTACTAAATCGGTTGAGGAGTATTACCATGAGATGGAAGCTTTGATGATCAAGGCTAATATCCAAGAAGATCCCGACTCTACTATAGAAAGGTTTTTGAGAGGTATGTATTCTGATTTAGCTTATCATGTGGACTTGCAAAGTTATGTTGACATTAATGAGCTTGTTCATAAAGCTATTAAGATTGAAAGGCACATGAAAGGAAAGAATAAGTTCTCACAACCGCCACCATCTTGGCGAAGGGAACAAAAGCCGAATGTTGTCCCTTTTACTCCATCCACAAAGCCGCGCCAATTCACCTCAAACTAGCCATCAAGTGCACCTTCAAATGTCCTAAAATCAATTCCAAAGGCTGCTGAAACTACTCCAAAATCGGCGTCAACTTCTACCCCAAGTTTGAGGGATATAAGATGTTATAAATGTCAAGAGTATGGACACATGCATTCTGATTGTCCCACTCGAAAATTGATGATTACTCTTGATAGTGATGAAGTGGTAAATGATGATGATTGTGTTGACATGCCACATCTTGAGGAGAAGTACCAACATGAATCAAGTGATGATGGTGAAAATATTGAACCCTATAAATATGATGTTGGTAACTATTCTTTAGTTTCTCGCCGTGTTCTTAATGTTCAACCTTTAGTTGATGATGATGATTTGATGCAACGAGAAAACATATTTCACACACGATGTTTAGTGCAAAATAAAATTTGTAGTCTGATTATTGATAGTGGTAGTTGCACAAATGTGGCGAGTACCTTGTTTGTGAACAAACTGAATTTGAATTGTATGAAACACCCTAAACCATACCGTCTTCAATGGTTGAATAATTCAGTTGATACTCGAGTTACAAAACAAGTTAAGTTTAATTTTACCATTGGAAAATATGTTGATACTGTTATATGTGATGTGGTTCCAATGGAAGCAAGTCATATCTTGCTTGGCCTCCCTTGGCAATTTGATTGTGATGTACTTTATCATTCCAAGAAGAATTTCTATAGCTTTGTACATGAAGGTAAACAGTTTAATCTTCGAGCTTTAACTCCGGAACAAGTCTTTGAAGATCAAACTAAAATCATACAAGCTACTAGAGATATGAATGCCGCAAAGGAGAAGAAATAACAAGAGAAAGACAATGTAATATCTAGCTTAGGCTGAAAGCATGATTCTAAATCTTGTAATAGTGTAGGCCGAGAGTTAGATGTTAGGAAATCTTGTTATTTTGCTTCTTCTAGCGAGATTAAGAGAGCATTAATAGATAGGCAGCCATTGTATTTAATGTTTTGCAAGGACATTGTACTTATTGTTGATAGTGATAACCTTGCTTCTTTGCCTAGTTCTGTTTACTCTCTTTTGCAGGAATATAGTGACGTGTTTCCCGAGAATTTACCAAGGGTTTTACCACCTATTCGAGGTATTGAACATCAAATTGATTTCATACCTGGGGCACAAATTCCAAATCGTCCAGCTTATAGGGCAAACCTTGAGAAAACAAAAGAGATTCAACATCAAGTGGATGAACTCCTTGACTAAGGTATAGTTCGTGAGACTCTACGTCCTTATTCAGTTCCTAAAAAGGATGAATCTTGGAGACTGTGTGTTGATTGCCGTGCTATTAATAAGATTACCATTAAGTATAGACATCCAATTCCTAGATTAGATGATATACTAGATGAATTGCATGGTTCTTCTATTTTTACCAAGATTGATTTGAAAAGTGGATACTACCAAATTCGCATGAAAGAAGGTGATGAATGGAAAACAGCTTTTAAAATGGTTAGTTTTGCCTTTTGGTTTATCTAATGCTCCTAGTACTTTTATGAGGCTTATGAATCATGTTTTTCGTCACTTTATTGGCAAATTTGTTGTAGTATATTTTGATGACATCCTTTTTTATAGCAAGTCACTTGATGAACATGTTGAACATCTTAAGAATGTGTTTGTTATATTGCGTGAGAACAAATTGTATGCTAACCTCAAAAAGTGTTCTTTTTGTTTGGAATCTATTATCTTTTTGGGTTATGTTGTTAGTTCTCAAGGAATTTCTGTTGATGAGTCAAATTTCAAAGCTATTATAGAATGGCCGAGACCACAAAATGCTAGTGATGTTAGAAGTTTTTATGGATTAGCAAGTTTCTATAGGAGGTTTGTTAAGAACTTTAGTTCTATAGCTGCACTTTAAATGAACTTGTTAAAAAGAATGTCACTTTTGTGTGGAATAAGGAACAAGAAAACGCATTTAACACACTTGAAGATAAATTGACTCACGCACCCTTGCTTGCATTGCCAAATTTCAATAAAGCTTTTGAGATACACTGTGATGCCTCCGGGATTGGTATTGGTGCTGTTTTGATGTAGGAATCAAGGCCCGTGGCTTACTTTAGTGAAAAGCTTAATGGGACAGTTTTGAAGTATGCAACTTATGATAAGGAGTTGTATGCTTTGGTAAGGTCATCACAGGTTTGGCAACATTATTTATGGCCGAAAGAATTCATAATTCATTCTGATCATAAAAGCCTTAAATTTTTGAAAACTCAAGGTAAGTTGAATAAGAGGCATGCTAAATGGTTAGAATTCATTGAATCTTTCCCATATGTGATTAAATACAAGTCCGGACATGAAAATGTTGTAGCTGATGCATTGTCTAGAAGGTATACTTTGTTTACTTACTTGCATGCTAAGTTACTTGGTTTCGAATTGATTAAAGACTTGTATAAAGAAGATAGAGATTTTGCCGCCACCTATGATCTTTGTGTGACAAAACCGAATGGTGAATTCTATGTGCATGATGAGTACTCGTTTAAGAAAGATAAATTATGCATTCCGCAATGTTCCATTCGTGATTTACTTGTTAAGAAAACCCATGGGGAGAGTTAATGGGGCACTTTAATATTGCTAAAACACTTTCTGTTTTGAATGAGCACTTTTATTGGCCTAACATGATTAAAGATGTTAAAAGTGTTTGTGATAAATGCATTGTGTGTAAACAATCGAAATCTAAAGTAAAGCCTCATGGTTTGTATCAACCTTTGCATGTTCCTAGTCATCCTTGGATTGATATTTCAATGGATTTTGTACTTGGTTTGCCTAGGTCACGCACTGGTCATGATAGCATATTTGTTGTAGTTGATAGATTTAGCAAAATGTCACATTTTATTGCTTGTTCTAAGTCTAATGATGCTACACATATTGCTAATTTGTTCTTTAAGGAAATTATTCGTTTGCATGGAATTCCTAAGAGTATTGTTAATGATAGAGATGTTAAATTTTTGTCACACTTTTGGCGTACTCTATGGAATAAGTTAGGCACTAAGTTGTTGTTTTCTACTATTGCACATCCACAAACTGATGGACAAACTGAAGTAGTTAATCGCACCTTGTCTACTTTACTTCGTGCTCTCATACAGAAAAACTTAAAGAACTGGGAAAGTTGTTTACCTCACATTGAGTTTGCTTACAATAGGACTGTCCATAGTGCTACTAATCTTTCACCTTTTGAAATTGTGTAAGGTTTTAATCCTATAACTCCTTTGGATATTTTGCCTTTGCCTATTAATGAGTTTGTTAATGTTGAAGGTAAAAAGAAAGCTGATTTTGTTAGGGAGTTACATGAAAGGGTTCGTGCTAATATTCAAAGGCGAAATGAGCAATATGCTAAGCAAACTAATAGAGGTCGGAAACAAGTGATTTTTGAACCAAGAGATTGGGTTTGGATTCACTTGAGAAAGTAAAGGTTTCCTGAATAGAGGAAGTCTAAACTTCATCCAAGAAGAGATGGTCCTTTTCGTGTCTTGGAAAAGATCGGCGACAATGCTTACAAGATTGAACTTCCAAGTAAGTATGGCAATGTGTCATCTACATTCAATGTTACTAATTTATCTTTGTTTGATGTAGGTGATTCGAGGACGAATCCTTTCGAGGAGGGAGGGAGTGATAGCAATCCATCCATGTTCATGGTGCTAAGGCCGAGTTCTCATGATCCATTCGTGAATCTTGATGGACCAATGACAAGATTAACGAGTCAAAGAATGAAGGCAGCCTTGCACAATTTATTGTCATCACATTTTGAAGCTATGGAGGCCGAATCATCTCAAGAGGAAGCTTTGTGGCATGTTTCTTCAATAACAATTCATGATCCACCTTGAAGAACTTGCATAAGGCCGAATGTTCAAGTCCATGAAGAAGGCGTGACTTTGGGCTTGATTTGGATCACGCCACTTTAATCAATAAGGATTTATTTGTTCTAAATAAATTAAGTCCTTTGAACATTACTTTTGGGCTTAATATTTTTGGTTATGTAATAAGTTACTTGGCCCAATTATCTTGCATGATAATGGCAAGTAAAGGATTAGGAAACTAAGAAGTCAAATTGGTTTTTGCTTCTTGGAGTTTAGGAAGGAAATTCGGTTATGTTTCCTATTGGCCACAACCGAATTAGGAAAGTTTGTTTGTTAATTTGTAGTTTGTTAGTTAGTTAGCTTAGAAGTCAAGTTGTACTTTGCAAATTCTAGGGTTTTTGTTTCCTAAATCATTAAGCAAGGCCGAAACTACACCCTATATAAGGGAAAGCTTTGTAACTTTTTTCATGTATGAAATTGGAGAAATCATTAGCTTTGCTAAACTTATTTGCAGCTGTGAAAAGTTGTGAAGAACGTGATTGTTCAATTGATTTCAGTTGAATGTTCATAAGATCAGCGATTCTTAAGCTAAGACCTTAGGAAGAACTTACCCGTTCTTGATTTAAAGAACAAGCCAAACTGAAAACTTTTCAACTCTTGATTTACATAGGTTGAATTGAATTCTTTTTGTGATAACGTGTTGGGTTTGATTGCTTTCAATCAGAACTGCCGTTCCATGTCTTTTGTTTCTTTGTTGTTAATTCCGCTTTGTTGAGTTTTTGTTGTCTTGTTCGTGAATTATGGTGGAACAACGATCCAAAGGTGAGGGTTTCGTGTGGTCAAGGACTCAATCCAAGGCCATTCGTATCAAAGATTAAGGGTTCCTAAGTGTTTATAGTGTGAAAAATGACCAAATCAACCATAATCAAACCAAGTTATACCTTATTTAGTTGTTAAGTGGACACACTTAGGCTAAACTAATGAGACTTAGGTTATTCTAGTTAATCTAGGATAAACTAAGTAACACTAATTCAAACTAGTCCTTTAAATAAGCTTTAACTGATGGGCCAAACATAGTCAAACTTAGTAAAACAAGGTCAAACTAGGATTAATCTAACCTAACTAGGGTTAACCATGGTTTTCTATATTAATTCTAGGGTTGGTTAGGTTTAACTAGTTAAGTTAGGTCAAACTATGTCAACTAGTGTTAGTTTGATTAAACTAGAACTAATTAAGGTCAAGTAGTCATATTTTGGCCAAACTAGTGTAAACTAGGTGAAACTAGTCAAACCTAAGGGTTCTAGCCAAAGTAGGTTCTACTAGGGAGCCTATGGTTCATTTGTGTTCACGTTGGTTATGGACCATGCCCCATGGTTTATGTTGGGAACGCTAAGAGATAGGCATGACCATGGTTTCGGAATTGCCGGTTCCCAATTCTATGGGCGATTTCAATTTCGGTTCCAGAACTGCCAGTTTTGATTACGGTTTCGATTCTAGTTATAGTATCGGTTATGCTTTTGTTCCAATTTTGGTTACGGTTTTGTTTCAATTCCAATTTTTATTTCGATTTTGATTTTAATCTCACTTTTAAATTTGATTTATATTGA
This sequence comes from Ophiorrhiza pumila, assembly GCA_016586305.1. Classification (NCBI taxonomy): domain Eukaryota; kingdom Viridiplantae; phylum Streptophyta; class Magnoliopsida; order Gentianales; family Rubiaceae; genus Ophiorrhiza; species Ophiorrhiza pumila. Next base: position 39,673,439 of record BLIW01000006.1, read on the forward strand.
AATAATGATTAAACTATTAATTGAAAATCAAATAATTAGAATAATAATAGTTAGAATTGAACTTAATATATAGAGTTTTTCAGAAGTAGAACTAGAAAGAATTAGATAAGTGAGATTGAAAATTATAAAAATAATACGAATATTGAAAGAATAATTGAATATTTGAATTATTAATTAGAATTCAAATAGTATAATATAATAATATAATTAGAATAACAGAATTATGCCGATTAGATAAGTGAGAAAGAAGACATAGAAAGAATAAGAGTATTGAGAGGATGATCAAACTATTAATTTGAATTCAAATAGTATATTATCATAATATAATAATATAATTAGTATAGTATAAATTAGAAAAGTTGATATATAATATAATTAGATTAATAGTTGAAATTGAACTGATATATAGAGGTTTTAGAAAAATAGAATTATGAAAGATTAGATAAGTGAAAAAGAAAAATATATAAATGATAAGAGTATTGAAAGAACGATTGAACTATTAATTGAAATTCAAATAGAATATTAGTATAATATAATAATAGAATTAGAATAATTATTTAGAAAAGTTGATACCCTAAACCCTAAACCTTAAACACTAAACACTAAACACTAAACATTAAAATCTAAACTTTAAACTCTAAAACCTTAAATATAAAGATTAGAACTGTAAGAAATAACATTAGAATCGAAACCAGAACCTTCCAGCTGATTCTGGTCCCGGTTCTGGTTTTGATGGGGCCACAGTTTCAATTCTAGAACTAGAACCACCGGTTTCAGTTTTAAAACCGTGAAGTGGCCACCTATACTAAGAGGTGGTTCCAAAATTATGTGTCTTCATTTGAGGTAAAAGACAAAACAAGCTAAACTAAGACCAAAAAGTGAAAACAAAGGGAGAGCTTAAGTGCAATATTGTTGTGGCATAAATGCCGCGACAATAATAGCCTATAATAACTTATTTGGAAGAGGAGGAGAGTTGTGTGTGTATTTTTCTCGTGGCATTTATGCCACGGCAAAAATGGCTTAATTTTGGTGGTGGTCTAGGGTTTAAGTGAGGAAGTAAGGGTTTGTGTATTTTATTGATGTGGTATTTATGCCACAACAATGCTAGCCTAGAGGTTCTAATGTTTCCTATTTCTAGCCTAGAGTTGGGTTCTAAGTCCTAAGGTTTGATTCCAAAGCTTATCTAATGGTGTAGAGGGTTAAGGTTTGAGATAGGTTTCTTACAGAGATTCTAAGTACCTAGAGATAGAGAGATGGGTCCTACATGTGCTAACACTTAACACACACAATATTTTACACAAAACAAGTATGGGTATGCAAAATGTAGTGTATTTCTGTCATGGAATAGATGCCACGATAGAACTACACATGAAACTACCCTAAGTGTCCTAAATATACTAGCTTGTGTCTGTGTATGTGTGTGAGTGTTTTGTGTATTTTTATGCATGAAACTAACATAAATGTGCCTAAAAATGCAAAGTGTATGAAGTTAGTGTATTATTGTCGTGACATTTATGCTACGGTCAAACTAACCTAGAAATGTCTAAGAATGATGGTTGAAGTGATAATGACAGAATTTTTGTGTATCTTTGTCGTGGCATTTATACCACAACCAAGATACACATGAAATGGAATGAAAAGAGGGAAATAAAGAATAAAAAGCAAAATGTGCAAAGTTATGTGCATTTCTGCCGTGACATCTATTCCATGGTAGAAATGGCCTATGTGTATGTGTGTGTGTGTGTATGTGTTTGTTTTATGTGTTGTGTGTGCTTGGTGTATCCTACTATGGGTTTTAAGGATTAGTGGTTGGCTATGGTGTTCAAAGGTTGGAGAAAAGGCCTATGCACTAGGGCTTTTAGGTGAGTCCTAGGGTTTGTGCCTAAAGTGTGCAAAGATTGTGAATGTGTACTGTGCTAAGGCTAGGTTATAGGTCAAGACCTTGGCTATGTGCCTTGGTGTTGACCTTGGGCATCCTAAGGGTTAGATTTTGGTGCCTATGTGATAAAAGTTGGCCATAAGTTCTTACAACTTAGGCCTTGGCTATGTGCCTTGACCTAGAGGGTGTGGTGCTAGGGTGGTCTTTCTAAGGCATAACATAGGCTACAAATATGCTAACTCTTTACTCAAATATGAACCTTTACCTTTATAGAGTGCATTAACTTGGCCAAATCTCATCTTCACTATGAATTGTGCACAAAACCTAGTTCAAATCCTTAAGGCATAACTCTTGGGTTAGGGTTTTTTCTTTTGCCTTTTGAACTTCTCCTTTGACTTGTTGATTTTTTGGTCAAAATAGGCTTCAAATAAGCCTTTTTAGTACTTTAAGCTCTCCACCTTGTAAATTTTACAATTAAGCCCAAAAAGCACTTAAGCACCTTAAAAATACTCAAAAGCAAGGCAAAATCCTTAAGAACAGAGAGATTAGAGGTAATTTAAGATGGACTCTACAGTTAGCTTTGGCCAACAAAAAAAATGAAGATTATCTCCAAGCTCCTTAGGACTTCTCTTTTTGGGGAACTAGTAGTTCCCATATACACTCTTAGGGAAGGCACTATAAAAATACCTGAGTATCTTCTCAATCCGAACTGGAGCCTGACCTTTAATGATAGGCTTTCTGTAGAAACTGCCCCAAAGTTCTTGAAGGAGGTGGTTCCACCTCGAGATAAGGAGTCACTAAAATCCTTTGAGAAGAAAGAGCTGAGGAGACGCACAACTCTCGAAGTTTCTCAGGTCGATAATTTTCTTTTCTCATTTATCATAATCATATGTTTTAAATTTACACTAAGTAACTTTCTTCTTTATACATGCATTAGTCATAGTTGGTGAGTTAATCTCCCGTTTTGATGATAATGACTCCAAGTTGAGGAGACTGTACAAAGATCTCAAAACTTTTGAAAAGAGGAATAACAAACTAGAATCAAGTCTTCAAGGGCTCTAATATAAGGAGCAAGGTTTAATAACTAAGCTAGGGAAGACTAACGAAGCCCTAAAGAATTCCGAAGAGGAGGTCACCAAGCTCTGAACTTAAAATTTAAGATTAAAGCAAGAAGATGTAGGTGCCCTTGCGTAAAATACTTTAAGGGAGAGGGATCCACCCTTCTCTTGAACAATTTGTTTAGTTCTCCTTCTATTGAGAAGTTTATGGGTGAGCTATGCACTCCCATAAAGATTTATGGTTATGCTTTAGCTCTTTAAAAATTACATGTCGAACATCCTGAACTCTATTTGAAGGATGACATGGTATACAATGAGGGAGCTGCTCAAGACATGGATAAGAAGCTTGCCGAACTAACAGAAGGAAAATTCTCTCTCCCTGTCAAATCTTTTGTACCCCCTTCTCCAACCATTCAATTTGACATTTGCTAAGAGGATGAAGAGTATGCCTTTGAGAATCCAGTTTTGATTAAACATCCTTCCTCTTAATGATTATTTGTAATAGTTTGAACTAGATTTGTGTTCGGAATATTTTGATTCTCCTTTTGTATTTCTTGCCTACTTGGAGAATTTTATTGAAATTCCTTCTCATTAGTCTAATCTCAACTTTAATCAGTTCTGTATCTGATTTACTTTTAAGCAACAATCATTGAGTTTGGTAAGAATAAAAATAGTTATACCAACCCATGACCATCTCTGAGTTCGTAGTAAATGCTTGAACATTTTTTAGTCATTTTATATTGTTTCATTGAAAATTGAATGCTAGTTCATATCTGGTCTTAACCCTATTCGACCACCAGGTTGGAGACTTCATCGCTTTGTACAAGTTTAGTTTTGTTGGTTATAATGTTTCTAAGTCTTTCCCATTTCTTTTTCTTGAAGAATGTAATGCCAGTTTGTGTCTGGTCTTTCATTCATACCATTTTGAGAACTTTGTTCTTTAAACCGGTTTGGTGGAGGTTATGCCCCTCTTTTATTGGCCAATTCAGAGATAAACTATTGTTTATCTCTATTTCATAGTTCTCAAAAGCATTTTGAGATTGATATATCATGCTTTTTGTTTTTCCTTTCGAAAATCAAGTGTTTTTGAGTTCTGTGAAAATAAGAATGAACTCAAATGTATGAGATGGACTAAATTACTCATTTTATTAAAGATTCGTATAAAAATGAAATATGAACTAAGCTAAACAGCTTTATTGGTACTGACATAGCACATTTAAACTCTAAAACAATTACTGGTAAAACTTTCTCATATTTGTGATATCCCACATTTGAGGATTTTCTCTCCGTCTATGGTCAACAATTTATAGTTCCCAACTCGTCTCATATTGATGACCTGATATGGACCTTCCCGGTTCAGATAGAAGAAGTTGCTAAAATAAAGAGAGGGAGGGATCAATGTAATGATTCAATTGTGATTTCCAACTTTCTCATTCGTTTAACTTTACTGCATCATTTTTCCTTAGTACCAAATCCCCAGGTCATAAATTAGGGTTTTTTACTCGTCTATTATAATAACATGTCATATCTAACTTGTACTTAGTCTCATAAATAAAAGCATTCTTCCTCTTCTCTTCAATCAAATCTAAACTGAGGAGCAGAGCTTCAATGTTTAGACCTGATTCATGACAAAGTACTCTAGTAATTGAAAGACCTATTTCAGCATGAACAACTACTTTGGAACCATAGATTAACCTAAACGGAGTTTCTTGTGTAGCATTTCTAGGAGTAGTTTGATATGCCCACAACACATTTGGAAGATTTTCAATCCAATCTCCCTTAACTTTGTCTAGTCTGCTCTTCAATCCCTGAATGATAATTCTATTCATCATTTTGGTTTGGCTATCAGCCTGTGAATGAGTTATCGAAGTAAAGTGCTATTGAATTTTCAACTTCTTACACCGACTCTTAAATGGATCACTTGCGAATGTTTTTCGTTGTCAACCACAACTATATTCAGTATTCCGTAGTAGTAAAAACCACATTTTTTAAGAAAAACTTTACTATGTTCTTTCTAGTTATGGTTACTAGTGGTTTAGCATCGATCCACTTTGTGAAGCAATCCACTGCTACCACCAAAAGCTTTACTCATCTTGGTGCCTCTAGAAACAGACCTGTAATGTCTATATCCGATTGCATAAATGCCTATGGTTTTTGTATAGTCGCTATATCAATTCGGGTATGTGATAGAGAGTTGCATACTGTTGACATTTAACAGATCTCTTCACTAGATCATGGGCATCTTTGTAGATGATGGGCTACTAATAACCTGTCCTAATATCTTTCTCTGCTAACATCCGAGCCCTCATATAGTTTTCGCAAGATTCCACGTGAATTTCTTCCAACACATAACCTGCATGTTTTGGCCCCACATACCTTTACCAAGGCATTAAATACCCTTTTATAGAGAATACCGCCTTTCAGTTCATATTTGATAGCTTGCATCCTCAACGTCCATATAACCAACTTGTTATCGTGGACTTCTCCCGAGTTGATGTATTTCACAATTGTGGTAATCTAGTTCTCCCATTCATTCCTGATGGAATGAACCAAGATTTTCTCAATACTTATTCTAGGTAGGATTTCAACTAAAACATGTTTAATTAAATGTCTATAAGCCAACAAGCCTAGCTTACCAAGAGTATTAGTCTGCTTGTTTTGAGCTCTTGTAACCATGTCGAGCAGGAACTTATTGAATCCCATTGATAACTCTTTTGCATTTTCTCGATACCTTCTCATAAACATGTCTCGTGCCTCATAACCCCAATTACTTGGTTTACAATGAGCTGCAAGTCACTGTAAGCCTGAAACTTCTTAATGCCCATTTTCGTCTAACTTCATTCTAGTTATGAGAGCTTCGTATTCGACTTCATTGTTTGTTGTGTTAAACTCAAAAGTAGGGCATACGTAAATTCTTGTGCCTCAGGATTTTTTAAGATTAATTCTGCTCCAGCTCCTTCTTCTCCAGAAGGGCCATCTATAAATAAAGTCCAACACTTGTCATCTATCTCTATTTGCATTTCTTTATTCTGACTGACGTCATTTTTTACCTCATCCTTCAACTCTTGTACTGTTTTGGCAATGAAATTAGTTAGGACTTGTCCTTGTATTGCTGATCTCAGAGCAAATGTTACATCATGTTCTCTTAACTCTATGGCCCACTTCATCAAATGACCTAAGATTTCTAGTCTTTGTTGTATTTGCTTCAACTGTTTGTCCATAAAAAATTGAATAGGATGAGCTTGAAATAATGCCTTAGCCGTCTAGCTGTAACAATGATTGCCAAAATCAACTTCTTCATTATTGAGTTCCGTTGTTCCGTTCCTTGTATAGCTTTACAGAAATAATATACCCAATTTTGAATTTTTTTTAATCTTTTTTTCATTAGGACCGCACTTACAGCTCGATCACTGATAGCTAAATATAAGTAAAGCATATCTCCACGAATTGGAGTTGAAAAGAATGGCAATTCACTTAAATACTTCTTGAGTTCTTCAAAAGCTTGCTGACATTCTTCTTTCAAGGAGAAATCTTTTGCATTTGTCAAAATATTGAAGAAAGGCAAACTCTTATCTGCTGAACTAAAGAGAAACCTTTTCAGAGCTGCCAATCTTCCTGTTAGGATCTGTACTTCATGGATGTTCCAAGGTGGTTTTATATTAAAATTGCCTCAACTTTTTATGAGTTTTCTTCGATTCCCTTTTTCAAAACCAAGTAACCCAATAATTTCCCAGATCTAATTTCGAAAGTATAGTTTTTTGAGAAAAGTTTTAATCCTATCTTCCGCAGCATTTCTAATGTGGGACCCCGAATTTCCTTCTAGTAATGCTACCTTATAGTTATTTTAATTTGCATATTAATATAAATTTTGAATTTATAGCACTTTGTGAAAGTGGTGATTTAATAGTGTGCATTTTAAATTAATTATTCATTTTAAGGAATTAATTGTCAATTTTAGAGATTATAAGGGAAGATTATATTAGTTATTCCAAGGTTTGGGTCTTAAATAGTATTTGTAGGAAAATAAGGATTTAATGATAAATTAAGGCAAATAATATAAAGAAAAAAAATAATTAAAAATTAAATAATTAAAAGGGAAAATTATGTGAATTACGTGTAAGCTTAATAGCCTACATGTAATCTTCTTTAGTGGCTCATGATAAAAGCCTCCATATTATATAACTGGGAAAGACCCAGAGGAAACGGAAAAAAAAAGAAGGAAAAAAAATGACGGAGAAATAGAGAGAAAGATGGAGAGCGGAACAGGAAAAAAAGAAGAAGAGTAAGGAGAAGAAGAATGAGAAGAGGAAGGAGAAGGAGAAGGAGAAAAGGAAAGAGTCCAAAACAATTTGGCAAATTCTCAACAGGTAGGGAAATACTTGGAAAATTGTTATCTGTAACTTAAAGGTTTTTTTCTATGAACGGTCTGTGATAAGATAGGATGATAACTGGGGATATATGATTCATGGATTTGTTCTACTCTTTTGATATTAGTTGCTTGAATTAATCATCTTGTGTGAAATTAATGGTTGAGTTGAAGAAGTGATGCCATCTCCCTGGTTAGATGGTAATTTTAGCAAGCTAAGGTTTGACTTTGTTAATGGGGTTTATGATGTTAATTTTGTTGGATGGACTTTGATCTCGTTGGCAACACAGGCTTCAAATCTACAGGCAGTGATTTATGATAGCCATAGTGGAGATGGTTGGATTGGAGCCGTGCAGGGAAGAAGAAATAAGCAAAGGGAGTATACTAAATCTGTTAAAAGCTTGGCATTAATAGCTTTCTTAAAAGATTCTAGAAACTTAAGGTGGGTTAAAGAAATAAGGGCCAAAGGTAAAAAGGGGATGAAGCTGGACTAATTCAACCGGGTTTGGGCTTATCAAACTTTTGTAAAGGTAAAGGATGAGTTCATTAAGATTGGGTTCCAGGGCATTAAATCCTTTAGGCTTCAGCCCAACAGTAACTAGTACTAGTGGTAAATTAATGGAATGAGTGTGAGTAACTGAAGTGGGCCTTCTCAAGAGTGGGCATTAAAGCATTATCAGTTTGGGCTATAGGCATTAATAGAATTAGTATATAAATGCTTTGAACTGGGTTTGGTGGTGGTGTTTGATTTTAAATATTGGTCTTTGGAAGTAATATTTTATTTTAAATCTATTGCTAACTTTAAAGGAAAATTCACGTTATTCTAATTATGTAAGAACTTGGTTTAAAAAGTGATAATCGTGATAGGAAGAAATAACATTAATACTACTGATGGTGATCATAATCAAAATGATATTATTTGAAGTCTAGCTTACATATAATATTAGTTTTGCATTATTTGAATTATCGGCCATTTGGGACCACGTTGGCAAATCTGAAGCTCAGTTTCACATTTGTTGTAACCATGATGTTGCACCAACTTGATTTTACTATGTTTGATTTATATATGAGGAATATTTGAGTGGCATGTGTTTTTCTATACTGTGACTGTTTGATTGATTGGGGCCCAGTCAGGGTGGCTGATTGATGATCGGGAAGGCAAGGGCTGTCGAGTTCATCATAATTTTACCATGACGTTTAATCCTTATCGAATGGAACTAAGGAGGTTTTAATTTCATAAGAAAGGGTATCGATTATCCGGATATATCTTATTGTGCATGTGGGGCAAATATTGATTATGGGGGATAAGGTAGCTTCAACAGTGACCTGATCATCCGCTGATCGTAAGGTGATATGAGGCTGGTACTATATTGGTAATGTCTTCTGCCCGAATTAGACTCTTTTGTTAGTTGTGCATATCCCATTTCAGAATACTTTCGTACATGAGACTGGCATGCTAATTTGTTATATTAAAATTGTAATTATGAGATTCCATTATGTTCTGACGTCATGTGATCCTATCGCCTCCCCAATGAGCATTTTAGCTCACCCCATTTTCAAAAACCCCTTTGGACACAGAGGAACTCGGTCAGGGGGGTCTAGATTAGCGAGCCTGGAGGAACATTGGGTCACCGAGCCTGTTAGACAAATTTGGTAGCTTGGGTATATTATTAAATCAAGAGATGCCTGAATGTTAAGTTACTTATGAGATTTTGTAAAAGATTACATGGTGGGGTTTTGTGATAATTATATTATGAAATCTCAGTGTTGTAGATATGAATGATCAGTTGATGTTGCATAAACAGGCGCATTTTGGAGTTTAATCTTAGTACAAGATTATGTGTGATAACTGCGATATTAGTGTTTTCAAGTAAAGGAATTTATTCTGAATTTTAGAAATTATTTTGTGTCTGGAAGTGAACTGTGTTCGATGTAAGGTACAAGTTTGACGAACTAACTCGCTACAGCCGAGGGGGTGAGTTTGGGTCGTCACATCTAAAGTCTCCTTTATGTCTTCGAGCATAATTTTAACTTTCTTGCTTTTGATGAGCAAATCATCAAAATGTACTTCAATATTCATTTTTATTTGACAATCGAAGATTTTGTTCATCAACCTTTGATATGTTGCACCTGCATTTTTTTAACACAAAAGGCATTTTGTTGTAGCAATATACTCCCTTTTTGGTTATGAAAGCAGTTTTTTCATCATCTTCCTCAGCCATTAGGATTTGATTATATCCTTTGTATGCATCGATAAAACAAAGAACTTTGTATCTCGCAATTGTGTCTACCTTTTGATCGATTAGTGGTAAAGAATAGCAATCTTTTGGACAAGGTTTTTTCAAGTTGGTGTAATCAAGCACATCCTCTTTCCTGAGTCATGCTTTTGAACCATAGCTGGATTAGCCAATCAGGTCGGGTAAAAAACTTCTCGTATGAGTTTTGCCTATGGAAGCTTATCTACTTCGTCACAAATTGCCTTATTGAGATCTGGTACACTCCTAAGCTAGAATCTATGTTCAGCTTATAAAACATTAAAGTAGGTTAAATTCCGTTCAAGTCCTCAGGTTCCTGTGCGAAGACATTCTTATACCTTATGAGTAGATCAATTAACTAGTTCTTTACAATTTGTGGTGAAGAAGCTCCTATCTTTACCGTTCTTTCGGGGACTGATTTATCCAACATCAAATCTTTCAAAAAAGCTTGTCAGTGACATTTCTTCTCCTGAGGTCTTAAGCTTGATTTCTTTATTGAGATATTCATTGTTAAATGGCAACTCTCCATCTATGCAATTAATCTTAGCTCGCTATCCTTTTTTCTAATCCATTTAAAAGTGATCATATGACATTATTGTGCAATATTTTGATCATCTCAGATTGTTGCTATTCCTTCAGATATATGGAATTTTATCATCAAGTGGTATGAGAACAAAATAACTTTCAATTAAACCATTGTCGATCTTCTGAGAATGACATTACACAGAGAAGTGATGTCTAGCATGACAAAGTTCACATAAATTAACTAGTCTTTTGGAGCTTCTCCTACTGTCATTGGTAGAGAATTTGTTCCAATAGGTTGTGTTGCTTCCTTAGAAAATCCTACCAACAGTCATGGACAACTTGTAGTGGTTCTTGTTGAATTCCCAATTTTTCGAAGGCATTACAAAAAATCACATATGTTGAGCTCCTATCGTCCACATACACCTTATAGACTTTTTTATTGGCTATTATTGTTTCTATTAACAAAGCATCGCAATGAGAAAACTTACTGGGAATAGAATCTTCTTTGAAGAATGTAATAACATCCGAATGCTTGAACTTTTCATGAACTGGTTCTTGTTTTGGGATCCTCATGCTCGAGAATTTCCTTGCCGATATGGACTTTCCTATTGGTCCTCCGATAATAGTATGGATAACCCTAGTAATGTTCTTGTCCATTTCTTGGGGTTTTGCATATCCATCATCTCTGGGTTTCTTGTCGTTCTTAGGGCGTCCTCTTTCTTGAGATCGACCTTTTCTGTGCCATTGTTGATATGTTTCTTTAACAAATTCCCTGCGATGACAAATCTTTATGGGTTCTTCGATATCTTTGTTGAGATCCCTATAATCCTCAATCATGTCTACTTTGTTCATGGAACTTACAAAAGATATTTTTATTTTTTCCCTTAAGGGGTAGTCATTTTTGGGCAATATTTTACCAACCCCTTGCTTTGCATGAAAGATATACTATTAAAGAAAGTAGGGTAATAGAAAATTGAAATAATATCTTTGAATAAACTCTGAAAATAATAATGAGATATTAAAGAAAGTAGGGTAGTAGTAATAAAATGAGGGAAGACTGAATGAAAGAGTTCTTCAATATTAAACAGAAAAATGAGTGATAACAAATGATGCTCCTTACATTCTTGACTCTTCCTTTTATAGAAAAGAAAAACTATTCTTATTACATTCTATTCAATAAAACTTTGAAATCCGAATCTAATTTATTTGTGTGGAGAGTGGTTTGAGTAGATGAGGGTCCATACTCCAATGAGTGGCCATACTCCATGCTTGCTTGCTTTTCTCTTTATGTCCTTTCACCTTTGGATATCTTTGTCGTTTTCTTGCCACTTGCTAAGATGTCACATGCTGCTTGTCTCATCTTAATAACTAAAAAAGTTCTTTTTAGTAGTCTTCACGTGATTTGTCCACCATTCTTGAATGACTGCTGTTTTCTTTAGTTGCTTTTGAGTAGTCATAGATATCATTGTATTTTGAGTAATAATTGAACTTGGACCACCTATTTCTCTGTAATGCAATAATTTAATCCTGCTTGTTGAATATTTTTCCTTTCTTGCCTTGCAATCCATATGGAATCTCTTTTTGAATAAAACCTGAAATTTAAAAGAATTATTTTTTTACTCTTTTACTCTTTTTTTTATTCAAACGGATCCTGAGCTAAAGGACCGACATAAAAATCCGCAAGATTAGGACTTTGAGTCGAATCTACTGATAATTCTGGTTATTGAACTGGTCCTTGCTGTGGAATTTTTCCTTTCTTGAATGCCATATAGTATTTAAAAAATTCTTTCACTTCTACATTTTCTTGTTGAGTTGCTGGTGTTGTCGTAATGCTAGGGTTTGAATTTTGAATTAGACTATTTTGAACTGGGCTAGGAATATTATCTGGGCTAGTTTGAATATTTATTGGTTTTTGAGTTGGTGATGGTTGAGTATACAAAATTGGGGAATTTTCTTGATTAGGAATCCATGGTCTTTTGCCTGCTGCAAAATAATTTGCTACAGCTTGTGGGCAACAATAATTCTCTTTATATGAATCCTACCATTTGATTCTATACTGCCTGATGAGTGACATAGGCTTAGGTTTTGGCTGTGCTTCAATTACTTGAAAGTGCCAACACCAAATCCAAGGGACTTTTAGTGCAGTATGCCATTGAATCTCTTTCATATATTCTTGCATTGTTGACTCTTTTCTCCATTTTTATAAACCTTGCTTAACCAGAGATAGTAAAATACTATTGTGTGATCCATGAGTATTCCACCAATCATAAAACCAAAGTAGAAAATTATTCTGACAATCTTTGCTAAACGTAAAAAACCAAGAATGGTCAAAAGGTCTAAAATAAAAAGCTTTAATCCATGCTTGTTTGTAATCTTTGTAATTATATCTGATATAAATGGACGAGGCTTGGAATCCTGGACCACTCGATCCACAAATTTGGACCGTTGTTGACACCAGAATTACACAAAAAGAAACCACACAAACAAGAACAAATAAAGTGGCGGAATTGTAGTCAAAGGAAAACGAAAAGATTTGGTAATAAGCCATCCAAACCCCCACGCTTATACAAACAATTTAACTTAGCCTTATGTAAATCAAGAGACTAAACTAAAAGGTTTGGGCGTTCCTGAACTCAAGAAAAACAGGGCTCACCTATAGGTCTTAGCTAAAGGCTTGTGGAAAGTTTAAAGAACAACTAAACTTAATTGATCTTTAGGGTTCAAACACAAAGTGCTTGTAATTTAGCAAAGCTAAAATCTAATTTTTTATTCTATCTAAAAAATGTTTTGAGGCCTCTCCTTTTTATAGGAAGAAATTCAGCCAAAGTACAAATAGAAAAATCTAGAGAAAGCCAATTACAACTTGACTTCTTAACTAACTAACTAACTAATTTCCTAAAACAAAACAACAAGCTAAAAATGTTTTAATCCCTAGAAAATAGGTCGCGCCTAAAGCTCTAGAATGTAGGAATTTTACTTTCCTAAATTTCCCTAAAAAATAGGAGATTACTTTCCTAATTATCATGTAAGATAATTAGGCCAAGTAATTGTCATAAAAACGAAAATTCAAGCCTATAATTAAATGTTAATGGACTTAATTATTACAACTCAAAATAAATCCTATTACTTAAAAATGGTGTGGTCCATAAATGGTAAAGTCCAAGCATGCCTTCTTGGTCTTCAAAAGGTCTATGAAATTCGTGACGGTAATCTGCCAGAATCACGTCATTCATCTTGGTAGGCACGTTTAACAATGATAATGTCAGAATCTTGTAAAACTTAAAACATAAAAGTGTTAGCTCTATCCTTAGCTTTCCAGAGCCTCTTGAATCACAAAATGTCAAGTTATACTGAGAGAGATATGTCAAGAATACAAAAAAGTGACAGAATCTTTCAGCATTTAATGTTTTATTTCAGTATCATGGACATGGACACGTCTCATTCACATCAATATCCCTGTGGACTATAAGAAATAGAAAATGACCTTTGAGTAAATAAATTTGTAAAATGATTTGAATTAAGTATGTTTTTAATAACACATTTTGAATGAGTAACATGACCTGATTCGTCTTTGTTATGAAAAATATTAACTGAACCAGAGTCTACTAATATAAATTCATAAAAAATTCTATTTTTTGTTGAGTCTTCGCAAAACCAATAAGAATATGGAGTAAAAACTTATGAGTATAAGCTTTTATTATTGGAATTTCTGGAGTTTCTTTTAATGCTGTTAAACTAAGATACTCATATTTTTCTTTTAAAACATAAGGAGATTTTGAATTTGAAGTTGTTGGAGTATTTTGAATTGGTGATGGAGGAAAATATGTGCAGTAAAAATGTGATCGTTGTTGCTATTTACCCCTATTTAAAAATAATGTTAAACAACCCCTTAATGGTGTAAGTATAGCAAGTTCGTTCCTACAGGGAAAGGACTATGTTGAAACTTTAAGAAAATCTTTTTGGTTTTTTTATATTAAACTAAAAATAAGAATGCAAATAACAAATAACTAAAACCAAGATGGTGATTTGATTTAAATTCGAATTAAGCAAGTGTACTCCCAAGATTATATTTTTGGGTTACATAAAAAATACATACATACATTCTATCTATGGTCATGCAAAGCAAGGATAAATAACCTAACTTACACCCTCCTTTGTGGTGAGAGGCAAGGAATGATTTAGGCACTTACCTATTTAAATATTAATTAATTCATTAAACCTTCCTATGTGGCGAGAGACAAGGTTTACTTCCTTAATTAACCCGGAATCTAATGCAACTAACCAACTCAACCAAACACTCAAGTTCAACCGCTTCTTTATGGCGGAGGCAACGCTCGAACCAGTCACGCTAATGCTAAACTAACCACCCGAACAAACTATACTAAAAATAACAAACCTAAACCAAAAACTTAACATAAAATCCTAACAAAATACTAACACAAAACAACAAAAACGTATCCAACTTTATCAATTCGATCTAAGGACAAATTCCACGTAAATACATCATAATCTCAAGTATTCAAATATCAAGTACACATAATATACGTCCCCAAAAGTTATCAAAGTATATTAATGTACTTATTTAGACACGTTGGGCCAACCATGTGTGTGTGTGTGCGATAGGTTCCACCTCAGTTCATAACTCATCTACAACCACGCCATAAATCAGGGTTTTAACAACTAAGTCTTTATCTCAACTTTTCCTCACTAACATATTAACAATTCATTATTAAGCTCATATTAATGAGGATTCGCTTGGCAAACCTTAAGGTTCATAAATATAACACTCGTTACCCCAGAATGTCACCACTTAATTAGGGTATTTCATTGGAAATCCCGTGACATCCACCTGGAGTACTGTCTCACCTTCGGGTTTTAGACCCATTCCCACTCATGCAAGTTCTCCATTAACTTTTCGTTTAAGAGCAGTCTCACAGAGGAGTGGCAATATAAAGCCAGAGTCTTATGGCTTTTAATCTCCGTTACAATCCATATGAGTTATCTTAGGGTTATTATTAAAAGCAATCTCATAGAGGGATGATAGTATGAGCAAAACAAGCTTAAAAATGCAAACGCATTTTGTGCAAACATTTTATGCATGCACATTTATTAAAGAACACAATTTAAGCGAGTTATATAAGTTTCAACTAAACAAAGCGTTAAAAACACACCAACCTACTTAATTATTACAAACTCGTCAATCCCCTCAGTAGTCCCCCTAAGTGCATAAAAATGATTAACTCAAAATGCTAAACTTTCCATCAAAGACCCGACTCCCTCTAGATAGCATATTATTTTCCTATCCCACATCAAATCTTTCGATAAAATCCAATCATTGGCAACATAACATTTATCGCAGCAAGATCAAAATTTCAAAAATTGGATACAACACAAAAAATACCTAAATCCATGGTGTAACTATGCAAAGAGTTATCATTACCGAATTACTTATTTACTAGCTAAGGTTAACTCAAGGGAATAACTAATACGAATGGGACATAATTAAAAGCTAAAAATAAATCCTAATTCCATTAACTTAAATGTCTTAATATTGCGCAAATTGACAAGAAAAATAACAAAATTACAAGAAACAAAAAATAACATCCAAATAATATCTCAAAACAAAGAAAACAGAAAAAAATAAAAAAAGAAAACTTAAACACATAAAAATAGGACTACTCTCATAACTCCCCCCACACTTAAAATCCACATTGTCCTCAATATGGGCAAGGAGAAACACCACCTAATCGTGCTGCATGTTATCGCGTGGAGGAGGCTGCGAACTGGATCCCTCACCCCTAGAAATCTTCCACTGACAAGTCATTTGACGAACCATGTCTGAAATCTGTACCATCTGATGGGACATGTTGGCATAAGCCATCTCCATCTGATCAAATCTCTCATCGAAGTGAGTCGTTTGTTGGGTCATCATTGCCTCCATCTCGCCCAGACGAGCATGCACGCCAGCAAATGTAAGTAGGCGGTGGGGTGGGAGTGGTGGTGGTGGTGGTGGTGGTCCTGGCTCCTCGTCCTGTTCTTGCTGTTGCCCTTGGTCTTGCTCTTGCTGTTGCTATGGCAGTTGTACTGGTGGATATCCAAGCCTCTCATAAGTATTGATCTTTTAGGCATTATACATTGAAGTGGTGATGACATCACGCACTCCACAAAACTCATCAGTTCCTAAAGCGGGCACTCCAGCGGTATAACAAATGGCCGTGATCGTGGAGGGATACTATAATCCTGTCCGGATAAAGCATCGTGCCTTCTGGATTTCAACGTCCATGATGTCTCCGACGTCGATTGAGAGGCCCGTCTGAATTGCATAATTTAGTATGTCCTTGTCACTGTCATAGAATGCCTGATAAACGCTGGGGATAAGCTTCCCAATAATGAAAAAATGCCAAGCTTTTGTGATTTTGGTCATTTTTGCCAGCTTAAGCTCAGATATAGAGAATACCGATGCGGCGTAGGCAAGAGGTTGACCTGTTATGGTGGAGTAGACTTGTGGAGTAGAAATCTTGCTGCCCACCAGGACTTGATAACCGCTATCTGCAATGTCATTCAATCCATGTTACTCATTAAATCAAGTACGGTCAACCGGCACATTCACTCCACGAATGCGCAAGACTCCTTGACGTGCATATGGGTAGTTAGCATAAAACTCCAGCACCAAAGTAGCATTTCCACCGATCGGTTGTTTGCAAAATTGTTGCCAACGACGATTCCTTTTCTGGTTGGCAATAAGGGCGGCGGTGACTTCTATACCAGGCTCACCTACCATTGCTTTAAGTGCAAGCCGGTCATTATGGTACTTCTCCGCTTCCAGGCACATGAAACGAAATCATCAAACCCCGCGCGAGATTGAGCTGTGGTGGTGGTGAAGGATGTGATGGTGGTGGTGGGTCACCAGCAGTGCTGCGTGTTCTCTTTGGTGCCATATCTGTCAATATTAGAATATTAAATACAAACCAAAGAACCAATTGACAAATTAATGTGAGATTAAGATAGGACATATCTAAACACAACTTCTCACAAGTAAACAACACTACTATAATAATAAGTTCCCCGCACACTTAAGGCAAAACCTATCCTCAATACTGGCCATGTAATGCATATACCATTACCACACTTATGCAAGAACAAGAGCAAACACGAATTGAAACACAAAAAGAAAAACAAACACATTAAAAACGGACAAATGCAATCTCCACAATGTATATAAGTTCAAGATCATTTTTTTTATAACCTTAAAGCAATCAAGAGTTGATGTTAAGTCAAAACGACACCCTATAAGGTTTATACCAAACATAAGGTATGCATGTTATGTTCAATATTCTAAGGTACGTCAAAATTAAACATAAATCATTAAAGCATTTTGACAAACACCTATCATGCATTTATATTATAATCCTATTGAAACCAACAATCAAATAAAATTGCCCAACAAAACCACAATAATTCATAATATTATGACAACACGATCAATATGTACCATTGTAACATGATTACATAACACATTTGAGCACAGTTGAATCACAAAAATAAATATTCCAACAATCAAATAAAATTGCCCAACAAAACAGCAATAATTCATAATATTATGACAACACGATCAATATGTACCATTGTAACATGATTACATAACACATTTGAGCACAGTTGAATCACAAAAATAAATATTAGTTCATAACCGTGTGTTACACTGTATATACACTATTCCATAATTCAACAAATCAATGCTTCAATCCATTCATCATCACAAGTCACCAAATAATGTAAATGTAACGTATAAAGCACAGTCAAGAACAAGATTACAACATAATTAAGAGAAAATTCGAAATTTACCTCTTGAAGCTCAAAATCAAAATGCAAAAATCTTGTGTTTTGTGATGAAATAACGCCCACTACACCTTCCTAATGTGTCCTAGAACACGTTGGAACCCTCTAACACTAACGAATTTCACTAGAAATTCGGATTTTTGAGGCTGTAGGTTTTAAAATAAAAAATTCCAAAATTTGACGAATTTTGGAGATTGAACCGGTGAATTTGTGTTATTTTTATGTAAAAATGATCCTTACTCAACGCACAACACTAGTGTGGAGTGAATTTGTCGAAAAGACGAGAAAAGAAAAGATGGAGTAGAGAGGATATTAGGTTTTGTTTAATGTTCGTTAAAAAAAAAAGTCTGTTCTTAATTTAAACCAAAACTTGCCCAACGTCCCAACGTAAAGCTTTGGATGTCGCGACATGGGTAAACCCTAATTTTTTTAGTTAACAAAACTGGACGTCGTGATGTGCACATGTGCACGTCGCGACGTGGAGCAGATTTCCACATTTTTCTTGAACAGCATGGACGTCGCGACGTGCGAATATGCACGTCACGATGTTGGAAACTTTTTCCATGTTTTTTGCTCTTTCATCCTCCAATTCTCTCTTATTCTTTTCTCCAACCTATAAAACAAACATATGCACAAAATAGACTTTAGTTAATGGAATTTCTAGCCTTAATTCTAATTAAACTAAATGAAACTTAAAAATAAAATATATAAACTTGGGTTTCCTACCAAGAAGAGCTTTATTTATCGTCGAAAGCTCGACGCCTGTTGCTTATTCTTCCCTCGAAGAGTCACCTTTTCAACATTGTGGAAAACCTTTTCGTATTGAGAAAAATAAATCTTCAATCTATGCCCATTGACGATGAAAGTATTTCCCGTTCTCTTATTTAGAAGCTCCACTGTGCCATAAGGAAACACTGTCTTGAGCCTAAATGGACAATACCATCGTGACTTAAGCTTTCATGGAAAAAGTTTCAACTTAGAATTATAAAGTAAAATAAGCTACCCGGGCTAAAACTTTTTATGTAGGATGCGTTTATCATGCCATTTCTTTGTTCTCCCTTTATGGAGAGATGCACTTTGGTATGCATCAAATCGAAACTCATCCAAATCATTAAATTCTAACAACCGTTGCTCAGCTGCCTTCCCATAATCCATTTTCAGTTCCTTTAATGCCCAGAAAGTTTTGTACTCAAGCTCAATAGGTAAATGACAAGACTTACCGAAAACCATACGATAAGGAGATGTACCAATTGGGGTTTTGAAAGCTGTGCGGTAAGCCCATAGAGAATCATCCAATTTTGTTGCCCAATCCTTCCAAGAAGGTTTCACAACCTTTTCTAAAATTCTCTTGATCACCCGATTTGATATCTCCACTTGACCACTTGTTTGAGGATGGTAAGGGGTTGTCACTTTATGCCGGACTCCATATTTGGTCAATAATGCTTGAAAAGCCTTATTACAAAAATGTGTACCTCTATCACTTATAATAGCCTTTGGGGTTTCATAACGAGTGAAAATGTACTTCTTGATGAACCCCACCACACTTTTCGCATCACAAGTCGGTAATGCAATTGCTTCAATCCATTTAGAAACATAGTCCACGGACGCAAGAATGTAAGCGTTACCATTAGATTTTGGGAATGGTCCCATGAAGTCTATATCCCAAACATCCAAAATTTCCACCTCCATAATGTTGTTTAAAGGCATCTCATTGCTCCCTGAAATATTTCCTGTCCATTGGCATTCATCACAGTGTTTGATCAACTATTGAGTGTCATGGAATAGTTTTGGCCAATAATACCCTGACTGCAACACTTTGTAAGATGTTTTTCGTCCCTGAAAATGTCCTCCATAATCAGATCCATGGCATGACCAAAGAATTTCTTTTTGATACTCCTCAGGAACACATCTTCTAATACCTTGGTCACTGCATACCTTGAAAAGATAAGGCTCATTCCAATAGTAGTAGCCTGCATCATGGATGAGTCTTTTCCGCTGTTGGATAGACAAGTTTGGTGGAATTTGTTGCGAAGCCACATAATTTGCAATATTGGCGTACCATGGAGCTTTTTCTGCTTCATTCACTTGAAACAATTACTCATTCGGGAAAATCTCCTTAATTTGGACATTAATGTTCTCTTCCAAATGCTCATGCTTTTCCAATCGAGAAAGATGGTCGGCAACATGATTTTTAGCTCCTTTCTTTTCAGGGATTTCCAAGTTGAATTCTTGTTGAAGTAGAACCCATCGAATCAACCTCGGTTTTGCATCCTTCTTGGCCATTAAATAACGGATTGCTGCATGATCTATGTAAATAATCACTTTGGCTCCTGGCAAATAAGAGCGGAATCTATACACAGCAAAACAACTGCCAATATCTCCTTTTTGGTTGTAGTGTAATTACACTGAGCTGGATCGAGTAAACAGCTGGCATAATCAATAGTATGGAAAATTCTGTTTATACTTTGACCAAGAACTGCCCCAACAGCAAAATCACTCGCATCGCACATAATCTAGAAGGGGGCTCCTCAATGGGAGGTTTAATGACTGGAGCTACTACAAGTTGGCCTTTAAGAAAATCAAATACTGCTTTACAGCCATCATCAAAGTTGAATACCGCATTGTTTTCCAAGAGATGACACAAGGGCTTGGTTATTTTACAGAAATCCCAAATAAATCTGCTGTAGAACCCGGCATGGCCCAAAAAGCTTCTTACTCCCTTGACATTTATTGGATATAGTAGCTTTGCAATGAGATCCAATTTTGCTTTATCTACCTCCATACCTTTAGCTGAGATCTTGTGGCCGAGAACAATTCCTTCTTGCACCATAAATTGGAATTTCTCCCAATTCAAAATTAGATTAGTCTCTACACATCTTTCAAGTACCTTATCTAGATTAGTCTTCCACCATATCATGAAAGATTGCCATCATACATCGTTGAAATGTTGCAGGTGTATTGCATAATCCAAATGGCATTCTCTTAAATGCAAAAGTACCAAAAGGGCAAGTGAATATTGTTTTGTCCTGATCCTTTTGGTCAATTGTGATATGATTATACCCAAAGTAACCATTCAAGAAGCAATAAAATAAATAACCAGCAATTCTGCCCAACACTTGACCAAGGAATGGTAGAGGAAAATGATCTTTGCAGGTCACCTTTTTGAGCTTGCGACAATCCATACAAACTCGCTATGCATTAATGATACGTGTGGCTAACAACTCATCATTATCAGTCTTGACCACTGACACCCCACTCTTCTTTGGCACACATTGGACTGGACTTACCCATTCGCTATCAGATATAGCATAAATAATCCCAAAGTCCAAAAGTTTGATCACCTTCTTTTTTACCACATCCATCATTGCTGGATTTAATCAATGTTGCCTATCTCGTACTGGAATTGCATCATCTTCTAAAAGAATTTTATGCATGCAGATTGATGGACTAATTCCCTTAATATCAGCAATAGTCCACCCAATTGCTCCTTGATACATTTTCAGCACCATAATAAGCTTCTCTTCTTGCCATGGTTCCAATGTAGCTGAGATCACTACAGGCAAAGTGTTATTATCTCCTAAAAAGGCATATTTGATATGTGAAGGGAGTGTCTTGAGCTCCGGTTTTGGTAGTTCTTCAACCTATTTTCACTGTAATCAAGGATTTTAATCGGCCTCACCTCAATGGGCTCATCACAAACAATATCAGTTAGCTCATAAATGGAAATATCAAGAAAAACACATTTGACCACGTATTGAAACTCTAATGCTATATTCTCACCAATCTTATGATAAGAATGAGCCCGTGTCCATGTCCATGGTGTTAAAGTCAATTATTCATCCTGAAAGTTTCTGTCACGTTTTGGTATTCTGGACGTATCTCACTCGATATAACTTCGCATTACGTGATTCAAGAAGCCCTAGAATTATAACAGATAGGGCTACAACATTTATGTTTTACATTTTACGAGATTCGGAAGTTAGCATCGTCAAAAAGTGCCTACCAAGATGATTGACGTGATTCTGGCAGTTACCGTCGCGAATCCATGAACTAAATTGAAGACCAAGTAATGGCGTATTGGGCTTCATTAATTGTTCACGCCACTTTTAATGTTTTAATTGGGTTTATTTTAAGTTGTAATAATTAAAGTTCATTAACATTAATTAATTGGGCTTTAGTTTCGATTTTTAGGAAACTTACTTGTCCAATTATCTTACATGATAATTAGGAAAGTAATTTAGGAAAGTTATTCTTTTAAGTTTTAGTTTCCTAAAACAACATTAGGGTTTTGTTTTGTAGCCTATTTAAAGGCATTCTTTTACGCGTTAATGATGACATGAATTTTGATAAAAATTAAGCATTGCTTAAGCCTTCTTCCAACCGTGAATAGTTGAGAGAAAAAAACGTGAGGATTCAATTGATTTCAATTGTGTTTTCATAAGACCGCGAAAACCTTAAGTGAGGAGGTTTAGGTTGAGCTTACCCGTTCTAGATTTATAGAACACGCCGAACTGAGGAAGTTTAACTTTTGATTTACATTAGTTGGACTGAATCTATTCGTGTTAACGTTGGGGTTTGGTTGATTTCTCCCAATCATTCTCCCAATCCTTCTCGTTCAATATCTTGTTGCGTCTTTTTTTTTCTTGCTATTTTAGAGTCCTTCTTGCTATCTTAAGTCGTATTAGATTCAGCTCTTAAATCCGTTAATAATTGGCTCAAAATCGCATGCTAAAAAGTTGCTGAAATCTGTTTAAAATATTCTCGTTCTTGTTTTGTGTTCTTGCATCTTTCTTGTTGTGTTTTTGTGTTGATTCTTGCTGCTGTAATTGGGGTCTAAATTCTGCACTTTTGGATTGTTTTCATAGTGTTAAATTCCTTGTGTTTTCGTTGCTTGAGTCAAACGTCAACAAAAAATCGCTAGGGTTTCATCAAAAGTTTTAAAAAAAAAAATTCGTCAAAAAATTCAGGCGTCCGAAACTAAGCCAGGCGTCCGAAACAGGCGAGCCGTCCGAAACTAAGCCAGGCGTCCGAAACAGGCGTCAGAAACTCAACAGAAAGTTCGTCGTCCCAGGCGTTTAAGTTTCGGCCGTCCGAAACTAAGCCAGGCGTCCGAAACAGGCGAGCCGTCCGAAACTAAGCCAGGCGTCCGAAACAGGCGTCGGAAACTCAACAGAAAGTTCGTCGTCCCAGGAGTTTAAGTTTCGGCCGTCCGAAACTAAGCCAGGCGTCCGAAACAGGCGTCCGAAACTCAACAGAAAGTTTGTCGTCCCATAAGTTTAAGGTTCGGCCGTCTGAAACTAAGCCAGCCGTCCGAAACAGGCGTCCGAAACTGGCGTCCGAAAGTTTTAAGAGAAAAATAAAAAAAAAGAGACCGATCAAAAAAAAGACGGTCAATTAAAAAAAAATCAAAAAATTATATATATATATCTTCGGACCTTTTTCTTTATTTATTTGCTGTTTTAATTTCTATTTGAAAGAACTAAGTGTTCTTAAGTTGAGTTTGAAAATCATCAATATTGATCGTGACAAATCTTGTTTGGGTGAAATCAAAATCAATCATCTTGAAAGAACTAAGTGTTCTTAAGTCGTATTAGATTCAGCTCTTAAATCCGTTAATAATTGGCTCAAAATCACATGCTAAAAAGTTGCTGAAATCTGTTTAAAATATTCTCGTTGCTGAAATCATCTAATATTCTCGTATTAGATCGTGACAAATCTTGTTGCATTTTTGTGTTGATTCTTGCTGCTGTTATTGGGGTCTAAATTATGCACTTTTGGATCGTTTTCATAGGGTTAAATTCCTGGTGTTTTCGTTGCTTGAGTCACACGTCAAAAAAAATCGCTAGGGTTTCATCAAAAGTTTCCAAAAAAAAAATTTGTCAGAAAAATCAGATTTTTCACCCAGTCGCGACAGTTTCGGCCGTCCGAAACTAAGCCAGGCGTCCGAAACTCAACAGAAAGTTCGTCGTCCCAGGAGTTTAAGTTTCGGCCGTCCGAAACTAAGCCAGGCGTCCGAAACAGGCGTCCGAAACTCAACAGAAAGTTCGTCGTCCCATAAGTTTAAGGTTCGGCCGTCCGAAACTAAGCCAGCCGTCCGAAACAGGCATCCGAAAGTTTTAAGAGAAAAAAAAAGAAAAAAAATAAACCGATAAAAAAAAAAAGACGGTCAATTAAAAAAAATCAAAATATATATATATATCTTCGGACCTTTTTCTTTATTTATTTGCTGTTTTAATTTCCATTTGAAAGAACTAAGTGTTCTTAAGCTGAGTTTGAAAATCATCAATATTGATCGTGACAAATCTTGTTTGGGTGAAATCAAAATCAATCATCTTGAGAGAACTAAGTGTTCTTAAGTCGTATTAGATTCAGCTCTTAAATCCGTTAATAATTGGCTCAAAATCGCATGCTAAAAAGTTGCTGAAATCTGTTTAAAATATTCTCATTCTTGTTTTGTGTTCTTGCATCTTTCTTGTTGCGTTTTTTTGTTGATTCTTGCTGCTGTTATTGGGGTCTAAATTCTGCACTTTTGGATTGTTTTCATAGTGTTAAATTCCTTGTGTTTTCGTTGCTTGAGTCACACGTCAAAAAAAAATCGCTAGGGTTTCATCAAAAGTTTCCAAAAAAAAAAATTCGTCAGAAAAATCAGATTTTTGACCCAGTCGGCGACAGTTTCGGCCGTCCGAAACTAAGCCAGGCGTCCGAAACTCAACAGAAAGTTCGTCGTCCCAGGAGTTTAAGTTTCGGCTGTCCGAAACTAAGCCAGGCTTCCGAAACTCAACAGAAAGTTCGTCGTCCCAGGAGTTTAAGTTTCGGCTGTCCGAAACTAAGCCAGGCGTCCGAAACTCAACAGAAAGTTCGTCGTCCCATAAGTTTAAGGTTCGGCCGTCCGAAACTAAGCCAGCCGTCCGAAACAGGCGTCCGAAAGTTTGAAGAGAAAAAAAAAAGAAAAACAAAGAGACCGATCAAAAAAAAAAAAGACGGTCAATTAAAAAAAATCAAAAAAATTATATATATATATATATATCTTCGGACCTTTTTCTTTATTTATTTGCTGTTTTAATTTCCATTTGAAAGAACTAAGTGTTCTTAAGTTGAGTTTGAAAATCATCAATATTGATCGTGACAAATCTTGTTTGGGTGAAATCAAAATCAATCATCTTGCTTTCTTGCCTAGTTGCTAATTTCGTAGTTTTCTGAAATAAACCAAGTTATACCCCATACGTGATCTTTAAAATACTCTTGTGACGTGTTTCTTTTCAAACTTCTTTGGTTTAACTTGTGTGATTGACTTGTTGAACTAAATTGGTTGAGATTTGATATATAAATTGTTGAACGGTAAGTTTCAATTAGTCTGAGAGAAACATTGTTGAGAGATTAGTTAGGGTATACACGAGAAAAGCCTTTACACTAGAGAGGAGAGCATTTAATCACCATATAGTGAGAACCTGTGAGGATTACACAAGTTTTCTTCTTGTTTTTACTAACTTGCAGGTGTTTCATACCAGGTTCAATGTTCAAAGTACAGTGTGCGCTATAGTAATTGACAGTGGGAAAAGCTCTAACTTTGCTAATGAGCTCATGGTAGAAAGGTTGAATTTACAAACCACTCCACATCCAAATCCTTACTTGCTGCAATGGAATGATAATTGTGGTGAAGTATGGGTGTCAATGCAAGTCAAGGTTGCACTCTTAATTGGAAGGTACAACGATGAGGTACTATGTGATATATGTCCTATGCAAACATCATGTCTTTTCTTGGGAAAACCGTGGCAGCTTGATTACAATGGTGCTTATAATGATCTCAAAAATTGTTATTCACTCATGAAGGATGGTACAAAGTTTAATCTCCGAGCTTCAACACGTCAAACTTTAGGTTGAGCTTAAGTGAGGAGCTTTAGGTTGAGCTTACCCGTTCTAGATTTATAGAACACGTCGAACTGAGGAAGTTTAACTTTTGATTTACATTAGTTGGACTGAATCATTTTGTGATAACGTTGGGGTTTGGTTGATTTTTTCCATTCATTCTCGTTCAATATCTTCTACTTTGTTGTGTTTGTTGCTTGTTCGTGATTATTGAGAAACAACGATCCAAAAGTTGTGGAAAACGTGTGGAATAGAATTTAAAAGCTACTCCATTCGTATCATCTAAAGCAACTCAGAATTAGATATATGCATTAAAAAGTCATTATCATTAATACTACATGTTTTCATAGTATTGCATGCAATAACTTTAGTTTCAACAACATCCATGAAAAGACAAGTATTAATATCCCTAGGATGCTTGATAGCGTCATTAACATTAATTGTTACCTCTTCACCATTGACACGAAAAGTGATTGTTTTGCTGCGTAAGCCAATTAAAGCATCTCCAGTTGCTAAGAATGGTCTTCCAAATATGAGAGGAACTTCTTCATCCTCCTCCATGTCCAAGATAATAAAGTCCACCAGAATTGTAAACTTATAAACTACTACCAAAACATCTTCAATGATACCTATTGGAGTGATGATGGATCTATCAGCCAGCTGAAGAGTTATAGCCACTGGTTTGATTTGCTCACCCATTTCCACACTGACAGCTATAGAATATGGCATCAAGTTAATACCAGCACCCAAATCATATAATGCCTTAGCAAAATATCTTGAATCAATTCTACATGGGATTGTGCAGCTTCCAGGATCTTTAAGCTTAGGGGGAATATTTTTCTTCATTAAGCATGCCCAACCTCATTTAATTGAATAACCTTGATAAGTTGGTTTTATACCAACTTAAATGTATTATTTCACTTGGCTTTTGCCTTGATTTTCATGCAAATATGTGGTGCAATGTGCTATATTGTGTATTTATGTGGTTTGCAACTCATAGTGTTTAAATGGTGAAAAAAGACCAAAAATGTTGTTAAAATGAGGAAAATATATGCTTGGTGTCAAATGACAAGGTTTAGAGTTTGAAACAATGAGAATGGTGAGTGGGAATTTAAGAAAAACTTAAATGAGCTTATTTGGCCAAATTAGGGTTTGGGCAGAATGTTGGTGCAACTTGTTTTGGGTATAACTCTTTCAATACTTATCCCAATTAGGGGATCTTGGATGTTCTGGAAAGCACATTGAGTGTACTTTATTTCTTATGTTTTAATATTCTTCTAATGCTGTGTGCAAGTATGAGACACGGGAGCAACTTTGCAATTGCTACTCCAGGTTTTCATCTTTGATTTCATATTGCCACATTTTGGTAGAATGAACATATCTTGAGCTACAGACCTCCAATGATGCTGCTTTATGAACCAATGGAAAGCCAAGAGAAAGATCTAAAACTTTGATGTTCACCACAAAGTCTGATTCAGAACCGAAGACACACGAATTCTGCATAGAAGAAGGAAGTTTTGCTGAAGCAAGAAATTTGCCCACGACATGTCGTGGACAAACTTTGAGAACAAAAATGGCCTACGACATGTCGTAGGCCAATCTTGGAAGGACGCAAAATGGCCTACGACATGTCGTAGGCCATTCTTGAAGAGGAAAATTTGCTCCACGACATGTCGTAGGCTATTTAAGAGGAATGGAAGTTTGCTCCACGACATGTCGTAGGATTAAAATCCAGTTTTGCCACGCCTCAGTGTTTCGGTCATAACTCTCTCATATTAGTTCGCAGGCATCAGGGCCAAATCCTAGTTGGAAGGAGACGGTTTGTAAGTTTTCTGAATTTTAGAGGTAAAAGGTTCCAAGTATCTTTGCTTGTGTTTTCCTTGCATCTTTGAGCTGAAGTTGTTGCACGCGATGGTTGTTGATTTTACACAGCTTGATGTCACACTTGGTGCGTACTTGTTACTCACATGTATGGGTAACACTTGTACACACTTGCACCACAACGCAGAGCTCAAGTGCACACTTTGGCACATCGCGGCAAGCACTTTGCCACACCTTGCCAAACAACACCTTGCCAAGCATTCACTTGTTCACTTTGGCACGAACACTTGCACAATTCACTTGGCACGCCACCTTGCCACACCAATTGAGCACGACTTGACACATTCAGCAAGTAAAGAAGGAAAGTAGGCCAAACTTGGAAGAGAAATAAATGGCTTACGACATGTCGTAAGCCATTCTTGAAGAAAGAGTCTTGGGCAAAATTTTGGAAGAAGGATTTTGGCCTACGACATGTCGTAGGCCAAGTTTGAAACAAGAATTTTTAGCCTACGACATGTCGTAGGCTAATTGCTTGATGGGTGTTGAAAAAATGGCAAAGTGTTGGAAGAGTTGCTTCATGGGTTTTCAGCTTTGTCGCACTTCAGTAGTTGGGTTGTAACTCTCTCGTTTTAGCTCCAAATTAGGTGATTCAAATGGCTATGGAAAGCTAAGAAAAAGGGTTACAACTTTCGTGTTTTAAGATTCTTTTAATTCACAGTTCATTATGGTCGAAATGTGGCTGGAAGTTGCTGCCATAAAACATTGTGTTCTTGGGTTTTCAGGAAATTGGCTAAGTGTTGGAACTTCTGATTTCAGGAGTGCAGCAAGGCATCAGAAGGCGTGAAGTGTGAAGGCGGGAAGGCGTGATTTCGTAAAGGGTCGACTGCTTGAAGGTTCGCGGAATCGCTAAAGGCGTGAGGAGTCCAAGCTCGAAGGCGCGAACTTGGTCTGATTTCTTCACCTGGAGTGCTGAGCAGTGAAGGCGCGGACACTGAGGCTTGAAAGCGTGACTTAGGTTGGCAAGGTTGATGAAGGCGCCGAACTTGGAATTGCTGGAATGCTGGAATGCTGGAATGCTGGAATGCTGAACATTTTCTTCAAACTTGGAATTTTCACAATTTAGGCTGATTTTTAGTCATTTCTTTTAAGGGCACTTTTGTAACACCTTAGGTAGTTTACGGTTGCGTATTAGTTACATTTTCATAGCTATATATATAGAACTTGTAGCTAATGTGTAAGAGGGATCCCGGAGACTATTATTCATTCCATTAGTAAGGATTTTATTTGGTAACCAACTTTTGATCTAGAGAGAGCGGGAATAAATTTGCAAGATCTACTTTCTCTCTCTAGTTTCTCTCTCTAGCTTTTGAACTTCATTTTGGATTCCGATTGAGGATTTGTTCTGATTATTGTAAATCTCCTTGCATTTGAGAAGGCATTCCACAATCCTTTTGAGAATTGGAAGCTTTGAGACATCTTAATTGGTAAACTCTTTCCAATTGATGAAATGAACTGTGTAATCTTCCAATTTGTTGATCGTGAAGTGGAAATGGAGTTTTCTGGCTAGATCTTGTGATATCCTAGGGTTTGAGCGGATGAATGACTTAATTTAGTTGATGTGATGTCTTGCAATTGACTTAATTCACTAAGTATGAAATCACACATGAACCTACACGTAGAACTTGTTAAATTTCATATTTCTGAACTGGACTTGATGATTTGAACTCCAATTGTGGTCGCCATGCCAAATTGGAGGTAGATTCACCATCATTTAGTGAGGATACATGAAATGAGAACTTGAATGCGATTTCTTGAGTCTTTTCACTTGTTCAAACCGATCATTGCATTTCTGAGAATCAGGCCTCGCCATGGGAAGTTTTGAAGGAATTTACCTTAGAGAAGAAGTGTAAAGAGATTTCTTATGATAATAACGAAGGCATTCAAAACTAGATTGGGCCTCGCCATGGGAGTTCCTAGGCTTTGCATGTTGGAGTAGTTGTCTTAGGAAGTTGAGATTCTGTAGTTTATGACACTAATCTAGGCCTCGCCATGGGAAAGGTAAGTGTTATGGGATCTAGCATGTAGTGCGGTCGTCATGCCGGCTATAGGTTAGGTTCTCGGGGAACTAAGATCTCCTCTATTCATATTTGCTTGTCAATTGCATCTCATCAAGTCACTGAGAACTCAAGAATCCTAAGATATCCATTCACACTTGTTTGTTGCATTTCGGATTCATTTCTTTCTTTCTCCTCATTTGTATTTCATTTTCCTTTGTTTACATTACATTCTGTGTTGGTTGCATTTACATTCTTATTTTCTGTGTTTGTTGTTTTGTTTGGTGACAAGTCTTTAGAGCAAATTTTCAGTTCTGGAACCATCCCCTTCCCTGTGGATACGATCCCTCTCACTACTACTACATTAGTAGTTTAGGGTAAAATTGAGCTGATACGACTTTAAGCTTTCAATTTTTGGCGCCGTTGCCGGGGAAGGCACGGTTTCTTGAATTTTGATTTGGTCTGTTTTCTTTTCTTGTGTAGTTTAGTAGTCTTGTTATTTTTCATTTTGGTAACTTTTGTTGCATTTTGTAGTTTTCGTGTTTTGTTGTCTGCTTTGGTGTATTTGTGTCAAGTGCAGGACATTGAAGTTAACTGTAATTGAGTATTGCACAAGTACCCAAGCATGTCTAGATGGTATGAGGGCTTCTCTCCACCACCATATGAAGAGCAATGGCAAAATCAAGCACAAAGCAACAACTCATATCATAGTGGAACACAAGGACTCTCTGTGGAATACATGTTTTCTCAACTTCTGGAAAAACTAGACAGAGGCTTACAAAAGGGAGAGCAATGGCATAATCAACAACAAAGCAAAGAGTGTTCTCTCAGAGAAGAGGACAAAATGGAAAACATGTTGTCTCAAGTTTTGGAGAGAATTGATAAAAATGAAACAAGGTTCGCTCAACTAGAAGAAGACCTTCAAGGGCGACAAGAAAGGTTTGATCGAATCAACGCTTTAATAAGCAACCTATGGGAACAAATTGAGACACCAACTTTAGATGCACAATACCACTCACAAGGTACACCTCTCATTTCTAGCGTACCACCTCCTGATGACAATCATTTTGATATGTATGCTAATGTTGATTGTGGCTTAAAGTGTCTAAGGGAGGAGGAGTCTACATGTTTTGGGGATGATGTACATGGATGCTATGTTGCTGATTCTTTTGTGCATGAATATGTGAACTTTGATGTTGAGGATGATGACTTCTTTAGTGATCCTGATAGTGGTGATTCTAGTGATCTAAGTTGCCATGTTACTAAGCTGGAAAGTGTGTCTAAAGAGGAATCTTTCATTAATTTCATGGAATTCAATGAGTCATATGATGTTGATTGCCTTTCTTTAGTTGTTTCTCCTCTTGATAGTTTTGTGAATTGTACAGAGTCATTTCTTAAGGATCAATGTGATTTCATAAAGGAAGATAATTTTGCATTTGTTAATAAGAGTGTTAACACATTGTTTGAAGCTCTTGTTGAGGCACCAATTTTTGAAATGATCAATGAATCTAAGTGTCTAAATGGTGATTCACAAGAAATGCAAAGTGAGATACTCTTGTTAATTGATGATAATGCTTGTTGTGTTGTTGAGAAAGAAAAGACTCAAGAAATTCCCCATGTTAGTCTAGATGATGAAGATGTGCCAATTTTCAATGAGATTGCCAACATTGTGGAGAATTTCTTTGTTGATGAATCCATTTTTGATATTACTGGTGGTTTTGAACTTACTAATGGTTTTGTTGAGACCATAGATGTAGAACCCTTGGTTGAGCCTTGCAGGATTGAAATGGTTAGTGTGGTGGAAGAGGTAGATGATGTGCTTCCAATGGTAGAAGAAGTAAAAGAGATGCCTACAATGGGGGAGCCTCAGTGGTTCAAAGTTAAATTTGTAGAGATTGCTCCCCATGTGCAGGAGCTTAAGCACTTCATTGGACATATTCTTCAAGTGCCCTACAGGAGGAAAATGAGTTCTTGTGAAATATCATTTTTCTGGTACAGAGAGGGTTATTCCGATTCTTGAAGAAGGAAGTTACATAAATAAAGTCTAGCTGGAGACTACAAAACCCATAACTACTTCTTTCATTTTACCTTTACTTCAGTTTTTGGTTCAATTAATTGTTATGTTATTTTGCATTTCTGCTTATACTCACCAAGGCCACTCATGTTATAGAGGCATGAACATGAAGGAAGTTGCAAGGGAATTAAGCCATGCACATATGAGGCTAAGTGTGGGGGAGAGGAGTCATGAACCACTCCCGCAATGCATATAATCCTTTTGTCTTACTTTTCAAGCATGATTGTGCATGTGCCATCTAGTGTTCTTAGTTGTAAAATTTTACACCACCGTGGTTCTTAATCATGGTGCGACACTTTGCTTGCATGCTTCCATATCATGTCTACTTTGCCACCAACATGTAGTGTACTTGGGTGAGCAATTTGTAATAAGCTTTGTTTCACCATGTGCAGGGATTTTTCATGCAATAAAGAACTTCAAACAAGGACACTATACCAAGCAAGCATTGGATTTCATGATATATCAATACCAGGGGGTTCCTAAACCTAACTTTACTTTACATTGAGGACAATGTAAGTTTTAAGTGTGGGGGAAGGAATGTTTGCTATGATTTGTGTCTTTTGGACCTGATATGCTTACTTTTTGTTATGAAAATTTCTTTTGTGCTATGTGATGCAAAGTATGTTACTTTTAAGTTTTGCTGTGTTATTTTGAGTTTTTGCATATTATACTTGGTATATGTTGTGTTTTTCATTTTTTGTGCAAATTTTGTGCAAATTTTCATTTTGAATGTTTTTGGTGAAATTTTTGAACTTTGTGAATAAGTGATGGCTTTGGTGAGCACGAGTTGTGTTGTGTGTCAATGGAATATGGTGTTAGTGTTGGTGTGTGTTGAGGAGGGTGACAAAAGTTCGAGTGTGTGGACTATAAAGTTAATATCACACATGTATTTGAAACTTTGTTCTTAGTTCACTATTGCTTAATTCAAGTTCATCACTTAAATCTTTTTGAGTTTGCATGTGAAAATTTTTGTTTCCTGGTACTAAGTTTGAGGAAATTGGTACATTTTGCAGGCTAAAGCCCGATGTTAAGGTAAGATAGATATGCCATGCAAAACTAAATGACACAGGAGGTATGTGTATGGAAGCTTACTCTTCTTGCTATGCATTTGTGTGGATGTTTCCA
Source organism: Ophiorrhiza pumila (assembly GCA_016586305.1). Lineage (NCBI taxonomy): Eukaryota > Viridiplantae > Streptophyta > Magnoliopsida > Gentianales > Rubiaceae > Ophiorrhiza > Ophiorrhiza pumila. The sequence goes on from BLIW01000006.1 coordinate 39,706,301, forward strand.
GAGTTCGTGCATGCTAATCAACTTGAAACTCTTATGAACATGTGCATGCATAAGAGATGACATGGAAGAAAAAGCCTTTTGGCATCTAGGAAGGAAAAAGCCACAAGAACCTGGCAAATGATTAAAGGGAAAAAAACAGCCAAAATACCCAGGCAAATGGTACCAATGAGTATCACAAATGCACTAATGTGCTTAATAAGGGCAATGTCCCATAGAGCTGTGTGCGCATAGGATACCATGGATCTTGTGACTGCATGTTCATGTGTGTGGCTAAGGAGATAGGCTTGTATTGAATGAGTGAGACAACTAGATGGTGTATAGCAAGGGAATAGATGAAGTGCATGTTCCTCAGCACACACTTGCACGCGTGGCATGTTGGTCTTTATTCATTGTGCCTTAGTTGATAATTTGTGCTGAAATCTGAAGGCTTGGCACCAGAAACTTTGGAATGAATTCTTGTGTGTAAAAATGTTTTGATGGACTTGGATGTGGCCATTGTCGATGAATGGACAAATGTGTTAAATACGGGTGATAAAAATGAGTTTTGAGTGTACAATCTGCTTGAGGCCAAGCTATTGTGAATGGTGTTGAAATGGATAGGGAAGTGTTCTTTTCCCTATCAGGAGTTCAAGCATGGTGTGTGTGTGGCATGGTTTTGTGATTGAGTTAAATGGTTTCGTTTTGTGTCTTTCCTTGAGGACAAGCAAAGGTTCAAGTGTGGGGGAATTTGATAAGTTGGTTTTATACCAACTTAAATGTATTATTTCACTTGGCTTTTGCCTTGATTTTCATGCAAATGTGTGGTGCAATGTGCTATATTGTGTATTTATGTGGTTTGCAACTCATAGTGTTTAAATGGTGAAAAAAGACCAAAAATGTTGTTAAAATGAGGAAAATATATGCTTTATGTCAAATGACAAGGTTTAGAGTTTGAAACAATGAAAATGGTGAGTGGGAATTTAACAAAAACTGAAATGAGCTTATTTGGCCAAATTAGGGTTTTGGGCAGAATGTTTGTGCAACTTATTTTGGGTATAACTCTTTCAATAATTATCTAAATTAGGAAATCTTGGATGTTCTGGAAAGCGCATTGAGGGTACTTTATTTCTTATGTTTTAACATTCTTCTAATTCTGTGTGCAAGTATGAGAAACGGGGGCAACTTTGCAATTGCTACTCCAGGTTTTCATCTTTGATTTCATATTGCCACATTTTGGTAGAATGAACATAACTTGAGCTACCAACCTCCAATGATGCTGATTCTTGAACCAATGGAACGCCAAGAGAAAGATCTAAAACGTTGATGTTTAACACAAAGTCTGATTCAGAACCAAAGACACACAAATTCTGCATAAAAGAAGGAAGTTTTGCTGAAGCAAGAAATTTGCCCACGACATGTCGTGGACAAACTTTGAGAACAAAAATGGCCTACGACATGTCGTAGGCCAATCTTGGAAGGACGCAAAATGGCCTACGACATGTCGTAGGCCATTCTTGAAGAGGAAAATTTGCTCCACGACATGTCGTAGGCTATTTAAGAGGAATGGAAGGTTGCTCCACGACATGTCGTAGGCTTAAAATCTAGTTTTGCCACGCCTCAGTGTTTCGATCATACCTCTCTCATATTAACTCGGATTTTGATGATTCAAAAGGCTGTGGAAAGATAAGGAGTGGGGCTACAATGTTCGTGTTTTAGGTTTTGCCCGGTTCGTAGTGAAGCAGGGCCAAATCTTGGTTGGAAGGAGACGGTTGGTACGTTTTCAGAATTTGAGAAGTAAAAGGTTCCAAGTATCTTTGCTTGTGTTTTCCCTGCATCTTTAAGCTGAAGTTGTTGCACTCGATGGTTGTTGATTTTACACAGCTTGATGTCACACTTGGTGCCTACTTGTTACTCACATGTATGCGTAACACTTGTACACACTTGCACCACAATGCAGAGGTCAAGTGCACACTTTGGCACATCACGGCAAGCACTTTGCCACACCTTGCCAAGCAACACCTTGCCAAGCATTCACTTGTTCACTTTGGCACGAACACTTGCACAATTCACTTGGCACGCCACCTTGCCACAGCACTTGATCACGACTTGACACATTCAGCAAGTAAAGAAGGAAAAATGGCCTACGACATATCGTAGGCCAAACTTGGAAGAGAAAAAAATGGCTTACGACATGTCGTAAGCCATTCTTGAAGAAAGAAAAACTTGCCCACGACATGTCGTGGGAAAAATTTTGGAAGAAGGATTTTGGCCTACGACATGTCGTAGGCCAAGTTTGAAACAATAATTTTTAGCCTACGACAATTTCTTGATGGTGCTGAAAAAATGGCAAAGTGTTGGAAGAGTAGCTTCATGGGTTTTCAGCTTTGTCGCACTTTAGTAGTTGGGTTGTAACTCTCTCGTTTTAGCTCCAAATTAGGTGATTCAAATGGCTATGGAAATCTAAGACAAAGGGTTACAACTTTCGTGTTTTAAGATTCTTTTAATTCACAGTGCATTATGGTCGAATTTTGGTTGGAAGTTGCTGCCATAAAACATTGTATTCTTGAGTTTTCAGGAAATTGGCTAAGTGTTGGAACTTCTGATTTCAGGAGTGCAGCAAGGCATCAGAAGGCGTGAAGTGTCAAGACGGGAAGGAGTGATTTCGTAAAGGGTCGACTGCTTGGAGGTTCGCGGAGTCGCTGAAGGCGTGAGGAGTCCAAGCTCGAAGGCGCGAACTTGGTCTGATTTCTTCACCTGGAGTGCTGAGCAGTGAAGGCGCGGACACTGAGGCTTGAAAGCGTGATTTAGGTTGGCAAGGTTGATGAAGACGCCGAAATGTACTACTGAAGGCGCTGGAATGCTGAACATTTTCTTCAAACTTGGAATTTTCACAATTTAGGCTGATTTTTAGTCATTTCTTTTAAGGGCACTTTTGTAACACCTTAGGTAGTTTACGGTTGCGTATTAGTTACATTTTCATAGCTATATATATAGAACTTGTAGCTAATGTGTAAGAGGGATCCCGGAGACTATTATTCATTCCATTAGTAAGGATTTTATTTGGTAACCAACTTTTGATCTAGAGAGAGCGGGAATAAATTTGCAAGATCTACTTTCTCTCTCTAGTTTCTCTCTCTAGCTTTTGAACTTCATTTTGGATTCCGATTGAGGATTTGTTCTGATTATTGTAAATCTCCTTGCATTTGAGAAGGCATTCCACAATCCTTTTGAGAATTGGAAGCTTTGAGACATCTTAATTGGTAAACTCTTTCCAATTGATGAAATGAACTGTGTAATCTTCCAATTTGTTGATCGTGAAGTGGAAATGGAGTTTTCTAGCTAGATCTTGTGATATCCTAGGGTTTGAACGGATGAATAACTTAATTTAGTTGATGTGATGTCTTGCAATTGACTTAATTCACTAAGTATGAAATCACACATGAACCTACACGTAGAACTTGTTAAATTTCATATTTCTGAACTGGACTTGATGATTTGAACTCCAATTGTGGTCGCCATGCCAAATTGGAGATAGATTCACCATCATTTAGTGAGGATACATGAAATGAGAACTTGAATGCGATTTCTTGAGTCTTTTCACTTGTTCAAACCGATCATTGCATTTCTGAGAATCAGGCCTCACCATGGGAAGTGTTGAAGGAATTTACCTTAGAGAAGAAGTGTAAAGAGATTTCCTATGATAATAACGAAGGCATTCAAAACTAGGTTGGGCCTCGCTATGGGAGTTCCTAGGCTTTGCATGTTGGAGTAGTTGTCTTAGGAAGTTGAGATTCTGTAGTTTATGACACTAATCTAGGCCTCTCCATGGGAAAGGTAAGTGTTATGGGATCTAGCATGTAGTGCGGTCGTCATGCCGGCTATAGGTTAGGTTCTCGGGGAACTAAGATCTCCTCTGTTCATATTTGCTTGTCAATTGCATCTCATCAAGTCATTGAGAACTCAAGAATCCTAGGATATCCATTCACACTTGTTTGTTGCATTTAGGATTCATTTCTTTCTTTCTCCTCATTTGTATTTCATTTTCCTTTGTTTACATTACATTCTGTGTTGGTTGCATTTACATTCTTATTTTCTGTGTTTGTTGTTTTGTTTGGTGACAAGTCTTTAGAGCAAATTTTCAGTTCTGGAACCATCCCCTTCCCTGTGGATACGATCCCTCTCACTACTACTACATTAGTAGTTTAGGGTAAAATTGAGCTGATACGACTTTAAGCTTTCAAACCTCCTCACATTGTAAAATTTGCTCTTTATTTGAAATAAGATCTTTCAAAAATTAGTGTAAGTAGGTACCGTCTTCACCAAATCCAACAAAGGTATTTCCACATGGAGCTGTTTAATCATCTCAGCAAATTTGCTGAACAAAATCTTCTTCTTTGATAATCGTTTGAGGAAAAGATAATAGTGGAGCACATTCTAGAAAACTAAAAGCACTTGGAGGATTTTTCTTTCTTCCTTTACTTGCACTAACTTCCTTGGGTTCAGCTTGTTTTGGAACTTCTTCCGTCTCAATTGAATCCTTGACAGTATCTTGTTCATCTTTTGGAAAATCTTCTTCATTAAGAGTTGGAGATGTCAATTTCTTACCACTTCGAAGTGTAACCGAATGGCATTGCTCCTTTCCCTTTGGATTTGGGAAAGTATCACTGGGTAAAGTTCCGGCTGGTCTATTATGCATTTCATTTGTGAGTTGGCCTATTTCAGTCTCCATATTCTTAAGAAGAGCTTTATGTTCCCTGAACATACCTCCATAAATCTCCAATGTTTTGTCTGTATTGTCCTGTCGCTGTTGGCATTCTCCAAAAAGCTTTTCCATCTTGGCCCCCAACACTGTTATAACATTATCAATTATTGCTTGTGAAGTACCACTCTGTGAGTTTTGTTGGTTTTCATAGCCAGGTGGATAAGTTGTTCTTGATGTATTATACTGTGGGCTATTTTGTCCTCCTTGATACCACTGATTCCTACCGGATGGCTTCCATTAATTTGAATTAGTATTCCGGCTGAAATTGACATACTGCACTGGCTTATTAGTGACTTGAGGACATTCATCCATATGATGTGCTCCTTGGCAGAATCCACAAGATGGCGTGCTTTTGTTTGTCAAGGCTGCCTGAATACTGGAGAGTTGGCCCCGCATGGCTGTCATTTGTGCTTCCAAGTTGGCTGTTCTATCCAATTCTAACATTCTCCAATTTGCCGTCTTCCATGATTACTTCTTGTAGTGGGCAACATCAGCTCATTACATACTATACGCTCAAAAATCTCTTCAACTTCTTCTGGTGATTTATCACGCAAATTACCTCAAGCTGAAAGATTTACCAAATGCATAGTATCGAAGTTGAGTCCATTGCAAAAGAAATTTAGCTCTCTTCCCTGCTCCAACCCACTGTTTGGGTAATTATTAAAAAGTTCACGAAATCTATCCCAAGCTTCTGTGACTAATTTTTGCCTTGAGGAAACTGCATGAAATCCATCCGGATATTGTCCATTCGGGATGGAGGAAAGTATTTAGTCATGACCCTTTTTGCAACCTCATCAAAAGTTTCAATCCGTGCCCCATTAATAGAGTCATACCATCTCTCAGCTGCTCTTTGAAGAGAAAAAGGGAACAACATTCTCTTTAAAACATCATGCGGGATGTGTGGGAGATTGCTCGTGTTACACACTTTAAGGAATGTCCTTAAATGTGCATACGGATCCTCAGTACTCAATCAATGGAAAACCTGGCCATTTTGAATCAAAATTATGAAAGCCGGTGGAATTTGAAAATGCTTCCCAGTGTCAATAAAAGGAGAATCCAAATTATTCATTTGAGACTCATAATGATCACCATACCGACGCCGTGGTACCACTGGTTGTGCTGGTGGAATAACCAGAGGGTCCCCCGCTGGAGGAACAACAACATTGTGCTGATTATCTTATGTAGCCATTGCTTCGAATTCTAGCTTTTTCTTAACACGCAAAGTTCGTGCAAGTTCAGGGTCGTACTGATATTCTGCTTGTCCAAATGATCTTTTCCTGGGCATGCAAAGAAGAATAGCAAACAGTACTAAATAATATGCAAGAAAATTAAAACTAAAACTTAAAAAAAATAAAATTTCAACACGACTGCTCTTCCCAGCAACGGCGCCAAAATTTGATGGAGGCAAATATGTGTAATAAAAATGCGATCGTGGTTGCTATTTACCCCTACTCAAAAATAATGTTAAACAACCCCTTAATGGTGTAAGTATAGCAAGTTCGTTCCTATAGGGAAATGACTGTGTTTAAACTTTAAGAAAAACTTTTTGGTTTTTTTATATTAAACTAAAAATAAGAATGCAAATAACAAATAACTAAAACAAAAATGGTGATTTGATTTAAATTCGAATTAAGCAAGTGTACTTCCGAGATTATATTTTAGGGTTACATAAAAAACACATACATACATTCTATCTATGGTCATGCAAAGTAAGGATAAATAACCTAAGTCACACCCTCCTTTGTGGCGAGAGGCAAGGAATGATTTAGGCACTTACTTATTTAGATATTAATTAATTCATTAAACCATCCTATGTGACGAGAGACAAGGTTTACTTCCTTAACTAACCCAGAATCTAATGTAACTAACCCAGAATCTAATGCAACTAACCAACTCAACCAAACACTCAAGTTCAACCGCTCCTTTATGGTGGAGGCAAAGCCCGAACCAGTCACGCTAATGCTAAACTAACCACCCTAACTCCTCCTTTGGGGCGAGAAACAAGAGCTAAGGTAAAATTAACCTAACAAATTCACAACCAACCCAAAAAAGATTCCAAACAACCCACTCTAATCCTCCTATGCGGTAAGAGACAAGATTAAAGCATGTTATCTCTAAATAATTTACTGCACGATAAGAAAATATTCATCATACATAATACTCGCGCGACATATCATGCATAATTGTGAAGAACACAACAAAATTCATTCCACAAAAATCATAAAATAGAACTTAGCATGTAAATTAAGCACAAAAACCCTTATTCATAATCACCCGAGAGCACAATAAATTTAGCCAAGCATGGCTAAATCAAACATCATTATAATATTAATAAATAAGCACAATATTGAAAACATAAATTAAAAGGAAAGAAAACACCTTGAATTGTAAATCATTGAATGTAATCTTTATGAGACCCCAAAATTTTAACATATTAATAATATTAGTAATACTAAATATATGCAAGTGATTTTAATCATGAAGTTAAAATACTGCATCTTTGGTAAGCGTTGTGCGAAAATTAAAATCATACGACTAAGAATTTTAGTTATTTCATAATTTTAGAATTTTAATTATAAATTTTATAAGATTGTAAGAGATTTAATTGCATAAATTAAATGAATTTTGGTCCTTGTTGGTTCTAAAAAAAATTCAAGGGCCAATGTGCAAATAAGAAAAAAAATGGTGTGAGCCAAACATGTAAGCCCTAGGCTTACAATCTGCCTCCCCGATAGTAAAAGGGGAAGCAACAAAAATGAAAAAAAATATACAGAGAAGAAGAAAGCAGGGAAGAAGAAAAAAAACAGAGAGGAAGAAAGAAAGGGAAAGCGAGGGAGAGAACAAGGCACATCAATCCAACCTTGGATTGGCTAATCCAATCAAGTTTTGAAAATCTCTAACAAGTGGGTAAAAAGTTAAATTTTAAAATTTTTCTTGAATTATTGAAAAAACGATGTACTTCATATTCGATGTTGTATTTGTCTTACAAATTAGATTCCACGCATTAATTCTATTTGTTATTTTGAAATCTTGTGAAAGTCTTTTAATTGCTGTGGTAAATTCGTGAAAGAGAAATGTTGGCAGCTTTTGTTTCCCAATATCATGTTTGCTCTACCTATGAGAAATTGAATTTTCAGATAATCTTCGATGACTCTGTGATTAATTTGTTGGGTTTGAGCAAAATTAATTAACTTTCATAACCAGTTTAATTGTAAGTCTAAACTCTTTTGACGGCTTTTATTTCTGCTTCAACATGATCAAAAGTAGAGTGTTGGTAACCTTGATAAATAGATATGAGTTCCTAAGCTCTTAGTTTGACGACATGGGTGCTGTATTAATTTGTTTTCAACTTTATAAACTGTTAATGATTGATTTTATGTAGACAGCTAATAAACCAATTCCTGGTGTATTCCATTAACATGTATGTTGTCCTTAAACATGTTTCGTTTGGTATGGATGCTTGAAAGATAATGGTATTAGATGAATTAGTTTCATTCTGGATTTGATTAAATCCATTTAACATGATATTCATGACATGTTATGTAATGCTACAATTGGAACAATCTACAACTTTAATATATTAAATGAGGTTATGTTTGTAAACTCGAGATTCTCTTTAATGCTTTTTATTTATGACAACTTCGATGTTTAAATTTTTGGAGGAAATTATATTTTCAAGCATGATTAAACCATGAATAAATTATGATTTTGTTAAAGCACTTATAGTGGCAGTGGTATAGTTGCATTTAAAACTGTTCATTGTCAAAGTGATATTTTATACCTCTTAATAATTGCACTACATTTTAGTGAGAGATTGTGATACCACACTTGAACATTTTGATAGATTGATAATGACTACCAGTATTGCTTGGAATCTCTAAATGTTGAAAGTTGAAGTCAATTTGTGACCTATTGGCACAAAGAATTTGGGAATTCATATGAAACAATAATTGTAGTACTTCGAGTCTAGTGTTGAATGGTTTTGATTTTTCCCTTTTTAGACTTTTGGTTGCCAAGTTATAGCCATTTCAAACAGCCCTGCTAGGTCAGAATTTGGTTATGGGATGTTAAGACTTGATGCAATTTTAGATTGTTTGATTTTTCTATTTATGGGAGGAATTGCAAAACAATGTAACACAAGAATTTATGTATTTCAATTCTAGTGCTATGGAATTTCGGTTTTGTGTTATATGGACATGTAGTCGTAAAGTTATACCCAGTTAAAGCTACTATGGCAGAACCAAAAATCTGTTCATAGAGTTTTTGATATTTAAAGAAATTTTGAACTGTTTTTATACTAATTTGTAATTTGAATTCTGCGTGTTGCACAACATGGAAGTTGTAGCATTTTGAATCTAGTTTAATACAGATCAGTTTCACATTACTTGGATAATTGGAAATGAAGTTATCATCAATTGACTCCACCTTGACAGGACTGAAAGTTGGCTAAGATATTTTCAGCCGTTGTGGCTATTTTGAATAGTTTATATACGATTTTATGGAAAGAATTTAAGGATTTGTAAAACATAAAAGGTTTTGTATTTTAACACATTCATATGGTAGAAGTGATGCATTTTTCTATCTTATAGAAAATAAGATACAAGGGTTTGAAGGAATGGTGTCAAAACTGAAATTGCTACTTGGCTTGCTCTCGTTTAGTCTTACTAACAGATTATCTCTTTATGAGTTTCATATTGAATTTGAAACTCTGTGAAACATGAATGTTTCTTAATTATGAAATATGGTAATATGCTTATGTTGGTGTTATTAGGATGATTGCATGGATTGTATTCAATCCAAACTTGCAAGTTGCAAGGGAGAATGCCATGTGATGATTGAATTTCCTAATTTTGTGCCAATTTGATTTTGAATTAATGGTATCGAACACCTGTGGTATAATTTGGATATTGGATTTATGTAATGTGGAACTAAGTGTTGTGCGGAACTAAGTGCCATGTCAATTTAAAGGCATGAGCCACCTCTAGAATTCGTAAAAGCCACCTCTAGAATCCACATAAGCTTTGTTGACTCGAGCACTTTGACATTGTGAATCGTTTAAGTTTGGCACAAGTGGATGAATTTCCCTAAATATTTGCCAACTTGCATTGATTGTATATGATACATGTATTGTAATGGATTGTTTGGGCCCTAGTAGGTGTTGGCTTGGAGAGTAATCGAGATGGCATCGGGTCGACGATTACACCAAGACCACACCGGTGAGCCCCGTCACAGGATTAAGGAGTTTTTAATTCTGTTGACGGAAGTCAGAGTGGCAAATCCGGATGCCACGTTAGGCCTGCGGGGCCGTAGTGGTCATTGACCACGAGGAAGGATACGGTAGCTTCTTAAGTCGTGCACGCAACAATGAATTGTCAGGGGATATAAGATTGGTAAAGGTCGACGTGACCGATTGGGACAGGTACCGATTATATGATTAATATTTGACATGACATCCATGTTAAGGTTTTACGATACATGGTTATGTGTATTAAAATTGTATATCGATACAAGTACTAAATATATGCCCAATGTTTAATTGGCATCCATGGTGAATTTGTTGGTACATGGTTTGTACATTAGAATTTGTTCTTGGAACAGTATTTCGTTGAAAATTAATTTTTTAATAATGAAGCCACTATCCCCACCCATTGAGCTATTTTAAGCTTACCCTTCTGTAAATTATATTTTTCAGTGATTCAAGAGAGATTAGGCGGTCGACAGGATTTTGGTTTACATACTTAAAGGAAGAGATGGGTGAATAGAAGTTCAGGATTTTTAATTGTCTTGATTCGGATCATAATTATGGTAATGAGGCCATTTGTGTATTTTTTTTATAAAGGAATTTTGGAAAGATATGGTAATATGTATATTACCTTAATATTATTTTAATGTAAATTATGGCGGGGCGTTACAATCTTTGTCTCTTAATAAATGAATTCAATAAGAGATGATGTTCCCAAATCCGTACAGCTGCAATTCTCCGTAGATAGCCAAAATATTAAAACCCTAGCTATTACAAATAAGAAAACCCTTGCTTTAATTCTCTCAAAGTTGTCACACGTTAAAAATCTGTAACCCTAGCACTATTTATAGTAATTCTATACAAATATTAGCAAATAAGTCCTTCACGAAAACCATGTCGGATAAGAAGTCTCAAAGTGGGCCAAAATCGCAAATTTCCAAAATTAAGTCGTAAAACTGCGCTTTTCCCCGACGTCGTGACGTGCACGGTCGCACGTCAAAACGTCCACGCACGTCTCGACGTGCATCCACGTCGCTGGACGTGGGAGGGTCCCGACGTCACGATGTGGCTTACTGGAAATTTCTCAAAAATCGTCCAAAAAATCATCCAAAAATAATTTAATTCGCATTTTTGCCGTCGCGCGACGTGAAGAGTCTCCCATCGTGATGTCCACCCATGTCGCGACGTGGAGCAGGTCTTCAATAAATTCACGAACTTTCTTCTATTTGTTTTCCACTTTTCATCCGATTCGACTCTCGTATGAATTTTCTCTTCCAAGCATGCACCATGATCGACAACCCTACAAATAAAACACTAAATCGAATAAAAACGAAGAAGAATAACCAAAGAATTAAGTATAAACACTACATAAAAGGTGAATAATTTCACCTTCTCAATTGGTAATGGAGTTATTGCTCTAGGAGTATGAGGAATCAATTGTGTTTTTGAATGTGGTTGAAGTTTGGTTGATGGTGTTGCTGCTACTTGTACATAAGGTAAAGCTAGAAAATTTTCTAAAGAAATAAATTATTACTTGTTTGAATTTTGGGAGATGAAGGTTTTGGAATTAGTACCTTTGAAACATAATCTTCTGTACTTTGCATCTTTTGATTAGCGAATGATTGTGCTGGCTTTTTCGACATTGTTGATTTTTCCTGTAAGAAATTCTCGAGTTAGAAAATCTGGTAATGAATTATTATCACCTTTAATGTATTCTATGTTAAAATAAAAAACAGAAAGTATACCCTGCCACCGAGCAAATATTTTCTTTGATACTAAATTTTGAACATCTTTTTGCAATATATCTTTTGCTGATTTATTCTTAATAAAAATTGTTTATTATATAAATCATCTTGAAATTTTGAAATACATAAAACAATTGAAAGTATTTCTTTCTTAATAGTAGAATAATTCTTTTGAGTCCCTATCCATACTTTTGAAGTAAATGTAACTAATTGTTCTTTACTCGCTATTCTTTGTTTTAATATACCACCATATCCTACTTCGAATGCATCTATTTTTACTATCATGAATGCATTTGGCTGTGGAATGCCTAAACATATTAATGATTTTATTTTTTCTTTTGCTTCTCTAACAATTTGAGTGTGCTTATCTGTCCATGGTAATGGGTTCTTTTGAAGTCTTTGGTATAAAGGTGCATAAAAAGTTCATAATTTTGGAAAGTAAAATTGCTACATAATTCAGACATCCTAAAATCTTTGTAATTGATTTTTCTCTTTTATTTCATCCGGAAATTTTTCTCCAAATTCTAATGCTTTATTAATTGGTTTAATTGTTCATTTATAAATGTCATGTCCAAGAAATCTAATTTTAGTTTGGAATAATTTTATTTTAGGTGATGATATTACTAATACATTTCTTTTTACTGCCTTTAAAAATATATTCAGATGCCTGAAATGTTCATCTAAAAATTTTGAATAAACTAATACATCATCTATATAAACTATCATAAATGTATAACCTGCAAATATTTCATTCATTATATTTTGAAATTCTGAAGGTGCATTTTTTAATCCAAAAGGCATAACGTTCCATTCATAATGCCCAAATGGTATTGTGAATGCAGTTTTGTATTTATCTTTTTCAGCTATTTGAATCTGCCAATATCCTGATTTTAGATCAAATTTTGAATATATGTTTGCTTGATATAATCTATCTAATAAATCTTTTTTATTTGGAATCGAATATCTTATCGATTGTAATACCTTGTTAAGAGGTTTATAATTAATCACTAACCTAGGTACTCCTCTTTTTTTTCAGCTTGATTATTTACATAAAATGTTGGATAGCTCCAAGCTGATTTAGATTTTCTTATTAATTGCTTATTTAATAATTCATGAATTTCTTTCTCACAATGTTCTAATAATTCAAAATTCATTTGAATAGGTCTAGCTTTGTTAGAAATTTGTTTTTCATGAAATTCTTTTTCATATGGTAATTCTACCACATGAGTCTTTCTTTCCCAGAAAGCTGTTAGATGTTCTGAATATATTTCTTCTTTAAACTGTTTTTCTAAGTCTTGAATTTTCTTTATTATCTCTTTTTTCAATAGATTAATTTCTATCTGAGTATGAGATAAATCTTCTTTTAAATAATTAATTTGTTTTTCTTTTCTTAATATCCAAATTATTGTATTTTCTTTTGAATAAATAGAATTTGATTGAAGTAAATCTAATTCTTTTTGTTTTATTGGAGTTATAAAGTTAACTATTATTTCATGTCCCATGACTGTTAAACTTATTCCTTCCTTATCTTTTTTGAATGGTGTTATTTGATACAAAAATGGATCTCCTAATATTAGATCTTGAGTTAAATCTTATATAATTAAAAAAGAATGTTTAAAACAATAGTTCTGGTTACAAATAAATCTATTTGATAATTTATAATTTACTTTTAGAGGATTTTCATTTGCTGTTGATAATCTTTCATTAGTTTTTAAACTTGTTGGAATTATTCCTGACTTAACACAACTTAAATCTGCTCCGCTATCTATCATAGCTATACATGTTGTTGTAAAATCTTGAACTCCTATTGTTATCATAACGTACCATTTTTCTATATTAACTCTATTTATAATATTTAAATTTTTGTCTTCTTTAAAATTATTTTCTTGAATTTGAATTCCTTTTCCTAAATTTCTTTGTGAGGTTTCTGGTATATCTAAACTTACTGTTTGAGTTTGATTAATTAATGCTATTTTTGTTTCTATTTCTAAATCTTTAGTTTTTAATTCTTTTATTTCTTCGTTTAATTTTTTAATATCATTTTTTAAATGTTTAACTTCTTCATTTATATTTATTAAATTATTTATATTAGAATTATTTATTCCTGGAATAGTAGTATTATTTGAATATCTATCTAAAAGATTTGATAAACTAAATGGTTGCAAAATTTTCTATTTCCTTAGAGTCTTCTAGTATTAATTCTTTTAATCTATTTAAATATTCTTTTTGATCATATGGATTTTCTATTTTAGTAATAATATCAAATAAGAATTCTTTATCTTTAACAGTAGATATCATATTTATAGATTTAAATTTACAAGGTGATGAATAATCTGAATACTCTTTACTATCAGATTCAACTTCTATATCCTGTAATTGAATATCGCTTTCTTCTGATGAATTAATCATTATTGCTATCATTTTTTTCTCTTAATTCTTTATCTTCACTAAGTATTTCATTAATTTTTCATTGAGTTCTACAATTACTTGCTATATGGCCAGGTTTGCCACATTTGTAACATGTTATAAATCTCTTTTTACTTTTCTTATTGTATGGTTTATTATATTTTTTATATTTTCTATGATGATATGCTAATCTTGCCATTCCCATTTCTTGTAACATTCTTAATATTTCTATTTCATATTTTCCATCTACATTCCATTTATATAATGCATTTCCATCATAATGATTTGCTATAAATTGAGATCTTTCTTCAAATTGAACATCTAGTGGAGTTGGTCTTGGATAATAATTTTTTCTATTTTGAGCATGTAACCATTTATTAGAATATTTATTATAACTATTTATTTTTCTACTTCTTCTTATTCAATTAATATTATTTTCTTCATTAAATTGATCTTCAATATTATTTATTTGATTTATTATATTATCTTCATCTGAAGTTTCTATATTTTATGAAACAATATCTTCTTCTAATGCTTCTTTTATTGGATTAATTTGATCAATATTTTTCATATTGTTTTGTGAAGTACTAGGTTCATCTTTTATATCTATTGGATCTAGTCTATTTAATATTTTGTTTAACATATTGTTTTCTGAATTTTCTTTTGGATTAAATGATAAATTTAACTCTTCAAACAGATTTTTAGTTTGAAAGTGTGGTTTTGCTATTTTTTCTAGAAAAGTAGTTTTTATCGGCTTTTAAATTGAGTCTATCTTTGTTGATACTTAATCTACCTGTTGGGCTATTGTAGCTAATATTTGATTAGAATAATTTAATTATTGATTAACTTTTCTTATGTCTTCTAGATCTAATGGGGTTTTATCTGTTTTAACTTCTCTAAAGAGTGTTGCTACTATTTCACCTGCAGATGTATTTATTTGGATATTTAATAATGGTGGATAGACAGAAGAAAGTACTTCTCCTCCAACCAATTGCCATTTTTTGTATAGTTGAGTGTGTACATTAATATGAGGTTCAATATAAATATTTTCAATTTTTTCTTGAGTACTAATGTATTCTAACCATGAAAAGAAAGGAAAATTGAATTTTTTATTCTGTAATTCTTTTTCCCATTCTTCTTGTAATTTATTTTTGAATGTATCATCTAAATTATTATAGCAATTACTTTTATCCAAATTTTCTTCATCACTAAATTCTTCAATTAAATATTCATAATTTGGTGTAAAAACTTTATTAATAACATCAATACTATCAAGTTTCATAGATAAATATAAAGGTGAATCTACTGTTGAATCATTAATAATTTCAGATAGTGGAGCTTTAAAATGAATTTTTGTATTTTGTATTGGGATTTCTGAATATAATTCAGGATTATTACTTATATTAGTATGTTGACTAAAAGTTCTTGTAAGAGTTGGAATATCAGATGTATAATATCTTGAATTTTGTATTGGTGTGTTGTATCTTATAGAATTACTACTTCCATATCTTGTAGATCTTATTTTATTAAAACTTATAGTTATACTACCATCTTCTTCAGTTTGAAATTAAGTAGGTTGATTATGTAGAATGTTTCTTGGTTGTTGTGGAGGTGGTAATCTAAATTCATCAGGAATTGTAATTTCATGCCATTTTAATGTTTTAGATATATATGTTGCTGATTTTGATGCATCTTCTTCAAATAAAATAGTTTCTGATTGTTCAGATTGTTCTAACTTTGTTGAGAATCTGTGAATGTTTTGAGTAATTTGAAACAAACTTTATAAATTATTGAAAAACTTCTGCTCTTTTAACTAATTTTATTTTTATCTATTTGTGTATCCATTATTAATGAATCTAATATTAAATCATCATATAAACTTACAGAAAAATTAGGTGCACAATTAAAAGATATTGATCCATTACAAATATTAGTTTGAATTAATGCTAATATTGAATCGTGATATTCTGTAAATCTATTATCTCTTAATGAAATAAAAATTAGATTATTTATTCCTATCATATGTAATGGTTTAACTATTACTTTTATTAATCCATAATGAATATATTTATACCCTTGTTTTTTATAATGATTTATAGCTATGCTTGATAGTAATTTAATGGTTCTAGATGTTTCTCAAAAATTAATATCTTGCTCATGTAATTTAACAGCATATGAATTATTAAAACTTAATTTACCTATACGATAAAAAGAACTTAATGTTTTACTAGTACTATCAAATTGAATTTAATGACTTTGTCCTACTTCATTATCCTATTGAATAGATATAGTTTCTGAACCTATATTATTAAACAATTTTCTAAAAACTTCCATAATAAAACGTACCTTTATTGCTTAATGCAATATGCAGAGTAATAATGTACGGGGAATGCTGGATAACCTAACTTGGAACACCTTTTCTTCAGGCTTACCAACGGATTTACTAGGTTCTCAACAGGTTGCCAATCCTTACACTATTAATCCTTATATTACCTTAAGTAATATCGCTAGTTGTATTATGAAACTTTTTCGAAATTCTTTATTGCTTAATTAGTTGCTTAATCCAAGGTATTTTTATACCTATAAAATTCCTTGTGTAAACAAACATGGTGGATACGCATTGATGATATCTTTTTTGAAAAACTCATACAAAATTGGTTTCTTGAATGGTTCAAAAATATGGGATCAAAACAAGAAAATTTTGTACTTGAAAAATTACAACCATTCTTTAGCTAATTTCAGTACATTTACTCCTCAAAATTCTAGAATCCATAAATATTTTGGGAATCCCTTCTATTATTCTTAATAAAATTTCAAATACCATGACTATTTGCATGGAATATAAAGTAGGATATGCAATTGATGGTATTTCAAAGCTCCAAAGAATACTATACACAAAATGGTGGCCAAAATGTCAAGTTGATTATGATTTAATTCAGAAAATCTTAGCACAAGAGGATGTTCTTTTTGCGAAAGGAAAATTATTGGATATTTTTTCTAATATATCTCCTCCTAAAAGAAATATTTTTGTTGAAAATTAGAAAAAATAAATGATTGAAAAAATGAAAAAAGAAATAAATAAGATCTTCACTGTCTCTACTCCACTTAAGGAAAGAGAGGAAAATTAGCAAAAGGAAAAGAAATTGAAAACGAGGACAAAGAGAAAATTGAAAAAGAGAAAAATAAAAAAGAAAGAGAAAAATTAAATGCATCTACATCTCATATATCAACTGATGATGTAATAAATCTTGATGACGATGAAGAATTTGACACTTCTGTGTATTAGAATCATGATCCTTATCCTGAAATGACAGAAAACGAAAAATATGACTTTGAACAAGTAATATATAATCGTTATAAAAATAAAGAATATTTGTTAAAAGTTTTAAACTTCAATTCTGATAAATCAAGAGTAGTATCACCAGTATCTACTCAGAGAACGTTTTTATCTTAAGAAATTGAAGATGATAAAATACCAACAAGAAGATCTGCAAGAAAGAAGAAATAAAAAAATTGAAAAATACATAAAAGTACCAAGACAAGTGGAATACATGAAGACGAGTGGAGGATATCAAGACAAGTGGAAAATATCTCATCAAAATAAGAGGAAAATATTACATCATGTCTTTGTAATTACTATCTTTTAAAATTATGACTTGTACTTTATTCATTGGTAGATCTATAAATAGAACCCAAAATGGGTTGAAAAGAACACACACAATTTTCAGCCCTTATTTTGAAGCTTTCATTGTAAATGCTCTCTTTTTAATCTGGATATTCTTATGCAATAGAATTTATTTGGTTTCAAAACTTTCTCTTTTCTCTCCAAGCAAGCTTTCTCTCTTCTTTCTTGTTTAAGTTTTAATATTTTTACAGGTTTATGCTAAGGAGTTAAGAAGTTCTTCTCTCCTCTTTTATTACTTAGTTTCTCATGCACAAAGCTTGAAGATAAATGCTTCAAGATTGAAGACACTTTGGATTTTGTGGGCACTTTCTAATATGTTTTTCGCATCCCGATTCATCAATAACAAAAAAAGAAAATGAAAATTCCCATGAAAAATAAAATAATACTTTAATTCAATGGATGTCCTTTATATAATGAAATTCAATAAATTACTAATGCGCGAGAAAAATTGAGAACCACAATTGCCATAAAACAACAAAAATAGTTAAAATTAAATGGCAAAAAATGTAAAAAAATCACAGAACAAAAAAACCATTAAAAATTTTCTTTCCTGAAAAAAAAACGATTTTAAGAGCCGATCAGAAAACCCAGGTATAAAAAATGATATATGAATCATGTAAATTTCAATATCTATCAAATTTAGAAAAAAAAACATAAACCAAAGAAAAACACATTTAATGTCATATAAATTGGAACCATCTCAAAGACCCCTATGTTATTTTGTCCTTTATCTAAGCAAAGGTTAACCATAATAGTCCATTTTAATATTAATCCAATGTGCCCACATGTCAAGATTCAACTTGACATTTTTAAGGATTTTATGAGGAAGAAGAAGATCAAAGAATCTTGAATTATAGAGAGAGAAAAATTTGAAATGAATTACCGGTTCAATCAATAGCATGACCCCTTTAATTCAACCGGATTTGCTTTAATACTCAGTTTAGCAACTAATTTATTCCATTGAACTAAGTTACTAAGCTACAAACAACAATAAGAAGTAATTTGACAATACAATAACAAAGGAGTGCTCCACATTTTGTTGAAGGTGTGAATCATGACTCATAAAGACATGACGAATCTCCCCTCCTTAATCACATCCTTCTCTATAAGGATGGAAGTCTAGAAACTGATTTTGTATATGATCACAATCTTCCCATATATTAATTTCCTTTGTCTGAAGGTCATTAGATTCTGAAAAAATGAAGTTGAGTAGATTCCTCATGCAAAAGGAGCATATCTCTTTCCATTTGTTGCATCTCTGATTCGATCAGGGTATTTATCCTTTTTGATTCTCTATCTATTGGATATGTAAAATAGAGAAAGGAATTGATGAAAGAACATATTGTTATTGAAAATCTAATTGTAGAGTGTCTTTTCAAGTGTTGCTACATTCTTTCTATCAGTTTTGATTCCTTCAGAGTTTGTTGATCCTTTAGAACTTGGTTTATAACCATAAACGAGCTTAGCCAAGGACCCAACAATAGAAGGGCCAAATGATGCTAGAATGGATTCAAAAGATCGATAAAGTGCTGCAATTATATGATTCTTTATTGCTGCAACATTCCAACTTATGTTTAATCTAACACTTTTTGAAAGGATAATCCTCCCAACATTATGTAACTATTTTGCGAGGGAATTTCCCATCTTTCCTCCAAACAATGCACCAGTTTATGTAGCCAATAAGTTCCAACCACATGGTTGCAAATAACGAAGACGACCAAAACAATGATCCAGATACAACATGAGCAATCAATATTTGAAAGGATATTATTCTTGTAACTACTTTTGCTTCTTTTATTAGGTCCTCATCCTCCAAGTTAGAGGGTTTAAGAGGAGCACAGTCATTTGCATCTTCATTGCTGTCAATAAAGTGGAGATTCTTCGCAAAAAGGCCAATCAAAACAATAACTATAACAATTGAAATCCCAGCTAGATAGAAAGTTATTCTCCAACCAGGGATCCCCATCAATGACATTGAGGTTATTAATGCTGACAAAAGTCTACCAACTGTGAAGCCAAAACTTGAAGTCAGTGCTAGTCATCCAAAAACTGTCCGTGATTGCTTTCAGCAATTGAATCAACTATAAGGGACTAAATATCTGGTATGACTATGGCAAGTCCTACGCCATTTAAGCTTTTGAAAATTGCAAGTTTAGCAAAAGTAGGAAAAAAAATGCCAACAAGAAAAGTGGCAGCCTAGAGAAATGCTTCAAAAGCAATGACACGAGTCTGATCATGAACAACCAAATAATTTGCCAAGAGAGAACAAGAGGAATAAACTATAGATATGAATAATGTGAGAGAAACAAGTCCAGTTGAGTCCATGTGAACAACAGTATCCTCAACAATCAATTCTTGTAATACAGCACTCTAAACTATTTCTAGATTCTTGACAAAGTATTCTAAAATACAAACTTTTACCTCTAAAAGATATCCACACCATATGGTTCCTAGATATGCAATGCACACATAGAAAATAATGATCCTAACAGTTTCTCTTGTATATTTTCAACCATTATTCCTCTAAGAATAGTACCTTCTCTAAATCCAGTAACCATTTTCCCCAAGATTTATCAAAGTTCTTGGTTGTTTGGAGAGTAATTACATTCCATGCCCATGCTTCAAAATCTTTGATTAACCAATAATTCCCAAAATCATAAAATTCACTATTAAAAGAACCATGCAATACCTCTTTAATGGAAATTAAAGAAAACTAAAAACTGAACACTATTTTTAAAATTGATTTCTCTTTTTAACGTAAGAAGAGAGTTTAACATTTCTTACATTTATAAGCATTGTTACATAAGGAATTATTATAATGAAGGAAATAACATAATGAAGGAAACAACACAATGAATGAAATAATACAATGAATGAAAAGTTAGGATTTTAATCAATCAATCCTTAATTGTGTGAGTGAATATAAATATTGGATTTCAATCAATCAATTCTAAATTGTGTGAGTGAATAGAAAGATAGGAATTCAATCAATCAATCCTTAATTGTGTGAATGAATATAAAGATAGGATTCCAATCAATCAATCATTGATTGAAATCAACCATTAATTGTGAGATAAGATTGCAATCAATCAATTCCATAATTACGGGATCTCACATATCTTGAATGATAGAGATAATTGCTCTTCTTGTGACTTATCTCCATGGAAACAACATTATCACTCCACAATATGCTCTTCTTGCTCTAATTGTGGAGATGATTATGGTAATGATGGTTGAGTTGTGTTAATATCTCCCTACAAACTCTGTCGAGGTTGGAGGTAGAGTTTGAGCCTCTGAATTTTGCTTATCGTTGTTGTTGTAATTTGTTTGTTCACAAAAATTATTGGTTGTTTGATCGTTGTGATTTTGATTTTGTGCTTGGAAGCCACGACCATTGGAATTGAAAAAAATTTTGGGACTAGTGATTGGTAGACCCAAATTGTTGTTTTTGTCCATAAAATGATAGATGATGTGTTGATGTATTGGTAGTGAACCAATTTTGATATTGCTCTTGTCTTTATTAGTAACTGATCTTCATGTTGCTGCTAGGTTGTTATATGTGCTTTTGGAGTTGTGAATATGTCGACAATGGTGATACTGCCATCTTTGCAAAGATATTTAAATTGTTGACGAAGAGTAAACTCTCTTCTTTTTGTTTTTGAGAATTTTGATCATAGGCTTCTTTAAGAAGACCAATTGCTTATTCAGAAAGAGTGCCAATAAGTCACCTCGAAGAGACCTGTTTGATTTTCTTGATGTTGTGACTTTGTTAGAGTCACCAGTTATTGTTGAGTCTGTTGTTAATTCATCCATTTCACCCTCTGAGTCTGTTATTGATTCATCCATTTCACCCGTGAGATGTTTGATCAAAATCTTGATTTTCTACATAGGCAAAAACTTGTGCTCGCCATAGTGAGTAATGGTCTAGGTTTAATTTCTGAGCGGTGAAGTTGCTAATAATGTGAGAGAGAATTCTGCACGTGGGAGAAAAGTTGATCACAAGTGTCTCTGATACCTTAAAGAAAACTAAGAACTGAACAATATTTTTAAAATTATTTTCTTTTTTTTCAACATGAGAAGAGAGTTCAACACTTCATACATTCATAAGCATTGTTACATAAGGAAATAATACAATGAAGGAAATAACACAATGAAGGAAATAATATGATGAATAGAAAGAAAGGATATCAATCAATCAATCCTTAATTGAATGGAAAGATAGGATTCCAATCAATCAATCGTTAATTTTGTGAGTAAATGGAAAGATAGAATTTCAATCAATCAATCCTTAATTGTGTGAATGAATGGAAAGATAGACTTCCAATCAAGCAATCCTTGATTACAATCAACCATTAATAGTGGGATATGATTACAATCAATCAATTCCATAATTACGGGATCTCACATAAGTTGAATAATGGAGATAATTTCTCTTCTTCTGATTTATCTCAAAGGAAACAACTTTATCACTCCACAACATTCTCTTCTTGCTCTAATTGTAGAGATGATTATGGGAATGATGGTTGAGTTGTGTTAATATCTCCCCGCAAACTCTGTCAGGGCTTGAGGCATAGTTTGAGCCTCTGAATTTTGCTTGCTTGCTTGTTGTTGTTGTTGTTATTGTTGTTGTAATTTTTTTCTTCACCAAAATTATTGGTTGCTTAATTGTTGTGATTTTGATTATATGCTTCAAAGCCACGACTATTGGAATTGAAACAATTTTGGGCCTAGTGATTGGTAGACCCAAATTGTTGTTTTTGTCCATAAAAGGATAGATGATGTGTTAATGTATTAGTACTGAACCAATTTTGATGTTGCTGATGTATTTATCAGTAACTAAGCTTCATGTTGCTACTAGGTTGTTGTATGTGCTTTCGGAGTTGTGAATATGTCAACAATGGTGACCCTACCATCTTTGCTAAGATATTTCAACTGTTGACGAAGAGTAAACTCTCTTGTTTTTGTTTTTGAGAATTTTCAGCATAGGCTTCTTTAAGAAGACCAATTGCTTATTCAGAAAGAGTGCCAATAAGTCATCCTCAAAGAAACTTGTTTGATTTTCTTGATGTTGTGACTTTGTTAGAGTCACCAGTTGTTGTTGAGCCTATTGTTAATTTATCCATTTCACCCCTTGAGTCTGTTGTTGATTCATGCATTTCACCCGTCAGATGTTCGATGAAAATCTTGATTTTCTACACAGACAAAAATTTATGCTTGCCATAGTGAGTAATGGTCTTGGTTTAATTTGTCAGCGGTGAAGTTGCTAACACTGTGAGAGAGAATTCAGTATGTGAGAGAGAAATTGCTCACAATTATCTCTCATACTATAACGAAAACTAAAAACTTAACAATATTTTTAAAATTAATTTCTCTTTTCAGCGTGAGAAGAGAGTTCAATACTTATTACATTTATAAGCATTGTTACATAAGGAAATAATGCAATGAAGGAAATAACACAATGAAGGAAACAATACAATGAAGGAAATAATATGATGAATGGGAAGATAGGATTTCAATCAATCAATCCTTAATTGAATGGAAAGATAGGATTCCAATCAATCAATCCTTAATTGTGTAAATGAATGGAAAGATAGAATTCCAATCAATCAATCCTTGATTACAATCAACCATTAATTGTGAGATATGATTGCAATTTATAAATTCCATAATTACAGGATCTCACACACCTTGAATGATAGAGATAATTGCTCTTCTTCTGACTTATCTTAATGGAAACAACTTTATCACTCCACAATATCCTTTTCTTGCTCTAATTGTGAAGATGATTATGGGAATGATGGTTGATTTCTGTTAATATCTCCCAGCAAACTCTGTCGGGGCTGGAGGCAAAGTTTGAGCCTCTAAATTTTGCTTGCTTCTTGTTGTTGTTGTTGCTGTAATTTGTTTGTTCACCAAAATTATTGGCTTGTTGATTGTTGTGATTTTGATTATGTGCTTGAAAGCCACGACCATTGGAATTGAAACGATTTTGGGACTAGTGACTAGTAGACCGTTATTGTTGTTTTTGTCCATAAAAGGACAGATAATGTGGTGATGTATTGCTAGTGAACCAAATTTTATGTTGCTCATGTCTTTATCAGTAACTGAGCTTCATTTTGCTGCTAGGTTATTGTATGTGCTTTTGGAGTTGTGAATATGTCAACAAGGTGACACTGCAATCTTTGCAAAGATATTTCAACTATTGACGAAGAGTAAACTCTCTTCTTTTGGTTTTTGAGAATTTTGAGCAAGGACTTCTTTAAGAAGACCAATTGCTTATTAAAAAATAGTGCCAATAAGTCATCATCGAAAAGACCTGTTTGATTTTCTTGATGTTGTGACTTTGTTAGAGTCACCAGTTGTGGTTGAGTATGTTGTTGATTCATCTACTTCATCCCTTGAGTCTGTTGTTGATTCTTCCATTTCACCCGTGAGATGTTCGATCAAAATCTTGATTTTCTACACAGGCAAAAATTTGTTCTAGCCATAGTGAGTAATGGTCTTGGTTTAATTTGAGAGTGGTGAAGTTTCTAACATTGTGAGAGAGAATTCAGTACGCGAGAGAAAGTTGCTGACAAGTATCTCTGATACCATAAATAAAAATAGAAATTGAGCAATATTTTTAAAATTGATTTCTCTTTTCAACGTGAGAAGAGAGTTCAATACTTCTTACATTTATAAGCATTGTTACATAAAGAAATCAAGGAAATAACACAATGAAGAAAATAATACAATGAAGGAAATAACACAATGAAGGAAATAACACAATGAAGGAAATAATAAATGAATGGAAAGATAGGATTCCAATTAATCAATCCTTAATTGTGTGAGTGAATGAAAAGATATGATTGCAATCAATCAATCCTTAATTGTGTAAGTGAATGGAGAAATAGAATTTCAATAAGTTAATCCTTAATTGTATGAATAAATGGAAAGATAGGATTCTAATCAATCAATTCTTGATTGCAATTAACCATTAATTGTGAGATAAGATTGCAATCAATCAATTCCATAATTATGGGATCTCACATGCCTTGAATGATGGAGATAATTACTCTTCTTCTGACTTATCTCGATGGAAACAACATTATCAATGTGATACCATAAATAAAACTTGAAACTGAACAATATTTTTAAAATTGATTTCACTTTTCAGCATGAGAAAAGAGTTCAACACTTCTTACATTTATAAACTTTGTTACATAAGAAAATAATACAATTGAGGAAATAACACAATGAAAGAAATAATACAATGAAGGAAATAACACAATGAAGGAAATAATGCAATGAATGGAAAGATAGGATTTTAATCAATCAATCCTTAATTGTGTGAGTGAATAGAAGATAGGATTCCAATCAATCAATCCTTAATTGTGTGAGTGAATGGAAAGATAGGATTTGAATCAATCAATCCTTAATTGTGTGAATGAATGGAAAGATAGGATTCCAATCAATCAATCCTTGATTGTAATCAACCATTAATTGTGAGATAAGATTGCAATCCATCAATTCAATAATTACGGGATCTCACATACCTTGAATGATGGAGATGATTGCTCTTCTTCTTACTTATCTCCATGGAAACAACATTATCACTCCACAATATTCTTTTCTTGCTCTAATTGTGGAGATGATTATTGGGAATGATGTTTGAGTTGTGTTAATAGAAACAACTGCAATGTGTTGTTTACAACCACAATCATAGAAAACATTTTCCACTTCTAAACTGATATCTGAGAGTACGATTGACTGAAAATCAAGATTACGAATAATCCTAAAATTTAGAAGTTTTGGCAATTTCTGATTGAAGCCAGAAATGCTATTTTCATCATTTAGAGGAATGAATTTAACACCATCACAATCAGGAGTCTCAAAATTCTCATTAAGATCAAAAAGATTACTTTTATCACTTCTTATTACTGGTGACTCAACATCACCCGAATATTGTTTCTCGTTAAAGTTGGTAGCATGCTCTTCAGTAGTAGAAAAGGTTGGTATTGTGTCAATTTCGTCAAATTCCTTGAAATCATCTTCATTAATTTCTAAATTACCCATTCTGATTGACTCCATAGAATTCTTCAAGAGTTTCTCATTGCCAAAATTTGACCACTAACAACTTGTATCAAACAAATGTTGTTCAACTTCTTTAAACGTTGTTCACCATCTAAGGCGCTTTGTGAATCACATGTGGTTGTTGTAAGCTCAGGAATCCCAATCTCTTGATTCTTGAAATTCAGAAAACCGTCCAATTCCATTGCAGACAAAATTCCAATATCAATTTCTCCAACTTTCGCATTTAATAGCATCTTTAATAATATATCAAATTTATTTACAATATTGGAAAAGATGGCATCCAATCTCTTCATATATTCATTCAAATTCTCACTACCATGTTTAAGGCTATGAATTCAAAATTTATAAGAGGGTATTTAGGATGCAGAACTAGAGTGGGAAAGGTTTATAATGAAGATTGAACCACGAGGGACACAAAATTTGATCAATTAGACGTCCTCAAGATCGTTTCTACAACATGTTGCTAGGATGGAGATTTTTTAACCCAATGTTTAACAAACAGGAGCCTCAAAATCAGTATAAGACACCATAATCAAACGTGATTACTTGAATAATAAGTCAGGAGGTGAACACCACAAGCCATGAGTCTTGATAAGTTCCAAAAATGGTGTTCTAGTTAAATAACCAAAGAGAATAACTCTCATATTTTCATTTTTTCAAAGTCATGACATTTTGAACAAATTACAACTTAATTATAGGTCAGAAATCCTAATATAGATGTTACATAAAGCAAGAAATCAATTAAATAAAGTTTAGGTAACTTAAAGGATAATTAAGGCTTTGTTGGAACTATTGATAGTCAAAGGAGCTTGGACTATGACCAACCTTGAATCTCATGTTATATTTGACCCTTGGAATGATGTTTAATCTGGTTTTAGTCACTCAAAGCAAGTCTTGACCAAAATTAATAAGCCTTAATCAAAATAGCCCACAATTGTTGGCCAAGCTTGAATTGCTTTGACCGGTTGAGTTTTTTTTGCCCTATCTTGATTCATGAGTTTCCATGGCTAGGTCTAGGCTAGATTATACTCCATTTCAAGACTCCTTGAAGCCCCACACAAAAATCCCATAGAGCATATACACCAAATCTACAAAAAAAATAATAGAAGTAAAAATAATAATGTTGGTCTCGCAGCAACCATTCTTCGATATTTTAGACAAAACACTTGTATGATGTTGAGATGCATTTTGGAGTGTCTTTCGAGCTGATCTAGATGTTGTGGTATCATAAGAGTTGTAGCCCTTCTTTGGGGCTTTCCAATGCAATAATAATCATTGAATGTGGAGTTTTGGAATGCAGGTTATGATCATTTTCCCAAACTGTGACAGTGGCTTTTGATTGCTCAATGTTCTTCGTTGCATGTTCACTTGAGTCTCACATTTGACTATCTTTTCAGCTGATTTGAGAGAAACTTCAAACACAAGAGTTTAAGTAATCTGATATGGCTTTCCAAAACATCAAACTCCTCTTCGTTTCATTGAGTAGAAGGTGAGATACACTTGACTGAATTTTGCTTTACGTTCTACCCAATTTTTGCCATGATTTTCCAAACCATTGTCATTATGATTGGATCCTTTATGCAGGCTTGCCGGGTTCATATTAGTTTAGAAAGTGCATGAAAGATAAAAAGAAGAATTTGGGAGAATTTATTTAGAGAAGAACGGGAAAGGAGAAATGACAAAAAGAGAAAAAAAATCAGAAAATAAATGAATGATCAAAGAAAATGAGAGATTTCAGAAAAGAAGGAAGATTTAGAAAACAAATCAAGAAATTTTAGGGAGAGGATCATTGCCTCTGATACCATTTGTCAATAGGAGCTAACTAACCTAACAATCAACTAACAAATCAAAACGACATCCTTATGTACTGCTAACGACAGCTCTTCTTCTCAATACCTAAGTGTGAACTCCTTATATGGAAAGCGTATTCTTCTGGAAAGATTATAACACCACCACGACAATCAAAACACAAAATCTTGCACTGTATATTTTTTCTTCAAATTTAAATCTATTTATTAATTTTGTTTATTCATCTTTTACTCCAAAATCATTTGTTCCTTTACTTTCTTTTTTTTAAGGGATTAATTATGTACTTATATTTATATATATATATATATATAGTTTTTGTCCTTAGTCCAAAAATGCATTATATACATAAACATGAAAATTTGAACAACATTTAATTTCACAATTTAATTACATAGCTAGAAATATCTAAAATTGAAGAAGACAATAATAGTTCTTTTGCAGTTGAAGACACAAACAATTCTTATGCAAAACATTGCTGACTTCCGTATGGGTCTTTTCCGTCTACTCTTGTTTAACCTAAGAAGACATCAACTACTTGAAAACTAGGATTTTCTTGCGTATTTGCATTCAATTTGCACCACTTTATACTATGGTTTCTATTTGGACTTAGGGTTCTAATTCTAAAATAGGAATAATAATGACTACTTTGTGCCCAACAAAAACAAGAGTATTTTCAAGAAATAATTTACAAGTTTATCAAATTGAACTTCGATGGGATGTCTGTTTCACGTGTTTTATTCGCCAACGAGAAAAGATGGTGTTTAGGGGTGTTTCTCCATTTTTATATTGCATTTTTATGTTTTTTTCATTTCGTAAAACATATTTTATAATTTTATTTTATAATACTTAATTCATTATTTTAATTATTTTTTTACTTATGTTCACATTTTTGGAATAATGCTATCACCCATTTTGATTAAAAACTCCCTTTTTTTTAACAAACCCACATGTAACTTCAGCTTTTCTACACAAACTATAAGTAGACATGACCACAATTCTGAAACCGTCTTTTTTAGATTCTGTGGTCATAGAAACTTGAACCGAACCGCCGAGGGACAGCTACGGTTTTGTTCCGATATCAGTTACAGCTCTGATTTTATTCTAATTTTTATTCTAATTTTTAGTTTTGGATTCGATTTTAATCCCACTTTTAAATTTGATTTCTATTGAATAATAGTTAAAATCGAATAAAATCAGAACTGTAACCGATATCAGAATCCAAAAGTGGAATCAAATAATACAACGTAATAATATAATTAGAATAATAGTTAAAATTGAATTTAATATATATAGTTTTTAGAAGAATATAGCTAGAAAGGATTAGATAAGTGAGATTGGAAGATAGAAAATATAATAAAAATAATTGAACATTTTAATTATCAATTAGAATTCAACAAGAATAATATAATAATAATATTAGAATAAAAGTTAAAATTAATATAATATATAGAGTTTTTAGAATAATAGAATTATGAAGAATTAGATAAGTGAGAAAAAAAGATATAGAAAGAATAAGAGTATTTAGAGAATAATTCAATTATTAATTGGAATTCAAATAGTATATTAGCATAATATAATAATAGAATTGTGATAATATAAATTAGAAAAGTTTATACATAATATAATTGGAATAATATTTGAAATTGAACTAATGTATAGAATTTTTAGAAAAATAGAATTATGAAGGATTAGATAAGTGAGAAATAAAGATATATAAATGACAAGTATATTGAAAGAATGATTGGAACTATTAATTGGAATTCAAATAGCATATTAGCATAATATAATAATAAAATTAGGATAAAATAAATTAGAAAAGCTTATACATAATATAATTAGAATAATAATTAAAATTGAACTAATATATAGAGTTTTTAGAAAAATAGAATTATGAAGGATTAGATAAGTGAGAAAGAAAGATATATAAATGATAAGAATATTGAAAGAATGATTGAAACTATTAATTATAATTCAAATAGTATATTAGTATAATATAATAATAAAATTAGAATAATGTAAAGGGTAAATTACAAAAAACCTCCCTGTGGTTAGGCGATATTGTAACATACCTCCCTGACATATTAAAACCTATAATTTGCCTCCTTATGCTTTGGCTTTTTTTAAAAAGTGACGGAAATTCATTCACTTAATGGGTACTGACAAACACGCGCATATAAAAAATGCGTATGAAGTAATCTGATTTTTTTGAAAACAAAAATAATATCTAAAAAGACAATTATACCACCTGTGATCTACTATTAATGAAAGATAGATGAGAAGATTTCATAATCTTCTCTTATAAAATGATTTCAAAGCTCGGTAGTTGTTAAATTAGGGTTCTTATTCCTCCATGCCAAACTTGTTCAATTTCTTCTATGTCAAACTCTTACGACAGTGTCAGCATGTCTTCAACAAGATTTAGAGGTGGAGCATCAACAAATTTGAGATACAAATATCAGCTATGCAACTGCAGAAGAAAAGCAACAGTCAAAATTGTTGAATCTGAGAAGCCAACAAAAGGAATGCTATATTTTGTGTGTGACCGAAATCAATGTTCATTCTTTTCGTGGTGTAACCCCATTAGTAGAGATGAACCAAAGATAGAGATGAATTTTGAGAATCCTATTGTGGAAATGAACTCCAATGATGATGGTGATTCGATATCCTATATGAAATTCAAATTGCGATTTTTGGAAGAAAATATGGGGGATGATTAAGTAGATGGCAGCTTCTGCTTTGCTGTTATCATTATTTTCTGTTATCTTTTGTTGTATAAAATGAAAGTCATTAAAGTGACAGTGTACCAAACTGCTGAAATGTGGTAGAAATGTTGTATTTTTATCATTTTATGCAACTTATGGTGTTTAGCTGGAATGTAACTTCTGGGAAGAAATGTTGTATTTTTATCATTTTCTGCAACCTATGATGTTTAGCTGGAATGCGACTTCTGGGAAGAAATGTTGTATTTTTATCATTTAGCTAGAATGTAACTTGTGGTATTTAGTTGAAAATGTTGGTCCATCTCTGAAAATGATAGTAGACTTTGCTTGTGAGTTTAGTTAAACCAACCCCCTGAACCATCATCAAGGCCACAGAATCAGCAGCCCCTGAACTATTACCCAACCTCCTGCTTAATAATGAAACTTGAAAGACCTCTAGATCAATACAATTTAACAACCTTGTAAGTTCAAAATACACATCACACTCTGCTTAATAAGCAAATTTGACAACCCTGTAAATCAATACAACAAAACATATCAAAAGATCCATGGTATCCTATAAGTCAATGCTACACAACATATCAAAAGATCTATGGTATTGTATTGCAAAAGAAATATCATTACATATGTGTCCATTAGAGATAAAATGAACATAACAAAATGACTTCATCAACATTGCATATTATCACTAACATCCCTTCAAAGCATAACATAACTACTTCTTCAACATTACATATTGTCACAAACATTCCTTTAAAGCAAAACAGAACTACTATCAAATAGTTGCAGACCAACACTACTTGGATGGCAAATTAGATTCATGTCTCTTCAGACTGCTCTCCAACATTGATAAACCAGTTGAGGCTTTGCTTCTCTTCAGATTGCTCTCCAACATTGATAAACTAGTTGAAGCTTTGCTTCTAGATTGCCTTGTCTTTTCTACCACTGCTTGTCTAACTCTTTTTGCTCCTCCTCGCTATAATCATAAGTAAACATAATGTTAACTACATTATTGTGAATATTTAAAGTTGTATATTTAGCGTTTTACCTATGATTGTAATACTGATTTATACACAACTTTGGTAGTACTTGCAACTGTAGGTTGCAAATATGAATGATCTTTTGGTTCCCTACCATGAGTACTTGAAGCCATACCATAAGACATATGATTTCAGGATTGAAACATATCAAAATTCACATAGAAATTAGATCATGACAGAAACATTTCAAGTTGACATAAAAATTAGTTGTTGATGACAACAAGTAGCAAGTTATGATATTTCTTACTATTGTCTGTTCAGTATGTGAATCTTCAACAGAAGGTGGAATGTTGGCATTTTTATTAGAGTTGGATTGAGGAGGCTGAAACATGGATTGAGAATGCATTTGATTTTAGGGATAAAAATTACATAATGACAGAAAGTTAAAGATCCTTATAATATATAAATTAAGGCTGACAAAACTAAAAAGTTAAAAGAATGTTACTTCAGTAGTGCTAACAGCCACATTAGATGGAGTAGGCAAGTCCACATTTGTCTGAAATAATTCAAGTTGACATAGAAACAAGTTAAAGATATCACAAATAAGATTAAAATCATGACATTTCTTACAGTTGTCTGTTTAGTAGTTGAAGCTTCAGCTGCAGTCTTATTAGAGTTGGCTTGAGGAGGCTGAAATATATCAAGCAATAATCAGAAATATAAAGTAAGCAATCATTAACGTTATATTATATGAATGTAAGCAATCATTAATATTATATTATACCTTATAAAACTTAGAAGCGGGATGTATTTCATTCTTGCAAGTTCTTGAATTATGATTAGGTTGAAAGCACCTTTTGCAATGTACAGGTACACCTTTCCTTGTAGAAATTGGATGCTTTAAAGCTTCATCTAGCCCCCTTCGACGTACTTTCTTTGGTCTTCAAGATTGTTTACGTATTGTTGGAGGATTCACTGCCATTTCATTTGTTACCTCCCAATACTCTTCACTTGGTAAAGGATGTATCATATAGGAATACGTTTTGAGGTAAGTATTGCTGATGTAGCACTCATGAACAAAGTCAACAACATTTCTTTTCTCCTTCTGGATAGCAGCAACTGCATAAGGACATGGTATTCCAGTCAACTAGAATAGTCCACAGTGTAAGTTAAGTCAACTAAGTTGACAGCATATCTCTTATGCCCATAATCTACCTCAAACTTTCTCTCTCCAGCATAGAGGGCCATAAAAAATCTGCTCATCCTTATGTTTTTTTCAAGTTTTTCTTGGATGTTATGGCATAAATAACCTTGATACTTTTCCATCCCAAGTTTCTTCACCTGCATTCTCTCCATCAACTTTCTCCTTATCCACTCTATCATTGACAAAATTGGTTGTTCTCTAGCTTCTAGGATGTAATTATTGAATGACTCATTTAAATTGTTGACAAGTATGTCACACTTACTTGAATTTCTAAAATGAGACCTGGAGTAAAGTTCTGGAGGAAATTTTGCTAACCAATTAGCTGCATTACTATCAATTTTGGTCATCTCATCCATAGCTATCTTCAAATCCACAATATTTCCAGCACTAGCAGCAGACCAGAATATATCTCTGAGTTCCTTACCTTTAAATTTCTGTCTGAAATTTTGGTACAGGTGCCTTAAGCAAAACCTGTGCTCAGAGGTAGGAAACAATCGAGAAATTGCATGTACTAGTCCATTCTGTCTGTCTGAAATAAAGGTCCATGGGATGTTATTTATGCCAATCCCAACATCTGAAATCAAGAGGTCCAAAAACCAAAGGCATGAATTATAACATTCTACCTCAACAACAGCAAATGCAATCAGAACCATATTATCATTGCCATCTCTACCTAATGCTGACAATAGTTGTCCTCCAAAAGAAATTTTCAAGAAACATCCATCTAAACCTATAATGGGTCTACATCCTTCTAAAAACCCTTGCTTACTTGCATGTAAACAGTAATACATTCTTTGAATAGTACCAATTGATTCTTCTGTGAACCTCTCAACTTTTAGTTTGATTTTACTCCGAGGGTTATACTTCCTCACAGTTGCTCCATATGACCATAGCTTATTATATTGCTCCATATCCACCCCTCGCATAGCATTCTTTGCCTTTCTCTTTGCTCATACACCTTGGAAATTGATGCATTAACCATTATTTCTCTTCGAATTGTGTTTTTCAATCCAATCAGTCCACAACTTGGGTCATCTCTAATTTTGTCTTGATACTTTTCACTCAAATAAGTATCAGTGACATGTTTATTCTCATATTCTC
The DNA here is from genome assembly GCA_016586305.1 of Ophiorrhiza pumila. Lineage (NCBI taxonomy): Eukaryota > Viridiplantae > Streptophyta > Magnoliopsida > Gentianales > Rubiaceae > Ophiorrhiza > Ophiorrhiza pumila. Next base: position 39,740,007 of record BLIW01000006.1, read on the forward strand.
TATTGCAAGTACGAGAACCTTTCAATGTTTTCACTTGAAAAGTGCTGTCTTTCCCTATAGGAGATGCATGAATCCTCCATGAACAGCCCCTAGCACAAATGGCAGTGATCCTGTATGACTCATTTCTGATCCAATTTACCTCGTACCCCTCTCTGATATGCCATTCTTTCAGCACCTTTCTAAAAACCCTGAAGTTTGTGAATTTCTGCCCAACCTTAAGTTGGAATTGGGGCTTTTTAAACTCTACATCAGGATTGAAGTCTAAGTACTTCTCAAACAAATCATCTTCATCACTCCCTTTTTCTAATAATTCTTCATCCTCAAATACTGGTTCATTCCAATTCTCATTTTGTGGTTCATGATGGCCTTCAACCTGATCACCTTCAACCTGATCTTCTTGAGATGTTTTTTTTTAGCAACATGCTCACTCTGATCTGTATTTTCTGCACTTGCCCTTCTGACTGGAGGTTTCTTTTTTCTTTGCATGCTCTTACTTTTCTGCCCAACAGATTGTTGGTGCAGTGGTTCAGGGATTGCTGATTCAGTGGCCTTTGAAGATGGTTCAGGGGCTGCTGATTCAGAGGCCTTTGATAATGGTTCAGGGGCTGCAACATGCTCACTCTGATCTGTATTTTCTGCACGTACCCTTCTGACTGGAGGTTTCTTTTTTCTTTGCATGTTCTTGCTTTTCCCAACTACAGATTGTTGGTGCATTGGTTCAGGAGCTACTGATTCAGTGGGCTTTGAAGATGGTTCAGGGGCTGCTGCTTCAGTAGCCTTATATGATGGTTCAGGGGCTGCTGCTTCAGTAGCCTTGGAAGATGGTTCAGGGGCTGCTGCTTCAGTGGTCTTGGAAGATGGTTCAGAAGGTTGGTTCAAATTATAACTTCTTAAAGCAAAAATATCTTCATCTTCCATTGTTTCTAATCCTTCTTTTAACCATTCAGGCTCATCTTCATCATCACTGGTTTCCCTATTATTATCATCATCTGAGCCATCATCATTACATTCTCCACCAATGTCTCCATATGTTAGTGCAGGTAAAGCTATGCTAGTAACCTTTTTGAAATAATACTTTACCCTTTGGAGATACTATTTTAATTGGGTCCCCTCCTGCTTCAACATATATTTCCCTAATAGAACACCCTTCAGGGGCTGCTGCTTCAGTAGCCTTATATGATGATTCAGGGGCTGCTGCTTCAATAGCCTTGGAAGATGGTTCAGGGGCTGTTGCTTCAGTGGTCTTGGAAGATGGTTCAGAAGGTTGGTTCAAATTATAACTTCTTAAAGCAAAAATATCTTCATCTTCCATTGTTTCTAATCCTTCTTTTAACCATTCAGGCTCATCTTCATCATCACTGGTTTCCCTAATATTATCATCATCTGAGCCATCATCATTACATTCTCCACCAATGTCTCCATATGTTAGTGCAGGTAAAGCCATGCTAGTAACCTTTTTGAAATAATACTTTACCCTTTGGAGATACTATTTTAATGGGGTCCCCTCCTGCTTCAACATATATTTCCCTAATAGAACACCCTTTACAACATTCATTCATGAAATTAATGTCATCATCTCCTCTGATTCCAAACAACCCTTTATCAAATTCAGAATTTGGCACACAAAAGTAAAACTTCACAAGACAATTAAGTTTGTTTATTTCATTGAACATATTATTTAGTTCAATAATAGACAATTCATCTAGATCCCACTGCTTAAAGACCTTCACTTTCATACTGTCACCCGTATATTTTATGCGAGGCTTCCATACAAATTTCCCACCATAATGCATGTGTATATTAACATCTTCTGTGGCCATTCTATAAGTCAAACAAGAACAACATAACAACATAATAAATAAGTGTGGACCACTATTATTATCCACTAAATAACAAATTTAAACTCTGACTGTGACTTCAAAGTTGACACTTTTCAGCCAAATATGAGTTAGAAAGTTACAACATTTATAACACCAATATGAAAGTGACAAGAGCATATAGGAGACAATGAGACATGAGCATATAGGAGACAATGAAACACCAGCGGCATAAAAAAGTATATCTTTAAACAATGGCAGACAACAAAACTCTCAATTGAATATCTTTAAACAACATAATTGATTAAAAACCCATTAGATATCCACATAATCGATTAAAAAATAGCAATAATCGAAGCCCTAATATACTGAGAACTAAGAAACAAATTTATAAAATTTACTTTACTCTAATCGGAGGTTAACATACCTATTAGATATCCACACAATCGACAGTTTCTTCGATCTATCCTCTTGTTTTCAACAAGACAACCCAGTAATTTTCAATATTTTATCTGTGTTCGCCGCTGCAGCCCCGTGTTTGCACCTATTAGATATCCACACAATCGACAGTTTCTTCGATCTATCCTCTTGAAGTTTCAATATTTTATCTGTGTTCGCGGCTACAGCCTCGTGTTCGCTGATGGAATCCGGTGTTTGCCGCTGGAGTTTAGAAGTCAACGGTAGAAAATTTACCCTAAAACACAAAGCACAAGGAGTGGATGTCCACAACCGTAGAAAATTTACCCTAAAACACAAAGCACAAGGAGTGGATGTCTGCTGGGGGTAAATGTGTCTTTCTGTCAGTATCCGTTAAGTGAATGAATTTCCGTCACTTTTTAAAAAAACCCAAAGCACAAGGAGGCCAATTATAGGTTTTAATATGTCAGGGAGGTGCGTTACAATATCACCTAATCACAGGGAGGTTTTTTGCAATTTACCCTAATATAAATTAGAAAACTTGATAGCCTAATCCCTACACTAAATTAAAAAAGTTGATACCCTAAACCTTACTCTCTAAACTCTAAAACCTATAATATAATGATTAGAAAAAGTAAGAAATAATATTAGAAAAAGAATTATATGATGAAATTGAAGAGATATGGAAATATTTATAAATTTATAAAAATGAAAAATAATAAGTTTACGCTTTTTTTTCCCCAATTTGTAACATTAAATTCAATTGGATATTACTAGTAAAACATTAAGTTCTATTTTATCATATAGGTAAATTAAGTTTTAATAATTCATATGCTGTTAAATTACATGAGCAAGATATTAATTTTTGAGAAACATTTAGAACCATTAAATTACTATCAAGCATAGATATAAATCATTATAAAAATTAATGGTATAAATATATTCATTATGAATTAATAAAAGTAATAGTTAAACCATTACATAGGATAGGAATAAATAATCCAATTTTTATTGCATTAAGAGATAATAGATTTACAGAATATCACAATTCAATATTAGCATTAATTCAAACTAATATTTGTAATGGATCAATATCTTTTAATTGTGTGCTATAATTTTGTTGTAAGTTTATATGATGATTGAATATTAGATTCATTAATAACGGATATACAAATAGATAAAAATAAAATTAGTCAAAAAAGTGGAAGTTTTGCAATAATTTATAAAGTTTGTTTCAAATTACTCAAAACATTCATAGATCATCAACTAAGTTAGAAAAATCAAAACAATCAGAAACTATTTTATTTGAAGAAGATGCATCAAAATCAGCAACATATATACCTAAAACATTAAAATGGCATGAAATTACAATTCCAGATGAATTTAGATTACCATCTCCATAATAACCAAGAAACATTCTACATAATCAACCTACTCAATTTCAAACTGAAGAAGATGGTAGTATAACTATAAGTTTTAATAATATAAGATCTAAAAGATATAGAAGTAGTAATTCTATAACATATAACACACCAATACAAAATTGAAGATATTCTACATCTAATATTCCAACTCTTCCAAGAACTTTTAGTCTACATACTAATATAAGTAATAATCCTAAATTATATTTAGAAATCCCAATACAAAATACAAAAATTCATTTTAAAGCTCCGCTACCTGAAATTATTAATGATACAACAGTAGATTCATCTTCATATTTATCAATGAAACCTGATAGTATTAATGTTATTAATAACGTTTTTACACCAAATTATGAATATTTAACTGAAGAATTTAATGATGAAGAAAATTTGGATAAAAAAATTGGTATAATAATTTAGATGATACATTCAAAAATAAATTACAGGAAGAATGGGAAAAAGAATTACAGAATAAAAAATTCAATTTTCCTTTCTTTTCATGGTTAGAATACATTAGTACTCAAGAAAAAATTGAAAATATTTATATTGAATCTCAGATTAATGTACACACTCAACTATATAAAAAATGGCAATTGGTTGGAGGAGAAGTACTTTCTTTTGTCCATCCACCATTATTAAATATCCAAATAAATGCATCTGCAGGTGAAATAGTAGCAACATCCTTTAGAGAAGATAAAACAGATAAAACCCCATTAGATATAGAAGACATAAGAAAAGTTAATCAATAATCAAATTATTCTAATCAAATATTATCTACAATAGCCCAACAGGTAGATTTAGTATCAACAAAGATAGACTCAATTCAAAAGCCGATAAAAACTACTTTTCCTGAAGAAGTAGCAAAACCACACTTTCAAACTAAAAATCTATTTGAAGAGTTAAATTTATCATTTAATCTAAAAGAAAATTCAGAAAACAATATGTTATAAAAATATTAAATAGACTAAGATCAATTAGATATAAAAGATAAACCTAGTACTTCACAAAACAATATAAACAATATTGATCAAATTAATCCAATAACAAAAGAATTAGAAGAAGATATTGTTTCAAAAAATATAGAAACTTCATATGAAGATAATATAATAAATCAAATAAATAATATTGAAGATCAATTTAATGAAGAAAATAATATTAATAGAATAAGAAGAAGTAGAAAAATAAATAGTTGTAATAAATATTCTAATAAATGGTTACATGCTCAAAATAGGAAAAATTATTATCCAAGACCAACTCCACCAGATGTTCAATTTGAAGAAAGATCTCAATTTATAGCAAATCATTATGATGGAAATGCATATTATGAATGGAATGTAGATGGAAAATCTGAAACAGAAATATTAAGAATGTTACAAGAAATGGGAATGGCAAGATTAGCATATCATCATAGAAAATTTGATGAGAAAACAATAACAGCAGCATTAGTAACAGGTTTCACTGGTCAATTAAAAAATTAGTGGGATAATATGATGACAGATGCAAATAAACATGAAATATTAAATCATACATCTGAATTCGATGAAAGAGATGAAAGTGGTAATATTAGAAAAGATAAACAAGGAAGAATAAAACTAATAAAAAAAATGATTCAGCAGAATTTTTAATATATGTTATATCATTACATTTCGTAGGAAATCCAAAAGAAGAATTAAATAGTTCAAAGGTATTTTTGACAAATTTAAGATGTCCAACTTTATCTGATTTTAGGTGGTATAAAGATATATTTTTAACATACGTACTCAAGAGACCAGATTGTCAAACAACATTTTGGAAAGAGAAATTTATTACTCGATTACCTACTTTATTTTTTCTCAAAAAGTACTTACAAATATGCAAAAAGATATGGGTACAAAAGTATTATATTTTCATAATGTTTCCTTTGGTAAGTTATTTGCTTATATTAAAAATAAAGGATTAAAATTATGTCAAGAATTAAAAATTCAAGCTAAATATAGATCTGAAAGAAGAGAATTAGGTACTTTCTATCAAGCATTTGGTATAACAAGAATTCTAGCTCCCTCATCAAAATATAAATCTATTACTAAATTTAAAAACTATAGAAGAAAACAAAATAATTATAAACAAATAGGATATGAACAACAAATCAATATAATAATAGAAAATATAAAAAATATAATAAACCATATAATTAGAAAAGTAAAAAATATGAATTATATGAACATGTTACAAATGTGGCAACCTGGCATATAAGCAGGTAATTGTAAAACTCAAAGAAAAACTAATGAAATACTTAGTGAAGTATAAGAATTAAGAGAAAAAATGATAGCAATAATGATTAACTTCATAAGAAGAAAGCGATATTCAATTACAGGATATAGGAGTTGAATCTGATAGTGAAGAGTATTCAGGTTATTCATCACCTTGTAAATATAAATCTATAAATATGATATCTACTGTTAGAGATAAAGAATTCTTATTTGATATTATTACTAAAATAGAAAATCCAAATGATCAAAAAGAATATTTAATAGATTAAAAGACTTAATACTAGAAGACTCTAAGGAAATAGAAATTTTCACTACTACAAAATGAGCCTATAGCAACACCCATAAAGTATTGTTTTAGGCCCTAAAAATGTTGCTATAAACCTAAAGCAACACTTTACAAAGTGTGTTATCAGAAGGTATCGCTTTAGATCTATAGCAACACTTTTTCCATTTTAAGCAACACTTTTTAGATGTGTTGCAATTGTCAGAATATGCAACGCTTTTATTTATGCAACACTTTTTTTCTCTAAAAATGCAACACTTTTTTATGTATTGCCTTTAAGCAATTGCAACGTTTTATAAGACGAAAAGCAACACTTTATGCTACGAAAATAGAACACTTCTTGCACTCTTTTAACCCAATAATGCAACACTTTTTCCTATCAAATGTATCACTTTTACATATATTTAATTGCTTTAAAGCATCACTTTTTATGAATAAGTAACACTCTTATTTGTGTTTCATTTTGAAAAAGACAATACTTGTACACGTTAATAGCAACATTTATTTTTCCAACGATATTGTTATAATTCAAAATCATTTACTTCAAATGCATAATATAGAAAAGTATATAATTCAAACATCAATATTCGTAGTTAGCAAAGTACTTCTAGTGGTCAAATACAAAAGTAATAGGTGAAGTTTGCCAAATAATATTCCAACAAGGAATTTACAAAATTTAGTCCAACTAATGGCTTCCAAAAATTATTATCGATGTTTGTACTGTAGATGTGACGTTGTCGTTGAATATCCACAAAAGTATCTTTACAAAACAATAAACGTCCTTCACCAAAAGCCTTATGATTTCCTGTGTAAGAAAGAAAAAAAACAAAACTAACTTATTTAAGCAAGTTGAATATATAAGCGTGAGCACAATGAAAAAAACAAAACAAAATCTCATTTTAAGTGCATATTAATGAAATAAAGGCCTGAGATGAGTTTGATGGTGACAATTGTAATCTACTATAGCCTACTAGACTACATTGATCATTATGAATTAAACACAGGATAAGATTAAAAGCATGCATTTATGCTTGGTCCAAGTAATGGGGCCAAATATCCTACATGTAATCCATTTTTTACTTGTATAATGCAATAAGGGATTTAAATAATGAAAATCTTATATATGTAACACGAGGAAGGGTTTAATAAATGCATACTGGTGACAGACATGGGGGATGAAGAGGATTAAGGATAGCATGATTGTCATTAGTTAAAAAAACAACTATTAATCAGCATTCATAGCATACTAGTGCCTAAGTTCATTCGGCACAGGTGCAAAGATCTCCCCTAGTTGCTTAATTCAATTGTACAAGACATCATCATTCATCCCACAAGTCAAGAGTTCCAGATTTGATAACCTATTCGACTGGAATGTAGAGGAAGAGAAAAAGCAGAGAATAGTAAATGGCTTTGACTAACTTGGCAACTATTGGCCTTTTTTAGTTTTTGCATACTATAATGCAATTGAAATGCCTCAACAAGGCTGTCCAATATTTGGTATACGGGAAAATTATGGCAAATAGGCCTAAACACTAACAACCTATGAACTCAAACATTGGTAAAATAGCCTAAAATCAGCCAGTTATTAACCATTCATTTTAAGCATTTATAATTGCTATTGCAAAAGAATCTCTAATGACTTAATTTAGTTTGTGCATCATTCACCTAGAGTTTTAGAGTTCAATTTGAAAAACTGTGATGGGATGCAAGAAGAGAAAAAGCATATGTGCATGGCTAAATGGCCTAACATCAGCAACCATTGGCCTTTTTTAATTTTTACTTACTATAATGTAGTTGAAATGCCACAACAGGGCTGTCACACATTTATAGACAAAAAATCACGTCAAATAGACCTAAAACCAACAACTTATGAACTCAAATATTGGTAAAATGGCCTAACATCAGCAGCCATTGACCATTCATTGTGAGCAGCCAGCAACATAAGTACATAAATCAAATCCAAAAGGTGAAATTCACTCCAGACTTGGACAGGTACTGGTGTTATTGCAGTCTTTTAAGGGATAGATTAAAGGAAAGAGGCCCTAAAAGTTCCATGCATCATGTCCAACAATAAAGAGAAACTGAAGAAAAAGAAGAACCATATGCTGTTTGTTGCAAATCTCATTGAATAAAATGCCGAGCAACTCTCATATGTGTTCAAAGAAGTCTGTTTTGACAGTGGGACTAAGTAGTTTTAATTTTCTGCATTTTCTTTCTCTCTAAGCCCTATAGCCCACAGTTTCTTTTAGATCAGTGACTCCCAAGTACTACACTAGCAGGAACTCTATTTTTTCTTTCTTTTTTTTAGAAAGATTATGCAAGACATTTAAGCTCTTGTTAGCGCACCTAAAAGAACTTAGTTTTAGGTAAACATTCACTTTATCATCATCTAAAAGAAACATTTCTATCCTATATTGAAATCACTTTGGAGGGACAACATATTATTTTGCGCTGCCTTTGTGCGTCGTTTTAGTAGGTAACAGCTAATCACTAGATTAAAGGACAATTTTTTTTCAGCAATTAAAATTCTTCCATAAACTAGCAAGATTTTTTTTCCAAGCCCATGGATGGTTTACCAAGTACATGAATGGATTACCAACAATTAAACCAATTAACTAAGTTCAGCGCCGTCTAAAATGGAACCGGGGGCTCTCTTCAAATGCATGACACTCAGTACAACAAAGACTCCATTTTCGTTCAAGTCCAAGTTCATAGAAGCTAAAAATCACGCATATTCACCTATGTTCACCACTCCAAAGATGCAAACATTACCTCTGGGTTTGGCCAGATGGAATAAGTGCTTATGGAGAACTTTGGCCTAGAAGTATGTCCCGTTTTCAGCTGGAGCTACAAGATCTTCGATTTGGTCAGCTCAAAATCGGCTCCAAATTAGCTTGAGAACAGTTGGTGGAAAAGCTGGCAGGCCCAATCTCCGGGCTCGGTTTGGCCAGTTTGAGGGAGAGCTTGAGGCATCATTTGTTGTATCAGCTGAAGCTTCTTAAAAACGATGAAGGCTTGGGGGCAAAAAGGACCCGGATCTATGAGCAGCAGCCGAAGTCAGCATCACAAGAGGATGAGTTGTGAATAGGAGCAGCTGAGTTGTGAATAGTGAAAAGGAGATCTTGAAAAATAGCCGAAATGTGAAAGGAGTCCATTACTACACAACAAACACAAATTTTGTAACAAGCTTATTAGAAGTATGATCAAATCAAAAACTGTCATTACCAATAAGGAAGCTGCAACAAAAATCTTTACTGGCTACCTTTAATTAATCCTTCCAACGAAACTATCTATAGCTACTAACAAACAACCGTCTGAGAGCATAATCATAGCACAATACTCAATCCTCCATGAACTACCAACTCAATATAATAAAATCAAGATCCATTTAATCAACTTTCATAATATCTTATCCAGGAAGAAAATACCCTTGAATGTGTCTACCACGAAATCAGCAGTGTGAGCTTAGTTCGACCTCACCAAATAGACGAATCACAAAGCACAGGACATTTACCAAGTATGTGATTTAATCATCAATATGAATTTGAACATGTGCTGAAGCCGTCCTCAAGATAAAATTCACTCAATTTCACGGCTGGCCTCACATGAATGTTCCAATACCAGACTTAACTCAGCCAATCACATGGAAAATTTCCAAAACATGAATGAAATTTGACCTTACATGGTAACAAATCCAGCAACACAAACACTTCCATCAAAACTCAAGTGCTATAATATATCATTCTATAAGCTCAAACCAATTCCACCCAAACAAAATTCCGCCCAAGAACAATAATTCCAAATTAGTGCAAATGAAAACTTATTTCAGAAACGTGAGTTAAAGCATCACCCACAGCAATTCTCCAGTAAGTGATTATAAGTCCACAACATAGAGCCACTGAACTCATCACAACACTTAATCAACTGAATTTATGCCAAAATTCCTGCACACATTCTTAACCAAAATAAATTTCAGCTTCTCATTTGAAAGACTCGGAAATTTAACTTTTCAGAAGTTTAAATCAGTCTCGAGCCTTTTTTGAAATTCCTTGGGCATATTGCCCACGTACTTCTTAGTGCCAGATTCTCACCACTGTCCTTTGACCCACTAATCCTGGGCTTCCCCCAATAGTGAAAATACTGGAATCATCCCACACCCCTTGATGCCGTATTTCCACCTCCTCTGTTAGCCCACGTTAAACCTCCGGTTCCCCCTCGAAATCTGCCCTTGTTGGTAATTGTGGATTTCTTCGGTGGAGAGCCAGCATATGAATTGATTGAGCAGAACGTGTGGTAGGGATTCATTCCATCCTTCTTGTTGCAGATTGTGGTCGGACGGGTGGTAGATTCTGAGTTGGTGTCCCATGCCAGTCCTTCGAACCCGCAATTGGCCTAGGGGTGGGGCTAGCTCAGAAGATTGGAGGCCAGCTTTGGGTCAAGATCTATTGATGAGGATCTTTGAAGGTTTAGTCCGAAAGTTCTTGTATTAAGAATGAGCAACTTTGTCTGAGTTTGGAGCTCTCTTGAGGACCCGATTCTTGGATCTGCCTAACCGGGTTTGTGGGTCGGCTTGGACTGGAGGAATCTGGCGGAGAGCAGGGATCGGTGGTGGTGAGTATGTGTAGGTGGGGAGAGTTTTGGAAATCTGATGAATAAGGGAGCTATAGGGATTAACAGAATAGATTGGTGTAAAGGTAGAGATGGCCATTTTTAACCGTGGCCCCACTCCAAGCTGGAACCCGGTACCTGAACCGCCTATAGTCGGTTCGGGTTTACAGGTTCCCAATTTTTATTTGTATTTGGAAGCCGAACCGCGTTCGGTCTCCGGGTTCCCGTTCCCGACCGTTAAGGATAAAAAAAAATTTATATATTGCACCACGTCCAGCAGTGGCGTGAAGTGGCAATGCATGTGGCGCGTGCTATAATAAAAAAAAAAAATTGACACGCGCCTGTAACAAAAAAAGAAAAAAAAAAGTAACGGTCAATTATTTGACCGTTGCTGTAGTAATAGTTGTGACCGTTGCTGTAGTAATAGTTGTGACCGTTGCCATGGTGGCAACGGTCCAAAAGAAATTGGTGAGGAACGGTCAATTATTTGACCGTTCCTCTCAATTACTTTTTTTTTTATTTTTTTATTTTTTCTAATCTATAAATACCCCTTATTCTTTTCATTTTTCTCACACAATTTCTACTCTTCTTCTCAATATTCCTAATTCTCTTCATCTCAATTTTCTCAAGCATCAAAATTCTATAAAATTCAATTATATTTATTGTTCTATTATAATTATTAGTTAAATTATTCATTATTGTTTTAATATATTATTATTTTAAATTTCTCATTCTAATTCTCTTCATCTCAATTTTCTCAAAGCATCAAAATTATATAAAATTCCAATTCAATTTATTGTTTCTATTATAATTATTAGTTAAATTATTAATTTTTGTTTTAATATATTATTATTTCAATTTCTTATTCTTTTTTAAACCGTTGAATTTTTTTTTATAAAATGGATAGTTTTGGTTCTTCATCTCAACCAATTAATATTGGTAATGAATCACAATCAAATCGTCGTCCACCAACGAATCCAAAATCCGAAATGTTTGTGAAATATTTCACAAAAAATTTTTACGATGCCGATGGAGTTCTTATATAGAGCACAATGCAATTTTTGCGAGAAATCATACGCCTTCAAAATTGGGAAGTGGATATGGTACACTAACAAGCATTTGGAGAAAACGCATCCTCAAAGAAATCGGCCTTCAAAAGTCACAAGCTCAATTAACCGGTTTTGCTCAACAGGTTCTTCTTCTTCTAGTAATTTAAATTTATTTAAATTTAGTGATTCAAAATGGAGAGATGGTGTAGCTAGATTTGTTTGTGTACAACATTTACCATTTTCATTTGGTGAAAAACAAATTTTGTGAGATTAGTACAAGAAAATGCAAATCCACAAGTTAAACGTGTTCCTAGAACAACTTTAAAACGTGATATTAGAAAAAAATTCATAAAAAAGAAAAAAATAGCTTATCGGAATATTTTTAAAATTAGATTCTCGTGTTTCAATATGTTCCGATATTTGGAGTGATCATTAGCAAATGAATAGTTATATGGGTATAACTTGTCATTGGGTAGATTCAAATTGGTTTTTACAAAAAGAGTAATTGCATTTAGAGTTTTTAATGATTCTCATACGGCCATAAATATATCTAGATTAATTAGTATTATTTTTAGAAGAATATATTTGAATGATAAAATTTTTTCAATTGGTTTTGATAATGCATCGGCTAATAATGCCATCTATTGTAGAATTAAAGATATATTTTGTGCACACAATTTTAGGTGGGAAATTTTTTCATATTAGATGTGTATGCCATATTTAAATTTATCCGTTCAAAATGGTTTTAAGTGCATAGAAATTCATATTAACCAATTAAAAGATGCAATTAAAATATTTGAGTGGACATCCAACGTTTAATGAAACATGGGGAAAATATTGTATACAACATGGACAAAAACCTAAAAGATTTAAAAAGGATGTTCCAAATCGTTGAAATTCTACTTATGATTTACTTTGTGATTCTTCTAAATATAGTTCATTGTTATGTAACTTTTTCATTGATAACATCATTGTCTTGGAATTGTATTATATCCTAATCATTGGACTTGTTGTTTAAAATTGTGTAGAAGTTTTAAAGTTTTTAAGGATGCTACTTGTTTGTTTTCACGTGTGTATTTTCCAACTTCTCATTTATTTTTAGTTGAAGCATGTAATATAATTTGGTGTGTTAAAAATGCACATAAATGATGGAACTTTGACGGCAAAGTATTATTCCATGTTAGAAAAATGGCTTAATTATTATAGAGAATTCCAATTTTATATATTTAGGTTGCTATTGTTCTTGACCCTCGTTTTAAATTCAAGGTTTAGACCAATATTTGAAGTATTATTATAATTCGTTTACAGAATGTTTTCCATTAGATCCAAATATTATTCAATTACAATTAAATGTAAGTAGATACATAAGTGAGACTAAAAGATATGTTAAATGCATTATATTGAAGAATATTCTTACTAATTTTCAATCTCAAGTTCCTTCTAGTAGTACCATTAACACTCACACTACTCACCATAGGTTATTCTCAACTGGATCTTCATCTTCGTCTTCCTTTATCCTTCCTGGTTTAGAAATGTTTCAATCGTTAAAAAATCACAAGGGTACTACTAGTACGGAACTTGAGATATATTTAACCACTGTCTTTTGATTTTAGTGATAACAAGTATGAATGTGATAATGTGAGCAACTTCCAAATATTGGAATGGTGGAAAATCCAAGACAACGATTGTTCCCCCATTATTGCTTCGATAGCCAAGAGATTTTGGCGGCCCCGACATCAACCGTAGCCAGTGGGAACAAGCTTTTAGTCAAGGTGGCAACATTTTGGACGAGACCCGATCGCGTATGAGTCCCATGTCCTTGGAGATTCAAGCTTTAGTAGATGATTGGCACTAAAAGCCGCATATAGAGAACAAGCAACAAGACATAGTAGAAAATTTTGATTTAAGATTTAGACGGTGACCACCGATGCCCTCAGCCTCATACTTGTAGCAACTAGAACTAATTCAGCCGGTCACCGATGCCGATAGATGCCATAATGCGACGACGACGACGACGACGACTATTAGTTTATAAAATGAAGAAAATATCATATTGGTACATTTTACATTATTGAAAATTGAATAATTTATTCATGTTTATCACAATATTATAATTTTCCATATTTTGCAATTGTATTATTCTACTATTCAAATTTAAAGTTTAAACCATCAAATGAATAAAATTTAGTAGTTTCTTCATTTATTAATTTCTAACTTGTAAATTTATGAATTAAAATCTTAACTTGTAAATTTTTCTATCAAATGAATAAAATTTAGTAGTTTATTCATTTATTAATTTCTAACTTGTAAATTTATGATTAAAAATGTTAACTTGTAAATTTTTTTATCAAATGAATAAAATTTAGTAGTTTATTCATTTATTAATTTCTAACTTGTAAATTTATTATTTAAAAATCTTAACTTGTGAATTTTTCTATCCAATGAATAAATTTTAGTAGTTTCTTCATTTATTAATTTCTAACTTGTAAATTTATGATTTAAAAATCTTAACTTGTAAATTTTTCTATCCAATGAATAAAATTTAGTAATTTCTTAATTTATTAATTTTTAACTTGTAAATTTATGATTTAAATTTTTTAACTTGAAAATGTTTATAAAATACTCTTATTCTTTCTATATTTTTCTTTCTCACTTATCTAATATTCATAATTCTATTATTTTAAAAAATTCATATATTACTGTTATTTTAACTACTATTCTAATTATGTTATTATATTATAATATTATACTAGTTGAATTCTAATTAACAATTCAAATATTCATATTATTTTTATATCCTTGAATTTATCTAATTTAATTCTTCCTAGTTCTATTATCTAAAAACTATATATTAATTAAGTTCAATTGTAACTATTATTATTATAATTATATTATTATGTTGTATTATTTGAGTTTGAAATAATAGTGGGATAAAAATCGAAATTCGAAACTAAAAATCGAAAAAACCGGAACCGGAACCGGAACCGGAACCGCCGGTTCCGCCTATAGCGGAACCGGAACCGGAACCGGCGGTTCCGGAACCGTGGCCAAGGCTATGTAAAGGTGAAGTTAGAGAGAAGGCAGAGCACGTGAAGTTAGAGAGAAGAAATTTGAACATTGTTTTTAACTAGTTTTAATTATCAAAAATTAAATCTTCATGTTTTTTTTTTCAATTCTATTATATTTATAAAGGTTTCTACTACAATTTGTTTTTTTTTTAATACAAATTCTATTTTGAAATAGTTTAATTCTATTAAATACAAATGAATAGTAACAAATAATTAAGCTTAACAAATTAATGACATTATTCTTCGTGTAAAGGTAGATATTTGTAATAATATAATATGATCATGCTAAAACATGACTAATTCAGCTTATAAATAAAATAGTTAATTATTTAATGCATCATGTAATACTTATAGTTATATTTTTTTATTTTTTCTTTACTAGCTAATTAATTTATACTATTTTATTATTTCATAATATACCAAAAAAATTAACAAAATTTAGTTAGCATAGATCATACTCGTATTAATAGTTGTTTACTTTATTTCATGTTACTACATTTATTGTTAATAATTTTAAAATTAAATTTTACTAATAAATAATAATAAAATATTAAATATAGTATTGTAAATTTAGACTAACATTGTAAATAAAATACATTTTGCCTAATTATATTATTGAAGAACCACTTAATTAATTATAGTAAGATTTTTGCCTAATGCGAGTTAGTGATATATTGTGCACATTTACTATTTGTACAATAGACTATTTAAATTAAGTATTGAGTTTTTAATTTGTGAATAATTGAGTTTCTTTCTATTTTCTAATTATGCGCTTGATTATAAATTTAATGCCATATATCATGTTAGTTAACTATATTATTTTCTTGTAATAGTGTATGGGTCAATTTACAAATATTAGGGTGTCAATGTATAATTAAAATAAATGTAGAACAACATTACAAATATAGAAATTTTTTGTCATTTCATGTTATATAATTATTGCTTTAAAATACTTATATATATATATATTTATGTAACAATTATTTTTTTATATAAAATTAAATGACCAATTTGTTATATTTATACGCAAAAAATTAGCTTCTTATATATATATATATATATATATTTATATAATTATTTCTTTAAAATACTTATATATATATATCTTTATATATATTAAGCGCGAGTTTTAAACTTTCGCTACCCCCTTGGCTCAGTCTCAAATGTCGGTAGCCATCAGGTCACTCTTTTGCTGTTCCTATCCTGTGGTGGGCCCTATTTTTTTCGGGTACCCTTTTCACATTGTTTAGGTGTTTTTGTGTGTTTTTTACCGGCTTGGCTTTAGGGTTGAGACCGCCATATATAAATTTTAAACATTCTAAAGATTGCAACAGTTGCCTTCTCTTCTACCGCTTTATTTGTTGCTTTTTTGGTGGGGTCCAATTTTTCTTCCGTCCATCGCTTTAGTTGTCTTGCTGAGTTGCAAAGTTTGGCCTCTGTTGCCTTCTGTTTCTTTGCTTAGCTTTTATTTTCTCTTTCCCCGTCTTTAGCTTTCTTAGACCGACTTCTTCCATGTTTGCTTACTGGTGTTGCGCCGTCGGCAATTGTTATGCTGGGGTTTTCCCCATCGGCTTTTAGTGTCTGTTTTTTTTTGCTACTGTGCCTTCTCTGGTTTTATACACTAACTGTTATGAATCATGTCTGTTGAAGTTGTTGGCTGCTTTGGCTTGCTATTGTTTGCGGCCTCATTAGAAAAGGAGCTTCCTTTTTTGGCTGTTTTTGAATAGTTTTTTTTAGATCTGTGCTGCTTACTCCGTTCTGTGCATGTAAATGTTTCTTAGTTCCAAGGGCTGCCATAATTGAACTCTGCTCCAAATTAAAAAAAAAAACAAAACCTCTTTTGTTGTTGCAATGCTGTGGAAAATTAGGGAGCAGTTTCTTGCATGTGAATGCCTTATATTTTAAGGGAAAGTTGTAACTGAATTTTGTTTCATTTTCTTTCAAAAAAAAACCTTTGCTTTGTCCTTATAATGACATGGAAAATTAGAGCGCCGCCCTTGCTTTTTAATGCTTTAGTAGAGATTGGCTGTTTGGGAATACTTGACTATTCTTATTGTTATGGTTTTTTTGGGGTTTGCATACATGGATTGGGATTATTGATTCTTGCGGTTTGTTTACTAATACTGCTGTGTGTTTATTTATTTATTGCCATTCAGTGGGACGATTCATGTTTTTTTGGTGCCTGTTAATTATAACTTTGAAATCCTTATTGCAATACTATTTTTAAGCTTTAGTTAGCTTTTGGGGATTTCCTGATTTGTTCATTTTTTGAAAACTGTGTATTTGATAGCCATAAAAATGCCAACGCTTGTCAATGATTCTGAGCGATGCCAGGAAAAGTCATATTGGACTCATTTTAAGGATCAAAAGTTTGTTAAGATATTTAAGTCTGAGCACCAATCCCGACTGGTGAGTATAAATCAGTAGTTATTTTACATCTTCTCGGGAAATTGTCTATGTTATGTATTATGTTGCATGATTGTTGTCTTTCAAAACTCTAAATATTATTTTTATTTGTGGCTTTCAAGCTTATTCCGCAGAAATTTGTTGGGAGTTTGGGCACGACTCTTGATGCTCTTGTAAAGGTGCAGGATCCCAGCAAAATTGTATGGGAATTTAGCTTGCTGAAAAGATCAAATGCAGTTTACTTTGATCAAGGGTGGAAAAAATTTGTTTCTGTTCACTGTCTTCAAGAGAATGATATTTTAATCTTTACTTATGTTGGCCAAATGCATTTTGATGTTTTGATCTTTGAGAATCAGACCTCTTGTGAAAGAGTAAGTTCTTATTTTCTTGATGGGTTACATGTTCATGATGCCGAGAACAAATTTGCCCAGTCTAGCAATTCAGATCATGGCCTGCCATTTGTAAGTGAGACTGGTGGTAGCATTTCGCAAGGCTCTAGGCGAAAAAAGCTTGGGAAAAGGTATCTTATTGGAGAGGACAAGCAGGACCCAGATTGTTTGGCTCATATTGGGACAAAAGCAAAAGAAGGTGGTATTTTTTATTGTTTTAAATTTGATTGCTTTATTTTGTGCCCCTATCTATTTGTTGGATTAGCTTTAGAGATTGTACTCTATGATGTAAAATGTTATCTTTCGAGGTTTTGAGCTTTGAATATTTCTTGGTTCTGTAGCTGTGAATTTTTCGGGATTGACTGATCAGGATTTGTCACAATATGCTGATGTGGGACCACAAATATTAGGTAATTAATATTGTTTATAAAATAGATGTAACAGCTATGGATTTTATGTTGTCTATTGAATATTATACCTATTTTAATTAGTTTACTTGCTGCAAATATTGCAGAACCTTTGAGATCGCCTTCGATTAGAACATCTGCCTTTTCAACTCAGAAAATAAGCATAAGAGATACAAACTGTTTTTCAGATCCAGAGGATGCAAAATGCTCTGAGTATTATGCTGGTAATGTTTCTAGAGCAATGCTTATCTTGTTATTTAGGCTTCAGATGTATTCATATTAAGCTTGTTTATTATTATTGCTATATATGACTCTGTTAATGTTATTAATTTGATTTTGTTTTATCTTTACATTGAAGACCTAATACCATCACCTGCTGCTGTTAAGCCGACTGGACAAAAGCAGGCTAATACCGAAGTCTTGCTTGCTGAACTTAGGAAGCAGAGAGCCCTTCAACTTTCCTATGCATCGGCAAAGGGAATTTGGTCTGTCTATACGATGCGGCAATCATATATCATCCAAGGATTTTCCACGGTTAAATTCTGAATTCTCATATTATCTAAATATAAAAAAAAGTGCTTTTTAACTCAATTAACTTTTGCTTCCTTAATTTGCTTGTGTCTTTATTATTTTGATAAGCCTTTGCATTTTTTTTTCAATTTGTATGTTACAGACTTTGGCCACCAAATGGGCAAGACAATATTTGCCTTCGCATAGCCAAGATATTATTCTGCGAACTGATGGCCAAGTCTGGACTGTTAGATTTTATAGAAAAGGCACTAGGTATGCATTAACTGGGGGCTAGAAGAAATTTGCAATTGACAATGACTTGAGGGAGGATGATGTCTGCATTTTCTACTTGGATACTGCTGCGTTTGGGGCTGTTACCTTGGACGTGGGTATTTTCAGGCCTCGAGAAATAGAGATTGGAGATGATGCCATTTCAGAAGCTGCTCTTGGCCATGTTAACCAAATCTCAGGCCAGAGGAAGAAAATGGGAAAGCTTCCCATCGATGAAGATGATGAATCAAATTAGGTTATGTTTTGTAATTTTTGGCTGCATGCGGTTTCTTACGAGAAAACCATAATCATGTTTCTATAATTATGTTTTTTAATTTGGGGAACAAAAGGATTGCTTAATACCTTGTTATATTTTGGAAACCTAGGATCAAACAGTTATTAACTTATGATGCTAAGATATTGGCCATATTATCGGTGTGCTTATGCTTATTGATGCTTTTAGAATCTTCGTATTTCTTTTATAAATACCTTTAATGTGTTTGAAAACCTGCCATGCAAACAGTTTAGATATTTTGATGTGTTTATATTAATGAAAGATTATAAATCGCTATGATTTTATTATTGACTAATTAGTTTTTATGCTTTGGTGATAAAATTACTAATAATACCTTAATTTAGTTCTCTAGGCTTTGTATACCATTTGCTCAGATGTGGTTGATATATTTATAAGTTTAGCTGTAAGAAATTTGGTACCGTAAATTATTATTTCCTTGTATAATTATAATCTCGATATGGTAATTTGTTCTGTTGTATATAGATATAAAAAAATATATATAAATCTAAGAATTATGGAAGATCTTCGTAAAAATAATTGCGGTCTATTATATGTTAATACTGATTTAGACTTTAAATATTGGAGTTAAATTATTCCTATTTTTGTGCCACCCATATTATTCGTGTTATTAAAATCTTAGTTGCTCTGTTGTTCTTTTAATATCATTGCTTGGTTAGTACTAGGTTTAGAATATGCTACTTTATTTAAATTAAGATTAATTAAAGTAATAACAGCTTTAAAAATATTTTAAATCATACGGTAGCTTATTTCTATGCAATTTGAACTGCTAATTGTCTCTAAGATCAAATATTTCCCTTATGTCTACTATTAGTTGATTAAAATTTTCAAACAATAATAGGAATCGATTCATATTTAATTTGTTAACTTACTATAATATTTGAGTTCAGATCTTTAAAAAAATATATATCGTTACAAATGCTATGTTGTTAAAATATTTAATTATTTCGTAAACTAGCAGATACGGTTCAGCTAAAGCATTTAAAAGCCATGATGTTTAATCTGGTCGCATTATGTAAATTAATAATATTTTCCTTACATGCTTAATGGCCAAAAATAGATGATTATGGTCTTTTAATGACCTTAACCCAAAAAAATCCCTGGAAATTATTGGAATATAGAAAGCAAATAAGTGTACTCAAGAATGTTGGATTTTGTTATTTTTTACCCTTCCAAATTTCTATGCTTCAAGTTCTTAATAGGTTTTATTCCCATAAATCAATTTCTTAAAACTTTTAATATTTGTATTGTTCAAAATTTAGTTCTCCCAAATATGGTTTGTTACTTATATCACATATTGTTGTTAAGAGTAATTTTATTATTTATTTTTGAAACCTCTTATTAATTATAAGCCTTGAAATATTAATTTATGCAGTCGGTTGTGATTTATTAAAAAATGTGCCACTTTATACAATTGTTGTGTGCTAAAAAATTGTACACAAAATCTATTGAGTCTGAATAAAATATGTCTAATGATTACCACTCAATATATACCATGCCAAATTTATATTTCCCACATATTGACTGCTTTATTTTGACAAGCACATGATTATTATCAAAAGCCTTAACAGGTGAAATAAAATTATTAATTAATTCTTATCAATCTGTGAGCATGATAATTAATTGATTTGATTAAAATTGCTTCAAGTTTTCACATATTATTAACCAATCAATATATATGCATAAAACATTATTTAAATATTGACCACTGGACAAAACCAGAAACCATATTTTATCTAATACATTTAGATAGTATAGGAATATAACATATAATCATTCTATTTTGGCTTTCTTACTTTATAAAAAGCCATTTCTAGATTTATATAAAAGTTTGTAATTTTATACGTGATATGTTTAAAACAATACACTTGTCCATTTTTATTGATGATATTTATAAACTCATTCTTCAGACTAATGTCTATAATTTTTGATACAAAAACATAAAAACTTTTATCTCATTCTTCACTTTCAACATCTTCAGTTTCCAAAAGCTACAACTTGCAAACTATCTTCTTATCTGCGGTGTATAGTTCTTCAGCTGTGCTTAATTTTAGTAAGCTATTTATCTGCTTAGCTGCTAATATTATCTATGTACACACATATATACATAAAAAATATATGTTAGTATTGCTACATCTTGTATATTTCTATTTATGCTTCTGAATTAAAAACATGCCCTATTTGACGCTCAGCTTGTAAATTAAGACAATACCTGCCAATTTCTCTGCTAACATGGTATCTTTATTCTGTACATATATATGTGTACAAATTTGATAAACAAGTTAGGTATGATATCCTAAATTTCAGTAATACAAGTATATAAGTTAATGTATGCCAACACCTATACTTATGTTTAGCCTTAAATAATAGATTGATATATGTGATTAAAAATATATTATTAATTAATATTCTATTTTACAATTCTAAACTATATTTATTTATTAACATATTGACTAAACATCAATACATAAATTATTTTATGTATTTTTTAAGAGAATTACTTTTTTAATACTTAAAACCTTGCAATAATAGGTTATAACAGGCACTTCAAGTTTGAGTCTGAGATCTTCGAGACGTCTCCTTAACCACATTCCTTCACAAGTGCCACTTGCCAATGACCTCAACTGATTAGAATGAGCCCGTGTCCATGGTTTCAAGGAGGAAATCCGCTTTGCACACATTGTTGAGGACTTATGCTACAGTTTGGTATTATTGACATATCTCTCTCATATGATCTTCGATTATGCTGATTCAAGTGGCTGTAGAAACATAAGTGAATTATCTACAACTTTTAAGTTTTACACATTTGCTGATTTGAAATGTATCATGTTCAAATCGGCACGTGAAGATCAAGCTGCTTGCTGGACTCGCGAGATAAAATTAAATAATTAGGTTTTTTGTTGAGTTGCAATAAATTAAGTCCATTAAACATTAATTTGGGCTTAAATTTCGTTTTAGTAGTTAAATAATTACTTGGCCCAATTATTTTGCATGATAATGGAAAATAATTATTTTAGAAAGTAGCTTCCTAAGTTTTAGGAGCAAGTGCCAAATTCCTAAATTATAGGGGATTGGCGTTTTTCTTGTTTTGTTTTGTTTTAGGAAACTAGTTTTTTAGTTAGTTAGAAAGTCAAGTTGTAATTGGCTTTCATTAGGGTTTCCTAAACACCTTGGCCGAATGTACTCCTATTTAAAGGAAGGCCATTGACATTTTTATCATATATGAAATTGAAAGAATTTTAGCTTTGCTAAAAAGTTAAACACTTTGTGTTTGCAAAAACCCCGCGCGAAGCCTTTAGTGAGGAGCTCTAGGTTTAGCCTATCCGTTCTTGAGATCAGGAACAGCCAAACTAATTAAGTTAGCTATTGAGTACATTAGCTAGGTTGATTATTTTGTAATAACGTTAGGGTTTGATTGGCTTAACATCAACCTTTTCGTTCCATAATTCTTTTCCGCCTTTTGTTGTTTTTGTGTCGTGTTTTTTTTGTTAATTTGCTAGCCAACAACGATCCGAAGAGTGTGGATTGGTGGTCCAGGAGTTTGATGCTCGACCATTCATATCAAGTGGTATCAGAGCAAAGTTTGTTGCTACAAAATTCAGGTTACAAATTTTCTGTTTTAGCGTCTTCTTGTTGTCAAGTTTCCTTGCTGTTTCCACGTCAACTTTTGTTGCTGTTGTTGCGTCTTTTTCCTGCTATTTTGAGTCATCTCTCTGCTGTTATTTCGTGTCTAATTATGCACTTTTAATACCCATAATTGGTGCTGAAAATTGAGTTAAAATCCAGCTGAAATTCATCCAAGAAATTGTCTCAAATTTTGCGTCTTGTTTTGTCGTTTTTTCTTTCGTTTTGGCTGCTGTTTTTGTCCAGTTTTGTTGCGTCAATTTGCTACTGAAATTCTGCACTTTTTGTGTTGAACTGTGTGTTGAAAATCACATAGGATTTGCATGCAATAGGGCTGCAAAAATCGTTAAAAGTCTACTTTCCAAATTCGTAAAAACCCTAGTTTTTTAGGGTTAGATTCATCTTGTTTCCAAATTCTTCACTTCTTGTTGCTTAATTGACTTGATCATTGTTGCTTCATTAATTCTGAACTCTTAGCTACTAATTCTGAATTCTTCACTTCACTTCTTGTTGATTAATTGACGTGCAGGTACAAATGGAGGGTGATAAATCCGTATCACAAGTCTCACGAAAAATTGATATTGATGAACTTTTTCTCATGATTCAAAGGATACAAGTTCAACTTGATGAATTAGCTTCAAAACCTAAGCATCAAACCACTAAAAGTTCCACCTCGAGACTCAATAACTTTGATGAGGTTGCATCCGATAATGAAGAGGAGGACATCATTGGTTCTTCTAAGCATGGAAAAACATCCGAGCTTACTGTTGGTTCTTTTAAATTGATATTACCTACTTTTCATGGAAAGGCAGATCCCGAAGCATATCTTGATTGGGCACGAGACCTTGACCATCAATTTGAAGGCAATAACTACCCCGAGAATAAGAGGTACCACCTAGCCTTCATGCATCTCAAGGATTATGCTAGTTTGTGGTGTGATGAGGTAATTACATCTAGACGCCAAGATGGCGAAAGACCAGTCAATAGTTGGAGCCAAATGAAAGTTCTCATGAGAAAGAAATATGTGCCTTCACATTATCATCGTGAACTCAATTGAAAGTTGCACTCTCTTGTGCAAGGAAGTCGAATTATTGAAGATTACTACCATGAGATGGAAACACTTATGATTAAAGCCAATGTTCAAGAGGATCCCGACTCAACCATTGAGAGGTTCCTTAGAGGTATGAATTCCAAATTGGCATATCATGTTGATCTTCAAAGTTATGTTGATATTAATGAGCTTGTTTATAAGGCTATTAAGATTGAGAAGAACATGAAAGGAAAGGGACGAGTTAGTCAATCTTTCACACAACCACAACCACCTTGGAGGAGAGATTCAAAGCCGAACAATACTCCTTTTACTCCGCCAACAAAACCACGGACCTCACTCCAAATCTGCCATCAAGTGCGCAGTCTAACATACAAAAATCAGTCCCTAAGGTCGTGAATTCAACCCCCCAATCGGCATCACAACCACAACAAAGATTGAGGGAAATTCGAAGCTATAAGTGTCAAGGCTATGGCCACCTTCAATCCAATTGTCCTACTCGTAAGTTGATGTTTATCAATGACAATGGAGAAGTGGTAAGTTATAATGAAGAAGATGAATGTGTTGATATGCCCGAACTTGTAGAGAAGTATGAAAGTGAAGACAGTGAATCACATGGCACATATTCCGTTGGTGATTATTGTTTGGTAACTCGCCTACTCTTAAATGCACAACCACATCTTGATGATGATCAATTTCAACATGAGAGCATATTTCACATACATTGCAAGGTTCAAGATAAAATTCGTACCATGATCATTGATAGTGGAAGTTGCACAAATGTGGCAAGTATGTTACTTGTCATGAGGATGAACTTGACTTGCATGAAGCATCCAAAACCATACTGACTTCAATAGCTAAGTCAATCCGCCGAGACACGAGTGACCAAGCAAGTAAAGGTACCATTTAAGATTGGTAATTATGTTGATAAGGTGATATGTTATGTTGTTCCAATGGAGGCCTGTCACATCCTTCTTGGAAGACCTTGGCATTATGATAGAGATGTTTTGTATCATGCCAAAAACAATTACTACAGTTTTGAACATCAAGGTAAAAAGATCAACCTTAAGGCTTCGAACCCGTCACAAGTTTTTGAAGACCAAGTAAGACTTGCTAAGGCATGTAGTAATTTGCGTGATGAAGAAGCAAAAGAAAAGAGTGAGCTAGAGAAGAAAAAGAATGTAAACACTAGTATCGGCCGTGAACTTGTAATTTCAAGTAGTAGTAGCCGAGATAGTGTTAGATCTAAAGCTTATTGTTTTGCTTCTACAAGTGAGATTGAGAGATTATTGAGAGCTAAGCAACAACATCTTGTACTTATGAATTATAGTGATCACCATTTACATTGTTTGTTGCCTAGTAATTTTGTTTTGCAGATTTATGAAGTTCCTAGACATCTAATGGAGTTGGAAACAACTCAATATGCATTGGAAGGATTTCAATCTACCATGACTTATTTTCCACAAAGTAAGTTAGGTAAGTATGAAAGCTTTTTGATTGATTTCAATAGTTTATGTGTAAAGAACTTTGCTAAAGTCAATTTTGTTGATTTTCAAAGTTTATATTATGTTTTGAATCAATTTCAACATTTTAACCAAATCCTTGTGTATAAAAGTGTTAATTATATTGAATATACTTGTTAGAATGACTTTTCCTTTGAATATTGGGTTCGAGAGTTTGCACAAGTTGTTTTCAATCAATTCCGTAGCCAAATTCATCAAGTTCCAAGAGGTAATCATGTAGTTCAACACTTAGATGGTAAGTTATCTTGTTCCTTAATGAATTTTTCAATATAAAAGGTAATTCATGATGTTATTTTCTATTATTTAGATTATTTACATTCTGATTTTTCTTGAAGTGTTGTTACTTTAAAGAATGATAGCTTTTCACGATTAACCATATATTCTCAATGTAAGGATAATTCACGTTGGTTAATTGGCCACTTTAATTTCGAAAAGTTAACCATTGCATTTGTTTATTCATGTGAATTCATCATTCCACCTTGGTTAAATAAAACTCTTTTTTCTTTATTGTTTCAAATTGATTTACATTTTTGTCATAGTGCATTTAGAGATAGTTATTATGATACATTGTATGCATTATCCACACATGTGAATTATTTTGACATTGATGCACCCATTTCTTATATAAGAGCATATATTAGTCACTATACATTTATGTTCCTTATTAATAATTTTGTTCCTTGGACTAATAGATTTATTTTGTTCTTTAGGGAAATAAAGTATTATTGCCCGCGAGGTGTTACATTCCAAATCGACTTGGTTCTTGTTGAGTTCAACATATTGGTGTTTGATCCAGGAGCTCAATTTCAAGATTCGAGGACGAATCCTTTTCGAAGAGGGAGGGATTGATGAGAAAGAGCTCGTGTCCATGGTGCCAAGGAGGAAATCCGCTTTGCACACATTGTTGAGGACTTATGCCACCGTTTGGTATTATTGGCATATCTCTCTCATATAATCTCCGATTATGCTATTTCAAGTGGCTGTAGAAACATAATTGAATTATCTACAACTTTTCAGTTTTACATTTTCGCTGATTCGAAATGCATCATGTTCAAATCGGCACGTGAAGAGCAGGCTGCTTGCTGGACATTAATTTGGTCTTAAATTTTGTTTAAGTAGTTAAATAATTACTTGGCCCAATTATCTTGCATGATAATGGAAAGTAATTGTTTTAGAAAGTAGCTTCCTAAGTTTTAGGAGCAAGGGCAGAATTCCTATATTGTAGGGAATTGGCGTTTTTCTTGTTTTGTTTTGTTTTAGGAAACTAGTATGTTAGTTAGTTAGGAAGTCAAGTTGTAATTGGCTTTCATTAGGGTTTCCTAAACACCTTGGCCGAATTTACTCCTATTTAAAGGAAGGCCATTGACGTAATAACGTTAATATCAGGAACAGCCAAACTAATTAAGTTAGCTATTGAGTACATTAGCTAGGTTGATTATTTTGTAATAACGTTAGGGTTTGATTGGCTTAACATCAACCTTTTCGTTCCATAATTCTTTTCCGCCTTTTGTTGTTTTTGTGTCGTGTTTTTGTTGTTAATTTGCTAGTCAACAACGATCCGAAAAGTGCGGATTGGTGGTCCAGGAGTTCGAGCCTCGACCATTCATGTCATCAACTCCGCTTCTGCACTGCTTCTCACCACAACAGATTGCTTTTTACTTCTCCATGTCCGCGTCCATTTACGTCCTTATATCTCGATCTGCTGTCTTCCTGAATAGCAATCCTGATCCTGGTGATGACTTGACGTAACGTAGAATCTTCATGACGGCCTCCATGTGGATCACAGAGAGATTACTCACGAACCTGCTAAACATACTTACAGCAAATCCAATGTCATGCCTCATATGTACAAGATAGATCAACCTGCCAACTAAACGTTGATATCTCTCCCTGTCGACTGCAGTTTCAGAAGTTCGTGTCTTGAGCTTGATATTGGGATCCATAGGAATATCATATGGCTTACAATCAAGCATGCCATCCACATAGAGCAGCTTTGAGTAGATCAAGTGTATACTTCTTCTGAGACACTGCAATTCCCTTCTTGGACCTTGCCACTTCCATACCTAAGCAGTATTTCATCTGTCCCAAGTCTTTCACTTTGAATTTCGATGAAAGAGCAGCTTCGAGCTTAACTATCTCAACTGAATCATCTCCGGTGATAAGTATGTAATGTATATAGACACTTAGGAAAGTAATTTACCACCCTCCAAATGCTTTGAGAATAGTGAGTGGTCAGTATGAATCTAAGTAAAATTATACCCTCGGAGCACCTGAGAGAACTTATCAACCCATGCTCTAGGAGATTGTTTGAGTCCGTACAACAACTTTCTCAACTTGCACACTTTGTTGTGATTGTCGACATTACTAAATACAGGGGGAATTAGCATGTATACCTTCTCTCCAAGATCCCCCTCGAGGAAAGCGTTCTTTATGTCAAACTGGTGTAATGGCCAATCGAGGTTTGCTGCGATGGACAAAAGCACTCGAATTGTGTTTAGTTAGGCTACGGGAGCAAACGTCTCTCCATATTCCACTCTATATGCTTCAGTGTAGCCCTAGGTGACGAGCCAGACTTTTAATCTCTCCACTGACCCATCTGGATTATGCTTCACTGTGAATACCCAGTTGCAGCCCACAGCCTTTTTCCCTGGTGGTAACTTTGTCAGTTCCCACGTATGATTGCCTTCCAAGGCTTTAAGCTCATCATAAGTTGCTTGTCTCCACTCGAGAACCTTCAAGGCTTCATAGATGGTGTTTGGTATAGTAATCTGATCAAGTATGGAAACAAAAGCTCAAAAACTCTGTGAGAGATTACCATAATACACATAGTCATCAATACAATACGGTCCACAATTACGAGACGATTTTCTTAGTGCAATAGGAAGGTCCAAATTTGACTGTTTATCCTCAGTTAAAATAGGGCTTGTAGAAATATTACATTGATCATGCTGAGAAAGAGCCTGGCTCGTTAAGGATGATTGACTGGGAGCTCGCATATCTTGTGAGACAATAGGAAAAGACTTTATATTTGTGGGTGATTGATCTGTTCTTGAGTCTTGTGCAGTGTCTGTGAAGATACTCTAAGTCTAGGATTCCTTTTTAGTGTAGGACTCCCCCTGAATTCCAAATTTGGTGTAAAATGCGTTGTCCTATCGTTTTGTCCAAATTTGGTGTCCCCCAAGAAAACAACTAATCCTAATAAATAGTAACAAACTAGAAGTTAGTTACAATTGTTGATAAGTTAACAAACTAGGACGTTCAACACTCCCCCTCAAACTTGATTGTAAATGTTGAGTAAATCAAGTTTGGAACACGTCTCAACGAAACTATTTCTCGGAAGTGGTTTAGTGAGAATTTCTACAATATGAAGTCTTGAAGGAATATAGCTCATAGTGGTAGTCTTGTCTTCTATCTTCTTACTGATAAAGTGTCTGTCAATTTCGATATGTTTTGTCCTATCGTGTTGAACCAGATCTTTAGAGATGCTTAAAGATGCTTAATTGTCACAAAATAGTCTGACAGGCACTTCAAGTTTGAGTCTGAGATCTTCGAGAAGTCTCCTTAACCACATTCCTTCGCAAATGCCACTTGCCAGTGACCTCAAATCCGCTTCTGCACTGCTCCTCACCACAACATATTGCTTTTTACTTTTCCATGTCATGAGATTTCCCCATACGTATGCACACATGCCTGAAGTTGATCTTTGATCTGTCAGGGAACCTACTCTATCCGCATCCGTGTACATCTTTATCTCTTGATCTACTGTCTTCCAGAATAGCAATCCTGGTCCTGGTGATGACCTTGCATAACGTAGAATCTTCATGACGGCCTCCATGTGGATCACGGAGAGGCTACTCATGAACCTGCTGAACATACTTATAGCAAATCCATTGTCATGCCTCTATGTGCAAGATAGATCAACCTGCCAAACAAACCTTGATATCTCCCCCTGTCGACTGCAGTTTCAGAAGTTCGTGTCTTGAGCTTGATATTGGGATCCACAGGAATATCATATGGCTTACAATCAAGCATGCCATTCACATAGAGCATCTTTGAGTAGATCAAGTGTATACTTCCTCTGAGACACTGCAATTCCCTTCTTGGACCTTGCCACTTCCATACCTAAAAAGTATTTCATCTGTCCTAGGTTTTTCAGTTTGAATTTCGATGAAATAGCAGCTTCGAGCTTAACTATCTCAACTGAATCATCTCTGGTGATAAGTATGTAATCTATATAGACACTTAGGAAAGTAATTTACCACCCTCCAAATGCTTTGAGAATAATGAGTGGTCTGCATGAATCTAAGTAAAATTATACCGTCGGAGTACCTGAGCGAACTTATCAAACCATGCTCTCGGAGATTGTTTGAGTGTACAACGACTTTCTCAACTTGCACACTTTGTCATGATTGTCGACATTACTAAATACAGGGGAGTTAGCATGTATACCTTCTCTCCAAGATCCCCATCGAGGAAAGCGTTCTTTATGTCAAACTGGTGTAACGGTCAATCGAGGTTTGCTGCGATGGACAAAAGCACTCGAATTGTGTTTAGTTAGGCTACGGGAGCAAACGTATCTCCATATTCCACTCCATATGCTTGAGTGTAGCCCTAGGCGATGAGTCGGACTTTCAATCTCTCCACTGACCCATCTTGATTATGCTTCACTGTTAACACCTATTTACAGCCCATAGCCTTTTTCCCTGGTGGTAACTTTGTCAGTTCCCACGTATTATTGCCTTCCAAGGCTTTAAGCTCATTATAAGTTGCTTGTCTCCACTCGAGAACCTTAAAGGCTTCATAAATGGTGTTTGGTATAGTAATGATGAGAATATGGGTAACCTCAAAGAGAATGTAGGAGAATGTCATCATGAATTGAGGCATTGGAGAACCAAAGGAATAAGAGTAGCCTTACATATACATTCATTGATTGAAGATGTTTTTGAGCGTGAATTAGTTCGTAAAGTTCGTGACAAGGATTAGCGTTATTTCATGTTTGAAAGCATCACATTGTTGTGTATCGAAATGGAGCATTGGGAGCAGGAAGTGTTGAACAAGATGGACAAAGAGCATAAAGAAGCTTCATGTCGCGAAGTCCATGGAGTTCCACGTCGCGACGTGGAGAAATTGCAAACATGAAGTCTGAAGGAATCACCAACGTCGCGACGTCCGACCATAGACGTCGCGAAGTGCACCGACGTCGCGACGTCCAGGCCCTTCCATGTCGCGACGTAACTCTTTGGAAATTGCAGATTGAAAAGAAATTCGACATTTAATTAGGACATAAATCCTCACATCGCGATGTGGAGACACCGACGTCGCGACGTGCGGTGAAACAGTTTTACGAATTTTTAGCCTATTTTTCTATTTCGAATTTTAATTACCGTTAATTGTTTTTAGGGTTGTAAGCCTATAAAAGGCAACTTTTGTGTACGTATTTAGGAGACTTTTTAGACTTTGGACATTTGAATTTTGTGAGTTTTTACAAAACTTTCTTTGGTTCTTTGTGAAGAACAACAATTCCATTCCATCAAGTGTTTGATTGTTTGGATTCTTGGATAGTGAAGGTTCTAAGAAGCAGGTTTTCTTAGGGTGTTCATTACTTAATTTGATAGGTACGTTTCAATTCATTATTGAATTTGGGGCTGCTTCCTTTTTTTGTTACTATTTGATTTTATTCAATTTATTCATTAAAGTCCTCAATTGATCTTGGGTTTGCGTTCTTAGAGTCTTACGGGTTTAGGTTCGTATCAGATTGGTATCAGAGCCAAATTGGGGATTTTTCCATCAAAGATTTACATCTTTGATTGTTTTTCTAGTGAATTTGATATATTGAGTCATTGTTGCATTGTTGATTCCATTGTTTGGTATTGTGTTCTTCTTATCATTGTTGCAGATCGTGGCCAAGAAGAAAATTTAAAAAAAAACTGCAGAAAAAAAAAATTAGTGCAGAAAAACGTGAAAAAAAGTCCAAAAATGTGAAAAAAAAGTGCAGAAATTGATAAAAAAAAAAAGAAAAGAAGGCCAATTTGAGTTTTGGTTCTTGAGTTTCAGTTTTGGTAACATTCAAGGTAACCTCTTCACCTTGATTTCATAGAAACCTTATTGAAATTGTTGAATTACAAATTGTGCAGAATTTCCTTATCAATATATGCTTAGAAGTTGTTGCAATAAGTCAAATCGGATTATTGCATAGTTTTTTTGGTTTTGGAAAATATTTGTGTCTTGCAATCTTATGTCATTGTGTTGTACTTGTGGAAAGGTGAACTTTGGTCATTGCTGAGATTTGTTGTTTGGTTTAAATATCAAAGTCTTGTGAACCATTGTTTCATGTCTTCTTAAATCCTTGAGATTCTTTATTGTTAGTGGTGGTAACATTTTGTTCTTGTTGCCTAATTTTCATTCTATTGCTCAAGAGTTTTGTAATCATTCTTGTTCCTTAGAGTTTTCTGTTGTCTTTAAGTCGTCTTATTCAATTGGATTCTTGGTTGGTGTGTGAGTGGTTTGTTCAACTCAAAGAACTCATAAAGGAAGTTAGAGAGTTTCAATATTTTGAGTGATACACGAGTGTGAGTGTTTCAATATTTTGAGAGATACTTGAGTGTGAGTGTAAACACTAAGGGAGTGGTGAGGATATGTCAAATTTGTTTTATCACTAACCTATTTGTTGCAGACATTCAAGATGAGTTTTATTACTCGAATAACCAATAGAGCTGAACTGGAGATTGTTAAAAAGGAGTATGAAGAGCTTTCTAAAGCTTTCTCCAAGATGATAGACCAACTCAAGTACACATCGACTTGCCATTCAGTTGGAGAGTTCAAGGAAAATTCCATTGACTCCATGGTAGAATCTAAAAGAGATGTCTTGTCGGCAAATCATGATTCTCATGAATTTCAAAAGGAAGATTTGATGCCAAAGGACTTAGTTAAGGGGATTGAGGAAAAAGAAAGAATTGAAAGCGAGAAAACTTGTGGGGAGAGCGGAGAGACAAAAGAAAATTCATTGAGAAAAGGGGAGGAGAAGCAAGGGTGTGATTGTACAAAATTTAATGACATTCAAAACGAGAGTAGTGAAGAAAAAGAAGAAGATTGCGATTTTGATAAAAAGAAAATTAGTGTTTATGCAAGAGAAAGAGATGAGGAAGAAAGTGTGAGTGACCTTGAATGTGTGAATTTCTCTAACACACTTCATAATGTGTTTTCTAGTGTATTTGTAAATTCTCTTTTGCAGGTTTGTAGAGGTACTCCAAATAATAACCCACCTCAAGGGATGACTTTTTCAATGGAGAAGTTATGCTATAAAGGTATTGCATTGAATTTCTATAATAGATGTAATGTTCTACCAATTGGGCAATATGAAATGATGAGTGATTCTTCACAAATCTTAACAAATTTTGATAATAATTTGTTGAAATATTTGGTTAAATATTCTTCAATTGATAGTTTTGATATGCAATCTACTGTCATGTTTGGTAGTTTAAGAGATTATACTCGCCATATACAATCCAAAATACTAATTGATGTTTTGGCATGGAGTCACAATTATTCATGTGACCAAGTTGTTTTAGCAAACCTTCAATGTTTTCACTTGAGCTTAATAGATGATGCTTACATGTATAATTGTTTTGTTTAGAAGCATGATACTTTTATTCAAAATTGTTCAATTAGCATTGATATGAGAAGGTTGATTTTGATTTCTTATATGTTTTGTGGTATGAATGACACATACCTTGATGATTTTCTTAAAGGATTTTATGTTTGTGAAATAGTTGATAAAGCTGTCCAACAAGGAAATTTTGTGGATGAATTTGTTATAGTGAATTACAATTTATTGTTGCATAACACACATAACGTTTCCTTGGGTATAGTGTTTTGTTATATTTTGCAGGGTATGATAATTTGTTGGCCTAGGAGGTTACAATTTCTAATGCAATTGAGTCTTGCCAAGATGGAGTTCAAAGTAGAGGTTTTTGATCCAGGTATCTTTAAGAAGGCACAAGATTCGAGGTCGAATCTTCTTGAGGAGGGAAGGAATGATGAGAATATGGGTAACCACAAGGAGAATGTAGGAGAATGTCATCATGAATTGAGGCATTGGAGAACCAAAGGGATAAGAGTAGCCTTACATATACATTCATTGATTGAAGATGTTTTTGAGCGTGAATTAGTTTGTGAAGTTCGTGACAAGGATTCAGCGTTTATTTCATGTTTGGAAGCATCACAAATGGAGCACAATGTTGTTGTGTATCGAAATGGAGCATTGGGAGCAGGAAGTGTTGAACAAGATGGACAAAGAGCTTAAAGAAGCTCCACGTCGCGACGTCCATGGAGTTCCACGTCGCGACGTGGAGAAATCGCAAACATGAAGTTTGAAGAAATCACCAACGTCGCGACGTGCGACCATAGACGTCGCGACGTGCACCGACGTCGCGACGTCCAGGCCCTTCCACGTCGCACGTAACTCTCTGGAAATTGCAGATGGAAAACAAATTCGACATTTAATTAGGACATAAATCCTCACATCGGCGACGTGGAGACACCGACGTCGCGACGTGCGGCGAAACAGTTTTACGAATTTTTAGCCTATTTTTCTATTTCGAATTTTAATTACCGTTAATTGTTTTTAGGGTTGTAAGCCTATAAAAGGCAACTTTTGTGTACGTATTTAGGAGACTTTTCAGACTTTGGACATTTGAATTTTGTGAGTTTTTACAAAACTTTCTTTGGTTCTTTGTGAAGAACAACAATTCCATTCCATCAAGTGTTTGATTGTTTGGACTCTTGGATAGTGAAGGATCTAAGAAGCAGGTTTTCTTAGGGTGTTCATTATTTAATTTGATAGGTACGTTTCAATTCATTATTGAATTTGGGGCTGCTTTCTTTTTTTGTTACTATTTGATGTTATTCAATTCATTCATTAAATTCCTCAATTGATCTTGGGTTTGCGTTCTTAGAGTCTTACGGGTCTAGTTTCGTATCAAGTAATCTGATCAAGTATGGAAACAAAAGCTCGAAAACTCTGTGAGAGATTACCATAATACACATAGTCATCAATACGTTATGGTCCACAATTACGAGACGATTTTCTTAGTGCAATAGGGAGGTCCAAATTTGACTGTTCATCCTCAGTTAAAATAGGGCTTGTAGAAATATTACATTGATCATGCTAAGAAAGAGCCTGGCTTGTTAAGGATGATTGACTGGGAGCTTGCATATCTTGTGAGACAATGGGAAAAGACTTTCTATTTGTGGGTGATTGATCTGTTCTTGAGTCTTGTGCAGTGTCTGTGAAGGTACTCCAAGTCTAGGATTCCTGTTTGGTGTAGTACTCGCCCTGAATTCCAAATTTGGTGTAAAATGGGTTGTTTTCTTGGACTGTGACATTCACGGTGATTTAGTATTTCCGGTGGATCGGTGAGTAACATTTGTAACCCTTCTTGGTGGGTGAATAACCAAGGAAAATACATTTGATAGTTTTTGGTTCAAGTTTGCCCTGGTTATATAGGTGAACAAAGGCTGAGCATCCAAACACTTTGGGAGGTATACTGCATATTAGGCAATTATTTGGGAATTTTGTGAGTAGTGTTTGGTAGGGACTGAAGAATTTAAGGACACGTGATGGCATACGGTTGATTAGGTATGTAGCAGTGAGAACAGCCTTTCCCCAGAAGTGTTTTGGCACATTTGTTATAAATAATAGAGACCTTGCTACCTCCAGGATATGTCTGTTCTTTCTCTCGGCAACTCCATTTTGCTGAGGTGTGTCAACACATGAGCTTATGTGTATGATGCCATGTTGTTTGAAGTATGATCCAAGTTCTAGATTAAAGAATTCGCCTGCATTATCAGAATGGAATATCTGCAAGGCTGTGTTGAACTGTGTCTTTACCATAATGTGGAATTGTTTAATTAACAAACTCGCTTCAGATTTCTCTTTCATCAAGAACACCAAGAGACTCAAGTATGATCATCAACCAATAATAAAAACCATTTTGTTCCTCTGAGGTTCGTAACTCTGGAAGGCCCCCAAATATCACAATGTAACATTGAAAATGGATGTGATGCAGCATATGTTCTAGGCAGGTAAGAACTACGAGTATTCTTAGAAAACAGACAAATATCACACCGGAAATCTTGAACATGTTTATTCGAAAACAAAGATGGAAATAGTTTTGCAAGATACATGAAATTTGGATGCCCTAATCTATAGTATAACATCATAATTTCACTATTTGTATTTGAAACAGAACAAATAAGAAACACACTTTTATTTCCATTTGGAAGGAGTTGGCACTGAGTTGGTGTTGTCGTGGTCTTGAGAATGTAGAGTCCCCCGCATTGCTCACCACATCCAATCTTTCTCCCCAAAACTTGGTCCTAAAAATAACATGAAGAGGAACTGAAGATTGTTAGACACTGTGAATCTATATTTAATTTCCGGAACGAGAGAAGATTACACTGCAAGTGCGGAACATAAAACACAGATTTGAGTTGAAGTATCTTAGAGACACAAACAGTTCCTATTCCCAAGACAGGTGTAGTGGTGCCATCTGCTATAGTCACTGAAATTGTTTTATCACATGGAGCAAGTGATGAGAACAAATTCCGATTACCAGTCATATGGTCAGAGGCTCCGAAATCCACTATCCAAGATAAACTGGTAGTCGTGGCATGTAACGCCTAAGGATTACCTAGTTGAGCACCATTGGCGGATGAACTACTCTGACTTAAGACGGAAGATGATGATGAAGGATGTTGTGCTTTGTTGAGAAGACTGTAAAGCATGTCCAGTTGGTCTTTGCTAAATGGAGAGATTTTAGTAGAATTTCCATGAGCCTCATGATCATTTGTTTTCAAACTCCGTATAGGTTTCCAATCTGAAGGCATCCCATGAATCTTCCAGCAATTGTCCTTCGTGTGCCCCGGCTAATGACAATGATCACAGTATGGTCGTGGTTTCCTTGGTCTGTTGTCTATGAAAGCTCGTGCAGCAGTGCTTCGAGTCTCCAATCCTGATGCAAGCACTGACACCTCAGAAGCAACTAATGTTGTGTCTCCCAATATGACCTTACTCCTACTTTCTTCATGACGAATTGTAGAGAATACCTCACGCAAGGAAGGTAATGTCTTGGTGCCGAGAACACGACCTCGCATTTCATCCAAATCTTTGTTCAGTCCTCACAAGAACTTGAATATGCGCTTGGTTTCAACCACTATATGGTAGAGACCTTGATCTTCTGGACATTTCCACTTCTGATTGTCGTAAAGATCTATTTTCTACCATAGCTTTGTGAGATTGGTATAGAACTGTATGACAGCTTCCTAGATCTCTGCGGCAGTTGCCTCCATCAGAAAGTTTTCGCCTACCTAGGTGCTCTTGGGGCCAATCAATCATGATTTCACCATGTTATTTTCCGTCTTCCATGTCTTGTACGTCAGATCTTCCTTCTTTGGTTTAACGGCTGCTCCTGTGAGATATTCCTCCTTGATCTTGCCATAAATAAACATCAAGACTGATTGGGACCATTGAAGATAATTCTGGCCATTGAGTTTGTGATTCGTGACAAAATGAGTGAATTGATCGGAAGTGTTTGAGGAAGCCATAGCCTGAGAGAAGCTCTGATACCATCTAGAATTATTTAGAATGAAAACTACTAATTTTATTAATCAGTGATACAGAACTTTATATAAGCTACAGCTATACATCTTGTATCCTGAAATATAGGAACTACAACAACCTAATAACAAGAGAGCAACTAATCCTAAGAAATAGTAACAAACTAGAACTTAGTTACAATTGTTGATAAGTTAACAAACTAGGACTTTCAACAGTAACAATTTGGAAAAACTACAAAGAAAGCATATACTCAAAGCTAGAAAATGATCATATGGATTAGAAAAGACAAGTGATTATCAATGTTAACTATGGGGAGTAATTTTTTTTCATGATCTCTCCCTACAAGAAGGATCTCTTCCATGCCCTATTTATCAAGTATCCACTGTAAATTTCTGGGATATGAGCGATTGTTTGATACTCCTCACTTTGTTTATCCATTCTCTGCACTTTCATTATGAGTTGAGCAGATATATCGAATAATCGAAGATATTTCATGTTACTCAAGTTTTCAATTCGCAAAGGTAGCTTCTTAACTAGATTACAATCAGTCATGCACAGGATTTGGAGACAAGGCATTGAATCTCTTTCCGCTTTCACCTTTTTCAGCCTTTTTAATTTCTCAAGATATAATTTCTTGAGATTTCGAAATCCACTGGGCCTAAAAAATAGTGTCTTACCTTCATAAGCACGATTGAGATAAAGTGATACAAGATTGGGAAATTTTTGAAGAGAT
Organism: Ophiorrhiza pumila; assembly: GCA_016586305.1. NCBI lineage: Eukaryota > Viridiplantae > Streptophyta > Magnoliopsida > Gentianales > Rubiaceae > Ophiorrhiza > Ophiorrhiza pumila. The sequence goes on from BLIW01000006.1 coordinate 39,777,759, forward strand.
TCTACTCCTCCCTCAGTATCATTTTCTCTCCACCCACTGGGCATCAAATCTAACATGGTCAAACCTTGAAGAGAGATTACCCATTGTGGTACTTTATCTAAATGCCCATTCAATTGTAGCGATCTAAGAAATCGAAGTGATGAGAGGATGGAATGTTGTAGATCAAGGGTCTCATCTTTTTAGATTGAGAAGATAGACAAACTTTGATGGTTTGGTTAGCTTTGCGAGGGATGAAAGAAATTCATTTCCATCTTCTCTTTTCAGCTTTGTAATGATTAAGCTTCTCAATTTTGTGAGCACCCTTATTTCTCTTAATATCTTGTCATTATTTACTTCTACAGTTATCAAAATCTCCACGGAAAGAAGCTCTCCAATTCCATTAGGAGATCTAAAGCCTCGCAAAGCATAATTTTCTGATAATCATCAAAGGCACCTATATAAAGGGAACGAAGCTTCCTTAACTTTAAAATTTCAATAGGTACCTCTATTATATTGGTATGGTATAGATCTAAGAATTCAAGGCTATGAAGATTCCCAATGGATTTTAGGATGATTTGAACTTTGGTTCCTTCAAGACTTAGATATCTTTGAAAACTTTGTTGGGGATACCTTCTAAGGGCGCTCCTGCTAAATTCAATACCTTTAGCAACTTAGGACCACTGTGTAAACACTTGGACAATGCTGAGCTTGTTAGCGAACTCTTATATCCAAAGAATTCCATAGATGGAAGACTCTTAAAACAGTCGTGAAGCTCCTGTTGCTATAGATTATTAACCCAATCATGGATTGCTAGTTGCCGTACTTTATCAGACCTTCTTGTGTAATACACATTGGCTATTGTTGTGAAGTTCTGTTCCTCGAATTTAAAAACAATGATATCGCGTAGAATATCATGAACACGACAACAAAATAATGTTCTATCAAGCCTCATTTTTGCATCTTGGATTAAACTTCTGTTGATAAGTTTGTTGATGTATTCCCTTGCAATATCAAAAGGCGACATTCCTTCTCTTTCTTGACAAATCCTTGTGCCATCCATTTTGTGAGTAACCTATCCACTGATATTTCATAATCTTCAGGGTAAATGCTTAGATATAATAGATAACAATTGAGATAGTGAAGAAAATCATTGTAACTAAGAAAGAGTATGCTTTTCATTCTACCAAGTTTACCTCTACCTTCTATCTCACCATTAAGACTATGAAGAATGACTTCCCACTAATCTCTTCTATCCTTTTCCTTCAGAACCAAAACACCGCCAATTGAAGTGATTGGAAGGGGCAAGCCCTCACATTTCTTTAATATACTTGTTGAAACAATTTTTAGAAGCGGATGACAATCATTGTTTTGAAATGTTCTATTGCAAAAAAGAGTCCAAAGACTCTTTATCAAAAAGAGGCTTCATTCTATAGATATAGTCATGAGTTTCTAAACGAGAAGCAAAGGCAACATCGGCTATTTGTGTTGTCAACAACACACGACTACCAAAATTTCTATCAGGAACTACATGTTTAATATCTTCCCATGAATTTATACTCCACACATCATCGAGGACAAGAATATACCTTCTTTCTTGGAGGAAATCTCCAACAGAAGCACTCAGCCACATAACACCGTTGCATTCTACCATTTCAGATGACACTGGTTCTCTGATTTCAGCATACACTTGTTGAATCAACTTCTTGATGGTGACCATGATTTGAAAATTTTGGGTTACAGTTAACTAGGTATGACATTGAAATTGTGTCTTTATAGTTTTATCCTCATAGACTTTACTTATGAGTGTTGTCTTTTCGAGTTCCCCCATTCCCAAAATTGAAACTACTTTCAAGCACGAATTATCATCCAGAATTTGAGAAATTATCTTTCTTTTGGGATTATTAATACCAACGAGTTTAGCTTCTTCAATCAGATATTTATTCGTAGTGAAGTTTGTCATAGTGGCAGAAGTAATAATCTTTTCCTGAGTACCATAGATGGACTGGTATCTCTGATGCCTTGCAGGAATATTTTCTACCCTGATCCTGATGTATTTTATATCTGAAGAAATCCAATGGTGATGTCTCATACTCTTTATTAAGGTATAGATCTTTTGAACACTGCCGCGGAATCCATCAGCTCGATGCCGAGCAAAGCACATTAAAAACTCATCAAGAACATCTTCTATGTCCTAAGCAACTTCTCAAACTTGCCTTGTCCATTCTTGAAACTCGGAAATATCATCTTCTTTAGTTTCAGCATCTCTGAGAAAAGTTCTCATGCTTTCCAATTCATCTCTGATGAACTGAACATCTCGTTGAAGTCCTCCTCCCATATTAGAATATTGATCATGGAGAAAGATTGAGAGCTCCTTGAATATAAAACATACAACAGCCTCCGCCATTCTTATTCTCTGGAATATATATATATAAGCGGTCTAGAGGATTCAAATAGGGTGAAAATTTGATGGACATGAAGATTATATTTACTAGGTGATGAGTTCTATTTGAGTATGTAATTATTTATATATCCCATGGAGAAGGCTGCTGAACAATATTCTCATACAAATCAGAACAACAAACTACATAGAAATGACACCATGGCATACAAAATATAAAACCTAACGCGTAAATTAACTATAGAATATTAATAATATCACTATAATAATTAGTATGAAAATCGTACTCAACAAATGCATTTAGGGAGACAAAAAGAGATACCAAAAGATAATGGCAAGTAGAAATTTCTATGTAATAATGTAAAGTCAAAGGACTGGATCCCAAAAAACAATTGGAGAAATTGTACCAAATATTCATACAATTTGATGATTTGTATTGAATGAATGTTTAATATATAATGACAAGACATAAGAACACCTAAAAAAGCGTATTTTGCAGACAGAAGGAATTCATCAAAATTAAACACACAATAACCATTGGACACATTAACAAATGCGTATAAAATATGATACCCAAAGGCCAATGAATATAATGTAGTAAATGAATAAATGGAAAGTTTCTTTAGTTTCTAAGATATAAACATACTTTACAATCTTCAGAGGGCATTGCTTTATACTGAATAGTAAGATTATCTATATCCTGATTTCCAACTTAGTGTAGGAATACGATTGCAAATCACTCTGTGTTTGGTAGTTTAGAAATAGATTTGAATTGGAATTTAAATATTAAAAAAATGTAATTCAATGAATTGAAAGTCTAAAATGTTTGAATTCCTTTGTTTAGCAAAACAACAAAATTCATATAGAATTGAATTATAACTCCAAATTCTTTATTTGAAAGTTTAAAAAATGTATGAAATTAGATTTCACTGATAATTAAAAATGATAAAATAATTTATTTTTAATATATTTTTATACTGATATTAAAATTTTAATATTATTTTCTATTTTTATATAATCTAATTTTAAAAGAAATAAATTAATTTTATTTTTATATATCTCAAAAAATTCCGACTTCACTAGACTTTTAATTTTTTTTAACCACTTCACTACATTCTAAACTTTCAATTTTTTGGGACCACTTCAACGTTCACTACATTTTTTATTTTTTTGTGTAGAAAGAAGAGAGAAAGAAAGAAGTGAAGGCGATGAAAAAGAATCTTAAGATCCGAATTTTAATTTTGGCTCAATAACAATCCGCGTATTTACCCATTCTATGTTAAATTAGAATTGGAAATATCTGCCATGAGGAAAGAATTAAAACTATAGAATTTGGCCATTATAGAATTGTAAATGAATTTAAAATCCAAATTTCATTTTGTAACTAAACACAAGAATTAAAATTGGACCCCTCAATTCTAATTTTGAGGGTCCAATTCTAAAGCAACCAAACACAGCTTTAAGTGTTTTTTTATTTATTTGGCTAACCTCTTCTTGAGGTAGGACACCACTCCCAATATATTAGATAATGTTTTGAGTGATGGTTATACCCTAAAATCACTCTTACAGAACATGAGAACCTTAAGAACAAAATCTCATTTACATGCCCAAAGCCTAAAGGGAAGTTGTGCTTTAGGCCAACAAAATATTACTACTCCATTTACAAATGTATCACATAATGATAAACTTTGAGTACTACTCCATTTACACTTGTAATCACAATAGCTTAAAGTGTACCATAAACTATTACAATTATTTAGTATAATAATTACAGCATGTAACAGAATGAGGCTTTTGATCAGAAATGCTTGGACAAAAATCACCAGAGGTGAGATAAGTAATGGGGGATTAAATAGGTAGGGGTAAGGCAACGTACTAGTGCCAACAATACTCTGGATATTAACACATGCACAGATGGTGTTCATGAGGCATTTCCTTCGCTAATATTAGTTACAGCATTCAGCATTTAGCAATATTGTAGTCCTTGCCCTAGCATCAGCAGGCAGGGAAGAAAATTCAAAATTGCATAGGCAAATTGTCCTAGCATCAGCAGACAATGGCCTTGAATTACCTTGTTTGTGATCTCTTGAGGTATGGGAGCCCCATTTTGTCCCTCTTCAGGGATGTTTTGCAAAGCCGGGGTAACATTCTTGAGTTTGAGGGGGTGTGTTCAGCTATGGATCTGGCTGCATTGTTTTCTTCCTTCGTGATTTTCCTGACTACCTTGAAGTATTTGAGTGTCTAAATTTGTTTCTTTAGGTGGACACATCTCCAATCTTCTTGTTCTTCACTTGCAATGAGGGGTAGCAGTTCATCTGAATCTGTTTCTAGGTCCAGGTCTTAATGAATCAAGTGCTGAATTAACTGAATGGACTTGTGGCATGTACAAATAAGGACCTACAGTTTTGAAACTATTCTAATTGGGAAGTTAGATATAGTAAACCAGATTATAACCTCTCCCAAAGAGTTTCTAAGAACACCTGATCCTTGAGTGTGTTCAGGAGCTACATAGCAGGCAATATTCGGTTTCTATACACCCTCAGGAGGAGGTTTCCATGATATTAAGAAAATTCTTTCTGGAGTTCTTTTGGTATTAATTGCATTCTAGAATTCTTCCCATCAGTTGCTCAACAGCCTGGCCATTTTAATTTGCACTAAATTCTGAATTATTTTAAAAGTTTCAGACATAGAAGACTTCATATCTAGGTGGATATCTTCAAATGTGATCTTATTTCTATACTTCCAAACTATCCAACAGATAATAGAGGGAGTAATTTTAGCAATGAATCTGCGAATAGAGGATCTCTGAGTTGATGTCCACCAGTTATATGGTCTGAAGAATTGATTTGCATGGATTCCAATTTCAACCCCAAAAATTTTACCTAACTGAGCAATAAACCTGCAATTTGAAAAAAAATGAAATTGTGTCTCCCCTTGCGATGAACACAAAAGACAAATGAAAGGTCCATGTATTTGAAACTGGTGAAGATTTCTATTAAGGGGAAGTCTATATAGTCTCTTCCTGAGCATAAATACTGAAAATTTTATAGGTAATCCTGGATCCCATATGTGAGAATAATAAGAGTCTATTTCAGAATGGGTCCTAATTAGTTCAAATGCAGCCGATGAGGAGAATGTTCCTTTACTATTTAGAGTCCAATGCATTTTGTCTTTTGAGCCTCCCTCAAATATAGGAATTTCTGATATTTTCAGTACCCATTCTTGAGTTAGGATTTCTCGAAGGGCAACCATATTCCAACTGCAATCAGATAGTAATTGTGAGACTTTATGTTCTCCAGAAATGTTAGTGAGTGCGGCAAGGTTGTTTTGTACTAGCCATTTATCTAGCCAAAAGTGGCATTGTCCCTCATGAATGGTAAATGTTATATGTTCCTCCGCATCTCGTGAAATACTCAGGATCCTATGCCATGCTTGTGAGTTACCTCTTTTAGGTTGGATCATTGTAGGGTGAGATTGCCCACAGTATTTGGCATGGAGAAATTTAGCCCATAATGTCTCATTTTGCCTAAACCTCCACCAAAGTTTCATGGATTGGGCTTTGATCACATCTTCTAGAGATCTCATTCCTATACCTCCTTCTTCCTTAGGAAGGCATAAGGATTTCCATCCAATCCAATGATATTAATTCCCATTTCAGTTCCATTTCATAGAAAATTAGCCATTAAAGCTTCTAAATAGCTTTGGGGGGATTTATTGCCATTAATGTGTATATGGGAAAGGATGATAGCACACTTTGAATCAAAACTATTTTACCTCCTATATTTAGCATTTTAGCTTTCCAAGTATGCATCTTGGCTGAGACCTTATCTACGGTGGCTGAGAAATGTTTAGCTTGGATCCTCTTGTAGTGTAGTGGAAGACCTAGGTATTTTATAAGCATCTCTTCTTGTTTGAACTTCGTAAACTTTCTTAGCCTAAGTTTAATTCCACTTCCTGCCTTGATGTGTGTGACAAAACTAAACTTTATTGAGTTAATTTTCTGACCAGAAACTATCTCGTATTGTGCCAGAATTTGCATAGCTACTTTGATATATGTGGTGTGTGTAGTACCAAAGATAATAATGTCATCCGCATAACCTAGGTGGTTGATTTGTGGACATGATTTAGGTAAATTGAAACTTGGAATGTTGGGGTTTAATAGTATGGAGTTCAGGCTTCTAGAGAGAAATTCAGCACCAATGATAAAAAGAAATGGGGAAATGGGATCACCTTGCCTTAAGCCTCTAGAGGACTTAAAGAAGCCTTTTGGAGTGCCATTCACTAGGACGGAGAACCAAACATTAGATATAGTTCTCCAAATCATGTCTATCCAAGTTTCACCAAACCCTAATGGCCTTATAACTTGAAGAATAAATGGCCAATGAGCCCTATCGTATGCCTTTTCTATGTCTAGCTTTAATATCATGTTATTAGCCTTATGTTTGTGTGAAAGGGTGGAAAAGAGTTTCATAGCTAACAAGTAGTTATCTATGATTTCTCTCCCTTTACAAATCCATTTTGGTTAATGCTAATAATTCTAGGCAGAATAGGAGCAAGTCTATTGGCTAATAGTTTAGTGAAAATTTTATTCACAAAGTTACAAAGGCTAATGGGTCTATAGTGGTCAAAGGCCGGGAGGTTATTATTTTTTGGGATGAGTATAATGGATGTGGCAGTGCTAGCTTTTTTAAGCTCCCCTCCATTCAGAAAATATGAGACAGCCATGAATAAGTCGAATTTAATAATATCCTAGGCAGCCCTAAAGAATGTGGCATTGAAACCATCCGGGCCGGGAGCACACTCTTTTTTTATTTGAAAAACTACATGCTTCAATTCCTCCATGGAGGGAGGAGCTGTTAATAGGGATCTGTCTTCTTCCTCCAAAATTTGTGGGATAAGGCTTGTATTTACAGCGGGAAGTCAGGAGGGAGCTGTGAATAGGTTTTGAAAATGCCTTTCAGCTAATGTCCCTATTTCTATTTCATCTTCTACCCAATCACCCTTACTATTTTTAATTTTATATATGAAGTTTTGGGTGTGTTTTTGTTTTGCATGAGCATGGAAGAAGGCTGTGTTTCTCTCCCCTTCCTGTAGCCATTCAATTGAGATTTTTGACCTAATATTGTTCCTCCAAACTAAGGGCCTAATTAAACTTGGCTGCAGCTCTCTGAATTTCTTCTCTATGGACTGGATGGGTAGTGTCTAGGTCCTCTAATCTCCTGATTTGTTCTTCAGCTTCTGTCACCCTATTGAAGATATTCCCAAATTTGGCTCTATTCCATTCACTTAGTTTCTTTTTTGTTCTTTTCAGTTTTTCAGCCAACAGTCTGATTGGGTTTGCATTGGATTCATAATTCCAGGCATGTGACACTATATTCAAGATGTCCATATGTTCAGTCCAAAAATTCTGAAACTTAAAGCTTTTTGGTTTTACAGTTTTAGCAGCCAATTTTAGGAGCATGGAGGAGTGATCTGATGGGGATTTACCTAGCAAAGTAATATGAGAGGTAAAGTTTGAATCTAGCCATTTGACATTGCTAAGGCCTCTATCAAATATTTTCCAAATTCTAGCTTTTCCTCTACGATTGTTACACCATGTGAATTTATTGCCTGTGGTCGGAGTTTTCGTTAGGTTTTCAGAAGCCACAAATGTTGCCATTTCCTGTATGTCACTAAGTTGGAAGGCTTTACCCCTCTTTTTCTCCTCCCTATTCAGCATGCAATTCCAATCCCCCCAGGCCAGCTATGGAATGTCTAAAGTATTTAGAGTGCTAAGAGAAGGCCATAACTCTTTTCTCTCTCCATGAGTGCGTTTAGCATAAACGTTTGATGCAAGTACTTTTTCTTTTAGCATAAGGTGATTTATAGTGACTGTTACATGCTGGCTATCTCTAGCAATGATATCACATTTTATTGGACTTCAATAAAAAATCAAAATAGATCTACTATCATTTAGAATAACATTATCAAAGTGAAGTCTAAGTCTGAGAATTGAAACTTGGCTCAGCTTAATGAAAGGTTCAACAATGGCTATCAGATTAATATTATTTGACTTAACTATCTTTTTCAATCTTCTGAAATTTGGTTTTCTAAGAACACTAAGAATATTCCAATAAAGCATATTAATCATTAATTAGGCTTGGAGGGGAGATTACCTGATTCCTTACCTCTGAGGGGTCTTTTTGTTATGCCTTGGAGTTTTTTGCTGTCACTGAATCCTTTCCCCTTTTGTTGTTTGACTGGTCTACTCCTTTTTTTGGGGGGTGTTTCCTCTCTACTCGCATGATTATCATTATTTGAATTCTCTGTTACTTCATTAGGACCAATCATTAGAATTAGATCCTCTAATCCCTCGGATTCCTCCACAGGGGAGTCCACTCCTTCAAATAAGTTATCATATTGGGACTTGCTTCTAGGTAGGGGCTCCTTTGTTTTTGTGTTCAGGCAGTCCTGAATATCCTCTAGTAGCCCTGCTTCTCTATGTTTACCTGCACAGAAATAGCTTCTTTAGGATTTTCTTGGATTTCAGCTATTTTAGAAAAAGAACTGGAAGTGTTCACCTGATCCAAGGCAATTGGATTGGAGTCTTCTAGAATGTAGTCCCTTGTGAAATCTGGTTCACAGCTTTATTATGCGTATCTGGGATATTGATCTCTCCTCTAAGAGCCTTTTAGGTATCTGTAGGTTTGGAAGGGAGCGTGGGGATTTCTTGATTCTGAGTACTGGTGCTGTTCTCTATGAGTGACCTGTTTTGTGCAGGTTTCTGTGTTAAGACCTCATCTACCAATACTAGTTCTGGAGCCTCAGTATATCTTATTTCTAACATTTACAGGACTTGAGGCTTTGTGATTGCAATTGGTTGCTCTTTAGGAGGGGATGAGTTCTGCTTTGAAAATTTTGATATCTCTTATTGACTTAGAATGGTTTGGGCTACTTCCTTTCCTTTGGCAAGGGTACCATCAAGTGCATTGCCTTTCTTCTTTCCTCTGTTTACAAGAATCCACTCCTGATTGTTATTAGCTTGAGGGATTGGGGGCTGACTTTGGGTAACTGGCCTTGACTTACCTGGATTACACTGACTTTGAAAATGACCCATCTTATGACATGAAACAAAGTAAGCCGGTTTATTTTCGATTTCAATCTCTTGCGAGCGGCCAGTTTCTTTACTTCCTAGCCAAATACGATTGGGTTGTGATTAGGTGAATTTATTCACCTTTTATCTGTGGTTTTATACTTGATTCTTTGGTCGTTCTTGTTCTTTTTGATTCGTTTTAGTGTTTTATTTGTAGGTTTGTCGATCATGGTGTATGCTTGGAAGAGGAAAATCACACGAAAGTCGAATCGGATCCAAAATCAGAGGAAAAGATTGAGAAAGATCAAGAAAGACGTTATTAGGCCAAAAAGGTGCATTTCGTCACAAAGAAGCTGGTTCCGTATTTCACAAGATGTTCAAGGTATTAATTCCAATTGTTGATGATCAATCCTATATTAAAAGACCTTGGATAGACTGGAAGATAAGTGCCAAGTTGATACCATTGAGGTTCGAGACTCCAAGAAAGGGTTAACATCGCGAAACACGAGGAAAGGTAATGAAAAACAAAAGCTGAAGAAATCTGCCAGGTTTTATTATTTTGCTCATATCTCTCTCGATTTAAATCCAAATCGGATGATTCAGGTGCCATTGGAAAGCTAAGAGATAGAACTACAACTTTCATGTTTTGGGTGTTTCCAAATTCGGCCGGGATCATGGAGCACAATGGCCATTTCTGGACATCGCGACGTGGAAGAAGATCCACGTCGCGACGTGGCTCACTGTTTCGTTTTGTTTTAGAAATCTGCCGACGTCGCGACGTATGACCGTGCACGTCGCGACGTCGGGAAACGACGGTTTTGCGCTCAAAATTTGGAAATTTGCGATTTTGGCCCACTTTGAGTTTCCTTTTCCGACAAGACTTTTGTAAAGGACTTAGTTGCAAATACTTTCATAGAATTACTATATACAGGGCTAGGGTTTACAGATTTTGGGTGTGACATTATTGGGAGATTTCAAGCAAGGGTTTTCCTTTGTAATAGCTAGGGTTTTTCTACCTCTTCTATTATTTGGAGAATAACATCATCTCTTATTGGATTCATGTTTTTACAAGTCGAGATCACATCTAAGGTGTCTTCTTTCCTTATAATCATGTTTTCAATATTGTGCTTAATTGTTAATATTAAGATGATTGATCTAGCCATGCTAGGCTAAATCTTATGTGCTCCCTAGATTATGAATAAGGGTTTTTGTGCTTAATCTACATTCTAAGTTCTATTCTATGGTCTTTGTAAATGAGTTTTACTGTGTTCTTCATAATTATGCATGATTTAAGGCCTTAATTATGTATGATGAATATCTTCATAAAGTGCAGTAAATTGCTTAGAGATAACTTGTTTTAATATATCCTACCGATATATAGGAGGGTTAGAGTAAGTTGTTCAGAATCTATTGTGGGTTGGTTGTGAATTTGTTAGATTGATTTACCTTAATTCTCACCTACCGCTATATAGGAGGAATTTGGGGGGTTAGTTTGGCATTAGCGTGACTGGTTCCGGCGTTGCCTCGGCCATAAAGAAGCGGTTGAACTTAAGGGTATGGTTGAGTTGGTAGTTGCAATAGATTCCGGGTTAATTAAGGAAGTGAACTGTACCTATAGGAGTGTTTAATGAGTTATTTAATATCTAAGTAGTTAAGTGCATCAATCACTCCTTTCCTACCGCTATATAGGAGGGTGTGAGTATGTGTGTTTATCCTTATTTTGCATGACCATAGATAAAATGAATGTGTATGCCTTTATGTAACCCTATCATATAATCTCGGGAGTACACTTGCTTGAATTGCGTTTTAAATCATATCACCATCTTTATTTTAGTTAATTGTTGTTCCTTCTGTTACTTTCAGTTTGTCAATTATAAGAACACAAAAATATTTACTTTAGAACTTCAACATAGTCCTTTTCCTGAGAGAACGAACTCGCTTTACTATCACCTTCATTGGGGTTGTTTAAGCTTTTTTAAGAGTAGGGGTGGATAGCAACCACGATCATATTTTACATACATATTTGCCCTCATCAGGTTGCACTTTGACAACATCCATTTCGACACAGATTCGAGCTTTGCTCAGTCGATGAAGTTCCTCAGCTCCAGCTGTAGCTAGGTCTATTTTTAGTGGTCTTCCCACACAGGAGGTGATTGCAAAAAGTTGGTTTTTTTCAAACATGTGCAGGGGTAGGAGTGGGAGACGGATCCAAACCGGAGCCACCATAGGTTCTTTTCCCAGATTGAAGTCTCTCGTCCACAGGAAGATTCTGGCTTGGAATCCGGCAAAGCTCCAGGTTTTCCAGAGCTACATCCTCTGAAAGTCCTCCTCCAATTCAAATTTTATGAGGATGTGTCGGTAGTCTAATAGCCCCGTGTATACTTGGCAATGTAAGGTTGCCATTAGGATTTTTTTCCTTATCGATGTCATTTGAGGTCTTCCCCAAGAAAATTTTGCAACTAGTGTGAATATGAATCTTTTGACTAGGGCATCTTCCTCCTCCTGACTGAAGAATAGAGCTGACTCACCCTTGAAACTTGCTAATGGAGGGGAGCTCTGGTCCGCTATATCTGCAAAGGACATTTGTGTGTTTGACTTAGAACTGGTCCCTAGGGCTTCCTTGAACAGTTTAACCGGAATATCTGGGGGTCCTAGGGCCTCCCCCATTGTCACCGTTGCAACGCTAAGTTCTTGGTAGTTTAGGGTGCTTGGTGGTGTAAATTGTCGCTACTTTACAATTTTACCCAAATTCACTCAAATAATGCAGAAGTGGAGAGTGGGATCGTATCCACAGGGAGAGGGCTGTGACCAGTTGTTAATATAATGATAGAATAAATAACAGAACGAATAATCGAAATGAACTGCTATGAAGTAACACAAGCGAAATGCAATTACGAAAAAAGCAATAGAGAGGATGGTGCTGCCTTGAGGGTGAGACAATTTGTATGGATCTTTCTCCTATTATCCCAGACTTGTGTGGATGTATGTGAGGGGATTATCCTGCTAGTGAGCTAAAATTGATCAACTTGGTAGTTCTCACAATTCTAGTTCACAATTCTCCTTGAACTTCCCTTGGCAGGGCAAGCTCTCGGCGTTAATGTAACTCCCAGATCCCTATCCTTCTAGAACAAATCTAATTCAATCCGTAATTACCTCCATTGGCAGGGCAGTTACCCAGTTCATAACTTCGATTCATAACACAAGAACAATCTTAACCCTTTCCAAAGAGTGGATGTTAACTGTTAGTGGGCACCGCACAGTCGAAGTCACCAAGTTTACAGGACTGAAGACTCACATACACATATTCACGAATCAATTCATGTTTTGATCAATTGCCTACGGCAGATCCAAACAAGTCTCAGTAGGCGCCACAGACTTAATGTGAATTTGAATTAATAATGCAGAAAATTGAATCTAAACAAGTAATGAAATATGAACATTAACAACACAGATAAATTTCTACTCAGATGTCTCAAATAAGATTAGATCCATACATATGACCCCTCAAGGCAACACTTTATGTTTAGCCGATCATATTGATTGGTATGATCGGCTCAGATTTGGCTGTTACAAAGATTATAGTAAATGGACCGGTTCTGGAATTCTCATCTTTCTCTGTAATTTCTTTTCTCCTCTTTTTCCCTAAAACGTTGCTCCCATTTTTCTCTCCCGATCTCGCCTACCCCTGTTGCTCATCTCTCTCTTCCTTTTATACCTTTCTCTTTGGTGATTTGTCTTTCTAAGCTTCCTGGAAGCTTCCTCCTTTTGCGGTGAGAATGCCACGTGTCTGCAATGGTCATTTAATCATGTGAGTGGAGTCAAATGATAAATGTTAGCTTAAGCATTAAGACTACAACTCATCAAACATGTGGTGTGCTGCCAAAAGGTTGTGGTTGTGCCTTAATAGAATTGATGTGTGAGTTCAGTCGTGGTTAAGTGTAATGCATGCTAGTGCTCATGAAGATGTGCGGTAGTGTGCGAGTGAATGCATGAAAGTGTACAAAAATGTGCAAGTGAGATGCAAGACTTAGTGTGTGGATATATAAATGTGCATGAAAGTGAGGTAGTGTGCAAGTGAATAAGTACGGATGTGCATGTGAGCGAGTGAGGGCGCCCGCCTAACGTGCGAGTGTGCTAGTGCCCGTGTGTGCTTGCTTTTGCCGACGCCTAGGCACCCACACAGGGGTGTGCTGTGTGTTTTGTACGGGCGCCCAGGCGCCCGCACGGTGTGTGCGGCGTGTGTGCTGTGCGGGCGCCTAGATGTGCGTGTGTGTGGTATGTGCAGGCGCCTAGGTGCCAGCATGTGTTGTGTGTGTTGAGTGTGTGCGTGCCTGTCTGCCTTGGGACTTAGGTAGTGCTTGAGACTTGTGAGGCACAAATGGTCTAATGTGTGGATGTTTCCAATTAACATCTCAATCATGCTATATTCTATCACATTTTTACAACAATTAATCATTTTCCGCCATTGTGAGATCATGAACATAATTGCATACAATTCATTCACAAAGCACTCTTTTCACTAGATTTGTACACAAAGGTTCAAGCAAACAAAGCACATTAGTCGGTACAACCGGACTTATCAACCCCCCACACTTAAATCTTTGCTAGTTCCGAGCAAAGTAAAGCAATAATCATGTCTTTAACCATTCTCACATTCAACACTTACAACATCATCTTCCATCCATTCTTTAAGATTCTCACATGCAGTAATACTTAGCTTAGCACAAGTTCACAGTCCATCGAGTCATATCAATTGCGCCATCTAAGGTGTAAAGAATAAAGACCAAACCGCCAACGTGCTATGTGTGCTGAGAGTTTCTTCTACTCTCTCACCCTGTCTATGCAGAGTACTCAAACAAACACTTTACCAAAAATTCTTGCACTACAATCCTTTTATCCACACACACGAACACTTTCACAATACAAAACTTTAATGAGCTTAGTGTGCACATTGGTGCTTGATATTTTCTTTTCATAGTTATGCTGCACTTTGGTGCTTAGCTGCCAGGATTTTATGGCTATTTTTTCCCTTTATTCGCCACTGGCTTTTTCTTCTCATTTACATCTTTTCTCAAACAATCCATGTTCGTGTGTGTCTTCAATAGACTGTATATTCAAAATACAAGAATAAGTGTTTGCAAATAGAGGGCATATACAAGTAAAAGATTCATAAGCTCTCTCCTATGTCAAATGTATTGTTGGCGTGTCTATCTTACTTTAACATCGCACCTTACCCAGCAACCTTGTATGAATTAAATGGGTACTGTAACCTAAAAAAAAAATTCGCATGCATCACAGTTGAACAACGATTTATCATTTATAGATATGATGATTATATTTAAAGTGTTGGTGTCCTGGCAGTGCTAGTGTGCTAAATGATAATGCCAATATTTGCACAACACAACAAAAATTAAAATTACACCACCTGAATGCTACTAATATAAGGACACATACACCACCTCTATCCCCCAAAACAAATAGCAACACACGAAGTAAAACTTCAAGAGCATAAACACAAGTCCTCACAACTTCACACAGCAACAACCAAAGCAAATAATCATAACATCAGCTCTCATTAACACCCCTCCAAAGTATTTTGCAGTCTGCCCCCCCAAACTTGAAGTAAACAATAGTCCCCATTGTGGAACAAAGGAAAGAGACTGCGTTGTTTATGTTCCTAGAGGAGGGGACTGATTAGAGAACCGACAAAAACCAGGGAAAGTTGGTGGAACGCCTCTGAAATTTGGTGCACTGGCCCCAGCATGTGTGCTCATTCCTTGTTGCATAACTACCCTTCGGCTGGATGTGTCCACAATCATTCGTTCTGCCTAGGTATCCATCTCCTCCAATGGTTTGAAGTAAGAATTGGGACCTCTAGATTGATAATGATATACCATCATCAAGTTAAGATTGTGCACTTCTGTTTGGCATTGATTGAGCCTGTTATCTATTGCCGTCCACTGGGTCGTATTCTCTTGCACCATTGTGTCCAACCTTGTTCCTATTATTCCCATGCAATCTTGTAGTCTAGTCCACCTTCCTTCCATCTCTTTCATATGTTGAACAAGGGAGTTGTGTTGCATTTGCAATGATGTTTGAAGACTCTCCAGTGCACTTTGCATATTATGGAAATTGTCAAACACCTGAGGCTATGGCGGTAGGTTGGGTACATTGGATTGTGTCATGACTGGTTGGGGTTTGTTCTGTTTTCTTCTTCTTTTTATGCTTATATTTCCCTCGCGGCATGATTCCTTGCTTTCCTTTCCAAACGCTGTCGACTTGCTCCTGTTTCTGATAGGTTTTCAACTGAGAATCTCTGATAGGCCCCATTGACGTTCGGCACTCCTCTCCCAAAGAGAATTTCACCCCTTGTTGCACAGCAAATTCCAGTAAAAAATGTGGGAAGTAAATAGCCAGATGTTCTTCATTTAGAGCCTGGTTAATGTATATTGTGATGAACTTCCCAACATCTACAGTTAACCAGTTCTTCACAGCATAAACTAAGAACAACTTATCCTTCATGATCTTTGTGATGTGGGTGGTGGGCATCAGTCTAGAGTTGAGGAATAATAGCCATGTCTTTGTCTCTACTGTTAATTAATTTAGGAAAGCGTGCGTTGGGTCTCCAAAAGCATTTCTTGTCCAATCTTCTCCTGGTAGGGCCATGGCAGGGCCAGTGAACGAATGACTATATCAGGGTTTCCTACCTGAGAAAATTATGTGAATTCATCCACTTGGTAATTAGGAAGGCCATAATGTTTGTTCACGACTTGGCTCGTGATTTTAAGATATTTTCCACGCACATACACTCATTTAGCTGCGGTGTCCTCTACCTTCGACGCAGATGCATTGGCATAAAATTCCTTTGCTATGGATACATTGCACGACTCCGGACCTACAGTCAGTATTTCCCACTTGTGGAATTTGATCACATCACAATATGATTGTTCTGTTATGTAGAAAGCTCTCTCCACATGGATAGGCCTAATTGCAAAATTGCAAAATTTTTCCAAGGCGAGATTGTTTACGAAACGTTGCATCGCAGCCTGTGGTGGACCTTTCCTTTTCTTCTGGTTGGACATGTTCGCTTCTTGCATTTCATGATCCTCCGGTGTATACTCACTGTTAGATTCAGACCTATCTGATGGGGTAGCAGGCATAACGGCTTTAGCTTTTCCTTTTGAGCCTTGTCCCTTTTGGTTAAAGTTGGAAGCATTGGTTGGTTTCTTGGGTGGCATGGTACCTGAAAAAAAATCGTTCAAAACTCACATGAGTTGTTTTCACAAATACATTCACTAACTCCTTTAAGCACTTGGACGGTCAAATACACACCACCCACACAATTACATGAAAGATGACTTCAAGCCTAGTACATCAACTAAATTTGCAATTTCATTTCGTGCTCATTTTCATCAAGATTTCCCATCAAAGTTTCCATGGCCCTGTAATTCGGTTAGGACACTTAGGCTTCATAATTCACACTTTATCTTACAAGTCAAGCAAGACTACCCATTTTCATTGATGAAAGCATATTTTGACATTCATGGGTGAGTCACAGAATCTAGCATAACAGTGATTACCTTGCATACATTTCTCATGTGGGAATTTACTCATGCCTTCCTCATTAAAGCATTATCAATTCGGTCATTCAATTGTCAATAATCAAGAAATATTCACAAACCACAACATTCCAATTTTAACTCAATGATCATACACAGATAGAAGACTTAATTAGTTGGGTGTTAGCACAAATAAATGCAAAATAGGAAGGGAATTGGAGCATCTTCGACCCAAGAAGGCAACGGCTCCTTCTCAATTTTATTCTTTTTCTCTCGGCCGAATCTCACCAAATGCATGCAACCAATGATGACTTTGTTCATGCATGTTCATGGTATTTATACACAAAACATCTCATGCATTATTCGGTCACTCAAGGCTAGAAAATAAGGGGCATATGAATGCACTAAAGGACAAAAATCTAGATGATACTTTGCTTGCTTCCAAAATCCATGTGTAGTCTAGTCCACTCTTTATGCTACACTCGGCCCTACCGTTAAATGACAATTTGATGAATGCTTTCTAATTGCCAACAATGTCATGCATGCATCCCATCACTCATGTATTGATTTTGTCATGCTCTATTTGGCCATATCATGTTGTCTCTGAACAAGATTGATGGGCTTATGTTCTTACATGTTTTCATGCATTTGGCTTATCATAAAAAATCATGTCATGCATTTGCAAGATTTATCATTATCGATTTTCTCCATCTCTCGACTTAACAAGATATCTCATTGATTGACCATGACATGATTCTTCCCTGTGCCACTCAAGGAAAGTGTTCAGATTATCTGATCTTGGTATGCGCAAGCACAGTGTAAGATTTAACTCGCAATATTTTAGAAGAGTCAGATATTCCCATCTCGAATTTTATTCTCACCTTTCTGTCAGTGCAGAGAATATTCTCGGCACGCTTACCAGTTACAACTCGTGATATCCGGATATATTTTTCCAGGCTTCTTGGATGAATTCGTACTTGATCTGCACCTACATATTCCCGTTGCCTCTGGTTCTTTTCCTAGTTGGTGTCGTTCCATGAGGCCCCTACAATCAACGCATGCAAGAGTGGCTGAGATTCAATAATTTTATTGGGGTCAAGTAATTATTAAAGGAGATGAACAAAGAAATTAAAAGGTCGGGTTGCCTCCCTACACAGCGCTTGGTTTATTGTCCTCAGCCAGACATGGAGAACTTTTGTCAAGGGGGTTGTCTACTAAATATCTGATTGTGTCCTTCGTCCTTTAACGCAGTCTTAAAGACTTTTGCTTTCCTCCCATTGACTCTCCATCTTGCACCTGCAGTCTCAGCTTGCACTTCTCTGTCTGGTATATCCTCTTGGTGGGCCTTGTTTCTTTTGGATGCATACTTCAAACAAGTGGGTAGTGGTTTCGGTTCAAGTTTAGGTGGCCTCATGATTGAAGGCACCAACTTCTCATTCCTATTTTCAACATTCTCAAGCCTTACCTCGGTGAGCAAAACATCAACATTTTTGTTAGCATCAAAAATAGCATTTGTTAAAATCTCACACGATTCAGCATTTTCATCATTTTTGTCAATTTCACTCTCAGACTTCATTTCTGTATCAGACTCTTCCACCACACAACTTTCAATCAAATTGTTCATATCATTCAAAATCACATTATCTTCGTCATGCAATGAAAATTCAATTTGTTCAATTTCTTGATGCTCAGATGACTCTAGTAAAGCCAATGAAAATTTATGCTTATGCTCAAGCTCAAGGATGTGCTGGTTACCTTTCACAGGTTGTGCAAAACAGCATTGTTCTACTGAGTGAGGGTGTTTCATAGCATAGCCCACATTAAACATCAGCTCCTCTCCATTGACTCTGAATGTAATGGTTTTGCATTTCACACCTATGAGGGCATCTCCAGTAGCTAGGAAGGGTCTACCAAAAATAAGAGGGACTTCAGGATCCTCTTCCATGTCTAGGATGTTGAAGTCAACTGGGAGTACAAATTTGTCCACTGAGACCAAAACATCTTCAACCATCCATGTAGGTTGCACAAGGGATCTATCCGCTAATTGGAGAAGTACAGCCACAGGTTTAATCTTTTCACCCAGTCCCACACTCTTTGTGATGGACAGTGGCATCAAATTAATTCCTACCCCAAGATCACATAAGGCCTTGTTGAAGAATCTGCCCCCAATTGTGCATGGTACTATGCAACTTCCAGGATCTTTCAACTTTGGTGATAGTTCATTGTTCATCCAAGCCTAGCTCTCTTTCTTTAGTAGGATTGGCACTTCACATTACAGTATTTGTTCCTTGTATGCAATCACATCCTTTAAAAATTTCGCGTATCTAGGGACAGCTGTGACCAAATCCAATATAGGTATATTCACATTTACATTTTTCACCATGTCCAAAAATCTTGTGAACTGAGCTCCTTTCTTGACTGGGGGTGGAACTCTTTGGGAGAAAGGAGGGAGTGGTGCATACTCAGGATAGTTATATGGACTTGGAGGTCCTTTCTTCCTCTTAGGCTCGAGTGTATTAAAACTTTCTTCCTTATCCTCCTTCTGTAGTTTCTCTTCCACAACAATAGTTTCTTTAATGAACTCCTCCGCTGGGGTATTGTCTTCCTCTTCCTTTTTGCTCCAACTAAGCTCTTTACCACATCTCAGAGTTATGCCATTTGGCCCATTTGCATTTCCAGATTCTTTATGGCTACCTCTTGTCTTTTTGCTTAAGCCCTCGAATCCGCTTGATCCTTCTTATACATTTCCATCTTGTTCAAAATCTTCTGTAGCATGTTCTCCTCATTTGTCCTCATGGGCTCTCTATTACTGGTCTCACCACCTCCTTGGAAGTATTGTCTGTTCTGGTTGCCTTGCCCCCAAGTGGCTTGCCCAATCTGATTCCTGTACCCTCCATAGTGCTGTCTATTGTTGTTGTAATTATTAACATACTGGATGGATTCTTTAGTGAGTTCACACTCGTCAGTATGGTGTTCCCCTTTGCACAAGCCACACATTAACACTTAGGTAGTTTTAGCTGCTTTCAAGGTCTGAACCTGTCTGGTTAAGGCCTCTATTTTAGCTTCCAATGAAGTTTCTTCATCTAAATCCAGTACTCCCCTTTGCTTCCTCATGGGGGTTTTCATTGCTTCTGGGAACAAGTATTCATCATCTGCGATTGAGTCGAACAACTCCCTAACTTTCGGAACACTTTTATCCTTCAAATCTCCGTTGGCACAAGTTTTCACCATTAAAGAAGATTCTGGTGACAAACCCTTGAAGAAGGTATTCAATTCTCGAACTTCTCTTAGGAATTGTTGGGACACTGTCTGAGCAAGTCGTTGAACCTATCCCAAGCTTCCTTGAAGTTTTCACCATCTTGTTGTTGGAAGCTCTTTATCTCAAGTCTCATTCTCTCCAATTTGGCACGGGGAAAATACTTTGCAAGAAATTTCTTTTCTAACTCCTCAAAGGTCGCGTGATGGAAGGTCCCTCTTTAGAATTAAACCAATGCTTGGCTTTCCCTTTTAGAGACAATGGAAACAGAACGCTTCGCACTTCATCGTGTGATACCCTCTGGAGTTTGAAAGTATTGCATAATCCCATAAACCAATCCAAGTGTTTACTAGGGTCGTCATTACTTAATCCCTGGAATATTTGACCTTGTGTAATCATCGACACTATTTGGATTGGGATTTGGTAAATTTTGAGGTCTATCCCCTGGCGGTTATTCCTCCTCTCAAAATTCACAGCGAAATGGTCTCCAAATCTAGGAGGTTGGGGTGCAGGCCTCTCTACTTCCTGATCTGCCATTTCTACTTGTCTCATTCTATGCCTTAAAGTTCGCTGAATTTCCAAATCAAGTTCAAATTTTGGACCTTCTCCTTGTAGTCTAGCACTTCTTTGCATGAACGGATTTCCTAAGCAATTAGAAAACAACTTCCAAACAAATAGATCAGTAGAACAAAATCAACTCAAGAGAATTGAATTAAGTGGCTTCACTAAACGTAACAAGCAGAAATTCACAAAATTCAAGATAAGAGAGTAACAACTTAACAACGAATCACAAAACACCAAGAATAAAACAAAACTAGCACAAAATCAACTTATGACACTCTGCCTCTCCCTGGAGAGTGGGATAAGTTGTTGCTACTTTCCAATTTTACCCAAATTCACTAAAATAATACAGAAGTGGAGAATGGGATCGTATCCACAGGGAGAGGGCTGTGACCAGTTGTTGATCTAATGATAGAATAAATAATAGAACGAATAACCGAAATGAACAGCTATGAAGTAACACAAGTGAAATGCAACTACGGAAAAAGCAAAAGAGAGGATGGTGCTGCCTTAAGGGTGAGACAATTTGTATGGATCTTTCTCCTATTATCCCAGACTTGTGTGGATGTATGTGAGGGGATTATCCTGCTAGTGAGCTAAAATTGATCAAGTTAGCTGTTCTCACAATTCTCCTTGAACTTCCCTTGGCAGGGCAAGCTCTCGGCGCTAATTTAACTCCCAGATCCCTTTCCTCCTAGAACAAATCTAATTCAATCCATGACTACCTCCCTTGGCAGGGCAGTTACCCAGTTCATAACTTTGATTCATAATACAAGAACAATCTTAACCCTTTCTTAAGAGTGGATGTTAACTGTCAGTAGGCACCGCACAGTCGAAATCACCAAGTTTATAGGACTGAAGACTCACATACACATATTCACAAATCAATTCATGTTATGATCAATTGCCTACGGTAGATCCACACAAGTCTCAGTGGGCACCGCAGACTTAATGTGAATTTGAATTAACAATACAGAACATTGAATCTAAACAAGTAATGAAATATGAACATGAATAACACAAATAAATTTATACTCAGATATCTCAAATAAGATTAGATCCATATGTATAACCCCTCAAGGCAACACTTTATGTTTAGCTGATCATATTGATTGGCTCAGATTTGGCTATTACAAAGATTAGAGTAAATGGGTCGGTTCTGGAATTCTCCTCTTTCTCTGTAATTTCTCTTCTCCTCTTTTGCCCTAAAACGTTGCTCTCCTTTTTCTCTCCTGATTTCGCGTCCCCCTATTTCGTATCTCTCTCTTCCTTTTATACCTTTCTCTTTGGTGATTTGTCTTTGTAAGCTTCCTGGAAGCTTCCTCCTTTTGCGGTGAGAATGCCATGTGTCTGCAAGGGTCATTTAAGCACATGAGTAGAGTCATCTGATAAATGTTAACTTAAGAGTTAAGACTATAACTCATGAAACTCCTTTTGTGGTGAGAATGCCACGTGTCTGCAAGGGTCATTGAAGCACATGAGTAGAGTCATCTGATAAATGTTAACTTAAGAGTTAAGACTATAACTCATCAAACATGTGATGTGCTGCCAAAAGGTTATGGTTGTGCCCTAATAGAATTGATGTGTGAGTTGAGTTGTGGTTAAGTTTAATGCATGCTAGTGCTTATGAAGATGTGCGGTAGTATAGCGAGTGAATGCATAAGATTGTACAAGAATGTGCAAGTGAGATTCAAGACTTAGTGTATGAATATATAAATGTGTATGAAAGTGAGGTAGTGTGCAAGTGAATGAGTGCGGATGTGCGTGTGTGTGAGTGCGGGCACCTAGGCGCCCGCCTACTGTGTGAGTGTGCTAGTGCCCATGTGTTCATGCTTGTGCTGGTGCCTAGGCGCCCGCACAGGCGTGTAATGTGTGTCCCGCACAGGTGTGCGTGTGTGTGGTGTGTGCGGGCGCCTAGTGTTGTGTGAGTTTGTAATGTGTTGTGTGTGTTGAGTGTGCACGTGCTTTTGTGCCTTGGGACTTGGGTAGTGCTTGAGACTTGTGAGGCACAAATGGTCTAGTGTGTGGATGTTTCCAATTAACATCTCGATCATGCTATATTCTATCACATTTTCACAACACTTAACCATTTTCCACCATTGTGAGATCATGAACATAATTGCATACAATTCATTCACAAAAAACTCTTTTCACTAGATTTGTACACAAAGGTTCAAGTAAACAAAGCACATAAGTCGATACAAACCCGACTTATCACTTCGTGAGGGGTTGAGCGAAGGCTTCTTTAGTGGTGGTGCTCAAAGAAGGGGTGTTGGTGGTACTCAAAGAAGGGGTGGTGGTGGGTGAGGACTCCGGTCAGTCGGCCAGAGCCGTTGGGGCAGTGTATTAGCGGCGATATAACCATTGTGGTGGGCTTAGGGGTTAGGGCTTCTAATTTGTGGCTGTGGAGCAATTCAGATAAGTGAGTAAGATAGAGTGCGTTTGAGAGAGTTTTTGTTTTAGAGAGAGCAATGTAGAAAATCTTTTGGGCTTTTTACCAATATATTTTTATTTAAAAAAAAAATATAACAATGCAAAAACTCTTGTGCCATAGGTTTATATACGCTTATTTTTCTATACTTCATATTCAACAAAAAAATATAACAATAATATGCTAATATTTGATACGTTAATATGCTAATATTATAAGCCTATATATCGTATCAAATATATATGCTTATTTTTCTATACGTCATATTCTAATATTATATTTGATATGATAATATGCTAATATCATATTTGATATGCTAATTTTTGTGTACTTGATAAGCTATTTTTTGTATTGAATTGATACGTTTGGACTCAAATTAATATTCTAAAGTGAAAATTTTATACGCAAAGTGAAAATTTTTTTCAGTAAAATAAAAATTTGTTATGTTAAAATGAAAATTTGTTGCACTAAAGTGAAAATATTACGCTAAAGTTAAAATCTGTTATGCTAAAGTGAAAAGTTGTTACGCTAGTCTTTTATACTTTTGATATGCTATTTTTTGAATTGATATATTAGATTGAAAATTGATACTTGATATGCAAGTCGTATATATTAATTTTTGTTTTGATTTTTAAATAAACATCCTTTACAATCTTCAAAGGGTATTGCTTTCTACGGAATAGTTAGATTATCATTATCCTGGTTTCAAACTAAGTGCAGGAATATGATTGCAAATCACTCTGTGTTTGGTTGTTTAGAAATAGAATTGGATTGGAATTTAAATATTATAAAAATGTAATTCAATGAATTGAAAGTCTAAAATGTTTGAATTCCTTCGTTTGGCAAAACAACAAAATTCATATAGAATTGAATTATAACTCCAAATTCTTTGTTTGAAAGTTTAAAAATGTATGAAATTAGATTTCACTGATAATTAGAATTGACAAAATACTTTATTTTTAATATATTTTTATAATAATATTAACTTTTAAATATTATTTTCTGTTTTTATATAATTTAATTTTAAAAGAAATAATTTTATTTTATTTTTATATATCTCCAAAAATTCTGACTTCACTAGACTTTAAATTTTTTTTACAACTACATTCTAAACTTTCAAATTTTTTGGACCATTTCAGCGTTCCCTACATTTTTATTTTTTTTGTATAGAGAGAAAAGAGAAAGAAAGAAGTGAAGGTGATGAAAAAGAATCTTAATATCCGAATTTTAATTTTGGCTCGATAAGAATCCGCATATTTACCCATTCTATCTTGAATTAGAATTGGAAATATCTGCCATGAGGAAAGAATTAAAACTGTAGAATTTGGCCATTATAGAATTGTAAATCAATTCAAAATCCAAATTTTATTTTGTAACCAAACACAAGAATTAGAATTAGACCACTCAATTCTAATTATGAGGATCCAATTCTAAAGCAACAAAACACAGCTTTAAGTTTTTTAGTAGAATTAAATGTAGAAAATCTTTTGGGCTTTTTAACAATATATTTTTATTTAAAAAATATAACAATGAAAAAACTCTTGTGCGATAGGTTTATATATGCGACATGATACACGAATTTTGTTGAATTTGATATATACGCTTATTTTTCTATACTTCATACTCTAATATTATATTTGATACGATAATACGCTAATATCATATTTGATATGCTAATTTTTGTGTACTTGATGTGCTAATTTTTTGTATTGAATTGATACGTTTAGACTGAAATTAATATTCTAAAGTTAAAATTTTATACGCAAAGTAAAAATTTATTTCACTAAAATGAAAATTGTTATGTTAAAGTGAAAATTTGTTACACTAAAGTGAAAATATTTGTAAAATCCCTCCGCTCTTGGTATCAGAGCCAGCGGGAAAAGTGGATATGTAACCCGTTATTTCATGGTTTTTGTATATAAAACTTGCAGATCTGCTAACTCGCAGGATGAATTTGAACTGAAACTTGGTGCCTATTGTTTTACCAACATGGATCTGAAGCCATAATGAGATCAAAGGCGAAAAAGACCATTGTTGAGGGTACCAAATTTTATCTGGTATGGTAACAAGTTAAAGTATGGAATTTATACTGCAACTTAGCAGATCTACATAATTTCTTTCCAAAAACCAATGAAACGAAAGGCTAGATCTCATAGATCCCAATGGTGATGTGCCAACCGAAGGGATTTTACAACTTATTTTACAACCAATCTGTTAATTACTTCTTTATTTTATCCACTATCTTTGATTTTTATTTACCTCTATTTTAACATGTCTTTAATTTTTAGATCTTTTTCTAAAGGTTCTTCAAGTTCTTCTTCAAATGCTTTTTCAAGCTTTTCAAACAATGTTGTCTTCAAAGCAGAAGTCAATACGGAAAATATTGAACAATCAATTGAAAATTGGAAAATTCCTAAAAAACCAACAAGTGAAGTTTATAAAGATAAATGGAACTTGATTTCCGACTATACTGTTAAAACAGTTGAACAAGCTATTAATCCAAATAATGATTATGAAAGTAGCAAATTGCTCTCTTAAAGAACAATTGAAAAACATCGGCAAAAATATAATTATTTGCATTTCGGAATTGTACAAGTTGCTGCAAAACCTCTAAATAGAGAAGGATTAGATACTTCTTTAATTCTTTGTCTTAGAGATTGCAGATTTTTAAACTTTGATGATTCTTTACTAGGCATGATTGAAATCAGTCTATGTGAAGGACCTGTTTATTTTGACTGTTTTCCAAACTTTACTGTTTCTCTATAGATTAGAAACATACTTAATGCTTTAACCTTAAATGTTAAAGTAGCAAACTTTAAAGCTAAAACAGGAACACTCCCTCTTACAATCTTGTTCAGAATTCAGTACAAAGCTATGAATTCAGCTTTTAACATATGAGCAGTAAGTGCTTCTAAGAAAGGTGAAACAGTCATGTTTCAAACAGACTTAGATAAATCTAGATTATCTATCCCAGAAATATTAGATGGAGTCAAGTAACTTTGCCAGAAAATTGGTTTCTGCAATAAGCTTATTCACCGATACCAATACAAAATACGATATCTAATATCAATTAGTTTACTAGTGGTGGAGTCCAAATCACTTTTGATCGATCTCAAAGCCTTAGGATTTCAAGCGGTGTTAGTAGTCAGAATTCTAGAATATCTTTTGAAATCTAGTCTTCTAGACAGCAAGTAAAACCTTCTACATCTTCCATTGACACTCGAATCCATGAGTTAGACAATACGTCTAAGATACCTAAAGCCCGATATACAATTCAAACTCAAACAGATTCTCCAGATCAAAGTGAAGACAACAGCCTTCCCAAGTCACCCACATATACTACTATGACTGATAACTTTGATGAAAAATTAGGGGAACTTAGGATGCTTAGGATAGAATTTTATATAGATAAAGAAAGAATTAGAAAAGAATTTTATAGTACAAAAAACAAAGAAAAAAGAAAATGGTTTTTTGAAAACTATAAAAATGAAAAAAGGAAAGAAATACAAGAAAAATATTATGATTTCTTGAGAATACATGAGTTGCATTTAGCATTTTTTACATGGTTTGATTATTATGCAACTAACCACTGTGTAGACTATCATTTTTCACTTGAAAAAGAGATTTGTTTTACAAAGACTTGCCAGGTCATTGATGGTGAAACAGTAAAATTAGAACTCCCACCATCATCGTCATTCACAACCTCATACAAGTAAGTTGAAATTAAAACAATACCATTCAAACATAAAGAAGAAAAGGATGCTGGTTCAGTAAATGCAAGAGACATCCAAAGCATTTACGAGCAAAACAACTATACAAACAAATATTTACAAGCCATTGGAGAACATCTCCTTATTAGACCTGTCGAAGCCACATCTACACATATCTCAAACACTTTCTCAAATAAAACCCTTTTCAAGTCACATGAAATACCTTCCAAATTATCCAATCAGTTTGTAAACAAACGTCTAACAGAGATAGAAAAAATGATAGCAAAGATTGAAAAATCATTTACTACCCCAAAATCAAAAGAAAAATCAAGTGAACCAGACTCCGCTTCAGCCTCTGTCAACCAAGCCATATGTGTCTTGGATAAATGAGGAACATCAGAGGAAGAACAGTCACAATCATAATCTCCAACAGCTGAGATTGCCAAACTAAGACATCAGAGTTCATTCAGTGACAAATAGATTTCAAACTGGAAGAAACCTCAAAAGTTGTACTATCCTAGGGCAACATATCTAGACATGGTGTTGGAAGAAAAACCCAACATTCTTCAAAACAGTTATAATGCCAACAACATTTACGAGTGGAACATAAATGGACAAACGGAGTATAGTAGGATGACTACTCTCTAACAAATGACAATGGTGGCTACCGTATACAGAACATTGCTTGCTTGCACAGACCAATTGGCAGCTCATATCTTAGTTGCTGGTTTCATAGGTCAACTAAAAGGATGGTGAGATGAACATCTCACTGAAGAAGAAAGATAGAGTATTATGCACTCAGTCAAAATAGATGACCAAGAAGAACCAATTCTGCAAGATGATAATACTATCTCTGATGCAGTGTCAACTTTGATATTTCCTGTAGCTAAAACTTTCATTGGTGATCCAGGTATCTTCAGAGATTGGTCATCAGAACTATTAAACAACCTGATGTGCAAAAACTTATTGAATTTCCGATGGTACAAAGATACATTTCGTACCCGTATATATGCCAGACCTGATGGCAACCAGGCATATTAGAAAGAAAAGTTCCTAGAAGAAATTCCAAAATCACTCTGAGACATGGTTCAGGAATAACTCAGAAGCTAGTATAATGGAGTTGTACCATATGAGCAAATTACATATGGACAATTGACGACACAAATCCAACAAGTTACCTTGCGAATCTGCAGGCAAGGCAAGATGCTCCGGCAACTTGCAAAAAATAGAGCTCAAAGAATGAGAGATCTTGGTTCCTTCTGTAAACAGTTCAGGCTTCCTAACTGTGGTCAAAACCATAAATCAAGAATGCATAAACAAAATCCCAAACCCATAAATACCAAACATTTCCCTAAATGGAAAATTACATATAGACAACCAAACCCATTACCACAACCATACAATCCGCAACCTAAAACATACCAGCCTTCAAGACCAGCCTTACAAAATATCATTTGTCACAAATGTCATAAACCAGGACACATTGCCAAATATTGTCGTCTTAGACGAAAAATACAAACTTTGGAAATAGATGATGATATCCTGAATCAAATTTCAAACCTCTTTGCTGAGACAAAGGATGAGGAATCAGGTTATAGTGAAGATAATCACATTAACCAATTCGAAGACAATGATGTTGCTAGTTCCGCCTCCAACGATGATTCATATCCAGAAGGTCCAAGCATCAATGTCTTAACTCAAGAACAAGATTTACTTATTGAAATGATAGACAATCTGGAAGACCCTGATCAAAAAAGATACTATCTCAGCTAGTTCAAGAAGGCAGCTATTGGCCAACCATCTACTTCCAGATTTAGAAGTGATCACCCTGCAAACCATCCAAAAGTTCTTAATACTTATAACTTTACAAATATCCTAAACAAATTCCCTCAAAAATCTGAAATCTCCCAAACAAATAACCATACAAGATCTGGAAGCTGAGGTTGCAAACCTGAAATGGAAGTCAGAGAAATTAAAGCTAAACAAGAGCTTGACCGCTTAGTTTTGCAAAATCTAATTGATCAGCAGGTACAAACAAAGGATAAGGGCAAAGCTAAAGAAAAGGAAGTTGAACCGTTCCTAGAGCCTCTAAACTTTTCAAACGATGAAAATCCAAAGATTTCGTCAGCTGTTACCTTTCGGAGACACGATGTTCAAATCAAACTGGTTGTACAAAAAACAATTTTGTACTTGAAACTGCTGCATTTTGGGACACAGGTGCTAATCTTAGTTGTATTGATGAAGGAATTATCCCATCAAAATTCTTTGAGTAAACCAAAGAGGGACTCCATTCAGCAAATGGTTCCAAGCTTAATATTTCATACAGACTCACCGATGTTGAAGTTAAATTCTCTTCAGCAACGGTAAAGGTATCTTTCTGTTAGCCAAAAGTCTTACTCATCCAGTTATTTTGGGTACAGATTTTATTATATAGTTGATCCATTATATATATGACAACATTTGAATGAATATTGCCACAAAACCTTGGGAAAAATGTTCTTCTTCCTTTTACTAGGCCTCCTATATATAAGGAACTCAACCCATTGTCCAACAAAATAAATCAGATAAATTTTTTGAAAGAAGAAATTGAATACATACGGATAGAAGCACAATTGGCTCACATGGTTCAAAAGAGAATCAAAAAGTTACAACAAAAGATTGAGCAACAAGTTTGTGCTGAGGTGCCAACTGCTTTTTGCAAAAGAAAGAAACATACTGTTGATCTTCCTTATAAAAAGAATTTTAAGGAGATTGATATTCCAACCAAAGACAGACCAATCCAGATGAATCAGGAACTTTTGAAAGATTACAAAACAGAAATCAATGATCTTCTGAAAAAACAAATTGTCAGACCAAGCCAATCTCCCTGGAGTTGTCCGGCATTCTATGTCAACAAAAGCTTAGAAATTGAAAGAGGAGTGCCTAGATTGGGAATAAACTATCAGGCATTAAACAAAGCCCTTTAGTGGATCAGGTGTCCAATTCCTAACAAAAGGGATCTTTTACAAAGGCTTAACGCAACAAAGGTATTTTTAAAATTTGACATGAAATCTGGATTCCGGTAAATTTAGATTAATCCACATGACAGGTACAAAACAGCATTTACAGTACCTTTTGGGCATTATGAATGGAACGTAATGCCTATTGGTTTAAAAATGCTCCATCAGAATTTCAAAGGATTATGAATGATATCTTTAATCCTTACTCAAATTTTACTATTGTTTATACTGATGATGTGTTGATATTTTCAAATAACATAGATAAACATTTCAAGCATCTTAACATATTTTTACAAGTTGTTCAGACCAATGGTTTAGTTATATCAAAAAAGAAATTTGATATGTTCCAGACTAGAATTAGGTTTCTAGGACATTACATTCATTTAGGAACGATAATTCTAATAGAAAGATCTATCTAGTTTGCAGATAGGTTCCCTGATCATATCTTAGAAAAATAGCAGTTGCAAAGGTTTCTAGGATGTTTAAATTATATAGCCGATTTTATTGCTGAGTTAGCTAATATTATTAAACCTTTGTATGACAGGTTAAAGAAATCACCTCCTCCATGGACAAATGTCCATACTGAAACGGTAAGACGGGTAAAAACCCGAGTTAAGGCTTTGTCTTGTCTAAATCTACCAAACCCAAGCTTTCCAAAAATCATCGAAATAGATGCATTTGATTTGGGTTATGGTGGAGTACTCAAACAAGTGCAAGACAACAAAGGAAAAATTGTTTCTTTCACTTCTAAACATTGGAATAGTAGTCAACAAAACTATTCCACAATCAAAAAAGAAATTTTAGCTATTGTCTTATGTATTTCAAAGTTTCAATCTGATCTACTTAATCAGAAGTTTCTTGTTCGAGTAGATTGCAAGTTAGCAAAAGATGTTTTGCAAAAAGATGTACAAAATCTTGCCTCTAAACAAATTTTTGCATGATGGCAAGTTATATTATTGATTTTTGATTCTGACATTGTTTACATCAAAGGAGAAACAAACTCTTTGCCTAACTTTTGGACTCGTGAATTTTTGCAGAGTAGATAATGCCGCTAAGAAGGAAGAACTACCACCGATGCAGAAAAGCATCATACAAATTCAAAACAAACAAAGTGATGCCTCACCTTCAAACAAACAGTCAACTTCAAACCAATCTGCAGGAAAGCAGCCTAAAGACTATGCTTTGAGTTCTTCTCAACTTGAAGCATTAGAAACAGAAGCCTCAAACATACTTATCTCTATCCTATGTCCCAAAGTTTGGGCCGATATTGTGGAAAAAGATGAGAAAGCCCACATACAAAAATAACAGTTTGAATCTATCCAAAAATGGGCCTCATCAGTAGGATTTCAACTTGTGAAATCTCCCCAAACTTCAGTAGTGGTTGCAAGCCCTACAAATTACTCAAATATGGTGGCATCTAGCTCCACAAATTCAAAATAAATTTTAACCCAAACAAATGTTTTCAGAAAAACATCTTCAAACCAAGAATATTTTAAAAATCAAAATTTTGTTTTGATTTGCCAAACAGAGCCAGATGTTTTTGTCAATAACCCAAACCAGGTTACAAAAACAATATTCCCAAAAACTTCAAATTTTATCCAACATGCCCCAAACAATACGCAAAAGTTTTATGAGTTCATCCTTATAAATACTGGGTCTATTGCTCTCAAGCAATATATTGACAAAAATGACAAGAATTTGATCACCCATTTAGCAGCTCAAATATTTAAAATTCTTAAACTGTCGGATTGGGAAAATTACCTAAATACTTCAAGAAACTTTTCTCAACCTTTTTCTCCCCCAAGATTTACTTACTGGGATTATAAACAAGCTTGGTTCCAAACCTTTTCTACACAAAACCAAGTAAATAAACATTTTTGGTTCTTCTACTTCAAAAGAGGAACTAAATATACTTTTCCAATATGGTTTGTCTAATAGTGGTGGGATTGTTTTGGACCCAATCAGCAAATTTTGCCAGCAGACGTTCAGTTGGGATTACACATTTTTTCAGAAAAATTTACGACTTCAGAAGTACATGTACATGTTCTACTACACTTATTCTCAATCTTTTCATTATCATGGATTTATGCTTGAAAATTTGAATTTTTTAAGCAAGATGACAAATTTCCCACACAGGTAATCTGACAAGGATATAGAAAATGTTGGAAGACTTTTGATATTGACTGCATTATCCGAAGCAGATTGACGCATGGTTTCAGAGGAATCCAAAATTCTTACCTCCAATAGACCCACGGATGTGCCAATTTCTCTAACAAAAGGCACTTACAGTATCCAAATTAGCAGCTATCTCAAATAAAGATGACTATGTTCAACAACTTGAAAATTTGTTAGCCTAATTCAAATAGGCTAATACTTCCAAACAGAATGAGTCTAGTAAATCCAACACTGGCACAACACAATCAAGCCCAACAAATATCTCGTGGACAAACGATGAAGACTTGCTATTTGGTCTGGACCAGAATGAAAATGATTGTTACATCATATTCTCTCCAATACCGTAACAAATAAAAACATTTGACTATAATAGGGAATAGGAAAAGTGTATTCAAACACTAGAAAAAATTGCAGAAAAGAAAGTGGGTCGCAATAGGACTGCCAATGCCACTGAGTTAGTAGATCAGTGTTAAATTAGATCTAAGAATTTAAATAGCAAGACATGAAAGTAAAGAATATAAATTACAATTTAGATCTAGATCTAGATCATAAGAAACTAAATATGAAATAAAGCATGTTCATAATGAAACTGATTACAAGTTCATAGATTAAGGATCTTACACAAGATGACTCCTTAATCAAAGGTTTGTAAGCAAAGGTTCCTTGCTCAGGTTTCCAAGCTTCGGAAAGCTTAAGTACAAAAAGCAAGAAGAAAAGAGAAGAAACAAAAAGGAGAAGAAAAGAATAGAGGTTTTTCTCTTAGAGAGAGAGTTTGAAAGAAATTCTAAGGAAGTAGAATTATTGGCACCTCTTTCTCCCGAAATGTAGATATTTATAACAATTTTTTTTAGTGTTTGACTACACTTTTCCTATTCACTATTACAGTCAAATGTCTTTATTTGTTACGGTATTGGAGAGAATATGCAGTAACAATCGTCTTCATTTTGGTCCAGACCAAATAGCAAGTCTTCATTCTCTGTCCTCGAGATATTTGTTGGGCTTGCTTGTGTTGGGCCAGTGTTGGATGTACTGGGCTCATTCTGTTTAGGAGTATTAGCCTGTTTGAATTGGGATAACAAATTTTCAAGATGTTTAACATGGTCATCTTTATTTGAGATGTCTGCTAATTTGGATGCTATAAGTGCCTTTTGTTGGATAAATTGGCACATTGCGGGTCTGTTGGAGGTAAGAATTTTGGATTCCTCTAAAACCACTACAAGAAAAATGACTATCAATAACAAGTTTTATTGCCACTAAAACTAAGAAAATTATCACTAAAAATTTTTAGTTACAATAAATTAATCATCACTAAGTTGCCACTAATTCTGTGTGGCAAATAACATAGCAATAATCAACTAAAATTGTTACTGAATGTCAACTAATCAGTGATGACAATTTATTATCACTAATGTTGCAATTTGTTTAGTGACAACAATTATCGTTAGTAATGCTGCATGGTTAGTGACAACACCTTGCCACAGATAAGCAATCTATTTTGTGATAAAATATTATCATCACTATTATAATTTGAATATCACAATATATTATAGTATTTAGTGACAAGTTCTTGTTGCAAATTAGCTGTTTATTTTATGATGTGAATATTGTTATCTATAAATTTTATTGTTCAGTAACAACTTTTTGTTACAAAATAGCAATTTCTTATATAGTAATAAAATTTTAACGTTCAGTACCTATAAATTGTACCTACCATCACATTATGAAATTATGATATATATGCACAATTTTAGTATAAATTGAATAAAATTAAAGTGAAATGCTCCAATACTTTTTCCACAAATAGCAATATTTCAATCTGTAAAGAATTAACAAATTAAACTTGTCTAAATAAAATCTAATGTAATCTATCTCATCCAAATATGAGTTTTAACACAGAAGCATTTCACATTACTGTCATCTAAACATATCATAGCGGAATCTAGTCCATCAAATCAATCACATCAACAATGCTAAAAATGTCATGGCCAACATCCTCATTACGAATCATGCTACCAACTCTTTTGTATGCCTCTGCAAAAAAACAAAACAAAAGATTGAAAATAAAGTTTAGTCTAATAAAAGTTCAATAGAAATTATTAAGGAGAAAAGAAAATTGAAATTGTAACTTAAAAAGACATTGTATATATTTGAAACCATTGCAACCCTTAATCCAAAATAAATATTGTTTAACAAAACTTATTCAGCCCCTACAACTGAAAATTAATCAAACAAAATTAACATTTATATGAAATTCAAACCATGTATTAGCATTGCATAAATTTGAACTATCTTATCAGACAATAGCTCATGATTGGGGCATTGTCTGATTAGGTCGTTGAATCTCTCCCAAGCTTCTCTAAATGTCTCACATTCTTGCTGCTGAAAGTTCATAATTTCCAACCTTCTCTTTTCAAGCTTAGCTGGAGGGAAGTATTTGGACAAGAACCTCTTCTGTAGATCATCAAATGACATTCCAGCATTTGTTCCCCCAATGCTCTTGAACCAATGTTTAGCCTTTCCACGCAAAGATAAAGGAAACAAAATCCTGTGAATTTCACCCCTGTCAACTCTTGGAAACTTAAAAGTGCTACATAGCCCGAGAAACCAATCAAGGTGGTCATTAGGATCCTCATTGTCAAGACCTTGGAAGAATTGGCCCTGGGTAATCATGGAAACAATTTGTGGAGGAATGTGGTAACTTTCCACATCGATGTCCTGATGACCAAATCGATTGTCAAAATTTACTGCGTAATGATCTCCAAATCTCGGTGCTTGTGCTCCTTGTGCCGCCATTTCTCTCTGTTGCTTCAAATGTGCTCTCAAAGTTTTCTCCAACTCAAGATCCAATAGGAATTGTGGTTCTCCTGCAAACCTGTTGGACCTTGGCATACACAACACAAAGTAGTGAAGTATAGTAACAAAGAAACACGTACTTCAAATATGCAACAAAGAAACAGATCACAATTCTCAACACTAACAGAAAACAACACAGAATGAAAGCTAAAGTAAATGCCACAAACAAAAAACACAAAGAAGAACAAGTAAAAATCAAGAACAATTCAACAAATTCCCAAACCGATTGCCTTCCCCGGCAACGGCGCCAAAAATTGGCAATCGAGTTGTCGGGGAAGGCAATCGGTTCAGGAATTTGTTGAATTGTTCTTGATTTTTACTTCTTCTACTTTGTGTTTTTTATTTGTGGCATTTACTTTAGCTTTCATTCTGTGTTGTTTTCTGTTAGTGTTGAGAATTGTGATCTGTTTCTTTGTTGCATATTTGAAGTACGTGTTTCTTTGTTACTATACTTCACTACTTTGTGTTGTGTATGCCAAGGTCCAACAGGTTTGCAGGAGAACCACAATTCCTATTGGATCTTGAGTTGGAGAAAACTTTGAGAGCACATTTGAAGCAACAGGGAGAAATGGCAGCACAAGGAGCACAAGCACCGAGATTTGGAGATCATTACGCAGTAAATTTTGACAATCGATTTGGTCATCAGGACATCGATGTGGAAAGTTACCACATTCCTCCACAAATTGTTTCCATAATTACCCAGGGCCAATTCTTCCAAGGTCTTAACAATGAGGATCCTAATGACCACCTTCATTGGTTTCTAGGGCTATGTAGCACTTTTAAGTTGCCAAGAGTTGACAGGGGTGTAGTTCACAGGATTTTGTTTCCTTTGTCTTTGGGTGGAAAGGCTAAACATTGGTTCAAGAGCATTGGGGGAACAAATGCTGGAATGTCATTTGATGATCTACAGAAGAGGTTCTTGTCCAAATACTTCCCTCCAGTTAAGCTTGAAAAGAGAAGGTTGGAAATTATGAACTTTCAGCAGCAAGAAGGTGAGACATTTAGAGAAGCTTGGGAGAGATTCAACGACCTAATCAGACAATGCCCCAATCATGACTTGGGAGAGATCAATGAACTAAACACTTTCTTCAAAGGCTTAACTCCTGAATCTTCTTTGATGTTTAAGGCTTGTGCTAACGGGGCACTCAAAGACAAGTCTGTGCCTGAAGTATGGGAGCTATTTAATCAAATTGTTAAGGACAAGTATATCTTCCCAGAGACCCGCAAAACTCATGTTAGAAAACTAAGTGTGGTTCTCGATGTAGATGAGGAGACTTCTCTTGGTGCGAAATTTGAAGCATTGGCTAAGCAAGTGCAAACTCTAAAGGCAAGTCAAGCCAAGACTCCAGTGTTATCTTGTGGATTATGCAAGGGTGAACATTATACTGATGAGTGCTCTGTCACTACTGAAGCCATTCAATACGTGAATAACAATGGCAACAGACCACAGTACTCTGGAAATTACTCAGGAGGCAACAATAGAGGCTATGGTGGTAATCAAGGAACTTGGGGACAACAGAACCAAAACCAGAGAGGTCAATATACTCAAGGGAATGATCAAGGGAGAATTTCCAATCCTCCACCAGGGTTTGATTGAACAGGCTTATCGCGTACCAGCTCAATTTTACCCTAAACACTAATGTAGTAGAGTAAGTAGGGATCGTAATCCACAGGGAAGGCGTAGGTCAAGAAAATTGAGCAAATTGTTATAAAAGTCCTGTCACAGAATCTAAGTACTAGAAAGAGGAAAATTCAACACAAAAGAATGAAAACAATGATGCAAAATATAGCAACAAGCAAGGACGAAACAGATATCTCGGGATTCTTAAATTGGATGAACACAGGCTTAGTAAATCTATGCTATGCAATCAGTTAACAATTTAATGCAATGGAGACCTAAATTGCCTAGAAATCCAAGCTGTGGTCAGCATGGCGACCACACCACTGCTTGTACCCCCAAATCACCATCCTCTCTCATGGCGAGGCCCGAGAATGGTGGAAGAAGCTCCGCAAAGTCTCAACTCTCCCAGTTAACTACTTTAACATGCAAAGTCCTAAAAACTCCCATGGCGAGGCCCATCCTAGGGTTCACATATCATTGTTGTTAACACAGAAAGCTCCTTTGGCACTTTTCCTACGGATTCAATTCATTAACACTTCCTATGGCGAGGCCTGAGTTTTAGAATTGATTCGATTACAGAAAACAAGTACAAAGGCTTATACAATCACAATTTAGTTCTCAATTCATGCATCTTCGCTAACTTTGATTAATCACTCCTCAATTTAGCATGTCGACCACAATTGAAGCTTGATCTATTCAAGATTAGCTAAGAGTTATGAAATTCAACATATGTTTATGCACAGTTCAAATGTGATTTCAATAATCAACAATTAGATTAAATTGCATAGCATTCAATTTACTAAAACACGTATTCATCCATTAAGAATCCTAAGACATCTTAGATTTAGCCAGAAAACATCTTTCTCATTTCAAAATCAACAAATTCCAACCTTGATAAGCTCATTCTCATTTAATTGGAAGAATTTACCACTTAAGTCGAGAGAATTGTCGAATTCTTTGTCAATTGAGAATAAGAAAGACAAATCCAGTCCAAATTCACAATCGAGTTGAGATCGAAGAAGAAATGTTTAGTGAGAGAAAGTAGATCTAGAGAGAGAAAATGAGAGGGAGAAAAGCTCCCGCTAAAATTCAAAGTGATAATTTTCAACTCTATAATCCTCTCTTCACTCCCCTTTACATGTTAGCTACCTTCCCTACATATAGAGTTGGGAAAACGTAACTAATACGCAACATAAAATATATAAAGTATTACATAAGTGTCCTTGAATAGAAAGACCAAAAATTAGCCTAAGTTGTGAAAATTCGAAGTTTGAAGAAAAGTTCAGCATTCCAGCGCCTTCAAGCCAACAGTCGAGCGCCTTTAGTTCACCGCCAACGCCTTTGGTCTTGCCAGCTTCACGCCTTCATTTCTCAGAACTCAAGTGAAGAATTCAGACCCAACTCACGCCTTTGAGCCTGGACAGTCCAAGCCTTCAGCTTCTCCGCATGCTTCCCAAAAGATCAGCCTTTGACAATTCACGCCTTCTTGCCTTGAGACTTCACGCCTTCAGCTGCCCAGCCAAAACCTGAAAATCAGAAGCTCCAATACTTAGCCATTTTTCTGGGTATCCAAGAACATCGCAAAACTGGCAGCAACTTCCAACCAAAATCTGATCATGATACACCGTGAATTAGGGAAAACTTAAAACATGAATGTTGTGCCCCTATGTCTTATCTTTCTATAGCTATTTGAATCACCCAATTCGGAGCTAAAACGAGATAGTTACGACCAAATCAATGTAGTGCAACAAAGCTAAAAAATAAACTTCATGGACAAACCCTTCCAACACTTTGCCATTTTTCAGCTCACCCATAAACACTAGAATTTTTGCCCACGAGATTTCGTGGGTAAATTTTTGTTCCCTTTTTTTACTCCATGAGACTTCGTGGAGTAATTTTTGGCACTTTTCATTTTCTCCACGAGATCTCGTGGAGAAAATTTTGGTGTTTTTGTTTTCTCCACGAGACTTCGTGGAGAAAACTTTTGCATTTTTTCTTTCTCCACGAGATCTCGTGGAGAAAATATGTGAGTTGGCCTGATTGTGTCCTATGTCAATGTGTGCAACCATGTCAAAATTGTGCAAATGTTGTGCCAAGAATGCATGAGTAGTGTGCCAAGATTGTTGTGCTTGTCTCATAAATTGTGAAGTGATGGTGATGCATGAGTTGTATGTTGTGTTTTTCTGGCAAGACAAGTGCAATGTGTGTGGCATGGCTAGTTCACGTTCTGTGCTATATGTGAACAAGTGTGTGCAGCAAGTGTACAATTGGTGCAAATGTGCAAGTGGCTTGTGTGTTGTGAATGCTCAAGTAGTGTTCATGACTAACTAAGTGGTGTGCAAGTGAATGCCAATGAAACGTGCCAAGGTAATGAATTGTGTGATGATCTTGTGTCAAGGTAAATGCATTGTGGTGGCAAGGTGTGTGGCACGGCTTGTTGGTCAGATTTGGCAAGGCTTGGCAAGGTTGTTGGCAAGGATTGACAAGGTTGTGTTGGCAAGGCGTGTAAAAATGAAATGCTTGCCGTGATGTGCCAAAGTGTGCACTTGAGCTATGCATTGTGGTGCAAGTGTGTAGCAAGTGTTACGCATACATGTGAGCAACAAATATGCACCAAATGTGGCATCAAACTGTGTAATATCAATAACAAACGAGTGCAACAACTTCAGCTCAAGATGAAAGGAAAGCACAAGCAAAGATACTTGGAACTTTTTACCTCTCAAATTCTGAAAACTTACAAACCGTCTCTTTCCAACCAAGTTTTGGCCCTGATGCACTGCGAACTGGGCAAAACCTAAAACATGAACATTGTAGCCCCAAGTCTTAGCTGTCCAAAGTGTTTTGAATCACCCGAATCGGAGCTAAGATGAGACAGTTATGGCCAAAATACGGGACTGTGGCAAAGCTGGAAATTTCCTCCACGAGACCTCGTGGAGTATATGTCTGCCCCTTTTCACATGTCCACGAGATATCGTGGAGAAAAGTTTTCCCACTTTTATTTTGTCCACGAGGTCTCGTGGACAAAATATCACATTTTTTCCTTTTGTCCACGAGATCTCGTGGACAAAATCTTCACAATTTTTGCATGCCCACGAGATCTCGTGGGCAAAATTTCTTGCTTCAGCACATCGTTCTACTTCTATGCAACATTCGTGTATCTTCGGCTCTGCATCAGACTTCGTGATAAACATCAAAGTCTTAGATCTCTCTCTTGGCTTTCCAAGGGTTCCAGAATGACCTTATTTGGAGGTCTGTAGCTCAAGGTATTAACAATCTACCAAACTGTGGCAATATGAATTCAATAATTAAATTATGAAGTCACAATCATCAAGATGCATTCGATTCTCATATTTACACACAGAATTAGAAGAAAGTTAAAACATAAGAAATGAAGTACACTCAAATAGCTTTCCAGAAAATCCAAGAACTCATCATTTGGATTAGTAGTGAAGAAGTTATGCTAAAAACAAATTCACACTTAAAGCTGCCAAAACCCTAATTTGGCCAAATATGCATTTTCGGTTCCTCCATTTGCCTTTTGACAATTTTCACTTCAATTATCACCATTTTTGCTCTTTTTGCACCATTTGATCATTTTCATATTGCAAACATATAAATGTCTAAAACCTCTCAAAACATCACATATGCACATAAAACACACAGCAAAAGCCAAGCATTTTAACACATATTAGTTGGTATAAAACCAACTTATCATTGATCAGCAAGCTAGTACCTCAGAGCCGAGGAACTCATCAGTGGAAGAAATGCTCCGGAGTCTTATAGAAAAGGTGGATAAAAATGAGGAGAGATTTGTTGCTTTGGAGGCATCTGTAAGACATCATGATGGCACATTCAAAAACATTGAGATGCAATTGGGTCAACTCGCAAATGCTTTACATCATAGACCTATTGGTTCTCTACCTAGTGATACGGTGCCAAATCCTAAGAACAATATTGGATGTAAGGCCATAACCTTGAGGAATGAAAAACTTTTGCCTGGGAATAAACCGTCAGAAGTTAAGAGTGATTGCTTGGATGAGGACCAAAAAGATGATGCTGAGGTAATTCTTGAACTTGAAAAGGATGGTGAGCAAGAAGGTGATAGAATTGAGAGGAAGGAAATATCATCTCGGGTAGGAAATGAGATCACCAAGAACTCCAATCCTTAGAACTACCCTGAGTATGCTCCCGAACCTCCTTTTCCAGAGAGGAAGAAACCACCTCCTCAAAAAGGCCCTCAGTTCAAGAGGTTCCTGGATGTACTCAAGCAAGTGAATGTGAATCTTCCCCTGATGGATTTAGTGACCTCAATGCCAAAATATGCCAAATATCTCAAGGATCTCATCTCCAACAAAGAGCAAATCTTGAGATGTGAGGTTCCCATGATGGTTTCTGAGTGCACTCAAGCATGGATGGTTCATGATCTTCCTCCAAAGCTTAAGGATCCTGGGAGCTGCACTATCCCATGCAAAATAGGCACAAGGCATTTTGCAAAGGCTTTATGTGATTTGGGTGCTGGAATCAATTTAATGCCATTGTCCATAGCCATCAGTGTTGGATTGGAAAGCTGGATTCGCCCAGTGGCAGTAACTCTCCAATTGGCAGACAGGTCTTTGGTGACTCCTACAGGTTTGGTTGAAGATGTTCTGGTAAGAGTTGATAAATTCACTTTGCCTGTTGATTTTATTGTTCTTGATATGGAAGAGAACCCTGAGGTACCTTTAATTTTTGGTAGACCATTTTTAGCTACTAGTGATGCTTTAATTGGAGTTCGAAACAAAACTGTCACCTTTAGAATTAATAATGAGGAAGTAGTTTTTGACGTGAATTATGCAATGAAACAACCTATGCATTTAGAATCTTGTTGTTCCATTCAGGTTGTTGAATGTTCTCCAACTTTCGTTGATGAGGGTGTTAAGCATTACTGTATTTCTGTTGATGACATTGTGGATGATGAAGAAATTGATTGTGATGAGCTTGATGTAGAAGATTGCATGTTTTCATTAGAGAGTGCACGTATAGAAGAATGTGGTTTTATAGATGTGTCAAATTTTGAAATGCCAAGTCAATCTTTGGTAGAGCACACCTCACAAGAAACATGTGTCAAGAATTGTTCAGACGATAGTGATGAACATGTTTTACTTGATAATGATGATGGTTGTTCTTTTCTTGATACTTTGATAAATTGCATAGAGTCACATTTGGAAGAGCATTATGATACCATGAACAATGATAAAGTGGAGATTGCTGAGACTCTTTGTAAAACATCATCTTTTGAAACTGAGAAGGAATCTGAATGTGTAATTGGTACTTAACCTCCAGTGCATAATGAGGAATTTTTGTTACACAATGACAATGTTTGTCGTGATAATAATGTTGAGAAAGTTGGTGGAGTCAATAATGTTAGTTTTGATGATGAAAATGTTAACATTTTTAATAACAATGATAATATGGTGAACGATTGTGAATTTGAGGCATTTGTTTTTGAACTTTTTGATGAATTGATTGAGACCATGGATGTGCAATCCTTGGTTGAGCCTTGCAGGTTTACTATGGATAGTGTGGTAGAAGAGGGATATGATGTGGTTCGAATGAATGTGAAATTTGGAGAAAGTTTTTCTCATGATCCTATGCTCACACATCTCCTCAACACTCCAGTGTCTTCTAGGAAAAAGGAGGATGCTTATGAAAGTTCATCTTTTGTGTGGTGCAGAGATGGATTTACTGAGTTCTTTTCATGACCAAGACTTACGTTGTGGATGAATAAAGTCTAGCTGGAGACTATCTAAATCCAGAACTACTTCTTTTCCTTTAACTTTAATAAGAAGTCTAGCTGGAGACATACGTCTTCTCTTTTCGTTTTTTCTTTGCGTTTCTTTCATTTTGTAATTCATTCATCAAAACCACTCATGTTAAAGGTGTTTGACCAGGAAGGACAAAGGAAGAGATTAGCCATGCACTCAAGAAGCTAAGTGTGGGGGAGTGATGCCATGGAATTTTTCATATGAGAAAGATGGACTAAGACATCTCCACAATGCAAACATTGGAATTCATGACAATATCAATACCAGGGAGCTCCTCAACGTATCTTTTATTTACATTGAGGACAATGTATGTTTTAAGTGTGGGGGAGTGTATGTTTGCTATGGTTTGTATCTCTTGAATTTTTTATGCTTATTTGTCTTGCATGAGTGATGAATTTTTTTGTGACATTTGTGAAATTGTTTGTGAAGATTTTTGTGTGCTATGTGATGAAGAATATGCTATTTTCTAAGTTTTGTGGTGAATTTTGTGTGAGCATATTATGTCTAGTTACATGTGGTTTTTTTTTTATTGTTGTGCAATTTTTCATGTTTTGTGCAAAGTTTAAGATCTTTGTGACATTTGACATGTTGAAATTGTTTTGTGAAATTTTTGGTGAAATTTTGAACTTTTTGTGAATAAAGTGATGGGTTAAACGTAGGTTGTGTGTTGGTGGTTTCAATTCTTTAAATGTGAGTTGAGCTGAAATGAGAAAAATGAGTGTGGGTAAAGTAATGAGAAGAAAATTCGTGAAGTGTGAGTAAAATGGTGAATGGATAGAATGAAGTAACACTTTGTACTATGCTTTTACTCTTTTGCAAGCTAAGTTCACAATTTGAAGTTCATCCATTTAACTTTTATATTGCATGCGAAAATTGTTTTGAAGTCTTTAATTCCAATCTTGATGAAATTGGTACATTTTGCTGACTAAGGCACGATGTTAATGTAAGATAGATATGCCATGCAAAAACTCAATTGACATAGGAGGTAATGTGTAGGGATTCGTTTCTTTTTGTTATGCATTTATCTGGTGTCTCCAAAATTCGTACATGTTTAGTCAATTTGGGATTCTTATGAACATGTGCTTGCACAAGAAATGATATGGAGAAAAAGCCATATTGGCAACTGGGAAGGAAAAAGCCATAAGAACCTGGCAATCAAATTTGGAGAAAAAAGCCATAAAACCCAGGCATTATTACAGTCATCAATATGTGCACCAATGTGCAGCACTAATGTGCAGAATAAGAGCAATGTCCCATAGAGTACTAATGTACGCATAGGTACCATTGATCTTGTGATTGCATGTTCATAAGGGTGTACAAGGAGATTGGCATGTATTGAATGATATGTGAGACCAGCTAGATGGTGTATAGCAAGGGAATAGATGAAGTTCATGTTCCTCAGCACACACTTGCACGCATGACATTTCGGTCTTTATTCATTGTGCCTTGGTTGATAATTTGTGCTGAAAGTTGATAGGTTGGAATTGAGGATATGTTAAGAGTTTTTGATATTGCATGAAAAATCTGTTTTGATGAACTCAAATGAGAACAAGTTTTACAGAAGAGTGAGGTCTAGTGTAAAGTGGTTTTGAAATGTGAGTTTTGTGTTTTGTCTTTGCTTAAGGACAAGCAAAAGTTCAAGTGTGGGGGAATTTGATAAGTTGGTTTTATACCAACTTATATGTGTTAATTTACTTGGCTTTTGTTTTGATTTTCATGTGATTGTGTGGTGTTTTATGTGTATTGTGCATATTTGAGATGAGCTAGTTGATAATGAAGGAATGGTGCAAAACGTATGAAAATGATGGTAAATGCAAAGTAAAGTTCTAGGTTGAGAATTAAGACATCAAAAATGCATATTTGGCCATTTTAGGGTTTGGACAGATTTATTGTGCAAATGCATTTGAGCATAACATCTTCTATATTAATCCAAATGATAAGTTCTTGGATGTTCTGGAAAGCTCTTTGAGTTGTCTGCATTTCTTATGTTTTAACTTTCTTCTAATTCTGTGTGTAAATATGAG
The DNA here is from genome assembly GCA_016586305.1 of Ophiorrhiza pumila. NCBI lineage: Eukaryota > Viridiplantae > Streptophyta > Magnoliopsida > Gentianales > Rubiaceae > Ophiorrhiza > Ophiorrhiza pumila. Next base: position 39,822,201 of record BLIW01000006.1, read on the forward strand.
AATCGAAAGCATCTTGATGATTGCTAGTTCAGAATTTAGTTATGAAGTTCATATTGCCACAGTTTGGTAGATTATTAATAACTTGAGCTACAGTCATCCAATTGAGGTGCTTCTTGATCCATTGGAAAGCCAAGGGATAGACCTATAACTCTTATGTTTACCATCAAGTCCAAAGTTAGCGAAGTGTTAATGAATTTAGTTCTCAGTTCATGCAACTTCGCTAACTTTGATGATTCACTCCTCAATTTAGCATGTCTACCACAATTGAAGCTTGATCCATTCAAAAATAGCTAGGAATTATGAAATTAACATATATCTATGCACAATTCAAATGTGATTTCAATACTCAACAATTAGATCAATTGCATAGCATATAATCTACTAAAACACGTATTCATCCATTAAGAATCCTAAGATATCATAGATTTAGCCGATGATCATCTTTCTCATCTCAAAATCAACAAATTGCAGCATTGATAAGATCATTCTCATTTAATTGGAAGAATTTACCGATTAAAATCGAGAGAATTGTCGATTCCTCTATCAATTGAGAATAAGAAAGATCAATCCCGTCCAAATTCACAATCAGAATGTAGATCAGAGAAGAAATGTTTAGTGAGAGAAAGTAGATCTAGAGAGAGAAAATGAATGGGAGAAGCGCTAAAATTCAAAATGATAATTCTAAATCTAGAATCCTATCTAAAATCCCTCTCTCGTATCTCCCCTTACATGCTAGCTATCTTCCCTATATATAGAGTTGGGAAAACGTAACTAATACGCAACATAAAATATACAAAGTATTACATAAGTGTCTTTCAAAGAAATGACTAAAATCAGCCCAAGAAATGAAAATTCAAAGTTTGGAGAAAAGTTCAGCATTCCAGCGCCTTCAATGTTCATTTCCAGCGCCTTCAGCTGCTTCTTCGCACCTTCAGGCTCTTCTGGATCACGCCTTCCAACTTCTGCCCACTTTGCTTCAAAACCCAGCAACATCACGCCTTTATAACGTAGGCAGAACACGCCTTTGACAACTCAACTTCAGCCTTTCTTTCTGAGCATCAGCAACCGTGCGCCTTCAGTTCAATCATGTCCACGCCTTCCAATGCTACCTGCACACTCAAACAATCGACTCAACACTTTACATTTTTTCCAGCAAAGAAAAAAAACTCAAAGGCCTTCAGCTGGCGAGGTCTCGCGGCGAGACCTCGCCGTTAAAAACTTTTGCTGGCGAGGTCTCGCCACGAGACCTCGCCATCGCGAGATCTCGCCAGCTAAAGTGTGAGTGTATGAGTTTGAGTGTTGTGAAATATGGTGAGTTTTAGTGAATGAAAATGTTGTAAGAAGTGTGAGATGAAAGTGATTGTGAATATGGTGAATCTGTGAGGTGAAGATGAGAGTGAAAGTGATATTGTGAGTGTGTGGAGTGAGATGAATTTCAGTGCTGTTAATGTTTCAAGAATGAAAAATGAGAAATCATGAGATTTGAAGTGTTTGTGTATAATGTTGTGAACCAAATGTGTTATGAAATCTAAGTGAAAGGTCTTATGCACATTCTGAAGTATGAATGAAAGTTGTTATGAGAGTTATGAAAAATGGGTGATGATGAAATGCACCTAAGTATAAAATATGTGAAGTGATGAGAGCTACATATAGTTAGAAATGTTGTGTGAAGTTAAAGTGTAAATTATGCAAGTATGATCTATAGCAGAATTTCCATGTGTGAAGTGAAATATGCACAAATATGTTTGAATGCATGTGTGTATTGGAAACAATGAGCGTGTGAAGTTACATGCGGCGATGTGATCTCGCCGCATGATGTGCGCATATGTACTCGTGCGTGTGTGTGCCTACTAGTGCGCAAGTGTAGTGCTGGTGTAGTGCAAGAGTTGTGTGCATATGTGTGCATGAGTAAAGTGAAGTGTGTGCAGTGCTTGTGTGCGAGAGTGTGCGAGAGTATATGTGCGTATGTGCAGTGAAGATGTGCGTGTAATGTGCAGTGAGTGCGAGAGAGTAGTGTGCATGTGTGCGAGTGTTGTGCGGGGGAGTTGTGCGGCGAGGTGACCTCGCCGCACATCGTGTGCGTGCTTGTGTGCGCATGAGTGTTGCGGCGAGGTGACCTCGCGCTGCATGTGAGGTGTGTGCGAGAGTGTGCGAGAGTGTGGCGTGAGGTGAGTGCTAGTGTTGTGCAGTAGTGGAGTGCTCGTGAGGTGCTAGTGTTGTGCGATAGTTTTGTGAATGCCTAGTGTGTGATGACACCATTTCAGAATAACAATCAACTTCCACACAAAATGCGTGTGTTTTAACATCTAAATTGGACTTGATGGTAAACATAAGAGTTATAGGTCTATCTCTTGGCTTTCCAATGGATCAAGAATCACCTTAATTGGATGACTGTACCTCAAGTTAGTAACAATCTACCAAACTGTGGCAATATGAACTTCATAACTAAATTCTGAAGTAGCAATCATCAAGATGCTTTCGTTTCTCATATTTACATGCCGAATTAGAAGAAAGTTAAAAGATAAGAAATAAAGACAACTCAAAGAGCTTTCCAGAACATCCAAGAACTCATCATGCGGATTAATATGGAAGACGTTATGCTCAAATGAATGTGCACAATAAATCTGTCCAAACCCTAAAATGGCCAAATATGCATTTTTTATGTCTTAATTCTCAACCTCTACACTTTACTTAGCATTTACCATCATTTTCATACGTTTTGCACCATTCCTTCATTATCAACTAGCTCATCTCAAATATGCACAATACACATAAAACACCACACAATCACATGAAAATCAAAACAAAAGCCAAGTAAATTAACACATATAAGTTGGTATAAAACCAACTTATCAATAGCATATCTACCAAGCTTGCAAGGAAAGTGATACAACAATATGTGCACGTGGCAATAAGTCCAGGTTCCCCACCCTGTAGTAATTGTGTGGAAGTCAAAACATCATTTAGTGAAAAAAAGATCATGTTTAATAACTAGGTACTTCAAAGCATAAAAACTCGAACAACAAGTAATTACAGTATTGTCATCATAAATTTTGCACATATCAACTATTTTCATCCTGAAATAAGCACAACAAACATGAACAAACACAATTTCAATCATTTTTTGGACTTCACGTGTTTTATATTAAAGCATAAAAACAGATTGCACCAACTAAGTTATAGTGCATTTCTGACCACAAAGAAGAGATTTAGAAAATGAGACAAAAAATTGAAATAGGACAAAATACAAAAGCACTATAACCTTTCCATATCATTTAAATAGACAGCTACATGTTCAAACACCATCGCCAAAAGTTATCCAAGGGCAGTAATTGCTCTAACGCAGCATGAGAATAATCAACCAACACCACAATATCACCATTTTAAAAATCCAAAATCATGTAAATCAGAGCAAATGATACTAACTAGCTAAGGCTATTCATTTCTACGTGCATTTGTAATGGTAGTGAAAGAACAATTAATCCATCATCAGCAATTCACAACCATTTGAAAACTTAATGGCGGCCCTTAGCAATCACCATCTTGAGAGAGTATTCAACAATTACCTTTCAACAACATCAAAAGTCTACACCAATCCAACTAATGGTAATGCATGGATATAATTAGAGGCAAGCAAATCCAGTCCCCATTTCTAGTCACTTCATATGATACAAAATAAATGCAAATCTGCAGAGAATTTTGAGGTAGAAAAGTTTACCATTTGCAACTACAAGTTGGGAAGGAATCTGTCCCTTTTTGCCTTGATGGAGATCCATCTAGGTATCAATTACGACCAGCAATAGTCCCTTAAAGATATATCAGTAACTCAAAGCAAAAGATTCAGATTCAAGGTCAAAATAAATGGAAATAGCAAGAGTGTAATTTGAACTTCAACTCACCAAAGCCGTCCACTAAACTGATTTTCACCAAGAATGTTAAACCACCCACAAGAGTTGCAGATGGTCCAAAGCTCCAAGTTGGAGTTGAAATATGTCATTTCTGCCGGAGAAGGCAGCCTTTAAATCAATCGGAGACAAAACCAACATCGGAGGTAGAGTAACAGTCCCTCAAAGATATATCAGTAGCTCAAAGCAAAAGATTCAGATTCAAGGTCAAAATAAATGGAAATAACAAGAGCATAATTTGGACTTCAACTGACCAAAGCCGTCCACTAAACTGATATTCACCAATTCAATGTGGAACCACCCACCAGATATTCAAGGGAAGTTTTTCAGATGGTCCCAAGATAGGAGACGACTAGCATACCCAGCTCCAAGTTGGAGTTGAAATCTGTCATTTCCGCCGGAGAAGGTAGCCTTTGAAGCAATCGAAGTTAAAACCAACATCGGAGGTGGAGTGTTGCGATTCCATGATAATTGATGATCTCGATGAAGATCCATGGAGCGACAGTTTTTGTGGCCAAACTGTCGGATCTGAAGTGGATCTTTCGGAATCATCACGATCTGAAGTTTTAAGCTCCCATTTGCCAAAAATCTAGCTCTGATTTTGACAATCCTTGGTGATCGTGATTTTGATGCCGAGAAGTTGAGAACTTTGGAGCTGTGCAGCTGAGAACTTCAGCTAAGAGAGAGGTTTGATTGATTGAAGCTCCTGATTGGGATCCATTTGAGATATCTACAAATGCTCAATTTCAGTTTGAGTATTGGATCGGGCCTTTCAGCTGAATAGGTGAAAGGCTCGAAAGAGGAGACAATTTCTAGAGAGAAGTTGGAAAAAATTTCTAGAGAGTAGTGGTGAACCTGGTTTGGGTTATTGACAAAAAAGTCTAGCTCTATTTGGCAAATCAAAACAAAATTCTATTTTTTTAAATATTCTTGGTTTGAAGATGTTTTTCTGAAAACATTTGTTTGGGTTAAAATTTGTTTTCAATTTATGGAGCTAGATGCCACCACATTTGAGTAATTAGTAGGGTTTGCAACCACTACTGAAGTTTGAGAAGTTTTCAAAATTAGTAGGGCTTGCAACCACTATTGAAGTTTGGGGAGATTTCACAAGTTGAACTCTTACTGATATGACAAATAGTTGGATATATTCAAACTATGATTTTTGTATGTGGTCTTTCTTATCTTTTACCACAATATCGGCCCAAAATTTAGGACTTAGGATAGAGATGGGTAGGTTTGAGGTTTCTGTTTTTAATGCTTCAAGTTGAGAAGAACTCAAATCATAGTCTTTGGGCTTCTTTCCTGCTTATTGGTTTAAAGGTGACTGTTTGTTTAAAGGTGAGGCTTCACTTTGTTTGTTTTGAATTTGGATGATGCTTTTCGGCATCGATGGTAGTTCTTCATTCTTTTTCCTTGGCAGCATTATCTACCCTGCAAAAATTCATGAGTCAAAAAGTCAAGCAAAGAGTTTGTTTCTCCTTTGATGTAAACAATGTCAAAATCAAAAACATATAATATTGCTTGCCATCTTGCAAAAATTTGTTTAGAGGCAAGACTTTTTACATCCTTTGCAGACTTGCAATCTACTCGAACAAGAAACTTCTAATTAAGTAGATCAGATTGAAACTTTGAAATACATAAGACAATAGCTAAAATTTCTTTTTTTATTGTGGAATAGTTTTGTTGAGCGCTATTCCAATGTTTACAAGTGAAAGAAACAATTTTTTCTTTGTTGTTTTGCACTTGTTTCAGTACTCCACCATAACCCAAATCAGATGCATCTGTTTCGATGATTTTTGGAAAGCTTGGGTTTGGTAGATTTAGGCAACGAAAAGCCTTGACTCGGATTTTTACCCATCTTACCTCCTCAGTATGGACATTCGTCCATGGTGGAGGTGATTTCTTTAACCTGTCATGCAAAGGTTTAATAATATTAGCTAACTCAGGAATAAAATTAGCCATATAATTTAAACATCCTAAAAATCTTTGCAACTGCTGTTTTTCTAAGATCTGATCAAGGAACCTATTACAAACTGGATAGATCTTTCTATAGGAATTATTGTTCCTAAATGAATGTAATGCCCTAGAAACCTAATTCTAGTCTAGAACAAATCAATTTTCATTTTTGATATAACTAAACAATTGGTCTTAGCAACCTGTAAAAAGATGTTAAGATGCTTCAAATGTTTATCTATGTTATTTGAAAAGATCAACACATCATCAATGTAACCAACAGTAAAATTTTAGTAAGGATTAAAGATATCATTCATAATCCTTTGAAATTCTAATGGAGCATTTTTTAAACAAAAAGGCATTACGTTCCATTCATAATGCCCAAAAGGTATTGTAAATGCTGTTTTGTACCTGTCAGTGGATTAATCTGAATTTGCTAGAATCCAGATTTCATGTCAAATTTTGAAAGTACCTTTACTACGTTAAGCCTTTGCAAAATATCCCTTTTGTTAAGAATTGGATACCTAATCCAGTGAAGGGCTTTGTTTAGCGCCTTATAGTTTATTACCAATCTAGGCACTCATCTTTCGATTTTTTATCTTTTGTTGACATAGAATGCCGGACAACTCTTAAGTAGATTGGCTTTGTCTGATAATTTATTTTTTTTAGAAGATCATTGGTTTCTATTTTGCAATGTTTCGAAAGTTTATGATTCAACTGGATTAGTCTGGCTTTGGTTGGAATATCTATCTCCTTAAAATCCTTTTCATAAGGAAGATCAACAGTGTGTTGCTTTCTTTTCCAAAAAGCAGTTGGCACCTCAGCAGAAACTTGTTGCTCAATCTTTTTTTGTAACTGTTTGATTATGTTTTGAACCATTGGTTGAGCCAATTGTGCTTCTATCCGTCTGTATTCAATTTCTAATTTCAAGAAATTTATCTGCTTTATTTTGTTGGACAATGGGTTGAGTTCCTTGTATATAGGAGGCCTGGTGAAAGGAAGAATAATATTTTTCCCAAGCTTTTATCGCAATATCACTATTACAAAATAGCATTTTTAAACCTCCCTTTTTAATGTGGTTAAACATAATCCGGTGTAATTTATAAAAATGCGGGGGCATTATCGTAATTTTAAACAAGAATTAGAACAACTTACACCGGTTATTATTTAAACTGGTGTAATAGATAAACTATTTACACCGGTTATAAGACAACCGATCTAAATAGTGTATATTTTACTCCGGTTATCTTATAACCGGTGTAAATAGTTTATCTATTGCACCGGTTTTCTTATAACCAGTGTAAATATTTTACTATTACACCGGTGTTTTGGTTAACCGGTGTAAATAACAAGTGTAAAAATAACCATTCATTTTTCCTTCTGCTCCAGCTTCAGTAAGTTTATCCTTGTCGCGAAGAACAACGAATTTTTTTCAAAAAGTTGAGCAAGAAATCTTTTTGAAGGCCAAATCAGAAGCTACAAATTAACTTATGTTCATGCAACTCAACCATTTGAGGTTAGCTTGTTATATATTAACTGATTTCTTTTATATGATTTTACTTCTCATTCGTCAAAGCATTGACTCATATATATTTGGATCTGAATTTCATTTTTTGTAAATCAGTTGTAAAATTGTAGATTTCAATATATAAGCTTTATATGTGTAATAAATGCAATTAAAATGATGTTAGTTCTGTTATTTAGGCGTTCATGTGTATATATTTTAAATTTATATTGATATATTGCATAATACAAATTTATTAATTATTAATGATTTTGTCCTTCATTTAATTTATAGAAGTAAATATTTTTAGCAATGTCTATTTTAATTAAAATTAGAAACAGATTTTGTTCATTAATTTATATGATTTAATATTATGAAAGCATCATTAATGCATTCATTTTGTTGGTTAACTTATTATAATTATATTTTTTCTAATTTAAAGGGTGCGATAGTCATGGATCGTAATAATATTATATTTGGTGATCGGACAACATCTGCGTATGAAAAAGAGGTTGAGAATTTTATTAAATCTGCTTATAGTAATGCCAAGTACATCTATTGTCCATGTAAGGATTGTAAGAATTCTGCGGTGTTCGACGACCCTGACACTATAAGAGACCATTTGTATCGGAGGGGATTTGATCCTGCTTATAAAATAAGGAAATGGCACGGGCGAGAGTGAAAATTCATCGAAACAAGACAAATATGAGGTAGAAGATGATGTTGCGATTAAAAATAATCGATTGGATGATATGGTTGAGGATGTGGTTGGTAGTTTTGCCGATAAGCCTAATATTCTTGCTTCGTTGTTGAATGATAGAGAAAAGCCTCTATATCCTGGGTGTATTAAGTACACACGATTATCAGTTACTTTAAAACTGTACAATTTGAAAGCGACAAATGGGTGGACTGATACTAGTTTTACAGCACTGTTGAAATTACTGAAGGATGTACTCCCAGAAGGTAATGAACTTCTGAAACTCATTTATGAGGCTAAAAAAATATTGTGTCCTATGGGTATAGAGTATAAGAAAATAGATGCTTGCCCAAACGATTGCATACTATATAGGAATGAATACAAAGATTCGTTGTATTGTCCTAAATGTCAGATTTCTCGTTTCAAAAAGAAGCAGATTGGTGATGGTGTTGAAGATTATATAGATGCGAAGAAGAAATCATCACCGGTGAAAGTGTTATGGTATCTCCCTATAATACCGAGATTCAAGCGATTGTTTGCCAATTCTGGAGATGCTAAAAATTTTACATGGTATGCAAATCGAAATATTTCTCCGGAGGACAAGATGATAAGGCATCCTACAGATTCTGATCAGTGGAAAAAGATTGATTCGGTTTACCCCTTATTTGGTAGAGATGCAAGAAATCTGAGATTAGGATTGTGTACGGATGGGATGAATCCTTATGGTTGTCTAAGTAGTGCACATAGCTCTTGGCCTGTAATGTTGGTTATTTACAATCTACCTCCTTACTTGTGTATGAAACGCAAGTATATTTTGATGTCATTAATGATTTCAGGTCCACGCCAACTTGGAAATGACATAGATGTTTTTTTAGCCCCCTTAATTGAAGACTTGAAGAAGTTGTGGGTTGAAGGGGAGTTGATGTTTGATGCTCATCGTCAGGAGTTATTCACATTGCGTGCCATGATATTCTGTATCATAAATGACTTTCCTGCTTATGGTAATTTATCTGGATTTTCTGTTAAAGGACACGAAGCATGTCCTATATGTGAAGAGAACACAGATTATTGTCAGCTTGTACATGGTAGCAAGACGGTCTATCTTGGATATCGTAGATTTCTTCTTGATTCCCATTCATATCGTCGAATGAAATGATCTTTCAATGGGAAACAGGAGTTCAGAAGTGCTCCAATTGCCTTGAGTGGGAAGGCTGTTCATGATCGTGTGAAGGATATCAATGTGGAATTTGGAAAAAATAAAAAGTCTCGCAAGAATGATAAAAGCTGTTGGAAGAAAAAATCAATCTTTTTTTATCTTCCATATTGGGAGACACTAGATGTTAGACACTGTCTCGATTTGATGCATATTGAAAAAAATATATGTGACAGTTTGTTGGGTACTATTTTGAATATACCTGGAAAAACAAAAGATGGTTATAAAGTGATACTTGATTTGGTTGATATGGGTATTAGGGCGAATTTAGCACCTGTGATTCGAGGACAGCGCACGTACCTGGACCCCGCTTGTTATAAATTGTCACGGAAAGATAAAAAGAGTTTGTGTGAGAGTCTCAAGAGCATCAAGGTCCCATCAAGATATTCTTCAAATGTAAGTCGACTTGTTTCGATGGGAGATTTAAAGTTGGTTGGATTGAAATCCAATGACTGTCATGTGTTGATGCAGCAGTTCTTACCTATTGCTATTCGATCTATCATGGAAAAACATGTCAGATATGTAGCAAGGTAGTTGATCGTGATAGACTTGATGAGCTACAAGATGAAATTGTCGTAGTTTTGTGCCAACTTGAGATGTATTTTCCACCTGCCTTTTTTGACATTATGGTGCACTTGGTGGTTCATTTGGTTAGGGAGATAAAGATTTTTGGGCCTGTATATTTGCATTGGATGTATCCATTTGAGCGATATATGAAAGTTTTCAAGGATTATGCGAAAAATAGCTATCGTCCTGATGCAAGCATTGTTGAAAGGTACATAGTTGAAGAGGTTATTGAGTTTTGCACAGGGTACTTGTCCGATACCAATGCTATTGGACTACCTAAGCCTGGCCATGATGGAGGAATCAAAGGAAAATGGACATCGGCAGGTAAGTTGTTTACCTTTTCTATTGGTGAATTACAAAATGCGCATCTATATATCTTGCACAATTCTGAAGAAGTACAACCTTATGTGAATGCTCATATTTGTGAAATAAAGGAAAGTCATCGTGGTTGGACTGACAGATACGTACTCAATGAACACAACCGAACATTTATTAATTGGTTCAGTGCTGTTGTTGGGGACCAAACTGTTACAGAGACATTAAAGTGGTTAGCTTATAAGCCCAGTCATGTTGTGCTATCATATTCGGGCTATGACATAATTGGATTTTCATTTTCTACTAAGACTCAAGATGACAGAAGCACAATGCAAGATAGTGGGGTCACATTCGTGTCTGAGGCTTTACATGTGTCTAGTTCGAGAGATAGAAATCCAGTGTATGCCAATATGTCTTATTATGGGGTGATTGAGGAGATATGGGAGCTTGACTATGTTAAATTCAAAGTCCCAATTTTCAAATGCAAATGGGTTGAAAACAACAATGGCGTTCAAACTGACGAATTGGGATTTACGCTAGTAGATTTGAACAGGGAAGGTTTCAAAGGGGAACCATTCATACTTGCTTCCCAGGCAAAACAAGTATTTTATGTCTCTGATCCCATTGAAAAAAAATGGTCCATTGCCCTACAAGGGAAAAACTTGCATGTCGGTGATGAAATTGATATTGATAATAATCACGATGTGTCGCCGTTCTCATCAGGTTTTACCCTACTGAGCACAATTGAAGAGGACCGCAATATGGATGCATTCATTCTCCGCACTGATCACGTGGAAGGCATATGGGTTGATGATCCTTTGTCAAATAAAAGAAATACCTTGTCGTGAGATATAGTGTGTAAGTTATTATTTTTATTGTTTTACTAAGTTTATTCAATGTACGATGGTGTCTCAACTTAATCATTTCTGTAAATGGATTAGGCTTGTTAATATTAGTGATCGATAATTATTGTGGTATAAAGTTGTATACATTTAAACTTGTTTTTGACAGGGAGTTTTGCTCCAGTTAAAGGGGATACCATGCAGATTTTTTTTCTTGGTAATGCATGACAGTTGGTTTAATATAAAGGAAAAATTTCTATTAAGGGCGCTTAGAAGCATTATTATTAAACAGGGCATAACTTTGAGCAAATTGCTCCAAAACTTAAAAAAATTTTACAATAGAGAAACAAAATATACAAAAATTAATCTATAAACTATTTTGTTTTTTTAACGCACAGTGAAGCTTGTAACTATGATTTTATCTTATTCATTATAGTTCACACATAAGCATATTGGTACGAATACAGAAGGGTAAAAAAATACAAAAAAAACTCTTATGTTTTTTATTTCTTGTGGAATTAAAACTACAATTTTATGTATTTTACAATTTTAACATAAAGCAGTAGATTACAAATTCAAAAAATAAATATTTTACACCGGTTACTAAACGAAACCGGTGTAGAAATGTTTTTGTTACACCGGTTACTAAATAACCGGTGTAGAAACAAGTACTTTTTACACCGGTTAATAACAACCGATGTAAAATACCTTGTTTCTACACCGGGTACTAAATAACCGGTGTAGAAAGAACATTTTATACACCGGTTATAAGAATAACCGGTGTAGAAAGGTCATTCTTTTAGAGTTTTTAAACCGGTTATTATTTTAACGGGTGCAGTAAGTGTTTTTTAAACAAAAAGCCCTGGCGCCGTCTCCATATATAGTTTCCTACCAAAACTCTACATTAGCCTCCTTCTCCATCGTCATTTACACCGGTTTCCTAGCACGGAATCATCATTGAAGCAACAAGAGTTAAAGCATCCAGAGACTATAAGTAAGGAAGTCGTGGCAGAGCACATACCGGTATGCTCTGGTTCTGGACTCCCAGATTCATTGGGAGAGTTCGAGGTAACAAATTATAATTATTTTCTTTTAAAATTATTTCATTTAACTCATTTATTAATATATACTATATTTGTCTATTATTCACAGGACGGAACAGAATGTCGCCTATTTGTGATTGATCATACTAAAAGGAGGCGTCTTATAGCTACCGAGAGGCTGTATAATTTATCAATGAATCACGGGAAAGAGGTAATGCGGGACAGAGTGAAGGTCAATATCATTACCTCGATCGAACATGATGCTCCATTGCCATTTCCAGATGATGAGGCCACGATAGTTGGGACAGGATTTGGGAATCTGTTAGAGTGGCCAAGGTCATTGGTTGAGATTTGTACCTGGCCAGATTTGCAGGTGTAATTTTATATGATTCTTTGTGTCTTTTTGTTATAAATTTATTAATAAACATCTCTAATTACAGAGTTATTTTTTAAAGGTACCAAACTCAAAAGGGTCTAAAGGGTTGAAGAAATCCCCTCAACCCAAGAAAACAAAAGTGGTGGCCCACACGCAAGAAACGGATAATCCATTATTATCTTAACTCGATGGATCTTTACGGCAATTGTGCATATTGGTGAGCCACCATTCGACTGATTCTTCCTACACAATGAAGATGATGGAAGGAATAGTGGGCAATGAGTATTTAGTATATCATACTAATGAGAGCCTCAGTGATTTCTTGTCGTTTGATATGGTGACGGGTGATTGCATGCAAGTGTTCATAAAGTAAGTTCATTAAGTTCGTATATATTTCTAAACTTTCAACTTTATTTTATTTTTTGGTTAATTTGCAGTATAGTTTAACTAATCAAGTGTGTCCTTATATTTGTCAATGAATGTTGTAGGACAATGTGTACAATATGTATAGAACAGGGTCAAACTGGGATAGGGTTCCTATCTCCAGATCATATACAACCGTTTGGGAATAAGGAAACATCTAGAATACTGTACATTGTGTCTACCCTGAAGAATGGAAACAAGAGCATCTACCTAGCACCGTATTTTCTAAAGTAATTAAATTTCAAATAGCTTTACTTTTTTAACCGCACTTTCAATAGGTTTATTCATTGATAAGTTGGAATTTTTTATGTTATTATTATTTTTCAGTGCACACTGGATGCTAATGGCAATAAAACCACAGGATATTATTGTGTACTGGTTTGATCCAGTACATTCAGGCCCCCAAGATGATGCTACGAATTTGATGAACACGTATTTATATTTCTTCATAATTTTTCGAATATTATATTACTGATATTATCACATGTTTATTTGCTAATTCTTATTTATAAGCTTTTAAATGTTGTCTTTTATAGTGTATCGAGGGTATATCAATCACAACTTGAAGGGGATCACTCGTCGATGCATAAAACAATTCAATGGATAGATATAAATGTAAGCTTGTTCAATTGTTCGACTTAATCTTCTAATGTAAACAATGTTATTTTTTATGACATTATTATTTAATTGTAGCACAAGAGGCAAGTCTCAAATTGGGAATGTGGGTATTATGTCATGTGGTACATGCGAATGATCATACTCCGATGAGTCATAGAGCAGAAGGATTTCAAGAAGGTTATTGGGTTTTGTTTTATTATTTCATTATCATAGTATTTTGCTACTAAATTACTTTTTTTGTATATGAATTATTAATAATATAATGACTTTTTTTGAATGTATCAGTGCTTCAAAAACGACGTGAAAGCATTAACAGAAACAGATTTGAATATTGTTCGACAAGCATGGGCTAATTATGTAATGAATCATGAACTCCAAGCATTGATGGATGCAAACTGAAATAGATTTGATTCATTATTTTCTTAGGACATTATATATGTAGATGTAAATATATGTATATACAATACTTTTGACTTTAGAAATCAATATTTGTAAATATATGTACAAAATTTTTGTTACTTTTAATGGCAATTGTTGAATGCATTGTTTTCAATATGTATTTTGGATTTGTATATTTATAAACTCTCTGTAATTTATGCTGTTTTGTTTTGTTCTGTGAATGCATGATTTAAATTAATTCGTAGAAAAAATACATATTACACCGGGTATAAAAAAACCGATGTAAATGTAAATACATATTAGACCGGGTATAAGAAAACCGATGTAAATGTAAATACATATTACACCGGGTACAAGCAAAACTGATGTAACTATAAATACATATTACACCGGTTACAGAAAACCCGGTTTAAGCTAAACTTTTTACACCGGTTAAATAACCGGTGTAAATTAAAAAATGTTACACCGGGTTTAAAAATAACCGGTGTAAATATCCAGATTTAACCGATGTAACAGGCTATTTTTGTACTAGTGTATTCTTTCGAATGTTGTCATATAAGGCATCATCTGTATAATAAAATTTGTACCCAAAATAATTTAATGAATAAGATTTTTCGCTAACAGAAAGGATACCTTTACCGTTGCAGAAAAGAATTTAACTTCAACATCGGTGAGTTTTTATGAAATATTAAGCTTGGAACCATTTGCTAAACGGAGTCCCTCTTTGGTTTTCTCAAAGAATTTTGATGGGATAATTCCTTCATCAATACAACTAAGATCAGCACCTGTGTCCCATAATGCAGCAGTTTCAAGTACAAAATTGTTTTGTACAACTAGTTTGATCTGAACATCGTGTCTCTGGAAGGTAACAGCTGACAAAATCTTTGGATTTTCATTGTTTTAAAAGTTTAAAGGCTCTAGGAATGGTTCAACTTCCTCTTCTTTAGTTTTGCCCTTATCCTTTGTTTGTATCAGTTGATCTGTCATATTTTGCAAAACTAAGCAGTCAAGCTATTGTTTAGCTTTAATTTCTCTGACTTCTATTTTGAGATTTGCAACCTCAGCTTCTAGATCTTGTATACTTATTTGTTTTGGAGATTTTTTAGGGAATCTGTTTAGGATAGTTGTAAGGTTATAAGTATTAAGAACTTTTGGATGGTTTTCAGGGTGATCACTTCTAAATCTTGAAGAAGATGGTTGGCTACTAGGTGCCTTCTTGAACTGGCTGAGATAGTGTCTTTTTTTATCTGGGTCTTCCAGATTGTCTATTATTTTAAGAAGTAAATCTTGTTCTTGAGTTAAGCCATCGATACCTGGACCTTCTAGATATGAATCATCGCTGGAGGTAGAACTAGCAACATCATCGTCTTCGATTTGGTTAATGTGAATATCTTCACTATAACCTGATTCCTCATCCTCTGTCTTAGCAAAGAGGTTTGAAATTTGATTCAGGATATTATCATCTATTTCCAAAGTTTGGATTTTTCAGCTAAGACAGCAATATTTCGCAATGTGTCCTGGTTTATGACATTTGTGACAAATAATATTTGGTAAGGCTAGTCTAGGAGGCTGGTATGTTTTAGGTTGCGAATTGTATGGTTGTGGTAATGGTTTTAGTTGTCTATATAAAATTCTCCGTTTAGGGAAATGTTTGGTATGTCTGGGTTTGGGATTTTGTTTATCCATCCTTGATTTATGGTTTTAACCACAGTTAGGAAATTCGAACTGTTCACAGAAGGAACCAAGATCTCTCATTCTTTGAGCTCTGTCTTTTGAAAGTTGCCGGAGCATCTTGTCTTGCCTACAGATTCGCAAGGCAACCTATTGGATTTGTGTCGACAACTGTCCATATGTAGTATACTCATATGGTACCACTCCATTATACTTGCTTCTGAGTTTTTCCTGAACCATGTCTCGGAGTGATTTTGGAAGTCCGTCAAGGAACTTTTCTTTCCAATATGCCTGGTTGCCATCAGGTCTTACATATATGCGGGTAAAAAATGTATCTTTGTACCATCAGAAATCCGATATGTTTTTGCACTTCAGGTTGTTTAATAGTTCTGATGACCAATATCTGAAGATACCTGGATCACCAATGAAAGTTTTAACGATAGTAAATATCAAAGTTGACACTGTATCAGAGATAGTATCACCATCTTGCAGAATTGGTTCTCCTTGGTCATCTATTTTGACTGAGTGCATAATACTCTGTCTTTCTTCTTCAGTGAGAGGTTCATCTCACCATCATTTTAGTTGACCTATGAAACCAGCAACTAAGATATGAGTTGCCAATTGGTCTGTGCAAGCATGCAATGTTCTGTATGCTGCTGCCACCATTGTCATTTGTTGGAGAACAGTCATCATACTGTACTCTATTTGTCCATCTATATTCCACTAATAAATGTTGTTGGCATTAACTGTTTTGAAAAATGTTG
Organism: Ophiorrhiza pumila; assembly: GCA_016586305.1. Classification (NCBI taxonomy): domain Eukaryota; kingdom Viridiplantae; phylum Streptophyta; class Magnoliopsida; order Gentianales; family Rubiaceae; genus Ophiorrhiza; species Ophiorrhiza pumila. The sequence goes on from BLIW01000006.1 coordinate 39,838,491, forward strand.
GGTTTTTCTTCCAACACCATGTTTGGATATGTTATCCTAGGATAGTACAAATTTTGAGATTTCTTCCAATTTGAAATCTGTTTGTCACCGAATGAACTCCGATGTCTTAGTTTGGCAATCTCGGTTGTTGGAGATTCTGATTGTGACTGTTCTTCCTCTCATGTTCCTCCTTTATCCAAGACACACATGGTTTGGTTTACAGAGGCTGAAGCGGAGACTGGTTCACTTGATTTTTGTTTAGATATTGGGGTAGAAAAGGATTCTTCAATCTTTGCTATCCTTTTTTCTAACTCTTTTAGAGGTTTGTTTACAAACTGATTAGATAATTTGGACGGTATTTCATGTGGTTTGAAAAGGGATTTATTTGAGAAAGTGTTTGAGATATGTGTAGATGTGGTTTGGACAGGTCTAGTAAGGAGATGTTCTCCAATGGCTTGTAAATATTTGTTTGTATAGTTGCTTTGCTCGTAAATGCTTTGGATGTCTCTTGCATTTACTAGACCTGCATCCTTTGCTTCTTTATATTTGAATGGTATTGCTTTAATTTCAACTGACTTGTATGAGGTTGTGAATGACGATGATTGTGGGAGTTCTGATTTTACCGTTTCACCATCAATGACCTGCCAAGTCTTTGTAACACAAACCTCTTTTTCAAGTGAAAAAGGATTGTGTACACAGTGGTTAGTTGCATAATAATCAAAACATATAAAAAATGCTAAATGCAACTCATATACTCTCAATAAATCATAATATTTTTCTTGTATTTATTTCCTTTTTTCATTTTTATAGTTTTCAAAATACCATTTTCTTTTTTCTTGGTTTTCTGTACTATAAAATTCTTTTCTAAATCTTTCTTTATATATATAAAATTCTGTCCTAAGCATCCTAAGTTCCCGTAATTTTTCTTCTATGTTATTAGTCATAGTAGAATATGTGAGTGACTTGGGAAGGTTGTTGTCTTCACTTATCATGTACTCTCAATAAATCATAATATTTTTCTTGTATTTCTTACCTTTTTTCATTTTTATAGTTTTCAAAAAACCATTTTCTTTTTTCTTAGTTTTCTGTACTATAAAATTCTTTTCTAAATCTTTCTTTATCTATATAAAATTTTGTCCTAAGCATCCTAAGTTCCCCTAATTTTTCTTCTATGTTATCAGTCATAGTAGAATATATAGGTGACTTGGGAAGGCTGTTGTCTTCGCTTTGATCTGGAGAATCTATTTGAGTTTGAATTGTATACCGGGCATGAGGTATCTTAGACATATTGTCTAACTCATGGATACGAGTGTCAATGGAAGATGTAGAAAGTTTTACTGGCTATCTAGCAGACTGGATTTCAAAAGATCTTCTAGAATTTTGGCTACTAATGCCGCATGAAATCCTAAGGCTTTGGGATCGATCAAAAGTGATCTGGACTCCACCGCTAGGAAACTGTTTGATGTTAGATACCATCGTATTTTGTACTGGTACCGGTGGATTAGCTTCTGGCAGAAACCAATTTTCTGGCAAAGTTGCTTGACTCCATCTGATATTTCTGGGTATGGATAATCTAGATTTAGTGAAGTCTGTTTGAAACATGACTGTTTCACCTTTCTTAGAAGCACTTACTGCTCCTGTGTTAAAAGCTGAATTCATAGCTTTGTACTGAATTCTGAACAAGGTTGCAACAGGGAGTGTTCCTATTTTAGCTTTAAAGTTTGCTACTTTAACATTTAAGGTTAAAGCATCAAGTATGTTTCTATCCTGCAGAGAAAAAGTAAAGTTTGGAAAACAGTCAAAATAAACAGGTCCTTCACATAGACTGGTTTCAATCATGCCTAGTAAAGAATCATCAAAGTTTAAAAATATGCAATCTCCAACACAAAGAAGTAAAGAAGTATCTAATCCTTCTCTATTTAGAGTTTTTGCAGCAACTTATTCAAGTCCGAAATGCAAATAATTATATTTTTGCCGATGTTTTTCAATTGTTCTTTTAGAGAGGAATTTGATGCTTTCATAATCATTATTTAGATTAATAGCTTGTTTAACCGTTTTAACAGTATAGTCTGAAATCAAGTTCAATTTATCTTTATAAACTTCGCTTGTTGGTTTTTTAGGAATTTTCCAATTTTCAATTGATTGTTCAGTATTTTCCATATTGACTTCTCTTTTGAAGACAACATTGTTTGAAAAGCTTGAAGAAACATTCGAAGAAGAACTTGAAGAACCTTTAGAAAAAGATCTAAAAATTGAAGACATGTTAAAATAGAGGTAAATAAAAATCACAGAGAGTGGATAAAATAAAGAAGTAATTATTAGATCGGTTGTAAAATGATAAGTTGGTTTTATACCAACTTAAATGGCTTAATTCACTTAGCTTTTGACTTGTTTTTCATGAGTTAGTGCGCGGTCTTTTGTGTGATGTTGTGCATTTCTGTGGTTTGCAATTGGTTGTGCTCAAATGGTTAAAAAGGACCAAAAATTATGATGAACTTAGGCAATTGTGTGTTTGATGTTAATTGGCAAGGTTGAGAGGTCAAAACAACTAGGAAGGTGAATGAAACCGAAATGAACTTGGTAGAATTGATTTAGGGTTTTTGCAGATTTGGTTAGTGCGAAATTCATCTGGGCGTAACTCTCTTGATACCAATCCAATTGGTGAGTTCTTCGGTGTTCTGAAAAGCTTTTTGAATGTACTATAATTCTTATGTTTTAACTATTAGCTAATTTTGTGTGCAAGACTATGAAATATGAGTTTCTTTGCGAAATGTCATTTTAGGGTTTTAGGGTTTTATCTTTCTTCCACAGTTTGGTATTTTGATGATATCTTGAGATTCAGGTACCTGATGAAGGTGATTCGTGATCCTATGGAAATCTAAGAGATAGATCTAGAACTCTTAAGTTCACCACCAAGTCTGAATCAGAGGCTAAGACATATTTATTTGGCATGGTAGTAGGGTGTTGTGCTGGAATGAACACTTTGCCAACTCAGCCGACCTACCTTGCCAAGCCTTGCCAAAGCATGCCAACACTTTGCCAACTCGACCAACCTACCCCGCCAAGCCTTGCCTGCCTACCTTGCCAAGACTTGCCAACCTTGCCACGCTTTGCCAAAGCTTGCCAATAATTTAACAACTCGGCACATCAACCTTGCCAAGCATAGTGCCGAGCCTTGCCACAAACTATGCCAAACACTTGGCCATATTTTGACACACTCATGCACTTATCTTGCCAAGCATTCACCACACATGCATCATTTGAATATTAGCACCACATTCACACAGTTTGGGCATGGCACGTTTTACTTATTTTTATACATTACATTTGCAATAATAGTACATGACACTTTGGCACACCACGGCAAACATTTCAGCTTGACAAACTTTGCCAAACTTTGCCATGCCATGCTAACATACCTTGCCACCAGATTATTGAACAACACATCACCCTTGGCACACTACTCATGCATTCTTGGCACAACACTTGCACACTCTAAACATGTTTGCACACATATTGGCAAAGGAAACAAACGGCCAAATTCATGAATTTTCTCCACGAGATCTAGTGGAGAAAGAAAAAATGCAAAAATTTACTCCACTAAATCTCGTGGAGAAAACAGAAACACCAAATTTTTCTCCACGAGATCTCGTGGAGAAAATGAAAAGTGACAAAATTTACTCCACGAGGTCACGTGGAGTAAAAAACCAGAAGAAAAATTTTGCCCACGAAGTCTCGTGGGCAAAAATTGTGTGATTCTTGTGCTGAAAATCGACTAAGTGTTGATTCTGTTCTTCAGGTGTATATGGTGCAATGAAGGCGTAGTAGTGGTTGGCTCGAAGGCGCATGGAAGCTGAGTCAGAAAGTAATGGTGAAGCCGGGAGACCAAAGGCGTGCTTGGTCACACTTATGAAAGCGTGATGTTCGCTGGGTTTTGAATGAAGTTGGGCAGAACCTGGAGGCGTGACTCTTGCTGAACTGAAGGCGGGCGGAAGGTGTTGAAGACGCTGGATTCCTGGCTCAAAGGCGTTGAGGCAGTATTGGAGATCTCTCACTTTGAGTTTTTGTCATTTATACTACTTAAGCATTTTTCTTGTTGTGGTGGTATTCTTGTAATAATCTAGTTATTTTACGATGGAGTACTAGTTACTTTTCTATGTTCCTCTATATATAGAGGATTAGTTAACTTTTGTAGGGGATGAACTTTAGAACATTCGAGATTGATAACCGACTTTTGATTTTTTAGAGAGGGAAGTGTTCTTGTTTGAGATTTAATTTCTCTCTCTACTTTCTCTCTCTACAAATTTGATCTCCATTTTCATTTACGATCGAGAATTGGAATCGATCATTGTAATTCTATTCTCAATCAAGGAAGATTTTACGGATTCTTTTTGAACTAGAAGCAATTGAAGCAGAGTAATTGGTAAATTCTTCCTAATTGATGAATATGATTTGCTATTTGTCGAATTTTGAAGATCGTGAAATGAAAATGGAACTCTGTGGCTAAATTTGCTATGTTCTAGGGTATCGATTCAGATATAGTGTAACTAGACTACGTATGGCCTTGCAATTGAATTAATTCATTAAGAATGAATTCATACTGGTAAATACTGTTTGAACTTGTTAAAATTCATTCATTGGAGCTCTTGTTGTCTGAATCACCCTTCGATTGTAATCGCCATGTTAGGTCGGAGTTTAATTCCACAATAGGAGTTATAATGTGTGAATTGAGAACATACAGTATGGTAAATGAGTCCTCTTACTTGATGATAAGCGTGAAAGATTAGACTTTAATTCCCGGCACCAATTTGATAACGGTTTTGGAGCTAGGGTCAAAAGTTAAGGCTTAACCGAATCAAATACATTTATAGCCCCAATCCTCACGATATTTAAGGTGCATCACGACATCGACGTTTTATAGCTAGAGGAAGTAGGGGTCGAACCCACAGGGAGGGGACGAGTTTATGGAATTAGTGTAAACGTGGGTGAAGTAGTAAAAGTATAAACACGTAATGGAAATAACCTAAACTACCAACTAAAGAAGAGAACAAAAACGAGGATGAAATGCATCTTGGAAGAGGAATCATGTAATGAAGTGTACCCTTGAAGTTGGCTTTCCTTAACGATAGTGCTTTATGTGATTTACAAGAGTGAGTTAACAAATTAAGAGTGTGACAACATAAATCAAGTTCCACTTTTATGGCGGAAGCTAGAACCTAATAACGTTGACACCTACGGGAAATTGACCTCCTAGCTAATCCCCCCTTTATGGTAGAGGCAAGGATTTGCCAATAGGTCAACCAAGAGTCCTATGTTCTCCCAAGCTTATCGCACTCTAATTCGGTTCCCCCTTTATGGCGAAGGCAAGAACCCAACCTAGTCACTCTTTCGAATGTCACTCCCTAATCTATTCCTTCCTTTATGGCGAAGACAAGGTCTAAATTAGTTCATGCTACTCGAATTCACCAACCCTAACATTGGAATCTCAATATCCTAACCAATTCCCCCTTTATGGCAGAGGCAAGAAAAGGCTAGAACACCATCATTAATCTACTATCCACATACTAATCTACCCTAAGCATTACTAGTATGGAATGTTAGATTAGCTTGTAGTTCTTAATTCTTCATTACCCTCAACATAAATACACATAAAAACACAACAATTCAACAACCCATAACCAATCTCTAAGGGCACTAGCAAATTAGCACATCAAAGCTACTAAGAACATCCCAATAAACAACAATGAATTAAAGCAAGGATTTAGACAAAGAAATACAAAAGTAGTACTCCCCTTTGATATTCCATGCCAAAGCTCCAAGCTTTCTTTACAAAACAAGTCCTCAAAGCCAAGACTTTACATGAAATCCTCTCCACAATATCTTATTTACATCAAGAACACACACTAATTGTGTGTTCTTGTGGAGTTTCTAGAGAGGAAAGCTAAAAAGGCTAACTAAACTAACCCTAACTAATTGCTAACTAACTACTTACTTCTCTCCTTCTTGCTATATAAAATAGGAGGAGATATATGGCTGCCCTTGTGTGTTTTCGTTGCTGCCCAAAATGCCCTTTGAAGTCTCCAAACATAAGTGCAAAGTTGACTTGAAAATGCTGCCTCGCACTGATGATCGTCGCGACGTTCGATGTGGAACGTCGCGACGTTCGATGTATTGTGCCCCAACGTCGCGATGTTCAGTGAGGAACGTCGCGATGTTCAGTGAGGAACGTCATGACGTTCAGCTCCTTGGTTTGAATCATAGATCTTTCACTCTTTCTTCGTTCCATTGTTCGTATTTTGCCACAATGTCCTACAAAATACATTAAAACACATAAAAAACATGTAAAAATGCTACAAGGCTAATCAAAGATTAAGTAAAAACGAATCCAATAAGGTGAAAATCATCACCTTATCAAACCCTCCTCACTTAAACCTTGCTCGTCCTCGAGCAACAAAATAAAAACAAACTACAAAGCATAAACAAAATTAAGCAAAAAGAGTTGGCAACTTCACTTAACTCAATAATATGTCTAATTATTTCAAGCTTTTAATGAGTGTTTGTGCAAATGCCTCATGATTCACTCGACTAAAATGACAAGTAATCACTCCATGTATCCACAAGAGTCATCAAAGTGCATTTTTGTATGCATTCAACACGTTGAGTATATTGTGTGTGTGTGTGCAATGGGTACCACTTGGATATTGACTTATTCATGTCTATGCCAAAGGTAAGAGATCTGACAACCAAGCTTTGTTCTACTATTTTCCTTGCAATCACCTCTTTGACCATTATATAGATACTAAAAAGTTTACAAGATCATTGGGACTTTTATTCTTGCAACATTGCCAAGGGTGTTTTTCGGCTTTTTATACCCACATTCCGTCTCATATGAGTTCTCTTTCAACCTTTTTGGTTAGTGAAAGAGCGGTCTCACATTGGAGGGGAATTTTATTAATCACAAAACATATAAAACACATAACTTAAACAAATGCCAAGGGTTTTGTGGCTATTTTTTCCCATTCCATCTCATATGAATTCTCCTTCAACCTTTTCGGTTAATGAAGGAGCAGTCTCACATTGGAGAGGAATTTTGTTCAACATAAACAATGAAATATTAAAAACAGACAAAATTTTAAAAACAAACATGTAATGCCCAATTCCTTTCTTCAAACTTGAAAATATCTACACATGTCGCTTAGGAAAAGTTAGTCCAAGAGTTAAACTAACAAAGTGCCAAGGTACTCCGACCTATTTTATTAACCAAATTCGTCAATCTCTATGAGTTTCCCACTCGTGCATATTAACAATAAACTCAAAATGTCAAACTTTCCACCAAGGACCCGATTTCCCTTATGTAACATGTTATTTTCCTTATCGCAAGTCGAGTTTCTAAGATAAAACATTTCACATCATTGGCTACACAACACTTATCTCATATAATTTTGATTAGACACATTTTCTCATTTTGGTTGCCAACACCAAAACTTAAACACAAAACACAAACATACATTATATATAATCACTCATATGAACCAAAGTTCAAAAAGACACAAAAATGGAAAATTCACAAGAATCACAAAAACATGAAAACTAACATTCAAACACAATAATTATGGACATTATGGGTTCCCAAAATAGCAACAATGGATTTTCTATCCAAGAGCTTCAACCTTACTCAAGGGACTTCCAAAATTTCAAGACACACAAAGAATCCCCAATGTGCTCAAGAGAATACAAGAATCAACAAAAAATAAAATCTAAACAAGAAAAACACTAAAAATTCAAGTTTGACATCCACGAATCACAAATTATTCACTTGAGTACATTCTCAAGCATCATTAACAAACATCATCCCCTCCACACTTAGAATATGCATTATTTTCAATAGAAACGAGAGGGATGAGAAAACACCCGAGGTGTATGTATCATGGCCATTCCTTCTTTTGTGCATTTGAAATGTGAACTTGGCCATTGTGGAGATGCCTCTTGTTTTTGTTTCCTCATGGATGGAAAACCTGAAAAAAAAAATAAAAGAAAGAAAACAAGTAAACTAATTTCAAGTATGAGTTCAAGAAAAAAAACATTTTAAAACATAAAAACCTACACATGACACTCAAACATAGTCACTCAAACATAATCACTCTTTGGCATGCATGAGAAGTGGTACATTGTGCTCATGTGAGTTCTCTTGTGCTATGTGTGCATCACAATCATGTTCAGTCCTAATCTCATTCACTAAGCTCATGTGCACTTGAGTCCTAATGAAGTCATGCTAGGTAAACCATGAATGTGCCATTAACCACATATATGAAAATTGCACACATCAAGCTTTTGAAACTCACAACATATGCCAACTCATGCCATTTGACATTGAATTTCATGAAGTGATTTAGAGTGAAAAGTGTGTTTGTTTGTCATTGACATGAGAGTGAAAAAAGAAAGAAAAAATTACGCAAGTGTAGTGAGATTATGCATCCCCCCTCCACATTTAGATCTTTTTATCATTTATGCACATTTTCAATCTCTCACATTCATTCTTTCTCATTGATTGTTCTCTTTGAACTCCTACAAGAAATACAAGTAAAACTACTCTAAAAACATGCAAAACAAACACAACAACTAACATGTAAATAAAAAAATAAAAAGACATAGCATGAAATGTAGTTCTAGGTTTATTTAGTCCCTAGCTAGACTTTATTCTTGTGGTTATTCCCTCAAAATTCGGAATAACCATCACGGTACCAAAAGAATGCCATTTCATAGGCGCTCCTACTCCTTTTGTAAGGCGTCCTTCGGTACCATTTAAGGAGGTACTTGAGCTCAAGTTCTTGGGGAGCGAACTCAACAAATTCTACTTTGTACCACTCTTGCTCCCCCATTGTAGGTACCTCCTTTCCTTCTTCTACCAAGAACTTTGGCCTCACTAATGGTCTCTCAACACCCTTCAAGATGATTTTCACTTCCATCATGCTTGACCTACAAGACTCACTCAATGGTTTTGCATCCACAACCTCAAGACACTCATTAGAAAGTTCATATATAGATGCATAAACAAAGCTATTCTCAAACCAAGATAGCTATTTCACAAAAAATATTCATGTCTTCCTCATCAAAGCTAACTTGGATTTCATGTTTAGACTCACCCTCATGCATATTACATTGAGCTTCATAATTATTTAAGGGTGTCCTATTGCACATACACCTAATGACATCTTCCATTTCATGCAAATCATTGAATTCCATATAAGATATCAAAATCACACAAGATTGCACTATGTTAGCCACTTCTTGACATATAAACTCATCATTTTCACACAAGCTATCATGTGCATCAATGTGTGGTGTATCCTCATTCCTAAGGTGATTAAGCTTAGGAGATGTGATGTGCTTATGGCTTTCATTTGACCATTGTTCATTGTCGCCCAATTGACCTACAAGATTTGAGTGTGAGCAAGGTAAAATTTTTTGGTCAAATTGGTTATCACTATCCTTCATGTTATGTGAATAACATTCGAATGTGTGATTGCCTCCTTGGCACCAATGACAAGATTGTGTATCCCTACTCAATTGAACTTGTATGTCATTCAAAGTTTTGGTCACTTCAACCATTTGAGCCTCAAGTATAGCATATCTATCACTAATTTCATCATCCAAGCATGAAGTGCTGGAGAATCTCAAAGGTTCTATTTGCACATATTCATTAGTGTCCCAAAAGCCTAGAGAAGAAGGATTCCTAAATATGCTAGGTGTTAGTCTAATGTCCTCTACCTCAATTGGTAGGTCAACAAGATTTGGCTCAAAAAAGTCTCCAAACAACCTAGACATTTTTGGAAAGAAAAAAAAATCCTAAAAACGGAAAACAATAAAAGCAACAAAAACCAAAACAAACATGAAAAGAAAACTATCTACAACTACAAAACACACAAAAACACTAATCCTAAAACCAATTGCCTCCCCTGCAACGGCGCCAATTTGATAAGCGTAAAAGATTAGACTTTAATTCCTGGCACCAATTTGATAACGGTTTTGGAGCTAGGGTCAAAAGTTAAGGCTTAACCGAATCAAATACATTTATAGCCCCAATCCTCACGATATTTAAGGTGCATCAAGACACCGACGTTTTATAGCTAGAGGAAGTAGGTGTCGAACCCACAGGTAGGGGATGAGTTTATGGAATTAGTGTAAACGTGTGTGAAGTAGTAAAAGTATAAACACGTAAAGGAAATAACCTAAACTACCAACTAAAGAAGAGAACAAAAACGAGGAAGAAATGCATCTTGGAAGAGGAATCATGTAATGAAGTGTACCCTTTGAGTTGGCTTTCCTTAACGATAGTGTTTTATGTGATTTACAAGAGTGAGTTAACAAATTAAGAGTGTGACAACATAAATCAAGTTCCACTTTTATGGCGGAAGCTAGAACCTAATAACGTTGACACCTACGGGAAATTGACCTCCTAGCTATCCCCCCTTTATGGTAGAGGCAAGGATTTGCCAATAGGTCAACCAAGAGTCCTATGTTCTCCCAAGCTTATCGCACTCTAATTCGGTTCCTCCTTTATGGCGAAGGCAAGAACCCAACCTAGTCACTCTTTCGAATGTCACTCCCTAATCTATTCCTTCCTTTATGGTGGAGACAAGGTCTAAATTAGTTCATGCTACTCGAATTCACCAACCCTAACATTGGAATCTCAATATCCTAACCAATTCCCCCTTTATGGCGGAGGCAAGAAAAGGCTAGAACACCATCATTAATCTACTATCCACATACTAATCTACCCTAAGAATTACTAGTATGGAATGTTAGATTAGCTTGTAGTTCTTAATTCTTCATTACCCTCAACATAAATACACATAAAAACACAACAATTCAACAACCCATAACCAATCTCCAAGGGCACTAGCAAATTAGCACATCAAAGCTACTAAGAACATCCCAATAAACAACAATGAATTAAAGCAAGGATTTAGACAAAGAAATACAAAAGTAGTACTCCCCTTTGATATTCCAAGCCAAAGCTCTAAGCTTTCTTTACAAAACAAGTCCTCAAAGCCAAGACTTTACATGAAATCCTCTCCACAATATCTTATTTACATCAAGAACACACACTAATTGTGTGTTGTGTGTTCTTGTGGAGTTTCTAGAGAGGAAAGCTAAAAAGGCTAACTAAACTAACCCTAACCAATTGCTAACTAACTACTTACTTCTCTCCTTCTTGCTATATAAAATGGGAGGAGATATATGGCTGCCCTTGTGAGTTTTCGTTGCTCCCCAAAATGCCCTTTAAGTCTCCAAACATAAGTGCAAAGTTGACTTGAAAATGCTGCCTCGCACTGATGAACGTCGCGACGTTTGATGTGGAACGTCGCGACGTTCGCTGTATTGTGCCCCAATGTCGCAATGTTCAGTGAGGAACGTCGCGACGTTCAGCTCCTTGGTTTGAATCATAGCACTTTTCACAACGTCGCGACGTTCACTGTATTGTGCCCCAATGTCGCGATGTTCAGTGAGGAACGTCGCGACGTTCAGCTCCTTGGTTTGAATCATAGCTCTTTTCACTCTTTCTTCGTTCCATTGTTTGTATTTTGCCACAATGTCCTACAAAATACATTAAAACACATAAAAAACATGTAAAAATGCTACAAGGCTAATCAAAGATTAAGTAAAAACGAATCTAATAAGGTGAAAATCATCACCTTATCACTTGATTTGTGTGATCATGAACCAAAATGCGGTCGACATGCTGGTGGAGGTTTGATGAGAGTTAAGAACTAAGTGAGAGGGGATCTTTGGAGTTTTGTGAAGACATTTGGAATTAGGTTGGGCCTTGCCATAGGAAAACCTAAGTTTTACATGAAATAGTAGTGAAACTCAGAAGGTTGGGATTCTGCAGGATTAATTCTTCACTCTAGGCCTCGCCATGGGAAATTGTGGAGTCGGAGAACATAGAGAATAATGCGGTCGCCATGCCGGTCATAATCTAGGTTCTCAGGTAGTCTTATCCCCTCTCGTTTGTCATTTGAGTCAATTGTATTGCAATTACGTAGTTAATTTACATGATCATTCGGAAAGAAGCCCTAGGATATTTTCCTTACATTTGATATCTCATTTCTGTGTTACTTGTAGTTTAATATTTCAGTCTTCAATTGTTATCGAGTGCTTCTATTGTCCTTAAAAACTTGTGAAACTGTACTTGTGAATTTTCTGGAACATTTCATTAATATTTTGGTAACCAATACCTTCCCTGTGGATACGATCCCTACTTACACTACTACATTAGTATTTAGGGTAAAATTGAGCTGATACAACTTTAAGCTGTCATAAAATAAGTTGTAAAATCCCTCCGGTTGGCACATCACTATTGGGATCCATGAGATCTAACCTTTTATTTCATGTGTTTTGGATAGAAATTATGTAGATCTACTAATTTGAAGTATAAATTTCATACTTTAACTTGTTACCGTACCAGATAAAATCTAGTAACCTCAACAATGGTCTTTTTCGCCTTTGATCTCATTCCGCTTCAAATCCATGTTGGTAAAACAACAGGCACTAAGATTCAGTTCAAATTCATCCTGAAAGTTAGCATATCTACAGGATCTATATACAAAAGCCATGAAACAACAGATTACATACTCACTTCCCCTGCTGGTTCTATAACATAACCATGAAAATTTGTTATGTTAAAGTGAAAATTTGTTGCACTAAAGTGAAAATATTATGCTAAAGTGAAAATCTGTTAAGCCAAAGTAAAAAGTTGTTACGCTAGTCTTTTATACTTTTGATATGCTAATTTTTGAATTGATGTATTAGATTGAAAATTGATACTTGATACGCAAGTCGTATATATTAATTCTTTGTTTTGATTTTTAAATAAACATTCTTTACAATCTTCAAAGGGTATTGCTTTCTTCGGAATAGTTGGATTATCATTATCCTGATTTTGAACTAAGTGTAGGAATACGATTGCAAATCACTCGTTTAAATTTGAATGTTTTACTAGAAAATGTACAAAATCTTTTTAGAATTTTACCAAAATATTTTATTTAAAAAAAACATTACAATGCAAAAACTATTGTGTGATAGGTTTATATATGCGATGTGATACCCGAAGTATGTTGAAATTGATATACTTATATTTCTACACTTGATACGCTAATATTATATTTGATATGCTAATTTGTATACTTGATATGCAAATTTATGGTATTGGACTGATACGTTTAGACTCAAAATTGATATGTAAAGTGAAAATTTTATACGCTAAAGTGAAAATTTATTACGCTAAAATAAAAATTTATTATGTTAAAGTGAAAATTTGTTGCACTAAAGTGAAAATGTTACGCTAAAGTGAAAATTTATTATTCTAATCGTTTATACCTTTGATATGCTATTTTTTTGGATTGATACATTAGATTGAAAACTGATACTTAATATGCTAATTTTTTAATTGATACGCAGGTGATATATGTGAATCCGTTTCACAGGAATCTTGCCCATATTATAATATTTATTATTCTTCCAACAATATGGACGTGGAGAACTAAACCACAACTCTGAAGTTCACTTCATTGTTTGTTTGGAAAATAAAAAGGAAAATATGAGTGTGGCATAAGTTCTATTATGTTGATTCCAAAAGTTAACAAGTCAAGGGATTCCACTTCAAAAACTCACAAAAACAAAACTCTCATTTACTTATTTGGTCATCAAAATTCTGAATGCTGCATTGTCAAGCTTTATGCTCCAAAATTTCTTAACAAAGTGCTAAGAAAAGATTTGAGCTAAAATGCCCACATCAAATTCACGGCAAATCCGTGATATACTATCGAATCATAAAACTTACACATGAAAACAAGATGTTGAGAAAGATTCATAAGTCAAGTTTGGGCTGGTTTAGTTGGTAGGAAAGTAAAATTTAATAGAAATGTAATTTTTGGAATTTTAAGTTTGAAAAAAAATGAATATTTTGATCATCTAATTTTTAGGAACTTAATTGTGAGAAATCTAAATACTTATCTTGTGTTTGGATAAATTATCAGAAAAGTTAGTATGATTCTTATTTTATTATTTTATTAATATTATTGAACCGCATAATGTTATTTAAATTCCATTTGTATGTTATACTTGTACATCGTCATTTATATAGTTTTATTTTAAATCATATCATAAAACTTAATTATATCTTTTTACCTTATAATAAACTGTTTTAATATTATGTTTTACATTTTCATCATTATAAAAGTTATCATTTTGAATTTAATTAAATAATTAAGGTATTAACTAAATCTTATAAAAAAGTGTTAAACTAAAATTTTTTTTTATTAATATTGCTAAAAAAAGGAAAAGTTGATTAAATAAATGAAAAATAAATTTACACAAATTATTGTAAATGCAAATAGTCAAAATTTATGAAACAATAAATATTGGAGACATCAAATGTATGAAAATTAATTAAGTAAAAAGATGAAAAAAAGTCTAAAACAGCATAAATACAATTATGAGTTTTTAAAAAAAATATATATATAAAACACTCATAATGTTAATAATTTTAATAAAAAATAAAAGTAAAAAAATCAACATACCATCCATCTATTTAACTCTTTTACATTAAATTATCTTTATAAAAGTAAATATAAAAAAATTTAAAAACTACTAAAATTTTAATTTCAGTTAAGTAGAAAATTCAATAAAAAAATCAAATTAAAAAATAAAAATAAAAATTATTTAACCAAATTAATTATAATTTACCATAAGAAACATTTGAAACTCAAAATATAAATAATAAACATAAAAAAGAGTCACATAGTCAAAATTCTCAAAAAAGGAATCACAATACGAACTTTTAAAAAGAATTCATGGGCATTTTACCAAAATAACGTGATTTTAAATAAAAATTATAAAAATATTTTTATTTTTATTTTAATTCCAAAAATGACTACAATGGAGTTGGCTAACTTGACTTTAAAATTGAGCTTCATAAACTCAACTTTAAAGTTGAGATTGTCAACCTCAACTTTAAAGTCATGTTTGGTAATCTCGACTTTAAAGTTGGCATTTGCCAACCTCGACTTCAGAGTTATTCACAATTTTTTTTATTTCTCATTTTCTATAGAAAAAAAGTCATATAATCACTAATTTATCTCATTTTTCTTATTAACAAAAAAAATAAAATTATATTACATTAAGAAAAAGTTTTGCAACAAATTGATCTATCACAATATTCACGGTATAATCAAATGTGGTAAGAAAATATAAACTCATAATCATTAAAATAAGTTAAAGTTAAATTAGCAAGGTAACTTTTAGATTTTCATTTAATCATTACACTAAATTGTAAAAATATTCAAAATGAATCACTTGTCAGAATTATTCTAAGCAATTTTGATTTTGAATATTTTGTTTTAAAAATAGTGTTTTAATTGTTTCCAATTTCCAATTTCTTAGCAGCAATAAGTGGTTTGTTTCAAATATTTTATTTTCAAAATAGTGCTTTAATTTTCTTTATCATATCATGGACTAAAACGAATTAATTTGAATATTCTGTTATTAATATTAAGTGAAAATGAAATTTGCAATAGTAGGAATAAAATTTGGTAAACTTTATGAAATCAACTATAGTTGTTAACTTAGAAAACAAATTCAAAAAGAAAAAAAATTTAAAGCTCTATAAGATTAGACTTTTTGGAGATATGTAAAACTAGAAAGTAATTTTTTTTTGTTTAAAATAATTCTAGAAAATAGAAACAAAATTGCAAAGTAAATACAACAACAACTGATAAGTTTGTTTTATACCAACTTATGTGTGTTATATTACTTAGCTTTTGCCTTGTATTTCATTCAAATGTGTAGTGTTTTGTGCTATTTTGTGCATTTATGTGGTTTGCAACAAGGAAGTGCTAAAATGGAGAAAAGGACCTAAAATGTTGATTAAATGAATCAAAAGTGTGTTTGGAGTTAAAGGTTAGGGAAAGGATTCAAGAGTTTTAATGATGTTTGTGAAGAATGGAAGAAAACCCTTACATGCTTGATTTGCTAGTTTTATGTGTGGGCAGAATGGATAGCGCACTTCATTTGAGTATAACGTTTTCAATACTAATCCAAATGATGAGATCTTGGATGTTCTGTAAGAGTTTACTTCATTTCTTATGTTTTAACTTTCTTCTAATTCTGTGTGCAAATAGGAGAAACGGGGGCATCTTTGCAATTACTACTTCAGGTTTTCATACTTGACTTCATATTGCCACATTTTGGTAGATTGTCCATAACTTAAGCTACAGACTTCCCATGATGCTGATTCCTGAATCAATGGAACGCTAAGAGAACGATATACAACTCTTATGTTGACCCCGAGCTCTAATTCAAAAGGAAAAATCCTCGAGACCTCGTGGTTCTTATTGTTTGTGAGGTGAGACCTCGCGGCGAGACCTCGCCATGAAATCTTGTGTCTTCGCCACACTTCAGTAGTTTGGCCATAACTCTCTTGTCCGAGCTCCGAATTGGGTGATGCAAAAGGATATGGACAGCTAAGACATAGGGCTACAACGTTTATGTTTTATGTTTTACCAAATTCACAACGCATCATAGCTAGAATTCGGTTGAAAGTTGCTGCATGCGGCCACAACATTTGCTGCACAAGCTGATCACCTTGCCGCATGCATGTGCGGCGAGGTCTTGTTGCCTCGCACATCTCGCCGCATGTATGTGCGGCGAGGCCTCACCATCCACACACATTTGATGCACACAACCACACCTTTGTATCTCATTCTCAATACTTAGTCACAACTGCACACTACACAACACATACACAACACATACATTGCACATCACATTCTTATATATTCAACTCATAACACTCACAACATTCTTAGCTCAAGAATCTCACAACACTCTTCACACACTTCACGCTCATATTCTACTCAAACACACTTCATTTGCACTCATTTTCATTACATCTCACAACATTCATTTTCAGCACACACTTCACTCAACATTCATATTCATTTTCATCACATCACATTTTTCACTCTTCAACATACTTTATTCATTCATTCTCTATACATCACTCATCTCACAAAACACTTTTCATCACAACATTGTATCTTTTCACAACTCACTACACATTTCACTTTCTCATGCATACATGCACATAAGGTGCTGCACTCACTTTACACATTCCACTCTTCACCACATTTTATTTACATTCATTCTTTCACTTCACATTCACACACTCACTTCTCGTCTCACACACACAACACATGCGAGACCTCGCCTCACAAACAAATGCACGGCGAGACCTCGCCGCGAGGTCTCGCCACACAAACAAATTACATGGCGAGGTCTCGCCGCGAGACCTCGCCATGGAAACACTTGAATGGCATTTGTTTTTGCTGGCTTAAAATTTGGTTAAGTGTTGAAGTTTGTTTTCTTGTGCAAGGCTCTACAAAGGCGTGAACATGGAAGGCCCAAAGACGTGCTCATGATGCCAAAAGGCGTGGAGGAGTATGGACTGAAGGCATGAAGCCAGACATTGATCGAGATGACTTGTGGACCATTTGATGGATGCGGTGGCATTTTTGTAATTCTGTGTTCATTTTACGTTAGCGTATTGTTTACGTTTTGTAACCTCTATAAATAGAGGATTTAGTTAGATTTTACGGGGGAGATCATTCGAGAGTAGAAAACGAACTTTTGATTTTGAGAGCGGGAATTTTCTCTCTCCAGCTTTCTCTCTCTCGAATTTTGGCTCCGTTTTCAATTTTGATCGAGGATTTGGACCGATCATTTTAATCTTCTACTCAATTAAGGAGACATTTCACAAATCTTTGTGAAGTGGAAGCATCTGAAACAATTTAATTGGTAAACTCTTTCCATATGTTGAAAATGAATTGTTTTGGATTGCGAATTGTCGATTGTGAATTGAGAATGGAGTCCTGCAGCTAAATTGATGATGTTCTAGGGTTGGAAACTGGATGAATGTGTAATTAGACTACGCGAAGCTTTGTAATTGACACAATCTATAAAGAACGAAATCATACTTGGAATTAAATCTTGAATCTTGTTAAGTTTCATTTATTTGTACTTTTATTGACTGAGTGTGCCTCGATTGTGGTCGCCATGCTGAATCGGGGGTAAATTCACCATTAGTAGTCGGAATGAACGAAATGAGAACCCAACGTATGGTAATTGAGTCTTCTCGCTTGTTTTGTGTGCTCATGATCTGATATGCGGTCGCCATGCCGGTGGAAGTATATTGAAACCTTAGAATATGGTGAGAAGAGACTTTCCATGACTAACGAAGACAAATGGACCTAGGTTAGGCCTCGCCATGGGAAAACCTTAGGATTTGCATGTTAGAGTAGTGAGTCTTGGGAAGTTGAGATATTGCGGGTTTCAACCATCACTCTTAGGCCTCGCCATGGGAAAAAGTGGTGACAGGGATTGTAGAGAGCATTGCGGTCGCCATGCTGAGTGCTAACTAAACTCCTGGGCAACTAGATCTCCTCTCTATTTAGTTTGTGTGTCGATAGCATCGCATTTGAGTAGCCTAATGTGCACTCATCTGGGGCCAAACTCTAGAGCATCCACTCTCTTCTGGCTTTACACTTAAATTACTGAGCTTGTTAATTTTACTTGTTAGTGCTGTAATCTAGTTCTCTTGTGACATTTCGTGAACAAATTCTGAATTCAAGAATCCACTCCCTTCCCTGGGGATACGATCCCTCTCACCACGACTACGTTAGTGAATAGGGTAAAATTGTAAGTACGCGACACGCTTGTCAACAACTAAGATTTTATCACACTATGTGGTGTCGGCTATATAGATCAAACTTTACATTAGCTATATAAATTATACTTTGCATCTTATTTTAAATTTTTAGAAGTAAATATTATTATGAAAAATATATTAAAAAGTAATTATTCTAATAATTCTAATTACAACTAAAATTTAATTTCATATTTTTTTAACCTTCCCAAAAAAGAATTTGGAGTTGTATTTTTATACTATGTTAGTTTTATTGTTTTGCCAAACAAAGAAATTCATACATTTTAGAGTTCTAATTCATAGAATTAGTTTTATATAATATTTTATTTATAGTTTAATTTTATTTCTAAACAGCCAAGCAAAGTGTCAAAGTTTTATGCTCAATGAATTTTAACAATTTAGTATAAAAGATTCATGATTAAATGAAAATTAAAAAGTTATCTTGCTAATTTAACTTTAACTTATTTTCGTGATTGTGTGTTTATATTTGCTTACCATATTTGATTATATATTTTTTACAAAACTCTTCCTCAATGTAATATAATTTTAAAAATCTTTTTTGTTGTTAAAAAAAATGAGATAAATTAGAGATTATATGACTTTTCCTATAAAAAATGAGAAATAAAAAAAAGGTGAACAACTATAAAGTTGTGGTTGGCAATCTCAACTTTAAAGTTGAGTTTGTCAATCTCAACTTTAAAGTTGAGTTTGTCAATCTCACTTTAGTCATTTTTGGAATCAAAATAAAAATCACAATATTTTTAGAAATTTTATTAATAATCACATTATTTTGGTAAAAAGCCATACATAATCTTGGAATCTTGCATTTATTTTCCTTGGTTCAGGATTCTTTTTACTTTCACAGGATTAAACAAATGCAGAAATTTAATAATTAGGAAAATGATTACTTTTCCAGTTTAAAACAAACACAAGAATCTGGTAATTAAGAAAAAGATTACTTTCACCACTCATATTCTCTGCCAACCAAACGAGCCCTTAGGAAACGTGAAGCGGATCAAAAGTTTATTGTTGCATAATCTACTTTGAAGTCAATATTCAAAAAGTGACTTTAAAGTTGATTTTCACAATCTCATTTTTCCTATTTTGGGAACACAAAAATATACTATAATATTTTTAAAATTTTATTAAAAATAACAATATTTTGGTAAAAGAATCCAAACCTTTTAGTATCTTGATCTGCTGGGGTGTTTTACCAAAATATTGTGATTTTTAATAAAAATTTATAAAATTATTGTTATTTTTATTTTTCTTCCAAAACTAATTAAATCGCAGTTGGCAATCTTGACTTTAAAGTCGAGATTGCCAAGTGCAACTTTAAAGTTGAGATTGCCAATCTCGAATTTAAAGTCGCAGTTGGCAATCTCGATTTTAAAGTCAACATTACTTAATGTAATTTGAAAGTAAGTCGTTTTCTTTTTTTTTTTTTGTCATTTCTCATTTTCATAAAAGAAAAATATAAAATCTGGTAACAAATTATTTCTTTTTTTTCTCTCTCTTTTGTTATCAAAAAAATTATTTCTAAAATTATATTGCATTAGAGAAATGTTTTGTAACAAATTGAGTCATCGTAGTATAAGAGATGATAGATATGTGTGACTGTAGACAATTTTAATAATGTAGAAAACTTTTTTCCTGTTTTTTTAAAGATTGGACAAAAAATTGATTATAAGAGGCAATAGAAATACAAAGAAGAAAAGCGAAGAAATTGAGAGAGAAAAAAGAGAAGATTTTAAATGAGGAATATGTGTCAGTGTAAGATTGAAACATTGACATTTTTATTATTGTGGATTTTTTTCTTGAAAAAAAAATTATAATTTATTTTCCTTTGAAGCTCTGGAAAAAAAATACAAAAGAGAGGAAATGATTATTTGGGTATTCTCGCTAGCTATGGAATTATAGAAAGACAAGAATTATTGGAGATGAAAAAAGTAGCTAACAAGAAAGAAAAAAAACACTAAAGTTTTTTTTAAGTAAATTAAAAGAAAACATTTCTTTGAAGTTCTGGGGAAAAAAGATAAAAAGAGAGGATATGATTATTAAGGTATTCTCATTAGCCATGGAATTATAGAAAAAAAAATTATTAAAAATGGAAGAAAGTGGCTAACGAGAATGAAAGGAAAAATAAATAATAAAAGATCAAACCTTAACTCTGATATCATAATAGATTTTGTTTTGATGCCATAATATATTTTGAGAAAAGAGAGTTTAGAAAATTATGACATGCATTTCTCATTGATGAGTATAACATTTAAATAGGGTACAAGATTGGACTAATTACAAAATTAATTAAGTAATGACAAAATTATAATTAATTATAATTGATTACAATTAATAGAAATCACTTTATTCTCTCCATTGATTGTCTTGAGTGATTGATATCTCTTGATTGTCTTTGATTGATTGGATATCTTTTAATTGTCTTGATTGATTCGATATCATAAATTATTTCATATTTGGCATTGATTTGATTGGATTTCCTTATCGCTTTATTGAATTTCATTTGCTCAATGCCCTCGTCACTGAGAGTATGCTAAAAACGTTTATATGGTGTGGTTCTGATTCGAAGCACTGTTATGCAATATCTAGGTGGAATGTTTTGGAAAATTTGTATTAAGGGCGTGTCTCATACCTTTATTATTAAATGGGATGAAATTTTAATATATTTATCATTAAAAGCATTAAAATATCTATAGTAATTTGTATAATTAACAAAAAGCTTTGTTACCCTATTCATCAATCACAGAACAAATTACGATAAAAACAATTACTTCCTTTATCCTTTTATTGCTAAAATATATTAATCTAATATTTAATTAACTTAAAATATTCATTATTTATTTAATATTTCATAGTTATTATCGATAAACTTTCTTACTAACTTACTTCCTTTATCATTTTATTATTAAAATACATTAATCTAATCCTTAACTATTTTAAACTCTTCATCATTTATTGCTTTATAATTATTATCAACAAATTTTCATATTAATTTTACTTAATTGTTATCCATAAACTTTCATGTTAATTTTAGTCATTATCAAAATCTATTATACCATACAATTAAGTTTTAAAAAATGCACAAGAATTTGTCTAACTAATATTATAAATTATAATTACTTTTGATGAATTTAATTTTTTTGTATACTTTCAATGAACCTATTTCTATTGAAATAATTATTTGATAAACAAGTAAGCAATTACAATTATTAATCTTTAATTTTTATAATTTAGAGTTATTTTATTACTCAAGTGGTAATGGATTAGTTAATCATTTTTAATTTTAAATATATTAATGACAAAAAAAATTATGATTTAAGATAATTTAATAATAAATACATTCATGACAAGAAACATTTACATTTTGAAAGACTTTGATAATGAGTATATTTTGTTATATAAGATATAACAAAAAATCTTAACAATTTGAAAGAGTTTGATGATGAGTATATTTTACTATTTAAAATGTTTGATAATGAGTTAGATTACCATCAAATTTTATCTAAAAGAAGTTATTAAAAAATTCACTAAAAAATTTGATAGAAGATGGAAATTTACGTTTTTTAGCGTAATTGTTTTTATAATTGGTAAGAATGGTACTAAAAATCTCTCACTAATTATATAACATAATAAAGTTATTTTGGTACCCTTAATAATTAATATATTAAAGTTACATCCTATTTAATAATAAGAGTATGAGACTTGCCCTTAATACAAATTCTCCAAATGATTTTTGTAAACCTGAGAGAGAACAAATAAACTTGCGTATTTTGAAGTAATAGGAAATATGAAACTTGGTTCAAAACAAATTACCCGACACCGCCACGTTGATGATTCTTAGTTTAATTCTTTAGTTTCGAGGATAGGAGAATCAATAGAAATGTCTTCAGACATTGCTATTTAATATTTTTTGTCCCTCACATTTAAAAAGTAAAAATATTGTCCCATACATTTGATATTTGCATAATTTTAATCCATATCGAAATTCTACTAAAATTTTTATTAAAACATGTCACATGAACACGTGACTTTTCTTTTTATAAGTAAAAAATGGTGGAGATTGGAGGAGGCACTAGCAATGATAGAGATAGAGATGGAGATAGATGGAACAAGATGAAAGCTCTAAAAAAAATATGTTTTTCAGATGACGTGTTTTAATATAAATTTTAATAGATGATGGACTAAAATTATACAACGTAAAAACTTATATGAAACGTGATTCATATATGAAATTGATAATTAATTATGCATGCTAACACACACGTTTATGACTTTCACCTTATTTTAATGTTTAACCTAATATAATCAAATAAGTTTAGGGTATAATGAGTCATGACAGTCCTCTCTGTCTTAATAGTTGATGTCTCTATACAGGCCTTAAATGGTTTTTAGTATATACCTCCCAAAAAATGGGTGGACTCAGCGATTGCACCAATTATTTATCAATATGGACAAATATAATAAGTAAGGTTGAGGAATAAAGTAAGAAACGCCTTCTCATCATGTGCGAGTGGGAAATGTTGTCTTCTGAGATAATTACACCCATGATATGTAGTCTGGCATTATCTTAAAGATTATGTTAAGTTGTACGAGTAATCAATCTCTTGATACACAGAGTTGTACTCTAGTAAGATAAGCAGACTATCCTTATTCTAAGGTTTTCTTGTAACTCAAGGAAATGAGTCTACTTGTCTATATATACATAATATACAGACTAAATAGAACACCAAACGTGATACATTTTACGTAATACATATTACTCCTTTACTGTTATTTTGTTTCTATGTTAGGTATTTAGTTGATGGTTATTAATAGAATTTCTAGTAGGTTCTATTGTTATGGGTACTTGAAAGTGTAAAGGACGTGAAGTAGAACAAGATCCAAACTTCTGTGCATCCAGGTTAGTTTTCTGGATATCCTTCACTTTAAAATCTCTTTCTACAACATTTTCCTTACGATGTTGTTAGAAAATTTAGAAGTACAAGTCAGACTAAAATGAAGTTTACCATTCAGGGTAATAATTGGAATTGGCCAGTTGGGAATTTTAGATAGTATGGTGTAAATGACATTATCAAAACTGTTATACGGATGTTGAAACTTGAACTTAGGAAGTATGATTCTTTGAAATGAATTGCTCATCCCCTGGATCATTCACTACAAAATTTACTATATGGGTTCTTACAACTCTAGGACATATAATTCGTTGGGTTCATTTAGCCTGACTTATGCACTTTATTCTAAGCTATGCTTTTATATTATTGCTAGTTTGTAAGAGTAGACTGTCTACTATAGATAAATTTATGAAATAGAGATTACTTTAGGAAGATTGGTGTCCATTATGTATGACATGTATAACTTATGGAAAAGAAAAGTTGATCGAACTTTCACCAAATATTTACTGAGCAATAACACTTAATGATGAAGATTGGAAGAAGTTTTTTATTTGGGTGTCTTGTATTTTTACAATTGAAGAAGCATTACTTGGTTTTTTTCTCTCTACAAATGATTTGTAAAGATTTTTTCTGTGTAAGGATAATAGTTTTCTCTATTGTTTCCTATAAAAGAAGCACTCAGTGAAATTTTTAGACTTGCTAGCTAATTAAAGATTTTGATCTTAGATCCATGTGGGCCTTTTACGATAACTGTTGTATTTGGTAGTTGATTTTTATGGGTATAAGTATGTAAACCATTTTGTATGAGGTTTATGGACCTGTTTATATTGGGTTTATAGGATATAGTGTTAAGAGTTTTTTGCCTTCTTTGTCCTATTTTAACTCTTATAATTTGATTTTCTTATTATGAGTTTGTAGAATATTTTTCGTATTATATTCCTATTTTGATTAGTAGATTTTCACTATTGTACTCCCCTTCTTCTTTTATTAGTGAATTTTCACTATTGCACCCCTCTTTCGATTACGTAATTAGTTTTTTCTTCTTTATTTATAGATATTGTACTTCTCTTTTGATTAGTTGATTTTTTTTCTTTGTCTATAGATGTAAGTCATGTTAACGAACTATGAGAAATTTTGATGTCATTTATTTTTTTTTTGCTTTTTAAATTTTTTTATAGGTTGTTAAATTTGACTTTTTTTCCTCACATTTATGAGGCATTCAACTGTTTAAAATTCTTAATTGTCCGAATGCAAAGTAAAGCACAAGATTATCAACATGATGTTATAATTTCATATAAAATTACGAACAAATTAAAGATAAGGAACAATCTAGCTAGTAATACACTTAGAAAGAGCTTTTGAAATTCAACCATCCACCGCAATGCAAGCAAAACTAATAACAAATCCCTCCAAAATGAGATCTCTTTTTTTTTTGTATTATTGTGGGGTTGATTTAATATGATTATTATTTTACAGTCCTAATTTCGTGGGTTGTGAGTTATTGAATTATTTTTCATGTATTTTATTTTATTTATGCATTTTTGTAAGTAATGTATTCAACATAATTTGTAGTATTTGTTGTTAAAGAATACATGTGCATCCAACTCAAAACCAATTGGCTATGAGTGGAGTGGCCCATATATCTTATATATTAGTTCAAGAAGTCTTACTTAACCGATGTGGGATATTATCATTTAACACCCCCTAACAAACATGACTAGGACGAACAGATCTAAACTAAACCAAATGCTAACCCAACAATGGGCCTAGCCCAAATACTAAACCAAATGCTAGCCCAACAATGGGCTAGCCCAAATACTAAACCAAATGTTAACCCAAACCCTAGTCATGTTTGAAAGGTCCACATATTCAAACCTGGCTCTGATACCATGTTAAAGAATACATGTGCATCCAACTCAAAACCAATTGGCTATGAGTGGAGTGGCCCATATATCTTATATATTAGTTCAAGAGGTCTTACTTAACCGATGTGGGATATTATCATTTAACATTTGTGACTTCTTTGATTTGAATTTTGAGGTTAAAGAATTCTGTAGCATGTTCCTTAAGATTAATGGCTAATTTATGAAGGATTTGAATAGAAAAATAAAATAAAAATGCAAAATAGTGGACAAAAAAGAATCTAATAACCAGAAGAATAATACAACCAGTACTAGAGGAGTGATGGTGTTAAGACTATGGAGGCCGAAGCTAATAAAAAATTCTCACCAAAATATCCATTAGAAGGTGTAGCTAGTCCTATGACACATAAAAGAGCAAAATGCATGAAAGAGGCATTACACTGTCATGAACTCAATTGGGGATGAATCATGACTTCGTGGTTTGCTAATGTAAAGAAATCACGTCTTGAGTTGTTTTGGTTGTTTTATCATATTAAAGTTTTGATTAATACAAAATCAATTAATTTACTAAAATGTAATGGATAAGGCAGATATAGAACTATTGTGATTTCTTCCTATTATCTTCTCTCTCTCTCTCTCTCTTCGTTCTAATCCTCTCACTTTGTATTATGATGAAGCTCAAAAACTGCACCTCGGGAACTTTAGAACCGAGCTAAATTTGTACCGAGCTCCAAGCAATAAAACCGGTTTTTATCTGTAAAACAAATAAGCGTCAGAGGAAAATCCGAGGTTATCCTTGGGAGTTCCACTCCGATGCCTAAGTCAGTTGTTGAATAATAATCCTCCCTTAACGTTCAAATCAAATTTACATATATAGAATATGAAACCTGTTACCGTTAAACTGCTTCATGGATTTTCTCCTAGAATCTTGGATTACTGTTGTACTGGCTGTTGACTATTTCTTTCACATTAGGGAATATTTGAATTATAGTTACATCAATACCTCCTCAAGTTGGTATATAAATTTTTATGCCGACTTGACAGTAACTTTCAAACTTACCCGAGCTGATCTCCTTGAGACTCTTCAATGTCTGGATTGGTGCTTTGAATTCTGAGAAAATTAACTCCTAATTATTGAAGCTTGCAAGGAGCTTCGAATTTCGAGAAAATTAACTCGTAATTATTGAAGTTGGCACACCTTCTTATTCATGCAATTGTTGTTATTCTGATAAAAATGTTGTATTGTAACCCACATATCTCCAATTTCACATAAATACTATTTGATTTTGAAAAGTAACTTATCTTCTTATCCGAATTATCTCCACTTCTGGCATTCGAATTTCAAAAGAAAAGAAAGCTATCCCCAAATTGTTATTCTTAGAGATTTTTCTCCACGATTTTTCAAAGTACCTTCTATTTCTTATCCTTAATCGTGGATACTTAAATTATTTTCCTAGATTTTTTATCTCGGGATTTCATATATGACTTGCTATTCTAGAGATTCGTATCTCCAAAATTTACACTATATGTCGGGATTTTTCACAGGGATCGATTTCCTCCGGAATTCATCACCAGAACCTATTTATTCAACATAAATTGATTTATTACATCAATGAAGAAAAAGAAAACTGCCGAGCTGACAGAGATACTTTCTAAACTAATAATACCTCCTCAGATTCTGGAAATTCCATGTTCTTGAAACAATTTTTCCATCTAAGCGAGATAGTCTGCAATAACCAGCCGAGGATACATCCTCAACTTTATAGGGGCCTTCCCAGGATGGATCGAGCTTCCCGGTTTTCCCTACTCGGCTCGCTTCTACTTTTCTTAACACCAGGTCGCCAATTTTGAACTCCTTACCCTTTACCCTCTTATTATAGATTCGGGCTGCGCCTTCTTTATATTTCGCATCTTTGAGTTGAGCTCGTATCCTTCTTTCTTCTAATAAGTCAAGGTTTACTTGAAGCCCCTCTTGATTTTCCTCTTCTCGAAAAATCAGTACTCGAGGACTAGGTAAGCCTATTTCAGGAGGAAGGACTGCCTCGGTACCGTAAGTGAGGAGATAAGGAGTTTCTCCTGTAGCAGTCCTGGTGTAGTTCTGTAAGACCATAAGACCATCGGCACATTTTCGACCCAATCACCACTTGATCGACCCAAGCGTGTCTTCAAACCTTGTAAAATTATTCGATTTGCGACTTCTGCCTGACCATTTGTTTGGGGATGCGCCACTGAGGTGAACTTCTGTTTGATCCCCAGTGATTGGCACCATGATTTAAATGGCTCCTCCGAAAACTGTTTCCCATTATCTGAGATAATCACTCCCGGAATTCCATATCTACAAATGATATTCTTCCAGAAGAATTTGATCACATTTTTTCTCGTGATCAGCACCAACGGTTCTGCTTCTATCCACTTAGTAAAATAATCGATAGCAACTACTAGGTATTTATACCGACCCGCCACTTCTGGAAACGGACCAATGAGATCTATTCCCTATTGATAAAACGGCCAAGTGGACGTCGACGAATGCAGCGGCACCTGTGGAGTGTGTGTTATCGCGGCATATTTTTGACAATTTTCACAGGTTCTTATCACCTGCGCTGCGTCTTCAAACATTGTTGGCCAAAAGTAGCCGAGCAAGAGTGCCTTTTTTGCTAACATCCTAGAACCGATATGAGAGCCGCATATCCCTTCATGGATCTCATAAAGTACATATTGGGCTTTTTCAGAGTCTATACATCTCATCAAAGGCTTCAAATATCCTTTTTTGTATAATACCCCGCCTTCTAGAACATACCGAGCAGTCCGCATCCGTATTCTGCGAGCAGTAGGCTTATCCTCTGGTAGATTCCCCGACCTCAAAAACTCAGCGATCGGGGTCATCCAATTATCAGTAGCCTCCACGTTCATTACTTTCTCAGCGAAGATACTTCGTGTAGGAAGTGTTTCCACTAGTACTTGCTTACTTAAATGTGAAGATGTCGAAGAAGCAAGTTTGCTCAAAGCGTCTGCCCTTCTATTCTGAGAACGAGGTATCTTCTGGATATTAAAAGACTCAAATTTACTCACCAAACTTTGTATGACCTCCAGGTATCTCTTCATTGTCGTTTCTTTGGTGGCATATCTCTCGGACACCTGCTCAACCACTAGTTGTGAATCACTGTAAGCTCTCACATGCTGAGCTCCTACTGATTCTGCTAAATTCAGCCCAATGATCAATGCTTCATATTCTGATTCATTATTAGAAGCATTAAACTCAAATTTCAAAGCATATGCTAACTCATTACCTTCAAGGCTGATTAATATTATACCGGCTCCTGCTCCTTCTCTGG
This sequence comes from Ophiorrhiza pumila, assembly GCA_016586305.1. Taxonomy (NCBI): domain Eukaryota; kingdom Viridiplantae; phylum Streptophyta; class Magnoliopsida; order Gentianales; family Rubiaceae; genus Ophiorrhiza; species Ophiorrhiza pumila. Next base: position 39,867,337 of record BLIW01000006.1, read on the forward strand.
CTGAGGCCCCATCCACGAATAACTGCCACTCATTTCCTGTGTTTGGTTGGATTGCATTTATTATTGGTGTTTCAACCTCCACGTCGTTATTCCGTCTAGGCATTTTAGCAATGAAGTCGGCTAAAGCCTGACCTTTTATCGCTGTTTGTGGTTTGAAACTAATATCATATTCACCGAGCTCAATAGCCCATTTAGATAGCCGCCCAGAAGTTTCTGGTCGATATAATACCTGTCTTTGTTCGGCTCCTTGCATTGCTTTGCTTACGAAGTATACTGGCTTTTGTATCCCGTCACATTCCCTTACCAAGCCATTATACTTATTTCTATTTTTTTAGTTAATATAACTCTATATTTATATCTTAGTTTTATACAAGTTCTCGCGCTGACCGTGAACTCTGATACGGCCAAATACAAGAATAAAGGTTCCCCTGGTGATGGCACGGATAGCGTGGGCAAGTGCCTCAAATGTTCTTTTAAGGCTTCGAAATGCTGCTGGCATTCATCATCCCATTGAAAATTCTTGGCAGATTTTAAAAGTTTGAAAAAGGATAAGCCCCTCTCTGCTGCTCGGGACAAAAATCTATTCAGGGCTGCCATGCATCCTGTCAACTTCTGTACCTCCTTTATGTTCCGAGGAGCTTCCATAGCTATTATCGCCTCCAATTTTTTAGGATTGGCTTTATTGCCTCTTTTAGAAACGATAAAGGCCAAGAACTTTCCCAGCTAACGCCAAACACACACTTCTCGGGATTTAATTTCAAGCCGACCTGACGAAGCGTATCGAATTTCTCTCTTAGATCAGCTAGCATGCTTCATTCCAGTTTGCTTTTTATCACCATGTCGACTATATACACCTCGATATTTCGTCTAATCTGGTTCTGAAAAATCTGGTTGACCAATCGCTGATACGTAGCTCCATCATTTTTAAGTCCGAAAGGCATTTTTTTGTAATAAAAAATTCCCTGATCAGTTATGAAAGCTGTCTTTTCTACATCCGCTGGATTCATTAATATCTGATGATACCCTTTGTATGCATCCAGAAAACATAACATCTCGAAACCAACTATTGCACTGATAATCTGATCAATGGAAGGCAGAGGTCAAAAATCTTTGGGACAAGCTCGATTCAGGTCGGTGAAATCAACGCACATACGTCACCCACCATCAACCTTTTTTACCATAATCGGATTTGCTATCCAGGTCGGGTATTTGACTTTTCCCAGAATCCCGACCTCCAATAGTTTTTTCACTTCCTGTTGAATAACATGTTTGCGCTCGAGTGCGAAACTCTTTTTCTTCTGTTGCACCGGCTTGACGTCAATGTCAATGTTAAGTGAGTGGGTTATTAATTTTGGTGAAACGCCCCCCATTTCCTTTGGATCCCATACAAAGATATCACTATATTCCAAAAGAAGCTGTAACAGACCGTTTTGGAACCGAGCAGGAATATCTTTACCGATCTGGATTGTCCTTCCTGGTTTTGAAACATCTATCGAAACTTTTACTACTTCATCGTCGTTGAATTCAAAATCCAAACTCTTCTCGGGATGCTATTCCTGAATTTTCAGTGGACCCTTGATTCCTGCTTCTCCGTTTATACAATTTACTCGGAGTTCTCAGGTAAATTGATCTTTACCTCTCATTGCTATCATGTAACACATTCTCGCTACATCCTGGTCTCCCCTGATCGCTGCGATTCCCGACCTGGTAGGGAATTTCATCACCAAGTGATATGGTGACCAGATTGCCTTTAACTTCACCATCATTGGTCGGCCTAGTATAACATTGTTGGGAGATGACGATTTTACCACTGCAAAATCTGAATACACTGTCTTGTTCATTGGATATTCGCCTATGGTGACCGGTAACGTGACTATCCCCATAGGTTGAAACGTTTCTCCCGAAAATCCGACCAACGGAGTTGGGCTCCGCCGAAGGTGTTTGGGATCCACCTCCAGTTGTTCAAAAGCATCCATATAAAGGATGTCCACCGAGCTCCCTTCATCTACATAAACTCTATGTACCAGCTTGTTGGCAATGTTGGCCTTAATAATTAAGGCGTCCGAATGGGGAAATTTCGTGGGTACTGCATCTTCTTCAGAAAAAGTGATGGTTTCTGAAGACTTAAACCTTTTCCCAACTGGTTCCTGCTCGGGCACTCGTCGGCATCAATTTTTCCCAACCGAATTGCTTTCTCCTCCTTCTAGACCACCCAGAATGGCATGGACTTCTCCTATAATGTCTCGAGCAGGTGGATTATTATTGGATCGAGGACGCTTTTCTTCATTTCGGACATTTCTTCCAAATTGCGGTCGGTAAGGAGAACGCCTATCTGCTGACCGACCTCTCCGCGCCACCTTATAAGTCGTCTTAACAAACTCCTGCAAATATCCCTCTCGGACGCAATCCTCAATTTCCTTTTTAAGGTCGGTACAATCTTCCGTATCATGCCCGTGTTGCTGATGGAAATTATAAAAGAGATCTCTGTTGCGTTTATGATTCGCTGCGTTCATTTTCATAGGTGACTTCAGGATTCCCTGCTTTCCCACAATAACTAAGATTTCTGATCGGGACCTGTTGAGGGGAGTAGTTATTCTGTCCCTCAGTATCAACTCTGTAGTGCGTCGTGGTGGGATGAGGCGATCGAATACTTTAGCTCGTTTACCTAAAGCCACATTCCTCTTTCCTTCATCCCGGACTCTTACTCCTCGCTTTTCATTGTCCTGCTTTCTCTGATCTGCCTCTTCTCCTTTGGCATATTTCTCAACTCGGTCCATAAGCTGTTCCATGTCACTTGGCGGATCAGTGGCCATTTTGGTATAAAAGCGTCCAGGTCGTAAGCCATTCAGAAATGCGCCTACCAGAACATCCTCTGAATAATTCTTCACTTGTAGGCTTTCATTATTAAAACGGTTCATGTAACTTCTGAGAGATTCACTGTCTCCTTGTCGAAGATTCAATAATTCTGCCGTAGACTTGTCGAAGATTCACTGTCTCCTTGGTCTTAAACCTTCATAACAGAGGCGAGACTTCCCTTCTAGAGTAGTAGGAAAAGCCTGGCACTTTGTTTCCTCTGGTGCCTTGAAGAAATCCATCGTAGACTCAAACCTGTGAATATGATCATTAGGATCTGAATCTCCAGTGTAAGCTTGCAGTTGTGGTAACTTGAACCGGGGCGGTAACGGAAAATCAGAAATCTCCTGGGATAAAGGGTTGTCCCTCCGGGGCCTCCTTTTCAAGGGATTATTACTCGCATCTCGATTAACATTTTCTCCACCTCCAGTTCTAGGAAAAGGCTGAGTCTCAGACCTCCTGTCATTTTCTCCGTCAGACTCATTTTGGATCACCAGGAGTGTTTTTCCCCGGTCCTTCTGCTGATCCTCCTTCTTCTTGCGAACTTCTTTAACCATAGCTTCCATTTCATCATAATGTTCGGCAAAGATTTTCATCATCTCAGGGGTAATACGGTTCCCCTCTTGTGATGACTTCTCAGGATCTCTCTGACGAGAAGGCGATGACTATCTTCCTTCCTCTCGCCTGCTAGTCTGAGTAGCACCTCCCTTCGACCTTGTGTTTGCCATCAAAATGTAATCTTGTGATGATAACTTTTTGCACGTTTCCCACAGATGGCGCCAATTGATGAAGCTCAAAAACTGCACCTCGAGAACTTTAGAATCGAGCTGAATTTGTACCGAGCTCCAAGCAATAAAACCTGTTTTTATCTGTAAAACAAATAAGTGTCAGAGAAAAATCCGAGGTTATCCCCGGGAGTTCCACTCCGATGCCTAAGTCAGTTGTTGAATAATAATCCTCCCTTAACGTTCTAATCAAATTTACATATATAGAATATGAAACCTGTTACCGTTAAACTGCTTCATGGATTTTCTCCTAGAATCTCGGATTACTGTTGTACTGGCTGTTGACTATTTCTTTCACATTAGGGAATATTTGAATTATAGTTACATCATATTACAAATATGATATTTTTGAAATATTACAAGAATAATTGTAATCTTCTTTTTTGTTCTAGTAATCTCCATTTTTGCCCATAATCAAAGATTTTGATTCGAATCTACCTAATTCTTACCCGCAATATATAAAGATCTTGATATGGTCATATTTTTTAAATGTACTTTAATACAGGATTTGTATATTTTAGAAAAAATTAGTTTCTTTATTTTATATTTATTGTTCATTTTTGTATTTACGTAATCAATCAATTAATACATATTTTAGTTTTTATCTTCATGGTATCAGATTGGGTTAGTATGGTAGATTCACTAATTGTCAATGCAAATGCATAAAGTCTTGTCATTGACACAAAATTCCCATACCATTTGCTTCCCTCAAACCATCCATATTTGATTTTTTTTTACCCACCTATTAAGTGGGAATTATTTTGCATGGAGGAAGAACATTTTGAATGCCCTCAATTCAAAGGATAAAGCAAGTTTTCTTGATAGAACTGTAAAAAAACCAAATGTAGATTTGTAGGATTACCAATCATGAGATTAATGTAATGCAATTATGCTAGCATGGTTAACGAATGTCTTGTCGAAAGAAGTTCAAGGAAGTGCATAATATGTTGAAAGAGTCAAAGAAGTGTTGTTAGATATGCAATATCGATAATCTTAAGGGATCAATGCTCGCATTTTGGAGTTGAAGAGAAACATTGCTTTTCTGCTACAAAATAAACCCCCCGTTTCTTCCTATTATGGGTAATTAAAGGCTGTTGGAAGTGAGTTACAATCCTATTCTAACTTGCACTTGTTCAAAGTGTGAATGTGGTATGACTAAGAAAATCAAAAGTATGAGTGAAAAGATATGGTTTCCAATTTTCTCATCGGACATGGTATCGTCGTTTTTATACCAAATAAATTACCTACTTTAAATCATACAAATTAGCAAAGTGAAAGTAAGGTCAAATCCCACGAGGATGGAGCACAATTTTCTTTAGTTAATTTATGTAATTCTGATTTCAAAAGAGTGATTATTACTAGTAACTAAAATCAACAGCAAAGTGATAAACGAATATTCAATTAATTAAAAGATTCGGCATTAGTGAATTCATAATAACTAAGTTTACATCGATCATCGATCCATGAATGAATTAATAATTATAAACTAACCAGTTATAGACTACCGAGAACTGACTCCGACATAGTCCAATTCTTCCTTACTTAATTGCTAATTAACAAGAACTGACTAAATTAATTACTACCCTAATCAAGGCACAACCAGGATGGAACCGATCAACACCTAGTTTAACGACTCAATAGCATCATAAAATAGAATAACCAAATTCTAATAACTTATAATCAGCTGTCAGCATGTCACAAATTACTAATGCTCTGTTTGGTTGTCACATTTTTTTTGATTTATTTCACAATTATAAATAATTTGTTTGTTTTCTCTAATTTTTCTACAAAACTTTTTAAAACTAAAAATAATGCTACAGTAATTATTTTTGCTGCAGTATTTTTTATAAAAAAAATATTAAATTTGAATTTTAAATTTTAAATTTTAATAATAAACAATTCTTTCTAACACAATTCCCACCAAAACAAACTAATAAAATATTAATTCAAATTTAAATTTCAAACTTTTTATCAATAAAATAATCTCTTATACAAATCCCAACAAAACAAAATCATTAATCCAAACATGCCCAAAATATTACTTTCTCATAACAAGTCCCAAGAAAAAAAATCATAATAAAATACAAAAACACTCCATCCAAACGGAGCCTAACTAATTACCCCCATCTACCTGATAGTAGCTTCGCTACTAATTAATCCTATCTATTAAATCTAGAGAATTAACGGGAGATTAATTGGCTCTACCTAGATTAAATAAATATGGCCAGTATTTAAAAAATCTATGTAATTATCGTTAAACACAAAGGAATCTTGGAATTTACAAGATTTTTAATATATGTTTAAGCTCTTGGATCTCATGACTTAACTTTTGTTATTGCTTAATCACTTAGTGCTTAAAAAATAAACTACTCACAAGTCATAATTAAAAACAAAATAGATATAATTAAAAACATAATTTTGAAAGATAAAAATATTACTGCCCTTAAGAATGCGTCTGTCTGAGCATACGGCTGCAATCCTTGGAACTTCTATTGAACAACTGCAGAAAAAAATAGAAAACTTCCTAACTAATCCAGCTTACTTTCCTATCTAAGGTTGCTTTCTTTATATATAATGCAACTAACTTATTCAACAAATCCTAAAATCACTCAAATTCCTAAAATTACTCAAACCTTATCATGATAATTAAGAGATAGACTTTTAAAACTATAATCGCCACAGAGGTAAAATAAGGCACGCACGCCCCAAAAGAAATTATTTCCTAATATTCATCTTATCTCTTTTTGAAAACGGATAAGGAAAACTTCCTTATCAATATCTTTAATAATGGTAGAATTCTTCTCAAATTTGAATTGAAAGATCAAAGCAATCTTCTCTTTCCAAAACTCTCCACTGTCTTTGCTTATTCCAAATTAGGATAAGAAAATCCTCTTTTCCAAGTTCTTTTAGCACAAACTACCAAATTTACCAATCAACTATAATCCTACAATTAAACACCTAATCAGTGCAAGTCTATTCAAATTATTCCATAATAAACCCATAAATAACATATAAAAAATGCAGTTATATGGACTTGATGAATTATTTGGACAGTCAATATCAAATTTTGAGTGTTGATTCACTACCTATCCTAGGGAGGAGTTATGTCATTGTTGCGCAAGAAGAAAAATGAAATTCAATTGTTATTGGGCGTGGTTTGGTGTTACCTGTCGCAGGCTCCCAATTTTACCCAAACTCACTCAAATAATGTAGAAGTGGCGAGTGGGATCGTATTCACAGGGAAGGTTTAGTTGTTCAGAGACCAATTGTTCACTCAACACTACAAATGCATGAAATTAATAGAAGAGAATAAGACAAATGCATGCTAAGTATAAGAAATGCAAAATAAGAATGAAATGGAAAGGTTAGTATGCAAGCACTGTCTTGAGGGATTTCAACATGTACCGATCTCTCCCTACTATCATCGACTTTGTGTAAACATATGTTGAGGAGATGAAAGGCTGCTAGTGGATTAGGACTTGATGCAACTTGGTAGTTCTCACCAACCCCATCTCACAAACTACTCCACGAATCTCCCTTGGGTAGGGCAAGTTTTCCTTGGCACCGATTGAAATTCCCAGGATCCCTATTCCTCTATAATGAATCTAATCCAATCCCTGTATTCTCCTTGGTAGGACAGCTACCCTAGGTTCATGACCTCCGACCCAAAACACAGCAACACTCTTTAGACCTTATCCTATGGGAATTGATGTCAACTGTCATGGGTACCGCACAATCAAATCACAATGTTTACAGGACCTAAGACTCACATATGCATGTTCATGATCAGTTCATGGATGATCAATTTCTTTGGTAAGTCCACACCAATCTCAGTGGGTACCGCAGATTTATGTGAAGTTAAGGCTAATGCAGAACATCAAACACAACAAGTACATAATCATGAATATAGGTAACACGGATAAATTTCTAAACAAATGTCTCAAATAAGTCGAGATCTGTACAGTCGAAGCCCTCAAGTCAGCAAAATGTATGAAAGGGAAAAGAGAGAAAAACCTAATCTAAATTATGAACCCCAATCTAAGGAATGCTATTGTGTGTCGTGCGGCCGCTTCAATTCTCCTCCGATTATCCTCTTGATGCCGTTAGGGTTGCCTCCTTTTTCCTTTTATACTTTCTCCTTCTCCTGTAGCTTGATCGTGACCGCTCAGCTCTTTTTCTCGCTCTATGATTCCTCCACGTGTCCCTGAAAAATGGCATTCAGATAATAAGTGGAACAAGTGAGGCACGTGTTCTACCTATGACTTAAGCATTAAAATTTAGCAATGCAAAACTGACGAACACCTTGTGCCATATAATTAGCCGTGTCTATGCTTGTGTGTGCGAGAAGTGTATGAAATTGTCACTGCATTTGTGCATGAGTGTGTGTTTCGTGGTGTGTGAGTGTGTGTAGTGGCGGGCGCCCAAGTGTTTTTCATTTAGGCTTGGCGCCCGCCATGCACTTTTTTGTGTTTGTGTGTGAGTTTGTGCTGTGAGTTTGTGTTGTATGTTTCTGTTGTATATGTGAAGTGAGTGTAAATGTATGTTAAGGATGGATATGTGAAGTGAGGGTAAGTATATGTAAGAATGCATGAGTAAAGTGGGTGCAAGTGTAACGTGAGATGTGTGTGTTTTTGAGTGTGTGTTGGTGTGTGAGTGGGCGGTCGCCCCGCTGTTTTTGTGATTGTGTGTGAAAGTGAAGAGTGCAAGTGAGGTGTGTGCTTGTGATGAGTAAATGTGATGTGAATTTTGTGTCCAGGTGCATTGGTGTGTGCATGTGAATGATTTGGTGTGAATGTGAATGTGTGAATTAATATGGTGAGTATCCAAGAATGTATGAGTGAAGTGGGTGCAAATGTAGTGAGTGGAGTGTAAATGGGGTGACAGTCGCCATGTGCAAATGTGTTTGTGAAGTGATGAGTGAAGAGTGAGTGTGCTGAAGTGTGGTGAGTTCAAGACATGTGCATTTGTGTGTGTTGAGTGAATGTGAATGTTGAGTGTGTGAGTGCTTGCGGGTCTCCAGTCCGCCTGTGTGCTTGTTGTGGAATTTTGAGGGCATTCGGTTGGGAGTTGGATTTTGTGATAAACATAAGAATTGTAGATCGCTCTCTTAGCTTTCTATAGGTTCAAGAATCATCAATTGTGGAGTTCTGTAGCTCAAGATATGGATAATCTACCAAGCTGTGGCAGTATGAAGTCAAATATGAAAACCTGAAGGAGCAATTGCAAAGATGCCCCCGTTTCTCCTACTTGCACACAGAATTAGAAGCTATTTAAAACATAAACAATGAAATAACCTCAAAGAGCTTTCCAGAACATCCAAGATCTCCTCATTTGGATTATTATTGAGAATGTTACACTCAAATGCAATAGCACTTCAATTCTGCCCAACTTCAAACTAAGCAAAATATGCATATTTAGGTTTCCCTCAAATTCTCACACACCATTTAAGCCCTTTTAAACTCTTTCCTTGTCATTTAAATATCAAACACACATTTGCCTCATTTTATCATCATTTTTTGTCTTTTTCACCATTTTAGCACATCAAGTTGCAAACTACATAAATGCACAACATAACACATAACACCACATAAATATATTGAAAAACAAGTCAAAAGCTTAAGTGAAATAAGACATATAAGTTGGTATAAAACCAACTTATCAAACTCCCCCACACTTAAACTTTTGCTCGTCCCGAGCAAAATAGATCATTATAAGCTTTTCTACCATTTGCAACACACAGCATTTGTTACATCACTATCCTGTTCAATCCTGAAAGTTTTCGCATGCACAAAATCATTTTCCTTTTCTCCGGTTCCAAAATTTCACCCAAGTTCATACTAATTGTCAATCAAGGGACAATGAATAAAGACCAAGTTGTCAACGTGACGTGTGTGCCGAGAGTTTTCATGGTCATCTTCTCCATTTATATAAAGTACTCAAGCAAACACTTTATTAGAAATTCTTGCACTACAGTCAGTTGTCCACACACATTAACACTCAGTATATAGAGATCAATGGTATTTATTCACATAACTTTTCGAGGTTTCCCCCTTTCTTTTTGTGTGCACATTAGTGCATAAATAGTTTCAAACTTGCCGCACTTTGGTGCTTAGCTGCCAGGGTTTTATGGCTTTTTTTCCCTTTATTTGCCACATGCTTTTTCTTTTTCCCACATCTTTTCTCCAATACCTCATGTCCATATGTGTCTTCAATAGACTATACACTCAAATGCAAGAACAAATGTTTACGAGTAGAATGCACAAATAAGATCAAATAACACGTAAATCCTCTCCTGTGTCAAAGGATTTGTTGGCATCTCTATCTTACCTTAACATTATGCCTTGACCAACAATATGTATTAATCGAATGAGTTCTGAAACCAGCTAATACAAAATTTCGCATGCAAAATGGATAAAAGGTGAGGACCGATTGGACAATGGCATTGTAATTGCTGGTGTTGCAAATGGACTAAGACAACTTTTGCTCAACACACAATACATCACTTTCACTTTTATTGCAACTGAAACACAGGCATCACACAACCAAGCTATTGTCCTTTTATTCCAACACTTCTCATACTGACTACATAAACACCACCTATTTTCCCTTATGTAACTCATACTCACAAAAAATAACACACAACTTCAACCTTCACTTCAACTCTCTGGCATTTAGCACACAGCACATATTTTCACCTCATCACTCACCATTTTCTCTTAACATACATAAGCCACACAACAACATTAAAATCAAAGGCATTATACACAGCATAGTAAAATACATCTTTTTCAAGCATCACCAAACAGCATCAAATAAAAACATCACCCATAGAAGAGCTAACCAAGCAACCACATAACATAAAAAACTTCATGAAGGGAAATAAGCATATGAATCTTCAAAGGCATAATCTAAAGCAAACACTCCCTCCCCCACACTTAGAAGTTACATAGTTCTTAATGAAAAGAAGAAGCATAGGTTCAGGAACTCCCTTATGTTTGTAGACTGTAACATCCGATATTTGCTGGTTTGAATGCCTTTGTCCTCAGCTTTTCTTCCATGACTGTAGTCCTTTAAATTCTACATGCACCATGTTTTACAGCTTTTGCCCTCTTCTGGTCAGCCTTTTGCACTTGCACACCCCCACACTTGGACTCATGAATCCTTGCATCAAAAGCACACAACTCACTATATGTATAAATCATTCATTCATATAGCACTCTAACCATGTTTTCCATTTTATAGTAGAACTCCATGCAATAAAGGCATCCCAATAATGCACTATGTCCATGGCTCGTAAAAAAATTACACATGGTTATCTCTTCACATTTTCTTCAACATGCATGAGAGCCCAACCAACTAGACAACATTCATCTCATATAAGACCATAAAAGTTCAAGAAGGTATTTCCCATAAGGACTAGAATTCAATAAATCACAAGGGAATGAGCTCATACCTTCTACTATACAAATATGAGAGAATAGTGACTTGTTGGACACTTGGTGTTAAAGTGGTGGTGCTACATAAATAGACTGTGCGTGTGTGAGTTGTGGCTTGTGATGTACAAGATAGTAGAGAAAAAGTGTGGTGTGCAAGTGAGTGCGCCACCAAGACCTTGGTCTTGGTGGTGTATAATATGTTCTGTTAATAGCACTTTGAAACAGCTCTCCCACACTTGGCATTTGAGAGGCTTTTGCTTGGAGCTCCTACACACAAGGGACAACATGCTACGTTAAACAAAACAAAAACAAAAGCAAAGTAAGAATTCAAACAACCATTTATTCAAGCAAAGTAGAATGAGTAGTTCTGGGTTTATTCAGTCTCCAGCTAGACTTTATTCATGAAACATCTTTCTCAAGATTCAGAGTATCCATCTCTGTATCAGAAAAATGCTCTTTCACAAGAGCTCATTTTCCTCTAGTAGGGCACTAGACAAATATCTTTCAGAAAGAGGTGTTGGGGCTCATGCACATGGGGGACAATTTCAATAAACTCCATTTTATACCATGTTTGTTCCCCCCTAGGTAACTCCTCTTTCACTTCTTCCACCACCTTTGGCTCTAAACCCCTGCAAGGCTCAACCACAGATTGTTCATCCATAGTCTCAACAAATTCATCAGTAATTTCAAAAATGGATGCATCAATAAAGCAATTCTCTACCATGTTAGCTATTTTTTTACAAAGCATTAACTCATCATCACACAAGCTAACATGGGTCTCATTTTGGGTCTTTGCTTTGTTAACAAAATTAGGTTCACTATGCACATTCAACAAAGATATCTCAACATTCTCTATTTGTTGGTCACCATTTACAGCTATAGATTCATGCATAATTTCAAGATTTGGTGGCTCAACAAAGTGCTCAATGATCATGTTGTCATTTTCATTAACATGTGCAACATTGGTTTCATTCATTCTCAAACAAGGATTGATGAGATGTGTCTCTGTACAATTCACCTGGCATTCAAGGACAGAGGGGTATCTAGGAGAAGTCTAACAATGTCATCATTCTCATGGTAATTCATAAAGTTGATATAAGACTCTTCATTAGATACACCCTCCATTTGGCAGTAAGAAACCAAATAGCCCTAAGTTCTTCATCACTAAACTCATCACAAGGGACATCATTCTCACAAGAAGGACTCAAACGTTCATGCACAAGGAACTCATCAACAAAGCACTCATGCATAACATCTCCAACATTTATAGACTCCAACTCCCTTGGACTCTTTAAACCACAATCAAAAATTGCATTCACATCAAAATGATTTTCCTTAGGAGTGGGTGTTTCAGTAAGGAGAGATATACCTTCTGAGTGGCCTTGAGCATCTTGAACTGGTGTCTCAAGTTGTTCCCACAAGTTGCTCATTAAGGTCCCCTTGTGATCAAGTCTCTGTAGTCTCTGTTGTGGCTTTGGAGCATTCTCTTCCTTTTGAGCCAACCTTGTTTTAACTCTATCAACCTTGTCCAAAATTTGAGACAACATGTGGTTTTTCTCTTCTTCTTGATAAAACTCATTGCCTTGCTGTTGGTCATGCCATGATTCATAGTGTCTTGGTGGGGAGAAGTTATCAAATACTCTAGGAGTTGGTCGTGTGTCCACCCAATTTGGTGGGTAATCATGGTAAGGCTCAACAAAGTCCCCAAACCACTTAGACATACTTGATCTACTGTGGTGTGCACAATTTAATTTCAATGAAATCCAAAATCCCCAGCACTTACCACAACGTGAACACAGCAAACTAAAGCTCAGAACAACAAAAAAATGAAATTTACTAACACAAATACTAACACACAAAAAAGAGCAAATCCCACAAAAATAGAATGACGAAAACACAAAAAATCAGCAAGTCAAGGAAACTAATAATCTCCAACAACCGTGCCTTCCCCGGCAACGGCGCCAAAAATTGGTGTTAGCTGTCGTAGGCTCCCAATTTTACCCAAACTCACTCAAATAATGTAGAAGGGGCGAGTGGGATCGTATCCACAGGGAAGGTTTAGTTGTTCAGAGACCAATTGTTCACTCAACACTACAAATGCATGGAATTAACAGAAGAAAATAAGACAAATGCATGCTAAGTATAAGAAATGCAAAATAAGAATGAAATGGAAAGGTTAGTATGCAGGCACTGTCTTGAGGGATTTCAACATCTACCGATCTCTCCCTATTATCATCGACTTGTGTAAACATATGTGAGAAGATGAAGCTGCTAGTGGATTGGGATTGATCAACTTGGTAGTTCTCACAACCCCGTCTCACAATACTCCCCGAACTTCCCTTGGTAGGGCAAGTTCTTGGCACGATTGGAATTCCCAGATCCCTATTCCTCTATAATGAATCTAATTCAATCCTTGACTATCTCCCTTGGTAGGGCAGCTACCCAGTTCATGACCTCGACCCACAACACAAGAACACTCTTAGACCTTTCCTATGGATTGATGTCAACTGTCAGTGGGTACTGCACAGTCAAAATCACAATGTTTACAGGACCTAAGACTCACATATGCATGTTCACGATCAGTTCATGGCATGATCAATTTTCTTTGGTAAGTCCACACCAATCTCAGTGGGTACCGCAGATTTAATGTGAAGTTAAGCTAATGCAGAACATCAAACACAACAAGTACATAATCATGAACATAGGTAACACTGATAAATTTCTAAACAAATGTCTCAAATAAGTCGAGATCTGTACAGTCGAGCCCTCAAGACAGCAAAGTGTATGAAAAGGAAAAGAGAGAGAAAAACCTAATCTAAACTATGAACCCTAATCTAAGGAATGCTATTGTGTGTCGTGCGGCCGCTCCAATTCTCCTCCGATTATCCTCTTGTTGCCGTTAGGGTTGTCTCCTTTTTCCTTTTATACTTTCTCCTTCTCCTGTAGCTTGATCGTGACCGCTCAGCTCTTTCTCTCGCTCTATGATCCCTCTACGTGTCCCTGAAAAATGGCATTCAGATAATAAGTGGAACAAGTGAGGCACGTGTTCTACCCATGACTTAAGCATTAAAATTTAGCAATGCAAAACTACGAACACCTTGTGGCCATATGAATTAGCCGTGTCTATGCCTTGTGTGTGCGAAGAAGTGTATGAATTGTCACTGCATTTGTGCATGAGTGTATGTTTCGTGGTGTGTGAGTGTGTGTAGTGGCGGGAGCCCAAGTGTTTTTCATTTAGGCTTGGCGCCCGCCATGCACTTTTTTGTGTTTGTGTGTGAGTTTGTGTTGTGAGTTTGTGTTGTAAGTTTGTGTTGTATATGTGAAGTGAGTGTAAATGTATGTTAAGGATGGATATGTGAAGTGAGGGTAAGTGTATGTAAGAATGCATGAGTAAAGTGGGTGCAAGTGTAACGTGAGATGTGTGTGTTTTTGAGTGTGTGTTGGTGTGTGAGTGGGCGGTCGCCCCGCTGTTTTTGTGATTGTGTGTGAAAGTGAAGAGTGCAAGTGAGGTGTGTGCTTGTGATGAGTGATGAGTGATGAGTGATGAGTGATGAGTGATGAGTGATGAGTGAATGTGATGTGAATTTTGTGTCCAGGTGCATTGGTGTGTGCATGTGAATGATTTGGTGTGAATGTGAATGTGTGAATTAATGTGGTGAGTGAATGAGTGAATGTGCTGAAGTGTGGTGTGTGCTTGTGAAGTGAGGAGTGGAGTGAAAGTAGTGGGGCGGTCGCCCTGCCCTTTTTGCGTTGTGTGTGTATGTGAATGTGAGGTGTGTGCTTGTGAGAGTTTGTTTAGTGTGGTGGATTGTGAGCATGTGTGTATAAAGTGTAGTGTAATGTTAAGGATGCATGAGTGAAGTGTGTGTAAGTGTATCCAAGAATGTATGAGGGAAGTGGGTGCAATTGTAGTGAGTGGAGTGTAAATGGGGTGGCGGTCGCCATGTGCAAATGTGTTTGTGAAGTGATGAGTGAAGAGTGAGTGTGCTGAAGTCTGGTGAGTTCAAGACATGTGCATTTGTGTGTTGAGTGAATGTGAATGTTGAGTGTGTGAGTGCTTGAGGGTCTCCAGTCCGCCCGTGTTCCTGTTGTGGATTTTTGAGGGCATTCGGTTGGGAGTTGGATTTTGTGATAAACATAAGAATTGTAGATCTCTCTCTTAGCTTTCTATAGGTTCAAGAATCATCAATTTTGGAGTTCTGTAGCTCAAGATATGGATAATCCACCAAACTGTGGCAGTATGAAGTCAAATATGAAAACCTGAAGGAGCAATTGCAAAGATTCCCCCGTTTCTCCTACTTGCACACAGAATTAGAAGCAAGTTAAAACATAAAAAATGCAATAACCTCAAAGAGATTTCCAGAACATCCAAGATCTCCTCATTTGGATTATTATTGAGAAAGTTACACTCAAATGAAATAGAACTTCAATTCTGCCCAACTTCAAACTAAGCAAAATATGCATATTTAGGTTTCCCTCAAATTCTCACACACCATTTAAGCCCTTTTAATATCAAACACACGTTTACCTTATTTTATCATCATTTTTTGTCTTTTTCACCATTTTAGCACATCAAGTTGCAAACCACATAAATGCAAAACATAAAACATAAACAATTATCCTCAATCCTTGAAATGTCTAAGTTTTTTCAACAATTTGGTCAAACAAATCAGTTGTACAACAACAAAGAGATTCAGGTAACAAGTAGTTCTAACCAACAAACTTTATCAGCCAGTGCCTTAAACTGCTTCTCTAGTAAGCATTCACAAATAGAACATCCTCCTGATCCAAGTACCTAAATTGAGCAAGGCTCATGGATTATTGATACTGGTGCTATGTACTATGTTACCAATAAATTATGTTGTTTGACTTACATTAAATTTCGATCAAACTTAGACACTATTTAGATTCCCGAAAATTCCTATTAAGGTAGTAGGTCATGTGACTCTATACAAAAATGTGGTCCTTGATAATTTTTTTTGGGGTTTCTTGATTTTAATTTTAATTTACTATATCTGAGTAAATTAACTAAGGATCTCAATTGCACGTTCTTATTTGGACCTGAATTTTATATCATATACGACTTACACTTGAAGAAGCTGATTAGAGTTGGTAAACTGTAAGATAGTCTATATTATATGGAGTTAAAAAGGTTGGGTAAGATATTTGTGTTTGACAGTAAAATAAACATTGGTTTGTGGTATCAACATTTGGGTGGCCTTCCTACTGCTTGATTTAACTATATTCAGTATTGTCTTCCAATAATAAATAAAGTTTTATTTTTGAGATGCATGTTGTAGGGTAAAAAGTACTCGTTACCATTTTCGATTAATTTGAATAAATCTAAAAGAATTGTTTATTTTATCTCATTCATTGTGATATTGGGGAACCATATAGAGCTCAATCTCTTTTGGGAACATATTATTTCTTGACCATTGTGGATGATTGTGGTCGTGTTATTTATGTGTATTTGATGAAATACAAGTTATAACTACAAACACACTTTCACTTCTTTCAGTGGGTCAAAACCCAATTTCACTCACAAGTAAAGGTAATTCATTCAATGGATTTGAATTTACTCATAGAGAATTGGTTGACTTTTACAACAATAATTGGATTGAGTTTCAAACTTCTTGTGCGTATACACCTCAACAAAACAGTGTGGTTGAAAGAAAACACTGCCACCTACTAGTAGTTACTATAGAACTGAGATTTTAGGCAAATCTTCCTATTAAATTTGAGGGAGAGTGTATTGCTCTGTCATCTACTTGATCAATAGAATGCCTCTCACGAACTTAAATAACAAAACACCATATAAGGTTTTTTTGGTAAGTCTCCTAATTACAACTACTTTAGTATCTCTGGTTGCTTGTGCTATGAGCATGTTTCCTCTGTACAACAAGATAAGTTTGATAAAAAAATCTAATCCATGTATCTTTCTTGGCTATCCACATGCTCAAAAAGGATATAAAATACATGATTTTCAAACTTAGAAACTCTATGTGTCTCGTGATGTATATTTTCAAGAGGACATTTTTTCATGTGCATTCAAGGTATATGATATTGTGATAAGTATGACACTGAAGTATTGGCAAAATTATATTCAAATTCAAAATTAGTTTTATTATGATGTGCAATTTTCCTACAAGAGTATCACTAAATTCTAAGAACATATTCTTAATAGTTTAGAAACAGAGCAACCTTCAATTACTCTATTTGTTCCACTTCTTGAGCCTAGTTATATAGAATCCAATTGTTGAAGACATTCCAACTAAATGGATAAGACAGATCCCTTGTCGACTAGCCGACTATCATAAGGTTTTATCACCATCTCTCACAGCTTCACCCTCGTACTCTCCCACTTCAATGGCTAATTCAATGGTATATTCTATATCCGACTTTTTTTATCTTATTCAACGTTTTTAATTGCTCATAATGCATTTTTGGTAGCCATCTCCATAGGAGATGGACCAAAATTTTTCCACCTACCTATTCAGCATAAACATTAGAGGGAGACAACACAAAGGGAAATACAAGCCTTGGAAGCAACAAGGCTTTGGTTCTCACATCTTTGCTAGTAGAAAAAAGAGCTATTGATTCAAAATGAGTTTACGATATGAAATACAATCTAGTTAGAACTGCTGAATGGTACAAGGCGCCATTAGTAGTAGAAGGGTGCACTTAGACAGAAACAATAAAATTTCATGACACTCTACTCTTTTAGTGAAATTTGTTGTTGTACGTTATCTCCTTGTTGTAGCCTATACTCGAAATTAGATGTCACAATCTATTTTTCCAAGTTCGTAACACACCACAATTATCGTTAAGAAACTCTATTTCTAACTATCAAAGTAAGGCTAATGCTAATTTTTGTTTTAATATCTCTATTCCGCATTGTTAGTTGTTGTGTTGTGTCAACAACGATCCGAAGTGTGTGGATTGGTGGTCTAGGACTTCAAGCCTCGGCTATCCAATTCAATTGGTGTCAAAGCAAAAAGGTTGTTGCATCAATTTTAGGTCATCTTTTTTTCCGTTTAGTGTTTTCTTTCTTGCTGTCGCATGTTTCTATTTTGGCATCAAAAGTTTCTGCTGATTTGTGTCTCTTTTGCTGCTGTTTAGAGTCATTCATGCTGCTATAGTTCGTGTCTAATTCTGCACTTTTTGTTAATAATAGTGGTACTAAAAATTGTCTAGTCTTCTAGCTGAAATTTCGTCCAAATCATCTTGTGTAGTTGTTAATTTTTGCATCCTTTTCTTGCTGTTTTTCGTTCATTCTTGTTGCTGTTTTGTTCCATCACTTATTGTGTCTTGTTCTTGTTTCTATTCTGCCCATTTTGTGTCAATTTTGTGTTGAAACCGCATAGGAATTGCATGCTTTAGAATTGAATTCAAAACGTTACAATTTCTAGGGTTAGGGTTTTGGGTTTAGACCTAAAATTCCAACTTCTTTGTTATTAGTCCGTTTTCTGTCATTCTTTTTTCTATCTTTTCTATATTGTTTCTAGCATCTATTATCTTTGGTCAAGTTTTTTTCCCATGTCAAAAAGATTAGTTCCTGATCACTTTCTTGAAGTTCTTGAACTTCTTGAAATTCCAAGTTGCTTAAAATTGAAATCTTGAACTATAATCTTCTTTCTTGGCATAAATCTTGAAGATCTAGTTTTTGTGGCATATTCCAATTCAAAATATTTGGTGAGTTCTTGTTTAATCTTTGTGGCTGAATATTTTAAGGTTAAGACAACATAAGACAAAACAAAAACCCTAGGTTTTTGTCTTAAAAAAACCTTAAAACCGTAGTTCTTGTACTAGGTTATTGTCTTAAACCCTAGTTTTGTTGTCCGAATTAAAAAAAAAACCAACATTTTAAAAAAACAAATAAAAAATAGACAACGTTAAAAAAGGGCCAATTCAAAAAAAAAAAATCGGACCAATACAACAAAAAAAATTCGTAGTCCAAAAGAACTTAGTGTTCTTGATTTTCTCTTTAAAACCACCTAAATTAAAATTGCCATAACGTTTTTGTTACAACTCAAATTTGAGTGATTCAAGTTGCCAAATTCTTATCTTTTGTCTAGTTTCTGATTATCTTAGTTTTAGTAGCTCAATCAAATTATACCCCTTCGTTATCTAAATACTCTTTGCGGTTATTGCCTAAATATTCTAATTGCCTTGTCTGGTGTAAGTTTTATTGCTTGGACTTGTTAGTTGAGATGTGTTCCTCTTGTCAACGAACTGATAGGTCTAATATAGACTAGGTGATTCAATAATAAGAGTGTATTTAGGGTATACAAGAGAAAAGCTACTTATAAAAAGTGGTGTGTACCTACTCACCAAAGTGAGAACCTGTGAGGAAATATATTATTTTCTTGTTGTTTTCACTAACATTTTAGGTACAATGGAGGGTGATAAAACAGTATCACAAGCTGAGCGAACGATTGATAATACAGTGCTTTTTGACATGCTCCAAAAAATGCAAATTCAAATTTATAGCTTGGCTTCGACATCCAAGCGTCCTACCACTAAAAATTCCACCTCAAGACAAATTGACTTTGATTAAGTTGCATCTGATAAGGAAGAGGAGGAATTGATTGGGTCTTCTAAAAGAGGTAATGTGACGCCCCAACCCACCCCCTAAGATGGAGCGAGTTGGTTTGTCAATCCTGTACATCATATCAAAAATATTTCACCCATAAAACAAGATTCTAATGTCACGAATATCAAACACAAAATGATTTATAAAATCATAATTATCACACACAATACTGTTCTTAGGATAAACACTATTATCTTCCTGATCACACAAAATCAAAATAACATATACGCTTACATTATCGACATCCACATACACTACATCGTAGAAACCTTATTTACAATCCGTTCCCAAAATTACACAAGCAACCTGACATGTAAGTATTCATTGATTCTGCGATATGCCCCAATTCCAAAATCTGCCTAACCGGCTCAGTGACCTCACCTTCTTCTAGGCTTGCTACTCTAGTCCCTCCCGACCCAGCTCCTCTGTGCCCTCTGAAACAAAAGGTTTTGATAACGGGGTGAGTTATAATGCTCAGTGGGTAGACAATAGGATTACATAATATCAGAACATAGTAAATTTTTACATTTACAATTCAATAAAACAAATTAATATGCCAGTCTCATGTTTACAAGTATTCCTAGTGGAAAAATGCACGTATAACAAAAATGTCATATGTATATATACCAATCAGGAGACATTACCAGTCCAGTACCATCCTTATATCCCCTTACGGTCAGTGGGTGATCAAACCACTGTTGAAGCTACCTTATCCACCACAGGCAATAATTACCACATAGGTAATTGCGTGACATCCGGATTTGTCACCAGGCAGAACCTACTTTGATGGAGTTAAAATCTCCTTAACTCAATCAAAGTAGGGTTAGTGTCATAGTAATCTTAGAACAATCGTCGGCCCTTGCCGTCTCGACTGCCCATAAGTTACATATGACGGGCCCCAACAACTTACACATTATCAGGTAACACAACTTTAATCAATAATAAATAAAGTTAACCAGACAACATGCCTTTTCACTAATAAAGATACATGTAAACTAATATAATCTCACTTTATATTATCACTATTGCCATATCTTGTCATTGTTATTTTTATTAGTATTACTTGGATTAAAATCACTGTCATTAGTGTTAATGTTATTTCGATCCACTAATATTATTACCTTTGAAACCAAATTCTTTCATATAATAAAGTAATGTAAATTTCATTAAAAGTTGGCATTAAATTTAAAATAAAATATTATTCTAGGGCTTAAGATTTGAAATTAAACACTACCACCAAAATCTTATTAAAAGTGTTTATATAATTACCCTATTCATACTTATAACCCAACTGATATACACCAAGGCCCATTATTTTAAGAGGTCCACCCCATTTTCAGCTTCTAAGCCCTGTTTTAATTATACAACCCACTCCATCTAATTCATCTCTATCACTAGTTTCTGTTGGGCTGAAGCCCACACGATCAAGTCTCAGCAATCCAATCTTAATTGATCCACATTACTTTAAATTCTAAAGCCCAATTCATAACCTTAACTAACTCTTAATGGTCTGAGCCCAATTCTAAGAGAAAAAAAAACATTCCTCTCCTTAATTCATTACCACATCCAGCCCTTGATGGACTGAGACCCACGAAAATGTTAATGGCCTCAGTCCATGATTGGTTTTATATCCAAAACATGAATTCCATTGATTTCCTCCTCCCTCTGTTATCGTTTTTTTTTCTTTTTTTTTTCCTGCTTTCCCCTCTCATCTTATAACCTTACAGAGTCCTCACAAATGTCTAATTCTTTTCCCCTCTGCCTTAAATATAATCAAAACCATCAAGCAATACTATTAACATGAACCCAGTTCTCCAGTTCAGTCATCAACCAAGCAGAATTCCCATCAAGCTACATAAAGATTTTAATCTATCAAACCCACCATGGAGTTCACACAAAAACCAATTTATTTGAAGCAAACAAGTTCAGAGAAGTGGCACAGGTTTTAACTGATTTTCTAAGTAATAAGTAATCCCCACCTGTTGAGATTTTCTTCAAAATTGCTTTGGCCTGCTTCCTCTCCTCCTTCTTCTCCTTCCTTTCCTTCTTTTTTTTTCCTTTTCCTTTTCCCTATTCCGCTCTTCCTCCTCTATTTTCCTTTGCCGCTTCTTTTCCCTCTTCTTCTTTTTTCTTCCTATTTTCCCCACGATTTTCTTCCCTTTTTGTTTTACTTTGAGTCAGCTCCTCCGACATATAACGTGGAGGTATTCCCTAATGAGTCATCAAAACGTGAATACGTGTAAGTTATTAAGCTTACACGTATTTCATGAAATATTTTTATTATTTAATTATTTGTTTTTTTTTATTATTATTTTTAACTATCCTTTACTAATTTATCATTAAGTCCTTATTTTCTTATAAATACTATTTTAGACCCCAAACTTGAGAACAATCTAATATAATTAATTCCCTCACAATTTCTAAGATTAAAAATTAATCCCATAAAACATATAGTTAATTTAAAATGCACACCATTAAATCACTATTTTCACAAAGTGCAATAAATTCATATTAATATGCCAATTAAAATAACCGTAGGGTAGTATCATTTAAAGAAAAATTCGGGGTCTCACACTCTTCCTTCCTTAGAAATATTTCGTCCCCAAAATTATTACCTTAGAATTAGAAAAGCTCAGGAAAGAGTTTACGCATTTCCTCTTCTGTTTCCCTTGTGGCATCTTCCACCCCATGATGATTCCACAGGACTTTAACAAGAGGAATTTGTTTTGTTCGCAATTGTTTGAGTTTCTGATCTACAATTCTCACTGGTTTCTCGGAATATGATAAATCATTTTCAAGGGTGATATTTTGAGGTTCGATGATATGGGTTGGATCAGGCAGGTATTTTCGAAGAAGAGAAACATGGAACACATTATGTATCCCTTTTAAATGAGAAGGTAAGAGTAGGCGATAAGCCATTGGCCCTATCCTTTCAACAATCTCAAGTGGCCCAATATATCTCGGGCTAAGTTTACCACCCTTGCCATGCTTAATTAGCCCTCTTCTTGGTACAACTCGGAGAAACACTTTATCCCCTTTTTGAAATTCCAAATCCTTTCTACGAGTGTCAGCATAACTCTTTTGTCGATCTTGCGCTATTCGCATTCGCTGACGAATTATCAGTACCTTATCCAAGGTCTCGTCGATAACCGGTATGTTCCCAGCTTCAACAATTTTCTTTTCTCCAACCTCATTCCAACACATAGGAGTTCGGCATTTTCTTCCGTATAGCGCCTCATACGGTGCCATTCCAATAGTTGCTTGGTAGCTGTTATTGTATGCAAACTCAATAAGTGCTACGTGTTGATCCCAACTACCTCCAAAGTCCAACATACACGCCCGTAACATATCTTCCAATATCTGAATAGTTCTTTCAGATTGACCATCAGTTTCAGGGTGTGCACTGGTACTAAACTTTAGACCAGTTCCTAAAACCTCCTGTACCCTAGGCCATAGCCGTGAGGTAAAACGAGGATCTTGATCAGATACAATACTTATGGGTACTCCATGTAACCTTACAATCTCATCCAAATATATCTTGACAAGTCTCTCCAACGAATACCTCATATTCACAGGCAAGAAATGGGCACTTTTAGTGAGACGATCTACTACTACCCATACTGCATCATGATTACTTTGTGTCCTTGGTAATCCAGTTACGAAATCCATTGTAATGTGTTCCCATTTCCATTCTGGAATGGCTAATGGTTGTAACAGTCCTGAGGGTTTCTGATGTTCTGCTTTGACCTGCTGACAGATTAGGCATCTAGAAACAAATTCTGCTATTTCCCTCTTCATATTATTCCACAAGAAATTTTGCCTAAGATCTCGATACATTTTGGTGCTACCGGGATGAATGGAATATCTAGAACTATGGGCTTTTCCAAGAATTTCAGCTCTCAAGACCTTAACATTTGGAACACATAACCGACCTTGAAAATAGATCACATCATCGGTGTCCACTGTAAAATCAGGTAATCTTCCCTCCTTAATTTTATGCTTCATCTCCTGTAAACCAGAATCCTCTTTTTGGGCTTCCTTAACCCTATTATTCAATAAGCAGTAGACTTGTATATTAGCTAACCTTGCACTATCCCCTGCAAGGTATCTTAGCTCTGTATTACCAAGTTGAGCTTTTCGGCTTAATGCATCGGCCACTACATTAGCCTTACCTGGATGGTAATTGATTGTACAATCATAATCTTCCAACAATTCCATCCATCTACGTTGCCTCAAGTTTAAATCCTTCTGGGTGAATAAATACTTCAAGCTCTTATGATCAGTGAACACCTCAAACGTGACTCCATACAGATAATGCCTCCATTTCTTCAAAGCAAAAACTACAGCTGCCAATTCTATATCGTGCGTAGGGTAGTTTTGCTCATAAGGTTTTAACTTCCGAGATGCATAAGCAATTACCTTGCCATTTTGCTAAAACACAACCCAAACCTTCCCTAGACGCATCAGTATATACCACAAAATTTTCTTTTCCCTCAGGTAAGGAAAGTATTGGTGATGTGGTTAATCTCCTTTTGAGTTCCTGAAAACTACCCTCACATTCCTCATCCCATTTATCCAGAACACACTTCTGGGTTAATCGAGTCAATGGACCGGCTATTCTTGAAAAATTCTTAATAAACCTACGATAATAACCGGCAAGACCAAGAAAACTGCGCACTTCCATTGGAGTCTCTGGTTGCTTCCACTTGGTCACAGATTCCACTTTTGAGGGATCCACAGCGATACCATCTCCTGAGATAACGTGGCCTAGAAATGATACTTTTTCCAACCAAAATTCGCATTTCTCAAATTTTGCATAGAGTTTGTGTTCTCGTAACGTTTCTAGGACCATCCTAAGGTGTTTTTCATGCTCCTCAGGATTTCTTGAATATACCAAAATGTCATCAATAAAAATAACCACAAAGCGGTCCAGATACGGTTGAAATACCCTATGCATCAAATCCATAAAGATAGCAGGTGCATTAGTGAGCCCAAATGGCATCACCACAAATTCATAATGCCCATATCGGGTATTGAAGGCAGTTTTTGGCATATCTTCCTTTCGAATCCTCAACTGATAGTATCCCTGACGGAGATCAAACTTTGAGTACACTCTAGATCCTTCTAGCTGATCAAACAGTTCATCAATGAAGGGTAAAGGATATTTATTCTTAACAGTCACCCTATTCAAACCCCGATAATCAATGCACATTCGCAAAGATCCATCCCTTTTCTGCACAAATAATACCGGTGCCCCCCATGGCGAGGTACTAGGTTGTATAAAACCTATCTCCAATAATTCCTGCAACTGGGTTTTCAGTTCTTGCAACTCCAGAGGTGCCATTCGATACGGCGTCCTCGAAATAGGAGCAGCATCTGACAACAACTCTATAGTGAACTCCACTTCTCTACCAATCGGCAAAGAAGTCAACTTCTCAGGGAAAACGTCTCCATATTCCCTTATCACAGCCACATATTTCAACTTTGGTTTGGTAGGGGTTGGATTGACCAAATAAGCTAGAAATCCGACTCCACCTTTATACAGAACTTTCCTAGCTCTTACACCCGAAATCATTGGATTCACAAATTTCCCTTGATCACCTACAAGTTTAATTACAGGTTGCCCTGGTTTACAAAACTTCACAGTTTTTGCCCGACAATCCAATTGGGCATGATGTGCAAATAACCAGTCCATTCCTAGAATAACATCGTACCCATGAATTGTGCAGATATTAGATCTGCTTCCATTCGATTTCCCCCAACACCTATTTCACAGGCTTTATATACCACATCAGATATTAACCTATTTCCCAATGGGGTACTAACTTCTATCAAATATGGCAACTCATCACGTGGAACATACAAGCACTCCGCAAATTTAGAGGCTATAAATGAATGAGTAGATCTAGGGTCTATAAGAATTTTAGCACTAATACCCGAGACTATTAGCGTACCTTCAACCACTTCCGCACAGGCTGGAAGTTCTTCCCCCCCCCCATAGCATAAACTCGAGCTTGGACTTTAGGTTTATCAGTCCCCTTCTTGTTCCCTCTCTCCATCTGTTGGGGGTTAACAGGCTTTGGTACCTGAGCTTAGCCTGGGGTCTTGGACAATCCCTAATAAAGTGATCAGCACTCCCACATCGAACACACATGTTCGCCTTATGCCAACACCTTTGTTCACTATGCCCTGGCCGACCACAATACGTACATTTTATCATGCCTACTGGAGCAAAAGATTGTCCTATCTGTGCCTGTGGCCACTGGGCTCCAGAAGGCTGTCCCCCTCGTACGACCCCATACAGAGTTCTCCTCCACGAGGGATTAACTGGTCGTTTTCCTCTTTGACTTGCTCGCTCCCTTTTGCGAACATTAGCCATCTCAATCCTCGAGGCAATTTCCAATGCCTCTGGAAGAGTGTTTGGCCTAACCGTTACCATTCCATCCTGAATATCATATCGTAGGCCTTGCATAAATCTCCGTACCCTACGTTCCTCAGTTTCAAGCATATGAGGAGCAAACTTAGAGAGTTTAGTGAATCTGGTCTCATATTGAGCCACCGTCAGATCCCGTTGCTTAAGGGTTATGAATTCTTCCTCACGTCTTTCTCTGGTCATAGTGGGAAAGAATTTAGCATTAAATTCCTGAAGGAAATTTACCCAAGTCCTGGGTGTCTAGATTAATTTCCACTTCTCTTTGGTTACTCTCCACCAATCCCGCACTGCTGCTCTCATTTCAAACGCAGCAAAAGTAATTCTTCTCTCATCCCCATACTGCAAAGTGGAGAATATGTCCTCCATATGCTCCAACCAGGCTTCAGCTTTTTTATCATCGGGTTCTCCATAGAATTCAGAAGGTTTAAACTTCAGGAATCGTTCTAAAGCACCATCCTCTCCAGACGAATGGATCTGCTGTCCTTGTTTTCGCAGGGTTTCAGATAACTGGGTAATAGCAGTGACGAATTGGGTTAATAAAGGATTGGTTTCTGTCTCCTTTCTGGGAAGGGTTTCATCTCCCCCTATTTCTTGATCTCCTCGACTGGTTTCACCTGCCATCTATTAAGATTACAACGTTTAATTTGTGACTTAAAGAGAGTAGTAATGACATACATCTAATTCCGAACATAAACACAACTATATATACACGAATATATATTATATTCACATAAGTGGAAATTACAATAGTTCCTAAAGATCTTGGTCCACCCACCTTCACTTTACTAACAACTTCTTATATCTACACTAATCAGAAGCACATAAAAGGGAAACTTGCCTACCTACAACGATATTTATACAACAAGGTCCAATATTTACAAACTATTATTATCACTCAAACTCCTCTTAATCTTCCTCTAGCCCTGAGCCGCCCGGCGAGGCATTTCCTCCAACATTTTCCTCTCCCTGATTCCCCTCGAAAGCTTCCTCAAGATCTTCCTCAGGGTCTTCTCCAGGGTCCTCCTCGGGATCTTCTTCAGGATCCTCCTCAGGGTCTTCATCAGGATCCTCCTCAACATTGTCATTAGGCACAATCGGCGGTTCGGGGGGTCCCTCTACTTGGGGAGGTGGAGGAATAGGTATCCCAAGTCTTGGTTGCATTTCCTCCACCAGTGCTCGCATGGTTCCTAAGCCATGATGAAGTTCGTCCAAATGTTGACTCCATCTATTGTTCCTTTCTTCTACTTCCAAGCGCCGATAATAATCCTAGTGGCGCCGAGCTGCCAACTGCTGGTTTTCTTTTTCTAACCACTCAGTGTGTGCTTCTAATTCCCCAATTCTCCTACGACTCCCTAGTGCCTCAGTATAATAAATATAGGCCTGATTACATTCCCTATCACGTTCCTCCACCAAGTGGAGCACAACAAAGTTAGGGTAGGAGCGTCCACAACGACACACACGCCCAGGGCCCTCTATCAAACGAGGATCACATCGCCTACGACGCCCCCCAGGGCCATCCTGATACCAAACTCCCTGCCGATCGTCAGCCATCCTGTAATACATTAATATCCCATATCAGTACGCTTCGTTTTGATAGATCATAAGCTTATAATCAATCAAGAATCTTATGACCTACTAATCAATCCACAAAGTCATACTAACTTAGTATGATATTGGCTTTGATACCACCTGTGACGCCCCAACCCACCCCCTAAGATGGAGCGAGTTGGTTTGTCAATCCTGTACATCATATCAAAAATATTTCACCCATAAAACAAGATTCTAATGTCACGAATATCAAACACAAAATGATTTATAAAATCATAATTATCACACACAATCCTGTTCTTTGGATAAACACTATTATCTGCCTGATCACACAACATCAAAATAACATATACGCTTACATTATCGACATCCACATACACTACATCGTAGAAACCTTATTTACAATCCGTTCCCAAAATTACACAAGCAACCTGACATGTAAGTATTCATTGATTCTGCGATATGCCCCAATTCCAAAATCTGCCTAACCGGCTCAGTGACCTCACCTTCTTCTAGGCTTGCTACTCTAGTCCCTCCTGACCCAGCTCCTCTTTGCCCTCTGAAACAAAAGGTTTTGATAACGGGTTGAGCTATAATGCTCAGTGGGGAGACAATAGGATTACATAATATCAGAACATAGTAAATTTTTACATTTACAATTCAATAAAACAAATTAATATGCCAGTCTCATGTTTCAAGTATTCCGAGTGGAAAAATGCACGTATAACAAAAATGTCATATGTATATATACCGGTCAGGAGACATTACCAGTCCAGTACCATCCTTATATCCCCTTACGGTCAGTGGGTGATCAAACCACTGTTGAAGCTACCTTATCCACCACAGGCAATAATTACCACATAGGTAATTGCGTGACATCCGGATTTGTCACCAGGCAGAACCTACTTTGATGGATTTAAAATCTCCTTTAACTCAATCAAAGTAGGGTTAGTGTCATAGTAATCTTAGAACAATCGTCGGCCCTTGTCGTCTCGACTGCCCATAAGTTACATATGACGGGCCCCAACAACTTACGCATTATCAGGTAACACAACTTTAATCAATAATAAATAGAGTTAACCAGACAACATGCCTTTTCACTAATAAAAATACATGTAAACTAATATAATCTCCCTTTATATTATCACTATTGCCATCTCTTATCGTTGTTATTTTTATTAGTATTACTTGGATTAAAATCACTGTCATTAGTGTTAATGTTATTTCGATCCACTAATATTATTACCTTTGAAACCAAATTCTTTCATATAATAAAGTAATGTAAATTTCATTAAAAGTTGGCATTAAATTTAAAATAAAATATTATTCTAGGGCTTAAGATTTGAAATTAAACACTACCACCAAAATCTTATTAAAAGTGTTTATATAATTACCCTATTCATACTTATAACCCAACTGATATACACCAAGGCCCATTATTTTAAGAGGTCCACCCCATGTTCAGCTTCTAAGCCCTGTTTCAATTATACAACCCACTCCATCTAATTCATCTCTATCACTAGTTTCTGCTGGGCTGAAGCCCACACGATCAAGGCTCAGCAATCCAATCTTAATGGATCCACATTACTTTAAATTCTAAAGCCCAATTCATAACCTTAACTAACTCTTAATGGTCTGAGCCCAATTCTAAGAGAAAAAAAAAACATTCCTCTCCTTAATTCATTACAACATCCAGCCCTTGATGGACTGAGACCCACGAAAATGTTAATGGCCTCAGTCCATGATTGGTTTTATATCCAAAACATGAATTCCATTGATTTCCTCCTTCCTCTTTTATCGTTTTTTTTTCTTTTTTTTTTCTTGCTTTCCCCTCTCATCTTATAACCTTACAGAGTCCTCACAAATGTCTAATTCCTTTCCCCTCTGCCTTAAATATAATCAAAACCATCAAGCAATACTATTAACATGAACCCAGTTCTCCAGTTCAGTCATCAACCAAGCAGAATTCCTATCAAGCTACATAAAGATTTTAATCTATCAAACCCACCATGGAGTTCACACAAAAACCAATTTATTTGAAGCAAACAAGTTCAGAGAAGTGGCACAGGTTCAAGAAGCATGAATTCCCTACTAAAAAAAAATATTACAGACCATATACCTCTTTATACCACCACCAAAATAACCTTTGAAACTACAGTTTTAACTGATTTTCTAAGTAATAAGTAATCCCCACCTGTTGAGATTTTCTTCAAAATTGCTTTGGCCTGCTTCCTTTCCTCCTTCTTCTCCTTCTTTTCCTTCTTTTTTTTTTCCTTTTCCTTTTCCCTGTTCAGCTCTTCCTCCTCTATTTTTCTTTGCCGTTTCTTTTCCCTTTTCTTCTTTTTTTTTCCTATTTTCCCCACGGTTTTCTTCCCTTTTTGTTTTACTTTGAGTCAGCTCCTCCGACATATAACGTGGAGGTCTTCCCTAATGAGTCATCAAAACGTGAATACGTGTAAGTTATTAAGCTTACATGTATTTCATGAAATATTTTTATTATTTAATTATTTGTTTTTTTTTATTATTATTTTTTTTTAACTATCCTTTACTAATTTATCATTAAGTCCTTATTTTCTTATAAATACTATTTAACAAACTTGAGAACAATCTAATGTAATTAATTCCCTCACAATTTCTAAGATTAAAAATTATTCCCATAAAACATATAGTTAATTTAAAATGCACACCATTAAATCACTATTTTCACAAAGTGCAATAAATTCATATTAATATGCCAATTAAAATAACCGTAGGGTAGTATCATTTAAAGAAAAATTCGGGGTCTCACAGGTAAAACACCTGACTTGTCTATTGTTACTTTTAAACTAATATTTCCTACTTTTCATGAGAAAGCAGATCCCGAAGCATACTTTGATTGAGTTCGAGACCTATATCATCTTTTTGAAGGCAATAATTATGCCGAGGATAAGAGATATCGACTTGCCTTCATGCATCTCAAAGACTATGCTAGCTTATGGTGAGATTAGGTAATGAAAAATAGACGCCAAGATGGCGAAAGACCAATTTGGACTTGGAATCAAATGAAAGTTCTCATGAGAAAAAAATATGTGTCTTCACATTACAATCGTGAACTCAATCGACAGTTGCACTCTCTTGTGCAAGGAAGTCGAATTGTGGAGGAATACTACCATGAGATGGAAGCACTTATGATTAAGGCTAATGTTCAGGAAGATTCCGATTCCACAATGGAAAGGTTTCTTCGAGGTATGAACTCTGAATTAGCATACCATGTTGATCTTCAAAGTTATGTTGATATTAATGAGCTACTTCATAAAACTATTAAAATCGAAAGGCACATTAAAGGAAAGGGACGAACTAGTCATCCTTTCACACAACTGCCACCACTTTGGAGGAGAGATTCAAAGCCGAACACTACCCCGTTCACTCGGCCATCAAAGCCGCAGACTTTCACTCCAAATCAGCTGATGAGGTGAATTTATTCACCTTTTATGTAGTGTTTATACTTATTTCTTTGGACGTTCTTGTTCGTTTTTATTCGTTTCAGTGTTTTAATTGTAGGTTTGTTGACCATGGTGTATTCTTGGAAGAGAAAAATCATATGAGAGTCAAATCGGATGCAAAGTGGAGGAAAAATGGAAGAAAAATCGCGAAAGTATTGAAGAGCAACCTTCACGTCGCGACGTCTGTACCTTTCACGTCGCGACGTGGGTGCATGTCGCAATGTAGACCCTCCACGTCACGACGTCAAAAATGTGATTTTTGGTTGAATTTTTGGACGAATTTTATGAAATTTCCAGAGAGTTATGTCGCGCGACGTCGGGACCCCTCCCACGTCGCAGAGACGTACCACGACATCGCGATGTCAGACCCTGGACGTCACGATGTGCGTGGACGTTTTGACGCGCGATCAAGGACGTCGAGATATCGGGAAATACGCAGGTTTACGACCTAATTTTGAAAATTTACTATTTTGGCCCACTTTGAGTTTTCTTTTCCGACAAGGCTTTCATGAAGGACTTATGTGCGAATATTTTCATAGGATAACTATAAATAGGGCTAGGGTTACAGCTTTTAGAGGTGTGACAACTTTGAGAGATTTTAAGCAAGGGCTTTTCCTCTTTGTAATAGCTAGAGTTTCATTCTTTTGGGTATTCACGGAGAATTGAAGCTGTACGGATTGGAAACATCATTGATTATTGATTTCATTATTTTAGGAGTAAAGATTTCTTCCAAGGATTCTCAATTCAAGGTGTTATCTTTCTTTTATTTTATGATTTCAATATCGTGCTTTAACATTAATATTATTATGTTTAATTTAGCCATGCTTGGCTAAATGTATTGTGCTCCCGAGATTATGAACAAGGGTTTTTGTGCTTAATTTACATGCTAAGTTCTATCTTATGGTCTTTGTAGAATAAGTTTTGCTGTGTTCTTCATAATTATGCATGATTTGGCCGGATTAAGTATGATTAATATTTTCTTAAAGTGTAGTAAATTACTTAGAGATAACTTGCTTTAATCTTACCTTTAGCCTTATAGGAGGATTAGAGTGGGTTGTTTGGGATCTATAGTGGGTTGGTTGTGAATTTGTTAGATTAATTTTACCTTAATTCTTACCTTTAGCCTAATAGGAGGAATTAAGGGAATTAGTTTAGCATTAGCGTGAGTGGTTTGGGCATTGCCTTAGCCTAATAGAGCGGTTGAACTTGAGGGTTTGGTTGAGTTGGTAGTTGCATTAGATTCTGGGTTAATTGAGGAAGTAAACCTTACCTTTCGCCATATAGAAGGGTTTAACGAATTAGTTAATATCTAAGTAGGTAAGTGCTTAAATCATTCCTTTCCTTTAGCCTAATAGGAGGGCGTGAGTTATGTTATTTACCCTTATTTTCCATGACCATAGATAGGATGTATGTATGTGTTTTATATGTAACCCTAAAATATAATCTCGGGAGTACACTTGCTTTAATTACGTTTTAAATTAAATCACTATTTCAGTTTTAGTTCTTGATATTTATTTTCTTAGCTTTCAGTTTGATAATCATAAAAACACAAAAATATTTTCTTAAAATTTCAACGCAGTCCTTTCCTCGTGGGAACGAACTTGCTATTCTATCACCTTCACGGGGTTATTTAGCATTATTTTTGAGTAGGGGTAAATAGCAACCACGATCGCATTTTTATTACACATATTTGCTCCACATCATCAGCCTTCAAGAACACCATCCAATGTCCCAAAAGCAGTCCCTAATGCCGCTACTTCCACCTCCCAATCGGCGTCACAATCTACACCAAGGTTGAGGGATATTCAATGTTTTAAATGTCAAGGCTATGGTCATATCCAATCCAATTGTTCTATTCGTAAGTTGATGTATGTTAATGACAATGGAGATGTGGTAAGTGACAATGATGATGATGATGATGAGTGCATTGACATGCCTGTACTTGAGGAGAAGTATGAGAGTGAAGAAACCGAATCACATGAAACCTATGATGTTGGTAATTTTTGCTTGGTAACTCGCCATATCCTTAATGCACAATCACAAATTAATGATGATTTAATTCAACGTGAAAATATCTTTCATACCTATTATATGGTTCAAGATAAAATTTGTAATGTAATCATTGATAGTGGAAGTTGTACTAATGTGGCAAGTATTCTACTTGTCAAGAGGATGAATTTGACTTACATGAAACATCCAAAGCCATACCGACTTCAATGGCTTAGTCAATCGTCCGAAACAAGAGTGGCCAAGCAAGTAAAGGTACCATTTAAAATTGGTAATTATGTTGATGAAGTTTTATGTGATGTTGTTCCAATAGAGGCCGATCACATTCTTCTTGAAAAACCTTGGCAATTTGATATAGATGTGATCTATTATGCCAAGAAGAATTACTACAACTTGGAGCATAAAGGTAAAAGGTTCAACCTTCAAGCCTTGAAACTGTCTCAAGTATTTGAAGACCAAGCTCGAATTGCAAAAGCTTGTAGTGATTTACGCTAACAAGAAGAAAAAGAGAAGAGTGAGCTAGAGAAGAAAAAGAATGTAAAAAATAGTATAGGTCGAGAAATTGTACCTAGTGCTAATATTACCAATAGCCGAAATGTTTTTTTTTGAATGAAAGATATATATATATATATATATATAGCTGGATCAAAGCAAAATACAGTGTCGGCTATACCCGTTCACACTGTTACAGAGCAAATGCGATAAATGTGGAGTACTTCTCCATTACATGAAACATCTATCTCAATAAGTGTAAAGAAAATAGAGACAAGCTACTTGGATGATCCAGTAAGAAAATAGAGCAATAGCTGAAATGTAACTAGTTCTAAGTCTTTTTGTTTTGCTTCTATGAGTGAGATAAAGAGAGCAATACTAGATAGGCATTCATTGTATTTACTTTTTCGCAAAGATGTACTTATCATTGATAGTGATCACCTTTCTTCTTTGCCTAGTGTTGTTTTGTCTCTTTTAGCAAGAATATGGAGATGTGTTTCCTGAGGACTTACCAATAGGTTTACCACCTATTCGTGGCATTGAACATCAAATCAATTTTATGCCTGGGGCGCAAATTTCGAACCGCCCAGCTTATAGAGCCAACCCTGAGGAAACAAAAGAGATTCAACGTCAAGTGGATGAACTCCTTGACAAAGGTATTGGTGCTGTTTTAATGCAAGAATCAAGACCCGTGGCTTACTTTAGTGAAAAGCTTCATAGGGCAGCCACGAAGTGTGCAACTTATGAAAATGATTTGTTTGCTTTGGTAAGATCATTACAGGTTTGTCAACACTATTTATGGCCTAAAGAGTTCATTATTCATTCTGATCATGAAAGCCTTAAATTTTTGAAAAATCAAGATAAATTGAATAAAAGGCATGCTAAATGGTTATAATTTATTGAATCTTTTCCATATGTGATCAAAAACAAATCTGGTAAAGAAAATGTTGTAGCTGATGCAATATCTAGGAGATGCACATTATTCACCTATTTGCATGCTAAGTTACTTGGTTTTGATTTAATTAAAGATTTGTACTAAAATGATCATGACTTTAATGCCGCCTTTGATCAATGTGTGATAAAACCGAATGGTGATTACTATATGCATGATGGATTTTTGTTTAAGAAAGATAAATTATGCATACCCTCATGTTCCGTTCGTGATTCACTTGTTAAAAAACCCATGGGGGAGGGTTAATGGGACACTTTGGAATTGCTAAAACACTTGCTGTTTTAAATGAACACTTTTATTGGCCTAACATGATTAAAGATGTTAAAAGTGTTTATGATAAATGCATTGTGTGTAAACAATCAAAATCGAAAGTGATGCCTCATGGTTTGTATACGCCTTTGCCTGTTCCTAGTCATCCTTGGATTAATATTTCTATGGATTTTATACTTGGATTACCTAGGTCACGCAATGGTCATGACAGCATATTTGTTGTAGTTGATAGATTTATCAAAATGTTGCACTTTATTGCATGTTCAAAGTTAAATGATGCTACACATATTACTGATTTATTCTTTAAGGAAGTTGTTAGATTGCATGGCATTCCACAAAGTATTGTTAGTGATAGGGATGTTAAATTCTTGTCTCATTTTTTGCGTACTTTATGGAATAAGTTAGGCACTAAATTGTTGTTTTCTATTGTTGCACATCCACAAACTGATGGACAAACTGAAGTAGTTAATCGCACATTATCTACCTTACTTCGTGCATTCATCCAAAAGAACTTAAAGAATTGGGAAAGCTATTTACCTCATATTGAGTTTGCATATAATAGGACCTTGCATAGTTCAACTAATTGCTCACCTTTTGAAGTTGTTTACGGATTTAATCCATTTCCTCCACTTGATATTTTGCCTTTTCCTATTAATGAGTTTGTTAATGTCGAAGGTGGAAAGAAAGCCGAATTTGTGAAGAAGTTACATGAGAAGGTTCGAAATAATATTCAAAGGTGTAATGAAATATGTCAAACAAGCCAATAAGGATAAAAAGTAAGTGATATTTGAACCGGGTGATTGGGTTTGGATTCACTTAAGGAAAGAGAGGTTTCCCGAGAAAAGGAAATCTAAGCTTCATCAAAGAGTAGATGGTCCTTTTCGAGTCTTGGAAAGGATTGGAGACAATGCTTACAAGATCGAACAACCAAGTGAGTATGGCAATGTGTCATCTACATTTAATGTTTCTAATTTATCTTTGTATGATGTAGGTGATTCGAGGACGAATCCTTTTGAGGAGGGAGGGAATGATAGCAATCCGCCCATGTCCATGGTGCCAAAGCCGACTTCACATGATCCATTGGAGAATCTTGATGGACCAATGACAAGATCAAGGAGCAAGAGGATGAAATCCGCCTTGCATACATTATTGGCGACACATTGTGAAAGTTTGGACAATCTTGAAGAACACTTGGCATCACCAACGTCACCATCTTAACATGAAGTTGTTTGGAACATTTCTTGCATCACAATTAATGAAGAGGTTTCTAAGAGTTCTACATTGGAGTTTAAAGAAATTCCGCTTTGAAGAAGCGTTCATGGACTACATTGAAGTCCAAGATGTCGTACTTGCACTTTTATCTTTGGATCACGCCATTATTAAGTTTTAGAATTTATTTGTTTCGTAATAACTTTAGTCCATTAAACATTAATTTGGGCTTATAATTCTGTTTAAGTGTTAGTTAATTACTTGGCCCAATTATCTTGCATGATAATGGAAAGTAATTGTTTAGAAAGTAATCTCCTACTTTTTAGGAGGAAGGCTATTTTCTAACAGCTTAGCCTTGTCGTTGTTTTTAGCTAGAAAAACGTGTTTTTGCTTTGTTTGATTTAGGAAACTAGTTAGTTAGTTGATTAAGAAGTCAAGTTGTAATTGGCTTTCACTAGGGTTTCCTTTTCACTTGGCCAAATTTCTTCCTATTTAAGTAGGCCTTGTACGTTTTTTTATATAGAATGAATAATAGAAACCATATTTTTGCATTGCAAAAGTTGAAAACACTTTGTGTTTTAAAATCCTGCGAATCCTTTAATGAGGAGCTATAGGATTAGCCTACCCGTTCGTGAGTTAGGAAAAGCCAAACTATTTAAGTTAACTCTTGATTTACATTAGCTAGGTTAATTACTTTGTAATAACATTGGGGTTCGATTGGCTTAACATCTTACCTTTTCGTTTTCATATGTCTATTCCGCATTGTTACTTGTTGTGTTGTTCGAATTTTGTGTGTCAACACCGATCCGAAGTGTGTGGATTGGTGGTCCAGGACTTCAAGCCTCAGCTATCCATATCATCCTAAACAAGGATGACCTAAAAGTAAACTAGGTTAGTGAACAAGGAAATGGTTGGAGAGCCTTGGCCTAAGGTCATAGTTTGGAATAACATGAAAACTCAAGTGCAAGACTCTGTGTAATTGAGATTTAGCCTAGGGTCGTGGCTCTTATGGTCTAGGAAGAACTAAAGTCTTAACTTCTTTAAGATACACTAGACTTCAACCGAATTAAAGCCTTACCTTCTAAAGAGTATTTAACACTTAGTCAAGTTTCATAATCTTTGCTCCTTAGCTCCATAAGGTTCCACACTATAATTTGTCCAACCATGAGCCTACAATTTCTCTTTGTGGTCCCTTTTGACTTCTCCTTAATTAGTTGATGTTTTACCTTCAAAAAAGTCTTTTTAACAATTTTTGAACTCCAACTTGTAAACCCTTCAAAAGTACCAAAATAATACTTTAAGACAAATAATTACTCAAAAATAATACAAACCCTAAACAAAAAGAGATATATAAGTTAGTAAAATATAGACTCATCACCTACTTTACATTACCAACGGCTAGATATTTGTTATGTTGTGAACATTCTACGTCAATTTATGCATGACTCCAAACAAAGTCACCTAGAAGCTACCTTTCTTGTTCTACGATACCTCAAAGATACTCTTGGGCAAGATCTTTTCTATCCTAAAGATAGTGACTCATCTCTTCAAGGTTATTGTGATGGTTATTGGGCAAGTTGCCACTCCACTTGTAGATCCACTATAAGGTATATCATTTATTTAGCTTATTTCCTATTTCATGACATTCAAAGAAAAAGCCTAATTTTACTCATTCATATGCAAAAGCTGAGTATCGAGTTATGACCAATACGACATGTGAAATTTTGTGGCTGAAAAGATTGCTTTCAAATCTTCAAGTTTTGTGCACAAAACTATTACACTATTTTGTGATAATTAGGTTGCTCTTCATTTCTCCACTAATCCAATGTTTTATGAACGGACAAAGCATATTGAAATAGATTGTCATTTTAATTGAGAATATATTATGTCAAAAATTGTTGTTCAATAAAAAATATCTTCTGAATTACGGTCAGCATAATATCTTCACTAAATCTTTATGATAAGATAGATTTCACACTATACTTAGCAAGTTGGGCATTTCGAAACTACATACTCTAAGTGAGGGGGAGTATTACATATATGATATTTTGCAATATTATAAGAATAATTGTAGTTTTCTTGATTCTAGTAACCTACTTGATTTTTTGCCCATAATCAAGATCTTGATTCTAATCTGTCTGGTACTTGTTCATAATTAAGATATTGATGTGGTCATACTTTTAACGCGTACTTTAATATAGGATCTGTATATTTTAGAAAGATGTATTTCTTTATTGTATATATATTGCTCAATCTTGTATTTATGTAATCAATCAATCAATACAAATTTTAGTTTTTCTTATCACTTTCTTCCTAAAAATAGTCCTTTTAATATAAGTTTTATTAATTCAGAATCAAGTATCAGGTTTTAAAATATAGTATCATAGACAATGATTCTTGGCAAAGACAACAAAAAATTATCGAAATAAAACATTTTGGACTTTGAAAGAACAAATGAAGAAATCGGATTCAAATGTTCAAGAAATGGAGAAAAGGATTCACTCACAAAGTGGGCAACAACAATTTAGTGAAAAATTTGATGCTACTCTAGCTAGAATAGAGGAAAATTTTGATATACTATTAATAATGCTATTAAAAAAGAAATTTGGAGAAATTGATAGCAAAATTTTGAATGCAATAGGATTTGACAATTCTCGAGTTTTCAAAAAATAAGAAATTGAAAGAATAATTGAATATGATACTTCGTTGAGTTTGTTTTAATAGAGAAGTTTTTTTATGGACAACAATGAAGAATTTCAAA
This sequence comes from Ophiorrhiza pumila, assembly GCA_016586305.1. NCBI lineage: Eukaryota > Viridiplantae > Streptophyta > Magnoliopsida > Gentianales > Rubiaceae > Ophiorrhiza > Ophiorrhiza pumila. The sequence continues at coordinate 39,906,158 of BLIW01000006.1, forward strand.
AACCTTCGATTAGAATCTTGAATGCCAAGGAGTCGACAAAGACTCTTTTTATTGAGTCCAACATAAAAGTAAAAATAAATGATTCAAAAGGTAAGCTACATTTCATTGATAAGGAGTACATAATTTATACAGTATTGAGATAACATAAAATCCTATAAAATTAAGATGCACAAGATTTAAAGATAATGAAAATATATACAACAAACAGTTAGAATTGGTAAAAGAATCTCAAAAATTATTATAATGTAACCGAATAGCATTTTATGTTCCAATATGCCCCCTCAAGATTGGTAGAATATTGATTTTCAGTAATTGTAACCATTGTCTGGATAGAGACTTGGTAAGAGCAGGCCAATTGATGAATAAAAGAGACATGAGAGAAAAGAGACATGAGAGATACAAAGTGTGCCCGCTTGGACTTGATTTTTGAAAATAAAAATCAATTGCAACATATTTTATTTTGGAGTGAAAAACAATATTTGAATATATATTAGTAACATCAACATTATCACAATAGATAACTAGAGATTATGAATGTTTTAGACCCAAGTCAGAGATTAAGTAAAATAGTCATTGAAGTTTAGTAGTTGTGGCTGCAACTGAATGATACTCAACTTCTGTGGATGTGCGGGTAACAAACTTTTGTTTCTTAGAACATCAGGAAATTGGGTTTCGACCAAGATACATAATATATATAGAAGTGGATGAATAATTATCCTTATTGCCAACATAGTCAGCATAAAAAAAATCATGAAGAAAAAAAGGAGATTGTCGATGTAGAACAATACCTTTACTAACTATGCTTCACAAGTATTGAATGAGAGGTTTAACAAGTGCCACTGTGTTGAAGTGGGCTGATGCATAAACTGTGATAATTTATTCACCATATAGGAGACGTCTGGCAGAGTTAAAGACAAATATTAGACACTACCCACAGCAGTACAATCTCTAATAGGATTGAATAAATGTTTGCTCGAGTGTAACGAGATAGGAGTTGTAGACAGCTATGATGTAAGTTTGCCATCATCTATCTTTGTGCGATGCAAGAAATCCATTATATAACGGTGTTGTGAGCGTAAGACTCCATGTTTATGTGAGACAACTTCAATGCCTAAAAAATATGAAAGAATATTGAGATCTTTAAGCGAGAATCTTTGTGTCAATTATACAATGAAGTTATTGACAAAGGAATTATTTCTAGTTAAAATTATATCATCGACGTACACTAATAAATAGATAATATTGGAACCAATTTCAAAAAGAAAAAAAGAAGTATCGGCATGAGAATTCTGAAATTCAATAGCAACAAGATAATTTCTTAGTCTATGATACCAAGCATGCAGAGATTGTTACAATTTGTAGATGGCTTTTGTAACTTGCAAACATATTATGGATTGTTAGAGTTGGTAAAGCTCAAAGAAAACATCATGTACACATTTTCAGTAATAATACCATGTAAAAAAATCATTATTGATATTCAATTGTTTCATATCCCATCCTTTGGATACTACAATATTGAGAACAAGTTGAATTGTTGTTGCTTTGACAATGGGACTGAAGGTCTCATTATAATTCACCCTAAGACGTTGATGAAACCCTTTAGCTACTAGACGTGTTTTGTACCTATCAATAGAACCATCAAAGTGTCATTTCACTCAATAAATTCACATTACAACCCACAATATTTGAGATATTGTCAGGTGACACAAGCTCCCACGTATCATTGAACTAGTGGATCATACTCCTTAAACATGGGATGATGCCACTTGGAAAATTTTAAAGCTTGTGTCACTGTGTTTGGTTATACATTTTGTGAGGGGGATAGTTGTGTGTGAAGGTTAAATTTTTTGATAGGTTTGGAGATGTTATTTTTTGATTTGGTAGTCATATGATGAAGGTTAGGTTAAGATGTAGGTGGTTGAGGCTGCAGTTTAACTGAGAGCTGTAGTTGGTTGGTGTTAGATTTTGTAGCTTAAATATCCTCGCACAACTGTATTTTGAAAATAAACATCGTTAGACAAAGTAGATAGTGGTAAATTATTGAGGTTAGATAGCGACACTTTGAGCATAAGAGGTATCTAGTCAATGATAGTTTGAGTGTTGGGTCTTCATAACTGGGAATGAAGGTGAGAATATAGGTAAACTGCTTCGACAAATTGGACATGAGGAGAGCCATAGAATTTTTTGTTGAACGATTCATAGCAAATATATGCACTTTGGGGTAAGAAATAATCTAAGAATACAAATGGTTTGTATCGTTGTTTTAGTTTGTGAGTTGTGTATGGTTGTAACCATGGATAGCACAAATAACCAAAAATTTGAAGTTTCACTTTAGGATAGAAAATAATTTGGTATTTGGCCAAATATTAACTCATACGGAGATGAAATCTTGATTGTTGGTATTGGCATCCTGTTGATTAAATAAAGTTCCATAGTGAATACATGCGACCAGAAAAATAAGAGAAAAATAAGCATGAGTTAATAAGGTTAATTCAGTTTCAACAATATGGCAATGGCGTTTTTCAAAATAGCCATTATGTTCTTGTATGTGTGGTGGTGTGGTGTGGTGGCATGGTCTGGTTAGAAATTCTATTTGTAATTTAGTATTCCTTGAGACCAATATATTCACCATCATTATCGGAGTAAAGTACGGTGATTTTGTGGTTGAAGTAATTTTTTACAATAGATTTAATTTGATGAATACATCCCTTACTTCAAACTTTCATTTTAAAGGGTATAGCCAAATATATTTTGTGTAATGGTCTACAAAGATCATATAGTACTTAAAACCATCATGTGATCTCATTGGTGAAGTTCACAAACCAAAAATATTATTTGAAAAGGATGTGATGAAACTAGAGTTGAGTTAAAAAATGATAGTTCATAACTTTTATTATACTTGCAGGCATTACATGAAAGATCAGACACCATAGATTACAAAACTTCTAATTTGACTCTAGATATTAGATGGGTTGAGATAGACATGGTAGGTTGTCCTAAATGATGATGTTATTGAGATAATGTGGTGTTCACATTGGAAAAGGCAAGAATTGGATATGATTTGTGCAACAGCCACTCATAAACTTTGTCTTTAGTTACTCCTTTCATAAGAGTTTTAGTTGTATGAAGATCCTTCACATGAAAGAAAGATGGTGAGAATTCAACAGTGACATTATTTGTTTTACAAAACTGAGAAATTGAAATTAAATTTGTTTTCATGCTAGGAACATAGAGAATATTATTTAATTTAAAGGTGTATGAATAAGCAGAGAGAGTAGTAGAACCCATATGAGTGATAGGAAGATTGGTACTATCTCCAATCATAATATCATCTGAACCATTGTAAGATACATGAAGAGTAAGGTTGTTGAGATTTGTTGTGACATAATGTGAAGCTCCACTGTCAAGAAGCAAATTGTTAGATGCTCCATTGGTTGTAAAGTTGGCTTTTGGATACCATGCTATCATGGAGGTGTTGGGTAGTGGAGTTTGATCATTATTCGATTAAACTGGTATCATTGGATATGAATGGCAGCATTTAGTTGTGTGTCTTTGTATGCCATATACCTGACAATAACCCATGTAAAGTTTTTGTCGACGATTTTCTTGTGAATTAATATTTGCAAAAAATCAATTGTTGTTAAATGGTGGACGAGTGCCACTGTTGTTGTTTTGTGAGGGACGCCAATTGTTTTTATTTTGGGGTCAAGAATTGGTGATTGTCTTATATGTAGGATTTTATGTTGTAATGAAGCTTCAAAGGTGAGAAGTTTTTTCATGAAACTCGTGAAATGAAATTGAATTATCAAGAGCATAAATGGCATTGATGAGTTCTTTGTAGTCATCACTGAGACCATCTAAAATTTTTCGATAATGTCGTTATCTATTGGAGCTCTAAGTATGGCGAGTTCATCTATTCTTGACTTAACAGTTTGGAGAAAGTCAGTGATTGATTTGATACTCTTGGTGATATTTTTGAGCTAAACTTTTACTTGTTTTACCCGATCACAATATGGTTTAATGTATGTATTAGTTAGGATGTTCCATGCCTATCTTGAGGTTTCTGTTCGTGTAACAAATGGTATGTTTGTTGGGGATAATGATCCAACAATAGCATTGAGTATGAGCTGGTCTCGGCAAATCTAGAGATTATATTTCGGGTTTGGGGATAACTGATTGTTGTTAGTTATGGTGGCTAGTGGGTGGTCGGCTTTTGGTACTATCAAGATAACCAAGTAGATCATATTCAATGAAAAGGGTTTGAAAATGAACTTTCTAGGAGATGTAATTGATCGATATGAGTTTGAGTGGTGCTTGAGTAGATACATTTATTGTAATGAATTGAAATTCATTGGTGTTGATGATACTGGTTTGGCTAGTGCTAGAGTTATTAGGAACAATGTTGTTGGCCATTGTAGCAGCGGCTGGAAAAAAAAACAAGAGTGGTAGGGAGAATAGAGAAAAGTTGTGGATCAAAAGAGCAATAGGAGCTCTGTTACTATATAGAAGTAAAGAGAAATAATTCAAAAGGTAATCTACCTTTTATTGATGAGGGGTACATAATTTATACAGTCTTATGATAATAGAAAATCCTATAAAAATAAGATATACTAGATTTATTGATGATGAAAAAATATGCAGCAAACCATTGGAATTGATAAAAGAATCTCAGAGAATATTATAATGTAACCGAATAGCATTTTAAATTCCAATAGCCAATTGAAGCGGAAAAAATACTGCTGTTAGTTAAAAGGTATTGGAGAAAATTGATGAGATCGTGTTTGACAAAAGTTCTCTATGGTTTTTTTTTTTTTTATTTTTTTAAATTTTTTTTAAATTAAACCAAATTTATTAACATAATAAGACGAGGCCGGATATACCTATCACCCCATTACAAAAGGAAAGCCATTAAGAGGAGTACTACTCCTTTACATTTCAAAGTCAACACTCCTCAACTTTAGTAATGAGTCTAAAGTACTAGGAGATTAAAAACGGTTGAGAGTCCAAAGAATTTGAGTGCCACAAAGGCAAGTCAAATTCTAAAAACTCTCAAAACCTTATAATATGTCCATCCTACTCCTTACATGCAGGCCATTTATAGTATCCAAGGGATGTCTATAAGCTATGCAAGATCAATCCATGAGACCAGGTCCAAAGCAGGAGGGGTCCAGCCATATAAAGGTCCGACCCATTTGTTCCAAGAGTCCAAGAGTTCAGCCCAACAAATCGCAACAGAGAGCCCAAATTGGCCCAACGACTTTCAGCTCCTGAATCTAGTCGAAAGGCCCAACACTTAAATCATTGGCCACCAGTCAAAATCTTGAGCCTATTTCTACATTGGGCTCAGGTCTTTAGCCCCAGTTTTATCCCTTTCAACAGGTAGCCCAAGCAAAATTGCAGCCCTATTGCCTAAACAGCCCTCAGTGTCCCTGATCACTAATGCTAATTCAAGCAGCCCAAAATACCCTCTGAGGCAAAATATCATACAGCTAGTAGGCAACTTCCTTTACTGTATTCACAAAAGTTCTCTATGGTTAGATTATGAAACTTTCAATTCTACTAAGAAGAGTTCTCATAAGAGTATTGGAATTTATCAAGAATCTCAATAAAGGTTGATGGAGAACCTTTTATGAGAATGAGCAAATTTAATTCCACAATTGTCAAGAATTTTGGAGAATATTGAATCAATGAAGTTCCTAAAGAGGTTTTAAATGATGGGTCACTAGTGAAATCACAATATTTTGAATTCCTAAAGCTAATTTTCAAGTGTCAAAGGTCAAAACTCTTTTCCAAAACTCAATATTAAATGTCATAAATTTATGACTTGTCATTGTAAACCAAATTAAATTCCTACTCCAAAACATAAAAATTAGCAAAGGGAAGTATAATCGAATCCTATGAAGAATGGCTCACAATCTATTTCAACTTTTTTAACACACACATCCTCACATGCATACCCGAAGAATTAAACTCTATACCTGAAGGTTTGGAAACTAACTCTCTAACCACTGGACTAGCTCCAATGGCTTATTTCAGTTAATTCAACACAATGTCAAAAATGAATTTTTAATGTTTAAACCCAAAACATGGTGACTTAAACTGAATAAAACAAGTTAAATAGAATAATCACAATAAAAATAACTAGAATTTAAAGTTTGGCAATTAATAAATCCATATTCACTAATTTTAAATCGATCATAGACACGAATGCCGATTAACTTTAATAAATCAATTAGTTATAGATTACCAAAAATCAGCTCTGATATAATCTTTTTTCCTTATTTGGTTGGTAATTAACAATAATCAATTTAAATTAATTACTTTCCTAATCAAACATTAACCTAGTTGGAATAGGTCAACAATGAATTTAAATATTTAATAGCATTATTAATTAGAGAAACCCAATTTTAGTGAATTACAATCAGTATCAATATGTCATAATTCACTAACATATAACTCTCGTCTACTTGATAGTAGTTTTACCACTTATTAATTTTAACCATTAATTACAGATAATTGATGGATAATCAATTTAGCATCGTCCAGATTAAAGAAGCTTGATCAGGATTTAATTAATTTCAACTTTTACTCTATGATAGCAATCCATCTAAGTTGATGACTAAATCAAGTGATCCATTGGTTAAGCTTGATTGACCAATGACGAGGTTGTGGAACAAGAAGATGAAGATGACTTTGCAGTCTTTGATGAGCATGTTTAGCACCGCCATTGAGGATGAGCATGAAGACTTGGAGTTTTCTTCAAGCAAAGTTGACCTCGGAGTACTTTCGAAGGTTTCTTGCATCTCTACTGAAGGTTTAGAAGGCATGGAATCAAGTTTTGAGATGAAGAATTTTGTGAAAGCCTAAAGTTTCCCACGTCGCGATGTCCAGCCTCTCCACATCGCGACGTTCACCTACGTCGTGACGTCTGACGTTCCCCACATAGCAACGTCACTCCCTAGATGAACTCGAAACAAATCATATTTTCTTGACGTCGCAATGTCCAGTGTGACCCACATTTCGACATCCATCCATGTCACGGTATGCGACTCCCCACGTCGCGACATCAGGGAATTGCTCAGTTTTAAATTTTTAGGTTTGTGTTTTTTTAGAAAAGTTATCACAAACAATCACTTTTCTTTATTGGTAATGTTTCTTTATGAATTTTAAGTAGGGTTTTCATTATTGTAGCCTATTTAAAGGCATCTTCTTCATGGAATAAAGGGTTGTTGATAAATTTTGAAAGAAACCTCTTTTAGCTTTTGCTTTGAGAAATCTTCATTGTTAGGAGTGAACCAACCTTGAATCCAGTAAACTTCTAAGCATGACCTAGGTAGTTTACCTTCCAACTCTTAATTGAGAGCAAGTCAAGCTAATTTTCTTAACACCGAGATTACTTGGGTTAGATTAATTATCTTGTATAACTTAAGGGTTTGGATCAATATCCAATATTTATGTTACATGTCTATGTTGTTGTTTTTTGTGTCTTGTTCTTGTTTGTGCTGAATTCGTCTTAGATTGCCAAATTATATACCACGTGTAAGGATCACCTTACAACGTGTAAGGATCACCTTACCATGTGCTATCAAACTGGTATTAGAGAGGAAGTTACACAATTCAGGTTTATCCTTAATTTTTCTTTGATTCTTCTTGTTGTTTCTTTCTTTCTTGTTTCTTCAATTCTTGTTTGTTTTTATTTTCTTGATCTTTTATGTCCAAGATTGATTCCTTGAATCAATTCTGATTTCTATTTTCATAGAATTACTTGTGCTTTTGTTACTCTAAATTAAATTCTATCTTTGAATTCTTGATAATTTCATGAATTGCATTTTTTAAAAAAACTGAAATCTTGAATTTGTCAAAGTGCTACTTGTTAGTTGTTCTTAATCATGTTATTGCATAGCAATTAGTGATTTGAGATTGTTGTCTTGAAAAAAAGGAGAGTCACCAAATTGATCAAGTGAAAAAAAAATTGCATGAAAAAAAAATGTGATAAATTTTTTTTTTGTGAAATTTTGACTTCAACACAAAGTTAAGTAGCTTTGATTTCAAATTTTTTTCTAACATTCAATCTTGTGCAATTCAATCTAAAGGTGCATATTTTATTGTGTTCTCTTATTCATTCAATTTATACCCTATACATGTTCGTAAACACTCTAGTTTCTCATCTATATTTGATCCTTGTTGTCTTATTGTTGAGCTTGTTAGTTGTTTTGCTCTTGAATTAGGGCTCAGTATAAACTATAGGATTGATAGTAAATAAGGTTATACTTTGATTGAGAAAAGCTACCAAATAGAGAGTAGTGTACCTACTACCCAAAGTGAGAACCTGTGAGGAGTAATATATTGTTATATTGTTATATTGTTGTTTCTCGTGTTTTTCACTAACATTGCAGGTACAATGTCGAAAGAAAGCTCCAAAAACCAAGTGGATATGCAAACTCAAATTACATCACTTGTAGACATGGTCAAAGAGTTGTCCATTCGAATGACAACTATGGAACATAATCGGCCACAAACTGTACAACCTCCCACTCCAAAGCGAATCAACTTTTATGACGAGGCCGACACTCCAAACTAGCCTAAACCCGCGAGGAAATCCAAAATTAAAATTGAAACCTTTAGAGTTGATTTTCCTACATTTCAAGGGAAATCAGATCGTGCATTATTTTTGGAATGGATTGGAACTGTGGACTCAATGTTAGAGGGTAGTTGATATGATGATGAGGAGAAGATCCGTTTAGTTGGAATGCATCTTAAAGTTATGCAGCGGTTTGGTGGAAATAATTGGTTTGAAATCGGAAAATGAATGACGAATCTCCTATTCGAACATGGCGTGAGATGAGATTGTTAATAAGAAAAAGATATGTACCTTCTCACTACCAAAAAGATCTTAAAAGAAAGTTGCAAACTTTGGTTCAAGGAATTATGAAGGTTGAGGAATTCTACAAAGAAATGGAGTCGTTAGTGATAAAAGCCAATCTTGAGGAGGATAAAGAAACCATCATGGAAAAATTTGTTGGTGGTTTGAATCCAACTTTAGCACATAATGTTGATTTACAGCATGATATAGATATGGAAGAGACTCTTCACACGGCTATAAAGATTGAGAAATATATGAAGTTCAAGGGCCAATCATCTTCTTCTAACCCCATATTGAAGAAGGACTTCAAACCTTTTACACCTAAGACTCCATTCAAGCCAAAGCCAACAGTTCCAGATTCCGCCACCAAGACCATAGGTAAACAGATATGAATACTCTAATGACAGCGCCCAAATCTGTGCAGCGTTAATGGGATGTCCAATGTTTTAAATGCAACGAATTAGGATATTTTCAGTCACATTGTCCTACAAAGAAGCTCATGTATGTTCTTGATAATGGTGATATCATTAGTGAGCATTCTAGTGATGAAGAGATGGCAGATCTTAAGGAAGCATCTGATGACATGATTGAAGAATTCGAAAAGCTTACTTTGCTCTCAAGAAAGATTTTTAATGCACAACCCCTAGTTGAAGACTTGAGCAACAACGTGAAGGTATCTTTCACAACTGGTGTAAGGTTCATGGCAAGGTATATAACATGATCATTGATCGTGGAAGTTCCACCAATGTTGCTAGTGTCTTTATTGTGAAGAAATTGGAGTTATCATACATCAAACTCCTCAAACCCTATCGATTACAATGGCTTAATCAATCTGGTGAGATTAGGGTTAACAAGCAAGTGAAGATTCAATTCTCTATTAGTAAGTACGAAGATGAAGTTTTATTTGATATGGTTCTAATTGAGGCACATTACTTGTTGTTGGGAAAACCTTAGCAATATGATCGTGATGTTGTTTATCATACCAAGAAGAACTATTATAGTTTTGAATATAATGGCATGAAGATGAATCTCTCAGGTTTTAAACTGTGGCAAGTGTTTGAAGACCAAGCAACAGTTGCCAAAGCATGTGTTGGAATGAGAGAAAAGAAAGCAAAGGAAAAGGAGCATGTTGAGAAGAAAACTAATGATGTACCTAGTTTAGGTGCAGTTAATAAAGAAAAGAAGCTTGTTGTATTTGCTTCAAAGAAATAGATTAGGACAGTTAGAGTAGATTGGCAACCATTGTACTTAATGATCTGAAAGGACATTTATATTGTTGATAGTGCTCACCTTGACGGTTTGCGTAGTGTTGTTTTGTCTTCTTTGTAGGAATATGAAGATTTGTTTCTCGAGAAGTTACCTACTAGTTTATCACCTATTAGTGGCATTGAGCATAAAATTGATTTTGTGCCCAAATCTTCTATTCCAAATAAGCCAGCGTATAAAGCAAATCCAGAGGAAACCAAGGAAATACAAAGGCAAGTGGATGAACTTCTTGCCATAGGTATTGTTTGTGAATCCCTTAGTCCTTGTTCTATTCCTGTTATTTTGGTTCAAAAGAAAGATGAATCTTGGAGAATGTGTGTAGATTGTAGGGCCATTAACAAGATTACCATTAAGTATAGGCATCCAATTCCTATATTAGATGATATGCTTGATGAACTTAATGGTTCCACAATATTCACCAAGATAGATCTTAAAAGTTGCTATTATCAAATTAGAATGAAAGAAGGTGATAAATGGAAAACAGCCTTTAACATGCCTTTTGGTCTAACTAATACACCTAGTACTTTTATGAGGTTGATGAATCATGTGTTTAGATCTTTCATTGGTAAATTTGTTGTAGTTTAGTTTGATGATATCCTTATTTGTAGCAAATCTCTTGATGAGAATGTTATGCATCTTACTAATGTGTTTGTTGTATTAAGAGAACATAAATTGTATGCAAACCTTTAAAAATGTTCTTTTTGCATGAAATCTATTATCTTTTTTGGATATGATGTTAGTTCTCAAAGAATATCTATTGATGAGTCAAATGTTAAGGCTTTTTTGGATTGGCCAACACCTTTGTCTGCTATTGATGCTAGAAGTTTTCATGGTCTTGCAAGTTTTTATAGGTGTTTTGTGAAAGATTTTAGCTCTATTGCTGCACCTTTAAATGAACTTGTAAAGAAGAATGTCACCTTTGAGTGGAAAGAGTCACATGAAAAGGGTTTTAACACACTTAAAGAAAAATTAACTCATGCTCCTATGCTTGCATTGCCTGATTTTAATATAGCTTTTGAGATACACTGTGATGCCTCCATGATAGGTATTGGTGCTGTGTTAATGTAGAAATCAAAACATGTGGCTTACTTCAGTGAAAAGCTAAATAGAGCAGCTTTGAAGTATGCAACTTATGACAATGAGTTGTATGTTTTGGTGAGATCTTTACAGGTACGACAGTATTACTTATGGCTGAAAGAATTCATAATTTATTCGGACCATGAAAGCCACAAATTTCTAAAGACTCAATGTAAGTTGAATAAGAGGCATGCTAAATGGTTAGAGTTCATTGAATCCTTTCCATATGTGATTAAGTATAAAGCTGGAAAAGATAACAACGTAACTTATGCATTGTCTATGAAATACTCTTTGCTTACTTTTATGCATGCTAAGTTATTTGGTTTTGATTTGATTAAAGAGCTTTATGCTAGTGATGCTGATTTCAAACGTGTTTATGATCTATGTTTGCAAAAGTCGAATGGTGAATATTATGTGCAAGATGGTTATCTTTTTAAGAAAGATAAATTGTGCATTCCACTAAGTTCCATTCATGAATTACTTGTTAAAGAAACCCATGGTGGAGGGTTAATGGGGCATTTTGGAATACCTAAAACTTATGATTTGTTGCATGAACATTTTTATTGGCCTAACATGTTGAAAGATGTTAAAAGTGTTTGTGAAAAATGCATTGTTTCTAAACAAGCAAAGTTAAAGGTATTGCCTCATGGTTTGTATACTTCTTTGCTAGTTTCTAGTCATCATTAGGTAGATATTTCCATGAATTTTGTGATTGGATTACCTAGGTCTTATACAGGTAAAGATAGCATATTTGCTGTTTTTGATAAATTTAGCAAAATGGCTCATTTTATTGCATGTGCTAAAACTAATGAAGCAACTCATATATCTTATTTGTTCTTTAAGGAAGTTGTTCGTTTGCATGGCATACCACAAAGTATTGTTAGTGATAGGGATGTTAAATTCTTGACTTATTTTTGGCGTACTTTATGGAATACGTTAGGCATTAAGTTGTTGTTTTCTACTATTGCACATTCACATACTGATGGTCAAACTGAAGTGGTAAATCGAACTTTATCTACTTTATTGCGTGCCATAATTCAGAAGAACCTTAAGAACTGGGAAACTTGTTTGCCACATATTTAAATTGCATATAATCATACTTTACATAGTTTGATTAATTATTCCCCATTTGAAGTTGTTTATGGATTTAAACCTTTGACACCTCTTGATATTCTTAATTTGCCTACTAATGAATTTGTTTATTTAGATAGTAAGAAGAAAGCTGAGGTTGTAAAATAGATTCATGAAAGGGTTCAAAATTCAATTGAAAAAAGGAATGAACAATATGCAAAACAGGCCAGTGAGGGTCAAGTTTGTGTAATATTTGAACGTGATGATTGAGTTTGGATTCATTTGAGCAAAGAGAGATTTCTTGCTAAGCAAAAATCAAAGTTACATCCACTTAGCGATGGTCCTTTTAGAGTTCTCGAGATGATTAATGACAATTCTTATCTCATTGAATCATCTTGTGAGTATAGCAATCTTTCTTCTTCATTTAATGTTACTGATTTATCTCTTTATCATGTAGGTGATTCGAGGTCGAATGTTTTCAAGGAAGGAGGGAATGCTAGCAATCTGTCCAAGTTGATGACTCAATCAAGTGATCCATTGGTAAGCTTGATGAACCACTAATTAGGTCAAGGAGAAAAAAAGATGAAGACGACTTTGCAATCTTTGTTGAGCATGTCTAGCACTGCCATTAAGGATGAGCATGAAGGCTTGGAGTTGTTTTCAAGTAAAGTTGACGTCAATGTACTTTGGAATGTTTCTTGCATCTCTATTGAAGGTTTAGAAGGCATGGAATCAAGTCTGGAGATGAAGAATTTCGTGGAAGCCCAAAGTTTTCCACGTCGCGACGTCCAGCCTCTCCACATCGCGATGTGCATTGATGTTGTGATGTCCGACGTTCCCCATACTGTGATGTCACTCCCTGGATGAACGTGGTAACAATCATATTTTCTCCACATCTCAGATTTAAATTTTTAACTTTTTGTTTCATTTTAGGAAAGCTATCACAAACAATTACTTTTCTTTATGGGTAATATTTCTTTATCAATTTTAAGTAGGCTTTTCATTATGTTAACCTATTTAAAGGCATCTTCTTCATGGAATAAATGGTTGTTGAAGAATTTTGAAAAAAACATCTTTTAATTTTTGCTTTGAGAAACCTTCATTGTTGGGAGTGAACCAGCCTTGAATCCAGTAAATTTCTAAGTGTAACCTTATGGAGTTTATCTTCCAACTCTTAATTGAGAGCAAGCCAAGCTAATTTGCTTAACGCCGAGATTACTTAGGTTACGTTAATTATCTTATATAATGTAAGGGTTTGGATCATTATACAAGTATTTACATTCCATATCTATTTTGTTATTTTTGTGTCTTGTTCTTGTTTGTGCTGATTTCGTGCTCACGTGGTAATGTGATCCTTACACATGGTATATAATTTGTCGATCTAGCACGAATTCAGCACAAACAAGAATAAGACACAAAAATAAAAAAATGGATATGGAACATAAATACTTAGATATTGAGCCAAACCCTTACATTATACAAGATAATTAACCTAACCCAAGTAATCTTGGTGTTAAGCAAATTAGATTGGCTTGCTCTCAAGTAAGAGTTGGAAGATAAACTACCTATGGTCACACTTAGAAATTTACTGGATTCAAGGCTGGTTCACTCCCAACAATGAAGGTTTCTCAAAGCAATAGCTAAAAGAGGTTTTTTTTTCAAAATTCATCAACAACCCTTTATTCTATGAAGAAAAAGCCTTTAAATAGTTTACAATAATGAAAACCCTACTTAATATTCATAAAGAAACATTACCATTAAAGAAAAGTAATTGTTTGTGATAACTTTCCTAAAAAGAAACAAAAACCTAAAAATTTAAAATTGAGTGATTCCCCAACATCGCGACATAGGGAGTCGCACGTCGCGATGTGGGTCACGTTGGACGTCACAACATGGAGAAATGTGATTTTTTCCACGTTCATCCAGGGAGTGACGTCGCGACGTGGGGAACGTCAGACGTCATGACGTTGGTGCACATCGCAACTTGGAGAGGCTAGATGTCGCAATGTGATAAACTTTGGGCTTCCACGAAATTCTTAATCTCCAAACTTGATTCCATGCCTTCTAAATTTTCAGTAGAGATGCAAGAAACATTCACTCCGACATCAACTTTACCTGAAGACAACTCCAAGCCTTCATGCTCATTCTCAATGGCGTTGCTAAACATGCTCAACAAAGATTGTAAAACCGTCTTCATCTTCTTTGTCCTCGACCTCGTCATTGGTCCCTCAAACTTAACCAATGGATCACTTGATTGAGTCATCAAATTGGACTGATTGCTATCACTCTAAGCAGAGTAAAGTTTTCAAAACTGATTAAAGTTAATTTAATTTGCACAATTAGGCCTTAGGATTATATTTTAGCTAATGTTTCATTATTAATGCTAGAAAATAAAACTACTTTAAAAACATTATAACATAAAACATAAAAGTAAATAATAGAAAACATAAAGAAAATTAAACTAAAAGAATAAAGGGAAAAGAAACCTTATTAATTAGTTTAGACTATCAGTTGCCAATTTAATTCAGCAGATAAAATCAACTTGCTAACAAGGAACCAAAGGAACTTCTGCAGCTTATGTACTACATTTTGAATGTATTTTAATGGATTTTTCTCTAGCTATTATGGATGAAAATTATTAAAATTAATAAGGCATCTCCAACATACCTTAAAATCTTTTAATACTAATTAAAACACTAACTGCTTGATGGGGTAATTGTGTCCAAACAAAATTAATGCTTTCCTGCTTCACGATCTAAAATTTGAAAAACTCTTTAATAACTGGAATTAATTAAGATAGCAGAATCATTAAAGTATAGTTTTATCTCAAACATATTCTGAAAATTAATACATGAAAATTAAAGACTTCTACTCATGATAGAAAACTAAAGACTTTATCTAAATTGCTATAAGAATTTGTTTATAACTACAATGCTATAAATTCAAGAAAACTTTTACTATGGAATTAATACTAGAAGATGTTATGAAAAACAATGACAAAAATAATTAAGTATAAAGAACAATTCTAATCAAATTGGAAAACTAAGCTTTAAAAGAAAAGTTAAACTACAACTACACTTCATTTTCTACCAAAACTAAAAACTACTACTCAAAATTAATGCCTCTTCTATAGAATATAACTTTTTCTTTTATAGCCAAAAGCCCTAACCACTAAATACTGAAAATACTGAAAATATGCAAAACAAATATCTCCTTAACCATCCGATCAACCTTTTCCCTTTTCTTTCTAAAAATATTCCCTCTAAATCCTTCAAACGAAACTAAAATAGCATATAAAGCAAATTTCTTCAAACTTCTCCTCCAATCAATTAGGATGTAATTCTGATTTCAAAAGCACTTTAAACAACCATAAGAAGAAAACTCTTTTCTGCAATAAACAATTCTTGAAAATCCTCAAAATCATTGATTTCTCCCAATTCTTTTTTCAACAACTTTTCTTCTTCCAAATCCTTCAAATCCCTACACAAGATATCTTCATTAACTCCAATTAACCAAAACAAGCCATCCAGAATAAAAGCAAGAAAAACATTTATCATTTTACTACATAGAGTGAATTTTCTAAACAAATATTAGTGGGTTCACTCTTGAATTTCATCAATATCCCATTCTTTATCCTAGTTGAGAGGATAATTAGTTGGTTATGAAACATAGTAAAAAGTGAAAAATAATGAGTTTTGCTATAATGGTGAAAGCTAGATGTGAGATAATTGATTCGATTGATAATTGCAAAATTTTAGTGAAACTTTATGTTGTAAACAAATTTTTTAATGGATTTACTTTTGAAGAGGTTTTGGAGAGTTTAAATGGTTGAGAATTTTGTAGCAATTTTCTCATCTTACTACCTTATGCAAAATAAGAAGGATGGAAACAATAAGCAATAATATTGAATCTCTCTTTCATTATCAATGGTTAATTAAAATTATTCAATTTTGAACTTTAGGGGCTTTTAAATGTTTTATTTAGATTCTGAAGAAGATGAATTCAAATGATATCTTATTCAACAATGAAGAATGATGCAGACATGGTTATCAACATAATGATATGACGATGAAGATTGTTAGAAAAAAGATATAAATAGACAAATATTAATATCTATGTTGGTTTTTGGTGTATTTTCTTGTTCTTAGTCTTTTGCTCTTGGTTGGTAAATAGTTGTATTACAGAATAGATTTGGATAATAGTTGAAAATTGAAATTGGAGAATTTAGTTCTAATTACCTGCAGATGAAGTTACATAGTATAACATAAGTTACATGGTAAAACAGATCCATTTTTGTTGTTGTTACTGGGATGGGTGAAAAAGACTATAAAGACAAGCTTAACTAGAAGATCTCTCCTTTCTTTAATCTTAGTTCTCATATTTTGATATTTTATTATATGGTTTCTAGTATTTAGTTTTGTAGTTTGTACATGATAAATACAATAATTGTTATATATTTTGTGGTATTGTGTGGTTGAAATTGAATGAAAATCGCGCACTTAATTGAGTGTAAATTGTAAAATTTGGGTTGATTTGCGAATTGGAGTAGTTTGAAAAGAAGAAGAGCAATTTGGAAGTTTTGGAATTTTTAGGCCATACAAAATTCAAGTCTTGAAGGAAAAGATATTCTTCATCCTATTTTGGAAACAATAAAGGCTGTGGAATATTAAGACAATCTCCTCATCTTCACAAAGTTGGAAAGAGAGCAAATTTTAGGAAGAAGGCTTGCACGCCTTAGTCTTGGCCGCTTGTGACATTTATATAGAAAAAAAAAGATTTATTTTCTTGTTTCATTTTTGGAAGATTTGCATCAATATTTTTATTCCTTTAGGAGAGAAAATAGTTAGAGTTGTCCTGTCTTTTTTTTGTTTTTTCAGTTTTGCCTTAGTTTGTGCAGTTGATGTAGATTTAGCCAACGTGCGTCAGAACAGTGATTAATTCCAGATAGCGTAATATTAATTAATTCTTACTTCTTTGTTTCATTACATCTTCGATTTGTGTGTTTTTAATTATATGTATTGAGTATTTTACCTTTTTGGCATTGAAGTGGTGAATCACTAATTAATTAATAATCGTGAGACCGAATTGATCTTATTAAATTGATATATGTGAGTTTTAAAAGTTCTCTATGCATAACAATCATTATCTGGATGCTTTGAAGATTGATCACCTTTGATTAATTTAGATAGAAATAATTAATAGCCTACTATTTCACTGGATCTAGTGTATATAGGATTAATTATTGGTAAAATTTTTGCAAGGTAGACAGGAATATTAGGCTAATAAATTATGATTGTTGATTCAGATTTTAATTTATTAGAGTCAAATTTCTCTGTCTTAATAATGTTTTAATGTTAAATCTAGTGTTAGCTGATTCTAGTCGAGTTGTGTTAAGATTATAGAAGTAGTTAATTAAGTTGAACCTTATAACTGCTAATTAAATAAGGAGAAATTGAGTTATGCCAGAGCTGATTTTCTGCAATCTATAATTGATTGATTCATGTGTATTAATTTATATGTGCATTGATAAATGATTAATGACTTATTATTGTGGATTTAATTGCTTGACAGATTCTCTTTAATTAATTGAATTTCAATTTACTCATTTTTATTATTGACAATTTAGTTTTTTTGTTTAAACATACTTCAACTTTTTAACAAATTTAAAAAACCATTTGTGACATTCATATTAATTAACTAGGTAAGAAAACATTATTGTTCTTTGTGGGAATGATCTTGCTTTCAAATACTACTTAATATCTTGTTGAAGGAAGTAATTATATTTGGTGAAATAACGATGTACCAAATTTTGGCGCCGTTGCTGGGAACGACAATTATTTTCTTAATCTTAGTGAATTTTTTTTGTTCTTTGGTTTATATCTAGATCGTCTAATTCTAATCTATTTTTTATTTAGAAATTGAGAAGACATCATGCAGATCGTGGAAAGAGACAAAAAAAACGCCAAGGAACTATATGTAGTTATGAAAGTACTACACCAATTGCCTAAATGGTACCTCAAACAGAAAAAGAATTAGAATTTTCAATCAACACTAACCCAATGGCTAAACTACATTGTGGTGAAAATCTGCCCCCACCCAATAATGAGCAGGGCCATCGTGACCCAGCAATCAATCCTCTTGCTCAAATCCAAACTCCTCATAATGACCGACCTTTAAGGGAGATAATAAACTCAGTGATTAATTATAGGCCATCATGCATTGTCTTACCTACACTTGCTATTGATTATGAATCGAAACCCTCATATTTGAATTTGTTACCAAAATTTCATGGTGATGTGGGTAAAGTGCCTCATAATTTTTTGCATGAATTCCCAAGGGTTCGTGGAATTTTTAAATATAATAGGGGAGTGTCATAGGAATACATCACGTTAGCTAGTTTTCATTTTACTCAAATTGGAACATCTAATATATGATTTAAAAGTTTGACACCTAATTCTATCACCACTTAGCATGACATGCAAAAGACTTTTATCCAAAAAAAAATTCCAACCTCTAAGATTCCATTGGTTAGAAAAGAAAATTTTGAAACTAAACAAGATTATGATGAATCTTTATATATATATATTGGAATAGATTTAGGAGTCTATGTGAAAGTTGTCATCAACTTCAGATACCTAACGATTAGTGAATTCAAAACTTTTATGAAGATTTAAAACTCGAGAAAAAAGAGAATACTGGACGCTACAAGTGGTGGGATGTTTATGGATAATAACACCACCCAAGCCAAAACCTTGATTACTCAAACGTGCAAATCCTGCCAGCAATATCAGACTGGTCTCCATACGACCAAACAGGTGAGTGAAGCATACACTTCATCAATGAAAAGCAAGCTGGATGCTTTGACTTGGTCTATGGAAAAATTAATAGCAAGTTTGGGTGTAGCTCAGACAAAGAAACCATGTGAAATCTGTAGAAATCATGTCCACCTTATATACATGCGTCAAATGGCCGAAGATGAACTGGAAGCTAAACTGAATGCCACAGAAGGATTCCAACATTGCTATGATCCCTTTTCTAATACTTACAATTTAAGATAGAACGACTATTCCTCAGGTATAGAAATCGAGCTCTACAGCAAGCACCTTAACATCAAGTAGTGCAACAGCCAGCCCGAAGAGCTCCTGTTTATGTGCCACAACAAAATCTAGAGTTCCTCTTGAAGTAAACTTTGACACAGAGTTTGACACAGACACAAGTGGAGTTACGGAAATTCTAACATGAATCCAGGGCAGCTATACATATTCTAAATAATCAAATCACCCAATTGTCCAAAGTTATAAATGTCTTGAAAGGTTACCATGGGAAGTTACCATTACAGGCGTAAGTCAATATGAGGGAAAACATTGGACAGATGACGTTAAGAAGTGGAAAATGGCTTGAAAAACTCACCAACTAAAGTCACAAAAAAACAACCAAACAATCTAGATTTGGAGCTAATATTTGCCCAAATAGAAGAATTGCAGGAACCTGAGGTAAAGTATAATTTAAACACACATATTTTTTTTAGATTTAAATGCCTTCTCCTTTTTCTGGTAGGTTGAGAAGAAATGTAAAGGATGATGACGTGAGCAACATTTTGACAATCTCTAGCAAAGTGAAAATCAATGTAACTTTTCTACATGTAATTCGAAGGATGTCAAAATGCGTGAAATTTCTGAAGGACTTTCTTGCAAGGAAAATTCAGCACCCCAAGGATGAAAAAGTGGTAGTAGGTGAGAATATTTCATCTGTGATTTAGAAAAACAATTCTTTCAAAATGCAAGAACCCAAATATGTTTGCTATCCCATGTGTCATAGGAGAAAAGAAAGTTGAAAAATGCATGTTAGATTAGGTGCTTCGATTAATTTAATGCCACTTTCAACATATAAAAGATTAAATCTAAGACCACTCTCTGATACTCAAGTTATTATACAACTTGCTGATAGGTCTATGGCATACCCACTTGGGATCCTTGAAAATATCTTAGTTAAAGTAAATAAATTTATATACCCAATTGATTTTTATGTATTAGACATGGGAAATTCTCATGAAAAAATTCTGCAGTATTATTGTTGGGAATGCCATTCATGAAAACTGTAAAAACCAAAATTGATGTGGACAAAGACACACTCACATGTGAATTCAATGAAGAGTGTATAACTTCCAATATTTTTTGCTATGAAGCCCTCTCTTGATGTAGAGAATGTTAATATTATTAATGTGTTAGAGCCTTTGGTTCAAGAACATCTTGAAACTGAATTTTTGTAGAATACATTTGAGGTTGCAATCACAAGAAGTTTGACTAAAACCGAGGCTAAGGACATGAAAAATAGACATGTGCAAGATGCCATTATGTTGCTACATTCCTTAGAGGAATTTTCAAGCAAAATAGAGAGTCATTGTTTGCCTAAACAAAACCCTACTGATTAGTTTTTACCTTCTATTGTGCATGCTCCTATACTTGAACTCAAACCTCTGCCTAAGAACCTAAAATATATTTATTTAGGTAATGGAGAGACATTTCCAGTTATCATTAGTAAGCATCTTACACAAACCCAATAGGAGAGGTTGATTCAATTCTTTAGAACACACATAAAAACAATAGGATGGACCATCGCTGATACCAAATGAATAAGTTATGCGGTTTGTATGCATCAAATCTTGCTGGAACCAGATGCAAAAACCATGCGAGATCAGCAGAGAAAACTCAATCCAAACATGAAAGAAGTGGTTCTCAAGGAGATTCGCAAATTGTTTGAAGTAGGCATCATCTTTCCTAACTCGAATAGCAAATGGGTAAGCCATGTACATGTTGTTTGCAATGCCCTAACTAACCCCCTGGTTGGAAGTGAATCAAGTCGTTCAATCAATCTAATAATTCTGAACATATAGTGAAACCTCGAGAAATTTTTTTTTCCTTTCTTATTTCTTTTCAACGCTAGTAACCATAACAAGTACAAGGTATTCCAATATTGACAATATTAGATTACAACTTAATTTGGGCTCCTGAGTTTAATGTCAAATATCTCACCAATACTAACAGTGCCTCCACTTATCTCGGTGATACTCACTTGCCATCCTCTTCGGCCTTTTCTTGTTACTCTACTGAAAAATATTTAGAAAAATAGGGTGAGCCTTTATCGCTCATATGTAAGAAATTAGGTATAATTTTTGTAAAACGGTAAATAAGGTAGAACTTAATTTGGAAAATATTTGTGTAACAAAATGATTTATATATATAGTAAAGAAACTAGTAGTAGATGCCACAGAGAAACTAACAATAATCCACCACAAAGAGACTGACACAAACAGGTAAAGAGAGAAATGCAGTAACAAGTCACGAGAAACTAGCAATGGAAAATAAAAAAAGCATTCAATTCAGATAGCACATTGTTCCATAAGGGAGAACATAAGAGTTTAGATTTGCTACCTGTGGGCCACCCAGCTGACCCAGTACCAGTTATACAACTCCCAACAAATTGCGCGCGACTTATAGCTACCACTATAGTCAGTAATCGTCCTGCGGGCACAGTATGATATATTCAAAAAATCAATACCATTTGAGAAAAGTTTAATGTCACAGTGGACTTATGATAAACTCGTCGGCCCTTACCTTCTGGGTCATCAATAAGCTACTCGTGACTGGGGCCGAATCAGTCAAGCAGTCATAGTAAAGGCAAATCCATGCCATACATAAATAAATCATATCTTGTCAATATGCTACAGCCAATAGCAACTTGTGTAGTTTCTAGAGTTGACCCTCACCTTCAATTTAGCGTACAAGCCTAAAATCTCAATTATACCACATGTATCTGTTACATCAATACAAGCTAAAGTTGGCAGAAAATTAGGCAATCCAATCATCACATAACATTTTGCCTCGCAAGGCAAGGTTCAATACAGTCCAAGTAGTCGTTACAAAAGGACCAGCATAAGCATATTAATATATTTTAAATATCACATAACATAATCGATTATTCGATGAATAACTAAAATGGATGTCACCAGAGAATGAAATGATGCGACTATAGCCAGGCCAATTCTGGTTAATACAAGAGTCAAATTGAAAATAGTTCAAGTGTGGCAAAATCTCAAGTTTAATATATAATCAAAACTAGTACTCAATAAAGGTAAGCTAACATCAGATATGCACATTCATAGAAACATAAAATTTGTAACCCGTTATCGAGTTTTAGTAAAATTTCTAACTAAACAATCGTTTCAAAGGGATTATAATATAATTTGCTATAATTACATGAAAGTTTTCAATTCAAAATATGTCCACTTTAATTCACATCTCATTTTATTTATTTACTTATCTTGCGATTTATTAAGTTATTCATAAGTATTTTTATTTAATATGGTTTGTTGGTTGATTATTATTATAATTGTTAATTATTAATTTGAAGTGCTAAATTAATCGTATTATCATCACTAGTATCATTGCTTTTATTTTCCAGTGATTAAGTGATTATAAGGTTAGAAGTAATTCCATGTGGTTAGTACCCTCATAATAAGTCTTAATATATATCATTAGTAATCAATTCAGTTATTGTGTACTGTGATTATCATAGCAAATAAGTACGATATAGTGTAATATTAGTTTAAAACTTGATCATGCACACTTAAAAGATGTATAATAGAAATTCACTCACATAACTTTAAATGGAATAAGTCAAAATATACGTGATTGTAGGGTTCAATATAAGAAGTTTCTTACTTAATTTTAACTGATATGCATAACCCCTATATTTGTGGTGCACCTCCTAATTATTTATCGAAGGTAGTTTGATGGCAGGCCCATATTTTGCCATCACACTCAAGGTACTATAAGTTTGAGTTGTGGTAATGATAATAGTTTGCATAAACGCTATCTAGAAGCTATCCAAACTAATAGCACAATAACCTAAATCATTATCACTTTAATTAAGTTTGCATTATTGGTTCCTCAAGTATATCAACTTGGCAGTAACTTAAGAACTCAATATAGTTTCAAGTCCTAGAACAGATCAAATCACCAATAACTATTATTAAATGCAATCACATATTTAATTTGGAGTAATGTGCCAACCTAAGTTGAGAGTTTAACACATTTAATATATAAAATATTTCCAGTGGACAGTATTGAGTTGATATATAGTTTTATCAAGATGAAATCTAGTTAGAGGTAAAGCACTTCTTCCCTTTTCCTAGTCTTATCTTTTTTTTTTCAAGTTTTAGTTGTGCCTCTTGTAATTACTTCCTACTTATGCAAAAAAGTTTCACACCAAAGCAACATAATTCACAGCTTTTAAAAGTTTCAACAACACCCATCTAGATGATACAAAACAATTAATCAATGTAGCAATTCCAAGCAAGGTGTCAAGTTCTTTGATAACTGTTCAATCGTGCATTAAGATCACCCACTCTCTCACACTTCTCTTGCGGTGGTTTCATATCTAACTACTAACAAACTTCACCAAATTTCATTGTAAATCAGTAAAGACAAACATGCAAAATCATTAAGTTTCCAAAGTAAACACAGAGTAGTAAGCAAGTCCTTTTGTTTCCTAACAATTTTGATAGAGTTTCAAAACCCAAAGTTACCCACAAAACAATAACAAGTTTTGTAACCTCTCAACATAATCTAATGAAATTCATAGAAATTATCAGTTCATGAGAAAGATTTCAAGCAAGAGAACAAGTTCATTTAACCACAATTTATTGTTAATGAAAATTGACAGTCAAGACAAGATTCACCATGGAACAACAACAACCTCTACAATATATTTATTCAATTCAACAAGCACTTAAGTAACTCATCAAGCCATGAGTTTAATGAAAACTATCAAGTTCACTAGGAATTTAACCAAAATTTTAAAATAAAAACACACCCACCATTTTTAAACTTTCACAGTTCCTTTGCATTACCCAATGTTGAATTGCCAAGGATTTATTTCCTTTCTTCTCTTCCTCCGCCTCCCGCTACCTTTTCTTTCTACTTTTTTGTTTTGATGCCTTTTATCTTCGAGGCTTCACCCACAATCTTCTCAGCTTCTTGTTCCCGATTTTTCCCTACTTCTCATTATTTCCCCTAAAAGAGGTGGAGGGCTTAATGCATTTTCCCTTTTAACTTATGTATGGCAGTTTGTAAGTCTTATGACTTACAAATTCAAAGCCACATTTTATTTTTTTTTCATTTTTAATTTTCAATTTTCAATTTAGCCCTTGAATCTTGGAAAAGACAAAAAAAATATCCAAAATCAGTATTAAGTTATGCAATTAAACTCCCCTTCCTATTTTTTTTATAAAATTGCAACTAAAACTTTAAAATGAACAATTAATTTTAGTGCTTAATGATGTGTGATCTTAATTTTCACAACAATGCTTAGCAAAAACATGGTATTCTAATTTAAAAATTAAAGTGAGTTACACTTATCTAATTTTAATAATATTGTTAACACGTTAAAATGTTTTTGAGTCTCACACTCTCCCCTTCTTAAAAGAATTGTGTCCTCGCAATTCAAATTCACTCTCCAATGATATACAGAAAGGCTATATAGTTGAATATTTCCGTTAAGCACCTCTGATAGTATTTATAATTGAGCTAACGTTTATTCATGCTTAAGTCATGGTCACAATATTTATTTACACTTTTATTTTTATATATACTTTTCTATTTTCCCAAATTTCACTACATGTTATAACTTACTTTGGCATCCATATATGCACAAGTTAATATTATATATGCGCATGTAGACAATCTAATAGTTAATCAAATACTTTTGAGCATACAAACTCTAGTGCTGTTATTCCCTTGATATTCGTCGCCTCCTTAAGCAATTCACTTTACATTAATTAAACTATCTAACCGAGCTTCTCACATTGTCAATGTCTTGCAATTTGTCATGTGTATTAACATTTATTGTAATCATCCCCTCCACTCAATTTTTTTTTTTGGGTTTTTAGATCCTTAAAACCTTCTACCTAGTAATTGAATAGAAATAACACAAATGTTATTCCAACCTCAAACTAATAACACTAAAAAAAGTTCGATTTGTATATCTCTAATGAGATGTGGGTTTATGAATTCAATGAATTCGACATTTACAATATATCTGGAAGTAAAGTGAATACTTTTGAAGCCTAAAGTTAATAATTACATAGTCCCAATGCATTGGACATAACTAAATAATTAAAAATTGAGCTAACACAAAATGGCTACGAGTATCAAAGAAAATCATCAAACTACTACTCCTCCAAAGATTCGTAGTTTTACTAGTATATACTAGTTTTCCTTCACTTTAGTGATTTTTCCTTACAGAGAGTTACCCTTAAAAATATTGTTTACATGCCCCTTTTGTTTTTTTCCTCAAATGGCACATTAGTTTTTTTTTTTTGTTGCCGTAAAACTTCTTAATCTTAATGCCTAACAACCTTACATGATTGTTAATATTACCGAGCTATTAGTATAACCTTAAACATTCCTCTTCTTCCCTAAAAATCTTTAATGAAAGAATTTAATATGGCTATTTGGGGGTTGAATCATTATGGATTCCATTCTAATCTATCACAATTATTTATTTAGGATCCTTAATTACTAATATTTACTTAATTCAAAGTCTACAATGTATCATATATTATTTTAATATTTTTTTTCAATAAGTTAAGAGAAGTCAATCTTTTCATTTTGCTAATTTATCGTGTCTAAATTAAATTTTTTTTAAGACTAATTTATGGCATCATGCACATCCTCTTCCATCTTTTTGATACTCACAATATTTTTATTGTACTAATCTAATTAATTGCTAAGACACATTTATTTAAAGTCTTTTTATAGAGGAAAGTAATTCAATTTATGGTGTATGATTATTTTATAGTTGCGACAGAAAATACAAATTTGACTATTAGTTTTTATGAAACTATCCAAAGGTACATTGACATGCATCAAAACTTCAATTTGTTATGTAGATTCAGACACTAAAAGAAAGTTAAAGATAATGTTAATACCATATCACATAAGAACAAGGTAATATTTAACCTCTTAATTTTTTTAGGAATTGAAAATGAACTTCAAATAGTCTAAAGAAAATTTTAAGAAGTTTTTAGGTTTTGGTACTAGCAAGGTCTCATTGAGTATCTTAGGGGGAAAACATAAGTATGTTCCCTATTATTCTGTCTAAATAGGTTATGCTTAAGAAACTTCGTAACTCTACTATGTCCTTTCACAAATTAAAACAACTTTATCTCACCAAAATATTATTTGAATCTTAGGTGGCTTAGTAATTTCTAATATAATCCATTAAATTGTGAAATTGTATTTAATATAAGAATTCCAAGGTTTCTTTGTGTATCAAATTATTTAGTTTGCTAACGCGTAATGTTTAGTTACTATATTTTCCAAATTAGTAGAATTAACTCATTGGTTTAATACTAGCAACGTTACAATCTTAAATAACTAATTTAGTGCTAACTGTAATTATTAAATCTAGAGTAATATTTTCCAATGGCTTATACTTAGAAAACAACAATATCAATATCCTTACTTTTCGTAAGGTTATTTGTATTTCTCCATAATTTCCTTAAGCATTTCAGACATACATTATGCAAGTTTCTTATAGTTATTCCAAAATCTATACTTATTCTCTACTTTCACTATTCACTCATCCCTCCGAATTTTCATATAGCCATATCTTGAGTAATAAAATTGAAAAGAACCAAAACTTAGGGTGATCAGGGCTAAGAGGATCAATCAAATCCTATAATCAAGCTAATGGCATAAAATTGGGATCTCATCTTCGCGTCTTACTCCTTGAAACTTAATCCCATAACTTCCATAACAACCTCTCAAACTTAACAAGCACTCTTAATCAAATTAGAACTTAATAGACCATCATTCCCTAATAATCACTACTATAATTTCCATAACACGTTCATAGATTTATAAAACACTGCCATAGTCTTAAGATCTTATCATGGCTTATGAGAACAAAACTTTTATACCACCTATAATAACCCAACCCACCCCCTAGTTGGAAGTGAACCGGGTCGTTAAATCAATCCAATAATTATGAACATATAGTGGAACCTCGAAAATTTTTTTTTTCTTTCTTATTTCTTTTCAACACTATTAACCATAACAAGTACAAGGTATTCTCAATATTAGATTACAACTTATTTGGGCTCCCGAGTTTAGTGCCAAAATATCTCATGATTACTAACAGTGACTCCACTTATCTTAGCTATACTCAGATGCCACCCTCTTCGCAATTTTCTCGTTGCTCTACTGAAAGATAATTAGAAAATTGGGGTGAGCCTTTATTGCTCAGTGAGTAAGAAATTAGGTATAAGTTTTGTAAAATGGTAAATAAGGTAGAACTTCATTTGCGAAATATTTGTGTGACAAAATGATTTTTACATATACCACAAAAAAACTAGCAGTAAAAGCCTCAAAGAAACTAGCAGTAACCTATCACAAAGAGACTGACCGCAAACAATTAAAGAGAGACCTGCAATAATCAGTCACGAAGAAACTAGCAGTAAAAGTCAAATAGCATTCAATTCAGGTAGTACATTGTCCTGTAAGAGTGAACATAAGAGTTTAGATTTGCTATCTTGGCTCAGCTAGTACCAGCCATATGACTTCTTAAAAATTGCGCGCGTGACTTATAGCTACCTTATCCTTCATAGTCAGTAATTGTCCCGCAGGCACAATATGATATATCCAGATAATAAATACCTTTTCTTATGAAACATAAATCTTCTTAGTTCCATTTGACAAGAGTTTCATGTCGCAGTTGACTTACGATGAACTCGTCAGCCCTTGCCTTCCCGTTCATCAATAAGCCACTTGTGACTGGGCCACAGTCAGTCAAGCAGTCATAGTAAAGGCAAATTCATGTCATATATAAATAAACCACATCTTGTCGATGTGTTACAACCAATAGCGCTTTGTATAGATTATAGAGGTGACATTCGCCTTTAATCTAACAAAGCACTTAGTTCCACATAGTGCAAACCCAAAATCTCAATTATACCACATGTATTCGATACAATCAATACAAGCTCAGATTGGCAAAAAATTAGGCAATCTAATCATCACATAACATTTTTCCTCGCAAGGCAATGTTCAATACAATCCAAGTAGTCGTCAAAATAGGACCAACATAAGCATATTAATAGATTTTAAATATCACGTAACATAATCGATTATTCCATGAATAACTAAAATGGATGTCACAGGAGAACGAAATGAAACGACTATAGCCAGGCCCATTCTAGTTAATACAAGAGTCAAATTGAAAATGGTTCAAATGTGGCAAAATCTCAAGTTTGATATATAATCAAATCTAGTAGTCAATAAGGGTAAGCTAACAACAGAGTTGCACATTCATAGAAACATAAAATTAGTAACCCGTTTTCAAGTTTTAATAAAATTTCTAACTAAACGATAGTTTCAAAGATTATAATATAATTTTCTTTAATTACATGAAATTTTTCAATTTAAAATTTTTCCACTTTAATTCACATCCCGTTTTATTTATTTACTTATCTTGCGATTTATTAAGTTATTCATGAGTATTTTTATTTAATATGATTTGTTGGACAATGTTGATGATTATTATTATTAGCATTATTATTATAAAGTGCTTAATTAAGCTTATTATCATCACTATTATCATTGCTTTTATTTTCCAATGCTTCAGTGATTATAAGGTTAGCAGTAATTCTATGTGGTTAGTACCCTCATACTAAGTCTTAATATATATCATTAGTAATAAATTTCCTTATGGTGAACTATGATTATCATAGAAAATAAGTACAATATAGTGTAATATTAGTTTAAAACTTGATCATGCACATTTAAAAAGTTGCATAATAGAAATGCACTCATTTAACTTTAAATAGAATAAGTCAAAATGTACATGATTATTGGACTCAATATAACAAGTTACTTACTTTATTTTAATTAATATGCATAACCCCTATATTTGTGGTGCACCTCCTAGTTATTTATCTAAGTTAGTTTAATGGCAGGACTATATTTTGCAATCACACACAAGATACTATAAGTTTGCGTGGTGGTAATGATAATAATTTGTCTAAATGCTATTTAAAAGCTATCCAGACTAATAGCACGATAACCTAAATCATTATCACTTTAATTAAGTTGGCATTATTGGTTTCTCAAGTATATCAACTTGGCAGTAACTTAAAAAATCAATATAGTTTCAAGTACTAGAACAAATCAAATCACCAATAACTATTATTAAATTCCATCACATATTTAATTTGGAGTAATATGCCAACTTAAGCTGAGCTTTGAACACATTTAATATCAAAAATTATGCCAATGGATATTATTGAGTTGATATATAGTTTTATCAAGATGAAACCCAGTTAGAGGTAATGCACACCTTCCCTTTTCCCATTCTTCTTTTCTCTTTTTTTCAAGTTTTAGTTGTGCCTCTTGTAATTACTCCCTACTTCTGCAAAAGTTTCACACCAAAGAAACATAATTCTCCAGTTTTAAAAGTTTCAACAACACCCATCTAGAATATACAAAACATTTAATCAATGAAGTACTTCCAAGCAAGGTGTCAAGTTCTTTGATAACTGTTCAATCGTGTATCAAGATCACCCTTTCTCCCACACTCGTTTTGTGGTGGGTTCATATCTAACTACTAACAAACTTCACCAAATTTCATTATAACTCAGTAAAGACAAACATATAAAACCATTAAGTTTCCAAAGAAAACATAGAGTAGTAAACAAGTTTTTTTTTTTCATAACAATTTCGACAGAGTTTCAAAACCCAAAGTTACCCACAAAACAATAACAAGTTTTGTAACCTCTCAACACAATCTGATGAAACTCATAGAAATTATCAGTTCATGAGAAAGATTTCAAGCAAGAGAACAAGTTCTTTTAACCACAATTTGTTGTTAAAGAAAATTGACAGTCAAGACAAGATTCACCATGGAATAGCAACAACCTCTACAATATATTGATTCAATTCAACAAGAACTTATGTAACTCATCAAGCCATGAATTTATTGAAAAATACCAAGTTCACTAGGAATTTAACCAAAATTTTAAAATCAAAACACATCCACCATTTTTAAGCTTTCACAGTTTCTTTGGATTACCTAAGGTTGAATTGCCAAAGAGTTCTTTCCTTTTTTTCTCTTTCTCTGCCTCCCGCTACCTCCTCCTTTTACTTTTTCATTTTGATGGATTTTATCTTCAGGGCTTTACCCACAACCTTCTCTGCTTCTTCTTCTTGATTTTTCCCTGGTTCTCGTTATTTCCCCTAAAAGGGGTAGAGAAATTAACCATTTCTCTTTTAACTTATGTATGGTAGCTTGTAAGTCTTGTAGCTTACACGTTGCAACCCACCTTTTCTTTTTTTAAAGAAATTGCTATTTAGCCCTTGAATCTTGCTAAAAACCAAAAAGGATCCCAAATCAGTATTAAGTTTTGTAATTAAACTCCCCTTCCTATTTTTTATAAAATTGCAACTAAAACTATATAATTAATAATTAATTTTAGTGCCTAATGGTGTGATCTTAATTTTCACAACAATGCTTACCAAAAAGTTGGTATTCTAATTTTAAAAATTAAGATGACTTACATGTATCTAATTTTAATAAGATTGTTAATACGTTAAAAATTTTTGGGGTCTCACACTGTTCCCATGAAATCATGATTTCAGGTGGTCAAAAAATGAAAAAAAATGAACTTGTTCCTATGCACCTCTAAACTAGATGGCGAATGTGCATTGATTTTCAAAAATTAAATCAGCAACTAGGAAAGATCATTTCTCATTACCTTTTATTGACCAAATATTGGAGAGATTGGCTAGTAAAATATTTTTTTATTTTCTTAACGGGTACAATGGCTATTTTTAAATGTTTATAGCTCAAGAAGATCAAGAGAAAATCACTTTTACTTACCCATTTGGGACTTCTATTTATAGAAGAATGTCATTTGGTTTATGTAGTGCTCTTAGACTTTTAAAATATGCATGATGAATATCTTTTTGGGTTTAATTGAACAATGTATTATTATTTTTATAGATGATTTTACTATATATGAAGAATCATTTGATGAATGTCTTGATAATCTTTGTAGACTTTTACACATGTTCATCAAAAAGAACTTAGTGTTAAATTGTGAAAACTGTCATTTTATGATAAGATAGGGTATTGTTCTTGGACACATCATGTCTGAAAGAGGAATCCAAATAGATAAAACAAAAATATATTTGATTTCTCAATTGTCTTACCCTACTAATATTAGTGAAGTTCATAATTTTCTAGATCATGAAGGATTTTATAGAAAATTTATCCATGACTTTGCAAACATTGCTCAACCTTTGACAAGGTTGCTGCAACAGGAGGTATCGTTTGCCCTTATGGAAAACTGCAAAACAGCTTTTGACTTGCTGAAGAAAAAGCTTATTTTAGCACCTATTGTTCAACCACTACGATGGGATCTTCCTTTTGAGCTAATGTGTGTTGCAAGTGATTACGCAATAGGCACCGTGCTTGTTCACAAAATTGGGAAGGAGAGCCATGTTATCTACTATGTGTCTAGGACATTGAACAATGCTCAATGAAACTGTACAACCACAGAAAAAAAGCTATTAG
Organism: Ophiorrhiza pumila; assembly: GCA_016586305.1. Classification (NCBI taxonomy): domain Eukaryota; kingdom Viridiplantae; phylum Streptophyta; class Magnoliopsida; order Gentianales; family Rubiaceae; genus Ophiorrhiza; species Ophiorrhiza pumila. The sequence goes on from BLIW01000006.1 coordinate 39,938,067, forward strand.
CCAGAGGTTTTGCATTTGATAAATTTAAATATTATTTGTTCGGCTCAAAAATTATTGCTTATACTAACCATGTAGACTTGAAGTATTTATTTGCTCAAAAAGAGTCTAAACTATGCTTAATTCATTGGATTTTGCTTTTACAGAAATTTGATTGGGAAATCAAGGACAATAAAGGAGTTGAAAATTATATGGCAGATCCTCTCAGTTGCCTAATTTAGGATGGTAACTGCCTTTCCATACGAGAGATCTTTTTAGATGAACATTTCCTTGCATTGTAAGGTAAGCAAGGTAAGGAAACGTGTTTCGCTGATTTGGTCAATTATTTTGTCAATAATGGCCTACTTAAAGGCTTAACGAATACTTAGAGGTTTAAGATTAAGAATGATGCAAAATATTATTTATGGGATGATCCTTATTTGTGGAAAATAGAAGTAGATCAATTAATATATAGGTGTGTCCCAGAGGTTGAAATAGATGATATTTTCCATCGTTGTCATTCATTGCATGTAGTGGTCATTTCGGTACTAAGAGAATAGTTAGGAAAGTTCTAGATAGTATTTCCTTTTGGAGAATATTGTTTAGAGATGCTTACATATTTTGCAAAAGTTGTCCAAATTGTCATCAAATGGGTAATATAACTAATAGAGATGAAATGCCTCAAAAGCCTATTATTGTTTGTGAAATTTTTTATGTCTGAGGCATATATTTTATGGGCCCATTTCCTAGTTCGTTTGGCAACTTATACATTTTGTTAGGTGTTGATTTGTCTTGAAGTGGGTGGAACCAAAAGTCACCCAAAACTAATGATTCTAAAGTGATTGTAGAGTTCTTAAAGTTTACTATTTTTAGTCGATATGGAATTCCTTGAGCTATTATTAGTTATCGAGGAAACCACTTTTGCAACTGAACAATTGAACCTCTTATGAAGAAGTATGGTGTACACCACCATTTGGCCAAACCATACCACCCGCAGTCCAATAGCCAAGTTGAAGTATCAAATCAAGCAAATCAAGCAAATTCTTGAAAAGACAGTGAATACGTCTTGTAAGGATTGAAGTCCTTGACTTCAGAATGCTCTATGGGCTTATTGGACCACCTTTAAGACTCCAATTAGCATGTCTCCCTACCGACTTGTCTTTGAAAAATTGTCAGCTTTTAGTTCAAATTGAGCACAAGGCCTACTGGGCTATTTGATAGATGAACATGGCTGCCACTAAGTGTAGGGAGAGGATAAACAAGTTCAATTGTAAGAGTTGGAAGAACTTTGGTCAGAGGCATATGCAAATTCTACTAGGTATAAAAACATGACTAAGATAATCCATGATCGTCATCTTATGAATAAACAGTTTTAGATTGGGCAACAAATTTTGTTGTTCCAATCTAAGTTGCATTTGATTGGTGGTAAATTAAAATCAAAGTAGATTGGTACATTTATTGTTGTCACTGTATGCCCAAACAGAACAATTAAAATAAAGGGACTTGAATCTGGCAATCGTTCTATGAATTTGAGAAAATTACATTGGCGTAAGAGCTCCAGCTCTGTTTACCAACTAACTGAGTTCCTAAGAATGTCTAACCAGGAACATTAAACACATGCGCTTGTTGGGAGGCAACCCAACTTTTTCCTTTTTTCTTATTATTTACTATTTTTCCTAAATTTCCATAGTAATTTCTAAGCTTTAGTTTTTACCATTTTGTTATGTTTTGTTCCAAATAATGTGTATTCTTAATGTTGCTTGAGATGTTGTATGCCCACATAGTGGTTCTAGTTATTAATTTTGGTGATGAATATCCATGATTTGACAAAATAAGCCTTAGTTAAGTTATTTTATTATTTAAACTTCGGTCAACAGTGGTCCCCCCCACTACCATTTCCTTTGTTTTGTCTTTTTTTTCTAACCCTAGATTCGACGTCGTCGCTTGCCAAAATAGTCTTCAAAAAATTCGCTTTGCCTCTACCACCAAAATTGTCAGCACCAGCAATCACACCACCTATATAGCAAGCTCTAGAATCCATTGGCCCTCAGGCTATGATCTCTTCTGCTCCACAGCCACTGCAACTAAAACGATAGAAGCAAGCCGCGATACAAAATCTAGTGAATGAGGCTCATATTACGAATTTTGAGATGGAATCTGATCCAATGGTGGTTGAGCACCGTTTTCCTTGCCTGACCAATGGTTTACCCATATAGGTGCTCTTTGAGAAAACCCCTCCTACTTCCCAACATCGCTAGTCCAGCCATTTGGCTAAATGGCTGATTAATTTGCCTCCTACTTTTTCATCTTCTTAGAGAAAGACCCCAGCAAAAGGAAAGTACTACCATCTACATCACCGCAAACCATTGCTATTCCAGAGGCTTAAAAAGATGTTGATTTCTTTTTGGCCTTTCTCAACTTTGACAATCTCGATCACGCACATCAATACCAAATTTTGGTCAATCAGAAAGTGATAGGCTTAAGGTGTTTTATTTTCTTGGATTGGTTGTTCTTCAAGTAGAAGCTAAAATTCGTGAATATTTTACTAATGTGGGGTGATTTTGGTTGATAGATTTTCCCAATTGCACTATACTTGCTCATTCTATTCATGAATTGTTTTTCTACTTATTCTAGAACTTTGACTGGTACCTCTAATTTGTCGACTATTGGGGTTAAATTTCGGTTGGAGAATGATTAGTTTAATTGATCCTTGCATGATTATCATCTAAACTTAGGAATTGTTGATGCTGAATCTATAGATTCTACTGATTATTAATCTGCATAGATTTGACTGCCTACAATAGTTTCATCTTTAACTTTTGGGCCAAAATTGCCGCACATGACCCCGATTCTCATGTCTCTCCTCGCTCTAATGCTAATTTTATCAATGATCCTGCCCTAATATTATGTCATAGATTTTTAGCCTATACATTTTTTTGGTAGACAAGATCAGTCCACTAAAGTTACTTCCTGTGAACTAGCAATTTTGTAGACTATGGGTAATAAATTTTTGTGCCATCGCTGGAGAAGCAAATTGTGACTCATGACAAATGTCATTTGGCTTTGGGTCATTTTATTGCTATTTTACTCTCTCGCCATGAATCGTATATTTATTTACGCACTATGTGGCCTAACGCCTGTAAACCCAACACCTTTGATTTTGTATTTTTACGTGCTGCTGGTTTAATTGTTATTGAATAAATACGGTTGTGAAGTTTAGTGAGCTGAATGATCCTTCTTCGAGCAATATTTCTTCCATATAAATTGTTCATATGCAGCAGGAAATTGTTGATTTCCAATTGCTAGCATCTTCTATGACTTCCCACATTGCTGACAATTTAGAGAGCATTGCCTGTCTTACCTTAGCTATTGATGACATTAGAGATTTCAATGTTGTTATTCTATATATCCTAAGGGATCAAATTCCCATACAGCCCCCATTCCTTGATCAAGCTCTTTCTTATACCTCTTATTTTTCTTTCTTTTATGTTTTCTTTTTGTGTCCTTTTGTTTTCTATTTATGTGTCCTTCTTTTTATCTCTTGCATGCGGGCATGCAAGTTTTAAGTGTGGGGAGGGATTATGTATGTTTTGTTCAGCTTTTGTTTAGTTAGTTAAGTTTATATTTTAATTTTTCAATTTAAAAAAAGGAAAATCCAAAAATATTTTATTATTTTAGTTTGTGTTTTGTGTGCCTCTATACTTTCTTACTTACTTAGTATTATTTAAGAAAACTGAAATAGAAAATAGAAGTTTGGTTAATCCATTGTGTAAATTTATGCATAACTTTGTATGTTTCCAAGTATGTTGAATACATGGAAATAAGCTATTTAAGCATAAAAATTTCCTAATCGGCGGATTTCTGATTTAGAATGTGGCAAACTTCAAGAAATACCGCTAGTGGAGGAGGTGAGGGATGTTGTTATGGGATTAAACTGCAATAGTTCTGCGGGTGCTGATGGATTCTCTAGCAAATTCTTCCAGGTTGCATGGGAGATTGTGGGTAAGGATATTCATAAGCAGTTATTGAATTTTTCTGTGGTGGAGTATTACCTCGTGGTTATACGTCTACCCTGTTAATCCTCATTCCGAAATGTGACAATCCTAGATCGTTTGGAGAGTTCCGTCCTATTAGCTTATGTAGGGTGCTCAACAAAATTATTTCCAAGCTGTTAGCTAATAGATTGGCTCTGGTTTTGCCTACTATTATTTCGAGTAATCAGAGTGCCTTTATCAAAGGTCGATCCATTGTGGAGAATGTGCTTCTAGCTCAGGAATTGATAGGTGGGATGAAAGCTACGGCTAGAGATAGAAATGTGGTGCTTAAACTGGATATGGCTAAGGCCTATGATAGGTTGTCGTGGAATTTCTTTTGTCAAATTCTGCGGAAAATGGGGTTTGGGGAGGTGTGGATTGATATGGCTTATCGATGTATCTCGAACTGTTGGTTTTCCATTATTATTAATGGTGGGCAGGTTGGCTTCTTTCATTCTACACGTGGTATCCGCCAAGGAGATCCCCTTTCTCCAGCCCTTTTCATAATTGCAGCGGAGTATCTTTCCTGGACGATGAATGCGATGTTGTTGTCGCCGGGTTTTGTGGGATTTCGGACTTGCCGGGGTGCTTTGCCTGTGTCTCACTTGGCGTATGCGGACGATGTGTTAATTTTCTCGTCTGGTCAGCGGGGGTCTCTGAAACATGTCATGAGGGTTTTAAAGGAGTATCAAAGCGTGTCTGGCCAGCTTGTTAATGCTTCAAAAAGTGGTTTTCTTGTCCATCCGAAGAGTGTTATTTCTCGGCGGGTTTCTCGTATTACTGGTTTCACGCAAGGTACTTTTCCTATGTCTTATTTAGGAGTTCCGGTCTTTCTTGGTAAAAAAGGGGTCAGCTATTTTCAGTATATGATTACTAAGTGTCGCCGGTTGATGGGGGGTGGAAGACAGCTAAGTTATCTAGTGGGGGTCGACTTACTTTGATTAAGTCGGTTCTTATGCCTTTTCCTATTCATTTAATGGCTGCATGTGATCCTCCTAAGACGGTGATTCAGGAGTTTCAAAGGATTTTTGCGGCATTTTTGTGGGGGAATGAGGGAACAGAGCAGAAACGGGGGGTTCGGTGGATGGGATGGGATAAGGCTTGCACTCCTGTGGAATGTGGGGGTTTGGGTGTGAGAAGACTAGATCATATTGTTGCATCCTTTTCTGCTAAGCTCTGGTGGTGCTTTCAGGTAGGTAGGTCTCTTTGGGCGGAGGTTTTGAAGGCAAAATATTGTCATAAATATCATCCGGTGGTGGTGTCGCTTCGGCCGTCGGATTCGGTGATTTGGCGAAGAATGTTACGTATACGGGATAGGGTGGAGGAATTCATAGGGTGGTTTGTTGGGGATGAGGAGGTGGATTTCTTTTATGATAACTGGCTGCCTGAGGGATCAATGGCGGAGTTTGCTCCTTCTTTGGGGCTCTGCCCGATCAGGAATTTCAGACGTGATGGTCGCTGGTGGATGGAAAAGTTGGTAATAGCGGTTCCGATGGAATGGGTTGTGCGAATCGGGAAACATGGAGTTCAGGGAGTTACGGAACCTTTTTGGAAATTGGAACTTGGTGGAGCTTTCACGGTTGCATCGACTTTTAAATTGTTTGCTGGGTCGTTGGACTTTAATCCGTTTTTGACAAGAGTTTGGATTTCAGGTTTTCCTGTGAAAGTTTCGATTTTCATGACGAGACTTTGGTGGGGAAGATTACCGTTGAGTTCTTGGTTGTCCATGATTGGTTTAAATGGTCCGTTCAGGTGTTGTCTTTGTGAGGAGGAGGAGGAATCCGGGGATCATTTGTTCGGACGGTGCAGGTTCTCTTCTTTGGTGTGGAAAAGGTTTTCGGTTTGTATGGGCGTTGATTCTTATGTGCGGGATTGGCGTGCAAGGTGTTTACACTGGTGGGCGTTGGGGCGGTCGAAGGTTGAAGGTTATGTTGTGCGGGTAATGCCTCTTCTTATTTGTTGGCACATTTGGAAGGCGAGGAATGCAGTCTTTTTTGATAATGATAAGGTGAGGTAGGAAGATGTTGTTCGGAAGATATCAAAGGAAATACTGATATTACTAAGAGTGCGTTTTGGCTCGGTTGGTAAGTGGGGTTCGTGGCAGGAGGTTGTGGATTTTTTCTGGAATAGGAGGCCATCTTTTCGGTCAATATTATTACGATGGTCACGTCCACGTGAGGGTAGACTTAAACTGAATGCTTTTGGGATTGTTCGAGAAGGTAGAGGGAGTGGTGGTGTGGTTGTTCGGGATTCAGCTGGTCGCTGCGTAGGGGCTCTGGCTTTAGGCTGGACTGGGAAAGGAGTTTTGGAGGTTGAAATGGAGACACTAGTAGCGGGGTTGACGTATTGTAGACAATGGGTTTTCTCTCTCATTGATGTGGAGCTCAATTCGCCGGGTTTAGTAAGAATGTTGGGCCGTAAGGAAATTATCCCTTGGAGGTTGAGGGGATTGGTTGAAGAGGTGTGGCGGGCTAAAATTGGGGACGTTACACATATGTTTGTTGAGGGTAATGGGCCAGCGAGGGGGATGGCCAGACTTGGAATGGAGGTTGGAGGGAGGAAGGAGTTCCAGTTCAGTGAATTGCCAGTTTCAGTACGAGGTTTGTTGCAAATGGATCGCCTTAACTTACCGACTTTTCGTTTTGTTGGATGTTAGTGTTTTTGGTTTTTTTTTCTCCTTTGGGCATTGGCTAATCGGCTGTGTAAAGGGCTTGATGCCTCATCCTTTTACTTGATGTTTTGTATTGGTGCGTACTATTAATGATAATAAAATGATGGGATTGGAAATCCCAGCCCGCTGAGAGGGTTAGTTGCCTTTAAAAAAAAAAAAAAGCTATTTAAGCATATACTAATAGTGAGGTTTTTCAGACTAAGCACAAAAGAACTTTTTTGGTACTTAAATGAAAATATTTCTTTTTTAGTGTTAGTTGTACTTGGATGCTTATTGAATTTGCTTTGGTGTGCATGTTAAATCACAGTATTGAAATTGATCATGAACATGATTAAGGAATTTAAGACTAGCTAATTTTGACTTTTGTTTTTATTCACACCTTAACATTTACCCTTAGTCAGCCCTCTTGAACCTTTACCTTTTCTTTGTATTTGCACCACCATAAAAACTCGTCTTAACCTTTATAACTCTCTTTTGGGCCACCAAGGTGCGAGTAGCTTAATTGAGTTATGTGTTCTTCCTTCCCCATCTATTTGAACAAAGAAAGTGTGTTTATGTTGGTGAATTAAGTTGGTTTCAACATGTTTTTGTGTTAAAAGTGTTGTGCATCCATTGTTTGCCCAAACACTGAGCAGTAGAAAAAAAAAATAAATGTAGAATTTAGTTTATATGTGTTGTTTGCCCAAATTCTGTCAGAAAAAAAGAAAAAGAAAAGTAAAAAAGGTGAAAAAAACATGTGATAAAAGCACAAAAAAATGTTTGTTATGCTGAACTAAACCTTTTTTCTTATCAAAGTTTTCTCTCTCGGACTAATTAAACCCTAATTTCCTTTTTTATAACTCGCCACCACCATGGTCACTCTTCAAACCTTGGCTGAAGGATCGCCTCCTTGGTTAGGGATGCCTCATTTGTCGGATACAATCTTGCAGTATCAACCTCATGCTAGTCCTTATATGACGAAATATTTCTCCCAGTTATTTTCCCAAAACTTGCATGAAAAACATTTTCAATTGAAACCATTAGGTACTCATCGTAGAGAAGTTGCGGTGAAATTTTCATAGGCTTAACTGGATATTCTTACAACTTTATTTAAATTGGCACTCATTGGGAAATTTTCACATAGACGCCCTAGCATTGAGGATACACGAAAGTTTCTTACTTCGTTAGATCTAAAAAGTGCCTTTACGGTTGGATTGCTAGAAAGAAGGCAAGTTCTCGTTAAATTACAATCTAAAGTGGATTATCATCGTATTTGGGCTCAGGGAATTTGTAATCTGGGCAAATTCCCAATGCAGATTTTTAAATGGACTTCGCTCTTCAATCCTCAAAGAGAATCATCTTTAGTTCGTCGTGGTTCGCACTACCGGGTCTGTCATTTGAATTCTTCAACAAGAGATGTTTATTTTCTATTGTACTGGCTTTTGGTATTCCTCTTCTTATGGATAATGCCACGGTTAACATGACACGGCCTAGCACTGCCTGTCTATATGCTGAAGTTAACCTGTTGAGAGAAATTCCCAAACGTATATGGGTGGAATGTGGGGATAAAGATGACGGCTTCTAATAAAATATTGAACTTGAGAAATTGCCATTATATTGTACTAAATGCTTTAAACAAGAACATGATGTGGAGCATTGTCGTTTGGGAGATAATAATGTTGAGGATTATGCGATGAGACTGGACAAATAGAATCAGGTCGTAGCTGGAAATGAGATTGTGCAGATGCCAAAAGTTAGGACCAAAATAGTGGTTGTACCAAAAGGAATTGAGGGTAAGGTATAGCAGGGGAAAGATAAGGAGAAAGATGAAACAAATAATATGGAGGTGAGATTATTATCTAGGAAGTTGGTGGTGAATAATGATATGAATGGTACTAAAACTATGATGGGGAAGAAAATTCAAGAAAGTTCAGAAAGGCTTGCTGAAGTGGGAGGGCAAATTTTGTCGATAGTTAATGATGGAAATTATAATGTTGGACTGGAATCTCAATCACAAGTGGAGAAGACAAAGCTAGTAAAAGAGGCATCTATGAAGGAAGGTGTTTTTGCCCCAGAGAACAAACTGTCTGGAACAAGATCCTTAAGAACATTAGTGAGTTGTCCAAATCTGTCTATTGCACTCTGGGCTGCTGTGGAACCTCAGCAACGGGAAGATGGTCTGGATATTCTTCTAATTCATGAAATTATTGAGGACCTTACTCTACAATTGATCAAGGGAATGATAGAAGGTGAGGGGTTAAGTCGAGAAGCCACGCACAGGCTAATTGATCAGGTAACCCAAAACTTGAATTTGGACTCGATAACAATGTTGTTGCCTAAGCCAAAGATAGCAGGTTTATCAAGATCTTCAAGGGTTTTACGATCATCAGAAAATAAGTCTCTATCTCATAAAAATATTTCCAATGTTTTGGATATTTTGGAATGCGAGAGGGCTTGGCAATAATGCCATAATCCAGTGATTGCGTGGACTTATATGTGATCACCATCTAGATCTATTATGTGCTGTAGAACCTAAACTATCTCGGAACAAGTAGGAGGAAATTGGTATGAAATTGGGAATTTTATGGTCCTTTGCAAATGATTTGAATCATATATGGGTGTTTTATAATCAGAATGTGATATGTAGTTTAGTCAATCAGGCAGATCAAATGATTTCATTAGAGGTTTCCTTCGATAATAAAAAGGAGATCGTTTCATGTGTTCATGGTTTTTATACCAGACAGGATAGGCAGGATATGTGGAATGCATTGCGGCTTACTAGTGTAGGTAACCTTCCATGGCTAATATGGGGGGTTTTAATACAATTATATGTGCAAATGATAAAAAAGAGGGACGGCTTTTCTAAGATGTGGAAGTGCAGGATTTTGGTAACTTCATTGCAGATCTTGAGCTAGAGGAGATTCCATCACTTAGGTCATATTTCACATGGTGTAATAACTTGAAGAGGCATCCCAGGATATGGAATCGACTTGATAAGGCTCTGATTAGTAATGAATGGGGGCAGAATTTTGCTTCTTCCATCCAAATCTGTGCAAAGCATTATCGGATCATGATCTAATTTTGCTAAATTGGCAATTGCAAAGCAATTAATTATCATCGCTTATTTCGTTTCCAGAATTTTTGGACTAAAAGGGAAGAATTTGTGCCCATTGTTAAAGAGGCCTGAAGGCGGGATATTGGGGGCAGACCTCTTATATTTATATGGTTAAAACTTATGAATTTTAAGAGTGCACTGGCTGAATGGAACCACATGTATGTTGGTATTTTTTATAGTCGCATCCATCAAGGAGAGGTTACATTGAATAGATTAGAATAGCAAATGGTAGATGATGAGTCAAATGAATTTCGGCATGAGTATAGTCTGGCACAGGCATAGTTGAATATGGAACTCACTAATGAAGAAGCTTACTAGCAAAAAAATCTAATCTTAAGTGGTTGATGGATGGTGATCGTAATACGTCGCTCTTTCATTCCCATGTGAATAAAATAAGGGCTAGAACTGTTATAACATGCATTAGGACAGAAGATGGGCATCAGCTTGAAACAAACGAGGAAATATCAGGAGAGGAAATCTGCTTCTTTCAATGTCTACTTAATAAGGATAGGGTTGGCCCTATAGAATATCTGGATGGAAATTTCCCGCAGTTGTTATCTGTTGCGGATATGGAGATCTTTAACATATGTCATCCTTGGAAGAGTTAACAACGGTTACCATGGTATAAACGGGGACTCGGCCCTCGGGCCTGATAGTTTTTCCTGCAAGTTTTTTTAGGTGATGTGGGAGATAGTCAAGGTCGACATTTTTAATACGGTATCAGAGTTCTTTTATGGGGGAGTTCTTCCAAAAGGATATACATCTACCCATTTAGTTTTATTTCCGAAAAATAACAACCCATAGACATTTGTTGATTTTCGTCGAATTAGTTTATGTTCTGTATTGAATAAGATAATTACCAAGTTATTGGCAAATCGATTGACTGAAATCCTTCCTTGGCTTATATCACTTAATCAGAGTGCTTTTGTAAAATAACACTCAATCACTGAAAATGTGGTGTTGGCTCAGGAGTTGATCAATTCAGCTCGTTGAGAAATGTGTTGTTGAAACTAGATATGGAAAAGGTGTACGACAGGGTTTTGTGGTTCTTTCTTTGTCAAGTGATGCACAGGATGGGTTTCAGTGAGTTCTGGATTGACATGATATTCCGATGCATATCGAATTGTTGGTTCTTTATACTAATGAACGGATAACATGTGGGTTTCTTTAGGTTGTATAGGGGTATTTGGCAAGAGGACCTATTATCTTCGATTTTGTTCATTATTGCGACCAAATATTTATCATGGAGTCTGAATGAGTTGACGAAGATGCCAAGGTTTTTGTCGTATAAGTCAGTATGTGGAACGCTAATTGTGACACATCTGGTATATGCAGATGATTTTTTAATATTTTCTTTGTTGCATATGAAGTCTTTGAAGATGGTGATTGATAAGTCAGTTTTATACTGACGTAATTTCATGGTTTTTCACTTGAATTTTGCATAATTGAGTGCATTTTGTGTAGTTTGAGTGTTGAATTGAGTAAAGGAGTCAAGAATGTGATAGAGCATGTTTTGGGCTAAATCTACTTGTTAGGGTGAAGTGTGTGTGGTCATATGTGTTGTTTATATAGTTGGTAAGGTGAATGTTGCTAAAAGAAATGTGATGAAGTGATTATGGTTTGCATATTGGTGGAAGGGAGGAAATGCTTTGGAATTTTCAGCATGATCTTTGTGGGAGTTGGTGTGAAGGTTTTTTTTTTTGCACACAAGCAGTCATCCAGTCATCCTTCCACACACTTGCACACCTCGCCGCATGGACGCGCAGCACTCACGCACGAGCATCGCACTAGCTGCCCACGCTTGCGCGCAGCATTCATGCACATGCAGCACACAGGCTGTGCGTTAGAGTGCGGCGAGCTCGCACACCTCGCCTGAACATCATGCGGCGAGCACTCACACTTTGCTGCACACGAGCACTCACCTCATATTGCACTTCGCACATCACCGCACACTTGTACTCACCTCATACACACATGCACTCACCTCACCACACACATGCACTCACCTCGCGCACACTATGCACACCTCGCAGAACAGCTTCGACAGTGAGCTCACACACTGTTCACACCTCGCCGCACAGCTTGTGCGGCGAGCTCTTGCACACACACACCTCGCCGCATGGATGTGCGGCGAGTTCTCACATTCCACACACTCACATTTCACTCATGCTTTTTACACATTATTTCATTCAGCACTTAACATTTACTTCACACATCTTTCTTTCACTCTTCATCACATTTCCTTGACCTTAACTTGTGCACACACTAACAACATGAACTCACTCACATCTCACAGCCTTACTTCACTCGTTCGCACACAAATACATGGCGAGGTTTCGTGGCGAGACCTCGCCAATCACACAACTACACGGCCGAGGTCTCGCCGCAAGACCTCGCCACCACCACAATTGCAAGGCGAGGTCTCGCCGCGAGACCTCGCCACTCATATGTAGCGAGACCTCACCTCTCATATGCACCAACGGTGAGGTCTCGCTACGAGACCTCGCCATGAAAACATTTTTTTGTTGCTATAAAGTAACATGCGTTTGTGGTTGGAAATTTTTTCTAAGTGTTGGCTGTTGGGTCTCTAGTGCAGGGAATGGCGAAGGCGCAGTGGATAATGGCTCAAAGGCGTGTAGAGGATGCGGAAGGAGTGCGAGTTGATAGCTTGAACGTGCGGGGAAGTTGATAAAGGCGCGCGGAGTTTCAAGGCCAAAAACGGGTTTCACACATGTGCACATGTTTTGTGAACATCTTGTATGTTACGTGTAGTGGCATTCTTGTAGTTGTATGTTTATTTTACGTTTGCGTAAGGTTTACGTTTTTGTAACCTCTATATATAGAGGATTAAGTCAGCATTTTAGGAGAGATAGATGATTCTAGAATTTAGAACCGAACTTTTGATTTTGTAAGCGGGAATTCTCTCTCTACAATTACTTTCTCTCACTAGGTTTTCCTTCTTCTCCGATCGATCTCTGATTTCAATTCCGATTGAGAATTTGATTCGAACAGTGTAATCCGCTTGTGAATTGAAGCTTCCGAAGCAATTTAATCGGTATAATCTTTTCAATTATTAAGTATGAATTGGTTAATGTTGAGAATTGTTGATCGTGAACTTGAAATGGAGATTCTCGGCTAGATCGTGAGATGTCCTAGGGTTTGGTACAAATGATCGTATAATTAAACTGTGAATGCTATGCTATTGACTCATTTTTTGTGAAAGACACCGTATATGTTCGTAAATGCATAATTCTATCATTATTTGTGAAGTTTACACTTTCGTTGGTGGAGTTGAACTTTAATGGAGGTCGCCATGCTAGATTGAGGTTTAATTTCTCATCGGAAGTGTAGATAACATGAACGAGAGTTTGATATACGAGTGTGGAGTTTCTTTGCTTACTTGTCTGTGTACATGATCCGAGACGTGGTCGCCATGCCAGTCAAAGATCGTTGAGTCATAAGAACAAAGTGAAGGAAGACTCATTGATGCTAGATAGAGCCTAGGAACTTAGGTCGGCCCTCGCCATGGAAGACTTAAAGTTGTGTATGCTTACTAACTGGTGTTATGTAGTCGAGATGTTGCGGAACTAAAATCTTCTTACTTAGGCCTCGCCATGGGAAAGGTAAGACGTAAAGAGGTCTAGAGGATATTGCGGTCGTCATGCTGGGTGTTCTCTAGGCTTCTAGGCAACTAATATCTCCTCCTGATGTGTTTTGTAAGGAGTCAAAAGCATAGCATAGCAGCTTAACTTGCGATTATCTAGTACTTGAACCCTGGACATCTTCTTGGACCTCGTGGTGTTGTCTTTTGTTGTTGTGTTGCATTCTTCTTACACTTGTTACATTACCTGCATCTAGTTTTGTTCCACGTAATTCATAGTCTAGTTTTGGATTTTAACATAATCAGAGCAACTTAAATCGAATTTCTTTAACCATTCCCTTCCCTGTGGATTCGATCCTTCTCATCACTATTACATTAGTGTACAAGGTAAAATTGCAAAGTTAACGACACTCTTGTCAGTTTTTGGCGCCATTGCCGGGGAAGGCACGGTTTCTTGAAATTGCTTAATCGTTTCTTGTATTTGTTGCGCTCGATTTTGTGTTGTGTGTACTTTCTTACTTCGCTTTCTCAAAATTTCTTGTGTGTTTTGTTTTTGTTCTGTTTCTCTTGTTTGCATGGTTTCTTTCCTATTTTATTTCATGATTGGTGTGTTGTGTATGCCAAGGTCTCTCAGGTCTGCAGGAGAACCGCAACTTCCATTAGATCTTGAATTGGCAAAAACTTTGAGGGTGCAACAAAGACAGCGAAGAGAAATGGCCAACCAAGGAGTACGAGCACCACGGTTTGGTGACCATTATGCGATCAATTTTGAGAGTGGATTCAATCAGCAAGATATAGATGTTGAAAGTTATCATATACCGACACAAATTGTCTCAATGATCACTCAAGGGCAGTTCTTTCAAGGGCTTGATAAAGAAGACCCCAATGATCACCTCGATTGGTTCTTAGGTCTTTGTAGTACTTTTAAACTCCCGAGAGTGGATCGAAGTGAAGTCCATCAAATTTTATTTCCTTTATCTCTACGAGGTAAAGCTAAGCATTGGTTCAAGAGTATTGGGGGACCAAATGCAGCAATGTCCTTTGATGAATTGCAAAAGAGATTTTTAGCCAAGTACTTCCCTCCTGCGAAATTGGAAAAAAGAAGAATGGAGATAATTAACTTCCAGCAACAGGATAGCGAGTCATTCAGAGAAGCATGGGAGCGTTTTGATGATTTAATCCATCAATGTCCAAACTATGACCATGGTGAAATCAGGGAGTTGATCACATTTTTCAAAGGCCTTACAGCTGAGTCTTCCATGATGGTGAGAGCTTGTGCCAATGGTGCATTGAAAGATAAGAGTGTGCCGGAGGTTAGAGAGTTGTTTAACCAAATTGTTGAAGATGAATATCTTTTTCCTGAGACACGGAAACCCCAAGGCAGGAGGCAGAGAGTAGTATTGGACCTTGATGAGGAAACTTCTTTGAGTGCCAAGTTTGAAGCATTAGCGAAGCAAGTGCAAACTCTGAAAGCTACACAAGCCAAGGCTCTTGTGTTATCATGTGGGTTATGCAAAGGCGAGCACCATATAGACGAGTGTGCCATTACTACTGAATCTCTATAGTATGTTAACAACTATAACAAACCTCAATATTCTGGGGAACTATTCTGGTGGCAGCAGAGTATATGGTGGAGGCCAAGGTAATTGGGGGCAGCAAAATCAGACTCAAGAATGAGGCCAGAACTATGGAAATGAACAAAGAAGATCCACACAGCCACCTCCAGGCTTTGACAATCAACCGAGTTCCTCAAAGCAAAGGAAACCATCCATAGAAGACATGTTATATCGTCTTATGGAAAAAATGGATAAAAATGAGGAGAGATTTGTTTCTTTGGAGACAACTGTAAGACATCATGATGCCACGCTCAAGAACATTGAAATGCAACTTGGATAACTTGCAAATGTTGTGCACCAGAGGCCACGAGGAGCACTCCCTAGTGATACTGTGCCCAATCCTAAAGGTAAATAAGTGTGTAATGCAATAACATTGAGAAGTGGAAAGGAAGTGCACAAAGCAAAAACTCATGGAGATAATGCCAGCAAGGATGAGAAGAAAAACGTTGTGGAGCTTGAAAGACATTTTGCAGATGATGCTCTTACATCCGAAAAGGAGGAAGGGCATGATAATGAAGGCAAAGAGAAGGAAAGTTAGAGGACCACCAAGTCCTTATAATTACCCCGAGTATGCTCCAAAGCCTCCATTCCTAGAAAGAGTGAGACCACCACAGAAGAAAATAGGGCCACAATTCGATAGATTCCTGAATGTGGTTAAAAATGTCAACGTAAGTTTATCTCTTCTTGATTTGGTGGGTGCGGTGCCTAAATACGCAAAGTTTCTCAAGGATCTTATATCCAACAAGGAACAGATTCTGCAGTGTGAAGCTTCGTCGATGCCTATGGGATATAGTGAAGCTTGGGTTGGTCCAAAATTGCCACCCAAGTTGAAGGACCCTGGAAGTTACACCATCCCTTGTACCATAAGCGGGAGGTATTTTGACAAGGCACTGTGCGACTTGGGAGCTGGAATCAACCTCATGCCTCTCTCGATTGCCATTGATATTGGACTCAATGAGAAAATTCATCCAGTAGCTTTGACCTTACAATTGGCAGACAGATCATTAGTGAAGCCTACTGGAATGATTGAAGATGTCCTGGTGAGGATAGACAAGTTTACGGTCCCCGTTGATTTTATTGTGTTAGATATGGAAGAGGATCCCGAAGTGCCTATTATTTTTGGAAGGCCATTCCTTGCTACTGGAGATGCATTAATTGGCGTGAGAAACAAAATGGTAACATTTAGAATTAATAATGAACAAGTTGTCTTTGATGTCAATTATGCTATCGAGCATCGCAGACGTGTAGAACATTGTTTTGCAATTAGAGCCATAGCATGGAACATGCATGTGTTTAATGAAGATGTGAAACGTGATTGCATATCTCTTGAAGAATTGAATGCATGCAATGAAGAAATTGAGAGTGTAGAGCTGGATAAGGAAGAGTGCATGATTTTATCTGAGATTGCAAACATAGTAGAATGTTGTTTTATAGATGAATCAATCTTTGAAATGCAAGATGAAGTGTTGGTAGAACAGACCTCACAGGAAACATGTGTTAAGAATGTCCGAAATGGTAGTGAGTGCCATGTTATTTTTGATCATGTTGATAGTCATACTCTGGATGTGTCATTTCTTGATGTCCTGATAAATTGCATAGAGTCACATCTTGATGAACATGGTGATATCATGAATGAAGATAATGTTGCACTTGCTAATGAAAAGGATAACCCATTGATGGACGCTCTTGTGGAGGTCCCAAATATTGAAACTACGCTTGAATCTAAGTATCTTAAAGGTGACTCACAAGAAGTGCAAAATGAAATTTCCTTGATAACTAATGATAATGATTATTGTGTTGTTAAGAAAGAAGAGACTGAAGAGATTTTGCATGTAAATCTAGATAAGGAAGATGTGCGAATTTTGAATGACATTGCTAATATGGTGGAAAATTGCTTTATCGATACATCTATTTTTGAACTGATTGATGAGTGTGTTGAGACCATGGATGTACAACCATTGGTTGAGCCTTGCAGGATTAAAATGGTTAGTGTGGTGGAAGAGGTAGATGATGTGCTACCAATGATAGAAGAATTCAAGGAAGCGCCTCCAATGGGGGAGTCTCAGTGGTTCGAAATGGAATTTGTAGAGTTTACTCCCCATGTCCATGAGCTTAAGCATCTCCTTGATGACACTCCTTAAGTGTCCTACAAGAGGAGGAAAAATGCTTATGAGATTTCTTCCTTATGGTATAGAGATGGTTATTTCGAATTTTGGAGGGATGGATATTCTGAATTGTGAAGAAGAAAGCTTGAGGAGGATAGTCTAGCTGGAGACTTACAAAATCCAGAACTACTTCTTTTTCCCTTAGCTTTAATAAAGTGTATTGGTTAACATAGTCTTACGTTTTCTTGTATTGTGTATGTTCACTAAGCCACTCATGTTTGTCAGGAGATGCACATGCCACAAGTTGCAAGGAAAATAGGCCATACACACATGAGGCTAAGTGTGGGGGAGTGGTGCCATGGACCACTCCCATACTGTACACAATCACTTTATTTTACATTTCAAGCTTAGATTGTGCATGTGCCGTTTATTGTTGCCAGTTGCATACTCTTACACCACTATGATTCGTAATCATAGTGTGACACTTTTCTTGTATGCTACCTCCAAGTCATGTTTTCTTTGCACCAACATGTAATGTATTTGAGTGAGTGAATTCTAATAAGCTTGGTTTCACTATGTGTAGGAAATTTCTCATTCAAAGAGGGAACTATGGACAAAGACACTCCACCAAGCAAACATTGGAATTCATGGCATATCAACACCAGGGAGCTCCTAAACCTATCTTTACTTTACATTGAGGATAATGTAAGTTTTAAGTGTGGGGGAAGGAATATTTGATATGGTTTGTGTCTTTTGAAATTTATATGCTTACTTTTCTTGCATGAATGAAATTTTTTATGCTATGTGATGCAAGGCATGCTACTTTTAGTTTTGTTGTAGTATTTTGAGCTTTTGCATATTATTATGTTTTTCACTGTTTGTTTTAAATTTTTTGTGGAAATTTTGAAATTTTTTGTGAATAAGTGATGTTAAGAACACAAGTTTTGTGTAGTTGACATTTCTGTGGCAAAATGTGCCTATCCATAGAATGTTTGAAGTGTGAGTGTTGCTGTGTTGGTTGGTAAGTGCTTTTAAGTTTTTTAGTAGTGTGATTGTGTCCTAATAAAATGTAATGTGTGAAATGAAATGAAAAGAGTTGTAGTGATAGTGTGGGCAATGAAATGAATGAAATGAAGTATCACTATGCATTTGGATCTTTGTTCTCTTGTTAAGCTATGTTCAAATCTGTAGTTCATCAAGTTCTATCTTTATATTGCATGCGAAATTGTTTTTCCTTGATTCTAATCTTGATGAAATCAGCATATTTTATTAATCAAAGCATCATGTTAAAGTAAATAGATGTGCCATGAAAAATCATGCTTGGACATAGGAGGAATCTTGTTCAATTTGTTATTGTTGATATGCATGATTTCGGTGTTTTGGATGCTCTTGCATACATAGTCCCTTGAAGACATCCAGGAACTTTTAGTCACACAAGAAAGGATATGGAGGAAAAGCCTTTGGCAATTGGGACTGAAAAGCCGAAATACCCTTGGCAAGCTTAATAGGAAAAAAAATATCCATAAAACCCAGGCAGTCAAATGGGAAAAAAAGCCATAAGACCCAGGCGAACGCACCAATGTGTGTGATAAGCGAATGTAGAAAAGTGTAAAAGAAAAGAAAATCAATTAATAGAAGCACCAATGTGCGGCCATTGATCTTGTGTGATTATGAGTTCTTGTGTGTGGATATGGTGACTGTTTATGCAATGAGATGTTCTTGAAACAAAAGGGAAATGCATGCATAAAGAACAAGTGAACAGGTATTCCTCAGCACACACTTGCACGCATGATATTTTGGTCTTTATTCATCGTGCCTTGGTTGATAATTTGAGCTAAAATTTGATAGTTTGGAGTTAAGAATCTTTTTGTGAGTTCAGTGCGTGAAAAACTTTTGTGATGAACTCAGAGGAGAACATTTGGAAAGGAGAGTAAGGTTTAGTGCAAAAGTGGTTAACCTATTTGAAGTGTAATTTTGCTTGAGGGCAAACAAAAGTTCAAGTGTGGGGGAAATTGACAAGTCAGTTTTATGCTGACGTAATTGCATGGTTTTTCACTTGAATTTTGCATAATTGAGTGCATTTTGTGTAGTTTGAGTGTTGAATTGAGTAAAGGAGTCGAGAATGTGATAGAGCATGTTTTGGGCTAAATCTACTTGTTAGGGTGAAGTGTGTGTGGTCAGATGTGTTGTTTATATAGTTTATAAGGTGAATGTTGCTAAAGGAATGTGATGAAGTGATTATGGTTTGAATATGGGTTGAAGGGAGGAAATGCTTTGGAATTTTCAGCATGATCTTTGTGGGAGTTTGTGTGAAGGTTTTTTTTTTGCACACAAGCAGTCATCCAGTCATCCTACCGCACACTTGCACACCTCGCCGCATGGACGCGCAGCACTCACGCACGAGCATCGCACTAGCTGTCCGTGCTTGCGCGCAGCATTCATGCACATGCAGCACATAGGCTGCGCGTTAGCGTGCGACGAGCTCGCACACCTCGCCGCAACATCATGCGGCGAGCACTCACACTTTGCTGCAGACGAGCACTCACCTCACATTGCACTTCGCACATCACCGCACACTTGTACTCACCTCATACACATATGCACTCACCTCGCCACACACATGCACTCACCTCGCGCACACTATGCACACCTCGCCTCACAGCTTGTGCGGCAAGCTCACACACTGTTCACACCTCGCCGCACGGCTTGTGCGTCGAGCTCTTGCACACACCTAGCTTGTCTAATGAATGTGCGACGAGATCACTTACCTCACCGCATGGATGTGCGGCGAGCTCTCACATTCCCCACACTCACATTTCACTCATGCTTTTTACACATTATTTCATTCAGAACTTAACATTTACTTCACACATCTTTCTTTCACTCTTCATCACATTTCCTTGACCTTAATTTGTGCACACACTAACAAAACGAACTCACTCACAACTCACAGCCTCATTTCACTCATTCGCACTCAAATACATGGCGAGGTGTCGTGGCGAGACCTCGCCACTCACAGAACTACACGGCGAGGTCTCGCCGCGAGACCTCGCCACCACCACAATTGCACGGCGAGGTCTCGCCGCAAGACCTCGCCACTCATATGCACCAACAGTGAGGTCTCGCTACGAGACCTCGCCATGAAAACATTCTTTTGTTGCTATAAAGTAACATGCGTTTGTGGTTGGAAATTTTTTCTAAGTGTTGGCTGTTGGGTCTCTAGTGCAGGGAATGGCGAAGGCGCAGTGGATAGTGGCTCAAAGGCGTGTAGAGGCTGTGGAAGGCATACGAGTTGATGGCTTGAAGGCACGTGGAAACTGATGAAGGCTTGGAGTTTCAAGGCCAAAAACGGGTTTCACACCTGTGCACATGTTTCGTGACATCTTGTTTGTTACGCGTAGTGGCATTCTTGTAGTTGTATGTTCATTTTACAATTGCGTAATGTTTACATTTTTGTAACCTCTATATATAGAGGATTTAAGTCAGCATTTTAGGAGAGATAGATGATTCTAGAATTTAGAACCAAACTTTTGATTTTGTAAGCGGGAATTCTCTCTCTATAGTTACTTTCTCTCACTAGATTTTCCTTCTTCTCCGATAGATCTTCGATTTCAATTCCGATTGAGAATTTTATCCGAACAGTATAATCCGCTTGTGAATTGAAGCTTCCGAAGCAATTTAATCGGTATAATCTTTTCAATTATTAAGTATGAATTGCTTAATGTTGAGAATTGTTGATCTTGAACTTGAAATGGAGATTTTCGGCTAGATCGTGAGATGTCCTAGGGTTTGGTACAGATAATCGTATAATTAAACTGTGAATGTTATGCTATTGACTCATTTTTTGTGAAAGACACCGTATATGTTCGTAAATGCATAATTCTATGATTATTTGTGAAGTTTACACTTTATTTCGTGGAGTCGAACTTTAATGGAGGTCGCCAGGCTAGATTGAGGTTTAATTTCTCATCGGAAGTGTAGATAACATGAACGAGAGTTTGATATACGAGTGTGGAGTTTCTTTGCTTACTTGTCTGTGTACATGATCCAAGACGTTGTCGCCATACCAGTCAAAGATCGTTGAGTCATAAGAACAAAGTGAAGGAAGACCAATTGATGCTAGATAGAGCCTAGGAACTTAGGTCGGGCCTCGCCATGGGAGACTTAAGGTGTGTATGCTTACTAACTGGTGTTATGTAGTCGAGATGTTGCGGAACTAAAATCTTCTTACTTAGGCCTCGCCATGGGAAAGGTACGATGTAAAGAGGTCTAGAGGATATCGCGGTCGTCATGCTGGGTGTTCTCTAGGCTTCTAGGCAACTAATATCTCCTCCTGATGTGTTTTGTAAGGAGTCAAAAGCACAGCATAGCAGCTTAACTTGCGATTATCTAGTACTTGAACCCTGGACATCTGCTTAGACCTCGTGGTGTTGTCTTTTATTGTTATGTTGCATTCTTCTTGCACTTGTTACATTACCTGCATCTAGTTTTGTTCCACGTAATTCATAGTCTAGATTTGGATTTTAACATAATCAGAGCAACTTAAATCGAATTTCTTGAACCATTCCCTTCCCTGTAGATTCGATCCTTCTCATCACTACTACATTAGTGTACAAGGTAAAATTGCAAGGTTAACGACACTGATGAGGTGAATTTATTCACCGGTTATGTAGGGTTTATACTTAATTCTTTGAACGTTCTTGTACGTTTTTACTCGTTTTAGTGTTGTAATTGTAGGTTTGTTGGCCCTGGTGTGCTTTTGGAAGCGGGAGATCATAAGGAGTCAAATCGGACGTAAAGTGAAGGAAAAATGGAAGAAAGATCGCAAAATTATTGAAGAAACTCTCCACGTCGCGACGTCAGACCCTTCACTTCGCGACGTGGGTGCACGTCGCGACGTAGACACTCCACGTCGCGACGTTAAAAATGCGATTTTTGGTGGAATTTTAGGACAAATTTTGAGAAACTTCCAAAGAGCCAGGTCGCGACGTCGGGACCCCTCCCACGTCGCGCGACGTGCCGAGACGTCGCGACGCCAGACCCTCCACGTCGCGACGTGCGGAGACGTTTTGACGCACAATCATGGACGTCGAGACGTCGGGGAATACGCAGTTTTTCGACCTAATTTGTGGAAATTTACGATTTTGGCCCACTTTAAGTTTTCTTTTCCAACAAGGAATTCCTTAAGGACTTATGTGTGAATATTTTCATAGAATAACTATAAATAGGGCTAGGGTTACAGCTTTTGAGGGTGTGACAACTTTGAGAGATTTCAAGCAATGGTTTTATTATTTGTAATAGCTAGGGTTTCATTCTTTTAGCTATTTTACGGAGAATTGAAGCTGTACGGATTGGGAACATCGTTGATTATTGATTTCATTAATTTAGACAAAGATTTCATCTACGGATTCACAATTCAAGGTGTTTTCTTCCCTTTTTATTTTATGATTTCAATATTGTGCTTAAACATTAATATCATGATGATGTTTGATTTAGCCATGCTTGGTTAAATCTATTGTGCTCCCGGGATTATGAATAAGGGTTTGTGTGTTTAATTTACATGCTAAGTTCTATCTTATGGTCTTTGTTGAATATATTTTGTTGTGTTCTTCATAATTATGCATGATTTGGCCGGATTATGTATGATGAATATTTGTTTAAAGTGCAATAAATTATTTAGAGATAACTTGCTTTAATCTTACCTCTCACCACAAAGGAGGATTTGAGTGGGTTGTTTGGAATCTTTTGTGGGTTGGTTGTGAATTTCTTAGATTGATTTTACCTTAGCTCTTGCCTCTCGTCACAAAGGAGGACTTAGGGGGATTAGTTTAGCATTAGCGTGACTGGTTCGGGCGTTGCCTCCGCCACAAAGGAGCGGTTGAACTTGAGGGTTTGGTTGAGTTGGTAGTTGCATTAGATTCCGGATTAATTAAGGAAGTAAACCTTGCCTCTCGCCACAAAGGATGGTTTAATGAATTAGTTAATATCTAAATAGGTAAAGTGCCTAGATCATTCCTTGCCTCTCGCCACAAAGGAGGGCGTGAGTTATGTTATTTTCCCTTGATTTGCATGACCATAGATAGGATGTATGCATGTGCTTTTTAAAATAACCCTAAACTATAATCTCGGGAGTACACTTGCTTAATTTGAGTTTTTAAATCAAATCACATCCTTTATTTTAGTTATTTGTTCTCTGCTTACTTATTATTTACTTTGATAAACAGAAAAACCAAAAATATTTTATTAAAATTTCAACACAGTCCTTTCCTCATGGGAACGAACTTGCTATACTAACACCTTTTAGGGGTTGTTTAGCTTGATTTTTGATTAGGGGTAAATAGCAACCACGATCACAATTTTTATACGTATATTTGCCTCACATCAGACATTCTTGTCAATTTTTGGCGTCGTTGCTGGGGAAGGCACGGTTTCTTGAAATTGCTTAATTGTTTCTTGAATTTGTTGTTGACACGAGCTGTCGTGGGCTCGTCAATTTAACCCAGACTCAATAACTCTGTAGAAGTAGTGAGTGGGATCGTATCCTCAGGGAGAGGTGTGTGTCATAATCTTGAAACATGATAGTAAACAACAAGGAAAATAGTGTGACAAAGACAATGAATAGATGTAAGAATTGAAATGTCAACTGCACAAAATGTGATCAAAGACAAGGAAATTAAGGGCAACAACTAAACTCAAATGTAATCAAGAGAGACTAAGCGTATTGCCTTGAGGGAGATTCATTCAATATGGATCTGTACTTGTCATCATCGATGAGTGTGTTTATGTGAGGAGACTTAGCTGCTAGTGATCTAGAATCGATCTACCGAGTGGTTCTCGCGATTTCTATTTCACAAAAACCCTTGAGCTTCCCTTGGTAGGGCAAGTCCTCGGTACTCACTTAAATTCCCAGATCTCTATTATGTTAATTAACCCTAGTCCTATCCTCAAACCCCTCCCTTGGTAGGGCAGTTGTTTAATTCAAGCATTCAGATCTCATTACATTAATCATCTCAAGTCTTTCCATTAAATTGATTCCAGTTGCCAGTGGTTACTGCACAAATAAAATCACACAATAAGTAGACCTTGAGACTCACATAAATTCAATTCCCGACTCAAATCATGTTATATCCAATTAACTTTGGTAAATCCACACAGATCTCAGTGGGTACCGCAGATCGAGTATGGATTTTGGTGATTTTTTAACAGCCCATCGAATTAAACATGAAGAAGCAGATATTGAATATAATCATAGATAAATCGTTACAAATATCTCAGACGAGTTAAGATCCACATCTATGAAATCCTCAAGACTATACTGTGAAATTAGCCGATCATGTTGATCGGCTTAAACCCACAAATTACAAAAAAGTAGAATAGGCAATAGATCTATGATGTTCTCTCTCTTCTCTGCAATTGTGGCTTTTTTTCTCTCTTGTTCTTTGCAAAAATCTCCACCGATCGAATATCCTCCCGGATGC
This sequence comes from Ophiorrhiza pumila, assembly GCA_016586305.1. Lineage (NCBI taxonomy): Eukaryota > Viridiplantae > Streptophyta > Magnoliopsida > Gentianales > Rubiaceae > Ophiorrhiza > Ophiorrhiza pumila. The sequence goes on from BLIW01000006.1 coordinate 39,962,642, forward strand.
CTGTTAGGGTTGCCCCTTTTTCCTTTTATACTTTTCCTTTCTCCTGTAGCTTGATCATGAGCCTTCAATCCATTTTTTTGTCCCTCTATGATTCCCCAACGTGTCCTGTAATATGCCAATAAGAGCTGGAGTAAGGTCACGTGGTTAGCTCAATCTTAACGATTAAGAATTGTGAATGCACTTTTTCAAACACTTGGTGGCCGAATGAGTGATGCATTGAATCTTTTGCTTGTGTGTGGTACAGCTTATGCATGCCTTGTTGTCGTCTGTGCTAACCGTGAGTTTGGAGTGTGCATGAAGTGAACAATGCAAGTGGGAATGCATGAATTCATGATATGAAAGAATTGCAAGTGCATGTGTGCGTGTTTTGTGGTGTGAAAATGTGTGTGGTGACAGGCGCCAAGGTGCCCGCCTTGTGCATATGTGTGTGAAGTGAGTTTGGTGCTTTTGTGTACATGAAGTGAGGAGTGAGGTGCTAGTGTGGTTGTGTGTGAGTGTATGTGTTGAGTGATGAGTGAAATGGAGTACATTGTGTGTAGTGCATGTGTGTGTTTTAGTGTGTGCGAGTGTGTGACATGGCGGGCGCCAAGGTGTTTTGCATTTGTGTGGGGCGCCCGCCACATGTGTTTGATATTGTGTGTTTGTGTTTTGTGAGGTGAATGTGTGCAATGTTAGTGATGTGTGTAAGTGTAGTGAATGTGTGGAGTGTTAGTGATATGTGAAGTGTAGTGAATGTGTGGGGTGTTAGTGATGAGTGTGTTTTTTTAGTGTGTGTACAAGTGTGTGTTGTGGCGGGCGCCATGTGCATTTGTGTGTATGTGTGGCGCCTGCCATGCACATTTGTGTGTGTGTGTGAGATGAGTGCAAGTGAAAGCGAGTTGTCACGACTCGTCAATTTATCCTATTTCACTAACTATAGTAGCAGTGAGCAAGGTATCGTATCCATAGGGAAAAGGAGGTATCAAGAAATTGGATTTTGTTCACAAAATGTCACAAAGAAAAGAATAAAGAACAGGCTTAACAAATAAGAGTGACAATTACCAACTATGTATCAAACAGGAAGTAAGACTTAATTGAACTATAACTCTGAAATATACAAGATTAACACAGTAAATGAAGCCTAAATGCAACGAACAAGTGTGAATGGATATCCTAGGATTCTTGAGTTCTCAATGACTTGATGCGATGCAATTGACAAGCAAATATGAACAGAGGAGATCTTAGTTCCCCGAGAACCTAACCTATAGCCGGCATGACGACCGCACTATATGCTAGATCCCATAACACTTACCTTTCCCATGGCGAGGCCTAGATTAGTGTTATAAACTACAGAATCTCAACTTCCTAAGACAACTACTCCAACATGCAAAGCCTAGGAACTCCTATGGCGAGGCCCAACCTAGTTTTGAATGCCTTTGTTATTATCATAGGAAATCTCTTCTCACTTCTTCTAAAGGTTTCATTCCTTCAAAACATCCCATGGCGAGGCCAGAATCTCAGAAATGCAATGATCGGTTGAACAAGTGAAAAGACTCAAGAAATCACATTCAAGTTCTTATTTCATGCATCCTCACTAAATGATGGTGAATCTACCTCTAATTTGGCATGGCGACCACAATTAGAGTTCAAATCATCCAAGTCCAGTTCAGAAATATGAAATTCAACAAGTTCTAAGTGTAGGTTCATGTGTAATTTCATGCTTAGTGAATTTCGTCAATTGCAAGGCACCACATCAACTAAATTAAACATTCATTCGTTCAAACCCTAGGATATCACAAGATCTAGCTACGGTACTGGTCACCAATGATAACGAATTGGTGACTAATTATTTGGTCAACAAAGGTCATGACAAGCATTGGTGACCATATTATAGATGTTTTGCTGACTAATATTGTGGTCACCAGAAATTAATTGGTGACCATATTATAGACAAGCATTAGTGATTAGTATGATATTCACCAAATGGTGACCAAATTTTTTTATATGGTGACGAAATATTATTGGTCACTATTTAAAAAAGTTGTCATTTTATAGGATTTGGTGACTAAAATTTTGGTCATTAATGAAGAAAATATTGTCAACATTATCATATGGTGACAAGAAAATAAAACCTGTTCATATCAAATTTTCACCAATATATCAAACAAACATTAAAATAAAACTTGTTAACCAATACATCAAACCAACATTAAAATAAAATCCGTTCACAAAATATACCAATACATAGCAAATATCCAACATTGTACTATCTAAAAAATATACCATAATATTAATAATATTCTAATATCCACAAAAGTACTAATCCACCATACAAAAAGTTGATACTTCAATTCTTGAGTGTCAAGAACACCGACCATACAAAAAGTTGATATTTCAACTCTTTAGTTTTCTTCAACCTTCATAATAGTTCGAATAAACAGGTTAAAATCTTTTTGTAACATATCATGTACCATTATAAAATATCACAAACATGAAGAAATAATATAACCAAAGTTTGAATGTATAACCATGTCAATTTAACCAACCAAAAGCAATAATACACCATAACAGTTATATTCAAGCATTTAAAGATAAAATAATGGTAATATTCGAAACCAAACAAAACTTAGGTAGCAAGTTTACATAAGATATGTTCATACATATTCTGGCAGGTTTCACAAATTTAGTTCCAATATTAACAACAATATGCCACAAGAACTATATTCAAGCATTTAAAGTAACAATATTTAACAACAACCAAGATATTGACGGCAAGTATACATAAGACATGGTAATACATATTCTTTTGGATTTAACACATTTTTAATCAATCAAAGGAATTTGTAACGATTCAAGTTTATTTCGATATGCAAAATTGATGAATTCATCAACACCCAATTTATATCTTCTATCTTTTATTTGGTGTACAATATTCATCCAAGATTTGTCCATTACATACAATCTTACCCTACATTCATTTCACAAATACAAGCCATATAAATATCACATGAAGTCATATAAACAAATAAAAAGGTATTTTAATGTGCTACGATTTAATTAGGAGTAACTATCTTTGCCTTATTGTATAATCTAGCACAAACTTTCCCACAAGTGTTCTTGTAAGATCTTTGTGTAATGACTGCTTTTGAAGAAATGACCTAACAAATGATTACACAAATAAATGTATATCAATAACACACTTATTTCAAGCAAATTAAGTTAGTATAGTTTCATGATTAATCAAAATATAGTGCCATTATTGTCAACAATACACCGCAAGAGGAATTTATATGAATTTAAAGTTCATATAATGGCACTATTCGAAACAAAACAAGAATGTGGCAGCAATATATTGTAAACCATATTCATGCAACTTGTGTTAAAATTTTACTAATATGCATAGTTTTCTTCCATTTTGTATAGTTATGTGTCTAATATAAGAAAAATTATGGTTCTTTGACATAATATTCCATCAAGGACAAACAACATGTTAAACATGAGTTGATCACAAACCAATCCAATGTGTGCATATATTAACTATTTAGTCAAGTATTTCAAGAACCCTTAATTCTGTTTCAATTAATCATAGGATTCATAATAGGACAACAACCACTCTAGTCTCTAGCTATTCTAAGAGCAGCTACTGTATTTAAAATTCATACCAAGAAGCCCAAGCCAGGCAAAGATTTGACTACACAATGTTATGTAGATGATGCAAAAATGATGTAAGTTAAGAGTAAACACTTGCTTTCAAGTTGTGCCACTTGTTCAAGTAGTATGCATATATGCGAAAAATAACACACAAAATAATGCACAAACTAATGAGGAAGATAGTCAAAGTCGGAGTTTTGGGACTTTATCATTCAATGCCAAACAAAAAAGAAAAAGAGGGACTATTTTCAATTAACATGGCAACCAGAAGGAAAGATTGCATCTCATTTGGTTTGAATCTTTGAATATTTGTTTCTAACTTTGTCCCTAAACAGTTACTGTTATTTGCATCCCTCCATAGTCCTTATTTTAGCAAATGTCCCAATAACTCTTATTCTTTGGAAGATAAAAGAAAGTCTACTGATCATTTTTTGTTTTTCTTTTATTTGGTACATTTTCCTTAGCCAATTTCAGGGTGCTCAATATATAGAACATGAGGCCTTCGTGCTTCTTGAGCTCATGGTTCACCGAGCAGATTACCAAAAATTCTCACCAAGCGACAAGAATCAAGGAGTCCATTTCAAATTTACAGCTTAGTCATTCAGCACATGAGAATTCAGCAATTGAAAAAACATCATCAATTGAACTATGGATTCACCTTTGTTCACTCAAAGGTTCCGCACAGCAGGGAATTCAAGCTACTTCAGCAGACAATTTTTTCAACAAAACGGCACAAGAGCAGGATATTCCCCCAAGAATAAGAGAAAATACCAAATACATGAATGAAAAAAGAAAGCCAATTGACGGGGGAATCTTCTCAATTATTTATCACCCATTTAATCTCAGATTCAATATTTTTTAGATACAAGTTCTTACCTTCAAATTCGATTTTGTCCCTCTTGAAGAAATGCATGGATCCTATTTCCTCAGCTCCAAGAAGGAATCCCGTTTATTTTCAGCTAGATCTAAGTCGGCGGCTTCTTGTGAACAGTAGAGGCTTGAACAGTAACTTGAGCAAGTTGTGTGAGAGGTCCGATCTAGGTAAGAAGGAGGATTGAACAAGGTCTGATCCGTCCATTGAGGAATGAGGAGCTCGGATGAAACCTCGAAGTGTCCGATCTGAAGTTTTGCAGCTGAAAAATTGGACAGATACAGCCGTGACAGCTCCACTCAAGCAGCTTCCCTTGGATGCTATGTGTACCGATCTGTGATGATGATCAGCTGGTGGAGAGAGTGGGGGGTTGAGGAGGAGGCTGGAGGAGAAAGGCTTTGGCCTGAGAGCCGGATTTCTCTTTGAAGCTGAGGTCCTGTTTCCTTTCTCTCTAAAGGTTCTGAAATGAGCTAAAGGAAGGGAAATAGAAAAAGTGTTTGAGTGTTTGAGTGTTTGAGCCGGATTTCTCTTTATAATTGAGTGTTTGAGGGCTCGTTTGGTTGGCAGGAATCTGGGGTTGGAAAGTAATCTTTTTCCTGATTTTTAGATTATAGTGTTTGGTTTATTTTTGAACTTTTGGGAAAGTAAAAAGAATCCTACACTCCAGGAAAGTTAGTATAAAATTTCTGGATTCTTAATCCTTATTCCAAGTTGGTATTCTGATTACTTACTCCAGGAAAGTGAGTCATCTTTCATTAAATATTTATTAATACAATTTTATCACTTATGATACAACCCACATGAATAAATAATTCAACTTTATTGAACTTTAATTGAATAACATAATAATTTTTACTATAAACTTAGTTCTTGCTAATTATAATTTTACATATTTGTTCCTCAAACTTTCATTGTAAAACTAACCCACTCTTAAAATATAAAAAATTTAAATAAACAAACAACATTAATTTTCAAAAAAAAATTATTATTTGAATAACTTTGAAGAAATAAAAATAGACAACATTAATTTTAAAAAATTTATAAAATTATATGTGATTTATATAATAATGACAATATAGCATTAAATATGTAGTTTACATTTGTTAGCATTTTGAATTATTTTTATTTATTTTTTTATTATAACACATAAATTATATAATAATACTTATTTTCGACATTATAATTTTACAAGCATTTTATATTTTGCTGGATAATAATTATTTATTACACATAAATGAAAAATTTTAAAGCATAATTAGAAAATAATTTTGTTATATAACCCTGTATATATCACAAATATATACTTTTTTTTATAATTGAACCAAAAATGCATTGATTTTTTGGTTGATTAATTTAAATGAAATACTAAAACATGATTTATAATTAATTTTTCTCTTAACATTCTGTGATCTATCCAAACATAGGAAAGGAAAATTGCTGATTTATTTTCCTCAGAATCAAAATCCAAGAAATCATATTCTCAAAACACTTTACTTTCCCGCCAACCAAACCAGCCCTGAGTGTTTTTTTAAATAAGTTTTTTATAATGTCTAATTATTTGAGTATTTAGTGTGTAATGTCTGATTATTTTATAAGTTTTTTTTAAAATAAGTCTTTCTAATTTTTTTTTAAATTTTTTTACATTGATAATTATTTTTAACTTCATGCACATTAAAAGTACAACAAAATAATTAATAATAAGTAATACTTATACTTATAGTTTTATAAGTTTACTAATAATGCAAAATTGTATTAAGATATATTATTTATTTTTAATAAATTAAAATTCTAATTTTTAAGTTTTATATTTTACTAATAAATAAGAATAAAAATTCTAAAAATACTGTTGCAAAAATAATATAATATGATTTAGTAATGAGCTTGGTCATTTGGAATGTGACACTTACATCATTACTTTGGCAAATCAGCTAATATAAGCTATATATTTACACTAATGTTTAAACTAATTCAACTATAGCTCACCCATATTATGTAAAAAAAAATGTTTAAACTAAAGTAAATAACATACATAATTTTAATAAAATAGAATCATAACGCATATTGAAAGAATGATTAACTTAAAAAATATAAAAAGAGTAAGGGTATTAGTGAAATAATGAGTAAATTATTCTTTTGAATTCAAATATTATACTATAAAAATATTTTTACAATACTAGTTGGACTTCAAGTGTTAGATATCCTCAATAAAATAATAAGATTAATATTTTCTTTAAATATATTATTTGAATGTTACTTACTCACACTAAATTTAGTTAATAAGAAATAATTTATGCCCTTCTCAAAATGTGATGGGGCAAAAATAAAAATATTAGGGTGTTTTGCTATTATTATTAATAACTTAATAGGTCCAAAAGAAATAATGATTCATTATTGTGGCTTAATTTAGCTCATCAATTTCATTGGGCACTATATTATATTGTTAGGCCATTATGTTGGCCCAATTTGAATTATTATCAAATATTACATTTATAAGTCCAATATTTTATTTACATATTTGTGGCCTTTCTTAAATTAATTTAGCCTACATTGAATTCCTAAATTAATTTAAGATCATTTCTTAAATGTGATGGGGCAAAAATAAAAATATTAGGGTGTCTTACTCTTATTATTAATAACTTAATAGGTCCAAAAGAAATAATGATTCATTATTGTGGCTTAATTTAGCCCATCAATTTCTTTGGGCACTATATTATATTGTTAGGCCATTATGTTGGGCCCAATTTGAATTCTTATCAAATATTAAATTTATAAGCCCAATATTTTATTTACATATTTGTGGCCTTATTAGGGTGTCTTACTATTATTATTAATAACTTAATATGTCCAACACAAATAATGATTCATTATTGTGGCCTTAATTTAACACATCAATTCCTTTGGGCATTATATTGTATTGTTAGGCCATTATATTGGCCCAATTTGAATTCTTATCAAATATTACATTTATAAGTCCAATATTTTATTTACATATTTTTGGCCTTTCTTAAGTTAATTTAGCCTATATTGAATTCCTAAATTAATTTAAAATCATTTCTTAAATGTGAAAAGGGGCAAAAATAAAAATATTAGGGTGTCTTACTATTATTATTATTATTTTTTAATAACTTATTATGTCCAACACAAATGATGATTCATTATTATGGCCTTAATTTAGCCTATCAATTCATTTGGGCACTATATTATATTGTTAGGCCATTAAGTTGGCCCAAATTGAATTCTTATCAAATATTACATTTATAAGTCTAATATTTTATTTACATAATTGTGGCCTTTCTTAAATTAATTTAGCCTACATTGAATTCTTAAATTAATTTAAGATCAATTCGAATTTATAAGGCCATTTTTGTTATTTAATTAGAGATGTAATTCAAATTTATAAATTTGAGGTATCAAAGTGCAATTTCTTGTTAAAAACCCCAACGTATTTTTGTTGTTTAATTAAAGAACTAATTTCTTCAATTCAGATCAATTGAAATTTATAAGGCTATTTTTGTTATTTAATTATAAATCTAATTGAAGAGATATAAATTTGAGACACTAAAGTACAATTTCTTGTTAAATCCCCCAATTCAAATTTATAAGACTATTTTTATTATTTACGTATTAGAGATCTAGATATAAATTTGAGGGACCAAAGTATAATTTATTGTTAATTTTTAAAAAAAAAAAGGATTTCAATGTAGAGAGATTCGAACATGTGACCATAGCCTTCATACTTAATAAACTTGCCACTTCACCAACCTCAAAATTAATGTAATGTGTAGCATTATGTTAATTTTATTAAGACAATAAATTTTATGGAAATATTTATTTTAGATATCATAATATAGCACATGAGATTCAAATACCAAACTTTCCCTATATAACACCCAAAATTTAAATATTTTGCCATTTTAATAGTCACTTATTATTTAACCTACTTAAGTTTATATGATAAACAACAAATTAATTCTATTAATAATTGGTTACCACTTTTCTGGTCACCAAAATATTCAAAAGTGATGGAAATCTCCTTTTCCCTATGACCTTTGTTGACCAAAAATATCGTCACTAAACATTTTCATATTGGAGACCACTTTTTTGGTCACCAAAGGTTTTGTACCCATGTTTTATTGACTAAACATTTTCTCGTCACAAAATTTGGTCACCAAAGGGTGTGTGATAGGCGGGAATGCTTCCCGCCATGGCTTTTAGTGACCAAATATTGACGAATTATTTTTCTGGTCACCAAATTTTTCGTTGTTACCGAAATTTAGTGACTGAACTTTTTTTGGTCACCAAAAGGTACTCTTTTGTGACCAAAAGTTTCTGGTCATTAAGATTTCAGTCACCAAAGGCCTTTTTTCTTGTAGTGATAGTTGGAGATTTCAATTCCTTACCACTTCGAAGTGTAACTGCATGGCATTGCTCCTTTCCCTTTGGATTTGGGAAAGTATCACTTGGTAAAGTTTCGGCTCGTCTATTATGCATTTCATTTGCGAGTTGGCCTATTTGAGTCTCCATATTCTTAAGAAAAGCTTTATGCTCCCTGAACATACCTCTATAAATCTCCAATGTTTTGTCTGTATTGTCCTGTCGCTGTTGGCATTCTCCAAAAAGCTTTTCCATCTTGGCTCCCAACACTGTTATAACATCATCCATTGTTGCTTGTGAAGTACCACTCTGTGTCTTTTGTTGGTTACCATAACCAGGTGGATAAGTTGGTCTTGATGCATTATACTGTGGGCAATTTTGTCCTCCTTGATACCACTGGTTCCCACCAGATGGCTTCCATTGATTTGAATTAGTATTCTGGTTGAAGTTGACGTATTACACTGGCTTATTAGTGACTTGAGGACATTCATCCATATAATGTGCTCCTTGGCATAATCCACAAGATGGCGTGATTTTGTTTGTCAAGGCTGCTTGAATACTGGATAATTGGCCCTGCATGGCGGTCATTTGTGCCTTCCAGGTTAGCTGTTCTATCCAACTCTAACATTCCAATTTGTCGTCTTCCATAGTTACTTCTTGCAATGGAAAATATCAGCTCATTACTTACTTTACGCTAAAAAATCTCTTCAACTTCTTCTGGTGATTTATCACGCAAATTTCCTCCAGCTGAAAGATTTATCAAATGCATAGTATCGAAATTGAGTCCATTGCAAAAGAAATTTAGCTCTCTTCCCAGTTCCAACCCACTGTTTAGGTATTTATTAAAAAGTTCACAAAATCTATCCCACGCTTCTGTGAATGACTCATTTTCACCTTGACGAAGCTGCATGAAATCTATCCGGATCTTGTCCATTCGGGATGGAGGAAAGTATTTAGTCATGAACATCTTTGCAACCTCATAAAAAGTTTCAATCCGTGCCGCATTAATAGAGTCATACCATATCTCAGCTGCCCCTTGAAGAGAGAAAAGGAACAACATTCTCTTTAAAACATAATGCGGGATGTATGGGAGATTGCTCGTGTTACACACATTAAGGAATGTCCTTAAATGTGCATGTGGGTCAGTACTCAATCCATAGAAAATCTGGCCATTTTGAATCAAATTTATGAAAGCCAGCGGAATTTGAAAATGCTCTCCAGTGTCAATAAAAGGTGAATCCAAGTTATCCATTCGAGACTCATAATGATCACCATACCGACGCCGTGGTAACACTAGTTGTGCTTGTGGAATAACCTGAGGGTCCCCTGCTGGAGGAACAACAACAACATTGTGTTGATTTCCCTGTGCAGCTATTGCTTCGAATTCCAACTTTTTCTTAGCACGCAAAGTCCGTGCAAGTTCCGGGTCGTATTGATATTCCGCTAGCACAAGAGATCTTGTCCTGGGCATGCAAAAAAAAGAATAGCAAACAGTACTAAAAATACGCAAAAAAAATTAAAACTTAAACTAAAAATTAAAATTTCAACACGACTGCTTTCCCCAGCAACGGCGCCAAAATTTGATGGGGGCAAATATATGTAATAAAAATGCGATCGTAGTTGCTATTTACCTCTACTAAAAAATAATGCTAAACAACCCCCCTGAAGGTGATAGTATAGCAAATTCGTTCCCATAGAAAAGGACTGTATTGAAACTTTAAGAAAATCTTTTTGGTTTTTTTTTCTGTTTATTAAACTAAAAATAAGAATGCAAATAACAAATAACTAAAAGAAAGACGGTGGTTTGATTTAAATTACCAATTAAGCAAGTGTACTCTCGAGATTATATTTTAGGGTTACATAAAAAGCACACATATATATCCTATCTATGGTAATGCAAAACAAGGATAAATAACCTAACTCACGCCCTCCTATGTGGTAAGAGGCAATGAATGACCTAGGCATTTACCTATTTAGATATTAATTAATTCATTAAACCTTCCTATGTGGTAAGAGGCAAGGTTTACTTCCTTAATTAACCCGGAATCTAGTGCAACTAACCAACTCAACCAAACACTCAAGTTTAACCGCTCCTATATGGCGGAGGCAACGCCCGAACCAGTCACGATAAAGCTAAACTAACCCCCTAACTCCTCCTATGTGGCGAGAGGCAAGAGCTAAGGTAAAATTAATCTAACAAATTCACCACCACCCTACAAAAGATTCCAAACAACCCACTCTAATCCTTCTATGTGGTAAGAGGCAAGATTAAAGCAAGTTATCTCTAAATAATTTACTGCACTTAAAGAAAATATTCATCATACATAATACTCGCGACATATCTTGCATAATTATGAAAAACATAGAAAATCTCATTCCACAAAGACCATAAGATAGAACTTAGCATGTAAATTAAGCACAAAAACCCTTATTCATAATCCCAGTAGCACAATAAGATTAGCCGAGCATGGCTAAATTGAACATCATGATAATATTAATTAAGCATAATATTGAAAACATAAATTAAAAGAAAAGATAACACCTTGAATTACGAATCCGTAGATGAAATCTTTGTCTCTTTAGATAGCCAAAATAATGAAACCCTAGCTATTACAAAGAAGAAAACCCTTGCTTCAATTCTCTCAAAGTTGTCCACTTTAAAAAACTATAACCCTAGCCCTATTTATAGTAATTCTATACAAATATTAGCAAATAAGTCCTTCACGAAAACCATGTCGGATAAGAAGTCTCAAAGTGGGCCAAAATCGCAAATTTTCAAAATTAAATCGTAAAACTGCGCTTTTCCCCGACGTCGCGACATCCATGGTCGCACGTCAAAATGTCCATGCACGTCGCGATGTGCATGGTAGCACGTCTCGACGTGCACCCACGTCGCGACGTGGGAGGGTTCCCGACGTGACTCTCTGGAAATTTCTCAAAAATCGTCCAAAAATCGTCCAAAAAATCAATTTAATTCGCATTTTTGACGTCGCGATGTGGAGGGTCTCACATCGTGATGTCCACCCACGTCGCGACGTGGAAGTACTGACGTCGCGCGACGTGGAGGAGCTTTCCATGAATTCACGAACTTTCTTCTATTTTTCCTCCACTTTGCATCCGATTTGACTCTCGTATGATTTTCCTCTTCCAGTCATGTACCATGATCGACAACCCTACAAATAAAACACTAAAACAAATAAAAGGAACAAGAACGACCAAAGAATTAAGTATAAACACTACATAAAAGGTGAATAAATTCACCTTATCAATTTCTTTATTGAGATCTCCGCAATCCTCAGTATCATGTCCCGTCTGATCATGGAACTTACAAAAAAGATCCTTGTTTCTTTTACATTCAGGAGTAGTCATCTTCGGATATGACTTGATCAACCCTTTCCATAATAGTGAGCATTTCAGTTCGGGTACGAGGAGCTGAGGAACCCTTGTACTCATTTGATTTTAGAGATTGAGGTCTATCAAAGGATAGCTTATCAAATACTGGAGTTCGCTTACCTCCAGCTCCGGATATGCTAGTATAATTATCCTTCTTTTTCTCAGAACCTCGACTCATATCTCGTTTTGTTCTATCTATATTTTCTCTTTTAGCGAACTTGTCAGTTCGGTCCATCAGCTCATGCATATCCTTAGGTGGATCGGTGACTAACTTCCTGTAAAGCCTTCCACGTTGTAACCCATTAATAAAGGCACCTACCACCACATCTTCAGATCGGGTCTTGACTTGCAGACTCTCGTCATAAAATCGATCGACATATTCCCGAACTGATTCAATTTCACCTTGTCGAATATTTAAGAGCTCTGCGGAGGAATTGTCAAATTTCTTTCTTTGCAAGAATCTCTTGTAGAAGAGCTGAGAGAGCTGCTCATAGGAAGAAATTAAATTTGGCTAGAGGCCTTGAAACCAACCACGCTCCTTTCCAACCAGGGTTGTTTCGAAGGCCTAACACATAGTTGCCTCCGGTGCTTGCTCGAATTTCATAAGCGATGTGAAACGTGCCAGATAATCTCTGGGGTCCGTATCTCCGGAATACATATCTACTGATGTAATCTTGAACTTATGTGGTTTATGAAATCGGCTAATAGCCTCCACAAATAGTGTCACCATTCTATAAGCTCCTCCAGCTCCATTCCTCAAAATATTTTGGACTTTATCCTAAATACGATTCATAATCTGAGTATCCTGATCATCGTGATGATCATGATTGCGATGATGCTGATGCCGCTCTGGGAAGGATTCAAATGTCGATGTCCGTAGCTATTATTGTTTCCATTACAAACTGGAGATCGGTTCAGAGGACAGCGTCGGTCAGGGTCATTGTCACCCTGGGATTCCGTATCGTAAGGTGGAGAGAGCTGCATTCGGTCATACATATCCGAAGCTCATTCCAACTCTTCACCAGGTCGCTGACCAGGTCCTTTTGACAATCGTCTTGATATGCTCAAAATTCTTGGTAAGGAATTTAACTATCTTCGGAGAGTGAATGTCAATGGGAGGATTATTTCCTTCAGCAATGCACACTAGGGGATTTGGTTCACGTCTCAGAGGATTGTTACCTCCACCCAAGCGCATTAGAGGATCTTGTTCACCTTGCGGATTCTGCGGACCTGCAACAAAGAGGTCAAAAAATACCCCCGGGCTGTACCGGGGAGTATGCTCCGATGCTTAAGTTAGTTTGGGACCCTGAACAATAAGCTTAATACGTAATAAAAGTTGTAGAGAAAGTAACCCCTTACCATGTGATAATAAGGTTACTTTTATAGAGTCGTACCTGGTAGATTTCCAGTAAGATTGGAACTCCTCAATTCATCAGTAGACCTATCCCAAAGAACTCGGGTTCAGATAGGATTTGCACAAGAAAAATCCTAGTATAATTCAACTCTTATCATCATTATCCACTTCTATACCTATCAAAATCTCCAAGGAAAGAAGCTTTCCAGTTTCATTTGGAGATTTAAAACCATCGAAAGCATAATTGTTTGAATCATCACCCGCGCCACCCACACAATGGGAATGGAGTTTCTTTAACTTTAGAATTTTTGCAAGTACCTCTGTTATATAGGTGCAAAATAGATTTAAGAATTCAAGGTTACAAAGATTTCCAATAGATTTTGGAATGATTCGAACTTTGGTATATTGGAGATTTAGAAATCTAAGGTGGAATAATTTGAAAACTTCGTTAGGAATTTCTTTTAGTGGTGCATATGTTAAATCCAACACCTTTAACAACTTAGAACCACTACGTACATACTTGGACAATGCAGACATGGATAGAGAACTTTTGTACCTGAAGAATTCTAGAGATCGAAGACTCTTAAAGCAGTCATCGAGCTCCTGTGGCTGTGGATTATCAACCCAATCATAGATTGCTATCTGTTGAACTTTATCAGACCTTTTTGTGTAATATCTAGTAGCTATTGTCGTGAAGTTTTGTTCTTTAGATTTAGAAACAATGATGTCACGCAGAATATCATGAACACGACAATATTCTAATGCTCCATCAACCCTCCTACCTGTCACTTGAATTAAGCTTCTATTGGCAAGTTCGTTGGCATACCCTCTTGCACCATCAAAAGGTGACATTCCTTCTTTTTCTTGAACAAATACTTGCGCCATCCATTTCTCAAGCAAAACATCCACTTCTATTTTGTAATCTTCAGGATAAATGCTTAGATATAATAGGTAGCATAATGAGGTAAATCATTATAACTAAGGAAAAGTATCTTTTTCATTCTGTCAAGTTTATCACCACCTTCTATCGAGTGTGTTCTAGAAATAGGATTTTTTTCAAAACTATATTCTAAATATAAGAAATTTGCATTTGCTGAATGCGAACTCTCTGAAATCGCATTCAGCCAATGCAAACATATAGGAAAAAATAAAACAAAAGAAAAATAAAAAATTATTAAAATAATGAATTAAATATAATAAAATAAAATAATAACATAATAAAATGCAACTATATAATTATTTTAAATATTTTTTAAAAGTATCCGGACGTCCGGATGTAAGTTCGGATAAAATAGTGGGAAAATCCGGACGTCCGGATTCCCATTATTTTATCCAGACTTACATCCGGATGAGAGCCTTAGCATCCCGATGAACCGTCCGGACGTTGTATAAAATTTACATTGATTTTATAAAAAAAATCATTGGAAAAATTATAATAACGTAACTCATGTAAAAATTATTTAAAGTAATTATATAATTGCATATAAAATAATTTAGAAAAAAAATTGAACAACCAAATGCGAGTTCTTTAAAATAAATCCGAACTAGTGTTGTATCTTCCGGATGTGAAGTCCAGATTCCCACTGTTGTATTCGGACTTACATCCGGATGAGTGCCTTAGCATCCGGATAAGCCGTCCGGACGTTCTATAAAATTTACATGGATTTTATAAAAAACATTTCATTGGAAAAAATTATAATAACGCAACTCGTACTTGTAAAAAACATTTAAATTAATTATATAATTACATATCAAATATTTTATCCAATAATTTTTTGGATTTTATTAAAAAAAATTCATTGGAAAAAATTATAATATTGCAACTCATACTTTTAAACAATATTTAAAGTAATGTTATCTCTTCCGTATGTGAAGTCCGGATTCCCACTGTTTTATCCGAACTTACATCTGGATTAATGCCTTAGCATCCGGATGAGCTGTCCGGACGTTCTATAAAATTTACATGGATTTTATGAAAATAATAATTGGAAACAATTATAATAACGCAACACATACTTGCAAAAAATATTTAAATTAATTATATAAATACATATAAAATATTTTATCCAATAATTTTATGGATTTTATAAATAAAAATATTCATTGGAAAAAAATATAATAACGCAACTCATACTTGTAAACAATATTTAAAGTAATTATATAATTACATAATTAATTTAAATTATTTTATATGTAATTATATAATTACTTTAAATATTTTTTACATAAGTTGCTTTATTATAATTTTTTCCAATGAATTTTTTTTATAAAATCCATGTAAATTTTATACAACGTCCGGACGGCTCATCCAGATGCTAAGGCACTCATCTGGATGCAAGTCTGGATAAAACAGTGGGATTTCAGACTTACATCCGGACATCCGGATACTTTTAAAAAATATTTTAATTAATTATATAATTACATTTTATTATGATATTATTTGATTTTATTATATTTAATTCATTATTTTAATAATTTTTATTTTACTTTTGTTTTATTTTTTTCTATATGTTCGCATTTGCTGAATGCGATTACAGAGAGTTGGCATTTAGCAAATGCAAATTTCTTATATTTAGAATATGGTTTTGAAACAATCCTATTCTTAGAAACTTTTTACAAAACAATCCTATTTCTGGAAAACACTCCCTTCTATCTTACCACCAAGGCTATAAAGAATTACTTCCCACTCATCTCTTCTATCTTTTCCTTTTAGAGTTAAAACACCACAAATTGCTGCAATTACTAGTGGCAAGCCCCCGCAATTCCTTAATATACTTGCTGAAATATCTTTTAGATACGGAGGACAATCATTGGTTTGAAATGTTCTATTACAGAAAAGAGTCCAAGATTTTTATTCAGAAAGAGGCTCCATTTTATGGATATAATCATGGGATTCTAAACAAGAAGAAGAGGCTACATCAGATATTCGTGTAGTCAACATCACACGACCACCCAAATTTTCATCCGGCAATACATGTTTAAAATCGACCCATGAATTTATGCTCCACACATCATCGAGGACAAGAATGTACCTTTTTTCTCTTAGGAAGTCTCTAACAAAGGCACTCAGCCACATGACATCGTTGCATTCCACCGCTTCAGGGGGAAATGGCTCTCTGATTTCAGCATACAATTGTTGAATCAGGTTCTTGATGGTGACCATGATTTGAAAATTTTTGGTTGCTGTCAACCAGGCATGGCACTGAAATTGTTTCTTTACGGTTGCATCGTCGTAAACTTTTCTGATGAGGGTGATCTTTCCGAGTCCCCCCATTCCCACTACTGAAACTACTTTCAAGCAGGAGTGATCGTCCAAAATTTGCGAAATAATATCTCCTTTTGGATTATCGATGCCAACGAGCTTTGCTTCTTCAATCAATGATTGATTTCCATGGATGTCGTAGTCTGCATTTGTCATAATTGAAGAGTTAGTGGCCCTTTCCTGAGTACCAAATATAGACTGATCTCTGATGCCTAGCAGAAATCTTTTCTACTCTGTCCTTGATTTGTTTTATCTCTGCAAAAATCTGCTGCTGAAATCTCAAATTTTTTAATGAGGTATAGATCTTTTGAACACGGTCACCGAATCCATCTACCTAATGAAAAGAAAAGCGCATTACGAATTCATCAAGAATATCTTCTGTGTCGTATGCAACTTCTCGAACTTGCCTTGTCCATTCTTAAAGCTCAGAATTAATATCACCTTCTTTTGTTTCAATATCTCTAAGAAAAGCTCTCATGCTTCCCATTTCATCTCTAATGAACTGGACATCTTCTTGAAGTTTTGAAGTAAATTAGAAGCAAAGAAAGAGACTGTTTGTATTTTTTTAACTTAATTCTCTTACAATAAACCCATTATATAGCGGTGTAGTAAAATGATAAAAATATATCTAAATCTATTATATTAATTAAATTGATCAATCACTCTATCAATTTAATTAATGATCAATCATCATAAATGAAAACATCAATCACCATGGTACTATCAATATTCAATTACCAGAATTATTCACATCAATCATCAATCGCCATAATGACAACATTAATCACCAATCAATCAGCATCATTTGTGTTGAATGTACTATTCTTATCAGTCTCCCTCAAGATGGAGACAAGAAGCAAATCAAGTCCCATCTTGCTTCGAAAGTAGAAAAATGAGAATTTGGACAGAGGTTTCGTAAAATATCAGCTAGTTGTTGATTAGAAGGTACAAAACTTGTGATAAGATTTCTGATGGCAACCTTTTTCCGAACAAAATGATAGTCAATTTCTATATGTTTTGTTCGAGCATGAAACAATGGATTAAAAGACATATGAAACGTGCTAATATTATCACAAAATAATTGTGGAGGCTGAAGTAGGCGGATACCAATATCCTCTAATAAAAATGTAAGCCATGTTAATTCAACAGCAGTAGATACCATGGATCTATATTCCGCTTCTGAACTCGAGCGAGCAACTGTAGGTTACTTTTTTGAACACCATGAGATGCAATTTGCACCTAAAAAGGCACAAAATCCGGTTGTACTTCGTCAAGTCAAATGACATCCAGCCCAATTTGCAACTGAAAATGCATATAAATAAAGTGGATTACGAGAAATAAAATGTAATCCAAAATCTTGCTTACGCCCCTTCCCTATTTGTCTCCTGTGTTGATCCTTAATAGCAAAACCAGAGGGCGTGAATTCAACTGTGCAAGTATTATTAGTAGTAAGCTTGCCTACTGAAACCAAATTTTTTTTCAATTGAGGAACAACAAGAACATCCTTTAAATTCACTTCTCCAGCAGATGTAGTACCTGTATGTGTTATAGCCAATTTATTTCCATCACCAACATAAACAAGATCATTTCCTTGGTATGGTTTTAAATGAGATAAGATACCTGCATCATTGGTCATGTGCACTGTTACTCCTGAATCCATATAGAGAGATTAATCATTGTTGTTTAAGGTAAAAGCAGCCAAAGCTTGCGGTATATCTACCGAGTGATATGAGTAATCAAACCTGTACCAACAATCAAGAGCAACATCATTCATTTTACTACAAATTTGGCAAATAGGTCTGTCACCTTTTGCTTGATGTCGTTCGAGTTCTTTGGTTCCTCCATTTGTAAGGTTGTTTGAACTTGAATCAAAATTGTTATACTGTCTTGCTGGGGTAAATCCTCTACCTCTGGAACTAAAACCGCCTCGTCTACTTGTGCCACCATTTCTACCTCATCTTCATTAACTGAAGAAGATTTGATTATGCTCAATGTAACTTTTCTCTTCTTCTTTTTGAGAAGCAATAGTTTGTTCGTACTCTTTAAGAGAAATCAAAAATTGATTGAAAGTTGGATAAGATGGTTTTGTTACCATAGCAAGACGAAATCCTTCATATTTTGCTCCTAATCCGCCAGCAAATTGGAAAATTTTATCAAGATCATCAACTGGTTTCTTGATTGCTGCAAGATTATCATAGACTGAATTGAATTCTTTTGTGTATTCATCTAAGGATGTTGATCCTTTCTTTATATTCATCAAGACATTTTTCAAAAGTCCTTCCTTTTCTATCATAGTTGGCAATAGCTTTTCTTCCAATGAACTCCATACGTCATAGGCAATGGCTTCTTCACCAATTGAGGGTTGAGCTTCCTCCTTTATTGTACTGAGTAACCATGAGATAAGAAGTCCATCATTTGTCAACCACAAGAGATATGCCATATTCTCCTTTTCATTGTCATCTAGTAGTTGCTTTGGTTTTTCACAATCTTTTTGTAAATGATGAAGAACTCCTAGGCTGCAAGATAAATGGAGAATTTGCGATCTCCACATAAGATAATTATTTGAGCCTAATTTGGTTGATACTAGACTGACACATTGATGAAAAGATTGAATGGTAAGATTGGGTTCTTTCATAGTTTATCTAATATTTGAAGAAGTAGAAGGCTCTAATACCATGAAAAAAAATTAGAAGTAAAGAAAGAGACTGTTTGTATTTTCTTGACTTAATTCTCTTACAATGAACCACATTATATAGGGGTGTTGGAAAATGATAAAAACACATCTAAATCTATTATATTAATTAAATTGATCAATCACTCTATCAATCTAATTAATGATCAACCATCATAAATGAAATGATCAATCACCATGGTAATATCAATCTTCAATTACCATAATTATTCACATCAATCACCAATCATTATAATGGCAATATCAATCATCAATCACCATCATGACAACATTAATCACCAATCAATCAGCATCATTTGTATTGAATATACCATTCTTATTAGTTCTCCTCCCAGATTAGCATGCTGACTTTGGAGAAATTTTGAGAGCTGGTTGAGTAAAAAGCCCATGACAATCACTGCCATTCTTACTCGCTCAGATGTATTCAGGGCTCTGGAGGATTTGAATGGGGTCAAAATAGAATTATATATTTATCGGTTGCTTGATTTGCAAAATGATGGCGAAGGACTTGCTATCATATAGTTTTTGAGTATGTAATTATTTATGGAAATAGTAACATTTGCCCTAGAAGTAAATTAGCATAGTCAGAAGGCAGTTGGAAAGATCAAAATAATTGGTCCACAAACAATTACCCAGAAAATGACAAAAAGACCATTGGCCACATTAATTTATTAACTCCTTAGGCCAACACACCAGCTTTGCCATTATCTTCTATTAAGAAATTGCACACAAAAACACTAAAAAAATTTTAGTTTGATTCCACGAAATATTAGACGTTCTATAACTGAATTTCGTTTGCTCGATACCCTCTTGTTAATTTCTTTGAATTTTACAAATTGTTTCTCCCATATTTGCTTCTTCATATATCTTACTACTCAATTTTAAAATATTTACTAACTTAGCTTCTCTTAACATGGTTAGAAATAAAAATCCTTTCTTTATAATTTTTCTAGTTCCATTTGGGATGATGTATATTGCATAAAGGGAACGAAACTAATAAAATGTGAAAAGGAAGCAAAATAATATTAATTATATCATAATGACACTAATCAATTAGTATGAAAGCCAAACTCATGCACCAAATGGCAAATGCCATTAGAAATTAAGACAAAAAGAGAATGCAAATGATAGTGAGTAAGTGGAAATTTTTATGTAATAAGGTCTTTGAAGGAGATTTTTATGTCATTATAGTTGTGAATATTAATAAGAAAAGACAGGGACTGGATCCAAAAATGTTGGAGACAATGAATGAAGTAGTATCCATGCAATTTCTATGCCGTCGTCAATAATTGTAGATTTATTACGATATTATTGTGTCTAAAATATGAGGTTGTTGTGCATATCTTTTTAGGAGTATTTTTAGGAATATTTTTAGGTTGTTTTTATTAGGAGGATCAACCGAACTTTAACAGCACGGATTCTCTTCAACTTTTTGTAATATATATACACCTTTATTGTGACTGAAAAAGGGCAGAGATTAAGTGATGAATTTGTCATGGTATCAAAGCCTTGATAGGTTCTAGGGCACACACATATTTTTATAGTACTTTAGCCTCCACGAGAGATCATGGCTGGTGGAGAGGGAGAAAAGAAAGGAGATGGTGACAAAAAGATAAGAGATGGTGACAAAAAAATGGATATGACGTATCATCTTGGATCGAGTGATGATCCGAGAAACATCATTACCCCAATCCAATTACGTGGTGAGCACTACGATGAATGGGCAAGGGCAATTCGAATCTCTTTAAGGTCGAAGAGGAAATTTGGCTTTGTAGAAGGGACGGTTCTGAAGCCAATGACAGAGGATAATACTGACAAGTTTTGCAATCATTGTCATAGAGGTCATGACGAATCCTATTGCTTTCAACTACACGGGTTCCGCGACTGGTGGGGGGACAGACCTCGTGGCAGAAGGGGACCGGGTCGTTGTGGAGGACGTACAGGAAGAGGAGGTGGGCATGTAGGTTTTGGCTGTGGCAGAGGGCATGGTGCACCTCGTGCCCGCCCAAATAAAGCTAGCGGGACTAGAACTTCAACTGGGCAGCAGACAGGGAACTCACAGGGACTGGTGGGTCCCGACCAAAGCTGCGGCTCTTGCAGGTGTTTCAACAACGCAACTCTAGCAATTTCTTAAAATTTTGAACTTAGCCAAAACAAACGATCGACTACATGGTAAGATAAGTGATTTTAGTTGGATTATCAATAAAGGAGTGTCGAATCATGTGACACGCACCTTATCTATTTTGAGAAATATGAGAAAGTTGAAATACTGCCCTGTGGGATTGCCGGATGGAAACTGTAAAAGCACACCAAGAGGGAAGTGTTGTGTTGCCAGGAGGATTGAAGATTGATAATCTGCTTTATGTCCCACAATTAACATGCAATTTTATTTCTGTGACTCAATTAATTGATGAATCAAATTGCGTTGTACTATTCACTAAATATATGTGTGTTATACAGGACCAGCTGACGAGAAAGGTGATTGGAGCGGGTGAAAGATTGGATGGACTTTATTTTTTTCATGGTGTTCCTCAAGTGAAGGTCTTGACAGTGGATGGTGATTTGTCGTACGAGTTGTGGCATCAACGAATGGGGCATCCGTCGGATAAAATATTGAAGATGATTCCCGCTGTGAGTCATTATTTTCAGAACAATAATAAATCTTATGATGTATGTCAGCGTGCAAAGCAACCTAGATCAAATTTTCCTATTAGTACGAATAAAGCTGGTAGAATTTTTGAACTTGTTCATTTGGATTTGTGGGGGGCCTTATAGGACTAGTTTTTTGTGTGGGGCTACCTATTTTTTGGAAATAGTTAATGTTTTTCAAGAGTGTTTGGGTATATTTACTATGCAATAAAATGGAAGTTGAGTCTATGTTTCTTAATTTTGTTGCTATGGTTGAACGTCAATTTGAACAAGTAATAAAACATGTGAGAAGTGATAATGGGACCGAATTTAATTGTTTGCTTGATTATTTTCGAAATTGTGGGATTATTTTTTAGACTTCTTGTGTTAGAACTCCACAACAAAATGGGAGGGTTGAGAGAAAACACCAATATATTTTAAATGTGGCTAGAGCGTTAAGATTTCAAGGGAACTTGCCAATCAAATTTTGGGGAGAGTGTGTGTTGGCAGCATGTCACTTGATTAATAGAACACCCTTTACTGTTCTTAAAACTAAATCGCCATATGACATGTTGTTTGGGAAAGTACCTTCTTATGATGCTATTCGTGTATTTGATTACCTTTGTTATGCTCATAATCAACGGCACAAAGGTGATAAATTTGCAAGTAGGAGCCGTAAGTAGGGGTGTTCATCGGTTCGGTTTCGGGTTATTCGAGTTGTTCGATTCGGTTTATTCGATTTGAACATCTCTAAACTCAAATTCGAAAACCAAACCAATTTGAATTGAATTCGAATTCGGTTTTCGATTCGAATTCGAATTGAATTCGAATAAACCGAAAATGATATTTGAATTTAAAAATTAAATCTTCATTCGAATTAACCGAATTCACGCAAAGAAACTGGACTCGAATTTAGTGTTAAATTAAATCAAATTATCAAATTACATTACAATTTAGGATTCAAAACAATAATTTAGCTAAATATTATATATTTTTATAAAATATTTTATATTAATATATATTTTTAATATATGAATTCGGTTTTCGGTTTGGTTTTCGAATTGGAAACTAAACTCGAAAACCAAACCATTAATCGAAATTCGAATTCGGTTTACCTTAAACGAATTCGAATTCGAATAATTCGAATTCGGTCGGATATTCGGTTTAACTCGAATATTGAACACCCTAGCCGTAAGTGTGTTTTTGTTAGCTACCCATTTGGTAAGAAAGGTTGGAAATTGTATGATTTAGAAATGCATGAGTACTTTGTATCGAGAGATGTGAAGTTCTTTGAGAAAGAATTTCCTTTTGAGACAAATCAACCACGTAATATGGTGTCTCCTATGCTGGCGAACAATGAGGATGGGGCATGGAGTGAGGATGAGGGTGTCGATGAGTGCGCTGTGTGTGTTGAGGGGGGGTTGGAGGCAGCGTCCACCCTCGAGGTAGGGAATGGGGATGCGGCGCAGTCTGTGCAGCAGCTCGCACATGAGGATGTGCATGATGAGGGGCTGAAGCATACGTTGGAGGAGCAAGGTGTGAAAGTTGACAGTAAGCTTGGGCGAGAAAAACGGGCCAAAACTCCTTCAACACGGTGTCGCGATTTTGTTACTCATACTGTACGGCAAATAAGTCCATCTGAGAATTCATTCACTACTTCATCTTCCTCAGGTATGCCCTATCCTATAACATATTCTATGAATTGTGAACGTTTTTCTGTGAGACATAGGAATTTTCTTGCAACAGTGACAGTGGGACATAAGCCAAAGTGTTTTAAAGAAGCGATGAAAGACTCAGGCTGGCGAGATGCGATGGATAAGGAGATACGAGCCCTTGAAAACAATGAGACTTGGGTAATGGAGACTTTTCCACCGGAAAGAAAGCTCTAGGGAGCCAGTGGATATATAAAATTAAGTATAGGTCCGATGGTATCATAGAGCGACTCAAAGAAAGACTTATGATCTTTGGCAATCATCGGGTGGAAGGAATTGACTATAATGAGACATTTGCTCCTATGGCAAATTTGGTGACGGTTCGTACTTTTCTTGCAGTTGCTACTGTTAAAACTTGGGAGGTACATCAAATGGATGTGCATAATGCTTTTCTTCATGGTGACTTGAGTGAGGAGGTTTATATGTTCCGCCAGGTTTCAAAAATACAAATCCTAACATGGTTTGCAGGTTGAAAAAATCGTTGTATGGTCTGAAACAAGCTCCCCGATGTTAGTTCGCCAAACTATCAACAACGTTGAAGAATTATGGATTTTTGCAATCCTTTTCAGATTATTCCCTATTTGTGTTATGTAGAGGACGAACTCATATCAATGTGTTAGTTTATGTTGATGACTTGATTATTGCAGGGAATGATAAGGTTGCATTGACAATTTTTAAAGATTATCTTGGCAGGTGCTTTAATATGAAGGATTTGGGAGTTTTGAAATACTTCTTAGGCCTAGAGGTAGCCCGTAATCCAGAAGGAATTTTTCTTTGCCAACGAAAATACACACTTGATATAATTTCTGAAACAGGTTTATTGGAAGCAAAGCCTACAGCAATTCTTATGGAACAAAATCACAATTTTGCTCTTGCTCAGAGCGTATTACTTGCGGATCAGGTGCCATATAGGCGACTTGTAGGGCGATTAATTTACTTGTCTGTGATGAGACCTGATATTGCATATTCGGTCCATATTTTGTCCCAATTTATGCAACAACCTCGTGATGATCATTGGGAGACAGCTCTCAGGGTCGTGCGGTATTTGAAGAAGAGTTCGGAGCAAGGGATTTTGCTTCGCACTGATAGTGACCTAAGTCTAGAAAGGTGGTGTGATTCAGATTGGGCTAGTTATCCACTTACACGGCATTCCTTGACAAGATGGTTCATGTTACTTGGTTTTTCTCCTATGTCATGGAAGACCAAGAAGCAACAAACAGTGTCTAGATCGTTTGCGAAGGCTGAGTATAGATCAATGGCGGCAACAGTGTGTGAATTAAAGTGGCTTAAACAACTTCTAGGTGACTTGGGTGTGCGACATCCGAAAGTTATGAAGTTGTATTGTGGCAGTAAGTCGGCGTTGTAAATTGCTAAAAATCCAGTTTTTCACGAAAGAACGAAACATATAGAGGCTAACTGCCATTTTGTTCGAGATGCAGTGACTGTAGGGCTGATTTGTCCGTTATACGTTTCCATCAGTGTTCAATTGGCAGACATTTTTACAAAAGCATTGGGGAAAGCAAAATTTGAGTTCCTTCTCTGCAAGTTGGGCGTTTGAGATCTTCATTCTCGAACTTGAGGGGGGGTATTACGATATGTGTCTAAAGTAGGAGGTTGTTATGCATATCTTTTTAGGAGTATTTTTAGGTTGTTTTTATTAGGAGGATCAACCGAACTTTAACAACACTGATTCTCTTCAACTTTCTGTAATATATATACACCTTTATTGTGAATGAAAATAGGCAGAGATTAAGTTGTAAATTTGTCAAGATTGAACAATTTTCTTATTATCTAATAATGCAATTCCATGGCGGAGAAGACATGAATTTGGCGAGAATAAGCTATAATAATTTCTATCGAATAAATGTTTAATTTGTAAAGACAACGATATAAAAACGTTTAAATGATAAAATTGTACAAAATTAATGTTCCGTGTGGGAAGTTTTCCAAGTGGCTTGACATTTCTCTGGAAAATAATAAATTGTATCAGAGCTCACATCCAGCTAAGTGTACGTTTTCCAAGTGGCTTGACATTTCTTTGGAAAATAATAAATTCCACATGTTCAGCCATATTAGTAAATTGTATCAGTGCCCACATCCAGCACAGTTTTCAGCCAAAGTCTAGAGAAAATGGCTTAAAATCCAGTATTATTAAACTCAGATTTGACCAATTGATTCAATCAATTCAATTGAGAACCAATAGCACGTCCGGTTCGAACATATTAAAAAAAATCGATAAGTATAAAATCGGTCAAAATTAGTTTTTTGAGTTAAACCCGAAAATTCAAAAACTGGTAAAAATCGGATTTTTTAATTTTCCTTTTAAGCTTATTAACCTAACTTACCAATTCACTGCCCCATATTTTTCTTTCACATTCTCTTTCCCTTTGGCCACTCCTCCGCCTGATCTAGACGTGACCAACGGTCTAATTCAAATCGGAATCAAACTGAAATTGAACCGGCGGTTCCGATTTCAAAATTGGAATCGAATGCCCAATAATTCTTAACCGACTGTTTTGATTCTTAAAAACTAGAACCAAAATCGAAAGTGGCAATTGTAGCTATGGTTCTAAAATGTGAAATTAAAAAAAAATCTTTTACCCAACAGTCTATCGCCATAGTTGAGTATCACGATGGTAAAGTGTCTGATACGACTTTCCTGCAACCCGCAACAGTTAACACTTTAACTCTCTGGAGGTCAAATGTGAGGATTTTTCAAAGTGTTTATCCAATGCATTGTTAATTTGCTTTTGATCCAAACGATTGTCCTCTAATGATCTACGACTTGAATGATCCACCTCCTCCGCTACCATTAGTATGCATATCTTAATTAAATTCAAACCTATTCGTAAATCTTATAAAATCGACACGAGAAAAAAAATTGTTTTTCAAAAAATTTTCAGATTTCAATAAGAACAACCGTAGCAAATGATTTGTGTAACGATGACAAGGCGTATGCAAAACACAGTGAAGGAAATCAGAGGTAGAAGGTAAAACAAAGCTTAAAAAAATCGAAGAGAAAGCAAAACATAACAGAAGGAGAAAGCAAACCAGAACAGAAGTTTCATGAGAAAGATAAATACAAGGAAGAGAACTTCCCCATTCGTTGATTTGACAAATGACATTGCAGTCAATTCTGCAAGCATCCGATGGTGGGAGCACGCAGCATAAGTATCTCAACCAAGACAGAAAGACCATTAGAACCCAGAGGGTAGGAGTATTCCGAAAATCCAAAGGAGCTGCAAGGAAGGGGTACTTAGTATTTTTGTCCAGTTTTCTCTGGCAGCACAGTTACAACACCTACTGTCGAAAAGCATATGCTACAAATGGAAAGTTGATTGAACCGATTTTAATGCGGTAGAGGACAACAGAGGTATTTTTCATTGAGAATGAGAGGAAGTGAAATGCGATTGTTGAGAGTGGAGAAGAGGTGAGAGGTGAGAGGTGAGAGGTGAGAGGTGAGAGATGATATGATTAGAGGAGCATTAATTAGACGCTGCCAAAATTTCTGCTGTCCTAACACGGCACCATCAGATTTCAATGTGGCAGAGGACATGAACAATAATTATGATACTACAACTGCTTAGTTGTCCTAACATGCCAACACGTCGTTCAAGTGGGGCTAATAAAACAACCGAGCCAAAGAAGCGGGTATCGAAACGACATCGTTTTGATAAAGTGAGGGGTTTTCAACTTTAAACCAGGCATGTGACTGTAGCGGGTGGGGAGACGACCACGATTTGAGGCTTGGCTCTTATTCTATTATCTTAATGAATGCGAAGTCTTCACTCTTCCGAAAGTATAGACAACTTATGCCCACTCTCTCATTCACATCTCATCAAGAAAATGACTTAAAAGCAGCTTAAACAAACTTAATTTGCCCAAGTAATCTGTGAATTGTGTTTGCTTAAGTTTCTATGTTAGTAAAGAAAAAGTAAATCTGAGTTTTATTTTTGAGAATAAATATTTTGAAGTTAAAAAGTATCGAATTTGAATTGATCGTAGCTCTGTTTGTTTGGGTTTTTATGTAGAATAACTTTTTATGGATAAATTGTACACGAAAAATTGCAAATATAATCCTTCACATCTGTTTGAAATTTTTTTTTTTCATCACTCATATTTCAAATAATGCAAATTTATTACTCACATTGACTTTGAAATACTGTACCATTTTGATCCTTCCATACAAATTCCATTTATTTGTTAACGGAAAAATTCACACACACATCATGTGACCTTACTTTGAGTAGTAAAATAGAAACCAAAGTTATTACATAAATCAACTACAAGGTGCAAGGTCCAAGTAAGGGAAAATTGCAAAAGACATCCCTTAAATTTTTTTGAAAAAAAAATTTCATCACAACATTTCAAATGATGTAAATTCGTCAATCACAATAAAATAGTATACCAAATTGGTCCTTCAATTCATTCTTATCTTTTCTTTTTATGAGAAACAACATTTGCAAGGGCAAAGTTGGAATAAAAATTTGTCTCTTCACCACACAACTTTTGAAATTTAAAATCAAGGGAAAATTGCCAAAATCGTCACTGACATTGGACAAAAAAATTTATTTTGTCACCCACATTAAAAATGATACATTTTAGTCACTCACAATTCAAAAATGCACCAATTTCATCATTGAACCAAACTCTATCAAGTTTTCTAACAGAAAATGCATCATTTATGACAGGGTAAAATTAGAAAATCATAATTTTGTTAAAGAAAAATTGCCAAAATAGTCACTGACTTTACACACAAAAAAAATTTATTTTGTCATCCACATTAAAAATGATGCATTCTAATCACTAACATTTAAAAAACGCACCAGATTAGACACTCAACCAAACTCTATTAGCTTTTTTAATAGAAAAAATACACGTTCACATCATATACAACTTAATAAATAGATAAAAGTAAAAATCGATTTATTTTTCAAACAAAACTCTTTATGATTTATTCATATTTTGTCACTAATGGAGAAATAGTCCACCGATTAGAGGTGTTCATCAGTTTAATTTTCGAGTTGTTCGCTTTGGTTTGCTTGGTTTGCACATTTCTAAACCCAAATTCTCTGAATTCAATTCGAATTCTATTTTTGGTTCGAATTTGAATTTAATTTGAAGAAACAAAAAATGATATTTGAATTTAAAAATCAAATTTTAATTCGAATTAACCGAATTCGCATAAACAAACTAACATTGAATTTGGTTTTAACATAAATCAAATTATCAAATTACATCACAATTTAAAATTCAAAAAAACAATTTTGTTTAATGTTATATTTTATAAAATATTTTATATTAATATATTTTTTATATATGAATTCAGTTTTCCAATTGGAACCCCAATTCGAAAATCAAACTATAAATCAAAATTCGAATAATTTGAATTTGGTAAATTAAAATTCAGTTAGATTTTTGGTTAAACTCAAATATTGTGCACCCCTACCACCGATAGAATGTGACTAATGATGAATAAATCATTGTATTGAAGAGTTTTGTTTAAAGAATAAATCGATTTTCCACTTTTACTCTTTCTTTAAGTCGTCTGTGATATTAACACATGCTTTCTCTATTAAATAAGCTAACAGAGTTTGGTTGAGTAGCTAATTTGATGCGTTTTTGAAATGTTAATGCCTGCATCATTTTTAATATGGATAACAAAATAATTTTTTTCTGTGTAATGTCAGTGATTATTTTGGCAGCTTTCCCTTAACAAAATTATGATTTTCCAATTTTACCCTATCATAAATGACACGTGTGCATTTATCTGTTGAAAAACTTCACAGAGTTTGGTTCGATGATAAATTAGTGTTTTTTAAATGTGAGTGACTAAAATGCATTATTTTTAATTTGAGTAAAAAAATAAACTTTTTCGCTCAATGTGAGCGACGGTTTTGGTAATTTTCCCTAAAATCAAACCGTTAATTTTCCTTAAAATAAAAAATTCTTGCTAAAATATTTAAAATAAAAAGAAATAAATAAAATAAATTCCATTCTTCTTCTCTGCTAGAAGAATCTTGAGATTCCGAGAACCAATCCAATCACTAAAATCCAATTATTTCCTTCACTTTTTGCCAATCTTGAGAATTCATAAAAGGCTTTATCTTTAGATTTCATCAGTTTCATCCTCTACATTGGCAAAAAGTGAAGGAAATAATTGGATTTTAATGATTGATTTGGTTCTTGAATCTCAAGATTCTCCTGGCAGAGAAGACGAATGGAATTTATTTCATTTATTTCTTTTTATTTTATATATTTTAGCAGGATTTTTTTATTAAGGAAAATTTATGGTTTGCTTTTATATTTTAAAAGTTGTGTCGTGACAAGACAAATATTTATTCCAACTTTGCCCTTGAAAATGTTGTTTCTGTTAAAAATAAGAGAGGCATGGATTGAAGGACCAATTTAGTACACAATTTTAGTGTGAGGGACGAATTTGCATAATTTGAAATGTGAGTGATGAAAAAAAATTTCAAACAAATGTAAGGGATGTTTTTTACAATTTTTCCATAAGAAACCAATGAAAATTAAAGAGTTTAATAGGATTTAAAAAATAAAACTCTAAAGTAATGCAATATTATAAT
Source organism: Ophiorrhiza pumila (assembly GCA_016586305.1). Taxonomy (NCBI): domain Eukaryota; kingdom Viridiplantae; phylum Streptophyta; class Magnoliopsida; order Gentianales; family Rubiaceae; genus Ophiorrhiza; species Ophiorrhiza pumila. The sequence goes on from BLIW01000006.1 coordinate 39,993,145, forward strand.
TCGAAACTCAAAAATTGCTATAAAAAAACAAAAAATTACGGGCACACTTCAAATGAAAATTAATTCAAACACTATAAGTCTATAATCATGGTTCGGATTCAGTACACTGATGACATTTATAATATCTTCGACTTCATATGGTTTTCTGTCCTACAAAATACTGCAACGTTAGTCCCTTGTTAGTTTGGAAAATGAAACCATACAGGTAATTATTTAAGACTAATATAGAAAAAGTTAGGATGCCACTAGAGAATAAAATACTAACAAGTTTCACTTTATACAGCAGAATACCAAATTCATGCATATAGTTAGGGGTGATAATTGATTCGATTTTTAATTTTTCTATTTTCTAATTCGATTGTTAAGTTTCTAAAATTCAAATCGAAACCGAACCAAATTTGAATGTTATCGAAAACTAAATTTTGCACACCCCTACATATAGTGCTAAAGGCCAACAACAACCATCTCTGTACATTACAGAGTATGGATAACACTTTGAATTCACAATATTGTTAATGAACTAAACTATATGTGATCATTTGCTATTTGTACGTCATATATGTGATATGTATTCAATCTATTTCATGATTTTTTCCCCCTTCTCTTTTCATGTATTGTAAACAACCAACAGAAAGCCTCTAAGATGGGCTAACTTAAATCAATATAGCATCACTAGTTGCATAAAGGCCTATCATAGGATTAGAGCCAGAAGGACTAAGGAAAACATCTAGCTTCGTTTAAATTACTTTTTGTTTCTAATCTTCTTCATCCATCCACATCACATATAAATAGTTATCGCAAATGTAATTTGTCTCTGAAAATTGGAAATTGTTGTGTTAAGTACTCCATTTTGTTTATCCTTAAGATGCATCACCAAGATATGACTTACCAAAAGAAAAGAAGTACAAAAGAACAAAGAACTAAGTTGAAATACAACCGCAAAGCAAGATTTAATCACTTGTAACAAATTGAAAAAAGTACAAATAACACATAATCAAGTTTACCCAAAGAAATAAGAAGAGACAAGTGAATGTGAGTGTTACAAATGGTGAGGAATTCTCTTTCATGGTCTCTCCTTATAGGAAGGATGTCTTCCATGCACCATTTGTCCAGTATCCAATGCAAATTTCAGGGATATGAACAATTGTTTGATACTCCTCACTTTGTTTGTCTATATTTTGCACTTTCTGAATCAACATATCAGACATATCCAATAAACCAAGATATTTCATATTGCTCAAGTTTTCAATTCCCAAAGGAAACTCCTCCACTTGTTTACAATCCACCATCTCTAGATCCTGGAGACTAGGCAGCGAGCCCTCTTCCACCTGCATCTTTTTCAGCCTTTCTAATTTCACGAGATATAATCTCTTGAGCTTTCGAAATCCACCGGCCCGAAAAAACAGTGTCTCCCCTTCGTAAGCATGATTGATGTCAAGTGACATTAGATTGGGTAAATCTTGAAGAGATTCTATTCCTCCTTCTGCACCATCTTCCTTCAACCCACTGTGCTTCAATTGTAACGCGGTCAAGCCTTGAAGAGATATTACCCATTGTGGTACTTTCTCTAAAAGCCCCACAAAAATCAGCCATTTAAGAAATCGAGGTGTTGAGGGGATGGAATGTTGTAGATCAAGGGTCTCATCTTCTTCAATGGAGGTGACAGACAATACTCGAAGGTTGGTGAGCTTCACCAGGGAAGAAAGGAACTCCTTTCCATCAGCTCTTCTTAGCTTCGTAATGGTTAACTCTCTCAATTTTGTGAGCTTTCCTATCTCTCTAACTATCTTGTCATTATTCACTTCCATAGCACACAAAACCTCCAAGGAAAGAAGCTTTCCAATTCCATCTAGAGATTTAAAACTCCGCCAAGCGTAATTTTCTGAATAATCACCCAAAGTTCCTACATAAAGGGAACGAAGTTTCTTTAGTTTTAGAATTTCTGTAGGTACCTCTGTTATATTGGTGCCAGATAGATCTAAAAATTCAAGGCTCCGAAGCTTCCCAATAGATTTTGGGAGCATTTGAACTTGTGTATCTTCAAGACTTAGATATTTAAGGAGAAATAATTTGAAAACTTCTTTGGGAATGTCTTCCAATGATGCTCCTCTTAAATTCAATACTTTTAGCAACTTAGAACCACTACGTAAACACTTGGATAACGCTGATGTGGATAGAGGACTTTTGTACTCGAAGAATTCTAAAGATCGAAGACTCTTAAAGATGTCATCGAGCTCCTGCGGTTGTGATTTATCAACCCAATCATGGATTGCTAGCCGTCGAACTTTTTCAGATCTTCTTGTGCAATATCCGGTAACTGTAGTTATGAAGTTCTGTTCTCTTGATTTAAAAACAATGATGTCGCGCATAATATCATGAACACTGCAATATTCTAATGTTCCATCATCGCACGTACTTACCTCTTGGATTAAACTTCTATTGACAAGTTCGTTGACATACCCTCTTGCAATATCAAAAGGCGACATTCCTTCTTTTTCTTGAATAAATCCTTGTGCCATCCATGTACCAAATAATTCATCCACCGGTATTTGGTAATCTTCTGGATAAATGCTTAAATATAACATGCAACATTTGAGATGGTGAGGTAAATCATTATAACTAAGGAAGAGTATCCTTTTCATTCTATCAAGTTTACAACCACCTTCAATCTCACTCCCAAGGCTATGAAGAATCATTTCCCACTCATCTCTTCTGTCTTTTTTCTTTAGAGCCAAAACACCACCAATTGCAGCAATTGCAAGTGGCAGGCCCTCGCATTTCTTTAATATACTTGTTGAAATATCTTTTAGCTGTGGAGGGCATTCATTGCTTTGAAATGTTCTATTGCAAAAAAGAGTCCATGACTCTACATAAGTAAGAGGCTTCATTTTATGGATATAATCATGGGATTCTAAACAAGAAATAGAAGCCACATCAACTATTCGTGTAGTCAACATTACTCGACTACCCAAATTTTTATCCGGCAATAAAGGTTTAAGATCTTCCCATGAATTTATATTCCACACATCATCAAGGACAAGAATGTACCTTCTTTCTTGGAGGAAGTCTCTGACAAAGGCACTCAGCCACATAACATCGTTGCATTCCACCACGTCAGAGGGAACCGATTCTCTAATTTCAGCATACAATTGTAGAATCAGGTTCTTGATGGCGACCATGATATGGAAAGTTTGGGTAATCGTTAACCAAACATGGCACTGAAATTGTTTCTTCACAGCTGCATCATCATAAACTTTTCTCACAAGAGTGGTCTTCCCAAGGCCTCCCATTCCCACCACTGAAACTACTTTCAAGTGCATACTATCATCCAAGATTTGTGAAATGATCTCTCCTTTGGGATTATGGATACCAACGAGTTTAGCTTCTTCAATTAGGGATTGATTGGCACGAATGTCGTACTCAGCATCTGTCATAATGGAAGAGGTAGTAGCCCTTTTCTGAGTACCATAGATGGACTGGTATCTCTGATGTCTTGCAGAAATATTTTCAACTTTGGCCTTGATGTGTTTTATCTTTGAAGAAATCTGATACTGACATCTCAGATTCTTTATTGAGGTATAGATCTTTTGAACACGGCCACGGAATCCATCATCCTGATGAGGAGCAAATCGCATTAAGAATTCATCAAGAACATCTTCAGTGTCGTAAGCAACTTCTCGAACTTGCCTAAACCATTCTTGAAGCTCAAAATTAATATCATCTTCTTTACTTTCAGCATCTCTGAGAAATGCCCTCATGCTTCCCAATTCATCTCTGATGTACTGGACATCTTCTTGAAGTCCTCCTCTCAAATTAGCATATTGACTATGTAGAAAGATTGAGAGTTCATTGAGTAGAAAGCCTACAACAATCTCTGCCATTTTTACTCGCTCAAATATATCAGAACACTAGAGGATTCGAATTGGGTGAAAAACTGATGAACAGGAAGATATAATTGGGTGCTTGATTTGTGAAAGGATGACCAAAGACTTTCTATCATTTAATCTTTGATGGGGGTTCTCTTTTAGTTAGCAATTATTTAAATATCCCATCGAGAATGCTGTTCAAGCATATTTCATAATAGTCAGGCCAACGCGTGTATGTAAGTAGAAGCATGAATCTGGTCATGACAAGGACACAACCAAAAAAATACGTATGTATTTTGTATTTTGTAGACACAAAGGAATTGGTCAAAATTATTCCCAAAGAAAACAGATCACATCCTCTCTTCAAATTCCCAACGATGACTATAAAAATTACGTCTTACTATTATGTTGTTAATGATGATTTCAGTAAAATAATGTTATTTTAGTCCCGTTTTTTTTTCTTAAAAGAGATCGTATTAATTAATTATGATTTTAATAAAACTATATAGTTTTAGATTTTTTTTTTGTGAAATCACATGGTCTACCTAAACTGGACAGAATAAAAAAGAAAAGAGTTTGACAGATAGTCCCATTTGAAAAGAAAACGGCATCCTGACAACGAGATGGGATCTTTTGTATAAAATTATTCTATCTTGTCCAAAATTAAAATTAGGTCGTAAGTTTAATCATTTCTTAGTTATGGTCTAATAATGGTAAAGTAATTTTAATGTTATTTATGCTTTTAGTCCTTACTTTTAGTTAAAATACTTCGTTGTAAACATTAGTAAAATAAGACAAAATAATTTTAGAGAAGACAATTTTGGAAAGAGAATCCAATATCCATATCAGCTGGCCAAATTGCGTAAAAATATGAAGCCCAAAGCTAACACGATAGTAGTAAATGAATAAGTGGGACTTAAAAGCTTCTTTAGTCATGACTCTCCTCATATTTGTATTTTACAAATTTAATTTAACTTATTTATTTTATCTATTTTGTTATCAAAATTTTAAAAACAAAAAATAATGCTACATTTAATTATTTTTTTCTATAATTTTTTATATTTTTATAAATAAAATATTAGATTTGAATTTAAAATTTTAATAATAGACAACTTTTTCCAATACAATCTCCTATAAAAATAAATTTATAAAATATTAATTCAAATTTGAATTTTAAAATGTTATTAATAAAAAACTCCCCAAACAAATTCCTACTAAAATCAAATAATCAATTTAAACACAGTTAAAATATTCTTTTCTTATAACAAATTTCAAATATATATATATCATTAAAAAATTAACAAAATACTCCATCCAATCAGAAAGATACTAAACATTTATTTGCTTGATTCTTAAATAAATATCCTTTACAATCTTCCTGAAAGATAAAACACATATATCCAAATAAAGGTAACTGATCGATTACTTACTTTCGTCCAGTCAACCTCTGTACAGCGGAATTTGAATCTTGTATACCAGTGAAATTTGCACCATTAACGAATCGAGCGCAGATCACAGTTCCACCACCTATTTGCTCCTTGAGATTGAGATAACAATAAAAACCTAGTTTTACTTGCTTGTTGTTATTACTTACTCCCAACCTCTAGTTTGCAACCTTTTAGGGTTATTTATAGTTGATAGAAAACCTTTGGTTTACTTAAAACCTTTGGTTTGCTTAAAACCTTTTGGCTTTCTCAAAACCTTTGGTTTACTTAAAACCTTTGGTTTTCTCTCATGAGTGTACCCATTAATTCCAACAGCTCCCACTCACACATGACGGAAAATGTTTCTATCTTGTTCTCAAAATCTCATTCATACAAGCAAATAGGCTGTGTGACCAGTATACTACGAGAGCGCAAGCGCTATACACCTATTAGGGATATATAGCATCTCGTTTACAGATTCCGTCCTTCGAATATGCAACATGTGTATGCCTTACCCCAGATTACTCTATCACATCCATGTTTCACACATGATCTCAAAAACAATTTATGTATTCACTACTATGTTCATATTTCTCAAAATATTCATAATAGGCATGTCGGTGAATAGCAGAACTCGTGAATGTGACTTACAAAGTAATCTTCCCCTCCTACATACTTCCATTCATAAGGTATAACTCACTTTACCAGTCAGGTTCGCCAGGCCTAAAAATTTTTTATGACCTCTTGGCACCTTTCCCAAATTAGTCAATACCACACCTTACTTCAAGAATATGTTAAGGGTATTAAGGGTAGGATTCCATGAACCACGGTTCTAGATTGAGACCCACACAAGGAAAATCTGAGATCTACTTTTAGTTAAGTAATTTTCCTTTCTTATGTTCGATTTGCACACATGGCATGAAAACATGTGTTATGGTGTTCTTTTTTTTATTTACTTATAAAAGAGCGCATGTTTAAAATATCACTTATATGTTATGAAATTAACACCATACTAGAAGATCGGTTTAAGGTATGTCTTAACACACCCCCTTCGGCACTCATTACCACAGGGTTCCTCTAGGCAATAAGAACGGAATACAAATAAGTCTTAACCTATTACTAGTTGACAAACAATCCAGTCTTGATACACATTTTGTTCCAAAAAAACCTTATTTATCTGGACAAGACTATTCTTATTCTTAAAATAAGACGGTACTGTAATTTGAACATGCTCTCGATTGCATCTCATAGCAATCTTGATTTAAAATACAACCTCATCCCTGTCTTTGTAAAACTAATTTACAAAACAAGGGTAACCTCGTGTGAGAGGGTTTAGCTCTGTTCCACATGCTCAATAAATATTATACAAATATAATATTCACACTCGTATATTGCTGAAGCCGAATATCAAATTTGATAAAACAGCAATTCGTGAAATACAAAATCAAAGTTTACATAAACCTTGAACTTTAACATGTTTCTCAAAAACATTTCTAGCTACAGGCTTAGTGAGAGGATCTATTACCATCTCACTCGTAGCTATGTATTTCAAATCTATTTCTCCATGTGCAACTAAATCTTTTACAAAGTGATACTTGATGTCAATATGCTTGGTCTTATTATGGAATTTAGGATCTTTACTGTAAGCTATTGACGATTGACTATCACTATAAATAGTCATTGATTTATCTGAGGTAGTGACTTTCAAATGGTTCATAAATCGTTTTAACCACACTTTTTCTTGTGCTGCCGCTGAGAATGCCACAAACTCAGCTTCCATAGTGGACAAGGCAATGCACGTTTGTTTCTTACTACTCTAAGAGATGGCACCATTGCCAAGTAAGAGAACAAAACCAGAAGTGGATTTTCTTTCGTCTTCATCACCAGCCCAGTCCGCATCTGTGTACCCTCTTAGTGTCAAGTCATTTCCTCTATAACATAGAGAGTAGTCAGTTGTTCCTTTCAATTATCTCAAGATTCTCTTAACTGCTTTCCAATGTGCTTTACCGGGATTTGTCTGATATCTTCTTACTATTTCAACAGCAAAACAGATATATGGCCTTGTGCAGAGCATGGCATACATGAGACTGCCAGCAACATTAGCATAAGGAACTTTTTCCATACGCTTGGTTTCTTCTGCCATTTTAGGACACATTTCCTTTGTCGGGATGTCATTTTTAGCCATAGGGGTGTCTATGGGTTTGCAATCTTGCATATTGAAACGTTCAAGAATCTTTTTGATGTAGTTCTTCTGAGAGAGTGACAACAATTTTCTCGAATGATCCCTTGAAATCTTAACTCCAAGGATGTAAGCTGCCTCACCCATATCCTTCATCTTAAAATTGGACGATAACCAATTCTTTATTTGATTCACATAAGATAAGTCTTTTCCAGTTATGAGTATGTCATTTACATACAAAGTTAAAATAACAAACTTGCTTCTAGAGCGTTTTATGTAAACACAATGGTTCTCGTAAATTATAGTGAAACCATACGAAATGATCACATTATGAAAATGAATATACCATTGTCTGATGACTACTTAAGGCCATTGATTGATTTTAACAATCTACAAACCTTTAGTTCGCTGCCTTGTTTGACATAACCTATAGGCTGATCCATATAAATTTCCTCATTTAGTTCTCCATTAAGAAAAGCAGTCTTTAATAGCCAGAATTAACCTTATCAAAATGAATTGCACAACAGGAGAGAGTTTCTTCATAATCGATCCATTCCTGTTGTGTGTACCCCTTACTAGGCGGGCCTTATACCTTTTGATACTGCCATCAGCCTTTCTTTTGATTTTGAGAATCCACTTATTCCCAATTGTCTTGCGTCCTTTAGGCAAATCTACGAGTGTCCAAACTTGATTTGTGCTCATAGATGCCATCTCTTCCTCCATTGCTTTAATCCATTTTTCCTTAACAGGACAAAATAGAGCTTCTTTCACATTTTTATGCTCATCATTTGATAGCTCAAGTAAGAGAGCTTCACTCGAGGCATAATCTAGAAACCGTTGAGGTACACCTCTCCTTCTAGTGGACCGTCGAGGTTCTGAATCTTGATAAACATATCTATGATATTCATCATAATTCGGTATAGTCCAACTAGGATCTAAATTCATACTCCCGCTGGAATAAGGATCTATTCTCCCACTAGACTCAGGATTAGGAACGTTCGCATCAGTTAGAGATGAAATATTGACATTTTCAAAAACTTCTTCCTCAAAAATCCTTCCACTCGAATGGAGTAATCTTGATGCCTCCTCTTCTTGAGTTTTGTAGAATATGGTCTCTTGACCTATATGACCTAGCTTAGGAAATGCATTTTCTATGAATGTGACGTCTCGGGACTCAAACTCTATCACCGCATCATTGTCTTGTTCACCCACAAAGACATATCCTTTTGATACATTAGAGTATCTAATAAAGATGCTCTTTATACCCCTTGGACCTAGTTTGCCATATTTACTTGAGGTATTGTGGACAAACGCAGTACAACCCCAAGGCGCAATAGACTAAGGTCAGGTTTACGTCCAGTCCATAATTCATATAGAGTAGAGGTGACAGACTTGGAGGGCACACGGTTCAGAACATAGGCTGCAGTTTGTAACGCATCTCCCCAAAAGGAAATGGGTAAATTTGCTTGTGCCATCATCGATCTTACCATGTCAAGTAAAGTTAGATTTCTTCTTTCTGCAACACCATTTTGTTGTGGAGTTCGAGGAATGGACAACTGATGTTCAATTCCCTTTTTATCACACAAGGCTTTAAACTCATATGAGAGATATTCACGACCTCGATCGGTTCTTAAAACCTTAATTTTCTTATCTAAATGATTTTTAACCAAATTCATAGAAGTCTTGAAACAACTCAAAGCCTCAGACTTATGAGAAATCAAATAGATTTGACCATATCTCGTATAGTCATCTATAAAAGTGATGAAATAGTAGGCCCCATGCCTTACCCTCACATTCATTGGACCACAAACATCAGAATGGATTAATTGTAATGGAGTGTCTCCCTGGTTCCTTTTCTGAATGGTTTTCTAGCAATTTTTCCTTGTAGACAATGCTCATAATTAGGTAATTCGAATTTATCAATATTACCTAATAAACCTTCGTTGGCTAATCGACTCATTCGACTTTGTTCAATGTGGCTTAATCTAGCATGCCAAATCATTACATCATTCTTTTTTGAAGTAATTAAGGAAGTAGCATTATTATTAGAACTGAAGTATTCAACATCCAAAATAATAAAACCATCCATAATATAACCATGACCATAACAAGTAGTATCCAAAGACAACTTGACAAAATTGTCAGAAAAAAATAATTTGAATCCTATTTTCATTAAAACTAAGACAGAGACCAAATTCCTAGGAATACTAGGAGCATAAAGGACACTATGTAGAAGGAGGGTGCGGCCGTCATGCATGACAAGTCTACAAGTCCCAATGCCTTTGACCTCAACTCTGGCATTATTTCCTACATAAATCCACCTTGCACCATAAGGTATCCGTCGAAACTCAATGAAGGTATCACGATCCTTCGCCACATGGTCCGTTGCTTCTGAATCCACAACTCACAAAGGGTTAGATTCAGAAAGAAATACTGAACTAGATACATTTATTTCACCCACAAAAGAGTGAATAGAAAGTACCTTTTTGGGTGCGGTGCAATCTTTTGCATAGTGACCCTTTTGTTGGCAGTTATAGCATTTCTATGAGACTTAGAATCTTAATCTTACTTATTTTGATGATTAACAAACAATTATGTTTATGCTAATGGTTGAAAAAGTGTTTCAATGTGATAGATATTCAAAAGAAGCCAAGCATGGAGTTGGATTACATGAAGAAATAATTGGAAGTGCAAAAGAGATGAAAAGATTCAAAAGAAGCCAAGCATGGAGTTGAATTGCATGAAGAAAGAATTGGAAGTGCAAAAGTTATGAAAGTATGGTAAATTAGTTAATTTGTGTAAATAGCTAAAGAAGTTGTTTTACTCTTTTAAGGCTCAAGCAAAAATGTTTTCAAAGTATTTTTAATCTTCAAATGATGCTCCAGTAAAAATGTTTTCAAAATGTTGTTAGTCCTCAAATGAACTTCAAAAGTAGTAATAAAAGTGAGGAACACACTTGCACAAAGTCACAAAGAGTTGCACAAATGATTTGGAAAACAAAAATTGAGATTAAGCTGAAGAAATCTGCCAGGGTTCAGTATTTCAATCATATCTCTCTCCTTTTAAGTCTAAATGGAGTGCTTTCGGTGCCATTAGAAAGCTAAGAGAAAGAGCTACAACTTTCATGTTTTACGTTTTTCCAAATTCTGTCGGGATCATATCGAAAAATGGCTGTCAAGTTTCGGACGACTCCCTTGGAGTTTCGGCCGTCCGAAACGATTGCATCAAAAATTACACCATTTCTGTTGAGTTTCGGACGCCTCCATTGGAGTTTCGGACCCTTCTGCCAGTGTTTTGTATTTTGATCATATCTCTCTCATTTTACATCCAAATTGAATGCTTAAGATACCATTGGAAAGCTAAGAGGAAGAGCTACAACTTTGATGTTTTACATTTTTCCAAATTCAGTATGAAACATATAGAAATATGGCTGTCAAGTTTCGGACGACTCCATTGGAGTTTCGGCCGTCCGAAACACCAGTCCGAAACTCATAACGGCTAGTTTTTTAAAGGTCAAACATGAACGTTTTCTTGTCATTTTTTGTGTAGTTTAAATACCACCAAATGCACAAACGTTTTTAAGAACTCCTCCCTTGATTCCTTGAGCATCTAATCTTGAAAAACACTCTCTACAACTCATACATTTCAATTTGATTTCAAAAGAAACAAAAGATCAAAAGTTTCTTGAGCATTCTTTGAGTTCTTCATCTTATTCTTGAGCTATATAGTTTGAGTTGTAAATTTCATTATAAGAATCATATTGTGAGCTAAACAATATCATATCTACCCAATTTGTGGGATTGTACTTCATCTCTAAACATTCATTGAAAGTGATTGTAAAAGGTTTCTTAAGTGAGAGTAAAAACCTTGTACACATAGCTTGGAATTGCTAGTGTAAAGGTTGAGCCTTGGTTGAAATCCTAAGTAAGGTTACTTGGGTTGTAAAAGTGGTTCTTTTGATCTTGCCACAAGAAAAGATCAGTTTATAGTGAAGAGGTTGAAATACTAAGTTGGAAAACTTGGGTAGTGGATGTAGAGTGCTCCAATGGGGAGACTTGAACCACTCTAAATTGATTGTATCCTTGATTTCCATTTTCTTTATTTCTGCACTTATTTTGATTTGCCTATGCTTTGGGTTATTGATATTGAAGTGTTGATATTGTGGATTGAATTTTTGGAATATCAATATATATATATCTTACACTTGTTGTGATTCACACTACATACTCATTTGTGTTGGATTTAATTTGGTTAAGAAATTTTAAATTGATTGTTGCACTTAGAATTTTTAGAAACCTAATTCACCCCCCCCTCTTAGGTTACCTTTAGAGCTTACAATTGGTATCAAAGCATGGTCTCTATTTGCTTAGGCTTAACAACCTTAGAGTAAAGATTATGGCAACAAACAATGCTATGTTTATGGAGGGACAATCCATCTCTAGACCCCCAATGTTTAATGGAACTAATTATTGTAGTTGGAGAGATAGAATGGAAATCTATCTCAAATCCATTGATATTGAGATGTGGTACATTGTTGATGAAGGACCTTATAGGGCTGAAATAACCATAGGGAATGAAACTAGAGAAAAGAAGAGGAGTGAACTTGATGAATATGATAGGAGAAATCTTACTTTGAATGCCAAAGTCACAAATGTCTTATATAACTCCCTAGATGTTAATGAAACATGTAAGATTAATGGATGCAAAAATGCACATGATATTTGGAAGAAACTTTGGGAAATATATGAGGAAGAAACCTCCAAAATCAACAAATGCTTTGAATGTAACCAACTTGGTCATTTTGTGGCAGATTGTACAAGGAGAAAGAAGGAGTTTAAAAATGACAAGAATGACAAAGGAAGAAGCTTCAAAGTCACATGGGATGATGACCAATCCAAACAAGAAATTGAAGAAGAAGAGGAAGGAGTTGCACACATGTGCTTTATGGGATTTGAAGACCATGAGGTAAGTACTTCTTCTAGTGATAATGATGATGATAATTGCTATGATCAAGATGAACTTGAATTGTACATTTCTAGATTAGTAGATGAGTTAAAGAAAACCAAGACTCAAAACAAGAAGCTTAAGGCCAAAGTGGAAGAAATCACCTCATGTAATCAAGAGTTAATCACTAAGTATGATTGTGTAGTAAAAGAAAACTGTACATTAAAAACTGAAAATGAAAAGTTAACAATAGAGAGTAATAAGGTTAGGGAAGAAGTTAAAAAGCATGATGAAGTTAAGAAAGAACACATAGGATTAAGGAAGAGAATTGAAGACCTTAGTGAGTGTTTAGCTAAATTCACACAAGGCAAGGAGAATTTAGAAAAACTGTTAGGAAATCAAAGAATGGGAAATAGTAAATTTGGATTAGGATATTCTCATGAGATAGGTAATCAAAGCTTAACCTCCAAAACTGTAAAAACTGCTCACACATCACATAATCATGAAAAAGGAGTAGAAGATTGTAAAAATAGACCTCACCAATATCATGAACATGGAATGCATAACACATATAACCAAAGATATGGATATAAGAGGTATAACTTTGAACCTAGGTTTAACAATGTTAGGCCTCACTATAGGACTTCACATTCATTTAAATATCATGTGATATGTGATTATTGTTGTAAAAAGGGGCATACCTCTAGGAAATGTTTTGCAAGAATGGATGTTGAAAATGGATCAAAAACATGGATAAGAAAAGATATCAATGATGTAAGAACTTAAGTGCATTGATTATTGAATATAGATATGTTTAAAAACTCAAGACACATGATCAAAAATTCCTTATTGTTTAATATTTTTGGAAAAGATGAAAAAGGGAAAAATAATTGGATTAGTGCATATTAGTGCATGTGTTAGATCTTTTAATATGTTTCAAGATGTAGCTTTGTGTTTGGGAAACATTTTGAATTTACAATTTGTTTTTGTATTGAAGAATGCATTTTAGGATCTCTTCAAGATGGTACACTTACAATAAAAACTTCATATCTTAAGTGACAATGAATTGCATAATAGTGTTGCACATTTGCATTCTAGTTTTGTGGCTTTGAAAGAATGTCAATTCCTTGATAATTTCTTTATTTTTAGGAAGCATCCTTTGAATGCTAATTTTATGGAAAATATATCTTTCATTAAATCCAATTAGATCCTTGAAAATTCTCATGAAGTGATTCAAGTATGGAAAGATTGTGTTAAACTTTTATATGATGACTACTTTGAGCATATTGAGTGTTTATTTAGAGATACTAGAGTTTGGGTTCCTATATGTGAGTCACTTGCAAAATAAACACATAAGGGTAAATTGGAAGGGCAAGTTGAAATGCTTAAAACTCTAAGTGTCTTACATGAAATTGATTTTCAGTTTTGAATACTTGTGGTATGTTGAATATATCAAACATTTTATGATGTTCTTGCATAGAGAGTGTGTTATTTTCTCTCAAGGAAATTATGGACAAAACAAATTTCATGAATTCGATTCATTTGAGTAAAGAAAATGATTTCCAACTTTGTTCATTTCTTTTTGCAATTCATGCTTGAATACAAATCAACTTGTTGATTTTAAATGGTGAGTTTTGTGAAGAAAATTGTTTGGTATTTGTGCTAACATCAAGAAAATGAATGAGAATCAAGCATGGCAATCAAACATTAGAAGTCATGGTGGACTTGAAGTTATTTTTTTGAAATATAGCAATGTGATTGAGAATGTGCTTTTAATTGATGACTTGAAATTCAACTTGATTAGTATAAGTCAAATATGTGATAAATTTCTTGATGTATTGTTCAAAAAGATGGAAAAATCATTCTTACCTATTCTAGGCATAACAATGTGTATATACTTCATTTGTGTGCTATTATGGTACAAGACATGAATTGTCTTAGTGCACATGACACAACTTTGTTTTGGCATAGAAGGCTAGCTCATGTAGGAATAGATCACATAAATGATCTAGTAACTAAAGAACTAGTTAGAGGCTTACCTAAACAAAAATGTGAAAAAGACAAAATTTGTGATTCTTGCTAATATGGAAAACTAACTAGAAGTACATTCAAACCTAAAAACATGGAAACTACTTCTAAACCTTTGGAGTTAATAAATATGAATTTGTTTGGACCATCACAAACTACAAGTTTAGGTGGCAAAAAGATATGCGTTTGTAATAATAGATGACTATTCTAGGCTCAATTGGATAACATTTTTGGCACATAAAAGTGATACCTTTAAAGAACATGCAAGATTGTGTAAAAAGGGTCAAAACGAGCTAAGTGAAATATGGATGGAGTTCTTGTGGAGATATTTCCTTACGTCATCAAGTACAAGAAAGGCAAAGAAGATGTTGTGACATATACACTCTCAAGGAGGTACTCTCTTATCTCTACACTTGATGCAAAGATTATTGTTTTTGAACTTGATAAGGAATTGTATCTTATTGATTTTTGATTTGTGTGAAGGCTTATCAAGTCTTGTGTGAACAATATTTGCTATAGGAAGAGATCTATAGGCATGATTCGGTTTATGTTTAGAGAAAATAAGTTGTGCATTCCAAATTGCTTATTACGGTGTACTTTGTTGGGTTAGAGAGAGCACATAGGGGTGGTTTAATGGGACATTTTGGAGTTGCTAAGACTTTGTCCTATTTTGCAAGAACAGTTATTATCCATTATTCATCTTGTTTAATCATTTCATGGATTCTTGCCATCTTCTTTGGTGGAAATATAATTATGCATTAGTTTCTATTGCTTATTGTGAATGACAAATGATAATGTGCTAGAATTCAATCATGTGCAAATCATTCACACTTAATACCCTCAAAGGAAAGGTAAAACATGGGATTGTGGTACCCTAGGACATTTGCATTAGTCATTTGTGTTTCAATTATTGAAATTATTGATGTTTCATTATCTAATTCCTTCAATTGTTTAACCATTATTGGATTTAGTGAAAGCTTAAATTGTGCATTAAATATCTATGGTGATCATGATACAGTTGTGCATTTTGTATATTGTGCAAATGGTGCTATAGGTTGTTTGGAAACTTTGAAAATTGGTATATTGTGTATTGTGCAAATTGAGGTTATATTGTACATTAGGGTTGCAACCTTTGCAATACATTATATTGTGCATATTTTTGTGACTTGTATTGGATTGTAAACATTTGAGAAGATTTCCTTTTTCAATTGGCATTATGACGGCCTTGTGCATTTCAATTGGCATTTGAGTACAATCATGTGATTAATGAGAAAGCTTGATAAGTTTACTATGTTTTTCTTATGATTCATTATTAATGAAGATGATGGTATTAATTTGGTATCATTCTTGGTTTAATTTGGTATCCATGTTGTTTTAGACATTTATGATCTTTGCTATCTTCCTTGGTGAAAAATTGATTATACTTTAGTATCTATGACTCTTGTGAATGTCATATGATTGTATACTTATATGTTGTGCATTGAATTTTTGTCAAAATTTTGGGTTGTTGGCATGTGGAATTAGTCTATAAACAAAGGAAACTCTGCCAAAATTTTTACAAAATTTCCTATACTTAACTTTTTTTTATTATGCCTAGCCACCCATTAGGTTGCAAGGAGTGGAAAGGTAGTCCTATGATTTGTTGATGGTTTCCTATATCATATGTTGTTGTTCAAAGGTAAAGGAAACAAGGTAAATGAAAAGATATAACATAATTTTATATGTGCTCACATTCTTATTTTCACATTCTTATTTTGATGATGTCAAAAAGGGGAAGAAGAAAAGAGAAAAATAAAAGGGAAAAGAATGGAATCATGTAATGGATAAAAGAACAAAAGGAAGAAGAATATTAGAAAAGAGAAAACTAAAGCATACAATGAAATGGAAGTATACACAAAAGGGGAGAAAAAAAAATAGAATGAAAGGGGGAGAAAGATGGGAAAAAGAAACACAAAAGAATGAAAGGGGGAGATAAATATTATGGTATCATGTCATTTTAGCTCACTTATTTTGTTGATGACAAAAGGGGGAGAAAGGTAGTCTATGTGATTAAGTGATGAGTATTGTTATACAATATAAATTTAAGGGAGAGAAAAACAAAAAGAATGAAATGTTATTTTCACCTTCTTAGTTTGATGATGCCAAAAGGGGGAGAAATATATATATTATGTGATGAAAATTATAAGTTATAAGATGTATATGTAAAGGGAGAAAAATAACATGAAAATGAAGTAATCATTTAGGGGGAGCATATACTTAAATGTTCATATATTTACAAAGTACACACATAGGGGGAGAAATATTCATGCATTACACTTGTTATTTACTAAATCACATAATTGGTTTGTCATCATAAAAAAGGGGGAGATTATGAGACTTAGAATCTTAATCTTACTTATTTTGATGATTAACAAACAATTATGTTTATGCTAATGGTTGAAAAAGTGTTTCAATGTGATAAATATTCAAAAGAAGCCAAGCATGGAGTTGGATTACATGAAGAAATAATTGGAAGTGCAAAAGAGATGAAAAGATTCAAAAGAAGCCAAGCATGGAGTTGAATTGCATGAAGAAAGAATTGGAAGTGCAAAAGTTATGAAAGTATGGTAAATTAGTTAATTTGTGTAAATAGCTAAAGAAGTTGTTTTACTCTTTTAAGGCTCAAGCAAAAATGTTTTCAAAGTATTTTTAATCTTCAAATGATGCTCCAGTAAAAATGTTTTCAAAATGTTGTTAGTCCTCAAATGAACTTCAAAAGTAGTAATAAAAGTGAGGAACACACTTGCACAAAGTCACAAAGAGTTGCACAAATGATTTGGAAAACAAAAATTGAGATTAAGCTGAAGAAATCTGCCAGGGTTCAGTATTTCAATCATATCTCTCTCATTTTAAGTCTAAATGGAGTGCTTTCGGTGCCATTAGAAAGCTAAGAGAAAGAGCTACAACTTTCATGTTTTACGTTTTTCCAAATTCTGTCGAGATCATATCGAAAAATGGCTGTCAAGTTTCGGACGACTCCCTTGGAGTTTCGGCCGTCCGAAACGATTGCATCAAAAATTACACCATTTCTGTTGAGTTTCGGACGCCTCCATTGGAGTTTCGGACCCTTCTGCCAGTGTTTTGTATTTTGATCATATCTCTCTCATTTTACATCCAAATTGAATGCTTAAGATACCATTGGAAAGCTAAGAGGAAGAGCTACAACTTTGATGTTTTACATTTTTCCAAATTCAGTCTGAAACATATAGAAAAATGGCTGTCAAGTTTCGGACGACTCCATTGGAGTTTCGGCCGTCCGAAACACCCGTCCGAAACTCATAACGGCTAGTTTTTTAAAGGTCAAACATGAACGTTTTTTTGTCATTTTTTGTGTAGTTTAAATACCACCAAATGCACAAACGTTTTTAAGAACTCCTCCCTTGATTCCTTGAGCATCTAATCTTGAAAAACACTCTCTACAACTCATACATTTCAATTTGATTTCAAAAGAAACAAAAGATCAAAAGTTTCTTGAGCATTCTTTGAGTTCTTCATCTTATTCTTGAGCTATATAGTTTGAGTTGTAAATTTCATTATAAGAATCATATTGTGAGCTAAACAATATCATATCTACCCAATTTGTGGGATTGTACTTCATCTCTAAACATTCATTGAAAGTGATTGTAAAAGGTTTCTTAAGTGAGAGTAAAAACCTTGTACACATAGCTTGGAATTGCTAGTGTAAAGGTTGAGCCTTGGTTGAAATCCTAAGTAAGGTTACTTGGGTTGTAAAAGTGGTTCTTTTGATCTTGCCACAAGAAAAGATCAGTTTATAGTGAAGATGTTGAAATCCTAAGTTGGAAAACTTGGGTAGTGGATGTAGAGTGCTCCAAGGGGGAGACTTGAACCACTCTAAATTG
Organism: Ophiorrhiza pumila; assembly: GCA_016586305.1. NCBI lineage: Eukaryota > Viridiplantae > Streptophyta > Magnoliopsida > Gentianales > Rubiaceae > Ophiorrhiza > Ophiorrhiza pumila. The sequence continues at coordinate 40,011,485 of BLIW01000006.1, forward strand.
ATTGTATCCTTGATTTCCATTTTCTTTATTTCTGCACTTATTTTGATTTGCCTATGCTTTGGGTTATTGATATTGAAGTGTTGATATTGTGGATTGAATTTGTGGAATATCAATATATATATATCTTACACTTGTTGTGATTCACACTACATACTCATTTGTGTTGGATTTAATTTGGTTAAGAAAATTTAAATTGATTGTTGCACTTAGAATTTTTAGAAACCTAATTCACCCCCCCTCTTAGGTTACCTTTAGAGCTTACAATTTCACACGAGAAATGTTTACTTTTCTTTTAGACCTTATATGTTTCTGTCCCGTTTTCTGTTTCTTCGACCTTTGAGTCGATTTTCCTTTGCCTTTGGACCCCATGCGTTTCTTATTGGAGCTCTTTCCAGCAGCATTGGAACTTGTGGTGTAAACTTCAGATTTCACTGTGACTGACATAAGTCGATCTTCCTCAAGTTCCAAATGGCGTACAACATCCTTAAATGTCTTAACATTTATAGAATGAGTTAGGTGCATCTTCATATGCTCCCAATTGTTGGGCAATGATCGGATAACAGTTTGAATTTTCTATTCTTCGGTCAATGTATGACCCTCATCATTTAGCTTACTGATCATGTTGGACATTTCTCATAAATGCTGCTTCATGGTATGGACTCATCCAATTGTGCCTCCATATACTGTGGTAATTCATAAACGACCTCACTAGTGGAGAGAAAACGAGGCACAATTTGCCCGCTTCTTAACGTCATCCTTTCATAATGATTGATTAACGTTTGAGCCCCATTTTGCAGAAGAAAACTAACAAATCTTTTCAACATAAATGAATAAGAGCTCGTTCTTAGTCCACGAGCATGTAACATTAAATTTCTTAATGCAGGATGTCTGAACGAATCAGCGATTACTTCATTTAGAAGCAAGTCATCAGAACCCAAATGAAGCCCTCCATGCCAAATGCATAGTTGCATCATTCTGTTGCAACATACTACATGATGCAGGATTCTATCCAGATCATTCATCCAGACGCGGGTATTCAGTGTTATTTTCTCAAGCGTAGACAAGAGTTTACCCAAAATTTTCTTTTGATGCTGGGTTCTCTCTACCGTTGGTGTGCGATACATAATAACCATTTTCTGCAACATTATCACAGAAAAATAGGGTTATTACTCTCAAGTAATTCCCATTATTGAAAACCAATTTCAATAATCAGAGCATCCAATGAACACTTGAAGAAAGTTTGAAACACGGGATATACTCAATTTTTGAAAACTCTTTTTCAAAAATTATTATTAATTAATAATTATTGAAACATCTTTCCAATAAATTATTAAATAATCTAACAAATTGAAACACTTTTCAACTATATATTAATTAATTTCCTAAATTGAAACACATTTTCAATGAATTAATGAATATTTATTGTAATTGAAACTTAATTCAATTGATTTAATCAATAATTACTATTGAAATATTTTTCAATAAATTATTAATTATCTTTTTAATTTTAATTGAAAGTGGTGCAATTTTGCAACACTCACAGTCGGCGGCACGTGTGCTACATGCGCCACTTTTGGGGTTCATTTTCGACGCCAAAACAGCGGATTACAAGGTTTTTTAATGTTCTAGACTTTTTAGTGAGGTTAAATTTATGATAAAAATAACTCTACATAAGTCATTTCTCGTCAACATATGCCGAAATGCCACAGAAAACTAACAAATAATAGTGGTGGTTTTAATCAAAAAATTATATAAACAAATTTTTATGATAAAATAATATATATTTATCATAATAAAAGAACAAATTTTCAAAAATCTGCATGTATAATTTTTGAAACCTTGCTCTGATACTAATGAAGGATAAAACACATATATCCAAATGAAGGTAACTGATTGAGTACTAACCTTCGTCTAGTCAACCTCTGCAAAGCGGAAATTTGAATATTGTATACCAGTGAAATCTGCACCACTAACGAATCTAGCGCATATCACAGTTCCATCACCTATTTGCTCATTGAGATTGAGATAACAAGAAAAACCTTGTTGTTGTTACTTACTCCCAACCTCTAGTTTGCAATCTTTTAGGGTTATTTATACATGATAGAAAACCTTTGATTTACTTAAAATCTTTTGATTTGCTTAAAACCTTTTGGCTTTCTCAAAACTTTTGATTTACTTAAAACTTTTGTTTTTCTCAAAACTTTTGATTTACTTAAAACCTTTGATTTTCTGTTACGAGTGTACCCATTAATTCCAACACTTCCAATGGGTAATGCTTTCTACTGTATAGACAGATTATCATTATCCCAGACTAAATACCAACAATTCCATACAAATTATCAAACCCAATGCTATTGCAAAAGGTAGTAAATGAAGAATAGGTACATGACACTACAAGAAAAATGGCCTTTATTGACTGACACGATATGGTCACCAAATAAACAAAAGTGGTCACCAAAACAATTTGGTGACCGAAATCGGGTAGTCACCAGGTGGTCGACCAAAGTCAGCCGCTAAAGGTACTTGTTGACCACTTTTAGCTGTTGGTCACCAAAGACTAATTTTTGGTTACCCAAAAAAAAACGGTCACCAAAATAGTGACCGAAAATGTGGTCACCAATATGGTCACCAAAAAGCTGCGTTTCGGTCACCAAATTGCCTTTTTTTGGTGACCAAAAATTGTGACCACCAATATTGCGTCAATAAATGTCCAATGGTCAATGCACGTGACATGGTGTTCGTTGACCAAAAATGTGGTCACCAATGAGTACACATTGCTGACCAAATTGTTGGTCAACAAAGGCTCTCCAATATGTACCAATTGCTGACCAAAAAATTGGTCAACAAAAGCCTTAGGTTGGTTAGGCGTTTGATATATTATTGACTGAAATTGTCGTCACCAAAGAGAATGTGGAGACCAAATTATGAACGATGTTAGATGACTAATTTTGTGGTCATTAAATGGTGACCAAATTTCTGGTCATTAATTGAATAGTCGAAATGTAATTTTATTGACCAAATATTGTGGTTAGTAGTAAAAAAAATGTTGTCATTAGTAAAAAAATGTGGTCAAAATATTAATTTGGTGACAATAAATGTAGTCATTATAATGGCATAACGACATATTTATAATAATATAAAACTTGTACTATCTATTAAATAGAATGCACAACACAAAAAAATCACCAATAAATTAGACAAATAATAAAACAAAACTAACCAAAATATAGCAATACACTCAAATATTGCCCACTAACAAATATTTAAGTTCAAAAGTATCACAAAATAACACAAGTGCATGAATCTCAATTGCGATAATCTAATAAAAATATACCATAAATTTAATAATCTTCTAATATCCAAGAATTATCTAAGAAATATAACACAAGAGTACTAATCCACTTAAAAAAAGTTGATACTTCAACTCTCTCGTGTCAAGATCGTCCACCATTCCTTTAACATCCATTAGGAGAGTTGACACTTCAACTCTTTAGTTTCCTTCAACCTTCATAGTTCAAAAAAATAGGTTAAAAATAATACACGAACAACAAGTGTACATAAGCCAAGTTCACGCATATTTTTTTATGTTTAACATATTTTAAACCGATCAAAGTATACTTTCAATGTATAAACATGCAAGTTTAACCAAATTTTCACGATTTAGTTCCAATAATGCCAACAATACACCACAAGACTTGCATTCAAGCATTTTATGATAAAACAATGTAAATATCTTAAATCAAACAATACTTGGGTAGCAAGTGTACATAACACATGTTCTTGCCTATTCTTTTGGGTTTCACGTATTGTAAGCAAATGAAATGCTATTTTGAGAGTCATATCGTGTCAATTTATACAAAGTTTCACAATTTAATCCCACTATTAGCGTCAATACGCCACACAAGCTATATTCAAGCATTTAAAGATAAAAGAATGACAATATTTGACACAAAACAATACACGGACAACAAGTGTACAGAAGCCATGTTCACGCATATTCTTTCATGTTTAACATATTTTAAACCAATCAAAGTATACTTTCAATGTATAAACATGCAAGTTTAACCAAATTTCACGATTTAGTTCCAATAATGCCAACAATACACCACAAGACTTGCATTCAAGCATTTTATGATAAAACAATGTAAATATCTTAAATCAAACAATACTTGGGTAGCAAGTGTACATAACACATGTTCTTGCCTATTCTTTTGGGTGTCACGTATTGTAAACAAATGAAATGCTATTTTGAGAGTCATATCGTGTCAATTTATACAAAGTTTCACAATTTAATCCCACTATTAGCGTCAATACGCCACACAAGCTATATTCAAGTATTTAAAGATAAAAGAATGACAATATTTGACACAAAACAATACACGGACAACAAGTGTACATAAGCCATGTTCACGCATATTCTTACATGTTTAACATATTTTAAACCAATCAAAGTATACTTTCAATGTATAAACATGCAAGTTTAACCAAATTTTCACGATTTAATTCCAATAATGCCAACAATACACCACAAGACTTGCATTCAAGCATTTTATGATAAAAGAAGGTAAATATCTTAAATCAAACAATACTCGCAGCAAGTGTACATAACACATGTTCTTGCCTATTCTTTTGGGTTTCACGTATTGTAAACAAATGAAATACTATTTTGAGAGTCATATCGTGTCAATTTATACAAAGTTTCACAATTTAATCCCACTATGAGCGTCAATACGCCACACGAGCTATATTCAAGTATTTAAAGATAAATGAATGACAATATTTGACACAAAATAATACACGGAAACAAGTGTACATAAGCCATGTTCACGCGTATTCTTTCATGTTTAACATATTTTAAACCAATTAAAGTTTACTTTCAATGTATAAGCATGCAAGTTTAACTTTGTATATACATACTTACATCTTATTCGGACTCTTCATCCGAAGGGTTGTTATCCATCATGGGTAACGCTTTCATCATTTTAGCCATTTGAATTTGCATTTGGAGTAGGTTCTCTTTCATCAATTGCATTTCCTCCTCATATCCAGCAAGTTTGGATGCCAATTGTGCCTTTTCAGCCTCAACTTGGTGACCGATGTTTTACAAAAGAAATGAATCAGAATTAATAATGACTAAATATCCACTTTTAATTAAAACAACACATTACTTATTTACAAAAGAAATGAAAAAAAATAACAAAACTATACAACTCACAAGGCAATGGCAGTCAATGATAGTATCTTTCTTTTTTTGCAAGCCCTAAAAAACTGTATATTAGTCTTCAATTAACTTCACTTTTTCTTTTGGATTAAAAAATAGTATAGGATATGCATATGGACATGCAGTTCCCAAAAATGATGCATAAGGCTTTGCATTAATTTTTATTGAATCCATTTCTAATATTGATGAATAGATAGATATATATATATATATATCTACATGCACAGTTCATCATTTTTGCATTTTTATTGAATTGGTAGAGTAAATTCTTATAAATTAAGCTCATATAACTTCTTTGGAATTCTAGAATAAAACTCAAACCCTAAATGCTTCCATCAAGAAATTGCTACGAATGAAAATTTGCACAATATATAGCTTCATTAGTTTATATACAGCATATATACATATGCATGCTAACAAGCTTGATTTGTTTATCTTTTGTATTATAGTCTTTATCAATTCCAACTTTAATTCGTACTCTCTACGATATATACTTGTTTGTTGTTTAAATCAAATCGTTTTCATTTCAAAATTGTCACCATACATAAAAAAGCAACTCTATACATCTCTCTGTTAATTAACTAGAAAATGATCAAGAAAGACTCCAATAATTTCCATATCCACATGAAGCTGTACTAACTACTAAGCATGTGGGGGCTGCCATGTTTTAGAAGATAAACATTCAGGTCAAATCAGAACCAGACAATTCAAGTTAAATCATTCGATCGAGGAGGAGTCCTAATAAAATCTATTTGGACCAACTTTAAAATCAGAACCAGACAATTCTGACTGGTTCTTTTAATTGGCTGACATTTCCACATAAAAGTTTAATAGTCTGCCTTCACTAAGGAAAAAGTATCATGTATAAAGAAGTTGAGAAGAAATCAGAACTACTGCACACAACCTAAAAAAAATAACTAGGGGTAATCAGTTTGCTAAATTCTAGTCTTCAACAGAAACTAAAAGATTAAATGGTCAAGAAATCATCAAACCTGCACAGGAGTGAAGGCCAGACTTGATGTAAGTCCTGAAGTAGCACCACTGCTACCAAATTGCTTCTCTTTGAACCTAAAAACACATAAAAGCCAATGACATCCACGATGCATAATTTAATCAGCTAACTATCAGAATCAGCTTATCAACATCTTAAAAAAAGACTCCATCTTTGCCCAAAAAATATTATGAAAATGCGCAGCAAAGGCAAAGTCCATCCCTCCTTCTTCCTCTTCCTCCTCATCCCGTTTCTCCCACAACAAAGATGCTTTATCTGTTCTTAAGCTCTTACCTGCTGCTATTCTTGCGATAGCATCGGTCCTTCCTCTCGAAGACCGTGAAGTTTTAGCTTATATGATTACAAGGTCAATGAAATCCACTAACCCCGTCAACATTTCTTGAAGAAAATGGCAAGAAAAACCCCAAGAAATCATCGAATATCAGTGTTAACGGTCGTTCTCATGCCCATAAGCCTCCGTTGTTTGACTGTGAGTACTTTGACTGCTATACTAGCTTCTGGTTTAGGTGGGATTCTTCGCCTAATAGGGAGCTCATTCATCAGGCCATTGAAGCCTTTGAGGAGCACTTGAACTTTGGTGAACAGTCCATGAAAGGGAAAAATAGGAAGAAGGACAAAATGGGTCGACGTGGGTTGGAGAAAAGATTGGATTTTTCTGAGCCGGAAGTTGGAACTGGGTCGCCGGAGATTGAAGAAATCAGCTCTTCCGATGGGCAGGGCTCGCCGGATATTGAGTTTTCAGTTGAGGATGGAGAAATTGGTGAGTTGGTTGTAGTGGTGGAGACACCGGAGGCGGCGATGGTTGTGCGAGGAGCGGCAGCTGATAACCACAAAGGACTGGCTAGAAAAGTATTGCCGGATGTGTTGGGGTTATTGAATTCTCGTTTATGGTTCTTGAGGGGAAAGGGAAATAGAGTGAAGATATTAGGGATTTAGGGGAGGAGAGCGGCGCACGGCAACGGATCTACAAAGAGAATTGGTTGTTTTGCCTAATTGGGACTAAGAAAGATTGAAGAAGCGGAGCTGTGATTTGGAATTAGAGGAAAATTGGGTAAGTGTGAAAGAGGTAGAAGAACAAAATTTGGGCTGGCTTCCCCCCATATCTTCCCCTCAATTTTTTAAGTCATTTATTTAAAACACTTTACTATCTCGCTCTAATAAAATAACTATACGGTGTAGCCATTTTCCAATAAAAGTTTTTTATTTTGATAATTCTTTTGACAATTTGATGGATTAAATTTTCATGATTATTTAATTTATAATTTTAAATAAATATTTTAAAATTAATTAAAAGTTCTTGCTTTTCTTTTTTTTAAGTATAGATCCAAAATTATTCTTACATTATTTTCAAAAAAAATGTGCTTCGTTAAAAAGATATATATATATATATATATATATATATAATAGTATGAAATATGTTATTGAGATAGAATAATTATTTTGATCTAGTAATGAAAAATAAGATTGATATTTAAATCACATATTCGTCTAGATTCAATTGAAAAAATTTAAAACTTAAGAAGCTCAATATAATCAATACTTTCAACTTTAGAAGGGTTTCACATAAAATAGATTAGTATTAAAACAATATATTAGAAAGGTATTTCATTTGATTGCCCACCTTTTATTAAAACAACATATTACTATTGAAACAAGATACTAAAAGAAAAACAATGAATTAGGCTATTTTTTATGAGAATATTCTATTAGATTGCCCACCTTTACCTTCTTTGTGGTAAACATATTAAAGATTGATTTTTGTAGGTTTGCTATATTATGGTCACCACTTTTAATTTAACTTCCGTTGATAGATTATGAATCTTAGATCAAAATTTATAAATAACTAAAATCATTTACAAATTACTAATAGTAGTATGTCTACTTGGTTTCTGAATAAATAAGTGTAGCCTTGGATCAGAAGAATTGCACATATAACATAAAATTTAACTAATTTTTTAAAATGTGATATGGTAATTTGAACTAGATGTTTCATAGGGACCAAATTGTTATATTAGGGTGTCATAGAAAAATTAATGAAACTTATAAACCATTTAGTTACCCAATTAAAAGTAACTTTTAATTTATTGAGGTAGTTCTGTAATTTCACCTAGAGATCCAATTGAAGTAACTTTAAATCTAAGGACCTATTTGAAAATAATTTTAAATTTAAGAGGTTAAAATAGAATAATTAAATCACCAACTCTAAGTATCACAATTAGCTTTTCATGTTTATTTTGTAAAACTTTTGATGGTTTGATTGCTAAGAACCAAGCTATTAAGGATGTTTTCTAATTTGTTTCATAACTTAATTAAAAACATTTAAAGTTGAATGGTCATAATATGATAAGTAAGCTTTTATACTAATATTACTCCCACTAAAAAATTTGCCTTTTCAAAATGTATTTTAAAAATTGATTGGGAAAATTATTTATTAATCACATATAAGGACCTAATTTAAAATAATTTTAATATTGAGACACTAAAATAAAATAGTTTAGATCTTACACAAAAGTAGCTATAATTTTAGGGTCTAATTGAGTTGACTGAAACTATTTAGGCTATTCTGTAATTTTATTTTTAAAATTTTTAGGGTCTCACTAAGATAACTGAAGTTTATGTAATTTTAGAATTATAGTTGAACTTCAAGTGTTAGATATCCTTAACAAAATGTTAAAATTAATAAAATTTAAATAGATCATTTGACTCTTTTTAGCTAACACTAAATTTAATTAATAAAAAAATCTATGGACTTCAATCAAAATACTATGGTGCAAAAATAAAAATATTAGGGTGTCTTACTATTATTATGAATAAGTTAAGATGTCCAATGCAAATAATGATTCATTATTATGGGCCTAACTTAGGGCACATTTGATAAATTGGCCCAAAATTAATTATTATCAAATATGATATTTATAAGTTCAATTGTATATTTACATATTTGTGGGCTTTTCTTAAACCAATTAGCCTGTATAAGGCCCAAACAAATAAACATCTAACTAATTATTTATTTATAGATATTATTTCCAATTATTCATTTTCTAACTCCAGTAGTAAATGCAGTAACAACTTCGCTTGATTACTATTGATCCAATGCGAGGAAGTAATATTTTAGTCCGACAGTTAGTTATGCTAATTATGTGATTATTTCTGAATTTAACTAAATATATTCATATTTATTAATTAAAACTTTAAATTAACTATTTGGGACAATACAAAAATAAAAGTGTGTCATAATAATTATTAGAAGTTTCTACAAAAACTATAAATAAAATAAAATTGTCTCAATTAGTGTTATTAAATAATGTACTAAGGACTTAGACAATTTATTATTGTTCAATTCATAATTTATTATACCAACTTCATTAATATTAGCCCAACAAAAAAAAGTATTGGGCCTTTTTAACTTCTAAGTAATTGTGCCTCCACCTACTTCTCCAAACATGATATTAGTTATGAATATAATAAAATATATCTATATTTATTAAGTTTAACATTCATTTAACAATGTATATGTTAGCATTCATAAACACATTTGGCCCAATTAATATTGAAGAATCAATTAATTAATTATAGTACGAATTTGGCCCGATGTGAGTTAGGCATATATTAGTTCCATTAATTTACTATTTGCAATCCACACTAAATTAAATATTGTACTTTTTAATAGTATTAATCCATTAAGAGTTAACAAACACAAATATAGACCTATTTATAATTAATAAAACTACATTATATAATTAGACTTATATTATATAATAATGTAGGCATATATTTATATGTATAGCTTTTGTTTAGTATGTTTAACCATTATTTTCTATTAAAACTAAAATAAAGTTTATTTCAGATGAGTCACAACTTCTTCAAAATTTACACCATAAAGAATATACATACTCTATTCTAATAATTAATATGGTATAACAAAAGTTTATTACAATTTCAAAGAAATGTTAAATTATTTATATATTATGTCACAAGTTTCAAAAATAATTTACTAATAAATTCTTACTTTTACTTGTGTGTTTAAATATTCAAACCTACTGCATTTGGTGGGAAAAAATTTAGTCACCAATATGTAGACACAACATTTACAAAATTGATTTTTAATTTAAATAATTATGTCAATTAAGTGTTCCAAAAATGCATTCACTAAATATTACTACTTGGTGACCACTTATCTCGTCAACTTAGGACTATTGAAAAGTTTTTATTGACCAGTTATTTCCTTGTCACCAAAATTAGTCACCAAAATGTTTTAAATTGGTGGAGTCAGATACCCGTATGACCTATGTTGACCAAAAAATATGGTCACTAAACTTTTGAAATTTATTGACTATTTTTCTGGTCACTAAATGATTATTACACAATTTTTGTTGACCAAATATTTTCTAGTCACCAAATGTGGTCACCAAAGGGTGTCTCATTGGCGGGAATGTTTCCCGCCATTGTATTTATTGACAACTTAGTAACCACTTTTTGTTTTGGTCAATAATTTTTTAAATGTGACTAGAATTTAGTGACCAAATTTGTTCTGGTCAACAAATGTGCTCTTTGTTGACTGAAATTTTTTTCGTCACTAAGATTTTGGTCATTAAAGCCCATTTTTCTTGTAGTGTGAGTTTATGAGATTTAAAAATATTACAAATTTGTAAGTTTGATTCGTAATCATTTAAATACTCAAAAGTACAATTTAATAAGTGTACCACGAAATATTAGATATTCCGCATTGAATTCTATTTTCACAATACCCTCAGAGTATAGCTCAAAAGGATCGTCTCCACATTCAATAGTGGATTCACTTCTTTAAAAAATAATAATAATAATTCAAATGCTGAATTGATTGTAAGAAAAAAAAAGTATCAATCTAATACTTGTACAATGAAAACTTTCAATAAGTATTAATTTCGTGTATTACTTTTATGTTGAAAAGTAATACTATTCAACAAGTATCAATTTTCTCGTATAACTTTTTATTCCAAAATTATGAATATAATACTTGTATAATGAAGACTTTCAACAAGTATTAATTTTGTGTATCACTTTTATGTTCAAAAGTAACACTTCTCAACAATTATCAATTTTCGCATATCATATTTTCAGTCCAAAAGTATCAATCTAATACTTGTATAATGAAATTTTCAACAAGTATCAATTTTTATGTATCACTTTTATGTTGAAAAGTAACACTATGCAACAGTATCAATTTTCTCATATTACTTTTCAATTTAAAATTATCAATCTAATATTTATACAATGAAAACTTTCAACAAATATCAATTTTGGCGTATCACTTTTATGTTCAAAAGTAACACTCTTCAACAAGTATTAATTTTTGTGTATCACTTTTCAGTCCAAAAGTATCAATCTAATACTTGTACAATGAAAACTTTCAACAAGTATGAATTTTCACGTATAGTTTTTATGGTAACTCTCCTCGACAAGTATGAATTTTCTCGTATTACTTTTCAGTCCAAAAGTATCAACCTAATACTTGTATAATAAAAACTTTCAACAAGTATCAATTTCTGTATATTGCGTTTATGTTGAAAAGTAACACTATTCAACAAGTATCAGTTTATTGTATCACTTTTCAATTCAAAATTATCAATTTAATACTTGTACAATGAAGATTTTCAACAAGTATCGATTTTCGCGTATAACTTTTATGTTCAAAAGTAATATTCCTCAACAAATATCAATTTTCGCAATTTTCAGTCCAAAAGTATCCATCTAATACTTGCATGTACATTGAAGTATCAATTTTTTAGTATCACTTTTTAATCCAAAAGTATCAATTTAATACATGTACAATGAAGTATCAACTTAATACTTGTACAATGAAGTATCAATTTAACACCTGTACAATAAAGTATCAATTTTCGCTCATCACTTTTATGTACAAAAGTATCAATCTAATACTTGTAAAATAAAGTATCAATTTTTTTCGTATAACTTTTTAATCAAAAAGTATCAATCTAATACTTTTACAATGAAAAATTTCAACAAGTATCAATTTTTGCACATAACTTTTTTGTTTAAAAGTAACACTCCTCAACAGGTATCAATTTTCACATATCACTTTTTAGTCCAAAATTATCAATCTAAATTTGTACAATGAAAACTTTTAGCAAGTATCAATTTTTTCTTATCACTTTTATTTTTAAAAATAGGGTAAATTCCACTTTACCCCTGTGGTTTGAGAAAGTTCTCTTCTACTAATTTATGGTATCATAATATCCACATAACCCTCTTGTACTTTGAACTAATATGAAAAATAGACAATATCCCTCAGTTTAGAAAAAAATGAGTAAAATTACAATACAATCCTTAATTGAGAGACAAAAAAAATCTGACATTTAATTTTTTTTCTTTTCCTCATTCTTGTTTTCTTCTTCCTTAACCCTTATTTTCTTGAGACCAGATCCTCTGTCCAATATTTATCATGTCTTATTCTGTCTAACATTCAAAACGACGTAGTTTCATTAAAACTAGGGACTAAATGTATAAATATCACTAAAATTACTTTACAATTAGTAGACCCTAACCAAGAGATTAGTGAACCCTACAATGTAGTTTTAATTAGGACAGAATAAGACAGATAAAATATTTTACAGAATATCCCGTTTTATTTTCATGTCGTCCTCTCTTCTCTCGCATCTAGGGGTGTTAAACGATCGAGCTACTCGCAAGCTACTCGCTAGTAGCTCGGTCAACTACTCGACTCGAACTCGGTTTGACCGAATTCGAGTCGAGCTCGCTTTACACATACTCGAGTAGCTTGCTACACGAGTATATATATAAATATTTTTTTATTTTTAATATTTATATTTATATTTTAGTCCCTATAGTTTAATAAATTATAATTTAATTTATTTATAATTATATTTTAGTCTTTAATTTATAGTAAATTATAATTTGACCTCATTAAATTTTAAAAAATTACAAATACATCCTATAATTTTTATAAAAAAATAAAAAAAATAAAAAAATAAAAAAATAAAAAAAAAAAATAAAAAAATAACATACTCGAACTCAAACTCGAGCTCGATTGAGATCGATTGGAGCTCGAGCTCGATCGAGCTACTCGCGAGCTGATCAGGCTAGTCGTGTACCCTCAATTTTACCCTAAACACTAATGTAGTAGCGTAAGTAGGGATCGTATCCACAGGGAAGGCTTAGGCCAAGAATCTCAATGTTTGCTCACAGAATGACACGAAAGAAATAAAACTAGATACTAACTAGTAAAGAATCAAATGCAACAAATAAAATGTAAAGGAAAACAGGGAAAGAGTGGATGCTCTAGAGTAATTCCACCAGTTGAATGCACATTAGGCCATGATTGCAATGCTCTTGACACACAAGTAAAACAATGAGGAGATCTCTATTGCCCAGGAGGCTAGCTAACACTTAGCATGGCGACCACAGTGTTTTCTATACTCCTTAACATTCCACTTTTCCCATGGCGAGGCCTAAGTAGAATGGATTCAACCCGCAATGCCTAAACTCTCCAAAGTTAGCAAATCTAAAATGCAATTCCTAGGAACTCCCATGGAGAGGCCCGACCTAGGTATGAATGCCTTCGTTGCTTTCTCAGAGAGTTTCTTCAACACTTTTTTCTAAAGTTTAATTCCTTCAAAGTTTCCCATGGCGAGGCCTAAATCTCAGTAATGAATTGATCGGCTAAGAAAAGTGTAAAGACTCAGGAAATCACTTTCAAGTTCTCATCTCACGCAATTCTCACATATATTGGTAAAATCTCACTTCAACTCAGCATGGCGACCACAATCAAAGTTCAATTCATTCAATAAAAGTGTGAATTCATGAAACTCAACAAGATTCAATTGTTAAAATCATATATGATTTCATCCTTAAGGAATTATGTCAATTGCATAGCATTGTGTAGTCTAGTTATACATTTAACCGGTTGAAACTCTAGAACATGAGAGATCTAGCCATAGAACTTCATTACCAATTCACGATCGACAATTTGGAATTTGAAACGATTCATCTTCAATAAATGGAAAGAGTATACCAATGAATTCTTCCAAGAGCTTCCTTAATTGATATGAGAATTACAATGATCGGAGCAAATCTTTGATCGGAATAGAAAATGGAGCTCAAAAGCTAGAGAGAGAAACTAGAGAGAGAAAGTAGATCTTCAAATGAATTCCCGCTCTCCAGCTCTCAAAAGTTTGTTACAAAATGTAAAATCTAACTAATGGATGAAAAATAATAATCTCCCGGATCTCCTTAGCTACATCTCCCATATATAGAGAGGTAGAAAATGTAACTAATACGCTAACTAAAAGTATTTAAAGATATTACAATAGTGTCCTCCAAAGAAATGACTAAAATCAGCTCAAGTGTAGAAAATTCGACTTTGAAGAAATGCCCAGCATTCCAGCGCCTTCAAGCCATTGCAAATCACGCCTTCGCTCGCCCTTGTCATCTGAAGCGCGCCTTCAAGCTTCCGCTACGCACGCCTTCATCGCCCGCACGTCCAGCTGAAGAATCAGACCAAGTTCACGCCTTCAAGCCTGGAGTTTCCACGCCTTCAGCTTCACCGCGAACCTCCTTGCAGTCCAGCTTTTGCGAATTCACGCCTTCTCGCCTTGAAACTTCACGCCTTCAGCTGCCTTGCTGAACTCCTGAAATCAGAAGTTCCATACTTAGCCATTTTTCTGGAAACTCAAGAACACAACCCAAAACTGCACACAACTTGCAACCTAAATCTGATCATGATGCACCGTGCATTAGGGAAAACTTAAAGCACGAAAGTTGTAACCCTTTGTCTTAACTTTCTACAGCCGTTTGAAACCACCCAATTAGGACCTAAGACGAAAGAGTTACGACCCAACTAATAAAGTGTGACAAAGCTGAAATTTTCATGGAGCAAACCTTCCAACACTTTGCCATTTAAAACATCATAAAAAAAACAAGTTAAAGCAAGTAGCCTACGACATGTCGTAGGCAAAATGTTCTTGCTCCAAAATTGGCCTACGACATGTCGTAGGCCAAAAATCCTCCTTCCAAGAATTGTCGTGGGCAAAAAGTTTTTCCTTCAAGAATGGCTTACGACATGTCGTAGGCCAATTTCCTTTTCTATGACAACTGAAGTCTGTTGAATGTGATAAGTTTGAATGTAAGAAGTTGTGTACAAGTGGTGCAAATGTTGTGCCAAGAATGCTTGAGTAGTGTGCCAAGAGTTTGTGCTTGCTGATATGCCAAAAATGTGAAAATGGTTTGTGTGTGGTGGCTGCTTAAGTGATGTCCATATCCTAGCTTGGTAGTATGAAAGCAAGTGAAATGAATGTGAAGTAGTTGTGAAGTGGTGGTAGTGCCCAAAATGTGTATTGTGCTGGTGTGCCAAGGTGTATGAATGGCGTGCCAAAAATGTGCATGAGTGTGGCAAAGTGTAGCAAATGCTTGGCATGGTTGTGTTAAAGTTTGTTGGCAAGACTTGGCAAAGTATGTTAGCAATGCTTGGCAAGGTCTTGGCAACGTTGGCTTGGCAAGTCTTGGCATGTTGGTTTGGCAAAGCTTGGCAAAGTGTGTCAAGGTTGGCAAGGTGTTGGCAAAGTGTTGGCAAGGTTGGCAAGGTTGGCAAGGTTGGCAAGTTGGCAAGGTTGGCAAGGTTGGCAAGGTTTGGCAAAGTTGTTGTGCCCGACGAGCTCGTGCAAGGATGGCATGCCAAACGGTACAATGCAAGACCATGTGTGACTTAGTGTTCATTCCAGCACCAAGCTCCACTTCCATGCCAGATTCATGTGTTTAGCCTCTGAATTAGACCCAGTGGTACACATAAAAGTTCTAGCTAATCCTCTTAGCTTTCCACCAGTTCAAGAATCAGCATCATTGGGTACCTGTAACTCAAGATATACACATTTTGTCAAACTGTGGCAATGAACTTTAACACAGAAATCCTGAACGTAGCAATCTTAAAGAAGCTCCCGTTTCTCATGCTTACACACAGAATTAGAAAATAGTTAAAACACAAGAAATGTAGTGCACCCAAAGGGCTTTCCAGAACATGCAAGATCTCATCATTGGGACAAGAATTGAAAGAGTTATACCCAAAACAAGTTGCATCAACATTCTGCCCAAACCCTAATTTGGCCAAATAAGCTCATTTCGGTTTTTCTTAAATTCCCACTCACCATTCTCATTGTTTCAAACTCTAAACCTTGTCATTTGACACCAAGCATATATTTTCCTCATTTTAACAACATTTTTGGTCTTTTTTCATCATTTAAACACTATGAGTTGCAAACCACATAAACACACAATATAGCACATTACACCACACATTTGCATGAAAATCAAGGCAAAAGCCAAGTGAAATAATACATTTAAGTTGGTATAAAACCAACTTATCAAATTCCCCCACACTTGAACCTTTGCTTGTCCTCAAGCAAAGACACAAAACGAAACCATTTAACTCAATCACAAAACCATGCCACACACACACCATGCTTTGAAGAACACTTCCCTATCCATTTCAACACCATTCACAATAGCTTGGCCTCAAGCAAATTGTACACTCAAAACTCATTTTTATCACCCGTATTTAACACATTTGTCCATCCATCCACAATGGCCACATCCTAGTTCATCAAAACATTTTTCCACACAAGAATTCATTCCAAGGTTTCTGGCACCAAGCCTTCAGATTTCAGCACAAATTATCAACTAAGGCACAATGAATAAAGACCAACATGCCACGCGTGCAAGTGTGTGCTGAGGAACATGCACTTCACCTATTCCCTTGCTATACACCATCTAGTTGTCTCACTCATTCAATACAAGCCCATCTCCTTAGCCACTCTCATGAACATGCAGTCACAAGATCCATGTAACCTATGCGCACACAGCTCTATGGGACATTGCCCTTATTAAGCACATTAGTGCATTTGTGATAGTCAATGGTACCATTTGCCTGGGTATTTTGGCTGTTTTTTTCCCTTTAATCATTTGCCAGGTTCTTGTGGCTTTTTCCTTCCCAGATGCCAAAAGGCTTTTTCTTCCATGTCTTCTCTTATGTATGCACATGTTCATAAGAGTTTCAAGTTGATTAACATGCACGAACTCTGGAAACATCTAGACAAATGCATAGCAAGAAGAGTAAGCTTCCATACACATACCTCCTGTGTCATTTAGTTTTGCATGGCATATCTATCTTACCTTAACATCGGGGCTTTAGCCAGCAAAATGTACCAATTTCCTCAAACTAAGTACCAGGAAACAAAAAATTTTCACATGCAAACTCAAAAAGAGTAAAGTTGATGAACTTGAATTAAGCCATAGTGAACTAAGAACAAAGTTTCAAATACATGTGTGATATTAACTTTATAGTCCACACACCCAAACTTTTGTCACCCTCCTCAACACACACCAACACTAACACCATATTCCATTGACACACAACACAACTCGTGCTCACCAAAGCCATCACTTATTCACAAAGTTCAAAAATTTCACCAAAAACATTCAAAATGAAAATTTGCACAAAATTTGCACAAAAAATGAAAAACACAACATATACCAAGTATAATATGCAAAAACTCAAAATAACACAGCAAAACTTAAAAGTAACATAATTTGCATCACGTAGCACAAAAGAAATTTCCATAACAAAAAGTAAGCATATCAGGTCCAAAAGACACAAATCATAGCAAACATTCCCTCCCCCACACTTAAAACTTACATTGTCCTCAATGTAAAGTAAAGATAGGTTTAGGAACCCCCTGGTATTGATATATCATGAAATCCAATGCTTGCTTGGTATAGTGTCCTTGTTTGAAGTTCTTTATTGCATGAAAAATCCCTGCACATGGTGAAACAAAGCTTATTACAAATTGCTCACCCAAGTACACTACATGTTGGTGGCAAAGTAGACATGATATGGAAGCATGCAAGCAAAGTGTCGCACCATGATTAAGAACCACGGTGGTGTAAAATTTTACAACTAAGAACACTAAATGGCACATGTACAATCATGCTTGAAAAGTAAGACAAAAGGATTATGTGCATTGCGGGAGTGGTTCATGACTCCACTCCCCCACACTTAGCCTCATGTGTGCATGGCATATTTCCCTTGCAACTTCCTTCATGTTCATGCCTCTACAACATGAGTGGCCTTGGTGAGTATAAGCAGAAATGCAAACTAACAAAACACGTAGAAAACCAAAAACTAAAGGAAAGGTAAAAGATCAAGAAGAAGTTCTGGGTTTTGAAGTCTCCAGCTAGACTTTATTCATGTAACTTTCTTCTTCAAGAATCGGAATAACCCTCTCTGTACCAGAAAAATGATATTTCAACAATAGTTAGTATCCTCCAATATGGCACTTGTAAAATAGTGGCAAAGAGGTGCTTGAGCTCATGCATATGGGGAGCCACCTTTACAAATTCCACCTTGAACCACTGAGGCTCCTCCCTTGAAGGTATCTCCTTAAACTCTTTCACCATTTGAAGCAAATCATTTAACTCTTCCACCTTACTAGGCCTATCGATTACTTCTTCCACCACATTAAGCTCTTCAACCTTACAAGGCTCAACCAAGGCTTGTACATCCATGGTCTTAACAAACAAATCAGTAAACTCAAAACCACCAGTCAGTTCAAAAACAAATGACTCAAACTCACATTCATTCAAAATGTTAACATCTTCAGCAGCTAGCCTAATATCGACATTTTCATTAGCACTTCCAACATTATCTTGATTCATGATGTCACAATGTTCGTCAAGATATAACTCTATGCAATTTATCAAGTCATCAAGAAAAGTTACATTTAGAGAATAACAATCAGCATCATCAAATATAGCATAGCACTCATTGTCATTGTCATTCAAAATGTTAACATCTTTATCATCAAAACTAACATTGGGAAATTCTTGAGGCTTTTCTTTCTCAACAACACAACAAGCATTATCATCAACTAACAAGATTATCTCACTTTGCACTTCTTGTGAGTCACCATTTAGACACTTAGATTCATTGATCATTTCAAAAATTGGTGCCTCAACTAGAGTTTCAAACAATGTGCTAACACTTTCATTAACAAATGCAACATTATCCTCCTTTATGAAATCACATTGATCTTCAAGAAGTGACTCTATACAATTCACAAAGCTATCAAGAGGAAAAACATCGAAAGCAAGGCAATCAACATCATTTGACTCATTGAATTCCATGAAATTCATGTACGATTCCACTTTAGACACATTTTCCAGCTTAGTAACATGGAAACTTAGAACACGAGAGTCATCACTATCAAGATCACTAAAGAGGCCATCATCTTCAACATCAAAGTGCACATATTCATGCTCTAAAGAATCAGCAACAAAGCACTCATGTACACTATCCACAAAACATGTAGACTCCTCCTCCCTTAGACACTTTAAGCCACAATCAACATTAGCATGCATATCAAAATGATTGTCCTCAGGAATGAGAGGTGTACCTTGTGAGTGGTATTGTGCACTAAAGTTGGTGTCTCAATTTGTTCCCATAGGTTGCTTATTAAAGCGTTGATTCGTTCAAACCTTTCTTGTCGCCCTTGAAGCTCTTCTTCCAGCTGAGCGAACCTTGTTTCATTTCTATCAATTCTCTCCAAAACTTGAGACAAGTCTTCCATTTTTGCCTTATCTCTGAGATCACACTCATTGCTTTGTTGTTGGTAATACCATTGCTCTCCCTTTTGTAAGCCTCTGTCAAGTTTTTCCATAAGTTGAGAAAACATGTCCTCAACAGGAAGCTCTTGTGTCCCAATGTGGTGTGAGTTGTTGCTTTGTGCTTGATTTTGCCATTGCCCTTCATATGGTGGTGGAGAGAAGTCCTCGTACCATCTAGACATGCCTGGGTACTTGTGCAATACTCAATTACAGTTAACTCCAATGTCCTGCACTTGACACAAATACACCAAAGCAGACAACAAAACACGAAAACTACAAAATGCAACAAAAGTTACCAAAATGAAAAATACCAAGACTACTAAACTACACAAGAAAAGAAAATAGAGCAAATCAAAATTCAAGAAACCGTGCCTTCCCCGGCAGCGGCACCAAAAATTGATCAGGCTAGTCGTGTACCCTCAATTTTACCCTAAATACTAATGTAGTAGCGTAAGTAGGGATCGTATCCACAGGGAAGGCTTAGGCCAAGAATCTCTATGTTTGCTCACAGAATGACACGAAAGAAATAAAACTAGATACTAACTAGTAAAGAATCAAATGCAACAAATAAAATGTAAAGGAAAACAGGGAAAGAGTGGATGCTCTAGAGTAATTCCACCAGTTGAATGCACATTAGGCCATGATTGCAATGCTCTTGACACACAAGTAAAACAATGAGGAGATCTCTATTGCCCAGGAGGCTAGCTAACATTTAGCATGGCGACCACAGTGTTTTCTATACTCCTTAACATTCCACTTTTCCCATGGCGAGGCCTAAGTAGAATGGATTCAACCCGCAATGCCTAAACTCTCCAAAGTTAGCAAATCTAAAATGCAATTCCTAGGAACTCCCATGGAGAGGCCCGACCTAGGTATGAATGCCTTCGTTGCTTTCTCAGAGAGTTTCTTCAACACTTTTTCTTAAAGTTTAATTCCTTCAAAGTTTCCCATGGCGAGGCCTAAATCTCAGTAATGAATTGATCGGCTAAGAAAAGTGTAAAGACTCAGGAAATCACTTTCAAGTTCTCATCTCACGCAATTCTCACATATATTGGTAAAATCTCACTTCAACTCAGCATGGCGACCACAATCAAAGTTCAATTCATTCAATAAAAGTGTGAATTCATGAAACTCAACAAGATTCAATTGTTAAAATCATATATGATTTCATCCTTAAGGAATTATGTCAATTGCATAGCATTGTGTAGTCTAGTTATACATTTAACCGGTTGAAACTCTAGAACATGAGAGATCTAGCCATAGAACTTCATTACCAATTCACGATCGACAATTTGGAATTTGAAACGATTCATCTTCAATAAATGGAAAGAGTATACCAATGAATTCTTCCAAGAGCTTCCTTAATTGATATGAGAATTACAATGATCGGAGCAAATCTTTGATCGGAATAGAAAATGGAGCTCAAAAGCTAGAGAGAGAAACTAGAGAGAGAAAGTAGATCTTCAAATGAATTCCCGCTCTCCAGCTCTCAAAAGTTTGTTACAAAATGTAAAATCTAACTAATGGATGAAAAATAATAATCTCCCGGATCTCCTTAGCTACATCTCCCATATATAGAGAGGTAGAAAATGTAACTAATACGCTAACTAAAAGTATCTAAAGATATTACAATAGTGTCCTCCAAAGAAATGACTAAAATCAGCTCAAATGTAGAAAATTCGACTTTGAAGAAATGCCCAGCATTCCAGCGCCTTCAAGCCATTGCAAATCACGCCTTCGCTCGCCCTTGTCATCTGAAGCGCGCCTTCAAGCTTCCGCTACGCACGCCTTCATCGCCCGCACGTCCAGCTGAAGAATCAGACCAAGTTCACGCCTTCAAGCCTGGAGTTTCCACGCCTTCAGCTTCACCGCGAACCTCCTTGCAGTCCAGCTTTTGCGAATTCACGCCTTCTCGCCTTGAAACTTCACGCCTTCAGCTGCCTTGCTGAACTCCTGAAATCAGAAGTTCCATACTTAGCCATTTTTCTGGAAACTCAAGAACACAACCCAAAACTGCACACAACTTGCAACCTAAATCTGATCATGATGCACCGTGCATTAGGAAAAACTTAAAGCACGAAAGTTGTAACCCTTTGTCTTAGCTTTCTACAGCCGTTTGAAACACCCAATTCGGACCTAAGACGAAAGAGTTACGACCCAACTAATAAAGTGTGACACTTTGCCATTTAAAACATCATAAAAAAAATAAGTTAAAGCAAGTAGCCTACGACATGTCATAGGCAAAATGTTCTTGCTCCAAAATTGGCCTACGACAAAAATCCTCCTTCCAAGAATTGCCCACGACAAAAAGTTTTTCCTTCAAGAATGGCTTACGACATGTCGTAGGCCAATTTCCTTTCCTATGCCAACTGAAGTCTGTTGAATGTGATAAGTTTGAATGTAAGAAGTTGTGTACAAGTGGTGCAAATGTTGTGCCAAGAATGCTTGAGTAGTGTGCCAAGAGTTTGTGCTTGCTGATGTGCCAAAAATGTGAAAATGGTTTGTGTGTGGTGGCTGCTTAAGTGATGTCCATGTCCTAGCTTAGTAGTATGAAAGCAAGTAAAATGAATGTGAAGTAGTTGTGAAGTGATGGTAGTGCCCAAAATGTGTATTGTGCTGGTGTGCCAAGGTGTATGAATGGCGTGCCAAAAATGTGCATGAGTGTGGCAAAGTGTAGCAAATGCTTGGCATGGTTGTGTTAAAGTTTGTTGGCAAGACTTGGCAAAGTATGTTAGCAATGCTTGGCAAGGTCTTGGCAACGTTGGCTTGGCAAGTCTTGGCATGTTGGTTTGGCAAAGCTTGGCAAAGTGTGTCAAGGTTGGCAAGGTGTTGGCAAAGTGTTGGCAAGGTTGGCAAGGTTGGCAAGGTTGGCAAGTTGGCAAGGTTGGCAAGGTTGGCAAGGTTTGGCAAAGTTGTTGTGCCCGACGAGCTCGTGCAAGGATGGCATGCCAAACGGTACAATGCAAGACCATGTGTGACTTAGTGTTCATTCCAGCACCAAGCTCCACTTCCATGCCAGATTCATGTGTCTTAGCCTCTGAATTAGACCCAGTGGTACATAAAAGTTCTAGCTAATCCTCTTAGCTTTCCACCAGTTCAAGAATCAGCATCATTGGGTACCTGTAACTCAAGATATACACATTTTGTCAAACTGTGGCAATGAACTTTAACACAGAAATCCTGAACGTAGCAATCTTAAAGAAGCCCCCGTTTCGCATGCTTACACACAGAATTAGAAAATAGTTAAAACATAAGAAATGTAGTGCACCCAAAGGGCTTTCTAGAACATCCAAAATCTCATCATTTGGATAAGAATTGAAAGAGTTATACCCAAAACAAGTTGCACCAACATTCTGCCCAAACCCTAATTTGGCCAAATAAGCTCATTTCGGTTTTTCTTAAATTCCCACTCACCATTCTCATTGTTTCAAACTCTAAACCTTGTCATTTGACACCAAGCATATATTTTCCTCATTTTAACAACATTTTTGGTCTTTTTTCATCATTTAAACACTATGAGTTGCAAACCACATAAACACACAATATAGCACATTGCACCACACATTTGCATGAAAATCAAGGCAAAAGCTAAGTGAAATAATACATTTAAGTTGGTATAAAACCAACTTATCACGAGCTCGATCACTATTGGTCCAGCTCGATTATTGTAGCTCGATCGAGCTCGAGTACACCTTTTTGTAAAATCGAGCTACTCGATTAGGGGTGTACTCGAGCTCGATTCGACTCGATTACACCCCTACTCGCATCTTTCCTCTCTCAGTTAGTTAGTTCTATTCTTTATCATCCGCCCCTTTTCTCATAGGCTCCTTTATTTCCCTCCTTTCCTCTCTCTTCTCTCTTCACTCAAATTACGTCTTCTCTTTCCTTGAGCTGCCGCCATTACTCCTTTCTGTTTTCTCTTCGCTCAAATTATGTCTTTTCTTCCTTCGAGGAGCCACCATAACTACTCTTTTCTCTCTCTCATCTTTTCTCTCTCTTTGATCAAATTATGTCTTCTTTCCGTGAGCAGTCTCTATTACTCATCCTCACCCCTAATAGTCACTATTACTCTACTCGCCCCATCATCAGATATATTCTCGTCAGCAACATGAGAGAACTCAGTTAACGTTGCTTTAAAAGCCCTAAAAATCAGTTCTAGATATTGGTGAATTTTGGCAACATCATGACTTTCTAGTATAATTGATCTATCTTTTAATTCTCTACCCAGTTCTATTTTTTTCACAATTAAACAAATTTGGAGACCACTTCTATCTTCTTTGGAATTCAATGAATTTGGACACCCACTTTTATCTTCTTTGCAATTCAACAAATTTGGACTCCTTGTTAATTTTCTTGAATAATTTTGTTGTGACTTTTGGGTTTGATTTTTTTTGTACACGTGAATTTTGAAAAGTTTGAAACAATATAATAAAATTATAGAACATATAATGCCAAACTAATTGAATAAATTAAATAATTATTTGCTTTTTACTTTTAAGGGTAGATTTATTTTAAATATATTTTTTCTAATAGAGATATCTTTTCTACTTACTAACTCTAATAAAAAAATTAATTAACAGTAAAATAAAAACTCATTCATATTAGAGTGGTTAAATAAAAAGTTTTATTAAACTTATATCGATGAATTAATAAAAATTAGACAAGGTACCTATTGTTTTCTATCGTAAAAAAATAATTCATATAATGTTTCTGTTGACCAAGTATATTAAAAATAGTTAACATCTTATAAAAGATAATAAATTATATTTAAAATCTAAATTTCTTAGTAATAATATATCTGTCTACTATTTAAATAAGAATAAATTTTTTTATTAAAGTATATACAAAGAAAAATGAAAAAAAAAGAAGTCTATGTTTGGATTGAGGGAAATGGAAGGAAAGGAAAGGAAAGGAAAGGGACGGATTAGTATTTGTGTGTTTGGATAATTTTTTTTGGAGGGAGAGGAAAGGAAAGGAAGGGATTATGAGGGATTAGATATAACTGTTTGATTCAATTTATGTTTCTATCCAAAAGTGGGCGAAAACGGAAGGAAATCATTTATTATTAATAATTAATCATTATAAAAATATTTTTTAACTTAAAATTTTCTTTAGAAATTATAATGTAAACTTTTATGTGTAAATAACTCTTATAAAGATTTGAGAAATTTAATCGCTTGTAATTCTATCTATATCTAGAGTTCTAATTTTATTAGGATTTGATTTGATTTCTACAAATTTAATAATTCTTCACGTGAATGAATATTTAACTACAATATTATTCAAATTATTATGACATATTAATAAACTTTAGTTTCAATTTCTTACAAATTCTACTCACTCACAAAATAATATTAGAGTTCTATTTTATTAGAATTTGATTTGATTTATAAAACTTTAATAATCTCCCGACTTTGTTTTAAAGTTTAATCAACATTTAACTAAAAAAACTTTTATATTAAAAAAAGTATTGTCATAAAATTTAGAATAATTATATATTAATAAAAAGTTTATTCACATCCAAAAGATTAGTTATTTATGTTTCAAACATCATCGTCTTATATAAAACACAATAGTCTCCTTAAAAATTATAAAAGCTATAAAAAAATAAATTTGATTTTTTATAAAAAATAACATGCTTATCTAAAATTAACATATTTTTTATTCCATTGTAGTATTTATATTTATTTATTTTATTGGTTCTATTATTTTTAATTTAATTTTATCTTATATAAAAAAATAATATTAATAAAATACATAGTAGATTAAGATTAAAAAGAAAAAAAGTAAGTATGAATTGATTGTTTTAATTTATTATGTTCGTTGGTAAATTAGTCATACATTCTAAAACTGTTATCTTTTTTTTTTCTTTTTCTTCTAATCTTTAATAATATTTGTAGTATATCATTTCCTTTTTTTTCCACCCTATTCAAACAGACACGAGGGAGAATGTTTTCCTCTACTCTACTCTCTTTTCCTTTCCACTGGTTTCCTTTCCTTTTCTCTCCCTCCATTTCTCTCAATTCAAACATAGCCTTAAAATCTTAAGAATTAAAATTAAAGTTAAAATAGTCTAAAATATAAAAAAGAATTTTTTTTATGGCAAAACTTTTTAAGGAAATCATCCAACATTCTCCCACTATTTTCAAAATAAGCTGAATGTTTAATTAATGCATAAATAAAACTATATCTCTATTTGAAACTTTTACATAATAAAGTATATTTTGGTAAGTTAGGATAGCATGACAGATATCAAAATCTTTGATCAGGCTATCCTTTTTGACAAATCACATCTATTTCACATCCTAAATTAAAAAATATTGAATGTCTAAATTTCGCAGACACTTAACTGTGATCTGTCTGTACCATTTTAATGAGTGCTATAAAGTTAAAACTAGACAAGATCAATGTTTTAGAACTGTCGATTCCCGGTTTTATGGCTATGGGAATTAGAATCAAGCCATCGAGTGACGGTTTCGGTTACAATTATGGTTTTATTTCGATTACGATTTTGTTTTGGTTTTGATTTTTATTCCGATTTTTAGTTTTGATTTCGATTTTAATACCACTTTTAAATTTGATTATATTGAAATAATGATTGAACTATTAATTGTATTTCAAATAATACAACATAATAATATAATTAGAATAATACTTGGAACAAAAATAAATATATATAGTTTTTAGAAGAATAAAACTAGGAAGGATTAGATAAGTGAGATTGAAAGATATTAAAACAATAACAATAATTAAACATTTGAATTATTAATTGAATTCAACTAGTATAATATAAAAATATAATTAGAATAGTAGTTAAAATTGAACTAATATATAGAGTTTTTAGAATAATAGAATTATGAAGGATTAGATACTTAAAGAAAAATATAGAAATAATTAGAGTAGTGAGAGAATAATTGAACTATTAATTAGAATTTAAATAGTATATTAGCATAATATAATAATAGAATTATAATAATATAAATTAGAAAATTTGAAACATAATATAATTGGAATAATGGTTGAATTTGAACTAATATATGGAGTTTTTAGAAAATATAATTATGTATGATTAGATAAGTGAGAAAATATATATATATATATATAAAAATGATAAGAGTATTGAAAGAATGAATGAACTATTAATTGGAATTCAAATAAACTATTAGTATAATATAATAATAGAATTAAAATAATTAATTAGAAAAGTTGATACCCTAAACCTAAGCTTAAATCCTAAACCCTAAGCTCTAAAAAATCTAGAATATAAAGATTAAAAAAGCAAGAAATAGTATTAAAAAAAAAAAGAATTATGTGATGACAATGAAGAGATACAAATATTTATAGAATTATAAGAATGAAAAATAATAAATGTAGTTTTTTTGGCCGGTTTCAGTTCCACATTTTCAAGAATTGGAATCAGAATCTTCTAGCAGGTTTCGATTCCAGTTTGGAACCGAAGGGCCCACGGTTCTAGTTTTGAAATCGAAACCGCCAATTAGGAATCATCGGGTCCGATTCCGAAATCGGCCAAGTGGCCATATCAATTTAAAATCCTAAAACCCTTATAGGCGCCTATTTCACGCTTACATAGGTCAAATCTATAGAAACGTGTCTCCATAATAAATACTTTAATTGAATTTATAATGTCCATTAAGAGTTTTTGCTCATCTTCTTTTAAACCTATGGATACCAAACACTACACTTGGGATGGAAATTAAAATATATTATAGTACTGCTTGCAACCACACATTTAAAACTAGACATTGTATCAATTGTTAAGCCAGCTTCTATTATTGGTGATTTTTATAGCATCATCTAAGAAAAAGAATAAGTACCCAAGGAAGCTTGACCACTGCACATGCTCCCTGCTTTGGTCACGTGCGATCTTCAGAGAGCCTCCCACGACTTGGCCACGTCGCTGGTTCAAAGGAGGGTCTCCCTTCTTAAAAACGACGTCGTTTGTGATAACAATTTCACCACAGCTGATATTCAGCCTTTATCCTCTCAAAAGACCCCCACTTGGCTTTAGGGTTTCATCTCTATCCTTTTTTCTTCATCCTTGCGCCGCTAGCCCTCATCTCTATCTTTCTTTCTTCTCCATCTTCATCTTCTTCTCCTCCCCTTCTTCTTCTTAGATCCTGATTTCACTCACTCACTATTACAAACGATAGAGATCCCAAATCCCAATCCCAATCTCAATTCTCAATTCTCTGTGTGTGTGCGCGTGTGCTTGATTTTTTTTCCTTATTTTTTTAACCCATGATAATTTCTTTCAATACTTTCTTCTGTGAACCCGTATTTAGGCATGCATCCTGGATGGCATATAAATATGCAACCGGATTTTGCAGCCATATCGGTGTTCATGGAGGATAGGGGATTTGCATATTTTGACCTGGATATTGTCCTATTTCCTACAGGATTTGTTTCTTAACATCATATATGTGTTTATCTATAGAAAGTTCCAAAATAGAGCGACTTCTTTTCGGTTTTTTTTGTATTTGCCAAAATATATTTTCATGGTGAAGGATAGCAAATCGGTAAAGGAGCCAATTTAAGAACTTATTCATCTGACCAAATGGAGCAGAATGTGTATATGAAACATTTTTTCCACTGCCTTTTGGTGTTGCAGATCTTGATGCTAACCGCATCTGAATGTGTTAATTTGTGACTTAGTTTCTGTTTAGGTATCTATTGATTGTCAGAAAATTTTAGGCCTTGCTGGGTTATCGTTTCTTGCAGGGAGCTTTACAGTATGAAATTGATTCTTAGTAGCTTATTTTTATTTCATTTGGTGAAGATTAGTGTTGTTATGCAATACACATAGTCAAATTTTTATTAATGAAATTACTGCAATCTTCACTTCCAGATACGGTCAGTGGCAATAAAGGATCGCGACGTTATGGAAAAAGGACATAGAGCTTTTGTTTCCTATATTCGTGCTTACAAGGAGCATCACTGCTCCTATATTTTTAGGTTAGTGAAGTTTATGATATGTGTTGGTTTTGACTTTCTCTTCTTTTTGGTTCTTTATTGACTTTTTGGTTTTCTGTCTGCAGGTGGAAAGAACTTGAGATTGGGAAATTGGGTATGGGTTATGGTTTATTGCAGTTGCAGCTTCCTGCGACACTTGAAGTGAAGAATCACAATCTTTCTACTGAGGGCTTTACACCAGTTGAAGATATAAATCTTGAGGGAATCAAGTACAAGTAAGAATCTTCTCCAAATAATTTGGTTTGCCCAGTAGTATTTGGCAGAATTGTAATTGTGAAATTGTTTTGGTTGTTTGGTTCTGGATTTTTTGCGCTTGTTAAAAAGAAAAAACGAGGAATGAAATGTCATTTTCTAGCATCTCTTTCTTTCTCTTTCTTCTTATATCCTGAATTCACTCACTCACTATTCCAAATCAAAGAGGTCCCAAATCGCATTTTTGATGTGATATTTTGACAAATTTAGCAATCGCATTTTTCGTGTGATATTTTGACAGATTTACATAAAATTTTACATCTTTATATATTTTACTTCACATTGCATCCTTTCTCTGGTTTTTTTTTTTGGATTTATTAGAAAGAGGAGCTAATCTTTCGTTTGTCTTCTACATTTAGTTTATCGCAGCTGTTCTTATGCCAGAGTTTTGCTTAAAATGAGCTGAAGATTTTCCATTTCCTTTCCCCCTGATAAAGATGGACTTCTTGTGACAAATGCTGTGATATAATGAGTATTTCATATGGATTCGGCGTGAGAGGTTTCGTGTTGTTTTTTCTTAATGTGGTTTTCATATTTTTTCCAAATGGCACCTTCCTTTAACAAACAAAGTAAGACCTGTGCGCGGTATATATTCATATTTTTAATCAAACTTTTTTAATTAAAGGTAATGCATTATGTCTGGGCAGGCTGGTTCTTGAAAAAACTAATTTTCAAATATCTTGTCCTACTATGAATTCGTTGTCCAAAATTACTTTTCTGTAAGCATTTCTTTGATGGAATGTTGGTCAACGAGTGTCTGTTTAATCATCCCCATACTCAAACTGGGAAGAAATTTCGTGCTTACTTCTAGGGTACGCCTGCTTTCTGAAGCAACAAGAACTGGTGGTTGCTGTTTATTTTCCTATGCAAGAGTAGAGGATTTTGATGTTATTGTGAATTTTATTCAAATTTCAATTCATTCCACAGCATCTTTCAAGGAACTCGCTGGTCTTTTTAGATTTAGGACTTGAATGATTTGTTGTCTTAAACAGTACGTTAAGAAACTCTTCTCCAAAGGCAATCATGGTCTTTGGTTCTTTTAATTGATTATGATTTCACTATTTTTGCAGTTATATAGTTTTCTTAATAGTCATTGACATCTGGACTTCCTTCGGATTACAGGATGCCATTGTCATAAAAGCTCCCAAGAAATCCCCAGTGTTGTTGCGGACTGTAGTTTTAGTTTTTGTAATGGTCTGTGGTGTTTATATATGTTCTGTCTGTCTAAAGCAGACTAAATCCAGCTCCAAAACTACATTATTAAACATTGAGGTTGTAGAGAGGCCTTGTCATCAATATGTTGTCGACCGGTCCCAAAATCCCTTCTTGCACTATCCAAGGCCTAAAACATTCTACAGGTAATTAAGAGAACTCGGTTTGGTTTTTGTTTACTGTGCCACATAGATTTGGACCTAACTTTTCTGAATGTGCCAGGGCTGAGTGTTCTTGTAATCCTGTACGACTCTTTGCATATTCTTCCGTGAGTTCCTAGCAGCATCAACAACATGGCTGAGAGCAGATCCACCACCTTCGAACTTGTAAGAGATTGCTTCTTTTTTTGTTATTTTTTTTAATCTTAATTCGAACTTCTGATCCCAAAGAGATAAAAACCCAGCAACTGGACCAGTTTGTTCTTCCTTTTTTTTCACTTTTTCTGTTTTGTTGCTTCTGTTTCTAGAATCTAATTTATGACAATATTTGGTTGTCCTTATTTACAGACATTTGTGGGAGGTAATTAAATGGGAAACGTTTGGCTTCTCTATGATCTACATTGCAAAAAGCACCCCTTTCTTTCTTCTGCTATTATTTGCTTAATTTGTTTCTGAAATCAAGAAAAAGATTGAAACTTTCACTCATGTTTTTGATGGTTTGAATGGGTCCTGGTATGTTGAACAGATTTGCATACCTATTGACGTTCTTGATATGTTCTAATATGTTCAACTTGTCAAGTTACTGGTACTTATTATTAAGATAAGAGAATAAGAGATTGAAAAGAGATTTGCATAACTCTTATTATTAAGATAAGAGATTTGCATACCTATTGACGTTCTTGATGACGGCTCCAATACCGGATGTCTTTCTCATTCGATACTAAAAGCTTCTGTTGTACCATCTAATTCAGAGATAACGAGTTGAACTTAAATGTTTGATGGACATTCATTATTTTTCTCATTGAAAGTTTGACAAGTTGTTAATAAGTTTAAATATCTTGGCCTGTGTAGATTGAAAATATGATATTTTTCTTTGCTGAGCTTGGTCTGGTGAACTATTGAACCCCTCCTCATAATACTCTACTGCCCATCAATGCCAGCAGTCTCTGCTACTGGACAGAGACTCTAAAGCACCCAAACTGGCTATTCTGAAGACCATATATAATGTATGCACCATTGTATTCTAATTCTTTTGCTTAATTCTTTGTACTAATTTGGCTGTATTTTTCTCCTTTGTAATAGTGATTGTGCAAAGTTCTTGATGATCTTCATATCAGTTGATTGCTGCATAACAGTGGTGATTTATTGATGGTGAAGTGACATTTTGGTAGTTGATAGATCTTTCATAAGAATGAAAAAAAAGGGTTAAGTAGTTTTGGAGATAACATGAATTCGTCTTGAATGTTTGGAATGGCGTTACTTGATGACACTTGTATGGCTATTTTTAGGGGGTGTCTCCTGTCCTAAGAATATGATTTGATCGTGTTACTCAAAATAAAAAAAAATGATTTTCTGGGAGCAGGAAAGCAGAAGAATGGACAAGCATAAGGTGGATTTTTCCGCTCTGTTCTCCGCTTCTGTTGTACCATCTATTCAGAAGAATAGACAGCTGCTCTTAATGTTCTTGGGAAGCCAAGGAGGCCTGTGGAGGCACTCAATTTGTTCAATTTAATGCAGGTAACAAGGGTTAAAATTAATGTCAGTCAGTCAGTTGTTTGCCTGCAATTTTAGATTGATAGCATGAGTAATCTTTTACTGATTTTTGCATTCTCTCCCTTTTGTGCCAGCAACACATGTCCTCATATCCAGATCTTGTAGCTTACCGTTGTATTGCTGTCACTCTTGAACAAAGCAGGACATATGAAAGAACTTTTCTATTTCATTGATAGCATGCGTTCTCCTCCAAAAAAGAAGTTAAAGACTGGGGTTCTTGAGAAGTGGGATCCACGGCTGGAACCGGATATTGTTATCTACAATTCTGTAAGTTCTTTCTGTATAAATACATAGCTTGGAAGTGTGATAAACATTTTCTCCAGAATCATCAATTATTTAACTGAAGAAATATATGCAAACATTCTGGCTGAAGACTTGTGTTCTTTGTTAGCATGAAACTTTAATTTATATAACATGCCTACATATGGATATAGTGAAAAGTGTTTGTCAGTTTCATTCATTGTTCGATATCTTTTTTAACTGGGACTAAGAAATTTTTACAAAATATGTGAATTTTTATCTTAACTTTATTCTTTGTGGGCTTTAGTTATATTTCATGACGTTCTAAAAGGCATTTGTTGTTTTCAGGAGATATAATTTTCTAAAAACTAAATCTTAGGCTTTGGGTAAGTTATTGTAGATTTGCTTACAGTAGTTTTATATATTTACAAGAAAGCAAGGAGATAGTTTGCCGAAAAAGTTAGGCTCTGCTATTCTAAGTTTCTTCTTTGTGATTTTTTTGTTTCTTAACGAGTGTCATCTCTTGTTTGGTTTTGTTTTTCGCTTGCTATGGGTAATTCGATTCAAATCCCTCAGCCAGTGTAGTTGGGGACCTTGGGGTTCAAACATCCTTTAATAATATTTTCTGATTCTTTTGATGGGCAAATGGGTGATAAACATATCTCTCTCTTTCTCATGGTGGGATGGGATGGGATGTACTTGCTAGATGTTTACCAATCCATTGTGGAGTTAAAATCTAGGAGTTCTTGGCTCTTTTCACGTGGAATCATATCTGTACTCGATTGATAGGCTAGCTGATAAGAATTTTCTGTTGAGTGGGTAGCACATGTCATGAACTCATGCCTTTTTCTAGGAAGTATTGTTTTTCATGTCATTGGCTTATATAATAGCCACAAATTGGGAGGCATTGGATGAAATCTCATTATAAATTGTTCATTTTGTCTATTTTTCTGACCAAACCTTAGATACTTTATAGATTTTCAGTTTCTGTCTCTACAGAATTTTGTAAATTTCCATGTAAACAGAAAGTTTCACCATTGCTTCAACTTGTTTCTATAGATAACAAATGCTTCAAAATTCATGATTTTTTCGTTTTAGAATTTTTTTTTCCTGTCAAAAGATTCAGGCATTTTCCATATAGGCAAGAATTATTTGGTGAACTGAAAAGATGAGAGGAAATTCTGATTGATATCAAGTTTTTGCCTCACTTATTAGAGCTTAACTATATTTGTCCTTTTCTGGTGACACAGCCAGTTTATGGGTTTGCGTTTGGGGATAATTTGTGGTTCAGAAGAGCTGTTGGACACAAGGATTTGTTTTATGTGGATGACAAAGATGTGGACCTTAAAGACGTAAGTACCGTATGCTGTAGAAGTTTTCTATGTGAATAAATTGAAAGAGACATCTTTTGCATCTAATATCTATATTTTTTAAGATTATGGTTATTACTTTGCATATAGGTTATTGAAGCTTCTTTACCAAAGACACCATTGGACAGTTCAGTTGTTTGTCACTGGCTCGCTATTGAAGGTGTACAGCCTGCTATTCCAGAAAATGCTCCTGTGGAAGGTCTTATTCCTGGAAACAGAAGCACTACTTTGTTTATTAATGAATCAGCATCTTCATGGCATGTTATTTATTCTGCTCATGTGACACTTAAGATTATCAAAAACTTTTCTGAAGCTCTTGTTGTTTTCAATCGGGCTGCATATCTCTGTTAACAAATTGAGTTTTAAGAGGCTGCCCATGAAGGTATGCTTCTTGAATCATGGTTAAACTTTGCTGTTAGAATCTCAGATCTTGTATTGCCTTGGAAAACTCAGTGCTTGTATGGATATTTATCCAAAGATCCTCAAGTCCAAGATTGACTCGGTGGAAATTAATGTATTTACTGGTCTGGTTTCTGCTGGCAAAGCTTCGAGAATTGATATTATGAGAATTACCGTCCTTTTACATTTTCATTCTTTTGGATTTCATTGTATGCTTTCCTTAATTCATCTTCAATAGTACTATTACTATTTTCCGGAACAACTTGGTGGATTCATGATTTTTGAATCTTGGTGTGATGTCTTTTGCAAAAAGAGCAAAAGCCGATTTTAGTCAGTAGTTCATGCTTTATGAGTTCATAAAACTTTAATTGGGGTTTTGTCTAAGCCTAAAGACATCATCTTTACCGCTGAAGCCTAAAGTTAATTTATTTACCTGGTTTTTCATCTCTTTTGATTTTTAGAGTTTGCTACAGATAAATTAATTGGGTAGATTATTGTATATACTTCTGTTTTTCTTTTCTTTTGTTTTTTCTTATTAGATATTGTCATTGGCCTTTTTACTTGTGCATCTGTGTTGTGTTCCAAAATGAGGGCTAAAACTGTGGATTGGTTTGACACAAGTTCATAGGAAGTTTGAACTGATGTCAGAAACTCTCTAACTGTTAACATATTGTGGCCAGATTTTTCTCAATGAAGATTGTTGAAAGGAGGGAACTTGAGTTGGGGCTGGCATAGAAGAGGTTCAATGCTGCCTATTGCTTGCAAAAACATAAAGAAATCTGTGCAGCACAGGTACAGCGACTGTTCATCTGTCAATATATATTGTAGTTGAGTTTCAGCTTTATTTATGGGGAGGGTGCCTCAATATATTTGAGCTTAATATGTATTTTTTGGCATTTCAGGTTAATGGTTATATTGTCTGAGACCAACTATTTATGATGGAGGAAGCAATTGATGGAAAAGTTACATAATAAAGGCTTCTGGCCATTGCAAGTTTGACAAGTTTTGTTGATAAGTTGGAAAAAAAAGAGTTGGAAATGTCTTGGCCCTGTGCAGAATCTGCAGATTGAAAATATGGCATTTTTCGTTGTTGAGCTTGTTTGTTCTGGTGAACTATGTCCATCAATGTCAGTAGTAGTCTTTGTAGTTTACATTGCACTCTCTCAACACCAGATAATGTAATGTATTTGCAAAGATGGCTATTCTGAACACCAGATAATGTAATGTATGCGCAAAATCCCATTGTCTTCTAATTTTATTCCCTTAATTCTTCGTCTAATTTGGCTGTGTTTTTCTCATTTGTAATAGTTAATGTGCACAAAGTTCTTGATCTTCCAGATTAGTTGATTGCATGCATAACAATGGTGTTTTTTTTCCTTTGTAATAATAGTATATGTGCAAAGTTCTTGATCTTCATAGTAGTTAATAGTGACACTACTACAAAATGAGCCTATAGCATCATTTTGGAGGCAAATTTTGATTGTGGAAATATTGTTTGATTGTGCTATTAGTGGGGCTAAATTTTGTAAACATTCAATTCATTAATTATTTTTGTATTTGATATTATAAATACTTTTGTAATACAATTGTAATTTTAGATTATCTATTTTATAGAATTGAATTTGAATGGATGATATTGAATTAACAACAATATATTGGTAAAACAATAAGTGTTACCATTAATGTGGATAAGTGTTACCTTTTCAAAGTATAACACAAATAAATTAAAAAGGTAATAAATAAAAAAGTGTTGCATTTGGAGAGAAAAAAGTGTTGCATATAAAGAAGTGTTGCATATTCCTTAAATGGCAACACATTTGAGAAGTGTTGCATAAAATGGAAAAAATGTTGCTATAGATCTAAGGAGATACCTTCTAATAACACACTTTGTAAATTGTTGCTTTAGGCTTATAACAACATTTTTAGGGCCTAAAACAACACTTTATGGGTGTTGATATAGTCTCATTTTGTAGTAGTGTGAATTGGCTGCATATTAGTTTTTTTTGCTGGTTTTAAATCTGCAAGAACAACACTGAATTTGATGGAAACGTTCCGTCTTAAGGATTAACAGCTCTGTGAATTTCATTCAAAATGCCATTTACCTTATGAAGGGATATAAGGTGAACTCTCTGCAGTGAAGTGTGCATTGAACTGCTTTTGAATGCCATTTACCTTATGAAGGGATATAAGGTGAACTTCTACAGTGAAGTGTGCATTGAACTGCTTTTCTAATGACCTTGACAGGTGTTTGTACATTTTAAACCCTTTTCTCATCCATATGGTTCAAAATATTTGTTACCTCAGCCTGTGCATATTTTGCATCGGCAACTTACTTTAATATTCGACCCAACATTAAGTTGAAATGTTTATTTTTAAAAGTTGAAATATATATTTATATGTATTATGCCGTTTTAATTGTTTATTTTTAAAAAATGTTAATGTATGCTTAAATGTATTCTACCTTTTTAATGGGCAAAACTTTTTACGTACTTCACAATAAATAATGAACTTGATTCACCCTCTAATGTCTACTTTGAACAATTAGTGCTCATAGTTTATTTCTAAATATAGTTAATTGTCATTTCAATTTAAAAATATTCATAATGAGTTAAATTAAGCAACAAACTTAAGAACTAATAATACTTTTATTACAAACTAATAAATTAATGCCTTCAGAAATGTACTTACTACATTTATTTATACACACGGTATATTTTTTCATTCACCATATATATTTACAAATTTTATATAGATTTTCTTACATTATGCATTTTTATGCCTACTACGCACTTTTTTTACATTATACATATGCGACATATAACTATACATTATTTTAGCGTGTTATATATATTTACACATAGTACTGAGATTTGTACACACTATATATAATTATACATACTCTACCGAATTTCACGCACTATACATATTTACACCTAAGTTATACTACTCAATTTTTCAAACAATACATATATTATACGTATTGCACATATTTCCACACAGTATACTTATTTATACTATATACGTATTACACATATTTCCACACATTATACTTATTTATACTAGCTACATACATTTTCACTGTGTATTATATATATTTACACATACTTCATTCATTATACATATTTATATGTACCACACATATTTTCACACTTTATACATATTTATAATTACTACACGCATTTATACATAGAGCAATGATAGGGGGAGTGAAATTTTGGAGTGAAATTGTGGAGTGACTGACGTGGCATGTGTAAAAAGACAAACTAATACCCTAACCAAATGATGAGTGAATCCTACTGGATAAGGTATTAATTTGTCTTTTTATACATGCCACGTTAGTCACTCCACAATTTCACTCCAGAATTTCACTCCCCCTATCATTTCTCTTATACATATAGTATACATATTTTTGCACACTGTACACATTTATACACTCCTCACCGATTATATACATTTATATATACTATACATGTTTTCAAACACTAAATATATTTACACATACATTACACATTGTAACATAATATTTTTTTTTCATATACTACGCATATTTACACATTTTCACATATTTTATATATTTACACATACTATACACTTTTTTACACACTACATATATTTATACATACTACACATATTTTCACACTATATATATACACTTACTATATACAGTGTTACACACTATATATTTTTACACATACTACACGCATTTTCACATACTATACATAATTGCACATATTTCACGCATTATACATATTTATAAATACTATACAAATTTTCAAATACTATTCACATTTACATATTTTTACACACTATACATATTTACTTGTACTACTCACTTTTGTACACATGTTTTCACACACTATACATATTTATACTTATTACAAACATTTTAACACATTATACATTTTTACACATACTATGTACATTTTCACATATTATACATATTTACACATATTTAACGCATTATATATATTTATACATATCATACATATTTTTACTCACTATTCAAATTTACACACACCCTATATACATATTTATACTAACTACACATATTTTCATACACTACACATTTTTTACACATTATACATATTTACATATGCTTTACGCATTATACGTATTTATACATATTATACACATTTTCACATATTTATATTTACATATACTTTACACATTTTTGCACACTATACATATTTACACATAGGATACAATTTTTTACACATTTTCATACACTATACATTTTTACATCTATTATACACATTTTAACACACTATACATTTTTACATCTACTATACATATTTAAACATATCTCACACATTATACATATTTAATTTTACTATACACATTTTTAAACACTATATATATTTACACGTATTTTACACATTTTCACACACTATATATTTTTATACATATTTACACATATCACATACATTTAACACATTATCATTGTTTGAACATTTAATGAATAATTTTGTTAATTCATTAGTAAATTGCACTCCGCAAGTTTTACTTTTGCGAACCAATTCAGATATTCATAATCAATAAGTACTGGATTCTCTTCTTTTTTGAATAAACCTTGAAAGGAAAGGAAAATTGAAATACCAATAGACTCTATTATTGAATTCACCCAACCTGATAGTACCCATTTTGGGATTGTCAAGTGTGAATCTATGGTATTTGTTGAACCATATCCACTCGGGGGTAAGTGTAGAGAGAACTATTTTAAAGCAGACCCTTTTTCATTAGATAGACAAGATATGAACATTTTGTGACCCCCTGTCGAATAAACATTATATAGACATGATTGATTTTCTTTTAATGAATTATTTGTCTCCCTCCTCTTACTATACTCTAATCTCATAGCTGCCCCCTTATGTTTCAATTTGATTAATTCATTCCCCTGTCTTTCATGTTTTTCATAATTTGATGTAATTTCCCAATATAAAACAAAATCTTATCCTATAAATTTAACGTGATTCATGCGAGTCCATTTTAAAATAAACTCTAAAATTTATTTTTAAATGAAATCCTTATCAATCTAAATCTTTTGTGTTTGATTGCATATTAAAATTTATTGTTGAAGTAAAATTGGCATTTAAAAAATATATAGTCAGGTATATATGTAATATGCAAAATAGAAATAACGTGTTAAAATTTTCTAATATGAAAATTACTATAGGATTACCAAATGTGTTAATGTGTAATTCATATACATTGTAATGTGTGCAAATATAACAAAAAATTGCTGATTTTTATAATGTGTGGTAATATATATAGTATGAGTGAATACGTATTGTCCACATTATGTGCAATAATATCAAAATAAATCTAATATATGGAAATATACAAAATTACATATGGTATATAAATATATGTATATGTATCAATGTGTGTATACAATAATTGCCAATCATATATATTATGAAACTCTTTAAATATGTACATACATGTATAGCACATAAAGTTAATGACAAGCTTATGGTAATACGAACCGTAAATATTATACATATATATATATACATATATAATTTTTTTGCAACAAATATTATATTATTTATATCTATTACACTGAATTAAAATTACAAAAGATTATTATTACATATAATACACCGCGCTGGCGCGGTCTTAAAATTACAAAAAGTTATTACATATAATACACCGCGCTGGCGCGGTTTCTCCAACTGGTTAACTTATAAGAATAACCAGCTTGTGGTCGTTCTCACGGGTGTCTTCCCACGTGTGAGCTTCAAAATTTTTTTCTTCCCCTACCCCTTCATGCACTTAGTCCATGAATCCTTGTTTTTCTTAAGAGATGCTGAAATCTCTTTCTTTCTAATGGTTATTCTAAATTTCACTTTTGACAGTGAGGATTGGGATTATCTATTTATTGTCAGGATTGGGTGGACCATACTTTCCTCCTTTTTTATTCAGAAAAGCATTTCTGTTGGTGCTTCTGGTACTCTTTTTGTGCTTCTTGGAGAAATGCTTTCAGAGCTGGTCGCAAACTGGAGTATTTACACCAACAAGGTGGAAATTCGTGTTCATGATTCCTGCATTGGGTTGTTGGACGTGCATAGAGTCCACTGTTATAAATTTCCAAATGCGATCTGTTTCGACTCTTTAACTGATTATGCTTACTGGATTGCTTTGTTTGACTGCTGATCTGATTGACCTCTTGAAAACCAGGTAGCAGCACTATTGACTATATTGGTGATCGTTGTCATTAATCTGGCTGTTGGGATTTTGCCCCATGTTGACAATTTTGCTCATATTGGTGGATTCTTGTCTGGATTTCTCCTTGGCTTTGTTCTGTTTCCTCGTCCTCAGCTTGGTTGGATAGAACGCCGGAATCTACCAGCTGATGTTCGTGTCAAATCGAAATTTAAGGCTTACCAATACGTTCTGTGGTTGGTTTCACTGATTTTGCTGATTGCAGGGTGAGTCTGCTTATCTAATTGATCAATTTAACTTTTGCATTCTTGTTGTTATTTTCCTTAATCCATTGTTACGATGCTAGGGAAAATAAATGATAAGAATTTTGCTCTCTATATATATATGCCTATCATAGCATATCCTTGCTGCCTTTCATTCGTTGCTACTCATTGGCTGTTTAGTTTTGGCCTGAAGACATGATCCTGTCGAGCATTTTCTTTGGGTTTGTTTTTGGCATTTCTGATATCCTTGTTATCACTTGGTTTTCGAATGCAAAATATGGATGTTCTGATGATGACTGCATAGTACTGATATTGAAATGTTTTGTGATACTCCATGAATAAACAATCTAAACTGTCTCCAATTGATTACAGGTTTACAGTGGGACTTGTTATGCTGTTTCGGGGTGAGAATGGATATAAACATTGCCATTGGTGTCACTACCTGAGCTGTGTTCCCATCTCTAATTGGAAGTGTGATGGGCAGTCATAACTTCTGGCCTATTAATTAGACCTGGCTTGTGTGAATATCATAGAATGATAGGTTTAGCACGATGTTAGACACATGTGTCCACGTCTTTTTTAAGACTAGCATTTATGGTTTTAAAGATTTCTTCTGGGATTGTATTTGAACGAAGGGCGTATTTATTTAAGACTAGCATTTATTGCTTTAAAAATTTATTGTGGGATTGTATTTCAACGAACGTATACATTTAGGCTTTTACCGTTTAACATACTGAACATAAATGAATTGATAGTTCTGTCGGTTAATTATTTTAGTTCCAAAGGTGTGGTACCTTTCACCTTTCTTTGTTTGGTGCGGGCATCAATTGGGGTGACACCTTCAGAATTATTATACACTATAAATTCTAATAATTCACTAACAAACCTTTTTTTTTAACCATGGGCATAATAAGCGCGCGTAGAGCGCTGCTGCATACTAGTTCTAATATATGAAGTTTACATAAGAATTTCAC
The DNA here is from genome assembly GCA_016586305.1 of Ophiorrhiza pumila. Taxonomy (NCBI): domain Eukaryota; kingdom Viridiplantae; phylum Streptophyta; class Magnoliopsida; order Gentianales; family Rubiaceae; genus Ophiorrhiza; species Ophiorrhiza pumila. The sequence goes on from BLIW01000006.1 coordinate 40,052,967, forward strand.
TCTAGTGTATAAAATATAAAAAATTAGCGTATAAAATATCAAAAACGAACGTATAAAGTATAGAAAATTAGAATATAAAATATAAAATATTAACCTATAATATATATAAAAAATTAGTGTATAAAGTATAATTCGTATATCATGTCTCATATATGACACAGTTTCACAAGAGTTTTTGTATTTTTATAGTATAGGTTTTAATTCCTTTGCTGTTTTAAACACAAGATCTCTTGTTCGACCTTCTGTAAGTTGATGAGCCAAATTTTGACTAGATCTCTCAAAATTAACATTGATCACTCTATTAGATATCAATTGTTTTACATATAGTTATATTTTAAGCCAATTTGTCTTTGACTTTCCATTGTAAACTTGACTATGACCTCTTGACAGTGTAGCTTTACTATCACAATCGATTGATATTTGTAGAATTCATTTAGATACCGAAGAAAATTTCATACAACAAATCCATTAACCATTTCGTTTCTTTACTTGCAAAAGCTAATTGATATAAATTCTGCAACCATGGTGAAATCAATTATACACGTTTGTTGAATTCCCAAGAAATTGCACCCTCACCAAGTATAAATATCCACCCACTAGTTTAAAAATGATATTCTCTATCACTTGTTCTATTAGCATCAAAAGAAAGATAACTACAACATCTCATACCATAATTTATGACTTTTTTTTTAAATATTTCAAACCCCAGCCTATAAATTGCCATGCAATTGATTTAGGTTACTTATATATTTACTTAATCTTCCAACCAATTTTTTTTGAAAGTCAAATCGAAGTACAAACTGGCCAAGGTAAGGAGTCAAAGAGTCATTGGGTCAACTAAATTATAGAACAAAGAAGTCTGATGATGTCATCATAGCATCATAAATAAATTTAACTTATAACAATCTGAATTTTTTTTTTGTATCTAGTTAAAAATATTTATTGAATTATAATTAAAATATATAATTTTCATAGAATATCATTAATTCATCTTGGAATTAGACATTATTTAATACAAAAAAAATTCTAAAATGAGACAAAAAATGTACAAAACGTCTCAAATTCATAAAATTTCTTTTGTACAAACTTTTATTCTTTGAACAAATGATTATGAAAGATGTATAATTTTAATCCACTTGTTTTATTGATTACAAAACAATTATATATACTAATATTTCAAAAAAACTTCTTCAAGTAATAGATATACAAAAATGCAAAGGTGAAGTTTGAAGTTCTTGAAAAGATGAAGAAATAAAAATTATGTAAAATAGGGTAAACCCCCAATTAATCCCAAAACTCTATTTGTAAGTTAGCTCATGAAATGGTTAAACTCTTTAAAAGCTCATCTAAAATGAATTTCAAAATAAAAATTAAAAAAGTAGTGTTTTTGAAAACAAAGATTTTATAAAAGTTTTTGAGAGACCTAATGTCTTAAATCTACTTTGTGTTTTGATGATTAACAAACAATTTGAAAGGTGTGTCGCGTACTCTTCAATTTTACCCTAAAACTACTAATGTAGTAGTAGTGAGAGGGATCGTATCCATAGGGAAGGGGATGGTTTCAAGAATTCAAGAAATTGTTCTAAGTTTTGTCACAGAAACAAGTCACGAGAGAGAATGAAATATCAACACAAAAGGAAACAAGAACAAAGGAAAGGAAGTAGCAACAATCAAGTATGAACATATATCCTAGGGTTCTTGTGCCGGATGAACACAAATCTAGCCGATCAACGCTACACAATTGACAAACAAGCAAAACTCAAGGAGACCTAAGTTGCTTGGAAGCCTAACTTGAGGTCAGCATGGCGACCGCACCACTCCCTACACTTCTTAACACCATTCTCTCCCATGGCGAGGCCTGAGAATGGTGGAATTCGCACCGCAACGTCTCAACTCTCCAAGCTAACTACTCTAACATGCAAACCCTAGGAAATCCCATGGCGAGGCCTAACCTAGGCTTGAATGCCTTCGTTTATTAACACAGAGAGCTTCTTTAACACTTTTTCCTAATGTTTCAATTCATCAAAGCTTCCCATGGCGAGGCCTGAATCTCAGAACTGAAATAATCATGTAAAGCAAGTGAAAAGACTTAGACAATCACACTTAGTTCTCATCTCATGCATCTTCACTGATGTTGGTGAATCAATCCTCAACTTAGCATGGCGACCACAATCGAAGTTCAACTCAACTAATAAAAGTGCAAATATATGAAACTTAACAGGATTCACACATTAAAGACAAGTATGATTTCATTCTTTAGAAATTACATTAATTGCATAGCATTTCATCGTCTAATTACATACTCATCCGGTCCGAACCCTAGAACACATCAAATTTAGCCACAAAGCTCCATTTTCAACTCCAGTTCATCAAATTGAAACTTGAAACAATTCATTTTCATGAGATGGAAAGAGTTTACCAATTGAATTGCTTCAAATGCCTTCAATTCACAAACGATTTGTGAAATATCTCCTTAATTGAGTAGAAAAACGCAATGATCGGTCCAAATCCTTGATCGGAATCGAAAACGGAGTTGAAATTCTAGAGAGAGAAAATCCTAGAGAGAGAAAGTTAGAGAGAGAAACTTTCTCTCTCTAGTTCAAAAGTCTGTTACAATTCTAGAATGATCTCCTTCTAAAATGTTAACTGATTCCTCTATTTATAGAGGTTACAAAGTCGTAAACAATACGCGAAAACGTAAACTAATCACTAAATTACAGAAATGCCACCGCACAATATTAAGCATCCAAAATTAGCACGTGTATGAATTCTCAAGCCACAAGTCATTCTGAAGTATAGCGTCTCCGAGCCATGTCCGGTCATGCCTTCTGCTTCCTTGCACGCTTCCGAGTCAAGACACTTCACATCTTCACCATCTTGCACAGCAAAGAACAAAATCAACACTTAGAAAAAATTTTGCAAAAGAACGTCAGAATGACACCACGACGCGTCGTGGTGCAAAATTCTTCTCTACCACGACTCGTCGTGGTGCAACTTTTCCTTCAACCACGACGCGTCGTGGGCTAATTTTCCCTTACACCACGATGCATCGTGGTATAAATGTTCTGTGCTCAATGTGCAAATGGAAAATCATGCAAGTGTTCATGCACGGTGAGTGCTAGTGTTATGCCTTAGTTGTGCCTACAATGTGCACGTAGTGTGCTCGTTGTGTGTGAGGCATGTGCTTGTGTTGCTTAACGTGTAGCAAGAGTGTAGTTCATGGAATGTGCATGAGTGCACAAGCATGTGCACAAGTGTGTAGCAAGAGTGTACAAGTATGTGCACAAGTGTGTAGCAATGTGGTGCAAGCTAGTGCTTTGTAGTGTGCATTTTTGTGTGCTGAAGTTGTGCACTTACGGTGAATATGTGTGCTGAAATTGCGCACATGTGGTGCAAGAGTTATGCATGAAGTGTGCTGTGAAGTGCATGTGTGGTGCTGCAGTTGTGTGCATGAGGTGCTAGAGTTGTGGTGCACAATGTGTGCATGAGTGTGTGCATGCATGTGCACAAGTGTGTAGCACAAGTGTGTGCATAATCATATGGGCATCAACTTGTGTAAGATAAGCAACAAATGTGTGTATCAAATTCACCTCAATGATGCAGGGAAAACACAAGATACAAAGATTGGAATTTTTTACCTCTCAAACTCTGAATAATAACAAACCGTCACCTTGCAACCACAATATGGCCCTAATTCTTTGTGAATTTCGGAAAACCTAAAACATAAAAGTTGTAGCCCTTTGTCTTAGCTTTCCATATACTTTTGAATCACTCAATTCAGAGTTCGGACAAGAAAGTTATGAGCAAAATACTGAAATGTGGCAGGAAGAATTTTCACCACGACGCGTCGTGGTGCAAATGTTTGCTCCACGACGACGCGTCGTGGACCAAATTCCGATTACACGACGACGCGTCGCCGGTTTTCACCTCCGAATTAGGCTTTTCAATAAACATAAGAGTTGTAGATATTTCTCTTGGCTTTCCATAGGTTTACGAATCATCAAAATGGGAGGTCTGTAGCTCAAGATATTGTCATTCTACCAAACTGTGGCAATGAGCTAAACAATGAAAAACTGAAGTAGCAATTGCAAACATTCCCCTGTTTCTCATACTTGCACACAGAATTAGAAGAACGTTAAAACATATGAATTGAATTACACTAAAAGAACTTTCCAGAACATCCAAGATCTCCTCATTTGGATCAGTATTGAGAAAGATATACTCAAATGAAGTTCAACTATCAAATCTGCCTAAATGTGAAACAAGCATATTAGAACCCCATTTCAAGCCTTTTTGCATCTTTTCTTGTTCTTTAACCTAAACCCATATTTGTTTCATTTAATCACATTCTTAATCGTTTTTCACCATTTTAGCACCTCAAGTTGCAAACCACATAAATGCACAACATAACACAAAACAACACACCATTTCATGAAAAACAAGCCAAAATCTAAGTGAATTAAGTCATTTAAGTTGGTATAAAACCAACTTATCACAATTATATATACTAATGTTTCAATAAGCTTATTGAGATTATAGGTATGCAAATTGGCAAAGGTGAAACTTAAAAGTTTTAACAAAGTTAAAGAAATACAAACTAGGTAAATTAGGGTAGATTCTCCAACTCCAAACCTTAGTTGTAAATTAGTTCATAAAACGTTTAAAATATTCAAAAGCTTAAGTAAATTGAATCAAAAATTGAAATTTGAAAATGAAGTGTTTTTTTCAAACAAAGATTTCATAAAAGTTATTTTAAACTTTTACAAAATAATTCAAAGATTGAAAAATCAGAAATTTGACAAAAAGAATTAATTCGGACGACCTTATAGGAGATTTATTTTTCAAAGATTTAAAAAAAAAACTTTCTCAAAAGTGCATTCAGACGACCTCTGGCCAAATCGGACGTCCGAAGTCACGTTGACTAGTCAATTCAGATGACCTCCCAGCTAATTCGGACGTCCGAATGTATCTGACAGGATTCAAATGTGAGTAACGCCTAGTTTTCTTAAAAATGAGAATTTTGTCTGATAAGTCGAGTTTATACCGACTTATATGCTACGATTACTTGAGCTTTTGCATGAATTTCTTGTGAAAATGTTGCTTGACGCATAACTCATGTGCTGAAATGTTCATAAATTGATAACTGTGGGAATTGTCGAGAGCTGTGGAAATGTTGCACAAATTGATGTGATTATCGCATGCTTTGGAAGCATGTACACACTTGACGCAATTGTTTACAACACTCAAGCAAGCACACACAAAAGTCCAACAGAACGCAAGCACAATCAAGCACTTCACATGCACAAACCTCATACACTCAGTACACACAAAAAGCACTGCACATAGGCGGGTGTGCTAGGTGCCCGCATGCACACACACACAACCCCGCACACCAGTACTGGCGGGCACGTGAGGCGCCCGCCACACTCATGCACACACACACACATGGGCAGGCACGCGAGGCGCCCGCCACACTCTCACCAGCATTCACACTCGCTCACACTTGCACATCTTCATTCTACTCTTAACACTCATTCTCACTCACTCATATTTACTCACTCACTACATATACACACGTGCACTATTCATGTATTACACTTCCCACCTATTGGTCACTTAGCATACACGACAAAACAAACCACGCAGGCATAAGGCACAAGTTTTAAAGTACACAAGCAAGGCAAAAACACAGCTATCTATTGGATTACCAAGTGTTTGATGAATTGAATTCTTAATGCTTAAGAAAATACTGTAATACCATAACAACACATGACCTCACTAAATTTTATGACTGGCTCTTGTAGGTTACGTGGAGAAATCTCAGCTAAAGGAAGCGCCTCAACCCTCCTGATTATGACACATCAAGGAAGAAAGGGTATAAATGCAAAGAGCATAACACACAAGAAGGGGGAGAACAGAGGAGAGAGCGGCTACACAAGAGAACACACTCTCGATAGACTAGGGTTCTTAGAGTTGGCTAGTTTTAGGACTTTCTATCTTTTCTCTCTCTCTAACATCTACTTGGAGGGTTCATCTTATACAGATCTTAACTTGTTGAGACATTTGAATTGAAACATATCTATGTTTTATGTGTTCTTAATTCATTGAGTGTTTAATTTCAATGGGCTTGCATGATAACGTCCAAATCTTGAGTTGATCTGCAGTATCCACTGAGATTGCTCTGGATCTACCGAAGGAAACTTGAACTCAATATGATCTGAATTTGAGAACCATCTTTGTGTGAGTTTCTAGATCTGCTTTCATTGCTGGTTCCATGTGTGCAGTACCCACTGACATTTGAAGCCAAATTTGTAGAAAAGATTTAGGATTATTCTTGTAGAACAATTTGAACGCATGAATTGGGTAGCTGTCCTACCAAGAGAGATAGTCAAGAATTGAACTAGAATTGTTGTACAGGGTAGAGATCTGGGTTCCTAATTTGTGCCAAACACTTGCCCGCCCGGGGAAGTTTGAGGAGTAAGTGGATTGGGGTTGAGAGAACCACTCGGTTGATCAATCTCATGAAACTAGCAGAAGTCCCCTCATGCATGCATACACACTAGTCAGTGATACTAAAAAGAGATCTGTGCATGTAGAATCCCTCAAGGCAGTACTTAGAACACTAACATTTTACATTCATTCTGTTTTGCATTTGTGCTGTTTTCTTTTGTTACACATTGGATAGTTTATCTCTTACTTGCATTTGATGCATTACAAGCCAAGTGAACAAACGATCTTTGGATAACCAACCCTTCTCTGTGGAACGATCCCTCTCACCGCTACTACAGTAGTGTTAGGGAAAAATTTAGAGGTACACGATAAGCCTTCCATTGTCCCATTTTACTTTCCAAATGATTTCTATAAATACTTGGGACATACATAACCATTTTGATTGATCTTTAAGCAAGAAAAACAAGCGTGAAAACATTCTCTAAAAGATCAAAAAGCTTTTGATTTGTTCATCATTCAAAAGAGAAGAACATTGAGCTTTAAATTATTTTTCATCCTTTATGAGCTAATCTTTTCTCATTGTAAAACATTCTTTGAGAGGAATTGTTGTGAGAGGTTCAAGTGTATTATTCACCTAATTAAGAGGGCTTCAAGAGTTGTTATCTCCAAACATTAGTAAGTTTGAAAGGTTTCTCCAAGAGGAAGAGTAAAACCAAATCTTATAGCATTAGTTGCTAGTAAGATTGGTTCAACCTTAAAGGTTTGTAAGGGTTTGGATATCATATTTGGTGAAAAGATCATTTTTTTAGTGGATTGTTGAAATCCTAATCTTCAGGGCTTAGGTAATGAATGTAGAGTGGTACAAGGGGAGACTTGAACCACTATAAATCTCTTGTATCCATTTCTATGCTTTGACTTTATTTCTTAGATATATATGTTTTGTTGATTTTATAGTGAAATTGTGATAATTACTGGTGAATATATTTAGTTGAATTAAATTGGTTATTGGGAATTGTTTGTGGTGAATTGGTTTGATAGATTTAATAGATTTCATAGACCTCACAACATTCACACACACACACACACACACACACCAAGTGTTTGACAAATTTCCTCAAAGAAACATAAGGTTAGTAAAAATAGCTTTTGATAGATTTTAATTGCCCAACCTAATTCAACCCCCCTTCTTAGGTTGCATCTAGGGCCAACAGTTTTTTTATATTTTTAGAAAATGATCCAAATATTGAAAAATAGAAATTTTGACCAAAATTAAAGTTCTGACAATCTCATAGGAGTTTTGGCCGTTTGATCCAATTTTTTGATAATTGTGAAATTTATTTGGGATTTCAATTCTAAGTACCTCCTGAGAGTTTCGCCTATCCAAAAGTTTCGGACTACCAATTCGGACGTCTAAATCTATTTGAAAAGATTGCTCTAAACTCTTTGAAACTTCAATTCGGACGACCTCTAAGAGTTTCGGTTGTCTGAACCTATTTTTTCTGTGACTAACAGCTAATTTTCTAAAACTAGATGTTTTATCTCTCTTTTACATCATATATCATTTTATAAATATTAGGTATGAATATAATGAATATATGATGATCCTAGAGTTTTAAACTTGTGAAAAACACTCTCTAAAATATCTCAAAGAGTAAAGATTTTATCATTATCGATCAAGATCAAAGTTTGAACTTTTAATTTGTCCTCCATTCTTCTTGAGCTAACATTTTCAATTGTAATCACTTGTTGAGTGATCCTTGGAGCTTTCATTATATTATTCACACTACAAAGAGTTTAAACCTTCTTGAAACTCTCTAAGCTTGCGATGGACTGAAATCCTAAACTATAGAGTTTGGGTATTGAAAGGTTTTTCAAGAGAAGAGTAAAAACTAAATCTTATGTCATAAGGTTGTTAGTAAGATTGGTTTACCCTTGAAAGGTTTGTTGTAAGAGTGGTTTTGATCTTACCACTAAAAGAGATCACATTTTATTAAAAAAGTTTGAAATCCTACACTAGAGAACTTGGGTAGTAGAGATAGAGTTCTGCAATCGAGAAACTTGAGCCACTCTAAATATTTTGTCCATTTTATGTCTTATTTCTATGCTTTCATATTTGTCTCATTTTTCATCAACTCTCTTCTTGTGTTCAAGAGAATATTATGCTTTCTATTCATAAACACTTGTAAGATTATATGATTATTTTCATTTTTTGAGTATAGAATATATATCATTTAACTTGGGTTGATCTTGTGCTCAATATTCACAAAAAGCATATATATGTTTAATTTTTCTGTTTTGTTTTAAAGTGTTTGTTAAGCTAATTTTTAATTGCCCAACCTAATACACCCCCTCTTAGATTTACTTAGGCCTATCAATTAGTATCAGAACTTAGTCTCTAATTATCTAGGCTTAAATACCTTAGAAGAAAGATCATAGTAACCAATAATGTTATGTTTATGGAAGGGCAATTTATAGTTAGACCTTCCATGTTTAATGGAATCAACTATAATTATTCGAGAGATATAATGGAAATTTATTTTAAATCTATTAATATAGAATTTTGGTACATTGTAAAAGAAAGGCCTTATAAGGCTTTGATCACCATGGGAGGAGAAACTAGGGAGAAAATAAATGTGAATTAGATCAAATAATAGAAGAAATCTCATCATAATGCTAAGGCAAAAAATGCATTGTACAGTTCACTGATGAAAATAAATTTTGTAGAATCAAAAGATGTACAGATGCTTATAAAATTTGGAAGAAATTTAGAAAAACACATGAAGGATCGAAAAATATTAGAGAAGAGAAAGAGTCACTACTTGTAGTTCAATAAGAAAATTTTGTGATGGAAACAAATGAGTCCTTAGATAAAATGTTTTGCCAGTTTAATAGTATGATTAAGGACTTAGAAAAATTAGGAAAACATTGTTCTCTTGGAGAACAAAATAGAAATACTTAGTGTTTTGCCTAAAGAATAGGAATAAAAAATCATAGTCATTGAGGAAGTAAAAAATTTAAGAGAATTACGTATTGATCAATTGATTGGCTCACTTATATCTTTTGAATTGAAACTTATATCCAAGAAAAAGCAGAAAAAACCAAAGGCAAAAACGAGCATAGCTCTTAAAGTTTTCAATGATGAAAGTGATGAAGAGGAAGGAGTTTCTTGTTAGGAATTATTAATTAGTAAAAACCATCACATAAATTATAAAACCCAAGATCATTCATGCCAAATTACTAAGAATCAATAAACAATAAAACGGAAGCGTATTTGAATCCATAGCCACAAATAGATCTTTAGTTTTATGTAACTCTGTTGGTTTAATCTTCAAAATCTACACGGTTTCTCTCCAGAGAACTCATTTTTTTTCTCTGTATATCTCTCTAGTAATAGGATGTGGACGAGATAGACAAAATCATGTGTGATTTGGGGACCATAACCATTGTATATATAGATAACTAAATCTAGTTGTCTTTTGGGAGTTTCTATGTCGGCCCATCATCAAAATAGAAACATACACTAAAATTTCTACGCATTAAAGTTACATACCCTATTAGATACATTAAAGCCCAAATACCAAAACTTAATTTATCACTTTAATTGGGCCTTATTTATTAGAAAATCTTACAATACATAATTATTTCACATATAAGCCCAATATTGGATTAATGATCCAATAATCTCCCACTAGGGCTATATGTATAGCTTAATAATTATGCTTTGCAAAAAATAACCAAATCAGCTCAGCTTTACTGTCATTATGGAAATTTGTCTCCTACCAATCTGTTTCATCAATCACACCAATATAGGATCACAACGGTCTTCACTATATTATTCATAACTCGATCTATCAATGATCATCTATGTCGATACAACTGAATGACATGAATCATGATGTGGATGTATAGCACAAAAATTTCACGCAATGTGATCTTAACATGCCTATTTCCAACTGGTCCACCTTTAAACTTTATCGAGGTCATATTATACTTAACTCAGAGTGTAAATAAATTATAACTTTATTTCTACAGAAAATAACCTCAAAATATCTGTAAACTAAAGTAGCCAAAAAAATGTCATATTAGAAGGGCATCTAAAATTACAAACTCCTACTAAAATTGAATATCCTTAAACTCTCATGACGAACAGTGTGCTCATTAAACCTTTGGGTGGTAGTCCTTTAGTAAGTGGGTCCACAATTATGAAGTTCGTTCTGAAGTGCTTTATAGATAATTGTTCACTCTGAACTATTTCTTTAACAAATGAAAACTTGATGTCAATATGATTTGACTTCATTGAGTTCTTACTGTTTTCAAGTATAAAACTACCGATTTATTGTCAGAAAATAACTTGAGTGGTGTTTTAACACCAATTATGATGCACAACTTCATAACAAAATATCACAGTCATATTCTATTGTTAGATGTTTCTTAATATGCTATAAATTCTACTGCTATAATAGAAGAGGCTATGAATGACTGTTTAACACTCTTCCGTGAAGATAGATCTTATAGCAAACATGTAGATATAGTTCGAAATAGTTTTTATGCTATTTTGACATCTCGCATAATTGAAGTCAATATACCTAATGATTTCAAACTCATCTGACCTCTAATACTTAAGTATGTAGTCTTTCGTTCTCTATAAATAATTTAAAACTACATTAACTGCTTTACCAAAGTTTACTCATGGATTACTTAAATATTTGTCCAACATTCTGATTATGTACACAATATTCAACCGCATACAAACTTAAATATACCTTAAACTCCCTATTGCTAAAGCATAAGGAATTTTCTATATATATAGTTACCTCAATATCATTCTTAGGCCACTAAATGAGACAAAACTTGTCTCTCTTAACCGTAAGTGTATCCAAAAGAGACATAATCAAAATCTTTCATCTAAAGTTCTTAAATATAAAAATTTTGATTTTGTGCAATAAGCCTATTATTGTTATTGGGAAAAACAATCCATTAACAAGTAAATCCAGAAAGATATGTTTACTCCCACAAAACTTACCATATATATTGTCTCGTCAATATTTCTATTAAAAAACGTTGTCTTTATATTTATATAATAACTCAAGACAGAAATACGCCAATAATGTCATTATTATCCTAAAAGAGTCTTTCAAAGAAACCGAAAAAAAATCTCTTTATAGGCAATGCCTTTTATATGTATAAAGTCATTTATGACTTAATTTTCTTATAAAGACATTTATCCACTTTTAAGAGTTAAAACTTTCTATAGATTGATGAAATTTGATTAGATCATATTTCATCACTATATATCTACATTATATTATCTTATTGAAGAAATATAACATAATCACCTCATATTGCATTTCTTCTCTCTCTAGTGGATTTTTTAATAGCATGAGTTCTTGAGATGTTAGAGTTTGTTCATTTTGAATAGTTTCTTGAAGAAGAGATTTTTTGACTTTGTCTTGATTTGTGTGTCTTGAACAAGATCAGAATAAAATCCTCATCAATGCCAGTAACACCTATGGAAATATTAATATATTTCTCTTCAAAAACAAATTCATTATCCTTATCTCCCCCTGCAAACTAACATTCTCAAAGAATTTGGCATTTTCTCGACTCAAAAATCAACTTAATTGTGGGATTATAAAACTTATATCTTTTGAATCTTTCTGAATAACAAATAATAACAAACCCATAATCCGATTTTCTTTTATTTGGCCTATGAGGCCTTGCCTTAACTGAATATTCCTAAATATACAAATACTTTAAACTATTTGGTAGTTGGTTTAATTCGAACTCTTTTAGGGACATATGCTACAGTTTTAAGTGCGTATTCCTAAAGTGATTTTGATAAGAAAGAGTGACTAATCATACTTCTTATCATGTCTTTAAGTATACTATTTCATCTTTGAATAACACCATTCATAATGGGTGAACTCGAAATGGTGTGCTATAGGGCGATATCAGATTTTTCTAGGAATTTAGCTCGCGTGATCTTTAATGTTGTTCATCCAAATTATCATATCTGCCAAAGTATTTGCCATTAAAGCCAGATTTGACGTTTTTAATATTTAGTTAAGTAAGTCTTTAACCTTAGTCTTATAACTTTTGAACACATTAAGAGGTTCTCTTACCATGATATAAATTTAAAGCCATTTTATATATAGATTCAAAATTAATGTTGGTAATAATATTAACAAGAGTAATGTACAAATTAATGAAGAACAATTAATCAAACAAAACATACTCAAATAAGGCCGAAAGTACGATTAAATTCAAATAAAGATAAACCCCATATCAAGATACTGGTTACTCCATTAATAATTTTATCTTTGGATAAAATATTAAATTGTAAGTGATATCTTGGTGTAGTAACCAAACACGGATGATAAAAACATATCAAATAACAAATATTTCTTTGGACCGAGTTATTAGTCACATGTAAAACCAAATAATCATCATGTATTTATTACCACAATTGCACATGTAATTACATTAAATATCTACCTTTCTTTGGGTCGATAAATGTTCACATAAATTACATGCACCCAAACCATTTATATTTCAAGATAAATTAACTTACACAAGAGAGCTCACTTTGTTGATATATTGTTTCAACTAATTTAATTCAAAATATATACAAAACTATATCAATGTTTGAATTAAGATTGCACCAAAAAACTACAAAATTTTTTTTAATAAAAATAATTTGGTCAAAGTCAACGGTTAAAGTTTGACTATTGACCAGGCAATCTGGTCAGTGCCTGGATCGGGTCGGGTGGATTTGACCCGAATCCTAATCCAAACACACAACCAGATTGTACCAAATGTGTTGGGTCGAGTTGGCCCAACCCATACCTTTCTTTTTTAGTGCTGGGCTATTGTAACGGGCCTAAACAAGGCCCAAGAATTGTGTGAAGCTTAGGAGTAGGAATGATTTCTTTTTCATTTTCAGGAACAAAGAAGCTAACCCGCATGTCATTAACCTGATTTTGGTTTACTAAGCTTTAAGAATTAATCTTTCTTTCCATATTTCATTATTATTTTAATTAAATACCTTAATAATAATAATAATAATAATAATAATAATAATACCTAATTCAAACCAAACACAAACACCTTTTCATATATTGAAAAATATGTATCAAAAAATTTTAATTCTTATAATATAAAAAATATATTAAAAGATTTTAATCATGAATAAAAAAATGAGCTATTTCTCAATGATTCAATATGAGCACCGCTCTGATACCGCTTGTTATGAATTATTAACTAGTGAAAACTATCACATAAATTCCAAAATTCGAGATCATTCATGCCAAATCACTAAGAATCAATAAACATTAAAAGGGAAGAGTACATGAATCATAGCCGCATATAGATCTTTAGTTTCGTGTAATTCCGTTGGTTTAGTCTTCCAAACCTACACAGTTTCTCTCTAGAGAACTCCTTTAGTTTTCTCTGTATGTCTCTCTAGTAATAGGATGCCAAAGAGATAGAAAAATCACGTGTGATTTTGGGACCATAACCATTGTATATATAGACAACTAAATCTAATTGTCTTTTGGCAGTTTGTATGTCGACTCATCATTAAAATATAAACATACCCTAAAGTTTCTACACATTAAAGGTTCGCATCCTATTAAATACATTAAAGCCTAAATACCAAAACTTAATTGATCACTTTAATTGGAGCTTATTTATTAGATAGTCTTGCAATATGTAATTATTTCACATATAAGCCCAATGTTGGATTAATGATCTAAAAATTCTAGCTTGTATTTCTTGGGATTTAAAAACAATGAGGTAAGTTCCTCTTGAAAAGAATGAGGTATGTTCCTCTTATAATTCTAATGATAATAATGATGGTAATGATGATGGGTTTCAATTGTATGAATCTAAATTAATTGATGAATTTGAACAAATAAAACTCAAAGTCAAAACAAGTGATTTAAGGCAAAACTAGATAAAACTACAAATTGCAATCAAGACTTGATCATCAAATGTGATAATCTATTAAAGAAAAACCATGAATTAAAGATTGAAAATGAAAGTTAATATTGAAAAATAAGAAAGTCGAGGAAGAAATTAAGAAATAATATGAGGCTAAAATAGAGCATGTAGGCATGGAGAATGTGTAGAAAACTCAACTTTTAAATTTGTTAGAGCCAACCATAACTTATATCATCATCATTATAATAGTGGAATGTAAAATTTTAAAAGCAGTTCACACTGCATCATTATTGATGTGGTTAGGTCATGCACATCAAAACAAAACATATCATGGAAGATCTAAATATGTTAGAATTAGAAATAACTCTCATTATCATGCATATAACAATGTTGTGCATAATATACAATATAGATTTGATAGGGTTAGTACTAGTTCATATTTTAAGACTTCATATTCTTTTCAATATCATGTTACATGTGATTATTGTTACAAGAAGAGGAATGTATCAAGGAGACGCTTTGTCAAAGTTGAAGTGAAAAATGGGAAAAAAAAAAGGTAGATAACAAACTAACACAAAAATCCATTACAACATGAGTACGAAAAATTTATTCTTGATCATTGTCTGCAAATATTTAAAGGAAGAATGGATCATTTTAGTGATTTATCTAAGAAATGACTTATTACAACTGTATCTAAATTTAAATATAAGAAGAAAAAAATATGCAATGCATATGTTTACGGAGAGTCAAGGTAAAATTTTGTTAGCATACTTATATGTGTATTGTGGAGATATATGAGCATGCTTTTTTTTTTTTTTAAGAAACAGCACTATATATATATATATGTTGTGCAAAATACGGTTCTGGATATACCCAACCACACCGTTACAAAGTAAAAACTGTAAATTTGGAGTACTACTCCATTACATGACTACTTTTGAAAAAGGCATGGAAGATAAGAAAAGAACTACTCAAACTAGAGAAGTGCCTCCCTAATCTCCAGTCAAATGCAGTGTCGGATTAATTGTCGAAACGATTTGGTTTAACACAGTAGTTGCTTATGATTCTCATTTCCAGATTATCCCAAGTCCACCATTGCATCCATAGAGCCCACATAAGCCAAACTCATGCTCTCGAGCCCGGGAGCCTCTCAGGTCCAAAGCTCCTAGACAACCTAGTTTCTTCTTCGCCATTGTCTGCCTTTCGAAAAGATAGGAAGAATAAAATAGCTTCCTCTCGCTTCTACCCTGACAAGTCTAGAATCGATAACCTCCACTTTTTCTATGCAACACAGTACAGATATATGAGCATGCTTGTTAGTTAAATTTGATAATAGTTTGACAACTATGTTGAAGTATCTCTCCACTAAAGTACTTTACCTTAACTTATTTTAAATAAACAAACATATGAAATCTTGTTGAAAAAGAAGAATGATTGAAGTGAGTTCATTGCTAATATGAGTTTAATAGTTAGTTGATTATCTTTCGTGAATGTTAATTGATTATCTATGCGTTCAATTCTAAAATGATAACCATGTTATTCATTATTGACACTGATGCCTTTATATTGAATATTGATGTTTGTGCAGCAAGTTATAGTATTTGTGTGTAAAAAATTAGGTTGTTGACCAGCGGAAAATAGTCCAAAAAAGGGAAAATTCTGCAAAAAGTTTTCCAAAATTATATGTTTAACAAAAAAAATTTTAGGTTTATAGAAATATAATTGAGATAAGAAATTACATAACAAGTTGAATAAGAACCAGAGCAGCGATAAAAAATAATGCCAATCCAATACCCCAAAATTAAGAACATATAATCAATAATAATCCCCAATTCAGACTGAAAGTAATGATAGTTTTTCTGGGTTTAAAATTTGGATAAATGGTTCCTCATAACTGGGCTGGATGAGAGCAAATGCCAGTGATGGTGTTGCAATGATCATTGAGCGTTTGGATTCAATATTTTACCTTTTGATCTCTATACTTATCGACTCAATCATTTTGTTGGTTGTTATCCAAGTTTCCAAGACAATCGTGGAAAAAGGAAGGCAATAAAGTATTGGCCTAATCCCTTGATCTTTATGATCCTTTTATGTTCATTTTTTACCGAAATTTGATCAGCTCTTGAGCATTAGTCATTGGATTATGCAACGTTAGAGATGGATAACATTTTATTAGCAATGCATTGCAAATGGAACTAATATCGCCTGCACAGATCGTTCTGTGAAGCATTGATACTTTCTATTATTTTCCAAAAGTCAATGAAAAAGTAAGAGCGTAATTATTTGCTTTTTTGTTTTACACTCACATATAGACTCATATGCATATCTCAAAAATCAAACATTAGATCTACGAATCGGGATGGTAACTCCCTAACCATTGGACTAATACCACTGGCTAATTATTTGCTTTACTTTCATGGCAACATTCTCCACAATGGTTACCAAAGTAAAAAAGTCCAAGCAAGTCTTCCATTTCTTCTCCCTATCCTATTTTATCATTTCTTTGAAGTATCCTTGTTGGAAGTTGGCAGTGCATTTTCAATATCAATCCTTTCTGCCTCATCTCTGAACTTCTTGTAAATATCACCTTTGTAAAATTCTCTAGTTCTAGCAACCAAAACTAAAGAAGCAAGAGCTCCAAAGAAAGTAATGCTGGCCAATATAATAAAAGGCAGCCTATAACATTTAGTTCCAATGCAAGTCAATTCCTTAACTGATGATCTAGTCATTCCACTCCTTGCAAGATCCTTCAATGCTTGCTTGTCATAAAGAGGTCCAGTGACCCTGACATTTAGGATGTAGGAGCCAAGAGGGCTGGCTAATTGCCCAGAGTTGAACAATGTGGAGTAGTGCTTCAGGCCAAAAAGCTCAGAAATGATTGTGAAAATCAATGGCAACTGTGCACCAAAAGAGAAGCCTATAATAACTGATGCAACATAAACTGAGCCCGGAAAAGGAAATGCGATGAGGAGATGACCAATGGAAGACAAGAGTAGGACTAAAGTCATCATAAGGGTCCTAGGAAACTTGTACTTGACGAGCAGAGTTTCAGAGACAAATCCAGAGAAGATTCTTCCAAAGAAATTCCATATGCTGAGAAGTGAAACGAAGGATTTTACAGTCTTTGTGGGATATCCTAATGATTCTCCAATCTGTCCCAAGTTATCCACAGCAGTTAAGCTCGACCCAAGTCCACAAAAAGTTATAAGGAAAAGGATAAGCATGTCAGTGCTCAGAAGTGCTTGAAGTATGGTGTAATCTTCTCCTCTTTCTGGCTTTTGAAATATGTTTTGGTACCAAAGAGTTTTCTCACCAACCTTGGTGCTTGAAGATTGAGCTGTTGACGCTTGTTTTGCCTTCAGTTCTATTGCTTTCTCAATGGCTATGGGATGCTGATTTTGCTTCCAAATTTTCAACTCTTCTCTAATGGAAATAAATAAAGGAACAAAAAGCAAAGCGCAAGCCACAGTGGCACTTCCAGCATATGCAGCTTTTGAGAAAGACACAACCTTTTCAAGTATAGTCATAACCATAAGAAACAAAGCAAGCAGAATTGATACGATTAGGAAGTGGTAAAATACACTCAGCTCATTTTGCTGCCTAACAACCTTCATTTCTCGAACGGTGTAAACAAAAACTACAGACAGGGCAGCCGGAAGCCAAGCAATGAGAAGAATCAAAGATTTGGAATCGTTCCCGTAAACAGCCAAGTAAATTTGAGTCATCAATGCTCCACTTAACCCAATGAAACCTTTCAAAAGGCCAATCATGATTCCCCTGTTCTCCGGGAAGTTTTTGACCGAAGTAACAAGTGCACCAGTATTGGCAAAGTTTTGAGAATTGGCACCGACACATATATAGATGCACATCTGCCAAACTTTTGGCGTAGAAATCCTTCCGGTAACAGCCATCCATATCATGAAATAACCTCCAAAATTCATGGCTGCACCAATTAATAACACAATCCATGTTGGAGCTACCTCATCAATAAGGCCCGATAGAACTCCAACATTTGCTCCAAGATCCTTGAAGAAGCCAAGGAGATTAAGGGTGGTTTGATCATATCCCAATGAGGATTTTATCTCTTTGGAGTAAACGCCAAAAAGATAAGTTGCTCCTGCTCCTGCCATGATTAGAAAGGAGGCAAAAAGAGAGAACCATCGCCCTCTAACAACATGAATGGCAAATGGGATGGCACTATTGCCTCCACCGCGGCCACTGCTAACAGAATTATTCATCTTTGCCTGTCCCATAATTATCCTAAAGGATGAAAGGATAAGTAATTTATGAAGATGGTCTTTGGCTAGCTGCAAGAAAAGCTTTAGGAAGAGTGTGGTCAATGGGTGGGGAAGCTATACCTTTTGGGGAACGACAAAAAGAGCATCCTTGAAATGTTACCATTGACAACCAAAATGTTTGCCCAACTATTCACAATGGTACGAATTTTTTTTGTCTCTTTGATCATAGATAGGAAAAACTGTACATTCAAGGACATATTATTTACAAACTGTACAAAAATATTGTCTCGGAGATGTGATTACATTTCCAACATTAACCGTCCCATATTAATGCAATAAGGAGCAATAACAGTTTGAGTCCTGACGCAAAATGTTCAACATCTGGTGATTTTTGATAAGTTTATTGAAGGAATAAAGTGAGAGCATAAACACAAGATTTGTTGCCATTTTTTGTTTGTCCAATGAAGTTAAAGATGATATATGTGGAAATGAATCTACATGAAGAATCAAGAAAGTCCCCTAGGCTATCCGTTTCAAAGGGGCTACGTTCACATTCGAAGCCCCTGGCTTCGTTGTCTGTTTTAGACAGAGTCTTGTGGTAGCTAGTTTTAACGAGTTTGGATTATATAATACAAGGATAAGCAAAAATGATAACAGAAGTTGTGCTGCTCTTCCTTGTTTGTTGTGTCCTTAAATTTCTCCCTTCATCACATCTAGCAATAGAATTGAATTATACAACAAGGCCATTTGGCGACTGTTTTGGGACTGATCACAATTTGTATATCACGGATATTCATGGATATGACATCTTTTGTCCAAAATTATCCAATATTCTACTATTCAAGATTACAACTATGTCGTAGAATTCACTCATATTTTGGTTAGGGTCTACTAATTGTAAAGCTATTTTACTTTTTAATCCACACTTTTAGTGAAACTACGTTGTTTTGAACTTTAGACATAATAAAATTGGATAATATTGGACAAAAAATCCCGTTTCATATCCATGATACTAATATGGATGGGTGGAAGTTTGGATGTTGTTATTCTCTAAGTCCTCTACACGTAACAAGAACCCACAACCATGGAACTACCAGAAATTCTACTAACATCCACCAACTAAATATCTAATACAGAAATAAAATAACAGTGAATGAGGAATATGTATTACCTAAAAAAAACGTTTTTAGCATATTACGTCTAAGCCCCTTATTTAGTCTGCAAATTCTGTATATACAGACAAGTAGTAGACTCCTTTATCTTATCGAGTCACTTCCAAATTTACGGTGATTTTTAAAACTTTGGGTAATTACTTCAATTGTCCTTCGACTTGGGGTTCATTTCGTTTTTATCCCTAAACTTTAAAAAGTTCTATTTTTGTCCTTCATGTTACAATTTGATTTAAAATTGTCCTTCGTTCATTTTTTTTCACTTAAAATTCAAGTTAAATAAATATCTAACACATATATGATCAATAGAAATTTATATAAATTGATAGATTAAACACATGCATGTTAAATGGTCATCAAAGTTGAATTTTTCTAACATGAAAAGTAAACGAAAAACCATTAATCAAAACTAAAAATGCAACATGAGAGACGTAAATGAAACCTTTTAAAAATTAGGGACAAAAACGAAATGAACTCCCAAGTTGAGGGACGATTGAAGTAATTTACCCTAAAGCTTTTTCTACTTTTTTGAGGATTTTGATCATATTTCTAGAAATGGGGTGTTTGCATTTCGCAAATGCAAACTCATTTCAAACTCACTTTCATTTATTTTTTACTTACAAGGTTCGCATTTAAAAAGAATGTGAATTCATTAAAAATAAATAAATTTTTAAATATTATTTTATTGAGTTTGCGTTTAAGGGATACAAATTTACTTTTAAAAAAAATTAAAATAATAACAATTTATTATTTCATTGAAATAATACTTATTTATTATTTTATTGAGCTCAAAATATTTTGTAAATGCAAATTCACTTTTTTCTTATTTTTTTTAATTATAGAGTTTGCATTCACATTTTTTGAGTTCCAATGTAAAAAATTCAAACATTTTGTATTATTTTAATGAAGTTTTACAAAATGTGTAATTTTTTTTTATAGAGTTCACATTTCGAAAACACATATACATCTCTTTTATTTAAAAAACTTATATCAAGGAACTCTTATCTATTTTTTTTAATTTTTAATTATAGAATGAAAATTTAATAAAAACATTAAATGTCCAAACATATTGTAAAATAATTCTTTTAATAAATCTAATTTTAATTGAGAAATTTTATTTTTATATAATTTTTTAATTTGAAAAAATAATTTGTTTTAAGTTTTTCTTTGAAAATAAAATTCATTAATAACTTTTTATTAGTGAATGAAAATTTGAAAATTAAAAACAATGGCAAATTTAAAACAATGCACCATGAAGGACAAGAGTATTGAAATGGTTTGAATTTTTTTAGATTACAAAAAAGGGAAAATAAGAATTGTTGTAAATATTTTTATAGAGAATAAATTAGGGTGAGTATTTATGTATGGAGAGATGAAAGGGTAAGTAAATTTATTTATTTTTAATTATTAGAGAGAGTTTGCATTCGCCAAATGCAAACACCCTATTTACAGAAACACGTTAAAAGACAGTAATAGAAAACGCATCAAAAGTAAGTAAATTTATAAATCTCTTCGAAAAATTATTAATATTATATCTTTTCCAAATTACTTTGAATAAATATTACGATTTGTATATATTGAGACTCATGTTTACGTTTGCGAATATATTAAGATTTTCATGTTTACAAGATGTTTATGTTTGTAAGTAAATTATAGTTCCTTTCAAATTATAAATATTAACTCTTTTTCAAATAATTTACGTATTAGGATTTGCGTTGCAATTTATGTATTGCATTTTGGGTTTCATGTGATAAATAATTTGAATATAGAGTAATGATAGAGAGTACGATAACTTTTACACGAATTGGGAACTCGAATTATGTGTAATCCTAATTGGCATAAAATAGGAGAGAGAGTTGATTAATTAGACTACTAATATGATACAACTTATCTGATTGATAGATAAGTGATTAAAAATATATATCTTATAAGGATAAATAAACCTCCGAAATTCTTTAATACTGACAATTTTTTTTCTAACTAATTATAATTTAACTATAGTAATTTAAAAAACTATATTAAAACCTATATTCCGTAACATCATATTTGCAGTTTCAACATTAATTGAGAGCAACACATTCTCTACCAACATAAACTTTGGTGAGTCACCCTACAATTATTAAAAGCATAAATATCACTAAAATAAAATATACAATTATTAAACCCTAAGATAGATGTGAATAAATCCTACAATATGGTTTTAATCCTAATTTCAGTAAAATTACATCGTTAAAACCATATAGTAGGGTTCACTCACATTTAAGTTAGGGGTTAATGTATATTTGATTTTAATGATATTTAAGCTTTTAGTCCGTTTATGATTTTACTTTTACGATTTTGATGATATTTTAATTTTGTTTCACCCTAAACAATTAAAGGTGTGAGTTAATTATATTGTATAGGTGGGATGTATGATTATTAGGGTGGAAAAATTTTGCATGGTACTCAATGATTGGATGCCTAATAAAGGGTTTATCGACATGATCCTGATAAACTTTTAAACTGTTTATTTATACCAATTAAAACAAACTCTCTTTTCTATTTTATGCCAATTAGGACTCCACATCATTAGAGTTCTCAAATCACGTAAAAATTTTGGTACTCTCTATCATTTCTCATGATTTTAACGGCGTGATTTCACTACAATTAGGATTAAACCGTGCTGTAGGGTTCACTCACATTTGGGTTAGGGTTTAATAACTTTAGATTTTATTTTTGTGATATTAATACATTTAACAATTGTAGATTAATAATCGTAGAGTTCATTCACCAACGTTTATGATGGTGGAGTAGATGCTACTCTCAATTAATGTTGAAACTACAAATATGATGTTATATAATATAATTTTAAGTTACTATAATTAACTTATAATTAGTTATAAAAAATAATTATGAGTATTCAGGAATTTTGGTGGTTTATTTATCCTTTTACATATATTTTTTAATCACTAATCTATTAATCATATAAGTTTTACCACATTAGGATTCCAAATAATCAACTCTCTCTCTCTCTCTCTCTCTCTCTCTCCTATCTTATGCCAATTAGGATTACACATAATTTGAGTTCTCAATTCGCGTAAAAGTTATCGTACTCTCTATCATTACTCTAAATCACATAGTAGGATTCACTCATATTTGGGTTAGGCCTTACTAATGGTATATTTGATTTTGGTGATATTTATACTTTTAGTCACTAGTTTGTGATTTTGGTTTGTAATTTTAATGATATTTTAATTTTATTTCACAAAAAATAATTAAAGGCTGGAGTTAATTATATTGTATAGTTTGGGTATATGATTATTAGGGTGAAAAAAAAAGCTTACATAGTACTCAAATATTGGATAATTGATAAAGGGTTTATATGAAGGATTCTGATAAACTTTAAACTGTTTATTTGTAAAAACTAAGACAAATTCTGATAAGTCAGCTTTATACTGACTTGATATTGTAGTTTACGCTTGGCTTTTGTTAGTTTTGAGTGCACTTTATGTGGTATTAATGTTGAAATGGGTGTGAAGAAGTCAAGGATGATGTGAAGCATTCTTTGAGCAAAACCTACTTGATATGGTGAAGAATGATGTTGAAAGATGTTTTGATGGTGTAGTTTGATGATGTTGTTGTTGTTAGTAGCAATGTGATAAAGTGTGTGTGGTTTATGCATGTGCCACGCTTGTGTGCATGGCACACAAGGCTCGGGCATGTGCACACACCTCACTCGTTCGTGCGGCGAGCTCACGCACCTCGCCGCACGAATGTGCGGCGAGCTCACCCACCTCGCCGCATGAATGTGCGACGAGCTCTCCTGGTTGCCGCATATTCATGCGGCAACTACACATTCCCAACACACACACACACTTCACTCATTCTTTCTATACACTTTACCTAGCCTTGATGCAGTTGTTTATTCATGTTGTGAGCTCATGTTTCATTGTTTTTTTTATAACATTTGCAACTTCATATAAGTATTCTCTTTGCACTTCATGTTTTGAGAATGCTTTACATGCATTATATTCTCTTTTCATGAGTGAAGAATGAATCACGTAGTTACTATGGCATTCTTCATTTCCACTTTCACTTAGTTCCATCATGTTACTCTCACACTTACCTTCATAGCTTCTTATTGCTACTCTTCTTTAAACTTCAATTGCATTCATTTTCAAGACATCTCACAACACTTCATTTATTCTTAGTACATATCACATGCACTTCACAGCACATACATTTCATTGCAACATTCTTGTGTGTGCATTACATACTTTGTGTCTCACAACGTTCCAAGCATTCATTTTTTGCATGTTAGCATTTCATTCATTTGCAATAAGTCATTTTACATTCATTCTTGCACACACTTCACAACATTCATGCACACTTGCACGTAAAGCGGCGAGGCCTTTCTAAGAGGTCTCGCCACTTTTGGTTTTGTGAGAGCGAGGTCTCTTAGAGAGGCCTCGCCACTAAGAATGTTGTGAGGGCGAGGACTCTCTAAGAGGCCTCGCCATGCATTTTGTGGTTTGTGATGTTTGTGTTAAATTTTCTAAGTGTGGATTCTTTCCCTTCTTCTCAAGGTCTATGTTGGCATGATCAGCGAAGGCTCAAAGGCGTGGTAGACGTGACTAAGGCGCGGAGATCTGAAGCTTGAGGGCGTGAGCTAATGCACTTATCGATATGATTCTTTTGGACGTTGGATGTACTCAGTGGCATTTTTGTAATATTTTAGTCATTCTACGTTTGCGTATTGATTACTTTTTATAACCTCTATAAATAGAGGATTTAGAGCGGGATTTTGAGAGCGGAGTAGAGTATAGTAATGGAGTAGAGTCGTCTCCCAAGGGAACGGTAGTTTCTCTTTTCCTTT
The DNA here is from genome assembly GCA_016586305.1 of Ophiorrhiza pumila. Classification (NCBI taxonomy): domain Eukaryota; kingdom Viridiplantae; phylum Streptophyta; class Magnoliopsida; order Gentianales; family Rubiaceae; genus Ophiorrhiza; species Ophiorrhiza pumila. The sequence continues at coordinate 40,077,620 of BLIW01000006.1, forward strand.
ACAAAAATATCACCAATCAATTGTTGAGTTTTAACAATAACAAAAAATTCCAAGAAAAATGTAATAAAGTGCAATAAATTTCGGTTAAAGCTTTGAATCAACATTAATATGAGTCTTGATCACTGATGCAATAATGTAACTGTATAATCAAATCAATTGGTTATAGTTACCGGAATCCACTGACATAACCTTATTCCTTCTTAATTATTAGTAATTAAAAGAATCCTTATTAATTACTACTAATCAATAATTAACCTAAGAGAATCCTCATTAGATTTAAACCATTTATTGCATTAATGTTTTAAAGGAACCCAATTCAAATATGTCCATATGAATCCATATGCCCATATCAACCTTTTATGTTCACTATCGGTGAATGATAGTTTTACCACTAATTAAAAGTTAAAATGCGAGTCCGCCCCTTTTAATTGGCTTTAGATTATCCTATGTCTAATCAAACATTCGCCACTATTTAATTTAACATAGAATAGTCTTCATTACTTATATCACAGAACATAAATAGGAACTTAATTAATACAGAATTTTAATCAAATTTGATCTCACAAGCTATTAATGTTATTCATTACTTTAACCGAAATTAAGAATTTAGCTACTCATCATGAATGTAAATAAAACTAATAAGTTAAAATTAAATTCCATAAAGAATAACGTACCTTGAATAATAAATTAATTGAATGAATAAAAGATAACCTTGACAAGAGTGATGGTAGGCTTTATCCAAATTCAAGAGCAAAGGAATAGGATTGTGATTGTCCAAAAATCTTATCAAATAAATTCTCTACCTAATATTGCAAGAAATTAAATGCACTAATTAAAATGATGACTTTATTGAATTCCAAAAGATAACTTGAATACTAAATTACGTGAAAAGCAAAATTTGAAAGGAACAAAACTAAGCTACTCACTATCTAATAAATGGTGTCTTTCACTCTTCACCACTACTACTATTTAAGGACTAACTCCCAACAACCAATTCCTAAAACTCCTTCAACAAATACTTTCTAACAAAACTCCCAAATCATAGGAGATTTGAATAAGCATAGTAAATATTCTTTTACAATGTAGAAATTGCTAACATCATAAAAAGATATTCTTCAATCTTCCAACAAGCTTCCTTCCCCTACTCCTTAAAATCCTCCTTGTTGGTAAAATCTTGTTCTCCTAGTAAAATCATCATTGGTAAAATCTTCTCAACTTCTTCTTAACTTCTTCCTAACTTCTTCCTAGCTTCTTGCACCATCTTGCACCAATTAAGCTCTTTTGTCACCATTCCATTCAATTTTTCCACATACCTGAAAATATACCAAAATCATGAATTCTAACACATGAAAGCTAATAAAAAATGCATAAAATTATAATAAAATAAATGTAAAAATTGACTCTATCATTAAGTTGTTCTTATTTTTAAAAAAATTCAAGGGTCATGCATATCGCGTTAGATGATTTGCGTGTTATAGTAAGCTATTCGTAATTGTTTTTTAAATTCAAAAGACATATTACGTTAAAATGACTTGCATGTTTGTTAAGTTGTTGTTAATGTTTTAAGATGCAAAAGCACTTTAACTACAAATATTTTTTCTCATACATGAAAATCTTTTCGGCTATTTCGACTTGTATGTTCATTTACATGCATGAAGACTATTAGATGTCTTCTTTAAAGATACGTTATTATATTGAATTAAAACATATTTTAAGTATAAAACACAATTCTTTCTAGTGGTTTTTTTTAATTGGTAATAAGGAATTATATAATTTACGTGATGTGAACTTAATGAAGGGTTCCAAGATTTATGTCCTAACAGTAGGAACATGTGTTCTGAATATGTATGTCATATCATAGTTGATCCTCGACTTAAGAGGGATTTAATTATGTTATGATGATCCTTGACGTAAAGTTGATCTATGTATGTCATGTATGTGGTCGATGGGTCAAATAGTCGACTTAGCGGGAATATAGTTAGGTTGAGTACCAATAAACCGTGAATGCATGTTATGTCGTGGAATTCTATTCATCAAGAAATACCTCATGTATATATTTTATATGAAAGTATGATCGATATGTTTTATGTGAAAATATGATTAATGAAGTATAAATAAAGAATAAAATACTATTATTATTTTAAACCAATGATTTAGGATTTTATTAATGACATGAATTTTTATGTATGACATGAGTTTATGGGTTTTTATGAATGACATGGATTTTTATGAGTTTTATCAATGACATTGTTTTTATCAATTATTTGGTCATTATCAATGGTTTAAATAGTTATTAATGATTAAAAGTTGATTTGATATATAAATGTTTTGAACATTCACTATGTTTAAAATTTCAAGTAATTTCTGTATGGCTATATAAAATACTTTATAAATAATTTTAAATATGATCTAGAGTTTACTTGTTAGGCAATTTCACTCAATTTTCTTTTAAAATAATTTTTACATATGGCAGTTATGAAATAGATGAAAGTGACAAAAGGAAAGACTCTGAATGGTAAAGAACGAGTTGATCAAATACTTAGTATAGGGGATGGTCGAATAGCTTACATCTTAGAGATTTTAGAGGAATATTTTTATTGTTAAGTTGATTTATATAGTTATAAGTTATGACATTGTATGTATTATTTTTGAAGTATTAGTATTATGTTACGTTCAATTTAATAGATTAGTAAATTTATTCAAAGTTTTATATACACAAAAAACCATGTGATTTTAAGATTTTGAAAACTAAATTTTGAAGTAATGGCACATTACAGACCTTGAAAATTGGAGCGTGATAACTTCCGTGCAAAAATCACATATAACTGTTGGTCCTTTACTTGAATAATGAAACTAAGATTCGAGAAATGAACTTCTTTGCCTAACCTCATTCTACTAATTAATCTTAAAAAGGATATCCAACTTAATAGCTAACAAGATTCATTCAATTCATTTAACCTTGAATCTCAGTGCCAACCAAGCAATTCCTTGCGTCTTTGCATGTCTCCAACTAGGTTCAATCATTCAATGAGATTTGTCTTTGGCATGCTAGGAACTATAAGGGTTTGGATAATTTGAAATTGCAACCCTTTTTTAAAATTTTTGTTTAATTTAATTAAATAAATGAATGTTTCGAATTTGAAATAAAGATAATATAATTTTAATATTAGAATAAAATAAATACTTAGTTCGCTCAAAAGATTATGATAATCAAATATAAAAATGATTTTATTAAAAATAATCAAATATAAAAATGATTTCATAAAATAATCAAATATGACAAGAAATTTAGAAGTTTTACCAAAAATAATTAGAAAATGGATAACTTTCTTTCAAAATTTAGAGTTAATTTTAATAATTTAATAAATAGAATCAAATGTAATAAGAAATTAGTAAAGAGAACCAAATATAATACGGAACTGAACAAGTTGAGGTAAATATAGTTAGAATTTGGAACGCTTTATTTTATTATTAACTAATTTAATTAAGTTAATGTTGGTTAATTAATTTGATGAAAGATACTCAGAAATAATTAGAAACTAAATAATTGAATTAGATTATTAAGTCTTAATTGCTTTCTTGAAATTAAGATTAATATCGTTTTAATATTGAAATTATAACATAAATTTAGTCCTAAAATAGCCCGCTACTTGATTCAATTAAAGAAAGTTTTGTTTGGGGTAAATTGAATTGAAAACTTTTCTAAACAAATTAAATTGAGTAATTAAGGCCAACAACAATTCAAAATGAGGTCAACAATCACTTTTTTTATACTATTTTCTGCACCCACCTCGATTGTGAATATGCATTCTAGTGAATATTATAAAAAAAAGTGAAAATTAAAATTTTCATCAAATCTCCTTTTTTCATGGATTATAACACATGTATTTTGGTAAAAAAAATGGTAAAGTAAAAAAAAACGTGTTGATTTTTACTTTTCATCTGTTATTTTTTACGCACACCTCAATTGTGAATATGCATTCTAATGAATGGTAGTGTAGAAAAAAGTGAAATTTTGAATTTTACCAAATTTCTATTTTTAGCAGAAATACCAAAATCCAAAAAGCGCATTGATTATGACTTTTTTTGTACCCTTTTTTGCATCCACATCGATTGTGAACATACACTCTAATGAACAATGTTACAAAAGTGAAAATTTCTTCATTTTGCATGTGTTATACATACGTATTTTAGCAAAAAATGGAAAAAATCTAAAAACGCATTGGTTTTGATTTTTTTGTACCGTTTTTTGCACCCACAATGATTCCAAACATGCATTCTAATAAGTGGTGTAAAAACAAAGTGAAATATAGATTTATTTTTACCAAATTTTCATTTTTTAAGAGTTATAACACACGCATTTTAGCAAAAAATAGCAAACTCTAAAAACGTGTACTTTTGACTTTTTTTGTACCTTTTTTGCACCCACTGCGATTGAAAACATGCATTCTAATTAGTGGTGTCAAAAAAATGAAACTTAGATTTATTTTTACCAAATTTCCATATTTCAAGGGTTATAACACACGTACTTTAGCAAAAAAAATAGCAAAATCTAAAAACGTGTTGATTTTGACTTTTTTGTACCATTTTTGTACCCACCTCGATTGTGAATATGCATGCTCGTGAATATTATAAAAAAATAAAAAATTAAATTTTCACAAAATCTCCATTTTTCATGGGTTATAACACATATATTTTGGTAAAAATTGGTAAAGTATAAAAAATTATTGATTTTTGCTTTTCCTCTACTGTTTTTTACATGCACCTCAATTGTGAACATACATACTAATGAATGGTGGTGTAAAAAAGTGAAATTTATACATTGTACCAAATTTCTATTTTTCATTTGTTATAAAAGACGTATTTTAGCCAAAATGGCAAAATCCAAAAAGCATTGATTTTGACTTATTATGTACCGTTTTTTGCACCCATCTCAATTGTGAACATGCACTCTAGTGAATATTGTCTTTTTTTATTCAGCTAAGTATCCCATTTGCAGGGGGGGGGGGACGCCACTCCCTATTTATTGATAGAGTTAAAGATAGACAAAATATAATGGCGGATTTACCCACACCATTAGTACATTTAAAGCAAGAGAGATAAAGTAAACTAGGAGGACTCATCTCTTACAATTTTAAGACTTGAAACGAAATTAGGAGTACTTCTTCCATTACAATATTAAGCTAGATTTACAGTTAAAAGGAGTACACAACGCCTATGTATAGGTGAGAGGTTGGATTTAGCAATTGTATCATAGCCGTTCGGAGACTAAATGCTTTGATATGAACCCTAAATTCAACATCACCATATTGTAGCTCGAGTAGAGTTTTCCCTTGTCAAAAGCTCCCATTAATAATTCTATGGGTCTCATAGATTAAAAGATGAAAACCAAAAACTGAAGAAATATGCTATTCTCTCTATATGATATACCGCATATTAAATTGGATGACAAGACAATTGTCTAGCTACAACATCAAACAAAATAGAATTCAAAGGGCTTGAGATTTGAAAATTCATGGACAAAACCATGCCTAACTTCAGCAGCATGTGGTCCCTTTTGTTCATTGAGAGGAGTTTAGATTCAGCTGCAAAATAGGGTTTAAAGAGTCCACTATGCTATTATGACTTGCGTCTATGCCATGTAAAGGACGTAGGCAGAAATCATGCCTAACAGCATCAAACGAAACAGAGTTCAAAGGACTTGAGATTTGAAAATACATGGACAAAACCATGCCTAACATCAGCAGCATGGTGGTCCTCTTTTCTTTTATTGAGTTTTTGAGAAGAGAAAGTACTAACCTGGGGGCTGATGTTAGTTGGGTGCTGAAGGATAGATCAAATTGCGTAGCAACATCAGCACAATGATTTGAGGAAACGTGGTAAGGCTGAAATATCTTCATTTCTTGCTCCATTCTTCACAGTTACTGAAATAAAGTGTTATTGAGTGCTGGTGAGACTTTGAGGCTGATGAGAAGACAGGTATTTCCTCTTGATGTATGGCAAGCCTAGTCTTTCAGCTCAAATGATTAATTGGATCTTTTGATATAGAAACTTTTCTTCAGTAAAAACTTGATACTAGTGTTGGGTTGCAGCTTGTGCTAATAGTTTGGCAGCACAGTTTTCCTCGTTTTGGCAGTGTGTCCACATTGCTAAAGCTAGAGATTCTTTAAGATTATGTATTTGTTCTTTTAATCTCCAAGGGCATGTTTTGGCATCCTGAAACCATAAGTGAGCATTAGAGCTAGATTCAATAGTAACAGTCTCGTAGATACCTTTTTGTTTGCAAATTTCCAAGCCAATCATTGCTGCTTCTACTATTATTTGCTCAAAAAAGAATATGTTAGATATAGAGGATTTAAAAGAGAAGGCAAAGATCATTTCACAGTCATGATTTCTTAGAATGCCTCCACCTAAGCCAATGTTTGAGCTATTGACAATACCATGAATATTCAATTTAAGGTTATGCTCATTTGGAGGGTGCCACTTGATGTATGATATGATGCATTTTCTGGACAAGTTCAGTGCTGAGTTCCAGAAGGCATTCCATGGCAGGTTTAAGCATTTGAAATCTAGAAATCGATTGGTTAAGACTGCTTTAAGATCTTCAAAAGAGGCTTTTCTCATTTTGTCCAAATTCCATACCTCATCTTCGAAGAGTCTTCTGTTTCTGAATTTCCACAAGTTCCAACAGATAATCATGGGTAGTATCAAAATAATGAAATTGCAAATTGGATTTTTACCTTTTTGATTCCACCAGTGATCAAGAAAGGCATTAAGAGACTGACCATTTATTGAGATATGTATCCCCACTTCTCCTCCAAAGTCTATCCACAATTTTGAGGCTAGTTGACAATGTAAAAATGAATGTACAATTGATTCTGGTCCTGAGTAGCACCAAGGGCATATGAAAGGGCCATGGACATGAAATTTGTGTAAAATGCTTCCTATTGGAAGTAGTGCTTTGAGTAATCTCAACATGAAAAAAGATTGCTTGATAGGAATATATGAATTCCATATGACTGTCCCAAACCTCCATGCTGTTTGTGGTCTATCGGCTATGCTCTTATAAGCTTATTAGAAAAACAAGTCACCACACTTAGTTAAGGACCAAATGATGGAGTTAGGCTGATTTTTAATGATGAGAGGATCCACCTCAGGTCTGATTTCTAGAAGTCTATTCCATATTCTAGAGAATTTCTTGTTAGGGATTCCTTGATCATCATATTTTGCTGCTAAGAACTCAGCCCATAAGGAGTTTTGTTCTTTGAATCTCCACCAAAGTTCGAAGGAATAAGCTTTATAGATGTCATGAAGACTTCTAAAACCTAGCCCACCATTTTGGTACTGAAAATAGAGTTTTTGCCATGAGATCCAATGATATTTGAAATTTCCATCATTTGATCCCCAAAGAAAATTGGAAAATATGCTTTCCAGCCTTTGTAAAATTCTCCTTGGAGGATTTGATCCTAGAAGGATGTGTGTTGGCATAGCTAAAAGGACTGATTTGATGAGAGTAATTCTCCCACCATTTGACAGAAATTTGGAATTCCAAAAGTTGATTTTTTGCTGTCATTTATGAATGAGATGTTCATAATGACTAAATTTGTTTTTTCCATAATAAAGGGGCAGACCTAAATATTTGACTGGGAATTTTTCATGCTGAAATTTTGTGATTTTGGAAATGATGTGCTTTTTGGCCCTATCACATTTGTGATGAATGAGGAAAGAACTTTTGCGTGGGTTTACCTTTTGGCCTGATACTTCCTCATAGTGGTTTAGTGTTCTCATGATTTGTTTCAAGGCTTTCGGATGAGAAGAAGTGAAGATGATCAAATCATCGGCATATGCAAGATGTGAAATTGACGGACAATGTTTTTGAGAAAAAAAGGATGGGTACTGAAATGTAGACTGATTTAAAGCTCTCGTGATGAACTCTGCCCCTATAATGAAAAGATAGGGGGATAGGGGATCTCCTTGTCTAATTCCACGTGATGATTGGAAAAACCCTATTGGTGATCCATTGATTAAAACTGAAAAACTGATATTCGAAATTAAACGCCAAATCATATCAATGAATATTTCACTAAACCCAAATTTGTGTAGAACTTGGAGAAGGAAAAGCCAATCTACTTTATCATACGCTTTCTCCATGTCTAACTTGAGTATAAAATTGCTGATTTTGTTTTTCTTTGGAAGGGAGTGAACTAGTTCTTGAGCTAGTAAGAAGTTATCCATAAGTTGCCTTCCCTTTACATATCCACATTGATTTTTGCTAATGATTTTTGGCAGGAAATCAGCTACCCTAGATGCTATAAGTTTGGAAATGATCTTGTTTAAGAAATTACAGAGACTTATAGGCCTAAAACTAGAGAAATCTTTCGGGCTTAAGGTTTTGGGGATCAAAATGATAAAAGTAGCTGTGATGGCTTGTGGAAGTGTCCCTCCATTAAAGAAATGCTGAATGGCTGCTAGAATGTCATTTTTCACGATGTCCCAAGCAGTTATAAAGAAATTACCATTGAAACCGTCTGGCCCTGGTGCACTATTTTATAACACATATTATAAAAAAATCCAAAAACTTGTTGATTTTGACTTTTTTTTGTACCGTTTTTTGCACCCACCTTAATTGTGAACATGCATTCTAATTAGTGGTGTCAAAAAAATAAAATTTAGATTTATTTTTACCAAATTTCTATTTTTCAAGGGTTATAACTCACGTATTTTAGGAAAAAATAGTAAAATTTAAAAACGTGTTGATTTTGACTTTTTTTGTACTATTTTTTGCACCCACTTCGATTGTAAACATGCATTCTAGTTAGTGGTGTCAAAAATGAAATTTATTTTTATTTTTACAAAATTTCCATTTTTCAAGGGTTATAACACACGTATTTTAGCAAAAAATAAAAAAATCTAAAAATGTGTTGATTTTGACTTTTTTCTACCGTTTTTTGCACCCACATCGGTTGTAAATATGCATTCTAGTGAATATTATAAAAAAGTAAAATTAACATTTTTACCAAATCCCCTTTTTTCATGGTTTATAACACACATATTTTGGTAAAAAAAATGGTAAAATAAAAGAAGTGTTGATTTTTGCTTTTCCACTTCTATATTTTATGCACACCTCAATTGTGAACATGCATTCTAATGAATGGTGGTATAAAAAAAAGTAAAATTTAGATTTTTTTTTATCAAATTTCTATTTTTCGTGAGTTATAAAATACGTATTTTAGCCAAAAAAGCAAAAATGCATTGATTTAGACTTTTTTTTGTACCGTTTTTTTCACCCACCTCGATTGTGAATATGCACTCTAGTGAATATAATAAAAAAAGTAAAAATTAAAATTTGCACCAAATCTCCATTTTTCATTGGTTATAACACACGTATTTTAGCAAAAATTGGTAAAATTAAAAAACACGTTGATTTTGACTTTATTTGTACCATTTTTTGCACCCATCTCGATTGTAAACATACACTCTAGAGAATATTGTCAAAAAAGTGAAAATTAAGATTTTCACCAAATCTCGATTTTTCATAGGTTATAACACATGTATTTTAGCAAAAATTGGCAAAATTTAAAAACGTATTGATTTTGACTTTTTTCATAACGTTTTTGCATCCATTTCGATTGTGAACATGCATTCTAATTAGTGGTGTCAGCAAAAGTGAAATTTAGATTTAGTTTTACCAAATTTCCATTTCTCAAGGCTTATAACAAGCGTATTTTAGCAAAACAAATAGTAAAATCCAAAAAATGTGTTATTTTTACTCTTTTTATACCGTTTTTTGCACCCACCTTAATTGTGAACATGCATTCTAGTGAATATTGTCAAGAAAAGTGAAAATTAAAATTTTCACTAAATCTCCATTTTTCATGGGTTATTAACACACGTATTTTAGTAAAAAATGACAAAATACAAAAACACGTTGATTTTGACTTTTTTTGTATCATTTTTTGCACCCACAATGATTCTAAACATGCATTCTAATTAGCGGTGTAAAAAAAAGTGAAATTTAGATTTATTTTCACCAAATTTCTATTTTTCAAGGGTTATAACACATGTATTTTAGCAAAAAAACAAAATTAAAAAATGTATTAATTTTGACTTTTTTTGTACCATTTTTTCACCCATCTCGATTATGAACATACAATATAATTAGGGGAGTAAAAAAAATTAAGATTTATTTTTACAAAATTTCCAATTTTCAAGGGTTATAACACACGTATTTTATCCAAAAAATAGCAAAATCTAAAAATGTATTGATTTTCACTTTTTTTAACCGTTTTTTGCACAATCTCGATTGTGACCATGCATTCTAGTGAATATTGTCATAAAAAGTGAAAATTAAAATTTGCACAAAATCTCCATTTTTCATGGGTTATAACATATGTATTTTGGTAAAAAAGGGTAAAGTAAAAAAACGTGTTGATTTTTGCTTTTTCTCTGCTGTTTTTTATGCACACCTCAATTGTGAACATGCATTCTAATGAATGGTGGTATAAAGAAAGTGAAATTTAGATTTTTCTAACCAAAATCTAAAAACACATAATCTAAAAACACATATTTTAGCAATAATTGGCAAAATCTAAAAACGCGTTGATTTTGTCTTTTTTTGTACCGTTTTTTTACACCCATCTTGATTGTGAAGATGCACTCTAGTGAATATTGTCAAAAAAAGTGATCCAAAAACTTACCACATCTCCATTTTCCAGTGATTATAGCACACGTATTTTAGTAAAAAATAGCATAATCCAAAAAAGTATTTTGACTTTTTTTGTACCATTTTTTGCACCCACCATGATTCTGAACATGCATTCTAATTAGTGGGGTAAAAAGGTGAAATTTAGATTTATTTTTGCCAAATTTCCATTTTTCAAGGGTTATAACACACGTATTTTGAGCAAAAAATGGCAAAATTTAATAATGCGTTGATTTTACTTTTTTCGTACCGTTTTTTGCACCCACCTCGATTGTGAACGTGCATTCTAATTAATGGTGTAAAAGAAGTGAAATTTAGATTTAGTTTTACAAAATTTCTGTTTTTAAGGGTTATAACAAACATATTTTAGCAAAAATAAATAAAATATAAAAAACGTGTTGATTTTGACTTTTTTGTACTAATTTTTGCTCCCACTTCGATTATGAACATGCATTCTAGTGAATATTGCCAAAAAAGTGAAAATTAAAATTTTCACCAAATCTCTATTTTTATGGGTTATAACACATGTAATTTGGTAAAAAAAAATGGTAAAGTAAAAATATGTATTGATTTTTGCTTTTCCTCTTCTGTGTTTTATGCATACCTCAATTATGAACATGCATGCTAAAGAATAGTGGTGTAAAAAAAGAGAATTTAGATTTTTTACCAAGTTTCTATTTTTCGTGGGTTTCATCACATGTATTTTAGCCAAAATGAAAAAAAAAACCAAAAACACATTGATTTTGACATTTTTGGTACCTTTTTTGCACCACCTCGATTGTGAACATGCATTCTAGTGAATATTGTCAAAAAAGTGAAAATTAAAATTTGCACCAAATCTCCATTTTTCATGGGTTATAACACATGTATTTTTGGTGTGTCGTTTATCTAACAAAATTAATAATCTCCTAAAACTATTAAATAGTATAGGGAAGTGAGATAGTTCCCACGAGGAACAACAAAATCTTCTAAATTAGTTAATTTGCAATTTATCACAACAATTAAAATAAAAATAATACTAATGAAAACTAGATGATTAAAACGAATAAATCAACGAAATTTATTAATATTAAAAATACCGAATTTAATAACTTAAAATAAAGATCTGGCAAATAAGCAATCCACACTAATCAAATTCAGTTGTTCATTGATGCATAGATATTAACTTCATATCAATCAGATAGTTATTGGATACCGAGAATCAGCTCTGACATATCCCAATCCTTCCTAACTTATTTGATAGTTGACAAGTATCTGCTTAATTAACTATTTCCCTATTCATTACATAACCCGGCCAGAATCAGCCGATCACCAAGTTCAATGTCACAAAAGCATTAAATAATAGAAGGACCTAACTCTAACAAATCATCTTATGATCAGCATACAACAATTTGTTAACCGATTGTTTCCATCTACCTCGACAGTAGCTTCTCCACTAATTAATCTTACTATTTAAATCCAGTGATTTAACTAGGGATTAATTGGCTCTACCTAAATTTATTAAAGTTGACCAGGCTTTAATCAATCTAGAAAATTAATGCTATACTTAGAAAACGCAAGGAATTAAATATGAAATCATTCTTAAGAACAATTTGGTCTCATAACTTATTCATGATTAACGCTTCTCTACTTACCTGCCAGATAAAGAACTACTCACACTTCATAATTAAAACTAATCAAAAGAATAGAATAATGAAATAAATATTGAATTAAATAAAAGAAACCAAACCACCCAGACTGTTGTCTGGGCAAACGGCCAAACTGCTACTTCAGTTGCAACTGGGCAGCAGCTGCTGTCTAGAAAATACAGAGAAACTGTGCAATAAAATGCTAAAAAAAGATAAAAGGAATAAAAAGATATCTATCCCTAATAATCCTTCTCTCCTTTATAAAAGAGAAAATCATAACTTACTATCTCAACTAAAGAAGAAAATATTCTGTTTCCAACAATCTGTCAACCACATGTGGTTATAACAGAAAACTTCCATATCAAATTAATCTATCATTAGTAACTACCAATAATGCTTTCTACTACCAATCTTCTTCTCTCTCTTGGTAGCTTCCAAAAAATCCTCTTGCTGTCCCGAATACTTCATCCTCATCTCCAGCCCTTGATCTTCTAGAAAAACCCTCCAAATTTCATCTTCTCCTCTCGGCATACTTCAATATGGAATCTCCCAAATTCTGCAAAGATAACAACCATTAAGTACAAATTTTACCCCACAAAGCACGTAAAACTGTACATAAAAATATGAATATTCCGTGCTCATAAAATATCCCGACATTTGAATGATGCTGGTCCCTCAACATTTACACATAAAACAACTAACAACTAAACAAAACCTATCTAAACCACTTCACTAATATAAGCACTAATCTAGCCAAACCGAGAAACTGTTTTCAAAATAAAATTCATGCTTAGTCCAAGTAACAATTTCATGCATAATCAAGTCTTCCAGGTCAAAAATACAAAATTCTGAATAACTCTCCAGGATCACTCAAGCACTCATAGATGTGTACAAATAGGTTCAACAACTCATTTTAAATCACGCATGGAAACTTACTACAAAGTTTGCAAATATGTCAACAGATAACCATGATATCAAAACTAAACATGAATCAAAAGGTCTTTCTATGGGTTGTAATGGGGTTAGGGTTTATATGGTAAGATTTAAGATGGATTTAAAGGCTAACAAAATAAAAACAATATGTAAGCAACACAGATTAAAACATCCCCACACTTATCTTGCATCAAGTCTCAACTTTTAATTTTCAAAACTCATCAAGTAATTTCAGCACAACAATCATGTGTTTTTTTTTCCATGCTTTCTCATATATTTTTCTTTCTTTTCTGTCATTTTTCTTTTTTTTATTATTGTTGCTGCAGTTTAGGCACACAGCACAGCCAAAATTGTGCAAATTTTTCTTTTTTCTTTCTCTCTACCCAGTGGTGTTTGGTCAAACGATAGATTTCAACATTTCATTTCAGCAACACAAATTTGAACTACTTAATGCACTAAGACTTAAAAGATTCAGTTTTCTCCTGTTGAATCAAGGGGGAAACAAATCACAATAAACTTAGTTACTTACACTTAGGGGCCAAAAGAAAGCTAAAAAGGTTTTAGGTGAAATTTTTAGGTGGTGTAAACACAAAGAAAAGGTTCCAGGCTCAAAAGGGTAACTAAAGGTCAAATGAATAGTAGGAATGAAAATCAAAGTTAAAAAAATGGTGGAATCCTAAGTGCCTTTCTCATATTCAAGTCCAATTCCAACACATGACATCCATGCACAACAAAGCAAACTCCATAAGTCAACCATGTACAATTTTCACTCATAAAAGATTTGATCATTTAAGCACCAACAAAGTGGTCATTGTGTGCTGGGCTCAAAATCCTCACTTTTAGTGGGCAATAAAACTCAGAAATTGCATTCCTCATACTTGGAATCATTCAAGATCATGCAAAAAACATCATATTAAACTAAGCAAGTTTTAATCACATTTAGTTTGGCTAGACAATGCTCATAAGAGTGAAACAGTTCAAACATTCCTACAACATATAACAAACTGAAAACAAAACTAAAACAAAACTAAACCTTTTTTGTGAAAATTTTTCTAATTTTCTGATTTTTTTTGTTTTCGTTTTTGAAGATAAAGTAAAACATCATAATGAAAAACAATACATAGCACTCTCCCCACACTTAAAAAATAACATGTCCTCATGTGAAAAGAAAAAAAATGAAGAAAGAAAAAAGAACAATTAAACAAGTAAAACAACTAAACAAAATAAGAAAATAGAAAAATTGAAAGAGAATGGGACATCCTGATTCATTGTGGGGATTGCTGTGGGGGCAACTGATCCTGCAGGAGCTGGAGAATTGTGGCCTGATTAGCTTGGATATCAGTGATTGAAGCCGTCAAAGATTGTACATGTGCATTCGTATCTGCATAGCCGGATGCAATAGATGAAATCAATAAACGCAACTTCTGTACATCTTGTCTTAAAGCTAAGATACCTACAGAAGACAAATTGCTCGAGGGAGGGTCCCCCGGCTCATTAAAACGCAGATTACCATCCTTATCGTCTATCAACAATCCAGCATTTCTTAGAAAGGGAATGTCGATAGCAGAAAAAGGACAATCGTTAGGCCATGAGTGACTAAGATTTGTATAAACAGGATCTTTAGATAGCAAAATAGCAATAATATGTCCTAAAGCTAAATTTCTTTTATCAATTTTGGACACTCGTTGCCACACAAATGTAATCCAATATGGCAGACTCAATTTTACTGAAGTTTTCATAGCCCACATTATGGTTAATTCATGTGATGACACTACTGTGGCCTGATCATTACGGAAAAAAATTGTGGAAGCTATAAATCGATGACACAACAATAAAGCATGATCAGCTATCAAATGTGCTTTAGAACGAGAAGGAGTGTAGGGTTTTGAGTCAGATGGTGCAATTTCTTTCCAAAAATTAGAAAAAGGAACATTTTTTGGAATTCCAGTTTGAGCGAACAAATAATTATCATCATAATTATAATCCTCATCTATAATTCCTAATTTAACACCCAATTCATGCAATGACCAATGATAATCCACATTCAGCAGTCGAAATTTTAAAGCATGAACAATAACTAAGGCACTAGAATCAGTGATTTCAGACAAGAAAGATGCATAAAAGTCTCTTAAAAATCTAACAAGCATTTTCAGTTCAGGGAATTGTAAAAACCACGTCCACCCAATATTAGAGAAATAATCACGAATATCCTGTTCTACATTCAGTACATATAAACTTTGGAAATAAAAAACTTTATAGTAAATAACAGATTGGGTTTGCACTACTTCATACCTCCGAATTTGGGGTTTCTTGGTAAAAGGCTTGAAATCTGGGTACAAAGCGTCACTGGCAACATTGACTGAAGCCGTAGAGGACGAAGCAGGCGCCTTCCCTTTTTCTGCAGCAGTGGCTCTCCTAGCAACTGGAGTAGAGTCTGTCGGTGGGACCGAATCAGCAGGGTTCTAAGAAGCTATCCGGCTCGACTTGCGTCTTCTAGTGGTCGGTGGAGAAAAAGGCACTTGGACAGGCGTTGACGTCTTGTCTGACGAAGAATCGTGCATCGGTGACTCGGTCTCTGTTCTCTCGGGATCGCTTAGAGCATCCGTTTGGTCGGATGAATCACTCGAAAGAGAAGAACTATCAGCAGGCATATCGGTCTTACGGGCCACCCGCTTTTGTCACTTAGCCAGCAGTTGTTAAGGTGGCGAGGTTTCGACCGCTGGATTTGGGTCAGTGGAAGGGGGTGGAACATTCGGTGGAGAAGGGGTTTCACGAGGAGAGGGGGATGCAAACTTTACACGGACCATAGTATCGGATAGCGGTGGTAGTTGGGCGAAGCTTGAAAACGGCGGCAAGTGGAAGACTGATGCACGTGTGTGAGTGAGAGGAAGAAAACAACAGGTAGGGTTTTGGCAAACAGACAAGCGAAAAGAATGTTTGGGACCACCTATGATTTGGGTTTGAAAAAGATTGTGGGCCTTTCAATAAAAGAACAAAATCTTATGGGCCCAAATCCCTATTATTGCGGCTGCTCCAAAAAACTACTTTCCATTATCTACGTACATTTTCTCCATTTCTGTACTTCATGTGATTCCTATCATTCCCACGAATGCCAAGAAACTTGGAGCAAAAAAGTTATTTTAAATAAAGAAATAATCAAATAAATAACTGAAGAACAGAAATATAATGTGAAAAATAATTGAAAATTGGGTTGCCTCCCACAAACGCGCCATTATTTAATGTCTGAGACTAGACAATGTCTGACAGCTCAAGATTTGGGGTGAAAAAGTTGCAATTCTTCCACCTCTTCTGCTGGAACATTTTCATAAAAGGATTTAAGTCTCTGGCCATTAACTTTAAAAACCTTCCCAGTAGCAATTCCCTTTATTTCCACATTGCCGTTTGGGCATACGACCACTACCTCAAAAAGACCAATCCACTTAGACTTCAGTTTTCCACCCATAAGGAGTAGCTTAGACTGAAACAAAAGAACCTTATGACCAACATCAAATTCTTTCTTCCTCAACAGGCGATCATGGTGAAGCTTGGTTCGATGTTTGCACCACATTGCATTATCATAAGCTTCCAAGCGAATTTTCTCTAATTCTTGTAGCTGAAACTTCCTTTCTTCCCCACACTTATTATTATCCATATTGAACTGTTTGATGGCCCAATATGCCTTATGCTCAACTTGAACTAGAAGTCGACATAACTTCCCAAGAATGAGGCGATACGGAGACATTCCGATTGGAGTTTTAAATGCGGTTCTATATGCCCATAAGGCATCATCGAGGCGAAGACTCCAATACTTGTGAGAACTGTTCACTATTTTTTTCAAAATCTATTTAATCTCACGATTAGATACCTCTGCTTGGCCATTAGATTGAGGATGATAGGGTGTGGTAAGCCGATGATGCACTCCATATTTCTTCATGAGAGCCTCAATTGTACGGTTGCAAAATGGAGTGTCATTATCACTGATTATAGCACGAGGAATTCCATAGCGGCTGAAAATAGTTGACTTTAAAAATCCTGCAACCACTTTTGAATCATTAGTACGGGTGGCCTTTGCTTCCACCCATTTCGACATATAATCAACAGCTAAAAGGATGTATAAATTTGAAAATGAACTAGGAAATGGACCCATAAAATTCATACCCCAAACATCAAATATCTCACAAACAATGATAGGTAATTGAGGCATTTCATCACGCTGAGTAATATTTCCTAACTGTTGACATCTTGGACAGCTCTTACAAAATAAGTAGGCATCACGAAAAAGTGACTTCCAATACAACCCACTGTCCAGAACTTTTCGTGCTGTACGTTTTGGACCAAAGTGACCTCCACATGCAAATGAATGGCAATGCTGCAAAATATTATTAACTTCGTTTTCTGGAATGCATCTCTTCAAGATTTGATCATTTCCAATATTCCACAAATAGGGATTATCCCACAAATAATATTTTGCATCACTTTGAATTTTTAATTTTTTAGCATGTGTGAGACCTTTAGGTAACTCCTTACTGACTAGATCGTTTGCAAATCAAGGGTCCTTACCCGAGTTACCTTTTAAAATATAAAGCTCTTCATCAGAAAAGGTCTCTTGTATGGAAAAACGATCATCATCAAGAACCAGTCTACTTAAATGATCAGCCACATGGTTTTCAGAACTTTTTTTAACCTTAATCTCCCAGTCAAATTCCTGCAAGAGAAGAATCCATCGAATTAGTTGTGGTTTAGATTCTTTCTTAGAAAGAAGATATTTTAACGCAGCATGATCAGTATAAATAATGATTCTAGAACCTAGCAAATAAGATATAAATTTCTCAAATGCAAAAACAATTGCTAAGACTTCTTTCTCAGTGGTTGTGTAATTGCACTGAGCATTGTTAATGTCCTTGAAGCATAGTATATAACATGTCTTTCTTTCCCAAGTTTCTGACCAAGCACTGCTCCTACTGCGTAGTCGCTCGCATCACACATCAATTCAAAAAGTAGGTCCCAGTGAGGAGGCTGAACTATGGGAGCTGAAATAAGTCTGCCTTTATGTTTATCAAACGCAACCTTGCATTCTATTGTAAAGGCAAACAGAACATCCTGCTGTAGCAGTCTTGTTAGTTGTTGTGCCATTTTGGCAAAATTATGAATGAATCTGCGATAAAAACCTGCATGGCCTAAAAAACCCCGAACTTCACGCACGGTAATAAGATAAGGTAACTGCGCAATTAATTCAATCTTTGCCTTATCTACTTGAATTTCCTTTTTCGAAACAATATGTCCCAAGACAATTCCTTCCCGATCCATGAAATGACACTTTTCATAATTCAAGACCAAGTTCTTTTCAATGCAGCGAAGTAACACATTATCGAGGTGATGAAGACATTCATCAAATAAATTACCGTAAACAGTAAAGTCATCCGTAAATATTTCTATACATCTCTCAATCATGTCAGAAAAAATGCTCATCATGCAACGTTGAAAAGTACCGAGGGCATTACACAAACCGAAAGGCATGCGTCTGTAAGCAAATGTTCCAAATGGGCATGTAAAAGTGGTTTTTTCTTGATCCTCTTTAGAGACATAAATATGAAAATAACCACTATAGCCGTCAAGAAAACAGAAAAACATTTTTCCAACTAATCTTTCTAACATTTGGTCAATAAAAGGCAACGAAAAATGGTCTTTCCTAGTGGCTGCATTCAACTTGCGATAATCAATACACATACGCCAACCTGTTTGAAGACGCGTAGGTACTAATTCATTCTTTTCGTTTTTCACCACTTGCAAACCTAATTTCTTGGGAACTACATAGACTGGACTTACCCATTGACTATCTGAAATAGGGAATATTATACCAAGTTCCAACAACTTGAGTATTTCTTTGAGAACCACTTCCTTCATATTCGGATTGAGCTTTCTTTGTGGGTCACGAATTGGTTTGGAATCAGCTTTAAGTAAAATCTGATGCATGCAAATTGTTAGACTGATACCTTTAATATCAGCAAGAGTCCATCCAATGGCTTCCTTGTGTGCTCTAAGTACTCGCAATAATTTTTCTTCTTGGGTCTGCGTATGATGCTTATTAATGATCACGGGCAATATTTCTCCAGCACCTAAATAAATATATTTCAAATTATCAGGTAAAGACTTCAATTCAAGAACAGGAACTTTCAAAATAGAAGGAAGAATTTTATCCTTTGACTCCTGTTTGGGCAGACAATGAGTGTTAAATCTGTTTGTCTGTTCTTCAAGAGAATGGAGAGACATAACTACAGCTGTAATCTCGTCATTAGTATGATGGCCAACTTCTGATTTAGTCCAACTTTTGGTAATAGCCAACTCAAGCTTATCCTGCATAAATTATGTCTCAAGATGCTCTTGGACCAAAAAATCAATTATATCAAGTGAATAAACATTTTCCACATCAATGGGGTGATCTATAGCTTCGAAAATATTAAATGTATAATACTCTCCATTGAATTCACAAGTTAATGTTCCCTTATCCACATCAATCTTTGATTTAGCAGTTTTTAAAAATGGTCTTCCTAACAACAAAACTGCGGCATTTGTGTCATGAGGACTGCTTGACTCAAGGATATAAAAATCAGCAGAATAAATAAAATTGTTAATCTTAACCAACACATTTTCAAGTACTCCCATAGGATATACTAATGATCTATCAGCAAGTTGGATAACTACCCTTGTTTCAGCTAAAGGGCCAATATTCAAACCTTGGTATGTAGCAAGGGGCATTACATTAATAGAAGCACATAAATCAAGCATGCATCTTTCAATTTTTTTCTCACCAATAACACATGGGATAGAGAACATACCTGGGTCCTTGCATTTAGGGGGTGGCTTATGTTGTATAACAGCTGAGACATTTTCTCCTACCACAACTTTATCCTTTGCTGCATAAGAATTCTTCCTTGCAAGGAAATCCTTCAAAAACTTGGCACACTTTGGCATTTTCCTAATAGCATTAAGGAATGAAATATTGATTTCTATCTTGCTAAAAATTGTCAATATGTCATCCAAATCTTCATCCTTGTCATTATTTTTCAACCTGTTGGGAAAATGAGGAGGTATTTTAATCTCAGAATTTGGCAAAATTGAATTAGGAGTTACCTCTGATTTCAGTGTTTGCGTTGTTTGGTCAAACGATTCTGCTTCATTTTTCTTGTTATCAGACTTTTCCTTAAGAGTCGGCTCTTCAAGTTTTTTTCCGCTTCTCAAAGTGATTTGACTTTCATTTTCCCGTGGGTTAACCTGCACTTGAGATGGTAATTTAACCTGAGGACCTTGTGTCTCATTAAAGTGTTTTTCCATTTGGGTCATTTGAGTGCTTAACCCACTTATGGCTGCCCTTGTTTCTTACAGAAATTTCTAGAATTCTCCTTGATTCTGGACTTGAGTATTCTGCATTAAAGTGACAGAAGTAGCTAAATTAACAAGCATATCCTCAATAGGAACTCATGACGTTGTGGTAGCTATAAAGCTCGGATTTTCTTGGGCAGATGGTGGTTTTGCTGTTTAGCTTGCTACTGTGCTGGCTGTTGTGGATGATTTTGTTGAGGTGCACGAGCTCTGTAGCTTAGATTGGGGTGGTCTTGCCAACCTGGGTTAAAATTATTGACATAAAGATTGTAGCGCTTTTGCTGATATCCTCCCATTGTACTAACTTGAGCGTCAAACTCTTCTTGAGTCATTTGACATTGAGCTGCCGCATGATTAGGACTCTTACAAATTTCACACACTCTTTCCACTTGAGCTATTTCCATTCCATTTAGTAATTTCTCCACACTTGCTGTCAAAGCTTTCAATTTGTTCTCAAGTGAAGAATTGGAGATCTCACTCGCTTGCTTCATAGATTGACTCAAAGGCTGGTACTGCTGTCTGGACTTATAGGTCTTAACAATTAAGCTTGTTGCTTGAGTCGTGCTATTATCCATAAAAGCTCCACCACTGGCTGCATCAAGTGTTCTTTTCTCATTTGGTTGCAAACTTTTATTAAAATATTGAATTAAAAGTTTGTTAGAGATTTGATGCTGAGGACAACTCTCACAAAATCATTTAAATCTATTTCAATAAGCTGTTAATGATTCATCATATTCTTGCTTAATGCCTACAATTTCGTTTCGACCAAATGCAATTTTAGAAGTTGGAAAATAATTCATAAGAAATATTCTTTGCATGCCATCCCATGTGGTAATAGATCTAGGAGTCAAAGTTTTAAACCAAGCACTAGTATTTCCAGTTAAAGACCAAGAATACTAGCTAGTTTAATGTATTCTTGTGAGACTCTTCTATTGTTTACAGTTTCACACACCTTAATAAAATCATGCAAAAAACTATGAGGATCTTCCCCAACATCTCCATTAAATTTAGGCAATAAATTCAGAAAAGATGCTTTCAGTTCATAATCCGTGGTAAGCTGAGGTAAAACAATACAGGAAGGCCTAAAATTTATAATCGGATTAGTGGACTCCCTTAATGGTCGATCTTGCAATGGAACTTGGATCGGTATCGGCCTATTTTGATTAATTATATGTGCTCTTGGCTGCTGCTTGAATCCAGGTGGTGGTTCATCACCTACAGGTGGATGGTTCTCGAGTGGGCGGTTTGCCATGGAAATTTCTTCAGACGGAAATTCTGATTCAGCTAGGTCTGCAGTTTTACTCGTCGTTGTGGGACCAAACGACTCGTCAAGTTCTGAATCAGAATTGATTCTTTGGTGATGTTCCTTCGTCTCTTTCTTCAATCTTCTTGCTTTCTTTTTGATTTCCGGATCAAAAAGCAAATATGGGTTAGACGAATGTTGACATAAACCGAAGAACAAAACAAATTAACTAAAAAGAAAATAATGTCGTTCCTCGGTAGCGGCGCCAAAATTTAGTGTGTCGTTTATGTATCAAAATTAATACTCTCCTAAAACTATTAAATAGTATAGGGAAGTGAGATATTTCCCACGAGGAACAGCAAAATATTCTAAATTAGTTAATTTGCAATTTGTCACAACAATTAAAATAAAAATAATACTAATGAAAACTAGATGATTAAAACGAATTAATGAACGAAATTTATTAATATTAAAAATACCAAATTTAATAACTTCAAATAAAGATCTGGTAAATAAGCAATCCACACTAATCAAATTCAGTTGTTCATTGACGCAGAGATAATAACTTCATATTAATCAGTTAGTTATAGGATACTGAAAATCAGCTCTGACATATCCCAATCCTTCCTAACTTATTCGATAGTTGACAAGTATATGCTTAATCACCTATTTTCCTATTCATAACATAACCCGGCCAAAATTAGCCAATCACTAGTTCAATGTCACAAAAGCATTAAATATTAGAAGGACCTAACTCTAACAAATCATCTTATAATCAGCATACAACAATTTGTTAACCGATTATTTCCATCTTCCTAGACAGTAGTTTCGCCACTAATTAATCTTACTATTTAAATCCAGTGATTTAACTAGGGATTAATTGGCTCTACCTAAATTTATTAAAGTTAATCAGGCTTTAATCAATCTAGATAATTAATGCTATACTCAGAAAACGCAAGGAATTAAATATGAAATCATTCTTACGAACAATTTAGTCTCACAACTTATTCATGATTAGTGCTTCTTTACTTACCTTCCAGATAAAGAACTACTCACACTTCATAATTAAAACTAATCAAAAGAATAGAATAATGAAATAAATACTGAATTAAATAAAAGAAATCAAACCACCCAGACTGTTGTCTGGGCAAACGGCTGAACTACTGCTTCAGTTGCAATTAGGTAGCAGCTGCCGTCCAGAAAATACGGAGAAGCTGCGTAATAAAATGCTAAAAAAAGATAAAAGGAATAAAAAGATATCTATCCCTAATAATACTTCTCTCCTTTATAGAAGAGAAAATCATAACTTACTATCTCAACTAAAGAAGAAAATATTCTGTTTCAAACAATCTATCAACCACATGTGGTTATAACATAAAACTTCCATATCAAATTAATCTATCATTGGTAACTGCCAATAATTCTTTCTACTGCAAATCTTTTTCTCTCTCTTGGTAGCTTCCAAAAAATCCTCTTGCTGTCCCAAATCCTTAATCCTCATCTTCAGCCCTTGATCTTCTAGAAAAACCCTCCAAATTTCATCTTCTCCTCTCGGCATACTTCAATAATGGAATCTCCCAAATTTTGCAAAGATAACAGCCATTAAGTACAGATTTTACCCCACAAAGCACGTAAAAGTGTACATAAAAATATGAATATTCTGTGCTCATCAAATATTCCCACACTTGAATGATGCTGGTCCCTCAGCATTTACACATAAAACAACTAACAACTAAACAAAACCTAACTAAACCACTTCACTAATATAAGCACTAATCTAGACAAACCAAGAAACTGTTTTCAAAATAAAATTCATGCTTAGTACAGGTAACAAGTTCATGCATAATCAAGTCTTCCAGGTCAAAATATAAAATTCTGAATAACTCTCCAGGATCACTCAAGCACTCATAGATGTGTACAATTAGGTTCAACCACTCATTTTAAATCGTGCATGGAAACTTACTACAAAGTTTGCAAATATGTCAACAGATAACCATGATATCAAAACTAAACATGAATCAAAAGGACTTTCTATGGGTTGTAATGGGGTTAGGGTTTATAAGGTAAGATTTAAGATAGATTTAAAGACTAAAAAAATAAAACCAAGGTGTAAGCAACACAGATTAAAACATCCCCACACTTATCTTGCATCAAGTGTCAACTTTTCATTTTCAAAACTCATCAAGTAATTTCAGCACAACAATCATGTGTTTTTTTTCGTGCTTTCTCACATTTTTTTCTTTCTTTTCTGTCATTTTTCTTTATTTTTTATTGCTGCAGCAGTTTAACACATGTATTTTAACAAAAAATAGAAAAATACAAAACGAGTTGATTTTGACTTTTTTTTGTACCTTTTTTGCACCCACCTCGATTATGAACGTGCATTCTAATAAGTTGCATAAAAACAATAAAATTTAGATTTATTTTAACAAATTTTCATTTTTCAAGGTTATAACACACGTATTTTAACAAAAAATAGCAAAATAAAAAAAGTATTGATTTTGATTTTTTTTGTACCCACCTCGACCGTGATCATGCATTCTAGTGAATATTATCAAAAAAATGACAATTAAAATTTTCATCAAATCTCTATTTTTCATAGGTTATAACACATGTATTTTGGTAAAAAATGGTAAAGTAAAAAATCGTGTTGATTTTTGCTTTTCGTCTGCTGTATTTTACGCACACCTCAATTGTGAATATGCATTCAAATGAAAGGTGGGGTAAAAAAAAGTAAAATTTAGATTTTTTTACCAAATTTCTATTTTTCTTGGGTTATAACACACGTATTTTATTCAAAAACGTGTTGATTTTGACTTTTTTTTACCATTTTTGCACCCACCTGGATTGTGAACATGCACTCTAGTGAATATTGTCAAAAAAGTGAAAATTCAAATTTTCACCAAATCTCCATTTTTCATAGGTTATAACATACGTATTTTAGTAAAAATTGGCAAAATTGAAAAACGCGTTGATTCTAACTTTTTCTGTTCCAATTTTTTCATCCACCTCGATTGTGAATATGCACTCTATTAAATATTGTCAAAAAAGTGCAAATTAAAATTTTCACCAAACCTCCATTTTGCATGGGTTATAACATACATATTTTAGCAAAAAAATGCAAAAATATAAAAACGCGTTGATTTTGACTTATTTTGTACCATTTTTTTGCAACCACCACGATTCTGAACATGCATTTTAACTAGTGGTGTCGAAAAAAGTAAAATTGAGATTTATTTTTACCAAATTTATGTTTTTCAATGGTTATAACACACGTATTTTAGAAAAAATTAATAAATCCAAAAACGTGTTGATTTTGACTTTTTTGTACCGCTTTTTGCACCCCACACGATTGTGAACATGCATTCTAATTAGTGGTTTCACAAAAATGAAATTTATATTCATTTTTATAAAATTTCCATTTTTCAAGGGTTAGAACACACTTATTTTAGCAAAAAATACCAAAATCTAAAAACGTGCTGATTTTTACTTTTTTTGTACTGTTTTTTGCACCCACCTCGATTGTGAACATGCGTTTTAGTGAATATTATAAAAAAACTAAAAATTAAAATTTTCACCAAATCTTCATTTTTCATGGGTTATAACACATTTATTTTGGTAAAAAATGGTAAAGTAAAAAAATGTGTTAATTTTTGCTTTTCTTGTGCTGTATTTTACGCACACCTCAATTGTTAACATGCATTCTAATGAATGGTGGTGTAAAAAATGTAACATTTAGTTTTTTTTTACCAAATTTCTATTTTTCTTGGGTTATAACACACGTATTTTAGCCAAAAATGGAAAAATCTAAAAACGCGTTGATTTTAACTTTTTTTGTACCGTTGTTTTGCACCCAACTTGATTGTGAACATGCGCTCTAGTTAAAATTTTTCAAGTATTATAGCACACATGTTTTAGCAAAAATTGGCAAAATTCAAAAACGCTTTGATTCTGACTTTTTTTTGTACCATTTTTTGCACCCACCTCAATTGTGAACATGTACTCTAGTGAATATTGTCAAAAAAGTGAAAATTAAAATTTTCATCAAATCTCTATTTTTCATTGGGTTATATAACACACGTCTTTTAGCGAAAATTGGTAAAATAAAAAAGCACGTTAATTTTGATTATTTTTGTACCGTTTTTTGCACCCACCTCGATTGTGATCATGTATTCTAATTAGTGGTGTCAGAAAAAGTTAAATTTAGATATAGTTTTACCAAATTTCTATTTTTCAAGGGTTATAGCATACGTATTTTAGCAAAAAAATAGCAAAATTCAAAAAACGTGCTGATTTTGACCTTTTTTGTACCCACCTCGATTGTGAACATGCATTCTAGTGAAATTGTCAAAAAAAATGAAAATTAAAATTTTCACAAAATCTCCATTTTTAATGTAAAGCAAAATTGTAAAGCAAAACAACGTGTTTATTTTTCCTTTTGCTATGCTATTTTTTACGCACATCTCACTTGTGAATATGAATTGTAATGAATGATAGTGTACAAAGAGTGAAATTTAGATTTTTTTTACAAAATTTCTATTTTTCGTAGGTTATAACAAACGTATTTTAGCAAAAATAGAAACAAATCCAAAAACGCATTGATTTTGACTTTTTTGTAATTTGTTTTGCACATACCTCGATTGTTAACATGCATTCTAATTAGTGTTGTCAAAAAAATGAAATTTAGATTTATTTTTACCAAATTTCCATTTTTCAATGGTTATAACACACGTATTTTAGCAAAACAAATAGCAAAATCTAAAAACATATTGATTTTGACTTTTTTTTTGTACCATTTTTTGCACCCACCTCAATTTTGAACATGAATTATAGTAAATATTACTAAAAAATTAAAATTAAAATTTTCACCATATCTTCATTAAAAAAAAACCGTGTTAATTTTGTTTTTCCTCTTCTGTATTTTATGCACACCTCAATTATGAACATGTATTCTAATGAATGGTGGTGTAAAAAAAAGAAATTAAGACTTTTTACCAAATTTCTATTTTTCATGAGTTATAACACATGTATTTTTCCCAAAATGGCAAAATCTAAAAACGCACTGATTTTGACTTATTTTGTATCGTTTTTTACACCCACATCGATTGTGAATATGTATTCTAATGGATATCGTCAAAAAAGTAAAAATTTATTTTTTTCCCCCAAATCTCAAGTTTTCATGGGTAACAATAACACACGTATTTTAGGAAAAAATGGAAAAATCACATTATGCTTTGATTTTGACTTTTTTTGTACTGTTTTTCACCCACCACGATTTTGAATATGCATTCTAATTAGTGGTGTCAAAAAAATTGAAATTGAAATTTATTTTTACCAAATTCCCATTTTTCAAGGGTTATAACATACATATTTTAGAAAAAACAAGAAACAAGAATTCATTCTCTCTCTAGAAAATTCTCCACCTTCTCTCTAGCAATCTGAACAAATTTGAGTCAGGCCTTTCAGCTTTTTAGCTGAAAGGCCTGATCCAACTCCATCTACTTCTCTGTAATAAGATCTTTGAAGCCATAATTTTTAAAGCCACATCCCTGAAGCTTCACCTACATTTTAGCCTCACAATCCCGGAGCTTTGAAGAGGTAGCTGCCCGGTTCACACTTCAAAAGGGATCTTCCAAGCTTTCGCCAGACCTTGAGATCCGACGGGACTATCCCTCACCGCAATCAGTACCCTGCATCGGACACAATTTTTGAAGCCACAATTTCACCTACTTTTCAGCTTCACGATTTTCAGATCTTGGAAGACCCTCACAATTTCACCTACTTTTCAGCTTCACGATTTTCAGATCTTGAAGAGCCTCAACGAGAGCTTTGAAGAGCCTCACAATCCGGCACTTTGAAGAGCCTCACAATCCCGATTCTCAGATCTTCAACGAGAGCTTCGTCAGATCCAACTTCAGACGGGCGTTCGATCTGCGGCCTAACCTCAGATCCAGCTACACTTTTAGCTCCAGCTAAGCTGCTCTCCAACGATTAGACCACATGGTCACTAGCTATAGCCACACCAGCTTGGACTTTTTTCAGAGATCTGTGCTAAGGCTCCAACAAAGAGCTGCATATCCCATAGCAGCCCGGCTGGTACCACATTCTATTTTGGCTTTTGTATATGCTTAGTGCGGACTTTTTTTGGGCGGACTCGGTGAGTTGGGTGGTCGATTAAACCGTGTTGATTGGATTAATTAGATTTTGATTATTCAGTATGTTGGATTGGGTTGAAGATTCAACATCCATGTTGGATTGGAAGGTTATATTTGGGTTGAATCTTGATGGAAAAAAATAGCAAAATCTAAAAACCTGTTCATTTTTACATTTTTTTTACCATTTTTTTCACTCACCTTGATTGTGAACATGGATTCTAATTAGTGGTGTAAAAAATTAAATTTAGATTTATTTTTACCAAAGTTCCATTTTCCAAGGGTTTAAAACACATGTATTTTAGGAAAAAAATAGCAAAATTCAAAAACGTATTGATTTCGACTTTTTGTACAATTTTTTGCACCTACCTCAATTGTGAATATGCATTTTAATTAGTGGTGTCAAATAAATCAAATTTAGATTTATTTTTTACAAAATTTGTATTTTTCAAATGTTATAACACACGTATTTTAGCAAAAATAGAAAATCTAGAAATTTATTGATTTTGAATTTTTTTTGGTACCACTTTTTCCACCCACCTTGATTGTGAACATGATTTCTAATTAGTGGTGTAAAAAATGAAATTTAGAAAATTTTTTACCAAATTTCCATTTTTCAAGGGTTATAACACACTTATTTTAGTAAAAAATAGCAAAATCCAAAAACTTGTTGATTTTGACTTTTTAGTACAGTTTTTTGCACCCATCTCAATTCTCAACAGACATTCTAATTAGTGGTGTCAAAAAAAGAAATTTAGATTTATTTTTACTAAATTTTCATTTTTCAATGGTTATAACACACGTATTTTAGTAAAAATAGAAAAAAAATTCCAAAAATGCATTGATTTTGAATTTTTTGTACAGTTTTTTGTACCCACCTCGATTGTGAACACGCAATCTAGTGAATATTATCAAAATAAGCGAAAATTTTATCTCTATTTTTCATGGGTTATAACACATGTATTTTGATAAAAAAATGGTAAATTAAAAAAACGTGTTGATTTTTGTTTTTCCTTTGCTGAGCACGTCAATTATGAACATGCATTCTAATGAATAGTGGAGTAAAAAAAGTAAAATTTATATTTTTTTTTACCAAATTTCTATTTTTCGTGGGTTATAAAACACATATTTTAGCCAAAAATGACAAAATCTAAAAATGCGTTGATTTTGACTGTTTTTGTACCATTTTTTGTACCCACCTCGAACGTGAACATGCACTCTAGTGAATATTGTCAAAAAAAGTGAAAATTAAAATTTTCACCGAATCTCCATTTTTCATGGGTTACAACACACGTATTTTAGCAAAAATTTGCAAAGTACAAAAACGCGTTGATTTTGACTTTTTTGGTACCGTTTTTTGAACGCACCTCGATTGTGAACATGCAATCTAGTGAATATTATCAAAAAATGTAAAATTAAAATTTTCACAAAATCTACATTTTTCATGGGTTATAACACATGTATTTTGGTAAAAAAATGGTAAAGTAAAAAAAACGTGTTGATATTTGCTTTTGCTCTTCTATTTTTTACGCACACCCCAATTGTGAACATGTATTCTAATGAAATGTGGTGTAAAAAAAGTGAAATTTAGAAAATAATTTTACCAAGTTTCTATTTTTTGTTGGTTAAAACACAAGTATTTTAGCAAAAAAATAGCAAAATCTAAAAACTTGTTAATTTTACCTTTTTTGTACCGTTTTTTTCACCCGCCTCGTTGTGAACATACATTCTAGTTAATATTATAAAAAAAGTGAAAATTAAAATTTCACCAAATCTCCATTTTTCATGGGTTATAACACATGTATTTTGGTAAAAAATGGTAAAGTAAAAAAATGAGTTGATTTTTGCTTTTCCTCTACATCTCATTTGTGAACATGCATTCTAATAATTGGTGGTGTAAAAAAGTGAAATTTAAACTTTTTACCAAATTTCTTTTTTTCATGGGTTACAACACACGTATTTTAGCCAAAATGAGAAGATCCAAAAACGCATTGATTTTGACTTATTTTGTACCCTTTTTTGCACCCACATCAATTGTGAACATGCACTCTAGTGAATATTGTCAAAAAAAGTGAAAATTAAAATTTTCTCCAAATCTCCAGTTTTCATAGGTTATAACATGCGTATTTTAACAAAAAATGGCAAAATCTAAAAACGCATGATTTTGACTTTTTTTTTTCTACCGTTTGTTGCACCCACCACGATTCTGAACATGTATTCTAATTAGTAGTGTCAAAAAAACTGAAATTTAGATTTGTTTTTACCAAATTTCCCTTTTTCAAGGGTTATAACATACGTATTTTGGCAAAAAATAGTAAAATTCAAAAAACATGTTGATTTTAATTTTTTTGTACCGGTTTTTGCACCTACCTCGATTGTGAACATGAATTCTTATTAGTGGTGTCAAAAAATGAAATTTAGATTTATTTTTACCAAATTTCCATTTTTCAAGGGTTATAACACACGTATTTTAGCAAAAAATAGCAAAATCCAAAAAATGTGTTGATTTTGACTTTTTTTGTACAATTTTTTGCACCCACCTCAATTGTGAGCATACATTCTAATTAGTGGTATCAAAAAAATGAAATTTAGATTTATTTTTACCAAATTTTTATTTTCAGGGGTTATAACAAACTTATTTTAGCAGAAAATAGCAAAATCCATAAACGTATTGTTTTTGAATTTTTCTGTACCGTTTTTTGCAGCCACCTTGATTGTGAACATGCTTTCTAATTACTGCTGTAAAAAAATGAAATTTACAGTTAGTTTTACCCAATTTCCATTTTTCAAGGTTTAGAACACATATTTTAGCAAAAATAGTAAAATCCAAAAACGTATTGATTTTGACTTTTTTGTACAATTTTTTGCACCCACCTCGATTACGAACATGTATTCTAATTAGTGGTGTCAAAAAATAAAATTTAGATTTATTTTTACCAAATTTCCAATTTTCAAGGGTTGTAACACACGTATTTTAGCAAAAAATAGAAAAATCCAAAAGCGTATTGATTTTGAATTTTTTTTTGTACGGTTTTTTGCACTCAACTTGATTGTGAACATGTATTCTAGTGAATATTATAAAAAAAAGTGAAAATCTCAATTTTTCATGGGTTATGACACATGTATTTTGGTAAAAATTGGTGGCGAGAGCGTCGTCTCCCTCGCAATTTTACCCAAAACAACTAACTAGAAGCAAGCGGTAAGTGGGATCGAATCCTCAGGGAAAGGGTAGAATTAAGAGTTGTACAGTGATAGAATAAGCAATTAAGCGATGTGTAGACTAAATAGAAAACAAACGAGAAATCAACCAAAAGGAGAAAGGTGTGCTGCCTTGAGGGAGGCCAGTGGTAATGACTTCAATCGGTTATCCTTGACCTAGTGTTGACACATGTATGAGGTGGTCGGTTTTCTAGTGAATTTAAGATTGATCTCCTTGATAGGTTTCACAATCCTAACCCACCATGCTCCTCTATCTTCCCTTGCTAGGGCAAGATTTAGGCTCGCTTCCTAATTCCAGATCCCTATCTGACACTACACTAAGACAAGCACTAGTGTGCAAATGATCCTAAGTCTTTTTATTCCTTGACTTCCACTGTCAGTGGATACCGCACAGTAGAAAATCGCTTCCTCACCCAGATCTTAGGACTCATACATAGGTTGTTCTATGTTCTGTGGTTTCATTCCAATTTCCTTTAATTGCACTGAATTGATTTCAGTGGATACCGCAAATCATATAAAGGCATAATCGTGAGTGAATAAATATTGAAATGGAACACTAACTGACATGGAACTTTAACCAAACACAAAATATGCAATTCAAATGTCTCAAAACGATATTAAGTCATTACACTTAATCCCTCAAAGCAGCACTGAAAATCTAGCCGATCATGTTGATCGGCTTTGAAAATGAGTTTAACAAAGCCAGATCAAACATTGCTATTACAAACGGATAGAGTTGAATGATCTCTACTCTAATCTCTAAAACCCTAGATTCTCAGAACTCCTCTCTCTTTTCTCACTTGATTCCCCCCGTCTCTAAGCTCTCTGATCCTCCTTTCTCTCCAGCTTTTATAATTTTGCATTGCCGACTTAGCTTGGTGAGCTTCCTGGAAATTTCCTTTGTGTGCCAAGATGTTGACACGTGCTCCTGCATTTACAACAGATCATTCGGTGAAGACACGTGTACTTAAGAAACGACAATAATCAAGACACAATATTGGAAAGCTTAACTACTAAGTTTGCTAATTAAGTTAGACAGAATGCGGAGTTGGTGTCTACGAAATGCATGAGGAAACGACTAACTAAAATGATGAAGTAACAACGCCTGAAAGACTTTCTAACCCAAGACATGACAAAATTAAAATAGGCTAAAAATAACAAAGGGAGGAAATATGCATTGAAGTGCATGTGTGTGAAGTTGATGCATGCCAAGAGAAATGCATGAATAAAATGGAATAAAAACAGAAAAGAAAAGATGCAACAAGAACAAACAAACAGTGCTCGTGTGCTAGTGGGGTGGCGGTCGCACGAAGCGACCGCCGTGTGTGAGTGGCGGCCGCACGATGCGGCCGCCGTTTGTGCGTGTGTGAGAGGGCGGCCGCATCGTGCGGCCGCCGTGAGTGGGTGGCGGCCGCATTCGTGCATGTGTGTGTGTGTGGGCGGTCGCATCGTGCGACCGCCGTGTGTGTGTGTGGCGGTCGCATGTGCAATGTGTGCGTGTGTTGTGTTTTGTGTGAAGTGTGCTGGTTGTGGATTAAATGTGTTGTGTGTTGTGTGAAGTTGTGGACCTCCAAGAAGAGTAGGAGGTCAGTGTAGTGAGCTCAGGAGTTAGTGTGAGTGCTGCGTAAGTGAAGTGGTGGACTTGTGAATAGTGATTGTGGACCTCCAAGGTGTGGACTTGCAAATCATGGACTTGTGCATAGTGAATTGTGGACTTCCATGAAGACTCGGAGGTCAGCGATCTTGGAGGTCAGTGATGTTGGAGGTCAGTGATGTGCATGACTAAGTGTGTTGAATATTCGAAGATCATAGCATTTTCACATTGTTTTACAACACTTAGACATTTCATCAGCAATTTCCAACTCATGCACATCCTAGCATACAATCTATACACCAAGCATCAATTTCACTCATAATTCACAACAAAGAATAAAGAAAGCAGAGCAAATAAGTCAACTAAACCTCGACTTATCAATTGGTAAAGTAAAAAAAATTGTTGATTTTTGCTTTTCCTTTGCTGTTTTTTATGCACACCTCAATTGTGAATATGCATTTTAATGAATGGTGGTGTAAAAGAAGTAAAATTTATATATTTTTTTACCAAATTTCTATTTTTCGTGGGTTATAACATACGTATGTTAGCGAAAAATAGAAAAATTCAAAAACGCGTTGATTTTTACTTTTTTTGTACGATTTTTTGCACCCACCTCGATTGTAAACATGCACTCTAGTGAATATTATTTTTTTTTACCCAAACTATCATTACATAATTAAAAGTATTTAAATGAGGAGTACTACTCCTTTACAAAAGTTCATAACCTTAAAATTAAACGTGAATGTTTTCCATCATTTGATACCGCACCAAAAATTAAATGAGGGGGATTCTCTTCATTACTTACATGTTTGTGTTACAAAGTTTGAGGATAATATGAAAAACACAATTCAATATTATGGCAAACTTTCAATCGCCCCAACTAAAATTAGCCAAAAAGTGATATACTCTTCCAATGAGTAGCATACTGTCCAAAATGTGATCATGAGAAGCACACATCAATTTAGTCCAGCAAGAATAATGTGAAGAAATTAATCACATTCTTTCATTAATGCACCAAATTAAAGGAGACGTCTGGAAATCCACAGCAAGCCTTTCAAAGCCAGCACGCACCTTAAGCTACTAACCACAGTAACATCCATAAAGTGAAGCCCTGCAAAGTAACATCCATAAAGTGACATTCACAATCCTTAAACTTCTGATTTTGTTAAAGTGAAGCCCTGCAACATCCATAAACCTACTAACCATAGTAACATAAAGTAGAAACTCAATCTACTAAGGCACCAATCAAGGAATTCCAAAGCGCAAAAGATTATCCAATCATTAGTGCCCATTACCAAACCAAGTCACGTAGAACATGATAACAAACCACAACTTATTCAACTATTTTGATTCCTTCCTTGATCCCCAAGACAAGCCAAAACTGGCACAATTGGCATCCAGGAAGCAGCCATCCAGATCATTATTTTACGCATCAGGGCTCAATTTGTGAGTTCCCCATAATCTCCAAAAATAGTCAAGCAAATCCAGCCATCTCAAGAAATTCTTCAGATCATCAAACTATCCCTTTATGCATAAAATCATATGATGCAGGATTCACAAAGCATGTCAAGATAGCAAACAACAACAAAAATAAAATGATCGGTCAGATTTCCTATCAAAAAGTGATGTTTTTTTCTTTTTCCAATTTTTCTTTTTCCTGTTGCACAATCTTTCTCTTTTCTGTATGACCTCAGCTTTGGACCGATTAACAATTGGGCACAGGGTAATCCTTTCCTCCATTACTCTCTGTTTCTTTACCTGATCTGGTTCGACAATATAATCTGGACATGTGTCTCCATTCTCAATTTCGATTACGACATTGATTGCACCAACATCACTCTTCTTTGGACTTCCAGAGATTAGTGAACCCAGTTTATCAGTTACCCAGATTGGAGCTTCATCTCCAGTAGAGGATTCTGCAACTAATTCGGAGCTGCAGTGAGGCCAATGAGGTACTTCTTCAACCACCAAATTTGAGCTCTTTTGCCCTATGTCTGCTTCTTCAAATTCGATTATAAAATCGATTGGTTCTACTTCTATCTTGTTTGAGGTTTTCAGAGTTTGAGTACGAGATTAATATAGTCTTTTCTTTTTCTATTTTTTTAATACCCAAATGTATTTATTAGAATCAAAAGGAGGTTGACCGACATGCCTAAAGCCACCATTACATGAGGCATCTAAAATTAGGAGTCTAAGCATCTAGAATTAGGAGTACGAGAATACCTAAAGCCACCAGTACGAGAATATTGTCAAAAAAAGTGAAAATTAAAATTTTCACCAACTCTCCATTTTTCATAGGTTATAGTACACGTATTTAGCAAAAATTTGCAAAATTAAAAAACACGTTGATTTTGATTTTTTGTACCGATTTTTGCATCCACCTCGATTGTAAACATGCATTCTAGTTAGTGGTGTCAGAAAAAGTGAAATTTAGATTTATTTTTACCAAATTTCCATTTTTCAAGGGTTATAACAAGCGTATTTTAGCAAAAAATAGCAAAATCCAAAAAACGTGTTGATTTTCACTTTTTTGTACTGTTTTCCGCAGCCACCTCGATTTTGAACATGCATTTCAGTGAATATTGTCAAAAAAAGTGAAAATAAAATTTTCACAAAATCTCCATTTTTCATGGGTTATAAAATATGTATTTTAGTAAAAAAATGATAAAGTACAAAAACGTGTTGATTTTTACTTTTCCTCTGCTATTTTTTATGCACACCTAAATTGTGAACATGCATTCTAATAATTGGTGGTGTAAAAAAGTGAAATTTAGAGTTTTTACCAAATTTCTATTTTTCGTGGGTTATAACACATGTATTTTATTCAAAATGGTAAAATCTAAAAACGCGTTGATTTTGACTTTTTTTATACCATTTTTTGCACCCACCATGATTCTAAACCTACATTCTAATTAGTGGTTTCAAAAAAGTGAAATTTAGATTTATTTTTACCAAATTTCCATTTTTCAAGAATAACATAAGTATTTTTATAAAAAAAGTAAAATCCAAAAATGTGTTGATTTTTACTTTTTTGTGCCGTTTTTTGCACCAACTTGATTGTGAACATACATTCTAATTAGTGGCGTCAAAAAATAAAATTTAGATCTATTTTTACCAAATTTCCATTTTTCAAGGGTTATAACACTCGTATTTCATCAAAAAATAGCAAACTCCAAAAACGTGTTGATTTTGACTTTTTTGTACCGTTTTTTGCACTGACCTCGATTGTGAACATGCATTCTAGTGAATATTATAAAAAAAGTGAAAATAAAAATTTTCTCCAAATCTCCATTTTTCACGGGTTATAACACACATATTTTAGCAAAAAAATAGCAAATTAAAAAAACGTGTTGATTTGAGTTTTTTTGTAACGTTTTTTGCACCCACCTCACCTGTGAATATGAATTCTAGTGAATATTGTAAAAATCAGTGAAAATTAAAATTTTCACCAAATCTCCATTTTTCACGGGTTATAACACACGTATTTTAGCAAAAAATGCCAAAATATAAAAACGCGTTGATTTTGACTTTTTTGTACCGTTTTTTGCCCCCACCACAATTGTAAATATGCATTCTAATTAAAGGTGTCAAAAAAGTGAAATTTAGATTTAATTTTACCAAATTTCCATTTTTCAAGGGTTATAAAAGACGTATTTTGGCAAAAACAAATAGCAGAATCCAAACAAACGTGTTTATTTTAACGATTTTTTTACTGTTTTTGGCACCCACCTTGATTGTGATCAT
The DNA here is from genome assembly GCA_016586305.1 of Ophiorrhiza pumila. Lineage (NCBI taxonomy): Eukaryota > Viridiplantae > Streptophyta > Magnoliopsida > Gentianales > Rubiaceae > Ophiorrhiza > Ophiorrhiza pumila. The sequence continues at coordinate 40,114,215 of BLIW01000006.1, forward strand.
ACACTCTAGTGAATAATGACAAAAAAAAGTGAAAATTAAAATTTTTTCCCATATCTCTATTTTCATGGGTTATAACATACGTATTTTAGCAAAAAATTGTAAAATTCAAAAACGCGTTGATTTTGACTTTTTTAGCACCGTTTTTTCTTCCACCTCAGTTGATTTTGACTAAAATTGTAAAATCCAAAAACAAGTTATTTCTATTTTCCAAGGGTTATAATACACGTATTTTAGCAAAAAATGGTAAAATCCAAAAACGTGCTGATTTTGACTTTTTTTTGTGCCGTTTTTTCTCCCACCTCAATTATGCACATGCACTCTAGTGAATATTGTAAAAAAATGAAAATGAAAATTTTAACCAAATATCCATTTTTCATGGTTTATAACACACATATTTTATCAAAAATTGAAAAACAATTCCAAAAATGTGTTTCAAACTTTTTTTGTACCGTTGTTTGAACCCATCTCGATTATGAACATGCATTCTAATTAGTGGTGTCAGAAAAAGTAAATTTTAGATTTAGTTTTACAAAATTTCCATTTTTCAAGGGTTATAACACACATATTTTAGCAAAAAATAGCAAAATCCAAAAAACCTGTTGATTTTGATTTTATTTTGTACCGTTTTTCGCACCTACCTAGATTGTGAACATGCATTCTAGTGAATATTGTCAAAAAAAGTGAAAATTAATATTTTCAACAAATTTCCATTTTTCATGGGTTATATATAGCACATGTATTTTGGTAAAAAATTGTAAAGTAAAAAAATGTGTTGATTTTTGCTTTTTCTCTAGTGTCTTTTATGAACACCTCAATTGTGAACATGCATTCTCACTAATGGTGGTGTAAAAAAAGTAGAATTTAAATTTTTTTACCAAATTTTTAATTTTCGTGGGTTATAATACACGTATTTTAGCTAAAATGGCAAAATTCAAAAACGCATTGATTTTGACTTTTTTTGAACCATTTTTGCACCCACCTCGATTATGAACATGCACTCTTGTGAATATTTTCAAAAAAGTGAAATTAAAAACTTCACCAAATCTCCATTTTTCATGGATTATAACACACGTATTTTAGCAAAAAAATTGAAAAATCTAAAAATGCCCACAACGATTCTGAACATTCATTCTAATTAGTGGTGTCGAAAAAAGTGAAATTTAGATTTATTTTTACTAAATTTCTATTTATCAAGGGTTATAACACACTTTTTTTAGCAAAAATATAGAAAAATCCAAAAACGTGTTGATTTTAACTTTTTTTGTACTGTTTTTTGCACCCACCTCGATTGTGAACATGCATTCCGATTAGTGGTGTAAAAAAATGAAATTCAGATTTATTTTTACCAAATTTCTATTTTTCAAGGGTTATAACACACGTATTTTAGCAAAAAATAGCAAAATCCAAAAACATGTTGATTTTGACTTTTTTTGTACCGTTTTTTCCACCCACCTCGATTGTGAACATGCATTCTAGTGAATATTGTCAAAAAAGTGAAAATTAAAATTTTCACCAAATATACATTTTCATGGGTTATAACACATGTATTTTGGTAAAAAAATGGTAAAGTAAAAAGAAACATGCTGATTTTTTCATTTCCTCTGTTGTATTTTACACACACCTCAATTATGAACATACATTCTAATGAATGGTGGTGAAAAAAAAAGTAAAATTTAGATTTTTTACCAAATTTCAATTTTTTGTGGGTTATAACACGTATTTTAGCCAAAAATGTCAAAACCCAAAAACGCGTTGATTTTTACTTTTGTACCATTTTTTTCACACACCTCGATTGTGAACATGTAGTCTAGTGAATATTGTCAAAAAAGTGAAAATTAAAATTTTCACCAAATATATATCCATTTTCATGGGTTATAACACATGTATTTTGGTAAAAAAATGGTAAAATAAAAAAAATGTTGATTTTTTGCTTTTCACCTATTGTATTTTACACACACCTCAATTATGAACATGCATTCTAATGAATGATGGTGTAAAAAAAGTAAAATTTATATTTTTTTTGCCAAATTTCAATTTTTCGTGGGTTATAACACGTATTTTAGCAAAAAATGCCAAAACCCAAAAACGCGTTGATTTTTACTTTTTTGTACCATTTTTTACACATACCTCGATTATGAACATGCATTCCAATGAATGATGGTGTAAAAAAAGTAAAATTTATATTTTTTTTGCCAAATTTCAATTTTTCGTGGGTTATAACACGTATTTTAGCAAAAAAATGCCAAAACACAAAAACACGTTGATTTCTACTTTTTGGTACCATTTTTTGCACATACCTCGTTTATGAACATGCACTCTAGTTAATATTGTCAAAAAAGTGAAAATTAAATTTTTTTCCAAATCTCCATTTTTCGTGGGTTATAACACATGTATTGGCAAAATCTAAAAATGCGTTGATTTTGACTTTTTTTGTACCGTTTTTTGCACTCACCTCGATTGTGAACATGCACTCTAGTGAATATTGTCAAAAAAGTGAAAATTAAAATTTTCACCAAATATCCATTTTCATGGGTTATAACACGTGTATTTTGGTAAAAAAATGGTAAAGTAAAAAAAACATGTTGATTTTTGCTTTTCTTCTGTTGTATTTTACACACACCTCAATTATGAACATGCATTTTAATGAATGGTGGTGTAAAAAAAGTAAAATTGAAATTTTTTTACCATATTTCAATTTTTCGTGGGTTATAACATGTATTTTAGCAAAAAATTCCAAAAACCAAAAAAGCATTGATTTTTACTTTTTTTTGTACCATTTTTTGCACACACCTCGATTGTGAACATGCACTCTAGTGAATATTGTGAAAAATTGAAAATTAAAATTTTCCCAAATATCCATTTTTCATTAGTTATAACACATGTATTGGCAAAATCCAAAAACGCGTTGATTTTGGCTTTTTTTGTACCGTTTTTTGCACTCATCTCGATTGTGAACATGCACTTTAGTGAATATTGTGAAAAAAAAGTAAAAATTAAAATTTTCACCAAATCTCCATTTTTCATAAGCTCTAACGCACGTATTTTAGCAAAAATTGGTAAAATCCATAGGCACGTTGATTTTGACTTTTTTTGTACCATTTTTTGCACTGTTTTCGATTGTAAACATGTATTCTAATTAGTGGTGTCAGAAAAAGTAAAATTGAGATTTAGTTTTACCAAATTTCCATTTTTCGAGGTTATAACGCACGTATTTTAGCAAAAAATTGCAAAATCTAAAAAACGCATTGATTTTCAATTTTTGTAATGTTTTTTTGCACCACTTCAATTGTGAACATGCATTCTTGTGGATATTGTCAAAAAAAGTGAAAATTAAAATTTTCACCAAATCTCCACTTTTCATGGGTTATAACACACGTATTTTGGCAAAAAAATTGAAAAATCTAAAAACGCCCACAACGATTCTGAACATTCATTCTAATTAGTGGTGTCGAAAAAAGTGAAATTTAGATTTATTTTTACTAAATTTCTATTTATCAAGGGTTATAACACACTTTTTTTAGCAAAAATATAGAAAAATCCAAAAACGTGTTGATTTTAACTTTTTTTGTACTGTTTTTTGCACCCACCTCGATTGTGAACATGCATTCCGATTAGTGGTGTAAAAAAATGAAATTCAGATTTATTTTTACCAAATTTCTATTTTTCAAGGGTTATAACACACGTATTTTAGCAAAAAATAGCAAAATCCAAAAACATGTTGATTTTGACTTTTTTTGTACCGTTTTTTCCACCCACCTCGATTGTGAACATGCATTCTAGTGAATATTGTCAAAAAAGTGAAAATTAAAATTTTCACCAAATATATATTTTCATGGGTTATAACACATGTATTTTGGTAAAAAAAATGGTAAAGTAAAAAGAAACAAGTTGATTTTTTCTTTTCCTCTGTTGTATTTTACACACACCTCAATTATGAACATACATTCTAATGAATGGTGGTGTAAAAAAAAGTAAAATTTAGATTTTTTACCAAATTTCAATTTTTTGTGGGTTATAACACGTATTTTAGCCAAAAATGTCAAAACCCAAAAACGCGTTGATTTTTACTTTTGTACCATTTTTTGCACACACCTCGATTGTGAACATGTAGTCTAGTGAATATTGTCAAAAAAGTGAAAATTAAAATTTTCACCAAATATATATCCATTTTCATGGGTTATAACACATGTATTTTGGTAAAAAAATGGTAAAATAAAAAAATGTTGATTTTTTGCTTTTCACCTGTTGTATTTTACACACACCTCAATTATGAACATGCATTCCAATGAATGATGGTGTAAAAAAAGTAAAATTTATATTTTTTTTGCCAAATTTCAATTTTTCGTGGGTTATAACACGTATTTTAGCAAAAAAATGCCAAAACCCAAAAACACGTTGATTTCTACTTTTTGGTACCATTTTTTGCACATACCTCGTTTATGAACATGCACTCTAGTTAATATTGTCAAAAAAGTGAAAATTAAATTTTTTTCTAAATCTCCATTTTTCGTGGGTTATAACACATGTATTGGCAAAATCTAAAAATGCGTTGATTTTGACTTTTTTTGTACCGTTTTTTGCACTCACCTCGATTGTGAACATGCACTCTAGTGAATATTGTCAAAAAAGTGAAAATTAAAATTTTCACCAAATATCCATTTTCATGGGTTAAAACACGTGTATTTTGGTAAAAAAATGGTAAAGTAAAAAAAACATGTTGATTTTTGCTTTTCTTCTGTTGTATTTTACACACACCTCAATTATGAACATGCATTTTAATGAATGGTGGTGTAAAAAAAGTAAAATTGAAATTTTTTTACCATATTTCAATTTTTCGTGGGTTATAACATGTATTTTAGCAAAAAATTCCAAAAACCAAAAACGCATTGATTTTTACTTTTTTTTGTACCATTTTTTGCACACACCTCGATTGTGAACATGCACTCTAGTGAATATTGTGAAAAAATTGAAAATTAAAATTTTTCCCAAATATCCATTTTTCATTAGTTATAACACATGTATTGGCAAAATCCAAAAACGCGTTGATTTTGGCTTTTTTTGTACCGTTTTTTGCACTCATCTCGATTGTGAACATGCACTTTAGTGAATATTGTGAAAAAAAGTAAAAATTAAAATTTTCACCAAATCTCCATTTTTCATAAGCTCTAACGCACGTATTTTAGCAAAAATTGGTAAAATCCATAGGCACGTTGATTTTGACTTTTTTTTGTACCATTTTTTGCAATGTTTTCGATTGTAAACATGTATTTTAATTAGTGGTGTCAGAAAAAGTAAAATTGAGATTTAGTTTTACCAAATTTCCATTTTTCGAGGTTATAACGCACGTATTTTAGCAAAAAATTGCAAAATCTAAAAAACGTGTTGATTTTCACTTTTTGTAACGTTTTTTGCACCACTTCAATTGTGAACATGCATTCTAGTGAATATTGTCAAAAAAAGTGAAAATTAAAATTTTCACTAAATCTCCACTTTTCATGGGTTATAACACATGTATTTTGGTAAAAAATAGTAAAGTAAAAAAATGTGTTGACTTTTGCTTTTCCTTTGCTGTCCTTTGAATCTTGATGGAATTAGCCTTTCTTGATGGAAAAAAAAATAGTAAAATCTAAAAACCTGTTGATTTTTACTCTTTTTGTACCATTTTTTGCACTCACCTTGATTGTGAACATGGATTCTAATTAGTAGTGTAAAAAATTAAATTTAGATTTATTTTTACCAAAGTTCCATTTTCCAAGTTAAAACACATGTATTTTAGGAAAAAAATAGCAAAATCCAAAAACGTGTTGATTTCGACTTTTTTGTACGGTTTTTTGCACCTACCTCAATTGTGAACATGCATTTTAATTAGTGGTGTCAAATAAATAAAATTTAGATTTATTTTTTAAATTTCTATTTTTTAAAGGTTATAACACACGTATTTTAGCAAAAATAGAAAATCTAGAAATTTATTGATTTTGAATTTTTTTTGTTATCACTTTTTCCACCCACCTTGATTGTGAACATGATTTCTAATTAGTGGTGTAAAAAATGAAATTTAGATAATTTTTTACCAAATTTCCATTTTTCAAGGGTTATAACACACGTATTTTAGTAAAAAGTTGCAAAATTCAAAAACTTGTTGATTTTGACTTTTTAGTACAGTTTTTTGCACCTATCTCAATTGTCAACAGACATTCTAATTAGTGGTGTCAAAAAAAGAAATTTAGATTTATTTTTACTAAATTTTCATTTTTCAATGGTTATAACACACGTATTTTAGTAAAAATAGAAAAAACAAATCCAAAAATGCATTGATTTTGAATTTTTTGTACAGTTTTTTGTACCCACCTCGATTGTGAACACGCAGTCTAGTGAATATTATCAAAATAAGCGAAAATTTTATGTCCATTTTTCATGGGTTATAACACATGTATTTTGGTCAAAAAATGGTAAATTAAAAAAACGTGTTGATTTTTGTTTTTCCTTTGCTGAGCACGTCAATTGTGAACATGCATTCTAATGAATAGTGGTGTAAAAATATTTTTTTTACCAAATTTCTATTTTTCGTGGGTTATAAAACACATATTTTAGCCAAAAATGACAAAATCTAAAAACGCGTTGATTTTGACTGTTTTTGTACCATTTTTTGTACCTACCTCGAACGTGAACATGCACTCTAGTGAATATTGTCAAAAAAAGTGAAAATTAAAATTTTCACCGAATCTCCATTTTTCATGGGTTACAACACACGTATTTTAGCAAAAATTTGCAAAGTACAAAAACGCGTTGATTTTGACTTTTTTTGTACCGTTTTTTGAACCCACCTCGATTGTGAACATGCAATCTAGTGAATATTATCAAAAAATGTAAAATTAAAATTTTCACAAAATCTCCATTTTTCATGGGTTATAACACATGTATTTTGGTAAACAAATGGTAAAGTAAAAAAAACGTGTTGATATTTGCTTTTGCTCTTCTATTTTTTACGCACACCCCAATTGTGAACATGTATTCTAATGAAATGTGGTGTAAAAAAAGTGAAATTTAGAAAATAATTTTACCAAATTTCTATTTTTCGTTGGTTTTAACACAAGTATTTATATAAAAAAAATAGCAAAATCTAAAAACTTGTTAATTTTGCCTTTTTTGTACCGTTTTTTTCACCCGCCTCGTTGTGAACATACATTCTAGTTAATATTATAAAAAAAGTGAAAATTAAAATTTCACCAAATCTCCATTTTTCATGGGTTATAACACATGTATTTTGGTAAAAAATGGTAAAGTAAAAAAATGAGTTGATTTTTGCTTTTCGTCTGCTACGTACATCTCATTTGTGAACATGCATTCTAATAAATGGTGGTGTAAAAAAGTGAAATTTAAACTTTTTACCAAATTTATTTTTTTCATGGGTTACAACACACGTATTTTAGCCAAAATGAGAAGATCAAAAAACGCATTGATTTTGACTTATTTTGTACCCTTTTTTGCACCCACATCAATTGTGAACATGCACTCTAGTGAATATTGTCAAAAAAAGGGAAAATTAAAATTTTCTCCTAATCTCCAGTTTTCATAGGTTATAACACGCGTATTTTAACAAAAAATGGCAAAATCTAAAAACGCATTGATTTTGACTTTTTTTTTCTACCGTTTGTTGCACCCACCACGATTCTGAACATGTATTCTAATTAGTAGTGTAAAAAAAACTGAAATTTAGATTTTTTTTTACCAAATTTCCCTTTTTCAAGGGTTATAACATACGTATTTTGGCAAAAAATAGTAAAATTCAAAAAACCTGTTGATTTTGATTTTTTTTGTACCGTTTTTTGCACCTATCTCGATTGTGAACATGAATTCTTATTAGTGGTGTCAAAAAATGAAATTTATATTTATTTTTACCAAATTTCCATTTTTCAAGGGTTATAACACACATATTTTAGCAAAAAAAATAGCAAAATCCAAACAAACGTGTTAATTTTAACGGGTTTTTTACTGTTTTTGGCACCCACCTTGATTGTGATCATGCACTCCTGTGAATAATGACAAAAAAAAGTGAAAATTAAAATTTTTTCCCATATCTCTATTTTCATGGGTTATAACATACGTATTTTAGAAAAAAATTGTAAAATTCAAAAACGCGTTGATTTTGACTTTTTAGTACCGTTTTCCTTCCACCTCAGTTGATTTGACTAAAATTGTAAAATCCAAAAAACAAGTTATTTCTATTTTCCAAGGGTTATAATACACGTATTTTAGCAAAAATGGTAAAATCCAAAAACGTGCTGATTTTGACTTTTTTTGTGCCGTTTTTTCTCCCACCTCAATTATGCACATGCACTCTAGTGAATATTGTAAAAAAATGAAAATGAAAATTTTAACCAAATATCCATTTTTCATGGTTTATAACACACATATTTTATCAAAAATTGAAAAACAATTCCAAAAATGTGTTTCAAACTTTTTTTTGTACCGTTTTTTGAACCCATCTCGATTATGAACATGCATTCTAATTAGTGGTGTCAGAAAAGTAAATTTTAGATTTTTTTAACAAATTTCCATTTTTCAAGGGTTATAACACACATATTTTAGCAAAAAAATAGCAAAATCCAAAAAACCTGTTGATTTTGACTTTATTTTGTACCGTTTTTCGCACCTACCTAGATTGTGAACATGCATTCTAGTGAATATTGTCAAAAAAAGTGAAAATTAATATTTTCAACAAATTTCCATTTTTCTTAGGTTATATATAGCACATGTATTTTGGTAAAAAATTGTAAAGTAAAAAATGTGTTATTTTTTGCTTTTTCTCTGGTGTCTTTTATGAACACCTCAATTTTGAACCTGCATTCTCACTAATGGTGGTTGTAAAAAAGTAGAATTTAATTTTTTACCAAATTTTTAATTTCGTGGGTTATAATACACGTATTTTAGCTAAAATGCAAAATTCAAAAACGCATTGATTTGACTTTTTTTGAACCATTTTGCTCCCACCTCGATTATGAACATGCACTCTTGTGAATATGTCAAAAAAGTGAAATTAAAAATTTCACCAAATCTCCATTTTTCATGGATTATAACACACGTATTTAGCAAAAAAATTTAAAAATCTAAAAATGCCCACAACGATTCTGAAACATTCATTCTATTAGTGGTGTCGAAAAAAGTGAAATTTAGATTTATTTTTACTAAATTTCATTTATCAAGGGTTATAACACACTTTTTTTAGCAAAAATATAGAAAAATCCAAAAACGTGTTGATTTTAACTTTTTTTTGTACTGTTTTTTGCACCCACCTCGATTGTGAACATGCATTCATTCCGATTAGTGATGTAAAAAAAAATGAATTCATATTTATTTTACCAAATTTCTATTTTTCAAGGGTTATAACAAACGTATTTTAGCAAAAAATAGCAAAATCCAAAAACATGTTGATTTTGACTTTTTTTTTTACCGTTTTTCCACCCACCTCGATTGTGAACATGCATTCTAGTGAATATTGTCAAAAAAGTGAAAATTAAAATTTTCACCAAATATACATTTTCATGGGTTATAACACATGTATTTGGTAAAAAATGGTAAAGTAAAAAGAAACATGTTGATTTTTTATTCCTCTGTTGTATTTTACACACACCTCAATTATGAACATACATTCTAATGATGGTGGTGTTAAAAAAAAGTAAAATTTAGATTTTTTACCAAATTTCAATTTTTTGTGGGTTATAACTCGTATTTTAGCCAAAAATGTCAAAACCCAAAAACGCGTTGATTTTTACTTTTGTACCATTTTTTGCACACACCTCGATTGTGAACATGTAGTCTAGTGAATATTGTCAAAAAAGTGAAAATTAAAATTTTCACCAAATATATATCCATTTTCATGGGTTATAACACATGTATTGGGGTAAAAAATGGTAGTTTTTTTAAATAAAAAAAATGTTGATTTTTTGCTTTTCACCTGTTGTATTTTACACACACCTCAATATATGAACATGCATTCTAATGAATGATAGTGTAAAAAAAAAGTAAAATTTATATTTTTTTTGCCAAATTTCAATTTTTCGTGGGTTATAACACGTATTTTAGCAAAAAATGCCAAAACCCAAAAACGCGTTGATTTTTACTTTTTTGTACCATTTTTTGCACATACCTCGATTATGAACATGCACTCTACTGAATATTGTCAAAAAAGTGAAAATTAAATTTTTTTCCAAATCTCCATTTTTCGTTGGTTATAACACATGTATTGGCAAAATCTAAAAATGCGTTGATTTTGAATTTTTTTGTACCGTTGTTTGCACCCACCTCGATTGTGAACATGCACTCTAGTGAATATTATCAAAAAAGTGAAAATTAAAATTTTCACCAAATATCCATTTTCATGGGTTATAACACGTGTATTTTGGTAAAAAAAATGGTAAAGTAAAAAAAACATGTTGATTTTTGCTTTTCTTCTGTTGTATTTTACACACACCTCAATTATGAACATGTATTCTAATGAATGGTGGTGTAAAAAAAGTAAAATTGAAATTTTTTTACCATATTTCAATTTTTCGTGGGTTATAACATGTATTTTAGCAAAAAATTCCAAAAATCAAAAACGCGTTGATTTTTACTTTTTTTGTACCATTTTTTGCACACACCTCGATTGTGAACATACACTCTAGTGAATATTGTCAAACAATTGAAAATTAAAATTTTTCCCAAGTATCCATTTTTCATTAGTTATAACACATGTATTGGCAAAATCCAAAAACGCGTTGATTTTGAATTTTTTTGTACCGTTTTTTGCACCCATCTCGATTGTGAACATACACTTTAGTGAATATTGTAAAAAAAAAGTAAAAATTAAAATTTTCACCAAATCTCCATTTTTCATAAGCTCTAACACACGTATTTTAGCAAAAATTGGTAAAATCCAAAGGCACGTTGATTTTGACTTTTTTTGTACCATTTTTTGCACTGTTTTCGATTGTAAACATGTATTCTAATTAGTGGTGTCAGAAAAAGTAAAATTGAGATTTAGTTTTACCAAATTTCCATTTTTCGAGGTTATAACGCACGTATTTTAGCAAAAAATTGCAAAATCTAAAAAACGTGTTGATTTTCACTTTTTGTTGTAGCGTGTTTTTTTGACACCACTTCAATTGTGAACATGCATTCTAGTGAATATTGTCAAAAAAGTGAAAATTAAAATTTTCACTAAATCGCCACTTTTCATGGGTTATAACACATGTATTTTGGTAAAAAATAGTAAAGTAAAAAAATGTGTTGATTTTTGCTTTTCCTTTGCTGTCCTTTGAATCTTGATGGAATTAGCCTTTCTTGATGGAAAAAAAATAGCAAAATCTAAAAACCTGTTGATTTCTACTCTTTTTGTACCATTTTTTGCACTCACCTTGATTGTGAACATGGATTCTAATTAGTGGTGTAAAAAATTAAATTTAGATTTATTTTTACCAAAGTTCCATTTTCCAAGGGTTTAAAACACATGTATTTTAGGAAAAAAATAGCAAAATTCAAAAACGCGTTGATTTCAACTTTTTTGTACGATTTTTTGCACCTACCTCAATTGTGAACATGCATTTTAATTAGTGGTGTCAAATAAATAAAATTTAGATTTATTTTTTAAATTTCTATTTTTCGAAGGTTATAACACACGTATTTTAGCAAAAATAGAAAATCTAGAAATTTATTGATTTTGAATTTTTTTTTGTACCACTTTTTCCACCCACCTTGATTGTGAACATGATTTCTAATTAGTGGTGTAAAAAATGAAATTTAGATAATTTTTTACCAAATTTCCATTTTTCAAGGGTTATAACACACGTATTTTAGTAAAAAATTGCAAAATTCAAAAACTTGTTGATTTTGACTTTTTAGTACAGTTTTTTGCACCCATCTCAATTGTCAACAGACATTCTAATTAGTGGTGTCAAAAAAAGAAATTTAGATTTATTTTTACTAAATTTTCATTTTTCAAGGGTTATAACACACGTATTTTAGTAAAAATAGAAAAACAAAATCCAAAAATGCATTGATTTTGAATTTTTTGTACAGTTTTTTGTACCCACCTCGATTGTGAACACGCAGTCTAGTGAATATTATCAAAATAAGCGAAAATTTTATGTCCATTTTTCATGGGTTATAACACATGTATTTTGGTAAAAAAATGGTAAATTAAAAAAACGTGTTGATTTTTGTTTTTCCTTTGCTGAGCACGTCAATTGTGAACATGCATTCTAATGAATAGTGGTGTAAAAAATATTTTTTTTTACCAAATCTCTATTTTTCATGGGTTATAAAACACATATTTTAGCCAAAAATGACAAAATCTAAAAACGCGTTGATTTTGACTGTTTTTGTACCATTTTTTGTACCCACCTCGAACGTGAACATGCACTCTAGTGAATATTGTCAAAAAAAGTGAAAATAAAAATTTTCACCGAATCTCCATTTTTCATGGGTTACAACACACGTATTTTAGCAAAAATTTGCAAAGTACAAAAACTCGTTGATTTTGACTTTTTTTGTACCTTTTTTTGAACCCACCTCGATTGTGAACATGCAATCTAGTGAATATTATCAAAAAATGTAGAATTAAAATTTTCACAAAATCTCCATTTTTCATGGGTTATAACACATGTATTTTGGTAAAAAAATGGTAAAGTAAAAAAAACGTGTTGATATTTGCTTTTGCTCTTCTATTTTTTACGCACACCCCAATTGTGAACATGTATTCTAATGAAATGTGGTGTAAAAAAAGTGAAATTTAGAAAATAATTTGACCAAATTTCTATTTTTCGTTGGTTAAAACACAAGTAATTTAACAAAAAAATAGCAAAATCTAAAAACTTGTTAATTTTGCCTTTTTTGTACCGTTTTTTTCACCCGCCTCGTTGTGAACATACATTCTAGTTAATATTATAAAAAAAGTGAAAATTAAAATTTAACCAAATCTCCATTTTCATGGGTTATAAACACATGTATTTGGTAAAAAATGGTAAAGTAAAAAAATGAGTTGATTTTTGCTTTTCCTCTGCTACGTACATCTCATTTGTGAACATGCATTCTAATAAATGGTGGTGTAAAAAAGTGAAATTTAAACTTTTTACCAAATTTCTTTTTTTCATGGGTTACAACACACGTATTTTAGCCAAAATGAGAAGATCCAAAAACGCATTGATTTTGACTTATTTTGTACCCTTTTTTACACCCACATCAATTGTGAACATGCACTCTAGTGAATATTGTCAAAAAAAGTGAAAATTAAAATTTTCTCCAAATCTCCAGTTTTCATAGGTTATAACACGCGTATTTTAACAAAAAATGGCAAAATCTAAAAACGCATTGATTTTGACTTTTTTTTTCAACCGTTTGTTGCACCCACCACGATTCTGAACATGTATTCTAATTAGTAGTGTAAAAAAAACTGAAATTTAGATTTTTTTTTACCAAATTTCCTTTTTTCAAGGGTTATAACATACGTATTTTGGCAAAAAATAGTAAAATTCAAAAAACCTGTTGATTTTGATTTTTTTTGTACCGTTTTTTGCACCTACCTCGATTGTGAACATGAATTCTTATTAGTGGTGTCAAAAAATGAAATTTATATTTATTTTGACCAAATTTCCATTTTTCAAGGGTTATAACACACGTATTTTAGCAAAAACAAATAGCAAAATCCAAACAAACGTGTTTATTTTAACGGTTTTTTTACTGTTTTTGGCACCCACCTTGATTGTGATCATGCACTCTAGTGAATAATGACAAAAAAAAGTGAAAATTAAATTTTTTTCCCATATCTCTATTTTCATGGGTTATAACATACGTATTTTAGAAAAAAATTGTAAAATTCAAAAACGCGTTGATTTTGACTTTTTTCGTACCGTTTTTTCTTCCACCTCAGTTGATTTTGACTAAAATTGTAAAATACAAAACAAATTATTTTCAAGGGTTCCAAGGGTATAATACACGTATTTAGCAAAAAATGGTTAAAATCTAAAAACGTGCTGATTTTGACTTTTTTTTGTGCCGTTTTTTCTCCCACCTCAATTATGCACATGCACTCTAGTGAATATTGTAAAAAAATGAAAATGAAAATTTTAACCAAATATCCATTTTTCATGGTTTATAACACACATATTTTATCAAAAATTGAAAAACAATTCCAAAAATGTGTTTCAAACTTTTTTTGTACCGTTTTTTGAACCCATTTCGATTATGAACATGCATTCTAATTAGTGGTGTCAGAAAAAGTAAATTTTAGATTTAGTTTTACAAAATTTCCATTTTTCAAGGGTTATAACACACATATTTTAGCAAAAAATAGCAAAATCCAAAAAACCTGTTGATTTTGACTTTATTTTGTACCGTTTTTCGCACCTACCAAGATTGTGAACATGCATTCTAGTGAATATTGTCAAAAAAAGTGAAAATTAATATTTTCAACAAATTTCCATTTTTCATGGGTATAGCACATGTATTTTGGTAAAAAATTGTAAAGTAAAAAAATGTGTTGATTTTTGCTTTTTCTCTGGTGTCTTTTATGAACACCTCAATTGTGAACATGCATTCTCACTAATGGTGGTGTAAAAAAAGTAAAATTTAAATTTTTTACCAAATTTTTAATTTTCGTGGGTTATAATACACGTATTTTAGCTAAAATGGCAAAATTCAAAAACGCATTGATTTTGACTTTTTTTGTACCATTTTTGCACCCACCTCGATTATGAACATGCACTCTTGTGAATATTGTCAAAAAAGTGAAATTAAAAATTTCACCAAATCTCCATTTTTCATGGATTATAACACACGTATTTTAGCAAAAAAATTGAAAAATCTAAAAACGCCCACAACGATTCTGAACATTCATTCTAATTAGTGGTGTCGAAAAAAGTGAAATTTAGATTTATTTTTACTAAATTTCTATTTATCAAGGGTTATAACACACTTTTTTTAGCAAAAATATAGAAAAATCAAAAAACGTGTTGATTTTAACTTTTTTTTATACTGTTTTTTGTGAACATGCATTCCGATTAGTGGTGTAAAAAAATGAAATTCAGATTTATTTTTACCAAATTTCTATTTTTGAAGGGTTATAACACACGTATTTTAGCAAAAAATAGCAAAATCCAAAAACATGTTGATTTTGACTTTTTTTGTACCGTTTTTTCCACCCACCTCGATTGTGAACATGCATTCTAGTGAATATTGTCAAAAAAGTGAAAATTAAAATTTTCACGAAATATACATTTTCATGGGTTATAACACATGTATTTTGGTAAAAAAATGGTAAAGTAAAAAGAAACATGTTGATTTTTTAATTTCCTCTGTTGTATTTTACACACACCTCAATTATGAACATACATTCTAATGAATGGTGGTGTAAAAAAAAGTAAAATTTAGATTTTTTACCAAATTTCAATTTTTTGTGGGTTATAACACGTATTTTAGCCAAAAATGTCAAAACCCAAAAACGCGTTGATTTTTACTTTTGTACCATTTTTTGCACACACCTCGATTGTGAACATGTAGTCTAGTGAATATTGTCAAAAAAGTGAAAATTAAAATTTTCACCAAATATATATCCATTTTCATGGGTTATAACACATGTATTTTGGTAAAAAAATGGTAAAATAAAAAAAAATGTTGATTTTTTGCTTTTCACCTGTTGTATTTTACACACACCTCAATTATGAACATGCATTCTAATGAATGATGGTGTAAAAAAAGTAAAATTTATATTTTTTTTGCCAAATTTCAATTTTTCGTGGGTTATAACACATATTTTAGCAAAAAATGCCAAAACCCAAAAACGCGTTGATTTTTACTTTTTTGTACCATTTTTTGCACATACCTCGATTATGAACATGCACTCTAGTGAAGATTGTCAAAAAAGTGAAAATTAAATTTTTTTCCAAATCTACATTTTTCGTGGGTTATAACACATGTATTGTCAAAATCTAAAAATGCGTTGATTTTGACTTTTTTTGTACCGTTTTTTGCACCCACCTCGATTGTGAACATGCACTCTAGTGAATATTGTCAAAAAAGTGAAAATTAAAATTTTCACCAATACCCATTTTCATGGGTTATAACACGTGTATTTTGGTAAAAAAATGGTAAAGTAAAAAAAACATGTTGATTTTTGCTTTTCTTCTGTTGTATTTTACACACACCTCAATTATGAACATGCATTCTAATGAATGGTGGTGTAAAAAAAGTAAAATTGAAATTTTTTTACCATATTTCAATTTTTCGTGGGTTATAACATGTATTTTAGCAAAAAATGCCAAAAACAAAAAATGCGTTGATTTTTACTTTTTTTTGTACCATTTTTTGCACACACCTCGATTGTGAACATGCACTCTAGTGAATATTGTCAAAAACTTGAAAATTAAAATTTTTCCCAAATATCCATTTTTTATTAGTTATAACACATGTATTGGCAAAATCCAAAAACGCGTTGATTTTGACTTTTTTTGTACCGTTTTTTGCACCCATCTCGATTGTGAACATGCACTTTAGTGAATATTGTGAAAAAAAAGTAAAAATTAAAATTTTCACCAAATCTCCATTTTTCATAAGCTCTAACACACGTATTTTAGCAAAAATTGGTAAAATCCAAAGGCACGTTGATTTTGACTTTTTTTTGTACCATTTTTTGTACTGTTTTCGATTGTAAACATGTATTCTAATTAGTGGTGTCAGAAAAAGTAAAATTGAGATTTAGTTTTACCAAATTTCCATTTTTCGAGGTTATAACGCACGTATTTTAGCAAAAAATTGCAAAATTTAAAAAACGTGTTGATTTTCACTTTTTGTAACCTTTTTTTGCACCACTTCAATTGTGAACATGCATTCTAGTGAATATTGTCTTTTTTTTTTTTTTTTTTTAAACTGAAGATATCTCTATATATATATATGGGCAAAATATGGTGCTGGATATACCCAAATACACCATTACAAGAGTGAAAGCAATAAATTGGAGTACTACTCCATTACATGTGATACGAAGTAAATGTAATAGCTTTACTGTCCTACTCGATTACATGTATATCAGCATTCCAAACATGTCAGT
Organism: Ophiorrhiza pumila; assembly: GCA_016586305.1. Lineage (NCBI taxonomy): Eukaryota > Viridiplantae > Streptophyta > Magnoliopsida > Gentianales > Rubiaceae > Ophiorrhiza > Ophiorrhiza pumila. The sequence goes on from BLIW01000006.1 coordinate 40,131,295, forward strand.
AGTATGACCCTTGATAATGTACTTGGGGAAGAAAACAACTGCTTTAGTAAATAACAAAGTAATAGATTTCTTCCCCCAAATAACGCAGTGTAAGCACAAGGAACAAGTATATGCAATGTAAGCTGAAGAGACAAACCCATATCTCACCAAGCATCATTTACCAAGTACATGGATCCTCCAAGAACAAGTACACGAGTAGTTGACAGAAGCCAATTGATGCAGCCTCTGAGTCCATGATCAATCACATGAACAGAGTCCTTACACAAGCATCCAACCAAAGGCCATCAATCATCTCAGCAATTCAACAAGTAATCCACATATAGCACCATTGCCAAAACGATTGCAATAGTTACTCTCAATCATCAAATCCAAGTAAATGTCCAAAAACTTGCCACCACCCAAGCACAAGTCATGGCGTGTGAGCTGAGCAACCTTGCGTGTGAGCTGAATAGCCTCCATTGTCACCCAATAATCACAACAATTATCCAAAATATAGCTCAAATAATCTTCAGTAAGCTAGGCTAAAAAATTTCAGTAAACCCATGGCCTTACATTTCTGAAACATCTGCAGTTAGGCAATCGGCCAGGGAGAGCATATGACCATATTAACAATTAAACAATTAAAGCATATGTCCAAAACCTCAACAAGAGAGGAAAAGTTCAAAAGATTTCAAGCAGGTCTTTAGGGAAAATTCCAGAAACCTCTAATCTAACCCCATAGCAAGCATCACCAAAGTAATGTAACCAAAGCGTAACCACCCACCAGAAAGGAGTACTGCCTCGAGTATCCTCCAGTCCAGTTCATCCGAGATACAACAAATCAGGGCAAGTGGGAGTATATGATGCTCTGAGAGGATCCCGATGAGCTTTTTTGGAGAAATCTTGTTGCAGATCTGAAAGCTCAGATCTTTTCGGTGGGAGTTTTCTTCTGGTCGGCGCTCTAGCTTTCGTATTGCAGCTCCCGATTGGCAAAATGTTCAAGTCCACTCCGTAAGTTGGGTAGCGAATTGGCACTCCCATTTCTGGTTCTTTGGGCAGATCGGTAAGAGTTGAGCTGTAGCAGTCCAACTATAGAAAGGAGAAGCTTAGATTCAGTTTGGAGCATCTTTCTCTTCGGTTAGAGATCTCTGATGAAGCTAGAGCAGTCTAGCTTGTTTGGTGAGCGATGAGTGAAGATCTGAGGAGCGCCGATCTGAATATGTTCAAGTTGGAGCTTAGTGGATAGCTTATGCGATCTCCTTCTTGAAAAATTAGGAGCAACTAAGTCTCCAGAACAGTGGAAAAAGAACGAAAAGGAATGAAACAGGAGCAAATGAAAAATTGAAAAATGAAAAGAAACGAAATCAGATTGAAAAAGGCGACCGGGCCTTTCAGCTGAATAGCTGAAAGGCCCTAAGCGGATGATTTCTAGAGGGAAGCTGGAGAGAAATTTCTAGAGTGCTAGTGAATATTGTCAAAAAAAGTGAAAATTAAAATTTTCACAAAATCTCCACTTTTCATGGGTTATAACACATGTATTTTGGTAAAAAATAGTAAAGTAAAAAAATGTGTTGATTTTTGCTTTTCCTTTGCTGTCCTTTGAATCTTGATGGAATTAGCCTTTCTTGATGGAAAAAAATAGCAAAATCTAAAAACCTGTTGATTTTTACTCTTTTTGTACCATTTTTTGCACTCACCTTGATTGTGAACATGGATTCTAATTAGTGGTGTAAAAAATTAAATTTAGATTTATTTTTACCAAAGTTCCATTTTCCAAGGGTTTAAAACACATGTATTTTAGGAAAAAAATAGCAAAATCCAAAAACGTGTTGATTTCGACTTTTTTGTACGGTTTTTTGCACATACCTCAATTGTGAACATGCATTTTAATTAGTGGTGTCAAATAAATAAAATTTAGATTTATTTTTTACAAAATTTCTATTTTTCAAAGGATATAACACACGTATTTTAGCAAAAATAGAAAATCTAGAAATTTATTGATTTTGAATTTTTTTGGTACCACTTTTTCCACCCACCTTGATTGTGAACATGATTTCTAATTAGTGGTGTAAAAAATGAAATTTAGATAATTTTTTACCAAATTTCCATTTTTCAAGGGTTATAACACACGTATTTTAGTAAAAAATAGCAAAATCCAAAAACTTGTTGATTTTGACTTTTTAGTACAGTTTTTTGCACCCATCTCAATTGTCAACAGACATTCTAATTAGTGGTGACAAGAAAAGAAATTTAGATTTATTTTTACTAAATTTTCATTTTTCAAGGGTTATAACACTCGTATTTTAGTAAAAATAGAAAAAAAAATCCAAAAATGCATTGATTTTGAATTTTTTGTACAGTTTTTTGTACCCACCTCGATTGTGAACACGCAGTCTAGTGAATATTATCAAAATAAGCGAAAATTTTATCTCCATTTTTCATGGGTTATAACACATGTATTTTGGTCAAAAAATGGTAAATTAAAAAAACGTGTTGATTTTTGTTTTTCCTTTACTGAGCACGTCAATTGTGAACATGCATTCTAATGAATAGTGGTGTAAAAAATATTTTTTTTACCAAATTTCTATTTTTCGTGGGTTATAAAACACATATTTTAGCCAAAAATGACAAAATCTAAAAACGTGTTGATTTTGACTGTTTTTGTACCATTTTTTGTACCCACCTCGAACGTGAACATGCACTCTAGTGAATATTGTCAAAAAAAATGAAAATTAAAATTTTCACCGAATCTCCATTTTTCATGGGTTACAACACACGTATTTTAGCAAAAATTTGTAAAATTAAAAATGTAAAATTACAAATCTTACAACGCGTTGATTTTGACTTTTTTTGTACCGTTTTTTGAACCCACCTCGATTGTGAACATGCAATCTAGTGAATATTATCAAAAAATGTAAAATTAAAATTTTCACAAAATCTCCATTTTTCATGGGTTATAACACATGTATTTTGGTAAAAAAATGGTAAAGTAAAAAAAACGTGTTGATATTTGCTTTTGCTCTTCTATTTTTTACGCACACCCCAATTGTGAACATGTATTCTAATGAAATGTGGTGCAAAAAAAGTGAAATTCAGAAAATAATTTTACCAAATTTCTATTTTTCGTTGGTTTTAACACAAGTATTTATATCAAAAAATAGCAAAATCTAAAAACTTGTTAATTTTGCCTTTTTTGTACCGTTTTTTTCACCCGCCTCGTTGTGAACATACATTCTAGTTAATATTATAAAAAAAGTGAAAATTAAAATTTCACTAAATCTCCATTTTTCATGGGTTATAACACATGTATTTTGGTAAAAAATGGTAAAGTAAAAAAATGAGTTGATTTTTGCTTTTCCTCTGCTACGTACATCTCATTTGTGAACATGCATTCTAATAAATGGTGGTGTAAAAAAGTGAAATTTAAACTTTTTACCAAATTTCTTTTTTTCATGGGTTACAACACATGTATTTTAGCCAAAATGAGAAGATCCAAAAACGCATTGAATTTGACTTATTTTGTACCCTTTTTTGCACCCACATCAATTGTGAACATGCACTCTAGTGAATATCGTCAAAAAAAGTGAAAATTAAAATTTTCTCCAAATCTCCAGTTTTCATAGGTTATAACACGCGTATTTTAACAAAAAATGGCAAAATCTAAAAGCGCATTGATTTTGACTTTTATTTTCTACCGTTTGTTGCACCTACCACGATTCTGAACATGTATTCTAATTAGTAGTGTCAAAAAAACTGAAATTTAGATTTGTTTTTACCAAATTTCCCTTTTTCAAGGGTTATAACATACGTATTTTAGCAAAAAATAGTAAAATTCAAAAAACCTGTTGATTTTGATTTTTTGTACCGTTTTTTGCACCTACCTCGTTTGTGAACATGAATTCTTATTAGTGGTGTCAAAAAATGAAATTTATATTTATGTTTACCAAATTTCCATTTTTCAAGGGTTATAACACACGTATTTTAGCAAAAAATAGCAAAATCCAAAAAATGTGTTGATTTTGACTTTTTTTGTACAATTGTTTGCACCCACCTCAATTGTGAGCATACATTCTAATTAGTGGTATCAAAAAATGAAATTTAGATTTATTTTTACCAAATTTCTATTTTCAAGGGTTATTACAAAATTATTTTAGCAGAAAATAGCAAAATCCATAAACGTACTGTTTTTGAATTTTTCTGTACCGTTTTTTGCAGCCACCTTGATTGTGAACATGCTTTCTAATTACTGCTGTAAAAAAATGAAATTTACAGTTAGTTTTACCAAATTTCCATTTTTCAAGGTTTAGAACACATATTTTAGCAAAAATAGTAAAATCCAAAAACGTATTGATTTTGACTTTTTTGTACAATTTTTTACACCCACATCGATTGTGAACATGTATTCTAATTAGTGGTGTCAAAAAATAAAATTTAGATTTATTTTTACCAAATTTCCAATTTTCAAGGGTTGTAACACACGTATTTTAGCAAAAAATAGAAAAATCCAAAAGCGTATTGATTTTGAATTTTTTTTGTACGGTTTTTTGCACTCAACTTTATTGTGAACATGTATTCTAGTGAATATTATAAAAAAAATTAAAGATCCCCATTTTTCATGGGTTATGACACATGTATTTTGGTAAAAATTGGTAAAGTAAAAAAAATTGTTGATTTTTGCTTTTCCTCTGCTGTTTTTTATGCACACCTCAATTGTGAATATGCATTCTAATGAATGGTGGTGTAAAAGAAGTAAAATTTATATATTTTTTTACCAAATTTCTATTTTTCGTGGGTTATAACACACGTATGTTAGGGAAAAATAGAAAAATTCAAAAACGCGTTGATTTTTACTTTTTTTGTACGATTTTTTGCACCCACCTCGATTGTAAACATGCACTCTAGTGAATATTATTTTTTTTTACCCAAACTATCATTACATAATTAAAAGTATTTAAATGAGGAGTACTACTCCTTTACAAAAGTTCATAACCTTAAAATTAAACGTGAATGTTTTCCATCATTTGATACCGCACCAAAAATTAAATGAGGGGGATTCTCTTCATTACTTACATGTTTGTGTTACAAAGTTTGAGGATAATATGAAAAACACAATTCAATATTATGGCAAACTTTCAATCGCCCCAACTAAAATTAGCCAAAAAGTGATATACTCTTCCAATGAGTAGCATACTGTCCAAAATGTGATCATGAGAAGCACACATCAATTTAGTCCAGCAAGAATAATGTGAAGAAATTAATCACATTCCTTCATTAATGCACCAAATTAAAGGAGACGGCTAGAAATCCACAGCAAGCCTTTCAAAGCCAGCACGCACCTTAAGCTACTAACCACAGTAACATCCATAAAGTGAAGCCATGCAAAGTAACATCCATAAAGTGACATTCACAAACCTTAAGCTTCTGATTTTGTTAAAGTGAAGCCCTGCAACATCCATAAACCTCCTAACCATAGTAACATAAAGTAGAAACTCAATCTACTAAGGCAGCAATCAAGGAATTCCAAAGCGCAAAAGATTATCCAATCATTAGTGCCCAGTACCAAACCAAGTCACGTAGAACATGATAACAAACCACAACTTATTCAACTATTTTGATTCCTTCCTTGATCCCCAAGATAAGCCAAAACTGGCACATTTGGCATCCAGGAAGCAGCCATCCAGATCATTATTTTACTGCTAACACAAGTGTCGCATCAGGGCTCAATTTGTGATTTCCCCATAATCTCCAAAAATAGTCAAGCAAATCCAGCCATCTCAAGAAATTCTTCAGATCATCAAACTATCCCTTTATGCATAAAATCATATGATGCAGGATTCACAAAGCATGTCAAGATAGCAAACAACAACAAAAATAAAATGATCGGTCAGATTTCCTATCATAAAGTGATGTTTTTTTCTTTTTCCAATTTTTCTTTTTCTGTTGCACGATCTTTCTCTTTTCTGTATGACCTCAGCTTTGGACCGATTAACAATTGGGCACAGGGTAATCCTTTCCTCCATTACTCTCTGTTTCTTTACCTGATCTGGTTCGACAATATAATCTGGGCATGTGTCTCCATTCTCAATTTCGATTACGACATTGATTGCACCAACATCACTCTTCTTTGGACTTCCAGAGATTAGTGAACCCAGTTTATCAGTTACCCAGATTGGAGCTTCATCTCCAGTAGAGGATTCTGCAACTAATTCGGAGCTGCAGTGAGGCCAATGAGGTACTTCTTCAACCACCAAATTTGAGCTCTTTTGCCCTGTGTCTGCTTCTTCAAATTCGATTATAAAATCGATTGGTTCTACTTCTATCTTGTTTGAGGTTTTCAGAGTTTGAGTACGAGATTAATATAGTCTTTTCTTTTTCTATTTTTTTAATACCCAAATGTATTTATTAGAATCAAAAGGAGGTTGACCGACATGCCTAAAGCCACCATTACATGAGGCATCTAAAATTAGGAGTCTAAGCATCTAGAATTAGGAGTACGAGAATACCTAAAGCCACCAGTACGAGAATATTGTCAAAAAAAGTGAAAATTAAAATTTTCACCAACTCTCCATTTTTCATAGGTTATAGTACACGTATTTAGCAAAAATTTGCAAAATTAAAAAACACGTTGATTTTGATTTTTTGTACCGATTTTTGCATCCACCTCGATTGTAAACATGCATTCTAGTTAGTGGTGTCAGAAAAAGTGAAATTTAGATTTATTTTTACCAAATTTCCATTTTTCAAGGGTTATAACAAGCGTATTTTAGCAAAAAATAGCAAAATTCAAAAAACGTGTTGATTTTCACTTTTTTGTACCGTTTTCCGCAGCCACCTCGATTTTGAACATGCATTTCAGTGAATATTGTCAAAAAAAGTGAAAATAAAATTTTCACAAAATCTCCATTTTTCATGGGTTATAACATATGTATTTTAGTAAAAAAAATGATAAAGTACAAAAACGTGTTGATTTTTACTTTTCCTCTGCTATTTTTTATGCACACCTCAATTGTGAACATGCATTCTAATAATTGGTGGTGTAAAAAAGTGAAATTTAGAGTTTTTACCAAATTTCTGTTTTTCGTGGGTTATAACACATGTATTTTATTTAAAATGGTAAAATCTAAAAACGCGTTGATTTTGACATTTTTTATACCATTTTTTGCACCCACCATGATTCTAAACCTGCATTCTAATTAGTGGTTTCAAAAAAGTGAAATTTAGATTTATTTTTACCAAATTTCCATTTTTCAAGAATAATAACATAAGTATTTTTATAAAAAAAGTAAAATCCAAAAATGTGTTGATTTTTACTTTTTTGTGCCGTTTTTTGCACCAACTCGATTGTGAACATACATTCTAATTAGTGGCGTCAAAAAATAAAATGTAGATATATTTTTACCAAATTTCCATTTTTCAAGGGTTATAACACTCGTATTTATATATAAAATAGCAAACTCCAAAAACGTGTTGATTTTGACTTTTTTTTTTACCGTTTTTTGCACTGACCTCGATTGTGAACATGCATTCTAGTGAATATTATAAAAAAAGTGAAAATAAAAATTTTCTCCAAATCTCCATTTTTCACGGGTTATAACACACATATTTTAGCAAAAAAATAGCAAATTAAAAAAACGTGTTGATTTGAGTTTTTTTGTAACGTTTTTTGCACCCACCTCACCTGTGAATATGAATTCTAGTGAATATTGTAAAAATCAGTGAAAATTAAAATTTTCACCAAATCTCCATTTTTCACGGGTTATAACACACGTATTTTAGCAAAAAATGCCAAAATATAAAAACGCGTTGATTTTGACTTTTTTTGTACCGTTTTTTGCCCCTACCGCGATTGTAAATATGCATTCTAATTAAAGGTGTCAAAAAAGTGAAATTTAGATTTAATTTTACCAAATTTCCAGTTTTCAAGGTTTATAAAAGACGTATTTTAGCAAAAAAAAATAGCAAAATCCAAACAAACGTGTTTAATTTAACGGTTTTTTTACTGTTTTTGGCACCCACCTTGATTGTGATCATGCACTCTAGTGAATAATGACAAAAAAAAGTGAAAATTAAAATTTTTTCCCATTTCTCTATTTTCATGGGTTATAACATACGTATTTTAGCAAAAAATTGTAAAATTCAAAAACGCGTTGATTTTGACTTTTTTAGTACCGTTTTTTCTTCCACCTCAGTTGATTTTGACTAAAATTGTAAAATCCAAAAACAAGTTATTTCTATTTTCCAAGGGTTATAATACACGTATTTTAGCAAAAAATGGTAAAATCCAAAAACGTGCTGATTTTGACTTTTTTTTATGCCGCTTTTTCTCCCACCTCAATTATGCGCATGCACTCTAGTGAATATTGTAAAAAAATGAAAATGAAAATTTTAACCAAATATCCATTTTTCATTGTTTATAACACACATATTTTATCAAAAATTGAAAAACAATTCCAAAAATGTGTTTCAAACTTTTTTTGTTCCGTTTTTTGAAACCATCTCGATTATGAACATGCATTCTAATTAGTGGTGTCATAAAAAGTAAATTTTAGATTTAGTTTTACAAAATTTCCATTTTTCAAGGGTTATAACACACATATTTTAGCAAAAAAATAGCAAAATCCAAAAAACCTGTTGATTTTGACTTTATTTTGTACCGTTTTTCGCACCTACCTAGATTGTGAACATGCATTCTAGTGAATATTGTCAAAAAAAGTGAAAATTAATATTTTCAACAAATTTCCATTTTTCATGGGTTATATATAGCACATGTATTTTGGTAAAAAATTGTAAAGTAAAAAAATGTGTTGATTTTTGCTTTTTCTATGGTGTCTTTTATGAACACCTCAATTGTGAACATGCATTCTCACTAATGGTGGTGTAAAAAAAGTAGAATTTAAATTTTTTTACCAAATTTTTAATTTTCATGGGTTATAATACACGTATTTTAGCTAAAATGGCAAAATTCAAAAACGCATTGATTTTGACTTTTTTTGTACCATTTTTGCACCCACCTCGATTATGAACATGCACTCTTGTGAATATTGTCAAAAAAGTGAAATTAAAAATTTCAACAAATCTCCATTTTTCATGGATTATAACACACGTATTTTAGCAAAAAAATTGAAAAATCAAAAAACGCCTACAACGATTCTGAACATTCATTCTAATTAGTGGTGTCGAAAAAAGTGAAATTTAGATTTATTTTTACTAAATTTCTATTTATCAAGGGTTATAACACACTTTTTTTTAGCAAAAATATAGAAAAATCCAAAAATGTGTTGATTTTAACTTTTTTTTGTATTGTTTTTTGCACCCACCTCGATTGTGAACATGCATTCCGATTAGTGGTGTAAAAAAAATAAAATTCAGATTTATTTTTACCAAATTTCTATTTTTCAATGGTTATAACACACGTATTTTAGCAAAAACTAGCAAAATCCAAAAACATGTTGATTTTGACTTTTTTTGTACCGTTTTTTCCACCCACCTCGATTGTGAACATGCATTCTAGTGAATATTGTCAAAAAAGTGAAAATTAAAATTTTCACCAAATATACATTTTCATGGGTTATAACAAATGTATTTTGGTAAAAAAATGGTAAAGTAAAAAGAAACATGTTGATTTTTTCTTTTCTTCTGTTGTATTTTACACACACCTCAATTATGAACATACATTCTAATGAATGGTGGTGTAAAAAAAAGTAAAATTTAGATTTTTTACCAAATTTCAATTTTTTGTGGGTTATAACACGTATTTTAGCCAAAAATGTCAAAACCCAAAAACGCGTTGATTTTTACTTTGGTAAATTTTTTGCACACACCTCGATTGTGAACATGTAGTCTAGTGAATATTGTCAAAAAAGTGAAAATTAAAATTTTCACCAAATATATATCCATTTTCATGGGTTATAACACATGTATTTAGGTAAAAAAATGGTAAAATAAAAAAAATGTTGATTTTTTGTTTTCACCTGTTGTATTTTACACACACCTCAATTATGAACATGAATTCTAATGAATGATGGTGTAAAAAAAGTAAAATTTAGATTTTTTTTTGCCAAATTTCAAATTTTTGTGGGTTATAACACGTATTTTAGCAAAAAATGCCAAAACCCAAAAGCGCGTTGATTTTTATTTTTTTGTACCATTTTTTGTACATACCTCGATTATGAACATGCATTCTAGTGAATATTGTCAAAAAAGTGAAAATAATTTTTTTTTTCCAAATCTCTATTTTTCGTGGGTTATATAACACATGTATTGGCAAAATCTAAAAATGCGTTGATTTTGACTTTTTTTGTACCGTTTTTTACACCCACCTCGATTGTGAACATGCACTCTAGTGAATTTTTTTTTTTTTTTTTAAATTGGCAACGGACCAACATCGAGGGGTGCCAATCCCTCTTATATTTATATACGGTTTGGGTGATGGATTTATATCGCCCTTACAAAAGAAAATCAAAATGATCCCAAAACCATTAACAAGCCTAATGGTTAAGAGATCAAATGGTGAGTCCAAAAGGTGATTTCTCCTTGAACAAAATGTCATTGTAGTTGAGTTGCAAAATTTGAACAACACCACGAAAAAGGAATCGTATTCCTTAGATTCTGTGAACAAAATATTGACAGTAGCTAAGTACTTAGTATTTCTATCTAAGGCGATGCCAACCGTGAGAGCTGAGGCTGCAGCATCCTGGATGGATTTGTATCCAGATTGTGTCAAAAAATCAGAGAGACACTGGCCTTTAGTGAGTTCAGCAGTTTTGGCTTGGATTTTCCAGCAGTTAGTGAGTTCACTTGGACATTCTTTTCAAAACTCCCACAGTGTCTCCATATCCTTTTTTCCCATTTTGAGTAGTCCCTTTCCCAGGGAGCAGGGATAGATAATGTCATAAAGTGCAAGAATCTTAGCCAAAGCAAATGCTGCATCCCATCTTTAACATCAGCAAACTGGAGCATGGGTGGTTGGCAAATCAGTCCTAACTTCTGCAGACTGCGGCCTTGCGATGAAGTTGTTTTACCAGTTATTGCCCATCTGAGGTCTTGCATTTGTCTGCTGAATTTCATACTCATTACCTTTTTTGGTAACAATGAAAGGGACTTGTTCCTTGTCCATTCGGATCAAAGCTGGCAGCTGGTGAATAGCCTCTGCTTTCTTCAATATAGCAAGTTGCCTAGCAGGGTGATTTGCCTCTTTTGGGACCAGATTTAAAGTTGCCCACTTCTGGATATATTCGATGGTCTCCTTGATTGGCCAGTCTTTCCATGAGTTCATGCCTTCTGAGAGCAGATTGGAGTTGGATTCCAGTATAATGCTTTGCCTTCCTTGCTCTCTGCTTCTGCCAATGTACTTGGATGCTGCCAAGGCTTCAACCTGCAATTTAGTTAGTGAATAGGGGAAAAGATAAATAGGAAGAGAGAAAGCTACCTGCCCCTTGTGATCTCTAACTATCCCTCCAGATCTCCAGGATTCATTCCCTTTAGCCACAGCAAAATTGATTTTAACATGTTGGGGGTCAGGGGGGTTCCATTTTATACTCTTCAATATCATTTTCCTTTTGATGTTTTGGCAAGCACTCCAGAAAGCTCCCCATTCTAGGTCCATAAATTGAATACCTTGAAATCTCAAAAACATAAGTTCCTTGATCGATGTAAAAATCCTTTGCACCAGCACTTCCACTTCAGGCTTTCCCTTGTGAAAAGTAATTTTGTTCCTTAATTTCCATAGCCACCAGCAAATTAGAGGAGGGCATATCTGAATTAAAAACTGTCTACATTCAGAGATCAATCTATGATTCTGCCACCAGATATTCAGATAGCCTTGGAAATTATTAGAGTATTCCAGAATTCCCAATTCTGCAGCAAATATTTTCCATATCCTTTGAGCAAAGGGGCAAGCTGTTAGGAGGTGGTTGAGTGTCTCGCCATTAGTCCAGCATAAGGGGCAAATAAATGGTCCGAATTGACCTACCTTATACAAGATTGGGCCAATGGGAATTTTGTGTCTGATTAGTCTCAGCATGAGGAAGGAAATCTTAATTGGAATGAGTGGATCCCAGATTAGTTCTGTGTAGGAGCACAGAGGGGCATGTTGTCCTCTAATCAGCTGATATGCTGACTTCATCGTGAATTTTCCATCATTGGTTAAGCTCCAAAGCATCTTATCTGTACCTTCTGAGAAGAACTCACTAGGGATATGGGGGAAGATTATTCTGATTTTGGTCCAGTCCCAGCCCTGTGGTTCCATGATTTCTGAAACTTTATAATTTCCTTGGGATGTCATGTAATCAGATAGCCTGCCTCTCGGGCTCCACTTATCATGAAATAGGTTGCATTCCCCATTTCGCACTTGGAAGTGAATGTAGTCTTCAGCCAAATTAGCAATGCTTTGAATTCTCCTCCAAGCTTGGGAGTCTCCTCTTCGTTTCACAGTCTGTGAAAGGTGCTTGGAGCCACAATATTTCGTGGCCATAAACTTAGCCCAAAGGGATTTTTGTTCTCTGAACCTCCACCATAGTTTCATCGATTGAGCAGAGGCAATGTGGTTCAGATCTCTGAAGCCTATTCCACCTTCTTCCTGTGAGTAACAAAGCTCCTTCCAGCTAATCCAATGCCTTTTCATACTCTTTTCTTGGGCAGACCATAAGAAATTTGCTAACAGGGATTCTATTTGATTTATCACTTTCCTAGGAGGGCTTAGGCTCATGGTCAGATAGAGAGGAAAGGAGGATAGGACACTTTTGATGAGGGTAATTCTACCTCCTAGGGTGAGAAACTTGGAGCTCCAGCTGCAAATTGTTTTGCTAATCTTGTCTACCAAGGGGTCAAAAAAGCAAGCTTGTATTCTTTTGAAATGAAGTGGGACTCCTAGGTATGTGGAGGGTAATGATCCTCTAGAAAATTTGGTGATATTCCCTATGGAGTGTTTCGTAGGATCTGGCAGCCTATCATGAACTATGTAGGAGCTTTTAGCAACATTTATCTTTTGTCCCGAGGTCTTTTCATAATGCCTAAGCTTCCTCATTATACTCTTGACTGTTGTGGAGTTAGCAGCTGAGAAAACAATCAAGTCATCCGCATAGGCAAGGTGGGAAATTCTAGGGCATCCTAAGGGAACTCTAAAGTCAAACTTTTTGTTCTCAGCTCTATTGAGTATCCTGGAAAGGTATTCAGAGTTGATTACAAATAAAAGAGGGGAGATTGGGTCCCCTTGTCTAAGTCTTCTAGATGCTTTAAACCAGCCTTGACTCCTCCCATTAACTAAAACTGAGAACCAAACATTTGAGATCAGCCTCCATATTATATTAACCCATATCTCCCCAAATCCTAGAAATCTGAGGAGTTGTAACAGGTATGGCCAATGTACCCTATCATATGCTTTCTCTATGTCCACCTTGATGGCTACATTTCCTTCCTTGCTTTTCCTATTGAGGGTGGACATCATCTCACTAGCTAGAAGATAGTTATCAGTAATCATTCTACCTGTTATGAAGCCACTTTGATTTTCTGAAATGATCTTAGGCAGAACTGCAGCTAATCTCAGAGCTAAGAGTTTGGACACAATTTTGTTGAAGAAGTTACAAAGGCTGATTGGTCTATATTGCTTAAAGGAAAAAGGATTTGAGGTTTTTGGGATGAGGACTATGGCAGTGGCTGTCATTGCCTGATTCATCTCAGCACCATTGATGAATGCTTGTACTGCTCTCAGCAGATCATCTTTAACAATTTCCCAGGCTACAACATAGAACTGACCTGGAAAGCCATCCGAGCCAGGGGCACTGTCCTGGCTCATACTGAGAACTGCTTCTTTCAACTCCTCCATATCAGGAATCTTAGTCAACCCCTGCCTATCCAGTTCTGACAAAGATGAGGGGACCAAAAGTGGGTCAATGGTTGAGCTCACCTGTTCATAGGAGTAGAGTTCTGTGAAGAATTGTACAGCAACTTCAGAAATTTTTTCCTCCTCTTCTACCCAATCCCCTTCCTGATTCTGAATCCTATGTATGTACCCTTTAGCATGCCTATTTCTGACATATGAGTGGTAGAAACGAGAGTTTCTATCCCCCTCATTAGCCCATCTAATGTTAGCTTTTTGAGCCCAAAACATCTCCTCTAGTCCTAGTTGGTATTTGGCCTTGGCTGCAGCTTTACTCATAGCTTCCCTAGTGACAGCCCTTACTTCATCCTCTTGTTCCAATCTATTTAGCTCCTCATCAGCTTGGGCAGCCTTTGAAAATTGTTTCCGTAGACTATTATGTTCCAGCTACTCAGAGCTTTCTTAACTGCTTTAAGTTTTTCAGTAAATATCCTGATTGGGCTCCCTGAAGATTCTCCCTCCCAAGCTCTCCTAATAACTGCTAGGTGGTCTTTATGTGTAGTCCAGAAAGACTGATATCTGAATGTTCTAGGAGCTGTTTTTCGATGCTGAATGTGGAGTATCAGAGGGGAGTGATCCGAGGGGACTTTGCTAAATGCAAGATAGTAGCTAGTAGGCTCTTATTTAAGAAATTGGAATCCACTAAGGCCCTGTCCAATTTTTTCCAGATTCTAGCCCTACCCTCTCTGTTGTTACACCAAGTAAATTTGGAACCACTTGCTTGTACTTCCGATAGTCCTAAAGAGGACATGGCTCCTACCAACTCCCTAAACTCTCTAATGTGAAAAGCTTTCCCTCCTTTCTTTTCTTCCCTAGCTAGGATACAGTTCCAGTCTCCCCACAAAAGCCATGGGAGATTAAACTGTTGGAGTCTATCTAAGTCCTGCCACAGCTCCTTTCTTTTTTCCTCTGTGCATTTTGCATACACATTGGAGAAAAGGATAGGATTCTGCATTTCTGGGTGGCTGATTTCTACTGTAATATGCTGCTCAGAGTTTGTGACAACTGTACATGCAAATGGCTTTCTAAACATGATCCAAATGGAGCTGATGTTGTTTGAGTAGGCTTCCTCGAATTTCAGTCTTCTCTTGAAAGATTCTAACTTAGAAGCTTCTGCAAAGGGTTCAGTTATGACTAGGAAATTGATGTTATGAGCTCTTATGGTTGTTTTTAGTTTCTTAAAGTTAGGCTTTTTACCTATACTTCTAATATTCCAATACATGAAAGCAATCATTGAGAAATAGGTTCTTGAAGGCCAGTACTTGACCCCCTACCTCTGATTTCCTTAGAGGGTTCTAGTTTCACCAAGGGCTTAGGTTTTTTAGGTCTCCCTCTGGTTCTAGCTGTTCTTACACTATAGTCAGTAGCATTATCCTTGTCCATATCCAATTGACTATGCTGTTGGGGATCTTGATGGTATTCCTCCCTCTCCTCTTCCTCTACAGCATTAGGGACCTGCACAACAGAAGAGGCAGCTAGTTTAGTGAGAGTTTTCACAATCTCATCACAGTATACCTGTTCTTGAATCTCCTGAAAGATGTAAGCTTCCTGTTGAGCTACTGACGAATGCCCATCCTGAGTAGTGTCATCTTGCTGAATCACTGGGTTAATTTTCTGTGATTGGAGGCTTTCAGGGATTGGGATCTCACTTGTGCAGTCCTCACCATCCAAGGAGTTTAAAATTGCAAACTTGTTACTGCTTGGGAGAGGTGATGGTTCTATTGGGTCGGTTAGCCTCTTAGGTTCAGCAGCTAATGTGTTTGGCTTGTGACCCAACATTTCTGTCGGCATTTCCTCAGGCACCATATCTGCTTGCTTATCTGGATCCTTTGCTTCCTGTTGAGGTCTATCCTCAGTGGTCGATGGCGCTTCTATAATCACGGCCTCATTGCCTTGGCCTGAATATTCAGGGATATCTGATTGAGGGCAATTAATTGGTCCCTTTCCCTTGTCAATCGTCCCAACTTGAACATTTTCCCCTGCATTTGCCATTGTTTTCCTTAATACTACTGTCCATTCTTTTGATGCTTGATTTGTTGTCTGATTTTTCTTTTTCTGCTTCTGAGTATCCTGAATTGACCGCTTCGGCTGAGGTCTTTGGGGGTCACATTCGTTGTTATGGTGGCCTAATTTTCTGCATTTGGTACAGTAGGCAGGTCTGTCTTCAATTTCTAATGTTTTCCATTTTCCTTGTTCTTTATTCCCTATGCAGATACGTTGAGGCACCACCCTTGTAAGGTCCATTTCCGCACAGATTCGTGCCTCACTTGGTCTGACGAGGTTCAAGGCATCTGCAGTAGCAGCGTCAAGCTTCAAAGGTCGTCCTGCTACAGATGCTAGTGAGAGGAGCTTATCTTTTTTGCATAGGTGTAGTGGGAGATTTGGAAATCTAATCCACACTGGTGAGATTGAGGGCTCAACCGCGGGGTCAAAATTAATTGTCCATTTGAATATTCTAGCCTGAAACCCTTGGAAGTGCCATACTTTTCGTGTGCAAAATCTTTGATAGTCTTCTTCCTTATCAAACTTGAAAAGAACATGTCGTTGATCATAGAGCCCCACCTTACATTCGCCAAGAAATCCAGCTGCAATGATTTCCTTACGGATTTGGATCATTACCGGGCGTCCCCAAGAGAATTTGCCTATCAAATTCCACATGTAGTCTCTAGCTAGTTCCTCCTCTTCCTCCCTTGTAATAAGCAGCGCCGGTTCTCTCTTATGGGTGGAAAGAGGGGTTTTCATTTCTACATTAGCAAAGGAGGTGTTGGTATGGTGTGCTTTGTTTACCGCTCCAGCAAAGGTTGCCAGAGGGGGGGAGGCGCTCCCCTCCGCCATAGGCGGAAGTGGCGATAGCTATCAGAATTAACCGTTAGGGGCACCAACGGTTATATTTTAGGTAAGCTGGCTTAGTGTGGCCTCACTATCCAATAATGTTTTTAAGAGAGAAGTGAGAGCAAATATTATAGAGAGAGAAAATTAACATTCAACATAACATGATGCACTCTAGTGAATATTGTCAAAAAAGTGAAAATTAAAATTTTCACCAAATATCCATTTTCATGGGTTATAACACGTGTATTTTGGTAAAAAAATGGTAAAGTAAAAAAAACATGTTGATTTTTGCTTTTCTTCTGTTGTATTTTACACACACCTCAATTATGAACATGCATTCTAATGAATGGTGGTGTAAAAAAAGTAAAATTGAATTTTTTTTACCATATTTCAATTTTTCGTGGGTTATAACATGTATTTTAGCAAAAAATGCCAAAAACCAAAAACGCGTTGATTTTTACTTTTTTTTGTACCATTTTTTGCACACACCTCGATTGTGAACATGCACTCTAGTGAATATTGTCAAAAAATTGAAAATTAAATTTTTTCCCAAATATCCATTTTTCATTAGTTATAACACATGTATTGGCAAAATCCAAAAACGCGTTGATTTTGACTTTTTTTGTACCGTTTTTTGCACCCATCTCGATTGTGAACATGCACTTTAGTGAATATTGTGAAAAAAAAGTAAAAATTAAAATTTTCACCAAATCTTCATTTTTCATAAGCTCTAACACACGTATTTTAGCAAAAATTGGTAAAATCTAAAGGCACGTTGATTTTGACTTCTTTTTGTACCATTTTTTGCACTGTTTTCGATTGTAAACATGTATTCTAATTAGTGGTGTCAGAAAAAGTAAAATTGAGATTTAGTTTTACCAAATTTCCATTTTTCGAGGTTATAACGCACGTATTTTAGCAAAAAATTGCAAAATCTAAAAAACGTGTTGATTTTCACTTTTTGTAACGTTTTTTTGCACCACTTCAATTGTGAACATGCATTCTAGTGAATATTGTCAAAAAAAGTGAAAATTAAAATTTTCACTAAATCTCCACTTTTCATGGGTTATAACACATGTATTTTGGTAAAAAATAGTAAAGTAAAAAAATGTGTTGATTTTTGCTTTTCCTTTGCTGTCCTTTGAATCTTGATGGAATTAGCCTTTCTTGATGGAAAAAAAATAGCAAAATCTAAAAACCTGTTGATTTTTACTTTTTTTGTAGCATTTTTTGCACTCACCTTGATTGTGAACATGGATTCTAATTAGTGGTGTAAAAAATTAAATTTAGATTTATTTTTACCAAAGTTTCATTTTCCAAGGGTTTAAAACACTTGTATTTTAGGAAAAAAATAGCAAAATCCAAAAACGTGTTGATTTCGACTTTTTTGTACGGTTTTTTGCACCTACCTCAATTGTGAACATGCATTTTAATTAGTGGTGTCAAATAAATAAATTTTAGATTTATTTTTTACAAAATTTCTATTTTTCAAAGGTTATAACACACGTATTTTAGCAAAAATAGAAAATCTAGAAATTTATTGATTTTGAATTTTTTTTGGTACCACTTTTTCCATCCACCTTGATTGTGAACATGATTTCTAATTAGTGGTGTAAAAAATGAAATTTAGATAATTTTTTACCAAATTTCCATTTTTCAAGGGTTATAACACACGTATTTTAGTAAAAAATAGCAAAATCCAAAAACTTGTTGATTTTGACTTTTTAGTACAGTTTTTTGCACCCATCTCAATTGTCAACAGACATTCTAATTAGTGGTGTCAAGAAAAGAAATTTAGATTTATTTTTACTAAATTTTCATTTTTCAAGGGTTATAACACACGTATTTTAGTAAAAATAGAAAAAAAAATCCAAAAATGCATTGATTTTGAATTTTTTGTACAGTTTTTTGTACCCACCTCGATTGTGAACACGCAGTCTAGTGAATATTATCAAAATAAGCGAAAATTTTATCTCCATTTTTCATGGGTTATAACACATGTATTTTGGTCAAAAAATGGTAAATTAAAAAAACGTGTTGATTTTTGTTTTTCCTTTGCTGAGCACGTCAATTGTGAACATGCATTCTAATGAATAGTGGTGTAAAAAATATTTTTTTTACCAAATTTTTATTTCTCGTGGGTTATAAAACACATATTTTAGCCAAAAATGACAAAATCTAAAAACGCGTTGATTTTGACTGTTTTTGTACCATTTTTTGTACCCACCTCGAACGTGAACATGCACTCTAGTGGATATTGTAAAAAAAAGTGAAAATTAAAATTTTCACCGAATCTCCATTTTTCATGGGTTACAACACACGTATTTTAGCAAAAATTTGCAAAGCACAAAAAACGCGTTGATTTTGACTTTTTTTGTACCGTTTTTTGAACCCACCTCGATTGTGAACATGCAATCTAGTGAATATTATCAAAAAATGTAAAATTAAAATTTTCACAAAATCTCCATTTTTCATGGGTTATAACACATATATTTTGGTAAAAAAATGGTAAAGTAAAAAAAACGTGTTGATATTTTCTTTTGCTCTTCTATTTTTTACGCACACCCCAATTGTGAACATGTATTCTAATGAAATGTGGTGTAAAAAAAGTGAAATTTAGAAAATAATTTTACCAAATTTCTATTTTTCGTTGGTTAAAACACAAGTATTTTAGCAAAAAAATAGCAAAATCTAAAAACTTGTTAATTTTGCCTTTTTTGTACCGTTTTTTTCACCCGCCTCGTTGTGAACATACATTCTAGTTAATATTATAAAAAAAGTGAAAATTAAAATTTCACAAAATCTCCATTTTTCATGGGTTATAACACATGTATTTTGGTAAAAAATGGTAAAGTAAAAAAATGAGTTGATTTTTGCTTTTCCTCTGCTACGTACATCTCATTTGTGAACATGCATTCTAATAAATGGTGGTGTAAAAAAGTGAAATTTAAACTTTTTACCAAATTTCTTTTTTTCATGGGTTACAACACACGTATTTTAGCCAAAATGAGAAGATCCAAAAACGCATTGATTTTGACTTATTTTGTACCCTTTTTTGCACCCACATCAATTGTGAACATGCACTCTATTGAATATTGTCAAAAAAAGCGAAAATTAAAATTTTCTCCAAATCTCCAGTTTTCATAGGTTATAACACGCGTATTTTAACAAAAAATGGCAAAATCTAAAAACGCATGGATTTTGACTTTTTTTTCTACCGTTTGTTGCACCCACCTCGATTCTGAACATGTATTCTAATTAGTAGTGTCAAAAAAACTGAAATTTAGATTTGTTTTTACCAAATTTCCCTTTTTCAAGGATTATAACATACGTATTTTGGCAAAAAATAGTAAAATTGAAAAAACCTGTTGATTTTGATTTTTTTGTACCGTATTTTGCACCTACCTCGATTGTGAACATGAATTCTTACTAGTTGTGTCAAAAAATGAAATTTAGATTTATTTTTACCAAATTTCCATTTTCAAGGGTTATAACACACGTATTTTAGCAAAAAATAGCAAAATCCAAAAAATGTGTTGATTTTGACTTTTTTTGTACAATTGTTTGCACCCACCTCAATTGTGAGCATACATTCTAATTAGTGGTATCAAAAAATGAAATTTAGATTTATTTTTACCAAATTTCTATTTTCAAGTGTTATAACAAACTTATTTTAGCAGAAAATAGCAAAATCCATAAACGTATTGTTTTTCAATTTTTCTGTACCGTTTTTTGCAGCCACCTTGATTGTGAACATGCTTTCTAATTAGTGCTATAAAAAAATGAAATTTACAGTTAGTTTTACCAAATTTCCATTTTTCAAGGTTTATAACACATATTTTAGCAAAAATAGTAAAATCCAAAAACGTATTGATTTTGATTTTTTTGTACAATCTTTTGCTCCCACCTCGATTGTGAACATGTATTCTAATTAGTGGTGTCAAAAAATAAAATTTAGATTTATTTTTACCAAATTTCCAATTTTCAAGGGTTGTAACATACGTATTTTAGCAAAAAATAGAAAAATCCAAAAGCGTATTGATTTTGAATTTTTTTTTGTACGGTTTTTTGCACTCAACTTTATTGTGAACATGTATTCTAGTGAATATTATAAAAAAAAGTGAAAATCTCCATTTTTCATGGGTTATGACACATGTATTTTGGTAAAAATTGGTAAAGTAAAAAAAATTGTTGATTTTTGCTTTTCCACTGCTGTTTTTTTATGCACACCTCAATTGTGAATATGCATTCTAATGAATGGTGGTGTAAAAGAAGTAAAATTTATATATTTTTTTACCAAATTTCTATTTTTCGTGGGTTATAACACACGTATGTTAGCGAAAAATAGAAAAATTCAAAAACGCGTTGATTTTTACTTTTTTTGTATTTTTGCACCCACCTCGATTGTAAACATGCACTCTAGTGAATATTATTTTTTTTTACCCAAACTATCATTACATAATTAAAAGTATTTAAATGAGGAGTACTACTCCTTTACAAAAGTTCATAACCTTAAAATTAAACGTGAATGTTTTCCATCATTTGATACCGCACCAAAAATTAAATGAGGTGGATTCTCTTCATTACTTACATGTTTGTGTTACAAAGTTTGAGGATAATATGAAAAACACAATTCAATATTATGGCAAACTTTCAATCGCCCCAACTAAAATTAGCCAAAAAGTGATATACTCTTCCAATGAGTAGCATACTGTCCAAAATGTGATCATGAGAAGCACACATCAATTTAGTCCAGCAAGAATAATGTGAAGAAATTAATCACATTCCTTCATTAATGCACCAAATTAAAGGAGACGGCTGGAAATCCACAACAAGCCTTTCAAAGCCAGCATGCACCTTAAGCTACTAACCACAGTAACATCCATAAAGTGAAGCCCTGCAAAGTAACATCCATAAAGTGACATTCACAAACCTTAAGCTTCTGATTTTGTTAAAGTGAAGCCCTGCAACATCCATAAACCTACTAACCATAGTAACATAAAGTAGAAACTCAATCTACTAAGGCAGCAATCAAGGAATTCCAAAGCGCAAAAGATTATCCAATCATTAGTGCCCAGTACCAAACCAAGTCACGTAGAACATGATAACAAACCACAACTTATTCAACTATTTTGATTCCTTCCTTGATCCCCAAGACAAGCCCAAACTGGCACAATTGGCATCCAGGAAGCAGCCATCCAGGTCATTATTTTACTGCTTGAACACAAGTGTCGTATCAGGGCTCAATTTGTGATTTCCCCATAATCTCCAAAAATAGTCAAGCAAATCCAGCCATCTCAAGAAATTCTTCAGATCATCAAACTATCCCTTTATGCATAAAATCATATGATGCAGGATTCACAAAGCATGTCAAGATAGCAAACAACAACAAAAATAAAATGATCGGTCAGATTTCCTATCAAAAAGTGATGTTTTTTTCTTTTTCCTATTTTTCTTTTTCCTGTTGCACAATCTTTCTCTTTTCTGTATGACCTCAGCTTTGGACCGATTAACAATTGGGCACAGGGTAATCCTTTCCTCCATTACTCTCTGTTTCTTTACCTGATCTGGTTCGACAATATAATCTGGACATGTTTCTCCATTCTTTCGATTACGACATTGATTGCACCAACATCACTCTTCTTTGGACTTCCAGAGATTAGTGAACCCAGTTTATCAGTTACCCAGATTGGAGCTTCATCTCCAGTAGAGGATTCTGCAACTAATTCGGAGCTGCAGTGAGGCCAATGAGGTACTTCTTCAACCACCAAATTTGAGCTCTTTTGCCCTGTGTCTGCTTCTTCAAATTCGATTATAAAATCGATTGGTTCTACTTCTATCTTGTTTGAGGTTTTCAGAGTTTGAGTACGAGATTAATATAGTCTTTTCTTTTTCTATTTTTTTAATACCCAAATATATTTATTAGAATCAAAAGGAGGTATAACGACATGCCTAAAGCCACCATGACATGAGGCATCTAAAATTAGGAGTCTAAGCATCTAGAATTAGGAGTACGAGAATACCTAAAACCACCAGTACAAGAATATTGTCAAAAAAAGTGAAAATTAAAATTTTCACCAACTCTCCATTTTTCATAGGTTATAGTACACGTATTTAGCAAAAATTTGCAAGATTAAAAAACACGTTGATTTTGATTTTTTGTACCGATTTTTGCATCCACCTCGATTGTAAACATGCATTCTAGTTAGTGGTGTCAGAAAAAGTGAAATTTAGATTTATTTTTACCAAATTTCCATTTTTCAAGGGTTATAACAAGCGTATTTTAGCAAAAAATAGCAAAATCCAAAAAACGTGTTGATTTTCACTTTTTTGTATCGTTTTTCGCAGCCACCTCGATTTTGAACATGCATTTTAGTGAATATTGTCAAAAAAAGTGAAAATAAAATTTTCACAAAATCTAGATTAGTGCACTTCAATTCTTATGTTTTAACTACTTTCTAATTCTGTGTGCAAAGTTACGAAATAGGAGCTTCTTTGTGAATACTACATTAGGGCTTAATTGAATTCATATTGCCACAGTGTTATAAGTTGTTGATATTTTGAGCTCTAGACATCCTATGATGTTGTTTCTTGAACCATTGGAAAGAAGAGAGGACATGCTATAACTTTTATGTTGATCACTGATTCTGATTCGAAGGTGAGACGGACGATTGGTTGCCTTGAAAGTGGTTTACCCACGATGCATCGCAGGCTTAATTTTTAAGCCTACGATGCATCGTAGGGTTAATTTCACATTTGGCCATGTTTCGGTATTTCGGCTATAACTCTCTCGTCCAAGCTCCGAATTGGGTGATTTAAAAGGCTGTGGAAAGCTAAGACCCGGGGATACAAATTTCATGTTTTAAGGTTTCCCAAATTCACAATGCATCATATCCGAATATTGGTTAGACTTTGCTGAACATTTGGACACTTTGACAATGAGATTTACACTACGATCTCATCGTAGTGTTAATTCCTACACTATGCCAGGTTTCAGTATTTTGATCATAACTCGCTGGTCCAAGCTTCAAATTGAGTGATTCAAGAGTCTATGGAAAGCTGAGACTTGTGGCTACAACTTTCATGATTTAAGTGTTTCCAAATTCTTAGCACAGAAAGGCCAGAGTTTGGCTGGAAGATGCTGCACACTTGTATTCATCGTAACACAAATTTACATGGCGACCTCATTTGCTGTTCACACAAATTTACATGGCGACTTCATTTGCTGTTCACACATCGCCAACTCTTTAGCATTTTCACAGTCATTTTCATTGCATCTGATTTTTACTCTTCAACATATATACATTGTACATCACATTCTTATACGTTTCACAACACTTGCTCACAACACTCCTCACTCATTTCACAACATTTTGGACACGCATATTTGCATGCTATATTTTCACCATTTCATGTTCTATCATTTCTTTCCAGTGATTTACTTAGTGTGCATCATTTTCCTATAGCATGGCTCTCATTTCAACCCACTTGACTCATGAATCCTTTTCACAACATTAGCTCAAGACATTGCATCTTCATGTTATAATACTTTGAATTCACAAATCAAGTTCTGATTTCATTCCTCTTAATGATGATGTTCTTTCACCATTTCATTCTTACACTTACAGTTTCAATTGGATGTTAAGTCCATTCATATCTTTCACGTTTCACATAATCTTTCACAAACAACACTTCACACCACACTCTACTTTTCATACTTCACTCTTTCTTCTTTTTATTTCACAACATTTCACTCACACACCACACAAAATGCACGGCGATGAATCGTGGCGATGCATCGCCATGGAGTGTTTGTCACAGCGACACATCGCTGCGATGTGTCGCCATAGAAATACTTTTCACGGCGATGCATCGCCATAGAAATGCTTTTCACGACGATGAATCGTGGCTATGCATCGCCATAAAAAGTAAGCTTCAGCTGCCAAAAAAAATCGACTAAGCATGGATTTTCTCCTTTTGGTGCACAGGTTCATGGAGGCGTGATCTAGCCAGGCACAAAGGCGTGACTTCTTGAAGAATGGAATGCATGAAGGCTCATTAGGATGATGAAGGCGTGAGGGACCTGGGCTAAAAGGCGCTGGACCAAGGCTGATTCTTCCACTTGGATTTTTGTATGCTTATGACGATTTTATACACTCCTTGGAGGGGCATTTTTGTAATATTGTAGTTACTTTACGTTTGCGTATTATTTACGTTTTGTAACCTCTCTATATAGAGGATTTAGTTAACATTCGAGATCATTCTAGATTGATAACAGATTTTTGAACAAGAGAGAGAAAGTTTCTCTCTCTAACTTTCTCTTTCTAGAATTTTCTCTCTCTAGAAATTGTTCTCCGTTTTCATTTCCGATCGTGACTTTGTACCGGAGATTACATATTGAACTCAATCGAAGGAGCATTTGACCTTCCTCTATACTTAATCGGTGAAATTTCTCAATTTGATGGAATTCAATTGCTTAATGTTGGAATTTGATGCATACGAGTTGAATATGGAATTTTCTGGCTAATTGTGTGATATCTTAGGGTTCTAAACGGATGAATACATGATTTATAAGATTTGATGTTATGCAATTGACGTAATTGATGAAGATTGAAATCGCATTTGAATTGTTACTAGAAATCTGTTAAATTTCATATCTCCTCACTATTTTTGAATGGATCAAGCTTCGATTGTGGTCGTCATGCTAGGTTGAGGATTGATTCACCAAACGTTAGTGAAGATGCATGAGATGAGAACTAAAAGTGCGATTGTCTGAGTCTTTACACTTGCTTTCTATGATTATTTCATTTCTGAGATTCAAGCCTCGCCATAGGAAGCTTTGATGAATTGAAACATTAGGAAAAGTGTTAAAGAAGCTCTCTTTGTTAATAAACGAAGACATTCAAGCTTAGGTCGGGCCTCGCCATGGGATTTCCGAGGTTTTGCTTGTTAGAGAAGTTAGCTTGGAGAGTTGAGACGTTGTGGTGTGAATTTCACCATTCTCAGGCCTCGCCATGGGAGAGGATGATGATAGGAAGTACAGGAAGTGGTGTGGTCGCCATGCTAACCATAACTTGAGCTTCTAGGAAACTTAGGTCTCCTTGAGAATTGCTTGCTAGTAGATTGCATAGCATAGATTGGCTAAGTCTGTGTTCATCTGATACAAGAACCCTAGGATATCTGTTAATACTTGTTAGTAGCTTACCTTTGATTTAGTTTCTTTTCGTGTGGACATTTCTTCTAATTTTGTGATTTGCTACCGTGACAATACTTGGAACAATTCTTAAATTCTCGAGACCAACCCCCTTCCCTGTGGATTCGATACCCTACTCATTGCTTCTACACTAGTTTAGGGATTAAAATTGCAAGTACGCGACACGCTTGTCAATTTTTTGCGCCGTTGCCGGAAAAGGCACGGTTTCTTGAATTTTGATTTGCTCTGTTTTGTTTTTGTGTAAAGTAGTAGTTCTGTTCTGTTTCATTATGGTAGCTTTTGTTGTTTTCTTTGTTTTTGTGTTTTGTTCTTGGTACTTTGGTTTACTTATGGCAAGTGCAGGACAATAGAACTCGATTGAAAGAGAAGATTGCACACCACAAGTACCCAAGCATGTCTAGTTGGTATGGGGACTCTTTTGGTTCTTATCAGTTCGCACAGCCAACACCTATGAGATTTGGGGACTTCTCTCCACCACCATATGAAGAGCAATGGCAAAATCAAGCACAAAGCAACAACTCGTATTACATTGGAACACAAGGACTCTCTGTGGAGTACATGTTTTCTCAACTTCTGGAGAAATTTGACAGAGGCTTACAAAAGGGAGAGCAATGGTATAAGCAACAACAAAGCAAAGAGTGTTATCTCATAGAAGAGAAAAAAATGGAAGACATGTTGTCTCAAGTTTTGGAGAGACTTGATGCAAGTGCATTTTGTGAAACACGGTTGACTCAAATGGAAGAGGCGGTTCAAAGGCAACAAGAGAGACTTGATCGAATCAATGTGTTAATCAGCAACATATGGGAACAAATTGAGACACCAGTTCTAGATGCCCAATACAACTCAGAAGGTACCTCTCTTTTCACTAAAACACCAACTCCTGAGGACAATCATTTTGATATGCATGCTAATGTTGATTGTGGCTTAAAGTGTCCAAGGGAGGAGGAGTATACACGTTTTGGGGATAGTGTACATGAGTGCTATGTTGCTGATTCTTTTGTGCATAAATATTTGAACTTTTATGATGAGGATGATTCTTTTGTGGGTGAAAAAGTGAACTTCCAATTCAATATGCACAACACTATCCACACACACCTCTAATTGTTAGAATACCAACTCCTGAGGAATATCATTTTGAAATACAAGTTAATGATGAATGGGGTGAAACAAATCCTAGGGAGGTGGAGTTCACAAATACAGAGGGTGTCTTACAAAAATGCATTATTGATGAACCTTTGTTACATGAGCCAAATTTTAGTTGTTCAATGGAAAAAGATGTCTTCTATGATGAGGATGATGACTTCTGTGGTGATCTTGATAGTGATGACTCTAGTGTTCTAAGTTGCCATGTTACTAAGCTGGAAAGTGTGTCTAATGCTGAGTCTTGCATTAATTTTATGGAGTTCCATGAGCCAAATGATGTTGATAGCCATTCATTAGATGTTTCTCCTCTTGATAGCTTTGTGAATTGTATAGAGACACTTCTTGAGGATCAAGGTGATATCATGAATGGAGATAATGTTGCAATGGCTAATGAGAATCTCCACACATTTCTTGAAAATCTTGTTGAGGCACCAATTCTTGAAATGGTGAATGAATCTAAATGTTTAAATGGTAACTCACAAGAAGTCCAGAGTGAGATACTCTTATTAATTGATGATAATGCTTTTTGTGCTGTTGACAAAGAAAAGACTCAAGAATTTCTCTATGTTAGTTTAGATGATGAATATGTGCCAATTTTGAATGACATTGCTAACATAGTGGAAAATTGCTTCATTGATACATCTATTTTTGAGCTTACTGATGATAGTCTAGATGAAGATGATGTGAAAATTTCTAATGAGATTGCTAACATGGTAGAAAATTGCTTTGTTGATGAATCCATTTTTGAACTTACTGGTGGTTTTGAGCTTACTGATAGGTGAGACCATGGATGTACAAGCCTTGGTTGAGCCTTGCAGGGTTAGAGAGCCTAGTGTGGTGGAAGAAGTGAATGAGTTGCCTTCTATAGGGGAGCCTAGTGTGGTGAATGGAGAGAAAGAGGTGCCTACTATGGGGGAGCCTCAGTGGTTCAAAGTGAAATCTGTAGAGGTTGCTCCCCATGTGCATGAGCTTAAGCACCTCCTTAAAAATATTCCTCAAGTGCCTTACAGGAGGAGAAAGAGTGTTTATGAAAGAGCATTTTTCTGGTATAAAGATGGATATTCCGAGTCTTGAGGGAGAAGATTTGGAGAAATAAAGTCTAGCTGGAGACTAATGAAATCCAGAACTACTTCTTTCTCATATTACATTCAATAAAGTTTTTTGTTTACGTTTATGTTTTCGTGCATTTTGTTATGTTCACTAAAGCCACTCATGTTGTAGGAGCTTGCACATGGAGGAAGATGCAAATGAAACAAGCAATGCACACATGAGGCTAAGTGTGGGGGAGTGGTGCCATGGATCACTCCCACAATGCACACAATCACTTTGTTTTACATTTCAAGCATGAATTGTGCATGTGCCAATTAGTGTTACTATTGCATATTTTTACACCACCATGACTCCTAGTCATGGTGCGACACTTTGTTTGCAAGCTGCTTCCATGTCTTGTCTACTTTGCACCAACATGTAGGGTATTTGAGGGAGTGATTCCTAATAAGCCTTGTAATAAGCCTTGTCTCACCATGTGCAGGAACTTTTTCATGCAAGAAAGAACTTCAAACAAAGACACTTCACAAAGCAAACTTTGGAAATCATGGCATATCAAAACCAGGGAGCTCCTAAAACCAGTCTTTACTTTACATTGAGGACAATGTAAGTTTTAAGTGTGGGAGAGTGTATGTTTGCTATGGTTTGTGTCTCTTTGACTTGTTCTTTTTCATGAATGAAATTTTTTGTGTGCTATGTGATGCAGAGCATGCTACTTTTCATTTTTGTTGTGTTATTTTGAGTTTTTTTTATGTTATACCCTGCTTATATTGAGTTTTCAGTTTTGGGACAAATTTTTAACTGTTTTGCAACATTTGGCAAAGTTTTGGAAATAAGTTTTGTGTCTCATGAATGGTTTGGGTGTGATGTGTTCCAATGAGATTTAGTGTTGGTGTGTGTTGTTGTGTAAAAGGTGTCAAATGTGTGAGTGAGTGGACTAGAAAGTTAATATCATCCATGTATTTGAAACTTTGTTCCTAGTTCACTATGGCATATTTCAAGTTCATCACTCTGCTCTTTTTGATTTTGTATGTGAAAATTTTTGTTTTCTGACACTAAGTTTGAAGAAATTGGTACATTTTGCTGGTTAAGGCACGATGTTAAGGTAAGATAGATATGCCATGCAAAAATTCAAATGACATAGGAGGTAATGTGTATGGAATTTGTTCTTTTTGCTATGCATTTGTCTGGTGTTTCTAGTGTTCGTGCATGTTTAGTCATTTTGAGACTCTTATGAACATGTGCATGCATAAGAAAGGATATAGAGAAAAAGCCTTTGGCAACTGGAAAAAAAGAGCCATAAGACCCTGGCAAGCAATAAAAGGGAAAAAATAGCCACAAACCTAGTCTAAGGCACCAATGTGTGCAACGAATAAGCACCAATGTGCAGAATAAGGGCAATGTCCCATAGACCACCAATGTGCGCATAGGTTACCATTGATCTTGTGAAGTTGCATGTTCATAGGAGTAGTCAAGGAGATTGATATCTACTGAATGGTAAGTGAGACAACTAGATGGTGTATAGCAAAGGAATATATGAAGTGCATGTTCCTCAGCACACACTTGAACGCGTGACATTTTGGTCTTTATTCATTGTACCTTAGTTGGTAATGTGTACAGAAATCTGAGAGCTAGGGCCAGAAAACGTTGCATAAGTTTTTGTGTGAAAAAATATTTTGGATGAACTTGGAATTGGACATAGTGGATAGGGAGTGAGGTGTTCAATGCATGATGGTGAGAGTCTAAGTGTGAGTTTTGCTTGAGGACAAGCAAAAGTTTAAGTGTGGGGAAAATTGATAAGTGGGTTTTATACCAACTTATATATCTTATTTCACTTAGCTTTTGACTTGTATGGCATACATTTATGTGGTGATATGTGCTATTTTGTGCATTAATGTGGTATGTAACTTGATATGCTTAGATGATGAAAGAGACCAAGAATGTTGATAAAATAAGGTAAATGTGTGCTTGATGTCAAATGACAAAGAAAAGTTTAAAGGACTTGAATGAGGTGTGAGATTTTGAGGGAAAAACCTAAATATGCCTAAGTTGCTTAATTTGTAGTTGGACAGATTTGGTTAGTACACTTCATTTGAGCATAACTTTCTTATCACGATTCCAATTGGTAAGGTCTTGGATGTTATGGAAAGCCCTTTTAGTGCTTAATTCTTATGTTTTAACTGCTTTCTAATTCTGTGTGCAAATTTATGAAATAGGAGCTTCTTTGTGAATACTACATTAGGGCTTTATTGAATTCATATTGCCACAGTTTTGTAAGTTGTTGATATCTTGAACTCCAGACATCCTATGATGCTGTTTCTTGAACCATTGGAAAAAGGAGAGGACGTGCTATAACTTTTATGTTGATCATTGATTATGATTCGAAGGTGAGACGGACGATTGGTTGCCTTGAAAGTGGTTTACCCACGGTGCATCGCAGGCTTAATTTTTAAGCCTACGATGCATCGTAGGGTTAATTTCACATTTGGCCATGTTTCGGTATTTCGGCTATAACTCTCTCGTCCAAGCTCCGAATTGGGTGATTTAAAAGGCTGTGGAAAGATAAGACCCGGGGCTACAACTTTCATGTTTTAAGGTTTCCCAGATTCACATTGAATGATATCCTAATATTGGTTAGACTTTGCTGAACAGTTGGACACTTTGACAATGAGATTTACACTACGATCTCATCGTAGTGTTAATTCCTACACTTTGCCAGGTTTCAGTATTTTGATCATAACTCGCTGGTCCAAGCTTCAAATTGAGTGATTCAAGAGGCTATGGAAAGCTGAGACTTATGGCTACAACTTTCATGATTTAGGTTTTTCCAAATTCTCATCATAGAAGGGCCAGATTGTGGCTGGAAGATGCTGCACACTTGTATTCATCATAACACAAATTTACATGGCGACCTCATTTGCTGTTCACACAAATTTACATGGCGACTTCATTTGCTGTTCACACATCGCCAACTCTTTAGCATTTTCACAGTCATTTTCATTGCATCTGATTTTTACTCTTCAATATATATACATTGCACATCACATTCTTATACATTTCACAACACTTGCTCATAACACTCTTCACTCATTTCACAACATTTTGGACACGCATATTTGCATGCTATATTTTTACCATTTCATGTTCTATCATTTCTTTCCAGTGATTTACTTAGTGTGCATCATTTTCCTGTAGCATGGCTTTCATTTCAACCCACTTGACTCATGAATCCATTTCACAACATTAGCTCAAGACATTGCATCTTCATGTTATAATACTTTGAATTCACAAATCAAGTTCTGATTTCATTCCTCTTAATGATGATGCTCTTTCACCATTTCATTCTTACACTTACAGTTTCAATTGGATGTTAAGTCCATTCATATCTTTCACGTTTCACATAATCTTTCACAAACAACACTTCACACCACACTCTACTTTTCATACTTCACTCTTTCTTCTTTTCATTTCACAACATTTCACTCACACACCACACAAAATGCACGGCGATGCATCGTGGCGATGCATCGCCATGGAGTGTTTTTCACGGCGACACATCGCTGCGATGTGTCGCCGTAGAAATGCTTTTCACGGCGATGCATCGCCATAGAAATGCTTTTCACGGCGATGCATCGTGGAGATGCATCGCCATGAAAAGTAAGCTTCAGCTGCCAAAACAAATCGACTAAGTATGGATTTTCTCCTTTTGGTGCACAGGTTCATGGAGGCGTGATCTAGCCAGGCACAAAGGCGTGACTTCTTGAAGACTGGAATGCATGAAGGCTCATTAGGATGATGAAGGCGTGAGGGACCTGGGCTAAAAGGCGCTGGACCAAGGCTGATTCTTCCACTTGGATTTTTGTATTCTTATGACGATTTTATACACCCTTGGAGGGGCATTTTTGTAATATTGTAGTTACTTTACGTTTGCGTATTATTTACGTTTTGTAACCTCTCTATATAGAGGATTTAGTTAACATTCGAGATCATTCTAGATTGATAACAGATTTTTGAACAAGAGAGAGAAAGTTCTAACTTTCTCTCTCTATCATTTTCTCTCTCTAGAAATTGTTCTTTGTTTTCATTTCCGATCGCGACTTTGTACCGGCGATTATGATAAGTAGGTTTTATACCTATTTATATATCTTATTTTACTTAACTTTTGACTTATGATGCTTGCATTTATGTGTGATTATGTGCTAAATTGTGCGAAAATGTGGTTTGCAAGTGGTTGTGCTTGGTTAAAAAAGGACAAAAATGATGATGAACTTAGGCAATTGTGTGTTTGATGCTAATTGGCAAGGTTAAGAGGTAAAAACAACTGGGATGGTGAATGAAACCGAAATGAGCTTATTCGTCTTGATTTAGGGTTTTGGGCAGATTTGGTTAGTGCACTTCATTAGAGCATAACGTCTTCTATACTAATCCAATTGGTGAGTTCTTTGATGTTCTGAAAAGCTCTTTGAATGCACTATAATTCTTATGTTTTAACTATTAGCTAATTCTGTGTGCAAGACTTTGAAATAGGAGTTTCTTTGCGAAATGCCATATTAGGGTTTTATGAGTTTATTGTTGCCACAGTTTGGTTAATTGTTAATAACATAAGTTCTAGGCATCCAATGGTGTTGTTTCTTGAACCATTGGAAAGATAAGAGGAAGATCTACATTTGTTGTGTTGGCCCCAGAGTCTGATTCCAAATAGAAACTAATGATTTGTGCCAAAAAGAGGGATAAAACTGGAGTACATAAAAGTCTTGGAAAACAACACCACGATCTCATCGTAGTGTCAATTTCACTCTCTGCCAAGTCACAGTATTTTGGTCATAACTCTTTGGTCTAAGCTCCCATTTAAGTAATTCAAACTGCTAT
Organism: Ophiorrhiza pumila; assembly: GCA_016586305.1. Taxonomy (NCBI): domain Eukaryota; kingdom Viridiplantae; phylum Streptophyta; class Magnoliopsida; order Gentianales; family Rubiaceae; genus Ophiorrhiza; species Ophiorrhiza pumila. Next base: position 40,164,255 of record BLIW01000006.1, read on the forward strand.
GGAAAGCTGAGATCTGGGGCTACAACTTTTGTGCTTTAACGTTTCCCAAATTCCCATTGCATCATAATCGAATATTGGTTGGAAGTAGCTGTACATTTTGCACATTTGCACATTTGCACCTGAATCTTGCCTACGATTTCATCGTAGTGTAAAAATCTGCACACACACACATTGGCACTACGATTTCATCGCAGTGAAAAGGCTCTGATCCTGTACTGAAATTGGCTTGCGATCTCATTGCAAGCCAAATTCCAAAAGTTGAAGTTTATGTGTTTTAAAGCATTTGGGCATTCTTATGTTTTCCACAATTGCTCTTCCACATCAATTCACACATTTTCACATTTTCACTCACATTGCATATTGTTTACATTCTTCAGTTGCAAATCATAAGTGTCAAGCTGGATCACTCACACAATACGTTGAAAGCACACAACATTACACAATTTCAGTTCTACGTACAAGTGAAATATTCTTTGTCTATTGCATTTCATTTCTTCATTTGGGCAAAGAGATTTTGATTTCCTTCTCATCCCACGACACTCAAACACTCACATGTCACTCTTCACTCGAACTCACACACACACATCTCACCTCACGAACTACACTCAACACAGCCACAACCCACATCACTCATCATCACAATTGCGCCCAAGCATTCAAACACCACGATGCATCGCTGAGACGCATCGTGGTGAGAATCTGTTTGGCCTACGATGCATCTCTACGATGCATCGTGGCTGTGAAGTGTGTGTGCTGTGATGCATCGTAGAGATGCATCGTAGCTTCGTGTTGAGTGAGCTGCAATGCATCGCAGGTGTGTGTGTGTTTCCATTACTTTGAGTTAAAAATGTGAAGCTGTCTTTCTCTTGTTCTTCGTGTGTTGTTTTTTCTTCCTCAACATATTGTTCATATCATTCAAGACATTCGTCAACGTTGCAGGTTTATCATCCAGTCTTGCTCAGAAATTGCTACGATGCATCTCTGAGATGCATCGTAGTTGTGTTCAAAGTTTCAGCTTTTGGGTTTTATGAAAATTGTCTAAGTGTTTGGATTCTGAATTTTCAGGACTTGTGCAAGCAGCTAAAGGCATGGAGTTTTGGGGCTCAAAGGCGCGAATTTCCGGAAGGCTGGATTGCGGGAGGCTCACGAGGATACTGAAGGCGTGAAAGGTCCAGGCCCAAAAGCGTAAGTTTGGTCTGATTCTTCAGTTGGAATTCTGAGCGGAGAAGGCGTGAAGCCTGCTGGCCTGAAGGCGTGATGCAGATTGGCGAAGACAATGAAGGCGCGAGAAATTAAACCTGAAGGCGCTGGATTGCTGGGAAAGTTCTTCAACTTCGAATTTTCTACATTTGAGCTGATTTTAGTCATTTCTTTTGGGGGTGTTCCTGTGATATCTTTAGATATTTTTAGTTAGCGTATTAGTCACATTTCTACTACTCTATATATAGGAGATGTAGCTAATATGTAAAGGGGGATCCCTGGACCATTATTCATTATTCACTTTCACATTTTCATAACCAACATTTGAGAGAGAGCGGGAATTAATTTGAAGATCTACTTTCTCTCTCTAGCATTTGAGCTTCATTTTCTATTCCGATCAAAGATTTGCTCCGATCATTGTAATTCTCATATCAATTGAGGAAGCTCTTGGAAGAATTCAATTGGTAAACTCTTTCCATTTATTGAAAAAGAATTGTTTCAAGCTCCAAATTGTTGATCGTGAATTGGTAATGGAGTTCTATGGTTAGATCTCTCATGTTCTAGAGTTTCAACCGGTTAAATTTATAATTAGATTATGCAATGTTATGCAATTGACATAATTTCTTAAGGATGAAATCATATGTGATTTTAATGATTAAATCTTGTTGAGTTTCATGAATTCACACTTTTATTGAATGAATTGAACTTTGATTGTGGTCGCCATGCTGAGTTGAAGTGAGATTTACCAATATCTATGAGAATTGCATGAAATGAAGACTAAATGTATGATGATTGAGTCTTCCACTTGCTTTGCTTGAATCATGATTTGAGATGCGGTCGCCATGCCGGTGGAGAATCATTGAGTTGTGAGGAAAAAGTGGGAAGAAACTTTCTAAAGTAAGCAAACACTCTAGGTCCTAGGTCAGGCCTCGCCATGGGATACCGTAGGAATTGCATGCTAGATTTGCTAACTTTGGAGAGTTGAGGCATTGCGGGTTGAATTCATTCTACTTAGGCCTTGCCATGGGAAAAGTAGAATGTTAAGGAGTATAGAAAACACTGTGATCGTCATGCTAAGTGTTAGCTAGCCTCATGGGCAATAGAGATCTCCTCATTGTTTTAATTGTGTGTCAAGAGCATTGCAATCATGGCCTAATGTGCATTCAACTGGTGGAAATACTCTAGAGCATCCACTCTCTTCCTGTTTTTTACACTTTATTTGTTGCATTTGATTCTTTACTAGTTAGCGTCTAGTTTTATTTCTTTCGTGACATTCTGTGAGCAAACATTGAGATTCTTGATACCTCCTTTTCCCTGTGGATACGATACCTAGCTCACTGCTACTATAGTTAGTGGATTAGGATAAATTGACGAGCCACGACACTCGATATCAATTTTTGGCGCCGTTGCCGGGAAAAAGGCTTGGTTTTCTTGAATTTTGAGTTGCTCTGTTTTGTTTTTGTGTATATTCGTAGTTTTGTTTTGTTTCATTTTGTTGTTTTTGTTTTTTGTGTTTTGTTGTCTACTTTGGTGAATTTGTGTCAAGTGCAGGACATTGAAGTTCACTGTAATTGAGTATTGCACTTCACAGGTACCCAAACATGTCTAGATTGTATGAGGACTTCTCTCCACCACTATATGAAGAGCAATGGCAAAATCAAGCACAAAGCAACAACTCATATCATAGTGGAACACAAGGACTTTCTGTGGAGTACATGTTTTCTCAACTTCTGAAAAAATTTGATAGAGGCCTACAAAAGGAGGAGCAATGGCGTAACCAACAACTAAGCAATGAGTGTCATCTCAGAGAAGAGGCAAAAATAGAAAACATGTTGACTCAAGTTTTGAAGAGATTTGATAGAAGTGAAACAAGGTTGGCTCAATTAGAAGAGGAGCTTCAAGGGCGACAACAAAGACTTGATCGAATTAATGAATTAATCAACAACATATGGGAACAAATTGAGACATCAGTTCTAGATGCCCAATACAACTCAGAAGGTACATCTCTCTTTACTAAAACACTCACTCCTAAGGCAAATCATTTTGATATGAATGAAAATGTTGACTGGGGTGTCAAGTGTCCAAGGGAGGAGTCTACAAGTAGTGGGGATGATGTACATGAATGTTATGTTGCTGAATCTTTTGTGCATGAATATGTGCACTTTGATGTTGAGGATGATGGCTTCTTTAGTGATCTTGATAGTGATGTCTCTAGTGTTCTAAGTTGCCAAGTTACTAAGCTGGAAAGTGTGTCTATAGCTGAATCTTTCATTAAGTTCATGGAATTCAATGAATCATATGATATTGATTGCCTTTCTTTAGTTGCTTCTCCTCTTGATAGCTTTGTGAATTGTACAGAGTCACTTCTTGAGGATCAATATGATATCATGAATGAAGAAAATGTTGCATTTGTGAATGAGAGTGTTAATACATTGTTTGAAACTCTTGTTGAGGCACCAATTTTTGAAATGATCAATGAATCTAAGTGTTTAAATGGTGATTCACAAGAAGTGCAAAATGAGATACTCTTGTTAATTGATGATAATGCTTGTTGTGTTGTTGATAAAGAAAAGACTCAAGAATCTCCCCATATTAGTCTAGATGATGAAGATGTGAAAATTTATAACAAAATAGCTAACATGGTGGAAAATTGCTTTGTTGATACATCCATTTTTGAAATTACTGATGGCTTTGTTGAGACCATGGATGTAGATCCCTTGGTTGATCCTTGCAGGATTGAAATGGTTAGTGTGGTGGGAGAAGTAAATGATATGTTTCCAATGGAAGAAGAAGTAAAAGAGGTGCTTACAATGGGGGAACCTCAGTGGTACAAAGTTAAATTTATAGAGGTGGTTCCCCATATGCATGAGCTTAAGCACCTCCTTAAAAATATTCTTCAAGTGCCTTACAAGAGAAGGAGGAGCGTTTATGAGAGAGCATTTTTCTGGTACTGAGAGGGTTATTCCGATTCTTGAGGAAGAATGTTTCATGAATAAAGTCTAGCTGGAGACTCCAAAATCCAGAACTACTTCTTTTCATTTTACCTTTACTTCAGTTTTTGTTTTAACTAGTTGTTATGATATTTTGCATTTTTTCCTACTCTCACCAAGGCCACTCATGATGTAGGTGTATGCAAAGCTGAAATTGGAATTGCAAAGGGAATAAGCCTTACACACATGAGGCTAAGTGTGGGGGAGTGGAGTCATGGACCACTCCCACAATGCACATAATCATTTTGTCTTACATTTCAATGCATGATTATGCATGTGCCATTTTAGTGTTAGTAGTATGTTACCTTGAAGTTTTGTTGTGTTATTTTGAGCTTTTGCATATTAAACTTCGTATATGTTGTGTTTTTCATTTTTTTGTGCGAATTTTAAAATTGAGAACAATCATGAAGACAATGGTGATTATGCAAAGTTGAAATTTTCAGATGTGGACCATGTGCATGTGTGCAAAGCTGAAAAAAAAAAGTGGCATTTGAAGTTAATGGTTTGTCATCAAGTTGATAAGTCATGGTACTCACACACTAAAGCATTTTTGAATTGAATTGAGGTTGCTGTAAACACTAAGAGGAGTACAACATAGTAAAGACACCAAAGAAAGAAAGCTGCAATTGTAGTAATTTAGTGTGGCTGATTTTGGAAATGGTGAAAGTCAAGGGAGAAGCTGAAATTAATTTTCTTTGCTATGCATGTTTTATGAGCCTTTAAAGAGAGTAGTGTTGCTTGCATTCAAATTAAGCTGAATTTTGCCTAAAGAGGAAAGAGGTAGGTAAGGGTTGGTCATTTTGTCGTTGGAAGCTTTGAATGAAGAGTGTAGTGTGTAGTTTTGAGCTTATATATTCACCAGCCACACACTATAGAGTTCACATCTCATTTCTGTTGAATATCAAGTAGAAATCTTTTTGGTGCTTGTTTTGCTTATTCTTTTCTCGGCTGTGCCTTCTCTCTCGGCTCATCACAACAGCCCACATTTCTCTCTTGGCATTTCACGCTCCTAAAGTAAGCGCTACTCTTCTCCTTTCTTTGTCATTATGCTATGAAATTTGCAAAGTGATTCATGCTTACAAATGATGCTCCTAGTTGTGTTAAATGTTAAATCTGTGTTGAGTTCATGGAGTTCACACCTAGTAAATTGGAAATGAAGACTATATGTTGAAAGCTTAAACTGAAAACCCATATTTCCAGCCTGGTCACGTTTCGGGAATATGGCTGTAAGTTGAGCGATTCTTGACCAAATGGAGTGAATCCAGTGGCATGTTATAGCTAAGATGTTGAGCTATCATGTTTATGTTGTACATTTTAGCTGAATATGCTTGGAAGATAGTGCATTTTTTGTGAGAACCTACGGTTCAAAAGCTGGATTCAGGAAAATTTGAAATTCTGATTTTTCCCAGTTCTGCCATGTCTCGGTTTCAGTGCTATATCTTGAGCATTTGAGGTCTGAATTGCATGATTCCAGTGGGAGATTTTAGCTAAGACTATGAGCTACAAAGTTTATGTTTGTCATTTTTACTAGTTTTGATTGGAATGTAGACTAAATTAGATGGAAAGGTGGAGTTTACTTTGATAAAATTTCTGGAATTTCTTTAAGCTGCCCAGATATACCACATTTCTGTAATAAGGCCATAACTTGAGCATGGAATGTCCAATTGTGTTGATTCCAGTTGGGAAATTTCGTTAAGAGAAAGGGCTGCATTTCTTATGTTATTCACTTTTGTTAGTTCTGCCTGGAACATGGTCCAATTTGGAAGAAAATGCGTGTTCATGTTATGAATTATGGTTTGTGAAAATGTTGAATTTGCCCAGTGTGACAACCTTCGGTGTTTTGGCCATAACTTGCTCATTTTAACTCCGAATTGGATGATTCTTGTTCTCAGTTGAAGCTAAGATTTCGATGATCACTTTTGATGTTTTAAGTTTTGACTGATTCACTTTTTTTTGAATGACAAAGTCTCGGTTAGTATGCTGATTCTGGAATATAGAGTTTTCGTTTTGAGAAGAACATTTTGCCTAAGGAATGTTGTGTTCGGTTATGAGAGCTTTAATGATTAAATTTGGTAATAATGTGGTATTTTTCCATTGCTTGTTTTAAGAATTGCAACTTGTTGTGCTTTGAAGAATGCTTGCTTACCATATCATGATTCCCACTCGAGAAGGAAAATGACTTTTAAGCTGAAATTTGTTACAATCTTTTGAGCATTTTGTTTTTAGAATAACTTGCGGGTATAAGTTTAACTCGATGGCAGAATATATGTTGATTTTGTTACCAATTGGTGTAATGTCTACTTGTTGAGATGATTGTAATGTTGAAACTATGGTCTTCTTCATGCATAATAGGATAGCAATTCAAATGATATCTTGGACAAACACATCATCTTATGTAAAGAATGATATTGAGCTATTGAGTTAGTGAGCTTAAGGATGAATCCTTGTTGATTTGGTTTTGGACTTGTTGTGATATGTTGAGATTGTTTTGCAGAAATGGCACCAAAGAAGGGTGAGATATCTCAAAAGGGGAAAAGCAAAGGAAAAGCAAAATGAAAAGCTTCCATGCCCGTGGACACGGATTCCGAATACTTTTCTGAGGATTTGGAGAATTTTGAAGAACCTCAGCAGGTGGTGATCCACACGCCCACTCCCAAGAAGCATAAAGGAAGCTCTCTACCTTCCATTTGGGTCGATGACAAAGCTCAAAAGAGGTGGGAAGAAGGCTTGCTTATCAAAAAGCTGCATTTAGAGCGAGCTTTCACTGTTGAAAAGGGACCTTTTATGGCTTTGATGGCGTTTCATCATTTTGATGCGAGGCTTACCAGGGCACCAGAATTATGTAATGTGAGCATTGCACGAGAGTATTATGCAAATTGGAAATCTGCCAACAAAGAGAGAGCTGTGTATGTACGTGGTGTTTGGGTGCAAATCACAAGTGAATTGATCAATGGCTACCTTGGAACACCAAGCTATCCCACGGATCCTTTTCAGTGCCCAGAAGAGGAAGATGGAGATCAAGATTTGCTAGATGAGTTAGAACATCCTGGTGCTTACTGGGTAGTAAATGCTAGGGGAGTTCACAAACATGTGAGATATCAATATCTGAGAAGTGATGTGAAGCTGTGACTCATGTTTGTCTTGTCAAGACTTATGCCTAGTTCCAAAGTCACAAAAGTGTTGAGGAAAAGACTCTACCTTATTTCGGCTATTCGTGAGAGGCGTTCTATTGATGTTGGTAGGATCATTCTGCACGATATCAAGGAAGGGATTGCGGATGATAATGGAGCCATCTATTTTCCAGTGTTGCTTGAAGAGTTATGCAAGGCCCAAGGTGTCACAGATGAGATTGGGGGAGATTGGAGAAAAACGAAAATGCCCATTGCCTTGCCTTTGTATACAAAGTACTTGAAGTTGGAAAGAGAATTGGTTCGAGCTCATGCTGCTGGACTTCTTAAGGGACAAGATGATTCGGCTCCCTTTGACCTTGACATTAACATGCAACAACAACAACAAATTCCTTATGATTTTGGATCATTTCAGTCGGCCCTTGATGGCTTTCGGCACTCGGTGGATGTAAGGTTTCAAAGGCTGGACAAGCAACTTGAGAGTATGCATGAACAGAATGATGAAAGACACCAAGTGTTGGTTACAAAGTTGGATGACATGTCCTCATTTGCACAGCAACAATTTGAAGTCTTGTATCACCGTCAATGGGTGATGCAAGCTGAGCTAGATAAGTGCAACAAAATGTCCGTGTCTTATCATTCAAATCCAGGACCACCGAAACCCACACCAATGAATGCGCAATTAGTTGGGTATCAAGTGCCGAACTTGTCAAGGGATGTGATCAGTGGTGCAGTTCATGAGCTTCCTCCTGGGGTTCCTGCTGTCTCTTCATTTGGGCCTTTGCCATCATTTGGTCGTATTCCTCCGATGCCCCCTACTCCCACTTTTATTCCTAATCCCGAGTTTATGCCTGGTACTAGGATTCCCTTGATTGCATCTGGCCAGCCACTCCAAGGTCCTATAATTGGTCCGTTCCATTACAAGGCACAACCATTCACTGGAGCTTCATTCTCTACCATAGCATCATTTTCGCCACCTTCTTCTTCTGCTCCATCTTCATCCCAGGGAGCTCCTCAACCTTAGTCTTTACATTGGGGACAATGTTACTTTCAAGTGTGGGGGAATTAAAGGCTGCACTTTAATTGTTTTTATTGATGCTATGGTGTTATGTTTTGTCTTGTGAGATTGTTGTGATGAAGTGGGTGGTTGATTGATTGTTGAAGTTTGTGCTTAGATTTTTTCTTTCTAAAAAATTGATGCTGATGTCTTGTTGATGTAGGAGCATTTCCGTTGTAGCTTTAAAAGTTGAAGTCTGCCAAGTTGAAGTTGAGCATGTCATGCCACTTATTTTCATGAAGGGTGTAGAAGTTGTCAGGTTGTTTAACCTTGAAGTGGTGTGAAGAATGAAGAAGAATGCCGTGATTTGCTTTGTGTTGCTAAGTGTTGTTTGAGTGTTTAGAGTTTAGTATGTAGTTGTTTTTCTTATTGTTGACGGATTAGTGAGTAGTCTTTCATTTGTTAGCTAAGGAAGTAAGAATGAGGGGATGGAATGTATTATGACATGATGAAAGTTTGTAATGAATTTGGTATTATTGAATTTGTGTGTGTGATGTTGTCTTTCGAGTTCAGTAATTGTGTTTTGAATTGGTGTGAAGAAAAATTCTAGATTTTGTGAAAAATTGGAAATAAAGGAATTACATGAAGAACAGTGACTTGCATTGAGAGAGCTAAACAAATTTTGTGTTGAACTGTTGAGAATGTTGAGAAAGTACGATGCTAAAGAACACTAAATGATATTTTTGTGATAGAAAAACCTAACTATCTATGGAAAACACATTAATACTAGAGTTGGTTTTGAATTTGAAAAGGCTTGAAAAAGGGCTCAAAGTGGTGAGGATAGCTCAATACTAAGTGGTAAGAGTTAAAACCTAGTAGGAAAGTTTGCACTTAACATGGTTGTTTTTAAGCACTTAAAAGGCTTACATACTTGGATGGTTAAACTTATGTGAAAAGGTGAGAAGTAGAGAATTTGTTTGAAAATTTTTTTCATTTATCAAGTTAAGTACTCCTTGAGAACTTGTAGAGACATTTTTGCACTAGAGGAAATGATTTGGTTGGAAAAGGCAGGTTATGCCAAATTTAATTGTACTGGATGCTAAGTGCGTGGACAATGTTCCAAAAGTACACAATATGAACCACTCCTCTACGGGACTGCTCTATCACACAAAGTGTGCAATTGTTGAGAATAATCCATATGAGTGGGGATGGAAATCAAAAGCCCTAAAACCCAAGGCAATATTTGGTGAGGCAATGAGTACCCCAGAGTAATAATGTCATGTGCAAACGAAGGTAAAGTACTAAAGGATGACAACCTAGGGGAAAGAGTGGTAAGAAACGAGGGCGGCCAATGATCCTTATTATGGTGTATTTATATTTATACAATGTTTTCAACTTGAGGACTTTGAAGAGCTACTAATTAAATTATTTGCATTCTCTACCATTGCTTTGAACATAAGTAAGACTTGAGAAGTATGAAAGCCTTTGCACACAACTCACACATCCATGTTAAAGTGTTAAATGAGTACAACTTAGTTTTGGTGATTACCATGAAGAGTTGAGTATGTTATTACCATTAGAGTCTAATCGGTTACAAAAGAAATGTGCACATCCAACAATAGTGTGAATTGTGTTTGAAGTAGATAGGAAGGTTTGTCTACTAAAAGTTTAAAGCATGGTGTGTGTGTGGGATGTGTTGTGTGATTGAGTTTAAATGATAATTTGTGTCTTTGCTTGAGGACAAGAAAAAGTTCAAGTGTGGGGGAATTTGATAAGTAGGTTTTATACCTATTTATATATCTTATTTTACTTAACTTTTGACTTGTGATGCTTGCATTTATGTGTGATTATGTGCTACATTGTGCGAAAATGTGGTTTGCAAGTGGTTGTGCTAAAATGGTTAAAAAAGGCCAAAAATGATGATGAACTTAGGCAATTGTGTGTTTGATGCTAATTGGCAAGGTTGAGAGGTAAAAACAACTGGGATGGTGAATGAAACCGAAATGAGCTTATTCGGCTTGATTTAGGGTTTTGGGAGGATTTGGTTAGTGCACTTCATTAGAGCATAACGTCTTCTATACTAATCCAATTGGTGAGTTCTTTGATGTTCTGAAAAGCTCTTTGAATGCACTATAATTCTTATGTTTTAACTATTAGCTAATTCTGTGTGCAAGACTATGAAATAGGAGTTTCTTTGCGAAATGCCATATTAGGGTTTTATGAGTTTATTGTTGCCACAGTTTGGTTAATTGTTAATAACTTAAGTTATAGGCATCCAATGGTGTTGTTTCTTGAACCATTGGAAAGATAAGAGGAAGATCTACATTTGTTGTGTTGGCCCCAGAGTCTGATTCCAAATATAAACTGATGATTTGTGCCAAAAAGAGGGACAAAACTGGAGTACATAAAAGTCTTGGAAAACAACACCACGATCTCATCGTAGTGTCAATTTTACTCTCTGCCACGTCACAGTATTATGGTCATAACTCTTTGGTCGGAGCTCCGATTTAAGTAATTCAAAATGCTATGGAAAGCTGAGATCTGGGGCTACAACCTTTGTTCTTTAAGATTTCCCAAATTCCCATTGTATCATAATCGAATATTGGTTGGCAGTAGCTGTAAATTTTGCACATTTGCACATTTGCACCTGAATCTTGCCTACGATTTCATCGTAGTGTAAAAATCTGCACACACACACATTGGCACTACGATGAAGGCTCTGACCCTCTACTGAAATTGGCTTGTGATCTCATCGCAAGCCAAATTCCAAAAGTTGAAGTTTATGTGTTTTAAAGCATTTGGGCATTCTTATGTTTTCCATAATAGCTCTTCCACATCAATTCACACATTTTCACATTTTCACATTTTCACTCACATTGCATATTGTTTACATTCTTCAGTTGCAAATCATAAGTGTCAAGATGGATCACTCACACAATACGTTGAAAGCACACAACATTACACAATTTCAGTTCTACGTACAAGTGAAATATTCTTTGTCTATTGCATTTCATTTCTTCATTTGGGCAAAGTGATTTTGATTTCCTTCTCATCCCACGACACTCAAACACTCACATGTCACTCTTCACTCGAACTCACACACACACATCTCACCTCACGAACTACACTCAACACAGCCACAACCCACAACACTCATCATCACAATTGCGCCCAAGCATTCAAACACCACGATGCATCGCTGAGACGCATCGTGGTGAGAATCTGTTTGGCCTACGATCATCTCTACGATGCATCGTGGCTGTGAAGTGTGTGTGCTGCGATGCATCGTAGCTTCGTGTTGAGTGTGCTGCGATGCATCGCAGGTGTGTGTGTGTGTTTCCATTACATTGAGTTAAAAATGTGAAGCTGCCTTTCTCTTGTTCTTCGTGTGTTGTTTTTTCTTCCTCAACATATTGTTCATATCATTCAAGACATTCGTCAACGTTGCAGGTTTAGTATCGCAGCCTTGCTCAGAAATTGCTACGATGCATCTCTGAGATGCATCATAGTTGTGTTCAAAGTTTCAGCTTTTGGGTTTTATGAAAATTGTCTAAGTGTTTGGATTCTGAATTTTCAAGACTTGTGCAAGCAGCTAAAGGCGTGGAGTTTTGGGGCTCAAAGGTGCGAATTTCCGGAAGGCTGGACTGCAGGAGGCTCACGAGGATACTGAAGGCGTGAAAGGTCCAGGCTCAAAAGCGTGAGTTTGGTCTGATTCTTCAGCTGGATTTCCGAGCGGAGAAGGCGTGAAGCCTGCTGGCCTGAAGGCGTGATGCAGATTGGCGAAGACAATGAAGGCGCGAGAAATTAAACCTGAAGGCGCTGAATTACTGGGAAAGTTCTTCAACTTCGAATTTTCTACATTTGGGCTGATTTTAGTTATTTCTTTTGAGGGTGTTCTTGTAATATCTTTAGATATTTTTAGTTAGCGTATTAGTTACATTTCTACTACTCTATATATAGGAGATGTAGCTAATATGTAAAGGGGGATCCCTGGACCATTATTCATTATTCACTTTCACATTTTCATAACCAACTTTTGAGAGAGAGCAGGAATTAATTTGAAGATCTACTTTCTCTCTCTAGTCTCTCTCTCTAACATTTGAGCTCCATTTTCTATTCCGATCAAAGATTTGCTCCGATCATTGTAATTCTCATATCAATTAAGGAAGCTCTTGGAAGAATTCAATTGGTAAACTCTTTCCATTTATTGAAAAAGAATTGTTTCAAGCTCCAAATTGTTGATCGTGAATTGGTAATGGAGTTCTATGGTTAGATCTCTCATGTTCTAGAGTTTCAACCGGTTAAATGTATAATTAGATTATGCAATGTTATTCAATTGACATAATTTCTTAAGGATGAAATCATATGTGATTTTAATGATTAAATCTTGTTGAGTTTCATGAATTCACACTTTTATTGAATGAATTGAACTTTGATTGTGGTCGCCATGCTGAGTTGAAGTGAGATTTACCAATATCTGTGAGAATTGCATGAAATGAAGACTAAATGTATGATGATTGAGTCTTCCACTTGCTTTGCTTGAATCATGATTTGAGTTGCGGTCGCCATGCCGGTGGAGAATCATTGAGTTGTTAGGAAAAAGTGAGAAGAAACTTTCTAAAGTAAGCAAACACTCTAGGTCCTAGATCAGGCCTCGCCATGGGATACCGTAGGAATTGCATGCTAGATTTGCTAACTTTGGAGAGTTAAGGCATTGCGGGTTGAATCCATTCTACTTAGGCCTCGCCATGGGAAAAGTAGAATGTTAAGGATTATAGAAAACACTGTGGTCGTCATGCTAAGTGTTAGCTAGCCTCCTGGGCAGTAGAGATCTCCTCATTGTTTTACTTGTGTGTCAAGAGCATTGCAATCATGGCCTAATGTGCATTCAACTGGTGGAAATACTCTAGAGCATCCACTCTCTTCCTGTTTTTTACACTTTATTTGTTGCATTTGATTCTTTACTAGTTAGTGTCTAGTTTTATTTCTTTCGTGACATTCTGTGAGCAAACATTGAGATTCTTGATACCTCCTTTTCCCTGTGGATACGATACCTAGCTCACTGCTACTATTGTTAGTGGATTAGGATAAATTGACGAGCCACGACACTCGATATCAGATTACATATTGAACTCAATTGATATCGAGTGTCGTGGCTCGTCAATTTATCCTAATCCACTAACTATAGTAGCAGTGAGCTAGGTATCGTATCCACAGGGAAAATGAGGTATCAAGAATCTCAATGTTTGCTCATATAATGTCACGAAAGAAATAAAACTAGACACTAACTAGTAAAGAATCAAATGCAACAAATAATGTGTAAAAAAAAGACAGGAAAAGAGTGGATGCTCTAGAGTATTTCCACCATTTGAATGCACATTAGGCTATGATTGCAATGCTCTTGACATACAAGTAAAACAATGAGGAGATCTCTATTGCCCAAGAGGCTAGCTAACACTTAGCATGACGGCCACAATGTTTTCTATACTCCTTAACATTCCACTTTTCCCATAGCGAGGCCTAAGTAGAATGGATTCAACCCGCAATGCCTCAACTCTCCAAAGTTACCAAATCTAGCATGCAATTCCTACGGTATCCCATGGCGAGGCCTGACATAGGACCTAGAGTGTTTGCTTACTTTAGAAAGTTTCTTCTCACTTTTTCCTAACAACTCAATGATTCTCCACCGGCATGGCGACCGCATCTCAAATCATGATTCCAGCAAAGCAAGTGGAGGACTCAATCATCATACATTTAGTCTTCATTTCATGCAATTCTCACAGATATTGGTAAATATCACTTCAACTCAGCATGGCGACCACAATCAAAGTTCAATTCATTCAATAAAAGTGTGAATTCTTGAAACTCAACAAGATTTAATGATTAAAATCACATACGATTTCATCCTTAAGAAATTATGTCAATTGCATAACATTGCATAATCTAATTATACATTTAACCGGTTGAAACTCTAGAACATGAGAGATCTAATCATAGAACTCCATTACCAATTCACGATCAACAATTTGGAACTTGAAACAATTCATTTTCAATAAATGGAAAGTGTTTACCAATTGAATTCTTCCAAGAGCTTCCTTAATTGATATGAGAATTACAATGATCGGAGCAAATCTTTGATCAGAATAGAAAATGGAGCTCAAATGTTTGAGAGAGAGACTAGAGAGAGAAACTAGATCTTCAAATTAATTCCCTCTCTCTCTAGATCAAAAGTTGGTTACAAGTTCAAATCCTAACTAATGGAAAAAAATAGTCTCCGGGATCTCTTTACACATTAGCTACATCTCCTATATATAAAGAATCATAAAAACGTAGCTAATACGCAATTAAAAATATCTACAAAGTTACAAGATTGCCCTTGAATGGAGGGACTTAAAACAGCCTAAATTGTGAAAAATCCGAAATTGAAGAAAACATTCAGCAATCCAGCGCCTTCAAGCCGACAGCCGCGCGCCTTCAGTCCAAATCCTGCGCCTTCAAGCTTTCGCTGGTCACGCCTTCACCGCTCAGAGTTTAAGTGAAGAATATGAGTCATTCCACGCCTTCAAGCCAAAGAACTCCAGCCTTCATTGTCCATGCAAGTCTTCATACGCTCCAGTGCTCCAGATTTCACGCCTTTGGGCTTCAGAGCTCCACGCCTTCATCCGCCTGGAAATTCAGAAGCCAACACTTAGCCAAAATTTCATCCTTAAGCGCATAATGCTTCATGACAGCAACTTCCAGCCAATATCTGACCATGATGTATTATGAATTTGGGAAAGCTTAAAACAACAAAGTTATAGCCCTATGAGTTAGCTTTCCACAGCCTTTTGAATCATCCAATTCGGACCTAAGATGAGAGAGTTATGGCAGAAATACTAAAGTGTGGCAAAACAGGACATTTCATGGCGAGATCTCGCAAGCCAATTTTTCCACCTTGTTTTTGTCTACGAGATTTCGTAGTGCAATTTTTTGCACTTTTTCTATGCCTACGAGATTTCGTAGTGCAATTTCTTGCACTTTTTCTATGCCTACGAGATTTTGTAGTGCAATTTTCTTGTTTCAGCAAACTTCCTACTTCTATGTGCAATTCGTGTGTCTTCGGCTCTGAATCAGGCTTTGTGGTAAACATCAAAGTTTTAGGACTTTCTCTTGGATTTCCATTGGTTCATGAATCAGCCTCATTGGAGGTCTGTAGCTCAAGTTGTAAACGATCTCCCAAACTGTGGCAAAGAGCTCAATCATGAAAATCCTGAAAGTAGCAATCATAAAGAAACCCCCGTTTCTCATGCTTGCACACATAATTGGAGAACAGTTAAAACATACGAAATGTAGTACTCTTAATGGGCTTTCAATAACATGCGAGATCTCATCATTTGGATAAGTATTGAACAAGTTACATGTTAAACAAGTAGCACCAACAATCTGCCCAAAAACCCTCACTCAGCCGAAAACACATCTACAACTTAAGCATGCCTTATTTCATTGCCTAAGTAGTATGCATGAGAGAGACAAGGTGAATGCATGACCGTGCACGACCCCGTGGTGAACCGAGTGAGTGAGTGCACATCATGCGTGAGTGAAATGCAAGACGAGTGCACGTGTGTGGCCGTTGCTATAAAATGCAATGAGTTCGTGCCAACGTATACCGTGATGTGCATGATGGTGTGCCAAACTTGTACAAGTGCTATGCCAAGGGTGCATGAGTGGTGTGCCAAGGTGCACAAATGGTGTGGGAAAGTGTTGTGCATGTGTGCGGCATGTGTGCACGGCGAGTGGCAAGGTCCGGTGCATGTGTGCATGGCAAAGTGTGGCAAGGTGCATGTATTCGGCAAGGTCGTGGCATGTGTGCGGCAAGGTATGTCAAGGTGTTGGCAAGGTCTTGGCAAGGTGTTGGCATGGTGGGCAATGTCCATTCCAGAACAACACCCTACTTCCATGCCAAGTAAGTGTGTCATCTAGCCAAATAGAACACCTTTAAGTTCCTTCATCCTCAACTAAGACACACATTTGTCTCATTTAATCATCATTTTTGGACCTTTTCACCATTTTAGCACACCTAGTTACAAACCACATAAATGCACATAACACCACATAAATGCATGAAAAATCAAGTCAAAAGCCAAGTAAAATAACACATATAAGTTGGTATAAAACCAACTTATCAAATTCCCCCACACTTGAACTCTTGCTTGCCCTCAAGCAAAACTACACTTCACTTGTTAATCACTTAAGTACAAGACATTGTCTTCCCAATCTACTACGTCGGCACTACAGTTCATCAAAAATGTTTTTCACACAAAGGTTCTCAAAAGTTTCTTACCTCCCAATTATCAGACTCCAGCATAAGTTATCAACCAAAGCACGATGAATAAAGACCAAAATGTCATACGTGCAAGTGTGTGCTGAGGAATGTGCTGGGTCTAACATTCTTCCTGTTTTGCTCAACCCTTTGTACCCACACCGAAGAAGAATCCGTAGCTTACAAGATCATTGGTATCCTATGCGAACATTGGTGCTTCTACTTTGCATACCCTTTCTTTTCCACTTGCACATTGGTGCACTTAAACCACACTCATTGGTGTGTATATGCCTGGGTTTTATGGCTTCTTTTCTCCATTTACTAGCCTGGGTCTTTTGGCAGTTTTTTTTTTTCAATTCAACTTGCCAGGGGTATTTCGGCTCTTTAATCCCAATTGCCAATGACTTTTTCCACCAAATCCTCTCTCGTGCACTACTTGTTCGCAACGGTGTCAAGGGAAACAACCAAGCACAAAGGGTGTGCAAAACATCAAGAACAACCAACTCCAGTTTTCCTCCTATGTCAATTAGCAATTTGTATAGCATATCTATCTTACTTTAACATGATGCCTTGGCCAACAAAATCTACCAAATTCATCAATTCTGGAGTCAGAAACGTAAAATTTTCGCATGCAACATAAAGATGGAAATTGATGAACTACAGATTCGAACATAGCCAACAAGAGAACAAGGGCATAGTACAAAGTGATTTTTCTCATTAAGCATAGGTTTTTCTCATTAAACACACTCCATTTCCTCACACCACTTCAACCATGTGATTTCATTGCACTCACACTCCTAGAAACTTAAGGAACTGAAAACAACAACAACACACAACCTATGTTCACACCATCACTTATTCACAAAGCGTTCAAAATGTTCAAAATTGCACAAAAATTCAAAATTTTACAAAAAAAAACTTAAAACATGCACAACTAATGAAATACGCAAAAGCTCACAATACACAACAAAACTAAAAGAAACATGCCTTGCATCACATAGCACAAAAAATTTCATGACATAAAGTAAGCACATAAAGTCCAAGAAACAAGAAACACAAACCATAGCAAACATTCACTCCCCCAGACTTAAAATTTACATTGTCCTCAATGTAAAAGGCAAGATAGGTTTAGGAGCTCCCTGATATATCATGAATTCCAATGTTTGCTTGGTGGAGTGTCTTTTTCCGTAGTTCCTCTTGCATGAAAAATTTCTCCCCCACACTTAGCCTCATGTGTGCATGGCTCATATCCTTTTTCAATTCCTCCCTATGCATACACCTACATCATGAGTGGCCTCCGTGAGTATGAGCAAGAAAATACAAAACAACATAACAACTAATTGAACCAAAAACTGAAGTAAAAATACAATGAAAGAAAGTAGTTCTGAGTTTTATTAGTCTCCAGCTAGACTTTATTCATGAACTTTCTTCTTCAAGAATCGGAATAACCATCTCTGTAGACTCATTATCCTCCTGCAAGGTACTTGAAGAATATGTCCAATGAAGTGCTTGAGCTCATGCATATGGGGAGCAATCTCTACAAATTTAATTTTGAACCACTGAGGCTCCCCTGTTGTAGGCACCTCCTTTACTTCTTCTACCATAGGAAACACATCATTTACCTCTTCTACCATACTAACCATTTCAATCCTGCAAGGCTCAACCAAGAAATCTACATCCATGGTCTCAACAAAACCATCAGTAAGTTCAAAAATGGATGTATCAACAAAGCAATTTTCCACCATGTTAGTAATTTCGTTACAAATTCCCACATCTTCATCATCTACACTAACAAGGGGAAATTCTAGAGTCTTTTTTTTCTTAACAACACAACAAGCATTATCATCAATTAACAAGTGTCATTTTGCACTTCTTGTGAGTCACCATTTAAACCATTAGATCCAAACACCATTTGAAGAATTGGTTCCTCAACAAGAGTTTCAAACAATGTGTTGACACTATCATTAACAATTGCAACATTATCTACATTCAAGATATCACAACGAGCATTACAATGTGGCTCTGTGCACTTCACAAAATAATCAAAAAGAAAAACAAATGATGAATGGCTATCAACATCATCTGGCACAAGGAGTTCCATAAAATTAGTGCACGATTCAGCTTCATCAGTAGCAAGCTCATCAAAGGAGTCATTATCCCAATTGTAGAAGACATCATTCTTAATTGAACAATTAAAATTCGACTCATGCAACAAAGGTTCATTTACAATGTATTTTTGAGAGGCAACCTCAATATTTTTAGACTCCACCTCCCAAGGATTCGCTTCACCCCATTCATCATCGGCATGCATATCAAAATGATCATCCTCAGGAGTTGGTGTCTTAGAAAAGAGAGAAGTACCTTCTAAGTGGTATTGTGCATCTAGAGTTGGTGTCTCAATTTGTTCCCACAGGTTGCTGATTAATGCATTGATTTGATCGAGTCTTTGTTTTCGCCCTTGAAGCTCCTCTTCCAGTCGAGCCAACCTTGTTTCACATTTATCAAATCTCTCCAAAACTTGAGACAACATATTTTCCATTTTTGCTTCTTCTCTGAGATAACACTCATTGCTTTGTTGTTGGTTATGCCATTGCTCTCCCTTTCGTATGCTTCTGTCAAGTTTTTCCATCATTTGGGACAACATGTATTCCACATATGTTCCTTGTGTTCCTTTGTGATATGAGTTATTGCTTTGTGCTTGATTTTGCCATTGCTCTTCATATGGTAGTGGAGAGAAATCCTCATACCATCTAGACATGCTTGAGTACTTATGGTGTGCAATACTCAATTACAGTGAAATTCAATGTCCTGCACTTGACACAAATACACCAAAGCAGACAACAAAACACGAAAACTACAAAACACAACAAACGTTACCAAAATGAAACAGAACAAAACTATTATGCTACATAAAGGAAAAGAAAACAAAACAGAGCAAATCCAAATTCAAGAAAACCAAGCCTTTTTCCCCGGCAAAGGCGCCAAAAATTGATATCGAGTGTCGTGGCTCGTCAATTTATCCTAATCCACTAACTATAGTAGCAGTGAGCTAGGTATCGTATCCACAGGGAAAAGGAGGTATCAAGAATCTCAATGTTTGCTCATAGAATGTCACGAAAGAAATAAAACTAGACACTAACTAGTAAAGAATCAAATGCAACAAATAAAGTGTAAAAAAAAATAGGAAAAGGGTGGACGCTCTAGAGTATTTTCACCATTTGAATGCACATTAGGCCATGATTGCAATGCTCTTGACATACAAGTAAAACAATGAGGAGATCTCTATTGCCCAGGAGGCTAGCTAACACTTAGCATGACGACCACAGTGTTTTCTATACTCCTTAACATTCCACTTTTCCCATAGCGAGGCCTAAGTAGAATGGATTCAACCCGCAATGCCTCAACTCTCCAAAGTTAGCAAATCTAGCATGCAATTCCTACGGTATCCCATGGCGAGGCCTGACCTAGGACCTAGAGTGCTTGCTTACTTTAGAAAGTTTCTACTCACTTTTTCCTAACAACTCAATGATTCTCCACTGGCATGGCGACCGCATCTCAAATTATGATTCAAGCAAAGCAAGTGGAAGACTCAATCATCATACATTTAGTCTTCATTTCATGCAATTCTCAGAGATATTGGTAAATCTCACTCAACTCAGCATGGCGACCACAATCAAAGTTCAATTCATTCAATAAAAGTGTGAATTCATGAAACTCAACAAGATTTAATGATTAAAATCACATATGATTTCATCCTTAAGAAATTATGTCAATTGCATGACATTGCATAATCTAATTATACATTTAACCGGTTGAAACTCTAGAACATGAGAGATCTAACCATAGAACTCCATTACCAATTCACGATCAACAATTTGGAACTTGAAACAATTCATTTTCAATAAATGGAAAGAGTTTACCAATTGAATTCTTCCAAGAGCTTCCTTAATTGATATGAGAATTACAATGATCGGAGCAAATCTTTGATCGGAATAGAAAATGGAGCTCAAATGTTAGAGAGAGAGACTAGAGAGAGAGACTAGAGAGAGAAAGTAGATCTTCAAATTAATTCCCGCTCTCTCTAGATCAAAAGTTGGTTACAAGTTCAAATCCTAACTAATGGAACAAAATAGTCTCCGTGATCTCTTTACACATTAGCTACATCTCCTATATATAGAGAATCATAAAAACGTAGCTAATACGCAATTAAAAATATCTACAAAGTTACAAGATTGCCTTTGAATGGAGGGACTTAAAACAGCCTAAATTGTGAAAAATTCGAAATTGAAGAAAACATTCAGCAATCCAGCGCCTTCAAGCCGACAGCCGCGCGCCTTCAGTCCAAATCCTGCGCCTTCAAGCTTTCGCTGGTCACGCCTTCACCGTTCAGAGTTTAAGTGAAAAATAAGAGTCATTCCACACCTTCAAGCCAAAGGAATCCACGCCTTCATCGTCCATGCAAGTCTTCATACCCTCCAGTGCTCCAGATTTCATGCCTTTGGGCTTCAGAGCTCCACGCCTTCATCCGCCTGGAAATTCAGAAGCCAACACTTAGCCAAAATTTCATCCTTAAGCGCATAATGCTTCATGACAGCAACTTCCAGCCAAAATCTGACCATGATGCATTATGAAGTTGGGAAAGCTTAAAACACTAAAGTTATAGTCCTATGAGTTAGCTTTCCACAGCCTTTTGAATCATCCAATTCGGACCTAAGATGAGAGAGTTATGGCCGAAATACTAAAGTGTGGCAGAACTGGAAATTTCACGGCGAGATCTCGCAAGCCAATTTTTCCACCTTGTTTTTGTCTACGAGATTTCGTAGTGCAATTTCTTGCACTTTTTCTATGCCTACGAGATTTCGTAGTGCAATTTCTTGCACTTTTTCTATGCCTACGAGATTTCGTAGTGCAATTTTCTTGCTTCAGCAAACTTCCTACTTCTATGCACAATTCGTGTGTCTTCGGCTCAGAATCAGGCTTTCTGGTAAACATCAAAGTTTTAGGGCTCTCTCTTGGCTTTCCATTGGTTCATGAATCAGCCCCATTGGAGGTCTGTAGCTCAAGTTGTAAACGATCTCCCAAACTGTGGGAAAGAGCTCAATCATGAAAATCTTGAAAGTAGCAATCATAACGAAGCCATCGTTTCTCATGCTTGCACACAGAATTGGAGAACAGTTAAAACATAAGAAATGTAGTACACTCCATGGGCTTTCCATAACATGTGAGATCTCATCATTTGGATAAGTATTGAACAAGTTACATGTTAAACAAGTCGCACCAACAATCTGCCCAAAAACCCTCACTCAGCCGAAAACACATCTACAACTTAAGCATGCCTTACTTCATTGCCTAAGTAGTATGCATGAGAGAGACAAGGTGAATGCATGACCGTGCACGACCCCGTGGTGAACCGAGTGAGTGAGTGCACATCATGCGTGAGTGAAATGCAAGACGAGTGCATGCGTGTGGCCGTTGCTATAAAATGCAATGAGTTCGTGCCAACATATACCGTGATGTGCATGATGGTGTGCCAAAGTTGTACAAGTGCTGTGCCAAGGGTGCATGAGTGGTGTGCCAAGGTGCACAAATGGTGTGGGAAAGTGTTGTGCATGTGTGCGGCATGTGTGCACGGCAAGTGGCAAGGTCCGGTGCATGTGTGCATGGCAAAGTGTGGCAAGGTGCATGTATTCGGCAAGGTCGTGGCATGTGTGCGGCAAGGTATGTCAAGGTGTTGGCAAGGTCTTGGCAAGGTGTTGGCAAGGTGGGAAAGGTGTTGGCAAGGTCTTGGCAAGGTGTTGGCAAGGTGTCCATTCCAGCACAACACCCTACTTCCATGCCAAGTAAGTGTGTCATCTAGCCAAATAGAACACCTTTAAGTTCCTTCATTCTGAACTAAGACACACATTTGTCTCATTTAATCATCATTTTTGGACCTTTTCACCATTTTAGCACACCTAGTTACAAACCACATAAATGCACATAACACCACATAAATGCATGAAAACTCAAGTCAAAAGCCAAGTAAAATAACACATATAATTTGGTATAAAACCAACTTATCATCAATCGAAGGAGCATTTGACCTTCCTCTATACTTAATCGGTGAAATTTCTCAATTTGATGGAATTCAATTGTTTAATGTTGGAATTTGATGCATACGAGTTGAATATGGAATTTTCTAGCTAATTGTGTGATATCTTAGGGTTCTAAACGGATGAATACATGATTTATAAGATTTGATGTTATGCAATTGACGTAATTGATGAAGATTGAAATCGCATTTGAATTGTTACTAGAAATCTGTTAAATTTCATATCTCCTCACTATTTTTGAATGGATCAAGCTTCGATTGTGGTCGTCATGCTAGGTTGAGGATTGATTCACCAAACGTTAGTGAAGATGCATGAGATGAGAACTAAAAGTGCGATTGTCTGAGTCTTTACACTTGCTTTCTATGATTATTTCATTTCCGAGATTCAGGCCTCGCCATAGGAAGCTTTGATGAATTGAAACATTAGGAAAAGTGTTAAAGAAGCTCTCTGTATTAATAAACGAAGACATTCAAGCTTAGGTCGGGCCTCGCCATGGGATTTCCTAGGTTTTGCTTGTTAGAGTAGTTAGCTTGGAGAGTTGAGATGTTGCGGTTTGAATTTCACCATTCTCAGGCCTCGCCATGGGAGAGGATGATGATAGGAAGTACAGGAAGTGGTGTGGTTGCCATGCTAACCATAACTTGAGCTTCTAGGCAACTTAGGTCTCCTTGAGAATTTCTTGCTAGTAGATTGCATAGCATAGATTGGCTAAGTCTGTGTTCATCCGATACAAGAACCCTAGGATATCTGTTAATACTTGTTAGTAGCTTACCTTTTATGCCTTTGATTTAGTTTCTTTTCGTGTGGACATTTCTTCCAATTTTGTGATTTGCTACCGTGACAATACTTGGAATAATTCTTAAATTCTCGAGACCAACCCCCTTCCCTGTGGATTCGATACCCTACTCATTGCTTCTACACTAGTTTAGGGATTAAAATTGCAAGTACGCGACACGCTTGTCAATTTTTTGCGCCGTTGCCGGGGAAGGCACGGTTTCTTGAATTTTGATTTGCTCTGTTTTGTTTTTGTGTAAAGTAGTAGTTCTGTTCTGTTTCATTGTGGTAGCTTTTGTTGTTTTCTTTGTTTTTTTGTTTTGTTCTTGGTACTTTGGTTTACTTATGGCAAGTGCAGGACAATAGAACTCGATTGAAAGAGAAGATTGCACACCACAAGTACCCAAGCATGTCTAGCTGGTATAGGGACTCTTTTGGTTCTTATTAGTTCGCACAGCCAACACCTAGGAGATTTGGAGACTTCTCTCCACCACCATATGAAGAGCAATGGCAAAATCAAGCACAAAGCAACAACTCGTATTACATTGGAACACAAGGACTCTCTGTGGAGTACATGTTTTCTCAACTTCTAGAGAAATTTGACAAAGGCTTACAAAAGGGAGAGCAATGGTATAACCAACAACAAAGCAAAGAGTGTTATCTCATAGAAGAGAAAAAAATGGAAGACATGTTGTCTCAAGTTTTGGAGAGACTTGATGCAAGTGCATTTTGTGAAACACGGTTGACTCAAATGGAAGAGGCGGTTCAAAGGCAACAAGAGAGACTTGATCGAATCAATGTGTTAATCAGCAACATATGGGAACAAATTGAGACACCAGTTCTAGATGCCCAATACAACTCAGAAGGTACCTCTCTTTTCACTAAAACACCAACTCCTGAGGACAATCATTTTGATATGCATGCTAATGTTGATTGTGGCTTAAAGTGTCCAAGGGAGGAGGAGTCTACACGTTTTGGGGATAGTGTACATGAGAGCTATGTTGCTGATTCTTTTGTGCATGAATATTTGAACTTTTATGATGAGGATGATTCTTTTGTGGGAGAACAAAGTGAACTTACAATTCAATATGCACAACACTATCCACACACACCTCTAATTGTTAGAATACAAACTCCTGATGAATATCATTTTGAAATACAAGCTAATGATGAATAGGGTGAAACGAATCCTAGGGAGATGGAGTTCACAAATACAGAGGGTGTCTTACAAAAATGCATTATTGATGAACCTTTTTTACATGAGTCAAATTTTAGTTGTTCAATGGAAAAAGATGTCTTCTATGATGAGGATGATGACTTCTGTGGTGAGCTTGATAGTGATGACTCTAGTGTTCTAAGTTGCCATGTTACTAAGCTGGAAAGTGTGTCTAATGCTGAGTCTTGCATTAATTTTATGGAGTTCCATGAGCCAAATGATGTTGATAGCCATTCATTAGATGTTTCTCCTCTTGATAGCTTTGTGAATTGTATAGAGACACTTATTGAGAATCAATGTGATATCATGAATGAAGATAATGTTGCAATGGCTAATGAGAATCTCCACACATTTCTTGAAAATCTTGTTGAGGCACCAATTCTTGAAATGGTGAATGAATCTAAATGTTTAAATGGTAACTCACAAGAAGTCCAGAGTGAGATACTCTTGTTAATTGATGATAATGCTTTTTGTGTTGTTGACAAAGAAAAGACTCAAGAATTTCCCTATGTTAGTTTAGATGATGAATATGTGCCAATTTTGAATGACATTGCTAACATAGTGGAAAATTGCTTCATTGATATATCTATTTTTGAGCTTACTGATGATAGTCTAGATGAAGATGATGTGAAAATTTCTAATGAGATTGCTAACATGGTAGAAAATTGCTTTGTTGATGAATCCATTTTTGAACTTACTGGAGGTTTTGAGCTTACTGATACGTTTGTTGAGACCATGGATGTACAAGCCTTGGTTGAGCCTTGCAGGGTTAGAGAGCCTAGTGTGGTGGAAGAAGTGAATGAGTTGCCTTCTATAGGGGAGCCTAGTGTGGTTAATGGAGAGAAAGAGGTGCCTACTATTGGGGAGCCTCAGTGGTTCAAAGCGAAATCTGTAAAGGTTGCTCCCCATGTGCATGAGCTTAAGCACCTCCTTAAAAATATTCCTCAAGTGCCTTACAGGAGGAGAAAGAGTGTTTATGAAAGAGCATTTTTCTGGTATAAAGATGGATATTTCGAGTCTTGAGGGAGAAGATTTGGAGAAATAAAGTCTAGCTGGAGACTAATGAAATCCAGAACTACTTCTTTCTCATATTACATTCAATAAAGTCTTTTGTTTACGTTTATGTTTTCTTGCATTTTGTTATGTTCACTAAAGCCACTCATGTTGTAGGAGCTTGCACATGGAGGAAGATGCAAATGAAACAAGCAATGCACACATGAGGCTAAGTGTGGGGGAGTGGTGCCATGGATCACTCCCACAATGAACACAATCACTTTGTTTTACATTTCAAACATGAATTGTGCATGTGCCAATTAGTGTTACTATTGCATATTTTTACACCACCATGACTCCTAGTCATGGTGCGACACTTTGTTTGCAAGCTGCTTCCATGTCTTGTCTACTTTGCACCAACATATAGGGTGTTTGAGGGAGTGATTTCTAATAAGCCTTGTAATAAGCCTTGTCTCACCATGTGCAGGAACTTTTTCATGCAAGAAAGAACTTCAAACAAAGACACTTCACCAAGCAAACTTTGGAAATCATGGCATATCAAAACCAGGGAGCTCCTAAAACCAGTCTTTACTTTACATTGAGGACAATGTAAGTTTTAAGTGTGGGGGAGTGTATGATTGCTATGGTTTGTGTCTCTTTGACTTTATATGCTTGTTCTCTTTCATGAATGAAATTTTTTGTGTGCTATGTGATGCAGAGCATGCTACTTTTCATTTTTGTTGTGTTATTTTGAGTTTTTTTTATGTTATACCCTGCTTATATTGAGTTTTCAGTTTTTGGACAAATTTTTAACTTTTTTGCAACATTTGGCAAAGTTTTGGAAATAAGTTTTGTGTGTCATGAATGGTTTGGGTGTGATGTGTTCCAGTGAGATTTAGTGTTGGTGTGTGTTGTTGTGTAAAAGGTGTCAAATGTGTGAGTGAGTGGACTAGAAAGTTAATATCATCCATGTATTTGAAACTTTGTTCCTAGTTCACTATGGCATATTTCAAGTTCAACACTCTGCTCTTTTTGATTTTGTATGTGAAAATTTTTGTTTTCTGACACTAAGTTTGAAGAAATTGGTACATTTTGCTGGTTAAGGCACGATGTTAAGGTAAGATAGATATGCCATGCAAAAATTCAAATGACATAGGAGGTAATGTGTATGGAATTTGTTCTTTTTGCTATGCATTTGTCTGGTGTTTCTAGTGTTCGTGCATGTTTAGTCATTTTGAGACTCTTATGAACATGTGCATGCATAAGAAAGGATATAGAGAAAAAGCCTTTGGCAACTGGAAAAAAAGAGCCATAAGACCCTGGCAAGCAATAAAAGGGAAAAAATAGCCACAAACCTAGTCTAAGGCACCAATGTGTGCAACGAATAAGCACCAATGTGCAGAATAAGGGCAATGTCCCATAGACCACCAATGTGCGCATAGGTTACCATTGATCTTGTGAAGTTGCATGTTCATAGGAGTAGTCAAGGAGATTGATATCTACTGAATGGTAAGTGAGACAAGTAGATGGTGTATAGCAAAGGAATAGATGAAGTGCATGTTCCTCAGCACACACTTGAACGCGTGACATTTTGGTCTTTATTCATTGTACCTTAGTTGGTAATGTGTACAGAAATCTGAGAGCTAGGGCCAGAAAACGTTGCATAAGTTTTTGTGTGAAAAAATATTTTGGATGAACTTGGAATTGGACATAGTGGATAGGGAGTGAGGTGTTCAATGCATGATGGTGAGAGTCTAAGTGTGAGTTTTGCTTGAGGACAAGCAAAAGTTTAAGTGTGGGGAAAATTGATAAGTGGGTTTTATACCAACTTATATATCTTATTTCACTTAGCTTTTGACTTGTATGGCATACATTTATGTGGTGATATGTGCTATTTTGTGCATTAATGTGGTATGCAACTTGATATGCTTAAATGATTAAAGAGACCAAGAATGTTGATAAAATAAGGTAAATGTGTGCTTGATGTCAAATGACAAAGAAAAGTTTAAAGGACTTGAATGAGGTGTGAGATTTTGAGGGAAAAACCTAAATATGCCTAAGTTGCTTAATTTGTAGTTGGACAGATTTGGTTAGTACACTTCATTTGAGCATAACTTTCTTATCACGATTCCAATTGGTAAGGTCTTGGATGTTATGGAAAGCCCTTTTAGTGCACTTTAATTCTTATGTTTTAACTGCTTTCTAATTCTGTGTGCAAAGTTACGAAATAGGAGCTTCTTTGTGAATACTACATTAGGGCTTAATTGAATTCATATTGCCACAGTTTTGTAAGTTGTTGATATCTTGAGCTCCAGACATCCTATGATGTTGTTTCTTGAACCATTGGAAAGAGGAGAGGACGAGCTATAACATTTATGTTGATCACTAATTCTGATTCGAAGGTGAGACGGACGATTGGTTGCCTTGAAAGTGGTTTACCCACGATGCATCGCAGGCTTAATTTTTAAGCCTACGATGCATCGTAGGGTTAATTTCACATTTGGCCATGTTTCGGTATTTCTGCTATAACTCTCTCGTCCAAGCTCCGAATTGGGTTATTTAAAAGGGTGTGGAAAGCTAAGACCCGGGGCTACAACTTTGATGTTTTAAGGTTTCCCAAATTCACATTGCATCATATCCGAATATTGGTTAGACTTTGCTGAACATTTGGACACTTTGACAATGAGATTTACACTACGATCTCATCGTAGTGTTAATTCCTACACTTTGCCAGGTTTCAGTATTTTGATCATAACTCGCTGGTCCAAGCTTCAAATTGAGTGATTCAAGAGGCTATGGAAAGCTGAGACTTGATATGCTAGTCGTATACACCTCAATTTAATCCCTAAAACTAGTGTAGATGTGGTGAATAGGGAATCGTATCCTCAGGGAAGGAGTAATTCAAGAATTTTAATAAAATGCTCCAGGAAATTCACAAGTTTAGTTTCACAAATTAAAAGACAATAGTAACACACAAAAAAAAGTTGAGAAATGAAATATTAACTAAAAGAGAACACAGAAATGGGTTAACAAGTATGAGAAATATGTCCTAGAGTCTCTTTCCGGATGAACATGCAAATTAACTACGTAATTGCCTACAGTTGATTCAATTGATGACCTAAAGGGCATCGAACTGCCTGAGAGCATAGACTATGACTGGCATGGCGACAGCTTCATCCTCTAAGATCTCTGACTTCACAATTTCCCTTGGTGAGGCCTAAAGTGAAGAATTAATCCCGCAGAATCCCAACCTTCTAAGTTTCATTACTATTGCATGCAAAATTTAGGTTTTCCTATGGCAATGCCGAACCTAATTCCGATCGTCTTCACAAAACTCCAAAAATCTCCTCTCACATGTCTCTAAGCACTCAACAAACCTCCACCGGCATGTCGACCGCGTTTTGGTTCATGATCACACAAATCAAGTAAGAAGACTCATCTACCATACTGTTTGTTCTCAATTCAAGCATTATAACTCCTCTCGCAGAATTAAACTCCGACTTAACATGGCGATTACAATCGAAAGATGATTCAGGCAACAAGAGCTCAAATACATGAATTTTAACAAGATTTAAACGATATTTATCAGAATAAGTTCATTCTGAATGAATTAATTCAATCGTAAGGCAATACGTAATCTATTTACACTACATTCAGATCAAAACTATAGTACATAGAAATTTAGTCACAAAACATCATTTTTAGTTCACGATCCTCAAAATTCGACAAATAGTAAATCATAATCATCAATTAGGAAGAATTTACCAAAATTCACTGCTTCAATTGCTTCCAACTCAAAGAGAATCCGTAAAAGCTTCCTTGATTGAGAGTAGAATTACAATTATCGGTTCCAATTCTCGATCGTAAATGAAAATGGAGATTAAATTCGTAGGGAGAGAAAGTAGAGTGAGAAAACTCAAACGAGAGGAAAATTCCCGCTCTAAAAATCAAAAGTCGGTTCACTATTCTAGAATTTTCCTCAAGCCCCCCCACATTTTTAGCTACACTTCCTATATATAGAGTTAGGAAAATGTGACTATTACGCAAAACGTAAAATAACTGCAAAGTTACAAGAGTGCCATCGTAAGGATTGACAAACATCAAAGAAAGAAAATCCAAATGCTAAACATTGTTCAGCAATCTAGCGCCTTCAGCTTGCCGAAATCGCGCCTCTAGTTCAGTTCCATCGCCTTTGGGCTCTCGGACGTGCGCCTTCAGTCCAGATCCAGCGTCTTCGAGCCAACCGCTTCCACGCCTTCGTTTACGCTTGCTGCCCACTCTTAGTCCAGCAACTTCACGCCTTCATAAGAAAAGCAGATCACGCCTTCGTTTACTCAGCTTCAACCTTCCTTTCTGAATTCAGCTTCCATGCGCCTTCCAACTTCCAGCATCCACGCTTTCCATTGCACCACCTACACCTGATCAAAACCTTTCAACACTTAGCCATTTCCAGCCATCAACAACACATAAACCACTTCAAACCTACGATGCATCGCTGCGATACATCGTAGCACAAACTGGAAAGCACTACGATGCCTCGTAGTGTTGGCTCCTTACACGACGATGCATCGCCACGATGCATCGTCGGCTTAACACAGCAAAGTGGCGATACATCGTGGCGATGCATCGCCGTGTAGTGTGAACTTCTCCACGATGCATCGCTGCAATGCATCGTGGTGGTGATGTGTGTGCGTGATGTTTGTGTAGTTTGTAGTGAAAAGTGTTAGTGATGAAATGAGTGAAGGGTGAGGTGAAAGAAATAAGAAGAAATGAAGTCAAAACAATGAAGGATGCAAAAGAAAATTGAATGAATGAAATGGAAAAACTTATGAACTTAAACTAAATGCCATGAATGTACTATCTTCTAAGTGATGGAACCTACAAGACAATGAAATCAAAGCAAGTAAATCTGTGTATCCAAACTATTGTGAAGTGAGTGGGAAATGATATGTGCAAATATTGTGAAGTTGAAATGAACAAAGCAAAGATGCACATGAAGGGAATTGGAAAAATGAAACCGAAATGCATGAGATGTGTTTTGAAGTTTTAAGTATAGCAAGCATGAATGTTGAGGATTAACACTACGATGAATTGTTGTGTTGAAGTGTGTGTGTATAAATTTGCATCGTAGTGCAAATCTGTGCTTGAGCAGAATTGCAATACGATGCATCGTAGTGCAAATTTCCATTTTTGTGCACACAATTCACCAATCTTTCACCCGAACTTCAATTGTAATGCGTTGGGAATTTGGAGAAACTTAAAGAACCAATATCGTAGCTCTTGATCCCAGCTTTCCATAGCCTTTTGAATCACCCAAATCAGAGGTCCGGTGAGAGCGTTATGCCCAAAATACCAACGCAAGGCAGAATGTGCATTTTAAGCCTACGATGCATCGTAGGCTTAAAACCCTGATTTGGTTTTGCCATTTCTCACGTTGAATTCCCAGCTTTCTTTTCAGAACTGGCCTTCACCTTGAACACAAACGTTGTAGACGTCTCTCTTGGCTTTCCATAGTCTTTTGAATCTCCCAATTTGGACCCCGGATGAAGGTGTTATAGCTGGAATACCAAAACATGGCAAAACTGGACATTTGCACTACGATCATCGTAGTGCAAACTTCATCTTAGCAATTCATAGCGAAAATTCTCCTTTTTCTCTTCCAGATTAGAAATCAAGCTCAACACAAGAATTGTAAAGTTTCTTCTTGCCTTTCCATGAATACAAGAAACAGCACCTTTTGACCACTAGAGCTCAAGATATCAACAATCTCCCAAGCTGTGACAATGAAGGCTACATCGAAAACCTAATGTAATGTCTACAAAGAAGCCCTTGTTTCATGACCTTGCACACAGAATTTGGACAAAGTTAAAAAATGGCAACCGAAGTTCATGCTAAGAGCTTTTCATAACGTCCAAGATCCCACCAATTGGATTAGAATTGAACAAGTTACACTCAAAAAAATTAGCATACTCAATTCTGCCCAAAAACCCTAATTTAGCCAAAAGATCGCATTATGTTTCTCCAATTTTTTCCTTCACACATTTCACTTCATTTCCATCATTTTTCACTTTTTTTTACATCATTTTACCATTATCACTTGCAAATCACAAACATGCATAAAACACATAAAACACCACTCATTTCATCAATTACAAGACAAAATCCAAGAGTTTTCAGTACAAAATAGTTGGTATAAAACCAACTCATCAAATTCCCCCACACTTGATCTTTTGCTTGTCCTCGAGCAAGCTCAACTCAACACTACCTAACATTAGAACATATACTACCATCAACACCACTTAAACTAGGCTTCACTCCTCTGTCAAACTTGTCTTAACTTGAGTTCATCATAGCAAAAATTTTTCATGCACTAAACTCATAACATGTCTTTAACTCCAACCTATCAAACTTCATTACAAATTATCAATGAAGGCACGATGAGTAAAGACCAAAATGTCATGCGTGCAAGTGTGTGTTGAGGAACTTTGATCCATCCATTCCTTATGCATGCATTATTTCTTTTGTTCCAAAACATCTCTTCGCATAAACAATCATAATGTCCACACTCAACAACTCAAAATCACACAAGATCAAATGGTGCACATTGGTGCTTTTCATATTCAATTTCACATTTCATATGCATTTTCACTTTGCTGATTTTTTTTTTCCTTTTTACACACATTAGTGTGCTTGCCTTGGGTCTTTTGGCTTCTCTTCCCCCTTTAGCTGCCTGAGTTTTATGGCTGTTTTTTTTCAATTATGCCTGCCAAGGGTATTTCGGCTTTTCATTCCCAATTGCCAAAGGCTTTTTCTCCATTTCATTTCTTGTGTGACTACGTGTTTCCAAATGTCTCTAAAAGACTATGTATGCTAAAGCATCCAAAACAACCGAGATAATGCAAAACAATAAGAACTCTTTGAATTATTTTCCTCCTATGTCCAAGAACTCAGTTGCATGGCATATCTATCTTACTTTAACATGATGCCTTGATTAACAAAATGTCTCGATTTCATCAAGATTGGAATCAAAGAAAGAAAAACAATTTCACATACTTAAAATGGAATTTTGATGAACCACAAATTTTTAGCAAGATATCCAGAGGAGCAAAGCCTAGAACAAAGTGGTCTAGACTTTACCATGACTCACACCACCACTAAACTTTTATTCAACATTTGTTAACTACACTTACTACTTCGACATTAAAATATAACACTACACTAATTATTCAAATTCTAACTCCTAAGGAAAAACAACAACACCAAGTCTTGACTTCTCTTCATACACTTCCAAACTTGAACTTCACAAAAGTAAGCTTCTCAAAAGCTCTTAATAATTCATTCTTCATGGCACTAGCAAATCATCATAACAACAGTCATCCAAGAAATACTTCAAATTTCAGCAAGGCACCACTTCACAATTCAACAAAACAGCACAACTTCCAATCTTCAGCTTCACGAAATACTTTACTTCAAGAAACTTCACAAAATCTTCAACTCAGAACATCTCAATCAACATGAAAGTCCAGAAATATTCAACTCACAGTATTAAGCACCCACATGCATAAAAAAAAAATTCCAAGCAACACAATCAACACACAAAATGTCAAATTATCACAAAACATAGCAATCCCAGCACACATCACACAAACTTCCACCCCCCCACATTTGATTTAAACATTGTCCTCAATGTAATAAGCTAAGAGGGAGGAGGAGCTCCCTGAGAGAACGATGATGGAGCTGAGGAAGAAGGAGATCCAAATGCTACTGTAGATGCCAAAGATTGGCCATCTATAACAAATGAGGGAATACCAAATGAGGAGGGAGCCACGGAAGAAGGAAATCCAAATGTCGCAGTAAATACCAAAGATTGACCATCTAAAGTCGCTGTAGCAAATGAGGGAGCAACAACAGGCTGAGGCGCATAAGAGAAAGGGCCGTGAATTGGTCCTTCAATAGTTTGATCAGTTGCTAAGAATGGAAATCTTGTAGCAGGTGTAAACGCCGGATTTGGTATGAACGTGGGAGTAAAAGGCATAGCAGGAATTTTGCCAAATGTAGGCAACGATGGAAAGGATGGCATTGCAGCTAACTGTGCCGAAGTCGGAATTGGTTTCGGAGGTCCTGCATCCGAATGGTAATAGACCGTCATCTTATTGCACCTATCGAGCTCTTGTTGCATGCACCATTGCCTATGATAAAGCACTTCGAACTGCTGCTGGGCTACTGTAGATATGTCATCCAAACTGTGATCCATACTCGAGGCGTGAGTTGTCCATTCCTGATGCATAGTCTCTATGCCCTCGTGCATCCTCTCAATCCTTTCATCCACGTTCATGAAGCGATGTTCAATAGATTGTAGCCTTCCATCCATGTCATCAAAATGACTTCCAATGTTGTCAAAACGACTTCCAATTGAATGCTGAAAGTCATTGAGACTATTCTGGAAAGCAGTGAAATCATATACATGTGGCTGATGCCCAGATTGGTCATTATGTCCTGAAGACTCAACATTCGCTCGACGAACTCCCCGTCCAGCTGTCTGTGCTCTCACTATCTCACGATCAATATTGAGGTATTTTTTGTACAAATGAGGCACAATAGGTAGCTTAGTTGGCCTCCAATCGCCGCCAAGCTCATCATTCACTCCCTGAGTTTTGCATATTTCCTCAAGAAGCAATGGAAAATAGATAGCAGCAGTCTCATCCTCAATCCCCTCTTTTATGTCGTTCAGAATAACTCGGCCCACGTCAATAGACCTGCGTCCCTTAATTGTTGAGATTAGATACAACCGTTTTCGTGTTACCTAAGTCACTTGTGAACTTGTCATCAAACGTGAGAGCACAAACGACAACCACAACTTAACATCAGACTTAAGGAATTGGTGACGAACATGCTTGTGTTCCCCTCGCTGATTTACTACCCAGTCGGCCCCAGGGTGTGCAAGCTCGCTAAGCAACTCTTGATCTCCATCTTCCTCCACTGGACATGCAAAAGGATCTGTTGTAAAACTCGGTGTACCCAAATACTCATTGATTATCTCACTGGTGATTTTCACCCATACTCCTCTCACGTAGATAGCACCTTCTTTATTTGGAGATTTGCCATTCGCATAAAGTTCCCGAGCGATGCTGACATTGCAGAAAGAAGGGGTTGTCGTCATCTTTGTGTCAAATTTATGGAATTGCATGAGCGTGTTGAAGGGCTCCGTGTCCACCGTGAAAGCTCTCTCCAGATGTAGCTTATTTACGGGCAATCCTGTCTCCTATCGTCGCTGTGCATCATCATCAACCCACATTGATGGTGTATCAACACCCTTCCTCTTCTTAGGGGTTGGAGCTTGGATTGTAACTATGGGAGGGTCTTCAAAAATTGGTAAATCTTCGGCAAAATATTCTGAGTCCGTGTCTTCATGCATTTGTGCTTTTCCTTTTGCTTTTGCCTTTCCTTTCTTAGAACTTTCACCCTTTGAAGTTGATGCTGCCTTCTTGGAAGCTGTAATCTTTTGTGAACTCAAGTCCTTCTTTGGGGCCATGTTTGTGAAGAATTACAAATACCGTGAGTATAAGGGCAAACTTGTTGTACAATCCAAAACTTAATATCACATTGTCAATCGATTTCCAAATATTTGCTCAAAATGTTTCAACCGACAATGAATGACAGCATTGGAACAATTACCTCAAACAAAATTTCCAGCCTTGCACCCATTAATAACCGAATGAATTCCATATTAATCACGAACATTTAGACAATACTTCAAACATGAAAGTTAGAAAGCATGAGCTGAGCCGAAAATGTGGACAAAAATCAACCCATTTGGACTCAATTTGAACAAGATATGACTAAATTACCACAAGCTACCAAACTGGGTTATTCCCTAACTTCAGCTCTACCTTCCTCAATTCATTAGCCTATCTTCCAATCTCAATTAGCAAAAGTGGTAAACCCAAATATTGTAGGTTGTCATGTAGGCTAAAATCTGCAATTGGCCTCGTTCCATTCGGATTTGAATTGAGGAAATTATAACCAAAAAACCGAGAATTGTCAAAAAAATGGTCAATTCCGCAATTTCAGCAGCCTGAAGATGCATTGTCTTCCAAAATGGACAGTGTTCCAGCTAAAACCAGCAAAAGTGTATAACATAAACAATGAAGCCCTTCCTCCTAGCTAAAACCCATCACTGGAATCAACATATTTAGACATTCCATTTGCAAGATCTACCCAAAATACCTAGACATGTCAAACTGGGCAGATTCATCAAATTCAAATCCTGATTTCAACATGTACTTCCCATTCTAAGCCTTTTTAGCCTATGTTCCAGCCACAATTATCAACAGTGTACAAAATAAACGTTAAAGGCTATTATGTTGGCTAAAAGATGCAACTGGAAGCACTTCATTTCAACATATCTAGCTCAAGTTATGCTCTAAAAACAGAAACGTGGCAAAGCTGGAATTCTTGAAAATCAAAAAAGTTTTAATCATTCCACCTCCACACTTAACATGCATTGTTATTTGGCTATCAATATCATGTTTTCCATGTTTATCAATCCATTTTCTAGCAACAACATAATCAGAATCATGCCCTCACTTTCATTACTCTGAACATTTAATTGAACAACAAAGATTCACAAAGCTTAAAGTAGAATTTGAAACATACCTTAGTGGAGAACTTATGAAAAACTAGTCTTAAGTCTTGAAAGAAAAAGAATGTAAAGCCAAATGTGAGCTCTATGCTCTTGCTAATGCCGTCTTTTCTCTCAATCTCTTGTTATCTTGAAGCAGCAAACAAGACTTCTTGCACTTATAACCACACGAGAAAGGCATTCCAAGATATGACAATAAATTGGTCAAAGTGGGAAGTTAATACTTCCACTTAACATGCATTGTTATTTTGTCATTCAAAGGTGGGACCCAATTCCCTTCAAGACATGTGAGTGTTTCAGCTCCTCAAAGAACAACACAAAGCTGCACTCACTCTATTCAATTCAACCGAACACTTCTCACACATGCAAAACAAAACAAAAAGCTTTTATATTTTTCTTGTGAACTTATCCTGTTACACATAGAAACGTCCACCCATAATGCCAGCCTTTTCTTTCATTTCATATCAATTTCCTATTCACGACTCAATAGCAATCCAATCCCACTTCAATTTTTCCAGCTTTTCAGAAAATTCAATTCATGTTCAGAAATGTTCAGAATGCAGATATCCTTATCATCAATGCAAGTGTGTGAAATTAAAAACCGAAGACCATGAATCAGAAATTGCAACCAACACACAAAATATTTACAACAAAAACTAGCACACAAATCTCTTCACTTTAACACTACGCACACAAACGCAACACAACACTTAGATATTACAAAAGCCAAATGTAACATGCTAAACATAATAACGAAATACTAACACTACTAATACTACACTCAATTCCATTATGGCAAACAATCTCCTTAACCATCATCATGGTAACCATACATATTCAGAATGTAACTAAAAATCAAGACATCTTGGCTAAGCCTTCCCCCACACTTGCTTACGACACGGTCCCCGTGAAGCAAAATTAAACAATCAAGAAAGAAGGAACCTGGCCTTCCACTTTTTACAAGCCACGAGAAAGTCTGGCAAGTCTTTCCTCCTCTTGTAACGTCAGCCATTGAGGAGGCCCCAACAGACCAAGAGGATTTTGAGAATTGTTAGCTGAAGTGATATCAACCCCTTTCTCACGAGCCATGGCTGTTATCAGAGCTGGAAAATACATCGGTGCAAACTCACTGCTTTGTGCCCGCCTGATAAACTCTAATATCAACTTCCCAACATCAATAGAAAAATCATGTAAAATAGCATAAATCAATAGAACTCGTTCTCTAGATGCTATATTGTTACGGTTAGTGGGAAGAATCCTGGAATTGATAAACATTAACCATATCTTGGCCTCGGCTGTGAGTTCACGGGTAGGCACATATAAAGCCTCTCGTCGAGCATTCCTCACCCATGTAGCACCAGGTAAAGTCACTGAAGCCAACAAATGATCGGTATTGTCAGCTCTCAACAACCTACAATAAGTGTTACGTTGAAAATCATCAAGAAAATAAAGCCTATTGATACTATGTCGGGTGACCCTCAAATATTTTCCTCTCACGAACACTGAATGAACACCATTAGCTCGGGAATTAGCATAAAATTCCCTAAATATGTCCAT
Source organism: Ophiorrhiza pumila (assembly GCA_016586305.1). Taxonomy (NCBI): domain Eukaryota; kingdom Viridiplantae; phylum Streptophyta; class Magnoliopsida; order Gentianales; family Rubiaceae; genus Ophiorrhiza; species Ophiorrhiza pumila. The sequence continues at coordinate 40,202,143 of BLIW01000006.1, forward strand.
ATTCACCACAACAGATGCTCGTACAAAATGAGCCCACGAATGTCTCAAAATCTAGTCCGCAAATCTCCTAGAAGGCTCCTCAAATGGTCTCTCAATTCTCACTGATCTGTTAAGAAAACTATGGTAATAGCTCTTTGCATTTGCATTAACAAAATGGGGAAAGGTAGCTTGTTCAATATCGATCACCAACTCCTCATCAGCAGAAGAAGAAGATGAAGGAGATGATGTGGTACCAGAGTCTTCACTAAAAATGGCATACTCAAAAGGATTTTGATGAGAATAATAAGCCATGATCGAAAAGTGAAAAGGTGTTAACAAAATATCAATGTCATGAATGGAAGATTGAGTTTGCAAAAGAAAAAATGTTCAAGATATAGAGTGCAATGCAAACTATCAAACAAACACATGTGAATGATTCTAACAAAAACGAAAGCAGACATGTCATAACTTGTTTGTTCTCACTACTCAATTATTGAAATCATCCAAATCCATCAATCACTCAAGTTCACGGGTTGAGAATCTATTCTTATCATCAGGGCTTTTACCTTAAGTGTAGACAATGTAAAACTCAGTTACCCAGATGAATAGAAAAAACAAAGAATCACTCTAGCTTTTAGCAATCATGCCCATTATCATCCTTTTGAGAAACTGCCAAGAAAAATAACCATGAGTTATGTTCAGAGATTGAGCCATAAATTGTTACCAAATGCGACACAGACTAACAATTAATAATAAAAAAAAACAGTTCCAACAAAACAAAATAAAAGAAATAAGGAAAGAAACACTAGGTTGCCTCCCAGTAGCGCTTGGTTTACAGTCCACAGCCCGATCGTGCTTCATAGCTCAATTAGAGATGATAGGATCATCGAGGTATAGCTCTGGTGGAGCTCGTGCCACATTAGTGCCATCCTCGTCCTGAAAAGTGTAAGGCTTGAGACGATGGCCATTCACTTTCCACACATTGCCATTCTTGTCATTCTTGATTTCCACCACCCATAAGGTTTGACATCAACAAATCTAAACGGACCACTCCACCTTGATTTCAATTTTCCAGGGAACAATCTAAGTCTAGAGTTATAAAGCAATACCAATTGCCCTGGAACAAAAACTTGGATTGAATCTTTGCATCATGAATTCTTTTAGTCCTCTCCTTATACATCTCGGCACTCATGTAAGCATTGAATCTGAATTCATCCAGTTCATTCAACTCCAACATTCATTTTGATTGAGCCTCAGACAGATTCATGTTCAATGTTTGAATCACCCAATATGCTTTATGTTCAAGTTCCACTGGCAAGTGACACTATTTACCAAAAAAGAATCGAAAAGGAGAAGCTCCAATTGGGGTCTTGTAGGCTGTTCTGTATGCCCACAATGCATCATTTAACTTCAAAGACCAATCTTTCCTACCTGGATTTACCACTTTTTCAAGAACTCTCTTTATCTCCCGATTGGAAATTTTAGCTTGGCCAGAAGTTTGTAGATGGTAAGCTGTGGAAACTTTGTGAGTAACACCATATTTTGCCAACAAAGATTCGAAGAGCTTGTTACAGAAATGAGTCCCACCATCACTTATTATAGCCCTGGGAGCTCCAAACCTATTAAAGATATATTTCTTCAAGAAGGCAATTACACTTTTGGCATTGTTATGAGCCAAAGCCACAACTTCCACTCATTTAGAAACGTAATCCACTGCCACCAGGATATACTCCATTCTTCTTGACTTAGGGAATGGCCCCATGAAGTCAATCCCCCACAAGTCAAAAATCTCTACCTCCAGGATGTTATTCAGTGGCATCTCATTTCTTGAAGAGATATTACCAGTTCGTTGACAACGATCACATTTTCCAACCCAGATTCTGGCATCCATGAAAATATGTGGCCAATAAAACCCACATTGCAAGATTTTGAAGCCTGTCCTAGTTGAGCCAAAGTGACCTCCACAGGGTCCTTCATGACATGCCTTAAGAATATCATTTTTCTCTTCTTCTTTAACACATTTTCGAATCACTTGATCACTGCACACCTTATATAATGCATTATCCTCCCAGAAGTAATATTTGGCATCACTTCGCAATTTCTTCCTTTGTTCAGACGAATAATAAGTTGGCACTTGACCAACCACAACGAAATTAGCGATCTCTGCATACCATGGCAATTTCTCTTGCTCCACCTTGAAAATTTGTTCATCAGGGAAATGCTCTTTCACCAAAAAGTTAGGTGAATCTTGCTCCTTAGACTCCAATCTTGACAAGTGATCTGCCACAACATTTTCAGAGCCTTTCCTATCTTTGATCTCTACATCGAATTCCTGGAGCAACAACACCCACCAAATCAAACGTGGTTTTGCCTCTTTCTTTGCAAGCAAGTATTTCAATGCCGCATGGTCTGTATGAACAATAACCTTAGACCCCAAAAGATAGGCACGGAATTTATCAAATGCGAAGACTACAGCCAACATCTCCTTTTCTGTAGTTGTATAATTCATTTGTGCTTCATTCAATAGCCTGCTTGCATAATATATGGTGTGAAACACCTTGTCTCGTCTTTGGCCTAAAACAGCTCCCAAGGCATAATCACTGGCGTCGCACATAATTTCAAACGGTTCACCCCAATGAGGGGTGACTATGACTGGTGCTTCAAACAATTTAGCCTTCAAAGATTCAAATGCTGCAATACATTCTGATCCAAACTCAAATTTGACATCTTTCTCCAAAAGACTGCACAAGGGTATAGCTATCTTTGAAAAATCCTTAATGAAACGTCTGTAAAACCCAGTCTGACCAAGAAAACTTCTGATTCTCTTAACATTGGTAGGTGGAGGGAGCTTTGTAATAACATCAATCTTTGCCCGATCAACCTCAATACCAGCATGAGAAATTTTATGGCCAAGCACAATTCCTTCTTGAACCATGAACTGACATTTTTCCCAATTCAAAACAAGGTTTGTCTCCTCACATCGTTTCAACACTTTGGCCAAGTTTTCCAAACAGCCATCAAAGGTCATCCCAAACACAGAGAAGTCATCCATGAAGATTTCTATAATGGACTCAACCATGTCATGGAATATTGCCATCATACATCTCTGAAAAGTTGCAGGTGCGTTGCATAAACCAAATGGCATCCTCTTGTAAGCAAATGTACCAAATGGACAAGTGAAAGTGGTCTTATCTTTGTCCTTTGGATCAATTGCAATTTGGTTATAGCCAGAGTAGCCATCCAAGAAACAATAGAACAAATATCCTGCAATACGATCCAACAATTGCTCCAAGAAAGGAAGAGGGAAATGATCTTTTCTCGTTGCTTTGTTGAGCTTCCTGTAATCCATGCAAACCCTCCAAGCACTGACCACTCTTGTAGCAAGAAGTTCATTTGCTTCATTTTTGACAACAGTTACTCCCCCTTTTTTCGGGACGCATTGAACAGGACTAACCCACTCACTGTCTGAAATTGGAAAAATCATCCCAAAGTCAAGCAATTTGATAACCTCTTTCTTCACAACTTCCATCATCTGGGGATTTAGTCTTCTCTGTCTATCCCGCACTGGCACAGCATTTTCCTCAAGCAAAAAGCTGTGCATACATAAACCTGGACTTATGCCTTTTATGTCAGCAATTGTCCATCTAATAGCCAACTTATGTTGCCTCAAAACTTCCAAAAGCTTTTCCTCTTGCCAACTTTCAAGTTTTGAAGATCTCACAACTGGCAATGTCTCATTTTCTCCCAAGAAAGCATATTTGAGATAAGGTGGAAGTGGTTTCAACTCAAGCTTTGGTGCCACCACAATGGAAGGTAAAAGCTTTTCATTCTTGCAAAGAAATTCTTCCTTCCTCACCTCAAACACTTAACTCATCAACAACAGAGAAATCATGAATATTGTTCAAATTATTCAAAGAAGAACATGTTATAGCTTTGATAGCAAAACAAGACTCCACATTTAGAGGTTGCTTCATAGCATAGCTTACATCAAAAACCACCTCTTCATTGTTAATTCTAAACGTGACTGTCTTGTTTCTCACACCAATTAAAGCATCACCAGTGGCTAGAAAAGGTCTACCAAAAATGAGAGGAACCTCAGGATCCTCTTCCATATCAAGTATAATGAAATCAACAGGCAAGGTAAATTTATCAATACTTACCAACACGTCCTCTACCAAACCTGTAGGAGTCACTCAGGACCTATCTGCCAACTGAAGTGTCACTGCAACTGGTTGAATCCTTCCACTCAAACCCACGTTTATTGCAATAGATAATGGCATCAGGTTGATTCCAGCTCCAAGGTCATAGAGGGCTTTTGCAAAATATCTAGTTCCAATCTTACAGGGAATGGTACAGCTACCTGGATCCTTAAGCTTTGGAGGTAATTTGTGAACCATCCATGCTTAACTGCATTCTGATAGCATCACTGGAACTTCACATCTCAAGATTTGCTCCTTGTTTGAAATGAGATCCTTTAAATATTTAGCATATTTAGGCATGGCTGTCACTAAATCTAACAAAGGAACATTGACATTCACTTGTTTGATCATATCCAAGAAATGATTGAATTGAGATCCCTTTTTAGGTGGAGGTTTCTTCCTTTCTGGAAATGGAGCTTTTGGAGCATAATCTGGGAAGTTATAAGGATTGGAATTTTTTGTAATCTCATTCCCCACCCTTGCTGGTATTTCCTTCTTCTCAGACTTATTTTCCTCTTGCTTACCATTCTTCTCAAGTTCTAAAACTTCCTCAGCTTCATCTTTTTGGTCCTCCTCTAATCCATCACTCTTGTCTTCTGCACGTTTGCTTCCAGGCAATAATTTTCCACTCCTCAAGGTAATAGCATTGCATGCTTCTCTTCCCTTGGGATTTTGTACTGTGACACTCGGAAGTGCTCCTTTCGGCCTCTGGTGCACAGCATTGGCAAGCTGACCCAGTTGCATCTCGATATTCTTCAGAGTAGCCTCATGATGCTTCACAGTGGACTCCAAACCTCCAAATCTCTGTTCGTTCTTATCCATCTTTTCCATCAGCTTTTGAAACATATCTTCCACAGTTGGCTTCTTTTGTTCTGATGTGCTAGCCTGATTATCAAAACCAGGAGGTGGTTGATTCGTTGCTCTCCTCTGGTCATTACCATGATAGTAATTTCCTCCTTGGTTCTGCTATTGATTCCAATTGCCTTGGTTTCCACCATATTGTCTGTTGCCTCCATTGTAATTGTTCCCAGAATAGTTTCCACCATATTGGGGCTTGTTGCTGTAGTTATTCACATACTGAATGGATTCAGTAGTGATTGCACATTCATCCGTGTGATGTTCCCCTTTGCATAGTCCACATGAAAGTACTGGGACTTTGGTTTGAGTCACCTTTAAAGTCTGCACCTGCTTGGCTAATGCTTCAAACTTAGCACTGAGTGAAGTCTCCTCATCTACATCAAGAACTCCTCTTTGTCTCCTGGCATGTGGCTTTCTAGTCTCTGGAAAAAGGTATTCATTCTCAGCTATCTGATTGAACAATTCACGCACCTCAGGCACAGATTTGTTTTTAAGTGCCCCATTAGCACAAGCTTTAACCATCAAAGAAAATTCAGGAGTTAGGCCTTTAAAGAAAGTATTTAATTCCCTAATTTCGCCCAAGTCATGGTTGGGGCATTGCCTAATCAAATCGTTGAATCTCTCCCAAGCTTCCCTAAATGACTCACTGTCTTGTTGTTGGAAGTTCATAATTTCCAACCTTCTCTTTTCAAGCTTAGCTGGAGGGAAGTACTTAGACAAGAACCTTTTCTGTAGATCATCAAATGACATTCCAGCATTTGCTCCCCCAATACTTTTGAATCAATGTTTAGCCTTTCCACGCAGAGATAAAGGGAACAAAATTCTGTGAACCTCATCCCTGTAGACCCTTGGCAACTTGAAAGTGCTACATAACCCGAGAAACCAATCAAGGTGGTCATTTGGATCCTCGTTGTCAAGACCTTGGAAGAATTGGCCCTGTGTGATCATTGAAACGATTTGTGGAGGAATGAGGTAACTTTCCACATCGATGTCGTGATGACCAAATCGGTTGTCAAAATTTACTGCATAATGGTCTCCAAACCTTGGTGCTTGTGCTCCTTGAGCTGCCATTTCTCTTTGTTGCCTTAATTGAGCCCTCAAAGTTTTTGCCAATTCAAGGTCCAATTGAAGTTGCTGTTCTCCTGCAGACCTGCTTGATCTTGGCATACACAACACACTATTGTGGAGTATAATAGCAAAGAATCAAGAACATCAACTGTGTAGCAAAGAAACAAACCACAATTCTCAACACGTATTGAAAAATGCAAAGAACTGAACACAAAAGAAAATCTTCAATGTAAACAACACACAATAAATAAAACCACAAGTACAAACAATTACAATGAAACAGTAAAAAAAATTGAACCAGTAACACTAAATAGAACAAAACAGAACACAATGAAACAACAAAACTAAAAGAACACTTGATCAAATTCTAGAAACCGTGCCTTCCCCGGCAATGGCGCCAAAAATTGATATGCTAGTCGTATACACCTCAATTTAATCCCTAAAACTAGTGTAGATGTGGTGAATAGGGAATCGTATCCTCAGGGAAGGAGTAATTCAAGAATTTTAATAAAATGCTCCAGGAAATTCACAAGTTTAGTTTCACAAATTAAAAGACAATAGTAACACACAAAAAACAGTTGAGAAATGAAATATTAACTAAAAGAGAACAGAGAAATGGGTTAACAAGTATGAGAAATATGTCCTAGAGTCTCTTTCCGGATGAACATGCAAATTAACTACGTAATTGCCTACAGTTGATTCAATTGATGACCTAAAGGGGATCGAACTGCCTGAGAGCATAGACTATGACTGGCATGGCGACCGCTTCATCCTCTAAGATCTCTGACTTCACAATTTCCCTTGGTGAGGCCTAAAGTGAAGAATTAATCCCGCAGAATCCCAACCTTCTAAGTTTCATTACTATTGCATGCAAAATATAGGTTTTCCTATGGCAAGGCAGAACCTAATTCCGATCGTCTTCACGAAACTCCAAAGATCTCCTCTCACTTGTCTCTAAGCACTCAACAAACCTCCACCGGCATGTCGACCGCGTTTTGGTTCATGATCACACAAATCAAGTAAGAAGACTCATCTACCATACTGTTTGTTCTCAATTCAAGCATTATAACTCCTCTCGCAGAATTAAACTCCGACTTAACATGGCGATTACAATCGAAAGATGATTTAGGCAACAAGAGCTCAAATACGTGAATTTTAACAAGATTTAAACGATATTTATCAGAATAAGTTCATTCAGAATGAATTAATTCAATCGCAAGGCAATACGTAATCTATTTACACTACATCCGGATCAAAACTCTAGTACATAGAAATTTAGCCACAAAACATCATTTTTAGTTCACGATCCTCAAAATTCGACAAATAGTATATCATAATCATCAATTAGGAAGAATTTACCAAAATTCGCTGCTTCAATTGCTTCCAACTCAAAGAGAATTCGTAAAAGCTTCCTTGATTGAGAGTAGAATTACAATTATCAGTTCCAATTCTCGATCGTAAATGAAAATGGAGATTAAATTCGTAGAGAGAGAAAGTAGAGTGAGAAAACTCAAACGAGAGGAAAATTCCCGCTCTAAAAATCAAAAGTCGGTTCACTATTCTAGAATTTTCCTCAAGTCCTCCCCACATTTTTAGCTACAGTTCCTATATATAGAGTTAGGAAAATGTGACTATTACGCAAAACGTAAAATAACTGCAAAGTTACAAGAGTGCCCTCGTAAGGATTGACAAACATCAAAGAAAGAAAATCCAAATGCTAAACATTGTTCAGCAATCCAGCGCCTTCAGCTTGCAGAAATCGCGCCTCTAGTTCAGTTCCAGCGCCTTTGGGCTCTCGGACGTGCGCCTTGAGTTCAGATCCAGCGTCTTCGAGCCAATCGATTCCACGCCTTCGTTTACGCTTGCTGCCCACTCTTAGTCCAGCAACTTCACGCCTTCGTAAGCAAAGCAGATCACGCCTTCGTTTACCTAGCTTCAACCTTCCTTTCTGAATTCAGCTTCCATGCACCTTCCAGCTTCCAGCATCCACGCTTTCCATTGCACCACCTACACCTGATCAAAACCTTTTAACACTTAGCCATTTCCAGCCATCAACAACACATAAACCACTTCAAACCTACGATGCATCGCTGCGATGCATCGTAGCACAAACTGGAAAGCACTACGATGCATCGTGGCGATGCATCGTAGTGTTGGCTCCTTACACGAAGATGCATCGCCACGATGCATCGTCGGCTTAACACAGCAAAGTGGCGATGCATCGTGGCAATGCATCGCCGTGTAGTGTGAACTTCACCACGATGCATCGTGGTGGTGATGTGTGTGTGTGATGTTTGTGTAGTTTGTAGTGAAAAGTGTTAGTGATGAAATGAGTGAAGGGTGAGGTGAAAGAAATAAGAAGAAATGAAGTCAAAACAATGAAGGATGCAAAAGAAAATTGAATGAATGAAATGGAAAAACTTATGAACTTAAACTAAATGCCATGAATGTACTATCTTCTAAGTGATGGAACCTACAAGACAATGAAATCAAAGCAAGTAAATCTGTGTATCCAAACTATTGTGAAGTGAGTGGGAAATGATATGTGCAAATGTTGTGAAGTTGAAATGAACAAAGCGAAGATGCACATGAAGGGAATTGGAAAAAAGAAACCGAAATGCATGAGATGTGTTTTGAAGTTTTAAGTATAGCAAGCATGAATGTTGAGGATTAACACTACGATGAATTGTTGTGTTGAAGTGTGTGTGTATAAATTTGCACTACGATGCATCGTAGTGCAAATTTGTGCTTGAGCAGAATTGCACTACGATGCATCGTAGTGCAAATTTCCATTTTTGTGCACACAATTCACCAATCTTTCACCCGAAATTCAACTGTAATGCGTTGGGAATTTGGAGAAACATAAAGAACCCATATTGTAGCTCTTGATCCCAGCTTTCCATAGCCTTTTTGAATCACCTAAATCGGAGGTCAGGTGAGAGAGTTATGCCCAAACTACCAACGCAAGGCAGAATGTGCATTTTAAGCCTACGATGCATCGTAGGCTTAAAACCCTGATTTGGTTTTGCCATTTCCCACGTTGAATTCCCAGCTTTCCTTTCAGAACTGGCCTTCACCTTGAACACAAAAGTTGTAGACGCTTCTCTTGGATTTCCATAGGCTTTTGAATCTCCCAATTTGGACCCCAGATGAAGGCGTTATAGCCTGAATACCAAAACATGGCAAAACTGGACATTTGCACTACGATGCATTGTAGTGCAAACTTCATCTTAGCAATTCATGGCGCGAAAATTCTCCTTTTTCTCTTCCAGATTAGAAATCAAGCTCAACACAAGAATTGTAAAGTTTCTTCTTGCCTTTACATGAATACAAGAAATAGCACCTTTTGACAACTAGAGCTCAAGATATCAACAATCTCCCAAGCTGTGACAATGAAGGCTACATTGAAAACCTAATGTAATGTCTACAAAGAAGCCCTCGTTTCATGACCTTGCACACAGAATTTGGACAAAGTTAAAACATGGCAAACGAAGTTCATGCTAAGAGCTTTTCATAACGTCCAAGATCCCACCAATTGGATTAGAATTGAACAAGTTACACTCAAAACAATTAGCATACTCAATTCTGCCCAAAAACCCTAATTTAGCCAAAAGATCACATTATGTTTCTCCAATTTTTTCCTTCACACATTTCACTTCATTTCCATCATTTTTCACTCTTTTTGCATCATTTTAACATTATCACTTGCAAATCACAAACATGCATTAAACACATAAAACACCACTCATTTCATCAAATACGAGACAAAATCCAAGAGTTTTCAGTACAAAATAGTTGGTATAAAACCAACTCATCAAGACTTGTGGCTACAACTTTCATGATTTAAGTTTTTCCAAATTCTCAGCACAGAAGGGCCAGATTTTGGCTGGAAGATGCTGCACACTTGTATTCATCGTAACACAAATTTACATGGCGACCTCATTTGCCGTTCACACAAATTTACATGGCGACTTCATTTGCTGTTCACACATCGCCAACTCTTTAGCATTTTCACAGTCATTTTCATTGCATCTGATTTTTACTCTTCAACATATATACATTGCACATCACATTCGTATACATTTCACAACACTTGCTCACAACACTCTTCACTCATTTCACAACATTTTGGACACGCATATTTGCATGCTATATTTTCACCATTTCATGTTCTATCATTTCTTTCCGGTGATTTACTTAGTGTGCATCATTTTCCTATAGCATGGCTTGCATTTCAACCCACTTGACTCATGAATCCATTTCACAACATTAGCTCAAGACATTGCATCTTCATGTTATAATACTTTGAATTCACAAATCAAGTTCTGATTTCATTCCTCTTAATGATGATGTTCTTATACCATTTCATTCTTACACTTACAGTTTCAATTGGATGTTAAGTCCATTCATATCTTTCACGTTTCACATAATCTTTCACAAACAACACTTCACACCACACTCTACTTTTCATACTTCACTCTTTCTTCTTTTCATTTCACAACATTTCACTCACACACCACACAAAATGCACAGCGATGCATCGCCATGGAGTGTTTTTCATGGCGACACATCGTAGAAATGCTTTTCACGTCGATGCATCGCCATAGAAATGCTTTTCACGGCGATGCATCGTGGCGCGATGCATTGCCATGAAAAGTAAGCTTCAGCTGCCAAAAAAATCGACTGAGTATGGATTTTCTCCTTTTGGTGCACAGGTTCATGGAGGCGTGATCTAGCCAGGCACAAAGGCGTGACTTCTTGAAGACTGAAATGCATGAAGGCTCATTAGGATGACGAAGGCGTGAAGGACCTAGGCTAAAAGGCGCTGGAGCAAGGCTGATTCTTCCACTTGGATTTTTGTATGCTTATGACGATTTTATACACTCCTTGGAGGGGCATTTTTGTAATATTGTAGTTACTTTACGTTTGCGTATTATTTACATTTTGTAACCTCTCTATATAGAGAATTTAGTTAACATTTGAGATCATTCTAGATTGATAACAGATTTTTGAACTAGAGAGAGAAAGTTTCTCTCTCTAACTTTCTCTCTCTAGGATTTTCTCTCTCTAGAAATTGTTCTCCGTTTTCATTTCCGATCGCGACTTTGTACCGGAGATTATATATTGAACTCAATCGAAGGAGCATTTGACCTTTCTCTATACTTAATCGGTGAAATTTCTCAATTTGATGGAATTCAATTGCTTAATGTTGGAATTTGATGCATACGAGTTGAATATGGAATTTTCTGGCTAATTGTGTGATATCTTAGGGTTCTAAACGGATGAATACATGATTTATAAGATTTGATGTTATGCAATTGACGTAATTGATGAAGATTGAAATCGCATTTGAATTGTTACTAGAAATCTGTTAAATTTCATATCTCCTCACTATTTTTGAATGGATCAAGCTTCGATTGTGGTCGTCATGCTAGGTTGAGGATTGATTCACCAAACGTTAGTGAAGATGCATGAGATGAGAAATAAAAGTGCGATTGTCTGAGTCTTTACACTTGCTTCTATGATTATTTCATTTCTGATATTCAGGCCTCGCCATAGGAAGCTTTGATGAATTGAAACATTAGGAAAAGTGTTAAAGAAGCTCTCTGTGTTAATAAACGAAGACATTCAAGCTTAGGTCGGGCCTCGCCATGGGATTTCCTAGGTTTTGCTTGTTAGAGTAGTTAGCTTGGAGAGTTGAGATGTTGCGGTGTGAATTTCACCATTCTCAGGCCTCGCCATGGGAGAGGATGATGATAGGAAGTACAGGAAGTGGTGTGGTCGCTATGCTAACCATAACTTGAGCTTTTAGGCAACTTAGGTCTCCTTGAGAATTGCTTCTACACTAGTTTAGGGATTAAAATTGCAAGTACGCGACATGCTTGTCATAGAACATGATAACAAACCACAACTTATTCAACTATTTTGATTCCTTCCTTGATCCCCAAGACAAGCCAAAACTGGCACAATTGGAATCCAGGGAGCAGCCATCCAGATCATTATTTTACTGCTTGAACACAAGTGTCGCATCAGGGCTCAATTTGTGATTTCCCCATAATATCCAAAAATAGTCAAGCAAATCCAGCCATCTCAAGAAATTGTTCAGATCATCAAACTATCCCTTTATGCATAAAATCATATGATGCAGGATTCACAAAGCATGTCAAGATAGCAAACAACAACAAAAACAAAATGATCGGTCAGATTTCCTATCAAAAAGTGATTTTTTTTTTCTTTTTCCAATTTTTCTTTTTCCTGTTGCACAATCTTTCTCTTTTCTGTATGACCTCAGCTTTGGACCGATTAACAATTGGGCACAGGGTAATCCTTTCCTCCATTACTCTCTGTTTCTTTACCTGATCTGGTTCGACAATATAATCTGGACATGTGTCTCCATTCTCAATTTCGATTACGACATTGATTGCACCAACATCACTCTTCTTTGGACTTCCAGAGATTAGTGAACCCAGTTTATCAGTTACCCAGATTGGAGCTTCATCTCCAGTAGAGGATTCTGCAACTAATTCGGAGCTGCAGTGAGGCCAATGAGGTACTTCTTCAACCACCAAATTTGAGCTCTTTTGCCCTGTGTTTGCTTCTTCAAATTCGATTATAAAATCGATTGGTTCTACTTCTATCTTGTTTGAGGTTTTCAGAGTTTGAGTACGAGATTAATATAGTCTTTTCTTTTTCTATTTTTTTAATACCCAAATGTATTTATTAGAATCGAAAGAAGGTTGACCGACATGCCTAAAGCCACCATTACATGAGTCTAAGCATCTAAAATTAGGAGTCTAAGCATCTAGAATTAGGAGTACGAGAATACCTAAAGCCACCAGTACGAGAATATTGTCAAAAAAAGTAAAAATTAAAATTTTCACCAACTCTCCATTTTTCATAGGTTATAGTACACGTATTTAGCAAAAATTTGCAAAATTAAAAAACACGTTGATTTTGATTTTTTGTACCGATTTTTGCATCCACCTCAATTGTCAACATGCATTCTAGTTAGTGGTGTCAGAAAAAGTGAAATTTAGATTTATTTTTACCAAATTTCCATTTTTCAAGGGTTATAACAAGCGTATTTTAGCAAAAAATAGCAAAATCCAAAAAATATGTTGATTTTCACTTTTTTGTACCGTTTTCCGCAGCCACCTCGATTTTGAACATGAATTTTAGTGAATATTGTCAAAAAAGTGAAAATAAAATTTTCACAAAATCTCCATTTTTCATGGGTTATAACATATGTATTTTAGTAAAAAAATGATAAAGTACAAAAACATGTTGATTTTTACTTTTCCTCTGCTATTTTTTATGCACACCTCAATTGTGAACATGCATTCTAATAATTGGTGGTGTAAAAAAGTGAAATTTAGAGTTTTTACCAAATTTCTATTTTTCGTGGGTTATAACACACGTATTTTATTCAAAATGGTAAAATCTAAAAACGTTTTGATTTTGACTTTTTTTATACCATTTTTTGCACCCACTATGATTCTAAACCTGCATTCTAATTAGTAGTTTCAAAAAAGTGAAATTTAGATTTATTTTTACCAAATTTCCATTTTTCAAGGATAATAACATAAGTATTTTTATAAAAAAAGTAAAATCCAAAAATGTGTTGATTTTTACTTTTTTGTGCCGTTTTTTGCACCAACTCGATTGTGAACATACATTCTAATTAGTGGCGTCAAAAAATAAAATGTAGATCTATTTTTACCAAATTTCCATTTTTCAAGGGTTATAACACTCGTATTTCAACAAAAAATAGCAAACTCCAAAAACGTGTTTATTTTGACTTTTTTGTACCGTTTTTTGCACTGAACTCGATTGTGAACATGCATTCTAGTGAATATTATAAAAAAAGTGAAAATAAAAATTTTCTCCAAATCTCTATTTTTCACGGGTTATAACACACATATTTTAGCAAAAAAATAGCAAATTAAAAAAACGTGTTGATTTGAATTTTTTTGTAACGTTTTCTGCACCCACCTTACATGTGAATATGAATTCTAGTAAATATTGTAAAAATCAGTGAAAATTAAAATTTTCACCAAATCTCCATTTTTCACGGGTTATATCACACGTATTTTAGCAAAAAATGCCAAAATATAAAAAAGCGTTGATTTTGACTTTTTTTGTACCGTTTTTTGCCCCCCACACGATTGTAAATATGCATTCTAATTAAAGGTGTCAAAAAAGTGAAATTTAGATTTAATTTTACCAAATTTCCATTTTCAAGGGTTATAAAAGACGTATTTTAGCAAAAAATAGCAAAATCCAAACAAACGTGTTTATTTTAACGGTTTTTTTACTGTTTTTTGCACCCACCTTGATTGTGATCATGAACTCTAGTGAATAATGACAAAAAAAGTGAAAATTAAAATTTTTTCCCATATCTCTATTTTCATGGGTTATAACATACGTATATTAGCAAAAAATTGTAAAATTCAAAAACGCGTTGATTTTAACTTTTTTAGTACCGTTTTTTCTTCCACCTCAATTATGCACATGCATTCTAGTGAATATTGTCAAAAAAAAGTGAAAATTAAAATTTTCACCAGAACTCCATTTTTCATGGTTTATAACACACATGTTTTATCAAAAATTGGAAAAATCGAAAAATGCGTTTCAAACTTTTTTTTGTACCGTTATTTGAACCCACCTCGATTGTGAACATGCATTCTAATTAGTGGTGTCAGAAAAAGTAAAATTTAGATTTAGTTTTACCAAATTTCCATTTTTCAAGGGTTATAGCACACATATTTAAGCAAAAAATAGCAAAATCCAAAAAACCTATTGATTTTGACTTTTTTTTGTACCGTTTTTTGCACCCACCTCAATTGTGAACATGCATTCCAGTGAATATTATCAAAAAAGTGAAAATTAAAATTTTCAACAAATTTCCATTTTTCATGGGCAATATATAACAAATGTATTTTGGTAAAAAATTGTAAAGTGAAAAAACATGTTGATTTTTGCTTATTCTTTGGTGTCTTTTACGCACACCTCAATTGTGAATATGCATTCTCAGGAATAGTGGTGTAAAAAAAGGGGATTTCAATTTTTTTACCAAATTTCTAATTTTCGTGGGTTATAATACACGTATTTTAGCCAAAATAGCAAAATCCAAAAACGCATTGATTTTGACTTTTTTTGTACCGTTTTTGCACCCATCTCGATTATGAACATGCACTCTAGAAAATATTGTCAAAAAAGTGAAATTAAAATTTTCACCAAATCTATAAAATTTCCATTTTTCAAGGGTTATAACACACATATTTTAGCAAAAAATAGCAAAATCCAAAAAACCTGTTGATTTTGACTTTTTTTTGTACCGTTTTTTGCACCCACCTAGATTGTGAACATGCATTCTAGTGTATATTGTCAAAAAAAATGAAAATTAATATTTTCAACAAATTTCCATTTTTCATGGGTTATATATAACACATGTATTTTGGTAAAAAATTGCAAAGTAAAAAAATGTGTTGATTTTTGCTTTTTCTCTGGTGTCTTTTATGAACACCTCAATTGTGAACATGCATTCTCACTAATGGTGGCGTAAAAAAAGTAGAATTTAAATTTTTTTTACCAAATTTCGAATTTTCGTGGGTTATAATACACGTATTTTGGCTAAAATGTCAAAATTCAAAAAGGCATTGATTTTTACTTTTTTTGTACCATTTTTTGCACCCACGTCAATTATGAACATGCACTCTTGTGAATATTGTCAAAAAAGTGAAATTAAAAATTTCACAAAATTTCCATTTTTCATGGATTATAACACACGTATTTTAGCAAAAAAATTGAAAAATCTAAAAACGCCCACAACGATTCTGAACATTCATTCTAATTAGTGGTGTCGAAAAAAGTGAAATTTAGATTTATTTTTACTAAATTTCTATTTATCAAGGGTTATAACACACTTTTTTTAGAAAAACATAGCAAAATCCAAAAACATGTTGATTTTGACTTTTTTTTGTACCGTTTTTTCCACCCACCTCGATTGTGAACATGCATTCTAGTGAATATTGTCAAAAAAGTGAAAATTAAAATTTTCACCAAATATACATTTTCATGGGTTATAACACATGTATTTTGGTAAAAAAAGGGTAAAGTAAAAAGAAACATGATGATTTTTTCTTTTCCTCTGTTGTATTTTACACACACCTCAATTATGAACATGCATTCTAATGAATGGTGGTGTAAAAAAAAGTAAAATTTAGATTTTTTACCAAATTTTAATTTTTTTTGGGTTATAACACGTATTTTAGCCAAAAATGTCAAAACCCAAAATCGCGTTGATTTTTACTTTTGTACCATTTTTTGCACACACCTCGATTGTGAACATGCAGTCTAGTGAATATTGTAAAAAAAGTGAAAATTAAAATTTTCACCAAATATCCATTTTCATGGGTTATAACACATGTATTTTGGTAAAAAAAATGGTAAAATAAAAAAAACATGTTGATTTTTTGCTTTTCACTTATTGTATTTTACACACACCTCAGTTATGAACATGCATTCTAATGAATGATGGTGTAAAAAATGTAAAATTTAGATTTTTTTATACCAAATTTCAATTTTTCGTGGGTTATCACACGTATTTTAGCAAAAAATGCCAAAACCCAAAAACGCGTTAATTTTTAACTTTTTGTACTATTTTTTGCACATACCTCGATTGTGAACATGCACTCTAGTGAATATTGTCAAAAAAGTGAAAATTAAAATTTTTCCCAAATCTCCATTTTTCGTGGGCTATAACACATGTATTGGCAAAATCTAAAAATGCGTTGATTTTGATTTTTTTTGTACCGTTTTTGCACCCACCTCGATTGTGAACATGCACTCTAGTCATTTTTTTTAACATGCACTCTAGTGAATATTGTAAAAAAAGTGAAAATTAAAATTTTCACCAAATATCTATTTTCATTGGTTATAACACATGTATTTTGGTAAAAAAATGGTCAAGTAAAAAAAACATCTTGATTTTTGCTTTTCCTCTGTTGTATTTTACACACACCTCAATTATGAACATGCATTCTAATGAATGGTGGTGTAAAAAAAGTAAAATTTAAATTTTTTTTACCATATTTCAATTTTTCTTGGGTTATAACACGTATTTTAGCAAAAAATGCCAAAAACCAAAAACGCGTTGATTTTTACTTTTTTTGTGCCATTTTTTGCACACACCTCGATTGTGAACGTGCACTCTAGTGAATATTGTCAAAAAAGTGAAAATTAAATTTTTTCCCAAATATCCATTTTTCATTAGTTGTAACACATGTATTGGCAAAATCCAAAAACGCGTTGATTTTGGCTTTTTTGTACCGTTTTTTGCACCCACCTCGATTGTGAACATGTACTTTAGTGAATATTATGAAAAGGGCGAATTCCCTTTTACCCCCATTTGGTTAGGCATAATCACCCTATCGCTACCTCGTGGTTTCATAATAATCACATAACCCCCTCGTGCTTCGGACTAATGTGGAAAACCGACGGAATATGTCTAAACTGACGGAAGTCAGCGAAATTACAATAACACCCTTAATTATATAGTCAAACGAGTCAAACAACTAACAAATTCATTTCCCCAACTATGAATTTTTCCTCCTCCGTTCATCTCCCTTTCGTCATCTCCCTCATTTCACCAAAATCATATTCTAGATTACAGATTCCAAGTTCCGAATTCCAAAATCCATTCGCCACAACTATGAATTTTTCCTCTTTCGTCATCTCCCTTATGTCATCTCCCTCCTTTCACCAAAATCATATTCTAGATTATAGGTTCCAAGTTCCAAAATCCAAAATCCAAAATCCAAAAGCACAAACAAACAAACGAACAAAGTCACAAACATGGAATCTGTAAGTTCCAAAAGCACAAACAAACGATGTACAAAGTCCATTCGCAACAACTATGAATCCAAAAGCACAAACAAACGATGAATTTGGATTTCGGTGGAGAAAACAAAATCACAAACCCACTAACCATGTTCTCTTCCCCTAAGTTCAAGAACACCACCACCATTAATAGCAGAGTCTCCGAGTGGGAAGAGAAGTAGAGACCCTGAAGATAAGTTTTATGTCATTAATCTCCATTTCACGATCCAACATCGGTCAAATAGGTTGCTGTAAAGCGGGAAGACTCGATCTCAATCTTGCACCGGCTGCCAAAACTTGCAATAGAGCTTTGGCTGTTTGAAGCCACAATCTTCAAAGGGGCGGACCTGATTCTCAGCAGTAAGAGACCAACACACGGCGGCAGATCTGCTTCACTGTTCAAATCGGGTTCCCATTTTGGTGAACCCACAATATCCTCATATGCTGAAGCCAAAGAAAGGATGGCTGCTCCTCTCAAGAACGCCAAATCCTTGAGGATCATCCCTAAAATTGGGAGTTCAAAAAAGCTCAGATTGTTCAGATAGAGCTCAAATCTTACGGACAAAGGTCAAATCTCCAATCTCAAGGACAGGGACAGAGCTCAGATTGTTCTGATCTGCTTCACAAGTTGCGGCAGAATGTAGACAAAAACGGCTTGGCAAAAGAAGGATGCTTCCTCCTTGGGGAGTTCTCCAATCTGATGCCCGGTTCAACAGTAAAATTCGGCGATTTGGAACCTTTCATTGACTCTGAAATATTTATGTTCTTTGTGGATTAAAAGTGAATGTTGTCTATGTGTTTTCTGTTAATGAGGATTAAAAGTGTTTGTGAGTACGCTGAGGTAATTGCTTGGAAATTGATTATGTAGTGAATGTCCATTTGTTTTGAATGACAAAACTAAAATTTTGGATTCAAAAAAAAATCTCCATTCTCAGCCACCACCGCCGGTCAACCCATTTTCTTTTCAATTAATTTCTATAGCCCTCATCATATTTCCCCAGCTCTTTCACTCCGTTCACCACCTGTCGTCGATTAGGAGCTCTCGATGAACAGTGCCTGATTTGCTGTTCTTCGTTTGCTTGAATGAATTCGGAATTGCTGATTAACTGAGTGTTACAAATTTCTGGAGAGTTCCTGATTGCATTGGTCTTGCTGATGGATTTGAGAGATTCAGGCTCTGGACTCAAGATTTTATTTCAATCCTTTATGTGCTCGGCGAGATAATTTGTCTTGCGGTTTTGATTTGTGGAATTTGAGTACTTTAACTTGATTCACTGGTATTGTGTTCATGGAATTTGAAGATAGTAGAGATAATTTGTCTTGCGGTTTTGATTGATTTGTGGAATTTGAGTACTCAGACGGGGAAGACGAAGGGAAAGGGGAAAAAGAAAGAAAATAAAAAAGAAGAGAAAACATGAATAAGGGTAATTTTGTAACAAAAATTGTGTTTTATTTTTCCACACGCATATTCTTGCGCGTGTAGTACACGTCCGTCAGTTTAGACGGATTCCGTCCATTTTCCACATTAGTTTAAAACACGAGGGGGTTATGTGGGTATTTTGAAACCACGAGGTAGAGATAGGGTGATTATGCCTAACCACAAGGGGGTAAAATGGACTTCGCCCTTATGAAAAAAAAGTAAAAATTAAAATTTTCACCAAATCTCCATTTTTCATAAGTTCTAACACACGTATTTTAGCAAAAATTGGTAAAATCCAAAGGCACGTTGATTTTGACTTTTTTTTTGTACCATTTTTTGTATTTTTTTCGATTGTAAACATGCATTCTAATTAGTGGTGTCAGAAAAAGTAAAATTGAGATTTAGTTTTACCAAATTTCCATTTTTCGAGGTTATAACGCACGTATTTTAGCAAAAAATTGCAAAATCTAAAAAACGTGTTGATTTCACTTTTTGTAACGTTTTTTTGCACCACTTCAATTGTGAACATGCATTCTAGTGAATATTGTCAAAAAAAGTGAAAATTTAAATCTCCACTTTTCATGGGTTATGACACATGTATTTTGGTAAAAAATAGTAAAGTAAACAAATGTGTTGATTTTTGCTTTTCCTTTGCTGTTTTTTACGCACACCTCAATTATGAACATGTATTCTAATTAATGGTTGTGTAAAAAAAGTGAAATTTAGATTTTTTTTTAACAAAATTTCTATTTTTCGTGAGTTATAACACACGTATTTTAGCCAAAATGGTAAAATTCAAAAACGCGTTGATTTTAACTTTTTTTTGTACCATTTTTTGCACCCACCTCGATTGTGAATATGCACTCTAGTGAATATTGTAAAAAAAGTGAAGATTAAAATTGTCACCAAATTTCCTTTTTTTGAATGGGTTACAACACACATATTTTAGCAAAAAGTTGGCAAAATCTAAAAACGCATTGATTTTTACTTTTTTTTTGTACTGTATTTTGTACTCACCACGATTCTGAACATGCATTCTGATTAGTGGTGTCAAAATAAGTGAAATTTAGATTTATTTTTACCCAATTATCATTTTTCAAGGGTTATAACACGTATTTTAGCAAAAAAATAGCAAAATTCAAAAATGTTTTGATTTTGATTTTTTTTCACCCAGCTAGATTGTGAACATGCTTTCTACTGAATATTGTCAAAAAAAATGAAAATTTAAATTTTCATCAAATCTCCATTTTTTATGGGTTATAACACATGTATTTTAGTAAACAAATGGTAAAGTAAAAAAACTTATTGATTTTTGGTTTTCTTCTTTTGTATTTTACTCACACCTCAAATATGAATATACATTCTAATGAATGGTGGTGTAAAAAAAGTAAAATTTAGATTTTTTTTACCAAATTTCTATTTTCCATGAGTTACAACACACATATTTTAGCCAAAAATGACAAAATCTAAAATTGCGTTGATTTTGACTTTTTTGTACGATTTTTTGCACACACCTCGATTGTGAACATTCACTCTAGTGAATATTGTCAAAAAAGTGAAAATTAAAATTTTCCCCAAATCTCTATTTTTCATAGGTTATAACACTTGTATTTTAGCAAAGATTGGCAAAATCCAAACACGCGTTTATTTTGTAAAAAAAGTGAAATTTAAATTTTTTACCAAATTTCTACTTTCGTGGGTTATAACACATGTATTTTTGCCAACATGGCAAAATCTAAAAACGCATTGATTTTGAATTTTTTTGTACCATTTTTGAGCCCACCTCGATTGTGAACATGTACTCTAGTGAATATTGTCAAAAAAAGTGAAGAATAAAATTTTTATTAAATTTACTTTTTTTGGAATCGGTTATAACACACGTATTTTACTAAAAAATTGAAAAATCTAAAAACATGTTGATTTTTACTTTTTTGTACCGTATTTTGCACCCACCACGATTCTGAACAGGTATTCTAATTACTGGTGTAAAAAACGTGAAATTTATATTTATTTTTACTAAATTTTCAATTTTAAAAGGTTATGACACGCGTATTTTAACAAAAACATAGGAAAATTCAAAAATGTTGATTTTGACATTTTTATTCACCCAACTAGATTGTGAACATGCTTTCTAGTGAATATTGTCAAAAAAAGTGAAAATTAAAATTTTCACCAAATCTCCATTTTTCATGGGTTATGACACATGTATTTCGGTACAAAATGGTGAAGTAAAAAAACGTATTGATTTTTGCTTTTCTTCTATTGTATTTTACGTACACCTCAATTGTGAATATGCATTCTAATGAATGATGGTGTAAAAGAAGTAAAATTTAGATTTGTTTTACAAAATTTCTATTTTTCGTGAGTTATAACACACGCATTTTAGCCAAAAATGCCAAAATCCACAAATGCGTTGATTTTGACTTTTTTGTACTATTTTTTGCACCCACCTCGATTGTGAACATTCACTCTAGTGAATATTGTCGAAAACGTAAAAATTAAAATTTTCTCCAAATCTCCATTTTGCAAAGGTTATAACACTCGTATTTTAGCAAAAATTAGCAAAAACCAAAAACGCATTTATTTTAACTTTTTTGTACCGTCTTTTGCACCCACCTCGATTGTGAATATGCACTCTGGTCAATATTCTAAAAAAACTCCATTTTTCATGTGTTATAAATAACGTATTTTAGCAAAAATTGGCAAAATAAAAAATCGCATTGATTTTGACTATTTTTGTCCTGTTTCTTGCACCCACTTCGATTGTGAACATGCATTCTAATTAGTGGTGTCAGAAAAAGTAAAATTTATATTTAGTTTTACCAAATTTCTATTTTTCGAGGGTTATAACACACATATTTTAGCAAAAAATAGCAAAATCTCAAAACCGGGTTTATTTTGACTTTTTTGTATCGTTTTTTGTACCCACCTTGATTGTGAACATGCATTCTAGTGAATATTGCAAGAAAAAGTGAAAATTAAAATTTTCACCAAATCTCCATTTTTCATGGGTTATAACACATGTATTTTGTTAAAAAATGGTAACGTAAAAAAACGTGTTGATTTTCACTTTTCCTCTACTGTTTTTTACGCACACTTCAATTGTGAACATGCATTCGAATGAATGGTGATGTAAAAAAGTGAAATTTAGATTTTTGTACCAAATTTCCATTTTTCGTTGGTTATAATACACGTATTTTAGCAAAAATGGTAAAATTCACAAACATATTGATTTTAAATTTTTTTATACTGTTTTTTGTACGCACCTCGATTCTGAACATGCACTCTAGTGAATATTGTAAAAAAGTGAAAATATTTTCACCAAATCTCTATTTTTCATGGGTTATAACACAAGTATTTTAGCAAAAATTGGAAAAATTCCAAAACGCGTTGATTTTGACTTTTTTGTACCGTTTTTTGCATCCATCTCGATTGTGAACATGCATTCTAATTAGTGGTGTCAGTGACACGAGCTGTCGTGGGCTCGTCAATTTAACCCAGACTCAATAACTCTGTAGAAGCAGTGAGTGGGGATCGTATCCTCAGGGAGAGTGAACAAGCGTGTCACGTACTTGCAATTTTAACTCTCAACACTAATGTAGTAGTGGAAGTACAGATTGTATCCACAGGGAAGGTGTAGTGTTCAAGAATTCAAGAAATGTTCCAAGTATCGTCACAGTATTCAAATCACAAAATTGAAACTTGAAAAGAAACAAAATCAAGGAATTAAGGAAAGCTACTACCAATGTAAACAGATATCCCAGGATTCTAGTATCGGATGAACACAGACCTATCCAACCTATGCTATTCAGTCAACTAGCAAGCAAATCTCATGGAGACCTAATTTGCCTAGAAGTTCAAGTAATGGTTAGCATGGCGACCACACCACTTCCTGTACTTCTTGACACCATCCTCTCCCTTGGCGAGGCCTGAGAATGGTGGAATTCACTCCGCAACGTCTCAACTCTCTGAGCTAACTACTCTAACATGCAAAACCTAGGAAATCCCATGGCGAGGCCTGACCTAAGCTTCATATGTCTTCATTGTTAACACAGAGAGTTTCTTTAACACTTTTCCTAATGTTTCAATTCATCGAAGCTTCCCATGGTGAGGCCTGATTCTCAAAAATGAAATAATCATAGAAAAGAAATGTAAAGACTCAGTCAATCACACTTTAGTTCTCATCTCATGCATCTTCACTAACATTGGTGAATCAATCCTCAACTTAGCATGTCGACCACAATTGAAGCTTGATCTATTCAAAATAAGTGAAGAGATATGAAATTTAACAAATTTCTAGTAACAATTCAAATGCGATTTCAATCTTCATCAATTATGTCAATTGCATAGCATTAAATCTTATAAATTATGTATTCATCCGTTTAGAACCGTAAGATATCACACAATTAGCCAGAAAACTCCATATTCAACTCGTAAGCATTAAATTCCAACAATGAGCAATTGAATTCCATCAAATTGAGAAAATTCACCGATTAGAATGAATAAGGAAGTCAAATGTTGCTTCGGTTGAGCTCAATATGAAATCTCTGGTTCAAAATCGTGATCGGGAATGAGATCGGAGAAGAAATATTTAGTGAGAGAAAATAGATCTAGAGAGACAAAATGTAAAAACGAGAGAGAAACTTCCCGCTTTAAAAATTAAAAGGTAGTTATGAAATCTAGAATCTTCCCCCAAAATTTTTTTTCTTTCCTGAAATTCACTAATCCTCAATGTATAGAGGTTACCAGAATCATAAACATTACGCAAACGTAAAATGATTAAGATATTACAATAGTGCCATTACAAGAAATTTCTCAAAACGTGTTTGAATTCCCAAGTCAGCAATTTCACGCCTTTAGCTTTGAACTCTGGCGCCTTCATCACAGTTCCAGTGCCTTCCAGCTGGCAATAACCGTGCCTCCGATTTCAACCAAAAGTCCCTTCTCATTCAGCAACTATAACGCCTTTATAAGCTACGCGGAGCACGCCTTCAGGATCCCCACTTCAGTTTCCCCTTCTGAATTCAGATTTTGTGTGCCTTACATAAGGTAACAATCAACACTTGCCATTTTTCCATTGCACCAACAACACAAACCCGAAGCAACTATGATAGCGAGACCTCGTGGCGAGGTCTCGCCGTGAAAAGCTTTTGCTGGCGAGGTCTCACGACGAGACCTCGCGTGAAAAATGGTTGCTGGCGAGACCTCGTGGCGAGGTCTCGCCAGCTAGGTGCGAGTGTGCGTGAGTTTGAGTGTAATGCAAATGTGAGATATAATGTTGTGTAGTGAAAATGAATTGTGAGACTTGAGTGAAATTGGTGTTGTGAGTGTTGTGAAATAATAGTGAGCGTGAGTGTGATAATGTGTAGTGTAGATGTGGGTGAATTTTAGCAAATGAAAGTGCAAATCTTGAATTGAGATGTTTTTGAGTTGTGAGTTGTGAACATTTTCATAGAGTGAACTGAATGTAGAAATGAGGTAAATAGAATGTAAAATCAATTGTGTGAAATCCAACTACCATTGTGAGTAAATGTTGTGTACTGAGAATGAATGCTAATGTAGTGTATTTGGGTAGAAAATGAGCATACAAATTGTGAAGTCATTGAGCTAAAAATGTTGTGAAGTTGTGAAGTGTGAGTAAGGACTGAATAGTAATGTGAAATGAAATGTGCAAATGTAGTGTGCAATTGAAGTGAGAATGCATGTGCGGCGAGGTGGTCTCGCCGCACAATATGTGTGTGTGGTTCATGCGGCGAGGTCATCTCGCCGCATGATGAGTGTGCGGTGATGATGTGGGTGTGTGCGAGAGTGTCGTGCGAAGGTTGAGTGCTCGTGTGCGAGAGTGTTGTGCGAGGGTGTTGTGTGGAAAGTGTTTGTGGTGAGTGCAGTGAGCTTGTGCGAGTGGAGTCCGGTGAGTGTAATGTGTATATGCGTGAGGTCACCTCGCCGCACAATATGTGTGCGACTGTGCATGCGGCGAGGTGATCTCGCCGCATGGTGAGTGTGTGCAGTTGTGCGAGAGTAATGTGCGTGTGGTGCATGTTAGTGTTGTGTTTGCTAGTGCTAGTATCGTATGATTGTGGTGCGATGAGTGATGTGCATATGTGCGCATTAGTGTAGTGAGGTGTTGTGCAGTGAGTGCATGTGAGTGAAGTGTAATGAGTGCAAGAGTGAAGTGTAATTAACCAACTTCCATGCAATATTTGTGTGGCTCAGCCTCGGAATTAGACTTTCCAGTCAACATGAGAGTTGTAGAGTTTTCTTTTAACTTTCTATAGGTTCAAGAATCAGCCTCATTAGGTAACTAAAACTCAAGATAGCATCAAAATACCAAACTGTGGCAAAAAGATAAAACTCTATCAAATCCTAATCCAAACACCACAAAGATGCCCCCGTTTCTCATGTTTGCACACAGAATTTAGAGAAAGTTAAAACATGGCAATTGAAGTATAAACGAAGAGCTTTCCATATCTACCAAATTCACATCATTCGGATTATAATTGAAAGAGTTATAAATAGAACAAATTACAAACTCAAATCTGCCAAAAACCCTAATTTGGCCTAGAATTCATTTTCAGTTCCTTCATTTTCCTCTTAACACTTTCCATTTCATTTTCCATCATTTTTACTCTTTTTACACCATTTCGACATTACCAATTAGCACATCACAAATATTCATAGAAGCACCTAAAACACCACACATCTGCACAAACACAAGACAAAAGCCAAGAATTTTAGCACAAAATAGTTGGTATAAAACCAACTCATCAAATTCCCCCACACATGAGCTTTTGCTTGTCCTCAAGCAAACTTCACACTTTACAATCACTTAACACTATACTCCACTCCTCTATTAAACTTGTTCTCATCTGAGTTCATCAAAACAATTTTTCATGCACGAAATTCATATCTTGTCCTTAATCCCTACCTATCAAATTTCAGCACAAGTTATCAATCAAGGCACGATGAATAAAGACCAAAATGTCATGCTTGCAAGTGTGTGCTGAGTATCATGAATTCATCTATTCTCTATGCATACATTATTTCTTTTGTTCCAAAACTTTTCTCTTTCATACACAATCACAAAGTCCACATTCAAGAACTCAAAATCACACAAGATCAATGGTGCATATTGGTGCTTTTCATGTTTGATTTCACATTTCACTTGCTTATGCACTTTTCTGTCTTTGCTTTGTTTTTCTCTACACACATTGGTGTGCTTGCCTTGGGTCTTATGGCTTCTTTTTCCCTTTAGCTGCCTGAGTCTTATGGCTGTTTTTTCTCAATTATGCTTGCCAAGGGTATTTCGGCTTTTCATTCCCAATTGCCAAAGACTTTTTCTCCATATCATCTCTTGTGTGACCAAAAGTTCTTAAATGTCTCTAAAGGACTAAGTATGCTAGAGCATCTAAAACAACCGAGATAATGCATAACAACAAAAACAAATTGAATCATTTTCCTCCTATGTCCAGAAAAAACTAGTTTTGCATGGCATATCTATCTTAGTTTAACATGATGCATTGATTAACAAAATGTACCAATTTCATCAAGATTAGAATCAAAGAAAACAAACCATTTTCGCATGCAATACAAAAGTAAAGATGGATGAACTTCAAATTTTGAACATAGCTTAACACAGGAGCAAAATCATAGTACAAAGTGTTCTACATTCCATCGCCTCACTAGCACCACATCTCTGTTCATTTCATTCCACTCTTTACACTTTATAAGCACACTCACACTCCTTATCACTTGAAAACAATAACCCCCAAAACATCACCACTCAACCCCAAAATTCTCACCAAAATTTTAAAATTTCACCAAAAATTTAAATTGTGCACAAAACATGAAAAACTTGCACAAAACATGAAAAACACCACACATACGGGTAATAAACTCAAATTGACACACAAAACTAAAATACCAGGCAAAAGTCTCAAAACAACACACATTTACACTAAAAATTCATGAGAGAAAGTAAGCATATGAAGTCAAACCCCAAACCACAAAACAACATATATATAAAGCAAAAATTCAAAAATTTCAAAACAGCATACAAAGCACAGAAAGCAAACACAAACCACAACAACATTCCCTCCCCCACACTTAAAGCTTACATTGTCCTCAATGTAAAGTAAAGAGATAGGTTTAGGAGCTCCCTGGTTTGATATGACACGAATCCCATTGTTTGCTTTGTATAGTATCTTTATTTGAAGTTCTTTCTGGCATGAAAAATCTGTTAAAGTGATTCATGACTCCACTCCCCCACACTTAGCCTCATGTGTGCATGGCATATGTCCCTTGCAATTCCTTCATTTGCACACACCTACATCATGAGTGGCTTTGGTGAGTAACATCAAAATTGAAAACGTAAAAACAACGTGAACCCAAACTACTTTATTAAAACCAAAGGAAAAGAAGTAGTTCTGGATTTAGATAGTCTCCAGCTAGACTTTATTCAACCAAGCATTAGGTTTTGGTCATGAATGGGACTCGGTAAATCCATCTCTGCACCAAACAAAAGATGAAATCTCATAAGCATTTTTCATCTTCTTGGAGGACACTTGATTGGCATCATCCAAGAGATGTGTAAACACATGAACATGAGAATAATTCTCTCCAGATTCCACTTCCATTTGAAACACATCATCGCCCCCTTCTATCACACCATCCATAGTGATTCTACAAGGCTCAACCAAGGAATGCACATCCATGGTCTCAAAAACTCACCAGAAAGTTCAAAAGTAAATGTCTCAAACTCACAGTTGTTGACCATGCTATCATTGTCATTCAAAATGTTAACATCTTTACCATCAAAACTAACATCTTTGGCTATCTCATTTTGCACAAGTTGATGTTTCACAAAGAATCTCAGCAATTTCCATATTTTCTTGATTCATGGTATCACAATGTTCTTCCAGATGTGACTCAATGCAATTGATCAAAACATCAAGAAAAGAAAAGTCAGCAACATCATCAAGTGCAGCATGGCCCTCACTATCTTTTGAACAATTCTTAGCACATGCTTCCTGTGAGGTATGTTTCACCAGCACCATAGCTTGCAACTCAAAGTTTGATTTATCTAATGAACAAATGAACAACACTCTACCATAGATGCTTTCTCAAGTAAAATCATGCAATCCTCATTATCATGCTCATTCAAACCAAATCCTTCCCTATTGTCAGTTCTATCAATAGAGATGTAGTCATGCATAACACCATTATCAACTAAGATTGGGGAACATTCTACAACCTGAATTGAACAACAAGACTCTAAAGGCATAGGCTGTTTCATTGCATAATTCACGTCAAAAACAACTTGCTCATCATTTATGCAAAAAGTAACAGTTTTGTTCTTAACCCCAATTAATGCATCACCAATAGCTAAGAAAGGCCTACCAAAAATTAAAGGTACCTCAGGGTCCTCCTCCATATCAAGTATAATGAAATCAACAGGCAAAGTAAATTTATCAACCCTTACCAGAACATCTTCCACCAAACCTGTAGCAGTCACCAAAAACCTATCTGCCAATTGGAGGGTTACTGCCACTGGGCGAATTCGGCTTTCCAATCCAACATTGATAGCAATGGACAATGGCATCAAGTTGATCCCACCACCAAGATCACAAAGAGCCTTTGCAAAATATCTTGTGCCTATCTTACAAGGAATTGTACAGCTGCCCAGATCCTTGAGCTTTGGAGGCAAATTGTGCACCATCCAAGCTTGGTTACATTCAGATAACATCATAGGAACTTCACATCTTAGAATTTGCTCCTTGTTTGAAATGAGGTCTTTGAGTTACTTGGCAGACTTTGGCTCTGCTGTCACTAAATCCATCAAAGGAAGATTCACATTTACTTGCTTGAGCACATCCAGAAACTTATTGAATTGAGGCCCTTTCTTTGGAGATGGTTTCCTTCTCTCTGGAAAAGGAGGTTTGGGGGCATACTCAGGGTAGTTGTAAGGATTGGAGTTCTTGGTGATCTCATTCCCTACCCTAACTGGTATTTCCTTCTTCACAGTTGTTGTATCTGTTAGCTCACCCTTCTTCTCAAGTTCAAATTCTCCCTGTTCACCAACCGTCTTTGGTGTCTTTTTCTCATTGACACTCTCATTCTCAATTTGAACACTTTCTTCCTCAATAACAACTTCCTCATCCTCAGGCTTAGATGACTTTTGCACTTCCTTACCACTTCTTAACACAATGGCATTACACCCAACCTTGTTCTTGGGGTTTGGCACCGTATCACTGGGAAGAGATCCACTGGGCCTTTGATGTATAGCATTCGCAAGTTGTCCCAATTGCATCTCATTGTTTTTGAATGAGGCACTATGATGTCTTACAGTTGTCTCCAAAGCAACAAATCTTTCCTCATTTTTATCTACCTTTTCGATAAGACTCCGAAGCATGTCCTCCACTGACAGTTTCCCTTGTTTTTGAGCACTTGGTTGTTGCTCAAAACCGGGTGGAGGATTGGAAGTTCTCCTTTGATCATTCCCTTGAGTATATTGGCCTCCCTGGCTTTGGTTTTGTTGTCCCCAAGTTCCTTGATTACCTCCATAACCTCTATTTTTCCCTCCTGAATAATTTCCAGAGTACTGTGGCCTGCTGCCATAATTGTTCACGTATTGAATGGATTTAGTGGTGACAGAGCACTCATCAGTATAATGTTCACTCTTACAAATTCCACAAGCCAACACAGGTGCCTTGGTTTGAGATGCCTTTAAGGATTGCATTTGCTTTGCTAAGGCTTCGACCTTTGCATTGAGTGAAGTTTCCTCATCTAACTCCAAGACTCCTCTTTGCCTTCTAGTGTGAGGTTTACGAGCTTCAGGGAACAAATATTCATCCTCATCAATCTGGTTGAGCAACTCTCGCACCTCGGGCACACTTTTATCTTTGAGTGCACCATTGGCACAAGCCTTTACCATCATGGATGCCTCAGGAGTAAGACCTTTAAAGAAAGTATTTAGTTCTCTGATCTCGCCCAAGTCATGATTGGGACATTGCCGAATCGAGTCATTAAAGCGCTCCCAAGCTTCCGTAAATGACTCACTGTCTTGTTGTTGGAAATTCATAATTTCCATTCTTCTTTTCTCAAGCTTGGCAGGTGGGAAGTATTTGGCCAAAAATTTTCTCTGAAGTTCATCAATAGAAACTGCTGCATCCGCTCCTCCAATGGTCTTAAACCAATGCTTCTCCTTTCCACTCAGAGATAAGGGGAACAAAATCCTATGAACCTCGCCCCTATCAATTCTCGACAGCTTGAAAGTACTACATAATCCTAGGAACCAATCAAGGTGGTCATTAGGATCCTCATTATCAAGCCCTTGGAAAATCTGGCCCTGAGTGATCATGGATACTATCTGTGGAAGAATGTGGTAGCTTTCAACGTCGATGTCCTGTTGTCCAAATCTGTTGTCGAAGTTTACTGCATAATGGTCTCCAAACCTAGGTGCTTGTGCTTCTTGGGCAGCCATGTCTCTTTGCTGTCTTAACTGTGCTCTCAAAGTCTTGGCCAAATCAAGATCCAATTGAAATTGTGGTTCTCCTGCAGACCTGCTAGACCTTGGCATACACAACACACTGTCGTGAAGTATAATAGCAAAAAAAAATCAAAAACTTCAAATGTGCAGCACAGAAATAGACCACAACTCTCAACACGAAGAACAGAACAACACAAACAAACAAGTAAAATTCAAGAAACAATTCGACACAAACAAAATGAAACAGTGTAATTCAAGGAACACTTAATCAAATCCTAGAACCGTGCCTTCCCTGGCAACGGCGCCAAAAATTGAACAAGCGTGTCGCGTACTTGCAATTTTAACTCTAAACACTAATGTAGTAGTGGAAGTAGAGATCGTATCCACAGGGAAGGTGTAGTGTTCAAGAATTCAAGAAATGTTCCAAGTATCATCACAGTATTCAAATCACAAAATTGAAACTTGAAAAGAAACAAAATCAAGGAATTAAGGAAAGCTACTACCAATGTAAACAGATATCCTAGGATTCTAGTATTGGATGAACACAGACCTATCCAACCTATGCTATGCAGTCAACTAGCAAGCAAATCTCATAGAGACCTAATTTGCCTAGAAGTTCAAGTAATGGTTAGCATGGCGACCACACTACTTCCTGTACTTATTGACATCATCCTCTCCCTTGGCGAGGCTTGAGAATGGTGGAATTCACTCCGCAACGTCTCAACTCTCTGAGCTAACTACTCTAACATGCAAAACCTAGGAAATCCCATGGCGAGGCCCGACCTAAGCTTCATATGTCTTCATTGTTAACACAGAGAGTTTCTTTAACACTTTTCCTAATGTTTCAATTCATCGAAGCTTCCCATGGTGAGGCCTGATTCTCAGAAATGAAATAATCATAGAAAACAAATGTAAAGACTCAGTCAATCACACTTTAGTTCTCATCTCATGCATCTTCACTAACATTGGTGAATCAATCCTCAACTTAGCATGTCAACCACAATTGAAGCTTGATCTATTCAAAATAAGTGAAGAGATATGAAATTTAACAAATTTCTAGTAACAATTCAAATGCAATTTCAATCTTCATCAATTATGTCAATTGCATAGCATTAAATCTTATAAATCATGTATTCATCCGTTTAGAACCCTAAGATATCACACAATTAGCCAGAAAACTCCATATTCAACTCGTAAGCATTAAATTCCAATAATGAGCAATTGAATTCCATCAAATTGAGAAAATTCACCGATTAGAAAGTAGAAGGAAGTCAAATGCTGCTTCGGTTGAGCTCAATATGAAATCACTGGTTCAAAATCATGATCGGGAATGACATCGGAGAAGAAATGTTTAGTGAGAGAAAATAGATCTAGAGAGAGAAAATGTAAAAATGAGTGTGATAATGTGTAGTGTAGATGTGGGTGAATTTTAGCAAATGAAAGTGCAAATCTTGAATTGAGATGTTTGTGAGTTGTGAGTTGTGAACATTTTCATAGAGTGAAGTGAATGCAGAAATGGGGTAAATAGAATGTAAAATCAATTGTGTGAAATCCAACTACCATTGTGAGTAAATGTTGTGTACTGAGAATGAATGCTAATGTAGTGTGTTTGGGTAGAAAATGAGCATACAAATTGTGAAGTTATTGAGCTAAAAATGTTGTGAAGTTGTGAAGTGTGAGTAAGGACTGAATTGTAATGTGAAATGAAATGTGCAGTTGTAGTGTGCAATTGAAGTGAGAATGCATGTGCGGCAAGGTGGTCTCGCCGCACAATGTGTGTGTGTGGTTCATGCGGCGAGGTCATCTTGCCGCATGATGAGTGTGCGGTGATGATGTGGGTGTGTGCGAGAGTGTTGTGCGAAGGTTGAGTGCTCGTGTGCGAGAGTGTTGTGCGAGGGTGTTCTGTGGAAAGTGTTTGTGGTGAGTGCAGTGAGCTTGTGCGAGTGGAGTGCGGTGAGTGTAATGTGCATATGCGTGAGGTTGTTGTGCGGCGAGGTGACCTCGCCGCACAATATGTGTGCGACTGTGCATGCGGCGAGGTGACCTCGCCGCACAATATGTGTGCGACTGTGCATGCGGCGAGGTGATCTCGCCGCATGGTGAGTGTGTGCAGTTGTGCGAGAGTAATGTGCGTGTGGTGCATGTGAGTGTTGTGAGTGCTAGTGCTAGTATCGTGCGATTGTGGTGCGATGAGTGATGTGCATATGTGCGCATTAGTGTAGTGAGGTGTTGTGCAGTGAGTGCATGTGAGTGAAGTGTAATGAGTGCAAGAGTGAAGTGTGGTGAGTGCAAGAGTGAAGTGCGGTGAGCCAGAAAATTAACCAACTTCCATGCAGGATTTGTCTGGCTCAGCCTCGGAATTAGACTTTCCAGTCAACATGAGAGTTGTAGAGTTTTCGTTTAACTTTTTATAGGTTCAAGAATCAACCTCATTAGGTAACTAAAACTCAAGATATCATCAAAATACCAAACTGTGGCAAAAAGATAAAACTCTATCAAATCCTAAGCCAAACACCACAAAGATGCCCCTGTTTCTCATGTTTGCACACAGAATTTTGAGAAAGTTAAAACATGGCAATTGAATTATAAACGAAGAGCTTTCCATAGCTACCAAATTCACATCATTCGGATTAGAATTGAAAGAGTTATAAACAGAACAAATTACAAACTCAAATCTGCCAAAAACCCTAATTTGGCCGAGAATTCATTTTTAGTTCCTTCATTTTCCTCTTAACACTTTCCATTTCATTTTCCATCATTTTTACTCTTTTTACACCATTTCGACATTACCATTTAGCACATCACAAATATGCATAGAAGCACCTAAAACACCACACATCTGCACAAACACAAGACAAAAGCCAAGAATTTTAGCACAAAATAGTTGGTATAAAACCAACTCATCAAATTCCCCCACACTTGAGTTTTTGCTTGTCCTCAAGCAAACTTCACACTTTACAAACACTTAACACTATACTCCACTCCTCTATTAAACTTGTTCTCATCTGAGTTCATCAAAACAATTTTTCATGCACGAAATTCATATCTTGTCCTTAATCCCTACCTATCAAATTTCAGCACAAGTTATCAATCAAGGCACGATGAATAAAGACCAAAATGTCATGCGTGCAAGTGTGTGCTTAGGATCATGAATTCATCTATTCTCTATGCATACATTATTTATTTTGTTCCAAAACTTTTCCCTTTCATACACAATCACAAAGTCCACATTCAAGAACTCAAAATCACACAAGATCAATGGTGCACATTCGTAACTTTGTTTCCACAATGAAGTGAAATAGAATTTGAAAACTTTAAATTCTTGTAGTAAAATTTTAAATTATTAAATATAAAATAAAGTATAAAGTCCATATTTTAAAGTAAATAGAAATCCAATTCTGAAATAAATTGTAATATTAGCGTAATAATGTGATATTTGATTTTTTTCCTACTAAAATATGATTCATTTTATACAAAAAGACTCGCATAGTTTTGTTTAATAAAGTAAAATTATATCTTAGATGGCGAAAAATATTTTAGATAGTTAATCGATTACCAAACATTTATCATTTGGATAAAACAGTTGATCTTATTGAGAACACTTCAAGTAAAATATATATCTAATGTAGTAGACTGCATAAAATAATGAACAATTTATATATATATATATATTTGGCATGAATAAGTTGTTGATTTTTTATAACAAAAAATTAAACAATTCTTGTTTACAAAACTTGACTGGATTGTGGAGAAATGTGTTCTCAGGGCTATGTATTTATAGTGACTAGACATTGCGCACGTGCTCTTCACGTGTATTTTGCAACTGGTACATGAATAACAAACTTTGCTATTATACTATTTCTGACAATCTAAATCTGAGTTAGTTTTTGTAAATTCAATTGACTTCTTACAACAACCAGAACGTTGCTATTATACTATTTATAACAATCTAAATCCGAGTTCGTTTTTTGTAAATTCAATTGACTTCTTACAACAACCATTTAGTTTTGGAAAGCGGTCACAACATTCAAATTCAATCACATATGTATTTACTTTATTCCACCTATCTCCCATCTGATAATGGTTGAATTGTACTAAAACTCTTCTTGTAAAAATCTTATCTGAACCCGAGTTCTTCGGGCTAAGCTTACTGATGAGCTGAGAGTTCCAATCCTACTGGAACTGTACCAGGTACGACTCTATAAAAGTAAACTTCTTATCACCAGGTAAGGGATTACTTTCTCTACAACTTTTATTACGCATTAAGCTTATTGTTCAGGGTCCCAAACTGATTAAGCATCGGAGCTTACTCCCCGGTATAGCCCGGGAGTATATTTTATGACGTGTGTGTTGCAGGTCTGCTAGGGTTTTGGTGATAATACAAGGAGCACGTGACATCAGGGAGACTTCACAGCACTTGGTGATATATCACATCATCAAATTGGCGCCGTCTGTACGATTCGACTACAAGGCTTACTCTTTCACAACAGAACAACAAAGACATTCCTAATACTGAAGCTACTACCAATAGACCTCCATGCGAAGCAACTACTGGTAATAAGGGGAATATTGTTGCAGATCAACAAAATCCGCGACGTGAACCAGATCTCTCACTACACATTGATAGAGGTAACAATCCTCCTCGACGGGAGCAAGATCCTCCAACGTGTATTGGCGGTGGTAATAATCCTCCCATTGACATTCACACTCCGGAGATGGTTAAATTCCTTACCAAGAATTTCGAACATATCAAGGATATTGTAAAAGAACCTGGTTAACGACCTGGCAAGGAATTGGAACGAGCTTCTGATATGTATGACCGAATGCAGCTCTCTCCATCTTATAATACAGAATCTCAGTGTGATAATGATCCTGATCGCCGAAGAGCTCTGAACCGATCTCCAGTCCGCAATAACAAAAATAATAGCTACGGACATCGGCACTTGAATCCCTCCCCAGAGAGATATCAACGACATCAAAATCCTGGTCATTATGATCATGATGATCCAGATTCTCATATTATGAACCGTATTCGTAATGAAGTTCACAATATTATAGGGGTAGGAGTTGGGGGAGCTTATCGACTAGTGACACCATTCGTGGAGGCAATTAGCCGTTTTTCTAAACAACGAAATTTCAAAATTCTGTCTATGGAGATGTACTCCGGAGATACTGACCCAAGGGATCATCTAGTACGTTTCACGTTACTTATGAAATTTGAGCAAGCGCTGGAGACGACTATGTGTCAGGTCTTTGAAACAACTCTGGTTGGAAAAGCACGTGCTTGGTTTGAAGGCCTCAAGCCCAATTCAATTTCTTCCTATGAGCAGCTCTCTCAGCTCTTTTACAAGAGGTTTTTTCAAAGGAAGAAATTTGACAAGTCGTCTGCGGAGCTCTTAAATATTTGCCAAGGTGAAAACGAATCAGTTCGAGAATATGTTGATCGGTTTTATGACAAAAGTGTGCAAGTCAAGACCCGATCTGAAGATGTGGTGGTCGATGCATTCATCAACGGGTTACGACCTGGGAGGCTTTACAAAAAGCTTGTCACCGACTCACAAAGGATATGCATGAGCTGATAGACCGAACTGACAAATTCGCTACGGGAAAAGATGCGGACCAGACAAAACGAGATATGAATCGAGGTTCTGAGAAAACTAAGGATAATTATAATAGCAGATCTGGAGCTGGAGGAAAACGCACTCGATATTTGATAGGCTATCCTATGATAAACCTCAAAATCAAACTTAAAATAATTACAAGGGTTCCTCAGCTCCTCGTAACCAAACTGAGATGCTAGCTATTATGGAAAGGAAATGGTTGATCAAATCATATCCAAAAATGACTACTCCTAAAGGCAAAATAAATAAGGGATTTTTTTGTAAGTTTCATTATCAAATGGGACACGACACAAAAGATTGCTGAGACCTCAAGAAGGAAATAGATGAACACATAGCAAGTGGACATCTTCGAGATTTCTTGCAACAAGCATATCAGAAGGGTCACCGAAGAGGCCGATCTCGGGATAGAGGCCGACCTGAGAATGACAAGAAGCCTAAGGAAGATGGGTATGTTAAACCCAAAGAGAAATACAAGAACGTCACTTCGGAATGTCCATGAAGTCCAAACTTTAAATACCATTAGGGGAGGTCCGATTGGTGAATCCAGATCAGCACAAAAATCATCGTCACGGCGAATTCCTGAACAGGAGCCAGTTTATAAGCACTTCAAATACTCAGAGATCATTACTTTGTTTGAGGAGGATGCGGTTCTAAGTAATTTTCCTCACTATGATGCCTTATTAATCAAAGCAATTATGGCGAATAAGGAAGTCCATAGAGTATATGTGGATGATAGCAGTTCTTCATATGTTATTTATCGAAATGCATTTGAAAAGTTGGGTATTCCGTGAGAACAGCTGCAGAAATGTCCTAGCCCACTAATTGGATTTTTGGGAGAAGCAACGCAATCTATTGGTATGATTACTTTACCCGTGACCTTGGGAGAAGCTCCAAAAGATAGGTTAATATACACTAATTTTGCAGTTCTTGCTATTACCTCTCATATAACATTATTCTTGGATGACCAACAATGGTTCAACTCAAGGCCATCTAGTCGCCTTATCATCTGGTGATGAAGTTCCCCACATCTGGTGGGATCGCCACTATCCGAGGTGATCAAAATATGACAAGAAAATGCCATATGATTGCTTTGAGGGATGCAAATAAAACGACCCGTGAATAAAAGGTAAATTGCATAGTTGGAGAACTGCTGTCTATAGTGGAAGAGCCCCACAAAGACCTAGGGTTGATGAACTCGGGAGGTCATAGAATGATAACAGATGATTTGGAAGAAGCAAGTATTGATGCAAAACTCCCAGATTGGACGGTTAAGATTGGCGCGAATTTGCCTCAGGAAGTGAAGCAATCACTCATTAAGTTACTCCAGCAATACAATGATGTTTTCGCATGGGGACCTGAGGACATGAAAGGTATCTCACCAACTTTGGCGGTACATAAATTGGACATAGATCCTGCTTTACCTCCAGTTCGGCAGAAAAAATGACCATTTGCTCCGGATAGAAATAAAGCTATATGTGACGAAGTTGATAAACTTCTCAAGGCCAAAATTATTCGGGAGGTTGTATATCCGACCTGGTTGGCTAATCCGGTCATGGTGAAGAAACAAGACTCAGGATGGCGGATATGCATCGATTACACAAACCTAAACAAGTTATGTTCGAAAGACTTCTATTCCCTACCCTTAATTGATCAGAAAGTCGATGCCACCACGGGGAAGGAGGTGTTTTGTTTTCTTGATGCATATAAGGAATACCATCAGATCTTCATGAATGAAGCAGATACTGAGAAAATCGCTTTCATTACTGAAAAAGGCATCTACTGTTATGTGAAAATGCCTTTCGGGTTAAAAAATACGGGAGCAACTTATCAACGAATAATGAACAAAGCGTTTGATTCTAAGATCGGCTGCAACATGGAGGTGTATGTTGATGATCTACTCATTAAGAGTAGGAAAATGGCAGATATGCTAGCTGACGTCTAGGAAACTTTCGAAACTTTAAGATCTACAGGTCTAATACTAAATGCCAAGAAGTGCACTTTTGTAGTTGGTTCAAGAAAATTCTTGGGATATATGGTTTCAAAGCGAGGTATCGAGGCAAATCATGAGAAGATTGAGGCAATTCTGAAAATGACCTCACCTCGGAATGTCCATGAAGTCCAAACTTTAACTGGACGTTTGGCCGCATTGAATCGATCCCTTTCTAGATCAGCTGAATGTTGCTTGCCATTCTTTGCTACATTGAAAAAAGCAAAAATTTTTCATGGACAGAGGAATGTCAAAAAGCATTTGAAGAGCTCAAGCAGTACTTATGCGAATTGCCCGCTTTAGCTATTCCAGTTCA
The DNA here is from genome assembly GCA_016586305.1 of Ophiorrhiza pumila. Taxonomy (NCBI): domain Eukaryota; kingdom Viridiplantae; phylum Streptophyta; class Magnoliopsida; order Gentianales; family Rubiaceae; genus Ophiorrhiza; species Ophiorrhiza pumila. The sequence goes on from BLIW01000006.1 coordinate 40,240,959, forward strand.
TGGTGAAACTCTTTTTATGTACTTGCTGCAACTGAGAAAGCGGTAAGTGCAGTTTTGATGAAGGAACATATTCATATTCAGAAACCGGTGTATTATGTAAGTAAGGCATTGCAAGGAGCTGAACAACGATATTCGGGACTTGAAAAGTTAGTATTGGTACTAATTGTCGTAGCTTGGAGACTACGCCCCTACTTTCAAGCTCACTCTATTCGGGTCCTTATCGATAAACCTTTAAAACAAGTGCTCCACAAACCTGACCATTCAGGTCGTCTAATGAAATGGGCAATTGAGTTAGACAAATACGATATAACATTTGTGCCGAGATCGGCAGTCAAAAGATAAGTCCTAGCTAATTTTATTGCCGAAACACTGCGAGATTGAGATGTCCAGACACCAAGTTATACAAACAAACCTATGGAGATTATAGCCAGCACGCCTACGAACGTTTGAGTGTTATTTATGGATGGAGCTTCTAGCAAAGAAGGATCTGAGGTAGGTCTTATTTTGAAAAATCCCAAAGGTCATGAGTTCACTTATGGTCTTCACTTTAATTTCCAAACCACTAACAACGAAACCAAATATGAAGCCCTCATAATCGAAATAAAGTTGACTAAGGAGATGGGAGTTTGAGAGTTACAGGTTTACAGCGATTCTCAAGTCATTGTAAACCAGGTAACTGGGGGATACGAAGCTCGACACCTGATGATGCAGAGATATCATGAAAAGATGGAAGAAATGGTTAAGGGATTTGATCTCTTCACAATTGATAGAATTCCGCAAACTCAGAATAAACGAGCTGATGTTCTCAGCAAGTTAGCATCGTCAGCCTATGCACACTTGACTAAGCATGTATTAGTTAAAGTGGTGGGAGTTTGAAGTATTGATGAACTGACAATTCAGTTCATCGAGGAGGAAGAAGAAAATTGGATGACCCCAATAATGAAATACCTCAGCTCGGGAGAAACCCTAAGCAACAAAGTGACAGCTCGAATTTGAGAATCCAAGCTGTTAGGTATGAAATAAAGGATGGGGTTCTGTACAAAAAAGGATATCTAACATCGTGGTTGAGGTGTGTGGGGCCGAACTAAGCAGAATATGTACTAAGGGAAATCCATGAAGGGTCATCCGGTAGTCATGAAGGAGCTCGGACAATAGCTAAAAAAGCTATCTAAGCAGAATATTATTGCCCACTGTTCACCGCGACGCTCATGACTTGGTGCAAAAATGTGTCAAGTGCCAGCAGCATGTATAGATTCATCACATACCTCAGGCTGAGATGGTGACTATGCAAAGTCTGTGGCCATTTATGAAATGAGGAATAGACATTGCAGGACCCTTTCTAGAAGCACCAGGGCATGTTAAGTACTTGGTAGTGGCAGTGGATTACTTCACGAAGTGGATAAAAGCGGAACCGTTAGCAACAATAACTGGGAAGAATATATTAAAATTCTTCTGGAAAAATGTTGTTTGTCGGTATGGAATACCAAAGATTGTGGTATCTGATAATGGAACACAGTTCGCAAGTGATCCATTTAAGAGCTGGTATGAAAAACTCAAGATTCATTAGCACTTTACCTCCGTAGCTCATCCTCAAGCCAATGGCCAAACCGAGGTGATGAACAGAATTATTATCCAAGGATTAAAAACTCGGTTAGAAAACGCCAAGAGAGATTGGGTAGTACACATTCCAAATGTTCTGTGGGCATATCGAACTACCCCGAGGACAGCTACATAAGAAACCTCTTTCAACATAGTATACGGGTCTGGAGCAATTATCCCAGCTGAGATAGGTCTCCTAAGTACCCCGAGTGCTTAATCATGAGCAAGACATGAATAATGAAGCTCTGCTCCTCAGCCTAGATCTAATGGAAGAGAAAAGAGAGGCCGCTGATAAGTTAGTTTTATACTGACGTAATTGTGCTATTTTTCACTCGACTTTTGTTGATTTGGGTGTATTTTGGGTAGTATTGTGGTTGAAATGAGTACAAGAAGCAAAGAATGCATGAACTATGATATGAGAGAATTAACACCGTAGGAAGATGTTTTGTATGATTTAAGTGTCTAAGGGGTGGAAGTGATGTTGAACTTATTATTATGATTTCTATGGATTGTGTGAGAATGTTTTGTTGTCTGTGAAAAAATGAGAAAAGTAGGTTCATGTTTGTGAAAACGAGTTGCCTTGTTGAGAGTTTGGAAAATGATACACGAAGGAATAGCATTGGTAAACTGGTGTTACATGGTGTAGTTGTTGTTATTGCGCATCCTTACACAAGCACATGCACATAGCTCACTATCGTACTCACTCCACCGTACACACTCACATACTCACCACACCTAGACTAGTCTAGGGTCAAAATTGCAAGTACGCGACACGCTTGTCAATTTTTGCCGCCGTTGCCGGGGAAGGCACGATTTCTTGAATTTGGACTTGCTCTGTTTTGCTTTGTTTTTGTGTAGATTAGTAGTTCTATTACGTTTCATGTTGGAAAATTTTGTAGCTTTCTTTGTTTTTTCTGTTTTGATCTGTCTACTGTGGGTTATTGGTGGCAAGTGCAGGATATTGAAACTCAATTGAAGGAGAATATTGCACATCACAAGTATCCCAATTATGTCTAGATTGTTTGGGGACTTCTCTCCACTACTATATGAAGAGCAATGGCATGAACCATGGCATAACCAACAACAAAGCAACGAATCTTATCTCAGAGAAGAACAAAAATTGGAAGACATGTTGTCTCAAATTTTGGAGAGATTTGATAGAAGTGAAACAAGGTTCGCTCAACTGGAAGAGGCGTTTCAAGGGAGACAACAAAGACTAGATCGAATCAATGTTTTAATGAGCAACCTATGGGAACAAATTGAGACACCAATTCACGATGCACCATGCTGTCTACAAGGTACACCTCTAATTTCTAGAATACCAACTCCTGAGGAATATCATTTTGAAATGCAAGCTAATGTTGAATGGAGTGAAGAGCATCCTTGGGAGGTGGAATCTACAAATAATGAGGTTGTCTCACAAAAATGCATTGTTGATGAACTTTGCATTAGTCAAATTTTATTTGTTCTATTGAGAATGATGTCTTCTATGATGAGCTTGATACTGATGAAATTAGAGCCTTGAGTTTTTTTAGTGACAAGATGGAAAGTGTGTCCAATGTTGAGTCTCGCATTAACTTCATGGAATTCCATGAGTCAAATGATGTTGATAGCCATTCATTAGATGCTTCTCCTCTTGATTTCTTTGAGACATTTCTTGATGATCATTGTGATATCTTGAATGAAGTTAATGTTGCAATAGCTAATGAGAATGTCAACACATTGCTTGAAACTCTTGTTGAGGCACCAACTCTTGAAATGCTGATTGAATCTAAATGTCTAAATGGTGACTCACAAGAAGTGCCAAATGAGCTACTCTTGTTAATTGATGATAATGCGTTTTGTGTTGTTAACAAAGAAAAGACTCAAGAATTTCCATATGTTAGTCTAGATGATGAAGTTGTGCCAATTTTGAATGACATTGCCAATATAGTGGGAAATTTCTTTATTGATGAATCCATTTTCGAGCTCACTGATGTTAGTCTAGATGAAATTCCTCATGTTAGTCTCGATGATCAAGATGTGAAAATTTTTAATGACATTGTTAACATGGTGGAAAATTGTTTTATTGATACATCCATTTTTGAACTTACTGATGGGTTTGTTGAGACCATGGATGTACAAGCCTTGGTTGAGCCTTGCAGGATTAAAGAGCTAAGTGTGGTGGAAGAAGTAAATGCGGTGCCCACAATGGGAGAGCCTATTGTGGTGGACGCGATTAATAAGTTGCCCCCAATAGTGGAAGAAGTCAATGAGGTGCCTACAATGGGGGAGCCTCAGTGGTTCAAAGTGGAGTTTGTAGAGGTTACTCCCCATGTGCTTGAGCTTAAACACCTCTTTGTAACTATTCTACAAGTGCCCTACAGGAGGAGGAAAAAGTGTGATTATGAAATATCATTTTTCTGGTATAGAGAGGGTTATTCTGATTCTTGAAGAAGAACGTTTCATGAATAAAGTCTAGCTGGAGACTACAAAATCCAGAACTACTTTTTTTTCATATTACCTTAAATAAAGTATTTTGGTTAAACTAGTCGTTATGTTATTTTGCATTTTGCTCATGCTAACCAAAGCCACTCGTGTTGTAGGGGTATGTATATGAAGGAAGTGGCAAGAAGAATAAGCCTTGCGCACATGAGGCTAAGTGTGGGGGAGTTGTGCCATGGACCACTCCCTTACTGCATACAATCACTTTGTTCTACATTTCAAACATGAATTGTGCATGTGCCATTTAGTGTTACTAGTTGCATATTTCTACACCACTATGACCCCTAGTCTTAGTGCGCCACTTTTCTTGCATGCCACCTCCTTGTCATGTTTACTTTGCACAATATGTGGTGTGCTTGAGTGAGTGATTTCTAATAAGCCTTGTTTCACCCTGGCAGCAAATTTTTCATGGAAGAGGGAATTATGAACAAGGACACTCCACCAAGCAAACATTGGAATTCATGACACATCAGGGAGCTCCTAAACCTATGTTTGTTTTACATTGAGGACAATGTCAGTTTTAAGTGTGGGGGAGTGAATGTTTGCTATGGTTTGTGTCTTTTGGACTTTATATTCACTTTCTTTTATGAATGAATTTTTTGTGCTATGTGATGCAAAGCATGCTACTTTTCAGTTTTGTTGTGTTAAATTTGAGTGCTTGCATATTATTTCCTGTTATACGTTGTGTCTTTCATTGTTGTGCAAGTTTAAATTTTTTTTTTGTGGAAATTTTGAAATTCTTTGTGAATAAGTCTTGTTAAGAACACAAGTTTTGTGTAGTTGATCTGTGGCAAAATGTGACTGTCCATGGAATGTGTGAAGTGTTGAGTGTTGCTGTTTTGGTTGGTTAGTTTTTTTAAGTTTTAGGAGTGCGAGTGTGCTAATAAAGGGTAACGTGTGAAATGAAATAAAAGAGGTATCACTTTACATTTTGACCTTTGTTCCTTTGTTTTACTATGTTCAACCTTTGGTTTATCAAATTTTTATGTTAATGCAAGCGAAAATATTTTTCATTTTCTGGTTCTAAATTTGGAAGAGATTAGCATACTTTGTTGACCAAGGCATCATGTTAAAGTAAGATAGATATGCCATGCAAAACTGTTCTTTGACATAGGAGGAAGTGTGGGTTCAGTGGTCTTCCTTGTTATGCATTTCCTTGAGGTTTAGGTACTCTTGCATGTTCAGTCCTTCAAAGACCTATTTGAACAAGTGGTTACACAAGAAAGGATTTGGTGGAAAAAGCCTTTGGCAATTGGGAATGAAAAGCCGAAACACCCTTGGCGAGTTTAAATGGGAAAAAATATCCATAAGACCCAGGCAAAGTGGGTAAAAGAAGCCACAAAACCCAGGCATGTATGCCACCAATGTGTGTGCAAAAAGAATGCATCAAAGTGCGAAATTTGAAAGGAAATGAATGTTTAATAGGACCACCAATGTGCGTATAAGTTACCATTGATCTTGTGTGTTATTTGTTCTTGTGTGTGGATAAGGAGACTGATGTGTTTTGAGTTGTAAAACAGAACAAAAAGGGTTATGCATATAGGAAGATCAATTGAACCAACATACCTCAGTACATACTTGCACGCATCACATTTTGGTTTTTATTCATCGTGCCTTTGTTGATATTTTGTGCTGAGATCTGATTATTTGGAATCGGAAGAAATTTTGAGATTTTTTGTGTGAAAAGTGTTTTGATGAACTTAGGGGAGAACGTAGTGGATCAGGGTATAAGGTCTTGAATAGAAGTGTTTAAAAAATGAGTGTTGATAAGTCAGTTTTATACTGACGTAATTGTGCTATTTTTCACTCGACTTTTGTTGATTTGGGTGTATTTTGGGTAGTATTGTGGTTGAAATGAGTACAAGAAGCAAAGAATGCATGAACTATGATATGAGAGAATTAACACCGTAGGAAGATGTTTTGTATGATTTAAGTGTCTAAGGGGTGGAAGTGATGTTGAACTTATTATTATGATTTCTGTGGATTGTGTGAGAATGTTTTGTTGTCTGTGAAAAAATGAGAAAAGTAGGTTCATGTTTGTGAAAACGAGTTGCCTTGTTGAGAGTTTGGAAAATGATGCACGAAGGAATAGCATTGGTAAACTGGAGTTACATGGTGTAATTGTTGTCATTGCGCATTCTTGCACAAGCACATGCACATAGCTCACTATCGTACTCACTCCACTGTACACACTCACGTACTCATCACACCTACACTAGTCTAGGGTTAAAATTGCAAGTACGCGACACGCTTGTCAATTTTTGACGCCGTTGCCGGGGAAAATAGCACAATAGGTAGGAGGTACTTTCGATAAAAGCGGCTTCTTTATTCGAGAAGCAAAGTACAAGTCAGATATGGCGCGCGATACTATAATAAATGGGTTAGGAGCACTTATTTCCGACCTGGAGACCTTGTGATGAGGAAAAATGAAATAAGCAAAATAGAGGGAACTCGGAAGTTATACCCAAATTGGGAAGGGCCATATCAAGTTGCCGAAGCCGGACGAGCTGAGATTTGCAAGCTGTAAACTCTAGATGGGAAAATGATTCCGAGAATGTGGAACATTGCTCACTTGAGGAAGTTTTATATATAGTCATTTGAAATACTATGGTAGCAATAAAGAGCTGCACAATTTGGTTTAGACCGATTAGATAGTAAATAAGATGTGCAGCTCGGATTTTTATATTGCCCCATTATTTTTTGGAATATCAAAAACATTACTTATTGACATTCCTCTTTATCTCATCGAATTTGGTTGGTTTTTATTTTTGCAGAATTTGCAAATACTCTAATTCCGAAAAGAAAGAAAAAAAATAAAGCATGCTATCCAAATCTCAAAATGTGTTTGAGAAGCATGGAAAGGAGATAAACAAATTTATCTTTGAATCATAATCCCAGATGTTCTCGGGAAAGATAAATCAAAATATGAGCAGTAACTCATTTACAAGTTTAACCACCTAACTGAGGGTCGCAACCTCGGAAAACCCGGTTTAAAGAACTCAGATCTGGAAAAATAGCACAAGTCAAATGCCGAATGCAATACAGCTACAGGGTCAGTAATTTTTTCGAACTGCAAACGGATGGCAAAGAGTTCCGAAAACTTTTAAAGGGACCGGAGTTCGGAACAATTCATGATCAATCAACAAAATGCTCCCGATTTCCAAAATTCCGAACTAAAACAAAAAATAAATGCATTATATTACAGAGATCAAGAAAACCAGTTTAAAGAACTCATGTTCTAAAACCATGATATAATTTAAAGACCAAAGGCAATAAAGCAGCATGGATGCTTTTGTTATTCAAAACGAGAAACAAAAATACCAAAAATTGCAAATGTGAACCCAAAAATCCGAGCTAAGAAATACTTGCAGATTATATTCATAAACTCAATAGTATGCAACTGTTAATAGAAGTTACAAAAATATTTCAAGCTACACACTCGTCGAAAACCCTAAAACTATTACAATTAGAGTTCAGCTCGGGAAGATTGGTCGACGCGATCTACAGTCAAGTCTTCATCTTCAGGACGTGTTACGATATCTAGAGAAGAGGGAATCACCGATTCAATCGGAAGATTTATCTTTTCGCTCTTCAGCTTATCTAAAGAAACATCCAGATCAGCTTCAGCTTCCTCGTCATAACCTTCTTCCTTGTCCAAGTTGAGCTCGGGATGTCGGGAGTGTAAGTGGGCAAGTGCCAAATGATACCCGTAGTTCTTCGCGGGCGTGAGCAACTTTCCAAGGATATTTATCAAAAAGAAAGGATAGTTATAAAAACAAAATAATTAATTTTATTTTTGTTTTTTTTGGAACCGTCGGTTCACTGTTCCAACCGATTTCGGTTCATGGTTCAGCCCGTCTAGCCCCGGTTGCCATGTTTACTTCAAACTACCTAACATACAAAAATTTTTCTAGGTAACATACTGTTGCACCAACTTTTTTCCAATGTGATTCAGCTAAAAATATACATTTAAGCACTAAACCTTAATTTAAAATTTCAATGCCTTGCAATTTTGCAATGTACTTTTTTCCAACCTGATTCAATTGGAAGTATACATTTAATCAAACACTCAAGCTTAAGAGGTGGTTTTTCATGTCAAGCAAATTCATATATGAAATGAAAGTTAATCATAATTTCAATACACATCAAAAGTGATATGACGGCTCTCCGGTCTCTATCTGATTAAGTAGCTTTAAAATATGAATCTTCACCTTCACCTTACCAGAGTAAAGATATCAATTGATATCCACTTAAAAACCATGTTATAATCAAGCAAAGCGGACTACTAACCCTTGAAAAAATTTAAACAAAACCTCTCCATGCATCATGTTGTGCTACAGTTGGTCCTAGTGATGATTTTTAGGTAATGCAAATTGAACAATGAGATAAGCCATCCCCTGCAATTCAGCCTTCGATAATTATCAAACATACATAAGAGTACCTTCGAATAATTTGAAAAAAAAATCAAGCAGTCAATAGAGTTAAAGTAAACGATAATCGTCCTCAATCTCTTTGGCAGGGCCAGTGGTCGAGGTCCAGGTGTATATGGTCATTGATGAGTTGATGTAGCTCTTGGTGGCGTTTCCTCATGTTTCTTGCGCTATCTTGTATAATAAAGTCGTAATAAAATGATGCAAAATCTTTATTGCTTGATTTGTAAACCTTTCTTGACATTACGTTACAAAATATTCAAAATTATCAAAATATCCAATAAACCTACTCCCGACCAATGAACCTTTACTTGAAAGATTTATTTTGCTAGTTTTAATTCCTCATACTCGGTTTTGATTGATAGACAACCAACCAATAAGAACCCTGAATTCAGATTTATTTTGCTGTTTTAATTCCTTGTACTTAAGAGTGTTGATTGATAGACTACCCACCAATAAGAACCCAGAAGTCAGATTTATTTTGCTGTTTTAATTCCTTGTACTCAAGAGTGTTGATTGATAGACTACCCACCAATAAGAACCCTTTTTATTTTCTCGTACTCATAGTGTTGATTGATAGACTACCAACCAATAAGAACCCTAAAGTCAGCTTTGAGGCGTGATTTATGATGAAACTTGTGGTTTACACTATACAGTCTTAGACATGTGTATTGTGTTGTTACATCCTTCAGCAAAGCAATCCTCTTTGGTTCCATATATCCTTATAAATAGCCTGTAGCTATGTGACTTTGAGGAGAAATTAAGTTGTATAGCTCTGTTTGAAGACAATAAGATGTCCTTTTAATTATCGACAAGTAAGGAGAAATGAGATTATGTTAGTGGCATTTCCGATAACTATAACTGGTTTATTTAAATTACATGTTTAATTTTTGCATCAAGGATCAAGTTATTAATTAGTATGGATTCAATTATTTAACTGGATTTTCTTTCTTATTGATTAAATTCTCTAGTGCTTTATTTTGTTAATTGTTTCTAATATTTGTTTGTGACAAGTTTGAAGGAAAAGATACACCCGCTCCCTTGGGAGACGACCTTGCTCCATTGCTATACTAGTAAAGAGTAGGTTTTAATTTTGGTGGCATAACGACATGACCAAATTTTGACGCCGTTGCTGGGGAGCGGTTTGATTATTATTATTTTTTCCTTCATAAATGTTCTTTTGCTCTTCTGGTGTATGACTTGTTTTAATACTGCAGGTTCATTGTTATTTGACCCTGAAATCAAGAAAACTGCAATGAGAAGAAAGAAGGAAAACAAAAGAGCAAAACAAGTTCTTGAAACACATCAAGAAGAAATCATGGCAGAAACTGAACGCACCCTCAGGGAGTTAGCTAATCCTAATATTAATGTGCAACCTTTAGGCATAACACTCCCCACCATAACTGAACAATTTGAGTTAAATCTAGTTTGATTCAAATTCTCCCAAAATTTCATGATCTACCAAGAGATGACCCCCATAAACATTTGCAAGATTTTCAACTTATTTGTTCAACTATGAGACATACTGGAACTATTGCTGAATATGTTAAGTTGTTGGCATTTCCTTTTTCATTGCATGATGATGCTAGAGATTGGTTGTTTAATTTTCCAGCTGGATCAATAACCACTTGGAATGAGCTTAAAAGAAAATTTTAGAAATTTTTTTCCCCGCATCAAAAGCTGCAAATTTAAGAAAAGAAATATGCGGGATTAAGCAACATGTTGGGGAAACTTTTCAAAAGTATTGGGGGAGATTTAAACAATTGTGTGCTAAATGTCCACAACATCAAATTTCTCAACAGTTACAAATTCAATACTTTTATGAAGGTCTTCTACCCATAGCCAGAGGCACAATTGATGCAGCAAGTAGAGGAAGTTTGATGAACAAAAAAGCCACAGAAGCTGAGACTCTAATATCCAACATGGCCATTAACTGTCAACAATTTGGTGTTGATGAATCTCGTCGCATGATTGAGGTAGGAATGGTTAAGGATCCACGTTTTGATGATTTAATTAAATCCGTTGAAAAACTTGTTTCAGGTTTGGTGCAAGTGCAACAAGTTAAAACTTGTGGAATATGCAAGAATGAGCATCCCACTGATTTTTGCCCAATAATGCAAGAATGAGATCCAGAACAAGCAAATGCTATAGGCCAACCACAAAGACAATACAATAGTCAACAAAATTCTGGCTGGCAGTATAGACAACCTCCTGGATTCCAAAATGCTTAACCTAACCAATTTCGACCCAACGGTTATCAATAGCAGTCCAATATGACTTTTTCACAACCACCACCACCAAAAATCGGACCAAGTCTGGAAGAAATTATAAAAATGATGGCCCAAGCTCATCTCAAATTCCAACAAGAGACAAGGGCATTCCAACAAGAGGCCAGGACATGATTTACCAATGTGGGAACATAAATCACTCAAATGGTAAATGCAATAACAAGGTTGGAAGTGAACCAAGGAAAATTACCTTCCCAAGTAGAGGTGAATCTTAAGGAAAATGTAAGTTCCATGACTCTTCGTAGTGGGAAGGAAATAACAGAGCCAGAAAAACAAAATAATTTTGTTCCCATGTCAGACCTTGAAAGCAAGAATCCAATCATGTGTGTACATCAGACTCAAAAGAAAATCTTGAGGTAAGTATTGAACATAAAGTTATTAAACCTGCAGTTATATTGACACCCCCTTTTTCCTGGCAGGTTTGCAAAGAAGACAAAGGAGAAGGAAACAAATGATCTTTTGAATGTTTTTCGAAAGGTAGAAATAAACATACCACTTCTTGAGGCTATTCGTCAAGTACCCAAATATGCTAAGTTCTTGAAAGAACTTTGCACAAAGAAGGTGAGACATGAAGAAAACGCAAAGGTAATTATGGGTGAAAATGTTTCTGCCATAATATAGAAAATATTGCCTGAGAAATGCAAGGATCCTTGTATGTTCTCTATTCCTTGCTTGATTGGAAATAGAAAAATTGTGAAGGCAATGCTTGATTTAGGGGCCTCAATTAATGTTATGCCAATATCGATTTACAAAGAATTGAATTTGGAACCTCTTAAAGAAACTCGAGTTGTAATTCAATTGGCTGATCGATCAATTGCTTATCCTTCAGGAATACTGGAGGATGTGTTGGTTAAAGTTAATGAACTCATTTTTCCTGCTGATTTCTATATTCTTGATACGGGCATATCTTCATCCACTCATAGTTTTGTTGTTTTATTAGGCAGACCCTTTGCGAAAATAGCAAAAACCAAAACAGATGTGGATAAAAGAACTCTAACGTGTGAATTTGATGGAGATATTGTTACATTTAACATTTTTATGCAATGAAATGTCCATATGATCCAGAATCTGTTTGTAATTTAGATAGTTTTGAACTAATGGTTAATGAGTTTATTGAAAGAACTTTTGTGCAAGATTCCTTAGATTGGGTTTTGAAAGAAGAAAAAACAGACAGAGATGCTCAAGAAGAAGACAATAAAGAATTAAGGGAGACGATAATGAGTCTTTATTCTTTGGAAAAAATTTCAAAAGATGCAAAAACATTTCATATTCCTGATTCTATAAATATTAAGAAAATTCTACCTTTTGTTTTGTAGGCACCAAAGTTGGAATTGAATCCCCTTCCAGACCACTTGAAATATGCCTACCTAGGTGATGGGGAAACACTTCCAATCATTATCAATAAGGATCTTACATTGGCATAAGAAGAAAGATTGGTAAGGTTGTTAAAGGTAAATAAATTAGCAATTGGATGGACTTTTACACACATAAAAGGCATAAGCCCAACGGTGTGTATGCATCGTATTTTGCTTGAAAATGATTCAAAGCCTGTTTATTGTCCTCAAAGAAAATTAAATCCACCAATGAAGGAAGTAGTTTTGAAAGAAATTTTAAAATTACTAGAACTTGGAATTATTTACCCAATATCTGATAGTAAATGGGTTAGTCTTATTCATGTTGTACCAAAGAAATCTGGTGTCCAAGTTGTTAAAAATGATAAAAATGAGATTATGCCCATGAGACTTCAAACGGGTTGGCGAGTATGCATTTATTATAGAAAATTAAACCCTACCACTAGAAAAGATCATTTCCCCTTGCCCTTTATTGATCAAATGCTAGAGCGTTTAGCTGGGAAATTATTCTTTTGTTTTCTTGATGGATATTCAGGATATTTTCAAATTTTTGTTGCACAGGAAGACAACTTTCACATGTCCATTTGGAACTTTCACAAATCGTCGTATGCCATTTGGACTTTGCAATGCCCCCGGGACATTCTAACGATGCATGATAAGCATTTTTACAAATCTTATTGAACAATGCATTGAGATATTCATGGACGATTTTACGGTTTATGGGAATTCATTTGATCAGTGCATTTGTCATTTAGAAATAGTTTTAAATCGTTGCATTAAACATAATTTCGTGCTTAATTATGAAAAATACCATTTCATGGTTAAAGAGGGAATTGTTTTAGGGCATGTAATTTCTGAAAGGGGAATAGAAGTTTATAAAGCGAAAATAGATATTATTGATAAATTGCCATATCCTTCAACTGTTAAACAGATTCGTGGTTTTCTTGGCCATGCAAGTTCTTATAGGCGTTTTATCAAGGATTTTGTGAAGATTGCTCAACCTATCACTAGATTATTGCAAAATGATGTGCCATTCGAATTTGAAGACAAATGCAAGGCGGCATTTGATTTGCTCAAACAGAAATTGATCAGCGCTCCTATAATCCAACCACCAGATTGGAGTTTACCTTTTGAGTTAATGTGTGATGCTAGTCAATATGCATTGGGTGCGGTGCTTGGGCAGAAAATTGTAAGAGAAAGTCATGTCATTTATTACGCCTAAAAAACACTCAACGCAGCTCAATGCAACTACACCACAATATTTGCTTTTGAAAAATTCCGTTCGTATTTACTTGGTTCTAAAGTAGTTGTATTTTCTGACCATGCAGCATTGATGTATTTACTAGCAAAGAAGGAATCCAAACCATGACTCATCAGATGGATACTTGTGCTCCAGGAATTTGATTGGGAAATCAATGATAAAAAAGGAGCGAAGAACTATGTTGCAGATCATTTGAGCCGAATTATCAGTGAAGGAACTAAGGAATTACCCATCACAGAGACATTCCCAGATGAGAATTTATATTCTTTAATGCTAAATAAACCATGGTATGTAGATATAGTTAATTATTTAGCTATGGGAATATTTCCAAAAGGTTTCAGCACTCACCAAAAAAATAAAATTAGAAATGATTGCAAGTATTTTATTTGGGATGAACCATACTTATGGAAAATTTGTTCTGACCAAGTTATATAAGGAGATGCATCCCTGATAATGAAATGCATTCGATCATATCTTAGTGCCACTCTTATGCTTGTGATGGACATTTTGGACCTAAGAGAACAACAAGAAGAATATTAGATTGTGGATTTTATTGGCCAACTTTGTTTAAAGACTCTTACATGTTTAGTAAGAATTGTTCTCATTATCAACAGGTTCGAAATTTGTCAAGAAGAGATTAAATGCCCCAAATGCCTATAATTTTTTGTGAAATATTCAATGTGTGGGGCATGGACTTTATGGGACCTTTCCCAAGTTCTTGTAGCAATCTTTATATTTTACTTGCAGTTGATTATGTTTCTAAGTGGGTGGAAGCAAAAGCTACTCGTACTAACGATGCTAAAGTTGTGGTAAGATTTTCTGAAATTCAACATTTTTAGCAGGTTTGGTGTTCCTCTTGATACCATCAGTGATCAAGGCACGCACTTCTGCAACAAAATCATAAAAGCAGTTATGAGGAAGTATGGTGTGCACCATCGCGTAGCTACTGCATATCACCTACAAAACAATGGTCAGGTGGAAGTTTCTAATAGAGAAATAAAAGGTATCTTGGAGAAAATGGTGAATCCAAGGAGAAAGGATTGGAGTTTGCACTTAGAGGATGGGTTATGGGCATATCGAACTGCCTACAAAACCCCTATTGGAATATCACCATACAGGTTAGTCTTTGGAAAATTTTGTCATTTACCTGTAGAACTCTAACACAGGGCATATTGGGTAGTGAGAGCATGCAATATGGATAACACTTTGGCGGGGCATGAGAGGAAACTCCAACATTAAGAGTTGGAAGAAATTCGACTGGAGGCATATGATAATTCCATGAATTACAAAGAGCGATCAAAATATCTTCATGATAAGCAATTAAGGTGCAAAGACTTCTTTGTGGGACAAAAGGTATTGTTGCTCAACTCTCGTTTAAAAGTTATGGTAGGAAAATTGAAATCAAAGTGGATTGGACCATTTGAAATTAAATGCATATACCCTTTTGGTATGATTGAAATAGTGAGTCCGACAATAGGAAGATTGTTTAAGGTGAATGGACACCGATTGAAAACATTTTATGATAATGTCCATCAAGGTGCAATGGAGGAAATTCATTTGGTGTTTCCACCAAATTCTTAATTTCCAATAAATACGGTCTGGCCTAAGACTTAAATCTGGGCGCTTATGGGAGGCAACCCATTTTATTTTGCATTTAATTAGTTTACATTCCTTTTTAGTTTTCAGTATAATAACTTACTTCGTTCTTTTATCTTTTGCAGGTAAGAAGGAAGTTAAGATTGATTTTTATGTTGTCTTATTGAGTTTGAAGAAAAATCGAGATAAAGAGCAAAATGTACTCCACGTTGCGATGTCGGGACACTTCTACGTCGCGACGTGAGTGGACGTCGCGACGTACGACTAAGCACGTCGCGACGTGCAAATGATGATTTAATTGTGATTTTTCATCGATTTTTTTTCCGACTTTTGGCGAATTTTGGAAAATTTCCATTGAGCCACGTCGCTCGATGTCGGGACCCCTTCCATGTTACGACGTGCGACCATGCACGTCGCAAAGTTGGTGATCGCATCGTCGTTAAAAAAAAGAGTCTTTTTCAGTCAAAAAGAAATTTTTGTGTCTTTACATACGGCAAATAATTAGGGTTAGTTTTATATCTAGTTTCATATCTGTAGATTGTTCTCTCATATTTCACTCATCTTCTGACAGAAAATCGTGCGGCAACTTCTTATGTTTTTCAAGAACATTGATTAAGAACCAGGTCAGCAAAATCGGTATGTTACTTGTTTCCAACGAAAACTAGTATGTGGTAAATTTTTTGATTGGCCTTTGATTTCTGATTTAAATGTTGAACATAAAGTCCGTGAATACTTTGCTAACATTGGATGGTCTATGTTTTTGAATAAGCCCCTGTCAGCTTATAGAGAATTGTGTGCTGAATGCTAATAATCTTCCGGATTTGAAGAAACCTAGTGGTGATAAGTTAAATGCTCCTAGAGCTATTTGTTTTGAGCTTAAAGGTAGGGATCTTGGGTTTTCAGTTAATGACTATAATGTGTTATTGGAATTTATTTTTCCAGCTGATTTAGTGTCTCCTGATTATGTAAATTCCTTAAGTGCAAAACCTGATTGTTTTAATATAGAACGAGCATGGGAGTTGTTATCAATTGGGAATGATTATGAAATTAGGATATCTAAAGTTGTAGAACTTAAAGATCCTGCAATGCGATTGTGTCATAGGATATTAGCTTATAATTTTTTTGGAAGAAATGACTCAACCAACATTGTTCAAAACACTGAGTTGTTTATTTTATGGTGCATGGTCAACAGAACGGGTTTGAATTTTGGTGCAATGCTCGCACATCAGTTAAAAACTGTTGTGAATGATTCTAGTTGACTCTTGTGTTTAGGATCTTGGGTTACTCATATTGCAATACAATTGAAGATTTTCCATACCAATTCCACCCATTTAACTTATTTTAAACCTTCTCAGTGTTTAGATCCTTCTTTTTTTGTAAAAATGAATCTTGTTTCTATTGATTCTAATGGTGTTATCAAATTTTGTGAACCGGAGGTTAATCCACCGAATAGTTTTATTCCTCATTCCATAGGTACTGGACGTGATGTTCCCGATTCTTCACCGTTGTCTCCAGCTTCATCTTCTCAAATTGCCACGTTCCAAGAATCTGTGAATAGGATGTATGAACGAATGGTGGATTTGGAGCTATCCATTCAATCATTTTTCCAATATCAGGGGTTTAACACTCGACTCTTAAAAACTTCCCATTGCGAGGCCTGTAACTAAGGTCTAATGCGCTCGTTAACAACAAAGGACTTCTTTTCCACTCCAACCTTATGATCTCATTATCTATGACTGGCATGGCGACCGCATCCCAGAAAACAAGCATGCAAAACAAGTGAAAAAACTCGATTCATGTTATCATTCCACAGAATTCACAACAAAAAAGCTGCATTAAACTTAGACTCAATATGACGGCCGCAGTACAAGTTCAATTCAACTATTCCAGAGCGAATATGTGAAACTTAACTAATATCCACAATCAAACAAGAAATGAATCATTTCTTCAGAGATTACGTTTATTGCACTGAATCAAGCATCTAAATTGTGCACTCATCCATTGGAACCCTATGTCATCATGCGATTAGCTAGAAAACTCTTTCTTCATCTCAATATCATCAAATTGTAACATTAACAAACTTGTTTCCATTCAATTGGAAGATTTTACCGATTAAAGAACAGAGATTTGTCAATTCCTTTGTTAATTGAGAATAAGGAAGCAATTTCCAGTCCAACACCGTGCGATCGGAATCAAGATCGGATTTCAGTTTGTAGAGAGAGAAAATCTAGAGAGAGAAAAATTTCCGTTCCGAAAATCAAAAGTCTATTAAGAGTCTAGAATGATCCATCCTAAAATGTTGACTAACTACTCTATATATAGAGGTTACAAAAATCGTAAACGATACGCACACGTAAAATGAACACTAAATTACAAAATTGCCACCACTTAACAAAACATGTTGAAAACCAACTTATGCCCAGCATTATATCACGCCTCTGACTCCTGGACCTTCATGTCTTCATCATGCCTTCCACGCCCTTAAGCCTTAGTGTCCACGCTTTCCAAATCTGCACACAAGACAAAATAAGTTCCAACACTTAGAAAATATTTTGGTAACAACACGGCACAACCAGCGCCCTCACAAACATGCACATGGCGCCACACAAATTCTTCCATAGCGCAGTCGCGCAACGTGACCGCATCCTCACAGACGCAGACATGGCGTGGTTGCTCGACGAGACCGCGCCGTGCCATTCCATTGCGCCATGTCCTTCATCCCGTGCGAATGTGTTGTGCATAATGTAGATGCAAGATTGTACATGAGAAATGCTTGTGTAGTGCTAATGTACATGTAAATGTGTGCTGTGAAGTGCCCATGTGTGTGCACCAGTGATGCTGTGAAGTGCCCATGCTGCGCATGAAGTGTGCCTAGGGGTGCTGTCTAGTGCGTGTGCTTGCGCGCATGCGTGCGTGGCTGCGCACGGATAGTGCGAGGCAACTTGGCTGCTGCGCGCTGCTTGTGCGAGAGTTGTGCGCATGACCGCACGCAGTTGTGCGGTAGCTAGCATGCATGTGTGTGCTAAGTTGTGCGATGGTTTGTGCATGTGTGCGCTATATGTGTAGCAAGTGAATGCATGCATGTGCACAAGTTTGTGTGGTGCTTGCAACGATTGTGGGTAGCATGCATGCAATGTGTGCACAAGTGTGCACATGTGTGCAGCGACTGTGGGCAGCATGCATGCAACAAGTGTGTGCATGTGTGCAGCAAGATGTGCACAAGTGTACGTTAGTTGTGTGCATGAGTGTGCACAAGTTTGTCCACGGTGCATGCGAGTTGCGTGCAAAGTGTGTGCACAATGCCACAAATGTTCAACGTGTTGTGCATAAAATGTGGGCATCAACTTGTGTAAGATAAACAACAATTGTGTGCATCAAATTCAGCTCAAAGATGCAAGGAAAACACAAGGTTACAAGATTGGAACTTTTTACCTCTCGAACTTTGAAAACTAACAAAACGTCACCTTGCACCTGAATTATGGCCATGATGCATTGTGAACTGGGCAAAACCTAAAACATGTAGCCCTATGTCTTAGCTTTCTAGAGCCTTTTGAATCTCTCAATTCAAAGCTCGGACAACAAAGTTATGGCCCAAATATTGAACTGTGGTGAGGTGTAATTTAATGCCGCGCCCTCACAAACATGCACGTCCCGTGACCGCGCCCTCACAAACGCAGACATGGCGCGCGGTTGCGGGACGCGACTGCACCGTGCACTTTTCTCCTTTCAGCACAATATTCCACTTCCATACACTATATGTATATCTTCGCCTCTGATATGGACTTTGGGGTAAACATAAGAGTTGTATATCTTTCTCATGGCTTTCCATAGGTGTAAGTATCAGCATCATTGGAGGTGCGTAGCTCAAGATATTAACAATGTACCAAACTATGGCAGTGAAGTCAACAATGAAAACCTGAAGCAGTGATTGCAAAGATGCTCTTGTTTCGCATGCTTGCGCATAGAATTAGAAGAAAGTTAAAACATAAGAATTCAAATATACTCAAATGGCATTCCCGAACATCCAAGATCTCATCATTTGGATTAGTATTAAGAAAGTTACACTCAAATGAAGTAGTATATGTATTCTGCCCAAACACAAAATAAGCATATTATGGCATTCTCCAAGTTCCACAAACATCATTTCAACGATTTTGACTTCTTTCCTTGGTCTTTAACCTAAACGCACATTTGTCTCATTCCATTAACATTTGTGATCTATTTATTCATTTTAGCACATCAAGTAGTAAACCACATAAATGCATAAAATGACACATAACACTAGGAAATTGCATGAAAAACAAGACAAAATCTAAATGAAATAGCACATATAAGTTGGTATAAAAACAACTTATCAATTTCCCCCACACTTGAACTCTCGCTTGCCCTCAAGCAAGGCCACAACAATACACTAGCACAACTTCACACAATGACTCATCACATGCACTCATCACACTGCCTCCCTAACCACCATGCCAATCACCCAGTTCATCAAAATTTTTTCACATGCTCAAAACATTCCAAGTTGTCCCAGTTTGAAACTCTAAGAATCCAACTCACATTATCAACCAAAGCATAATGAATAAAGACCAAAATATCATTCATGCAAGTGTTTGCTGAGGAACACTGTCTTCATTTGCTCTCCCTCTATGCACACCTCTCGACATTTTGTCTAATTCATTGCACAATAATCTTCTCGTCCACACATATCAACATGCACAACACATAAGATCAATGGTATCCTAATGCACATTGGTGCTTTCTATAAGATATTTCATTTTTTCCACATCATCTTGCACATTGGTGAATATGTTGCCACACTCATTGTTGTTTGGCTACTTGGGCTTTGTGGCTCTTTTTTCCCACTTTTTGCCTGGGTCCTATGGCTGTTTTTCCCATAATCATTTGCCAGGGTCTTACGGCTTTTTATTCCCAGTTGCCAAAGGCTTTTTCTCCATATCCCTTCTCATGTAAGTGCATGTTCATATGTGTATTCAAGGGACTATAAATGCAAGACCCCAAAACACAAGGAAAGCACATAAACAAAGGCAAACTCAATACAGATTACCTCCTATGTCGATTAAAATTGTTTGCATGGCATATCTATCTTACATTGACATCATGCCTTGGCCAACAAAGTGCGCTACACCCACAAAGTTTGGTGTCTTGGACAAAAACATTTCGCATACATAACAAAAAAAAATAATTGAGGTGGTTAACTTGGATCATGGCATAGTGAATTCGAAAACAAGTGCCCAACATAAGATGATCTTACTCAGTTTTCCAATCTCACACAACACATTCACACATTTGATTCATTTAAGTTCACACTCACACTACACCAAACCCCACTCTTGGAATATAAAACACAACACCCACACTATGGCTTACCAAACTTACATTTTACACCCTTCAATCTCATGGCATTACACAACACCTAACTTCACGACACTAACCAACACTGTCCTCATCTACCAACTAGCATCACTTATTCACAAAAGTTTCAAAATTTTGCTAAAAGTTGCACAAAAAATGAAAAACACAACATATAAAAGCTCAAAATAACACACAAAACTAAAAAGTAACATGCTTTGCATCACTTAACACAAAAAAAATCATTTATGAAAAGAAAAGCGAGCATATAAAGTCCAAGACATAAACCAAAGAAAACATTCACTCCCCCACACTTAAAACTTACATTCAATGTAAAGTAAAGAAAGGTTTAGTAGCTCCCTGGTGTTAATATGTCATGAATTCCAATGTTTGCTTGGAGGAGTGTCTTTGTCCATAGTTCCCTCTTTGAATGAGAAATTTACTACACACGGTGAAGCACAGCTTATTAAACAACACTCACTTAAGTACACTACATTTTGGTGTAAGAGAGTGCAAGATAGCCATGCCATAAAGGTAGCATACAAGCAAGGTGTCGCACAATGACTAGGAGTCATGGTGGTGTAAAAATATGCAACTAGTAACACTAAGTGGCACATGCACAAGTTATGCTTGCAATGTAAAATAAGTAATGGTGCGCAGCCTGGGAGTGGTCCATGGCACCGCTCCCCCACACTTAGCCTTATGTGTGCACTACCTACTTCTCTTGCAACTTCTTTCATGTGCCTGTCTCTACAACATGAGTAGCCTAGTGAGTATCACAAAATGCAAGAAAACGTAAAGGATTAGTTTACCAAAATGCTTTATTAAAGCTAAGGGAGAAGAAGAAGTTATGGGTTTTGTAAGTCTCCAACTAGACTATATTCATCAATCCCTCATCTTCACAATCTGGAATATCCAACTCTGCATAATTCGGAATATCCATCTCTATACCATAAAGAAGAAATCTCATAAGCACTCTTCTTCGTCTTGCAAGACACTTGAGGCGTATCATCAAGGAGGTGCTTAAGCTCATGCACTTGGGGAGCCACCTCTACAAATTTCACTTTGAACCACTGAGGCTCCCTCATTTGAGGCATCTCCTTTAATTCTTCTATTATTGGAAGCATATCATATACCTCTTCCACCACACTAACCATTTTAGTCCTGCAATGTTCATCCAAGGTCTCAACAAACACATCGGTCAGTTCAAAAATGGATGTATCAATAAAGCAATTTTCCACCATGTTAGCAATGTTATTCAAAATTTGCACATCTTCATAATCTAGACTAACATGGGACATTTCTTGAGTCTTTTCTTTCTCCATAACACAAAAATCATTAGTTAACAAGAGGATTTCATTTAGCACTTCTTGTGAGTCACCAATAGTAAGGGCCTCCACAAGAGTGTCAATCAACAGTTTGACCTTTTCACTAGCAAGTTCAACATTATCTTCATTCATGGTATCACAATGTTCATCAAGATGCAACTCTATGCAATTTATCAGAACATCAAGAAAAGACACATCCAAAGAATGACTATCAACATAATCAAATATAGCATGGCACCCTCTAGCATTTGGAAATTCTTCACACATGCTTCCTATGATGTATGTTCTACCAACACTTCATCTGGCATTTCAAAGATTGACTCATCCAAGACACAACATCCTACTATGTTAGCAATCTCAGATAAAATAATGCAATCTTCCTTATCCAGCTCTACACTCTCAATTTCTTCATTGCATGCATTCAATTCTTCAACATATATGCAACCACGTTTCACATCCGTATTAATCACATGCATATTCCATTCTATGGCTCTAATTGCAAAACATTGTTCTATATGCCTAGGATGTCCAATAGCATAATTGACATCAAAGACAACTTGTTCATCATTAATTCGAAATGTTACCGTTTTGTTCCTCACGCCAATTAATGCATCTCCAGTAGTAAGGAATGACCTTTCAAAAATGATAGGCACTTCGGGATCCTCTTCCATGTCCAGCACAATGAAGTCCACAGGAAGTGTGAATTTATCTGTCATAACAAGCACATCCTCCACCATGCCTGTAAGTTTCACGAGTGATCTATCAGCAAGTTGCAAAGTGACCCCTACTGGAAGAATTCTTCCACTCAATCCAACATTGATAGAAAGTGAGAGAGGCATGAGATTGATTCCAGCACCAAGATCGCAAAGTGCCTTTTCAAAATATCTTGTGCCTATTTTGCATGGTATCGTGCAATTGCTAGGATCCTTCAATTTGGGTGGCAAATTATGCACCATCAAAGCCTCGCTACACTCCATGGGTAGCGTTGGAGCTTAACATTGAAGAATCTGTTCCTTGTTTAAAATAAGATCCTTAAGGAATTTTGCATACTTAGTAACTGCACTCACCAAATCGAGCAATGGTAAGCTCACGTTAACTTGTTTCACCACGTTCAAGAATCGGTCATATTGCGGCCCTTTCTTCGGTAGTGGTTTCAATCTTTCTGGGAAGGGAGGCTTTGGAGCATACTCGGGGTAGTTGTAAGGACTTAGTGGTCCTCTAATCTTTTTAGTCACCTTCTTCTCTTCATTTTTCTCCTCCTTTTCCTCTTCATATGTCACTGCCTCTTGCGCATAATCTTGCTCAACTTCACTTCTAGTTTCCTCTTCATGCTGGGCATTCTCACCTCCTGAATTGTTATTCCCCGGCAAGAGCTGTCCACTCCTTAGTGTAATAGTATTACACACCTCTTTGCCCTTTTTGATTAGGAATTGTGTCACTTGGTAGGGAGCCACTGGGCCTATGATGCACTGTCTTTGCTAATTGCCCCAAATGCATTTCAATATTTTTTAGTGTGGCATCATGATGTATTACAGTTGTCTACAAAGCAACAAATCTTTCCTCATTTTTATCCATCATTTCATAAGACGATGTAACATGTCTTCTATGGACGGTTTTCTTTGCTTTGAAGCATTATGCTGAGGATCAAACCCTGGAGGTGGATTTGTGGACCTTCTTTGCTCATTGCCTAGAACATACTGGCTTCCTTGATTCTATTGTCCCCAACTGCCTTGTCCACCATTATATGGTCGATTACCTCCCAAGTAATTCCCAGAATATTGAGGTCTATTGTATTTATTAACATATTGAAGAGACTCAGTTGTGATGGTGCATTCATCAGTGTGATGCTCGCCTTTGAAAAGACCACAAGAAAGAACTGATGCTTTGGTTTGTTTCAGTGTCTGCACTTGCTTGGCCAGGGCCTCAAACTTGGCATTCAAGGATGTCTCATCATCAAGATCCAGGACTCCTCTGTGCCTCCTGCCTTGTGGTTTCCTTGTCTCAGGAAAAAGATATTCATCTTCAGTAATTTGGTTAAACAACTCTCTAACCTCTGGCACACTCTTATCTTTCAATGCACCATTGGCACAAGCTTTCACCATCATGGACGACTCGGGTATGAGTCCCTTGAAAAATGTATTCAATTCACGTATTTCTCCCAAATCATGATTTGGGCACTGTCTGATCAAATCGTTGAAACGCTCCCATGTCTCGCGAAATGTTTCACCATCATGTTGTTGAAAATTCATGATATCCATTCGCATCCTCTCTAGCTTTGTAGGTGGGAAGTAATTTTGCCAAAAACTTCTTTTGGAGTTCCTCAAAAGTTGTCACACCATTTGTACCCCCCAATAGATTTGAACCAATGGTTTGCCTTGCCTCTCAAAGATAAAGGGAAAAGAATTTTATGAACTTCACTCTGATCCACTCTCTGAAGCTTGAAAGTACTGTATAGGCCTAAGAACCAATCAAGATGTTCGTTAGGATCTTCATTGTCTAATCCTTGAAAGAACTGGCCTTGAGTTATCATTGAAACTATCTGAGTGGGGATATGGTAGCTCTCAACGTCTATATCCTATTGATCAAATCCACTCTCAAAATTGATTGCATAGTGGTCACCAAACCGTGGTGCTCGTGCTCCCTGGTTGGCCATTCTCTTTTCTTTCTGTCGGCTTCTCAAGGTTTTTGGCAGTTCAAGATCTAGTGGAAATTCTGGTTCTCCTTCAGAACGAAGCCTGGGCATACAACACATCACAAGTGATAGCAAAACATAAACAACACCGTAGTGACTAAAGTTGTAAATGTAAACCAAAGAAACAGAACGATACGCTTAACACAAGAACTTCAAGAATAGATTGCACCTTGTAGTAGAGGAATGCAACAACATAATCGTAAGAATGTAATACAAAGACAGGAGTAAACAAAACAGACCAAAACAACAACAATTAAACGAAAACAGAACAACACAATAAAATCAAGAAACCGCGCCTTCCCCGGCAACAGCGCCAAAAATTGACAGGCTTAAGTCGTGTACCTCAATTTTAACCCTACACTAATGTAGAAGAAGTGAGCAGGGTATCGTATCCACAGGGAAGTGGATGGTTCAAGAATTCAAGTGTTTGATCTGCTAATTGTCACGAAAAATGAGATTGCAACAATAAAAATTAAGATTACCAGAACTCGAAACATAAGGAAAACATAAGAACTAAAGTCTAAATGCAGTAATAGAAGAGGTGATGCCCTAGAGTTCCATAGCTGGATGAATACACATTTAGATCACTCTCGCGGTGCAGCTAAACATACAAGCTAAACAAGAGGGGAACGTCGTTGCCTAGAGTCTAAAGCCACAACTGGCATGTCGACCACACTATGTCTTAATCCTATCTTCCTATCGCATGGCGAGGCTTGAGGTCGGTGATTTCATCCCGCAACATCCCAATCCACTATTCCTAACAAGTTTAACACTCGACTCTTAGAAACATCCCATGGCGAGGCCTGTAACTAAGGTCTAATGTGCTCGTGAACAACAGAGGACTTCTTTTCCACTCCAACCTTATGATCTCAATATCTATGACCGGCATGGCGACCGCATCCTAGAAAACAAGCATGGGAAATGAGTGAAAAGACTCGATTCATGTTCTCATTCCACAGAATTCAGAACAAGAAAGCTGCTTTAAACTCAGACTCAGTATGACGGCCGCAGTACAAGTTCAATTCAACTATTCCAGAGCGAATATGTAAAACTTAACTAATATCCACAATGAAACAGGAAATGAATCATTTCTTCAAAGATTACGTTTATTGCACCGAATCAAGCATCTAAATTGTGCACTCATCCATTGGAACCCTAGGTCATCACGCGATTAGCTAAAAAACTCTTTCTTCATCTCAATTTCATCAAATTGTAACATTAACAAACTCGTTTCCATTCAATTGGAGGATTTTACCAATTAAAGTACTGAGATTTGTCAATTCCTTTGTCAATTGAGAATAAGAAAGCAATTTCCAGTCCAACACCGCGATCAGAATCAAGATGGAAGTTCTGTTTGTAGAGAGAGAAAATCTAGAGAAAGAAAGTTTTACAAAGAGAAAAATTCCCGCTCCGAAAATCAAGTCTGTTAAGAGTCTAGAATGATCCATCATAAAATGTTGACTAACTCCTCTATATGTAGAGGTTACAAAATCGTAAACGATACGCAAACATAAAATGAACACTAAATTACAAAATTGCCACCACTTAACAAAACATGTTGAAAATCAAATTATGCCCTGCATCATATCACGCCTCTGACCCCTGGACCTTCACATCTTCATCATGCCTTTCATGCCCTTGAGCCTTAGTGTCCACGCTTTCCAAATCTGCACACAAGACAACATAAGTTCCAACACTTAGAAAATATTTTGGAAACAACACAGCACAACACACGGCTCGGTCGCGGGGCTCGACTGTGACCGTGCCACACAAATTTGATGAGTTGGTTGTAGACCAACTAATATGTGTTATATCTCTCGGCTTTTGCCTTCAATTTCATGCAAATTGTGTAGTGATTTGTGCCATTTTATGCATGCATGTGGTTTGCAATTTGGGAATGTTCAAGTGTGCAAAAAGGGCAAAAATGATGATGAAATGGAGTAATATATGTTTAGATGGAAAATTAAGGAAACCCTAAAAATTGCTTAAATGCTTATTCGGTTGAATTAGGGTTTTGGACAGAATTATTGTGCAACTTGTTTAGGGTGTAACTCCTTCACTTCTAATCCAAATTAGGAGATCTTGGATGTTCTGGAAATATATTTGAGAGTACTTCATTTCTCATGTTTTGACTTGTTTCTAATTCTATGTGCAACTATGAGAAACGAGGGCTTCTTTATGATTGTTGCTTCTAGGGTTTTCGTTGTTGGAATCTTTGCCACTGTTTGGTAAAATGTTAATATCTTGAGCCACAGATATCTAATGGTGCTGATTCTTGAACCAATGGAAAGCTAAGAGGAAGAGCTAAAAATTTTATGGGCATTACCAAGTTCAATTCAGAGGCTAAGACACACATAGTGTGCCTAGAAGTAGCTTGTTTTGCTGGAATGGTCACTCGCACACTCACGCACACACCCATGCACAGCTGCGCTCACATATGCACAACACTCATTGCACACACTCACACCTCGCCGCACAGCTTGTGCGGCGAGCTCACACACCTCGCCGCAACATCATGCGGCGAGTTCACACACAGCGCATGTCACCCTCGCACACTCACGCACACACCCATGCACAGCTGCGCGCACTTGCGCGCAACACCCGCAACACACACTCACTCAGCTCACACATTCATGCACATTCACTTTGCACAAATTTCACTCTTCATTACATTTCACTAATACTCATTCTTGCACACACGCATATCACTATGTCATTCACACTCATGTGCACCCTTACACCTCAAACACCATTTGGGCACAATTTTGCATACTACAATTGCACATTCATGCATATTTTATGGGCACTACATGGCAAGAATCACTCACAACATTTGCTCACAATCAGTCTTCACACTTCATGCAACACTTTACATTTCGTTTCATTCAACATATTACATTCATTCTCATTACTTCACAGTTTCACTCTTTAGTTCCATTCACACATTCTTTGCATACTTTACACTTAGCATACTTTTCATTTATGATTGCACTATCTCTTAGTTTTAAACGTCATTCATATGCCTTATACTCATGTTTTACCTTGTTTATAGTCTTACTTCTATTAGTTCTTGGCACTGCTTCTATTGGTTCTTGGTAACATGTTTCTTTTTGCTACTCTTACCATGGATCACTCATCTTCATCATGTCATTTTGGAAGCACTTCACAAGTCATTCACAACATTTGACAATTCACACACAACACTTTACTTTCACATTATATTACTTCTTCATTTCACACACTCACACTCAACCTCACTCTACAATCATCTCACAACACTTCGAGATCTAAATTCTTCACACGCACACACTCACACATGATGGTGGACGAGATCTCGCCTAGAGGTCTCGCCTTGATAATTGCTCGAGCGGCGAGACCTCATCGCGAGATCTCGCAGGGTGAAAATCCGATGCGTGCATTTTTGGGGGTGTTCTTTTGCATGTGTTTGTGGTGTGCTCGAAATTGGCTAAGTGTGGTTGATTGGGTACTTTCTATGCAAGAAGCTGAAGGCGTGAAGGATAAAGGCTCAAAGGCGTGAAAAGGATTGAAAGATCAAGGTTAGATTCGCGGTGTCTCAGCGGGTTAGAAACACTAGGTGTGACACCGATAATAAAACAGCAATGGACAATAATAAAAATACGGAAAATAAATGGACAGGAGGTTGGTAACGCAGTTCGGCAATTGCCTACGTCTGCGGGGCCATGCCCAGAAAGAACAATCCACTAAGTTCACAAGTTACAAGACACTCGGTCTGACACAAAGTAAGACACCATCTTATCTTTGACGCCGCCTCTTCCTAACTCCACAGTGAACGGATTGTGCGAGCTCCCCTCGACTTGTGTTGATTCCTCCCGGAATCTGTGGTTAATGCAAGTCCCCTTGCCCACAATGAAGACAAGATCCCCTTGTCAATGGCGACTCCTCCCGGAATCCGTGGTTGATACAAGATCCCCTTGCCCACGTTTGAACTCTCCCGAGCTCCTCAACAACCTCCTCCCGAGGCTGGATTATAATCAAGAAAACAAGGATTGCATCTTCAATATTTGTTGCGTTAAGATGCTAATCAGCCAACACACTTTGATAAACGACCTCCAACAAAGAAGTGTGTTTACAGTCTTAGAAAGACCGGATGGAATAATCAACTCTCCATGCCAAAATACGTGTGGTTGGAAAGATTATATAGGCACACCAATCCTTCCATGTTTATCTTCAAATCTTTCCATATTTATCTCCAAGATTATTTCCAAATAATTCAAATGGAAAGATCATAGAGACGCTCCAAGTATTCCATCTTTATCTCCAATATTCGTTTCCAAAATAATTTAAATAAGAAGATGGAAACTCTTGTGCCTTCAAGACTTATCTTTTCCAAAGTTAGATAGCTTCCAAGAATACCAAGATAAGTTCCATAATTATCCACATGGCATTAATCTTCAAATCAATCTTCCTTGCTTAGATTGATTTTATTTGATTTTGCCTTCAATAAACGCTTTCCTTATCTTTGCCAAAAAATCAATGCCAATCAAATAAATGCCAACTCACGTGTGCATTAACAAGGATGCTGGAGGCGTGAGAGCTGATGGCTTGAAGGCGCAGATAGCCTGATGAAGGCGCGGGATTTCAAAGCTCAAAGGCGTGGATCAGTGTTTAGCAAAGGCCGAATTCCTAAAGTTTTTGTTTTATGCAGTGGTACTTTTGTAATAATGTAGTCAATTCACGTTTGCGTATTGTTTACATTTTCAGTAACCTCTATATATAAAGGGTTGGTTAGCGAATTAAGGGGACGAAGATTCTAGAATTCATAACCATCTTTTGATTTTTTTAGCGGGAAATTATCTCTCTCTACTTTCTCTCACTAGAATTTCTATCTTCTCCGATAGATCTTCAGTTTCAATTCCGATTGAGAATTTGATCCGAACGTTGTAATTCACTTGAGAATTGAAGCCTACCAAGCAAGTTATTCGGTATAATCTTTTCAATTATTGATGATGAATTGCTTAATATTGAGAAATATTGATCGTGTTTAAAATAAAGATTCTCGGCTAGATCTTTGATGTCCTAATGTTTTGATCGGATAACTGTGAATTTGAACCGTGAAAAGCTATGCAATTGACCTAATCTCTACGGAAGAGTTCATACATGTTTTTAATTGTTGAAATCTGAGAAGTTTTATAATAATTTCACTTGTGTTTGGTTGAATTGCACTTCGATTGAGGTCGTCATGCCAGTTCAAGGTTTGATTCACCATTAACAGTGGAATTTGCATGAACAATGGACGTGTTGTATGACTATGGAGTTCCTTCTCCTGTTTTACTTTGTACACGATCTGAGATGTGGTCGTCATGCTAATCGGAGGTCGTTGAGTCTTAAGAATTAGGTGAAGAATGACCTTGTGGAGCTAGCTTAATATTAGACACTCAAGTTAGGCCTCGCCATGGGAGACTTGGGAAATCGCACGATTAATAGCTAGAAACATTAAGTAGAGATGTTGCGGTTTGTATCCATTTTGCTTAGGCCTCAACATGGGAAAAGTGAAATGTTAAGGAGTATAGGGGACACTGTGGTCGTCATACTAAGTGTTTGCTAGCCTTCTAGGCAACAATCGTCTCCTCCTAATTCGATTTACATGAGGTCAAGTGCATAGCAATCGTATTGGGTTCACAGTAGTCTGATTCATAAAATCTAGGACATCTGTTTGAATTCTTGTTATTTCTATCTGTTTTTCTCGCAAGTGTTCTACTATTTTGAGTTTTGAGTACTTCTCTTATTTTTTTACTGAGTCTTGATACTGTACAATCTGCAACACATTTTGAGAAACACTTCGAATTCTTGAACCAAATCTCTCTTCCCTATGGATACGATCCCCACTCATCACTACTACATTAGTTTAGGGGTAAAATTGTAATGTTAACGACACGCTTGTCAATTTTTTGGCCCCGTTGCTAGGAAATGCACGGTTTGTAGAATTTGATTAAGTGTTTCTTGAATTTCCTTGTTTTATTTCGTGTTGTCTTGTTCTGTTTTGAGTGCTCTGTTCTTATCCTTGTACTCTGTTATCCTGTGTTGTTTCATTGTTATTATTATAGATAGTGGTTTTTGTTCTGTTGATTGTTTACATTTGGAGTTTTTGCTTTTGTGTTCTGAAATATTTTGGTTATACTTCACATTTGGTGTTGTTGTATGCCCAGGCTACGATCTTCTGGAGATCCTGAGTTTACACTAGACCTTGAACTACAAAAGACTTTGAGAATTCAAGCCAAAAAAAGAGACATGGCTAATCCTGGAGTGAGAGCACCACGTTTTTGTGATCATTATGCTGTGAATTTTGACAACAGATTTGGACAGCAAGATATTGATGTTGAAAGTTACCACATCCCCACTCAGATTGTATCGATGATTACTCAAGGTCAATTTTTCCAAGGATTAGACAATGAAGACCCTAATGATCATCTGGACTGGTTCTTAGGCTTGTATAGCACGTTCAAACTTCCACGAGTGGAGAGAAGTGAATTGCAAAGAATCTTTTTTCCTCTTTCCTTGAGAGGTAAAGCAAAACATTGGTTCAAAACCATTGGAGGTTCAGATGCAACAATATCTTTTGAGGAACTTCAGAAGAAGTTCTTGGCGAAATATTTTCCACCAGCTAAGCTTGAGAAGAGGAGAATGGAGATCGTGAATTTTCAACAGCAAGATGGTGAATCATTCAGAGAAGCATGGGAGCATTTTAATGACCTAATCCGTCAATGTCCTAATCATGACCTTAGTGAAATTATAGAATTGAATACGTTTTTCAAAGGCCTCCCACCTGAGTCTTCTATGATGGTAAAAGCTTGTGCCAATGGTACATTAAAGGATAAGAGTGTGCCGGAGGTTAGAGAATTGTTTAACCACATTGCCGAAAATGAGTACCTTTTCCCTGAGACACGGAAACCTCATAGTAGAAGACAGAGAGGAGTGCTGGATCTTGATGAGGAAACTTCATTGAGTGCAAAATTTGAGGCTCTTTGACAAGCAAGTGCAAACTTTGAAAGCTACTCAAACAAAATCTCCTGTGCTTTCATGTGGTCTTTGTAAAGGTCAACACCACACTGATGAGTGTACTATCACAACTGAGTCTTTACAATATGTGAGTAATTACAACAACAAACCTCAATATGGTGGAAATTATTCTGGAGGGAATTACTCTGGGGGGAATCGACCTTACAATGGTGGACAAGGCAATTGGGGATAACAACAAAATCAAG
Source organism: Ophiorrhiza pumila (assembly GCA_016586305.1). Lineage (NCBI taxonomy): Eukaryota > Viridiplantae > Streptophyta > Magnoliopsida > Gentianales > Rubiaceae > Ophiorrhiza > Ophiorrhiza pumila. Next base: position 40,272,606 of record BLIW01000006.1, read on the forward strand.
GAGGGCAATATTATCAGGAAAATGACCAAAGAAGAGCAACAAATGCACCTCCTGGTTTTGATCATCAAGCTGGTACTTCAGAGAAAAGAAAGCCATCAGTTGAAGACATGTTCCAAAAATTGATGGAAAAGATGGACAAAAATGAACAAAGATTTTGAGGATTGGAATCCACTGTCAAACACCATGAGGCAACTTTAAAGAACATTAAAATGCAACTTGGACAACTCGCCAATGCCGTGCACCAGAGACCACGTGGAGCACTCCCTAGTGATACAGTTCCAAATCCAAAAGGGAACGAAACATGTAATGCAATTACACTGAGAAGTGGTAAGGAAGTGCATAAGACATCTAAGCCTGAGGATGAGGAGTGTGTTATTGAGGAGGAAAGTGTTCAATTTGAGAAAGAATGTGCCAATAAGGACTTGGCACCAAAGAAGGAGGGAGTGCAAGATAACGAAAATGGTGAAGCAACCAAGAAAGTTAGAGGACCTCCTAGTCCTTATAATTTTCCTGAATATGCACCAAAACCTCCATTTTCTGAGAGAGTGAAGCCAAAGCAAAAGAAAGGACCTCAATTTGATAGATTTTTAGATTTGGTGAGACAGGTCAATGTGAGCTTACCATTATTAGATTTGGTGACTGCAGTACCCAAATATGCGAAGTTCCTCAAAGACTTGATATCCAACAAGGAACAAATATTGAGATGTGAAGTACCATTGACACTCACGGAGTATGCTGGAGCATGGATTGGGATTAAGTTGCCACCAAAATTAAAAGACCCTGGCAGTTGAACTATACCGTGTAAAATTGGAACAAGACTCTTTGAGAAAGCTTTGTGTTATTTGGGTGCTGGCATTAATCTCATGCCACTTTCTATTGCCACTGTTGTTGGACTTAAAGGGAGAATTCTTCCAGTAGCGGTGACTCTTTAACTGGCTGATAGATCCTTAGTCAAGCCTACTGGAATGGTTGAGGATGTCCTGGTGGGGATTGATAAGTTTACACTCCCAGTTGATTTTATTGTTCTTGATATGGAAGAGGATCCGGAAGTATCTTTGATCTTTGGTCGACCCTTTTTGGCAACAGGTGATGCTGTGATTGGGGTAAGAAACAAAACAGTTACTTTTAGAATCAATAATGAAGAAGTTGTTTTTGATGTGAATTATGCCATGAAACATCCGTTACATGTTGAATCTTGTTTTGCCATTAAGGCTATAGCATATTCTTCTATGCATGGAATGATTGAGAGTGTTAAGCATGAATTTTCTGTTGTTGATGAATTGCATGTCTGTGAAGATGAAATTGATGAATTTGAGCATGATAATGAGGATAAGAACATCTTGGCTGAAATTGAAAATGATGTTGAATGTTGTGTGATTGATGAATCCATTTTTGAAATACAAAGTGAGATTGTCGAAGTAGCAAATGAATGTGAAATGAAAGAAATTTTGGAAGAAGCATGTACTAATGAATTGAAAGAAAATGTTCAGTGTAAACTTCCAACTAACAATATGAATGCATCCACAGAGGTGAGAAGCACTGAAAGTTTTTGCAGGAATGAGAAGCTTATGCCTTCTATCGTGGTGGCTCCAAAACTTGAGCTTAAACCTTTGCCTCCATATCTCAAGTATGCTTTTCTAGGAGAGAGTGAAACGTTACCAGTAGTGATCTCTTCTAAACTTCAAGATTGGCAAGACGAGAAGTTGCTGGGAGTACAAGGCAACACAAATTGGCTATAGGATGGACCATTGCAGATATAAAGGGCATAAGTCCTAGCTTGTGCATGCATAATATTCTTTTGGAGGATAACTCTGTGCCAGTGAGAGAGAGACAACGAAGGCTCAATCCACAAATTATGGAAGTTGTCAAGAAGAAAGTGATAAAGTTGCTGAACTTTGGAATGATTTTTCCCATCTCGGATAGTGAATGGGTGATAAGTGGGTTTTATACCAACTTATATATCTTATTTCACTTAGCTTTTTGACTTGTATTTCATACATTTATGTGAGATTATGTGCTAATATGTGCATTAATGTGATATGTAACTTGAGGTGCTTAAATTGAGAAAAAGGCCAAAAATGTGGATAAAATGAGGAAAATATATGTTTGGTAACAAATGGTGAGAAAAAGATTAAATGACTTGTGAGATGTGTGGGATTTTTAGGAAAACCTTAAATTGGTTATAATTGCTTAGCTTAAAAGTTTGGACAGTTTTTGTAGTGAACTTCATGTCACCATAACTTCCTCTATACTAATCCAATTGGTGAGTTCTTGGATGCTATGGAAATGTCTTTGAGTGCTCTTTAATTCTTATGTTTTGACTATTCGCTAAATCTGTGTGCAATGTTATGAAATGTGGGCTTCTTTGTGAAATGTGCAATCAGGGTTTCATGGGTTTATGTTGCCACAGTTTGGTTACTTGTTAATAACTTGAGTGCTAGACATCCTATGATGTTGATTCTTAAACTATTGGAAAGATGCGAGGGAGTTCTATAACTTTCATGTTGATCAAAGATTCTGAATCGAAAGAGAAATGGAAGAATTGTTGTGTTGAAAGTAGTTATACCACGATGCATCGCAGGCTGAAAAGGTTAGTGTTTTGGGTGTATCTCTCTCGTCCTAGCTCCGATTTGAGTGATTCAAAAGGCTGTGTAAAGCTAAGATCTGGGGTTACAACTTTTGTGCTTTAAGTTTTCCTAAATTCCCATTGCATCATATTCGAATATTGGTTAGAAGTGTTCTATGAAGTTGGACATTTTGAGCTGGAAATTACACCAGGATCTCATCGTGGTGTATTTGCACAAACAGCCAATTTGCACTACGATTTCATCGTAGTGCATTTGCACAAGCACAGAATTTACACTACGATGAGTTAATACACATATTGCACAACAAATTATTGCAAGCACAATCACTCTTGCTGTTTTGCACAAATCACAAACACATTTCACAACATTCATTCTTGCACTACACAATTTTCACTACAACTCTTCCACAACATTTCACACCTTCATACTTACATTGCATTTTGTTTACACATTTCAGCTACGAATCATAAGTGTCAAGCTGGTTCTTATGCACAACACTTTGAAAGCACATGCAACATTGAATATTTCAGATTTACAAGTTTGGATTATCAATTTTTTTGTACCAATCTTTAGCCATTGCAATTCTTTTTGTATTCTTTTCTTCATTCAGTCATTTGATCTTGGAATTCCTGCTGCTCACTCTTCATTATTCATTAACTCACAACACTCCAAACAATTTGCAACACTTCACAACACATTACTTTTCGCAAGATAGCTTCATCGATGCACTTCACAAACTCTTGTCATACATGAACACATTGCAGTGAGAAGGTGTAAAGGCACGATGCATCACCACGATGCATCACACCTTTGGACAGAATGCACCACGATGCATCGCTACGATGCATCGTGGTGATGTGTGTGTGTGCTACGATGCATCTTAGCTATGCATCGTAGTTGTGTGGGTTGAATGCTACGATGCATCGTAGCTTTGTGTTGATCCAAGTTTTGCGGAGTTGTGAGTGAGCGAGAATTTGCTTTGTGATTTCAGTTCTGTGGTATTTTGAGTGAACAAGAGTTGGTTTTGTGTTGGGTTTCCAGCTTTGAGGAGAGGAATTTCGAGTGAGCAAGAAGTTGTGTTGTGATGGGTTTCTAGTTTTGTTCTTGTTTTCAAAAATTTGGCTAAGTGTTGGAGTTCTGATTTTCTGAATTTTCAGGCAGCTGAAGGCGTGAAGTTCGGTGGCAAGAAGGTGTGAATCATCAGAGGCTGTTCTGCTTGGAAGCTCGTGGAGAAGCTAAAGGCGTGAGGTTCCCAGGCTTGAAGGCGTGGCTCGACTTTGATTTATGCGCCTGGAATTTCAGAAGGGAAAGCATGAAGAGAAGCAGCCTGAAGGCGCGTTCTGGACTGATGATGGAGCAAAGGCGTGATTTACAATGGCCTGAAGGCGCTGAGTTGCTGAATTGTTCTTCATTTTTGGATTTTTTCACATTTTTTGGGCTGATTTTGGTTTTTTTCTTTTAAGGACACTTTTGTAATACTTTAGATATTTTACGGTTGCGTATTAGATACATTTTCATAACTCTATATATAGGAGATGAAGCTAATATGTAAGGAGATGCCGGAGACTATTTTTTTTCCATTAGTTAGGATTTGAACTTGTAACCAACTTTTGATCTAGAGAGAGCGGGAATTAATTTGAAGATCTACTTTCTCTCTCTAGTCTCTCTCTCTAACATGTGAGCTCCATTTTCTATTCCGATCAAAGATTTGCTCCGATCATTGTGATTCTCATATCAATTAAGGAAGCTCTTAGAAGAATTCAATTGGTAAACTCTTTTCATTTATTGAAAATAAATTGTTTCAAGTTCCAAATTGTTGATCGTGAATTGGTAATGGAGTTCTATGGTTAGATCTCTCATGTTCCAGAGTTTCAACCGGTTAAATGTATAATTAGATTATGCAATGTTATGCAATTGACATAATTTCTTAAGGATGAAATCATATGTGATTTTAATGATTAAATCTTGTTGAGTTTCATGAATTCACACTTTATTGAATGAATTGAACTTTGATTGTGGTCGCCATACTGAGTTGAAGTGAGATTTACCAATATCTGTGAGAATTGCATGAAATGAAGACTAAATGTATGATGATTGAGTCTTCCACTTGTTTTTCTTGAATCATGATTTGAGATGCGGTCGCCATGCCGGTGGAGAATCATTGAGTTGTTAGGAAAAAGTGAGAAGAAACTTTCTTAAGTAAGCAAACACTCTAGGTCCTAGGTCACGCCTCGCCATGGGATACCGTAGGAATTGTACGCTAGATTTGCTAACTTTGGTGAGTTGAGGCATTGCGGGTTGAATCCATTCTACTTAGGCCTCGCCATGGGAAAAGTTGAATGTTAAGGAGTATAGAAAACACGGTGGTCGTTATGCTAAGTGTTAGCTAGCCTCCTGGGCAATAGAGATCTCCTCATTGTTTTACTTGTGTGTCAAGAGCATTGCAATCATGGTCTAATGTGCATTCAATTGGTGGAAATACTCTAGAGCATCCACTCTCTTCCTGTTTTTGCACTTTATTTGTTGCATTTGATTCTTTACTAGTTAGTGTCTAGTTTTATTTCTTTCGTGACATTCTGTGAGCAAACATTGAGATTCTTGATACCTTCTTTTCCCTGTGGATACGATACCTTGCTCATTGCTACTATAGTTAGTGAAATAGGATAAATTGACGAGTCACGACACTCGCTATCAATGGGTAAGTCCAATGCAGTGTGTTCCAAAGAAGGGAGGAGTTACAGTTGTGAAAAATGATGCAAATGAGCTTCTTGCAAATGTGCATGGAGGGTTTGTATGGACTACAGAAAGCTTACCAAGGCTACAATGAAGGATCATTTTCCACTTCCCTTTTTGGAGCAGTTGTTGGACCGAATTGCTGGCTACTTGTTCTACTGCTTCTTGGATGGCTATTCTGGTTATAATCAAATTGCAATTGATCCTAAGGACCAAGAGAAAACAACTTTCACTTGTCCCTTTGGCACGTTTGCTAACAAGCGGATGCCATTTAGCTTGTACTATGCGCCCGCGACTTTCCAAAGATTCATGATGGCAATATTCCATGACATGATTGAGTCGATTATAGAGATTTTTATGGATGATTTTTCCGTCTTTGGAATGACGTTTGATTGTTGCTTGGAGAATCTAGCCAAGGTGCTAAAGAGATGTGAGGAAACTAATCTCGTGTTAAATTGTGAGAAATGTAAGTTTATGGTTCAGGAAGGCATAGTGTTGGGACACAAGATTTCTCATGCTGGAATTGAGATTGACAGAGCTAAAATTGATGTCATTGCTAAGCTTCCTCTTCCATCCAACGTTAAAGGCATAAGGAGTTTTCTTGGGCATGCTAGCTTCTATAGGCGTTTCATCAAAGATTTCTCAAAAATTGCTAGGCCATTGTGTAGCCTATTGGAGAAGGATATAAAGTTTGAATTTGGTACAGAATGCATTGAAGCTTTTGAGACTTTGAAAGCTAAGCTTATGGAAGAACCGATTATAGTCACCCCTCACTGGGGTGAGCCATTTGAGATAATGTGCGATGCAAGTGATTATGCATTGGGAGCTGTTCTTGGCCAGAGAAGGGATAAAATCTTTCACACAATTTCTTATGCCAGCAAGTTACTCAACGAAGCTCATTTGAATTACACAACCATGAAGAAAGAGATGTTGGCGGTTGTTTTTGCGTTTGATAAGTACAGAATATGCTTGCTGGGATCCAAGGTAATTCTCCATACGGATCATGCTGCTTTGAAATATTTGTTAGCAAAGAAAGAGGCCAAGCCAAGATTGATTCGATGGGTCTTAGTGATTCAAGAATTTGATGTTCAAATCAAGGATCGTAAAGGCTCAGAGAATGTGGTGGCCGACCATTTGTCAAGGTTGGAGTTAGAAGCTCAAGAGTCAAATATTTTGGTGAAAGGGCACTTCCTAGACGAGCAGGTGTTTGGAGTGAATGAGAAGTCATTGCTTTGGAATGTAGAGATAGCCAATTATGTTGTGGCTGGCCAAGTTCCATCTTATTTCTCGAGTGACCAAAAGAGGAAGCTGAGAAGTGATGCCAAGTACTATTTTTGGGAGGACAATGCCTTATATAAAATCTGTAGTGATCAAATCATACGCAAGTGCATCAAAGAGGAAGAGAAGGAAGATATTCTGAAAGCATGTCATGAAGGACCGTGTGGTGGACATTTTGGCTCTACAAGAACAGGATTCAAAGTGTTACAATGTGGTTTCTATTGGCCTCATATTTTCTTGGATGCAAGAATTTGGGTTGGCAATTGTGATCGATGTCAAAGGACGGGGAATATTTATTCAAGGAATGAAATGCCTTTGAATAACATTCTTGAAGTGTAAATATTTGATGTTTGGGGGATCGACTTTGTGGGTCCATTTCTGAAATCCCGAGGCATGGAATATATTTTGGTCGTAGTTGATTATGTTTCCAAATGGGTCGAAGCCGTAGCTTTAGCTCACAATGATGCTAAGAGCGTGATTGCTTTCTTGAAGAAACATATTTTCAATAGGTTTGGGGCTCCGAGAGCAATCATAAGTGATGGAGGAACTCATTTTTGTAATAAGATTTTTGAAGCTCTTTTGGTCAAGTATGGTGTGACACATAGCTTATCATCCTCAAACGAGTGTCCAAACTGAAATCTCAAATCGTGAGATTAAGAGAGTGTTGAAAAAAGTTGTTAATCCAGGACGAAAGGATTGGTCCATGAAATTGGATGATGCATTGTGGGCATATAGAACAGCGTACAAAACTCCTATCGGTGCTTCTCCATTTCGGCTTGTGTTTGGCAAGGAGTGTCATCTCCCGATAGAGTTGGAACATAAGGCATACTGGGTTATTCAGAAGTTGAATATGGATTTGTCTGGAGCTCAATCAAAAAGGATGCTAGAATTGAATGAATTGGACGAGTTTAGATTCAATGCTTATATGAGTTCTAAGCTTTACAAGGAGATAACAAAGAGACTACATGATGCGAAAATCCAATCAAAAAGTTTTGCTCCAGGACAGTTGGTGCTATTGTACAATTCTCGTCTAAGGCTTTTCCCTGGGAAATTGAGCTCAAGATGGAGTGGGCCATTTCGAGTTGTCAATGTGAAGCCATATGGTGTTGTGGAGATCCAAAATGATAAAAATGGTAACACATGGAAAGTGAATGATCACAGGCTGACTTCTCAGGACAAAGGCATCGCTAATCTGGCACAAGCTCCCCATGAACTTTTCTTGGATGATCCTCTACCTTCACAATGAGCCAAGGAGCATGGTCGGGCTGTGGACCGTAAAGCAAGCGCTCCTGGGAGGCAACTCAGATTTTCTTTCTTTGTTTTCCTTTGTTTTGTTTTGTTGTGATTACTTTTACTTGTTAATCTTAGTTTGTGTAGAACGAATCGACAATTCATGGCACAATCTCATAACTGGTTGTTAAATTTTGCAGATTATCAGGGAGATTATAGTAATCGATGATAAAGGCATGTAGTGAATCTTAGCTATTCACTCAACAAGGGTAAGATGAATTCCACATTTTCTACAACCAAGGTAAATGCATTTATGGTAAATCTTGATGCTAGACCCGTGAACTTGAGTGCATGATTGGCTTGTAAGATTCCAATAATTGAGTGAAGGAGGTAACAAGTTATGACATAAGGAGAATGGTCCTTTATTGCCTATATTGTCCGTATGTCTGTTTTGTTTTCAAGTTTCATTCACATATGCTTGTTTGATAGCTAGCATGGCGATATTATGTGTTGCACATCCTCTATATATTGCCTGATCTCTTGTTTACTAATGCTAAATCTTTGATAGTGATTATTCTTCCTAAGGTGATGGCTTACTCTTACCATAATCCTTATGAGTATGCAATATTCAGTGAAGATCCGGGCACTACTTCATCTTCATCTTCTTCTTCTTCAGCCGATGAAGATGCGATGATTGATTATGAACAGGCTAACTCACCCCAATTTGTTAATATTCATGCTGAGAGTCTATACACTAGCTCCCTCAATAGAGAAATCATTATTGAAAGACAATTCGAGGACCCTTCCCATAGATTTGAAGAATTGATTATGAGGCATTCTTGGGCTCATTTTGCCAGAGCATCTGTTGTTGTGAACCTGGAGATAGTTCGTGAATTCTATGCTAATTCACGTGCTAATAGTGCCCACTCAGTGTTTGTGCGAGGAAAGTATTTGAAAGTCGATCACCACAACATTAACTTGCATTTTCTTCTCCCCGATTACCCTGGTGATACTTACAGTCGGTTGGTACGGGCGGAGAACACTGATCAGTTATTGGCTGCTGTGGCATTGCCTGGTGCTACCTGGGTGTGTAATGCTAGGCATAAAGCACTATATGTTCCCACAAGTGAGCTGACAGCGGAGGCGAAAATGTGGTTGTTGTTTATCAACTCTAAGATTTTGCCTACTCATCGTACCACTATAGCATCGAAGGAACGTGTTCTTTTGATTTATGCTATTCAGCATGATTTCTCGATTGACATTGGAAAAATAATGCTCGGGTACATCAGGAAGGCACAACGGAATGAATTTGCCCCGATATTTTTTCCCGCTCTGCTCACAGCTATGGCTCGGAACAAGGGAATTGACATTTCTTCACATGACAATCCTCAGCATTATTTTAGCCTTATAGGACCACCTCTATGGCCTGCATTTCTTGAGGAAGAACGGATAGCAAGACTCTCCAGAGGATATTCAAAGGCCAGGTTCCTTTACTTTTTAATTTTTCCGCCCCGGGGACCTTGACTTATGCAAGTGTGGGGGGGTGTTGAATTGATTGAAGATTGTGATGTGGGATTTGAAGAAGATTGTGTTATGTTGTTATTGTCGTTGTTTAATGTATTTAGAGTAGTAGTGGTAGTCTTTGAGTTGTGTGTTGTCATGATAGTTTTCATAAAAAGTTTTCATAAAATTAGTGTGTTAGTTTATTGGTTAGGTGTTTAGGTTGTTTTGGTTATGTGTGAGTTTATTAGCTAATAATGTAATAGGTATGTTTGAGTTTAATGTGCATGACTACATTTGGCTAAAAGTAGGATGTTGTCGAAATTGTATAAAATGAGTTGTTTTGTTTCGTGTTGGCTATTATGCCTTTGTGATTGTCTTAATTTTCCGTTTCATGGATGTGAGCGCTTAAGTTGGAATTAATAGCTTTCTAATCGTCGATGTTTATGTTTGGTAAGGGTTCTAAAATGTGATTTGATGATCTTGAAAAACATGCTAGAGCTTAGTATTATGATGTTTTGGAGAAAGGTGCGACCGAAGTGAAAATTGGCTTGCCTTTCACGTGAATTGGAATGACATAAAGCTGAATTCAACTTTGGTTTGTAGTGGCATGTGAAGGCCTGATTTTGCATGTGGCAGAGAATGGGTAGGATAGGTTCACATGAATTAGATCATCACGGCCAACATTTGTTTGTTGTAAATATAGTCTTGTGAGTTGTTGGAGTGCATTCATTCTTATGCTTAGATGCTTTGACCGATTGCATGTGCTTCACAATCTTGTTCTATAAATGCACATTCTTGTTCTATAAATGCCAACTAACGTTGCTAACATTTTAAGGCAAAAGCAAGACTATTTATGAGCTAAGAGTCGGTCAAGAAATTTGGTGCAAGCAATTATCACTCTCCAAATCCCAAGTCCTCCAAGAAGTTTTAAGTGTCTTCATTTGAGGTATGTTCTTCTTGTTTACATTTTCAACTTGTTGCTTCTAAACCTTTTGTAAAGTGGAGCTGGTAAGAGCATGGAAAAGATGATGTTGTTGCTAGGTTAATGGAAATGATGAGTTTAGAAGAATTCATGTTGCTTGGCCAAAGAGTACATGCATGCTAAGTGTGGGGGTGGTTTTATTGTGTTTTTCAATCTGCCAGCTTTACCACGTTTCTGTAAATTGGCTATAACTTGAGTATGATATGTCCAAATCAGTTGATTCCAATTGGGAAATTTCGTTAAGAGGTTGGGCTACATTTTTCATGTTGGGCACTTTTGCCAATTTTGACTGGAATGTAGTTTAATTCCGAAGACAAGGCAATATTCACATTGATGTTGTGGTCTGAAGATTTCTGGTTACGCCCTGCTTGGTATGTTTCGGTATTTTGGCCTTAACTTGCTCATTTTTAGTCCAAATGGGGTGATTCTTATCCCCACATTTAGATAAGAGATTTTTCTACAAATTTCCAGTTTTAAGTTTTGGCAAATTCGAATTTGTTGAATATGGATTGTGCACATTTGCGTAAGGATCCAAGCTGAAATTAACGAGCAATCTGCCCAGCTTACATTTTGGTAGTAATAAGACTATAACTTGGTCATTCCTTGTCCAAATGGAGTGGTTCCAGTTCTGAGAGTTATCTAAGTTTAAGTTCTTCAACTTTAATGTTTGAAAATTTTGCTAAATCATCCTTGTTGGCATGTTATTGTCTTAGTTGTGTGAAACATGAAAATCTGAAATTCTGCTTTGAGTAATTGTTTCATTTTGCCATGAGGTTTGTTGCTACGATGTTTTATCTTAAAAATATTACCTTGTAATCAAAGTTGCAATGTTTTATTGCGCACAATAGTTCTTGTGGTTGGAGAGTTTTCATGTATGTGCTTATTTGTGGAAATGGATGTTGGGGCATCATGTTACATTTCAATGTTCAAATTTTTGTGGATATTGTTTGCATGAAGTTGGATATGGCTGAATGGATTTTGGTGGTTGGCAGGTGTGGCACCTAAGAAATATTCGACTTCACAGAAGGCTTCTACTTCGAAGAAAGGAAAAAGCAAAGCTCAAAAACCACTTGTTGACTCTGATTCTGATTATTGTCCAGACGAGGATTTGCCATTGTTTGAGGACCCTCCGTAATACACAATGCAAGCTACAACTCCGAAGAAGAGGAAGGGTTCGTCCGATCAAGCTGTTGAACCATCAGTGTTTGTAGACAAAAGAGCTCAAAATTGATGGGAACAAGGGATCGGTATGAAGAAGCTACACCTGGACAGAGCATTAACGGTAGAGGGAGGCCCGTTTCAGGAGTTGATGCAGTTTCACTGTTTTGATCAAAAGCTCACGAGTGCTCCAGGGTACTGCAATGCTAGTCTGGCAAGGGAGTTGTATGCTAATACTAAGTATCCAAATACGGCTGGGGAATTTTATGTGAGGGGTAAATGGGTGCAGCTCACAAGTGAAATCAATAATAATCATCTTGCTACTCCTACCTTTTCTCATGATCCTTTGCCATTCCTAGAAGATGACGAGTGCGACCAAGCTTTGACTGAGGAGCTTTCTTTGCCTGGAGCGACTTGGGAACTAAACACAAGGGGTGATCGCAAGCATTTTCGAGGGGAGTGGTTGCGCAGTGACGTCAAGGTCAGGCTTCTGTTTGTTCTGTCACGTCTTATGCCGAGTTCGCAATCAACCGAAGTGTTACGCAATCGATTGTACTTGATATCAGCTATCCGTGGGTGAAGAGCTATTGATGTTGGGCGTATAATTCTTTTAAGTTTACAATCCGGGATTGAAACGGATAGTGCAGCTCTATACTTTCCAGTTCTGATTGAGGAAATTTGTCTGGTTCAAGGGGTGGACACAGAAGCTGGAGAGTGGCGACGGAATCCAGGTCCGATTGGTACTCCACTCTATATCAAGTATCTGCAAATGGAAAAGGAAATGAAGAAAGCAAGGAAAGCAGGGTCTAAGAAGTCTCAGAGCAAGTCTAATCCTTTACCTTCTAAAGCAAGTGAAGAACCTCAGCCGTATGATTTCAGTTCTTTTCAAGGAGCATTGCAAGATTTCCAACATTCTGTGGACACTCGCTTTCAACAATTGGATGAGAGGCTAGAAAGGATGCATGAGCGAATGAATGACATGCATCAAGATTGGTCTTCACACTCTTCTAATATGATGGAAAAGTTGGATGACATGTCTTCTGTAGCTCAACAACAATTCGAGGTATTATATCACAGGCAAGTGAAAATGCAGCTGGAGCTAGATAAGTGCAACAAGATGGCCGTCTACTAACATTCTGATTCGGGTCCTCCAAAACCAACTCCGACTTTCGCACAGTTAGCTGGGTATCGGATCCCTAATTTGTCATGTGAAGTCGTTACTGGAATGGTACATGAACTTCCACCTGGAGTTCCGGTCATGCCTGCACTTAATACGTTGCCAACATTGGCCAAATACCTCCAATGCCTCGAACTCCCACTTTCATACCGAATCCTAATTTTATGCCTGCAACAAGGATCCTATTAATCGGTTCTGGATAGCCTCTGGAAGGACCAATTCATGGTCCTTTTTCATTATGATGCACGGCCTTTAGGTGCTCATTCGTTTTCAACGACAGCTTCTTTTTCATCTCTTTCTTCCTCAGCACCATCATCTTTTCAGGGAGCCCCTCCTTCTTAAACTTTTACATTATGGACAATGTCTATTTCAAGGGTGGGGGGGTGGACGATGTGTTATTGGCTGGTATGTTTGGTGCTTCATGATTGGTTGTTGTGATTGTTATTTCTATTGTTATTGAGATTTGCTGCAAGGTGGGTTGGTTAATTTTTTTTTAGCAAGCATGTGGGTGTTTTGTATTGATGATGGAGGGGTCAGATTCTGGAAGATATTTCGTTGTGTTGTGTAGTGGTTATGAGTTTGGTGTTGAAATTGTTGGCAAGTTCTTTGAAGTTGTGATGTGAATTGTTGAAGTTCTTGAAGCTCTGTGAAGTAAGTTTCGTGAGTAGGGTGGAGAAGCATGGAATCTGAGTCCTAGGGTGTATTTTGTTTTAGTGAATTTTTAGTGTGCTAGTATGAGTCATTGTATTTGAGGCTTGAATAAAATGTTTAGAGTGTTTAGGAATGTGTTGTGAGTAGCAAGTAGAAGAAGAAGAATGGACACTGTGTACTATGCTTCTGCTCCTCTGTTAAGCTATGTTCAAAGTTTGTAGTTCATAAAAAATGTTCTACTTTTGTTTTGCATGCGAAAATTGTTTTACCTTGATTCCAAACTTGATAGAATCGGTATATTTTGTTAACTAATGCATCATGTTAAAATAAGATAGATATGCCATGCAAAACATGTTCTTGGACATAGGAGGAAACTGGTTAAATTTTTTCTTGTTGATATGTATTACTTCATTGTTTTGGGATGCTCTAGCATACAGTCCCTTAAAGACATCCAGGAATTTTTAGTCACACAAGAAAGGATATGGAGAAAAAGCCTTTGGCAATTAGGAATGAAAAGCCGAAATACCTTGGGCAAGTTTAATTGGGACAAAATAGCCATAAAACCCAAGCAGCTAAAGGGAAAAAGAAGCCATAAAACCCAGGCAAGCACACCAATGTGTGTAGTAAAGCAAAAGCACCAAAGTGCAAAAGCAAATGAAATCAATTAAGAGAAGCACCAATGTGCGTCCATTGATCTTGTGTGATTATGAGGCCTTGTGTGTGGATATTGTGATTGTTCATGCAAGGAGATGTTTTGGAACAAATGGAGTAATGCATGCATAGAGAACAGATGGACCAGTATTCCTCAGCACACACTTGCACGTATGACATTTTGATTTTTATTCATCGTGCCTTGGTTGATAATTTGTGCTGAGATTGGATGGTTTGGAGTAAAGGACTTGGTGTAAGTTTAGTGCATGAAAAAAGATTGTTTTTGATGAACTCAAAGGAGAACGAGTTGGACAGAGGAGCGAGGTCCAATGCTAAGTGGTTGTGAAGTGTAAGTGTGCTTGGGGACAAGCAAAAGCTCAAGTGTGGGGGAATTTGATGAGTTGGTTTTAGACCAACTAATATGTGTTATATCTCTCGGATTTTGCCTTCAATTTCATGCAAATTGTGTAGTGATTTGTGACATTTTATGCATGCATGTGGTTTGCAATTTGGGAATGTTAAAGTGTGCAAAAAGGGCAAAAATGATGATGAAATGGAGTAATATATGTTTAGATGGAAAATTAAGGAAATCCTAAAAATTGCTTAAATGCTTATTCGGTTGAATTAGGGTTTTGGGCAGAATTGTTGTGCAACTTGTTTTGAGTGTAAATCCTTCACTTCTAATCCAAATGAGGAGATCTTGGATGTTCTGGAAAGGTATTTGACTGTACTTCATTTCTCATGTTTTGACTTGTTTCTAATTCTATGTGTAACTATAAGAAACGAGGGTTTCGTTATGATTGTTGCTTCTAGGGTTTTCGTTGTTGGAATCTTTGCCATAGTTTGGTAAAATGTGAATATCTTGAGCCACAGATATCCAATGGTGCTGATTCCTGAACCAATGGAAATCTAAGAGGAAGAGCTAAAACTCTTATGTGCATCACCAAGTTCAATTCAGAGGCTAAGACACACATAGTGTGCCTAGAAGTAGCTTGTTGTGCTGGAATGGTCACTCGCACACTCACGCACACACCCATGCACAGCTGCGCGCACATACGCACAGCACTCATCGCACACACTCACACCTCGCCGCACAGCTTGTGCGGCGAGCTCACACACCTCGCCGCAACATCATGCGGCGAGCTCACACACCTCGCCGCAACATCATGCGGCGAGCTCACACACCTCGCCGCAATATCATGCGGCGAGTTCATTGCACAGCCTCGCGCACATGCGCGCGGCACTCACCCTCGCACACTCACGCACACACCCATGCACAGCTGCGAGCACTTGCGTGCAACACTCACAACACACACTCACTCAGCTCACACACTCATGCACATTCACTTTGCACAAATTTCACTCTTCATTACATTTCACTAATACTCATTCTTGAACACACGCATAGCACTATATCATTCACACTTATGTGCACCCTCACACCTCACACACCACTTGGGCATAATTTTGCACACTACAATTGCACATTCATGCATATTTCATGGGCACTACATGGCAAGAATCACTCACAACATTTGCTCACAATCAGTCTTCACACTTCATTCAACACTTTACATTTCATTTCATTCAACATATTACATTCATTCTCATTACTTCACAGTTTCACTCTTTAGTTCCATTCACACATTCTTTGCATACTTTACACTTAGCATAATTTTCATATATGATTGCACTATCTCTTAGTTTTAAACGTCATTCATGTGCCTTATACTCTTGTTTTACCTTGTTTATAGTCTTACTTCTATTAGTTCTTGGCACTGCTTCTATTGGTTCTTGGTAACATGTTTCTTTTTGCTACTCTTACCATGGATCACTCATCTTTATCACGTCATTTTGGAAGCACTTCACAAGTCATTCACAACATTTGACAATTCACACACAACACTTTACTTTCACATTATATTACTTTATTTCACACACTCACACTCACCCTCACTCTACAATCATCTCACAACACTTCACGATCTAAATTCTTCACACACACACACTCACACATGATGGTGGACGAGACCTCGCCGAGAGGTCTCGCCTTGATAATAGCTCGAGCGGCGAGACCTCGCCGCGAGATCTCACCGGGTGAAGAGCCGGTGCATGCGTTTTTGGGGGTGTTCTATGCATGTCTTTGTGGTGTCCTCAAAATTGGCTAAGTGTGGTTGATTGGGTACTTTCTATGCAGGAAGATGAAGACGTGAAGGACAAAGACTCAAAGGCGTGAAAAGGATACTGGAGGCGTGAGAGCTGATGGCTTGAAGGCGCAGAAAGGCTGATGAAGACGCGGGATTTCAAAGCTCAAAGGTGTGGATCAGTGTTTAGCAAAGGCCGAATTTCTAAACTTTTGGTTTTATGCAGTGGCACTTTTGTAATAATGTAGTCAATTCACGTTTGTGTATTGTTTACATTTTCTGTAACCTCTATATATAGAGGGTCGGTTAGCGAATTAAGGGGACGAAGATTCTAGAATTCATAACCATCTTTTGATTTTTGGAGTTGGAAATTATCTCTCTCTACTTTCTCTCACTAGAATTTCTATCTTCTCCGATCGATCTTCAGTTTCAATTCCGATTGAGAATTTGATCCGAACGTTGTAATTCACTTGAGAATTGAAGCCTACCAAGCAAGTTATTCGATATAATCTTTTCAATTATTGATGATGAATTGCTTAATGTTGAGAAATATTGATCGTGAATTTGAAATGAAGATTCTCGGCTAGATCTTTGATGTCCTAGGGTTTTGATCGGATAATTGTGAATTTGAACCATGAAAAGCTATGCAATTGACCTTATCTCTACAGAAGAGTTCATACATGTTTTTAATTGTTGAAATCTGAGAAGTTTCATAATAATTTCAATTGTGTTTGGTTGAATTGCACTTAGATTGAGGTCGCCATGCCAGTTCGAGGTTTGATTCACCATTAACAGTGGAATTTGCGTGAACAATGGACGTGTTGTATGACTATGGAGTTCCTTCACCTATTTTACTTTGTACACGATCCGAGATGTGGTCGTCATGCTAATCGGAGGTCGTTGAGTCTTAAGAATTAGGTGAAGAATGACCTTGTGAAGCTAGCTTAATATTAGAGACTCAAGTAAGGCCTCGCCATGGGAGACTTGGGAATCGCACGATTAATATGTAGAAACATGAAGTTGAGATGTTGCGGTTTGTATCCATTTTGCTTAGGCCTCAACATGGGAAAAGTGAAATGTTAAGGAGTATAGGGGACACTGTGGTCGTCATGCTAAGTGTTTGCTAGCCTTCTAGGCAACAATCGTCTACTCCTAATTCGATTTACATGAGGTCAAGTGCATAGCAATCGTATTGGGTTCACAGTAGTCTGATTCATAAAATCTAGGACATCTGTTGAATTCTTGTAATTTCTATCTGTTGTTCTCGCAAGTGTTCTACTATTTTGAGTTTTGAGTACTTCTCTTATTTTTTTACTGAGTCTTGATACTCTGCAATCTGCAACACATTTTGAGAAACACTTCGAATTCTTGAACCAAATCTCCCTTCCCTATGGATACGATCCCCACTCATCACTACTACGTTAGTTTAGGGGTAAAATTATAAGGTTAACGACACGCTTGTCAAAATTCTTCAACGACTCGGTGGCACGACGTGATCGCCCCCTCATAAACGCAGACATGGTGCGGTTGCGCGATGCGACCACGTCGTGCCATTCCATTGCCATGCCCATCATCCCGTGCGAATGTGTTGTGCATAACATAGATGCAAGATTGTACATGACAAATGCTTGTGTAGTGCTAATCTGCATGTAAATGTGTGCTGTGAAGTGCCTATGTTTGTGCAAAAGTGATGCTGTGAAGTGCCCATGCTGCGCATGAAGTGTGCCTAGGAGTGTTGTCTGGTGCGCGCTGCGTGTGAGAGAGTTGCGCGCCTGACCTCGAGTAGCTGTGCGGTAGCTAGCATGTATGTGTGTGCTATGTTGTGCGATGGTTTGTGCATGTGTGCGCTATATGTGTAGCAAGTGAATGCATACATGTGCACAAGTTTGTGCGGTCTTCCAACGACTATGGGTAGCATGCATGCAATGTGTGCACATGTGTGCAGCGATTGTGGGCAGCATGCATGCTACAAGTGTGTGCATGTGTGCAGTAAGTGTGCAGCAAGATGTGCACAAGTGTACGTGAGTTGTGTGCATGCGTGTGCACAAGTGTGTGCACGGTGCATGCGAGTTGCGTGCAAGGTGTGTGCACAATGCCACAAATGTTCAACGTGTTGTGCATAACATGTGGGCATCAACTTGTGTAAGATAAACAACAATTGTGTGTATCAAATTCAGCTCAAAGATGCAAGGAAAACACAAGGTTACAAGATTGGAACTTTTTACCTCTCGAACTTTGAAAACTAACAAACCATCCCCTTGCACCCGAATTATGCCTATGATGCGTTGTGAACTGGGCAAAACCTAAAACATAAATGTTGTAGCCCTATGTCTTATCTTTCTAGAGCCTTTTGAATCACTCAATTCGAAACTCGGACGACAACGTTATGGCAGAAATACTAAATTGTGGCGAGGTGGAATTTCATGGCCGCGCCCTCACAAACATGCACACGGCACGGTCGCATCCCTCACAAATGCAGACATGGCGCGGCTATGCGACGCGATCGCTTCGTGCACATTTTTTTCCTTTCAGCACGACGTTTCACTTCCTTACACTATATTTATGTCTTCGCCTTTGAATTGGACATTGGGGTAAACATAAGAGTTGTATATCTTTCTCCTGGCTTTCCATAGGTGTAAGCATCAGCATCATTGGAGGTGTGTAGCTCAAGATATTAACAACATACCAAACTGTGGCAGTGAAGTCAACAATGAAAACCTGAAGCAGAGATTCCAAAGATGGTCTTGTTTCGCATGCTTGCGCACAGAATTAGAAGAAAGTTAAAACATTAGAATACAAGTACACTCAAAGATCTTTCCAGAACATCCAAGAGCTCATCATGTGGATTAGTATTAAGAAAGGTACACTCAAATGAAGTATCATATGTATTCTGCCCAAACACAAAATAGGCACATTATGGCATTCTCCAAGTTCCACAAACACCATTTCAACGATTTTGACTTCTTTCCTTGGTCTTTAACCTAAACGCACATTTGTCTCATTCCATTAACATTCGTGATCTCTTTCTTCATTTTAGCACACCAAGTAGTAAACTACATAAATGCACAAAATGACACATAACACTAGGCAATTGCATGAAAAACAAGACAAAAGCTAAGTGAAATAGCACATATAAGTTGGTATAAAACCAACTTATCAATTTCCCCCACACTTGGACTCTCGCTTGCCCTCAAGCAAGGCCACAACAATACACTAGCACAACTTCACACAATGACTCATCACACTGCCTCCCTAACCACCATGATTATATTCATAAAAATGATAAAGGCAAATTAGGAACACACATTTTTTAGCTTTCTAAAACACTTCCTACTATTTTAATTTGACCCCTAGTGCACCATTTTGGAGCCTAGACCTTTTCTTTATTAAGCACCCAAGAAAAATTAGCCATTAAAACTTGTTTTTATCTTTCTTGTTCAACCTATTTATCAAAGAATATGTTAATTATATTTTAAGATAGTTAAATACTTCTTGAGAAAAATTTTGCCACACTGCTGATATTTGTGCAGAATATTTTATGCTCGTAAGATTTTAGACTTTTTCATTATTTTAAAAAAAGAGAGAAAATGCTCAGAAAAAGAAAGTGAAGCATTGTTTTGCAAGCATAGGTATTGTTGGTTGAAAGGAGTTTTTGAAAGTGTAGCTATTTAAGAAGTATTTTGTGAAAATAAATTGCACTTTAACATTTTTCTTTGATAATTGTTTAGCCCATATTTATCATTTTATCCAACCTTTCACCTTAGCTCCATTACAACCCAAAAAGACCTTATTGATTTATGTATATGGCTATTGAATTATGGTGGAGATGTGACTGATTTGCAATTTTATGATAATACCTTGCTTGAATAGTGTGAATTGCTATATTAATTAGTGTGCCCTTATTGAGTGAAAATTGTGAGCTTAAATTTGTTCTTGTAGTTTTTAACTTAAATGAATGGGCATGTTTGCATTAACTGGTACAAGGATTGGTTAGTGGTAAGATGGTTGAGTTTCAATTTATATCTTGTTGGTTATTTAATTAAGGGTATTATGATGTTGAGTCCAAGTGTTTTGTCTTTTTAGTGTTTTATTTGGAATAAACCATACTTGGGGCAATCATGGTCCAAGTATGTCCAAGTATTGGGGAAATGATAGAGTTCATATTTCACATTTATTTGTTATAATTTTACGTTTTTTTATTAGCATTTATTTGTTGGAATTCATGGTTTTGTTATATTTTCAGGTTGATGTGGAAAATGAATGGAATTGTGAAAAAAGAGCTAAAATGATGCAAGAAGCTGAGAAGATTTGCAAGGAAGATTTTTACTAGAAGAAGAAGATTTTACCAAGGAGGATTTTTACTAAAGGGAAGATTGTTTATTGGAAGATTTGGTTATGTTAGTTGGGGAGGAATATTTTTTGTAATCAAATCTCCTAATATTGTTGAGATTGAAATTTTGTGGAGATTGAGATTTTGGAGTTGTTAAGAATTATTTTATGTTAGAAATTTTAGCATTGTTTGTTGGGAGAAGTCTATAAATAAGTGGGTTTTTAGTGTAGTTAGTATGCTAGCTTAGTTTTTAATAAGAGAGTAGAATGTTAGTAGCCTAGTTTTTCTTAAGAAGTAGGGAATTTATTTACTTTCAAGTAATATTTCATTCAAGTCAACTTTTGAATTTAATGAGATTTTCATTATTTAATTCAAGCATTCAAATTTCAGCAATCTTAGTTTAGACAATTGAGTGGATAAGTTTGTGGACAAGCATTATCTATCTCCTTTGCTATTTGGATTGGATTGGAGTATCTTCAACAATAACTACTACAAAGAGATTGTCAATTACAGGTTTTCTTTTTAGTGTATTATGAATATATTTTTATTCAATTCTTTTATGTCTTGTTTAGTTATGTCTTCATTCTAAATTAGTTTTCTAGTTAATTTATTGATGAAGCACTAATTAACAACTTGTGAGATCTAATTGGATTTAAATAAATATGTAAAATAAGTACCTTTTTATGTCCTGTGATAGAGGGTTTATGAATTTTCTATGATTGTTGAATAGTGCGCAATATTTAATTTATTATAGGAGATTCTAATGCCAATTAAAACGGTGGATCCGTAATTTTCCATTTAGTTTTAATAGGTGGTAAGACTGTCATTCATCGACAGTGGGTATAAGGGATGGTATGGGCCTATGGCATCCATATGGGCACATCATAATCAGGTTTCTCTCAACTTAATGCTGTTAATGAATTAAATCTAATGAGGCGTCCTCTTAGATTGTTTTTAATTAGAGAGTAATTAATAAGGCGTCATTTTAATTTACGACAAGTAAGGAGAAATGAGGTTATGTCAGTGGCATTCCCGGTAACTATAACTGGTTTATTTAAATTACATGTTTAATTTTTTCATCATGGATCAAGTTATTAATTAGTGTGGATTCAACGATTTAACTGGATTTTCTTTCTTATTGATTAAATTCTCTAGTACTTTAATTTGTTAATTGTTTCTAATATTTGTTTGTGACAAGTTTGAAGGAAAAGATTCACTCGCTCCATTGGGAGACGACCTTGCTCCATTGCTATACTAGTGAAGAGTAGGTTTTAATTTTGGTGGCACAACGACACAACCAGATAGCGTGTTTCATGTTTGTGGGAGTTGATAAGGTTTCCTTTAACTTTACAAAACCTTGAGTTTCCATTGCCAACTTGATCAATCGATCCTCGTAGACTTGCTCGTGGGAGTCTATCCCTCATTCTTCTGATTCTGCTAGTAAGTTCTTAAATTTTGTTCCTCCCATTGCAACAAATCAAGTATTCTCACTTTAACCAATTGATCATTTGTCATCGTTTTCAGGGAATTCACCGGAGTGGTGCCACTGAAATAGATCGTGAGAAGTTGAACAAGATTCCCGTTGGCGACGACCAAAACCACGTCAACAATCATATACAACCAGACGGAAACATCGCAATGAGGAACTCTGAGAATGAGTGGGATCCTAATAAAAATCAGCACAATAAAAGTGACAATACTTCTTCTTTCCTTATGCCTGATTCTATTCCCAAGCAGGCTAATATTTTGCAGCTCTATAGCATGGATGTCGATGATGAGAAGGTAAACGATGTGAAAGATCATTCTCAAATACAAGAAAAGCATACAAGACATGTCCATGCTCATACCCAATCGTCATCCCACACGATGAATCATATGGATCCATCTACAATCGTGTTCTTCCTTTTAGATGATCTAAAGTTGGGCCAAAAAATGGCCATCTTTTTCCCCGACAGAGATCTTCCTACTTCGTCTTCTCCTCACTCGTTGGCAAAAGAAGAAGCTGATTCCATTTCCTTTTCACTAGAACAACTCCCGGAACTTCTCCAACACTTTTCATTCTGTCATGGATCTCCCCAGGCCATAGCCATGGAGGATACTCTAAGAGAATATGAAACTGAACCAATAAAGGGAGAGACCAAGTTCTGTGCTACTTCCTATGAATCCATGATTAATTTTGCTAGTGAAATCTTGAGTTCTAAATCCAACATCAAACTTCTATCAATAGTTCACCTCACAAGAACTGCTGCTGGGCTACAAAAGTATACAATTATTCAAGTTCCCAAACATATTTCAGCTCCAAAGATGGTAGCCTGCCCTACGATACCTTACCCTTATACAGTTTTCTATTGTCATCATTAGAAAAGTGAGAGTCGTGTCTATAAGGTTTCCCTCAAGGCGGAGAATGGCAATAGGATTGAATCCATTGCTGTTTGTCACATGGATACCTCTCAATGGAACCCTAATCATATCTCCTTATGTGTGCTTTGAATTGGACCAGGGCCATCCCCTATTTGCCATTTTTCCCTTCAGATAACTTCGTGTTGGTTCCACTTCCATCTACTGTTGGATTTTTAATTAATCCATGTAAAGCAAATTAAATAATGATTTGCATAAATCTTCAGGTTTAGATCATAGAATAACATGATTTATACATCGTACTATTATAGTAAAACAATACCTTGATTCATAGCAACTTTAGTTTGTTGTGTTGGCCTTAAATACTTCTGTTCCTTTAACGTGAATTACTTATGTTCCTTTATCCTTGATCCACTGTAAGCCTTAATGAGTCCTGCAAATAAACCTTTTGGAATAGGAAAGAAGAGAATATCGGGAGAAAGATAATTTGTTTCTCTCTCTTGACCCAATTAAAATAACACACTATTAATGGAAATGTTACGTGATATTTATTGTGGGTAGAGAGAGGACCAATCACTTTCAGAGTCATTATCCCCACTTCCCATCAAAGTAGGCATTCAGGTTTTCCTATTTAAGTGATAAGATAAAATCTTATCAGTTTTTCCCATTTAAGTGACAAGATAAATCTTATCACTTATTTTTATTGATTAAATCATGTGGGTCATAAAATGCGCTAACATTCTCCCACTTCACCCATGTGACAGAGTCAACTTAATGATTTAATCTAATACGTATAACAATGCTAATTTCTTACTTGTATTGTTTATACCATTAATCTTATTAAATAAAACTAATATGGATCATAGCGGTTCTACATCATATTCTTTGACGTAGTCCCTTCTATATATCACAATACTAACATTACTTAACATGACTCATAATGGGAAATAAAACAATTACGGTCCAACAATAATGTCTTAGTTAGAGACAAATTCAATTACCAATTATATCATCGTTCATGTATATACTATAAAGTCAAGAATGATAAAAAGAAAGCAGAAAAAGTACTTAAATGAGCTCAGAGTGTCAAATACATAAGGTGTTTAAGAACTTAGAACGTAATATCAAGAATGGTATCTTGTAATACCCATTGTTTCAACATGTTCATTAAAAGCCTTCGGATTTAATCCTTTTGTTAAAGGATCTGCAACCATAAAATTTGTGCTAATGTGCTCAATTGTCTTTAACAGCAAGGTATTTCAACTCCACATGTTTAGCACCTTTTTAATACCTATCGTTTTTAGAGAAGAAAATTTCTGCAGTGTTATCACAATAAATTTTTAGCGACTTGGCAATACTGTCGACAATTCCACGTCCTGAAATAAAGTTTTGCAGCCATAATCCATGAACAGTGGCCTCAAAGCATGCCACAAATTCAGCTTCTTTAGTGCAAGTGGCAACGACAGACTATTTTGTACTTTTCCATGAGGTTGCTCCTTCAGCCATCATGAACAAATAGCCAAATGTAGATTTTCTAATATCTACGCATCCACCATAATCTGAATCTGAGTATCCTATCACTTTGAGATGATTAGATCTCCTATAAGTGAGCATATGATTCTTTGTTCCTTGCAAGTATCTTAATACTTTCTTTGCAGCTTTCAAGTAATCCAATCTAGGATTACTTTGATATCTGCCCAGCATACCAACAGCAAAACTGATGTCTGACCTGGTACAATTGATGCATAAGGAATATTTTCCATTTGTTTCCAATTCATTCTGCAGACAATGCTTAAGGCTAAATTTATCTCCTTTCTGAATTGAAACAACACTTGCAGAGCATTTCTCCGTTCCAAATCTCTCTAAAATTTTGTTAATATATGCTTTCTGAGACAACCTTAATAATCCTTGTGTTCTATCATGGAATATTTCAATTCCAATCGCATAAGATGCCTCACCCATTTCTTTCATTTCGAAATTTTTAGAGAGAAACTTCTTGGTCTCATGAAGTATACCAAGATCATTAGCAGCAAGCAAAATATCAATATACAGAATTAGAAAAATAATCTTGCTCCGACTAACCTTTAGACATATACATCGATCAACGATGTTTTCCTTAAATCCAAAGGAAGTGATAGTATCATTAAACTTAAGACATTGTCGGGAGGCTTGCTTAAGTCCATATATTGACTTCTTTAATTTACACACTAGGTGTTCTTTTTCTTTAGTTCATAAACCTTCAGGTTGGGCAATATAAACATCTTCCTCTAAATCCCCATTCAGAAAGGCAGTTTTTCCATCCATTTGGTATAACTCCAAATCATAATGAGCCACCAATGCCATAATAATTCTAAAAGAGTCATTTTTAGAGACAGGTGAGAAAATCTATTTGTAATCAACACCATCTTTCTGAGTAAAACCTTTGGGAACGAGTCTAGCCTTGTATCTTTCGATATTACCATTCGAATCACGCTTGGTCTTAAAGACCCATTTACCCCTGATTCGTTTATAACCTTCAGGCAATTCAACAAGGTCCCAAACATCATTGTGATCCATTGATTTCAACTCTTCTTTCATGGCGTCCAACCATTTAGCAGAATTAGTATTTTCTATGGCTTGTGAAAATGAATCTAGATCTTTATTAATTCCCAAGCCAAATTCTGACTCTTGTAAGTAAAGCACATAATCATCAGAAATAGCGGATCTTCTTTGCCTTTGAGATTTTCTTAATGCTATTTCTTGTGGTTCAACTTCTACAGGTTCATTATTGACAACTTCATTATGGGGTACTGGATCATTTATTTGTTGTTCTTGAAAGTTATTATTTTGTTCAACAACTGTAGGAACAACAACTTTAGAAGAAGTCACAGGCAAAGGAACTTGCACTCTAACTTCTTGGATTTCCACCTTTCGTAGTTCTGTACTCCCACTAATTTTGCCATTTTCAATGAACCTAGCATTTCCAGATTCAACAATTTTTATACTATGGTTAGGACAGTAAAATCTATACCCTTTAGATTTTTCTGGATAACAAATGAAATAACCACTGATTGTTCTTGAATCCAGTTTCTTTTCATGTGGATTATAGACTTTTACTTTAGCTTGGCAACCTCACACATGCAGGTGTCTTAAACTGGTTTTTCTTCCTGTCCACAGTTCAAAAGTAGTTTTTGAAACTGCTTTACTAGGAACCCTGTTTAATAAGTAAGAGACAGTCTTTAATGCTTCCATCCACAATGATAAGGGGAAAGATGAATGACTTAATATACTTTTAACCATATCCATTAGAGTACGGTTACGCCTTTCTGCTACAACATTCTGTTCTGGTGTGCCTGGCATTGTGTATTGAACACATATGCCATGTTTTTTAAGGAATTTAGGAAATGGACCAGGGCATTGTCCATTTTCTGTATATCTTCCACAATATTCACCACCTCTGTCAGACCTAACAATTTTCACTTTTATATCTTGTTGCCTTTCAACCTAATTAATAAATACCTTTAAGGCATCTACTGATTGAGATTTTTCATGCAACAAATACATATATCCATAGCGTGAAAAATCATCAATAAATGTGATAAAATATCTTTCTCTACAAAAAGATGGAACATCATAAGGCCTAGATATATCAGTATGTATAATCTCAAGAAACTGTGTGCTTCTTGTGAGTCCTTTCTTACTTATGTTTTGTAAATTTTTCCTTAATACAATCCACACAAATATCAAGATTAGAAAAATTCAATTTTGGAAGGATTTCATTCTTCACTAATCTTTCCATTCTTTCTTTGGATATGTGACCCAAACATTTATGCCACAAGTAAGCTGAATTTTCATTTACTAAACTAAATTTAGTGCCAACATTATGATGCAAGATTAATAAAGATTCAACAAAAATATTATCAAGCTTTAATTTGTATAGGCCATCAGAAATAATTCCAGAACCAATAACATTGTTATTTTTAAACAAACTGAAACATCCATTCCCAGAAGAAAAATTATATCCAAGTGAATCAAGTTTGGATAAGGAAATTAAATTACGAGAAACAAAAGGAACATAAAGTGTCTGAAAAAGGTCTAAATGATATCCTGTGTTTAAAATCAAATGATAGGTTCCAATGCTTTCAACTGAAGCTTTGACCCGGTTTCCCATGAAGAAAATTTCTCATTTGGGTTTATGGTTTGGATCGTACGAAATCCCTGCATTGTATTAGAAACATAAGTAGTGCATCTGGAATCAATCCACCAAGTATTATAAGGAACTTCAGCTAAGTTTGATTCGAAACATACTAAAGCACTAGGTTTACCTTTCTTTTTGAACCAAGCTTTACGCTTCAGGCAAACTTTAGCGAAGTGACCACGTTTATTGCAAAAAAGGCACTTCTAATTTTTTATGTCCTTTTTTTGGATTTGACTGGATTGTGCTTTCATCTTTGATGCTTCTTTCTTACCCTTTTGGTGATTCTTCTTTTCAGGTTTCTTATGACCTATGAGGTCAACTGACTGAATTCCTTATTTCTTAAGTCTTGTCTCCTCTTGAATGAGCATGGATTGAAGTTTATTGGCACTCTATTTATCTTTAATGATATTATAATTTATTTGAAAAGGACCATACTCAGGAGGCAATGATTTAATGATAAATTGTACAAGGAAATTTTCCCTCACATCAATCCCCATGGATCTCAATTTTGCTGCTTTGTCTATCATTTCAGTCACATACTGATGCATAGTACGTGTACCATCAAACTTACTGGTGGTCAAAATACCCATTAATGCCTCAGCATGGGGCTTATCAGCTGATTCACACTGAGAACGCTCTTTCACAAAATTCATATATTCCCTAACAATTTTAGTTTTTGGAATTGTAGACTTGATATTGTTTGCAACTATCATTCGCATAAACATCAAGCTCAATCTGTTTGATCTTTCCCAAACTTTATGAAAAGATCTCTCTTCAGCACTGCTTTCATCAGTGATAGCATCTGACCTTTCATTTAATAGTGCTAAATCAAGATCCAGAACACCTAAGTGAAACTGAACCTGCTCAGACCAATCGGAATAATTAAGGCCATTAAACATAACAACAGATGAAACTTGCAAATGAAGAGCAACAGGCATAGATACTGTAGGTAACATAAATACTCACACATTAATGCTTTGAAGTTAACACATAATGCAGATTCAGAAAAAATTTAAATAATACTTAAATGTGTATTGAAGTTCACCTTCGGGCAATTCAACAATACACTATAATACACATAATTGATGCTTAACTTTAATTTTACATAATCGGCAATTAAATTTACCTTAATTAAATATGTATGCTATCTTTGGATATACTAAACATATCTAACCGAGAATATTAATTACATACAATTCTATCATAAATTATAAAATTAATTAATCAACATTTGGGTGATTTTTAATATTTTATAATTTATGAATTTCAATATACTCATATAAGAAAATTCATTATGTCATTATAATATAGGCATCTCATAATTATGGGTAATTGAAATTAAATTTAAATATTTAATAATTAAAAACTTTAAGGTTTGACCACTTTGGTGACTAACAAACCCACATAATAATTATCAAATTATTTAATTATAGCAGTATAATTTTTTTTATTTTTATTATTGAATAAAATAAGTATAAATTTCAATAATGATCTGTTATCATGAGTTAATGTACGTGTATGCAAAATAATATCTTTCGTATTTTAATTATACTTAGATATGCAGACAATAATAAGAACAATGTCTTACATGTTCTAATTATAATCTAAGTATAACTCTTTATTATTATTTTATTATACATACATGGTAATAATAAAAAAAATCGAAAACAGATCATGACACTTTTTTTTTTCAAAAAAACGCTATATTATATATATGTCAAGCAAAAAATGGTGCTGGATATACCCAGTCGCACCGTTACATAATTAAATGCAATAAATTTGGAGTACTACTCAATTACATGGTTTCTAATTGAGATGATACGTGAAAGATAAGAAAAGAACTGTCCACGACTTGTGTAGTGCCTTTCTTATCTCCAGTCCAAATAAAGTATCCCAGTAATTGATTTATCAAAAGTTCTACTGATTAGGCATTTCCTTCTCTCTTGGAATTCGTCAATGTTTGCACAATGGTTGTTTGTGAACCTCATTTCTAGATTATCCCAAGTCCTTGCATCCATTTGTGCCCACAGAAGCCAAACTCGTGCCCTCGAGCTCGGGAGCCTCTCAAGTTAAAAGCTACCAGGACAAACTAGATTCTCCTACTCCATTGTCCGCCTTTTCGAAAGATACATAGAAGAAAATAGCTGCCTCTCACTTCTGCCCTAAAAATGCCCTGGATCGATGACCTCCACTGTTCCTATGCAAAACAGCAATCCAACTCCTCTCATCATTCTGCCCCAACAATTTTCAGCCTTTTCTAATAATGGGGGCAAAAGGCAATTGCAACTAAAGCTATAATGCATAGACTTTACAGCATCCAAAATCTGTCAAGTTTTATCTTCAGCTATTAGTTCCAAGTTGTCCACTATCCAATTCTGTTCCAAGGCAAAACTTCATTGATAACATTGAGACACATCGTTTTCGCTCCTTTCCCAAAGTTTTCTCTATCAATCAAAATAATGCCCTAGATCTTTCCGAGACTCTCACATGCCGTTCAGTGCAGCGTTCCCAATCACTCTAGCCCAATAAATCCTTTTCCTCAAGATATTAAAGGCTCAGCAAAACTACAACTAACGCATATGAGATGTGGTTCCAAAAGGCCATCAAGCATATAAATAAAGCAAAACAAAAAAAGCAGGCTGTCACATAGATCATTAGCCTTCAAATATCAGGATCAAAGGTCCACAAGACCAGTGTGTTCTCATTAGAAGCAGATAATAGCCAAACAGGAAGCAGCAAGACTACACTTCTTAATCATAGGTTCTCCTGTTCTCCTCCAATCAACATCTAAATGCAATTACTTGAATGATTTACCACATCCAGTTGGACAGCTCCACTACATCTTCATGAATGAGTCCCGAACCGTCAGAAAGACGGGATTTATCCCACATTCCATAAGCACGATTCAAATCAATGAACCTTTGCTCACAGTCACCAAAACAAATATTTCTATAGTCATCAAATTATTTCCATTTGATCAGTTCATATCCATCCATTCAATGTTCATACAGTTCCATTTTTAAGTCCAGAAAATCACAAAACTAAGCTCAAAGTCAAGACAGTATATTTCCCTTCCATAAGCACGATTCAATTCTAGGAATTAACAACTTTAATCACTTATGGATCTAAGTTCACAGATTACCTCCTGTTTGAGCATTTGCATCAATATCTTTCAGGAAGTGGAATCCTCATCTCCGAGGCAGCTGGGCTTCACTTTTCTTCGGGAAAATGTTCTACACAATGGCGGCTTTTGATGAATAGCTACGGCTGTAGCTTCTAAAAATGATGGAGGCTTGAGAGTGAGCAGCGACAGAAATCGGTTTATTATTCACTTCCTGAAATACGTGACAACAGAATAATTTAAACAGATCATGACACTTTATTATTCAAATACGTGACAACAATCAGAAAAAATGAAATCATATTATAATCATATATACATTTAAATTAATAAATCTATATCATCATAAAATACATAAAGAATAATTACAGACTTAGTCTCTTAATGGAATAAATAAAACAACATGCACGCATGACCCAAAAATTAAATTTCGAATTACTGGTGTTGTAAAAACCATCATTATGAATATCATATTGTGCATATCATTATTAAATCATATGACATAACTCCACGATTTAAAATATTATCATTATTAATTTATCATCATCCATCATTATTCATCATCATGATCATTTATTCATCTTATACGATCAAAATCATTAAATCATCAACATCAAATAATCATCATCATAATCACGTCATCATCATAATAAATACAGTAAGATGTAATAATCATCATCATAATCATAAATGAATTACCAAAATAATTAAATTACAGTAATTAAATTTCAATAATTGCGGAATTAATTTATAGTAATTATCTTCAAAGAGTAATCTTGGAAATTATAAATTACAATAATTGTCTTTATAGATAAATCATGAATTCTTAACCAAGCTCTGATACCAATTGTTGGATTTTTAATTAATCCACGTAAAGCAAATTAAATAATGATTTGCATAAATCTTCAGGTTTAGATCATATAATAACATGATTTATACATCGTACTATTATAGTAAAACAATATATTGATCCACAGCAACTTTAGTTAGTTGTGCTGGCTTTAAATACTTCTGTTCTTTTAACGTGAATTACTTTTGTTCCTTTATCCTTAATCCACTGTAAGCCTTAATGAGTCCTGCAAATAAACCTATTGAAATAGGAAATAAGAGAATATCGGGAGAAAGATAATTGGTTTCTCTCTCGAGACCCCGATTAGAATAATACACTATTCATGGAGATGTTACGTGATATTTATTGTGGGTAAAGAGAGGACCAATCACTATTACAGTCATTATCCCCACTTCCCATCAAAGTAGGCCGTCAGTTTTTCCCATTTAAGTGATAAGATAAAATCTTATTAGTTTTTCCCATTTAAGTGACAAAATAAATCTTATCAGTTATTTTTATTGATCAAATCACATGGGTCATAAAATGCGCTAACATATACATACTCAATCTAGTCGGGCAGTGTTTCACTAGAATCCATGCTGTGAAATTATTTTTATGGTTTTTCGGTTCCTATACGTTAGTGTTGTTATCCAAATGTGTAAAATCTGTATGTTCTAAAATCTACATTTGGTTTGTGGCGCAAATAATCTAAGTAAAGATATTTAATTGTGGAAAAACTATTTAAAATAAAATGATAAATTCAAGCCACTAAATATTCTTTAGTACTCAACACACTATATTCTATGGACAAATATGAAATCAGTCCAAGCTCATGATCTACTGTGATCACCCAAGCCACAGTAATTTTAGATCTAAGTGAAAGATGATTGAATCCAATTCTCGGAGAGCAAAGATACAAGTCAAATTGTTGTTACATGAATTAATACGAATATCATGTCAGTAAATTGGATTAAATTAAACACTACAAGAAAAATGGCATTACTCACTAAGCCATTTAGTCAATAAAGGGATATATATCATCAGTAAATATTTTTACTGACGAATAATAGTCGACAGTAAGTAGATAGTTAAGTGTTAACACTAAAGGGTCTTCTGATAAATTTTTAGATATCATCAATAAACCTTCACATTTTTTGACGAACTTTGGTCGTCAATGAAACTATTGACGATGAAACATCGTTATTAGGATTCGATCGATAAAAGTATTGAGCCGTTAATAAATAGTTTCATTTAGTGATGAGTTTGGGAGCGACGTGAAAAAGTCGTCAATCAAAAACAATATGGTCAAAGGATTTATTGACGAGACATAATGACGACAAATGTTTGTTAAAAGAATAAAAAAAAGTTAACCATTCAGGGATAAATTATAGTGATGAAAAATGTTGTCAATATTAACTACAAAGCAAAATAGTTTTATTGACGAGTGGTAGTTTCAAAAATTGTATGTCAATGGTAAATGATTTTTGTAATGAATTTTATTGACGATAAAATTTGCATATATCTCGTTGCTAAAACAAGATAGTAACAGTCACCAGACAAGCTGTTGTCAAATAAACATTTGTAGATTTTTTGGCTACCATAATTTTTTCTGCCAACCTGTAACATATATTATGAATACACTATATTTCATTTCATCCCTGATACATAAATTATGCATACATTGAAATTTCATTTCATCCGATAAATGAAACCTAATAAAAAACTTATCTTCATTCAAGAAATGGAATGTTTTGGGTTGCAATTGCCACTATGTAACAAATATTCATCAATACACCTATTGTATTCTATTCCATTTCACCCGACAAATGAAACCAAATCCAAAAAATACATTGACTAATAATATCCACAAAAAAATTTTCGAAAAGCATTCACAAATTATATCACAAACTAATGCCAAGTACTAAGTGGCATATAAATGAATGCAACCTAACCCAATACTAAATATCCACCATTAAGGATAGATGTCGTTGTTTGCCCCTCAATACTTCTTTCTACACCCTTGAAAAGGGAATCACTATAAAATACCCAAATTCAAAAAGAAACAAAATAATTAGAAGCCAGCAACATGATAAGCAATCAAATTTTATTTTGAACATTGTTCTAAAGAGAATGAGTTTTTAATGAGGATTAGAAGAAAACTTACAACTTTGGTACGCTTGAAATATCATATATGTCAACTTGAAATAGCAAGAGTCGAGGCACACAAGTCAACAGAGTTCACGACAAGCCTAGGGATAACAATAAGTTATGGATGCAATGGAGTACTCCCGTCACAGCTTATAAGAGCACTGCATTTAGAAATATGAAGAGTTGGATATGATTTGCTTCACGATGACCACCAATAATAGAAGTATTTTAAGATAAAGTTTTCCATTGACTTTCATCTTCCCCCTAAACTCATGTTGGGGTGATATCCCCATCAATATATATGTATAACTCTGAACTTCTAAACTAAGGAAATAACCCAAATACCTCTCCTTGAGCATATATGTACTCTCTTTGCATTTTTTTGAAATATTTTACCTACATTATGTTAGTTATGTCAATGGAATTTCTAGTTAGGCTTTTTATCTATCTGCCATATATGTAATTAATTAGGAGGAATAATAGACAAAAGCATATCACTTGTGATAGCATAAAGATATAGCTATCAACAATTCCAAAAGCAGAAGCCAACAAAACTTTGATACAATGCAATTCTGGTTCAAGTTTTATGGGCTGCTTAGAAAGCTCTAACTAAAGAATGAACATACTTGAAAATGAGCATATAGAAATTTTACTGTTGTAGGAGAAAGATTCAAGAAATTAATACTATCACTACTAGGAGCAGTCGAGAAATATTAAGTAGGAGTAACACAAAAGCTTAACATAATTTCATGTTCACATTTTTCATTTCAAGTACACCAGTGAACTTTTACCCTGAATTTGATGTTATGGAACTAAATTGGACAGTTAAAGTTTGAAAATAAAGCCCTAGAAAACTTAATCATACAGATTGAGGAACATTTAAAGGGGCTAACATGACAGTATTATCATTTTCTTCTGAGAACTTTGCAATCAAATTGGCAAACTGAAATTCAAACTTAAGCCAGGCTTGTGGACACATCTCTTAAATAGTCCCCAACTTGATGTAAAACAATTTAATCTATAAAAATCCAAATTACTTTAAAGTTGTTTCAAGTAATACTCTGACAAAAATAACTGGGAAAGTTAAGAAAATAAGCTGCATCACCCAGGTTTCATCCTAATAAGACCAAAATAGGCACACATGAACCTTTCAGGAACATTCAAGGAAGAGTAGCGGCCCAATAATTCAGTTTATTTCTCTAGCAGGTCAAGAAATTTAGATACAGAAGATACCTGAAAAAACACCTTTGGGAGCCTATCAGTAACACATAAATATGCAAATGAGAAGCACTTGGGTTGGATCCTTAAGCTATTGAAAGGATAAAGCAACAAACTTGATGAGAATGAGCCGTGTCCATCATGTCCATGGTGCCAAAGTCAAACATTAAATGCTGAAAGATTCTGTCACGTTTTGGTATTATTGACATATCTCTCTCCGTATAAATCCAAATTTTGTGATTCAAGAGGCCCTGGAAAGCTGAGGGATAGAGCTAAAACTTTTATGTTTCATGTTTTACGATATTCGTACGTTGTCATCGTTAAATGTGCCTATCAAAATGAATGTTGTGATTCTGGCAGATTACCATCGCGAATTTCATAGACCTTTTGAAGACCAAGAAGGCGTGCTTGGGCTTTATCATCCTGGATCACGCCACCTTTAATTTATTAGGATTTATTTTTATTTTAATAAATTAAGTCCAAAACATGAGTATGGGCTTATTAATTTCGTTATTTAATAAGTTAATTACTTGGCCCAATTATCTTGTATGATAAAGGCAAGTAATGGATTTAGGAAAGTAGAGTCCTATTTTATAGGAAGCCAAAATCGTGTCCTATATTTTAGGGTTAAGGCTTTGTCCTACTCGTGAGTCGATGTTTATTGATGACAATGGAGATGTGGTAAGTGATAATGATAATGATGATGATGAATGCATTGACATGCCCGAATTTGAGGAAAAGTATGAAAGTGAAGAAAGTGAATCACATGAAACATATGGTGTTGGTAATTATTGTTTGGTTACTCGTCGTATTCTTAATGCACAACCACAAATTGATGATGATTTGATTCAATGTGAAAACATCTTTCATATACATTGTATGGTTAAAGATAAAATTTGTAGTGTGATCATTGATAGTGGAAGTTGAACTAATGTAGCAATTACTCTACTTGTCAAGAGGATGAATTTATCTTGTTTCAAACATCCAAAGCCATATCGACTTCAATAGTTCAACAACTCCACCGAGACTAGAGTCACTAAACAAGTAAAGGTACTATTTAAAATTGGTAAATATGTTGATGAAGTTTTATGTGATGTTCCAATGGAGGCCGATCACATCCTTCTTGGAAGACCTTGGCAATTTGATAGAGATGTTATTTATTATGCCAAGAAGAATTACTACAGTTTGGAACATAAAGGTTGAAAAGGTTCAACCTTAGAGCCTTGAATCCGTCCCAAGTCCAAGCAAGGCTTGCTAAAGCTTGTAGCAATTTGCGTGATGAAGAAGCAAAAGAAAAGAGTGACCAAGAGGAACAAAAGAATGTCAATACTAGCTTAGGTCGAGAACTTGTAATTAAGAGTGAGAAAGGCTAAGAGTTAGTTAGTTCTAAAACTTGTTGTTTTGCTTCTACAAGTGAGATTGAGAGATTATTGAGAGTTAAGAAACATCTTGTACTTATGAATTATAGTGTTCACGATTTTTATTGTTTGTTGCCTAGTTGTTTTGTTTTTCAGATTTATGGAGTTCCTAGACATCTAATGGAGTTGCCAACAATAGAAGCAGTCCAATCTGCCATAACTTGTTTCCCGCAATGTAAGCAAGGTAAGTTAGGTAAGTTTTCAATTGATTTTGATCTTAAAACTGTTAATAATTTTGTTCTTATCAATTCAGTTAAGCTTCAAAGTATTCAATCTGTTTTTAATCAATTTCAAAAGCTTTCCTACACTTTTCAACAATTTTTTCAAAATTTTGTAAATTGTGCTTTCGAGTCTAAACTCATATGTTTTAATAAGCAAAGTGACTTACATAATTCTTCAATGGTTACATCAATATACTTTGAATTGAATGAATCTATGTATAACATGTTAGTATGTTATGTTGCTTATTTATTACATGAGTTACATTCTGAATTTTATAATTATAATTTCGAACAAAACCAAACCGTTCTGTGTACTAATGCAAGTGTTCATATTTATTGTTGTTGGATTGACGATTCTTTTAATTATTTGGTTCGTGAACTTACACGTTCTGATGTCAATTTGTTATACATTCAAATCCATCAAGTTCAAAGAGGTAAACATATAGTTCAGCACTTGGTTGGTAAGTTATCTTGTTCTTTAATGAATTTTTCAATACAAAAGGTAATTCATGATGTTAGTTTCTATTATTTAGATTATGTAGATTATGATTTTTATTTAAGTGTTGTTACTCTAAAGAATGATAACTTTTTAAGATTAACCATATATTCTCAATGTAAAAATAATTTAAGATGGTTAATTGACAAGTTTGAGTTGAAAAAGTTAACCATTGAATTTATTTGTTCATGCGAATTTATCATATCAAATTGGTTAACTAAAAATCTTTGTTCTTTATTGTTTCAAATTGATTTACATTTTTGTCATAATGCATTTAGAGATAGCTATTTTGATACATTGTATGCATTATCCACACTTGTGAATTATTTTGACATTGATGCTACTTTCTCTTAGATAAAAGCATATATTAGTCCATATACATTTATGTTCATTGCTAATAATTTTGTTCTTTGGACTAATAGATTTATTTTGTTCTTTAGGGATATAAAATGTTATTGCCCGAGAGGTGTTACAATCCAAATTGACTTGGGTCTTGATGAGTTCATCATATTGGTGTTTGATCCAGGGGCTCAATTTCAAGATTCGAGGATGAATCCTTTTCGAGGAGGGAGGAATTGATGAGAATGAGCCGTGTCCATCATGTCCATGGTGCCTAAGTTAAATATTAAATGCTGAAAGATTCTGTCACGTTTTGGTATTCTTGACATATCTCTCTCCGTATAACTCAAATATTTGTGATTCAAGAGGCCCTGGAAAGCTAAGGGATAGAGCTAAAACTTTAATGTTTTACGTTTTACGAGATTATGACGTTATCATTGTTAAATGTGCCTACCAAGATGAATAACGTGATTCTGGCAGATTACAGTCGCGGATTTCATGGGCCTTTTGAAGGTCAAGAAGGCGTGCTTGGGCTTTATCATCTTGGATCGCACCACCTTTAATTTATTAGGATTTATTTGTATTTTAATAAATTAAGTCCGAAACATGAGTATGGGATTATTAATTTCGTTATTTAATAAGTTAATTATTTGGCCCAATTATCTTGCAAGATAAAGTCAAGTAATGGATTTAGGAAAGTAGAGTCCTATTTTATAGGAAGCCAAAACCGTGTCCTATATTTTAGGGTTAAGGCTTTGTCCTACTTTTTAGGAGTGTTCCTACTTTATAGGAGTGTTCCTACATTTTAGGAGCTTCCTATCTTTTAGGGAAAGTATGTTAGCTAATAGTTTCCTATTCCAATTTGGAAAGTTTCCTAAATTGGGATTGGATTAGTTAGTGAAGTTCAATTCAAAATTAACTTCTGCACTAGGATTTATTTTTAACGTTTTTGAGCCTATTTAAAGGCATGATTTGTACGTTTTTTTTAGAAGTTGAATGATAAAGATTTTTGCCTTGCAAAAGTTCAAAACACTGTGTTTTAAAAATCTCGCGAAGTCTTTAGTGAGGAGCTATAGGATTAGCCTACCCGTTCTTGATTTCAGGAACAAGCTGAGCTAGGTAGTTAGTCTCTTGATTTACATGAGAATGATTAATCTTGTTTGTAATAACGTAAGGGGTTTGATTGGCTTAACATCAAATCTTGTGTGTTTCCTTTGATTCTATTTCTGCCAATGTATTTTTTTTTGTCTTTGTTGAATTAATTCGTGCAATACGGTACAAAGAGTGTGGAGATTCGGTGGTCCAGGATTCCAAGCCTCGCCCATTCGTATCAAAACTAGGAGTAGATCGTGCAATAGATACCCTTAAAAGAAAACCTTTTCACATCATAACTACAGAAGCAAAACAAAGAAAGTTAACTTAGAAAAGCTTAAACATAAATCCCAAATTTCCAAATGAAAGAAAAAAGAACCAAAAAAATGGAAAATAGGGTAAAGGAAAAGGTGGGATGACAACTAATATTACACTAAAGAGCTACTAGAAATGTAGTGATTGCCTCTTAAAGATAGTATCTTTGAATTTAGATCAACTATCAGCATTCTTCAT
Organism: Ophiorrhiza pumila; assembly: GCA_016586305.1. Lineage (NCBI taxonomy): Eukaryota > Viridiplantae > Streptophyta > Magnoliopsida > Gentianales > Rubiaceae > Ophiorrhiza > Ophiorrhiza pumila. The sequence continues at coordinate 40,310,961 of BLIW01000006.1, forward strand.
TTTTCTTTCTTTATCACTTGATGACATTCCATAATATCTAGAATGAACTTATTTAAAAACATAAAAGGGCATCTTTTACTTGTATATCATCATAATCTAGCATCAAATTAAAATCCATCCAGTACTTCAAAAGATAATATAACATCAAAGAATGCAAGCAATACCCACCTCTTTTCCAAGCTATACCATGTTGTCAGCAAGCCTCCGGACTTCCTTAGCCTTGAATTTATTTAAAGAAGACTAAAATTAGGCCCTAGCATTCATGCAAAACTACCAACAAACTACAACAGTAACTCTAAGGAGAAAGATGAATAGTCTTATGTAACTCTTAAGCAGATTACTCATCCCGGTACAAACTCGACGAATTAAAAGCATTCAAAAAAGATGAATAATGATCGGGGGTAAAAATACCTATTTTTACCCCCTCATTTACTTAAGTTAATGTTTGTCTTTGAGGATTTTATTGTTGTTTATTGAATAAATGCAGGATTTCAAGTTCAATGAGGCTAAAAGAAACAAAATCCAGATTTGATGGGAAAAAGTGGGAAAAAGAACCAAAAATCACTCAATTCGGATTACCAAAGACTCTTGTATCTTGGATTTTACTTAACGAAATGAGGAGTTATTGGATGTTTTGGAAAGATCTATGAGAGTACTAAAACTCTTATGTTTGGAATTACTCCCAAATATGCTGGAAAGATGGTTGAAATCGAGGCTCAAGTTAACATACACCAAAGAATTCGGAAAATCAGAAGCCTATGTTATAGTTTGGAAGAATATTCTTAACTTTCATTCCAGAACTCCAAATTCCGTGATTCGTAATTCAATAGAAAGCCTAGAGGCCGGGCTACAATTCTTATGAAAAAATTGCCCAGTTCTGCACGGAAGACATTCAAAATAGAGTCCCAATATCATCTAAGTGTGCTGTCTGAAATCCTGAAAAATAGTGGCTGCGGGAGCAACAATTTCAGAAATTGCATTTCAGCCCATATTTTAGAATAAGCGGGGTACTTTATGTAATTATTGATTTTTAGTCATTTCACTAACTATTTAAGATTTCTTAAAGATTAAGTTAGGTATCTAGGACATAATTAGCAATAGCTCAAAAGAACACACCTTTTAGTGTGTGTTCTTGATATTTTCATTTCTTGGGAGAGAATTCATGTAACTCTTGGATAATTGGAGTGAAAATCAAAGGGAAGTTTGGATCTTTATCTTGGAATCAACAATTGGGAAGTGTCCTCATCTTGGGTTGTCTCTTCCTTTGCATTTCTTGCTAAATTCATTGCTTAATTTACCATTTGAGTTTGCTCTCATTAGCCATGATGGGCTAAATTATGTGGTGTCTTTGAAATTAGGCTATGGGCTTTTGATAATTTGTATGTATGGTGATGAAATATTTTGGGCTTGATTATATGTTTCATATGTTTGATTTTAAGGTCACATTTCTTGTGCAATACCCTTGACTTGAAAGTGAGAATTGGGTCATGTTGTGAGTAGAATATTAATCCATTGCATGTTATGATGAAGAGACCTCTTTGTCCATGATAATGTTGATTGAATCTATTCCATGAATTAGCCTTAAGCATATGGAAACCAAGTCTACGCTAGCATGAAAGGGCATTTTTCTGGTATAGAGATGGATATTCCAACTCTTGAAGGAGATGGCTTCAAGAATAAAGTCTAGCTGGAGACTAAAGAAACCCAGAACTACTTCTTTACTTAGTCATGAATTAAATTATTTTGTAAAGTTGTTTGTTTATGTTTCTTGCTTTTGATTAGATGTTTTCATGTTGTAGGAATTTCAAGAAGAAATCCACACAAAGATTCAAGTGTGAGAGAGGAATAGAACTAGTGAAGCGAAGTCAAATGGCTAAGTGTGGGGGTGTGTATATTGAGGCTTCATCTTGACATGCCCCATATAACTTTGCCCAAGTGCTATTGTCATGATAAATTATACACCACCATGACCCATGTTCATGGTGTGGCACTCAATTGCACACTTCATCTATTCTCTACCCCGTCTTGCACAACACAAGCACCAAATCACACACATTCACAACACACTCATGTACTTCTATAGTGGTACCACGTTCACGACATGTAATCATTCACTCAAATTCTTAAAGTTATGAGGTATGAGCTCATTCCCTTGTTATTCATAAAATTATTTCTTTTGCCATGGGAAATACCTTCTTGAGCTTACATTGAGTTATTTGATGTGAATGAATGCTAGTTGGGTGATTGGAGTGCATAGTTTCACAAGTGTAAAACGGATCATTATTTGTGGGATTGAATACTTCCATGAACGTAGTGCAATATTGGGACGCCTTTATGTCCATTATATTCTACTTCATGTTTAAACACCTTGTGAATTATGTGCACATGAGTGGTGAAATTGTATTCATGCCATGATGTGAGTTGAGATGCTTAGGATAACAATGTAGAAATGCATTCTTTCTTGAAAGTTTTGTAGAAGTAATTTTTCTTTTTTTGATAGTGTTCTTTGTTGTTGTTATCAACTAGATGAGTGCATTCCAACATGGATGGAGCGAGATACCACACCAAATCAACTTAGCAAACATTGGAGTTCATTGCCTACTAAAAAGGGAGTTCTTTACCTTATTCTTTGACTTACATTGGGGACAATGTAAGATTCTAAGTGTGGGGGAGGGAATGTTTAACTTTGTTGATTCTTGCTTATGTTGGGAAATGATCATCATCCTTGTTGGAAGGAATTGAATGAAAGAGTTGATGCAATATATGTTTGTTGTTAGTTTTTTTTTAGCTTAATGTGCAAAGTGAATTGCTAGTGAATCAATATTGCGTGTTTTACCCCGTATGTTATGTGTTTTGTTTTATTGGTGAATTTTTTCAAATTTTTTGTGATCTTGTGAATAAGTTGTGTTTTTGACACAAAGTGTAAGGTTGGCAACTTTGTTAAAGATCATAACTATCCATGGAAAGTGAACTAATGTAGGAAATAAATTTTTGTGTGACAAATGATACAAGTTTTATGCATAAGACTTAATGGTTGAGAATAACTTAGTGCTAAGCGAGAGAAGTTGAAGCATAGTGTGGAAAGTTTGTGTTTCAATATATTTGTTTTCAAGAACAAGTGGGGAAACATATGGGATAGGTTGCGTCATGAAACAAAGTGAGAACTAGGGATGTTTTTTTCAAAATGAATAAAGCTTACCTTTTACCTAGTGATCTTGTGAAAACTAGTGTGAACACATACGCATTGGAGGATATGATTTGAACTATGGCTCAGTTTTAATTGTCTTACTTTTACACATTCCCAATTCGATGCGAGATTGCCTCTTGAACTTGAAAGAAAGTTTGAAATAAAAGGAACTTGTATGATTGGGAATAGGTATAAAAAGCCATAAAACCTTTGGCATATGTTTAATTTGTTGAATTTCTTACCCGTCCTCTATGAGATAGCCTCTTGAGTGAAAATGACATTCGTACATGGAACTCATATGATTGGGTACCCAAGGCACATCAAATTACTTATATGTGTAGGGAATAAAGTTCATTAATCCTCAATAGAATGTATGAGTGTATGTATGCTAGTGGTAGATTATTAGGGAAAAGGAAGAGCTAGTTTTAAAAGCTAGAAATATATATTCCCTATTATCGCTTATATAATGACATAAACTTTGACCAAGTGGAACCCGTTGCACACTACACACACAAATGTGTTGGAGTATTAAGTGAGTACTACTTAGCCTAAACAACTATTATGAAGCATTGAATATATCCTCTCGACAAAAGTCAAATAGGTTTTTTGAAATAAAGGCACACAAAATTCATTGGTACATGAATGCACTTGAAATGGATGGGATGTTATCTTTGCAAGTGGCCAACCAAGTTATGTGTTATGTGTTATGTTTAGTTCTCTTTTGTTTTGTTTACTCCAGGATGAGCAAAGCTTTAAGAAACAAAATCCAGATTTGATGTGAAAAGTGGAAAAACGAACCAAAAATCACTCAATTCGGATTTCTAAAGACAAGATGGAACAAAGGAGCGAAGATGGGAATGCAAGGCAAAACTGGACGGAACGCAAAGCAAACTTCAAACAAGTGTATCTTGGCTTTTACTTAACGACACGAGGAGTTATTGGATGTTTTGGAAATATCTATGAGAGTACTAAAACTATTATGTTTTGGAATTACTCCCAAATCCGCTGGCAAGATGTTTGAAATCGATGCTCAAGTCAACATACACCAAAGAATTCGGAAAATCAGAAGCCTATGTCACAGTTTGGAAGAATATTCATAACTTTCATTTCGGAACTCCAAATTCTGTGATTCATAATGCAATAGAAAGCCCAGATGCCGGGCTACAATTCTTATGAAGATGAAATTACCCAATTTTGCACGGAAGACATTCAAAATAGCGTCTCAATATCATCTAAGTGTGCTGTCTGAAATCCTGAAAAATAGTAGATGCGGGACCAACACTTTCAGAAATTATATTTCAGCCCCTATTTTAGAATAAGCGGGGTACTTTATGTAATTATTGATTTTTAGTCATTTCACTAACTATTTAAGAATTCTTAAAGACTAAATTAGGTATCTAGGACACAATAAGCAATAGCTCACAAGAACACACCTTTTAGTGTGTGTTCTTGGTGTTTTCATTTCTTGGGAGAGAATTCATGTAACTCTTGGCTAATTGGAGTGGAAATCAAAGGGAAGCTTGGATCTTTAGCTTGGAATCAACATTTGGGAAGTGTCCTCATCTTGGGTTGTCTCTTCCTTTGCACTTTTCTGCTAAATTCATTGTTTAATTCACCATTTGGATTTGCTCTCATTAGCCATGATGGGCTAAATTATGTGGTGTCTTTGGAATTAGGCTATGGGCTTTTGATAATTTGTTTGTATGGTGATGAAATATTTTGGGATTGATTATATGTTCATATGTTTGATTTTAAGGTCACATTTCTTATGCAATATCCTTGACTTGAAAGTGAAAATTGGGTCATGTTATTAATAGAATATTAATCCATTACATGTTGTGATAAAGAGACCTCTTTGTCCATGATAGTGTTGATTGAATCTATTCCATGAATTAGCCCTAAACATACAGAAACCAAGTCTACACTAGCATGAAAACCTAGTTGGGGGCTTGGCTTGGAAGTTGTGGATTTGCAATGACATAGAATCGATTGGCTTTGATTGATCTATTAATTGTGGTTGAGTTTGGTCCGGTTATAGTCTTAGCCACCAAATTTCCACTAGACAACTTTAAACCACATTCTTCAAGCTATCACATGAATCACCAATGCTACAAATGATTGAGAAACCTAGTCCTAAATTCCAATGATATAATTATATACTTGATTTCTACTCCTTAATTTTGAAGGTAAAGTCCTAAATCATTTAGGTTGACTTTTGTGTAGGTTTAGTCTACATACTAGACACGAACTCTTAACAAGACCCCCTTTTCCGTGGAATTCGACCCCTTGCTTCCAAGTGCTACATATTTAGAGTTAGGGTATTTGTTTGTTTGGGTTACACGACGAACTCACTCAACAAATAATAAAATTGAAAATAAAATAAAAAATAATTAATTAATGCAGAAACAGAAGAAACGACATCGTATTTAAGGAAACACCCTTATAATAATGAAATAAAAGAAACAAACTGAATAATAAGTTAACAAATTGTTGTTGTCACTTAGAAAATTTTATACATTTCAGTCTTCTCTCTATCTCTCTTCAATGTCATCTTAGATCAACCATTTGTACCTTATTTCATGGTGATTGTACACATTATCACCGCTGCCAAAGAATGATTTTGGCCAAATTTCAGCAATAGTGTTGGAGATGGGTGTGGAGTTTCCACTAGGAAGGTTGTGGAGATGGGGTTGGGGTCAAAGGGTGAAACCAAAACCCTTCACCCGAACCAGCGCGACGCTACCACAACGATGAAGTGGCTCAAACCGAGATCTAGAGACTTGGACGGGATTTTCACCTAGCTCCGTGATGTATAGCCAACGTAAATCCCTTTTTTCTTCTAAAACTTTGAAATGATTTTAGGGTTTTAGCATTTTCAGCTCACTCTTCATTGCAGGGCTTGAAGTGCGTGCTTTTGGTGTTGTGTGTGCATTCGTTTCCTTCATTTTTGAATCATCAAGATGACTAAATTTAGAAATGTTGAACAATTGAAGGCTCATACACACATTTTTACACACTACTCATAATTTTACACATAGTACAATCCTAAATGCTTCCATTTTTCATTTTGCACATTTTCAAAAAATCAAAAAAGATTAAAATAGGATTAATAAAAGCATATAAAATGAAAGTGATAATGATATAAAAGAGATCCATATAAGGAATTTTGAAAGATAATAATTACCTTTGGAATTCTTTTAGGGTCTAAAGACGAAAAATTTCGTAAACAAATCCATTAATCTAAAAATTTGTCAAAATAACTTTTCTAAACCAAATCACACAAAAATATTAACGCGCAAATGAATTAAAAATTTTACTAAAACAAATCAAAAAAAATTATTGATATCACACTTTTCTAAATCAATTCAACCTAGAATTTCAAAATATAGTTCGGTTTTTTCTGATTGGTTGATTACTCTAAATCAAATCAATCAAAAAATTTAAACAACAATTTCCTAAATCAATTCAATCAATAAGTTAAAATTTTAATTATTTTTTTTATATTTCATAATTAGGAAAAGTATGAGTTGTCACATAACTTAATGATTATTTAATTAAAGTTCGTCTTTGGTCTGAAAAAGTAAATTTTAATATGATTGTAATTAATTTACATGGCTTTAATGAATGTAATACGATTTAATTTTTGTCAAAACCACTATAAATATCTAATATACATATAAAAACGACTTAAAAAAACCATATAAAAACGACTATAAAGTAGAATATAACACAAACATATAAAAATGACTTACCAAAACCACATTAATCAAAAACCCAAACCCAGTCCTAATTAAAAATAATAATAATAACGTAAAATTCCAAAAGAAAACATAAGCCAAACAAAACAAATATTCCAAAAGATAAAATAAAATTCCAAAATTGTAGATGTAGGATCGAATAATCAAATAAAAATTCAAGTTACAATTTTAATAACCAAATAAAAATTCAAGTTGAAATTTTAAGAAGCAAGACGTAAGTTTTTTTAACGTTTTTAAGAAGCAAGAAGCAAAGTGTGTAACAATATTGGCTTCTCCTAGAAATAGAATATTGGCTTCTCCTTGAATGACCTACCCATCTATTTATAATGTATGAAATTTTCTAATTCTTGTTTTGTTGCTCAAACACCCAATTAACATACATATCTATTTATAATATAAGAAGTTTTCAAATCCTCATTAGTAACTAATTTAAAACTTATTAAGTAGATTTTTAATAGGATTTAAAGACTAAAACACTAAAGCATATCATGCTTTTTTTACTTATAATAAATAAATAATATAATATAATATAATAATCTAATAATAATAATTCTACTAATAATTTTATTAAAAAATTTTATATAAAAAATTAATTAAGCAAGATTTTTAATAGGATCTAAAGGCTAAAACACTAACACATGTCATACTTTTTTTTATTTCTAATCTAATAATAATTGGATTTAAAAATTATTATACCAAAAATTAATTAAGAATTCAAAAAACTAATTAAGTAGAGAAATTAACCCATAAATACGCTTCCTATGTTTAAAAATACATTTTTTAATAGGATCTAAAGGCTAAAACACTAAAACATGTCATGTTTTTTTTTTATTTCTAATCTAATAATAATCGAATTTAAAATCAATTTTTGGCCAGTAAAATCTTTGGAAATAATCGGATGAACTATGATGGCTTCCACTTTTGGCATGTAAATATTTGGGAATAATAATTACATGATTGTTTTTTTTTTTTTTTGTATGGAGGCTTCAATTTTTTGCATGTATAAAACTTTGATAATAATAACATGATTTTATTTTGTTGCCAATTTCATCTATGAACTTAAAAGTTCAGTAATTAATGACTAAAACACTAAAATAATTTAGGGAACTAATTAATTTGATTTTATGAAAATTTTCTAAATACACTATTATTTTATTGAAATTTTCTAAATATACAAGGATTCAATTTTTGGCATGTAAATATTTGGGAATAATAATTACATGATTGTATTTGCTGCATAGGAAACTAATTAATTTGATTTTGGGCTGTAAATCTTTGGGAATAATAATTACATGATTGTATTTCTTGTATGGAGGCTTCAATTTTTGGGATGTAAATCTTTGAGAATAGTAACATGATTTTATTTTGTTGCGAATTTCATCTATAAATTTAAAAATTTAGTAATTAATGACTAAAACACTAAAATAATTTAGGAAACTAATTAATTTGATTTTATGAAAATTTTATAAATACACGATTATTTTATAGAAATTTTCTAAATACACGAATAAATTAGTTAAAAAACGTTTTGGTAGGAAATAATAACTAAAACAATTTCTGCTTTAAGAGTATGATTGAATTCTTTTACAATACTATATTAAATTAGTATGAGTTGGTGCCTTACTTTCTTATGATTATGTGTACAACAGAATAGAAAGAAAAAGTGGTCGTGTCTTCCTAAAAGTTTTGCGGTCCGACAAAGAAAATAAACTTCAGCCTCCGTTTAATGACTAAAATACTAAATACACGATTAAATAAATTTTCTAAATTTTCCAACTCATGCTTAAAATAAAATAAAATAAATAAAGAAGAGTTTAGAAAAATAATTAATTTGATTTTATGAATAAAAGAGTTTCAATAGAAAGTAAAGACTAAACAACTCATGCTTTCCAAGATAATTTAGAAAACTAATTAATTTGATTTTATGAATAAAAGAGTTTCAGAAGGAACTAAAGACTAAAACAACTCATGCTTATATATATATATATATATATATATATATATATATATATATATATACTAGAAATTGTGCACGTGCTCTGCACGAATATTTGTCTGAATTAATTATCTACATTTATTTATATTGTATTTTATTGAATTTTAATATGTTCATGCCAACAATGATTTTACTAAAAGGAAAATTACAAACAACAAGAAAAAAAATTAAATTATAAATAAAAAGTAGCTATTATATGAAATTAAATCTTTTCATATTTATCATTTTGTGTAAAGTTAATTTTTTTTTTACTTTTTCTCTTGATAAAATTATTATTATTTTCAAATTTTGAAACATCTTATAAGTTATATCATCTTTTCGTCATAATTACGTGATGAAACTGAGCATGACTAACATAGTATTCCAGTGGTGTTACGCCATCCCTGTAACTTTTAGTTCTTGGACGTTTGTTTGACTCCAATACGCATTTACCTCCGGATGATGGTTATAGAAATGGAATTCAACCGTGCATTTTCTGACCTCATTCCATCCGTTGCCATTCAACATTTGTTTTTCCTACTTCTTGTGTGTAGGAGAAATGGAAACCAAAAGCACAACTAATGTTTTTAACATTGTCAAACCTACAATGGTATTAGTCATCACTAAACAAAATGTAACTAATTTTATTATTGTTCAAAAACTAAAACAATAATCGAAAAATACATGAAAATGTAATACAAACAAAAAGAATTTGGAGAATGCACATTTGATTATGATGAGGCTAGGGTTGTAATCGAGTCGAGTCGAGTTCAAGTATCCCCTTAATCAAGCTACTCGAGCTCTTTCAGAGTGGTACTCGAACTCGACTCGAGCTCGATCGAGTACCTATTTTTTGAGCTCGAGCTCGAGCTCGACTTCAAGTACCGAGCTCGAGCTCGATTATTATATATATTATATTTTTATTTTTATTTTAAATTGTAGGATATAATTGTAATTTTTAAAAATTTAGTACGGTAAAATGATAATTTAGTATAAAATTAAGGACTAAAATATAAATATAAAGTTGCTTAAAATATAATTTATTAAATGTTAGAGAATAAAAAATAAATTTAAAAAAATTTAAAAAATATATATATAATCGAGTAGCTCACGAGCTACTCGATTTTTTGAAAACTGATCTCGAGCTCGACTCGATTACGAGCTCGAGTCGAGTAGTTTATCGACACCCCTAAATGAGGCAAACACTATTGTTTGCAAAATTCTCAAAAACCACCCCCACTATCATAGTAGGGAGGGAGATTATTATAAGTATGGCTGTTGAAATAACCTAACCATTGGGGTTAGTCCAGTTGTTAAGGAGTTAGCTTCCCGACCTACATGTATAGAATTCAATTACTGTAGAATGCATGTGAGTGTGTTTGTGTTTAAAAAAAAACAAATAGTCTCCCCTTACCATATGGCTGTTGAAATAATTCTAAGAACACTCCGAGACACGATTTTAATTTTGTGATTCGCATGATTGGAAATAAAATAATAAATAAATTTATATTTCACAAAAGCAGATCTTGCAGGAAAGGAGTAAGACTTGTGTTTGTGTGTTTGAATAATAAACGCTAACCATGTATTTATAGATAGGCTTTTGTGTTTGTGTGTTTTGCACTGGAAGTCAATCTAGTGAATGCTGAAAAAAATTACCATTTTTCATAAGGTCTAAACGCTCCGGCTGGCCTTGAGGGATGAGGAATATTTCTGGAGACAGAAATCTCATGTGAAGTGGCTTGACTGTGGTGATAAGAAAACGAAATTTTTCCATACATCTGTCAAAGCTCGGACGGCGAGAATGGGGATTCAGATGATTCGAGGGGGGGATAGGGAATGGATTCATGATGAGAGGGGTATTCGGACTGCTGCGGAGGACTTCTTTAGAAATTTATTCACTGGAGACTCTCCTGGGTGGACTATGCGAAGTTGGGAGTGATCCCCCATTTGTTGGGTGAACATGATAATCATGTATTGGAAGCGAATCCAACTATGGAAGAAATCCGGGAATCATTGGATGCTATTGATGAGTCGAGTGCTCCTGATGCTGATGGTTTTTCTAATTGCTTCTTTAAAGTGACGTGGGAGATTATTAAGGATGATTTGTTTAAGGCCGTACTTGAGTTCTTTTGTGGTGGTGAGCTCTCTCATGGGGTTACGGGAAAGACGCTTGTGTTAATTCCTAAATGTGAAAACCACCAGAGTTTTAAGGAATTTCGTCCGATTAGTTTGTGCAATGTCATTAATAAGATTATCACTAAGATTCTTGCTAATCGGCTTTGGGTCTATCTTCCACGGTTAATTTCTCCGCAGCAGAGTGCTTTTGTCAAAGACCGGGCTCTTTCGGATAATGTATTGTTGCCTCAGGAGATGGCGTATTCGATGGTGTCTAAATCTCGACATGGTAAGGTGATTCTTAAGCTTGACATGATGAAAGCTTATGATAGGATTTTGTGGGTTTATCCCTGTGGTATCTTGCGTCAGTTTGGGTTTGGAGATAGGTGGATCGATATGGTGTGGAGATGTGTATCTAACTGTTGGTTTTCAGTTATGATTAATGGCTGCCCTTCTGGTTTCTTTCGGTCTTTCAGGGGATTGAGACAAGGTGACCCACTGTCCCCTTCTTTATTTATTTTGGTGGCAAAATTTCTCTCTCGTCGACTGAATGGTCTACTGGAGATGGGGGCTTTCTCTCCTTTCCGGGGCCCAAGAAACGTTATTCCAGTTATTCACCTTGCCTATGCAGACGTTGTTTTGATCTTCTCATCTGGTGATTGGGCTTCTCTCATGGCTATTTGCAAGGTTATTACGGAATATGAGGAACTTTCTGGGCAAAAAGTTAATGCTTCGAAGAGTAATTTTTTCATTAATCCTAAATCGTCCCTTGTGGTTCGTAGAAGGGTTGCTAGAATCACGGGCTTTGTTCAAGCAGATTTTCCATTGAAGTACTTGGGATGTCCGATATATATTTGGAGAAAGAGGTCTGATAATTCAGTTTTATACTGACGTAATTGTGTCATTTTTCACTTGACTTTTGTTGGTTTGGGTGCATTTTGGGTAGTATTGTGGTTGGAATGAGTAAACGAAGTTAAGAATGTGGGAAGTAGGATGTGAGAAAACCAACATTGTGGGAAGATGTTTTGTGTGATTTAGGTGTATGTGGAGTGGAAGTAATGTTGAATTATTCATCATGATTTCTGTGGATTGTGTGAGTATGCGTTGTCGTCTCTGAAGAAAGGATGAAAGATAAGTTCATGTTGTATGAATGAGTTGTCTTGTTGAGAGTTTGGAAAATGATGCATTTAGGAATGGCATTTGCAAACTGGTGATGCATGGTGTAATTGGTGTTATTATGCATCCTTGCACGGACACATGCACGTAAGCACAATTTAGCATTCACTCCACTGCACTCACGCACACACCTCGCTGCACACACTCGCACACCTCGCCGCATGAGTTCTCTCACTCATGCACACACCTCGCCGCACATCCGTGCGGCAAGCTTATGCACACATGCACTTCGCCGCATGATCATGAGGCGAGCTCTCACCCAATGCACGCACCTCGCCACACAATCGTGCGGCGAGCCCTTGAAGTCATGCACCTTGTCGCATGATACATGCGACGAGCTTCGCACACCTCGCCGCACATTCGTGCGGCGAGCTCCCACTTCACTCACCAATTTCACTCATTTGTTTTTACCACAATCCACACACAGATTTCACTTACTTGCATTCACTCACATTCCCATTTCACAACAATCACAATCAGTTGCATCTCAACATATTTTCATTTTTCAACGGTCTTCAGTGACACTCGTGTGTCAAATAGCTCATATCACTCAGTTTCTCATTATTTTTTCTCATTTATTTTCTCGCTACCTACGACATACACACCTACACGGCGAGGTCTCGTAGCGAGTCCTCGCCATTCAAACAATTAAACGGTGAGGTCTCGCTGCGAGACCTCGCCACCACCACAATTGCACGGCGAGGTCTCGCCACTCATATGCACAAACGGCGAGGTCTCGTAGAGAGACCTCGCCATGAAAACACTCTTTTGCTGCTATGAAGCAACATGCGTTTGTGGTTGGAATTTTTTTCTAAGTGTTGGCTTTTGGATCTCTTGTGCAGGGAATGCTGAAGGCGTGGTGGACAGTGGCTCAAAGGCGTGTAGAGGCTGCTGAAGGCGTGCGAGCTGATGGCTTGAAGGTGCGGGGAGGCAGATGAAGGCGCGAAGTTTCGAGGCCCAAAGGCGTGGTTCACACTTAGGCATAAGTTATCGTGAACATTTAGTTTGATGCGCGTAGTGGCATTCTTGTAGTTTTATACTCATTTTACGTTTGCGTATCATTTACGTTTTGTAACCTGTATATAGAGAGGGATTAGTCATTAGTTAAGATGAGATCATTCTAGAATATAGAACCGAACTTTTGATTTTGAGAGCGGGAATTTTCTCTCTCTATATTTTTCTCTCTCTAGACTTTCTTTCTCTTCTGTTTTCACTCCGATTTTCTATTCCGGTCGATAAATTGTTCCGATCATTGTAAGACGTTACTCAATTTAGGAGGATTTTCGTAATTCAATTGTGAATTTTGAGCATTCGAGGCATTTTATTTGGTAAACTCTTCCGATTTAATGATAATGAATTGCTTCACATTGCGAACTGTTGATCGAGAATTGGAAATGGAGTCTTGTGGCTAATTCGATGATGTCCTAGGGTTTTCACCGGACAATTGTGTAATTGAACCGTTAAATGCTATGCAATTTACCTAATCTTTACGAGAGAGTTCATACATGTTTTTTAACTGCTTGAATTTGTGAAGATTCATAACAACTATATTTGAATTGAGTGAATTGAACCTAGATTTTGGTCGCCATGCTAGGTCGAGGCTCGATTTACCAATAATAGTGGAAATTGCATGAATTCAGGACCGATTGTATGACTATGGAGTTTCTTCGCTTGATTGGCTGTGTTCATGATCCGAGATGTAGTCGCCATGCCAATCGGAGGTCGTTAAGTCATTAGAACCAAGTGAAAGATGATTCTATGATACTAGTTTGAGTCTAGACACTTAGGTCGGGCATCGCCATGGGAGACTTAAGGTTTTGTATGTTGATTAGCTAGTGTTTGGAAGTCGAGACGTTGCTGTGTTCATTCATTCTGCTTAGGCCTCGCCATGTGAAAAGTAGGATGTTAGGGAGTATAGAGAACTTTGATGTCTACATGCTGAGAGTTCATTAGCCTCCTAGGCAACAATTGTCTCCTCCTAACCTGATCTGCATGGGGTCAAATGCATAGCGATCGTGTTTAATTAACAGTTGTCTGGATCTTAAACTCTAGGAAATCTGTCTCATATCTTGTTACATGCCTACTATTTTTCTTGCATTTGACTTGTTCCTTATTTTCTTAGTTTTGATAGTATTGATTCTTGATATTGAATATTTGGCAACACAATTTGAGCGACATTACGTGAGTTTAAGAAATCACTCCCTTCCCTGTGGATACGATACTCTACTCATTGCTACTACATTAGTTTAGGGATAAAATTGAGGCACGCGACTTTAGCTTATCAATTTTTGGCGCCGTGCAGGGGAAGGCACGGTTCCTTGAATTTGCTTAATTGTTCTGGTATTTGTCTTGTTCAATTTGTGTGGTGAGATTTCTCTTGCTTCAATTTCTTGAAGTATCTTGTGTGACTGTTTTTGTTTTGTTTCTTGAGTTTCTGTGATCTATCGTTTCTTTCCTTTTATACTTCACGTGTGTTGTTTGGTTTATGTCCAGGTCTTTAAGGTCTTCTGGAGAACCTGAATTTCAACTTGATCTCGAGTTACCAAAAACTTTGAGAAGCATACAGAAAAAAAAGAAAATGGCCGCCCAAGGAGTATGAGCACCACGTTTTGGTGACCACTACGTGATCAATTTTGAGAGTGGATTCGATCAGCAAGATATAGATGTTGAAAGTTCTCATATACCGACACAAATTGTCTCAATGATCACTCAAGGGCAGTTTTTTCAAGGGCTTGATAATAAAGATCCCAATGATCACCTCGATTGGTTCTTAGGCCTATGTAGTACTTTTAAGCTCCCGAGAGTGGATCGAAGTGAAGTCCATCGCATTTTATTTCCTCTATCTTTGCGTGGTAAAGCTAAGCATTGGTTCAAGAGTATTGGGGGAGCAAATGTAGTAGTGTCCTTTGATGAATTGCAAAAGAAATTTCTGGCCAAATACTTCCCTCCTGCGAAATTAGAAAAAAGGAGAATGGAGATAATGAATTTCCAGCAACAGGATGGCGAGTCATTCAGAGAAACATGCGAGCGTTACAGCTGAGTCCTCTATGATGGTGAAAGCTTGTGCTAACCGTGCATTGAAGGATAAGAGTGTGCCGGAGGTTAGAGAGTTGTTTAACCAAATTGCTGAAGATGAATATCTTTTCCCGAAAACTCGGAAACCTCAATATAGAAGGCAGAGAGGAGTGCTAGATCTTTATGAGGAAACTTCTTTGAGTGCCAAGTTTGAAGCCTTAGCGAAGCAAGTACAAACTCTGAAAGCTACACATACTAAAGCTCCTGTATTATCATGTGGATTGTGTAAAGGTCATCATCACACGGATGAATGTGCCATTACAACTGAGTCTCTTCAATACGTGAATAACTATAACAAGCCACAATATCCTAACAACTATTCTGGATGCAATAATAGACAGTATGGAAGTGGAGGCCAAAATAGTTGGGGAAATCAAAATCAGACTCAAGGAGGAGGCCAGTACTATGGAAATGAGCAAAGAAGATCTGCCTAACCACCCCCAGGTTTTGATCATCAACAGAGTTCTTCAGAGCAAAGGAAGCCATCAGTAGAAGACATGTTCCATAAACTTATGGAAAAGATGGATAAGAAAGAACAAAGGTTTGAAGGGTTAGAAACTACAATGAGACACCATGAAGCTACTTTGAAAAATATTGAGATGCAATTCGGTCAACTAGCCAATGCTGTGCATCACAGGCCTAATGGATCACTTCCAAGTGACACCATTCTGAACCCAAAAGGAAAGGAAGTGTGTAATGCAATAACACTGAGAAGTGGTAAGGAAGTGCATAAGACCTCTAAGCCTAAAGATGAGGGGTGTGTTATTGAGGAAGCAATTGTTCAATATGAGAAAAATTGTGCCAATGAGGACATGGCACCAGAGAAGGAGGAGGTACAAGACAATGGAAAGAGTAAAGCCAAATAAGAAAATGATGGAGCCTTCAAGTCCGTATAATTTTCTCGAATATGCTCCTAAACCCCCATTCCCTGAAAGAGTAAGGCCAAAGCCAAAGAGAGGACCACAATTTGGAAGATTCTTGAATGTAGTCAAACAAGTGCATGTGAGTCTTCTCCTTCTGGACTTGGCAAAGTTCCTTAAAGACCTCATCTCCAACAAGGAACAATTCCTTCAGTGTGAAGTTCCCATGGTGTTAACTGAGTATAGTGGAGCTTGGGTTGGAAAAAGCTTACCACCTAAGTTGAAGGATCCTGGTAACTGCATAATTCCATGCACGATAGGCAAAAGACATTTTGAAAAGGCCCTCTGTGATTTAGGAGCTGGAATCAACCTCATGCCTCTTTCAATAGCTGTGGATGTTGGCCTAGGTATGAAGATTCGTCCTGTTGCTGTCACGTTGCAATTGGCTGACAGATCTCTGGAAAAGCCAACTGGTATGGTGGAGTATGTATTGTTAAGAATTGATAAATTTACCCTGCCTATAGACTTTATTGTTCTTGATATGGAAGAGGACCCTGAGGTTCCTCTCATCTTTGGTCGACCGTTTCTTGCAATAGGAGATGCCTTAATTGGAGTAAGAAATAAAACTATTACATTTCGAATTAACAATGAGCAAGTAGTCTTTAATGTGAATTATCCTATGAAATACCCTATTAATGTAGAGTCTTGCTTTGCTATTCAAGCAGTTGCATGTTCTGTGATTGCAAATGATGAAGGTGTGAAACATGATTTTGTGCTGGTTGATGAATTAAATGAATGTGAGGAAAAGTTTGAGAATGTTGAGTTGAATGAAGAGGATAGAAGAATTGTGTCTGAAATTGAAAATCTTGTTGATTGCTGTGTGTTAGATGAGTCCATATTTGAGTTGCAAAATGAAGTAGTTGAAGTTAAAATGCATGAATGTATTATTGAAGACATGATAGACGAATTTGGTGATGGGAATTTGAAAGAGAACGAAGAATGTCATATTCCAACTAACGAAACTTGTTTTCCCACTGAAGTGAGAAAGGAAGAAATTTTATGCAGGAATGAGAAGCTTATGCTTTCTATCTTGGTGCCACCAAAGATTGAGTTGAAGCCCTTGCCTCCTTATTTAAAGTATGCATTTTTGGGAGAAAATGAAACACTTCCAGTACTGATTTCATCTAAATTGGAAGCTTGGCAAGAAGTGAAGTTGTTGGAGGTTTTGAGATTATACAAAAGACCCATCGGATGGACCATTTGCAGATATCAAGGGCATAAGTCCTAGCTTGTGCATGCATAACATTCTTTTGGAAGACAATTCTGTGCCAGTAAGAGATAGACAACGGAGATTAAACCCACAAATGATGGAGGTTGTGAAGAAGGAAGTGATTAAGATGCTAGACTTTGGAATGATTTTTCCCATCTCAGATAGTGAGTGGGTAAGCCCAGTGCAATGTGTTCCAAAGAAGGGAGGAGTTACAGTCGTGAAGAATGATACAAACGAGCTTCTCGCAACAAGAGTTGTTAATGTATGGAGGGTTTGTAAGGACTACAGGAAGCTCAACAAGGCGACTAGGAAGGATCACTTTCCTCTTCCCTTTCTGGAGCAATTGTTGGATCGGATTGCTGGCTTTTTGTTCTATTTCTTTCTAGATGGTTACTCTGGATATAACCAAATTGCAATCGATCCTAAAGATCAGGAAAAGACTACATTTACTTGTCCTTTTGGTACTTTCACCTACAAGCGGATGCCTTTCGAGTTGTGCAATGCTCCTGCCACATTCTAGTGTTGTATGATGGCAATCTTCCATGACATGGTTGAGTCGATTATAGAAATTTTCATGGACGATTTTTCAGTCTTTGGAATGACTTTTGATGGTTGTTTGGACAATCTGGCCAAGGTGTTACAAAGGTATGAGGAGACAAATCTAGTGCTTAACTGGAAGAAGTGCCAGTTTATGGTACATGAAGGAATTGTGCTTGGTCACAAGATTTCGAGCAAGGGAATTGAAGTTGACAGGGCAAAAATCGATGTTATTGCAAAGCTTCCTCCTCCAACAAATGTGAAGGGAATCAGGAGTTTTCTTGGGCATGCAAGCTTCTATAGGCGATTCATCAGGGATTTTTCTAAAATTGCTAGGCCATTGCGTTGTCTATTGGAAAAAGATGTCAACTTTGAATTTGGCACAGAATGCATTGAAGCTCTTGAAACTTTGAAAGCTAAGCTTGTGGAAGCACCGATTATAGTCACTCCTCAATGGGGTGCACCTTTTGAAATAATGTGTGATGCAAGTGATTATGCACTTGGTGCTGTGCTAGGACAGAGAAGGGACAAAGTCTTTCATACAATTTACTACGCAAGCAAGTTACTGAATGAAGCTCAAATGAATTACACAACTACTGAGAAGGAAATGTTGGCTGTTGTGTTTGCATTTGACAAGTTTAGAGCATATTTGCTAGGCTCAAAAGTGATTGTACATAATGACCATGCTGCACTAAAGTATTTGTTAGCAAAGAAAGAGGCTAAGCCATGCCTAATTCGATGCGTATTGTTGCTCCAGGAGTTTGATGTTGAAATCAAAGATAAAAAGGGCTCAGAAAATGTGGTAGCTGATCATCTTTCAAGGTTGGAGTCAGAGACACAAGAGGGATCAACAATTTTGGTAAAGGAATTCTTTCCTGATGAGCAAGTGTTCCAAGTGGACAAGAGAGGATTGCCTTGGTACGCTGAACTCGCTAATTTCGTCGTAGCTGGGCAAATCCCTTCCTATTTTTCGTATGATCAAAAGAAGAAATTGAGAAGTGATGCGAAGAACTATTTTTGGGAAGATAATGCATTGTACCAAATTTGTAGTTATCAAATCATAAGAAAGTGCATCAAAGAGGAAGAAAATGATGACATTCTAAGAGCATGCCATGAAGGTCCCTACGGAGGGCATTTTGGTTCCACCAGAGCTGGGTTCAAAGTGCTACAATGTAGTTTCTATTGGCCTCATATTTTCTTGGATGCAAGGATTTGGGTAGGGAACTGTGATAGATGTCAGCGAACAGGGAACATCTCTTTAAGAAATGAGATGCCTTTGAAAAACATTCTTGAAGTTGAGATAATCGATGTTTGGGGCATCGATTTTATGGGTCCTTTCCCGAAGTCATGTGGCATGCAATACATTCTTGTTGTAGTGGACTATGTGTCCAAATGGATTGAGGCTATTGCTTTGCCGCATAATGATGCTAAAAGTGTTACAACTTTTCTCAAGAAACACATCTTTAACCGATTTGGAGCTCCTCATGCAATTATCAGTGATGGAGGATCACATTTTTGCAATAAGATTTTTTAGGCTCTTTTGGCCAAGTATGGGGTAAAACAAAAGGTTTCTACAGCCTACCATCCCCAGACAAGTGGTCAAGTCGAAGTGTCAAACCGGGAAATTAAGAGGGTTTTGGAGAAAGTTGTTAATTCGGGAATGAAGGATTGGGCATCCAAGTTGGATGAGGCTCTATAGGCATACAGAACTGCTTATAAGACACCAATCGGGACTTCTCCATTTCGGCTTGTGTTTGGGAAAGAGTGTCATCTTCCGATAGAGTTGGAACATAAAGCCTACTGGGCAATTCAGAAGTTGAACATGGATTTACATGGGGCTCAATCAATGCGGATGCTGGAGTTGAACAAGTTAAATGAGTTTCGATTCAATGCTCATATGAGCTCTAAGCTCTATAAAGAAAGGACTAAGAAACTCCATGATGCTAATATCCAATTAAAAAGTTTTGCTCCAGGGCAACTGGTTATATTGTACAACTCTCGCTTGAGGTTGTTTCCTGGGAAATTGAGATCACGTTGGAATGGTCTATTTTGTGTTCTTAAGGTGATGCCATATGGTGTGGTGGAGATCCAGAATGAGAAAAATGGTAACACATGGCAAGTAAATGGCCACAGACTCAAGCCATATTTGACAGTTCGTGAGAAGGGCCTCAATGATTTGGCACAAGCTCCCAATGAGTTGTTTTTAGATGATCCAATAATTTCCCGGTGAAACGAAGCTATGTCGGGCTATCGACTTAAACACAAGTGCTCTTAGGAGGCAACCTAGTGTTTTTCTTTCAGTTCCTTTTAGTTTCCTTTCACTTGAGTTCTTCATTCAAATTTTTTTTCTTTACTTTCTTGATTGTTTAGTTTACCTCTTACTAAACGTGATCAATGTATTTTTTTAGCTGTAGCGGGAGGCTATTCACGACGCAAGCATGTCATTCATCTGAAGAAGATTCAGCTATCTAACGGGGGTAAGCTTACATTGCAATATTGGCAATAAAGGTAAAAGACAAACATCCCGTGAGGTTGCCTTATACAATATTCATATGATTGCTTAGCTACGCACTTGCAGGGACGACATGTGAATGATTGCATGATTGAGTCCAAAGTAGATGATGTCGGGGTCTATTATTTTTTCACTCACATGTTGTTGTTTGTTTGCTGTTTTTCTCACATGCCTT
Organism: Ophiorrhiza pumila; assembly: GCA_016586305.1. Classification (NCBI taxonomy): domain Eukaryota; kingdom Viridiplantae; phylum Streptophyta; class Magnoliopsida; order Gentianales; family Rubiaceae; genus Ophiorrhiza; species Ophiorrhiza pumila. Next base: position 40,331,601 of record BLIW01000006.1, read on the forward strand.
GTCTTCTATTTCATTTTACACTTGTGTATTTTCCCTATAAATTCATGTTGTGATCTTTGTAATTGTGCAAGCCTTAATGCATCATGGATTATCAATTGAATCCTTACCACATGAATCCTTGTGAGTATAAGATTTTCAGCGAATCCTCTGGCAGCTCAGAATCTTCCTCCTCCTCTGATGAAGAGATCATAGTGGATAGGGAGCCAGCTACATCTCCAAGATTTGTTAATGCCATGGCTAAAAGGCAATTCAATAGATCAGTTCATCAATTTTGCTACATTGAACGAGAATTCGACGCCTCACGGGAGAAAGTCCTTCTGATTTATGCCATTCACCATAGGATGACCGTGGATATGGGACGAGTGATAATGAGGTACATTAAGCATGCCCAAAATTCCAATTTTTCCCCAATGTTTTTCCCTCATCTTCTCGCAGAAATGGCGACTCGACAGGGAGTGGTCATCGATTCCACCGAAATTTGCCAGCCATCTTTGGGAGTTATGGGTCATTCTCGGTGGAGCGGCTATCTGGAGGAAAAACGAGAGACAAGATTCCGAAGACGCTTTTTGTCAGGGCAGTCCCTTTCCCTTTCTTCTCAATGGGGACCATTGCTTGTGTTATGTGAGAGGGGTGCATTGTTGTTTTGATGTCTGGTTCATGATAAGGGAATTTTGTTTTGTTTTTTTCAGGGGATGTTTTTTTTTATGTTTAATGGTGAAGTAGTCGAAATTGCATGGGAATAAAATTGATGTTTTTTTTATGTTTTCATTTTTTTTATTTTGTTTGTAGATCATGTTGTTGGTTAACGCAATAATGAGCTAGTTCAACACACATTCATGACGACTTGAGCTACCAATCTGTTCCAAATTGAAATTGATTCAAAAGCGGAAATGTATTAAGAGCTTAGAAGGGAACATGGAATGACTTAAGGCTGTAGAGCTATTTTTGTTTTGTATATCATGTGAAGGGTAATTTGTCGTGTGGCAATTGTGGAGATAGGATGTGTTATTAATGGAATGACGTAAGGTCCCACATTTGAATGATGTTATCGTTTGTTAGTGCTTTGTAATTGAGCATGTTAGTGAATGAACTAGCGTAGTAGATTGTTTTTCATGCATTATTTCGCTTGGCAGAGAAGGAGATAGGAGTTCACATGACTTGAATATAGTAGGGACCCACTTTTGTAGTGATGTTATTGTTCCCTTGTGTGGTTGGTTGAGAATATTGAATATGTGTTGACCAAAAGTGCATGGAGTTCGTTCGTGGCTCTATAAATGTTTACTATTGTTCACATTTCAAGACCATCACAAGCAGCTTACAAAATTGGCATTTGTTCAAGCTTTCTTGACCATCAATTGTCTCTTTCCATTTTCTATTTCTTTCTTCAAGTTCGTGTTTTGTACTCTCCACCAAAGGTATGTTTTCGGTTCCTTTAAATTTCATATTGCTGGATTTAATACTTTGTAGGAAGGGTTGTGGGTGAGTGTATGAGCATGAAAATAATGATGTTGAATTGAAATAAATGATGAGTCATTGGAATACAGTGATGCTTGTTTAAATGTGAAGTACATGCTAAGTGTGGGGGAAAGATTTAGAAGATGACATTAAAGAATTCAGGCTTGTCACGGTTCTGTAAATCTCGAATAACTTGAGTTTGGTATGACAAAAATGTATGATTCCAGTTGCAGAATTTAGATAACATGATGACCTACAATGTTTATGTTTGACACTTTTGCTAATTGTGACTGGAACATAGACTAATGTTGTGAGGAATGTTTGCTTATGCCGAAGTTGTTTTTGAGTTGCATGTTAAATCTACCCAGTTTGGTATCCTTCGGTAATACGGTCATATCTTGCTCATTTTTAGTCCAAATTGAGTGATTCTTGTCCTCACATTTAGCCAAGAGCTTGCTTTGTAACTTTGTTGTTGTAAGTTTTGGTTAAATCATTCTACTTAACATGTTGTTCTGCATGATTTCAAGATGATTCAAGCTGAAATTAGACAACCTTCCACATTTTTTTTTCTAAATTGAGTGATTCCAGTTCCTAGATTTAGCCACGGTTTAGTTCTACAACTTTGATGTTTTGAATTCTTACTAAATCTACCTATTTGGCATATTATTGTCTCGGTTGTGTGAAAATTGTGAAACTGAAATTTCATTCTGAGCGATGGGTTCCGTTTTGCCATGAGTCTATTTGTAGGAGTTGGAGTTGTCCATATATGTATTAGATGAGGAGATTCAAGCTGCTATGTTTTGTTGCTATGTTTTGTGGATGACGAGCTACATTTTATGTGCTTTACTTGTGAACAATGGGTGTTGTGATATCATGATCAATTTCAGTGTTTGATATTTCTTGTGTACGATTAGTCTTTTGAATTTGGTCTTGATGTTTTAATTCTTGGAATATACTTGCTATGTTGTGTAAAAGAAGTACGGGAAAGCTTAGTTCTTTTTGGTTGTTGATGGCAGACATGGCGCCTAAAAAAGACTCTACTCCACAGAAAGCCACCAATTCAAAGAAGGGGAAAGGCAAAGCCCAGAAACCTCTTGAAGGTTCCGACTCTGACTATTACCCTGAGGAGGACTTGCCACTCTTTGAGGAACCCCCAAAATATATGATACAAGCGACAACTCCGAAAAAAAGGAAGGGTTCCTCAGATCAACCTTCGGAACCATCGGTGTTTGTAAGTAAGGGACCCCAACAACGTTGGGAACAAGGGATGGGTATGAAGATGTTACATTTGGAAAGAGCATTCGATGTGGAAGGAGGTCCATTTCAGAAATTGATGGAGTTCCACCGTTTTGATCAGAAGCATATTAGTGCACCAGGTTTTTGCAATGCCAGTCTTGCAAGGGAGTTTTATGCCAATGTCAAGTTTTCAAATTCGGCTGGAGCTTTTTACGTGAGGGGGAAATGTGTGTAATTTACAAGTGAAATCATTAATACTCATCTCGGTACTCCTAGTTTTCCTCAGGATCCTTTGCCATTCCGAAAGATGATGAGTGTGACCAAGCTTTAACGGAGGAGCTCGCATTGCCAGGAGCGAAATGGGAACTAAACAAACGGGGTGATCATAAGCATATTCGTGGTAAATGGTTACGGAGTGATGTCAAGATATGGCTTATGTTTGTCTTGTCGCGTCTTATGCCAAGTTCTCAATCGATTGAAGTGATACGCAATCGGTTATACCTAATATCCACAATTCATGGGCGGAGATCAATTGATATTGGTCGTATAATTCTTTCTAGCTTACAAGCTGGTATTGACGCTGATAATGCGGCTCTTTACTTTCCAGTCTTGATTGAAGAAATCTGTGTAGCTCAAGGTGTTGATACTGAGGCTGGAGAGTGGAGTAGGAATCCGGGCCCGATTGGTACACCTTTGTATATCAAATATCTGTGTATGGAGAAGAAGATGAAGAAAGCAAAGGTAGCAGGGGTTAAAGAACTTCGGGACAAGTCTGGACTTTTATCTTGTGAATCAAGTAAAGAGCAACAACAGTATGATTTTCGTTTCTTTCAAGGGGCACTCCAAGAATTACAACAATATGTGGATAGTCGTTTTTAGAAGCTGGACGAGAGGCTTGAAGGTATGCATGAACAGATGAATGATATGCATCAGGATTGGACTTCGCATTCGTCTGATATGCTGAATAAGTTGGATGATATCTCTTCCGTAGCCCAACAGCAGTTTGTGGTCTTGTATCATAGACAGATGAGGATGCAGATGGAGTTAGATAACTGCAATAAGATGACAGTGTATTATCATTCTGATTCGGCCCAAACCAACTCCTTCGTCTGAACAATTAGCCGGCTACCGTATTCCTAATTTGACGAGAGATGTTGTTAGTAGCGCTATTCATGAGCTTCCACCAGGGGTACCTTCAGTTTCTTCTCTCAATCCATTGCCGACATTTGGTCGTATCCCATCGATGCATCCTACTCCTACTTTCAGGGTGGATCCTGAGTTCATGCCACATACGAGGATCCTGATGATTGGTACAGGGCAGTCTCTTCACGGACCGACTGTTGGCCCTTTCCATTGGGTGGCACAGCCTTTTAGCGGCCCTTCTTTTTCCACAACAGCTTCATTCTCGTCCCCTTCTTCCTCAGCACCGTCTTCTTCCCAAGGAGCTCCTCCTTCTTAATCTTTTACATTGGGGGCAATGTATGTTTCAAGTGTGGGGAGATGGGTGGGTGGAAGGTGATACTGTTTGTTGGTTTGTTTTATGCTCCATGATTGGCTTAATGTTTGAGAAAGTTGCCGTGTGGTTTTCGCTGTTCCGATTATTGGGATTTGCTTTGAAATCTTTGGCAAGTCTCGTTGAAGTATGATATGAATTGTTGCAGTTCTGTGAAGTGTGCTTTGTGAGAAGTGTTGAGAAGTATGGAATTCGGGTTTGAGATTGTAGTATGTTTTACTGTGTTTTTAGTGTGTTAGTATTGAGTCTTGGAAGTGAGTGTTTGAATAAATGACTAGAATGTGAGTAGTAAGTGGAGTAGAAGTATGGATAATGGAAAAACACTTTGTACTATGCCTCTGTTCTCTTGTTAAGCTATGTTCAAATTTGTAGTTCATCAATTTTTATCTTTATATTGCATGCGAAATTATTATTTTTTCTTTGATTCCAATCTTGATGAGATCAGTATATTTTATTAACCAAGGCATCATGCAAAGTAAGATAGATATGCCATGCAAAAAATCATTCTTGGACATAGGAGGAATCTGGTTCAATTTGTTCTTTTGGGTATGCATAACTTCGGTGTTCTGGATGCTCTTGCATACATAGTCCCTTAAAGACATCCAGGAACTTTTAGTCACACAAGAAAGGATATAGAGGAAAAGCCTTAGGCAATTGGGAATGAAAAGCTGAAATACCCTTGGCGAGCTTAATTGGGAAAAAATAGCCATAAAACCCAGGCAGTCAAATTGGGAAAAAGAGCCATAAGACCCACGCGAACACACCAATGTGTGTGATAAGCGAATGCACCAAAGTGCAAAAGGAAATGAAATCAATCAATAGAAGCACAAATGTGCGACCATTGATCTTGTGTGATTATGAGTTCTTGTGTGTGGATATGGTGATTGTTTCTGCAATAGGATGTTCTTGGAACAAAAGGAGGGATGCATGCAAAAAGAATAGGTGGACATGTATTCCTCAGCACACACTTGCACGCATGACATTTTGGTCTTTATTCATCGTGCCTTGGTCGATAATTTGTGCTGATATTTGATAGTTTGGAGTCAAGAACCTTTTTGTGAGTTCTGTGCATGAAAAACTATTTTCATGAACTCAGAGGAGAGCAAATTGGATACGGGAGCAAGGTCTAGTGCTGGAGTGGTTAATTGAGTAAAGTCCTACAATATGAAGTGAAGGTTTTGCTTGAGGGCAAACAAAAGTTCAAGTGTGGGGGAAATTGATAAGTCAGTTTTATACTAACGTAATTGTGTCATTTTTCACTTGACTTTTGTTGGTTTGGGTGCGTTTTGGGTAGTATTGTGGTTGGAATGAGTAAACTAAGTTAAGAATGTGGGAAGTAGGATGTGAGAAAACCTACATTATGGGAAGATGTTTTGTGTGATTTAGGTGTATGTGGAGTGGAAATAATGTTGAATTATTCATCATGATTTCTGTGGATTGTGTGAGTATGCGTTGTCGTCTGTGAAGAAAGGATGAAAGATAAGTTCATGTTGTATGAATTAGTTGTCTTGTTGAGAGTTTGGAAAATGATGCATTTAGGAATGGCATTTGCAAACTGGTGATGCATAGTGTAATTGGTGTTATTATGCATCCTTGCACGGACACATGCACATAAGCACAATTTAGCATTCACTCCACTGCACTCACGCACACACCTCGTTGCACTCACGGACACACCTTGCTGCATACACTCGCACACCTCGCCGTATGAGTTCTCTCACTCATGCACACACCTCGCCGCACATCCTTGCGGCATGCTTATGCACACATGCACCTCGCCGCATGAGCTCTCACCCAATGCACGCACCTCGCCGCACAACCGTGCGGGAAGCCCTTGAAGTCATGCACCTCGTCGCATGATACATGAGACGAGCATCGCACACCTCGTCTCACATTCGTGCGGCAAGCTCCCACTTCACTCACCAATTTCACTCGTTTGTTTTTACCACATTCCACACACAAATTTCACTCATTTGCATTCACTCACATTCCCATTTCACAACAATCACAATCAGTTGCATCTCAACATATTTTCATTTTTCAACGGTCTTCAGTGACACTCGTGTGTTAAATAGCTCATATCACTCAGTTTCTCATTATTTTTTCTCATTCATTTTCTCGCTACATACCACATACACACCTACACGGCGAGGTCTCGTAGCGAGACCTTGCCATTTACACAATTACACGGCGAGGTCTCGCTGCGAGACCTCGCCACCACCACAATTGTACGGCGAGACCTCGCCACTCATATACACAAACGGCGAGGTCTCGCTATGACAAGCGTGTCATGTACTTGCACAATTTTACTCTAAACTAATGTAGGAATGATGAGTAGGGGTCGTATCCACAGGGAAGGGAGTGGATTCTTGAATACATTATTTGCTCACGGAATGTCACAAAGAGAACTAAAACACAACACTAACTAGTAAAGTATCAAGTGCAGCAAATAAGGTGTAAAAACAGGAAGAGAGTGAATGTTCTAGAGTTTTTCCACCAGTCGAATGCACATTAGACCAAGATTGCAATGCTCTTGACACACAAGTAACACAATGAGGAGATCACAATCGCCTAGGAGACTAGCCAGCAATCAGCATGGCGACCGCATTGCCTTCTACCCTCCCTAACGTCACTCTTTCCCATGGCGAGGCCTAAGAGTGGCGGATACGTACCGCAATGTCTCAACTCTCCAAGGTTAGCAAATCTAGCATGCAATTCCTAAGGTATGCCATGGCGAGGCCTGACCTAGGTCCTAGAGTGTTCGCTTACTCTAGAGAGTTTCTTCTCACTTATTCCTAACAACTCAAATGATCCTCCACCGGCATGGCGACCGCATCTCAGATCATGATTAGGCAAAGCAAGTGGAAGACTCAACAATCATACATTTAGTCCTCATTTCATGCATTTCTCACTCGAATTGGTAAATCTCACCTCAACTCAGCATGGCGACCACAATCAAAGTTCAATTCATTCAATAAAAGTGTGAATTCATGAAACTTAACAAAATTCAAGCTTTAAAACCACATATGATTTCATTCTTAAGAAATTGTATCAATTGCATAGCATTGCATAGTCTAATTATGCATTTATCTGGTTAGAAATCTAGAACATCGCCAATCTAGCTACAGAACTCCATTTGCAACTCACGATCGTCAATACACAACATCAAGCAATTCATTTCATTAAAATGGAAAGCATTTACCAATTAAAATAGATCAAAGAGCTCCAATTCGTGAGGGAATTGCTCAAAGCCTCCTTAATTGTGAAATGATTTACAATGATCTGTCCAGAAGTTCGATCGGAATCTCAATTGGAGTTCAATTTCTAGAGAGAGAAAATCTAGAGAGAGAAAGTTAGAGAGAGAAACTTTCTCTCTCTAGTTCAAAAGTCTGTTAACTATCTAGAATCCTCCTCAAAAATGATAACTAGATCCTCTATATATAGAGGTTACGAAAAAAAAGTAAAGAGTACGCAAACGTAAAATAACTATGATATTACAAAAATGCCACTGCCTTTTCAAAATGATGAACAATAGCTTGTGCACAAAAACCGAACCACGCCTTCAAGTCTGAGCTCCCTGCACCTTCAAGCTCATCCACACGCCTCCGTGCCTTCAAGGATCACGCTTCCTTGCACCTGTGCACCTAAAGGAGAAAATCCATACTTAGTCGATTTTTTGGCAGAAAACATTCACATTTGCTTGCGATGCATCGCAGCACAAACAGCCCAAAGCTACGACGCATCGCTGCGATGCATCGTAATGCAATCGTGATTGTGTGCAGAATTTGTGGTGAAAAGTGTTGTGAGTGTTTGTGAATTGTGTGGAGTGTTGTGAGTTAATGATTAAATGGTTGAAAGGTGAGGTGAATGAAATGAAGTGAAGTGAGATGTAGTGAAATGTTGTGAGGTGTGTAATGAAATGATGAAGAGTGAAGAATGAAGAGTGAAGTTTGAAAACGTGAATGAAAAATGTTGTTAGATTTGTGTGAAAAAATGGATGTTATGAAATGGTGTGCATTCATGCTAAATGAAAAAGATGTAAACTGAAAACCAATGAAAGGAAATGATGGAACATGAAATGGTGAAGATATAGCATGTCAATGTTGTGAAGTGAGTGAGAAGTGTTGTGAGTGAGTGTTGTGAAATTTACAAGAATGTGAAGTGCAATGTATGATTGCTGAAGAATGATGTGAAGAATGTGTTGTGCAAGAGTGAGTGTGTTGTGTGATTTTGAAATGAATGAAGCTTGGATGCAAATAAAGTGATTTGAAGAATGAAAACACATCGTAGCACAAATATGTGTGTATGCAAGTTTTGTGCTACGATGAGGTCGTAGGCAAAATGTGCTAGTGTGCAAAATTGTGCAAATGTTCAGCCATTTTCAGCCAATATTATGACTTGATGTGTTGTGAATTCGGAGAAACTTAAAACACAAAATCTGTAGCCCCAAGTCTCAGCTTTTCATATCCTCTTGAATCACTCAATTAGGAGCTCGGACGAGAGATTTACAGCCAAAACACTGAACTGTGGTAGGAGAGTTTTTTTTCACCACGATGCATCGTGGTACAAACCCATTTTCACCACGAAGCATCGTGGCGACGCATCGTCGGTTTTAACGTCCGAATCAGGCTTTGCAAGAAACACAAAATTTCTAGATCTTTCTCTTAGGTTTCCATAGGTTCTTGAAGCACTCAAATTGGAGCTAGGATGAGAAATGTATGACCAAATTACTGAAGCCTGGCAAGGTATGATTTTAAGCCTACGATGCATCGTAGTGCAAATTCCATCTTGGTACTTCATGGTGATAAATCTCCCTTTTCTCTTCCCTGTTAGTACTTGAGGTCAACACTAAGATTGTAGAGATTCTTCTTGTCTTTCCATGAGTACAAAAACCAACATCATTGGAAGTCCTGAACTCAAGATATCAATAAACTCCCAACCTATGGCAGAAAAACTCAACATTGAAAACCCTAAAGAGGCAGTCATAAAGATCCCCCCGTTTCCCCTACTTGCACACAGAATTAGAAGAACGTTAAAACATAAGAATTGAAGAACACTCAAATAGATTTCCAGAACATTCAAGATCTCATAATTTGGACTAGTATTGAGAAAGATAAACTCAAATGAAGTACATCATCCATTCTGCCCAAACACCAAGTAAGCACCTTAAGGCATTCTCTCAAACCTTTTTGCATCCTTCTTTGTTCCTTAATTTCAAACTCACATTTGTTTCATTTAATCATCATTTTGATCATTTCTCACCATTTTAGCACATCAAGTTACAAACCATACAAATGCACACAATGACACTAAACACTATACAATTTGCATGAAAAACAAGGCAAAAGCTAAGTGAATTAAGCCATTTAAGTTGGTATAAAACCAACTTATCAAATTCCCCCACACTTGAACTTTTGCTTGTCCTCAAGCAAAGACACAACTCAAAACTCTCAACCAAATCCATTGAACACAGCCACTACACACTCTTCACACAACAATGCTTCATTTGTGAACTTTGGTAGAAAAACTTTCCTATCCATTTCAAACACAATTCACACCATTGTTGGATGTCCTCATTCCTTTATAACCGAATAGACTCTAATAGTAAAGACATGCTCAACTCTTCATGGTAATCACCAAAACAAAGCTGTACTCATTTATCACTTTAACGAAGTTGTGTGAGTAGTGTGCTAAGGCTTTCATACTTCTCAAGTCTTACTTATGTTCAATGCAATGGTAGAGAATGCAAATAATTAATAAGTAGCTCTTCAAAGTTCTCAACTTTTAAACATTGTATAGACAGAAATGCACCTTATTAAGGATTATTGGCCGCCCTCGTTTCTTACCACTCTTTCCCCCAGGTTGTCATCCTTTAGTACTTTACTTTCGTTTGCACATGACATTATTACTCTGGGGTACTCATTATCTCACCAGATTTTGCATTGGGTTTTAGGGCTTTTGAATTCCATCCCCACTCATACGGATTATTCTCAACAACGCACACTTTGTGTGATAGAGCAGTCCCGTAGAGGAGTGGTTCATTTTATGTACTTTCGGAAAAATTCCACGCACTTAGCATCCAGTACAATTAAATTTGGCATAACCTGCCTTTTCCAACCAAATCATTTCCTTAATGCATAAATGTCTCTACAAGTTCTCAAGGAGTACTTAACTTGATAAATGAAAATTTTCAAACAAATTCTCTACTTCTCACCTTTTCACATAAGTTTAACAATCCAAGTATAAATGCCTTTTAAGTGCTTAAAAACAACCATGTTAAAGTGCAAACTTTCCTACTATGTTTTAACTCTTACCACTTAGTATTGAGCTATCCTCACCGCTTTGAGCATTTTATTCAAACTTTTTAAAACTCACAACCAACTCTAGTGTTAATGTGTTTTTCATAGATAGTTAAGTTTTTCTACAAGAAAGATTCAAATTGTGTTCTTTACAATCATATCTTTTTAAGAGTTCAAAATTTCGCATCAAAGTTGCTCAAAAGGTCAAAAATTTCATGGCTCTCTAAATGCAACTCAACTGTAAAAACTTCTGCACAAAAAGTTTCACAACACAATTTCACAACTCAACATATGTTCGACACCATCACTTATTCAGAAAACTTTCAAAAATTTTTAAAATTTGCACAAAATTTAAAATTCGCCACATATAACAGGAAATAATATGCAAACACTCAAATTCAACACAACAAAACTAGAAAATAGCATGCTTTGCCTCACATAGCACAAAAAATTTCATTCATGCAAGAAGAGTAAGCATATAAACTTCAAGAGACACACACCATAACAACCATTCACTCCCCCACACTTAAAATTTACATTGTCCTCAATGTAAAGTAAAGAGAGGGTTAGGAACTCCCTGGATTGATATGTCATGAATTCCAATGTTTGCTTTGTGGCGTGTCCTTGTTTGAAGTTCTTTCTTGCATGAACAATTTGCTGCACATGGTGAAACAAAACTTATTAGAGATCACTCACTCAAGAACACTACATTGGTGCAAGGTAGGCATAACATGGAGGTAGCATGCAAGAAAAGTGTCGCACCAAGATTTGGAATCATAGTGGTTTAAAATTATACAACTATTAACACTAAATGGCACATGCACAATTTATGCTTGAAATGTAAGACAAAATGATTATGTGCATTGTGGGAACGGTTCATGACTCCACTCTCCCACACTTAGCCTCATGTGTGCATGGCATATTTCCCTTGCAATTCCTCCCTATGCATACACCTACATCATGAGTGGCCTTGGTGAGTATAAGCAAAAATAAATGCAAAATAACATTACACTTAAATGAACCAAAACGGAAATAAAGGTAAAATGAAAAGAAGTAGTTCTGGGTTTTGTAGTCTCCAGCTAGACTTTATTTATGTAATTTTCTTCCTTCTTCAAGAATCGGAATAACCCTCTCTGTACCAGAAAAATGATATTTCATAAGAACTCATTATCCTCCTGTAGGGCACTTGAAAAATAGGTCCAAAGAAGTGCTTAAGCTCATGCATAAGGGAAGCAATCTCTTCAAATTTAACTTTGGACCACTGAGACTCCCCCATTATAGGCATCTCTTTTACTTCTTCTTCCATTGGAAACACATCATTTACTTCTCCCACCACACTAACCATTTCAATCCTGCAAGGCTCAACCAAGGGATCTACATCCATGGTCTCAACAAAACCATCAGTAAGTTCAAAAATAGATTCATCAATGAAGCAATTTTCCACAATGTTAGCTATTTCATTGTAAATTTTCACGTCTTCATCATCTAGACTAACATGGGGAAATTCTTGAGTCTTTTCTTTCTCAACAACACAACAAGCATTATCATCAATTAACAAGAGTATCTCACTTTGCATTTCTTGTGAATCACCATTTAGACACTTAGATTCATTGATCATTTCAAAAATTGGTGCCTCAACAAGAGATTCAAACAATGTGTTAACACTCTCATTCACAAATGCAACATTATCTTCCTTTATGATATCACATTGATCCTCAAGAAGTGACTCTGTACAATTCACAAAGCTATCAAGAGGAGAAACAACTAAAGAAAAGCAATCAATATCATATGACTCATTGAATTCCATGAACTTAATGAAAGATTCAGCTTTAGACACACTTTCCAGCTTAGTAACTTGGCAACTTAGAACACTAGAGTCATCACTATCAAGATCACTAAAGAAGCCATCATCCTCAACATCAAAGTGCACATATTCATGCACAAAAGAATCAGCAACATAACACTCATGTACACTATTCCCAAAACATGTAGACTCCTCCTTCCTTAGACACTTTAAGCCACAATCAACATTAGCATGCATATCAAAATGATTGTCCTCAAGAGTTGGTGTTTTAATGAGAAGAAAGGTACTTTCTGAGTTGTATTGGGCATCTAGAACTGGTGTCTCAATTTGTTCCCATATGTTGCTGATTAACACATTGATTCAATCAAGTCTCTCTTGTTGCCTTTGAACCACCTCTTCCATTTGAGTCAACCGTGTATCATAAAATTCACTTGAATCAAGTCTATCCATCACTTGATACAACATGTCTTCCATTTTGTCCTCTTCTCTGAGATAACACTCTTTGCTTTGTTGTTGGTAATGCCATTGCTCTTCCTTCTGTAAGCCTCTGTCAAGTTTTTCCAACATTTGAGAAAACATGTCCTCCACTGAGAGTCTTTGGTTTCCATTGAGATACGCCTTGTTGCTTTGTTCTTGATTGTGCCACTGCTCTTCATATGGTGGTGGAGAGAAATCCTCACAAACTCTAGGTGTTGGCTGTGTGTAATGATAAGAGCCAAAAGAGTCTTCATACCACCTAGACATGCTTGGGTATTTGTGGTGTGCAATATTCAATTTCAATTGAGTTCAATATCCTGCACTTGCCACAAATACACCAAAGTAGACAACAAAACACAAAAACGAAAGCAACAATGGAACATAACAAAAATTCTAAGCTGCACTAAGTAAAAGAAAATAAAACAGAGCAAATCCAAATTCAAAAAAACCGTGCCTTCCCCGGCAACGGCGCCAAAAATTGACAAGCGTGTCGCGTACTTGCACAATTTTACCCTAAACTAATGTAGGAATGATGAGTAGGGATTGTATCCACAGGGAAGGGAGTGGATTCTTGAATTCATTATTTGCTCACGGAATGTCACAAAGAGAACTAAAACACAACACTAACTAGTAAAGTATCAAGTGCAGCAAATAAGGTGTAAAAACAGGAAGAGAGTGGATGTTCCAGAGTTTTTCCACCAGTTGAATGCACATTAGACCAAGATTGCAATGCTCTTGACACACAAGTAACACAATGAGGAGATCACAATCGCCTAGGAGACTAGCCAGCAATCAGCATGGCGACCGCATTGCCTTCTACCCTCCCTAACGTCACTCTTTCCCATGGCGAGGCCTAAGAGTGGCGGATACATACCGCAATGTCTCAACTCTCCAAGGTTAGCAAATCTAGCATGCAATTCCTAAGGTATCCCATGGCGAGGCCTGACCTAGGTCCTAGAGTGTTCGCTTACTCTAGAGAGTTTCTTCTCACTTATTCCTAACAACTCAAATGATCCTCCAACGGCATGGCGACCGCATCTCAGATCATGATCAGGCAAAGCAAGTAGAAGACTCAACAATCATACATTTAGTCCTCATTTCATGCATTTCTCACTCGAATTGGTAAGTCTCAACTTAACTCAGCATGGCGACCACAATCAAAGTTCAATTCATTCAATAAAAATGCGAAATCATGAAATTTAACAAAATTCAAGCTTTAAAACCACATATGATTTCATTCTTAAGAAATTGTGTCAATTGCATAGCATTGCATAGTCTAATTATGCATTTATCTGGTTAGAAACCTAGAACATCGCCAATCTAGCTACAGAACTCCATTTGCAACTCACGATCGTCAATACACAACATCAAGCAATTCATTTCATTAAAATGGAAAGAATTTACCAATTAAAATGGATCAAAGAGCTCCAATTCGTGAGAGAATTGCTCAAAGCCTCCTTAATTGTGAAATGATTTACAATGATCGGTCTAGAAGTTCGATCGGAATCTCAATTGGAGTTCAATTTCTAGAGAGAGAAAATCTAGAGAGAGAAAGTTAGAGAGAGAAACTTTCTCTCTCTAGTTCAAAAGTCTGTTAACTATCTAGAATCCTCCTCAAAAATGATAACTAGATCCTCTATATATAGAGGTTACAAAAAAAAGTAAAGAGTACGCAAATGTAAAATAACTATGATATTACAAAAATGCCACTGCCTTTTCAAAATGATGAACAATAGCTTGTGCACAAAAACCGAACCACGCCTTCAAGTCTGAGCTCCCTGCACCTTGAAGCTCATCCACACGCCTCCGTGCCTTCAAGGATCACGCTTCCTTGCACCTGTGCACCTAAAGGAGAAAATCCATACTTAGTCGATTTTTTGGCAGCAAACATTCACATTTGCCTGCGATGCATCGCAGTACAAGCAGCCCAAAGCTACAATGCATCGATGCAATGCATCGTAGCACAATCTTGTTTCACCACGATGCATCGTAATGCAATCGTGATTGTGTGCAGAATTTGTGGTGAAAAGTGTTGTAAGTGTTTGTGAATTGTGTGGAGTGTTGTGAGTTAATGAGTAAATGGTTGAAAGGTGAGGTGAATGAAATGAAGTGAAGTGAGATGTAGTGAAGTGTTGTGAGTTGTGTAATGAAATGATGAAGAGTGAAGAATGAAGAGTGAAGTTTGAAAACGTGAATGAAAAATGTTGTTAGATTTGTGTGAAAAAATGGATGTTATGAAATGGTGTGCATTCATGCTAAATGAAAAAGATGTTAACTGAAAACCAATGAAAGGAAATGATGGAACATGAAATGGTGAAGATATAGCATGTCAATGTTGTGAAGTGAGTGAGAAGTGTTGTGAGTGAGTGTTGTGAAATTTACAAGAATGTGAAGTGCAATGTATGATTGCTGAAGAATGATGTGAAGAATGTGTTGTGCAAGAGTGAGTGTGTTGTGTGATTTTGAAATGAATGAAGCTTTGATGCAAATAAAGTGATTTGAAGAATGAAAACACATCGTAGCACAAATATGTGTGTATGCAAGTTTTGTGCTACGATGAGGTCGTAGGCAAAATGTGCTAGTGTGCAAAATTGTGCAAATGTTCAGCCACTTTCAATCAATATTATGACTTGATGTGTTGTGAATTCGGAGAAACTTAAAACACAAAATATGTAGCCCCAAGTCTCAGATTTTCATAGCCTATTGAATCACTCAATTCGGAGCTCGGACGAGAGATTTACAGCCAAACCACTTAACTGTGGCAGGAGAGTTTTTTTTCACCGCGATGCATCGTGGCAATGCATCGTGGTACAAACCCATTTTCACCACGATGCATCGTGGCGATGCATCGTCGGTTTTAACATCCGAATCAGGCTTTGCAGCAAACACAAAAGTTCTAGATCTTTCTCTTAGCTTTCCATAGGTTCTTTAAGCACTCAAATTGGAGCTAGTTTGAGAAGGTTATGACCAAATTACTGAAGCCTGGCAAGGTATGATTTTAAGCCTACGATGCATCGCATTGCAAATTCCATCTTGGTACTTCATGGCGATAAATCTCCCTTTTCTCTTCCCTGTTAGAACTTGAGGTCAACACAAAGATTGTAGAGATTCTTCTTGTCTTTCCATAAGTACAAAAACCAACATCATTGGAAGTCCTGAACTCAAGATATCAATAAACTCCCAACCTGTGGCAGAAAAACTCAACATTGAAAACCCTAAAGAGGCAGTCATAAAGATCCCCCCGTTTCCCCTACTTGCACACAGAATTAGAAGAAAGTTAAAACATAAGAATTGAAGAACACTCAAATAAATTTCCAGAACATTCAATATCTCATCCTTTGGACTAGTATTGAGAAAGATACACTCAAATGAAATACATCATCCATTCTGCCCAAACACCAAGTAAGCACCTTAAGGCATTCTCTCAAACCTTTTTGCATCCTTCTTTGTTCCTTAATTTCAAACTCACATTTGTTTCATTTAATCATCATTTTGGTCATTTCTCACCATTTTAGCACATCAAGTTACAAACCACACAAATGCACACAATGACACTAAACACTATACAATTTGCATGAAAAACAAGGCAAAAGCTAAGTGAATTAAGCCATTTAAGTTGGTATAAAACCAACTTATCACGCTACGAGACCTCGCTGCCATGAAAACACTCTTTTGCTGCTATGAAGCAACATGCGTTTATGGTTGGAATTTTTTTCTAAGTGTTGGCTGTTGGATGTCTTGTGCAGGGAATAATGAAGGCGTGGTGGACAGTGGCTCAAAGGCGTGTAGAGGCTGCTGAAGGCGTGCAAGCTGATAGCTTAAAGGTGCGGGGAGGCTCATGAAGGAGCGAAGTTTCGAGGCCCAGAGGCGTGGTTCACACTTAGGCACAAGTTATCGTGAACATTTAGTTTGATACGCGTAGTGGCATTCTTGTAGTTTTATACTCATTTTACGTTTGCGTATCATTTACGTTTTGTAACCTATATATAGAGAGGGATTAGTCATTAGTTAAGAGGAGCTCATTCTAGAATATAGAACCGAACTTTTGATTTTGAGAGCGGGAATTTTCTCTCTCTACATTTTTCTCTCTCTAGACTTTCTTTCTCTTCTGTTTTCACTCCGATTTTCGATTTCGATCGATAAATTGTTCCGATCATTGTAAGACGTTACTCAATTTAGGAGGATTTTCCCAATTCTATTGTGAATTGTGAGCATTTGAGGTATTTTATTTGGTAAACTCTTCCGATTTAATGATAATAAATTTCTTCACATTGCGAACTGTTGATCGAGAATTGGAAATGGAGTCTTGTGGCTAATTCGATGATGTCCTAGGGTTTTCACCGAACAATTGTGTAATTGAATCGTTGAATGCTATGCAATTGACCTAATCTTTAAGAGAGAGTTCATACATGTTTTTTAACTGCTTGAATTTGTGAAGATTCATAACAACTACACTTGAATTGAGTGAATTGAACCTAGATTGTGGTCAGCATGCTAGGTCGAGGCTCGATTTACCAATAATAGTGGAAATTGCATGAATTGAGGACCGATTGTATGACTATGGAGTTTCATCGCTTGATTGGCTGTGTTCATGATCCGAGATGTGGTCGCCATACCAATCGGAGGTCGTTGAGTTATTAGAACCAAGTGAAAGATGATTCTATGATACTAGTTTGAGTCTAGACACTTAGGTCGGGCCTCGCTATGGGAGACTTAAGGTTTTGTATGTTGATTAGCTAGTGTTTAGAAGTCGAGACGTTGCGGTGTTCATTCATTCTGCTTAGGCCTCGTCATGGGAAAAGTAGGATGTTAGGGAGTATAGAGAACTTTGCGGTCGACATGCTGAGAGTTCATTAGCCTCCTAGGCAACAATTGTCTCCTCCGAACCTGATCTGCATGGGGTCAAATGCATAGCGATCGTGTTTAATTCACAGTTGTCTAGATCTTAAACTCTAGGACATCTGTCTCATATCTTGTTACCTGCCTACTGTTTTTCTTGCATTTGACTTGTTCCTTATTTTCTTAGTTTTGATAGTACTTTTATTGATTCTTGATATTGAATATTTGGCAATACAATTTGAGCGACATTACGTGAGTTTAATAAATCACTCCCTTCCCTGTGGATACGATACCCTACTCATTGCTACTACATTAGTTTAGGGATAAAATTAAGACACACGACTTTAGCTTATCAAGGTCTAGCTTCTTCCAAGATATGGTCTCCTCGATCTAGCGGCGCTTATTGGGATGGCAACACAAGTTTTTATCTTTTGGAGGACGAATAGTACTGGTTAAGCATGTGCTTGCGTCTCTACAATCGCATATACTGGCGGTCTCATTGCCCCCGCGGAGTGTACTTCATCAAGTTACTCAAATTTGTGCCAGATGTTTTTGGGATGGTCCATTCTTGGATCGGAAGCAATATTGGATTGCATGGGATACGCTCTGTCATCCTCAAAATGAAGGTGGTGTTGGTTTTCGTAGGTTTGAGGATATTGCGGAGTCTTTTGCTGCTAAACTATGGTGGTGCTTTCGTTCTCAAAAACTTTCTGGGTTCAGTATATGTTTGCCCGATATTGTCATTTAGAGCACCCAACAGTTGTTCAGCCCATGTGGAATGACTCACATGTCTGGCGGCGTATGCTTGGAATACGCTTTGCTTGTGAGGAATTTGTTGGTTGGTTTGTGGGTGATGGTGCACTTGACATATTTCATGATAATTGGCGAAAATTAGGAGCGCTGTCCAATCTTGCACACTGGTACGGATATACATGCTTAAGGATATCTATATAAATGGTGTGTGGGAGCTTGATAATCTCTCTCTTCCCGTTGATATTATAAACATGGTATCTGAATTATCTTTATCGACCAGGAAGGCCCATCCGTTGTGTATGTGTGATGCAAATGGTTTCTTTTCGGTTGCATCGGCAAATAATCTTATTCGATCTAAAAGGCCTCAGTCAACTTTATTCAAACGTATTTGGCAGCCAGGAATACCGTCTAAGGTTTCCTTTCTTCTTCTCCGACTGTGTTATGGATGGGTACCCCTGGCTCATTGGTTAGTGAAGATGGGAGTGCATGGCCTTTTCCCATGCTTATGCTGTGTTTTACCGATGGAGGAAACGTTGGATCATGTGTTTGGATGGGGTAATTTTGCTACTAAGGTTTGGGGATACTTTGGTAGGGCTGTAGGAGTTCGACACATACCTAGATCTTGGAGGGACCACTATATGTTGTGGTGGAATTTAAGAGGGAATGAGTACTATAAAGTGTTGTTCCGTTGGCTTCCGGCCATTATATCTTGGCATTTATGGAAAAGACGGAATTCGGAGTTCTTTGAGGGATAGGAGGAGTCATGGGATCGTGTATGTGGACTTGTTTTGAAGGACTTGATGACGATGTGGAATTTGAGGTTTCCGGAGAACGTTCTATTTGGGGATTGGCATAACATTGTGGATGCAGTGTTGGGGATGTCAATCCCGGTTTCGTTTACTCGGGTCTGCTGGTTACTGCCCCCTCAAGGTTTTTTGAAGCTAAATGTTGATAGTTGCTCCCTGGGAAATCCGGGACCTTGGGGGGTGGGGCTTTGATCAGGGATTGGTTTGGAATGTTGGTTGTTGCCAGAGCTATGGGTTTGAATTTGTTACGAGTCTGGAAGCTGAGGCACTTGCATTATTAGTTGGACTGGAGCTTTGTGAACGTTTGAATTGTGCCCGATGTTTTGGTAGAATCAGATTCAAAGGTGTTGTTGTCGCTTATGTCTGGAGAGGGGCATGTTCCATGGAAGCTTCGGGCCATTGTAGACAAACTGAAACAATTCTCTTCTGTGTTGTCTCTGCATCATATTTATAGAGAGGCTAATCAGCAAGCAGATGGTCTTGCGAAGGAGGGTTGTCGTCGGCAGCTAGACTTGGAGTTTACTACATTTGGTGAACTCCCTTGGCAAGTTAGGGGATGCATTAATATGGATAGATTAATAGTCCCGAATTTTCGAGTGCGTAGAAAGGCTGTGTAATTGTAATTTGTTCTGCTATAACTTCTGTATCTTTAGCTTCTATTAATAATATCTGGGAGTGGCGCCCCTAATTAATTAACCAAAAAAAACACACATTTTTTTAACCAGAAACAACAAGATTCAAAAACTAAACGATGAAAAATTCTTTTCGTTTTATTTTTTGCACTCATCTTAATTGAGAATGTGCAATTTAATTGGTAGTGTAAAAAAGGAAAATTTAGATTTTTAAATATTCACCATTTTCATGAATTATAATACACGTTTTTTGACAAAAAATTATAAGACTAAAAAAATAGCCTATGAGAGCTCTTTTCGTACCCTTTTTTTATATCTTTAAATTATTCTTTCCTCGTATTGTTTTTGAAATAATTATTATTTTCAATTTTATAGGTTTAGAATAATTTCAAATGTCTATGTTCCTCATAACAATATATAAAGTTGATTAACAATCAGTTTTTATATAAATGAACTTTTAGCAAAATTTAAAATATATAATCATTAAAAAAACTATCATTCAATGCCTTAAGAAAACCAATAATAGGATAACTAGAAAATAATGAATCTTATGAACAAGGATTATGAATTTACCATAAAAATGTGCAACATTAATAAATTTGATTAAAAAATATCGATGATTTGCAACTGATTTTGAAGAAATTCAATAGCAAAAATAATCGCATAATTATGATGACAATACGATATTAGATGTTTCAAAATTTGAAAAGAATGATAATTTTATCAAAAGAAAGGTCAAACAAAGAACTTTACAGAAAATGATAAATATAAAAAATTTAATTTCATATAATAGCCACTTTTTTATTTATAATTTAAAATTTTTGTCTTGAATGTTGTAATTGTCTTGTTAATGAAATCATTGTTCGCAGAAGCATATTAAAATTTAAACAAGAAAATTAAGGAAATGTTGAAGAGAAATAAATAAGAGATAGAGGGTAAATATATTCTTTCATTCACCCATAAAACTTTTCTTCTCGTATAAACTTTAGTATGCTTCTCATATGTTGTCCAAAGATGTTATGTAAGTGCATCTATTTATAGCTATCAAGATATGTAAGTTATGAACCAAATTCATAACATCAATGGGAGAAATATTAAGATACTTATCCTTCAAATTAATGCATTGAATGGATATTCATACTTAATGTTTCATAACACTCATCCTTGAATGTCCATTACACAAAGAATATGCCTTATTAAAACCTTACTAGGAACAAAAGCAGTGGGAAAAAATCCTAGTGAAGGAAAAAGAGTACACTATTCTTGTGTACTAATTTCTCCCCCTGATTTAAAAATCATTTGAGATCCTTTAACCGATGCATCCTAATATTCCTTATTAATTTCACAAAAGTTGTTGTCAGTAATGCCTTGGTAAATAAATTCGCCAAATTATCACTTGACCGAATTTGTTGCACATCAATTTCACCATCCTTTTGCAGATTGTGAGTAAAGAAGAATTTTGGTGAAATATGTTTCGTCCTATCTCTTTTGACATATCCTCTTTTTAATTGAGTTATACAAGCTGCATTGTTTTCATATAATATCGTTGGAAGATTTCTTATTCTGGAGATAACCCACAATTCTTTCGGATATAGTGGGTTATTAATCTTAGCCAAACACATTCATAACTAACCTCATAAATTGCTATAATTTCAGCATGATTTGAAGAAATGGCAGTTATTGTTTGTTTTGTGGATTGCCATGAAATAGTTGTACCACCACATGTAAACAAATATCCAGTTTGTGACTTTGCTTTATGCGGGTCAGATAAATACCCAGCATTAGTATAACCAAGCAATTCTGGTCGAGAATTATATGAATAATATAATCCAATATCAATTGTTTGATAGGTGGCAAATATGTGTATAAATATGTGCTCGTGGTTGCTATCTACCCCTAATAAAAAATAATGCTAAACAACCCCTTAATGGTGTAAGTATAGCAAGTTCGTTACCACAGAGAAAGGACAATGTTGAAATTTTAAGAAAATATTTTTGGTTTTTTATATTTATTAAACTTAAGACACTAAATTAAAAGAAAAAACACAATAAATAAAACGATGACTTTGGTGTAAAACACTGATTAAGCAAGTGTACTCCAGAGATTATATTTTAGGGTTATAAAAGGTTCAAGAACATCCCATCTATGGTCATGCAAAACGAGGATAAATAACTAAGTTCACTATGGTCATGCAAAACAAGTATCTTTCCATTTTGACCAATCATTTCTTTGACGACATTCATCAACTAGTTTAGGTTTATGATCCTCCATAATATCAAGTACTACATAATACGAAAGCATTATCTATAATTATTTCTTTTCGATTCCAACTTTTTTCTGTAGTGACAAAAATTTATT
Organism: Ophiorrhiza pumila; assembly: GCA_016586305.1. Classification (NCBI taxonomy): domain Eukaryota; kingdom Viridiplantae; phylum Streptophyta; class Magnoliopsida; order Gentianales; family Rubiaceae; genus Ophiorrhiza; species Ophiorrhiza pumila. The sequence continues at coordinate 40,353,773 of BLIW01000006.1, forward strand.
GAATTTTCTATAATCTCATTCTCTTCAGGAGCATGCTCTTCTGGAGCATTCTCTTTAGAAGCATGCTCTTCTGGAGGATTCTCTTCAGGAGCATGCTCTTCTAGAGCAATATCTTCAGGATATTGAATTTTGTCACTGACAAAATTTTGGAGTTCTTGACTCTTATCATTATTTAATCCTCTTTTCTTTCAAGGATTTTTATCTTTGGAACCAAGAGATCTACCATGCTTCAGGTGTACATGAGACTCATTAGCACTTATAATTTTCCCTTCAGGGATATCAATTTTCACCGGTGTATTTTCAGCAAAAATATGCGATTTAGTAACTCTTCTGGAGTCATTAAACACATCCGGTAATTGATTTGCAATTCTTTGCAAATGTATAATTCTTTGAACGTCTAGTTCACTTTCTTTTGTACAAGGATCAAGAAAATCAAGTGATATTTTCCATTTAATTTCTTTTTTCGGTTGATCTCTACTTCCCCCTAATGTCAGAAAATGTGATTCGTCAAAATGATAATCATCAAATCTGGCAATAAATAAATTCCCTGTTAATGGCTCAACATATTTAATATCTACTTTGGGGGTCCATTTTAGTACGTTGTGGCGATACAATTGGAACATAAACCGCACAACCAAAAATTGTCAAATGAGAAATATTGAGCTCATAGCCAAATGTTAATTGCAGGGGGGAATAAGTATGATAACTCGTCGGTCTTATTCTTACAAGTATTGCTGCATGCAATATAACACGCCCCCAAGTAGATAAATGAAGTTTAGACCTCATAAGTAACGGTTTAGCAGATAATTGCATCCGTTTAATAAATGATTTAGCAAAACCATTTTGTGTATGAACATAAGCTACAGGATGTTCAACACCTATTCCAATCGACATGCAATAATCATTAAAAGTATGCGATGAATATTCACCAGCAATATCTAGACGAATTTTCTTAATTGAGTGATCTGGAAATTGTGCTCGTAATTTAATTATTTGAGCAAGTAATCTCGTAAACACAATGTTGCAAGTAGATAATAAGCTTAATGGGACCATCTTGTTGATGCATCAATGAACACCATAAAATACTTAAATGGTCGACATGGTGGATCTACAGGCCCACATTTATCACTATGAATTCATTCTAAAAATGCAAGAGATTCAGTCCCCACTTTAATAGGTTATGGTCTAATTATTAATTTTTCTTGGGAGCAAGCAACACAGGAGAAATCATTAGAGTTCAATACTCTTTGAATTTTCAATGAATGACCATTTGAATTTTCAATGATCCATCTCATCATAATGGAACTAGGATGTTCCGGATGATCATGCCATATTATAAAATTATTGAGATTTGTAAACTTCTGTTCTACTAAGGGATGACTTTCAATTGCAGTTATTTTTGTATAATATAAACCAGATGAATAAGATGGTGATTTTTTCAATACACAATTTCATCCAGAAACGGTATTTGTAATTAATAAAAATTCACCATTTGTCTTATTCATAGTCTCGATATAATATCCATTTTGACAAATATCTTTAAAACTCAATAAATTTCTTCGAGACTTTATAGACAGTAGTGCATTATTTATAACAAATTTCGTTCCTTCAGGGAGAAATATTGTAGCTCTTCCAGAGCCTTCAATTAATTTTGCACTTCCACATATTGTATTAACATTAATTTTTCCCATTTTCAAATAGGGAAAATACTTTTCACTTTTAAGTATAGTGCGGGTAGTAGCACTGTCAATAAGATAAATGCCATCATCACCATTATTGAATCCCAAATATTAGGCATTCATTTCTTCTTCAAAAATATTCACATAGATTAATTCTTCTTTAGGAAAAATATATCAATTTCTTCTTCAAGAAGAAATAATACAATAATATTGTAAGTAAGAAATTTAAATTAATATAAATTCTTTTATTGTAAGGTTAGTCAAAATACAAATAAAATGAATTAAGCAAAAGAGAAATATTACCTCTGGATTGAGAAAAGAAAAAATATTACCTCAAAAATTCACACCAAAAATATGTAAGCACTTGTGTAATATTACTCCAATATTTGGACTTGTAATCAACTACTCTGATAGTTGAATCTCCCTCAATTAATAGAGTCTCGTGCTGATAACGTGTTATAAAACTACTAGTAATATATATGTGGTAGTAAGTTCAATTTAAAATTCTATATTTTAATATAGAACAAGAAAATTAAGGCAAATGTTGAAGAGAAATAAATAAGAGATAGAGGGTAAATATATTCTTTCATTCACCCATAAAACTTTTCTTCTCGTATATACTTTAGTATGCTTCTCATATGTTGTCCAAAAATGTCATGTAAGTGCATCTATTTACGGCTATCAAGGTATGTAAGTTATGATCAAATTCATAACATCAATGGGAGAAATATTAAGATACTTATCCTTCAAACTAATGCATTGAATGGACATTCATACTTAATGTTTCAAAACATATACTTATCTTAATATTGACATTCATAACAATAGGTTATTATTATATATAAATGGTTTAGTGAATAACTCCTATTTTATTTTCATATTTATCCTATTGTGTCGGCTTGATCTTTTATAAGCGAAGACAGAATAAACCGTTGACAAAAATCTCTTTACAACTCTTTTCCTTTCTATTCGTTAACAGTGGCGGAACTAGGGGGTGCCAGTCGGTGCTGTCGCCCTCTTGCTTCTGAAAGTAAGGGTAACTGTCCTCGTTTCCGCCAGTTTAGCACCAGTGACTCTCGCCGTATCGCCTTCTTTGCCCGTTAATATGGTGAAAAAAACGCGAAAGAAACATCTCTATAATTGATCTATGGTGATTGGTGGTAGTATAGAGGTAGGGGTGGTAGAGATAGAAAGGGAAGTAAATCTTACGGATTGGTTTGTAATAGTTGAATGGTTGGGATTTGAGAGATAGAATGTGGTCCCTCTTTTCTTTTATCTTTTAATTCACCGTAAGGAAAAGTCGAAGTCAAATTTGATTTTGACGTTCATCATTAAATAAAGAAGTTAAATTTTTTTTGCCAAATTTAGAAAAATAAACAAGGCAATCAAAGTGTTCATTCTGATAATCATAAATCTATATGCCGATAAGCTAAATTCGAATTACTTTTTCTTATCCCCTCAAAATTAAAAATTTTGAATATATTGAAACTCTAAATTTAATGTATTCTAGGAGGTATTGTTTTTCCTAATTAGGGGTAATTATTAAAGCATTTAATAAAAAAATTGATTGTATGGAGAATTTAGCATACATTAAAGATATAACTAAAATGAATAAATTTTGCAAAGTTTATTACGCGTATTACTTATATTTTCATTATTATGGTTATCAATTTGATACTTTAGTAATTATATATATATATATATTTATTTATTTATTTATTGACAATTTTTTATTTCAAATTGTCTCATGTGAATCGGGTTCTTATATGAAATGAGAATTAATCATGATTTCAACAAATAATAAAGCGATAGAAAATTAGAATCGCGATTTCATCGGGCCATTAATTTCCTGTTTTATATATAAAATATGGCTCACATATGAACCAATAATCACCCCTTTAATTTTTTTTCTGGTTCCGCCACTGTTCATTAACAAAAAATGTTGTTGAGGAGAATTTTATGAATTTTTTCCAAAATTGTTTTAATATTAATATTTCTCACTACTATTATAGTGGGAGCAATTTTTAATAATTGGGCCAAACAATATTGTTTGTCCAATGAGATAGATAACCAAATGATAAGAGTATTATTATAGTTTCTTATTGTCAAATGGTTTATTATTTTTTAATAAAATTTAGTAAATTACGAATTATGGATTATGAATTTTAGGTTTGAACACAACAAAAATGTTATGTGTTTTAGAATGTAAACTATTTTTTTATTATTATTTAGAAATAGTAAACGCCTAGATGTTGTGCACTATCTATACCTATAACTAATTACATACCATATAGAAAGTAAAAAGAGTTTTGGCTAGTATTACTAAGAGATGCATGAATTACATAATTCCTTTTATATGAAATCAACATATTGAATATTTTAGATTTTCTCTATGTATGATAACTTATTGAACAAACAATACAAGCAAAATATTAGTTTATATGTCAATCTTTTGACCATTTAAAAGATAAAACATGTCTTATTTTTAATATGGTACTTATCTGTTTCCACTATCAATGACTAATTACGGGCTAAAAAGGGATTTACAACATCAAGAAATGCCCTATCAAACGTCGAACGTAACTTGGGTGTCGACCCACAAGATCATACCATAATAAGAATGAAACTGGTCTTCTCTTTTAAGAGTCATTTTATTAACACATAAAATAAGTTTCAACATAATTACATAGTTTTATTGTTATCCATATGAATAGATCTAAAACTTATTTTTGTGAAATGTTTAGATCTAAAATTATGTAACTATTTCTGCTAGTAATCCTCCATAAATGAGGCTTAGCCTTCCATGAATTTGATACCAAACTTACACGAGGATTAAATTAAATAATATAAAAACAAAAGAAAAAATCTTCAATCTTTAATCACTTGAATTAGCAATGGACCTCTAATCATATATCCTTCGTGTGCTTGGAATTGGACCAAGGTCATCCCCTGTTTGCCATTTTTTCCATTCAGATAATTTCGTATTGGTTCCACTTCCATCTACAGTCTCAATCTACTCAAGCAATGTTTCTCAAGAATCCATGCTGTGAAATGCTTTTAGAGTAGCACTGTTTTCTAGTTTGGAAGCCTCAGCAACGTAAATCGCTGCAAGGGGTACGCTTTTCATCCGTTTTGAATGAGACTTCGTTTGGAAACTTTACTGAAATGGTCGCCTACTGTTGAAATAATTGGAGGTTGGAGATTTACACAAACTTAGGAAAAACAAGAACTAAAACACTTCTTGTATTAAGTAAACAAATGAACATGTTGGGAAAATATCGAATCTCACGTTGTATCTAATAGCCCAAAATAATATATGACAATAACAAGAAAAATAAGTAAGAAAATGGACACAAAGATTTACGTGGTTCGGTCAATGTGACCTACGTCCACGGCCGGAGGTGGTGCCAAAATTCACTAATAAGTGGAGAATGTTTACAAAAGTGGAACACTAATTATATGCCACTTTCTAAACACAAAAGGCTTTAACAAAATGCAAAAGAAAAAGAATGGAAGAGGAAGAATAAGAAAGCAAGAGAAAGCTTTCAAATTTTGGTGTGTTTTTCAACTTAAGCATTTGCCTATAGGCAAATGCTTACACTTCTTGCCAAATTTGCTAGGATGGAAGATTCCACAATAATCACAAAATGTTCAAAATGCCACCACAAACAATAGTTGGACACATGGTTTCAAGAACATATTCTTACAAATCTCCACCTTGGTCTTGAACCCAAAAAATAGTGATTTAATCAAACTCAACTCCAGCACAGCCTCAATGGTCTGAATCACAAACCACGAACACCAATCAAGTCCAAGCACTGCTTGAACTTATATAATGGAAGAGCTTTCGTAAACATATCGGCAGGATTGTCCTTCGTATTGATTTTTTGAACAAGGACCTTCTTCACAGCAATGGTATCTCGAATAAAATGATATTTAATATCAATATGCTTCGTCCGCTCATGATACATTTGATCTTTAGTCAAATAAATTGCACTTTGACTGTCACAATAAATGGTAGTAGTCTCTTCTTGTAGAGTTAATTCGCCGAATAAACCTTTCAACCATAAAGCATCTTTAATAGCCTCAGTGACTGCCATATATTCTGCTTCAGTAGTGGATAGAGCCACTACATGTTGTAGAGTAGCTTTCCAGCTAATCGCACAACCTCCAATGCAAAATACATAACCTGTAAGAGGCCTGCGCTTATCAAGGTCACCAGCATAGTCTGAATCTACAAAACCAACCAAAGTGTTGTTGGTTCTACCGAACTCCAAACAAGAGTTTGAAGTACCCTTTAAGTATCTGAGTATCCATTTCACAGCCTGCCAATGTTCTTTTCCTGGATTTGCCATATACCTGCTAACAACACTAACTGCTTGTGAAATATCTGGAAGAATACAACACTAACTGCTTGTGAAATTTCCTCTTCCTCTGATTTTGGTGATTGAGCAGCAGATAGCCTGAAATGGCTAGCGAGAGGAGTACTAACTGGTTTGGCATCCAACATGCCAAATCTCTCCAAAACCTTTTTAAGGTAACCTTCTTGGGTCAGATATAATTTTCCAACTCCTCTATCTCGTCTTATCTCCATACCAAGAATCTTCTTAGCTTCTCCCAAGTCTTTCATTTCAAATATCACCATTTAATAAGGCCTTCAACTGGTGAATTTCTGCAAGATTCTTAGCCGCAATGAGCATGTCATCAACACATAACAAAAGATAAATGAATGAATTATCTTTTAACTTCCGAAAGTAAACACAACTATCATACATGCTCCTGGAGAAATCATGACCCAACATAAATGAATCAACCTCTTGTACCACTGTCTTGGAGATTGCTTCAATCCATACAAGGATTTCTTCAACAAACAAACATGGTCTTCTTATCTTCAAATTCAAAACCTTCAGGTTGTTTCATATAGATCTGTTCATCTAATTCACCATGTAGGAACGGAACGCTGTCTTACATCTAGCTGTTCCAATTCCAAATCAATCATGGATACTAATGCAAGCAATACACGAATAGAGCTATGTTTCACAACAGGTGAGAAAACATCATTAAAATCAACACCTTGTACCTGACTATAGCCCTTTGTAACTAATCGTGCCATATACCTTGCATTGTCAACACCTGAATTACCTTCTTTTCTTTTGAAGACCCATTTGCAGCCAACAATTTTCTTTCCTTTCGGCGGCGTCACAAGATCCCAAGTATCATTCTTGTGTAGAGATTCCATTTCTTCATTCATGGCCACCACCCACTTATCTGAATCAGCACCTGAAATCGCCTCTGTATATGTGGAAGGTTCTCCGTCTCCACCTATTTCCTGTGCTGCTGATAAAGCATATGCAACTAAATTTGCCAAATTTGCATACCTCTGTGGTGGTCGAATCTCTCGTCTTGGTCTATCTCTGGATATGGAATATTCTTCTTCTACTGGTTCATCTTCAACAAGGTCTAGAGCTGGTTCATCGCCTTGGTCCGTAGAAGATCTTTGAGAAGGATTTATGATCTCGAACTCCACCTGTTTCTGTGTGCTATCTTCCTTTTCTAAATTACAAGGATTACAAGATTCTTTTCTAGGATTTAACATAAATGTCTCATCAAAAGTAACATCTCTGCTAATTACAAATTTAGGTGATTTGGGATCAGGACAAAATAATCTATATCCTTTCACCCCTGAAGCATAACCGAGGAAAATACATTTTCTAGCCCTAGGCTCTAACTTTCCCTCATTAACATGCATATATGCTGGACAAATATTCTTAAATTGGAGTAATTAATAGGAGTACCTGACCACACTTCCTCTGAAGTCTTGAAATCAAGAGGAGCACACGGAACACGGTTGACAATATAACAAGCAGTACAGATGGCTTCCGTCCAAAAGTCTGAAGTTAACCCAGCAATTGAGATCATACACCGAGCTCTTTCCAAAAGAGTCCGGTTCATACGCTCGGACACACCATTCTGTTGAGGCGTCATTCTAACGGTACGATGTCGAGCAATTCCTTCATTTTTACAGAATTCATTGAATTCCGTTCCACAAAATTCCAAACCATTATCTGTCCGCAGCCGCTTAATATGTTTTCCTGTCTGCTTTTCAATCAAAGCCTTCCATTTTTTAAATGTCAAGAAAACATCACTTTTATTCTTCAAGAAATACACCCAAAATTTTCTTAAAAAATCATCAATAAATGTTAACATATACCTAGCACCACCCTTAGAAGGAACACGAGAAGGCCCCCAAAGATCAGAATGGATATAATCCAAAGTACCTTTTGTTTTATGAACTGTATGTGAACTGAAACTGACACTTTTCTGTTTCCCAAAAATACAATGTTCACAAAAATCCATCTTACCAGTACTTTGTCCACAAAGTATGCCCCTGTTGCTTAACAACGTTAAGCCCTTCTCACTCAAGTGTACCAATCGCATATGCCACAATTTGGTGATGTCGGTATCTGATGATACAGAAACTGCTGCAGCACCTGAAACTGTAGATCCCTGCAAGATATACAAACTACCAGACTTGCAAGCTTTCATCAATACAAGAACACCTCGTGAAATTTTTAAAACTCCACCTTCAGCCGAATACCTGTACCCGAGAGAATCAAGGGTACCTAACGAGATGAGATTTTTCTTCAAATCTGGAACATGTCTAACATTTGTGAGTGTTCTAACAATTCCATCATACATCTTTATCTGGACTGTTCCCCTACCAACAACTTTACATGGAGCATTATTCCCCATCAAAACAACTCCACCATCATATTTTTCATATGTGGAGAAATAATCATTTTCAGGACTCATGTGGTAAGAACAACCAGAATCTAGAATCCACTCATCTTTAGACCTAACTTTATTTGTTCTTGCTACAAACAAAGTTCCATCATTCTCATCTGCAACTACACTGGCTTCGGCAGTGCTGCTGTTATTCTGCTCATTTTTATATTTTTCTTTATTTTTCAATTTGTAACAGTCAGCCTTAATGTGCCCCTTTTTCTTGCAATAATTACAAACTTTGATTTTATGTCTGGATTTAAACCTGCTTTTGGATCCACTATTATCAAAATTTCTATTTTCAGGTCTCCCCCGTATCACTATTCCCTCTGCATGACTTTCACTAGTCTCCCCCGTGATATCCCTATCATTCTGCTCTTTAGATTTTAAAGATTTTCAGAATCTTTCCCATAAATCATGGTATCACGAAAATGTTTAAATGACTGTGGAAGAGAGCATAACAACAAAATGGCTTGATCCTCATCTTCCATCTTAACATCTACATTCTCCAAATCCAAAATAATGGAATCAAATTTTTCAAGATGTGAGATAATAGATGTACCTTCAGTCATTTTTAACATGTACAACTTTTGCTTCAAATAAAGCCGATTCTCCACCGTCTTTTTCATATACATGGACTTTAACATGTCCCACATGCCTTTGGCTATCTTTTCACCGGCAACTTCCTGCAAAACCTCGTTAGAGAGATTTAATATAATAGCTGATCTAGGCTTTTTATCTAGATCCAAGAAACTTTGTGGCGACATTTCTGGTGGCTTTTTCTCTACTCCTTCAAGAGATAACTCACACCCATCCTGAATAAGAATGGCTTCCATTCTGAGTTGCCATGTACCGAAGTTTATATTCCGGTCAAACCTTTCAACGGAGTTCTTAGTTACTGTCATCGTGGCTAAAAGATCTAAAATGAGATATGGCTCTGATACCAATTTGTTGGGAAAATATCGAATCTCACGTTGTATCTAATAGCCCAAAATAATATATGACAATAACAAGAAAAATAAGTAAGAAAATGGACACAAAGATTTACGTGGTTCGGTCAATGTGACCTACGTCCACGGCCGGAGGCGGTGCCAAAATTCACTAATAAGTGGAGAATGTTTACAAAAGTGGAACACTAATTATATGCCACTTTCTAAACACAAAAGACTTTAACAAAATGCAAAAGAAAAAGAATGGAAGAGGAAGAATAAGAAAGCAAGAGAAAGCTTTCAAATTTTGGTGTGTTTTTCAACTTAAGCATTTGTCTCTATTTATAGGCAAATGCTTACACTTCTTGCCAAATTTGCTAGGATGGAAGATTCCACAATAATCACAAAATGTTCAAAATGCCACCACAAACAATAGTTGGACACATGGTTTCAAGAACATATTCTTACCGAACAAATGATCAAATGATCAAATGAGGAAATGTATTTAATAAAGGAAATATATAAAGCATATAGATCACTTTTTTTGAAGAGTTTATTGCCCCACTATCTTGCTAACCAGATTTAAGTTGGTCTGAATTTGTATTAACTCATCCCTATTTGATGACATTTGATTTTTAATTGAGAGTGGTCATCATAAGACATATGGATTTATTTCGTGCGAGAACAAACTTTCTATTATATTTAGAGCATGAATGAAGTTATTTTGACAAAATGATACTAGTTACAAAAGATGATTTGGTACAATACTACAATGTGTTCTTACTTTATTTTTATTTCAATCGGGAAAGGAAAGAGTAAAAGGCCTTCGGGTTGAATTCAAGTACTATTGGAGAGGACTAAAATCAGGAATCAAAAATCAAGAGAAAAAGAGCAAAGAAATACACACAACAAAGTGAACTTTTATTACCATGTAGCCTCTAAGAACAACCCGTATTTCAAACACACAGCAAGACTCTCAACCTAATTTACTACACATTTGTTAAGGAAAATATAAAATAGAGCAAGCAAACACCAGTCTCACTCGTAAACTAAAATACAGTGCATTTTGCTTTAAAACTGAAATACGGTGCATTTTGCTTTGATGCTTCCGTGCTTATTCCTGATAGATCGCACTGGTCCATAGGCAGATATATTGGGTCTTGGCTCAAAATCTTTGATGAAAGATTTGTTCTCCTCTAGTTTACCACCATCCTCTCCATAGGCAGATATATTGGGTCTTGGCTCAAAATCTTTGATGAAAGATTTGTTCCCCTCTAGTTTATCACAATCCTCTCCGTATGCAGATATATTGGGTCTTGGATCAAAATCTTTGATGAAAGATTTGTTCTCCTCTACTCTCCATAGGCAGATATATTGGGTCTTGGCTCAAAATCTTTGATGAAAGATTTGTTCTCCTCTAGTTTACCACCATCCTCTCGATAGGCAGATATATTGGGTCTTGGCTCAAAATCTTTGGAAAAAGATTTGTTCACCATCCTCTCCATCCTCTCCATATGCAGATATGTTGGGTCTTGGCTCAAAATCTTTGATGAAAGATTTGTTCTCCTCTAGTTTACAACCATCCTCTCCATAGGCAGATATATTGGGTCTTAGCTCAAAATCTTTGTTGAAAGGTTTGTTCTCCTCTAGTTTACCACCATCCTCTCCATAGGCAGATATATTGGGTCTTGGATCAAAATCTTTGTTAAAAGATTTGTTCTCCTTTAGTTTACCACCATCCTCTCCATAGGCAGATATATTGGGTCTTGGCTCAAAATCTTTGTTGAAAGATTTGTTCTCCTCTAGTTTACCACCCTCCTCTCCATAGGCAGATATATTGGGTCTTGGCTCAAAATCTTTGTTGAAAGATTTGTTCTCCTCTAGTTTACCACCATCCTCTCCATAGGCAGATATATTGGGTCTTGGCTCAAAATTTTTGATGAAAGATTTCTTTATTTCACTGCCACTGGTATGATAATCAGCATTAGTGATCTTCCTCCCATTGGAGAGAGAGGAAACTAAATGGACAAGCTGCTCAGTTGCTTCAACTACTGCCTCACTTTTGGCATGCAAATACACCGCGGGAGCTTTTCTTGCTTCTATGATTTCTGCAAACTGCTCCACCCAAGACACAGAAATTAGTATAAACATGTAGATGTACACAACACTTGAGATAGGTTAGTATGAAATTGTGACGGCCTTACTAAAACCGAATTCAAAAATCAAAACAATGAATTTAGCTTAGAGGATGCTAGTTAAATATGTTTCTTACCAGCGCAAGTGAGAAGAGAGCAACGAGAGTAAAAGAGGAAGCCATATATTGTCTTCAAACAGAGCTGTACAACTTAATTTCTCCTCAAAGTCACATAGCTACAGGCTATTTATTCAAACTGAGGATTGCTTTGCTGAAGGATGCTACAATACAATACACATATCTAGGACTGTATAGTGTAAACTACAAGTTTCATCATAAATCACGCCTCAAAGCTGACTTCAGGGTTCTTATTGGTGGGTAGTCTATCAATCAACACTGTGAGTACGAGGAAATAAAAAGGGTTCTTATTGGTGGGTAGTCTATCAATCAACACTCTTGAGTACGAGAAATTAAAACAGCAAAATAAATCTGACTTCAGGGTTCTATTGGTTGGTAGTCTATCAATCAAAACCGAGTATGAGTAATTAAAACTAGCAAAATAAATCTTTCAAGTAATCGGTTCATTAGTCGGGAGTAGGTTTATTGGATATTTTGATAATTTTGCATATTGTGTAACGTAATGTCAAGAAAGGTTTACAAATCAAGCAATAAAGATTTTGCATCATCTTGTTACGACTTTATTATACAAGATAGCGCAAGAAACATGAGGAAACGCCACCAGGAGCTACATCAACTCATCGAAATGACCATATACCCCTGGACCAGGACGGCTGGCCCTGCCAGAGAGATTGAGGACGATTATCGTTTACTTTAATTCTATTATTTTGCTTGATTTAAGTTTTTTTTTTTCAAATTATTCTGAGGTACTCTTATGTATGTTTGATAATTATCGAAGGCTGAATTGCAGGGGATGGCATATCTCATTGTTCAATTTGCATTACCTAAAAATCATCACCAGGACCAACTGTAGCACAACGTGATGCATGGAGAGGTTTTGTTTAAATTTTTTCAAGGGTTAGTAGTCCACTTTGCTTGATTATAAGATGGTTTTTAAGTGGATATCATTTGATATCTTTACTCTGGTAAGGTGAAGGTGAAGATTCATATTTTAAAGCTACTTAATCATATGGAGACAGGCGGTCGTATCACTTTTAATGTATATTAAAATTATGATTAACTCTCATTTCTTATATGAATTCGTTTCACATGAAAAACCACCTTTTAACCTTGAGTGTTTGATTAAATGTATACTTCCAATTGAATGAGGTTGGAAAAAAGTACATTGCAAAATTGCAAGGGATTGAAATTTTAAATTAAGGTTGAGTGCTTAAATGTATATTTCCAGCTGAATCACATTGGAAAAAAGTGGGTGCAACAGTATGTTACCTAGACAAAATTTTGTATGTTAGGTAGTTTGAAGTAGACATGGCAACCGGGGCTAGACGGGCTGAACTACCGAAACCGGTTGGAACCGTGAACCGACGGTTCCGAAAAAGCAAAAATAAAATTAATTATTTTGTTTTTATAAATTTCCTTTCTTTCTTTTATGGTATACAAACAATATTTTCTTAATTTTAATAGTTTCAAATTTATCACAAGCTCTATTCTATTATAATATCTTAAACTAAACTTTTAATTTCTCAATAATATTATCTATTTAATTTTTTTTCAATCTTTACCTAATTTCATGGTTAGTTATTTATTTTAATTCATATAATTAGCTATTATTGTTTCATTTATTTCTATTTATTCAATTATTTTATTTTACTAATATTCCAACCAACTTGAGTTTGATAATGCAACGTATATGACTTTAATTTTATCACGAATCCAAATTGTCGGAAAAGTTTTTATTGTTTAACTAATGGTATAGAACTATAGACTATAGTCGTTACATTGACGAATTAAGGCTTACATGGAAAAAAAACACTTAAATTTACTATAAAACATATAACTTTACTTAATTTTTGTAAATTTGTACATAACAAATTTATTTTATTTTATTATGTTTTGTATATATATGGTAATTCATATATACCAAAATTTTCTATATCTTTATAAAAGAATTACTTTTCAATTATATGAAATTTGTGTATATTTTTTTCAAATTTTATTTAAAAAATTTTGAACTGTAAAAATCAGATCCGGAATCAAGACGGAATCGGAACTGAGATGAAACCGTGAACCCACGGTTTCGAACCGTAACCGTGGCCGCCGCCCAATGGGCGATTCCGGTTCTACCTTTTGTGGAACCGTGAACTGGCAGTACACGAACCGTAATCGGCAGTTTGTGAACTGTGATTATGTCTAGTTTAAAGTAATAACAAAAAAAAAAAACAATAAAAATCAACCAATTATTGCAATGGGACAGTTCTAGATCTGGAGTTTATACATTACTATGATTTATGACTATGAGTGAATGATGAACTATAACAGAGACCGAATTCATGCATCCCATTGTCGGGATATTAGAATCATGATTTCAATTGTCATTAACTACCCATTATATATGAAATACGTAACATATATGAACCAGTTTCGGAGAAGTCATTGTCCAAAACTTAATTTAGCTGCCCAAACTAGTATTATAATGTATAATAGAAGACTGAAAAAAAAATGATGAGACTTGTTTCCAACAAGGAAAAGAAGAACCAAATAAAAGAAAGAAGCTAGAATGAGAACTTACCCAAAAATAGTGCTAACAATTAATAATGTAATGTCATCAAATCTTTTGCTGGGTAAGCCAAGATATAATGACAACATTTCTTTATTAACATTTTTTCTTCAAATAATTTTTGCATGTATGATTGTCAAATAAGGATACCGTGTTTCATGTTTGTGGGAGTTGATAAGTTTTCCTTTTACTTTACAAAACCTTGAGTTGCCATTGCCAACTTGATCAATGGATCCTCGTAGACTTGCTCGTGGGAGTCTATCCCTCCTTCTGATTCTGCTAGTAAGTTCTTAAATTTTGTTCCTCCCATTGCAACAAATCAAGTATTCTCACTTTAACCAATTGATCATTTGTCAAATTTTCAGGGAATTCACCAGAGTGGTGCCACTGAAATAGATCGTGAGAAGTTGAACAAGATCCCCGTTGGAGACGACCAAAACCACGTCAACAATCATATACATCCAGACGGAAACATCGCAACGAGGAACTCTGAGAATGAGTGGGATGCTAATGAAAATCAGCACAATAAAAGTGACAATACTTCTCATTTCCCCATGCCTGATTCTATTCCCAAGCAGGCTAATATTTTGCAGCTCCATAGCATGGATGTCGATGATGAGAAGGTAAATGATGTGAAAGATCATGTTCAAATACAAGGAAAGCATACAAGACATGTCCATGCTCATACCCAATCGTCATCCCACACGATGAATCATATGGATCCATCTACAATCGTGTTCTTCCTTTTAGATGATCTAAAGTTGGGCCAAAAAATGGCCATCTTTTTCCCCGACAGAGATCTTCCTTCTTCGTCCTCTCCTCACTCGTTGGCAAAAGAAGAAGCCGATTCCATTCTCTTTTCACTAGAACAACTCCCCGACCTTCTCCAACGCTTTTCATTCTCTCAAGGATCTCCCCAGGCCATAGCCATGGAGGATACTCTAAGAGAATGTGAAACTGAACCAATCAAGGGAGAGACCAAGTTCTGTGCTACTTCCTATGAATCCATGATTAATTTTGCTAGTGAAATCTTGAGTTCTAAATCCAACATCAAACTTCTATCAACAGTTCACCTCACAAGAACTCCTGCTGGGCTACAAAAATATACAATTATTCAAGTTCCCAAACAAATTTCAGCTCCAAAGATGGTAGCCTGCCATACGATACCTTACCCTTATACAGTTTTCTATTGTCATCATCAGAAGAGTGAGAGTCGTGTCTATAAGGTTTCCCTCAAGGGGGAGAATGGCAATAGGATTGAAGCCATTGCTGTTTGTCATGGATACCTCTCAATGGAACCCTAATCATATCTCCTTCCGTGTGCTTGGAATTGGACCAGGGTCATCCCCTGTTTGCCATTTTTTCCCTTCAGATAACTTCGTGTTGGTTCCACTTCCATCCACATCGTCAATCTAGTCGGGCAGTGTTTCACTAGAATCCATGCTGTGAAATTATTTGTATGGTTTTTAGGTTCCTATACAGAAGTGTTGTTATCCAGATGTGTAAAATCTGTATGTTCTAAACTCTACATTCGGTTTGTGGCGCAAATAATCTAGTAAAGCTATTTAATTGTGGAAAAACTATTTAAAATAAAACGATAAATTCAAGCTACTAAAGATTCTTCAGTACTCAACATACTATATTCTATGGACAAATATGAAATCAGTCCAAGGTCATGGTCTGCTGTGATCTCCAAAGACACGGTAATTTTAGATCTAAGTGAAAGATGATTGAATTCAATTTTCAGAGAGCAAAGATACAAGTCAAATTGTTGTTACATGAATTAATAAGAATATCATGTCAGTAAATTGGATTAAATTAAATAACGGACAGTTTCCCATTTTATGTTGATTGTTAAAACAAATTTCCATTTTTATGCTTCTTTAAAACATGTTTCCAAAAATATGGAGTTTGCATCTGTCAAATGCGATCTCTAAGAGTTCGCATTTGCCAAATGCAACTTCAAAATAAAAACAAAAAAAAAAACAAAAATTCGTGTATGTTTAACATATATGTTGTGCATAAAGAGAGAGGTCGCATTTGAATAAAACTCTAAATTAAATAAATTATTAAATCTTGTATTTTTAAATATTAAAATAAAATAATTCAAATAGATTTTGCATTTAGTAAACAAGAGTTCAAACAAATTTTTGTTAAGTGTTAAGTTAGTTAATTTTTTTTTTAAATTTAATTTATTAAAGATAATTTATTTTTTTCAAGTAATACTCAATAGAAATTTTGAATAACAAATATTTTAAATATATATTTTAATAAAATTCATCAAAAAAATGCGAAGTCAATAAAATATATTTTTATATTTTTTGACCAAAATTTGCACTCTAGTGAAAAGTTATTCATATTTTGACAATATTGCATTGTGATGTCGAAAGTTGTTTCATTACAATTTAATCTCATTTTTTTCTTTTTAATTTTTTTTTAAGTGTTAAATATCTTTTATTGAAGATAATTTTTTTTCTTTCAAATAGTACTAAATTAAAATTTTTGAATAACAAATATTTTAAATATCTATTTTTTATCAAAATATATATATTTAATATATATATTTTTAAAATTCCTGAATTTTAATGAAAATATATATATCTAAAATATTTATTATTCAGGAATTGCAATTAGTACTATTTGAAAGAAAATTTATAAGTTATCTTCAATCAAAGAATTTTAAAATTTTCAATTAACTCAATGAATACTTAACAAAAATTTGGTTCTAAAAATTCATATATATAATATTAAAATTTGAGTTAAATCTCATATTCACCAAATGCAAAATATTTTTGAATTTTTGAATTTTTACTTTTAAAAATACAGGGTTTAGAGTTCGTATTTAGCACATGTGAAAGAATTTGAAAACATTAACAAGAAAAAAATTAGAATAAAAAATTTAAATAGCTTCCGACATCACAATACACTATTGCCAAGAATATGCATATCTTTTCACCGAAGTGCAAATGTCGGCAAAGAAATAAAAATAAGATTTTATTAACTTCACATTTTGTTATAAAATTTATTAAAAAGATATATATTAAAAATATTTGTTAACAAAAATTTCTATTTAGTATTATTTGAAAGAAAATAAATTACCTTCAATAAAGAAATAGATAATTTTTAAATTAACAATAAAAATTTGTTAAAACTCACATTCGTGAAATGTAAAATTTGTTTCAATTTTTTAATAAAAAAATGCAGGATTTAGAAATCGCATTTGGCACATGCGAACTCTCACTTTGTAAATATTATCTTGCTCAACATTTACGGAAGAATTATGATTTTTTTTTAAAAAAAATTAGAGTTAGCATTTACCAAATGCGACTTCTAAGATATCACATTTGCCAAATGCAAACTCTAAGCACAATTAAGACCAGCATAGAAATGGAAACTGTTTTTTCAAAAACCAACACATAATTGGAAATTGCTCTTAAATAACATAAAAACAAAATAAATAACTTACTTTTTGTTCATGCAGAACAAAAAGTAAGTTATTTATTTTGTTTTTTATGTTATTTAATTTAATCCAATTTACTGGCATGATATTCGTATTAGGGTAAATTACACCAATCCTCCCTTAATTTAGGGGTTGATTTTGAATTTGTTCCTTAACTTCAAAACGTTCTATTTTAGTTCTTCATCTTACATTTTGAGTTTTAAATCGTCCTCGCTCTGTTTTTCGTCCATTTATAGACAGTCTACGACTCTAATGTGTGTGGCACATGGCAAATCAAAGGAAAAGATGAATCAATTTCGTTTATCATTTATTTATTTCATACTCTGTTTTATTTATTTCATGGTTACTTTTCCTTATCTTGGTCCTTTTTGTTATGTGACACGCACGTGAGAAACAAAGTCTGTTTACACATGGACCAAAAATAGACTAAGGACCATTTAAAACTCAAAATGCAAGATGGGAACTAAAATAGAACGTTTTAAAGTAGAGAGACAAATTCGAAATCAACCCATAAGTTAAGGAACGATTGACGTAATTTGCCCTTCGTATTAATTCACACAAGAACAGTTTGACTTTGATCTTTGCTCTCTAAAAATTGGTTTCGAATCATTTGTCACTTAAATCTAAAATTATTGTGTCTTGCGAGATCACAGTAGACTAAACGTTTTTTCAAGAAGATTTGGCAGCCTCTAATTCCTGCAAAATTTCTTTTTTATTGCTTTGGTTGGACAAAGGAAGAATTCCTTCTCAGGATTGGTTATGTCGTTTTCGTATCCATATCCCATTCCCTTGTGTATGTTGTTCCAAACAGGTGGTGGAGACTTTGAAGCATGTATTCGAGAAGGGTGATTTTGCAAAAGCAGTCCGGAAATCTTTTGGGGATATTTGCGGTTTGAATGGCTTGGGGTGTAGGAGGAAATGCTTTCAGTGGTGGAGTTTGCATGGAAATCCTTATACTCATTTTGTATTTGGTTTGCTTCCTTGCCTAGTCGTGTGGTTTCTCTGGTTTAGGCCAAATTCAGAATTTTTTGACAATCGAGGAATATCGTCTGGTAGAGTTCATGATTTGATCATGATGGAACTTCGGCAATTATGGAGAATTAGATTCCCAACAATTGCTTTGCCTTAAGGGTGGCATGACATGATTACTTTGATTGGAAATCTTCAATTGCCTAGAAGGGTAAGTAGAGTTGTTTGGCACTGGCCGGCGCATGGTGATTTCAAACTTAACACGGACGGGAGCAGGGAATCTGGAAAATAGTGGTGTTGGGGCAGTGATTAGAGGTAGCCAGGGATTGTTTGTTGGTGCAAGAGCAAAAGGATTTCTCCTAGTCACAAGTTTGGAGGCTGAGCTACTGGCAATTAAATGTGGCTACTGGCAATTAAATGTGGCTTGGAACTTTGTATTTCACTTCAAGTTACACGCGTGGTGGTGAAATGTGATTCATTGATGGAAGTCTAGATTGTTATGGGCAAAACACGTTTCCTTTGGAAATACAAAAGATTGGTTCAGATGATTCAAGGTTCTCCAGCTTTTGTGACATTGATCCATGCTCTACGTGAGGCGAATCATGTAGCAGATCTGCTAGCAAATGATAGTCGTTCAAATGAGATGGATATCACATAAAGGAATTTTCAAGATATGCCATGGTTAGATCAATGGTGCATGAATACGAATAGCTCAAGTGTTCCTTCTTTTTGTGTTAGACATAGACTTTAATTATTTCAATTGTAAAGGGTTAGGGTTTGTTTGATAAACTAACTTAATTCTGAAAATAATTGATTTAGACCTTGAGCAATTAAGTTTGTTTGATGACTAAAAAATAAATGTCTTAATGAATTAAGAGTGTCTGACAAGCAAGGCAAAATCCTTCTATGTTTTTAAGCGATAAATTTTAGCTTATCGCTTAATTTCACTATGCGTTAAGACGTAATCTTTAAAATAAAATTTAATGTACTATAAATATCCACAATATCTCATTAATATCTTTTAGCATCTCAATTTTCTCTTTACTTCTATATTTTAATGTTTTTATCTATTATTCTTTTTTTATACTCTTTTTTATATTCTAATATTTTTATTCAATAAATATTCTTTCTATTTTTTAATATTTTTATTTAATATAACTGATTTGATAAAAAAAAATTATGTTTTACAACTTGATTAACCTTTTTTACCTTATCTTTTTTATTTAAATCAAAATTTGATTAATTAAAAATTATATTTTTAATTTTTAAAAAATAACATCCAATATAATAGAACACATTTTATTCAATATACCTTTTTTCTATATTTTAATATTTGTATTTAATATCCTTGATTTGATAAAAAAAATTATGTTTTACAGTATCATTAATCTTTTTTATCTTTTCTTTTTTATTTCAATCAAGTATTGATTAATTAAAATTTATATTTTTAAAATTTTTAAAGATAACATTCAATCATAAATATATGCATTTTTATGATAGTATTTTATATTCGAAATTCTAAATTTGAAATTTTTATTTTTTTTACACAATTTTATTATATATATTCTAATAATTTTGATTTGTTGTTTAAAAAGTAATATATTGAACATTTATTAAAAAAAATAAATAGTTAAAAAATAAAATCATACTATTTGTAATTCATTCCAATATTTTTATCAAACAAGCTTAATTATTTCAGTATTTAGACAATTATTAATTCAGATTTCAGTTTTATCAAACAGCCCTTAGTATCCCTTAATTATATCGCTTGCTTTCAGAATAGGAGGTTGGTCTTCTCCACTTCCAAAGATTTTCTTAAATTAATAAATATGGGGGTGGCGCCCCTCCTTGTGTACAAGGTTTAAAAAAATTTATTTATTTTTCTTCAATCTTTAATCACTTGGACTAGCTCTAGAGCTATGAACATAAAACCAAAAGGAAGGATACAAGAGGATGAGAAATCTCCTTAGCTTGTAACTGTAAAATGAAATCGAAAGATGGAAACTAAAGAAGAAAGAAAGAAAGTTTATTGTTAGAGAGAAACTAAGCAAATGCTTTTGCAACTTGAAAATAGAACTTGAGAATGGAATCTGCCTTACAACTCAATTTGAGCTCTATTTATAGATCCTATTACATTTGAATTTAGACATGATTTAGGGTATGTTTCATAAATGAACTTAACTTTGAAAATTAATTGATTCAAATCTTAATCAAATAAGTTTGTTTGATAGCTAAAAGTTGAATGTCTTAATGAATTAAGGCCATCTGAAAACACAGACAAAGTTCTTCTTTGATTTTAAGTGATTAAATCTAACTTATCGCTTGATTTCAAAGCACTCATAGGCCCAAGGTTTTAAAATAAAATTCAATATACTATAAATATTCACAATATTTCTATAATATAACATAATTATCAAAAATATCTCTCCAATTTATTCTTTTTACCAACTCAATTTTTCTACTTCATTTTATAATCTAAGTTTTTTATTCAATATACTTTCTTTTTTCACTATATATTCTAATATTTTTTTGTTTAATATACATTCCTAATATATCTTAATATTTTTATTCAATATATCTGATTCCATAATAATTCCATATTTTTAGAATATGATTAATATTTTCTACCTTCTCTATTTTTTTGAATAAATATTTGGTAAATTAAGAATTATATTTTTAAAATTTTTTAAAATATAACATCTAATATAGAAAAACCAAATTAATTCAAAAATATTACAAATATATGCATTTCTATAATAATATTTTTATTTTAAAATTATTAAATTTAGTAATATTATTTTTGTTACAAAATTATATTTTTTATAATAATTTTGATTAGTTGTTTAAAAAGTAATATATTGCACATTTATTGAGAAAACAAACAAATGAAAGACAAAATCGTACTATTTGAATCATTAAGTTATCAGATCAATATGTTTGTGAAACAAGTTTAATTATTTCAATATTAAGATTCAGACATTTAAAACTGATTGTTTGATTGTTTAAAATTTAGACACTTAATTATTTCAAATTTCAAATTTCATACTTTTGTTTTCAAATTTCCGTCTTATCAAACATGCCCTTAATGCCAGAAGACATGTTTTGATGTCAACACTTTGTGTTGTCTCTTCAACTTGTACTTGATTGCAGGGAAGTTTTCACTTTTTGTGGTATAGTTAAATTCCATTGAATTATTTCTTTGACTTCTTCTTCTTTCTTGTAGATTTTCTTGACAGTATTTTGTCGACTTCATTTGATGAAAACATCCTTTGTATAGAGATTGGAGAAATTGCTCTAGTTTCATCAGAGTTTGAATCCAATAATTTTAATACATATTCTTTATTTTATATAAATTATGTATTAATTGTTCAAATTCAAATTTTTATTTGTCTTTTATTGCAGGATTGTCATTATTTGAATCTTTATCAGTCTCCGAGCCTTCATCAGTCTCATTCAAATTGATCAAATCCTTTTGCAACAATTTTTTGGAAGTTAATGCTTTTTCTTTATTTTTAATTTTTTCTTTTCCCATTTTTTCTTTTTCTTTTTCTAACTTTTCCTTTTCTTTTCAAATTTTTTCTTTTTCTTTTTCTTTTTCAGTTTATTATTTTTCTTTTTTCTTTTGCTAATTTTTCCTCTTTCTCCTTATTTAGAGTAGAGACAACATTTATTTTATCTATTTTTTCCCATTTAGCAATTAATTCTTTTTTTCTAATTTCTATCAAATCCTTCTTTGAAGAAAGGATTAAAAAAGTATCAATCTCTTGTAACAATTTTTATTTGATAAGAAGAATATTTTCTTCTACTAAAGTCATTTGAATTACCTCATATTCCACTTGATATTTTATCCACCATTTAGTGCCCATCACTCTCCTGAGTTGTAGAATACTATCAGTAGTATATCCTAACTCATATTTCTGAAAAAACAACAATAGAATTTAGAATTTTATAAAAAAGAGTAGAAGTGACTGTCCTTGAATTTGTTAGTTTTGGAATTTTAGGGAATAGATAGTTTTAAATTGGAAGAAATCTTTTAATTTTTCTGGTAAGAAAGTTTCTTCTTTAGATTCATTATTTTTTTTTAACTAATTAAGAAACCACCCCGTAATGGTTTTATCGAAATTGGTTTCATCAATTCAAATTCACCAAGTATGTTTATATAAAGAATTTTGGTACAAATGCATATTTTAAAAACTGTCTATCATATCAAAATAGGTAAATTCATATTCAATATTTTGTTATATCTAGAGATGAAATTTTTCTTTGAATAGGTGAAGAATTTTAGTAAGAAATTATTGGGATTTTATGGATATACAATTGTGAAAGGGCTATTTCATTGTCTTCGGTAGTTGTGTACTAATTTTGATGATTAATGGATCTGGATTTGCCATTTATATTAGCAATGTTAGCATAATTTAAAAAATCGGCATAAGTATGACGAGTTTTCAAAGGTAGATGGCCTCTTATACCAAAATTAGAATTTGATGGATTATTAAAATATTTTTTAGCTACTTCCAATGGATCTAATTTAAGATCCTATTTTGATATATACAAAGAATGTAATTTTACTCTATTTGGGATATAATCGTGGTCTTGATTTAATATTCACCAAGAAGTATATTTTGGCTGTATGTTTGAATCCTAATGGAATAAGGGAAATATTTCTGGAATTTAATTGGGTTGACGAAGACTGAACTCTTATTTGAGATGACCAGTAAAGAGAAGGATATTGTGAATTATATTGACCTACGTGATTTAAGGTATAGTCAAAACTGTTTAGAGGTCTATGAATTCATCCATTTTCTTTCTAAATTCTTCAAGATAATTCCAATAAACTTCATTTAATTATTAACTTCTTGTTACTTTAAAGTTAAATATGTAATTAATAAATTATAAGAATTCATTTGGTGAAGATATGCTTGATGTTTTATAGATAAAACATTCATATCTTCAGCTATATACACATTTGGAAAATCATGATTTACTAAACTTAAGCATGGTAAATATTTAACTTTCTATTTAATTATTTTTACAGCATTTGTATAAATTTCAGACCACGCATGTGGGTTTTTCTTTAACTTATCATATAATGAATTACTGTCTATAACTAAATTTTTATAATATTTACCAACATAATTTAAACTTCTTAAAAATCTTTGTAATTATTTTTTGTCTTTTAATTCATCAAAAAATTTATTTGCAGCTTCTATACTTCTAGAGATTGAGGCTATTTGACCATATTCTAATTCATATCCTAAGAATCTAGTTTTAAATTAGAACAATTTTAGTTTCTTGGTAGAAATAACTACACCATTTTTAACAACAATTTTAATAAAAGTATTTAAGTGTTTAAAATATTGTTCAATATTTTGTGAGAAGATTAAATATCATCTATATACAATTATAAAAGAATAAGGTGAAAAAATCTCATACATTATGTGTTGGAATTCAAATGGAGCTTTTTTTAAGGCGAAGGCATATTACATCCCATTCATAATGACCAAATGGAACAGTAAATGCAATCTTGTAATTATCTTTTTCAGCAAATTGTATTGATAAGTTGGTTTTATACCAACTTATATGTCTTATTTCACTTAGGTCTTGGCTTGCTTTTCATGCATTTATGTGGTGTTATGTGTTATTTTGTGCATTTATGTGGTTTGCAACTTGGAAGTGCTAAAATGGTGAAAAAGACAAAAAATGATGATTAAATAAGGCAAATGTATGTGTGATGTTAAATGACAAGGAAAGAGTTAGAAGGGCTTGAATGGTGTGTGAAGAATTTGAGGAAAACCTAAACATGCCTATTTTGCTTAGTTTGAAGTTGGGCAGAATTGGTAGTGCTACTTCATTTGAGTGTAACTTTCTCAATACTAGTCCGATTATGAGATCTTGGGTATTCTGGAAAGATCTATGGGTGTACTTCATTTCTCATGTTTTAACTTTCTTCTAATTTTGTGTGCAAGTATGAGAAACGGGGGTATCGTTATGAATGCTACTTCAGGGTTTTGCATTGTGGAGCTCACTGCCACAGTTTGGTAGAATGTTCATATCTTGAGCTGGTACAGATCTCCTATGATGCTGGTTCTTGAACCACTGGAAATCCAAGAGAAAGATATAAAATTCTTATGTTCACCACAAAGTCCAATTCAGAGGCTAAGACACACATATTTTGCATAGAAGTAGATTGTTGTGCTGAAATGGTCGCATCACACACACATTCACTCACTTCGCCACACACATGCACTCACCTCGCCACACACACACGCACACCTCGTTGCATGGCCATGCGACGACGAGCTCACACACCTCGCCGCACGAATGTGCGGCGAGCTCCAGCACAGCGTACACAGTTTTGCCACACTGCAGTATTTCGGCCATAACTTTCTTGTACTAGCTCCGAATTGAGTGATTCAAAAAGCTATGGAAAGCTAAGACATAGAGCTACATCTTTTGATTTGAGAGCGGGGATTTTCTCTCTCTAGAAACTTTCTCTCACTAGATTTTCGCTCTCTAGAAATAGGACTCTGGTTTCGATTCCGATCGAGGATTTGCTCTGATCATTGTAATTCTCATATCAATTAAGGAGGAAAATCGTGTTTCTCTTGTGAATTGGAAGCTCTTGAAGCAATTCAATTGGTAAACTCTTTCCATTTAATGAAAATGAACTATTTCGAGTTGCAATTTGATGATTGTGAATTGAGAATGGAGTTCTGTGGCTAAGTTTCTTATGTTATAGGGTTCTAACAGGATAAATGTATAATTAGACTATACAATGCTATGCAATTGACACAATTTCTTAAGAATGAAATCATATGAGGTTTTAATGCTTGAGTCTTGTTAAGTTTCATGAATTCACACTTTTATTGAATGAATTAAACTTTGATTGCGGTCGCCATGCTGAGTTGAGGCGAGATTCACCAATATGTGTGAGAATTGCATGAAATGAGGACTAAATATATGATTGTTGAGTCTTCCACTTGCTTTGCCTGATCATGATCTGAGATGTGATCGCCATGCCGGGGAAGGATCATTTGAGCTGTTAGGAATAAGTGAGAAGAAACTCTCTTGAGTAAGCGAACACTCTAGGACCTAGGTCAGGCCTTGCCATGGGATACCTTAGGAATTGCATGCTAGATTTGCTAACCTTGGAGAGTTGAGACATTGCGGTATGCATCCGCCACTCTTAGGCCTCGCCATGGGAAAGAGTGAAGTTCGGGAGGGTAGAAGGCAATGCGGTCGCCATGCTGATTGCAGGCTAGTCTCCGAGGCAATTGTGATCTCCTCACTGTGTGACTTGTGTGTCAAGAGCATGGAAAACCGTTGTCTAATGTGCATTCAACCGGTGGAAAAACTCTAGAACTTCCACTCTCTTCCTGTTTTTACACTTTATTTGCTGCACTTGTTACTTTACTAGTTATTGCTGTGTTTTAGTTCTCTTTGTGACATTCTGTGAGCAAACACTGAATTCAAGAATCCATCCCTTCTCTGTGGATACGATCCCTCTCACCACATCTACATTAGTGAATAGGGTAAAATTGCAAGTAAGCGACACGCTTGTCAATTTTTGGCACCGTTGCCGGGGAAGGCACGGTTTCTTGAATTTGGATTTGCTCTATTTTTGTTTTCTTTTCCTTTGTGTAGCTTAGTAGTTTTGTTATGTTTTATTGTTGTTTTTGTTTTTGTGTTTTGTTCTGTCTACTGTGGTGTGTTTGTGGCCAGTGTAGGATACTTGAACTTAATTGAAAAAGAATATTGCACACCACGAGTACCCAAGATGTCTAGGTGGTATGGGGACTTTGTAGAGCCTCGTTATGATTACCCACCAGATTGGATGGTTGACACACGACCAACACCTAGAACACTTGGGACTTCTCTCCACCACCATATGAGGAGCAATGGCGTAATCAAGCACAAAGCAATAAGCTGTATGACATGCTTTCTCAACTTCTGGAAAGACTTGATAAAAACTCACAAAAGGAAGAAATGAGATTTTCTCAAGAAGACCTTTCAAGAGGCCAACAAAGGAGTACTCAACTAGATGCATTATGGAGCAATGTGGGAGAACAAAGTGAGCTACAAGTCAATATGAACCATGTTATCCACAAGGTACAC
Organism: Ophiorrhiza pumila; assembly: GCA_016586305.1. Classification (NCBI taxonomy): domain Eukaryota; kingdom Viridiplantae; phylum Streptophyta; class Magnoliopsida; order Gentianales; family Rubiaceae; genus Ophiorrhiza; species Ophiorrhiza pumila. Next base: position 40,380,537 of record BLIW01000006.1, read on the forward strand.
CTCTAATTTCTAGAATACCAACTCCTGAGGAATATCATTTTGAAATGCAAGCTAATGTTAAATGTAGCAAAATTTATCCTTGGGAGGTAGAATCCACAAATATTGAGGTTGTCTCACAAAAATGCATTGTTGAAAAACCTTTGTGGCATGAGTCAAATTTTAGATTTTCTAGTGAGCATGAGGTCTCTGATGATGAGCTTGATATTGATGCATTTAGGGCATTATGCTTTCTTAGTGAAAAGATGGGAAATGTGTCAAATTCTGAGTCTTGCATTAATTTTATGGAATTCCATGAGTCAGATGATGTTGATAGCCATTCATTAGAGTCTTCTCCTCTTGATAGCTTTGTGAATTGTACAGAGACACTTCTTGATGATCATTGTGATATCATGAATGAGGATAATGTTGCAATGGCTAATGAGAATGTCAACACATTGCTTGAAACTCTTGTTGAGGCACCAACTATTGAAATGGTGATTGAATCTAAATGGCTAAATGGTGACTCACAAGAAGTGAAAAATGAGATACTCTTGCTAATTGATGATAATGCCTTTTGTGTTGTTGACAAAGAAAAGACTCAAGAATTTCCCCATGTTAGTGTAGATGATTAAGATGTGAGAATTTTTTAACGAGATAGCGAACATTGTGGAAAATTGCTTTATTGATACATCCATTTTTGAGATTACTGATGAGTTTGTTGAGACCATAGATGTACAACCCTTGGTTGAGCCTTGAAAGATTAAAGTGCCTAAGTATGGTGGAAGAAGTAAACGATGGGCCTAGTATGGTGGAAGAAGTAAACGATGAGCTTAGGATGGTGGAAGAATTAAATGAGGTGCCTTCAATAGGGGAGCCTCAGTGGTTCAAAGTGAAATTTGTAGGGGTGGTTTCCCATATGTATGAGCTTAAGCACCTCCTTGAGAATATTTCACAAGTGCCTTATAGGAGGAAGAAAAGTGCTTATGAAAGATCATTTTTCTGGTACAAAGATGGATATTTCGAATCCTGACGGAGAAAGCTTAATGAATAAAGTCTAGCTGGAGACTAATGAAATCCAGAACTACTTCTTTCTCATATTACATTCAATGAAGTCTTTTGTTTACGTTTATGTTTCTTGCATTTTGTTATGCTCACTAAGGACACTCATGTTGTAAGGGCCTGAACATAAAGGAAGTTGAAAGGGAAATAGATAATGCACACATGAGGCTAAGTGTGGGGGAGTGGTGCCATGGACTACTCCCATGCTACACGCGATCACTTTGTTTTACATTTCAAGCATGAATTGTGCATGTTCCATTTAGTGTTGCTAGTTGCATATTTTTACACCACCATGACTCCTAGTCATGGTGCGCGACACTTTGCTTGCATGCTATTTATATATCATGTTTACCTTGCACCAACATGTAGTGTACTTGAGTGAGTGACTTCTAATAAGCCTTGTTTCACCATGTGCAGGAAATTTTTCATGCAAGAGGGAATTACAGACAAAGACACTCCACCAAGAAAACATTGGAATTTATGCAATATTAGGGAGTTCCTAAACCTATCTTTAATTTACATTAAGGACAATTTAAGTTTTAAGTGTGGGGAGGGAATGTTTGCTTTGGTTTGTGTCTTTTGTACTTTATATGCTGACTTTCTTTCTGGAATGAAGTTTTTTTTTGTGATGTGTGATGCAAAGCATGTTATTTTAGTTTTGTTGTATCATTTTTGAGCTTATTTCATGTATATGTGTGTTTTTCATGTTTTGTGCAAAGTTTAAGTATTTTGTGGCATGTTGACATTTTGAAATGTTTTGTATTTTCGGTGTGAATAAGTGATGGTTTTGAACACAAGTGATGTGTAGTTGGAATTTTTGTGGAAGAATTTGTCTATCCATGGAAAGTGCACTAACACTAGAGTTGGATGTGTGTTTTAAACTTGAATAAAAATGCTCAATGGTGAGGATAGTTCAATGCTAAGTGGTAGGAGTTAGAACTTAGTGGGAAAGTTTGAACTTTAACACAGTTGTTTTCAAGCACTAAAATGGATTACATACAAGGGTTGTTGCACTTATGTGAAATGGTGAGAAATAGAGCATTTTTGAAAATTTTCTTGAATTAAGCTGAGTAATCCTTGGAAACTTGTAATGACATTTAGGCACCAGGGGAAATGATTTGGGAAAAAAGGCAGGTTATGCCAATGTGAAATTTGTTGAATGCTAAGTACAGGGACAATGTTCCAAGAGCACACAATTATGAACCACTCCTCTGCGGGACTGCTCTATCACACTAAGTGTGTATTTTTAAGAGAATAATCCGCATGAGTGGGGATGGAATTCAAAAGCCATAAAACCCGAGGCAGTAATTGGAAAGGCCAAGGAGTACCCCAATGTAATAATGTCATGTGCAAAATGGAGGTAAAGCACTAAAGGATGACAACCTGGGGGAAAGAGTGGTAAGAAACGAGGGCAACCAATGATCCCTAAATTGGTGCATTTATGTCTATACAAAGTTTACAAGTTGAGAACTTGAAAAGAAGTAATAATAAAGTCTTTGCATTCTCTACTATTGCTTCGATCATAAGTGTGACTTGAGCTGTATGTAAGCTTTGCACACTACTCACACATCTATGTTAGAGCTTTAAATGAGTACAACTTAGTTTTGAAGATTGCCATGAAGAATTGAGCATATCCTTACCATTAGAGTACAATTGGTTAACTAATAAATGTGCACATCCAATAATAGTGTGAAATGTGCTTGAAGTGGATAGGTAGGTTTTTCTACAAGAGAGTTCACTATGCAGTGTAGTGCGTATGTGAGGATTCATGCATTGTGGTGTGCCTTGTGGTGTATGTGTAAAGCAAAAGTTGTGCATCAAGTACCTTGTGTGTGTATGCAAATGTGGCGTGCATGTGACTTATCCCGTATATGGTGTTGTATGTTATGTGTTAGTGTTTGTTGTGACAGTGATTGAGTTGTGCAAGGGGTGTGTAAGTGCATGAGTTGTGAAAGAGCATTGTTGTGGCCTTGCTTGAGGGCAAGCAAGAGTTCAAGTGTGGAGGAAATTGATAAGTTCGTTTTATACCAACTTATATGTCTTATTTCACTTAGGTCTTGGATTGCTTTCCATGCATTTATGTGGTGTTATGTGTTATTTTGTGCAATTATGTGGTTTGCAACTTAGAAGTGCTAAAATGGTGAAAAAGACCCAAAATGATGATTAAATAAGGTAAATGTGTGTGTGATGTTAAATGACAAGGAAAGAGTTAGAAGGGCTTGAATGGTGTGTGAAGAATTTGAGGAAAACCTAAACATGCCAATTTCGGTTAGTTTGAAGTTGGGCAGAATTGGTAGTGCTATTTCATTTGAGTGTAACTTTCTCAATACTAGTCCAAATGATGAGATCTTGGGTGTTCTAGAAAGATCTATCGGTGTACTTCATTTCTCATGTTTTAACTTTCTTCTAATTCTGTGTGCAAGTATGAGAAACGGGGGCATCGTTATGATTGTTACTTTAGGGTTTTGCATTGTGGAGCTCACTGCCACAGTTTGGTAGAATGTCCATATCCTGAGCTACAGATCTCCTATGATGCTGGTTCTTGAACCAATGGAAAGCCAAGAGAAAGATATAAAATTCTTATGTATGTTCACCACAAAGTCCAATTCAGAGGCTAAGACACACATAGTTTGCATAGAAGTAGATTGTGGTGCTGAAATGGTCGCATCACACACACATGCACTCACCTCGCCACACACATGCACTCACCATGCACTCACCTTGCTGCACACACACGCACACCTCGTCACATGGCCATGTGATGAGCTCACACACCTCGCCGCACGAATGTGCGGCGAGCTCATCTGATTGCTGCACAAGCTGTGTAGCGACCTCGCATTGGTCGCGCGCGCATGTGCGGCGAGCTCCAGCACAGAGCACACAGTTTTGCCACACTGCAGTATTTTGGCCATAACTTTCTTGTCTGAGATCCGATTTTGGTGATTCAAAAAGTTGTAGAAAGCTAATTTTTGGGGCTATAACGTTCATGCTTTAAGTTTTTCCAAATTCACAATGCATCAGGGCTAGAATTCGGTCACAAGGAGATAGGTTGTTATTCTCAGAACTTGCATACATTCACAACACTTAGTCACAACTGCACACTACACAACACATACATTGCACATCACATTCTTATATATTCAGCTCATAACATTCACAACGTTCTTAGCTCAAGAATCTCACAACACTCTTCATACACTTCACGCTCATATTTTGCACTCATTTTCAATACATCTCACAACATTCATTTTCAGCACACACTTCACTCAACATTCATATTCATTTTCATCACATCACATTTTCACTCTTCAACATACTTCATTCATTCATTCTCTATACATCACTCATTTCACAAGCACTTTTCATCACAACACTCTGTATCTTTTCACAACTCGCCTCACACACACGTTACACGGCGAGGTCTCGCCGCGAGACCTCGCCTCACAAATGTTACACGGCGAGGTCTCGCCGCGAGACCTCGCCTCGCAAACGAAATGCACGGCGAGGTCTCGCCGCGAGACCTTGCCATAGAAAAGCTTGCATGATGTTTTTTGGTTAAAATTTGGCTAAGTGTTGAAGTTGGTCTTCTTGTGCAAGACTCTACAAAGGCGTGAACATGGAAAGCCCGAAGACGTGCTCATGATGCCAAAGGCTTGGAAGACTATGGACTGATGGCATGAAGCCAGACATTGATCGAGATGACTTGTGGACCATTTGATAGATGCAGTGGCATTTCTGTAATAATGTAGTCATTTTACGTTTGCGTACCATTTACGTTTTGTAATCCGCTATAAATAGAGGATCATTAGTGATACGATCCTAGACCCGTACGACTCTAAGAACGCAAACCCAAGATCAATTGAGAAATTTAATGAATGAATTGAATAAGATCAAATAGTAACAAAAATGAGGCAGCCCCAAATTCAATAATGAATTGAAACGTACCTATCAATTAAGTAATGAACACCCTATGAAAACCTGCTTCTTAGAACCTTCACTATCCAAGAATCCAATCAATCAAACACTTGATGGAATGGAATTGTTGTTCTTCACAAAGAACCAAAGAAAGTTTTGTTAAAAACTCACAAAATTCAGAATGTCAAAAGTCTGCAGCTAACGTACATAAATTGGCCTTTTATAGGGTCCCAAAAACCCTAACAAAAGTCAACAGAAAAATTCAAAATTAATGTTCAGCGACACTTTCGGACGAGAGTTTCGAACGGCCGAAACTCTTCTGATGCGTCCGAAACTCTCCAGAGAAATTCAATTTTTTATTCAACAGTTTCGGACGGTAGTTTCGGACGGCCGAAACTTTTGCTGATGCGTCCGAAACTCTCCAAAGAAATTCTTCCATTTTCTTCAACAGTTTCGGACGGCCGAAAGTCTTTGAAAAGCGTCCGAAACTCTCCAGAAATTTCCCTTCTTCATTCCAATGCCTCATTTCGATCCACTACAATATTGATCTCCATTCTAGTCACTTCCAAACAAGAAATGATGGTTGCATCCTCCCCACGAGCTTCACGAACTAGTTCTTGCTCAAATATGTTCTTGATCAACGTGTGTAGTGCGCTCCTCATACGTTTAGTCCTCGAACGAGTCATAAGTCCACCAACTCCTTGCAATGGATCATCCACAAAGGTTCTTTGATGAACTTCCTCATCATTCTCCACTTCCTCAAGAGGATTCGTCCTCGAATCACCTAGGTCATACAAAGAAAGATCACTAACATTAAACGTGCTAGAAACATTACCAAATTCACTAGGCAAATCAATAACATATGCATTATCATTAATTTTGGATAAAACTTGAAATGGACCATCTCCCCTTTGTTGAAGTTTTGATTTTCGTTGATGTGGAAATCGTTCTTTGCGCATATGAACCCACACCCAATCTCCGGGTTCAAAAGAAACTTTGATTCTTTCCTGACTTGTTCTCTTAGCAACTTGCTCATTTCGACGCTCAATGTTTGCTCGAACCTTGGCATGCATCTCCTTGATGTGATCCTCCCTCTGCTTACCATCTAAATCCAAAATATGACTAGTAGAAATAGGCAAATACATCTAAAGGCGTTAGTGGATTAAACCCATAAACTACTTCAAATGGAGAATAAGATGTAGTGGAATGCATGGCCCTATTATATGCAAATTCTACATGTGCAAACATTTTTCCCAACTTTTCAAATTTTTCTTAATTAAGGCTCGAAGCAAGGTTGTTAGTGTTCGATTAAACAACTTCAGTTTGCCCATCCGTTTGCGGATGTGCAGTTGTGGAAAACAACAACTTCGTGCCTAACCTAGACCATAATGTGCGCCAAAAATGACTCAAAAACTTAACATCTCGGTCACTAACAATGGTTTTCAGAATTCCATGCAATCTAACTATTTCACGAAAGAATAACTCAGCAATATGAGATGCATCATTAGTTTTATTGCATGCTATGAAATGCGCCATTTTACTAAAGCGATCGACTACCACAAAGATAGTATCATGACCCGACTGTGTCCTAGGCAACCCTAACACAAAATCCATTGATATGTCGACCCATGGATGACTAGGAACGGGTAATGGGGTATAAAAGCCGTGAGGCATGACCTTAGACTTTGCTTGACGACATGAGACACATTTTGCACAGAATTTTTTAACATCATTTCTCATTTTTTGCCAATAAAAGTGTTCATGCAAAATGTCTAGTGTCTTTGTGACACCGAAATGCCCCATTAGACCCCCACAATGTGCCTCCCTAACAAGCAATTCACGATAAGAACTCTTAGGCACACACAATTTCCCTTTCTTGAAAAGAAAACCGTCATGCTGAAAATAATCTTCAAATGCAGTTTGTGCACACTCAGTAAAAATTGCACCAAATTCACTATCATCAACATACAATCCCTTAAGCAAATCAAATCCCAACAACTTCGACTGTAAAAAGGTAAGAAGCACATACCTTCGTGACAAAGCATCTGCCACTACATTTTCCTTACCCTTTTTTGTGCTTGATGACGTAAGGGAAAGATTCAATGAATTCCATCCACCTAGCATGCCTTCGATGTAGCTTCCCTTGGGACTTCAAATGCTTGAGTGGTTTATGATCGGAGTGGATAACGAACTCTTTTGGCCACAAATAATGTTGCCAAGTTTGCAACGCCCTCACGAGAGCATAAAGCTCTTTGTCATACGTTGAATAGTTTAGGACAGCCCCATGCATTTTCTCACTGAAATACGCTATCGGCTTCGAGTCTTGCATCAAAACAGCTCCAATCCCAAGCCCAGAGGCATCACATTGAACTTCAAAAACTTTATCAAAATTAGGCAACATTAAAACAGGTGCTTGTGTGAGTTTGTCCTTCAACAGGTTAAAAGCCTTTTCATGCACCTTTTCCCATTTAAATACATCATGCTTTTTAACTAGATCATTCAACGGTGCGGCAATAGTGCTAAAATGTTTAACAAACCTTCGATAAAACCCCGCCAAACCATGAAAGCTCCGGACCTCACTGGCATTCTTTTGTGTAGACCACTCTTTGATTGCCCTAACCTTCTTTTCATCTACCTTAATGCCATTAGCACTCACAACAAAACCAAGAAAAACAATAGAATCCATGCAAAAAGAACATTTCTTCAAATTAGCATATAATTTATGTTCTCTTAACACAATAAAACTTCTTTAAAATACAACACATGTTCATCCAACGACTTACTATAAATTAATATGTCATCGAAATAAACAACAACAAACTTCCCTATGAAAGATCTCAAAACATGGTTCATTAATCTCATAAATGTGCTAGGCGCATTTGTCAACCCAAAAGGCATGACAAGCCACTCATATAAACCAAATTTTGTTTTAAAAGCGGTTTTCCACTCATCTCCCTCTTTCATGCGAATTTGGAAATAACCACTTTTCAAATCATCTTTAGAGAAAATACATGCACCATGTAACTCATCCAACATATCATCAAGTCGAGGAATGGGATGACGATACTTTACCGTTATTTTATTGACAGCTCGGCAGTCCATACACATTCTCCAACTCGCGTCCTTCTTGGGTACCAAAATAACAGGCACCGCGCATGGACTAAGGCTCTCCCTCACAGCCCCTTTTTGTAGCAATTCCTCCACTTGTGTTTGAATCTCCTTGGACTCCTTCGGATTAGCTCGATAAGCCGGTCAGTTCGGAATAGATGCTCCCGGAAGGAAATCGATTTGGTGTTCGATTCCTCGTAATGGTGGAAGTCCTGAAGGCAACTCCTCGGGAAAAACATCCTCGTACTCCTACAAAAAAAACACCACATCTCGAGGCAAAAGTTCAAGCATCTTAGCATCAAGCAAAAACACATCTTTGTACAATAAAAGAAATACACTCTCTCCCTCACTCAATGTTTCTTCTATTTCTCTTTTTGTTGCAAAAACACTCAATTTCTGTTTTCCATTCTCTGATTTTTCTTCCTCACTTTTGATGATTTCCTCTCGGCTTTTACTCTCACTTGATTCACCTTTTTCTTTCTTTTCAAAATCTTTTACAATGCGAATCTGGTCCTCATGTGCTTCCCAAGGTTTCAATGGCACCAATGTATGCTTGCGCTTATTCATCTCCAATGTGCACTTATTAGTATACCCATCATACACTACATTTCGATCAAACTGCCAAGGACGCCCCAAAAGAATATGGGCAGCTTGCATAGGCACCACATCACACATCACCTCATCCTTATACCGACCTATTACAAACTCAACTTTCACTTGTTTGGTCACCTTGGCCTCCCCACTAGTACTCAACCACTGCAATCTATAGGGTTTTGGATGCTTAAGCGTTTTCAACCCCAACTTCTCTACCAACAATGTACTAGCTATGTTAGTACAACTCCCACTATCTATGATCAAGCTACACACCTTTCATTGCACATGACACCTAGTGTGAAAAATATTGTCCCTTTGCACTAACTCTCATTCTATCTTAGATTGGACATTTAGAACTCTTAAGTTGACAAGTGCCTCTCCCCCCATTGGTAGCTCTTCCTCTCCTTCACTCTCCTCAACACACGGCATATCACTCTCATCATCGGAATGCACACTCTCACACTCCCCATTAGGTAACACGAACACTGTCCTTTTGTTTGGGCATTGGGACATTATGTGTCCTATACCTTGGCACTTATAACACCTTATGTCTTTACTCCTCACATTTGTTTTCATCTCAACCTTATCCTTTCCGGCTCCCCATTTTGGTTCTACCTTAGGCTTGGAGTCAACATTGGCATTCCCAAACTTGGTGTTAGTCATTGGCTTACTATCCTTCCAAGAACTCTTCCAAGTACTCTTCCCCCTAGACTTAACAAGTCTTTCAACTTTCAAAGCTTTGTGCAACAACTCCTCCATATCGGGCATATTCTTGCAAGTCTACCACATCGGCTATCTCCCTATTCAAACCCGCCAAAAATCTACCCATTGTAAAATCAGGATCCTCATCTATGTTGGCCCGAATCAAGGATATCTCCATCTCCTGAAAATACTCCTCCACACTCTTATTACCCTGGTTCAAGGTTTGCAATTTCCTCACTACATCCCTTTGGTAATGAGTAGGAACGTACCTCTTTCTCATTATCCTCTTAACCTCCGCCCAAGTCCTAACTGGCCTCATTCCATACCTCCTTCTATTGTGTACTAACTGGTCCCACCAAATTGAAGTATAATTAGTAAACTCCACTACGGCTAACTTCACCTTTTTCTCCTCCGAATAGTCATGACAGTCAAAAACATGATCTACCCTTCTTTCCCACTCTAAGTAAACCTCAGGATCATTCTTCCCTTGAAATTCTGGAATTTTCATTTTAATAGACCTCATGTGATTATCCTTCCTCCTATCAGTCCTATCATTCCTGTGATTCCTATTATTCCTACCTCGATCCCATGTCCTTTCTTCTTCCTCCTCCGACACCTCCTCATATTCTTCCCCCTCAAACAATGGATTCCTACCCGCTCTCTCCCCCATTGTTGGCTAATTAGACTCTAGAAAATCAAGCCTAACATTGATTTTATCAAACTGTGCTTGAATAGCTTTAAAAACAGTTTCAAGATTGATTGTTGGTTCACTAGTACCCTTAGGATTACTAGTACCTGTAGGATTACTAGTACCTTCCCCACTCATAATGAATTTAGGAAGATAAGTTGTCCTCTCCACTCCCTAAGTGTTTACTCTCACTCTCGTGTATCACTCAATATATATTGTGAAACTCTCTTAACCTTCTTTACAAGTCTTTGAGTTGAACAACCACTCACACATCAACCAAGGATCCAATTGACAAGAAATCGTTAGGAAATATTTAAGACTCTAAGGAAACAAGAATGAATTCAAGACTCTAGAGCAATAGAATGACTTTAGGCAAGAAGAACAAGATTGTTACCAACAATGATCAATAAAGACTCACAAGGATATATAGAACAAGTCTAAGGAAAAGGATTCACAATGTTATGACACACGAATTGGTTTTTATGCCACAACAAATTTCAACAAGGAACCAAGCAAATGCAACAAAATGACTCAAGATTGCGAGACACAATTGATTTCCCAAAACAACATAAACTCACTAATGTCCACAATGAATTAGTGTAGCAACTTTTAAGCATGAATCAAAAAGAAAATTTCTGCACCAATTTGGAATTCAACAATTTCAATAAGGTTTCTACCAAATCAAGGTGAAGAGGGTTACCTTGAATGTTACCAAAACTAAAATTCAAGAACCAAAACTCAAATTGGCCTTCTTTTCTTTTTTTTTTTTTATCAATTTTTGCACTTTTTTTCACGTTTTTTTTTCTGCACTATTTTTATTTTAATTTTCTTGGCCACAAATCACAAAAAATGATATGAAGAACAAGATACAATAATATAGAAAATTCAAAAACAAACAATCAAAGATGCAATTCTTTGATGACATTTTTCCCAATTTGGCTTTGATACCAATCTGATACGATCCTAGACCCGTACAACTCTAAGAGCACAAACCCAAGATCAATTGAGAAATTTAATGAATGAATTGAATAAGATCAAATAGTAACAAAAAGGAGGCAGCCCCAAATTCAATAATGAATTGAAACGTACCTATCAATTAAGTAATGAACACCCTAAGAAAACCTGCTTCTTAGAACCTTCACTATCCAAGAATCCAATCAATCAAACACTTGATGGAATGGAATTGTTGTTCTTCACAAAGAACCAAAGAAATTTTTGTTAAAAACTCACAAAATTCAGAATGTCAAAAGTCTGCAGCTAACGTACATAAATTGGCCTTTTATAGGGTCCCAAAAACCCTCACAAAAGTCAACAGAAAAATTCAAAATTAACGTTCAGCGACACTTTCGGACGAGAGTTTCGGACGGCCGAAACTCTTCTGATGCGTCCGAAACTCTCCAGAGAAATTCAATTTTTTCTTCAACAGTTTCGGACGGTAGTTTCGGACGGCCGAAACTTTTGCTGATGCGTCCGAAACTCTCCAGAGAAATTCTTCCATTTTCTTCAACAGTTTCGGACGGCCGAAAGTCTTTGAGAAGCGTCCGAAACTCTCCAGAAATTTTCCTTCTTCATTCCAATGCCTCATTTCGATCCACCACAATATTGATCTCCATTCTAGTCACTTCCAAACAAGAAATGATGGTTGCGTCCTCTTCACGAGCTTCACGAACTAGTTCTTGCTCAAATATGTTCTTGATCAACGTGTGTAGTGCGCTCCTCATACGTTTAGTCCTCGAACGAGTCATAGGTCCACCAACTCCTTGCAATGGATCATCCACAAAGGTTCTTGGATGAACTTCCTCATCAATTAGGGAGATCATTCTCGATAGAAAACAGAATTTTGATTTGAGAGCGGGAATTTTCTCTCTCTAGAAACTTTCTCTCTCTAGAAATAGGACTCCGTTTTCGATTCTGATCGAGGATTTTCTCCGATCATTGTAATTCTCATATCAATTAAGGAGGCAAATCGTGTTTCTCTTATGAATTGGAAGCTCTTGAAGCAATTCAATTGGTAAACTCTTTCCATTTAATGAAAATGAACTGTTTCGAGTTGCAATTTGATGATCGTGAATTGAGAATGGAGTTTTGTGGCTAAGTTTCTTATGTTCTAGGGTTCTAACCGGATAAATGTATAATTAGACTATACAATGCTATGCAATTGACACAATTTCTTAAGAATGAAATCATATGCGGTTTTAATGCTTGAGTCTTGTTAAGTTTCATGAATTCGCATTTTTATTGAATGAATTGAACTTTGATTGCGGTCGCCATGCTGAGTTGAGGCGAGGTTCACCAATATGTGGGAGAATTGCATGAAATGAGGACTAAATGTATGATTGTTGAGTCTTCCACTTGCTTTGCCTGATCATGATCTGAGATGCAATCGCCATGCCGGTGGAAGATCATTTGAGCTGTTAGGAATAAGTGAGAAGAAACTATCTGGAGTAAGCGAACACTCTAGGACCTAGGTCAGGCCTCACCATGGGATACCTTAGGAATTGCATGCTAGATTTGCTAACCTCGGAGAGTTGAGACATTGCGGTATGCATCCGCCACTCTTCGGCCTCGCCATGGAAAAGAGTGACGTTCAGGAGGGTAGAAGGCAATGCGGTCGCCATGCTAATTGCAGGCTAGTCTCCTAGGAAATTGTGATCTCCTCATTGTGTTACTTGTGTGTCAAGAGCATGGGAACCATTGTCTAATGTGCATTCAACCGGTGGAAAAACTCTAAAACATCCACTCTCTTCCTGTTTTTACACTTTATTTGCTGCACTTGTTACTTTACTAGTTATTGCAATGTTTTAGTTCTCTTTGTGACATTCCGTGAGCAAACACTGAATTCAAGAATCCACCCCTTCCCTGTGGATACGATCCCTCTCACCACATCTACATTAGTGAATAGGGTAAAATTGCAAGTACGTGACACGCTTGTCATGTATTTGCTAAAATACTGATTTTAAATCAAATTTAAAGTATACCATTGATCCAAAAGTTCTATTTAATAAATCTTTCTTATTTGATATAGGATATCTAATCCATTATAAAACCTTATTTAAAGGTTTGTAATTAATAACTAATAACTAATTTTGGAATACCTCGTTCAATTTCTAATTTTTTATTAACATAAAATACATAACTACTCCAAGGAAAATAACTCTTTCTAATTATTTTATTTTTTAATAAATCATCAATTTTATTTTTATAATATTCAACCATTTTTTTATTCATTTGAGATGGTCTTGCATTTGTGGGTATTGTTTGTTCATTAAAATCTTTTTCATATAGTAATTTAATAATATATTGTTTTCTTTCCCAAATTGTATTTGGTAATTAACTACAAATTTTTGTAATAATTTCTTGTGCAATTTTTTTAATTTTAGAGATTTTAATTGTTCATCATTTTTTGATGATAATATTTCTTGCAAAAGAAATTTAATATGACTATCTTTTAATCTAATATTTTCTTGTAAGAAGATAATTTTAAAGAACAAAGATCTATAGTTTTTGGGGAAGCCACAAATTTATATGACAATTCATAATCATTTTTTCATAATGTTTACCATCACATTTATGTAGATGCATTAAATTTAAAAAAGAAGTTCTTAATACTACATGTTGATTAATTATTTTAGTTAGAACAAATGGAGAACGAACATTCAATCAACAATCCTGAATATATAGTGAATCGGTTCGTTCAATCAATCAACAATCCTGAACATATAGTGAAACCTCGAGGAATTTTTGAAAGATCTAGGTTAGATGCGTAGTGTCCTAGTGAGGTGGAACACTAGATGTGACACCGTTAACAAAAACAGTAATGGACAACAATAAAATGCGGAAAGTAAAGAGACAGGAGGTTGGTAACGCAGTTCGGCAATTGCCTACGTCTGTGGGGCCACGCCCAGGAAAAACAATCCACTAAGTTCACAAGTTACAAGATACTCGGTCCGACACAAAGTAAGACACCATCTTATCTTTGTTACCGCCTCTTCCTAACTTCACAGTGAACGTGATTGTGCGAGCTCCCCTCGACTTATGTTGATTCCTCCCGGAATCCGTGGTTCAGCAAGATCCCCTTGCCAACGTTGAACTCCGCCCGAGCTCCTTAGCAACCTCCTCCTAAGGTTGTGATTGAATCAAGAACACAAGGATTGCATCTTCAATAATATATCTTTAAGATGCGAATAAGCCAACACACTTTGATCAAAGATCTTCAACAAACAAGTGTGTTCACAGTCTTGTAAAAGACCGAAAAGATAATCAACAACTCATCCCGAAAATACGTGTGGTTGGAAAGATCATATAGGCACATCAAATCTTCCCATGTTTATCTTCAAGATTATTTCCAAAATAATTCAAACGGAAAGATGGAAAACCAAGTGCCTTTAAAGCTTATCTTTTTCCAAAGATAGATCTTCAATGATAATTTCCAAGAATACCAAGATAAGCTCCATAGTTATCAAGATAACATTAATCTTTAAATCAATCTTCCTTGCATAGATTGATTTAATTTGATTTATGCTTCCAATAAGATCTTTCCTTATCTTGCCAAAAAATCAATGCCAATTAATAATAATGCCAACATACGCATTAACAATCTCCCCCTTTGGCATTTTTTGGCAAAATTCAAACTCCCCCTGTAAGCTGAATCGAAAGTTTTCGCAAAAGTCCCCCTGAACTGGAACTTAGTAAAAAAAATTTCTGCAAAAGACATTGCATAAGACACAGCAAAAGACACCAAGATCCCAGTATACAATTGTTTAAGGGATTATAAAACAAATATCCAAATCTAAATTACTCCCTCTTTTTGCCACAAAAAGACAAAAGGGCACTAAAAACAACAATAAACCATAATATATTGTCTTAATCAATCATCAAATAAAAAAGATATCAAAGTAATCAATCTGAAACCTCCTCATCATCGGGCACAAAGCCAACTGAGTCTGCTAGCAATTGAACACCAGCAGCTTCTTCTGGAGCTCTTTCATCTGAACCAGCAACATACCCACCAGAGTGGGCGTTGGAAGGGTACTGGAGGGCAGTGACATCAGGAATGACATTGGATATATCTCCAACAGAAAGATTAGCAGCAATAGGAACTTCCTCCTCAATCATTTCCTCATCAGAATCCGCAGGCTTTTCAACAATAGGATGGTCTGTTTCCATTTCAGATGCTGCAAAAACAGGAGATAAGTTTTGAGGAATACCTTCTGTGATATTTGGATTGTCATTAGGTGAGACATCTGAAGAGCCACCAACATCTGCTGCTACAGTCTCAACTTCAGCCTTTGCCTCAAAAGTCATTCGCCTTTCAGCAGCCTCAACAGCAACCTCTTTAGCCATTTTTACTGCGACAAGATCATCCAGCAAAGAAGACACCTCTCTCATTCTCTTCTCAATTTCTGAATGCTGTGCCATCAATGTTTTTAATTCATCCTCAAGCACCTTGATAGTGCGTGACAGTAGGACAAGATTGCCAAATTATTCTCTGTCAGAGTTAGAAACATTATTAGTGACATCCTCCATATCATTGATATGATTGCCTTTCAAGAGCTTGTAACTTATTCTGATTTGTTCCTTGTTAGTCTCTAGAATCTCTCTTGCACGAATCAGAGCGGAAAGAATGGCATAGATCAAACATGGAAAAGGATAGGCTATCCTCTCATTCTTACAATCAGTATGCCTCACAATTTGATCAAACACAAACTGCCCAACATCAAACTCAATGAAATTTCCAATCTTGTACAGCAAAACAGCCATGGACTTATTTACTCCAGTGCCATGTGAAGTAGGGAGCCAATTCCTCATGGCTATTTTATGTAAAATTGCATACTTCACAGATAGTTGAGAAGCAGGAAAATCCTTTCCCCTAGGCCAAACCCGTCTAACACCCCCTGTGACATCAGTAATGATCTTACTGAAGTCAGGTGTAAACTCTTCCATATTTGCCCAATAGCTTCCTAGGTATGTATTAATCACATCAGGAGAAAACTTCAACACAAGCCCTTTCACATAAACATGACCTCCATCTGGATGTTCAAGGTCCTTAATATTAGAGTCAAGATTACCGTAAAATTCTTGCACCACTTTTCTAACATATGGCTTAATGCCCTTGATGGTCCTACCCAGGCCCTGGCTAACCAACTGATCTACCAACTTTTAACAATCATTGAAATCACTTTCATGTATGTTTCTCTCTCCCCAAATATTCCTTTTGGAAACTCTTGTCCATGACCCGCATTATATTCTGATTTAAAATCATCCAGATTAACAG
Source organism: Ophiorrhiza pumila (assembly GCA_016586305.1). Taxonomy (NCBI): domain Eukaryota; kingdom Viridiplantae; phylum Streptophyta; class Magnoliopsida; order Gentianales; family Rubiaceae; genus Ophiorrhiza; species Ophiorrhiza pumila. The sequence goes on from BLIW01000006.1 coordinate 40,396,856, forward strand.
CAGAAGATGATGACTTACTTGAAGCAGCAGGGGACTTGCCCTTTGACACCGACCTTGAGCGAGTCATTCGCTGAGATTCAGGGGCCGGTTGTGCTTTCTAGCGCTTCGCCTTGGGTGACTTCACTGGTTCTGAGTCAGAGAGATCATGAAGTTTTACATTCTCATATGAACTATCATCACCATTAGGAGAATCATCATCATCAGAAGATTCCTCTTCACCATTAGAAGAGCCATCCTTACCATCATCAGAAACATCTCCTTTAACATTACCTTCTTCATTCCAATCCTCATATGAGGAATCTCATCCACCAGTTGGAATCTTTTTCTCTTAGGTTCAACACTCACCTTAGAGACATCCGGTGCCTTGGGAGGTACAGCAATCGTCTTGTATTGAGCATCACTTGCCTGTCCAAACCGTGTTCTTACTCCAGAGGGGTCAATGGACTGAATTGGAGTGACTGTAATTGCTCTTGAAGCTAAATCAGCTTCAGAATCCGGAGCTTGTTCTTGCGACTGGGTTGAGCTTTCATCCTTATTTGATGATTCTGGAAAGGCATGAGTAACAACCACGTGAACTTCATCATCATCTGGGTTTCTGTTACCTTTCTAACCCGAGACTTGTTTTGATCACTGAAATTGAGTAGCACTTGATTCAATTGAACTTTCATAGCTTCAGATTATGATCACAATAGTGAAAACGGCTGCGATGAGTTCAATAAGTTGAGTAGTAGAAGCTTAGAAGTCCAGAAACCCTTGAAATATCAAAAAACGAGAAATAAACGCCGATATTATTGCAGTCAGAATTTCCGTACCCAAGACCATCTCTTCAATTCCATATATTCAGCTGAGAATCCCCATAAATGCCACGTGTCACTTGGAGTGTTGAAGATCAGAAGCCCACAAAACACGAACTACAGCTACAAACTCTCCAAGAAGCATGAGGCGGGAAAAAAAGAAACGACAAAAACAACAACTAACCTACTATTTTTGTTTTGTATTGTTTTCTAATTTTTTTTATATTATATTGCTATAAATACAAATTCAATAAAAAAAAACTTACAACACTGAAGAACCTCTTCACATGACACAAAGGCCTAAAGCAAACCTTAGTTCTTCAAACCGTGATCCATCCAAAGCTTTGGTGAAAATATCAGCAATTTGTTTTTCAGTCACCATATGCTCCAAAGCAATAATCTTGTCTTCCACAAGAGATCGAATAAAATGATGTCGAATATCAATATGCTTTGTCCGAGAATGCTGAACTGGATTCTTAGAAATATTAATAGCACTTATATTATCACAGTAGAGTGTCATGACATCCTGCGTGACACCATAGTCTTTCAGCATTTGCTTCATCCAGAGAAGCTGAGTACAGTAACTACCAGCTGCAATATATTCTACCTCGGCAGTAGACAGAGAAATAGAGTTCTGCATCTTGCTGAACCATGACACCAAATTATTTTCCAAATAGAAACATCCACCAGAGGTGCTTTTTCGATCATCTGAACTTCCAGCCCAGTCAGCGTCACAATAACCAACTAAGTTGTTGTTTGTATCAAAAGAATACCAGATCTCATAGTCAGTTGTCCCACTAATATATTTGAGAATTCGTTTTACTGACACCAGGTGTGACTCGCGAGGTTCTGTCTGAAACCGAGCACATTAACCGATACTGTAACAGATATCTTGACGACTAATAGTTAGGTATAAAAGACTACCAATCATACTTCTGTATAGACTTGCATCAATAAGAATTTCCTTCTCATCCTTAGATATCTTCTCATGAGTTCTCATAGGTGTTCTTCTTGGATGAGCATTTTCCAATTCAAACTTCTTCAGCAAATTTTTGGCATACTTGCTTTGAGAAATAAAGATATCCCCATTTCGTTGCTGAATTTGAAGGCCAAGAAAATAAGTAAGCTCACCAACCATACTCATCTCAAATTCCTCAGTCATTTGGGCCACAAATTCATCCACCATCGCCTGTGACACTGAGCCAAACACTATGTCATCAACATATATTTGAGCAAGTAAAAACCGACCTTTAGCACGGCGAATGAAAAAGGTTTTATCTACTCCCCCTCGCTCATATCCCTTAGCCAACAAGTACTGCGTTAGTCGGTCATACCATGCCCGAGGAGCTTGTTTGAGTCCATATAAGGCCTTCTTCAATTTGTAGACAAACTCGGGATTATAAGGGTCTTCAAAACCCTTTGGTTGAGCAACATAGACTTCCTCATTAAGAAGACCATTGAGGAAAGCACTTTTCACACCCATTTGATACAATTTGAATTTCAACACACATGCAATGGCTAGCAATAACCGAATAGACTCAAGTCTAGCAACTGGAGCAAATATCTCATCAAAGTCAACTCCTTCAATTTGGGTGTATCCCTGAGCATCCAACCGAGCCTTGTTGCGAGTGATATTCCCATGCTCATCACTCTTGTTCTTGTATATCCACTTTGTGTCAATGACATTCACATTTGGTGAGGCATGGAACTAGATCCCAAAATTGATTACTAGTAAATTGATCAAGTTCTTCTTGCATAGCACCAATCCAATATTCATCTAATAAGGCTTCTTTCACATTCTTAGGCTCAATAGATAATGTAAAACATGCCATTTGAATCATGTCTCTATAGTTCACTCTTGGCTTTTCTCTAGTCCGAAAACCATCATTCAGATTTCCAATAACTTCAGCAGTAGGATGATTCTTCTGAACACGAGTGGATTGCTGCTTGCGAGGTGAGAGGACATCTTCTACATTATTATCCTCGGTACTCTGAGCAGTGACACCACTTGTGACACTGGAGGAAACACTGACTGGAATACTAGAACTAACTTCATGTGAAGATTTTGGAACATCTTCATGACAAACAGCAGTTATTCCCAGAGATTCATCGACTCGAACATTTAAAGACTCCATGACAGTTCGAGTTCGTTTATTTAAACTCGATAAGCTCGACTATTGACAGCATATCCAAGAAAAATAGCTTCATCACTCTTGAGATCAAGCTTTCCTTTATATTCCCTGACATTGAACACATAACAAGTACTACCAAAAGGATGGAAATAGTTAACATTTGGAGTTCTAAATTTCCATATTTCATAGGGCATCATCTCAGTTCCTCCACGAAGATATACACGATTGATAGTGTAGCATGCTGTGTTTATTGCTTCAGCCTAGATTTTCTGTGGAATATTTTTTTCGTGTAACATGACGTGTGACATCTCTGCTATAGTCTGATTTTTCCTTTCCACGACTCCGTTTTGCTGAGGAGTTTTAGGTGCAGAGAACTCATGACCTATTCCATACAGATTACAGAAATTTGAGAAATCTGAATTTTCAAATTCTCTTTCATGATCACTACGAATTCGTACAATCTTTAAGATAGCACATCCCTTTTCACACTGAAGACGTAGACACAATGCTTTGAAGGCATTAAATGTGTCGAACTTTTCTCGAAGGAATTCAACCTATGTATAACGAGAAAAATCATCAACAGTCACATATGCATATCTTTTTCCTCCAATACTTTCTACTGACATAGGACCCATCAAATCCATATGAAGCAGTTCTAGCACACGAGTTGTTCCTGGTGTCTGAGACTTGGGATGTGACACCTTTGTTTGTTTTCCAATCTGACATGGTCCACATACTCTGTTTTCATCAAACTTCAGTTGTGGAATCCCACGGACAGCTCCTATAGTAATAATGTTCTATAGCATCCATATATTCATATGACCATTTTTTGATGCCATAGAGTTGAATATTCCATACTTGATCGAAGACATATTAATGAGGCAGAGATGAGATAACAATTATCCCTCGATCTTACTCCTTCCATGATGCACATGTTGTTTTGATCAATCACCTTGCAATTTCTCTTAGTGAAATTAACATCCAAATCTTGATCGCACAAATGACTAATGCTGAGCAAATTTGCCTTGAGATCATCTACCAACAGTACATTATCTAATCTTGGTAACCATGACACGAGCTGTGACACCATTGCCGAAAGTTACTTTTCCCATACTACCAGACATAACATAATCTTCAAAAACTTGTCGTCGCCAGTCATATGCCTGGAACATCCACTGTCAAAGTACCACTCATTAGTTGCACCAGAAATTAGGCTTCATCACCCAGCTTTGTTGTGAATTTCTGCGAGAAGTAGATTATCTAGCAGTACCTTGTCTTAATTCAGCAAGATAAATAAAACATCTAGGACGAATATGACCACGACGATTGCAATAATGACAAACAGGTATAAATTTGTTACCTCTTCCTTTAGGAGCATGATAGGAGTAATAAGAATTTGACCTTTTTGCAGCATCCACAGTAACTTGCTTCCCTTTGGACTTATCCACTGATAGTGACACTGATTGTGACATGGATTGTGATACAGGTTGTGACACTGAGCTTTCTCCTTTGTACCCCAGTCCTGTGTAGTCACCACTAGATTGACCAATCTTAAGAATTTCATCCAGCTTGGAAGCACCTGAATTTAGCATCTTAACTCCTTTCTTTATGTGATTTAACTCGTTGGTCAAGGCCTCCACTTCCTCTTGACTTACTCTCAGTTTGGTAACCAGATCAGTGTTAGATTGTTGAAGATTGTCCTTCTCGTTTTGCAGATCTCCAATCTGCGTATGAAGTTGCTGATTCACTCTAGAAAGTTCAGTCCACTTATCATGAAGATTCTTGAATTCAACCAGAATATCTTCTTCTGTAACATAATCTTCATCTTCATCTATATATGTTGACCTATTTCCAGTAACACTCTGTGTAACATCCATTTTCTTATCATGATCAGCTTGTTCAGTCTTAGTGGTGTGGGCCACATGATTGTTCTGAAAATCCTCTTTTTTGTCTGAATCATCTTCACTCCAAGTTTTGTTGAGAGAATTCCTCTTCCTTCTCAATGTATTGGCACAGTCTGCCTGAACATGCCCGTAACCGTCACATTCTCTGCACTAAATTCCTTTATGTTTGAATGACTGATCAAATGTATGATTTTCTTCCCTGTACTTTTTATTGCTTGCCGACTCATTCTTTGTGTTACTGACACTGCCCCTGACACCCTGATTATTTTTGCCATATCTTTTCAGTATTTTGCTGAAGTTCTTAGATATTAATGCCAAAGCGTCCTCAAGGTCATCTTCCCCTGAATTATCTGACTTCTGTATTTCTGCTTTTAAGGCAATCTCTTTGTTTTTCTTTGCTTCCAAGTCTACTCCCAGATTCATTTCAAATGTTCTAAGGGTTCCCATCAATTCTTCCAACTTCATCTTTGAGATGTCTTTTGCTTCCTCAATGGCAGTAACTTTATAAGCAAAGCGCTGAGGCAAAGATCGTAAGGTTTTCCTCACAAGTTTTTCTTCTGAAAAATTTTCACCAAGAACAAATGCCTCATTGGCAATATCACAGAGTTTGACATTGAATTCAGCAATACTTTCTTCTTCAAGCATCCTCAAGTTTTCAAATCTTGTAGTCAGAATCTGTATCTTTGATAACATTACACTTGAGGTCCCTTCGTGAGTAGTTTGTAGAATTTCCCATGCCTTTTTGGCAGTCACGCATGTAGAAATAAGTCTGAACTGTGCTGGATCGACTACGTTAAATATGGCATTAAGAGCCTTCGAGTTACTGTTTGCCAAGGCATCTTCAGTAGCAGACCAACTTTCTTCGGGCTTGAGAGATTTGACACCGTCAGCATCAGTAGTCATTGGAGAATCCCATCATGTCATAATTGATTTCCAAGCCTTCTCATCAATACCTTTGATAAAGGCTCTCATTCTAGCCTTCTAATAAGCATAGTTGCTTCCATCCAAGAGAGGTGGACGCATTGTTGAACCTCCTTTCTTCATAGACTCCATCGCACCAAACAACCAAGATCAAGTCCGGCAGATCCTGCCTAAGAAACAAAGACGACCCGCTCTGATACCAATTGAAAGATCAAGGTTAGATGTGTAGTGTCCTAGTGAGGTGGAACACTAGATGTGACACCGTTAACAAAACCAGTAATGGACAACAATAAAATGCGGAAATTAAAGAGACAGGAGATTGGTAACGCAGTTCGGCAATTGCCTACGTCTGCGGGGCCACGCCCATGAAAAACAATCCACTAAGTTCACAAGTTACAAGACACTCGGTCCGACACAAAGTAAGACACCATCTTATCTTTGTTACCGTCTCTTCCTAACTTCACAGTGAACATGATTGTGCGAGCTCCCCTCGACTTTGTTGATTCCTCTCGGAATCATCGGTTCAGCAAGATCCCCTTGCCCACGTTGAACTCCTCCTGAGATCCTTAGCAACCTCCTCCTGAGGTTGTGATTGAATCAAGAACACAAGGATTGCATCTTCAATAATATATCCTTAAGAAGCGAATAAGCCAACACACTTTGATCAAAGATCTTCAACAAACAAGTGTGTTCACAGGCTTGTAAAAGACCAAAAAGATAATCAACAACTCACCCCAAAAATACGTGTGGTTGGAAAGATCATATAGGCACACCAAATCTTCCCATGTTTATCTTCAAGATTATTTCCAAAATAATTCAAACGGAAAGATGGAAAACCAAGTGCCTTCAAAGTCTATCATTTTCCAAAGATAGATCTTCAATGATAACTTCCAAGAATACCAAGATAAGCTCCATAATTATCAAGATAGCATTAATCTTTAAATCAATCTTCCTTGCATAGATTGATTTAATTTGATTTTTGCTTCCAATAAGATATTTCCTTATCTTGCCAAAAAATTAATGCCAATTAATAATAATGCCAACATGCGCATTAACAATTTTTTTATTTCTATTTCTTCTCAACACTAGTAACCATAACAAATAAAGGGTAACCCCACATTTATAATATTGGATTACAACTTAATTTGGGCTCTCAAGACCAGTGCCAAATGTCTCATCATTACTAACAGTTTCTCCACTTGTCTGACCTATACCCATGTGCCATCCTCTTCGGCTTTTTACCATTGCTTGCTAAAAAATATTTAGAAAAATAGGGTGAGCCTTTATCGCTCAGTGGATTGGGAGTTAGGTATAATTTATGTAAAACGGAAAAGAATTTAAAACTGAATTTTCAACATATAGTGTGTCATATGAATTTATACATACCATATGAAAACTAGCAGTAAAATCCACAGAGAAATTGAGGTAAATAGTCGCAAAGAAATTTAACAGTAAATAGTCACAGCAAAACAAACAGTAACCAGTCACAAATGACTGGCAGTAAACAGTCACAAAGAGTATTCGGCTTAGGTAGCACAATGACTCATAAGGATGCACATAAGAGTTTAGATTTGCTACATGTGGTTAGCCCAACTGACCCAATACCAACCATATGACTCCCAACAAATTGCGCGCACGATTTAGGGCTACCTTATCCACCATAGTCAGTAATTACCCATAGGCACAGTACGATATATCCGAATAATCAGTATCCTTTCTCATGAAACTAAAACCTCCTTAATTCCACTTTACAAGGGTTAAATATCACGGTGGACTCGTCGGCTCTTGCCTTCCCGGCCATCAATAAGCCACTCATGACTGAGCTCCAATCAATCAGACAGTCATAGTATAGGCAAATTTATGTCATACACAAATATTTCACATCATGTCAGTGTGCTATAACCAATAGCGGCTTATGTGGATTCTACGGGTGGTTCTCGCCTTCATATCAGCGAAGCACTTAGTTTCACACAGCACAAAACCGATATCTCAATCATATCATATATAACTGGTACAATAGAAACATGCTGGTGCAATATCAAGGAGTTTCAATCATCATAATGATAACAAGTTCAAACAACTATCACATTGCTAGTAAGTTCCCAATAAGACTTATTCTCCCCTTTTAAATGTGATGGGAACAAATCGAAAAAATTTAGCGTTAGTACCCAATAAAACTAAATTTAAAACCCCAAAGTATTATGTTTTATAAATCCTCAAAATTTGTAATGAGGCATTTAAATTAGTCTCCGTTCATGGTCACAAAAGTTCTGACTAAGTTTCAAATAACGTAAAATCAAAACTATATAGAACTAGATTTTAAATCTTAAAACGTTCATGTTTATTTAAAAACTAATTCCCACACAGAACATGTTCAGAAGTTAGTTTAAAAGAATAGTCTGAAATTCTTGTATCAAAATTCAAAAATGTCGTGTTTAGTTCAAATCAATGTAACTTGGCAACGACAAATCAAAATGATATGAAACTAAAATTATTTAAAACTAGGTTCAAAATATAGAAATTCTTGTGTTGAAGGAATTTCCAAATTCTACTTGCATAGTGCTGAAAATACCATCATGAATGGTTTCAGAGATTTTATAAAAATTCAGTTCTGCCAACATAAGTTCAAATAGACATAACCTTTTAATCAATAACTTGACTGATGTGAAACCAAAACTCTAAAAACCTAGATTAAAAATTCTAAAACTTTTGCGTTTTAGGTAATCCAAAATTCAATTAAGAAAAGGCTGTAAAAATTGTCCGAAGTGGTTGTAATATCTGAAATCCCGTAATAAATCTCAGTCTTGCCATAGTTATTTCAAATGGTCATAACTTTGTATAAAACCTCCAATTGATATGAAACCAAAATCATATAAAACCAGATTTAGATATTAAAAATTTTATGTTTTATCAATCCCCAAATTCATTCTATAAATAGCTGTAAAAATGTTCAAACTTCGTGTAGGACTGAAATCCCGTAACAGATTTCAGTTTTGCCATACTGATTTCAAAAGGCTATAACTTTGTAACCTAATATCTAAATAATGTAAAACTAAAATTGTATAACAGTTGAATAAAAAATCTAGAACTTTTGTGTTTTATTAAAGTCCAAATTCAATCTACAAGATGAGGTAAAATGTTATCAAGCTGGCTAGAAATACTTAAGCAGATTTTCAATGTTATAGTAGCTTAAATTAGCTATAACTTTTTGATTACATAAACAAATAAGATAAAACCAAAATGGTATAAAACTTGACCTCATATGAAAATTTTCATACCAATTTCAAAATTCTGCCTGCAAAAGTAAAACAAAGCCATCTAAAGCTGTTGAAAACCTTAAGTTTCTATCACAAAATTCTGTTCCGGCAGAACCGCTTCAAATGTCTATAACTTTGCATCAAAAACTTAAAAAGGTGTGAAATCAAAGCCATATAAAACTATACTCAAATTATTACAATTGTTATGTTATGCAAAGTTCCCAATTGTCTGATCCCATGGGTCAAAATCCAGTATGAACTTCAAACTATCAAAAGGGCCAAATAGAAAATTTCAACCCATCAGCCAAGTATCTATATTCTTTCATCGATTCCATTCCTTTATAATTAATTAATGTTGTACTCAGACTTTAATCAAGAAACATGAAGAATTTTCGTGGAGTATCATCTTAAAAGTATCATAAAGGAAACAGAGCACAAGTTCAAGAGCGGTGAAGCAAAACTGAAAACAAAATCGATACACAATACGTAACTAAAAGTATCATGAAATATTCATAATCTTAAGTAAGAATTCCATAACGGTTTAGGGGATGAATTCCAAGAAAGAAGTCGATTTTATTTTTTTTTTCACCCCTGTTCGATGTTCTTTTAAAATCAGAATTCAAAGACAAATATAGCCTGAAAAGTTTTATACTATTTTGACATCTCGCATAATTGGAGTCAGTATACCTAATGATCTCAAATTGATATGATCTCTAATACTTGAACATGTAGCCTTTTGTTCTCTATACATACTTTAAAACTATATTAACTATTTTACCATAGCTTACTCATGAATTACTTAAATATTTGTCAAACATTTCGATTCTGTACACAATATTCAACTACGTACAAACTTAAACATACCTTAAACTTCATATTGCTAAAGCATAAGTAATTTTCTATATATATTTTTTATTTACCTCAATATCATTCTTAGGGCACTAAGTGAGACAAAACTTGTCTCTCTTAACCATAAGTGTATCCGTATGCTTAATACAAAAGAGACATAACAAAAAAATTTCATCTAAAGTTCTTAAATAGAAAAATCTTGATTTTGTACAATAAGCCTATTGTTGTTATTGAAAAGTAAATGTCATTAACATATAAAGCTAGAAAGATATGTCTACTCCTACAAAACTTATCATACACATTGTCTTGTCAATATTTCTATTGAGAAACATTGTCTTTTTATTTATCTAATAACTCAAGACAGAAATGCGCCAATAATGCTATCATTATCCTAAAAGAGTCTTTCAAAGAAACCGAAAAAGTGTCTTTATAGCCAATGTCTTTTATATGTATAAAGTCATTTATGACTTAATTTTCTTATAAAAACATTTATCCACATTTGAGAGTTAAAACTTCTATAGATTGATGAAATTTGATTAGATCATCTTTCATCACTCTATGTCTATCTTATCTGATTGAAGAAATACAACATAATTAACTAATATTGCAATTCTTCTCTCTCTAGTGGATCTTTTTAATTGCATGAATTCTTGAGATGTTAGAGTTTGTTACTTTAGAATAGTTTCTTGAAGAGGATATTTTCTTACTTTGTCTTGATTTGTGTGTCTTGAACAAGATTAGGATAAAATCCTCATCAATGCCAATACCACCTATGAAAATATTAATGTATTTCTCTTCAAAAACAAAACCATTATCATTATCTCCCCCACAAACTCAACATTCTCAAAGAATTTGGCATTTTCCCGACACAAAAAATCAACTTAATTGTGGGATCGTAAAACTTATATCTTTTGAATCTTTCAGAGTAACCAATAAAATAATAACTTACCATTAGTCTAGTTTTCTTTTATTTGGCCTATATGGCTTTGCCTTAACTGAATATTCCTAAACATACAAATACTTTAGACTATTTGGTAGTTGGTTTAATTGGAACTCTTTTAGGGACATATGTTGCAGTTTTAAGTGCTTATTCCTAGAGTGATTTTGATAAGAAAGAGTGACTAATCATACTTCTTATCTTGTCTTTAAGTATACTATTTCGTCTTTAAATAACGTCATTCATAATGGTTGAACCCAACATGGTTTACTATAGAATAATACAAAATTTCTCTAAGAATTTATCACGTGATCTTAGATGTTGTTCATTCAAATTGTCATATCTGTCAAAGTATTTACCACTAATGCTAGATTTAACGCTTTAAATATTTTGTTAAGTAAATCCTTATCTTTAACTTTATAACTTTTGAACACATCTAATTACTGTATATATATATAGCTAAATATATATATATATATAGCTATATTTAAAAGTTGTCTATGAAAATTATAAATATTGTTGACCATTTCAAATAACCTTAGAGAATAGTCCACAAAGAAACTATATTTATTAGTTCTAAGACATCCAAAATCTTATTAGCTTATCTCTTTTTATTGATTTATTTTTCTTATATAACTTGAACTTAATTGCAAAAGAATTCTTTAAATGAAGAAATTTAAGGTATTAAAAGATTATTGTATCCTATCAAAATCAGATTTATCTAATTTTGAATTATAAGACAAACCAAATTTTTCATTACTAAATGAACAAATAATAACCATATTTGTTCAAAGTAGAAATAGAAACCAAATTTCATAAAAAATGGTAAATAAATATCTCATTAAAATCGAAATAAAATTTGATCTTTAAAAATAATCTAAATTATGTATTGCCTCAATTTATACTTTATTACAATTGCCCCATATAAATGTATCTTTCAACATCTTTTGGCTTTTGGAAATTTAGGTAATCTTGCATAGACATACTGATGTGAGTTATTATACTGAATCTACCCATCATATGTATCTTGGTACAATGTTATATTAACCTCAAAACAAAACAAATTAAGAAGCATGCTTTTCTTAAGTTCTAAATTCTTTAGAAGGAACAATTTGTACCAATTGAATTGGTTGGTGCCTTTGTTGTTTAATATGAGATGCTATAACTACAACTTATTTATCCTTATTATTTTCCTTATCTGTCCTTTTTTTTTCTTAGAGTTTGAGGCTAAATGAGTACTTTGTTTTCTTTCTTACTTTAGTCCTTCTTCTCCCTAAACACAGTGTGAGATGAGCTCATTCAGATACTAAGCCTCTTTCTTAGAGTATAACTCACCTTAACCAGTTGAAATCTGTTGAAAGATAAATTAAAACCAAATGCATCGACAAACTCTTGATGAGTGAAAGGCTAAGTGCTTTTAACTTTTAAGTAAGATGAGACATTTTCATGATGTACTTCCTAATTATACTTTTGCCTCTCTATTTTATTGAAATTAGATTTGTCAAAATGTACAAAATTCTTTTTTTTCATTCTTGACAAATCTACTTCAATATATGTAAGAAACTCTTTGACTATAATGTTATTAAATATTTTGCCCTTAAATGTTTCCATATTGACCTTTACTTAATATTACCATATATATCTGTGATTTTATTTTTCCACCTTTCCATATCCTCGTTAATTAGAGGTACTCTTAACTATAATAGGTGAAGTAAAGTATTCTTTATGGCAATATTGAGATTCATGACTCCGAGAACTATAAAGAGGTTCTATTGTCATGATATAAATTTAAAGCTATTTTATATATAGAAATAAGATTAATGTTGGTAATAATATTAACATGAGTAATATACAAATTAATAAAGAACAATTAATCAAACAAAACATGCTCACATAAGGCCCAAAGCAAAATTAAATTCAAATAAAGGTAAACCCCATCTCAAGATACCGATTACTCTGTTAATAATTTCATCTTTGGACAAAATATTAACTTGTAAGTGATATCTTGGTGTAGTAATCGAACACTGATGATAAGAACATATCAAATAACAAATCTTCCTTCGGGCCGGTTTATTATTCACATGTAAAACCAAATAATCATCACATATTTATTACCACAAGTATATATGTAATTATGTTAAATATTTACCTTCCTTTGGGCCGATAAATATTCACATAAATTACATGATCATAAACCATTTATATTTCAAGATAAATTAACTTTCATAAGAGAGCTCACTTTGGTGAGATGTTATTTCAGTTAATATAACTTAAAATATATACAAAACCATATTAATAATTTAATTTAAAATTGCACCAAAATGCTGCCAGTTTTTTTTTAAATAAATTAATTCTGGTCAAAGTCAATGGCCACAGTTTGACCATTGACTGCTGACTGGACTACTGACCAGACAGTCTGGTTAGTGACTGGACCGGGTCAGATGGACCGGTTGTACCAAATGGGCTGGGTCAAGTTGACCCAACCTGTACCTTTTTTAAACTACTTGTCTTGAGCCCGGCCCAATTGACCCTAAAACTTAAACCTGATTGTTAGCCACACTTTTCTTTCCATATTTTATTATTTTAATATCTTAAAAATAAATAATAAAATATATATTCAAAATCCGAAAGCGTTAGCTGCCTTTTCTTTTCATATATGACAATTGACATTTTCTTTTTATATTTATTTATTTATTTGTTTACATTATTATTAAATCCATAAAAGTAAATAAACAAATAAATAAAATATATACCATAAATCTTTCAACGACAATCATATATTCTTTTCATGCATTGAAAAATATGTATCCAAAATTCTTAATCCTTATAATATCAAAAATATATTCTTAAAATTTTAATCATAAATCAAAAATTAAATCGATTCTCAATGATTCAACATGAATACCGCTTTGATACCACTTGTTAGGAATTATTAATTAGTGAAACCATCACATAAATTCCAAAACTCAAGATCATTAATGTCAAATCACTAAGAATCAATAAACATTAAAACGGAAACGTACCTTATTCCATAGCCGCAAATATATCTTTAGATCCGTGTAACTCCGTTGGTTTAGTCTTCCAAATCTACATTGTTTTCCTCCAGAGAATCCCTTTAGTTTTCTCCGTATGTCTCTCTAGTAATGGGATGCCAAAGAGACAAAAAAAATCACGTGTGATTTGAAACTATAACCACCATATGTATAGACAACTAAACCTAGTTGTCTTTTGGCAGTTTCTATTTCGACTCATCATCAAAATAGAAACATACCCTAAAGTCTCTACATATTAAAGGTCCACACCATATTAGATACATTAAAATCCAAATGCCAAAATTTAGTTGATCACTTTAATTGGGTCTTATTTATTAGACAGTCTTGCGATACATAATTATTTCACATATAAGCCTAATGTTGGATTAATGATCCAACATATTAAAGACAAAAATGAAAATATTTTAGTTGATGATAAAGTAATGACTGATCGATGGAAGATATACTTCTATATATAATCTATTTAATGAAAACAATGACAATGAAATTACATTAGATGAGTTAGATCAATATGAACAAAATAGAAATTTTATACATTGTCGTAAAGTTCAGCGTTTGGAAGTAGAAAAAGCATTAAACAAAATGAAAAATGGTAAAACTCTTGGTTCTAATGATATTCTAATTGAGATATGGATCTGTGTTAAAAAAGTTGAGATTACATGATTTAAAAATCTATTTAATGTAATTATGAAAACTAAAAATATGACCAATTAATGGAGGAAAAGTATAATAATAACTTTATATAAGAATAAATGAGACATAAAACTGTGTAAATTATAAAGTTACTAATTAATGAGTAACAACAATAAAATAGAAAGGAACATAAACAAGGTTAAGAAAAGAGATTAAAATACTAGATAATCAATTTAGTTTTATGTCAAAAAAGTTTACAATGAAAGTTACACATTTAATAAGAAGATTATGTGAATATTATAATGATATAAAATAAGAGTTTTACACATGGTATTCGAAAAGGTATATGATTGAGTCAATAGGGATATAATATGATGTGTATTGGAAAAAAGATGGGTAAAATTAGCGTATATAAGAATTATAAAAGATGTATATAAAGATATAACAACTTTTATAAGAACGCTAATAAAAATATTTGATGAATTCCTAAATACTATAGGTCTAAATCAAGGATCAATTTTAAACTCATACATTTTTGTTTTAATAATTGACGAACTTAATAAATATTTGTGAAAGGTCATTCCTGAATGTACATTGTTTGCAAATAATATAGTTTTCAATTGATAAGACAAGTAAGGGAGTACATGTTAAGGTAAAAGTTTTGAGGAAGATATTACAATTAAAAAGTTTTACTGATAGGCGTGAAGATTAAACTTTAATTCCCGGCACCAATTTGATAGCGGTTTTGGAGCTAGGGTTAAAAGCTAAGGCTTAACCGAATCAAATAAATTTATAACCCTAATCCTCACGACATTTAAGGTGCATCAAGACACCGATGTTTGTGTAGCTAGAGGAAGTAGGGGTCGAACCCACAGGGAGGGGATAAGTTTATGGAATTAATGTGAATGTGTGTGAAGTAGTGAAAATACAAACAAGAAAAGGGAAATGACCTAAACTACCAACTAAATAAAGGAACAAAAACAAGGAAATAAATGCATCATGGAAAAAGGAATCATGCAATGAAGTGTACCCTTGGAGTATTGGTTTCCTAAACTTTAGTTGTTCATGTGGTTTACAAGAGTGAGTTAACGAACTAAGAGTGTGACAACATAAATCAAGTTCCACTTTTATAGCGGAAGTTAGAACCTAATAACGTTGACACCTACGGGAAATTGACTTCATAGCTAATCCCCCCTTTATGGCGGAGGCAAGGATTTGCCAATTTAGGTCAACTAAGAGCCCTATGTTCTTCCAAGCTTATCACACTCTAATTTGGCTCATCCATTATGGCGAAGACAAGAGCCAAACCTAGTCACTCTTTCGAATATCACTCCCTAACCTATTCCTTCCTTTATAGTGGAGGCAAGGTCTAAGTTAGTTCATGCTACTCGAATTCACCAACCCTAACATCGGAATCTCAATGTCCTAACCGATTCACCCTTTATGGCGGAGGCAAGAAAAGGCTAGAACACCACCATTAATCTACTATCCACATACTAATCTATCCTAAGCATTACTAGTATGGAATGTTAGATTAACTTGTAGTTCCTAATTCTTCATTACCCACAACATAAATCCACATAAAAACACAACAATTCAACAATCATAACCAATCTCTAAGGGCATTGGCAAATTAGCACATCAAATCTACTAAGAACATCACAATAAACAACAATGAATTAAAGCAAGGATTTAGACAAAGAAATACAAAAGTAGTACTCCCCTTTGATGTTCCAAGCCAAAGACATAATGTCCACAAATACATTAAAAACACATAAAAACGACATAGAAACATGCTACAAGGACGCTCAAAAGATAAGTAAAACAAATCCAATAAGGTGAAAATTATCACCTTATCAAACCCTCCACACTTAAACCTTGCTCGTCCTCGAGCAACAAAACAAAATCAAATAAAACACATATATATACAACAAAGAATGAAGGATTGGCATTTTTTCATTACTCAACAATGTGTCTAATCATTTTAAGCACTTGATAAGTGTTTGTGTACATGCCTCATAGCTTACTCAACTAAAATGACAAGTAATCACTCCTTGTATCCACAAAAGTCATCAAAGTGCCTTTTTGTACACATTCAACACGTTGAGTATATTGTGTGTGTGTGTGCAATGGATACCACTTGGATCTTAACTTGTTCATGTCTATGCCATAGGTAAGAGATCCGACAACTAAGCTTTGTTCTACTCTTTTTCTTACAATCACCTCTTTGACCATTATATAGATACTAAAAAGTTTACAACATCATTGGGACTTTTATTTTTATGAAAACATATGCCAAGGGTTTTTTGGCTTTTTATACCCATATTCCACCTCATATGAGTTCTCCTCCAACATTTTGGTTAGTAAAGGAGCGGTCTCGCATTGGAGGGGAACTTATTCACATCAAAATTCATAAAACAAATAACTTACACAAATGCCAAGGGTTTTGTGGCTGTTTTTTCCCATTCCATCTCATATGAATTCTCCTTTAACCTTTTCGGTTAATGACGGAGCGGTCTCACATTGGAGAGAAATTTATTCATTGCAAGCAACAGAATATTAAAAACAACACATAATGCCCAATTCATTTCTTGAAACTTGAAAGTATCTACACATGTCTCTTAGGGAAAGTTAGTCCAAGAGCTAAACTAACCAAGTGCCAAGGTACTCCGACCTATCTTATTAGTTAGGATCGTTAATAAAAATAAGAAAAATAAGTTGAAATTAAATTTACCTGATAATTTAAAAGATAGAGAAAGAAAACAAGGAGAAAACAAGGAGTGAATAAAAGCTGAGTATTTTATTGCTTTCAAAACTTTAAAACTTGCGATGCTGAGTACATTGGAATTCTTCTTATTTATAGACTTAAAGTAAACTATTCTATTACATAGTATTGAATGAATTTTGAAATCCGTCTTCTTTTATTTGAGTGGAAGTCTTAATATCTTCACATTGTCTTCACATGGCTATGTCTTTTTGAGTGGAGGTCTTATTCTTCACACGGGTTTGGGCCCCCATTTTGTCTTTGACTATTCTTCTTGAAAGCTTGAGTACGATAGAAAAAATAATCTTGCTTAGTTTTTTGAGTGTAATATGTCCACCAAGAGGGAATATGTTGTCTTGCTCCTTTAGTTCCATCTTCTAACAAATCTTGATATATATTTTGATGAATGACTTTTGGATTAGATCTTCCTATCTCCCTTTGTTGGAGAAGAGTTGTAATGTTTCTTGAATTATTTTTAATCTTATCATCCATGCTGAATTTTTTATCAAAGAAAACCTGCAAAATAAAATATATTAATTATTCTTCAAAAGGATCTTGAGCACAATGTCCTCCGAACATGTCTTGAGGAGATGGGCTTGGAGTGGAATCTATTGACATTTGTGGCTGTTGTTGATTGCGTCTTTTCTGATATTCCATAAATTGGAAAAATTGTTCCATATCTTATTCTGAGAATTTTCCTTTTTGAGTTGCTGTTGCTGAATTTGTTGGAGCCATTTGTTGAGTGGTTTTTTGTTGAGGTCCAATTGGAGTGGTTGGATTAGTAGTGGGATTAATCCATTTCCTTTTGCCAGTGGTCATGAGAGTAGCCACTGCTTTTTGACAGCATAATTCTCTTTTGTAAATATCCCACCACTTGCATTTGAATTGTCTAATCAGTGACATCGGCCTTGGTGCTGGTCTGATTTGCATGATTTGAAAATTCCAACACCATATCCATGGCATTCTAAGAGACACATGCCATTGAATTTCTTTATGATATTCTTTCATTTTGCTATTGTTGTTCCAATATTGTAAACCTTGCTGTGCTTCTATTGGCATAATATCTGGCTGGCATCCATGAGTATCCCACCAGTCGAAGAACCATAATGGGAATTTGACTTTGCTATCTTTATGGAATTGAAAGAACCAAGAATGATCAAAAGACCTTAAATAAAAAGCCTTCTTCCATGCCTGTTTATAATCTTCATAGGAGTATCCTTGAGGTTGGAATAGTATAGAAAATGGTATTTTGGTAAAAGCATTTGGCCAATCTTCTATATCTAATACTTGTTTGATCACACATTTTGAATAAGCTATTTTTTGAGTTCCTTCTTCATGAATATGAGTGATTTCCACAGAATCTGAATCCACTAAAATGAATTCGAAAAACATTTGATTTTTTAATAAATCATCTGAAAACCACAGCATATCATGTCGAAATAATTTTTTAGTATAAGTATTTAAATCAGTAAATGGAATATTAGTAGTATACTCTGTTAAACATAAATATTCAAAATGTTTTTTTAATTGATATGACACTTTTCCTGATTCAATGTTTTGATTGGATGTGATTGGAAGTGGGGTCATTGCTACAGGTGTTTGAGTTGAACTAGACTCTTTATTTCTTAGTTGTGCGAAAGGTGTTTGGGTTACTTGATGATGAGTTGGTTTTATACCAACTATTTTGTACTGAAAACTCTTGGCTTTTGTCTTGTATTTGATGAAATGAGTGGTGTTTTATGTGTTTTGTGCATGTTTGTGATTTTCAAGTGATATTGTTAAAATGATGCAAAAAGAGTGAAAATGATGGAAATGAAGTGAAATGTGTAAAGGAAAAATTGGAGAAACATAATGTGATCTTTTGGCTAAATTAGGGTTTTTGGGCAGAATTGAGTATGCAAATTGTTTTGAGTGTAACTTGTTCAATTCTAATCCAATTGGTGGGATCTTGAATGTTGTGAAAAGCTCTTAGTATGAACTTCATTTTCTATGTTTTAATTCTGTCCAAATTATGTGTGCAAGGTCATGAAACGAGATCTTCTTTGTAGACACTACATTACGGTTTCAATGTTGCCTTCATGGTCACAGCTTGGGAGATTGTTGACATTTGAAGCTCTAGTTGTCCAATGGTGCTGTTTCTTGTACTCATGGAAAGGCAAGAAGAAGCTCTACAATCTGTGTGTTGAGCTCAAGTTCTAATTTGAAGAAGAAAAGGGAAAATTATCGCAATGAAGTGCTAAGATAAAGTTTGCACTATGATGCATCGTAGTGCAAATGTCCAGTTTTGCCAGGCCTTACTATTTTGGTTACAACTTCTTCATCCGGGGTCCAAATTGGGTGATTCAAAAGCCAATGGAATGCCAAGAGGGATATCTATAACTTTGGTGTTCAAGGTGAAGGCCAGTTGTGAAAGAAAAGTTAGAAATTCAACATGAGAAATGGCAAAACCAAATTAGGGTTTTAAACCTACGATGTTAAAATGCACATTCTGCCTTGCGTTGGTAGTTTGGTCATAACTCTCTCACCTGAGCTCTGATTTGGATGATTCAAAAGGCTATGGAAAGCTGAGATCAATAGCTACAATATTGGTTCTTTAAGTTTCTCCAACGTCCCAACGCATCACAGTTGAATGTTGGTTGGAAGATTGCTGAATTGTGTGCACAAAGATGGGAATTTCACTACGATTCATCGTAGTGTAATTCTGCCCAAGCACAAATTTGCACTACGATACATCGTAGTGCAAATTTACACACGCTCTTTAACACAACAATTCATCGTAGTGTTAGTTTTCACTTCACAACATTTATGCTTGCTACACTGGAATTCACAACACATATCATGCATTCGGTTTCTCTTTTCCAACTTTACTCATTTGCATCTTTGTTTTGTTCATTTCAGTTTCTCAACACTTGCTCACACCACTTCTCACTCATTTCACAATAGCTTGGATGTACATATTAATTTGATTTGTTCTCATTGTTTTCTGCAGGATTCATCACTTGGTAAACAATACATTCATGGCATTTGAATAAAGTTCATAAGTTTTCAATTCATTCATTCAAACTTCTTTACATTCCTCATTGTTTTCATTTCATTTCACTTCACCTCTTCACCTCTTCACTCCATTCATTTCATCACCTCAAGCACTCACACATTTACACAACAACACCACGATGCATCGTGGCGATGCATCGTGGTTATGCATCGCTGCGATGCATCGCCACTTTGATGTGTTAAGCCTACGATGCATCGCAGCGATGCATCGTAGTGCATTTCAGTTTATGCTACGATGCATCGCCACGATGCATCATAGTTTTAGTTGTCCTAATGCCTTTGAGTGTAGTTTGCTTCAGCAACTTAAAATGGCTAAGTGATTGGAAGATTTGTTCCATGAAATTTTCAGCTTTGTTGCACTTTAGTAATTGGGTCATAACTCTTTCGTCTTAGCTCCGAATTGGGAGATTCAAAAGGCTGTAGAAAGAGAAGATAAAGGGTTACAACTTTCGTGTTTTAAGTTTTCCCAAATTCACAATGTATCAAGGCCATATTTTAATTGGAAAATGTTGCACAGTTAGAATCTCGTTATTGGAAATTTGGCTAAGTGTTGAGTTCTGATTTTCAGGTTTCACCAGGTTGACGAAGGCGTGAAGCCACGGGGCAGTAAGGCGTGATCTCATGAAGGTGAGACTGAGTGAATGTTCGCGGAGTTGCTGGAGGCGTGATTTTGAATAGCTTGAAGGCGTGGAGTGACTCTGAATTCTTCACCTGGAGCTCGGAGCATTGAAGGTCCAGACACTAAGGCTTGAAGGCGCTGGAACTGAACTAGAGGCGCAGACACTAAGGCTTGAAGGTGCTGGAACTGAACTAGAGGCGCGATTTCTAAAGCTGAAGGTGCTGGACTGCTGAACAATGTTTAGCATTTGGTTTTTCTTTCTTTGATGTTTGTCAACTCTTACGAGGGTACTCTTGTAACTTTGTAGCTATTTTACGTTTGCGTATCATTTACGATTCTTGTATCCTCTATATATAGAGGATTAGTTAAAATTTTAGGGGGATTTTTGAAGAGGATAGATTTTAGAACATTCGAGACCAGTGAACCGACATTTAATTTTTAGAGCGGGAATTTCTCTCGTTTTGAGTTTTCTCACTCTACTTTCTCTCTCTACGAATTTGATCTCCATTTTCGTTTACGATCGAGAATTAGAACCGATAATTGTAATTCTGTTCTAAATCAAGGAAGCTTTTATGGATTTTCTTTGAATTGGAAGCAATCGAAGCTGAGTATTCGTTAAATTCTTCCTAATTGATGAATATGAATTGCTATGCGTTAAATTTTGAGGATCGTGAACTGAAAATGTCGTTTTGTGGCTAAATTTCTATGTACTAGAGTTTTGATCCGGATGTAGTGTAAATCGATTACGTATTGCCTTATGATTGAATTAATTCATTCAGAATGAATTTATACTGGTAAATAATGTTTAAATCTTGTTAAAATTCACGTATTTGAGCTCTTGTTGCCTGAATCATCCTCCGATTGTAATCGCCATGTTAAGTCGGATTTTACTTCTGTGATCGGAGTTATAATGCTTGAATTGAGAACAAATAGTATTGTAGATGAGTCTTCTTACTTGATTTGTGTGATCATGAACTAAAACGCGGTCGACATGCCGGTGGAGGTTTATTGAGTGTCTAGAGACAAGTGAGAGGAGATCTTTGGAGTTTCGTGAAGATGATCGGAATTAGGTTCGGCCTTGCCATAGGAAAACCTAAATTTTGCATGCAATAGTAATGAAATTTCGAAGGTTGGGATTCTGCGGGAATAATTCTTCACTTTAGGCCTCGTCAAGGGAAATTGTGAAGTCAGATAATTTAGAGGATGAAGAAGTCGCCATGCCAGTCATAATCTATGTTCTTAGGCAGTTCGATCCCCTTTAGGTCATCAATTGAATCGACTGTAAGGCAATTACGTAATTAATTTGCATGTTCATCCGGAAAGAGACTCTAGGACATATTTCTCATACTCGTAAACTCATTTCTGTGTTCTCCTTTAGTTAACATTTCATTTTTCAATTGTTCTTGTGTGTTACTATTGTCTTTTAATTTGTGAGACTAAACTTGTGAATTTCCTGGATCATTTTATTTTAATTCTTGAACTACTCCTTCCCTGAGGATACGATTCCCTATTCACCACATCTACACTAGTTTTAGGGATTAAATTGAGGTGTATACGACTAGCATATCAATTTTTGCTGCCGTTGCCGGGGAAGGCACGGTTTCTAGAATTTGATCAAGTGTTCTTTGAGTTTCATTGTTTCATTGTGTTCTGTTTTGTTCTTTTTAGTGTTACTGGTTCATTTTCTACTGTCTCATTGTAATTGTTGTTACTTGTGGTTTTATTTTTCGTGTGTTGTTTACATTGAAGATTTTCTTTTGGTGTTCAGTTCTTTGTATTTTTCAATACGTGTTGAGAATTGTGGTTTGTTTCTTTGCTACACAGTTGAAGTTCTTGATTCTTTGCTATTATACTCCACAGAAGTGTGTTTTGTATGCCAAGATCTAGCAGGTCTGCAGGAGAACCGCAATTTCAATTGGACCTTGAATTGGCGAAAACTTTGAGGCCTCCCAATTATAGGCAAACCAAAGAGAAATGGGCAGCTCAAAGGAGCACACAGCACAAGCAGCCGAGTTTGGGAAGACCACTATGCCTAGCTAAATTTTTGACAAATCGATTTCGGTCATCAGCGGACATCGATGTGGATAAGTTACCGACATTCCTCTCACAAATGCGTATTTCAATGATCAGCCCAGGGCCAATTCTTCCAAGGCCTCTGACAACGAGGATCCTACATGAACCACCTGATGGTTTATCGGGTTATGTAGCACTTTCAAACTTAGCCAAGGCGTCTACACAGGAGCGGTGAGGTGGTTACACAGAATTTTGCGTTCCCTTTATCTTTGGCGTGTGGGCAAAGGCATAAACATTGGTTCCAAAAGTCTATCTGGGGGAGCAAATGCATGGGATGCTCAATTGCATGAATCTACAGAAAAGATCTTGTCTAAAGTACTTCCCTCCAGCGTAAGCTTTGAAAAGATCAAGGTTGGAAATTCCATGAACTTCCAACAAACAGAGACAGTGAAGTCATTCAGGGAACTTGGAGCAGAGATTCAACGATTTGATTAGACAATGCCCCAACATGACTTGGGCGAAATTAGGGAATTTAAATACTTCTTTAAAGGCCTAACTCCGTGAATTTCTCTTTGATGGTTTAAAGCTTGTGCTAATGGGGCACTTAAAGACAAATCTGTGCCTGATAGTACGTGAATTGTTCAATCAGAATAGCTTGAGGATGAATACCTCTTTCCAGAGACTAGAAAGCCACATGCTAGGAGACAAAGAGGAGTTCTTGATGTAGATGAAGAGACTTCACTCAGTGCTAAGTTTGAAGCATTAGCCAAGCAGGTGCAGACTTTAAAGGCGACTCAAACCAAGGCCCCAGTACTTTCATGTGGACTATGCAAAGGGGAACATCACACAGATGAATGCGCAATCACTACTGAATCCATTCAGTATATGAATAACTACAGCAACAAGCCTGAATATGGTGGAAACTATTCTAGGAACAATTACAATGGAGGCAACAGACAATATGGTGGAAACCAAGGCAATTGGAATCAACAGCAGAACCAAGGAGGAAATTACTATCAAGGTAATGACCAGAGGAGAGCAACGAATCAACCACCTCCTTGTTTTGATAATCATGCTAGCACATCAGAACAAAAGAAGCCAACTGTGGAAGATATGTTTCAAATGCTGATGGAAAAGATGGATAAGAACGAACAGAGATTTGGAGGTTTGGAGTCCACTGTGAAGCATCATGAGGCTACCTTGAAGAATATCGAGATGCAACTTGGTCAGCTTGCCAATGCTGTGCACCAGAGGCCAAAAGGAGCACTTCCGAGTGACACAGTACCAAATCCCAAGGGAAGAAAAGCATGCAATGCTATTACTTTGAGGAGTGGAAAATTGTTGCCTGGAAGCAAACATGCAGAAGACAAGAGTGATGGCATAGAGGAGGACCAAAAAGATGAAGCTGAGGAAGTTTTAGAACTTGAGAAGAATTGTGAGCAAGAGGAAAATAAGTCTGAGAAGAAGGAAATACCAGCAAGGGTGGGAAATGAGATTACAAAAAATTCCAATCCTTATAACTTCCCAGATTATGCTCCAAAAGCTCCATTTCCAGAAAGGAAGAAACCTCCACCTAAAAAGGGACCTCAATTCAATCGTTTCTTGGATATGATCAAACAAGTGAATGTCAATGTTCCTTTGTTATATTTGGCAACAGCCATGCCTAAATATGCTAAATATTTAAAGGATCTCATTTCAAATAAAGAGCAAATCTTGAGGTGTGAAATTCCAATGAGTTATCAGAGTGCAGTCAAGCATGGATGGTTCACAAATTACCTCCGAAGCTTAAGGATCCAGGTAGCTGCACCATCCCCTGTAAAATTGGAACCAGATATTTTGCAAAGGCCCTATGTGACCTTGGAGCTGGAATCAACCTGATGCCTTTATCCATTGCAATAAACGTGGGCTTGAGTGGAAGAATTAGACCAGTTGCAGTGACACTTCAGTTGGCAGATAGATCCTTGGTGACTCCTACAGGCTTGGTGGAGGACGTGTTAGTAAGTATTGATAAATTTACCTTGTCTGTTGATTTCATTATACTTGATATGGAAGAGGACCCTGAGGTTCCTCTCATTTTTGGTAGACCTTTTCTAGCTACTGATGATGCTTTAATTGGTGTGAGAAACAAGACAGTCACGTTTAGAATAAACAATGAAGAGGTGGTTTTTGATGTAAACTATGCTATGAAGCAACCTCTAAATATGGAGTCTTGTTTTGCTATCAAAGCTATAACATGTTCTTCTTTGAATAATTTGAACAATATGCACGATTTTTCTGTTGTTGATGAGTTAAGTGTTTGTGAGGATAATTTTGATGAATTTGATTTAGATGATGAGGATAAGAGAATTATTTCTGAAATTGAAGATCTCATTGAATGCTGTTATTTGGAATAGTCGATTTGTGAAATGCAAAGTGATGTTGTGGAAGTCAAAATGCATGAAACTGTGAAAGAGAATGAACATGACTCGTTTATGTTATCAAATGTTTTGACTAATGAAATTTGTAATCCCACTGAGGTGAGGAATGAAGAATTTCTTTGCAGGAATGAAAAGCTTTTACCTTCCATCGGTGGCACCAAAGCTTGAGTTGAAACCTCTTCCACCCTATCTCAAATATGCTTTCTTGGGAGAAAATGAGACATTGCCAGTTGTGATATCTTCAAAACTTGAAAGTTGGCAAGAGGAAAAGCTTTTGGAAGTTTTGAGGCAACATAAGTTGGCTATTGGATGGACAATTGCTGACATAAAAGGCATAAGTCCAGGTTTATGTATGCACAAGATTTTGCTTGAGGAAAATGCTGTGCCAGTACGGGATAGACAGAGAAGATTAAATCCCCAGATGATGGAAGTTGTGAAGAAAGAGGTTATCAAATTGCTTGACTTTGGGATGATTTTTCCAATTTCAGACAGCGAGTGGGTCAGTCCAGTCCAGTGTGTCCCTAAGAAAGGGGGAGTTACTGTTGTCAAGAACGATGCTAATGAACTTTTGGCAGCAAGAATTGTTAGTGCTTGGAGGGTTTGCATGGATTACAGGAAGCTCAACAA
This sequence comes from Ophiorrhiza pumila, assembly GCA_016586305.1. Lineage (NCBI taxonomy): Eukaryota > Viridiplantae > Streptophyta > Magnoliopsida > Gentianales > Rubiaceae > Ophiorrhiza > Ophiorrhiza pumila. The sequence continues at coordinate 40,422,830 of BLIW01000006.1, forward strand.
AGCAACAAGGAAAGATCATTTTCCTCTTCCTTTCTTGGAGCAATTATTGGATCGTATTGCAGGATACTTGTTCTATTGTTTCTTGGATGGCTACTCTGGCTATAATCAAATAGCAATTGATCCAAAGGACCAGGACAAGACAACTTTCACTTGCCCATTTGGTACATTTGCCTACAAGAGGATGCCATTTGATTTATGCAATGCTCCAGCTACTTTTCAGAGATGCATGATGGCCATTTTTCATGACATTGTGGAATCTATAATAGAAATCTTCATGGATGACTTCTCTGTGTTTGGGATGACCTTTGATGGCTGTTTGGAAAACATGGCCAAAGTGTTGAAAAGATGTGAGGAGACAAACCTTGTTTTGAATTGGGAAAAATGTCGGTTCATGGTTCAAGAAGAAATTGTGCTTGGCCATAAAATTTCTCATGCTGGTATTGAGGTTGATCGGGCAAAGATTGATGTTATTGCAAAGCTCCCACCACCTATCAATGTTAAGGGAATAGAATCTTTCTTGGTCATGCTGGGTTTTACAGACGTTTCATTAAGGATTTTTCAAAGATAGCTAGACCTTTGTGTAGTCTTTTGGAGAAAGATGTCAAATTTGAGTTTGGATCAGAATGTTTTGAGGCATTTGAATCTTTGAAGGCTAAACTGGTTGAAGCACCAGTCATAGTCACCCCTCATTGGGGTGAACCTTTTGAAATTACGTGTGACGCGAGTGACTATGCCTTGGGAGTAGTCCTTGGCCAGAGGCGGGACAAGATTTTTCATACTATCTGTTATGCTAGCAGATTGCTCAATGAGGCACAAATGAATTATACAACTACAGAAAAGGAAATGTTAGTAGTGGTCTTCGCATTTGATAAATTTCGTGCTTATCTTTTGGGGTCTAAGGTTATTGTTCATACAGACCATGCGGCATTGAAATACTTGCTTGCAAAGAAAGAGGCAAAACCTCGTTTGATTCGGTAGGTGTTATTGCTCCAGGAATTCGATGTAGAAATCAAAGATAGGAAAGGCTCTGAAAATGTTGTGGTAGATCACTTGTCATGATTGGAGTCTAAGGAGCAGGATTCACCTAACCTTTTGGTGAAAGAGCATTTCCCCGATGAACAAATTTTCAAGGTGGAGCAAGAGAAATTTCCATGGTATGCAGAGATCGCTAATTTCGTTGTGGCTGGTCAAGTGCCAACTTACCACTCGTCTGAGCAAAGGAAGAAATTGCGAAGTGATGCCAAATATTACTTCTGGGAGGATAATGCATTATACAAGGCGTGCAGTGATCAAGTGATTCGAAAATGTGTTAAAGAAGAAGAGAATGATGATATTCTCAAGGCATGTCATGAAGGACCCTGTGGTGGTCATTTTGGATCAACGAGGACAGGTTTCAAAATCTTGCAATGTGGGTTTTATTGGCCACATATCTTCATGGATGCCAGGATCTGGGTTGGAAAATGTGATCGTTGTCAACGAACTGGCAATATCTCTTCAAGAAATGAGATGCCATTGAACAACATCCTAGAGGTAGAGATTTTTGACGTATGGGGGATTGACTTCATGGGGCCATTCCCTAAGTCAAGAGGAATGGAGTACATTCTGGTGGCAGTGGATTACGTTTCTAAATGGGTGGAAGCCCTGGCTTTGGCTCATAACGATTCAAAAAGTGTAACTGCCTTCTTGAAGAAATACATCTTTAATAGGTTTGGAGCTCCCCGGGCTATAATAAGTGATGGTGGGACTCATTTCTGTAATAAGCTTTTCGAATCTTTGTTGGCAAAATATGGTGTTACTCACAAAGTCTCCACAGCTTACCATCCACAGACTTCTGACCAAGCTGAAATTTCCAATCGAGAGATAAAAAGAGTTCTTGAAAAAGTGGTAAATCCAGGTAGGAAAGATTGGTCTTTGAAGTTAGATGATGCATTATGGGCATACAGAACAGCCTACAAGACCCCAATTGGAGCTTCTCCTTTTCGTTTGGTTTTTGGTAAAGAGTGTCACTTGCCAGTGGAACTTGAACATAAAGCGTTTTGGGCTATTCAAACATTGAACATGAATCTGTTTGAGGCTCAATCCAAAAGAATGTTGGAGTTGAATGAACTGGATGAATTCAGATTCAATGCTTACATGAGTGCCAAGATGTATAAGGAGAGGACTAAAAGAATTCATGATGTAAAGATTCAATCCAAGATTTTTGTTCCAGGGCAATTGGTATTGCTTTATAACTCTAGACTCAGATTGTTTCCTGGAAAATTGAAATCAAGGTGGAGTGGTCCTTTTAGAGTTGTTGATGTAAAACCTTATGGGGTGGTGGAACTCAAGAATGACAAGAATGGTAATATGTGGAAAGTGAATGGCCATCGCCTCAAGCCTTACTTAACTTCTCAGAACGAGGATAGCACTGATGTGGCACGAGCTCCACATGAGCTCTACCTCGATGATCCTCTTCCTTCACAATGAGCTTTATAGCATGGTCAGGCTGAAAACCGTAAACCAAGCGCTCCTGGGAGGCAACCTAGTGTTTCTTTTTTTATTTCTTTTGTTTTCTTTTGTTGAGATTGATTTGTTTGTTCATTTTCGGGTGTTGCATTTAGTAATAATTTATGGTACAATCTCATGACATACTAATTGATGGTTAATTCTTGGCAGGTTCCCCGAAGGCTAATGGAGAGTGCAGCTTCACTTTTAAATCCATTTGGGTAAAATGAGTTTTACATTGTTTACAATTAAGGTAAAAGTTCTGACGGTAAGAATTGATGCTCTACCCGTGAATGTGAGTACATGATTGATTTGGATGGTTCCAATAATGGTGAAATGAAGACAACAAGTGTGACATCTGTGATTTAATTTTCAGAGCATTCACATGAGTTTGTTGGATAGCTAGTATGTCACGTCTATATATTGACCATTTTTCTTTTGCTTGCTCACTATTTTTTATTCTCTAAAATTGCCCTTCTTGCTAGACATTTTTCATTTTCAAAGCATGGATTTCTATTCTCCCCATCAGAACCCTTTTGAATATGCTATCTTTAGTGAAGATCCTGGAACCACATCATCTCCATCATCTTCTTCTTCAGTTGATGAAGAGATGGTGATTGATTTTGAGCCAGCTAACGTTCCACATTTTGTTAATGCTTCTGCTGAGAACTTTTACCATGGTTTTACTAATAGATCAGTCATGATTGAGCGACCATTTCAGGATCCCTCTAGGAGATTTGAGGATGTGATTTTCAGACATTCGTGGGTTCATTTTGCATGAGCCTCAATTGTGGTGAATATGGACATAGTTAGGGAATTTTATGCTAATTCCCGAGCTAATGGTGTTCATTCGGTGTTCGTGAGAGGAAAATATTTGAGGGTCACCCGACATAGTATCAATAGGCTTTATCTTCTTGATGATTTTCAACGTAACACTTATTGTAGGTTGTTGAGAGCCGACAATACCGATCATTTGTTGGCTTCAGTGACTTTACCTGGTGCTACTTGGGTGAGGAATGCTCGACGAGAAGCTTTATATGTGCCTACCAGTAAACTTACAGCCGAGGCCAAGATATGGTTAATGTTTATCAATTTCAAGATTTTTCCCACTAACCGTATCAATATAGCATCTAGAGAACGAGTTATGTTGATTTATGCTATTTTACATGATTTTTCTATTGATGTTGGGAAGTTGATATTAGAGTTTATCAGGCGGGCACAAAGAAGTGAGTTTGCACCGATGTATTTTCCAGCTCTGATAACAGCCATGGCTCGTGAGAAAGGGGTTGATATCACTTCAGCTGACAATCCTCAAAATCCTTTGGGTCTGTTGGGGCCTCCTCAATGGCTAACGTTACAAGAGGAGGAAAGACTGGCAAGACTTTTTCGTGGCTTGTAGAAAAGTGGTTGACCAGGTTCCTTTATCTTGATGGTTTATTGTTTTCTCACGGGGACCGTGTCTGATGCAAGTGTGGGGGGAGATGTTGCCAAGATACCATGGTTATGTTTTAGGGAGATTGTGTGCCATAATGGAATTGATTATCGTATTAGTAGTATAGTATTAGTAGTACAAGCATTTCATTATTATGTTTAGTATGTTACTAGTTAGGCTGTAAGGTCTAAGTGTTGTGTTGTTTTTGTGAACGTAGTGTTAATATGAATTTTTTTTTTTGTATAGTTTTTGGTCTTCGGTTTCAATTTCACACACTTGCATTGATGATAAGGATATCTGCATTTCTGAACATTTCTGAACATGAATAGAATCTTCTGAAAAGCTGAAAATCAAAGTGGGATTGGATTGATATTGAGTTGTGAATAAGAAATTGATATGAAATGAAAGAAAAGGCTAGCATTTTGGGTGGACGTTTCTATGCGTCAGGATAAGTTCACATGAAAAATATAAAAGCTCTTTGTTATTGTTTTGCTATTCATTATTTTTGAGAGTATGTGTGATAAGTGTTCTATGTTTGGTTTAAAAGCTAACTCAAAGAGCTTGACCGAATTGAGTGTATGCAATAATGTTGATGTTGTAGTTTGGTGAGGAATGAATGCATAAGAATTGGTAAAAGCGGAGAAGTTCACATGCCTTGATAAGGAATGGGTCCTACATGTAAGTGACTTGAATGTTTGTTAGTGAAGATAGTTGACCGAGTGAATGCTTGTACATGCTTTCGTTACTTTGTGTTTCTATAAAGTGCAAAAGTAGTGCTAGTTGTTGTAAGGCATTACAAGTAGGAACACAAGACACCATTAACAAAGACGGTACTTGCATTTGACTTCTCAATCCTTTTCTTCCAAGATAAGAGTCTAGATCTCCACAAAGGTATGTTTTGAAATTATCCTTTAAGCTTTGTGAATCTTTGTTGTTCAGTGAAATGTTCAGAGTAATGGGAGTGAAGGCATGATTTTAATTCTGTGTTGCTAGAAAATGGATTGATAAACATGGGAAACATGATTTTGATAGCCCAATGATAATGCATGTTAAGTGTGGAGGTGGAATGATTAAAATTGTTTTTTAATTGTCAAGAATTCCAGCTTTGCCATGTTTCTGTTTTTAGAGCATAACTTGAGCTAGGTATGCTGAAATGAAGTGCTTCCAGTTGCATCTTTTAGCCAACATAATAGCCTTTAACGTTTATTTTGTACACTTTTGATAATTGTGGCTGGAACATAGGCTAACAAGGCTTAGAATGGGAAGTACATGCTGAAATTAGGAATTGAATTTGATGAATCTGTCCTGCTTGACATGCCTCGGTATTTTGGGTAGAACTTGCAAATGGAATGTCCAAATATGTTGATTCCAGTGGTGGGTTTTAGCTAGGAGGAAGGGCTTCATTGTTTATGTTATACACCTTTGCTGATTTTAGCTGGAATACTGTCCATTTGGCAAGACAATGCATGTTCATGCTGCTGAAATTGCTGAATTAACCATTTGTTTTTGACACTTCTCGGTTTTCTGGTTATAATTTCCTCAATTCAAATCCAAATGGAACGAGACCAATTGCAGATTTTAGCCTACATGACAACCTAAAATGTTTGTGTTTACCACTTTTGCTAATTGAGACGGGAAGATAGGCTAATGAATAGAGGAAGGTAGAGCTGAAGTTAGGAAATAGCCCAGTTGGGTAGCTTTTGGTAATTTAATCATATCTTGTTCAAATTGAGTCCAAACGGGTTGATTCTTGTCCACATTTTCGGCTCAGCTCATGTTTTCTAACTTCCATGTTTGAAGTATTGTCTAAATCTTCGTGATTAATATGGAATTCATTCGGTTATTAATGGGTGCAAAGCTGGAAATTTTGTTTGAGATAATTGTTCCAATGCTGTCATTCATTGTCGGTTGAAACATTTTAAGCACATATTTGAAAATCGATTGTCAATGTAAGATTACGTTTTGAATTGATCAACAAGTTTGCTAGTATGCTCATGGTGTTTGTAATTCTTCACAGACATGGCCCCAAAGAAAGACTTGAGTTCACAAAAGGGTACAGCTTCCAAGAAGGCAGCTTCAACTTCAAAGGGTGAAAGTTCTAAGAAAGGAAAGGCAAAAGCAAAAGGAAAAGCACAAGTGCATGAAGACACGGACTCAGAATATTTTGCCGAAGATTTACCGATTTTTGAAGACCCTCCTATATTTACAATCCAAGCTCCAACCCCTAAGAAGAGGAAGGGTGTTGATACACCATCAATATGGGTGGATGATGATGCACAGCGACGATAAGAGATAGGATTGCCCGTAAAGAAGCTACATCTGGAGAGAGCTTTCACGGTGGACACGGAGCCCTTCAACTCGCTCATGCAATTCCATAAATTTGACACAAAGTTGACGACAGCCCCTTCTTTCTGCAATGTCAGCATTGCTCGGGAACTTTATGCGAATGGCAAATCTCCAAATATAGAGGGTGCTATCTATGTGAGAGGAGTATGGGTGAAAATCACCAGTGAGATAATCAATGAGTATTTGGGTACACCGAGTTTTACAACAGATCCTTTTGTATGTCCAGTGGAGGAAGATGGAGATCAAGAGTTGCTTAACGAGCTTGCACATCCTGGGGCAGATTGGGTAGTAAATCAGCGAGGGGAACACAAGCATGTTCGACACCAATTCCTTAAGTCTGATGTTAAGTTGTGGTTGTCATTTGTGCTATCACGTTTGATGCCAAGTTCACAAGTGACTGAGGTGACACGGAAAATGTTGTATCTAATTTCAGCAATTAGGGGACGCAGGTCTATTGATGTGGGACGAGTTGTTCTGAACGACATAAAAAAGGGGATTGAGGATGAGACTGCTGTTATCTATTTTCAATTGCTTCTTGAGGAAATATGCAAAGCTCAGAGAGTGAATGATGAAATTGGTGGCGATTGGAGGCCAACTAAGCTGCCCATTGCGCCTCATTTGTACAAAAAGTACCTCAATATTGATCGTGAGATAGTGAGAGCACAGGCAGCTGGACGGGGAGTTCGTCGAGCGAATGTTGAGTCTTCAGGACATGATGACCATTCCGGGCATCAGCCGCATGTATATGATTTCAGTGCTTTCCAGAATAGTCTTAATGACTTTCAGCATTCAATTGGAAGTCATTTTGATGACATGGATGGAAGGCTACAATCTATTGAACATCGTTTTATGAACGTGGATGAAAGGATTGAGAGGATGCACGAGGGCATAGAGACTATGCATCAGGAATGGACAACTCACACCTCGAGTATGGATCACAATTTGGATGACATGTCTACAGTAGCCCAGCAGCAGTTCGAAGTGCTTTATCATAGGCAATGGTGCATACAACAAGAGCTCGATAGGTGCAATAAGATGACGGTCTATTACCATTCGGATGCAGGACCTCCGAAACTAATTCCGACTTCGGCACAGTTAGCTGCAATGCCATCCTTTCTGTCGTTGCCTACATTTGGCAGAATTCCTTCTATGCCTTTTACTCCCACGTTCATACCAAATCCGGCGTTTACACCTGCTACAAGATTTCCATTATAGCAACTGATCAACCTATTGAATAACCAATTCACGGCCCTTTCTCTTATGCGCCTCAACCTGTTGTTGCTCCCTCATTTGCTACAGCGACTTTAGATGGTCAATCTTTGGTATCTACTGCGACATTTGGATTTCCTTCTTCCGTGGCTCCGTCATCGTTTGGTATTCCCTCATTTGTTACAGATGGTCAATCTTTGGCATCTACAGCTACCTTTGGATCTCCTTCTTCCTCAGCTCCATCATCGTTCTCTCAGGGAGCTCCTCCTCCCTCTTAGCTTATTACATTGAGGACAATGTTTAAATCAAGTGTGGGGTGGTGAAAGTTTGTGTGATGTGTGCTGTGATTGCTATGTTGTGTGATAATTTGACATTTTGTGTGTTGATTGTGTTGCTTGAATTTTTTTTTATGCATGTGGGTGCTTAATACTGTTGAAAGGGGGGATTCAAAGTGGGGAGTAATTCTGAAGATTTCTGGACTTTCATGTTGATTGAGATGTTCCGAGTTGAAGATTTTGTGAAGTTTCTTGAAGTAAAGTATTTCGTGAAGCTGAAGATTGGAAGTTGTGCTGTTTTTGTTGAATTGTGAAGTGGTGCCTTGCTGAAATGTGAAGTTTTTCTTGGATGATTGATGTTATGATGATTTGCTAGTGCCATGAAGAATGAATTATTAAGAGCCTTTGAGAAGCTTACCTTTGTGAAGTTCAAGTTTGGAAGTGTGTGAAGAGAAGTCAAGACTTGATGTTTGCTGTTTTCCTTAGGAGTAAGAATTTGAATAATTAGTGTAGTGTTATATTTTTAATGTGGAAGTAGTAAGTGTAGTTAACGAATGTTGAATAAATGTTTAGTGGTGGTGTGAGTCATGGTAAAGTCTAGACCACTTTCTTTGACTCCAATCTTGATGAAATCGAGACATTTTGTTAATCAAGGCATCATGTTAAAGTAAGATAGATATGCCATGCAAATATAGTTCTTGGACATAGGAGGAAAATGATTCATGAGTTCTTATTGTTTTGCATTATCTCGGTTGTTTTGAATGCTCTTGCATACATAGTCTTTTAGAGACATTTAAGAACTTTTAGTCACACAAGAGATGATATGAAGAAAAAAGCCTTTGGCAATTGGGAAGATCAAAAGCCATAATACCCTGGCAAGCATAATTGAGAAAAAACAGCCATAAAACTCAGGCAGCTAAAGGGAAAAAGAATCCTAAGACCCAAGGCAAGCACACTAATGTGTGTAGAAGAAAAAACGGAAATATCGAAGTGCAAAAGCAAGTGAATTGTGAAATCAAATATGAAAAGCACCAATGTGCACCATTGATCTTGTGTGATTTTAAGTTCTTGTGTGTGGACATTGTGATTGTGTATGAAAGGGGAAAGTTTTGGAACAAAAGCTATAATGCAAGCATAAGAATGGATGAATTGAAGTTCCTCACACACACTTGCACGCATGACATTTTGGTCTTTATTCATCGTGCCTTGATTGATAATTTGTAATGAAGTTTGATAGGTTAGAGTTAAAGACATGTTATGAGTTTAGTGCATGAAAAATTTTGGCTACGATGAACTCAAGTTAAGACAAGTTTGACAGAGGAGTAAAGCCTAGTTTAAGTGGTGTTACGGGTAGTATATGTTCTAGTGTTAGGTAGTGTTGAGTTGAGCTTGCTCGAGGACAAGCAAAAGATCAAGTGTGGGGGAATTGGATGAGTTGGTTTTATACCAACTATTTTGTACTGAAAACTCTTGGCTTTTGTCTTGTATTTGATGAAATGAGTGGTGTTTTATGTGTTTTATGCATGTTTGTGATTTGCAAGTGATAATGTTAAAATGATGCAAAAAGAGTGAAAAATGATGGAAATGACGTGAACTGTGTAAAGGAAAAATTGGAGAAACATAATGTGATCTTTTGGCTAAATTAGGGTTTTTGGGCAGAATTGAGTATGCAAATTGTTTTGAGTGTAACTTGTTCAATTCTAATCCAATTGGTAGGATCTTGAACGTTATGAAAAGCTCTTAGTATGAACTTCATTTTCTATGTTTTAATTCTGTCCAAATTCTCTGTGCAAGGTCATGAAACGAGGTATTCTTTGTAGACACTACATTAGGGTTTCAATGTTGCCTTCATGGTCACAACTTGGGAGATTGTTGACATCTGAAGCTCTAGTTGTCCAATGGTGCTGTTTCTTGTACTCATGGAAAGGCAAGAAGAAGCTCTACAATCTGTGTGTTGAGCTCAAGTTCTAATTTGAAGAAGAAAAGGGAGAATTATCGCAATGAAGTGCTAAGATAAAGTTTGCACTACGATGCATCGTAGTGCAAATGTCCAGTTTTGCCAGGCCTTACTATTGTGGTTACAACTTCTTCATCCGGGGTCCAAATTGGGTGATTCAAAAGCCAATGGAATGCCAAAAGGGATATCTATAACTTTGGTGTTCAAGGTTAAGGCCAGTTCTGAAAGGAAAGTTAGACATTCAACATGGGAAATGGCAAAACCAAATTAGGGTTTTAAGCCTACAATGCATCGTAGGCTTAAAATGCACATTCTGCCTTGCGTTGGTATTTTGGGCATAACTCTCTCACCTGAGCTCCGATCTGGATGATTCAAAAGGCTATGGAAAGCTGAGATCAAGAGCTACAATATTGGTTCTTTAAGTTTCTCCAAATGCCCAACTCATAACAGTTGAATTTTGGTTGGACGATTGCTGAATTGTGTGCACAAAGATGGGAATTTCACTACGATTCATCGTAGTGTAATTCTGCCCAAGCACAAATTTGCACTACGATACATCGTAGTGCAAATTTACACACGCTCTTTAACACAACAATTCATCGTAGTGTTAGTTTTCACTTCACAACATTTATGCTTGCTACACTGGAGTTCACAACACATATCATGCATTCGGTTTCTCTTTTACAACTTTACTCATTTGCATCTTTGTTTTGTTCATTTCAGTTTCTCAACATTTGCTCACACCACTTCTCACTCATTTCACAATAGCTTGGATGTACATATTAATTTGCTTTGTTCTCATTGTTTTCTGCAGGATTCATCACTTGGTAAACAATACATTCATGGTATTTGGATAAAGTTCATAAGTTATCAATTCATTCATTCAAACTTCTTTACATTCCTCATTGTTTTCATTTCATTTCACTTCACCTCTTCACCTCTTCACTCCATTCATTTCATCACCTCAAGCACTCTACTACACACCACACGAACACTTCACGAACACATTTGCACAACAACACCACGATGCATCGTGGCGATGCATCGTGGTGAAGTCACATTACACGGCGATGCATCGCTGCGATGCATCGCCACTTTGATGTGTTAAGCCTACGATGCATCGCAGCGATGCATCGTAGTGCATTTCAGTTTATGCTACGATGCATCGCACGATGCATCGTAGTTTTAGTTGTCCTATTGCCTTTGAGTGTAGTTTGCTTTCAGCAACTTAAAATGGCTAAGTGATTGGAAGATTTGTTCCATGAAATTTTCAGCTTTGTTGCACTTTAGTAATTGGGTCATAACTCTTTCGTCTTAGCTCCGAATTGGGAGATTCAAAAGGCTGTAGAAAGCTAAGATAAAGGGTTACAACGTTTGTGTTTTACGTTTTCCCAAATTCACAATGTATAAAGGCCATATTGTAATTGGAAAATGTTGCACGGTTAGAATCTCGTTATTGGAAATTTGGCTAAGTGTTGAGTTCTGATTTTCAGGTTTCACCGGGTGGACGAAGGCGTGAAGCCACGGGGGAGAAAGGCGTGATCTCATGAAGGTGAGACTGAGTGAATGTTCGCGGAGTTGCTGGAGGCGTGATTTTGAATAGCTTGAAGGCGTGGAGTGACTCTGAATTCTTCACCTGGAGCTCGGAGCAGTGAAGGCGCAGACACTAAGGCTTGAAGGCGCTGGAACTGAACTAGAGGCGCAGACACTAAGGCTTGAAGGCACTGGAACTGAACTAGAGGCGTGATTTCTAAAGCTGAAGGCGCTGGACTGCTGAACAATGTTTAGCATTTGGTTTTTCTTTCTTTGATGTTTGTCAACTCTTACGAGGGTACTCTTGTAACTTTGTAGCTATTTTACGTTTGCGTATCATTTACGATTCTTGTATCCTCTATATATAGAGGATTAGTTAACATTTTAGGGGGATTTTTGAAGAGGATATATTTTAGAACATTCGAGACCAGTGAACCGACTTTTGATTTTTAGAGCGCGGGAATTTCTCTCGTTTTGAGTTTTCTCACTCTACTTTCTCTCTCTACGAATTTGATCTCCATTTTCGTTTACGATCGAGAATTAGAACCGATAATTGTAATTCTGTTCTAAATGAAGGAAGCTTTTACGGATTTTCTTTGAATTGGAAGCAATGGAAGCTGAGTATTCGGTAAATTCTTCCTAATTGATGAATATGAATTGCTATGCGTTAAATTTTGAGGATCGTGAACTGAAAATGTCGTTTTGTGGCTAAATTTCTATGTACTAGAGTTTTGATCCGGATGTAGTGTAAATCGATTACGTATTGCCTTATGATTGAATTAATTCATTCAGAATGAATTTATACTGGCAAATAATGTTTAAATCTTGTTAAAATTCACGTATTTGAGCTCTTGTTGCCTGAATCATACTTCGATTGTAATCGCCATGTTAAGTCGGAGTTTACTTCTGTGATCGGAGTTATAATGCTTGAATTGAGAACAAATAGTATGGTAGATGAGTCTTCTTACTTGATTTGTGTGATCATGAACTAAAACGCGGTCGACATGCTGGTGGAGGTTTATTGAGTGTCTAGAGACAAGTGAGAGGAGATCTTTGGAGTTTCGTGAAGATGATCGGAATTAGGTTCGGCCTTGCCATAGAAAAACCTAAATTTTGCATGCAATAGTAATGAAATTTCGAAGGTTGGGATTCTGCGGGAATAATTCTTCACTTTATGCCTCGTCAAGGGAAATTGTGAAGTCAGAGAATGTAGAGGATGAAGCGGTCGCCATGCCAGTCATAATCTATGTTCTTAGGCAGTTCGATCCCCTTTAGGTCATCAATTGAATCGACTGTAAGGCAATTACGTAATTAATTTGCATGTTCATCCGGAAAGAGACTCTAGGACATATTTCTCATACTCGTAAACTCATTTATGTGTTCTCCTTTAGTTAACATTTCATTTTTCAATTGTTCTTGTGTGATACTATTGTCTTTTAATTTGTGAGACTAAACTTGTGAATTTCCTGGAGCATTTTATTTGAATTCTTGAACTACTCCTTCCCTGAGGATACGATTCCCTATTCACCACATCTACACTAGTTTTAGGGATTAAATTGAGGTGTATACGACTAGCATATCACTTGAGTATATGTAAGTGGAAGTAATGGAAATTCTTCTAAACTTGCAAACTTATTGGATGTTTGAATAACTGGGGATAAAGGTCTTGGAGTATTCACCTTTGACATATAATCTGCTGCTGTCTATTTTTTGTGATTTTTGAATGAGGATGACGACTCTCCTTTATTTGCCATCTTTTTGAATTTTGCCTGTCAAAAATTCTCTTGTTAAAAAATCTGGTAATGAATTTTCTTCTCCTTTTACATACTCAATATCAAAATCAAAAACTGACAAAATACCTTGCCATCTTGCAAATATTTGTTTAGAAACTAAATTTTCAATATCTTTTTGAATTATATCTTTAGCTGATTTACAATCTATTCTTAATAAAAACTTTTTATTATATAAGTCATCTTGAAATTTAGATATACTTAAAACTATTGCTAACATTTCTTTTTTAACTGTTGAGTAATTCTTTTGAGAACCTGTCCATACTTTAGACATATATCTAACTAATTGAGTTTTATTATTTAACTTTTGTTTTAGAATCCCTCCATATCCTGTTTCTGATGCATCGGTTTCTACTATCATAAATGCATCTGGATGTAGAATTCCTAAACATGGTAATGATTTAATTTTTTCTTTTACTTCTTTAACTATCTTAGTATGTATTTTTTACCACGGAGGTGGATTCTTTTTTAATCTTTCATATAATGGTGCACATATAGTTCTTAAATTTGGGAAAAAATCTGCAATATAATTAAGACATCCTAAAAATATTTGTAATTGATTTTTGTCTTTAATTTCATCTGGGAATTTTTCACCAAATTCTAAAGCTCTATTAATGGGTTTAATAGTACCCTTATTAATATCATGTCCTAAAAATCTTATATTTGTTTGGAATAATTTCATTTTTGAACCTGATATAACTAATCCATTTTGAACTACTATTTTTAAAAATATATGTAAATGCCTAAAATGTTCATCAATTGATTTTGAAAATACTAAAATATCATCTATATATACTATCATGAAAGTATATACTGAAAATATATCATTCATAATATTTTGAAATTCAGATGGTGCATTTTTTAATCCAAAAGGCATTACATTCCATTCAAAGTGTCCAAATGGTACTGTAAATGCTGTTTTATATCTATCCTTTTCTGCTATTTGAATTTGCCAATATCCTGATTTTAAATCGAATTTAGAATAAATTTTTGCATTATATAATCTACTTAATAAATCTTTTTTATTAGGTATTGGATATCTTATCCATTTTAATACTTTATTTAATGGTTTATAATTGATAACTAATCTTGGAACTCCTCTTTCTTTTTCAGCTTGATTATTTACATAAAATGCTGGACAGCTCCATGGAGATTTTGATTTTCTTATTAGCTTTTTATCTAATAAATTATCGATTTCTTTCCTGCAATGTTTTACTAATTCTTCATTCATTTGTATTGGTCTTGCCTTTGTTGGTATTTCTTTTTCATTAAAGTCTTCTTCATAAGGTAATTCTATAATATGAGTTTTTCTAGTCCAAAATGCAGAGGGATGTTCTGCACATATAGTATCTGTAAATTTTAATTGTAATTCTTTGATTTTTTTAACTACTTCCTCTCTTTGTAATTGTAATTCAATTTGACTATATGTAATTTCTTCTTTTATTAATAAAATTTGTTTTTCTTTTTGTTCAATTTTTTTAAATATACTAATAATGTTAATCAAAGTCATGAAGTAATATTTGATATAAATTCAAAAACAGTTAATTCTGTATATCATATAGGAAGCTTAAATTTTAATAATTCATATGCAGTCAAAATACATGAACAAGATTTAACGTTTAGAGAAGTTTCAAAAAAAATAAGATTAATGTCTAGAATAGCAATTGATAAGTATAAATCTCAAGGATTTAAATATATTCATTATGGTTTAATTAAAGTAGTAATTAAACCATTGCATAGAATAGGAATAGATAATCCTATATTTATTGCTTTAAGAGATAAAAGATTTATAGAATATGAAGATTCTATACTTGCATTAATTCAAACTAATATTTGTAATGGAGAAATATCTTTTAATTGTGTACCTAATTTTTTAGCTAGTTTAGATGATGAATTAATATTAGATTCATTAATAATGGATATACAAATTGATCAAAATAAAATAGATTCAAGAAGTCGTAGTTTTGTAATTTTATATAAAGTATGTTTTAAATTATTAAAAACAGAAATAGATCCAAAATTAAAATTAGAACAAACAAGTACAGAAGAAACAATAATATTTGAAGAAGATTCAGAAAAATCTTCAGTATATATTGCTAAAACTTTAAAGTGGAATGAAATCACTATTCCAAAAAAGTTTACAATAGTTCCTCAAATACAATCAAAAAATATTCAACAACATAAAGCATCACGAATAGAAAAACAAAAAGATGGTAGCATAACAATATATTTTGATGAAATAAGATCAAATAAATATGGAGCAAATATACAACCAACTAGGCACTCAATTTCAGAAATACCTATTACAAGAAAAATATATAATCAAAATACTAATATAGATACAAATCCTGAAATATATTCAATACCAATTACATGTAGTCAAAGAATTCATTATAAAGCACCTTTACCAGAAATAATAGATACATCCTCAACATTTGTACTATCATCAACTAGATCAGAAATGAAACCAGATTCAGAAATGAATTCAGATTCAATTAATGTTCTTACTAATGAATTTAAACCTAATTATAAATATTTAGATGAAGAATATAATGATAATAAAAATATACAAAAAAGACAATGGTATAAAAATTTAGAAGGAGAATTTCAAAAAATACTAAACAATAAATGGGAAGAAGAATTATTAAAAAGAAAATTTAATTTTCCTTTCTTTTCATGGTTAGAATATGAAACAGAAAACATAGGAAATAAGAAATTATATATATATGATAGTATCAATGTACAAACAACCTTGTATAAAAAATGGAACATAGTTGGAGGAGAAATACTAAGTTCAGTACACCCACCTCTTTTAATTATAAAAATTCAAACGTCAAAAGGAGAAGTAGTAGCTACTCCAATTAGAGAAGCTAGAGAAGAAAAAGGAGTAGTAGAAATCGACGATATTAGAAAAGTTAACCAACAATTAAATTATTCCAATCAAATATTATCAACAGTAGCACATCAAGTAGATTTAATCCACACAAAAATAGAAACAACTCCAAAAGAAAAAATAAAAGAAAAAGAATCAATAATAAAAAATCCTTTTAAATATAGCAGTTTAAACTTTCCAAATGAAATAGCAAAACCTCATTTTCAAGTAAATAATGTATTTTCAAATTTACAATTCCCAAATAATGAACAAGACACATTACAAAAGATTTTAAAGAAATTAGAAGAAACAAGTCCTAGTACAAGTAAGACAGGTCAAATTCAGAATATTCAATCAACAAACCCAATCAAAGAAACTGATAGTGAAAAAGAGTTTAGTTCAGAAAATGAAGAAATATATGAACAAATAGAAATATAGAAGATGAATTTAATGACATAAATAGAATAAAAAAACAATATAAACCATATAAGTCAAAAAAATACTATAATGATCAGGCAAGATATGCACCATATCAAAGAAAAAACTATTATCCAAGATTAACACCTCCAGATTTACAAATAGAAGAAAGAGGTAAATTTAGAGCTACAGAATATGATGGAGGAGCAATATATGAATGGAATTTAGATGGTAAATCAGAATATGAAATGTTAAGAGTATTACAAGAAATGGGAATGGCAAAAGCTGCATATAAACAACAACGATTTGATCAAAAAACAATGGCTAGAGCATTTGCTGCAGGATTCACAGGGCAATTAAAAAATTGGTGGGATAATTTACTCACTTCACAAGATAGAGAAGATGTCATGAAACATACAAAAGAAGAAGACGAAAAAGATGTGTTAGGAAATATATTAAAAGATGATAAAGGAGAACCAAGAAAAATAAAAGTATCTGATTGTGCAGATTTTTTAATATTTGCAATAGCAATGCATTTTATAGGAAACCCTACTCAAGATCAAAAAAGTTCTCAGATATTTTTAACAAATTTAAGATGTCCTACTCTAACTGATTTTAGATGGTACAAAGATATGTTTATTACTTACTTATATAAAAGACCAGATTGTTTACAACTTTTTTGGAAAGAAAAATTTATTACTGGATTACCAAATTTATTTTCTCAAAGAATATTTAATGCTATAAAAGTATCAACAGGACAAGAAGAACTTAATTTCACAAATTGGACTTTTGGACAATTAATTGCTTTAGTAAAAGAAGAAGGATTAAAATTATGTCAAGAATTAAAATTACAAATCAAATATGGATCAGAAAGAAGAGAATTAGGAACTTTTTGTGAAGCCTTTGGAATTCAAGGTGTAAGAGCACCATCAAAGTGATAATAAAAGAATCACTTACAATCCACATAAAAAATATAGAAGATCATACCGTAAATCAAATCAAAGTAATATGAATCAAAATGAATATAGGCTAAACAGAGAATTTAAGAAAAAGAAATATAGAAAAAAGAAATTAGTCTGCTATAAATGTGGCAAACCAGGTCATATTGCAACTAATTGTAAAACTAAAAAACGAATTAATGAAATATTTAGTAATGACAATGATAAAGAATTAAGAGATAAATTAATGAAATTAATGATTAGAGATGAATCAGAAGAAAGTGATCAAAGTATTAATAAATTACAATCTGATAGTGATAAGTTGGTTTTATACCAACTTAAATGTATTATTTCACTTGGCTTTTGCCTTGATTTTCATGCAAATGTGTGGTGCAATGTACTATATTGTGTGTTTATGTGGCTTGCAAGTCATAGTGTTTAAATGGTGAAAAAAGATCAAAAATGTTGTTAAAATGAGGAAAATATATGCTTGGTGTCAAATGACAAGGTTTAGAGTTTGAAACAATGAGAATGGTGAGTGGGAATTTAAGAAAAACCGAAATGAGCTTAATTGGCCAAATTAGGGTTTGGGCAGAATGTTGGTGCAACTTGTTTTGGGTATAACTCTTTCCATTCTTGTCCGAATGATGAGATATTGCATGTTATGGAAATCCCTTTGAGTGTATTACATTTCTTATGTTTTAACTGTTTTCCAATTCTGTGTGCAAGCATGCGAAACGGGGGGCTTTTTATGATTGCTACGCTCAGGTTTTTTCATGTTTGGGTTTATTGCCACAGTTTGGTAAAATGTGTATAACTCAAGCTACAGGTATCCAATGATGCTGATTCTTGAACTGGTGGAAAGCCAAGAGGATTAGCTAGAACTTTTATGTTTAACACTGGGTCTAAATCATAGGCTAAGACACACTTACTTGGCATGGGAGTAGGGTGTTGTGCTGGAATGGACACCTTGACAACACCTTGCCGAACACACACACTTGTCTTGCCAAGCCTTGCCAAGTCTTCCCAACACACCTTGCCACACTCATGCACTCTTGGCACACCACTTATCCACTCTTGGCATACCACTTGCACCTTGGCACAACATTTGGCATGCCACTCGTGCACGGGTTCACTAGGCACAACAACCTCGGCACGCCATTTGTGCAACCTCGGCAAACATTTGCACATTACACTTGGCACATAACCTTGCCAACTTTGCCAACCTTGCCGACCATGCCGACACCTTGCCAAGAATTCAACAAACAGCCTTGGCACACCATTGGCACACTTTGGCACGACACCTGTACCTTGGCACGCCACACATGCACACACCTTGCCATTCAACATGCAGCTATCTTGTTAAGCACTCATAGCACACAAACCACTTGCACATGGGCAACATTTACTCATTCTTGGCACAACATTTGCACCACAAAGGCACAGCACATACATCACTTGATTCACAAACAAAGTGCGCACCAATCTTGCACATCAGACTTCACACTTAGGCACACACCTTGGCATAGGGAGCAAAACGGGCAGCCAAGCATATTTACTCCACGAGACCTCGTGGAAGAAAAAAAATGAGCAAAAATTTGTCCACGAGATCTCGTGGAAGAGAAAAAATGTTGGAAAATTACTACACGAGGTCTCGTGGAGTAAAAAAAAAGGAACAAAAATTTCTCCACGAAGTCTCGTGGAGAAAATTATGGAGTTGCGTGCCACAATTTTGGCTAAGTGTTGAAAGGTTTGCTTCATGAAATTTTCAGCTTTGTTGCACTTTAGTAATTGGGTCATAACTCTGTCGTCTTAGCTCCGAATTGGGAGATTCAAAAGGCTGTAGAAAGCTAAGACGAAGGGTTACAACTTTCATGTTTTAAGATTTCCCTAATTCACAATCCATCAAGGTCAGAATCTGGCTGGAAGTGGCTGCCATGAAGTATTACGTGTTTTGAGTTTTCAGAAATTTGGCTAAGTGTTGAAGCTCTGAATTTCTGATTTTAAGGGCGGATGAAGGCGTGAAGCTACGGGGCAGGAAGGCGTGATCTCATGAAGGCTAGACTGAACGAATGTTCTCGGAGTTGCTGGAGGCGTGATTTTGAATGGCTTGAAGGCGTGAAGTGACTCTGATTTCTTCACTTGGAGCTCTAAGCAGTGAAGGCGCGAGAAGCTAAGGCTGAAGGCGCGAGGAAGAACGGCAAGGATGATAAAGGCGCTGGAAATTGATGCTGAAGGCGCTGGATTGCTGGGAAAAGTTTTCCAACTTCGAATTTTCACATTTTTGGGCTGATTTTGGTTCTTCCTTTCAAGGACACTTTTGTAATATCTTTAGATATTTTTAGTTAGCGTATTAGCTACATTTCTACTACTCTATATATAGGAGGTGTAGCTAATATGGAAGAGAGACTTTAGATCCCGGAGACTATTTTTTTTCATCCATTAGTTAGATTTTAGATTTTTGTAACAAACTTTTGAGAGCTGGAGAGCGGGAATTCATTTGAAGATCTACTTTCTCTCTCTAGTTTCTCTCTCTAGCTTTTGAGCTCCATTTTCTATTCCGATCAAAGATTTGCTCCGATCATTGTAATTCTCTTATCAATTAATGAAGCTCTTGGAAGAATTCATTGGTAAACTCTTTCTATTTATTGAAAATGAATTGTTTCAAGTTCCAAATTGTTGATCGTGAATTGGTAATGAAGTTCTATGGTTAGATCTCTCATGTTCTAGAGTTTCAACTGGTTAAATGTATAATTAGACTATGCAATGCTATGCAATTGACATAATTTCTTAAGGATGAAATCATATGTGATTTTAATGATTAAATCTTGTTGAGTTTCATGAATTCATACTTTTATTGAATGAATTGAACTTTGATTGTGGTCGCCATGCTGAGTTGAAGTGAGATTTTACCAATATCTGTGAGAATTGCCTGAGATGAGAACTTGAGAGTGATTTCCTGAGTCTTTACACTTGTCTTAGCCGATCAATTCATTACTGAGATTTAGGCCTCGCCATGGGAAACTTCGATGGAATGAAACTTTAGGAAAAAGTGTTAAAGAAACTCTCTGAGATAGCAACGAAGGCATTCATACCTAGGTCGGGCCTCGCCATGGGAGTTCCTGGGAATTGCATGTTAGACTTGCTAACTTAGGAGAGTTGAGGCATTGCGGGTTGAATCCATTCTACTTAGGCCTCGCCATGGGAAAAGTGGAATATTAAGGAGTATAGAAAACACTGTGGTCACCATGCTAAGTGTTAGCTAGCCTCCTGGGCAATAGAGATCTCCTCATTGTTTTACTTGTGTGTCAAGAGCATTGCAATCATGGCCTAATGTGCATTCAACCGGTGGAAATACTCTAGAGCATCCACTATCTTCCAGACTTTAAGCTATCAATTTTTGGCGCCGTTGCCGGGGAAGGCACTGTTTCTTGAATTTTGATTTGCTCTGTTTTCTTTTCTTGTGTAGTTTAGTAGGCTTGTTATTTTTCATTTTGGAAACTTTTGTTGCATTTTGTAGTTTTAATGTTTTGTTGTCTGCTTTGGTGTATTTGTGTCAAGTGCAGGACATTGAAGTTCACTGTAATTGAGTATTGCACAAGTACCCAAGCATGTCTAGATGGTACGAGGACTTCTCTCCACCACCATATGAAGGGCAATGGCAAAATCAAGCACAAAGCAACAACTCACATCACATTGGGACACAAGAGCTTCCTGTGGAGGACATGTTTTCTCAACTTCTGGAAAAACTTGACAGAGGCTTACCAAAGGAAGAGAAATGGTATTACCAACAACAAAGCAACGAGTGTGATCTCAGAGAAGAGGCAAAAATGGAAGACATGTTGTCTCAAGTTTTGGAGAGAATTGATAGAAATGAAACAAGGTTCGCTCAACTGGAAGAAGAGCTTCAAGGGCGACAAGAAAGGTTTGATCGAATCAACGCTTTAATAAGCAACCTATGGGAACAAATTGAGACACCAACTTTAGATGCACAATACCACTCACAAGGTACACCTCTCATTCCTGAGGACAATCATTTTGATATGCATGCTAATATGGATTGTGGCTTAAAGTGTCTAAAGGAGGAGGAGTCTACATGTTTTGGGGATAGTGTACATGAGTGCTTTGTTGCTGATTCTTTTGAGCATGAATATGTGCACTTTGATGTTGAAGATGATGGCTTCTTTAGTGATCTTGATACTGATGACTCTCGTGTTCTAAGTTGCCATGTTACTAAGTTGGAAAATGTGTCTAAAGTGGAATCTTACATGAATTTTGTGGAATTCAATGAGTCAAACGATGTCGATTGCCTAGATTTAGATGTTTTTCCTCTTGATACCTTTGTGAATTACATAGAGTCACTTCTTGAAGATCAATGTGATTTCATGCAGGAGGATAATGTTGCATTTGTTAATGAAAGTGTTAACACATTGTTTGAAACTCTGGTTGAGGCACCAATTTTTGAAATGGTCAATGAATCTAAGTGTCTAAATGGTGACTCACAAGAAGTACAAAGTGAGATACTTTTGTTAGTTGATGATAATGCTTGTTGTGTTGTTGAGAAAGAAAAGCCTCAAGAATTTCCCAATGTTAGTTGTGATGATAAAGATGTTAACATTTTGAATGACAATGACAATGAGTGCCATGCTATATTTGATGATGCTGATTGTTATTCTCTGAATGTAACTTTTCTTGATGACTTGATAAATTACATAGAGTCATATCTTGATGAACATTGTGATATTATGAATCAAGATAATGTTGAACGTGCTAAAGAAAATGTCGATATTAGGCTAGCTGCTGAAGATGTTAACATTTTGAATGACTGTGAGTTTGAGTCATTTGTTTTTGAACTTACTGGTGGTTTTGAATTTACTGATGGTTTTGTTGAGACCATGGATATAGAACCCTTGGTTAAGCCTTGCATGATTGAAATGGTTAGTGGGGTGGGAGAAGTAAATGATGTGTTTCCAATGGAAGAAGAAGTAAAAGAGGTGCCTACAATGGGGGAGCCTCAGTGGTTCGAAATTAAATTTGTAGAGATTGCTCCCCATATGCATGAGCTCAAGCACCTCTTTGCCACTATTTTACAAGTGCCATACAGGAGGATAATGAGTATTGTTGAAATATCATTTTTCTGGTACAGAGAGGGTTATTCCGATTCTTGAAGAAGAAAGTTACATGAATAAAGTCTAGCTGGAGACTTCAAAACCCAGAACTTCTTCTTGATCTTTTACCTTTTCTTTAGTTTTTGGTTTTCTACGTGTTTTGTTAGTTTGCATCTTTGCTTATACTCACCAAGGCCACTCATGATGTAGGCATCCCTGAAGGAAGTTGCGAGGGAAATTGGCCATGCTCACAAGCGGCTACGTGTGGGGGAGTGAAGTCATGAACCACTCCCACAATGCACATAATCATTTTGTCTTACTTTTCAAGCATGATTGTGCATGTGCCATTTAGTGTTTTTAGTTGTAAAATTTTACACCACCGTGGTTCTTAATCATGGTGCGACACATTTCTTGCATGCTTCCATATCATGTCTACTTTGCCACCAACATGTAGTGTACTTGGGTGAGCAATTTGTAATAAGCTTTGTTTCACCATGTGCAGGGATTTTTCATGCAATAAAGAACTTCAAACAAGGACACTATACCAAGCAAGCATTGGATTTCATGATATATCAATACCAGGGGGTTCCTAAACCTATCTTTACTTTACATTGAGGACAATGTAAATTTTAAGTGTGGGGGAGGGAATGTTTGCTATGATTTGTGTCTTTTGGACCTGATATGCTTACTTTTTGTTATGGAAATTTCTTTTGTGCTATGTCATGCTAAGTATGTTACTTTTAAGTTTTGCTGTGTTATTTTGAGTTTTTGCATATTATACTTGGTATATGTTGTGTTTTTCATTTTTTGTGCAAATTTTGTGCAAATTTTCATTTTGAATATTTTTGGTGAAATTTTTGAACTTTGTGAATAAGTGATGGCTTTGGTGAGCACGAGTTGTGTTGTGTGTCAATGGAATATGGTGTTAGTGTTGGTGTGTGTTGAGGAGGGTGACAAAAGTTTGAGTGTGTGGACTATAAAGTTAATATCACACATGTATTTGAAACTTTGTTCTTAGTTCACTATGGCTTAATTCAAGTTCATCAACTTTACTCTTTTTGAGTTTGCATGTGAAAATTTTTTGTTTCTGGTCCTAAGTTTGAGGAAATTGGTACATTTTGCTGGCTAAAGCCCGATGTTAAGGTAAGATAGATATGCCATGCAAAAATAAATGACACAGGAGGTATGTGTATGGAAGCTTACTCTTCTTGCTATGCATTTGTCTGGATGTTTCCAGAGTTCGTGCATGTTAATCAACTTGAAACTCTTATGAACATGTGCATGCATAAGAGAAGACATGGAAGAAAAAGCCTTTTGGCATCTGGGAAGGAAAAATCCACAAGAACCTGGCAAATGATTAAAGGGAAAAAATAGCCAAAATACCCAGGCAAATGGTACCAATGAGTATCACAAATGCACTAATGTGTTTAATAAGGGCAATGTCCCATAGAGCTGTGTGCGCATAGGTTACATGGATCTTGTGACTGCATGTTCGTGAGAGTGGCTAAGGAGATGGGCTTGTATTGAATGAGTGAGACAACTAGATGGTGTATAGCAAGGGAATAGATGAAGTGCATGTTCCTCAGCACACACTTGCACGCGTGGCATGTTGGTCTTTATTCATTGTGCCTTAGTTGATAATTTGTGCTGGAATCTGAAGGCTTTGTGCCAGAAACCTTGGAATGAATTCTTGTGTGGAAAAATGTTTTGATGAACTAGGATGTGGCCATTGTGGATGGATGAACAAATGTGTTAGATACGGGTGATAAAAATGAGTTTTGAGTGTCAATTTGCTTGAGGCCAAGCTATTGTGAATGGTGTTGAAATGGATAGGAAAGTGTTCTTTTCCCTATCAGGAGTTCAAAGCATGGTGTGTGTGTGGCATGGTTTTGTGATTGAGTTAAATGGTTTCGTTTTTGTGTCTTTGCTTGAGGACAAGCAAAGGTTCAAGTGTGGGGGAATTTGATAAGTTGGTTTTATACCAACTTAAATGTATTATTTCACTTGGCTTTTGCCTTGATTTTCATGCAAATTGTGGTGCAATGTGCTATATTGTGTGTTTATGTGGCTTGCAAGTCATAGTGTTTAAATGGTGAAAAAAGACCAAAAATGTTGTTAAAATGAGGAAAATATATGCTTGGTGTCAAATGACAAGGTTTAGAGTTTGAAACAATGAGAATGGTGAGTGGGAATTTAAGAAAAACCGAAATGAGCTTAATTGGCCAAATTAGGGTTTGGGCAGAATGTTGGTGCAACTTGTTTTGGGTATAACTCTTTCCATTCTTGTCCGAATGATGATATATTGCATGTTCTGGAAAGCCCTTTGAGTGTATTACATTTCTTATGTTTTAACTGTTTTCCAATTCTGTGTGCAAGCATGAGAAACGGGGGGCTTTTTATGATTGCTACGCTCAGGTTTTTTCATGTTTGGGTTTATTGCCACAGTTTGGTAAAATGTGTATAACTCAAGCTACATGTATCCAATGATGCTGATTCTTGAACTGGTGGAAAGCCAAGCGGATTAGCTAGAACTTTTATGTTTAACACTTGGTCTAAATCAGAGGCTAAGATACACTTACTTGGTATGGGAGTAGGGTGTTGTGCTGGAATAGACACCTTGACAACACCTTGCCGAACACACACACTTGTCTTGCCAAGCCTTGCCAAGTCTTCCCAACACACCTTGCCGCACTCATGCACTCTTGGCACACCACTTATCCACTCTTGGCATACCACTTGCACCTTGGCACAACATTTGGCATGCCACTCGTGCATGGGTTCACTAGGCACAACAACCTCGGCACGCCATTTGTGCAACCTCGGCAAACATTTGCACATTACACTTGGCACATAACCTTGCCAACTTTGCCAACCTTGCCGACCATGCCGACACCTTGCCAAGCATTAAACAAACAGCCTTGGCACACCATTTGCACACTTTGGCACGACACCTGTACCTTGGCACGCCACACATGCACACACCTTGCCATTCAACATGCACCTATCTTGCTAAGCACTCACAGCACACAACCCACTTGCACATGGGCAACATTTACTCATTCTTGGCACAACATTTGCACCACAAAGGCACAGCACATACATCACTTGATTCACAAACAAAGTGCGCACCAATCTTGCACATCAGACTTCACACTTAGGCACACACCTTGGCATAGGGAGCAAAACGGGCAGCCAAGCATATTTACTCCACGAGACCTCGTGGAAGAAAAAAAATGAGCAAAAATTTGTCCACGAGATCTCGTGGAAGAGAAAAAATGTTGGAAAATTAATCCACGAGGTCTCGTGGAGTAAAAAAAAAAGGAACAAAAATTTCTCCACGAAGTCTCGTGGAGAAAATTATGGAGTTGCATGCCACAATTTTGGCTAAGTGTTGAAAGGTTTGCTTCATGAAATTTTCAGCTTTGTTGCACTTCAGTAATTGGGTCATAACTCTGTCGTCTTAGCTCCGAATTGGGAGATTCAAAAGGCTGTAGAAAGCTAAGACGAAGGGTTACAACTTTCATGTTTTAAGATTTCCCTAATTCACAATACATCAAGGTCAGAATCTGGCTGGAATTGGCTGCCATGAAGTGTTACGTGTTTTGAGTTTTCAAAAATTTGGCTAAGTGTTGAAGCTCTGAATTTCTGATTTTCAGGGCGGATGAAGGCGTGAAGCTACGGGGCAGGAAGACGTGATCTCATGAAGGCTAGACTGAGTGAATGTTCGCGGAGTTGTTGGAGGCGTGATTTTGAATGGCTTGAAGGCGTGAAGTGACTCTGATTTCTTCACCTAGAGCTCTAAGCAGTGAAGGCGCGCGAAGCTAAGGCTGAAGGCGCGAGGAAGAACGGCAAGGATGATAAAAGCACTGGAACTTGATGCTGAAGGCGCTGGATTACTGGGAAAAGTTTTCCAACTTCGAATTTTCACATTTTTGGGCTGATTTTGGTTCTTCCTTTCAAGGACACTTTTGTAATATCTTTAGATATTTTTAGTTAGCGTATTAGCTACATTTCTACTACTCTATATATAGGAGGTGTAGCTAATATGGAAGAGAGACTTTAGATCCCGGAGACTATTTTTTTTCATCCATTAGTTAGATTTTAGATTTTTGTAACAAACTTTTGAGAGCTGGAGAGCGGGAATTCATTTGAAGATCTACTTTCTCTCTCTAGTTTCTCTCTCTAGCTTTTGAGCTCCATTTTCTATTCCGATCAAAGATTTGCTCCGATCATTGTAATTCTCTTATCAATTAAGGAAGCTCTTGGAAGAATTCATTGGTAAACTCTTTCCATTTATTGAAAATGAATTGTTTCAAGTTCCAAATTGTTGATCGTGAATTGGTAATGAAGTTCTATGGTTAGATCTCTCATGTTCTAGAGTTTCAACTGGTTAAATGTATAATTAGACTATGCAATGCTATGCAATTGACATAATTTCTTAAGGATGAAATCATATGTGATTTTAATGATTAAATCTTGTTGAGTTTCATGAATTCATACTTTTATTGAATGAATTGAACTTTGATTGTGGTCGCCATGCTGAGTTGAAGTGAGATTTTACCAATATCTGTGAGAATTGCGTGAGATGAGAACTTGAGAGTGATTTCCTGAGTCTTTACACTTGTCTTAGCCGATCAATTCATTACTGAGATTTAGGCCTCGCCATGGGAAACTTCGATGAAATGAAACTTTAGGAAAAAGTGTTAAAGAAACTCTCTGAGATAGCAACGAAGGCATTCATACCTAGGTCGGGCCTCGCCATGGGAGTTCCTGGGAATTGCATGTTAGACTTGCTAACTAAGGAGAGTTGAGGCATTGCGGGTTGAATCCATTCTACTTAGGCCTCGCCATGGGAAAAGTGGAATGTTAAGGAGTATAGAAAACACTGTGGTCACCATGCTAAGTGTTAGCTAGCCTCCTGGGCAATAGAGATCTCCTCATTGTTTTACTTGTGTGTCAAGAGCATTGCAATCATGGCCTAATATGCATTCAACCGGTGGAAATACTCTAGAGCATCCACTATCTTCCAGTTTTCACACTTTTTTTGTTGCATTTGTTTCTTTACTAGTTAGTTTCTAGTTTTATTTCTTTCGTGGCATTCTGTGAGCAAACATTGAGATTCTTGGCCCAAGCCTTCCCTGTGGATACGATCCCTACTTACGCTACTACATTAGTGTTTAGTTTAGGGTAAAATTAAGTTGATACGACTTTAAGCTATCAGATAGCAATAGCGAATATTATTCAGATAAAACTTCACCATGTAAATGTATTAATGTTATCACTAAAGAAAAGAATAATAAAGACATTTTATTTGAAATAATAAGTAAAATAAAGGATACTGAAGAACAAAGAGAATATTTAGTTAAACTAAAAGATTTAATTGTACAAGAAGATAATAAACCAGAATTTGTTGAAGCATTTAATTTAAATACTCTATATAATACATATTTATATTCTCCAGTTCCAGGAGTAAATGTTAAAACCTTAAATAAACAAGAAGATTTAAAAGAATTAAAAATGGAAATGAAAGAAATAAAAAATGATATAAAAAATTTACAATTACAAAATTTAGAAATTCAAGTAAAAATGATAATACAAAATCAAGATAAAATAGATAATGAAGAAACAATAGAAAGTAGTAATAAAGGAAAATGTATTCAAATAGAAGAAAAAGAATATAAAGAATATTTAAATGTAATCGATAAAGTTAACATTGAGAAATGGTATGTTTTTGTCACAATAGGAGTTCAAGATTTTAATGCAACATGTATAGCCTTAATCGATAGTGGAGCAGATCAAAGTTGTATAAAAACAGGAATAATACCATTACAATATTGTTTAAAAACTAATCAAAGACTTCTTACAGCAAATGGAACCCCATTAATAATTAAAAGTAAATTATCAAATGGATTTATTTGTAATAATAATTATCAAATGGATTTATTTGTAATAATAATTAAGTAGATTATATAATGCAAAAATTTATTCTAAATTCGATTTAAAATCAGGATATTGGCAAATTCAAATAGCAGAAAAGGATAGATATAAAACAGCATTTACAGTACCATTTGGACACTTTGAATGGAATGTAATGCCTTTTGGATTAAAAAATGCACCATCTGAATTTCAAAATATTATGAATGATATATTTTCAGTATATACTTTCATGATAGTATATATAGATGATATTTTAGTATTTTCAAAATCAATTTATGAACATTTTAGGCATTTACATATATTTTTAAAAATAGTAGTTCAAAATGGATTAGTTATATCAGGTTCAAAAATGAAATTATTCCAAACAAATATAAGATTTTTAGGACATGATATTAATAAGGGTACTATTAAACCCATTAATAGAGCTTTAGAATTTGGTGAAAAATTCCCATATGAAATTAAAGACAAAAATCAATTACAAAGATTTTTAGGATGTCTTAATTATATTGCAGATTTTTTCCCAAATTTAAGAACTATATGTGCACCATTATATGAAAGATTAAAAAAGAATCCACCTCCGTGGTCAAAAATACATACTAAGATAGTTAAAGAAGTAAAAGAAAAAATTAAATCATTACCATGTTTAGGAATTCCACATCCAGATGCATTTATGATAGTAGAAACCGATGCATCAGAAATAGGATATGGAGGGATTCTAAAACAAAAGTTAAATAATAAAACTCAATTAGTTAGATATATGTCTAAAGTATGGACAGGTTCTCAAAAGAATTACTCAACAGTTAAAAAAGAAATGTTAGCAATAGTTTTAAGTATATCTAAATTTCAAGATGACTTATATAATAAAAAGTTTTTATTAAGAATAGATTGTAAATCAGCTAAAGATATAATTCAAATATTGAAAATTTAGTTTCTAAACAAATATTTGCAAGATGGCAAGGTAGTTTGTCAGTTTTTGATTTTGATATTGAGTATGTAAAAGGAGAAGAAAATTCATTACCAGATTTTTTAACAAGAGAATTTTTGACAGGCAAAATTCAAAAAGATGGCAAATAAAGGAGAGTCGTCATCCTCATTCAAAAATCACAAAAAACAGACAGCAGCAGATTATATGTCAAAGGTGAATACTCCAAGACCTTTATCCCCAGTTATTCAAACATCCAATAAGTTTGCAAGTCTAGAAGAATTTCCATTACTTCCACTTACATATACTCAAGTAACCCAAACACCTTTCGCACAACTAAGAAACAAAGGGTCTAGTTCAACTCAAACACCTGTAGCAATGACCCCACTTCCAATCACATCCAATCGAAACATTGAATCAGGAAAAGCGTCATATCAATTAAAAAAACCTTTTGAATATTTATGTTTAACAGAGTATACTACTAATATTACATTTACTGATTTAAATACTTATACTAAAAAATTATTTCGACATGATATGCTGTGGTTTTCAGATGATTTATTAAAAAATCAAATGTTTTTCAAATTCATTTTAGTGGATTCAGATTCTGTGGAAATCACTCATATTCATGAAGAAGGAACTCAAAAAATAGCTTATTCAAAATGTGTGATCAAACAAGTATTAGATATAGAAGATTGGCTAAATGCTTTTACCAAAATACCATTTTCTATACCATTCCAACCTCAAGGATACTCCTATGAAGATTATAAACAGGCATGGAAGAAGGCTTTTTATTTAAGGTCTTTTGATCATTCTTGGTTCTTTCAATTCCATAAAGATAGCAAAGTCAAATTCCCATTATGGTTCTTCGACTAGTGGGATACTCATGGATGCCAGCCAGATATTATGCCAATAGAAGCACAGCAAGGTTTACAATATTGGAACAACAATAGCAAAATGAAAGAATATCATAAAGAAATTCAATGGCATGTGTCTCTTAGAGTGCCATGGATATGGTGTTGGAATTTTCAAATCATGCAAATCAGACCAGCACCAAGGCCGATGTCACTGATTAGACAATTCAAATGCAAGTAGTGGGATACTTACAAAAGAGAATTATGCTGTCAAAAAGCGGTGGCCACTCTCATGACCACTGGCAAAAGGCCATGGATTAATCCCACTACTAATCCAACCACTCCAATTGGACCTCAACAAAAGACCACTCAACAAAAGACTCCAACAAATTCAGCAACAGCAACTCAAAAAGGAAAATTCTCAGAAGAAGATATGGAACAATTTTTCCAATTTATGGAATATCAGAAAAGACGCAATCAACAACAGCCACAAATGTCAATAGATTCCACTCCAAGCCCATCTCCTCAAGACATGTTCGGAGGACATTGTGCTCAAGATCCTTTTGAAGAATAATTAATATATTTTATTTTGCAGGTTTTCTTTGATAAAAAATTCAGCATGGATGATAAGATTAAAAATAATTCAAGAAACATTACAACTCTTCTCCAACAAAGGGAGATAGGAAGATCTAATCCAAAAGTCATTCATCAAAATATATATCAAGATTTGTTAGAAGATGGAACTAAAGGAGCAAGACAACATATTCCCTCTTGGTGGACATATTACACTCAAAAAACTAAGCAAGATTATTTTTTCTATCGTACTCAAGCTTTCAAGAAGAATAGTCAAAGACAAAATGGGGGCCCAAACCCATGTGAAAACTAAGACCTCCACTCAAAAAGACATAGCCATGTGAAGATATTAAGACTTCCACTCAAATAAAAGAAGACGGATTTCAAAACTCATTCAATACTATGTAATAGAATAGTTTACTTTAAGTCTATAAATAAGAAGAATTCCAATGTATACAGCATCGCAAGTTTTAAAGTTTTGAAAGCAATAAAATACTCAGCTTTTATTCACTCCTTGTTTTCTCCTTGTTTTCTTTCTCTATCTTTGAAATTATCAGGTAAATTTAATTTCAACTTATTTTTCTTATTTTTATTAATTAACGATCACACTCTAATTTGGCTCCTCCATTATGGCGAAGACAAGAGCCAAACCTAGTCACTCTTTCGAATATCACTCCCTAACCTATTCCTTCCTTTATGGTGGAGGCAAGGTCTAAGTTAGTTCATGCTACTCGAATTCACCAACCCTAACATCGGAATCTCAATGTCTAACCTATTCACCCTTTATGGCGGAGGCAAGAAAAGGCTAGAACACCACCATTAATCTACTATCCACATACTAATCTACCCTAAGTATTACTAGTATGGAATGTTAGATTAACTTGTAGTTCCTAATTCTTCATTACCCACAACATAAATCCACATAAAAACACAACAATTCAACAATCATAACCAATCTCCAAGGGCATTGGCAAATTAGCACATCAAATCTACTAAGAACATCACAATAAACAACAATGAATTAAAGCAAGGATTTAGACAAAGAAATACAAAAGTAGTACTTCCCTTTGATGTTCCAAGCCAAAGCTCCAAGCTTTCCTTACAAAACAAGTCCTCAAAGCCAAGACTTTGCATGAAATCCTCTCCACAATATCCTATTTACATCAAGAACACACACTAATTGTGTGTTCTTGTGGAGTGGCTAGAGAGAAAAGCTCTAAAACTAATTACAAAACAACAACAAAATGGCCTAACTACTTCCTCTTGGCTGCAGCATTTGCCCCATATATGGAAGAGATTAGGGCTGCAAAATGTGTGTGTCCCGAAGTTCCAAAATACCCTTTGAAGTCAATGAAGTTGGAGGGCAAAATTGGCTTGAGATTTTGCTGCGCTGCTGAACGTCGCGACGTTCGAACACGAACGTTGCGACGTTACTCCTTTTGACCCGAACGTCGCGACGTTCAGTGAGGAACGTCGCGACGTTAAGCTTTCTCAGCTTTTCTCAAAGGAGCCCAACGTCGCGCGACGTTCGAACATGAACGTCGCGACGTTAGCTGTGCGGCGCGCCGGAGCACATTGTCCAAGCTTCCAAAAAATGCGATTTTTGTGCATTTTAATTGCCCATTTTTCGGCACGCCGGAGAAGTTGTTCCGGCGCGCCGCTGGGCTTTCTTCCAGCTCCGATTCGCTTCAAAACTTGCTCTTTTCATCGTTCTTTTGCTCCGTTGCACTTTTCATGCCATAATGTCCTACAAATACATTTAAAACACATAAAAGCGACATAGAAACATGCTACAAGGACGCTCAAAAGATAAGTAAAACAAATCCAATAAGGTGAAAATTATCACCTTATCAAACCCTCCACACTTAAACCTTGCTCGTCCTCGAGCAACAAAACAAAATCAAATAAAACACATATATATACAGCAAATAATGAAGGATTGGCATTTTTTCATTACTCAACAATGTGTCTAATCATTTGAAGCACTTGATAAGTGTTTGTGTACATGCCTCATAGCTTACTCAACTAAAATGACAAGTAATCACTCCATGTATCCACAAAAGTCATCAAAGTGCCTTTTTGTACACATTCAACACGTTGAGTATATTGTGTGTGAGTGTGCAATGGGTACCACTTGGATCTTAACTTGTTCATGTCTATGCCATAGGTAAGAGATCCGACAACTAAGCTTTGTTCTACTCTTTTTCTTACAATCACCTCTTTGACCATTATATAGATACTAAAAAGTTTACAACATCATTGGGACTTTTATTTTTATAAAAACATATGCCAAGGGTTTTTCAGCTTTTTATACCCATATTCCACCTCATATGAGTTCTCCTCCAACATTTTGGTTAGTAAAGGAGCGGTCTCGCATTGGAGGGGAACTTATTCACATCAAAATTCATAAAACAAATAACTTAAACAAATGCCAAGGGTTTTGTGGCTGTTTTTTCCCATTCCATCTCATATGAATTCTCCTTTAACCTTTTCGGTTAATGAAGGAGCGGTCTCACATTGGAGAGAAATTTATTCATTGCAAGCAATAGAATATTAAAAACAACACATAATGCCCAATTCATTTCTTGAAACTTGAAAGTATCTACACATGTCTCTTAGGGAAAGTTAGTCCAAGAGCTAAACTAACCAAGTGCCAAGGTACTCCGACCTATCTTATTAGCTAAACTTGCCAATCTCAATGTGTTCCCGACTTGTGCGTATTAACAATAACTCAAAATTTTGAACTTTCCATCAAGGACCTAACTTCCCTTATGTAACATGTTATTTTCCTTATCACAAGTCGAGTTGTAAGATAAAACAATTCACATCATTGGCTACACAACACTTATCTCATATAATTTAGATTAGACACATTTTCTCATTTTGGTTGCCAACACCAACATTCAAACACTAAACACAAACATACAATATATATATATAATCACTAAAATCCATAAAAGTTCAAAAAGACACCAAAACTGAAAAATTCACAAGAATCACAAAAACATGAAAACTACAATAAAACACAACAACAATGGACCTTATGGGATCCCAAAATAGCAACAACGGATTTTCTATCCAAGAGCTTCAAGACTTAACACAAGGGACTTCCAAAATTTCAAAACACACAAGAATTCTCAATGTGCACTCAAGAGGATCCAAGAATCAACCAAAAATCAAACTTAAACAAGACAAACACTAAAAATTCAAGTTAAACATCCATAAATCACAAAATATTCATTGAAGAACAATTCAAACATCTTCACCAATATCATCCCCTCCACACTTAAAATAGGCACTATTTTCAAAGACAAGAGAGGGATGAGAAAACACCCATTGAACATGCATTGCTTTGTATATCCAAGGTGTATGTATTATGACCATCTCTCCATTTGTGCATGTGAAATGTGAACTTGGCCATTGTGAAGATGTCTCTCATTTTTGTTCCCTTATGGATGAAAAACCTGAGAAAAAGATAAAAGAAAGAAAACAAGTAAACTAATTCTATTTATGAGTTCAAGAGGAAAACATTTAAACAAATAAGCTCCTACACATGACACTAAACATAATCACTCAAAAAAAAATGTTCACAATCACTCTAAGGCATGCATGAGAAATTTTCACAATGTGCTCATGTGAGTGCTCTTGTGCTAAGTGTGCATCACAATCATGTTCAAGTCCTAATCTCATTTATTAAGCTCATGTGCACTTGATCCTAATGAATTCATGCTAGGTAAACCATGAATGTGCCATTGACCACATATATGGAAATTGCACACATCAAGCCTTTGAAACCTCACAACATATGTTAACTCATTCAATTTAACATTGAAGATCGGAATATCACTCCCTAACCTATTCCTTCCTTTATGGTGGAGGCAAGGTCTTAGTTAGTTCATGCTACTCGAATTCACCAACCCTAACATCGGAATCTCAATGTCCTAACCGATTCACCCTTTATGGCGGAGGCAAGAAAAGGCTAGAACACCACCATTAATCTACTATCCACATACTAATCTACCCTAAGCATTACTAGTATGGAATGTTAGATTAACTTGTAGTTCCTAATTCTTCATTACCCACAACATAAATCCACATAAAAACACAACAATTCAACAATCATAACCAATCTCCAAGGGCATTGGCAAATTAGCACATCAAATCTACTAAGAACATCACAATAAACAACAATGAATTAAAGCAAGGATTTAGACAAAGAATTACAAAGTAGTACTCCCCTTTGATGTTCCAAGCCAAAGCTCCAAGCTTTCCTTACAAAACAAGTCCTCAAAGCCAAGACTTTGCATGAAATCCTCTTCACAATATCCTATTTACATCAAGAACACACACTAATTGTGTGTTCTTGTGGAGTGGCTAGAGAGAAAAGCTCTAAAACTAATTACAAAACAACAACAAAATGGCCTAACTACTCCCTCTTGGCTGCAGCATTTGCCCCATATATGGAAGAGATTAGGGCTGCAAAATGTGTGTGTCCCGAAGTTCCAAAATACCCTTTGAAGTCAATGATGTTGGAGGGAAAAATTGGCTTGAGATTTTGCTGCGCTGCTGAACGTCGCGACGTTCGAACACGAACGTTGCGACGTTACTCCTTTTGACCTGAACGTTGCGACGTTAAGCTTTTCTCAGCTTTTCTCAAAGGAGCCCAACGTCGCGACGTTAGAACATGAACGTCGCGACGTTAGCTGTGCGGCGCGCCGGAGAAGTTTGCCTCCGGCGTCCAAAAAAAGCGATTTTTGTGCATTTTAATTGCCCATTTTTCGACGCGCCGGAGAAGTTGTTCCGGCGCGCCGCTGGGCTTTCTTCCAGCTCCGATTCGATTCAAAACTTTCTCTTTTCATCGTTCTTTTTCTCCGTTGCGCTTTCCATGACATAATGTCCTACAAATACATTTAAAACACATAAAAACGACATAGAAACATGCTACAAGGACGCTCAAAAGATAAGTAAAAAAAATCCAATAAGGTGAAAATTATCACCTTATCATTTACTATAAATAGAGGTAAAACTCAGTATATGAAATGTCAATTTAGTAACTATAGAAGTAATAATATGATAAATATAAAATTTGTAGACATGAGTTAAATTTACCTAGAAGTTTTTAAGAAATGCGTCTTGTATGCTTTGTAATTATAAAAATTGTTGAAATTAAAAGCAAAATTTTATAAAAAAAAAACCATAAAACTAGCAATGTTTTATGGATCAAAATGTTAGGCGACTAAATATAAACATGAAAAAAAATAAAGGCGGCATAAATAATAATGTTAAAATGGATATATGGACAACCTAAATTTGATAGAACAAGTCATGAATGCATTAGAAAGAAAGTAGGTATAACTCAAATAGATGAAAGAAACACGTTTAAAGTGATTTATACATGTGAGTAGAATACCTAAGGGCTCGTTTGCTTGGTAGAAAAGTAATGTTTAATAGGAATATGATTCTTAGGATTTTAATTTTGAGGAAAATGAATATTTTCCTGATCATATGATTCCTAGGAATTTAATTGTGAGAAATCTGAATACTTACCTTGTGTTTGGATAAATTCTTTAAAAAGTTAGTATGATTCTTATTTTATTATTTGATTTAAATTATTGAACCAAATAATGTTATTTGAATTCCATTTGTATGGTATACTTATACGTAACCATTTATATAGTTTTATTTTAAATCATATCATGAAACTTAATTATATATTTTTACCTTATAATAAATGTTTTAATATTATGTTTTATATTTTCATCATTATAAAAATTATTATTTTTAATTTAATTAAATAATTAAGCTATTAACTACAACTTATAAAAAAGTATGAAAATAAAAAGTTTTTTTATTAATATTATTAAAAAAAAGAATAGTTGATTAAATAAATGTAAAATAAATTTACAAATTAATATTGATAAAAATAGCTAAAATTTAATAAACAACAAGTATTGAAAATATAAAATGTATGAAAATTAATTAAGTAAAAATATGAAAGAATAAGTCTAAAGCAACATAAATACAATTTTGAGTTTTTTTAAAAATATATATAAAACCCCCATAATGTTAATAATTTTAATAATAGAAAAATAACATATCATCCATCTATTTAACTCTTTTTACATTGAATTACCTTTTTAAAGTCAATATAAAGACATTTAAAAACTACTAAAATTTTAATTTCAATTAAGTAGTAAATTCAATAAAAAATATTAAACTAAAAAAATAAAATTATTTGTCCAAATGAATTAGAATTTAGCATAAGAAACATATGAAACTCAAAATATAAATAATAAACATAAAGAAAGAGCCACGTAGTCAAAATCCTCAAGAGAGGAATCAGAATACCAACATTTAAAGATGATTCATAATCATGGAATCTTGCAGTTATTTTCCTTGGTTGAGAGTTCTTTTTACTTTCCCTGGATGAAACAAACGCAGGAATTTAATAATTAGGAAAATGATTACTTTCCCAATTTGAAACAAACACAAGAATCTTGAAATTAGGAAAAAGATTACTTTTTCAACCCATATTCCCTGCCAACCAAACGAGCCCTTAGGGTTAATTCCACTTTACCTCATTGTGGCTTAGAAAAATTCCCTTTTATTACCTCGTGGTTTCATAATGTCCACATAACCCTTTTGTGCTTTGAATTAAAGTGAAAAATAGACGAAAATTGTCTAAAGTGTATAAAATTACTACATAACCCTTAAATAAAAGTAAAATAACAACCTATTATTTAATTATCTTTTCTTTTCTCTTACTTTATCTTATTTATCTTTCTTTTTCCTCCCTTTTTTTCCTTTTTACAATCACTTTTTTTTTTCTTACATTAACTCTTATCTTTCTCTCTTCACTTTATCTCCAACACCATATTCTCTCTTATCTTTATCCAAAACACCAACTATTTTCGTGCATTTTTCACTTTAGTCCAAAGCATAAGGGGGTTATGTGGACATTATGAAACCATGAGATAATAAAAGAGAATTTTTCCAAACCACAAGAGGCTAAAATAGAATTAACCCATACCTTTATATACACTAGCCCAGTATGTAAAAAATAGATAAACATTAACTCAAATTAAAAGAAAAATGTAAGATATAAAAAGAATTAAAAAATTGATAAAAAAATATATGACATATTTAAATTTAAATGAAAGTGTATAGATAAAATACGATGGCGAAATATGATCCATACAACCAAAATCAATATAATGGGATAAAAATTTAGTTTGCCTTCTGAACTAAGTCAAAATATCTAATATAACAACAAATTCTTTTCTTATTGGATTTGGGATAGGATGTTAAGTTTTTGGATGGCTGGAGCATGCTGAACTAAAGAAAATACTGGGACTTAATATTTTTTTTTTCAGAATTCAATATCCCTTTTAAGCTACTTAAGAAGAAAATATTTGAGATTGAATTTGAACATCTTGATTGTGTGCATATGTTTTTTCTAATGGAATAAGTGAGTTTCCAATCTAGGTTACTTAAGGATAACGTGTTTGAGAATTGAGATTGAAAGGGAGCAGAAAGGGAAGCCCAATTTTCTTAGTAAAGAGCCAGTAAATTTTTAATTTTATATCTAAAAGATAATGCACTTTGCGTGTGTTTTGTAAGAGATGAATTTTTATGTAAATTTTCTCTTTCAAAAAATAATCCCATGCATGCTTTCTACTAAAGAATTGAATGTTGTTAGATGAAATAACTAATTTATTATAACTTTTTAATTGTGAGTTACGTCATTTTAAAATGTGACTAATTTTAAAAAAATTTCAACCAGACGTAAGGAATTAATGCTTTTTGCAATTTTCTCTTCTTTTTTTTTTTTTTTTTTTTTTTTTTTTTTTTTTTTTTTTTTTGAAGAGACCATCTGTACATTTTATACCTCAAAAACACACCAGGAAAAAAAAGTGAACAAAGAAACTGACTTTAGACAAAGAAATCAAGTCAATATAGGAAAAAGGTTATATCAACTAAACTGGATGACTAACTTGCCACAGAAACCTGTGGCCCCAAATACTGAATCACTTCCATCTCTGAGTCATTTGGCATTTCAATCTCCTCTAACCATCCATAGCAGTCATCATCCTCTTTTGCATCTGCAATTGTTTCACAGCATTATGTCAATACACTCAGAGAAAGAAATTGACGAGAGATTAAGGATCAATGCAAACTACACAAGAAGATTAGGATGTCAACAGCATAATTGGAATTCAGTGTCAAATTAAGCTTAATATCTCAAATTCAGTGTCAAATTAGCTGCACGAATGCTTGACATGAAGGATAGAACTTTGCTAGCTGCCTGTTTTGTGAAGAAACTACACATTTGAACTAAACAGGAATCACTGATGATAATTCAGGGGGATTATTATAAAACTAAAGATCTCTAAAAGGTTCCCCCAAAAACGCAAATGTAAATACGTTCTGTTCAAAGAAATGTGAAGATCATGCAGAATGAGTATAACAAAATAAATCAAATCTCCCTTAGATTTCCTTTTTTTTCTTCATAGGTTCTGAGTTGTAACAGTGCTTCGACTATGTTTTACTTGTTCTATATATTTTGTTCATTCTTCTTACGGTTAGACCACAGATTCTGCAAGGCTTAATCTTCCACAGGCAATAAAGAGGCAGACTTGTAAGCTCCAGGTAAAAAAAAGAAAATCTCCCTTTATAAAACTTCTTTGCATATTAACCAATCTCAAATCCCTGTCAAGGTTGTCAGTATCACCGATGACATTGTTAGAAGAAAACACAGGAACTATTCCAACAGAATGTGAGTGAAAGACTAATTTCAACTAAAGTACTACTCAGCATGAAATATCACTACTATTTTGCAATTCCCTCCATTCATGTAGCATAGTTATCCAAAATTGTTTCACCAAGAGGATTTAAATGATGCAATGTGGAAGCCTGTCTATGAAGAAGAGAGAGACTTACTTAATGAAGCATCATAGGGAGTATCCTTGTAGTAGGAGCAGTCTCGTCCATCATCTTGTGAGTAGGGAGGTCCAAGCACATCAAGTACAGCACAAGGTGTTATAGCTCTAAATTCATGAATATTTCCTCCAGATGTTGGATACAGTATAGAAGTGTCACACGGGGCTGCAAAGATCCTGTTGGCCTTCAATCTTGCCAATCTCACTGAATTGGGATCATTATCTATGTCAGCAGGTTGTAAAGCTATATCAAAGAAGATCAAGTGAAAAAGAGAAAGAGAAAGAGAGAACACTTACTTTTCGAAAGTGATGGAGGGTTATCTGAACTTGCATTGTCAACCCAATCATAAGATTTAATGTGCATTTTCCCCAGTAAAAGCTTGCTGAAAACAGTCATGCCTGGGTGGTTGTGAAGGGGAATGACAGCAGTTGCTGGAAGAAAAAAAAGGCACAACTGCAGAAAACAATGGTAGAATGTTAATCAAAGGAAAAGCAAGATCAGAAAGTTAGATACAAAAGGAATCATATAACATGTCTATGGATTCCACTAAATCATTGTTAAACAAAAACAGATGCCAAAGAATTTTATTTGTTGTATAGGCAACAGCACTTATACATGTTTCACTCAGCTTCAAGTACAATAAAGAGTATTGTGAAATAGAAATGGCCAAAGGGTATGTAGTTTCAAAGATATCTTCCTGATGATAATGTAAAACAGGATCGATCTTCACTAATGCAGGAAATGGCAATTATAAACACTCAATCCTTTTGAGTTAATATTTGTTCTATTGCTTCATTTTGTTAAACATAGTAGAAGAATCATGTCTAAAACTTCAGGCACTACAACAGAGAGGAAATAACGACAATTAACTGGTTAGTGCTTTGTACTTGTTTTATATGACACAAAATAGGTTCAAAGGTTCAGTTTTGTAACTCGTATACACTTTGACTATAAGAAAGCTTCTCATAACCTGTCAAAGGTAAACTTACCGAGAAATTCCGACATTTGTAAATGGTTGTAGATATTACTCGTGTATTTGGTTTATCAACACCTTTAGACTTGAAGAATTGCAGATCTCTACTGAGCCCAACGTCCTCTGGCCTCATTGCATCTGAAGAATAACAAATGACTCGGTCAAATAAAAAAATCACAATGAATATTCAGCTTAATTGCCTAACATGATGCAACAAAAGATGCCTTCAATCAGGATACAAGGACATTGGCAAGAAACAAGAGTAGGCCAGTACTAAAGGTAGGAATCTTGGAAAAACTAGATTGGAAATCTTGATTCTACTTATTTTCTGGTTGTACATTAACAGTCAAACTCAAGGAAAACAAGAATCTCATCCAGGAAGGTAACAATCATCAGCACCACTTATAGGCACAGTGAAATATACATATATTTGAATCAGCCTCAGGAAATTTAATAACTTTGTAGTTAAGTGCAACTATACAAGTAAGGGATTACTGCCATAAATAACTTTCTTTCTTAGGATCTTTACTCAAAAAACACAGGCACATTGGTTTAGCCAAATGCCTGGTACATCAAAGCATGAAGGTTTCATTTGGTTGTCAATTATTTATGACAGAGAAAGAAATCCTGTTTTTCAAAATTTGGTTCCTCAGGGCAAATTTTTTTTACCCAAACCTTGAATCTGCTGCCAAATATTCTTCTTTTACGTTATCATTAACCATTAAAACTATGCTCATGATCAGGGAAATCACATTTTTATATTTTGACTGATTATATGCATCCATGAGTATCATGAGAATGACCCTAGAATTAAATTCAACTTGATTCTTTTCTCTTTTGCCCGTTTTCTGTGTCTTTATTTTCTGAAGCCATGCAACAATGTACAACTAAATCTAGTTAGCAGAGACGGAATTATGTTATGTAGACAGGGGATCAATACTCTATGCTTTGCAAAGCAGTTCAATTTTTAAGGGTTGTGACTGTCCATGATTTCCGTTGCACTTGATCAGAACTTTAGATGAAAGTTTTAATTTCTAATTTAAATCTATGATAAATGTGAAATTCTATACCGGAAATTATGTGTGCATAGGGTCATTTTCCAACATTCAATGAAAAAAATTACACCCCATTGCAATATCTTGAATCAGAAACTAAAGTCAGAGAAAGCAAAAGATTGATGCTAATATGCCTCAACTGTCCAAACAGAACAGACAAATCTTCTTGGATTCATAAACTAGGAATTTTAATTCCCTGATCTATACTACTACATCGTGGTCCTATGTTTCCCATTACTAGTTGGAAATGATATTGATATTGAAATCCAATAGAATATCTACATTGAATTTGTCTCTTCGAAACTAAAATGACAATGACCAAGAAATGACCATTTCTCCTACTGAATTAGTCAATTAGTGCACATGAGTATGAATGAATTGAATTTCAGCTGGATTTCGGATTGGTTAATTTTTCATTGTAATGTGCATACATCTGTAATCCAAATGATTCCAATTCATTGATTTTTCCTTATGATTGGCATATTAAGAAACATATAACCTGCTGTTCATAAAAAATACAAGAAAGCATGCTGGCATCAACTTTGTTTCAAATGAAACAAACCAAAAATGAGTCAAAAATCATAATTTGATTCGAAAACACACAAACAAATAAAAATAAAAAATCAGAAAAATTAAATCAAACAATTACCAATGATGTTGCAAAGCTTCTTTACATCATTTGGAGAAGGGACAGTTCCAGGACCTTTGAACACATCTTTGCACAATAAAAATAGCCGTTGCAAAGTCAAAATTTGAACATTCACATCCTGACATGATCTACTAACAATCACCCTCTTCCTATTACATCTCTTCTTCTTTATAACCTTACCATTCACATGACCAATTAAATCTCTTGTTT
The DNA here is from genome assembly GCA_016586305.1 of Ophiorrhiza pumila. Classification (NCBI taxonomy): domain Eukaryota; kingdom Viridiplantae; phylum Streptophyta; class Magnoliopsida; order Gentianales; family Rubiaceae; genus Ophiorrhiza; species Ophiorrhiza pumila. Next base: position 40,465,304 of record BLIW01000006.1, read on the forward strand.
GATCCACCAATCCTGAAGCACTCTCTGCCTCTATTGTCATCGACCCACCAAAACTCTCAAACAAATTAATGTTTTTTTACCACTTCTAAACAGTTCGACTAAATCCAACCTTAAACGTTACACATATATAAAGAGACAAACTTTATCAAAACAGTTTGAGATTGAAGATGGGTTTTGATTAGAAGGAATTCCAGTGAAACTTCAAGAAAGTAAAATACTGTTGGAGGAAATGGTTGATGGAATAATAATAAGAATACACAGAAAATGAAAGATGATCGGTAAAACAGAGTGAAAGTGTATATATATACAAAAGGATAAATGCAGAGAAAACCAGGGGCGGTGATGATGGAATTGATCAACGAGTGGGGACGTAAATTGTATTGTTTCTTTTTTGTGTTGAGTGGAGAAAGTGAGAATGGAAGAGAAAATCAGAAAAGTTTCGCACCGTTGTATGGAATATGACACTTTCGTTCGTTCCCGCCCGCAACATTGGAGGAAAAGGAAAACAATCCACAGTTTTTTCCTTTCCCGTTTGGGACAAAAAGAGCGGTTTACCACGTGCCTCGCTAATGTTGTCTTTGCCAATTGGAGCTTGCACGCGCTTGAATCTCAATTTGACCACTTTATTATTATTATTATTGTTATTATTATTATTATTATTATTATTATGGTGTAACATTTATGAGGATCATCATGATAAAGCATTTGTCACGCATCAATCTTTGAATGCCATGTAGGCTTTTTTTAGTGTTTCACCACAATAATAATACACCTCACTTATACCATATAATTAACTAAAATCCTTAAATTTAGGGAAAATATTAAATGTACATAAATCCTTCCATAACTTATCCATATCATTTGTTTAAAAACATTAAATGCAAATAAATCCTTCCATAACTCATCAATATTATTTGTTTAAAATTATCATGTATTTATTCTACCTAATTCAAATCACTAAAAAAATTAAAAAATTAAATATCATTAAAATTAAATATACAATTCACTAAAAAAATATAAAATTTAAATATCACTAAAATTAAATTTACAATTATTAAGCCCTAACCCCCAAATGTGAGTGAACCCTACGACATTATTTCATTAAAATTAGGAGTTAAAAAATAAAATATCACTAAAATTAAATCTACAATTATTAAACCCTAATCCAAATATGAGTGAACCCTACGATATTGTTTCACAAAAATTAGGAATTACAAGAATAAAATATCACAAAAATTAAAATTTACAATTATTAAACCCTAACCCAAATGTGAGTGAACCCTACTATCTGAGAATAAAATCAAAGAGTTTAATAATTAACTATATGGTGTAGGTAAGGTACATTTTTATTAGGGTGAGACTTTAAAAAATGCTGACATAGCACAAAAAAATTGGTGCTTGACAAGGAATTTATCAGAATGATCCTGATAAATGTTTTACTCTTGTTATTATAGTAAATTTTGATTGAAACTTATAAAGAAAAGAAATGATAGTATTAGTGTATTAGACAATTTTTATAATTATTTCTATAAAATAAAATGAGTGGATAAGTATTTATTTAATTAGTTGTAATTGATGAAAGTATAAAAAGATTTTTTTAAATACTTTTAACAAAATTAATCAAAGATGATAGTGTAAGGAAACTATATAAATTATATAATAAGGTTTGATTGACATTGATAAAACAAAATTGATAGTATAAGAGAATTGTGATAATTATTTTTAAAAATAAAGTAAAGGAATAAGTAGTTATTTAACTACTTGTAATTGATGAAATTTAAACTTGTTTTCTTTAAAAATAATTTTATTAAAAAGGATAGTGTAATGAAACTATATATATAAATATAATAAGGTTTCATTCAAATTGATAAAACAAAAATGATAATTATAAGAGAATTGTGATAATTATTTTTAAAAATAAAAATAAATGAATAAGTACTTATTTAATTAGTTAAAACTCATGACGAAATTAAAAAAATTGTTAATAATTTTATGAATTGATTAAAAAAAGATAGTGTAATGAAACTAGGGTTAATTACATTTACCACCCCTGAGGTTTGATGAAAGTACCAAACAAACTTAGTGGTTTCAGAAAATTATGACCATCCCCTAGCTGAGCAAACATTTAACAAATCAACCCGTCCCTTAAAAAAATGTTTGTGTATTGCCTAATATGCCCTTAAAACTTTATATATAATAATTATATTATTTTAGTTAACTAAATACATATGTTAAATATTAAAATAAAATCAAAGAATTTTTTTTACATAAAAAAATTCAAAAAGAAAATTCTTCTTTCTTAATTAATCAAACTAACTATTTTATTTTTCAAAACTAATTCTTTTTCTTCCAAAAATTTAAAATTTATATAGAAAAAGATTTCTTGATTAAAGTTTGATTAATTTGATAAACCTATTTGAAATAAAGAATATGAAATTGATAATTTATAAAAAAGAATTAAAAGTGAAAAAAGTATTTATTTTCATTTTATATTTACTTATATATTTTTGTTATTTTTTTAACAAAAGAAGTTATGGCATTTTGGTCTTTTCATCAATTTTTTTAGTCAACTTTAATAGCAGGGGATGACCGTAATTTTTTAAAAGCACAGGGTTCGTTTGGTACTTTGACCAAACCTCGAGGGTGATGAATGTAATTAACCCTTGAAACTATATAAAATAGATTTATTATATTTAAATATAAATGTAACCATGTATGTTGATTGAACATGATAGTGACATATAACTCATTGACCCACTTCACATAGTAAAATGAAGCTTTTGTTGTCATTATTGATAAAAAAAAAATGATAGTATTATCTCATTTTAATCCCTATAACCGTATAACGTGATTGGATCTTTTTAAAAAATAAAGAAATTATAGTATGTTAAGTTTGAAGTAAATTAAAACATTATCACTAACGTCGAGAAAATATATAATTGTATTTTATACTTATATATTTATGTAAAATATAATATCTATATATATAATAATATAAGAAAAGAGAGACACTTCTCTTTTTTATTTTTTATTTTTTATTTTTTATTTTTAACAAACTTTGGCCTTTCTTCTTGTCGGTGTTTCTCTCTTTGTTACATTTACCCTAATTACATAAAATTCCAACAATTTTTTATCCACATTTTTAACTTATGTTTAATTTTTTTTCATTATTATTTTTAAGAATAGAACACACAAACTCATAGGGCATGCCGTTTATCATTTCCACTTGTATTATAAAAAAATTACAGGTCGGTTAATGAAATGCAAGTGGGGGACAAACCGCAAAGTCAGTACATGGATTTGCAAGTTGCTTACAGCTAGACATGACCACGGTTCACGAACCGCCGGTTACGGTTCACGAACCGCCGGTTACGGTTCGTGAACCGCCGGTTCACTGTTCCACGAAGGGTGGAACCTGAACCGGCCCTTGGAGTCACGGTTACGGTTACGGTTTGTGAACCGCCGGTTCACGGTTCGGTCACGGTTCCGGTTTCGTCCCGGTTCCGGTTCCATCCCGGTTCCGGTTCCGGTTTCGGTTCCGGTTCCGATTTCGATTCCGATTTTGGTACGGTTTTCTCACGGTTCAACTTTTTAAAAAGATAACAATATGAAATGTGATATACTTTACTAAATTTACAAGATGAAGAAAAATAAGTTTGGTATAATTTACAATGTGAAAAATAAGAGAAGTTTGATATAATTCACAAATTTACAAGGTGAAAAAAAAAAGAAATTTGATATAATTTACAATGTGAAAAATAAGAGAAGTTTGATATAATTCACAAATTTACAAATTTATAAGATGAAAAAAAAAAGAAGTTTAGTATAATTTACAATGTGAAAAATAAGAGAAGTTTGATGTAATTCACAAATTTACAAGGTGAAAAAAAAAAGAAATTTGATATAATTTACAATGTGAAAAATAAGAGAAGTTTGATATAATTCACAAATTTTACAAATTTACAATGTGAAAAGTAACAAGTTTGATATAATAAGTACAAGTTTACAAGTTTGATATAAATGAAAAAATAACTCATTTTATTATTGAAATATAAAATTTTGGCCTAAATATCGAATTTAGAGTTGGCCATTTACATATATGAATAATGAATCAATACAACATTTACTAAAAATAAAAATTTTCATTAATAAAAGTAATTTGAGTACAAGTTAATTGACCTAAATTCTAATCATCTTCTTCAATGTCATCATCGTGATCGAGATGAACGAAATCCGTGAAATAGGAAACTCCGGTTGAAGATCCGGCACTAACATTGCTCGTTTCGGAAATGTCGGTGTCGTAATCTAAATCAATGTCATCCGTCTTGTCCATTTCTTGTGCTCTCAAAAATGCTTTGTGCCAATCATCCACTAATGCTTGGATTTCTAATGATCTTGGTAATAATCGGGACCCGTGCTCGTCTAAAATGATTCCTCCCGCACTAAAAGCTTGCTCCACAGCTATGGTTGATGCCGGAATTGCAAGAATATGTTTTGCGATAATAGAAAGGATTGGATAATCCTTCTCCTTTCCCTTCCACCATTCTAACACGGACCACTCGTGAAAATCCTTATCTTCATCACAAACCTCAAAAGTAGTTGTTAAATATCTATCAAGTTCCGTATCATTACCGGATCTTGGGTTTTTGTGTGAAGAATATATAGACTTACCAAGTTTACGTGGTGCTATAGAAAACATTGATGGAGTACTAGTATTTTGATGTGATGCACTACTAGTAGAACCATTAATATTAGATCCGGTACTAATAGGAACTTGACTACCATATTTAGAAAGAAATTCATTAAATAAACCACGAAGAAGAAATGTTACTTCTCCTATAATTTCCTTAGTATCTTGAGGTTTATAACCTTCATTGTCAGAAAAAAATGAATCTACACAACTATTATATGCAGTAATATATTCTTCTAAAATACTAATTTTTTGACGTGGATCAAAAACAGAAGCAATTAAATATGTAGGTGGAATTTTTCGGTAATAGTTAAGCCATTTTATTAACATATCATATATAGGAAGTGATAAAACAGGGTCATCTTTAAATTGTTGTAAAATACCAACAACATCACATGCAATGTGAATAAATAGATGAGAAGTAGGATAATAAACACCAGATAAAATTTCAGTAGCATCTTTAAATACCTTTAAAAGTTCTAATAATTTACAACAAATTTCCCACATATTAGGATGCAAAGAAATATCATCTACTTGATTTTGCATAAAAAAAAGTACATAACAAAGTACTATATTGTGTAGATGCATTCAATAATTTATAAGTTGAATTCCACCTATTAGGAACATCTTTACTAAATCTTTTTGGTTTGCGTCCATTTTCCATACAAAATTTTACCCATAGTTTCATTAAATTTGGACGGATCCATAAAAGACTAATTGCCTCTTTAATAGGCGTAATATGCATATTTAGTATTTTTAAACCATCTTGTACCGCTAAATTTAATATGTGTCATGCACACCTAATATGAAAAAATTTTCCACCTATTATTGGTTGACAAAGAGTTTTTAATTGACTAATTGAAGCCGTATTAGCCAAAGCATTATCAAAACCAATTGAAAATTTTTTTCTAGATAAACCATATTCATCTAAAATAATATTCAACAAATTAGATATATTATTTGCGGTATGTCTTGCTTCAAAATGACGAAAAGCAATAATTCTTTTTTGTATTTTCCAATCACTATCAACCCAATGACATGTTACTCCCATATAAGAATGCATTTGCCATAAATCACTCCAAATATCGGAACATATAGAAACACTACCATTTAATTTTGAAAAAGTTTCAATTAAAATTTGTTTTTCACCTTTATAAATTTTCTTTAATTCTCTTGTTATTGTTGTTCTAGGCATTCTTTTAGCTTGTGGATTTAATGCCTCTTTACAATAATGATTAAATCCTACTTTTTCACCAAAACCAAATGATAAATGTTCTATGGCTATCACTTTAGCTAATTCTTTTCTATTTTTTTCACCCGAATATTTAAAAGGAGGAGTAGTAGAGGGAACAAACCCGGATAATTGCGATTGGTTGGTGGAAAGGCCGATTTCGTGTGGATGTTTTTCCTTCAAATGTCGCGCCAAAGTTCCATAGCCCAATCATTTCTTGAAAGCATATAATTTATTTTCGGGACAATAATTGCATTTCGCCTTGATTGGTTGTTGGTTGGAATCCAATATCTTTGTGTAATGCCTCTTGAACATATCCGATTTTAGCCTTTCTTCAAGTTGGGGCTTTCGCTTTCTCCACCACCACTAAAAATTGGCTCACTTTGGTTTGCACCAAATTATGAGCTACCAACAATATCTCTATTAAAACTATCTATTTTATAGTAAATTAAAATTAAGTAATTGAATAAATATAAATAATTAGATAAATAAAATTATAACTTTATAAGTCTACAATAAAAGTGTTTAAATAAATTAAAATAATAAAAATTATTAATGAGAAATCAATATTTAATAAAATAAATAATTTTCAAAAATAATTAGCTAAAGATTTAAATAAAATAAAATAATTTAAAGTAAAGAATTTAATTTTGAATATAATGAATTAATGAGTAAAAATAATTTAATGATAACAAAAAAAGTAGATAATATAAATGATAATTGAGTATTGAGAGAATTGGGAGAATTGAGAGAATTGAGAGAATTGAGATTGAGAGAGGAGAATGGTGTGAAAATGAATTGGAAAATTGTAGGTATTTACAGAAGAAAAATGAAAAAAAAAAAAAAGTCAAAGCCTTAATCTGAAATTGTGACACAAAGTCACAACTCACAAAGCCACATTGTGGCCCACAACCGTTGGCTTTCCAACGGCCCAATTTATGGCCGTTGGATTGCCAACGGTCATAAAAGTAATGATGGCCGTTGGATGCAATGGCCATCACACTTTTTTTTTATTTTTTTTTTGATGAACCGGCGGTTAACCGCCGGTCCAATTTTTTTTTTTTTGAACCGGCGATTTGAACCGCCAGTTCACGGTTTGGGCCCGGCATTGGCCGGTTCCGATTTTGGGCCCGGCCCATCGGGCCGGTTACGGGCCGGTTCCGGTTAAAACCGGAACCGTGGCCATGACTACTTACAGCCTTACACACTTTGATAGAAAAATATTGTTCTCATAAGTTCATAACTTCTTTGCATGAACATACATTTGTAAAGCCCATCACCGCAGCTGAAAATATTCCTGTCGGAAAAAGATTTATAAAAATATAGAAACATGTCTTTGTCCATAGATTTTAGTCCCATCAACAACTTTGGAATCAGGTTTTCCAGCCTGTTGAATTACAATGTACAGGCACGTGTAAATTGTAAATGAAAAATATAACAATCTCCCTAACTTAAGCTACGTTTGCATAGAGTTTTTTTATATTTTTAATGATGAAATCCTTTTTTTATATATTTTATATAAGAATGAAATATTTTGGAAGTGTTTGAATTGATGAATTTGTCTTGTTGGAACTTGCGTTGAAGAATTTTTTATTAATAAAATTTTTAAAATTCAAATTTAAATTAGTATTTTGAGAGTTTGTTTTGGTGAGAAATTGTGTTAGAAGAATTGTTTATTATTAAAAATTTAAAAATTCAAATCAAAATTTAATATATTATTTATAAAAAACATTGTAGTATTGTGTTTTGTTTTAAAAATTTTGGTAAAAGAATAAACAAAATAAACAACTTATTTTGAATTTGTGAAATAAATCACTAAAATTCATACAACCAAACAGAGCCGTAGAACTAGGGTAAATTACAAAAACAATTTTGTGGTTTGAAAAATTTTGAAGTTACTTCCCTATAGTTTAAAATAGGGGTGTTCAACAAAATTCAAAATTGTCTACACCGATAAAACCACACCGCATCACATCATATAATGTGCAAACTGTGATTTTATTATTTTCAACGGTTGGTTTTAGTTTCAATATTTTGAAACCACATGGTGCAGTGCAATTTTATATTGTAAAATTAAAACCGCACTAAAACTGCACTGTACATATTATAATAGTAAAATAATTCTATCTAAAATCATTCAAATGGTATGAGCATTTTTCTTTTTGTTAATTGAGTATGGTATACTCAAAGTTTAAACAGCATAAATTGCACCACACTGCACCAAAAAAAGACACACCGCAAATCATGATTTTTATATTTTTAATAGTTGGTTATGGTTTGTATTTTTCACAAATAGGAAATCATGGTGCAATTAAAAATATTATGCAAAACTGCCCAAACTGCACTATATGTAACCCCCCCCCCCCCCCCATAGTTTGAAATCTTATAAATTAATTCCTTCTAGTTTGGAGGTTTTTTTAAAAAAAAAAATGAAAAAATCGATAATTTTGAAAAAATGTATAGCGCAGTTTATTTCAAATCAATAATTAAAAGTTATACCTACGTATTAAACTAGATAGATCTACAAAAATAAATATTTAAAATTCATATATTTTGATTGTTTTTCAAAAAAAAAACAACAAATAAGTAAAATATAGTTTTTAAAACTATAGGGGTAATTTAAAAATTATCGAAATGGCAGGAAGAGTTTTTGTAATTTACCCATTGAGCTATGACTTTCTTAGATAGTTAAAAGAAATGCAACTATATATGTTATTTTTCTCTTTTTTCCTACAAACCTCTTTAATTTCCATTTCTTCAACTCTTTTTTTTACTCTCTATATTTCTTTCTTTGCTTCCCTTTTGATTTTTCATAGGTTTTTTTTTTCAAGAGACATCAATATCAATTGGATAAAAGGAATTGTAGTGCCGATTTAGAAAGTAGAGTTTTAGAAGACGAAGGGATTGCAAAATTATATAAAAATTACTAATGAAACTATTATTTTAAATTTTGGAGGATACAATTCTAATTTTCTTAAGAACTTAATAGAAAAGTTTTAATTTCTCAAAAAAAAAGTACAAATTTTGTTGTTGAGAAGAAAATTATAGAGAGATTTTTTTTCATTAATATGATGATATTGAAGTTGCAAAATACATTGAATCAGAAAAATCAAATAATGAAAAATAATTCAATTTAATTGGAGGTATTGTGGAGCCAGATTGTGTTTCTTTCTTTCACTTTTATCTGCTTAACATGATGGTTGGTACACATAACATACCCTTTTCACATAACATCAATTTGAGTTTTTAACTTTCTAAAATTGCACATACTTCTGCTAGAAACATATTTTTTAAACTATATTTTCCCATCGTTTCTTTCCCTTTATTTTAAAACAAATATTTCTTCAATAGTTACTACTCTTCATTTTCTTAAAAAGTTACCAAAATTTACCTTAAGTTATTGCCTTTATTAATCCTTTTTTGGGTTTTAATTCCCTACTGATAATTCTCACGTATAATCAATGTACATGGAACAACTCTTTAGAACATCAAGATTTAGTTTGAAAAAGATTTTTTTTATTTTAATTTTCAAATACAATATTTTTTGGAACTTTCTACGAAAAAATGAATATATTATGGGTGTTTAGATTAGTGAGTTTATTTTGGTATGAATTTGTATTGGAGAATTTTTATTATTAAAATTTTACTAGTAAAATAGTATAAACAAATACCTACTATAACTTTATTTTTATTTTTTAGAAAAAAACCAAACAAAGCAAACAACTAAGTTTATTGGGAAAAAGTTTTTTAAAAAATTAAATACAAACTTAGTTTTTAAGTGTGACTTGACAAGCGTGTCGCGTACTTGCACAAATTTACCCTACCCACTAATGTAGTCGTGGTGAGAGGGATCGTATCCTTAGGGAAGGGAGTGGATTCTTGAGTTCAAGTATTGCTCTAACAAATGTCACAAACAGAGAACAAATAGAGATAAAACGCTACTACAGTAACAAATGAAAATCACAAGAACAGAGAGTAAGGTATAGAATCAAGTATGAATTGGATGTCCTAGGGTCCAGGAGTCGGTTAATTTGCAAATTAAACAACTTATGCTCCGCTCTTGACACTCATGCAAATCATATCAGGAGGAGACAAAGGTTGCTAGGAGTCTAGTTAACACCCGGCATGTCGACTGCAATGCCTTCTACACTCCTTAACATCTTACTTTCCCATGTCGAGGCCTAAGCAAGACGAGTGAACACCGCAACGTCTCAACTTCAAGATACTAGCTAATGAACATGCAAAACCTCAAGTCTCCCATGGCGAGGCCCAACCTGAGTTTCTAAACCTTAGTTAGCATCAAAGAGTCATTCTACACTCTATTCTAATGACTCAATGACCTCCGATTGGCATGGCGACCACATCTCGGATCATGAACAAGACTTAACAAGTGTAGAAACTCCACAATCATACATTCAGTCCTCATCTCATGCAATTCTCACTTTAATTTATGAACTGAGCCTCAACCTAGCATGGCGACCACAATCAAGGTGCAATTCAAACAAAGAAAGTGCGAACATTATGAAACCTGACATCTCCAAGCATTAAGAACAAGTATGATTTCATTATCATAATTTATGTCAATTGCATAGCATTTCATCGTTTAATCATGCATTCATCCGATCCTTACCCTAAGACATCACACGAGTTAGCTGAGGACTTCCATTTTCATCTCATATTCATCACAACACAACATTGAACAATTCATTCTCATCAAATTGGACAAATTTACCGATTAAAGAACGTAGAATTGTCAAATGCTTCTTCAATTAAGAATCAAAATGCAATCTTCAGCTCAAAGATACGATCGGAATTCAAAATGGAGGATGATTTCTAGAGAGAGAAAATTCTAATGAGAGAAAGCTAGAGAGAGAAAGTATTTCCCGCTCACCAATTCTAAAATCTAGTCTAAGTTCTAATCTATTCTAGAATGATCTCCCCCTTTAAAATGTGAACTAACTCCTCTATATATAGAGGTTACAAGAAGTGTAAATACTACGCGAACGTGAAATGAATACAAAATTACATCAATGCCACTACGTAAAAATGTCCAAATCAGCACATTCATGCCTTCCAGGCTGGACGCCAAGCTGAAATCCAGCGCCTTTGAGCCATGTCCCATCACGCCTTCTGCTTCCCCCGTGCGCTTCTGAGCCAAGACAATTCACGTCTTCATCATCCTGCACATGCAAAGAACAAAATCAACACTTAGAAGAAATTTTTGCAAAAGATCTCCAGAATAACCCCACGACACGTCATGGAGCAAGATTTCTCTATGCCACGACGCGTCGTGGTTTTTTTTCCTTAACTCCACGATGCGTCGTGGAGTGCTTCCTCTCTACTCCACGACACGTCATGGATTTTTTTCCCTCTACTCCACGACACGTCGTGGAGTACTTTGTTGTGCTTAGTGCGCAATCTGAAGAAACATGCATGTGTTCAAGGTGAGCATTTGAGAGCAAGGGTGAGTGTGTGAGGCAATGTGTTGTGCTTGTGCATGAACCTTGTGATGTGCAACCATGTAGTTCAAGCTTGTGCATAGTAGTGTGCATTACGTATGGTGAGGTGAGTGTGGCCATTAAAAACAACAAGTATGTGCATCAAATCCAACTCAAAGCTGCAAGGAAAACATAAACACATAAACTTGGAACTTTTTACCTCTCAACTTCTAAAAACTTACAAACCGTCACCTTGCAACCAAATTCTGTCCCTGATGCATTGTGAATTTGGAGAAACCTAAAACATGAAAGTTGTAGCCCGTCCTAGCTTTCCATAGCCTTTTGAATCACCCAATTAGGAGCTCGGACAAGAAAGTTATGGCCAAAATACTGAAATGTGGCAGGAAGAATTTTCACCACGACGCGTCGTGGACCAAATTCTGGTTACACGACGACGCGTCGCCGGTTTTCACCTCCGAATTAGGCTTTTTAGTAAACATAAAAGTTGTAGAACTTTCTCTTGGCGTTCCATAGGTTCTTGAATCACTCAAATTAGATCTAGGAGGAGAAAGTTATGACCAAATTACTGAAGCCTGGCAAGGTATGATTTTAATCCTACGATGCATCGTGGAGTAAATTGCTCCATCAACATTGCCTGCGATGCATCGTGGGCTGCACCTTGGAATTAGAGTTTGTGATCAACATAAAGTTTGTAGAGCTTCCTCTTAAATTTCCATAGGCTCCAGAATCAACATCATTGGAAGTCCGGAACTCCGAGATATCAATAGACTCCCAACCTGTGGCAGAAAAACTCAACATTGAAAACCCTAAAGAGGCAGTCATAAATATCACCCCGTTTCTCATTCTTGCGCCTAGAATTAGAAGAACGTTTCAAAATATGAATTGAAGTACATTCAAATAGCTTTCCAGAACATCCAAGATCGCATCATTTGGATTAGAATTAAGAGAGATACACTCAAATGAATTGCACTACCCATTCTGCCCAAACCTAAAAATCGCAAATGAATCATGTTGAGGTTTTCTTCCAATCTTCACACACATCATTAAACTCTCTTGAATTCTTCTCCTAGCCTTCAACTCCAAACACACATTTACTTCATTTAATCAATATTTTAGGTCTTTTTCTCCATTTTAGCACAACAACTCGTAACACACATAAATGCACAAACTTGCACATAACACTACACCAATGCATGAAAAACAAAGCAAAAGCTAAGTGATATAACACATATAAGTTGGTATAAAACCAACTTATCATGACTTATGAGCATCCTACATTTCAATCGATAGTTCAAACTATTTATGAACATAGTTGAATTTCGAGAGTTCAAACTATTGAAGGATCGAATTAATCAAATCAAAATAAGCAAAAATATGTTTGGTAGGAGAGGATTACAACAATCACAAAATCAACCGTATGACACAACCGCCACACCACAGAATTTCTCTAAACAGCCATATAGTTTTTTCTCACAACACCTTTTTGAGATTTCTCACTTCCAACTCCTCCTATTATAAAGATCCCTAACACCCTCTATTTATAGTGTAAGAGATTTGTAATCCCACACTTTCCTAATCCAAAACAATAACTAATTAAGAAAAAATACTAATAGAAAACAACTTTAAACTAAAGAAACAAAACATATAAGGAAATTTCTAATTAACAAAAGTTTAGTTTAATTTTCCAACAAATCCTCCTTTAAACTAAACTTTTCATATATGATCAATACCTTTAAGTTCACGTGCTTGAATTTCTTTTGAAATTTCTTTTGCAGTTTGGATCTTGTATTTGATCTTCTTCTTAATCTTCATCTTCGTCCTCACATGTGTAATTTGAGACGAATTTTGTAGTTACGGATCTTGAAGTATTCAAACACGTTTTCTATTTCTTTTCCTTTAGCACAAAACTTCTATATACCAACATTCTCTTCTGATAGAGAATGACCAATGTAATTTTCAAAAATAAAGAAATCATATTATTCAACTTGAACAATCTTTTCAATATTGTTTACCTTAACAATGTCATTTCACATTAATGACATTTTTATCACCTTCAACTATGTACATGATCTCTTTTTTCTCTTCAAAATTGATGATTTCTATCTTCTCTTTGTCATTAAAATCATCAATTTCTTTTTCTTTTTTATTCGCAAGCACAACAAATTCATTCACATCTTCACAAACGTGAAGCTTCATTGTATCATTGTCTTTCTTGTATTTGCTCAATTCAACAGTAATCCCTTCAACAAAATCACACAAATATTGTTCACCAATATTATCAATTTCTTTTTTCTCTACATACTCATCAACATGAATTTCTTGTTCTTGCTCTACCGAACAAATAATATCTTCATCTTCTTCAATTGAATTAATACTTCTTTCATCCACCACTTCTATAACATGATCATAACCACAATTTCCTTCCTTGAGATTTTCAATTTCTAAAGTGAATTCAATACTTGAATATGAAGGATCAACAGTTGGTTGTTAAACTTGCTCCCTTTGGTAATCATTGTTTTCTTCCTCAATATATAAAGACACTTGTTTTTGCCCAATTGATACCATTGGCTCTTTAGAAGACCAATTTGAAGCTCTTTGTTCATTAAAGATAAAATCCCTGATTACAATTACCTTTTCTATATTTTCTGTCTAACCATCCAATTTTTCATTAATTCTTTGTTCAAATAGAATTAATGAACGCTGCAATTCCTCAATTTTTAATGTTGTCAAATTCTTGGTCTCTATCATCAAGGCTACAAAATACTCAAACTTCAAGGGTAGTGTATTGAGAACTTTTGCAATAAAATTTTCATCTTTCAATACATGACCATTTAACTTCATCTCGTCTTTAATCGCCAACAGACGATAAAAATATTACTCAATGGATTATGTTTTCTCCATTGTGCAAAACTCAAACTTTCATTTCAACATCATCAAATTATTTTCCATAATGTAAAGTTCTAACTTTTTTGTCAACACCAAGAAATTATTGTGTTGAATTGTGTCAACATGTTTGTATGTCTTCTCCAAAATTTCCCAAGCCTTCTTTGCAGTTTTACCCTTTGAGATTTTCAAATAAACTGATTGATCAATAGCCTGATGAATTTGGGACAAAGCCAGTTTTTCTTCTCTCCTTTTATCTGCAGCAACATCTTCAGGTAATTCCTTTTAAATGTATTGGATCAAATCAAAACCTTCAAGATGGATTTCCATCTGATCTCTCCAAATATTATAATTTTGTTTTCCCGTCAATTTGGGAACAAAACAAGTTATATTTCTTCTAGCCATTGTTAATCAACTCAAAGCCTGTTTTTTTTTTGGCTAATCAAGTAGGGGCGCCACTCCCAATATTATTAATAGACCATATGTTTACCCACCATGGGAATAATACAAACACCAAAAAACTCGACTCAAGCTTAAAAGAAATTACAAATGGTGCCTTTTTGACCGAAAGTTAGGAACTCCTAAGCGATCCATATTGAAACATCCTCGAACCAGCCGAGGAAGCTTACCAAAATCTGTGAAAACCATATCCTATTGTCGTAGGCATCCCTTCTTCGCAAGGCCATCCGCTGGTTGATTCGCCTCCCTATATATATGTCGAAAAGAGAGGACAGTTAAAAATTGGTGAATCCTCTCAAGAATTCTGCGTAGCTTCCACGGGACTCGTCCACTACCATTGAGGAGACCCACCAGTATCTGGGAATTCGATTCCACCAATATCCCTGAAAGGCCAAACATGACACACAACTCAAGACCAGCTAGCAATGCCAAAGCTTTAGCTTCCAGACTCGTAACAAAATCAAAACCCAGCATCCTCGCAGCAACCAATCTTTCTCTCCAATCTCTGATCAAAGCACCACCACCCCCTTGCCAGGGTTCCCAATCAAACAGCCATCCACATTGAGCTTAAAAATACCAGAAGAAGGCTGAGTCCAGACCACCCGAAAGATAGAGACCGGCACCTGCATACCTTCTACCAAATCAAGGACTGCCGACCAAGTCTCCGGAATAGTGATGGATGGGAACTTAAATCTCCACAATAGGGACAAGTTGTACAGAATGAGAGCACAAACCATCTCCCATGATATTCTTTTACCTTAAAAAAACTCACAATTACGACACTTCCACAAATGCCAAGAGATAAGCCCAGGCAGCCAACGAAAAAGAGTGTGACAGTACGGGTTACCCTTTAAACGCCACCACAACAAACATTTCTCCCGCCAAGTCAGAGCAATCCTTCGGATCCCTACAGCAGCACCAAAAAACTGCCATACCCTTGAAGCAAATCATTCCCCACCAAATACATGATCCAAAGACTCCTCCTGAGGAGTAACACAACACAAACATGGGAATGGACCAAACAAATGCATCCTCTGAAGCCAATCAGACAACGGAACTCGTCCATAATACAAACGTAGCATAAGGAAAGAAATTTTATAGGATATGTCGGGCTGCCATATCATCTTAAAAAACAAAGAGGAAACTCTCTTAGCCCGAACGAGGTAATTCACCAGATGAATTACCCATCCATAAAGGCCAGGCGCATTGCGACGATAAAGACAACTTCTCAACCTCATCTATAACAAGGTCTGGAATGCCATGGGAGAACACCCATTCACCATTCTGCCACCATTCCTGTAAACAAGTGTACCCATTACCCTGCGCAAACCAAGATAGAGCACCAAGCAGCAACCAATTATCATGATAAACATCCAACGCGCCGTCACTGACTTCCCACCCTATAAGGGGTTCACATTCCTTCCTTGTTTCAATCATTCGCATCCAAACGTGGGAATCACTCCGAGAAACTTGAACAATAGCAGGATGCTCCAAATGACAGTATCTTGCGAGCATATATTTTGCCCAAAGTGAATTCTGATCCCGAAAACACCACCAAAGTTTAGACGCAAATGCCGACACAATATCCTAAATCTGACGAAAACCCACACCACCCTCAATCTGAGGATAACAAAGATTCTCCCAAGAAATCCAGTGTTGCTTCCGAGTAAGGGAGGTTCCTGCCCAAAAAAATCTAGCACAGAGTTGAGATACTTGATGAAGAATCAACTGTGGAGGAAGGGAAACTGCCAATATATGTGTATGAAGTGACGCAAGAACATGCTTAACGAGCACTATTCTACCACCAAAAGACAGAAATTTATGTTGCCATCCACACAACCTTCTTTAGATTGAAGAGACCATATCCTGAAAAAAAGTTACACGCTTACTACCGATATAAATCGAACAACCCAAATACTCGAAAGGAAACTCCTCTTGGACAAAACCTGTAATCCTAGCAAGCCTACTCCGAACCACCAATGATGACCGCGGACCAACAAAGAAATTACTTTTCAAAGCATTCATTTTTTGGCCCGACACCTCCTCATAATCCCCAATAACTTTACACACCGCTTTCAATGAATCACGATCACCCGAGGAGAAAACCAAAATGTCATCCGCATAAGCTAAGTGAGTAACCGTAATTGAGTTTCTGGGGCCCCGAAATGGAGAGAAAACTTATGAATCCAAAAGACGGTTCAAACTACGTGATAAAAATTCAGCCATTAAGATAAATAAAGAAGGGGATAACGGATCACCTTGTCTGAGTCCCCTAGCAGAACGAAAAAAACCAAATGGATAGCCATTTACCATAACAGAAAACCAACAATTATACCAATTTGATTAATTCGATTAAATTCTACCAATTTGAAGGATCGAATTAATCAAATCACAATAAGCAAAAATATGTTTGGGAGGAGAGGATTATAACAGTCACAAAATCAACCGTATGGCACAACTGCCACACCAAAGAATTTCTCTAAGCCACCGTATGGTTTTTCCTCACAACACACTCGTTGAGGTTTCACACTTCCAACTCCTCCTATTACAAAGATCCCTAACACCCTCTATTTATAGTGTAAGAGGATTTTTAATCCCACACGTTCCTAATCCAAAACAATAACTAATTAAGAAACAATACTAATAGGAAACAACTTTAAACTAAAGAAACAAAACATATAAGGAAATTTCTAATTAACAAAAGTTTAGTTTAATTTTCCAACAAAAACTATGTACATATTCAGAATAATATAATAGTCCCTTAAAATAAGTGTTTAAAACAAGTAAAACATCCGAAAGTCACTACACTTTTCTTTAATTTGAGTTTTGATCATTCAAAATGTTAAAGAATATACGTGCATCCAACTCAAAACCAATTGGCTGGAGTGGCCCATATACCTTATATATTAGTTCAAGGGTTCTTATTTAACCGATGTGGGATATTATCATTTAACACCCCCTCTCAAACATGACTAGGACGAACAGATCTAAACGAAACCAAATGCTAGCCCAACAATGGGCCTAGCCCAAATACTAAACCAAATGCTAGCCCAACAATGGGCTTAGCCCAAATACTAAACCAAATGTTAACCCAAACTCTAGTCATGTTTGAAAGGCCCACAAATTCAAACCTGATGCTCTGATACCATGTTAAAGAATATATGTGCATCCAACTCAAAAACCAATTGGCAAGGAGTGGAGTGACCCATATACCTTATATATTAGTTCAAGGGTTCTTATTTAACCGATGTGGGATATTATCATTTAACAAAAAAAATTTCAGAAGTTTGCAAGTTATTCCCTTATAATTCAAACAATACATTTTACTTCATTTTGTTTTTTTTTAAGAAAAAAACATACAAAAATATATAAGTTTGAAATATTTATTTTTGTAAATCTATCTACTCTAATATATAGATATAACTTTTTATTGTTGATTTAAAATAAATTGTATATGTTTTTCTGTTTTTAAAATCGCCAATTTTTTCAATATTTTTCAAAAAAGCATCAAACCACAAATAATTAATTTGTAGATTTTTAATTTATAGAGAATTAACTTAAAATTTTTCTAAATCACAAGAGTATTTTTGTAATTTATCCAAAACTATAATGGGAACACTGTTAATAATTTTTTTCTTAAGTGCCTGATGAATACCACTAAGGTTGACCACGGTTCCGGAACCGGCGGTTCTCGGTTCTACCCAAGATGGAACCAGAACCAGAACTGCCGAGGGTGGTTTCGGTTCCAGTTCCAGTTCTGGGTCCGATTTTGTTCCAATTTTGATTTTTTTTTCGATTTTTAGTTTCGAATTTCTATTGTAATCCCACTTTTAAATTTTATTTCTATTGTAATAATGATTAAAATATTAATTGAAACTCAAATAATACAACATAATAATATAATTAGAATAATAATAGTTACAATTGAACTTAATTAATATATAGTTTTTAGATAATAGAACTAGGAAGAATTAGATAAGTGAGATTCAAGGATATAAAAATACTGAAAGAATATTTGAATATTTGAATTATTAATTAGAATTCAACTAGTATAATATAATATTATAATTAGAATAGTAGTTAAAATTAAACTAATATATGAATTTTTTAGAATAATAGAATTATTAGATAAGTGAGAAAGAAAGATATAGAAAGAATAAGAGTATTGAGAGAATGATCGAACTATTAATTGGAATTCAAATAGTATATTAGCATAATATAATAATAGAATTATGATAATATAAATTAGAAAATTAAGTTGATACATAATATAATTGGATTAATAGTTGAAATTGAACTAATATATGGAGGTTTTAGAAAAATAGAATTATGAAGGATTAGATAAGTGAGAAAGAAAAATATATAAATAATAAGAGTATTAAAAGAATGATTGAACAATATAATAATATAATTAGAATAATTAATTAAAAAAATTGATACCCTAAACCCTAAACTATAAACATTAAAACTTACAATATAAAGATTAGAAAACTAAGAAATTATGTGATGAAAATGAAGTGGTATAGAAATATTTATAGAATTAAAAAAATTTAAATTTTTTTTGGCTGGTTCCGATTCCGATTTTGTGGGACCATGGTTTCGGTTCCGGAATCGGAACCGGAACCGCCGGTTCTGGAACCGGCAGTTTGGCTATGTCTAAATACCACTATACCAAGCTAATTTAGAAAGTGGTTAACGATTTTCTTCCAATTTTGTCACAAATTGTTGTTTTTCCATGTGTGATCAATTAAGGGTAAACTATTTCAATCTTCCTTTAATTTAGAAATTCATTTCACTTTTATTTCTATTTTTATAAAAAGCTTTATTATCATCCCTCAGGTTGCATTTTTAGATTTCAATAATCTCTTATTCAGTTTTTATATAAGAAAAATCTAATTTCGATGCCCAATTAATATGCATACGTCTAACCCATCAATTTTTATAACTTTATATTTGTCATATGTGCATTAAATATTTGTTTAGCTTAAATTTTAAATGGAAAAAATGGAGGCGATTTGAAATCTAAGAAACAAGATTTGTTATGAAAATATTAATGTGAATGTTCATTATCCATTCAATTTGTTAATGTATATCTCTTGTGAATTCAGCCCTCATTATTAATGTTCAGATTTAGTGAATGTCAAAATACTAAATTCATCTCAAATACTAAATTAAATTTTAAATTTTAAATTCATATATATATATATATATATGTATTAATTATGATTCATATATTACATATCCTGTTTATTTATAAATAGAGTTCATATTAGCTCAGTTAGTAAATCTGAAGAACCTAAAGAACTTGTATTAATTATGATTCATATATTACATATCCTGTTTATTTATAAATAGATGTCATATTGGCTCAGTTAGTAAATCCGAAGAACCTAAAGAACTTGTAGAAGGTGAGGAACCTAATAATTGAATAACCTCATTAACTTCACAACATCTATTGTAATGAGACTAGCTATTAGTAAAATTAGTGAATAAAAAAATAAGTTTACCTACTACTTACTTCTTCTCGTTTTATTCTTTTTATTGTAATTACTTTATATTGTTTCATTAGTTTGCAACTTATAGTACTGAACCAAACTACTAAATTTAAAACAAAAATGAAATGAAACCTTTTAAGTTGAAAAAGATTAAAATAATTTCGCGAATCAATTAAATAACTTCTCGAATCGCGAGAGATTTTGGAGTCCTCCACTTTGAAATTCTCTCCCAAGGTCAATCCCAAATATCAAAGTCAATAAAACTAATACAGTAAAACATTCTCCAACTACCAAGCAAGTTATATTGGAATTATATATAGATAATATTTCGTTGCTCAGAGATAAAACTGATTCGGATGGAAAACCGTTGACCAAATATAATAGCTCCACTTCAGTGCAGACTGCGATAATTTTAAGGGAAAGATTTGATTCTTAAAATCTAGTCTATGTTGGATTTTTTAATTAATCCACATAAAGCAAATTAATTAAATGATTTGCATAAATCTTCAGGTTTAGATCATAGAATAACATGATTTATACATAGTACTATTATATTGAAATTATACCTTGATCCATAGCAACTTTAGTTAGTTGTGTTGGCCTTAAATACTTCTGTTCCTTTAACGTGAATTACTTATGTTCCTTTATCCTTGATCCACTGTAAGCCTTAATGAATCCTGCAAATAAACTTTTCTAGAATAGGAAAGAAGAGAATATCAGGAGAAAGATAATTGGTTTCTCTCTCTTGACCCCGATTAGAATAATACCCTATTGATGGAGATGTTACGTGATATTTATTGTGGGTAGAGAGAGGACCAATTACTATTAGAGTCTTTATCCATACTTCCCATCAAAGTAGACTGTTAGGTTTTCCCATTTAAATGATAAAGATAAATCCTTATCAGTTTTCCCATTTAAGTGATAAGATAAAATCTTATCAGTTATCTTTATTGATTAAATCACGTGGGTCATAAAATGCGCTAACATTCTCCTACTTGACCCATGTGACAGAGTCAAATTAATGATTTAATCATAATAAGTATAACAATGCTAATTTCTTACTTGCATTGTTTATACCATAAATATTATTAAATAAAACTAATATGGATCATAGCGGTTCCACATCATATTCTTTGACATAGTCCCTTCTATGTATCACAATAGTAGCATTACTTAACATTACTCATAATGGAAAATAAAACAATTACGGTCCAACAATAATATCTTTGTAAGAGACAAATTCATCACCAATTATATCATCATTCATGTATATACTATAAAGTCAAGCATAATAAAAAGAAAAAACAGAAACAATACTTAAATGAGCTCAGAGTGTCAAATACATAAGGTGTTTAAGAACTTTAAAACGTAACATCAAGAATGGTATTTGGTAATACCCATTCTTTCAACATGTTCATTAAAAGCCTTCGGATTTAATCCTTTTGTTAAAGGATCTGCAACCATAAAATTTGTGCTAATGTGCTTAATTGACACTCTTCGTTTCTGTACTTCTTCTTTAACGGCAAGGTATTTCAACTCCATATGTTTAGCACCTTTTAAATACCCATCGTTTTTAGAGAAGAAATTATCACAATAAATTTTCAGCGACTTGGCAATACTGTCGACAATTCCAAGTCCTGAAATAAAGTTTCGCATCCATAATCCATGAACAGTGGCCTCAAAGCATGCCACAAATTCAGCTTCCATAGTTCAAGTGGCAATGACAGACTGTTTTGCACTTTTCCATGAGATTGCTCCTTCAGCCATCATGAACAAATAGCCAAATGTAGATTTTTTAGTATCTACGCATCCATCATAATCTGAATCTGAGTATCCTATCACTTCGAGATGATCAGATCTCCTATAAGTGAGCATATGATCCTTTGTTCCTTGCAAGTATCTTAATACTTTCTTTGCAGCTTTCTAGTGATCCAATCCATGATTACTTTGATATCTGCCCAGCATACCAACAGCAAAACTTATGTCTGGCCTGGTACAAGTTTGTGCATACATCAAGCTTCCAACAATTGATGCATAAGGAATATTTTCCATTTGTTTGCGTTCCAATTCATTCTGTGGACATTGCTTAAGGCTGATTTATCTCATTTCTGAATTGGAACAACACTTGCAGAGCATTTCTCCATTCCAAATCTCTTTAAAATTTTGTTAATATATGCTTTTTGAGACGACCTTAATAATCCTTGTGTTCTGTCACGGAATATTTCAATTCCAATCACATAGGATGCCTTACCCATATCTTTCATTTCGAAATTTTTAGAGAGAAACTTCTTGGTTTCATGAAGTATACCAAGATCACTAGCAGCAAGCAAAATATCGTCAACATACAAAATTAAAAAAATAATCTTGCTCCCACTGACCTTCAGATATATACATCGATTAACGATGTTTTCCTTAAATTCGAAGGAAGTGATAGTATCATTAAACTTAAGATACCATTGTCGGGAGGCTTGCTTAAGTCCGTATATTGACTTCTTTAATTTACACACTAGGTGTTCTTCTCCTTTAGTTAAGAAACCTTCAGGTTGGGTCATATAAACATCTTCCTCTAAATCTCCATTCAGAAAGGCAGTTTTCACATCCATTTGGTGTAACTCCAAATCATAATGAGCCACCAATGCCATAATAATTCTAAAAGAGTCCTTTTTAGAGACAGGTGAGAAAGTCTTTTTGTAATCAACCTTTGGCAATGAGTCTGGCCTTGTATCGTTCGATATTACCATTCGAATCGTGCTTGTTCTTAAAGACCCATTTACATCCGATTCGTTTATAACCTTCAGGCAATTCAACAAGGTCCAAAACATCATTGTGATCCATTGATTTCAACTCTTCTTTCATGTCGTCCAAGCATTTAGCAGTATTAGTATTTTCTATGGCTTGTGAAAACGAATCTGGATCTTCATTAATTCTTAAGTCAAATTCTGACTCTTGTAAGTAAACCACATAATCATCAGAAATAGCGGATCTTTTTTGCCTTTGAGATTTTCTTAATGCTAGTTCTTGTGGTTCAACTTCTACAGGTTCATTACTGACAACTTTATTATGGGGTACTGGATCATTTATTTGTTGTTCTTGAAAGTTATTATTTTGTTCAACAACTGCAGGAACAACAACTTTAGAAGAAGTCTCAGGCAAAGGAATTTGCACTCTAACTTCTTGGATTTCCACCTTTCGTAGTTCTGTACTCCCACTAATTTCGCCGTTTTCAATAAACCTAGCAATTCCAGATTCAACAATTTTCATACTATGGTTAGGACAATAAAATCTATACCCTTTAGATTTTTCTGGATAACCAATTAAATAACCACTGATTGTTCTTGAATCCAGTTTCTTTTCAGGTGGATTATAGACTTTTACTTCCGCTTGGCAACCGTACACATGCAGGTGTCTTAAACTGGGTTTTCTTCCTGTCCACAGTTCAAAAGGAGTTTTTGAAACTGCCTTACTAGGAACCCTGTTTAATAAGTAAGCGGTAGTCTTTAATGCTTCCATCCACAATGATAAGGGTAAAGATGAATGACTTAACATACTTCTAACTATATCCATTAGAGTACGGTTACGCCTTTCTGCTACACCATTCTGTTCTGGTGTGCCTGGCATTGTTTATTGAGCACATATGCCATGTTTTTCAAGGAATTTAGCAAATGGACCAGGGCATTGTCCATTTTCAGTATATATTCCATAATATTCACCACTTCTGTCAGACCTGACAATTTTCACTTTTGTATTTTGTTGCCTTTCAACCTCATTAATAAATACCTCTAGGGCATCTACTGATTGAGATTTTTCATGCAATAAATAGATATATCCATAACGTAAAAAATAATCAATAAATGTGATAAAATATCTTTCTCCACCAAAAGATGGAACATCATAATGCCCAGATATATCAGTGTGTATAATCTTAAGAAGCTGTGTGCTTCTTATGGCTCATTTCTTACTTGTGTGTTTTGTAAATTTTCCCTTAATACAATCCACACAAATATCAAGATTAGTAAAATCTAATTTTGGAAGGATTTCATTCTTCACTAATCTTTCCATTCTTTCTTTGGATATGTGTCCCAAACATTTATGCCACAAGTAAGCTGAATTTTCATTTACTAAACTACGTTTAGTGCCAACATTATGATGCAAGATTAAAAAGGATTTAGCAAAAATATTGTCAAGCTTTAATTTGTATAGGACATCAGAAATAATTCCAGAACCAATAACATTGTTATTTTTAAACAAACTGAAACATCCATTCCCAGAAGAAAAATCATATCCAAGTGAATCAAGTTTGGATAAGGAAATTAAATTACGAGAAACAGAAAGAACTTAAAGAGTCTGAAAAAGGTCTAAATGATATCCAGTGTTTAAAATCAAACGATAGGTTCCAATGCCTTCAACTGAAGCTTTGACCCGGTTCCCCATGAAGATAAATTTCTCATTTGGGTTTATGGTTTGGATCGTAAGGAATCCCTGAATCGTATTAGAAACATGAGTAGTGCATCCAGAATCAATCCACCAAGTTTTATAAGGAACTTCAGCTAAATTTGATTCGAAATATACTAAAACACTAGGCTTACCTTTCTTTTCGAACCAAGCTTTACGGTTCAGGCAATCTTTAGCGAAGTGACCACGTTTATTGCAAAAATGGCACTTCTCATTTTTGGATGTCCTTTTTGTGGATTTGACTGGATTGCGCTTTCATCTTTGATGCTTCTTTCTTACCCTTTTGGTGATTCTTCTTTTCAGGTTTCTTATGACCCATGAGGTTAATTGAGTGAATTCCTTATTTCTTAAGTCTTGTCTCCTCTTGAATGAGCATGGATTGAAGTTCATTGGTACTCCATTTATCTTTAATGGTATTATAATTTTTTTGAAAAGGACCATACTCAGGAGGTAATGAATTAATGATAAATTGTACAAGGAAATTTTCACTCACTTCCATCCCCAATGGATCTCAATTTTGCTGCTTTGTCTATCATTTCAGTCACATGCTGATGCATGGTATGTGTAGCATCAAACTTACTGGTGGTCAACATACCCATTAATGCCTCAGCATGAGACTTATCAGCTGATTCAGACTGAGAACGCTCTTTCACAAAATTCATATATTCCCTAGCACTTTCAGTTTTTGGAATTATAGACTTGATGTTGTTTGCAACTGTCATTCGCATAAACATCAGGCTCAATCTATTTGATCTTTCCCAAACTTTATGAAAAGATCTCTTTTCAGTACTGCTTTCATCAGTAATAACATTTGGTCTTTCATTTAATAGTGCTAAGTCAAGATCCAGAACACCTAAGTGAAACTGAACCTGCTCAGACCAATCTGGATAATTAAGGCCATTAAACGTAACAACAGTGCGAAGAAGAGCAACAGGCACAGATACTGCAGGTAACATAAATACTCACACATTAATGCTTTGAAGTTAACACATAATACAAATTCAGATAAAATTTAAATAATACTTAAATGTGTATTGAAGTTCACCTTTGGGCAATTCAACAATACACTATAATACATATAATTGATGCTTAACTTTAATTTTACATAATCGGCAATTAAATTTACCTTAATTAAATATGTCTACTATCTTTGGATATACTAAACATATTTAACCAAGAATATTAATTACCTACAATTCTATCATAAACTATAAAATTAATTAATCAACCTTTGGGCGATTTTTAATATTTTATAATTTATGAATTTCAATTTACTCATATAAGAAAATTCATCATGTCATTATAATATAAGCATCTTAGAATTATGAGTAATTGAAATTAAATTTAAATATTTAATAATTAAAACTTTAAGATTTGGCCACTTTGGTGACTAACAAACCCACATAATAATTATCAAATTATTTAAATATATAAACATAAGAATTTATTCAGTTTCATTTTATTTGAATAATCTATTATTATTGTGTGTATAAAATAATACTTAATTAATCATATGTTGTCATGTACTTAATATATGTGTATATAAAATCATATCTTACGTATTTCTTTTATTTATTATACTCAAATAATTAACAAGAACAATTTTTTTTTTGGCTAAAAGATTAGGGACGCCACCCCCCAAATATTATTAAAAGGTAACCAAATGTACAAACCGTGTAAGAACAAAATAACGAACATCAAGAAATTACAACGATTTCCTATACACCCGAAAAGTCGGGATCATTAAACGATCCATATTAAAACATCCTCGAACCCGCTGCGGAAGTTCTCCAAAACTAGTAAATACCAAATCCCTCTGTCTACGGCAACCTTTCTGTGCAAGACCGTCCGCTGGCAGATTAGCCTCTCTGTAAATATGATGCATTGAAACCCCACAAGTAAATTGCTTCAGTCGGTCCACAATATCCCGAAGCTTCCATGGAACATTCCCTTTACCCGACATCAACGAAATCAGCAATTTAGAATCAGATTCGACCATGACATTAGTGCAAGCAAATCATTCACACAACTCCATCCCTACTAATAATGCAAGAGCCTCAGCCTCTAGACTCGTCACAAATTCAAAACCCATAGCTCTCGCTGCAACCAGTCTGCCCGAATAATCCCTAATCAGTGCCCCACCACCTCCCATTCCCGGATTTCCCCTAGAACAACCATCAACATTCAGTTTCAAACATCCCTGAGGGGGCTTTAACCAGCAAACCCGAGTTATCACAGTAGGGGTGGAAAGTCCCATCACCACATCGACAAAATTATTCCAATCCCCAGAAATCAAAATCTCAGGAAACCGCAAATTCCACAACATCAACAGATCCTTCAATACCAACTCACATACCCATTCCCAAGATACCCCATTACCCTCAAAGAACTCAGCATTCCGTCTCTTCCATAAGTGCCAAGAAATAAGACACGGAATCCAGTTAAACACCACCCGATTATACCCATTCCCTTTTAAACTCCACTACAATAAACAGTTATCTCTCCAAGCCCGATACACTGGACGAACCCCCACCGCCTTACCGAAATAACCCCAAACCAAAGCAGAAAATCTACCCCTACTAAACACATGATCAATCGTTTTCTCCACCGGTATAACACAGCATAAACATGGGAAAGGTCCATGCAACCCCATATTCCCTAACCAATGTGCCAAAGGGACTCTACCATAACATAAACGAAGAAGAAAGAACGAAATCTTGTATGCTATGCCTGATTGCCAAATACGCCAAAATACACTCTACTGAGGCTGCTTAGAGCGAATAAGATTATATGCTGATGAGACTGAGAACCTTCCATTTGCATCACACAACCACACCGGGTAGGCTTTGGTTGTCGTTAAAGTCAAATCAGACAGCCTGTCATGAATATCCCTTGGAAGAGATAAATGATCAATCTCCCATTCACCATTTACACAGAGGTCCTTCATCCTTGAATGGCCATTTCCCGGAGAAATACTAGATAGCACACCCACCTTTCGCCAATTATCATGAAATATATCTAGATCACCATCTCCCACAAACCATCCAACGAATCCTTCACAAACTGACCGAACCTGAAGCATACGACGCCAGACATTGGAGTCGTTCCATGAAGACCGAACCACTGCCGGGTGCTCTGAATGACAATATCGCTCATACATAAATTGAGCCCAGAAAGATTTCTGAGCACGAAATTCCCACCATAATTTGGCAGCAAATGATTCTGCAATATCCTCAAAATCCCGGAATCCAACACCCCCCTCCTCTTTAGAATGACAAAGCGTATTCCATGAAATCCAATGTTGTTTCCGGTGCATAATGGGACCATCCCAAAAAAACCTCGCACACAACCGAGATACTTGTTGAAGGATACTCCGCGGCTGCAAAGAAACAGCAAGAATATGCGAATGCAGAGAAGAGAGTACATGCTTGATCAGTACAATTCGTCCCCCAAATGATAAAAAATTATGTTGCCACCCCAATAGATGCCGGTGAACCGAAGCCACCATATCCTGGAAAAAGCTAGATCTCTTCCTCCCAACATATATCGGGCAACCCAAATACTTTAATGGAAAAGAACCTTGGGCAAACCCGGTAATCCGAGATACCCGACGCCTGACCACAAGAGGGGATCTAGCATGAATAAGAAAATTACTCTTCGAGATATTAACTTTCTGGCCCGATACATCCTCATATTCTTTCACTACCTCACACACAGCCTTAATAGAATCCCGGTCCCCAGATGAAAAAATCAGAATATCATCAGCATATGCAAGATGTGTCACTGGAGGAGCATTCCTGGGACCCCCAAATGGAGAAAAATCACCTCGATCCAGCAGACCATTAAGTCGTCTATAGAAAAATTCCGCCCCCAAAATAAATAAAGAAGGCGAAAGTGGGTCACCTTGTCTCAATCCCTTGGTAGATTGAAAAAAACCAGCAGAAACATTATTTTAATATACATATATGAAAATAATCGAATAAATCGAACAACATATATTATCACTTTATTATTATTTTAATACACATTCTTAAAATAATAACAGATTAATTCAATTAATGAATCTTTACAATTCTATCATGACTGAAATATTTAATAGCCAAATAATTAGTCATCATCAGTCAAACTAAAACATCATAATAAAATCATGATCATTAAATTCATTATTAATTATCATTATACGTACATAATATAGTCATCCTCATACGTTACAAATCAAATCATCATAATAATTATTATAAAACTTAATTTGCACAAAAAAATTATTATGCACATGTAATCGATACTCATAAATTAATACTCCCTCTGTTCTTCAAAGAGTGACATTTTGAGTAATATTTTTTGTTCTTAAATAAGTGTCATTTTGTACATTTCAATACAAAAAATTTTAAAGGTTCCATTTTTACCCTTCATTCTATTTATCTATGTAATTAATTACACACATTTATGTTCTCAAAAAATTGGCTATTGAATTCTACGAGACTAATTAAATCACGACTCTTCAAATGTCAACAAACAATAAATACTACATTAAGGTGAACTTAGCGAAGAATATTATACCCGAAGGAGAACTTAGTGAGGAAGAGAGAATGGAAATATTTATTCGTGAGTTGATAAGAATTTGGATATCTATGTATTGATCCTATTCTTATATGTTTATCTTTTAAATATTTTTGAATGATTTGATGTATGGATTGTATTTATAAATATATGTTGGTTTTATCGACAACGTTTATGTTTTCTTTTTAATTAACTTTATTTTAATTGGTTCACGTTAATACTATTTTAAATTGATTTTCTTTTGTTTTTCTTAAATGATTATTTTTTATTTCTTTTTAATTAAATTTATTGTAATTGGTCCAATTCTTATTTTTTCAAATTGATTTCCTTTGTTTGTTTTAAATGATAATGCCAGTAGAGTGAAAAAAAAGGGATAATGCAAAATAAGAATAAACCATAACATTTTTAAAAAAAGGGATAATCCAAGATAATAATAAACCATAATATTTTAAGAAAGTAAAAAAATTAAAATAATGCAAGATAAGAATAAACCATAACATTTTAAAACAAATATTTTAGCATATATCGATCAAAATTTAAAATAATCAAAACAAAAGAAAACTAAATTTGTTTGACAATAAATAGCTGTCATAAATTGGAATATGAATTAATACTAATCCACCTCATTCACTCAATAATTGCGCATTGATATTTAACAGATGAGAGAGATTGTGATTATAGATAAGGGTGAATAAGAGAATTCAACTATGTTCTTAATTAGTGTGCCATTAGCTAGAACGACACTCTTTGAAGAACAGAGGGAGTAGCTAGCATGCATCAACTCAGCAACTTAATTCTTTAATCAATACTGTTTAATTAAAACCATATAATTTGCATACATTATTGACGCAAGAGCAATGCCGAATATACACTAATCAATCTTACAAAATCATCATCATTCATCATGATTAAAACATCATTAAATCATATTGTGCATATCATTATTAAATCATATGTCATAACTCCATTGATTTAAAACATCATCATTATTAAATTATCATCATCCAATATTCATCATCATAATCACGTCATCATCGTAATCATTAAATGAATTACCAACATAATTAAATTGCAATAATTGTGAAATTAATTTATGGTAATTATCTTCAAAGAATAATCAAAGTAATTATGAATTACAATAATTGTCTTCATAGATAAATCATGAATTCTTAACCATGCTCTGATACCAATTGTTGGATTTTTTAATTAATCCACATAAAGCAAATTAATTAATGATTTGCATAAATCTTCAGGTTTAGATCATAGAATAACATGATTTATACATAGTACTATTATATTGAAATTATATATACCTTGATCCATAGCAACTTTAGTTAGTTATGATGGACTTAAATACTTATGTTCCTTTAACGTGAATTACTTATGCTCCTTTATCCTTGATCCACTGTAAGTCTTAATGAATCCTGCAAATAAACTTTTTTAGAATAGGAAAGAAGCGAATATCAGGAAAAAGATAATTGGTTTCTCTCTCTTGACCCCGATTAGAATGACACCCTATTGATGGAGATGTTACGTGATATTTATTGTGAGTAGAGAGAGGAACAATTACTATCAGAGTCATTATCCCTACTTCCAATCAAAGTAGGCTGTTAGGTTTTCCCATTTAAATGATAAAGATAAATCCTTATCAGTTTTCCCATTTAAGTGATAAAATAAAATCTTATCAGTTATCTTTATTGATTAAATCACGTGGTCATAAAATGCGCTAACAGTCTAGAAATGGCAGGAAATCAAATTTTTTTTATTCGAAAAATCAGAAACGGAGTAGATATTTTGTAAACTGGATATGCTTCTAAGAATGTAAAAATTTCAGTTTTAACTTATTGACGTCAATTGAAAATACTCATTTTTTTTCCATTACTTTGTTAGAGCGGTTTGATATTTAATTGTTAACGATTTATAGTTATGAAAATTTGGAATTTGTGTTTTTCTTTTTTAATGGACTTTGGTTGTAATAGCCAGTTAAAAAAAATTGTAAAAATCACCAGGCCATACAAATTTCAATAATTGATTGATATTATTTATAAAATTATCGTTTTAAAAAAAAATCAACCGCCAATGGATCTGTTGTTACATCCCTTGTTTCAATTTCTAAATGCATACCACGTGTATTTAATATTTATTCATTAGAATTCACTAATCACTTGATAAGGTTTTAATAAAATATACGGGCATATATTTATAAATTGAAATAAAGATTGAAACAAATGATAGAAAAAAACCCCGAATGCAATAAAACCCATAATTACTATTCATTCAATATTATTAAATCCATGACTTCTCACTATAAACTCAACAAATCTTGGCAGAGGCAGCATAATTGAGAAATTCAGATCCAATGTAGTATGAACCAGCAAACTCTTGAACCTCAGTGATTGAAGAATTATTGTAAATTCCACTAAGGTTTAGAGTTTCAAGCACGTTCCCAAATTCATCAATTTTCACAGCTCTTGGAACAACTCGAGGTGCAGGCTTTTGTAAATTAACTGTTGATGCAATCCAAAATTCATTTAATAAATTTCTCTTTACATTTGATGATCCAGGGATGCTCAAAATAAGCTCTGTTTTGTTGGCTTTTGGTCCTTTTAACCAATATTTCAGGATTTTATTTCCAATATGTTCTGAAACAAGAACGAAAGAACTGTCTCTGCTGACTGCTATTCCCCCTGGCCCTTGAAGCCCACTCAGTAATACCTTGGCAGATTTTGTCTTTGGATCATATGACATGAATCTTCCCGTGGAGTCATGAATCCTTATAACCTCTGCGATTTATCTGCAAAGATATAAATGATTTGTAACATAAATCTGCCAAATAATAGTTACCAAAAAAGAAAAAATCACTCTAATCTTAAATGAAAATAACAACATCAACAACAACTAAGTCTTATTCCAATGAATGGAATATACTATATAGATGATATTTTATTACTCTGTTCGATTTAAAGCTCATTTCCTCAAAGTATAACATTTTTTTTCGTATAGTTTCTTTGTAATTCTTTTTTGGTGCTCTTCTTTCCTTTTAATTTTGATTAATAATGCATTATTTTCTACACGTCATATTAAGGCATCTAAAGATATTTTATATACATGATCAAACTATTTTAAACGTGTTTATATTATTTTCTCATTTAATTTATTAAAACTTAACCATACATTTTTTGTAATGCATTAATTATTTATTCTATCTAATCCAGTGTACAACCATATATCCATATTTATAGTTTCATTTCTACTACCTTTATGTTTTTGTTTATATTTATATTTAGCCGACCGACACTATGAAGTCTAAAGTATGGTCATCTGATGACTGTTTTATAAAATTTTCCCTATAATTTTTAACGGTATTATCACAAAGTAAACGAAAAAATGCAATTTTACTTATTTATGCGCCAGTAAAATTGTACCTGGCGGTGTATTTAGTGCTAATATCAGAGAAATAGACAATTCCAGTTCTTGAATCGACATCCAAACCATCAAGCCATTTAAGAGGGATTCCTTCTACAACTGTAACGAGTTGTTCTGCAATGCCTTCCTCGGCTCCAACCTTACACAACCCCAAGTAAGCATCTGCTACGTAAAGCTCCTCCGTTTTGTAGTTGAGTCCCAAACCTAATGGTTTGCCACATGTTGGTGCCATGTCGGGATCATTTGTGCCATCACATTTCGCTTTTGTTCTTGAAGAAAACCCAAAAAAAAGGAAACAAATCATCAATATATTCTAACTGACATTGAAAACGAAGAAAATTTATTCAGTGCATTGTTTGTATACAGTACATTAGCAATTTACAGTTCATTTTATGTTTTTGAAAATTAAAGAAGCTTAATCTTACCTGTTTGGAGAGGTATAAGCGAATTCGACAAATCCAATTTCATCTTCGTACTTGAGAATTCTACCATTAGATATACCTGTATAAGGACCTTGGCCAGTGGGTTCAAAAACAAATTATTCGGGGCCAGCTGCCGGAAATATGGTGAAAGTTTTCAGGGTTATATCTGCAGAAAGAACTGAAAGTGGAAAATAGAAGAAAATAATAATGAAAATGAAGAGATTTGCCATAGTTTTGAATTACGCCTTGTTGGAGGAATCCTATTGATAATGCACTTATTTATAGGATAAATATATGCATCTCAATTTGTCTGGTTTGAACTTCGATCGAAGATTTTCATTAGTAAATTCCAAATGTATTGCAGAATAACTTTCTTCGAGGCAAATAAAGATTACTTTGCATTCAAATAAGGGCGAATTTCCTTTTACCCCCTTGTGGTTAGGCATAATCACCCTATCGCTATCTCGTGGTTTCAAAATAATTACATAACCCCCTCGTGCTTCGGACTAATGTGGAAAACCGATGGAATCCGTCTAAACTGACGGAAGTCAGCAAAATTACAATAACACCCTTAATTATATAGTCAAACGAGTCAAACAACTAACAAATTCATCTCCCCAACTATGAATTTTTCCTCCTCCGTTCATCTCCCTTTCGTCATCTCCCTCATTTCACCAAAATCATATTCTAGATTACAGATTCCAAGTTCCAAATTCCAAAATCCATTCGCCACAACTATGAATTTTTCCTCTTTCGTCAGCTCCCTTATGTCATCTCCCTCCTTTCACCAAAATCATATTCCAGATTACAGGTTCCAAGTTCCAAAATCCAAAATCCAAAATCCAAAAGCACAAACAAACAAACGAACAAAGTCACAAACATGGAATCTGTAAGTTCCAAAAGTACAAACAAACGATGAACAATGTCCATTCGCAACAACTATGAATCCAAAAGCACAAACAAACGATGAATTTGGATTTCGGTGGAGAAAAAAAAGTCACAAACCCACTAACCTTGTTCTCTTCCCCTAAGTTCAAGAACACCACCACCATCAATAGCAGAGTCTCCGAGTGGGAAGAGAAGTAGAGACCCTGAAGATAAGTTTTATGTCATTAATCTCCATTTCACGATCCAACATCGGTCAAATAGGTTGCTCTAAAGCGGGAAGACTCGATCTCAATCTTGCACCGGCTGCCAAAACTTGCAATAGAGCTTTGGCTGTTTGAAGCCACAATCTTCAAAGGGGCGGACCTGATTCTCAGCAGTAAGAGACCAACACACGAGTGAAGAGAAGGAGACCAACACACGGCGGCAGATCTGCTTCACTGTTCAAATCGGGTTCCCATTTTGGTGAACCCACAATATCCTCATATGCTGAAGCCAAAGAGAGGATGGCTGCTCCTCTCAAGAACGCCAAATCCGTGAGGATCATCCCTAAAATTGAGAGTTCAAAAAAGCTCAGATTATTCAGACAGAGCTCAAATCTTACGGACAAAGGTCAAATCTCCAATCTCAAGGACAGGGACAGAGCTCAGATTATTCAGATCTGCTTCCCAAGATGCGGCAGAATGTAGACAAAAACGGCTCGGCAAAAGAAGGATGCTTCCTCCTTGGGGAGTTCTCCAATCTGATGCCCGGTTCAACAGTAAAATCCGGCGATTTGGAACCTTTCATTGACTCTGAAATATTTATGTTATTTGTGGATTAAAAGTGAATGCTGTCTATGTGTTTTCTGTTAATGAGGATTAAAAGTGTTTGTGAGTACGCTGAGGTAATTGCTTGGAAATTGATTATGTAGTGAATGTCCATTTGTTTTGAATGACAAAACTAAAATTTTGGATTCAAAAAAAAAATCTCCATTCTCAGCCACCACCGCCGGTCAACCCATTTTCTTTTCAATTAATTTCTACAGCCCTCATCGTATTTCCCCAGCTCTTTCACTCCGTTCACCACCTGTCGTCGATTAGGAGCTCTCGATGAACAGTGCCTGATTTGCTGTTCTTCGTTTGCTTGAATGAATTCGGAATTGCTGATAAACTGAGTGTTACAAATTTCTGGAGAGTTCCTGATTGCATTGTTCTTGCTGATGGATTTGAGAGATTCAGGCTCTGGACTCAAGATTTTATTTCAATCCTTCATGTGCTTGGCGAGATAATTTGTCTTGCGGTTTTGATTTGTGGAATTTGAGTACTTTAACTTGATTCACTGGTATCGTGTTCATGGAATTTGAAGATAGTAGAGATAATTTGTCTTGCGGTTTTGATTGATTTGTGGAATTTGAGTACTCAGACGGGGAAGACGAAGGGAAAGGGGAAAAAGAAAGAAAATAAAAAATAAGAGAAAACATGAATAAGGGTAATTTTGTAACAAAAATTGTGTTTTATTTTTCCACACGCATATTCTTGCGCGTGTAGTACACGTCCGTCAGTTTAGACGGATTTCGTCCATTTTCCACATTAGTTTAAAACACGAGGGGGTTATGTGGGTATTTTGAAACCACGAGGTAGCGATAGGGTGATTATGCCTAACCACAGGGGGGTAAAATGGACTTCGCCCTTCAAATAATAATGGATAAATTACTTTAAGTGTCTATCAATTTTATTTTTTTTGCTCAAACAAGTGTCTATCAACTTGATAGGTTCATTTCATTTTTGTTTATAATTTTTAAAAGGTTTTATTTTCGTCTCTCATATTGTATTTTTAAAATAAAAATCATCAATCTCAATTGGTCATTAGAGTAGGTTATTGTGTTTTGCTTTGTAATTTTCCTATCCCAAATGTGAAATATGGAAATTGTAATTGATTTATAACCAAATTAGGTCGTGATCAACTAAATATTGGGAATAAAAATAACAATTTTCCCTATATCTTAACTAGAACTTATGTTATTGAATACATTCTATTGGAATCAAGTTTGAAAATCTCTATCTTTTTGTTTTCAATGAATATCGTATAAATTCTCTTAAAAAAGAAATTAAAATTACTTATTAATTGTTCAAAATATAGCTTTTCTTTGATAGTGACATAGCTCAATATTTGTAAAATGGTTTAAAAACCTAATAACTGTAGAGCTTTAAATTCTCATGTGTATAATTGCTTATATTTAAATTTATGAATTTGAAGTCATAAAACTTAAACATTTCTTGTCTTGATTTTAGGCATTAATTAAGCTTTTGTGAATCGAATTGAACAATATTTAGCCAAAGATTAATTCACATCAATTCAACACAACAACTCAATCAAATTATGCACATAACTATGATCACAATATCAATAAGAAACTTAATGAAGCATATATATATCAAAGAATTAAACTCAAGGCATAAGCATTAAAAAAATGAACACAATGATTTATAGTTGTTCAAGTTTCCCTTTAGAGCACTCTACTTCCACTACCTAAACCTTCAACCTTAGGATTTCAACAATTCACTAAAAAAAGATCTCTTCACCAAAGGTGAGATGCAAACTTTTTACAAACCTTCGAGGATTAACCAATTTTCTTAGCAACCAATGCTATAAGATGTGATTTTACTCTCCCTCTCTTGGAGAAACTTTTCCGTCTTACTAATGTTAAGATTACAACTCCTGAAACCCTCTCAAATAAGATAGATAATTACACTTGAAACTCTTACATAACTCATCTCAAAGAATGGTTTTTACAAGAGGAAAGAGTTGCTCACAAAGGATGAAGAACAATTTAAAGCTCAATGTTTTTCTCTTTTGAATGATGAATAAATTAAGAACCTTTTGATCTTTTGGAGAATGTTTTTACGCTTGTTGTTCTTGCTCAAAGATCAATTCAAATGGTTATGTATGTCTCAAGTATTTATAGAAATCATTTGGAAAGCAAAATAGGACAAAATTTTCGTTTTTCAAAAAACTAGCCATTACTCACAATTTAAAACTATCAGATACATGCGGACTTTCAAATTGGCTGAGAGGTCTTCCGAATTGGCTAGTCAACGCAAGTTCGGATGTTCATATTGGCTAGAGATTGTCCAAATGTACTTTTTAGAAAGTTTTTCAAATCTTTGAAAAATTGGTTCGGACGTTCAAAACTCCCCTAGGGTCGTTCGAATTGATACTTTTTTTTGTCAAATTTCTGATTTTTTAATATTTGAATCAGTTTGTAAAAGTTTAAAACAACTTTTATGAAATCTTTGTTTTCAAAAAACACTTTATTTTTAAATTTCATTTTTTGATTCATTTTACTTGAGCTTTTGAATAGTTCAAACATTTTATGAGCTAATTTACAACTAGGGTTTGGGGTTGGGGAATCTATCATAATTTCCCTAATTTGTATTTCTTCAACTTCTTCAAAACTTTAAACTTCACCTTTGACAATTTGCATACCTATAAATTCAAGAAACTTGTTGAAACATTAGTATACATAATTGTTTGTTAATCATCAAAACAACAAGTAGATTTAAGACACTAGGTCTTTCAACTCTTTTTAATATTTATTATTTATATTTTGAGT
Organism: Ophiorrhiza pumila; assembly: GCA_016586305.1. Classification (NCBI taxonomy): domain Eukaryota; kingdom Viridiplantae; phylum Streptophyta; class Magnoliopsida; order Gentianales; family Rubiaceae; genus Ophiorrhiza; species Ophiorrhiza pumila. The sequence goes on from BLIW01000006.1 coordinate 40,502,861, forward strand.
TTCATATGTTTCTTATTCTAAATTACAATTCATTTGGTCAAATAATTTCATATTTTTACCTTTTACATCAATCTTGTTTATTGAATTTCCTACTTTATTGAAATTGAAATTTTAGTAGTTTTTAAATTTCTTGATATTGTCGTTTATAAATTAATTAAGTATAAAAAAATAGATATAAATAGATAGATGGTATGTTACTTTTTTTGCTTATATTTTTTTATTACATTATTAACATTATCATTGGTGTTTTAATATTTTCTAAAAAATTTCATAATTGTATTTATGTTGCTTTAGACTTTTCTTTGGTCATTTTACTAAATTAGTTTTCATACATTTTATATCTCTAATACTTATTGTTTAATAAATTTTTGCTATTTTTATTTATATTAATTTGTAAATGTATTTTCATTTATTTAATTAACTATTCTTTTTTTAGTAATATTAATAAATAATTTTTTAATACTTTTTTATTAGATGTAGTTAATAAATTAATTATTTAATTAAATTAAAAATAATAACTTTTACAATAATGAAAATACAAAATATAATATATAAAATTAATCATAAGATAAAAAGATAAAATTAAGTTTCATAATATGATTTAAAAAACTATATAAATTCTAATGTATACGTATAACATAAAAATGGAATTCAAATAATATTATTTGGTTCAATAATTTAAATCAAACAATAATATAAGAATGACACTAACTTTTTCAAATACAGGCTAAGTATTCACATTTCTCATAATTAAATTCATAGAAATCAGATGATCACCAAAAGTATTCTTTTTCCTCAAATTTTTTTTTATTTGGCTAACCTCATTTTGAGGCGGGTCGCCACTCCCAATTATATAGATTGCTTGTTGGGTGATGGACATACCCTAATATCACCCTTATAGTTAGTGATCTCTTGAATTCGGATCCAAAGACAAACCCAAAGGATCCAAACTCAAGAGCATTTAGAGCACATAAACTTGGAGTACTTCCTCCATTTACAAAAAATATGTTAAAGCTATTATACAAATCCTATAGTACAAAAAACCCCTCTAATCACAAGGATTGACAAAAAGTCCCTTATCATTTTAGACAGTAGCGAAACAAAGAAAGAAAGTTTTAGATCAACCGAATAGAGGGCCTCCAAACTGTCAGGGCAGTTTTCCAAAAGGAGGACTGAAAACTTATTCTCAAGAGGTGGAAACCAAACATAGGATAGAGGTCCAATTCTTGGGTCTATACGGAGCTTGAGTAGAGTCCAGGATGATCCAGCATGCAGATAGTAGAGCATAGATTCTCGTTTTTCTTGAGTCAATGATGCTCTATTTTGTTGTTTCTTGCTTTCTGGATTTGGGGATTGAACTGGCTCGTGCGGACCTATGGATACTACTAGAAGCAGAGCTAATAGTCTTTTCGTGAACCATGCTCGACTTAGGCGGCCAGGGATCAGGCAATCAAACAACCACCAGAATGGCAAACCAGTCCTAACAACAGCAGACTGGGGCCTAAGGAACAAAAGGAGGCAAACCAGCCCTAGCATCAGCAAGCTGGGGCCATAGGAATTACCTGAAAAGGGGGGAAAAATGAAGTGGCCTTCTGAACTCATTTTGCTACATGACAAAATCACAACCATTCTTGATCAGCAAGTATGGGATTTGTTCCATATCCAGCCTAATTAGTGTTAAGAAAGGAGGAGAGGTTTGTGAGTTTTGATGGGAGGCTAGCATTCTAGCTGGGAGGTTTGCCTCTTTGGCAGTCTTGGAAATACGCGCCAGGCTGTGAATTGCCCCAGGGAGTGCCTAAATTGCCTTCCCCTCTAAGTTTTTAGCCCCTGGATTAGCTCGTTAGAATCTGATTCTAGGATGATTCCCTGAGGGTTAGCCTCTTTGCAAGTGATTATATAGCTGAAACCAGCTAGAGCTTCCACCTGCAAACGAGAAAGAGTTAGAGGAAACATGTAAATAGGTAGGGGGGAGAGAAGATTACCCATGGAGTTTCTAGCAATTCCTCCAGTTCTCCAAGAGTCCCCCACCCTATCTGCAGCATAGTTAATTTTGATGAAAAGAGGGTCTAGAGGGTTCCATTTGATGAAGTGAGTGACTGTTTTCCTTCTGATCTTCAAACTCGAATCCCAAAGAGGAGCCCAGTCTAAATCAAGTAGCTGCACTCCCTTAAACTTTATATGAAGAAGTTCTTTGACTGACTTAAAGATTTGTTCCACAAGGGCCTCCACATCAGGTTTGGCTGAGTCAAATGTGATCTTGTTCCTTAGTTTCCAGATACCCCAACAGATGAGACTTGGGCAAATCTTTAGGAGAAATTTCATGCATTCTGAACTGAGAGAGTGGCCCTGCCACCAAGTTTGAAGGGTACCTGCGAGAGAATCTGAAAGACAGGGGATACCAACTTCTTCACCGAAGATTTTCCAAACCTTTTTGGCGAAGTTACATTTGACAAAAATGTGATTCAATGAACCCTCATTAGCACAGCATCAAGGGCATACAAAAGGACCTATGAAGCCTACCTTGTACAAATTGTAAGCAATGGGGAATTAATTTCTGATCAGTCTCATCATAAGGAAGGAAACCTTGATAGGGAGCACCGAGTCCCAAATATCCTTAGTGAAGGAATGAATAGGATTGCGGGAGTACCTTATCTTGTTATATACTGAGTTCAGACTAAATAGGCCATCAGTTGATAGAGTCCACATCATCTCATCATTTCCTCCTAGTTTGGCCGGAGAGTCAATGAAAAAATCTCTCGGAATTTGAGGGAAAAGCATTTGAATTTTATCTATGTCCCATCCATTACTCCCTAGGACTTCAGCAATCTTGAAGTCACCTTGACATTGAAATAAATCAGCAAGCTTACCAGAGGGACTCCATTTATCGTGCACCAGGCTACAGTCCCCAGTCCCTATTTGAAATTGGATGAATTCTTCAGCAAAGGGAGCAATTTTGCAGAGACTTTTCCAAGTATGCGAATCTCCTCTCCGAGCCATGATCTCCGAGGGGTGCTGGGATCCACAATACTTTGCCCATAAAAATTTAGCCCATAGTGAGTCCTTTTGTCTGAACCTCCACCAGAGTTTGAGTGTTTGTGCTGAGACTATATGGTTGAGATCTCTGAACCCAAGTCCTCCCTCCTCCTGAGTTAAGCACAAATCAGACCAACTTATCCAATGGTGTTTAGAACCTTTTTCAACTCCAGACCACAAAAAGTTAGCAATCATCGCCTGAATTTGGTTAATGACTCTCTTCAGAGGATTGAGACTCATAGTAGTGTACAGCGGGAGGGAAGAGAGAACACTCTTGATTAGTGTGATCCTGCCTCCTAGTGTAAGGAAATTGGAGCTCCAACCTTCAATCCTGTGACTTATCTTTTCAATCAGAGGGTCATAATGCGCTGCTGAAATTCTCTTGAAATGTAGAGGGATGCCTAGATATATAGAAGGGAAGGAACTACGAGAAAACCGAGTAATCCTCCCAATGAGATGTTTTCGAGCTGCAGGCATCCTCTCATGGACCAGATAAGAGCTCTTAGCTAGATTAACCTTCTGGCCTGAAACCTCCTCATAATGTTGTAATTTCTTCATAATATCTCTGATGGCTTGGGGTTTAGCCGAGGAAAAAATAATTAGGTCATCTGCATAGGCAAGGTGGGAAATGTTTGGGCAGGTTCTCGGAACACAGAATTCCATCCCCTTCTTCACATTACTGTTAAGGGTTATTTAAAGGTATTCAGAGCTGATGACGAATAATAGAGGAGAAATTAGATCTCCTTGCCTTAGGCCTCTGGAAGCTTTGAACTAGCCTTTGCTTGAGCCATTTATCAAGACCGAGAACCAGACATTCGATACAAGTCTCCAAATCAGATCGATCCAGACCTCCCCAAACCCTAGTGATCTCAGAATCTTTAGCAAAAAAAGCCAGTTAACCCTGTCGTAAGCCTTTTCCATATCTACCTTAAGAACTACCTTGCCTTCTTTACTTTTTCTATTGATTGTAGAATCATTTCGCTGGCCAAAAGATAGTTGTCTGTGATAAGTCTTCCAGCAACAAAGCCACTCTGATTCTCTGAGATGATCTTAGGCAATATAGAGGCTAAACTTAAGGCTAACATTTTGGATATGATTTTGTTGAGAAAATTACAGAGACTTATCGGTCTAAATTGCTTGAAAGAGGAAGGATTAGGTACTTTGGGGATAAGAACTAAAGAAGTAGCTGAGATCGCCTGAGGCATTTCCTCTCCATTTACAAATGATTGCACAGCTCCAAGAAGGTCTGGACTAATGATATCCCAAGCAAATTTGAAGAACAAACCCGAGAAACCATCCGGGCCAGGGGCACTTTCTAAGTTCATGTTATGAACTGTGAACCTCAATTCCTCCATGTCGGGGATTTTAGTGAGAGCCTCCCTATCCCTGTCCGACAAAATCCTAGGCATTAATTCAGAGTTTAGGCTAGCGCTCACCTGATCAGCCGAGTACAAGTTTGAGAAATACTAAACAGCCAAGTTAGCAACCTCATCCTCATCTTCCAGCCACACCCCCTCCTGATTTTGGATTTTATGGATATAGCTCTTTGCATATCTGTTTTGGACATAAGAGTGATAAAATCTAGAATTCCTGTCACCTTCCTTTGCCCATTTAATATTAGCCTTCTGGGACCAGAATTTTTCTTCTAATCCTAGATGAAATTTGGCCTTAGCAGCAGCTAGGTTAAGAACTTCCCAAGGAACAGGATTTGATTCATCTTGCTTTTCTAGTCTAAGGAGCTCTACCTCAGCTTGCTCAGCCTGAGTGAAGATATCACCATAGGTAGCTATATTCCAGGTCTTTAGGGCTAGTTTGACAAGTTTCAACTTCTCCCCAAAGATCTTGATTGGGCTACCAATTAAAGCCGTATCCCAAGCTCTTTTGATAACCGGAAGACACTCGTTATGGCTAGTCCAAAAGGCTTGAAATCTGAATGATTTAACTGGTTTCGAATTGGCTTTTTGGATTTCTAATAAGAGGGGAGCATGATCGGAGGGAGAACGGGCTAGGTGGGAGATGTAGGCCAAGAGATTACAGTTTTGGAATTTATTATCAATTAAAGCCTTATCAAGTAATTTCCATATCCTGGCCCTGCCCTCCCTGTTGTTGCACCAAGTAAATTTGGCTCCATTGAAATTGACTTCCGAGAGGCCTAGTGAAGACATGAAACCAGCTAGTTCTCTAGACTCCCTAATATCAAAAGCTTTGCCCCCTTTTTTCTCCTCCCTAGATATTATGCAGTTCCAGTCTCCCCACAGAATCCAGGGCCTATTATTTGATTGCAACGAAGCTAAGGACTCCCATAAGGGCTCCCTCTCGGACTCAGTACACTTGGCATACACATTGGTCAGTAAGATTGGGGCTTGCAGTTCGGGGTGAGATACTTCCACAGTGATGTGTTGGTCCGAGGCTTCTATAATGGAACTAGTAAAAGGTTTCCTAATCATGACCCAAATCGAACTACATGAATTAGAGTAGGCAACATCAAACTTAAGTCTTCTTTTTAGGGAATCTAACTTATCTACATCAGCAAAGGGATCCGATATTGCTAGGTAGTTGCAACTATAAGTAGAAAGGATTTTCCTAAGTTTTCGAAAATTGGGCTTTCTGTTAACACTCCTGATGTTCCAGTAGATACATCTAATCATTGGAAACTCTACCCTTCCACCCCGTAAGTGAACTCTTATCTCTCAGTTCTCTGTCAGAAGTGAATTTTGGCCAAGACTTGGGATTTTTCCCCGTCAAACCACCCTGTTCTGGCTCTGAACTGTAACCTCTGTCAGGTGGCTTGGCCTCCTCCAGCACCTGTACATCCACTAACTCCGCTGACAGAAGAGATAGGGCCTCCTCACTGACTGCATCCACATTAGTTTGCAGTACCTGTCCATCAATAGCGGGAACAATTTTAGTAATATGATTCATAATTTCATTACAGAATACCTGTTCTTGAATTCTTTGGCAGATGAGTGAATCCGTCTGGGAACTCTCTGATTGAGAAACTTGAGGAGTGCTATGTTTGAGTGACTCCTCCTCACCACCAAGAGGAGTTACAGTATGGACATTCTGCTGGGGAACCTCCGTAACTTGGACATTAATCAGGGCATCAACCGTATTACCATTAAGCTGAGGGGAAGCCTGAGAGAGAAGGGAGATGTTTTCCTGATTTGCAGCTATTACAGGGAATTCGGGAGCAGTATCAGCCGACGCCTTGTTGGCAAATGACTCGGGAAGATCCTCTAAAGGGCAGCTAATGGGAAGGCAATTAGGGTCCGCTTCCTTTCCTTTAGAAGGACGATTATCAGCCTGAGTTACCTCTTTTTGGATTGTTGCTTTCTTTGAAACCATAACCCATCCTTGGGCCCCTGCCTTAGTACTTGGCTTGGTTTTCCCATTCTCCTGCTGGATAGTTGTTGGAGCTGGATTCAATTGCCTCTTCACTGGGTCACAATCCTTGCTATCATGGTAGTAAGGAACTAGGGAGGTGGCAGAGCCTAGAAGTAGAGGGCGGTCCTCTACTTCTAGGCTCTGCCACCTCCCTAGTTCCTTACTACCAATCCAAATCCGGGAGGGGATCAGTTTTGTGAGATCCATTTCAACACAGACACGGGCTTCACTTGGGCGGAGCAGGTCTGAGGCCGCCGCTGTAGCCGAATCCAGCTTCAGGGGAGTACCGGCGACTGATGCTAGAGAGTGAAGCTGCTCTTTATCAAACAGGTGAAGGGGAAGAAGGGGGAACCTAATCCACACCGGGGAGATAGAGGGTTCGACTCCAGGATTAAAATCCTTCGACCATTTGAAAATTCTGGCCTGAAATCCCTGGAAGTGCCAGACTTTTCGCATCCAGAATCTCTGATAATCCGCCTCCTTGTCGAATTTGAAGAGGATGTGTCGATTGTCAAGTAATCCGACCTTGCAGTCACCCAAGAACCCTGCAGCAATAATCTCTTTCCTAATCTGGATCATTGTAGGGCGACCCCAGGAGAATTTACCAACAAAGGTCCATTGAAATTTTTTAGCTAGGGCGTTCTCCTGTTCCTCCGACAGGAAGAGCGCTGGTTCTCCCTTGTGCGAGGAGAGAGGCGTTTTGTTTTTGATTGAAGCGAAGGAGGTGGAGATATCCTTGGTGGTGAGGTCCGAGTTTCCCAACGCGTTAGCGTTGGTTTTTGGGGGAGGGGGAGGAGATGCCGTCCCCTCCGCCATGGGCTGCCGGGTTCAGGATTGGGAGCTATAACCGTTAACGGTACTATTTTTAGGCTGAGCAAATTATGTTAGTGGCTGATGCTAGAGAGCGTTTTGTGTCATGATGCTAGAGAGCGTCATTATGGCTAAGATTTAAATTACAAAAAATACATCACTATTCAACTTTACTTTCCTGCTAACCAAACGAGTCTTTAGGGTTCACTAATCACTTGATAGGGTTTTGTTTACTTTTTAAAAATTAGATAACTAACTAAAAAATACGTGCCAATTTTTTATAGAATGTAACAAGATGTGGCACATGAGAGTACAATAGGACCGATGCGACCAAACTTTGTCAATTATTTTAATAAAAAAATGAACTGTCAAATCAGATGCCATTTATGGATGAATAAAAGTGAAAATTTATTAATGTTTCTTCATTTCATCATCCTCTCCTAATTATTTTTCCTTCCTCGCTACTTTCCCTATTCTTTTCATCAAAGCTTTCTTGAATATTAGTCGTTGCTGGTTTTGAAAACTCTCCAACTTTTTTACCATAAAGAATTATTTCAAGTTTAGGCATAAGAAAAACAGATTTTCGAGAGGGAAAATCAGAACAAGATAAAGTTAAGGCTATCTTTAGAGCTCAAACTTGGTCACTAAATGACCTAACATAAAAACTCACCGTGGGAACAGTGGATTAAATTATTTGTGAATCCATGTTAGGTAGGTTGGCCAGAGAGTGATCACTTAACTTTCTCCCGACTCCAACATCTAGAGTTCAAAACTTAAGGTATGCTCTCTCTTAACTTTCTCCCGACTCCAACATCTAGAGTTCAAAACTTAAGATGTGCATGTGATGTAAACGTGTAGGTTATTAAAAAAAAGAATAAAATTTTAATCAACCCATTTTGGATGGGTTGACTAAAGAATATAATTTCAACCTCCACGTCTAGAATTTAATTCCAAGATTAATTTATTGGTGGGATTATGTGGAAGTCTCCACTAAAGTAATTAACGTTTTTGTCATTCATTAATGGAGAACCTTAGTTCTTGCATTCGTACACAAAGTTTTTTCAATCTTTTTCTTCTCCTCAACATTCTTAACAATTTGTTTTTGTTCCACAAACTTTGTAGGCACAACTCTTCCTCTCTTTTCAACCAATTTTAATTTACACTTTTTCTCAACCTTTTCAATATTCAATGCCTCTAATCTTGCAGAAAGCCTACTAATTTCCATCTCAATTTCCTTATCAATCTTCCTCTCATCACGAAGTTCCCTTTCATTTTCACTCTTGGAAACGATTTTTACACAAGACCCAATTTTGAACTTCCCTTAATTGGCTTGATTCTTGAGTTTTCAACCGCTAAATTTGCATTAGGAACTTTGAGCAGCTAGGGAAATGGAGACTTAGCTCATAAACAGAGGAATTAAGAAATTAAGGGATCAGATTTTCTTTACTTGACAAAAATTCAAATAATTAAGATGGATTGAGATGACAAAGGTTTTAAAGGAGACGAAGAACATTTACCAATTGTTGACAAATTTCGAATCGCGATTATCAAAGGCCGCTTCCATGTTTGAATATTTGATAATTCATGCCTTCCTGATATTGTGACACACATTTTGAGCACCGGTTAGTATATGGGGTTGGCAATTCAGAAGAGTTAGACGTGGCAGTTTTAAAGTTGGCGGCAGCGGTGGTGGGGAAGTTTGAGAAAGAATGAGGGAAGATGGAGTAAAATTAAGTTTAACAAAATTATGATTTTCACTTTTTCTATCCATAAGTGACACATGATTTATGCATGGGAGTTTTTTTTGGTTAAAAAAAAGTGAGCAGAATTTGGTTGAATGATGAATTTTGTGCTTTTCTTTAATGTGAATAACTAAAATGCATTATTTTTAATGCTTAATAACAAAAAAAAAATTTCCCACAATATTAGTGACAATTTCGATAATTTTTTTCAGTAAAATTCTATACATTAAGCACTTAACAATTACGAGATTAACACAAATTCGAGGTACTTATTTATGTTTTACACATTTTTTTCCCAAAGAAACAAACATGCATGAGCTGCTTCAACATTAAATAGTATAAAGAATAATGAATATATTTTGTTCCAGATTGTAAAGTGCATTGGCTTCCTTACGTATATGATTTATCATAAGCATGAATAAGCCAAATGACTTTTATTCAACACGTAAGGTGAGAGATAATCCATTGTTGCGTTTAAAAAATATATATATCTTCTTTATTGTTTAAAACATCTAACAATAGACCATCATTTATCGATAAAAATCTAATTGTCGAATTTGCTGTCGATGGTGATCAGTCGAAAGTAAATCTTATTAATTTTCTTTTTGTGAATAAATGGAAAAAATAAATTAGAATGTCCTTATTATAAAAATAAAAACATTAACAGATTAACAAGTTTTTGCTTAAAAACTCACTAGGCCAAATGACCACATTTTTGTCCCAGAGTAAAACAATTAAAAAGCCGTCATTTAAAAAAAAACAATAATTAGCTGGGTGATATCTTTACTGTTGGAAGAAATACCTCACAGGATGACTTGGATGTGGATTTGTTGGAGTTGGAGGATGGTTTTAGATATGTGAATGAGAGATATGAAAAGGGTATTAGAATCATTCGAATTTTGAGGGATAATTTTGGTGTAAGATTGGTGTGGTTTAATGGAATGAGAATAGTTGGGAATTTTATTTTTGCTGATAATTTTGAAAGGAAAGACAATTCTTTTTTAGAGAAAATTTGATGAAGAATATGACTTTTTTTTCACTTTTACCCTTCATAAAATGTCACGCAATGCGAACGTGAATTTTTTCTGCTAAAAAAAATTAATTAATTTTAGGTAAATAATTAATTTGGTAACTTTTTTAAATATTGGCGATTAAAATGGATAATACGTTTTAATGTAAATGACAAAATAATTTATTTTATGTAATATAACTGTGTAAATCAAGAAAATGTCGATGCATATATTCTATAAAAAAACATAATTTTATTTAGATGCATCAATTATTTGTTTGAGTAAGATGTTACTTTGGTAAAGTTGGAAAGTAGTTTTTTAGTGGTTGGAGACTTTTGTGTCATTCAGTCTTGAATTAAATAAAGAGCTATGTCATTTCGATAACCAATAGCCTTAAAAAATTGACTCATCTCCTGGGGACTGCAACAAAATTTGTTACTTGTTTCATTCTTTTGGCAACTTTTCTTCAATTTAAAATCATTAACCCTCAAATTTATTGCAATAAACATGCATTCAGATAATTTCAAACTCAAGAACTATAGTGTGTTTTAACTATTGTGTATTAACCAATCCTTCCAACTCTAACTATAATTCAAAACTTCCAAACATTGCCAAGCATGCATAAGGGTTCAAGAAATCATTTGTTTCTTTTACCTTTTGTAAGGTTAAAGGGTGGTATTGCCATTATGTAAACTTGTCATAAACTTCTTGGTGTCATAAATTTCTCCAACTGTTCTGAAATAATTTCACCACATCATTTAGAGGGAATTTTTTATGTAGGAAAAATGATAGAAAAATAAAACAAAAAAATGAGAAAGAGAGTTGATAAGAAGAAATTAAGGATGCAACAAATAGATGAAAAAAAAATATAGCATATTTAATATCTTTAGTATTTTGTTCAATTGAAATGAAAAATTAAAATGTATTTCAAGAAATAAATATGACTTCGTAAATCTAAACCCATAAATATGGTTTAATGAGATGAGAAGAAATGGGAATTTTGCTTTTGGTGATAGTTTTCAAAGGAGAGACAGTTCTTACTTGGCAAAAATTTGGTAAAGACGATGCCTTTTTTTCACTTTTACCCTTCATAAAATGTCACGCGATGTGCACGTGGACTTTTCCTGTTAAAAAAAATTAACCGAGTTTGGTTGAATGATTAATTTTGTGCCTTTTTTAAATATTGATAACTAAAATAGATTATTTTTAATATAGATGACAAAATAATTATTTTTTGTGCAATATAACTGTGTAAAACAAAAAAATTGTGATGCATATTTTCTATAAAAAAAACATAATTTTATTTAGATGCATCAATTATTTGTTTGAGTAAGATATTCCTTTTGTAAAAGTATTTGGAAAGTATTTTTTAGTGGTTGAAAATTTTTGTGCCATCTAGTCTGGATTCAATATCAAGAATTGTAGTGCTTTAACTATTGTATGCATTTATCCTCCAACTCCGGCTGTAATTCAAGACTTTTAAATATTGCCAAGCATGCGAAAGAATAGAGAAATTTCTCCAAAGGTCTTAAAATTTCTCCAAAGGTATTAAAATGATGCCACTACATTATTTTGAGAGACTTTTTATAATAGGATAGATGATACAAAAATAGAAAAAGAATAGAGAAAGAGAGTGGATAAGAAGAAATTAAGGATGCAACAAATAGATGAAAAAGAATCATTGCATATTTAATGTCTTTAGTATTTTGTTCAATAGAAATGGAAAATTAAAATGTATTTTAGGAAGTAAATATCTTCCTAAACCTAAATCTATAAAGATGGTTTAATGGGATGAGATGAAATGGAAATTTTGTTTTTTGTGATAATTTTGAAAGGAGAGACAGTTCTTACTTATAGAAACTTTGATGAAGAAATATGACTTTTTTCCACTTTACACTTCATAAAATGTCACACAATGCCCATGTGGACTTTTTAAAAAAAAAAATAATCGAGTTTGGTTGAATGATTAATTTGGTCACTTTTTTGAAATGTCAGTGACTAAAATAGATTATTTTTAATGTAAATGAAAAAATAATTTTTTTATGCAATATAATTATGTAAAACAAGAAAACGGTGATATATATTCTATAAAAATATATTTTTATTTAGATGCATCAATTATTTGTTTTTAGTAAGACGTTACTTTGGTAAATGTATTTCAAAAGTTTTTTTTTTCATTGGTTGGAGACTTTTGTACCATTTGTGTCATTGTGAGAACCAATAGCCTTCAGAAATTGACGGATCTCTTGGGGACCGTAACAAAATTTTTTACTTGAATTATTCTTTTGACAACTTTGCTTCAATTTAAAGTCATCAATTCTCAAATCTATGAGAATTAACACACCTTCAGATGATTTTAAACTCAAGAACTGTAGTGTTTTAACTATTGTATCCACCAATATTTTTAACTCTGGTTGTAATTCAATACTTCCAAACATTGTCAAGCATGCATTAAGGTTCAAGAAATTATTTGTTTCTTTTGCCTTTTGCAAGGTTAAATAGTGGTATTTCCATCATGTAAGTTTATCATAAAATTCTTAGTGTCATAAATTTCTCCAAAGTTCGTGAAATGATGCTACCACATCATTTAGGGAGAATATTTTACATAAGACAAATGATAGAAAAATAGAAAAAAAAATAGAGAAAGAGAGTGGATAAGAGGAACTTAAGGATGCAACAAATAGATAGAAGAAGAAGAAGAAGAATTATAACATATTTAATATCTTTAGTATTTTGTTCAATTGAAAAGGGAAATTAAAATGTATATCAAGAAGTAAATATGTTTTCCTAAACCTAAATCCATAAATATGGTTGAATGAGATGAGCAAAAAATGAGAATTTTATTTTTGGTGAAAATTCTGAAAGGAAAGAAATTTCTTACTTGGAGAAAATTTGATGAAGAATACAATTTTTTTCCACTTTCACCCTTCATAATATGTCACGCGATGTGCACGTTCACTTTTCTTGTTAAAAAAATTAATCAAGTTTGGTTGAATGATTAATTTGGTGCCTTTTTTAAATACCGGTGACTAAAATTGATTATTTTTAATGTAGATGATAAAATAAATTTTTTTGTACAGTATAAGTTTGTAAAATAAGAAAATGGTGATGCATATATTCTATTAAAAAAACATAATTTTATTTAGATTTATCAATTATTTCTTTGAGTAAGATGTTACTTTAATAAAGGTATTTGAAAAGTATTTTTTCGATGGTTGGAAACTTTTGTGCCATCCAGTCTAACATAAGTAGAGAGTTGTGTTATTTCGATAACCAATAGCCTTCAGAAATTGACCAATCTTTTGAGGACCGTAACAAAATTTGTTACTTGTATAATTCGTTTGGCAATTTCTCTTCAATTTAAAGTCATCAACCTTTAAATCTATAGCAATAAACATGCCTTCAGATGATTTCAAACTCAATAACAGTAGTGTTTTAAGTATTGTAGCCAACAATCCGTCCAAATTTGGCTGTAATTCAAGACTTCCAAATAATGCCAGGCATGCATAAGGGTTCAAGAAATTATTTGTTTCTTTTGTCTTTTGCAAGGTTAAAGGATGATATTGCCTTCATGTAAGCTTGTCATAAACTTCTCGGTGTCATATATTTCTCCAAAGGTCCTGAAATAATGCCACCATATCATTAGAGAGAATCTTTTTATATCGGAAATATGATAGAAAAATAGAAAAAAAATAGAGAAAGAGAGTGGATAATAGGAAATTAAGGAGGCAACGAATAGATAGAAGAAGAAAAATTATAGCATATTTAATATCTTTACTATTTATTCAATTGAAATGTGAAATTAAAATGTATTTCAAGAAGTAAGTATGTCTTCTTAAGCCTCAATCAATAAATATGGTTTAATGGGATTAGAAGAAATGGGAATTTTTGTTTTTGTGATAATTTTAAAAGGAAAGACAGATCTTATTTGGAGAAAATTTGATGAAGAAGATGACTTTTTCTTTTTTTCACTTTTACCCTTCATAAAAAGTCACGTGATGTGCACGTGGACTCTTTTTGTTAAAAAAATTAATCGAATTTGGTTGAATGAATAATTTGATGTTTTTTTTTAAATATCGATGACTAAAATAAATTATCTTTAATGTAGATGACAAAATATTTTTTTTGTGCAATATAACTATGTAAAACAAGATAATTGTGATATAAAAAAACATAATTTTATTTAGATGCATCAATTCTTTGATTGAGTATGATATTACTTTGGTAAAGGTATTTGGAAAGTATTTTTTCAGTGGTTAGAGACTTTTGCGCCATCCAGTCTAAGTTAAATAGAGAGTTGTATAATTTCGATAACCAATAGCCTTCAGAAATTAACCAATATACAAAAATTTGTTTCTTGTATCACTCTTTTGGCGACTTCTCTTCCATTTAAAGTCTTCAACCTTTAAATCTACAATAATAAACATGCCTTCATATTATTTCAACTTCAAGAACTATAGTGCTTTAAGTATTGTATCCACCAATCCTTCCAACTCTGGCTGTAATTCAAGACTTCCAAATATTGCCAAGCATGCATAAGGGTTCAAAAAATCATTTGCTTCTTTCGCCTTTTGCAAGGTTAAAGGGTGGTATTGCCATCATGTATGCTTGCCATAAACTTATTGGTGTCACAAATTTCTCCAAATGTCCTAAAATGATACAACAACATCATTTAGAGAGAAATTTTTATATAGGACAAATGATATAAAAATAGGGAAAAAAATAGAGAAAGAAAGTAAATAAGAGAAAATTAAGGATGCAATAAATAGATAGAAAAAGAAGAATTATAGCATATTTAATATCTTTAGTATTTTGTGCAATTGAAATTGGAAACTAAAATATATTTCAAGAAGTAAATATGTCTTTCTAAAGCTAAATCCATAAATATGGTTTAATGGGATTAGAAGAAATGAGAATTTTATTTTTGGTGATAATTTTGAAAGGAAAGACAATTCTCGGAGAAAATTTGATGATAGACGACTTTTTATTTTTTCACTTTTATCCTTCATAAAATATCACGCGATGCACACGTGGACTTTTCCTATTAAAAAAGTTAATCGAGTTTGGTTGAATGATTAATTTGATGCCTTTTTTAAATATCAGTCACTAAAATAGATTATTTTTAATGTAGATGACAAAATAATTTTTTTGTGCAATATATAAAACAAGAAAATGATGATGCATATATTCTTTAAAAAAAACATAATTTTATTTAGATGCATCAATTATTTGTTTGAGCAAGATGTTATTTTGGTAAAGGTGTTTGGAAAGTATTTTTTTCAGTGGTTATAGACTTTTGTGCAATCCAGTTTGAGCTAAATAGAGAATTGTATCATTTTGATAACCAATAGTCTTCAGAATTTGACCAATCTCTTTGGGACCGTAGCCAAATTTGTTACTTGTATCATTCTTTTGGCAACTTCTCTTCAATTTAAAGTCATCAACCTTTAAATCTACAACAATAAACATGCCTTCAAATGATCTCAAGTTCAAGAACTGCAGTATTTTAACTATTGTATCCGCCAATCCTTCCAACTCTGGATGTAATTTTAGACTTCCAAATATTGCTAAGCATGCATAAGAGTTCAAGAAATCATTTGTTTCTTTTTCCTTTTGCAAGGTTAAATGGTGGTATTGCCATCATGTAACCTTGTTACAAACTTCTTGGTGTCATAAATTTCTCCAACGGTCCTGATATGATACCACCGCATCATTTAGAGAGAATTTTTATATAGAAAAATGATAGAAAAATAGGAAAAAAATTAGAGAAAGAAAGTGAATAAGAGGAAATTAAGGATGCAACAAATAGATAGAAAAAGAAGAATTAGAACATATTTAATAGCTTTAGTATTTTGTTCAATTGAAATTAGAAACTAAAATTTCAAGAAGTAAATATGTCTTCCTAAAGATAAATCCATAAATATGGTTTAATGGGATTTGAGGAAATGGGAATTTTATTTTTGGTGATAATTTTGAAAGGAAAGACAATTTTTACTCGGAGAAAATTTGATGAAGAAGACGACTTTTTCTTTTTTGACCTTTATCCTTCATAAAATGTCACGTGAAGCGCACGTGGACTTTTCCTATTAAAAAAATTAATCAAGTTTAGTTGAATGATTAATTTGATGCATTTTTAAATATTGGTGACTAAAATAGATTATTTTTTTATGTAGCTGATAAAATAATTTTTTTGTGTAACATAACTGTGTAAAACAAGAAAATTGTGATGCATATATTCTATTAAAAAACATAATTTTGTTTAGATGCATCAGTTATTTGTTTGAGTAAGATGTTACTTTATTAAAGGTATTTAGAAAGTATTTTTTTAGTGGTTGAAGACTTTTGTGCCATCCAGTTTAAGTTAAATAGAGAATTGTGTCATTTCGGTAACCAATAGCCTTCAGAAATTGACCAATCTCTTGGGGATCATAACTTGTATCATTCTTTTGCCAACTTCTCTTCAATTTAAAGCCATCCTTTAAATCTACAGCTATAAATATGCCTTCAGACGATTTCAAGTTCAAAAACTGTAGTGTTTTAACTATTGTATTCACCAATCCTTCAAACCCTCACTGTAATTCAAGACTTTCAAACATTGCCAAGAACGCATAAGGGTTCAAGAAATCATTTGTTTCTTTTGCCTTTTGCAAGGTTAAAGGGTGGTATTTCCATCATGTGACATCTTTATAAATTTCTTGGTATCGTAAATTTCTCCAAAGATTCTGAAATGATACCACCACATCATTTGGAGAGAATATTTTATATAGGATACATGATAGAAAAATGAAAAAAAATAGAGAAAGAAAGTGGATAAGAGGAAATTAAGGATGCAATAAATAGATAGAAGAAGAAGAATTATAGCATATTTAATAGCTTTAGTATTTTGTTCAATTGAAATGGGAAACTAAAATGTATTTCAAGAAGTAAATATGTCTTCCTAAAGCAAAATCCATAAATATGGTTTAATGGGATTAGAAGAAATGAGAATTTTATTTTTAGTGATAATTTTAAAAGGAAAGACAATTCTTGAAGAAAATTTGATGAAAGACAACTTTTTGTCTTTTCACTTTTATCCTTCATAAAATGTCACGCGATGCACACATGGACTTTTCCTACTAAAAAAATTAATTGAGTTTGGTTGAATGATTAATTTGGTGTCTGTTTTTAAAATCGGTGACTAAAATATATTATTTTTAATGTAGATGACAAAATTATTTTTTTTGTGCAATATAACTGTGTAAAACAAGAAAATGGTGATGCATATATTCTATAAAAAACCATAATTTTGTTTAGATGCATCAATTATTTGTTAGAGTAAGATGTTTCTTTGGTAAAGGTATTTGGAAAGTATTTTTTCAGTGGTTGGAGACTTTTGTGCCATCTAATTTGAGTTAAATAAAGAGTTGTGTCATTTTGATAACTAATAACCTTCACAATTGACCAATCTCTTGGGGACCAATGATTTCAAACTTGAAAACTGTAGTATTTTAACTGTCGTATCCACCAATCTTTTCCAAATATGGCTTTAATTCAAGACTTCCAAATATTGCTATGCATGTATTAGGATTCAAGAAATCATTTATTTCTTTTACTTTTTGTAAGGTTAAATGGTGGTATTGCCATCATATAAGTTTGTCATAAACTTCTTGATGTCATAAATTTCTCAAAAAATCCTGAAATGATGCCACATCATTTAGAGAGAATTTTTTATATAAGACAAACTATAGAAAAATGGAAAAAAATAGAGAAAGAGAGTAGATGCAACAAATAGATAGAAGAAAAAGAATTATAACATATTTAATGTCTTTAGTGTTTTGTTCAAATGAAATTGGAAATTTAAATGTTTTTCAAGAAGTATATATATCTTCCTAAACTTAAACCCATAAATATGTAGTCAAAAAATGAAATTGAAGAAATCAATTTCTAAAATTGTAAAATTTTGCGAAAAACAAAAACATATTCCTTTTAAGACATTAATAAACGTAATACTAATATGGAATAAACTTGATGAAATTACTTATAATTAACTATAGAAGATCTGTGAAGTTAAATTAATAGTTGAAATTAGTTAAAATACTTTATGTAATATTAGAAATGAAGCACGCGTTGTGCATGTGTGTTGATTAAATTAATATTGGTAATTTATTTTTATTGTATTTGATTACATTTTTAATGTTTTAGTTAAAACAAATAAGCGTAATATGTCATTATTGGTTTTTAAAAAAATAAAATTAAATAAAAAACTTAAAATATCTCAATGTTTTTAAATATTTTTTTTATATTTAATATAAATTAATGGACATAGATATATTGGTTTTTATTGGACCATTTGACATTGCTAAATAAATAAAAAAACTAACCAATGCTTACTCCTATCCATGGAGTATCACAAACAATATTGGTAATTTCAATATCATTAATATTTTTAATATTTAAATTAGAAATTAATTAATGTTAGTAGAAAACCAAGAAATAACAAAATCTATTATATAATAAGATTTCGCTTGCTAAAAATTATTACTATTATCAAATAATAGTTTAAATCATGTGCAAATAACTATTTTACCTGTTATAAAATAAAATTCATTTATTTTAAAGTGTAAACTATTTATTTTAATCACAATTTGTGGATAATAAATATTCACATGGTTAGTACTAATTTGTTTTAAAAATATATTAAAAACATTCAAATTAGAATATAGGTTAACGTATCCTAAGAAACCAAATGTGAGTCGTATGGTAGATAATAAATTTATAAAACTAAAATAAAATCTCATCTTAATGCATTGATTATATTACTATAACAAAAACAATTATAGTCAATAATGGCTCTTTCAAGATGAACTCCTTCCTTTTTTACTTATAAATATAATTCTTTTTATTTTTTAAATAATTTATCATAATCTATTAGCATAGATTTTCTATTAAACGTGTAGTAAAAACCAAAAAGTGAAAAGACAACATTATAACCCACAATTTTTTTAACATTTTTACTTTTTTATTTTTTTACCACATCTATCTATCTAGATATTTCACATTGAATTAGAAATAAAAAATAAACTGTTAAAAACATGCAAATTTAGGTCTTTTAAAATTTATTATTTTTAACCCCAAAAGTGGAGGCCAACAAAAAAAACACTTCAAAATTTTTATTCTTAAATTTCTCACCATAATATATGGATTTAGATATTTTTCATGAGTTAGGAACAAAAAACAACTATTAAATGCATGCATACATAATTTTATACCAAAAATAAAGTCATAATTCACAAAAATTGAAATTTTTAAAGATTTTACTTTTTTAATATTTTATCGTAATCTACCATCTTCATATCAAAAGGTATCAAAGCATCATATTGGAATTAATGCAAGACTTATTAGCTGGTTTTTTACCAAAATAATGTGATTTTCAATAAAATTTATAAAAATATAGTTATTTTTATTTTGATTCCAAAAATGATTAAAGTGGAGTTGGCAAACTTGACTTTAAAGTTAAGCTTGACAAACTCGACTTTAAAGTTGAGATTGTCAACCTCAATTTTAAAGTCACGTTTGGTAATCTCGACTTTAAAGTTGTGTTTGCCAACCTCGACTTCAAAGTTATTCACAATTTGTTTTTTCATTTTCTATAGAAAAAGTCATATAATTTCTAATTTATCTCATTTTTCTGATTAACAAAAAAGATTTTTAAAATTATATTACATTAAGAAAAAGTTATGCAACAAATTGAGCTATCTCAATATTCAGGGTATAATCAAATGTGGTAAGCAAATATAAACTCATAATCATTAAAATAAGTTAAAGTTAAATTAGCCAGAAAACTTTTAAATTTTCATTTATCATTATACCTAAATATAAAAATATCAAATGATCACTTGCTTAGAATTATTCTAAGCAATTTTGATTTGAATATTTTGTTTTAAAAATAGAGTTTTAATTGTTTCCAATTCCAATTTCTAGCAGCAATAAGTGGTTTGTTTCAATATTTTTATTTAAAATAGTGTTTTAATTTTCTCTATCATATCATGGACTAAAACGAAATTAATTTGAATATTCTGTTATTAATACTAATGAAAATGAAATTTGCAATAGTAGGAATAAAATTTGTAACTTATTCTCCAAATTTACTGATGATCAACTATAGTTGTTAACCTAGAAAACAAATTCAAAAAGACAAAAAATTACAGCTCTATAAGATTGGGCTTTTTGGAGATATGTAAAAATAGAAAATTATTTTTTTGTTTAAAATAATTCAAGAAAATAGAAAAAAATTGCAAAGTAAATACAACAACAACTAAGATTTTATCACAGTATGTGGTGTCAGATATATAGATCAAACTTTACATTAGCTATATAAATTATACTTTGCATCTTATTTTAAATTTTTAGAAGTAAATATTATTATGAAAAATATATTAAAAAGTAATTATTCTACTAATTCTAATTACAACTGAAATTTAATTTCATATTTTCTTAACCTTCCCAACAAAGAATTTGGAGTTGTAATTTTATACTATATTAGTTTTATTGTTTTGCCAAACAAAGAAATTCATATATTTTAGAGTTCTAATTCATAGAATTAGTTTTCTATAATATTTTAATTATAGTTTAATTTTATTTCTAAACAGCCAAACGAAGTGTCAAAGTTTTGTGCTCAATGAAATTTTAACAATTTAGTATAAAAGATTCATGATTAAATGAAAATTAAAAAGTTATCTTGCTAATTTAACTTTAACTTATTTTAATGATTGTGTGTTTATATTTGCTTACCATATTTGATTATATATTTTTTACAAAACTCTTCCTTAATGTAATATAATTTTAAAATTCTTTTTTATTGATGAGAAAAAGGAGATAAATTAGAGATTATATGACTTTTCCTATAAAAAATGAGAAATAAAAAAAAGGTGAACAACTCTAAAGTTGAGGTTGTCAATCTCAACTTTAAAGTTGAGGTTGCCAACCGCGCTTTAGTCATTTTTGGAATCAAAATAAAAATCACAATATTTTTATAAATTTTATTAAAAATTACATTATTTTGAAAAAGCCCCTTATTATAGGCATGACCACGGTTTCGGAACCGAACCATCCCTAGGCGGTTCTGTTTCCGGTTTCGGTTCGGATTCCCGTTCCGGTTCCGGTTCCGTCCCGGTTCCAGTTCCGGTTCCGATTTTGGTTCCGATTTTGTTCCAGTTTCGATTTTTAGTTTCGAATTACGATTGTAATCCTACTTTTAAATTTGATTTCTATTGAAATAATGATTAAACAATTAATTGAAACTCAAATAATACAACATAATAATATAATTAGAATAATAATAGTTACAATTGAACTTAATTAATATATAGTTTTTAGATAATAGAACTAGGAAGAATTAAACAAGTGAGATTCAAGGTTATAAAAATCATAAGAATATTTGAATATTTGAATTATTAATTAGAGTTCAACTAGTATAATATAATAACATAATTAGAATAGTAGTTAAAATTAAACTAATATATGAATTTTTTAGAATAATAGAATTATGAATATTAGATAAGTGAGAAAGAAAGATATAGAAAAAATAAGAGTATTGAGAGAATGATCAAACTATTAATTGAAATTCAAATAGTATATTAGCATAATATAATAATAGAATTAGGATAATATAAATTAGAAAATTAAGTTGATATATAATATAATTGGATTAATAGTTGAAATTGAACTAATATATGGAGGGTTTAGAAAAATAGAATTATGAAGGATTAGATAAGTGAGAAAGAAAAATATATAAATGATAAGAGTATTGAAAGAATGATTGAACAATATAATAATATAATTAGAATAATTAATTAAAAAAATTGATACTCTAAACCGTAAACTATAAACGTTAAAACATACAATATAAAGATTAGAAAACTAAGAAATTATGTGATAAAAATGAAGTGGTATAGAAAAAAAAATTTTTTGGCCGGTTCCGGAACCGCCGATTCGGTTTCGATTTTGTGGGCCCACATTTTCGGTTCCGGAACCGGCCATGTGGCCATCTCTACCTTATTAGCATGTCTTTTAGAGAATGAAGGTTTTAAAATTGAGAATTAAGTGTTCAAATTTAAATTTAATATATTTTTTTATTGTTTAAAATTTGTAACAATGGACCACCATTGATTGATAGAAATTATATTTTAGAATAGGCTATCGATAGTGATGAGTTAGTGGACCTTATTAATTTGTTTTTGGTGAATAAATGGAAAAAATACTAGAATGCCCTTATTATAAAGAATTTAAAATTTAAAATTTTTTTTCTTAAAAAATCACTTGGCCTAATGACCATGTTTTTGTCAAAGAAAAAAAACAAGCTAAAATGGTTATTTTTTGAAACAAAAAAAAAACCATAATAATAAGGAAAAGAATGAATCAAAATATCCTTATCATAAAAAATTAAAGAAAAATTTAAAAAATTTCATTAAAAAATTACGTCGCCTAAAAACTTGGATATGTTTACCTTACACCTTTTTAGGTGTCTTTTTTCGCAAATCAAATTTAATTTTATTTATTTGGTCTATTTTTTGTAAAAAAAAAATTAAAACTAAAAATAATGACATAGTAATTATTTTTGCTAAAATGGTTTTAATAATAAATTTTTTTCCTAATACAAGTTTCACCAAAATAAACTCATAAAATATTAAATCAAATTTGAATTTTAAAATTTTATTAATAAAAAATTCTCCAATACAAGTTCTCATAAAACCAAACTCATCAATCCAAACATCCCAAAATTTTTTTTTCTTATAATAAATTTGAAGAAAAAATTAATTATAAAGCTAAAAAATAACCTATTGAAATGAACAAAAACAAGTAAACTAAACACACCACAGGTAAGTTAGCTCTGTACTGGCTATGTAAGTGTGTGTGTGTCACAAATGTTGAAATTTTATTAATAAAAACTTTTCCAATACAAATTCTCATAAAACCAAACTCATCAATCTAAACATCTTAAAATATTTTTTTTCTTATAAAAAATTTCAAGAAAAAAGATTTTATTATAAAACTAAAAATAACCTATCCAAACGAACAAAAACAAGTAAACAAAACACATCCTAAGTAATTTACCTTTGTACTGGCTATGCAAGTGTGTGCCACCTAGTTGATAATAAGTCTACACATGTGAAACGTTTCAATTGCTAACCAAAGTTACAAAGTATATATTTAAAACTCATATTTTTTAACCTATACACACTTATATCACATGCATATTCCAAGTATCGAGATCTAAACCTAAACACATTTATATTCTATTTTACTTCTCGTTTTTCTTTTAGTATAGAATCTTCAGAAGTCTTTTAATTATAGAGTTAATTGCAAAAATCACTCTTAAACTAGGACTCGATTGTAAAATATCCCCTGACTTTTAATGTAAACACTTTATCACTATACATTTAATATTTGCACTGTACTCCATTTTGATAGAAATTGTATTGTGAAAAATAAAATCAACCTTTATAAATATTAGTTGCCCAAAGTACTATCATCTGTTTGTATTTATTTTTCAAACATTGATTCAATTGAATAACTTTTTTCCAATGTTAAAAACTCTTTCTCTTTTAAAAACTCTTTATTGTTTCAAAAGATTTGCAAGGGGAATAAAAAGTTTTTAACGTTGGAAGAAAGTTATTCAATTGAACCAACCTATGGAAAACGAACACAACTAAACTAGCGTACTATGGGCAATTAACATTTATAATAGTTCATTTTATCTTTTCACAATACAATTTCTATTAAAATATAATACATTACAAAATATTAAATATTAAGGGCGGTAAAGTACTGAAATTAAAAGTTTAAGGAATATTTTGTGATCGAGCCATAATTCAAATATGCTTTTTGCAATTAACTCTTAATTATACACAAAAAATAAATAAATAACATGTAAAAAAAGTTTAAAAAGTCAACTAAATATTAAAATCAATTTACTCACAAACAAAATAAGGCTACAAATGAAATCTTACAAAATTCTATATTTTATTTGTATGTGTGGCAGGATACATCAATAATTGTAAAGATGAATTAGAATATTCAAAATAGATATATCAAAATGTAAATTGAGATGGGTTAGGAAAATAAGAAGTGAGCACGAAAATCCAATATGTAGCCAAACAATTGAAACTCTAGAAAAAGGGTCATTCTTTTGTGAGACCGTCTTATATATAAGACTTGCAATTTCACTTTAACGTATAAAGTAAAAAAAATTAGCGTATAAAAAGTATTAAAGATTAGCGTATAAAGTATAAAAAAAATTAGAGTATTATCCTATAAAGTATCAAATATTAATGTATAACGAATAAAAAATTAGTGTATTAGTGTATAAAGTATAATTCGCGTATCACGTCTCATATATGAAACGGTTTCACATGAGTTTTTGCGTTAGAAAAATAATTCAATAAAGTTTTTCTTGCATTGAACATTTATTATGTGTGGAGATATGTGGAATATAGATTTTATTTGCAGTCATTTGGTTCTTTTAATTCTTACCACTAATTGATGTGAATTTTTTTAAATGAAATTTTACATACTAAACACTGATCAATTAACATACAAACAGAAGGGATTTATTTATGTTTTACATATTTTTTGCCTAAGAAACAAGCATGTATACTATAACATCCTTAAAGAGTACAAGGAATAATGACTAGGGGGCTGCCTTGGTACATTAGTTTGGGTTTGAATATATGGGTTTGATATTCATTTTTAATAGGGTTGACAATTAAAAATCCCACATACCCATGTAATTTCTTGGGTTTCATAGTATTGTCTTTCTTTTTCTCATTTTGTCCTCCTTTTCGTGAACGTATTGGGTAATTAAGTATGGCTTTCTCACCATGTATGTACCATACTATACCATAATATGTAGGTTTGATTCTTTATTCAATGTACAAGCCTACACAGTATTGGGAATAGTGTCATTATAGTGAGACATAGTACATGCATAGTGAGAAAACATTGGTACTTAAACCACCAACTCATCTCCAGACTTAATGGTTATTAACCACATAATACTTTCTCTCTCATTCTTTTCCACCTTTTCTCCTTTATGTTATTTTCCTTTTTCTAATTCGCTCACCTCAAGCACGCCGTCAATCTTAGCCTTTCCTCACCAGCTGATTTTCTCTCACGGAAGCCTCAATCCATGATAATAAGCGTGGGAACAAGACCTTTCATCCAAAATCGATAATTTGCCATAATAGGCCTTCATTTTGTGTGTTCGGAAGAGAATTAAATGACCCTTCTTCCTAAATTCTATCTTGATTTTCTTGTGATATTACTATAATCAGTTTCTTGTGTTATTTTATTTGAATGGAATAGCCATTTTTGCTGTAGAAAAATCGTTTAACTTGGTTGTTTTTTTCTGGTTCACATGGATTTGATTTTTATTCTTTTTATTTCTTCTTTTATGAGTGAGGTTGCTATTGAAATTATTTTTTTGTTGATTTTTTTCCTTTCTTTGGTTAATTTGTAGAGTTTAATCGTTGGGAAGCTATTTAAACTTTTTTAGGAGAGCATATAATAAAACTTCAGAAGCAATTTAAGTCCACTTAATAAATGATCTTATGTTAATTAGGTGTAAAAATAGAATTTTAATTTCAACCATTCCAAACAACAACAATGGTTTTCATTACGATTACAAATAATAAGTTGAGCACTAGAAATGGATTTAGAATATACATAATCACTCCAAAATACTCCAAATAATAACCCAGATTTTGTTCCAGAAGATTGAAAAATGCATTGGATTCCTTACTGGATTCAACATAAGCATGAATAAGCTAAATGACTTTCATTGATCACGTAAGGTGAGAGATGATTCATCGTTGCATTTGAAGGGCTTTTAGAAGGAACAAAAATCTGCATCTTCCCTAATGCAATTCTCATCCCAGCGACACCAGCATAGAACAAGTTTGACGAAGGTACAAAAACATTGCTCTGTATGCATAGATTGAAGTCAATGAACTTTTCATACTGAAAATTCTCCAAACCGAGGTACCTTCCTTTGAGATCAAAAGGGATCAAAGCATCCTATTGGAATTAATGCAAGACTTGTTAGTTTGAATATATAAGAGTTTAGAATCAACTTAAGGACAACTAACCACAAGCACCGGTACATATATAGCATCTAAATAGTGCACATTTTCAGTAACATAAAGCAGTATTGGTCTATATTTTGATGTGTTTATAGCATAAATACTTATATATCAATTTCAATTCACAAAATAGCTAATATTTGTATGAATATAGAAAAAGTAAAGTAAGAGAAGTAGACATGTTGTTGCTACTTGTACACATGAATAACCAGTACTTACAATTGGCATGCCATTCAAGAGTAAAATGCTCTTTTCTCTTTCTATCATGCATACAAGTTATACACAGTTTAATTTGTATATAGTTGTGCCTTTATGCATCCTTTTGAAGTGAGATCATACAAAATTAATGCATGAAGAAACTGGTAAGTGGTTTGATCTACTAATGAAATATTGCAAAAGTAGAATTATTTTGATTTTCATTGAAAAGAGAAATGTAAAACAAGAAAACCAGTTATGCATATATTCTATTAAAAAAAACATATTTTTACTCAAATGCATAAACTATTTATTTGAGTAAGATGTTACCTTGGTAAAGATATTTGGAAAGTATTCTTTCAATGGTTGGAGACTTTTATGCCATCCAGTCTGAGTTAAATATAGAATTGTGTCATTTTAAAAACCAATAGTTTTCAGAAATTGACCAATCTCTTGAGGACCGTAACAAAATTTGTTACTTGTCATATCATTCTTTTGGCAACTCTTCAATTTGAAGTCATCAACCTTCAAATCTACAGCAATAAACTTGCCTCTAGATGATTTCAAACTCAAAAACTGTAGAGTTTTAGTCATTGAATCCACCAATCTTTCCAACTCTGGTTGCAATGTATAGACTTTCATACATTGCCAAGCATGCGTAGGGGTTCAATAAATGATTTGTTTCTTTTACCTTTTGCATGGTTAAAGGGTGGTATTGTGATCGGGGCTAAAAATACCTATTTTTACCCCCTCATTTACTTAAGTTTATGCTTGTCTTTGAGGATTTTATTGTTGTTTATGTGTTGTTTATTGAATAAATGCAGAATTTCAAATTCAATGAGGCTAAAAGAAACAAAAACCAGATTTGATGTGAAAAAGTGGGAAAAAGAACCAAAAATCACTCAATTCGGATTACCAAATACAAGATGGCACAAAGGAGAAAAGATGGAAATGCAATGCAAAACTGGGCAGAATGCAAAGCAAAGTTCAAACGAACATATCTCGACTTCTCCTCAACGAAAAGAAGAGTTATTGGATGTTTTGGAAAGATCTACGAGAGTACTAAAACTCTTATGGTTGGAACTACTCCCAAATCTGCTGGCAAGATGGTTGAAATTGAGGGTCAAGTCAACATACACCAAAGAATTCGAAAAATCAGAAGCCTATGTCACAGTTTGAGAGAATATTCATAACTTTCATTCCCGAACTCCACATTAAATGATTCTTAATGCATTAGAAAGCCACGAGGAAGGGTTACAATTCTTATGAAGACGAAAACGCCCAATGTGGCACGGAAGACATTTAAAATAGCGTCAGAATATCATCTAAGTGTGCTGTCTGAAATCCTGAAAAATAGTGGCTACGGGACCAACACTTTCGGAAATTGCATTTCAGCCCCTATTTTAGCATAAGCGGGGCACTTTATGTAATTATTTATTTTTAGTCATTTCACTAACTATTTAAGATTTCTTAAAGTCTAAGTTAGGTATCTATGACACAATTAGCAATAGCTCACAAGAACACACCTTTTAGTGTGTGTTCTTAGTGTTTTCATTTCTTGGAGAGAATTCTTGTAACTCTTGGCTAATTGGAGTGGAAATCAAAGGGAAGCTTGGACCTTTAGCTTGGAATCAACATTTGGGAAGTCTTCTCATCTTGGGTTCTCTTTCCTTTTGCACTTTCTTGCTAAATTCATTGCTTAATTTACCATTTGGATTTGCTCTAATTAGCCATGATGGACTAGATTGTGTGGTGTCTTTGGAATTAAGCTATGGGCTTTTAATAATTTGTTTGTATGCTGATGAAATGTTATGGGCTTAATTATATGTTTCATATGTTTGATTTTAAGGTCACATTTCTTGTGCAATATCCTTGACTTGAAATTGAGAATTGGGTCATGTTGTGAGTAGAATATTAATCAATTGCATGTTGTGATGAAGAGTCCTCTTTTTCCATCAGAATGTTGATTGAGTCTATCCAATGAATTAGCACTAAGCATATGGAAACCAAGTCTATACTAGCATGATAACCTAGTTAGGGGCTTGGCTTGGATGTTGCGGATTTGCAATGACATAGAATCGATTGGTTTAATTGATCTATTAATTGTGGTTGAGTTTGGTCCGGTATAGTCTTAGCCACCAAATTTCCACAAGACAACATTAAACCACATTCTTCAAGCTATCACATTAATCACCAATGCTACAAATAATTGAGAAACCTAATGTTAAATTCCAATGATACACTTATCTACTTGATTTGTACTCCCTAATTTTGAAGCTTAAGTCCTAGATCAATTAAGTTGACTTTATTTTAGGTTTAGTCTTCTTGCATTTATCTTATTTTCTTTCCTTAGTTGCATTTTTATTACTCTACATACTAGACACGAACTCTTAACAAGACTTCCCTCTCCGTGCAATTCGACCCCTTGCTTCCAAGTGCTACATATTTAGAGTTAGGGTATTTGTTTGTTTGGGTTGCATGACCAACTCACTGAACAAAATGGCGCCGTTGCCAGGGAGGGGCTATTTGTGTTGAGATTAGTGTTTGGTATTTTGAGTAGATTGTGTACATATTTTTTTTGTTTTTCATTTGTGCATAGTTTTTGCATTTTGTGTTGTCTTGAATTTTTTGATTATCTTGTTTTTGTTTTTGACTTGCTATTTTACATTTTGTCCATTTTACTTGTTTTGTGTTTTGTGGTCTTTTGAATTTTATGATTATATAGTTTGGTATTTTACTTGGTATTTTGTCTTTGTTGCATTTTACTTGTTATTGTTTTGTGGCTATTGTAGGTTAATTTGGAGGCACTTGAGGATTCCTTTTTGTGTTAAGGTTCAATCTTAGAAAAGATGGCTACCCATGATGAACAACGTCCAAGAACGTTTTGGGAGCTATATGAGCCTCAGTTTGTAGATCGTAATAACTTGTGTGAACTTGATGTTGAAAGCTTTCTCATTCCATCCAAACTCATATGTTTGATTCAAGAGAAGGTTGTTTTCCAAGTTTTTGAGCATGAAGATCCTTATGACCATATTGAGGATTTTCTCCATATATGCAACACATTTATGATACAAGTAGTTTCTCGAGATGCGGTGAGAAGAATTCTCTTTCCACCATTTTCCTTGGAAGGGAAAGCAAAAAAATGAAGGAGATGAGCTAATAAGGGAAAAGTGCTAAAGCAAACTTGGATGGCCATGAGTGAATCACAAGAAAATGGTAATTGTGCTGGCATGGAGAGGAAAATGAACAAAGCAAAGAGGAAGAAGGAGCTCCAAGGAAACAAAACATGACAATAGCAATAAAGTCTAGCTAGGGACTAATAAACCTAGAACTACTTCTAATCTCTTTTTCTTTTCTTTTGACCTTAGTTATTTTTGCTTTGATTTGAGTTGTTTATTTTCTTATTTTGTAGTGAATTAGGTTGAATTCTTGTTTGAAGGAGTCCAAGAGGATGCCACAAAAAGAATGAAGAAAAAAAAGGAGGACATTTTGAAAGATCAAGGTTATATGCGTAGTGTCCTAGTGAGGTGGAACACTAGATGTGACATCGTTAATAAAAACAGTAATGGACAATATTAAAATGCGGAGAGTAAAGAGACAGGAGGTTAGTAACGCAGTTCGGCAATTGCCTACGTCTGCGGGGCCACGCCCAAAAAAAACAATCCACTAAGTTCACAAAGTTACAAGACACTCGGTCTGACACAAAGTAAGACTCCCTCTTATCTTTGTCGCCGCCTCTTTCTAACTCCACACGTAAACGTGATTGTGCGAGCTCCCCTCGACTTGTGTGATTCCTCCCGGAATCCGTGTTATGGCAAGATCCCCTTGCCCACGATGAAGACAAGATCCCCTTGTCAATGGCGACTCCTCCCGAAATCCGTGGTTATTGCAAGATCTCCTTGCCCACGTTTGAACTCTCCCGAGCTCCAAAGTAGCCTCCTCCCGAGACTGAGATTCAATCAAAAATACAAGGATTGCACCTTCAATAATATGAGATGCTAAAACCAACACACTTAAACAAAGACCTCCAACAAAGAAGTGTGTTCACAGTCTAATGAAGACCAAAAGAAGCTCCACACTCGAAAACCGTGTGGTTGAACGATCCTTATAGAGTGCACAAAATCTTTCCATGTTTATCTCCAAGATTACTTCCATATAAATCCCATAGAAAGTTAGAAACAATGTGCCTTCTATGCTTATCTTTTCCAAAGATAAAATTCCAATGATAATCTCCAAAAATACCAAGATAAGCTCCATAATTATCAAGATAGTATTAATCTCCAAATCAATCTTCCTTGCATAGATTGATTTAATTGATTCCTGCTGCCAATTATGATCGTTCCTTATTTGCCAAAAAATCAATGCCAATTAATGAATGCCAACTTGCGCATTAACAATCTCCCCCTTGGTATTTTTTTGGCAAAATCCAAACTCCCCCTGTATGCTGAATCGGAAGTTCTTGTAAACTTCCCCTGAACAGGAACTTAGTAAAAAAAAAAAATCACTGCACAAGACATTGTGCATGACAGAGCAAAAGACACCAAGTTTCCTAAGGAACATTACTGCACAAGACATTATGCATGACACATTAAAAATACCAATATCCCATCATACAAATGTTTGAGGGATTTCAAAACAAATATCCAAAATATCAAATATCAAATTACTCCCCCTTTTTGCCACAAAAAGATAAAAGGGCATGAAATAACAAAATATAAGAAATTTTCTTAAGCAAGCACCAGCATAAATCAATGTCAGATTAATCAATCAGAATCCTCCTCATCATAAGGCACAAGGCCAACTGAGTCTGCTAGCAATTAAATACCATTAGCAGCTTCTGGAACTCTATCATCTTTACCAGCATGAAACCCACAAGATTGGGCGCTGGAAGAAACCTATCTGTCAGTGACATCAGGAGTGACACCAGAAGTATCTTCAGGTTCAGAAGTAATAGGAGGAACATGAGTTCCCGTTTCAAGCATTTCCTCATTAGGATCAGAATCAACAGTCTCTTCAAAAGTAGGATTGTCGGGCTTCATTTATGATTCTGCAAACACAGGAGATAAATTTTGAGATATACCTGCTGGAACATCCTGAGGGACATTAGGTGGATTGTCTGAAGGTCCAGCCCCATCAACTGCAGCAGTGGCACTCTTTGCAGCAACATCCTTCTTCCTTTCAGCAGCTTCAGTTGCAACATCCTTCGCCATTTTTACAGCTGCCAGATCATCAAGTAAGGACGAGACCTCGTTTCTCCTCTTCTCAATCTCAACTTGCTGAGCCATCAAAGCTTTTAATTCATCCTCCAGCACCTTAATAGTGCATGATATCAAGACTGAATTCCCAAGCTCTTCTTTGGTAGAGTCAGAAACATCATCAGAGATATCTTCCATATCATTGACATGATCACCTTGCAACAGCTTATAATTGATTCTGATTTCTTCCTTATCCATCTCCAGAGTTTCTTTTGCTCGAATCACAGAATGTTGTGAGCAGAGAATGCCATAAATCAAACACGGAAAAGGATATGCTATCCTTTCATTCTTGCAGTCTGCATGCTTTACAATTTGATCAAATAAGAACTGTCCAACATCAAATTCAACAAAATTTCCAATCTTGAACAACAAAGTGGTCATGGACTTATTCACACCAGTTTCATGAGATGCTGGAAGCCAATTTCTCATTGCAATCTTATGCAGAATTGCATACTTAACAGACAACTGAGAAGCAGGAAAATCTTTCCCTCTAGGCCATACACGTCTAACACCTCCTGTGACATCAGTAATTATCTTGCTATAATCAGGGCTGAAATCTTCCACATTAGCCCAATGACTCCCTAGGTGAGTATTTATCACATCCGGGGAAAATGCAAACAGCTTACCTCTCACAAATACAAACCCACCATCAGGGTGCTCAAAATCCTTCACATTAGCGTCTAAATTGCAATAGAACTCTTGAACAATTTTTCTCACATAGGGCTTTATTCCCTTAATTGTTCTTTTTAAACCTTGGCTAATCAACTGATCAACAAGTTTTTTGCAATCTTTAAAGTCACCAGCATGGTATTTCTTTCACTCCAGATATTTCTCCTAGAGACTCTACTCCACAAACCAGCATTATATTCAGACTTGAAATCATCCAAATTAACAGAAAAATCTGATGACTTACTTGCAGTAGCAGGAGGCTTGCCCTTTGACATCGATTTTGAGCGAGTGACTCGCTGGGATTCAGAGTCTGGATTTTCTCTCTGTCGCTTTGCCTTAGGAGACTTAATCGGATCTGAATCAGAGAGATCCTGAACATCATCATCAGAAGGAACATCTTCTCTGACATCTTCTTTTTTTTCAGCCCAAGTATTATCTGAAGAATCTTCATCCACAACTCGAAATCTCAGAAACTTTGATTATGTTCACAATAGTAAAAACGGCTGAGATAAGCTCAACACTTTGGGTAGTAGAAGCTCAGAAAACCAGAAACCCTTGGAATATCAAAAAGAGAAATAAGAGCCGAAGTTATTGCAGTCACATTTTGCGTAACCGAGACCAACTCTTCAATTCCATATATTCAGCCGAGAATCCCCAAAATGCCACGTGTCACTTGAAGAGCTGAGGATCAAAATTCACAAAACAGAAAACCACAACTACAAAAACAGCCACACAGCATGAGGCGGGAAACCACAAAAGACAAAACAGCTATTCTACTATATTTTTGTGTTTTTCATATTTTTCTATTGTTGTAAATACAATTATACTACACAAAAAATAAAACTTACAACACTGAAGAACCTCTTCACATGACACAAAGGCCTAGGGCAGACCTTAGTTCTTCAAACCTTGCTCCATTCAAAGCTTTGGTGAAAATATCAGCAATTTGTTTTTCTGTCACCATATGTTCCAAAGCAATAGTTTTATCTTTCACAAGGGATCTAATAAAATGATGTCGAATATCAATGTGCTTTGTCTAAGAATCATGAACATGATTCTTAGAAATATTGATAGCACTCATATTGTCACAGTAGAGTGTCATGACATCCTGTGTGACACCATAGTCTTTCAGCATTTGCTTCATCCAGAGAAGCTGAGTACAACAACTACTAGCTGTAATATATTCTACCTCGGCAGTAGATAGAGAAATAGAGTTTTACTTCTTGCTGAACCATGACACCAAATTGTTTCCCAAATAGAAACATCCACCAGAATTGCTTTTTCGATCATCTGAACTTCCAGCCCAGTCAACGTCACAATAACCAACTAAATTGGTGTGTGTATCAAATGAATACCAGATCCCATAGTCAGTTGTCCCGCTAATATATTTTAGAATTCGCTTGACTGACACTAGCTATGACTCTCGAGGATTTGCTTGAAATCGAGAACATAAACAAACACTTTAGAAGATATCTGAGCGACTAGCAGTTAGATATAAAAGACTACCAATCATACTCCTGTATAGACTCGCATCAATAGAAATCCCTTTCTCATCTTTAGATATCTTCTCATGAGTTCCCATAGGTGTTCTTCTTGGACGAGCATTCTCCAGTTCAAATTTCTTCAGCAAATTCTTGGCATACTTGCTTTGACAAATGAAAATACCATCATTGCGTTGCGGAATTCGAAGTCCAAGAAAGTAATTAAGCTCACCAACCATACTCATCTTAAATTCCTCAGTCATTTGAGCAACAAATTCATCCACCATCGCCTGTGACACTGAACTAAACACTATGTCATCAACATAAATTTGAGCAAGCAAAAACTGACCGTTAACACGGCGAATGAAAAGGGTTTTATATACTCCCCCTCGCTCATATCCCTTTGTCAACAAATACTGCGTTATTCTTTCATACCACGCTCGAGGAGCTTGTTTGAGCCCATATAATGCCTTCTTCAACTTGTAGACATGCTCGGGATGATGAGGATCTTCAAAGCCCTTTGGTTGAGCTACATACACTTACTCATGAAGAAAACCATTGAGGAAAGTACTTTTCACATCCATTTGATATAACGTGGATCGCAACACAAATGCAATAGCTAACAATAGATGAATGGACTCAAGTCGAGCAACCGGTGCGAATGTCTCATCGAAGTCAATACCTTCAATTTGAGAGTACCCCTGAGCAACTAACCGAGCCTTGTTGTGAGTGATATTCCTATGCTCATCACTCTTGTTCTTGTATATCCACTTTGTTCCAATGACATTCACATTAGGAGGGGACGGAACTAGATCCCACACTTGATTTCTAGTGAATTGGCCAAGTTCTTCTTGCATTGCACCGATCCAATACTCATCGAGTAAGGCTTTTTTCACATTCTTAGGCTCAATAGATGAAGTAAAGCACATTTGAATCATATCTCTATAGTTCACACGCGGCTTTTCTCTTGTCCGAACACCATCATCCATATTTCCAATAATTTTATCAGTAGGATGATTCTTCTGAACACGGGTGGATGGTTGCATACGAGGTGAGATGACATCTTCCGCATTATCAACCTCGGTACTCTGATCAGTGACACAACTTGTGACACTGGGCGAAACAATGCCAGGAACACTAGAGCTGACTTCATGTAGTGATTCTGTAACATCATCGTTAGAACCATCAGTAACATGCAGAGAGTCATCGACTTGAACATTCACAGATTCCATGACAATTCGAGTTATTTTGTTGTAGACTCGATAAGCTTAACTATTGACAGCATATCCAAGAAAAATAGCTTCATCACTCTTGCGATTAAGCTTCCATTTATATTCCCTGTCATTCAACACACAAAAAGTACTACCAAAAGGATAGAAATAGTTAACAGTTGGAGTTCTACCTTTCCATATTTCATAAGGCGTTCTTTCCGCTCCTCCACAAAGATATGCACGATTTATAGTGTAGCATGCTGTGTTCATTGCTTCAGCCCAAAATTTCTGTAGAATATTCTTTTAGGTGCAGAGAACTCATGAGCTATCCCATGTTGATTACAGAAATCTGAGAAATCTGAGTTTTCAAACTCTCTTCCATGATCACTACGAATACGAATAATCTTCACAATGGTACAACCCTTCTCTCGTTGAAGATGACTGCACAATGTCTTGAAGGCATTAAATGGTCGGATTTTTCTCGAAGAAATTTCACCCATATATATCGAGAAAAGTCATCAACAGTTACATATGCATATCGTTTTCCTCCAATACTCTCTATGGGCATAGGACCCATTAAATCCATATGCAGCAGTTCAAGCACACGAGTTGTTCCTGGTGTCTGAGACTTGGGATGTGACACCTTTGTTTACTTTCCAATTTGACAAGGTCCACACACCCTATCTTCATCAAACTTCAATATGGGAATCCCACATACAGCTCCCGTAGAGACAATTTTCTGCAGCATCCTTATATTCACATGACCCAATTTTTGATGCCATAGGATAGAATCTTCCATGCTTGATCGAAAACAAGTAGATGAGTCAGAGATGAGATAACAATTATCCATCGATCTTACTCCTTCCATAATGCACATGTTGTTTTGATCAACCACCTTGCAATTTCTCTTAGTGAAGTTCACATTCAAATCTTGATCACACAAATGGCTAATGCTGAGTAAATTTTCCTTGAGATCATTTACCAAAAGAACATTATCCAACATAGGTAACCATGACACATCTAGAGTGCCTTTTTGAATAACACGAGCTGTGACACTATTGCCAAAAGTTACTTTTCCTATACTTCTGGACACAATATTCTTCAAAAACTTTTCATCACCAGTCATATGTCTGGAACACCCACTATCAAAGTACCACTCATCAGTTGTGGCTGCCTTTAGTGAAGTATATGTGAAGTTGCACCTCAAATTAGTCTTCATCACCCAACTTTGTTGTGGATATCTACGAGAAGTAGATTTTCTAGCAGTACCTTGTCTTAATTCAGCAAGATAAATAAAACATCTAGGATGAATGTGGCCACGACGATTGCAATAATGACAAATAGGAATAAATCTGTTACCTCTTCCTTTAGGAGTATAATAAGAATAATGAGGTTTTGCCTTATTTGCGCTCTTTGTCGTATTCACAGCAACTTGCTTTACTGTGAGAGTATCTACTGGTAGTGACACTGATTGTGACGTGGATTGTGATACTAAGCTTTCTCCTTTATACCCCAGTCCAGAGTGATCACCACTGGATTGCGTAGTCTTAAGAATTTCATCCAGTTTGGAAGAACCAGAATTTAACATCTTGACACATTTCTTTATGTGATTTAGATCGTTGGTCAGATTCTTCACTTCTTCCTGACTTACTTCCAGTTTGGCTTCCAAATCTGCAGCAGCGTTCTGAAGATTGAGCTTTTCACTTTGTAGACACTTAATTTGAGTATGAAGATGCTGATTGACTTTAATAAGTTCTGTCCATTTATCATGAAGATTATTCTTATATTCGCAAGGATATCTTCTTCGGTGACACCATCTTCATCTTCATCACTATAAGCAGACACAGTTCCAGTGACACCTCGTGTAACATTCTTGATTCCACCATTATCTAATTGTCCAGTCTTGATAGTAAGAGCCACATGATCGTTCTGAAATTCATCGTCTTTATCTGATTCATCTTCACTCCAGGTTGTGTTAAGAGAATTCCTCTTTTTCCTCAATGTATTTGCACAATCTGCCTGAACATACCCAAAACCATCTCATTCTCTACACTTAATTCCTCTGCTCTTGAATGACTGATCAGATGTGTGATTTTCTTCCCGGTACTTTTTATTGCTTGCCAACTCATTCTTGGTGTTGCTGACACTGGCTTTGACACCCTGATTGTTTCTGCCAAATCTCTTCATGACTCTGCCGAGATTCTTAGATATCAATGCAAGAGAGACCTCAAGTCATCTTCATCAGGATTATCTAAATTCTGCATTTCTGTTTTTAAGGCAATTCCTTTGACTTTCTTTGCTTCCAAATCTACTCCAAGATTCATCTCAAATGTTCTAAGTGATCCCATCAGTTCTTCTAGCTTCATCTTTGAGACATCTTTTGCTTCTTCAATGGCAGTAACTTTATAAGCAAAACGTTGAGGCAAAGATTGCAGAGTTTTCCTCACAAGGTTTTCTTCAGAAAAACTTTCACCAAGTGCAAATGCCTCATTGGCAATATCACAGAGTTTGGCATTAAATTCAGCAATACTCTCGTCTTCAAGCATCCTTAAGTTCTCAAATCTTATAGTTAGTATCTGCATCTTTGATAACTTTACGGTTGTTGTCCCTTCGTATGTTGTTTGAAGAATTTTTCATGTCTTCTTGGCTGACACACACACCTAGAAATAAGTCTAAATTGAGCAGGATCAACACCGTTGAAAATAGCATTAAGAGCCTTTGAATTACTGTTTGCTAAGGCATCTTCAGTAGCAGACCAATTTTCTTCTGGCTTGAGAGAATTAACACCATCTGTGTCGGTAGTCACTGGGGGGTTCCATCTTGTCAGAATTGATTTCCAAGCTTTTTCATCAATAGCTTTGATAAAGGCTCTCTTTCTAGCCTTCTAATAAGCATAATTATTGCCGTCCAATAAAGGTGGACGTATTGTTGAACCTCCTTCCTTCATAGAGTCCATCACACAAAAACCAAGATCAAGTCCTACGGATCCCGCCTAAGAAACAAAGATGACCCGCTCTGATATCAATTGAAATATCAAGGTTAGATGCGTAGTGTCCTAGTGAGGTGGAACACTAGATGTGACACCATTAATAAAAACAGTAATGGACAATATTAAAATGCGGAAAGTAAAGAGATAGGAGGTTGGCAACGCATTTCGGCAATTGCATAAGTCTGCTGGGCCACGCCCAAAAAAAAACCAATCCACTAAGTTCACAAAGTTACAAGACACTCGGTCTGACACAAAGTAAGATTCCCTCTTATCTTTGTCGCCGCCTCTTCCTAACTCCACACATGAATGTGATTGTGCGAGCTCCCCTCGACTTGTGTGATTCCTCCCGGAATCCGTGTTATGGCAAGATCTCCTTGTCCACGATGAAGACAAGATCCCCTTGTCAATGGCGACTCCTCCCGAAATCAATGGTTATTGCAAGATCCCCTTGCCCACGTTTGAACTCTCCCGAGCTCCAAAGCAGCCTCCTCCCGAGACTGAGATTCAATAAAAAATACAAGGATTGCACCTTCAATAATATTGCATTGAGATGCTACAGCCAACACACTTAAACAAAGATCTCTAACAAAAAAGTGTGTTCATAGTTTAATGAAGACCGAAAGAAGCTCCACACCTGAAAACCGTGTGGTTGAACGATCCTTATAGAGTGCACAAAATCTTTCCATGTTTATCTCCAAGATTACTTCTATATATATCCCATAGAAAGATAGAAACAATGTGCCTTCTATGCTTATCTTTTCCAAAGATAAACTTCCAATGATAATCTCCAAAAATACCAAGATAAGCTCCATAATTATCAAGATAGCATTAATCTCCAAATCAATATTCCTTGCATAGTTGATTTAATTGATTCCTGCTGCCAATTATGATCGTTCCTTATTTTCCAAAAAACCAATGCCAATTAATGAATGCCAACGTGCACATTAACACATTTCAACAAGTATGGAGCTAGGAGCAAGCCAAATCAACTTAGCAAACATTGGAGTTCATTGCCTACTAAAAAAAGGAGTTCTTTACCTTATTCTTTGACTTACGTTAGGGACAATGTAAGATTCTAAGTGTGGGGGAGGGAATGTTTGCTTTTGTTGATTCTTGCTTATGTTGGGAAATGATCATCGTCCTTGTTGGAAGAAATTGAATGAAAGAGTTTATGCAATACATGTTTGTTGTTAGTTTTTTTTTTTAGTTTTTATTTTGAGCTTATTGTGCAAAGTGAATTACTAATGAATCAATATTGCATGTTTTACCCCGTATGTTATGTGTTTTATTCTATTGGTGAATTTTTTCAAAACTTTTGTGATCTTGTGAATAAGTTATGTTTTTGACACAAAGTGTAAGGTTGACAGCTTTGTTAAAGATCATAACTATCCATGGAAAGTGAACTAATGTAGGAAATGAATATTTGTTTGACAAATGATACAAGTTTTATGCATAAGACTTAATGGTTGCTGATAACTTAGTGCTAAGTGATAGAAGTTGAAGCATAGTGTGGAAAGTTTGTGTTTCAATACATTTGTTTTCAAGACCAAGTGGGGAAACATATGGGATATGTTGAATCATGAAACAAAGTGAGAACTAGGGATGTCTTTTTCAAAATGAATAAAGCTTACCTTTTACCAAGTGATCTTGTGAAAACTAGTGTGAACACATACGCATTGGAGAATATGATTTGAACTAAGGCTTAGTTTTAATTGTCTTACTTTTACACATTCCCAATTCGATGCGAGATTGCCTCTTGAACTTGAAAGAAAGTTTGAAATCAAAGGAACTTGTATGATTGGGAATAGGAATAAAAAGTCATAAAACCTTCGGCATATGTTTAATTTGTTGAATTTCTTACCCGTCCTCTATGCGATAGCCTCTTGAGTGAAAATGACATTCGTACATGGAACTTATATGATTGGGTAGAGTTATAAAGATGCCAAAAACCCAAGGCACATCAAATTACTTATATGTGTAGGGAATAAAGTTCATTACTCCTCAATACAATGTATGAGTGTATGTATGCTAGTGGACATGTAGATTATTAGTGAAAAAAGGAAGAGCTAGTTTTAAAAGTTAGAAACTATACATTCCCTATTATCGCTTATATAATGACATAAACTTTGATCATGTGGAACGCATTGCACACTATACACACAAATGTGTTGGAGTATTAAGTGGGTACTACTTAGCCTAAACAACTATTATGAAGCATTGAATATATCCTCTCCACAAAAGTCAAATAGGTTTTTTTGAAATAAATTCACACGAAATTCATTAGTCACATGAATGCACTTGAAATGGATGGGATGTTATCTTTACAAGTGGCCAACCAAGTTATGTGTTATGTGTTAATTTTAGTTCTCTTTTGTTTTGTTTACTCGAGGACGAGCAAAACTTTAAGTGCGGGGGGATTGATCGGGGTTAAAAATACCTATTTTTACCCCCTCGTTTACTTAAGTTTATGCTTGTCTTTCAGGATTTTATTGTTGTTTATGTGTTGTTCATTGAATAAATGCAGGATTTCAAGTTCAATGAGGCTAAAAGAAAAAAAATCCAGATTTCATGTGAAAAAGTGGGAAAAAGAACAAAAAATCACTCAATTAGGATTACCAAAGACAAGATGGCACAAAGGAGAAAAGATGGAAATGCAAGGCAAAACTGGGCAGAACACAAAGCAAAGTTCAAACGAGCATATCTCGGCTTCTACTTAACAAAAAGAAAATTTATGGGATGTTTTGGAAAGATCTACGAGAGTACTAAAACTCTTATGTTTGGACCACTCCCAAATCTTCCGGCAAGAAGGTTGAAATTGAGGGTCAAATTAACATACACCAAAGAATTTGGAAAATCAGAAGCCTATGTCACAGTTTGGGAGAATATACATAACTTTCATTCCCGAACTCGAAATTCAATGATTCTTAAAATGCATTAGAACGCCACGAGATAGGGCTCCAATTCTTATGAAGACGAAACACCTAGTTCTGTACGGAAGACGTTCCAAATAGCGTCCAAATATCATCTAAGTGTGCTGTCTGAAATCGTGACAAATAGTGGCTGCGGGACCAACACTTTCGAAAATTGCATTTCAGCCCCTATTTTAGCATAAGCGGGATACGTTATGTAATTAT
Organism: Ophiorrhiza pumila; assembly: GCA_016586305.1. Classification (NCBI taxonomy): domain Eukaryota; kingdom Viridiplantae; phylum Streptophyta; class Magnoliopsida; order Gentianales; family Rubiaceae; genus Ophiorrhiza; species Ophiorrhiza pumila. The sequence goes on from BLIW01000006.1 coordinate 40,543,892, forward strand.
TGATTTTTAGTCATTTCACTAACTATTTAAGATTTCTTAAAGACTAAGTTAGGTATCTAGGACACAATTAGCAATATCTCACAAGAACACACCTTCTAGTGTGTGTTCTTGGTGTTTTCATTTCTTGGAGAGAAGTCTTGTAACTCTTGGCTAATTGGAGTGGAAATCAAAGGGAAGCTTGGACCTTTAGCTTGGAATCAACATTTGGGAAGTCTTCTCATCTTGGGTTGTCCCTTCCTTTGCACTTTCTTGCTAAATTCATTACTTAATTTACCATTTGGGTTTGCTCTAATTAGCCATGATGGGCTAAATTGTGTGGTATTTTTGGAATTAAGCTATGGGCTTTTGATTATTTGTTTGTATGCTGATGAAATGTTATGGGCTTGATTATATGTTTCATATGTTTGATTTTAAAGTCACATTTCTTGTGCAATATCCTTGACTTGAAATTGAGAACTGGGTCATGTTGTGAGTAGAATATTAATTGCATGTTGTGATGAAGAGTCCTCATTGTCCATGATAATATTGATTGAGTCTATTCTATGAATTAGCCCTGAGCATATGGAAACTAAGTCTATACTAGCATGACAACCTAGTTAGGGACTTGGCTTGGATGTTGTGGATTTGCAATGACATAGAATCGATTGGTTTAATTGATCTATTAATTGTGGTTGAGTTTGGTCCGGTTATAGTCTTAGCCACCAAATTTCCACAAAAAAAGTCTTGTAACCCTTAATTGACTTCATTCTTGAGCTTTTAATAGCTAAATTTGCATTAAGAACTATAAGCGACACGGTCAATGTAGAATTAACTGAAGAAAAAAAGGGATTAAGAAATTGAGGGATCGGATTTTCTTTACTTTAAAAAGATTTAAGTGAATAAGATGAATTGAGAAGAAGGGGTTTTAAAAGAGAAAAACAACGTTTACCAATTATTGACAAATCTTCTGAATCGCCATTATCAAAGGCCACATTGTTTCATATATGAACATTTGATGATTTCATGCCTTTTGAATATTGTGACACTCATTTTCACCACAGGACGTTGGTGTATGCGGTTGACAATCGGAGGTATATGTAGCTTTGCAGTTGGCGGCTTTACCATTGGAAGAAATGCCTCGAGGTACGAATTTTCAGCACAAATGGAAATGTTAGCTTAATTGGTATAATGTTATGTCATAACATACGCTTAAAAAACTCAATCGATTCTCAAAAATATGAATTTTCTATTAGGCCCCTAAATAATGCATTGAAACAAAATACTTTTGAGTCCTGAAAAGAACTAAAGATTTTAAAGCATACTGACTGAATTGAATTGTGTAGAAAGGATGAAGAAATTAGTTAGGTGATGACTTTACTGTTGGAAGAAATGCCTCAAAGGATGACTTTGGTGTGGATTTGTTACTTGTTAGAGTTGGAGGATGGTTTTGGATGAGTGAATGAGAGATATGAAAAGAGTTTCAGAATCATTTGAATTTTGAGGGATAATTTTGGTGTAAGATTGGTGTGGTTTAATGGAATGAGATGAAATGAGAATTTTGTTTTTGGTGATAATTTTGGAAGAAAAAAGTTTTTATCTGGAGAAAATTCATTGAAGAAGTTTTTCACTTTTATCCTCCACAAATGTCATGCGATACGCACTTGAACTTTTTGTGTAAAAAAAATAATCGGGTTTGGTTTAATGATCTCAAAAATTCATTGAAGAAGACATACTTTTTTTTCACTTGTACCTCCGCAAATTGTCACTGATAAGAATGATACATTCAATACAGATGATGATGATTAATTGGTGATTAATGCTGTCATTATTGAAGATTGATATTGTCATTATGATGATTGGTGATTGATGCTGTCATTATTAAAGATTGATATTGTCATTATGATGATTGGTAATGGATGTAAATAATTATGGTAATTGAAAATTGATATTGCCATGGTTATGACATTTTCATTTATAATGATTGATCATTAATTAGATTGATAGAGTGAGTGATCAATTTAATTAATGTAATAGATTTGTATATGCTTTTATCAATTTACTCCACCCCTATATAATGGAGTTCATTGTAATAAATTCAGTCAAGAAAATACAAACAGTTTTTTTCTTCACTTCTAATTTTCTTCATGGTATAAGAGCCTTCTAGTTCTTCAAACATTATATCAACTATGAAGGAACCCACTCTTACCATTCAATCTTTTCATCAATGTGTCAGTTTGGTATCAACCAAATTAGGCTCAAATAATTATCTTATGTGGAGATCACAAATCCTCCATTTATCTCGCAGCCTAGGAGTTCTTCATCATTTACAAAAGGATGGTGAAAAACCAAAACCACCGCTAGATGGAAATGAAAAGGAGAATCTGGCATATCTCTTGTGGTTGACAAACGATGGACTTCTTATCTCATGGTTACTCAGTACAATAAAGGAGGAAGCTCAACCGTCAATTGGTGAAGAAGCCACTGCCTATGATGTATGGAGTTTATTGGAAGAAAAGCTATTGCCAACTACGATTGAAAAGGAAGGACTTCTGAAAAGTGTATTGATGACTATCAAGAAAGGATCAAAATCCTTAGATGAATATTCAAAAGAATTCAATTCAATATGTGATAATCTTGCAGCAATCAAGAAACCAGTTGATGATCTTGATAAAGTTTCTCAATTTGCTCGCGGATTAGGAGCAAAATATGAAGGATTTCATCTTGCTATGGTAACAAAACCACCTTATCCAACTTTCAATCAATTTTTGATTTCTCTTCAGGGGTACGAACAAACTATTGCTTCTCAAAAATAAGAAGAGAAAAGTTACATTGAACAGAATCAAGTTTTCTTCAGTCAACGAGGACGAGGTAGAAATGGTGGCTCAGGTAGACGAGGCGGTTTTAGTTCCAGAGGTAGAGGATTTACCCCAGCAGGACGATATAACAATTTTGATTCGCGTTCAAACAACCTTACAAATGGAGAAACCAATGAACTCGAACGACATCAAGCAAAAGGTGACAAACCTATTTGTCAAATTTGTGGTAAAATGACCCATGTTGCTCTTGATTGTTGGTACATGTTTGATTATTCATATCAGTCAGCAGATATACCGCAAGCTTTGGCTGCTTTTAGCTTAAACAATAATGATGCATCTCTTTATATGGATTCAGGGCAACAACGCACATAACCAATGATGCAGGTATCTTGTCTAATTTAAACCCATACAAAGGAAATGATGTTGTTTATGTTGGTGATGGAAATAAATTGTCTATAACACATACTGGTACTACATCTGTTGGAGAAGTGAATTTAAAGGATGTTCTTGTTGTACCTCAATTGAAAAAAAATTGGTTTCAGTAGGCAAGCTTACTACTGATAATACTTGCACAGTTGAATTCACGCCCTCTGATTTTGTTATTAAGGATCAACACAGGAGACAAATAGGGAAGGGGCGTAAGCATGGGCAACTCTATGCCTTGGATTCAAATTTTCAAGAAGCATTGTCAGCAATAAAGAAGGGTGACTCTTTTTCCTTGTGGCATCAACGTCTTGGACATCCAAGTGCAAAGATACTTTCTTTATTAAAAGGAAAGAAAATTATTGATTTTTGGAAAGTTAAACCATCCATTTGTGTTAGTTGTCAGTTTGGAAAAAGTTGCAAGCAACCTTTCAGCTTGAATAATAAAATTTCTGATTTTTCTTTAAAAAATGTGCACTGTGATCTCTGGGGACCAGCCCCTAATGTTTCAAATCAAGGTTTTCGTTTCTATGTTATATTTATTGATGATTTCTCAAGGTTTACTTGGCTGTATCCATTGAAACATAAATCAGACTTCTATTCATGCTTTCTAAAATTTCAACGATTGGTTGAAAATCAGTTTGATAGAAAAATCAAGATCTTTCAATGTGATGGAGGTAGAGAATTCAACTCTCTTGAGTTTCTTAATCATATTGGTCAGTGTGGAATTCAATTACAAATTTCATGTCTAGGAACACCAGAACAGAATGGAGTTGCTGAAAGGAAGCATCGACATATTGTTGAGATTGGTTTAACAATGTTGTTTCATGCTAATTTGCCTTTATTTTTGTGGATTGAGGCTTTTCTTGCAGCCACTTATTTAATTAACAGGATGCCGTCACAAGTTCTCAAAAATCAGTCTCCTTACACAAAGTTATACCAAAAGGAACCTGATTATCAAAGTTTGCGGGTTTTTGGATGTCTATGGTTTCCTTCTTTGAGACATCAAGGAAGAAATAAATTTGTCAAGAAAACTTATCCATGTGTGTTTCTTGGATATAGCCCAGTTCATAAGAGGTACCGATGCATTGAGCCTCAAACAAAAAGAGTTTATCTATCCAGACATGTTGTTTTTTATGAAGGCAAATTTCCATACAAATCAGTTTCTCAGGAATCAACTTCCATGTCTTTATCTATGGCTGAATTTCCATCACTTGACGAATGGTTCAAAGCAAAAACAAATAGTGATCCTACAACCTTTCAGCAAGAAAGTGAGATTATGGACAACTCTACAAATGTTAATGTTGATATTTGTTGCACTGATGATTCTTGCGATACAGATATTGGTGGCTCTCCTCAAAATCCATGCAACTCTGTTCCACCAATAAATAATGAAGACCAATTTATTGAGGAAGAAGTAATTGTTGATCCAGGCGACAATGTTAATAATGATGTTCAGACACGTCCGCAACGATTTCGACAAGCTCCAAGTTATTTACAAGATTATGAGTGCTATTCAATTCAAACCCCATTATCAGTTGAACCTCAACATTATCTAATTGCACTCAAAGATTCTCGATGGATGGCTGCTATGAGAGAGGAGTTAGAGGCACTTCATTCAAACAAAACTTGGTCACTAGTTCCTCGACCCTCTGATGCAAATGTCGTTGGATCTAAATGGGTATATCGCCTAAAACAACGTGAGGATGGATCTATTGATCGATTCAAAGCTCGACTTGTTGCTCGCGGTTTTTCTCAAATTTCAGGTATTGATTTTGATGAGACTTATAGTCCAGTTGTTCGTCATACTACAATTAGACTTGTTATTGCTCTCTCTACCTCTCAAAATTGGTGAATGAGACAACTAGATGTGAAAAATGCATTTTTGCATGGTCATCTTAAAGAAACGGTGTATATGGAGCAGCCACCTGGCTTTAATGATCCAACCAAATTGGATTTCGTCTGCCTTCTTCATAAGTCACTTTATGGTTTGAAACAGGCTCCTCGCGCTTGGTTTGATCGTCTATCTCAATTTTTTCTTCATCTTGGTTTTTATTGTAGTAAGACAGATTCATCATTATTTGTCTATGATAAAAATCTGATTAAGATGATGCTTCTTATCTATGTTGATGATATTTTGGTGATTGGAAATAATGAAATAGCCATTTCAGATTTGATTTTGCAGTTGAGTTCAGAATTTGCCATCAAAGATCTTGGTTCTCTGAGTTTCTTTCTAGGTGTCGAGATTAAATATTTTCCTGGAGGTGTAATTCTTTCACAAGGGAAGTATATTAAAGATCTGCTCGCCCGCACTGGCATGACTAACTGTGCTTCCACTGCTACTCCAATGGTTCTCAAGGATACATCCTCTGAATCAAATGAAATATCTGTAGACGTCACTTACTACAGAAGTGTCGTTGGGGCTCTTCAATATCTTACATTTACTCGTCCAGATATTCAACATGTAGTGAAAAAAGTTAGCCAATTTTCTCACAACCCTACTGCAACAAATCTTCAGGCTGTTAAGCGTATTCTTCGCTACATTAAAGGAACGAAAGATTTTGGATTACGTTTTATTTCTCGAAGTCCACTTTCTTTATATGCATTTTCAGATACAGATTGGGCTGGATGTAATTGACTCGACGAAGTACAACCGGATTTTGGTCATTTTTAGGTGCAAATTGCATCTCATGGTGTTCTAAAAAGCAACCTACAGTTGCTCGCTCAAGTTCAGAAGCAGAATATAGATCCATGGCATCTACTGCTGCTGAATTAACATGGCTTACATGTTTATTACGGGATATTGGTATCCGTGTACTTCAGCCTCCACAATTATTTTGTGATAATATTAGTGCGCTTCATATGTCTGTTAATCCATTGTTTCATGCTCGAACAAAAAATATAGAAATTGACTATCATTTTGTTCGAGAAAAGGTTGCTATGGGAAATCTTGTCACCAGTTTTGTGCCTTCTAATAAGCAACTAGCTGATATTTTTACGAAACCTCTATCCAAATTCTCATTTTTCTACTTTCTAAGCAAGATGGGACTTGATCTGCTTCCCGTCTCCATCTTGAGGGAGGCTGATAAGAATGATACATTCAATACAAATGATGCTGATTAATTGGTGATTAATGCTGTCATTATTGAAGATTGATATTGTCATTATGATGATTGGTGATTGATGCTGTCACTATTAAAGATTGATATTGTCATTATGATTATTGGTAATGGATGTGAATAATTATGGTAATTGAAGATTGATATTGCCATAGTTATGATATTTTCATTTATGATGATTGATCATTAATTAGATTGATAGAGTGAGTGATCAATTTAATTAATGTAATAGATTTGTATATACTTTTATCACTTTACTCCACCCCTATATAATGGGGTTCATTGTAATAGATTCAGTCAAGAAAATACAAACAGTTTTTTTCTTCACTTCTAATTTTCTTCAGTCACGTGATGCACAAGTGGACTTTTCCTGTAAAAAAAACTAATCGAGTTTGATTGAATGATTAACTTGGTGCGTTTTTTTAACATTCCAACTATAGTTGTAATTGAAAACTTCCAAATATTACTAAGCATGTACAAGAGTTTAAGAGAGTGGAAAAGAGGAATTTAAGGATGCAACAAATAGATAAAGAACAACTATAACATATTTAATATCTTTAGTATTTTGTTCAATTCTAATGAGAAATTAGAAATGCATTTCAAAAAAGTAAATATTTCTTTCTAAACCTAAACCCATTAACATGTAGCCCAATAAATGAAATTGAAGAGAACCAATTTTTAAAATTGTAAAATTCGTGAAAAACCAGAAAAAAAAATCCTTTTAAGGCTTTAATAAATGTAATACTAATATGGAATAAACTTGATGAAATTAGTTATAATTAGCTATAGTAGATCTATGAATTTAAAATAATAGATAAATTTTTTTTGAATAATTTTACTTTTTGGGATACTAGAAACGAAACACATGTTGTGCACGTAAGTTTGATTGAATTAATATTGGTAATTTATTTTTTTATAGTATTTGATTAAATTTTAAATGTGTTAGTTAAAAGAAGCATAATATGCAATATTGATTTTAGAAAAATTAAATTAAATAAAATTTTTAAAAGATTTCAATGTTTTTTATGGTTTTTTTCTTTAAAATTTAATATAAATACACATGCATATATTGGTTGTTATTGGGCTATTAGAATTATCTATTTTATGGCCGAAATAAATAAATAACAAAACCAATCAATACTTACCTCTATTCACGGAGTATCACAAACAATATTAGCAATTTCAATATCTTTAATATTTTTTAATATTTAAATTAGAAAGTTAATTAATGTTGGGAGAAAACTACTTAATAATAAAATATATTATATAATAGGATTTTTCTTACTAAAAAGTATTACTATTATCAAACAATAATTTAAAACATGTGTAGATAACTATTTTATCGATCATAAAATACAACTCATTTATTTTAAAGTGTAAACTATTTATTTTAATCACTATTTATAGATCATAAATATGCACATATATAATACTAATTTATTTTTAAAATATATTAAAAATATTCAAATTAAAATATAGGTTAGTGTATCCTTGGAAATCAAATGTGAGTATTATGATAGACAATAAATTTATAAACTAAAATAAAATCTCATTTGGCATCTTGATGCATTGATCCCATTACCATAATAAAAAATATAGTCAATAATGACTTTTTCTGGATGAATCGCTTCCCTTTTTTACTTATAAATATAATTATTCTAGTTTCTTATATTTAAATATTTTGTCATAATCTATTAGTTTATAGATTTTCTATTAAACTTCAAGTAAAAACCGGAAAGTGAAAAGACAACATTATAACCCACAAAAACAAATGTATTTTTTTTAACATTTTTACTTTTTAAATTTATTTTTACCACATCTAACTATTTAGATATTTCTCAATGAATCAGAAATAACAAACAAACTGATAAAAACTTGCGATTATAGTTTTTTTAAAAATTTGTGATTTTTTAACACCAAAAAGCGTGGTTATAGCCAACAAAAAAAAAACTTCAATATTTTTATTTTTCTATCTCTTACCATAATATATGGGTTTAGATAATTTTCATGAGTTAGGAATAAAAAACAATTATTAAACGCATGAATGCATAATTTTGTACAACTAAACACAAACACTTGTACATAAACGGTGCACATTTTTAGTAACATGCACATACTTTTTTTATGTGTTTATAGCATGCATTCTTATATATCAATTTCAATTCATAAGATAGCTTATATTTGTATGAAGATAGAAGAAGTAAAGTAAGAGAAGTAGGCATGTTGTTGCTACTTGTACACATGAATAACCAGGACATACAATTGGCATGTCATTCAAGAGTACAATGCTCTTTCCTCTTTCTATTATTCATACAGGTTATACACAATTTAATTTGCATATATTTGTGCCTTTATGTATCCTTTTGAAGTGGGATTATACAAATTTAATGCATGAAGAAACTAGTCAGTGGTTTGATCTACTAATGCAATATTGCAAAAGTAGAATTATTTCCATTTTCATTGAAAAAGGAACTGTAAACCAAGAAAAAATAGTTATGCATATATTCTATAAAAAAACATAATTTTCCTCAAATACATAAACTATTTGTTTGAGTAAGATGTTACCTTGATAAAGGTATTTGGAAAGTATTCTTTCAATGGTTGGAGACTTTTGTGCCATCCAGTCTGAGTTAGATAGAGAGTTGTGTCATTTTGAAAATCAATAGTCTTCAGAAATTGACCAATCTCTTGAGGACCGTAACAAAATTTGTTACTTTTCATATCATTCTTTTGGCAACTCTTCAATTTGAAGTCATTAACCTTCAAATCTATAGCAATAAACATGCCTCCAAATGATTCCAAACTCAAAAACTGTAGTGTTTTAATCATTGAATCCACCAATCTTTCCAACTCTCGCTGTAATGTAAGACTTTCATACATTGCCAAGCATGCATAAAGGTTCAAGAAATCATTTGTTTCTTTTGTTCAATTGAAATGGGAAATTAAAATGTACTTCAAGAAGTGAATGTATCTTCCTAAGCCTAAAGCCGTAAATATGTAGGCAAAAAAATGAAATGAAAGAAATAAATTTCTAAAATTGTAAAATTTTGTGATATAAATTTCTAATTTTCTAAATTTTGTGATTAAAGACATTTATACATGCAATACTAATATGGAATAAACTTGATTAAATTTTTTATAATTTAGCTATAGAATATTTGTTAAGTTAAAATAACATATAAATGTATTTTAAATAATTTTACTTTTTGGAATACAAGAAATGAAACACGTGTTGTGCGCGTGTGTTTGATTGATTTAATATTGGTAATTGATAAGAAAAATTTATTCATCTTTTATGTATTGTTTATACTTAATTCTTTGGTCGTTCTTGTTCGCTTTTATTCATTTTAGTGTTTAATTTGTAAGGTTGTCGATCATGGTGCATGCTTCAAAGAGGAAAATCATACAGGAGTCAAATCGGATGCAAAGTGGAGAAAAAATTGAAGAAAGTGCGTGAATTCATGGAAAACGCCTCCACGTCGCGACGGGAGACCCTCCACATCGCGACGTCAAAAATGTGAATTAAATCGATTTTTGGATGATTTTTTGGACGATTTTGAGAAATTTCCAGTGAGCCACGTCGCGACGTCGGGGCCCTCCCACGTTGCGACGTGGGCGCACGTCGAGACTTTTAGACAGGCACGTCGCGATGTGCGTGGACGTTTGGACGTGCGACCGTAAACGTCGCGCGACGTTTGGGGAAAGGAACAGTTTTACGACTTAATTTTTGAAATTTGCGATTTTGGCCCACTTTGAGACTTCTTATCCGACATGGTTTTCGTGAGGGACTTATTTGCTAATATTTGTATATAATTACTATAAATAGGGCTAGGGTTACAGCTTTTTAATGGGTGACAACTTTGAGATTTCAAGCAAGGGTTTTTCTTCTTTGTAATAGCTAGGGTTTCATTCTTTTGGCTATTTACGGAGAATTGCAGCTGTACGGATTGGGAACATCACCTCTTATTGAATTCATTTATTTATAGACAAAGATTACATTCAAGGATTTACAATTCAAAGTGTTATCTTTCCTTTTAATTTATGTTTTCAATATTGTGCTTAATTATTAATATTATGATGATGTTTGATTTAGCCATGCTCGGCTAAACTTATTGTGCTCCTGGGATTATGAATAAGGGTTTTTGTGCTTAATTTACATGCTAAGTTCTATCTTATGGTCTTTGTGGAATGAGTTTTGTTGTGTTCTTCATAATTATGCATGATATGTCGCGAGTATTATGTATGATGAATATTTGTTTAAAGTGCAGTATATTATTTAGAGATAACTCGCTTTAATCTTACCTCTCGCCACAAAGGAGGATTTGAGTGGGTTGTTTGGAATCTTTTGTGGGTTGGTTGTGAATTTGTTAGGTTAATTTTACTTTAGCTCTTGCCTCTCGCCACAAAAGAGGAGTTGGGGGAATTAGTTTAGCATTAGCGTGACTGGTTCGGGCGTTGCCTCCGCCATAAAGGAGCGGTTGAACTTGAGTGTTTGGTTGAGTTGGTTAGTTGCACTAGATTCCGGGTTAATTAAGGAAGTAAACTTTGCCTCTCGCCACAAATGAGGGAATTTAATGAATTAGTTACTATCTAAATAGGTAGGTACTTAAATCATACCTTGCCTCTCGCCACAAAGGAGGGCGTGAGTTATGTTATTTACCCTTGTTTTGCATGACCATAAGTAGAATGTATGTATGTGCTTTTTATATAACCCTAAAATATAATCTCGGGAGTACGCTTGCTTAACTTGAATTTTAATCAAATCACCATTTTTGTTTTAGTTATTTGTTATTTGCTTTCTTAGTTTTAGTTTAATAAACAGAAAAAAAACCAAAAAGATTTTCTTAGAATTTCAACGCAGTCCTTTCCCTGTAGGAACGAACTTGCTATACTTGCACCATTAAGGGGTTGTTTAGCATTATTTTTGAGTAGGTGTAAATAGCAACCACGATCGCATATTTATTACACATATTTGCCCTCATCAGTAAATTAGTTTTATAGTATCTGATTAAATTTTTAATGTGTTTGTTAATAAAGGAAGCATTCTATTCCATTATTAGTTTTTAGAAAAATTAAATTAAATTAAATTTTAAAAAGATCTTAATGTGTAAGGCATGATATCCAGGTCCACTAGTCAATCAAAAGTATGTATAAATATTTGTTTGCTCTTTTTCTTCTAACAAAAAATAAAATCCCAAGTTGAAGATAATTTAACATACATCAATCAACATTAATTTTCTAATCTTGATTTTTATTGCCATACTTATAATGGACAACTTTCTCCAACAAGGTCTTATTGCTTCAACACATTCCATCCATGGCAACCTTAAATGTTCAAGTTGAATTTTCAAGACGTTATGATGGATGCCCAAAGAATGAAAACTTGCAAATATTGCCAAGCATGCATACGAGTTTTAGAAATCATATGTTTCTTTTGCCTTTTGCAAGATTAAAGGGTAGTCTTGCCTTCATGTAAGCATGTCATAAACTTCTTGGAGTCACAAATTCCTCAAAAGTTCCTGAAATAATTCCACCACATCATTTAGGGAGATTTTTTATATAGGATAAATGATATAAAAATAAATAAAAAATTAGAGACAGAGAGTGGATAAGAGGAAATTAAGGATTTGAAAAATAGATAGATGAAGAAGAATTATAGCAAATTTGATATCTTTTGTATTTTGTTCAATTGAAATGGAAAATTAAAATGTATTTCAAGAAGTAAATATTAGGCATTTTGCTCTATTTTTGTGGTGGTTTAGAGATGAATTCCATGTGTTTTCAAGTGTTTGATTGATTTATGTGATAAGGTCCTGAATTTGAGAGTTGGTAAAAATCCATGGAAATGGTGTGAATTTTAGTGGAATCAATGGCAAGTTGTGGGGAATGATGATAATGCCTTGAAGCATGTCACACTATTAAAAGCACACAAGCACTCACACATGCACGTATCAACTACACTAGCACGCAATACAGCATTCGCACACACAATGTTCATCGCTCTAACTCGCACACACAATGTTCATCGCTCTAACTCGCACACACATCGCACTTCACTCACACATATTATCGCATTACACTCTCTCTCGCATGACATGCACGACACTAGCTGCTCTCACGCACCATTTCATAACTCTAACATCACTGTCACGCACACATACCGCACAGTCTCGCACACATAACGCACCACTTAGTGCGACTGCATCACTCCGCACGCACAAGTTGTGCAGTCGCACAATGCGATCGCACAACCATGCACCCACACTTGTGCAGTCGCACTATACGACCACACAGCCACACACGCACAGCCGTGCGGCCGCACTATGCGACCCCACAGCCACACTTGCACAGCCGTGCGGTCGCACTATTCGCCCCACAGCCACACACGCACAGCCGTGCAGTCGCACTATGCGACTGCACAGCTACACACATACGCACACACATGTGATGCGACCACTCCTCGCACACACTCAAGCAATACTCATGCGGTCGCATAGTGCGACCGCACAAACCACGCACAGACGCACACATATGCGGTTGCACTATGACACCGCATCTTCTCGCACGCACACATTGTGTGGTCGCACTATGAAACCGCACAAGACACTGTGCACAAGGCGTGTGAGCGAACGACACTTGCACTTCAATTTCGTTTCCGCATGAGATTTCCATCATTGCCAGGGTATAGAAAAATGGTCATAACGTTGTCATCTTAGCTCCAAATTGAGTGATTCAAAGTGCTACATTTAGCTAAGGGTTTGGGATACAATATTTATGTTTTATATTTGCTCATAATCGACTTGCATCATGGGCAAAATAGAGCAGAAATATGACTATTGTGCAACTTTAAAAATGATTGGCAACTAAGTGTACACGTGGCAAAGCGTTATTGATAGAACGTGATCGTGAAGCTTGCACGTGCTTATTAAGAAGGAGAATTCCAGCGTGGCAACTCTATAAATAGGAGAACAGGGGCAGAAGAAAATGGAGGGATTTTTTTTTTGAGAATTTAGAAAGTTTCTGTTCCCGCTCGTTGAGTTTTGAAGCTTGTATTTTCTCTCTCTAGAATTTCTAGGATTTTTTACGAGATCGCTTCTGGATTCATACACAATTATATTGAGGTGGACTCCAGTGTTTATGCTTGAGAATTTTATCGATACATTTTATTGAATTGATGATTATGCCCTCGGTTACAATTGTTGTTGTTGAATTTGAGTTGATCATGAGTATGATAGGCTAATTGTGTAGTTGCCTTGAGGTGCTGAGAACTTAGCTACCTCTTGATGAATTAAATTGACACTTACATGATTTGATTGCATTCTATGGTTGAACGTGCATGAATTAAGACATGAATTGCTTGAATTGAACCTAACTTGCGGTAACAACTGAAGCGAAGCTAGATTTGGATAGTTTATGAATGAAATTGTGTGAGTTTAACTTGTGAATGAGAGCTTGAGTTTCAAACCTTTGCTTTCATTTCATTCACATCTCAGAGGTCGCCATGCTGGTGAGAGTGAGTGAGATCTATAGAAAAAAGGTGTTGAATTGTCTTGAGTGGTGAGTTGAGTTGAACTCTCAGTTATCTGCCTTACCAAAGGTGTGATCAGTAGGTCAATTAGGTTCACTTAACAATAGATAAGTGTCTGCGGTTTCAACTAGCACCAAGGCTTGTCCTACCAAGGAAGGTTGAGGAGCTCGATAGTTTAGACTATAGGAGGTCACCATGCTGACTGACTCTAGCTATCCGGCAGTTTAGCTCCCTTGAGTTCACTATGAATCAATGTAGGTGTCAAGGCAATTATCTTAGGCAGCGGTTCAATTCGGTACCTGAGGCAACGTTGTGTTTTCTGTGTTCATACATTTTTCTGTGTTTTAGTTGTTTGTGTTTTTGTGTATTTTCATTCAATGAAGTCGATTAACTAATATTCTTCATCACCTACCCTTCCTTGAGGATACGATCCCTACTTACCACTACTACGTTAGTATTTAGTGTTAAATTGATAGGTACGCGATATCCGCATCAATTTTTGGCACTATTGCTGGGAAAGGCGCAGTTGTTGGAGATTGTTTAATTGTTTGAAGTGATTTCATGAAATTGTTTTGTTTTGCTTTCAGTATTATAGATTGTGACAAAATAGGGCTACTCTCTTTCAGTTTATTTGAATTCCTTTACTCTCTTGAGCTACTTTGGGTATTTGTGTTGTCTTTTTCCTTGCAGGTTACATAGTCTATGCCCAAGACGACTCGTTCTTGTGGCACTGAACCAGAATTCGAGTTTGATCTTGAGATGTTGAGGAACCTAAGACAAAGAAGAAGAATCTTGGAGATGGCTAACCAACAAGAAGAGAGACTTAGACCTCGATTTGGGGACCACTTTACAGTCAACTTTGAGAGAATGAACAACCATCAAGGAATTGATCACTACAAGAAAAAAGGTCATTGGCGAGGAAATAAAACGGTCGCCAAAACATGGAAAGTACTCGTTAAAAAGATAGGGTGACGAAAATTCCTCGCTAACAAATTTTCTAGCTAGTTTAGCGTCGCAAAAGGTTATGGCGAGGAACTAAAAACCATTCCTCACTAAAAATGTAAACATTTAGTGAGAAAACAGGTTTCTCACAAAATTTATGGATCTTTAGTGAGTAAATTTTCCTCTCTATTACATCTATAATTTCATCGCTAAAAGTTTAAAAACCTTGCAAATGGTCCATAGTTTTAGCTAGGAAAGATGGTTTCCTTTCCAAAAATTTGAAAAGACAATTATACCCTTCCTAGTAAAAAGTAAAAAACTTCTCACTAAAGGTTGAAATCAGTGGGTAAAACTTTCATCGCTAATAATTAAAATGGACATATGGTATCCTTGCTAAACATAAATTTGTCCTTGCTAAAATCACACATTTAACGAGAAAAAAATTGCTGCTAGTGATTTGATTCTATCTTGCTAATTGTAATAGTAGTGAGGAATAAATGAATAATTTCCCTCTAAAACATACAATAGCATAAGAATTATCGAATTACCGAGAAAATTTTGCTTGCTAAATGTCGTGCTTTAGTGATGAGATTTCTTACTAATGTTCGAAAGTTGCGAGGTAACCATAACAATGTTGTCGAGAAATTTTTCTCCCTAATTGTAATGTTTGGCAATGTGATATTCATTAGTGAAATGTATTAGGTATAAATATTGTTGCAATTGTGACGGATAATTACTCACTAATTTAATTTTTAATAATGTTATTTTATATAATTAGTGACGAAAATTTGATATGCTATTAGCTTGTAACTAGTAAAAATTGTAATATAGTCCTAAATGTTGATGCTACTAAAATTTCTACAATATGGTAACAATGGAATTAATATTATTCATAATTAGAAAGGTGATTGAAACTCCTTATAAATTTATTAAAAATATATCCAACGTATTATATTAAAACCAATTATATTCTTGCACTGCAAACAAGAATGATAAAGTTTTACAACTAGCAATGTTTAGTTGAACATAAAAGAAACAATATCGTTAAGATAGAAATATAGAAGTAGTGATCAAAAGCTATTTTTTCTTCAAAATTACTTTACAATAGAAACAAAAGCCATAGACTTCCTTTAACTGATTCAATCTTCACATTGGCATCCATATTATTATGCCTAATGAGAACATGTATTGCATCTTCTAAAATTTTGTACTAGCAACCTCAATCTATATCTGTAAAGAAGATTGAACACAATCGGTCAAAGGTACACAAATGGCTAATTAATAATTTTACTGTGAATAAAAATATAGCCATGAAAATTTTAAATTGCTCACCATTCATCATTACAAAGGGTTGATTGTTTTCAACTTGATTGTTCACATTTGCACCCTATGAAACATGTAATGTAAGCTCATGTTACAAAAGTAAAATATTAATCTCATGTGATACAAAATGATGAAGGGGTGAGGAGAAATATATATTGTACCATAAATTGATTCTCAGACGCAAAATAATCACATAACCACTCCCAATGTTCTTGTCGATTATAAATCAAAGTAGGTAGCATTTTTTTTGCAGAATTACCACCACCTACCTGGTTATACCACTTATAACATGTAAGTCTGAAGTTGATGTAATAAGATTTCATCATACGTAGGACAACACAATGAATATTTGATTGTTTCCCCTGAATATCATATATATCCTTCACATAAAGATAGAAGATAGTTATGGTAAACCAACTATGTATTGATATTGAATGTCAAAATAAGTAGTAACTCACCAAGAGCTTCAAAAATAGTTCATCCTGTTGATCATTTGTTAACTGTCCCCAACTTTGAACCTTTAAAGGTGCAAATTGCCTAATAATTAATCCAATGTGAAAACGGAAGGTAGATGCTTGATTTCGAAATGTGCCACAAATGTCCAAGTCAATTTGTTGTTTTCGGTGATCAGTCATCTAGGTAAATATGAAAATATGTATATTAATTCTCAACTTTTGCTTGAGGTCATTGACCATCTACTTAACCAACAAGTGAATTTGCATAACGTTTCTATAAGAAAGCACACAAACAAAAACAACAAAACTGAAAGCTATATCCTTTTATTCAAAGGTCGAATACCTATTCTGCAATTGACCAAAACTCCCTTCTCAAAGGTACAAAGTACCCCCACACCATTCAAAATCTCATAACTCAATGCTAGGTGAATGATTAGCAAATGAGGCAAAGACTTAAAAATATTTAGCTAATGCATGACAATAATGTTGAGTCTCAAATATAAGAAAGCCTTGAAAACATATAATTGATGTATACTAGTGCCCAATTCCAGGTAAATGATTTGTGCCCTCCAATATATAACTGTTCAAATGCAGTGACACATTCATGACAATCAAATAAATATATTAATTATGAGTTTTTGACTAGGATCATGATATAAAAAAATATAGCACTTAGAGACCAAAAAATTGAAAAAAATAAGAAGCCTTAATAGTATGTAGACAAGAACAATTGAAATTCCAAGAAGGTTTACAAGATCTATATCAAGAGGTTGTCATTGAAGTTTTGCAACTGACTTCAAAGAGTGGGAAAATATTCCACAACATCTAGGCTAAAAACATTAAATTGAATTACCTGATAATCAATATCTCATGTCTCTCAATAGAAAAAGATATGCCGAATTAAAAGTTTGTACAACATATTTCCTATTCGATATTACAAAAAATTACAAAAATTAAAAAATTACTAGTATACGAATAGCTTTTGAAAATAAAGATTATGCCAGAAAGAACCGTATTCTATGTACTAAAAACTGATAAGCACATTATTGATAAAACACATAAGGAAAAAATTAAAGAAAAAAAAACCTTTTTCAACCTCTTCAAATCAGCACAATATTTTACCTAATAAAATTAGAAAAAATGACAATTAACATGCATTAAGTGTGAAGTTTTTGCAGACTTTACCTAAAAATCCAAAAAAAAAATAATTACAAGGATAGGGTAGAACCTTCTTCAAATTCTTGACATCATGACAACTTTTATTCTGATTGAGTTAGAAAAAACATCAATTAATAAATTATTGACCCACTAACTATAAATAACAGAAACTCAATTTGGATAAGGGGTTGACAAAAATTTAGGGTTCAACAGTTGGATATATAACTAATCATAAGTGGAGACACATCTATCTTCTGCTCTGGCCAAGAATCAAAGACTGTCGCTCAAGCCTCTATTTGAATCCAATTGGGAGTAATTAAAGGAGGGCTCTAGAACTGAAACAATCTGCAATTTTTTAGACAAAGGAGGGAGCGAATTTTAGAGATAGGCATAGTATGTTAATTCGTTTAAAAATGTGGAATCTTTGTGAAGTATAATTTCAGTAATAAGGCGCAGAATTGAAAAATTTTAGAAGGAGAGAACGAAAATCTAAGGCGCGGATGTTTGAAGAAAGTGTGGATGATTAAATAATAGAAAGATGTTTGAAAAGGCGCAAATCGTGTTTGAAGAAGAAGGCGTGGGAGTTATTTTATGCCAAAATTGAATTTTTTTTTACATTATATTTAATAACAAATATGAAGTGAATGGCTTATACATGATGTCAAACACATATGTAAACCATAATTAGTATTAATCCTAAATTTTCTAAAGGATATTAGTGTTTAATTTTTGATTTAACAAATGAATATTTTATTACCAACCAATGTTGGAAGGGTGGTAAATGAGAGATCACTTAAATTCTTCGCGACCCGAGGTCTAGAGTAAGAAAGAATAAAATATTTCATTAATAATTTTCTTAAATATTATCAAATATACTTAATTATGAAAGAACAAAAATATATTGCTTAGTAATACATACTTACATATACATGCACATGTGTGAATGAATGTGTGTCTCTGTATGTATGTGTGTGTATATATATATGTCTATGTCTGTGTGTGTGTGTGTATATATATATAACACAAACACCATACAAGATAAAATAAAAATTATTTGCCATACTTATTTATGTAATATGCAATACCCATGTAAACAGTTTTAAAGATATTTGTTTAAAAGTTTGTAGCAAAATAATGAATATGTATGATATGGATGACATCACAGATATAAGTATATAATTCTTTATAATAGCATTATTAAATTGAAATCTATAAATGGGCGATTCAGTGAAAAATATACGCACTATGTTAGAGTTTTGAGAATGACATTTAAAAACTATTAATGCCAATACAAGTTCTGCTCTAGGGTCAAATTATGAATTGTATATGAATTTAACTAATAGTGTTTAGAGTTAGGATTCAAGATTTAAATACCATTAGACGATGTTATTAGTATTTTTGACGTAAAAGTATATTTTCTATTACTCTAAAAATAATTTTGATATTTAATGAATAACTTTTTAGTGGGAAAATATGCATGTTTCCTTAATATATATCCTTTTGTTTTAATTTTTTAGAGTCCATTCAAATTTTCATTAGTAATTTATAGATAATTTTAAAAAATTTAAATAGGTAGATAAATGAATGTAAGCTAAATTACACTTCAATACTATACAATAATAACATTTTACAAATAACCATCAACAATATTTTGAGTTTAGGTTTTAAGGTGAGGGTTTAGGGTTTAGAGTTAGGGTTTAAATAGTGTTAGACAATTTTATTAATAATTTTGGTGCCAAAGTATATTTTATTTTGGTCAAAATAATAATTTCAATATTATTTGTTAAAGTTTGGACTTTGGAGTATGCAAATATGCAAGTTTTGAAATGTAAATCCTTTTATTTTAATTTGATGGGGTCCAATTCCAATGTCCGTTATGACTTTTAAATAGGCAAATGGACTATAATTGAAAAAGACTTCAATACCTTTTAATTATTTTTTGCTGACATTATAAGTTAACAAAAACTTTTTTTGGTGTTAAAAAAAGGGTTTTTATATTTATTTTTTTTTAAAAAAAACTAACAATGTACACATGTTATATGTTCATCAATAATATTATTGTTGACAATTTAATAAATTACATGAAAAACATCTTTATATAACTTGTGAGAAAAAAAACTTCCACGAGAATGCCTTATACATTTCATAAGAAAGTTGGGAAATGTAGAATGCACAAGCCTGCTTTGTCAAATAATTTGCAAGTGAGAATGCATTATACATATCATGTTCATACTTGATCAAGAAAATTATCATTCTATTATCCAATACAATTCAACACAAAAACTTGCCATTTTTACATTAATAAAAAAGAAAACAAGTATAGACTAACACACACACACACACACAATAACAAAATGGAATTTTCATATGCAATAAGCAACTGGTGTTCTACTTATAAGTTCAATAACCCAACTTACTTATAATTATACTTTTCAAAATGGCAAAAGATCAGTAAAAAGAATAGTTGTAAGCAGTATGCAACTATCCTAATTTACTTACAATTTTACTATGCATTATGCATCTATGTCATTCTAGTCATAATTCTAACATTGCTTATTTTTCATAAATAAGCAACTATACACACTGTGAATTCTAGTCATATTGCTAAATCAACAAAAGTAACCCAAAAGGGTTACTATATGCATTATGCATATGTCATTTTACTTACAAGTTCAACAACTCAGTATATACATGAACAAAAAATGTGTGCTAAGGTTGTAAAAGCATATACGTTCTTGGATTAGGTCTAAATTGTCACTTCCAAAAGAAAATGGATTAGGTCTGAGTTGTAACTTCCAAAAGAAAATGAAGATCACAACCTGTACCAAGAAAATAAAGAAAATGATAGCACCATTTAGCATATAGAGTTACAAATCCATAATATGAAAGATATACATATTTACTTAGTTTCAAACAAAACAATAACACTGCACAATTTTATTGCTGCCCCTCCTTTTATATAGTTCAAATAAATGGTTTAAACATATGGAAAGAATTTTGATTATCTTCTAAAGGCTAAAAATAGAAAAACATAAGCTAAGAGATAGATGTACAAGGTGAGAAATGTGACCTTCATTTTTGGTTCAGCTGGTTGTCAAATCGCTGATAAATGAGATTGATTTGTCGTTGGGCATTCTCAAGTGCTGCTCGACAGCTCTTGAACTCATCATCTTGAGAATCGATTCTTGATTGAGCAACAATTAGTTGTGCCTTCTACTCCTGAATGATCTTTTCCATACTTGATTGAGAGGATTGTGCAGAAAAGTGTGTGGTAGTGCTCTTTGTAACCTTCTTTTTGCATCCACGAGAATGGCTAGGAATAACCCCAGAATTTTTGCTATATACATTGAAAACTATGTCATTTTGCGTCCTCTAGGTTGCACCGTCACCGTCACAATCACCATCATATTCCATCATAACTTCCTTAATCTTAAGCTGAAAATTATCACAATAACAAAATAATAAGTTCAGCCATTTTATGTAAGTGAACTAGATCAAATCGAATAATAATAATTGATGTTTAATCTTCATATTAAAGTATGACTAATTCTTTTCCGTAGGTTCATTATTGATTTACTTACACTTCTTCAACAGCAGGATCAGCCCAACCATGCATACTTTTGTAAGTCGCATCAAAGAATTCAATAGGTCTCGATGATAGCAATCCATCCATGTCCATGGTGCCAGGTTCGAATTCACAAGATCCTTTAGAGAGTCTTGATGGACCAATGACGAGATGAAGGAGCAATAGAATGAAAGCCGCCTTGCAAACATTATTGTCAACACATTGTGGCAATTTCGACAATCTTGAAGACATCTTCGCGTCACCATCTTCACCATCTCAACATGAAGTTGTTTGGAACATTTCTTGCATCACAATTCATGAAGAAGTTCCTAGGAGTTCTACATTGGAGCTTAAGGAAATTCCACCATGAAGAAGTGTTCATGAAGTACATTGAAGACCAAGATGGTGTGCTTGGATTTTCACATCTTGGATTCACACAATTTAAGTAAATTAGGTTTTAATTACTTTGTAATAAGTTAAGTCCATTAAAAATTAATTTGGGCTTATATTTCGTTTAAGTAGTTAAATAATTACTTGGCCCAATTATCTTGCATGATACTGGAAAGTAATTGTTTTAGAAAGTAGCTTCCTATTTTCTAGGAAAATTTAGGAAAGTAAACCCTAAATTTTAGGAGCATAGCCGAAATCCTATTTTGTAGGAGATAGGCGTGTTTCTTGTTTTGTTTTGATTTAGGAAACTAGTTAGTTAATTAGGAAGTGAAGTTGTAATTGGCTTTCATTAGGGTTTCCTTTTTGTACATGGTCGAAATTATTCCTATTTAAAGGAAGGGTCATTGACGTTTTTTCGATATATGAAATTGAAAGAATTTTAGCTTTGCTAAAGTTAAACACTTTGCGTTTGCAAAATCCCGCGCGAAGCCTTTAGTGAGGAGCTTTAGGTTTAGCCTATCCATTCTTGAGATCAGGAACAGCCAAACTAATTAAGTTAGCTATTGAGTACATTAGCTAGGTTGATTATTTTGTAATAACGTTAAGATTTGATTGGCTTAACATCAACCTTTTCGTTTCATATCTCTATTCCGCCTTTTTGTTGTTTTGATTTCGTGTTTGTGTGTTTGAATTTGCTTGCCAACAACGATCCAAAGAGTGTGGATTGGTGGTCCAGGATTCCAAGCCTCGGCCATTCATATCAATTGGTATCAAAGCCAAGTTGTTGCTTCAAATTCAGGTCATTCTTTTTCGTTTTTGTTGTGTTAGTTTCTTCTCAGATTTTCAGAAATTTCGTTTGTCCTTTCTTGATGTTTGTTACGTCTCTTTTGCTGTTGTCTTAGAGTCATATTGCTGCCATTCGTTTGTGTCAATTCTGCTAGAATTTCAGTCATAATTGGTCTTGAAAATTGATTCAAACGTGAGCTGAAATTTCGTCAAAATCCGCCCATTCTTATTGCCAATTTTTTTTGTGTCAATTTCATATTGTCTTGCTGCTGGTTTTGTCCCATTTTATTGTGTCAATATTCTGCTGAAATTCTGCACGTTTTAGTGTTGAATTGTGTGTTGAAAACCGCATAAGACTTGCATGAAAAAGGGCTGAAAATCGTTATAATCTTTTTGGAAAAAAATTCGTCAAAAACCCTAGTTTTTTGGGTTAGGTTTTCTTGTTCCAAATTGATAAATCTTTGTTGCTATCCGACTTGATCATTGTTGTGTTATTATTCTTGAAGTTTATACTACTGTTTTGTGACAATATATGTGCTGGAACATTGAGCTAAGACAACACAAAAATTGAAAACCCTAAAGTTGTCATAAAACCCTAGTTGTCCAAGAAATTCAAAAAAAAGGGGCCGTGATATAAAAAAAAAGACCAAGTAGAATACAGCCCAAATGCAATTGGTCTAAATACAAAAAAAAGAGAGAAAATTCGGACAAAGTAAGAAATCCAAATTTGATTTCAAGAACTAAGTGTTCTTATTTGTTTCCAAAAAAAGCACACTCAAATTGAAATTGTCATATCTTATTCAATATAAATCAGAATAAGGTGATTCAAGTCCCCATCTTCTTGTTTTTCTTTCTATTTTCTGAATTCAGTAGTTTCCTAAGTCATATCAAATTGTACCCTTACGTGATCTTAAATACTCTTGAGGTTATTGCTTAAATAATCTAATTGAATTAACTAGTGTAATTTTTTGTGCTTGGCTTATTAGTTGAGACGAGTTCCTCCTCTCAACGAACTGTTAGGTGTAAATTAGAGTAGGTGACTCAACACTAAGAGTATAGATAGGGTGTACACGAGGAAAACTACCTAAATAGAGTGGTGCGTACCTACTCCCAAAAGTGAGAACCCGTGAGGATACTTTATAGTCTTCTTGCTATTTTGTTTTCACTAACTTGTAGGTACCATGGAGGGTGATAAGACCGTATCACAAGTATCACGAAACATTGATAATGATATGCTCTTTGATATGCTTCAAAAGATGCAAATTCTACTTGATAGCTGAGCTTCGGATTCGAAGCGTCAAACCGCCAAGAACTCTACTTCAAAACATCTTGATTTTGATAAAGTTGCATCCGATAATAAAGAAGAGGAATTCATTGGTTCATCTAAAAGTGGTAAAAAAATCTAATTTGTCAATTGGTTCTGTTAAATTGATATTACCTACTTTTCATGAAAAAGCAGATCCCGAACCATACTTTGATTAGATTCGAGACCTTGATCACTTCTTTGAAGGCAATGCTTATCCAGAGGATAAAAAGTACCGCCTAGCCTTCATGCATCTCAAGGATTATGCTAGTTTATGGTGGGATGAGGTAATGAAAAACAGACGCCAAGATGGCGAAAGACCAATCAATACTTGACCAAATGAAAGTTCTCATGAGGAAGAAATATGTGTCCTCACATTACAACCGTGAACTCAATAGAAAATTGCACTCTCTTGTGCAAGGAAGCCGATCCGTGGAAGAATACTACCATGAGATGGAAGCACTCATGATTAAGGCTAATGTTCAAGAAGATCCAGATTCCACAATTGAAAGGTTTCTTGGAGATATGAGTTCCGAGTTAGCTTATCATGTTGATCTTCAAAGTTATGTTGATATTAATGAGCTTGTTCATAAAGCTATTAAAATTGAAAGACATATGAAAGGAAAGGGCCGAACTAACCAACCTTTCACGCAACCACAACCACCTTGGAGGAGAGATTCAAAGCCGAACACTACTCTTTTCACTCCACCATCAAAGCCGCGGACCTTCACTCCAAATCCACCTTCAAGTGCACCGTCTAACATCAGAAAATCAGTCCCAAAGACCGCCACTTCTACATCCCAAACGGCATCACAACCTACTCAAAGGTTGAGGGATATTAGATATTTTAAATGTCAAGGCTATGGTCACATTCAACCCAATTGTCCTACTCGTAAGTTGATGTTTATTAATGACAATGGAGATGTTGTTAGTGATAATGATAATGATGATGATGAATGCATTGACATGCCCGAACTTGAAGAGAAGTATAAAAGTGAAGAGAGTGAATCACATGATGCATACACTGTTGGTAATTATTGTTTGGTAACTCGCCGAATCTTAAATACACAACCACATTTTGATGATGATCAATTGCAATGTGAGAACATATTTCACATACATTGTAAGGTTCAAGATAAAATTTGTACTGTGGTCATTGATAGTGGGAGTTGTACAAATGTGGCAAGTATGTTACTTGTCAAGAGGGTGAAATTGACTTGCATGAAGCATCCAAAGCCATACCGACTTCAACGGCTTAGTAAATCCGCCGAGACAAGAGTGACCAAGTGATCGGGGCTAAAAATACATATTTTTACCCTCTCATTTACTTAAGTTTATGCTTGTCTTTGAGGATTTTATTATTGTTTATGTGTTGTTTTTGGAATGAATGCAGGATTTGAAGTTCAATGGAGCTAAAAGAAATAAAATCCAGATTTGATGTGAAAAAGTGGAAAAAAGAACCAAAAATCACTCAATTTGGATTACCAAACACAAGATGGCAGAAAGGAACAAAGAGGGGAATGCAAGGCAAAACTGGGC
The DNA here is from genome assembly GCA_016586305.1 of Ophiorrhiza pumila. Classification (NCBI taxonomy): domain Eukaryota; kingdom Viridiplantae; phylum Streptophyta; class Magnoliopsida; order Gentianales; family Rubiaceae; genus Ophiorrhiza; species Ophiorrhiza pumila. The sequence goes on from BLIW01000006.1 coordinate 40,569,218, forward strand.
AGAACACAAAGCAAACTTCAAACGAGCGTATCTCGGCTTCTACTTAACGAAAAGAAGAGTTATTGGATGTTTTGGAAAGATCTATGAGAGTACTAAAACTCTTATGTTTGGAATTACTCCCAAATCCACTGGCAGGATGGCTGAAATTGAGGCGCAAGTCAACATACACCAAAGAATTCGGAAAATCAGAAGCCTATGTCACAGTTTGGGAGAATGTTCATAACTTTCGTTCCAGAACTCCAAATTCAATGATGTTTAATGCATTAGAGAGCCAAGAGCCAGTTCGGCCCGGAAGACATCCAAAATTGCGTCCCAATATCATCTAAGTGTGCTGTCTGAAATCCTGAAAATAGTGGCTGAGGGACCAACACTTTCGAAAATTGCATTTCAGCCCCTATTTTAGAATAAGCTGGGTACTTTATGTAATTATCGATTTTTAGTCATTTCACTAACTATTTAAGATTTCTTAAAGACCAAGTTAGGTATCTAGGACACAATTAGCAATAGCTCATAAGAACACACCTTTTAGTGTGTGTTCTTTGTGTTTCATTTCTTGGGATAGAATTCTACGAACTTTTGGCTAATTGGAGTGGAAATCAAAAGGAAGCTTGGACCTTTAGCTTGGAATCAACATTTGGGAAGACCACATATATTGGGTTGTCTATTTCCTAGCACTTTCTTGCTAATTCATTGCTTAATCTACCATTTGGGTTTGCTCTAATTAGCCATGATGGGCTAAATTGTGTGGTGTCTTTGGAATTAGGCTATGGGCTTTTGATAATTTGTTTGTATGGTGATGAAATGTTATGGGCTTGATTATATGTTTCATATGCTTTATTTTAAGGTCACATTTCTTGTGCAATATCCTTAACTTGAAAGTGATAATTGGGTCATGTTGTGAGTAGAATATTAATCCATTGCATGTTGTGATGAAGAGACCTCTTTGTCCATGATAATGTTGATTGAATCTATTCCATGAATTAGCCCTAAGCATATGGAAACCAAGTCAACACTAGCATGACAACCTAGTTGGGGACTTGGCTTGGAAGTTGTGGATTTGAAATGACATAGAATCAATTTGCTTTGATTGATCTATTAATTGTGGTTGAGTTTGGTCCGGTTATAGTCTTAACCACCAAATTTCCACTAGACAACATTAAACCACATTCTTCAAGCTATCAAATGAATCACCAATGCTACAAATGATTGAGAAACCTAGTCCTAAATTCCAATGATACACTTATATACTTGATTTCTACTCCCTAATTTTGAAGCTAAAGTCCTAGATCAATTAGGTTGACTTTAGTTTAGGTTTAGTCTTGTTGCATTTTTTCTTGTTTTCTTTCCTTAGTTGCATTTTTCAATACTCTACATACTAGACACGAACTCTTAATAAGATCCCCCTCTCCGTGGAACTCGACCCCTTGCTTCCAAGTGCTACATATTTAGAGTTAGGGTATTTGTTTGTTTGGGTTGCACGACAAACTCACTCAACAAAATGGCGCCGTTGCCGGGGAGGGGCTATTTGTGTTGAGATTAGTGTTTGGTATTTTGAGTAGTAAATTTAAATATTTTCATGTTTTTGCTTTCGGGTATTGTTTTTGCATTTTGTGGTGTCTTGAATTTGTGATTTTCTAGTTTTGGTGTTTTAGTTGCTATTTTATATTTAGTTATTTTCATCTTTTTGTGTTGTTTTTCATTTTTATGTATTGGTTGTTTTTCCAAGTATGTCTCGGTTTGTTGGGGATCATCTTGATTTTAATCATATTGACCCACCGATTGTGGTGGATGACACACAAACACAATCTAGACTATTTGATGCCTTCTTCCCATTGGAGTCTTGGGAGTCCCTTGAGTCTCAATTGGTTGATTTGAATTGTAAATTGAATGTTGTTCAAACTACTTGGGTATATATTGTTGCTCTTAGGAGCTATGTTGAAATGGTGTTTGGGCATCATAAAGGCTATGAAGGGCCATGGCTAATCAAAGATCAAAGCAATGAGTTGTTGGAGACTTTGGATGCACTTATTGAAAAAAGGCAATCAAGGTTGGATTCAATTAATGCAACTTGGAGACAAAGTGAGGTAAAATTCGGTAAAAATCTTTCTTCTCCATGTGTTATTGAAGGGAAGCACTACTCAAATATTGACTTGAGTATTGCATGAGGACATTGTCAATATAACGGGTAGTTGGAAAAAAGCAATTTCATTCATGAGATCTCTTAACCTCCAAGAGGACTTTGATGTCTTTAGACCCCGCATATATACTTCTCATGTTGATTGCCTAACTTGTGAACAAAAGTTTCCAAGTAGTCACTATGTTGGTTTAAATGATGAGAATTTGATGATTTGTAAAGGAGTAACTGACATAGTGCGATCTTGCTTTGTTGATGCATACATTGATGAGCTTATTGTTGAGTTTGATAAATCATTGTGTGCAAAGCCATTTTTTGAGTCTTGTAGGGAAGAATGGACTAGTAGGGATGAGACACAAATGCTTCCGAGTGAAGTTGAACCATTGGAAGTCCCAAGATTCATAATGGAAGAAGAAGAGGAGGTGCTAACCTTGGAGGAACAACGATTGTACAAGGTGGAATTCATAGAAGTTGTTCCTCAAGTTCATGAGCTCAAGCACCTTCTCAAGAGCTTGCAAAATGTGCCTTACAAGAGGCATATGAGTGCTTATGAAAGGGCATTTTTCTGGTATAGAGATGGATATTCCGACTCTTGAAGGAGATAGTTTCAAGAATAAAGTCTATCTGGAGACTAAAGAAACCCAGAACTACTTCTTTACTTAGTCTTGAATAAAGTTTTTTATTAAGTTGTTTGTTTATGTTTCTTGCTTTTCATTAGATGTTTTTTCATGTTGTAGGAATTTCAAGAAGAATCCACACAAAGATTCAAGTGTGGGAGAGGGAGAGAACTAGTGAAGTGATGTAAAATAGCTAAGTGTGGGGGTGTGTGTATTGAGGCTTCATTTTGACATCCCCCATACAACTTTGCCCAAGTGCTATTCTCATGATACATTATACACCATCATGACCCAAGTTCATGGTGTGGCACTCACTAGCACACTTCATCTATTCTCTACCCCATCTTGCACAATACAAGCACCAAATCACATATATTCACAACACACTCATGTACTTCTATAGTGGTACCAATTTCACGACATGTAATCATTCACTCAATTTTTTAAAGTTGTGAGGTATGAGCTTATTCCCTTGTTATTCATAGAATTATTTCTTTTGCCACGGGAAATACCTTATTGAGCTTACATTGAGTCATTTGATACGAATGAATACTAGTTGGGTGATTTGAGTGCATATTTTTCACAAGTGTAAAATTGATCATTATTTGTGGGATTGAATACTTTCATGAACTTAGTGCAATATTGGAACGCCTTTATGTGCATTATGTTCTACTTCATGTTTAAACACCTTGTGAATTATGTGCACATGAGTGGGGAAATTGTATTCATGCCATGATGTGAGTTGAGATGCTTAGGATAACAATGTGGAAATGCATTCTTTCTTGGAAGTCTTGTAGACATGTTATTTTCTTTTTTTTTTTAATAGTGTTCTTTTGTGTTGTTATCAACTAGAGGATTGCATTCCAACAAGTATGGAGCAAGGAGCAAGACAAATCAACTTAGCAAACATTGGAGTTCATTGCCTACTAAAAAGGGAGTTCTTTACCTTTTTCTTTGACTTACATTGGGGACAATGTAAGATTCTAAGTGTGGGGGAGGAAATGTTTGCTTTTGTTGATTCTTGCTTATGTTGGGAAATTATTATCATCCTTGTTGGAAAAAATTGAATAAAAGAGTTGATGCAATACATGTTTGTTGTTAGTTTTTTTTTTTTACTTTTTATTTTGAGCTTATTGTGCAAATTGAATTGCTAGTGAATCAATATTGCATGTTTTACCCCGTATGTTATGTGTTTTGTTATTTTTATGAACTTTTTAAAAAATTTTGTGATCTTGTGAATAAGTTGTGTTTTGACACAAAGTTTAAGGTTGGCAACTTTGTTAAAGATCATAACTATCCATGGAAAGTGAACTAATATAGGAAATGAATTTTTGTGTGACAAATGATACAAGTTTTATGCAATAAGACTTAATGGTTGAGGATAACTTAGTGCTAAGTGATAGAAGTTGAAGCGTAGTGTGGAAAGTTTGTGTTTCAATACATTTGTTTTCAAGCACAAGTGGGGGAACATATGGGATAGGTTGAGTCATGAAACAAAGCGAGAACTAGGGATGTCTTTTTCAAAATGAATAAAGCTTACCTTTTACCTAGTGATCTTGTGAAAACTAGTGTGAACACATACGCATTGGAGGATATGATTTGAACTATGGCTTAGTTTTAATTGTCTTACTTTTACACATTTCCAATTCGATGCGAGATTGCCTCTTGAACTTGAAAGAAAGTTTGAAATCAAAGGAACTTGTATGATTGGGAATAGGTATAAAAAGCCATAAAACCTTTGGCATATGTTTAATTTGTTGAATTTCTTACCCGTCCTCTATGAGACAGCCTCTTGAGTGAAAATGACATTCGTACATGGAACTTATATGATTGGGTAGAGGTATAAAGATGCCAAAAACCCAAGGCACATCAAATTACTTATATGTGTAGGGAATAAAGTTCATTGATCCTCAATACAATGTATGAGTGTATGTATGCTAGTGGACATCTAGATTATTAGTGACAAGGAAGAGATAGTTTTAAAAGGTAGAAACTATACATTCCCTATTATCGCTTATCTAATGACATAAACTTTGACCATGTGGAACCCATTGCACACTACACACACAAATGTGTCGGAGTATTAAGTAAGTACTACTTAGCCTAAACAACTATTATGAAGCATTGAATATATCCTCTCCAAAGAAGTCAAATAGTTTTTTTGAAATAAGGCATACGAAATTCATTGGTCATATGAATGCACTTGAAATGGATGGGATGTTATCTTTGCAAGTGGCCAACCAAGTTATGTGGTATGTGTTATGTTTAGTCCTCTTTTGTTTTGTTTACTCGAGGACGAGCAAAAGTTTAAGTGTGGGGGGATTGATCGGGGCTAAAAAATATATATTTTTACCCTCTCATTTACTTAAGTTTATGATTGTCTTTGAGGATTTTATTATTGTTTATGTCTTGTTTTTGGAATGAATGCAGGATTTGAAGTTCAATGGAGCTAAAAGAAATAAAATCCAGATTTGATGTGAAAAAGTGGAAAAAAGAACCAAAAATCACTCAATTCGGATTACAAAAGACAAGATGGCACAAAGGAACAAAGAGGGGAATGCAAGGCAAAACTGGGCAGAACACAAAGCAAATTTCAAACGAGCATATCTCGGCTTCTACTTAACAAAAAGAAGAGTTATTGGATGATTTGGAAAGATCTATGAGAGTACTAAAACTCATATGTTTGGAATTACTCCCAAATCCACTGGCAAGATGGCTGAAATTGAGGCGCAAGTCAACATACACCAAAGAATTCGGAAAATCAGAAGCCTATGTCACAGTTTGGGAGAATGTTCATAACTTTCGTTCCAGAACTCCAAATTCAATGATTTTTAATGCATTAGAAAGCCAAGAGACAGGCTACAATTCAAATGAAGAAACAAAGCTCAGTTCAGCCCGGAAGACATCCAAAATTGCGTCCTAATATCATCTAAGTGTGCTGTCTAAAATTCAGAAAATAGTGGCTGCGGGACCAACACTTTCAAAAATTGCATTTTAGCCCCTATTTTAGAATAAGCGGGGTACTTTATGTAATTATCGATTTTTAGTCATTTCATTAAATATTTAAGATTTCTTAAAGACTAAGTTAGGTATCTAGGACACAATTAGCAATAGCTCATAAGAACACACCTTTTAGTGTGTGTTCTTTGTGTTTCATTTCTTGGGATAGAATTCTATGAACTTTTGGCTAATTGGAGTGGAAATCAAAAGGAAGCTTGGACCTTTAGCTTGGAATCAACATTTTGGAAAACCACATATATTGGGTTGTCTCTTTCCTTGCACTTTCTTGCTAATTCATTGCTTAATCTACCATTTGGGTTTGCTCTAATTAGCCATGATGGGCTAAATTGTGTGGTGCCTTTGGAATTAGGCTATGGGCTTTTGATAATTTGTTTGTATGGTGATGAAATGTTATGGGCTTGATTATATGTTTCATATGCTTGATTTTAAGGTCACATTTCTTGTGCAATATCCTTAACTTGAAAGTGAGAATTGGGTCATGTTGTGAGTAGAATATTAATCCATTGCATGTTGTGATGAAGAGACCTCTTTGTCCATGATAATGTTGATTCAATCTATTCCATGAATTAGCCCTAAGCATATGGAAACCAAGTCAACACTAGCATGACAACATAGTTGGGGACTTGGCTTGGAAGTTGTGGATTTGAAATGACATAGAATCAATTTGCTTTGATTGATCTATTAATTGTGATTGAGTTTGGTCCGGTTATAGTCTTAACCACCAAATTTCCACTAGACAACATTAAACTACATTCTTCAAGCTATCACATGAATCACCAATGCTACAAATGATTGAGAAACCTAGTCCTAAATTCCAATGATACACTTATATACTTGATTTCTACTCCCTAATTTTGAAGCTAAAGTCCTAGATCAATTAGGTTGACTTTAGTGTAGGTTTAGTCTTGTTGCATTTTTTCTTGTTTTCTTTCCTTAGTTGCATTTTTCATTACTCTACATACTAGACACGAACTCTTAACAAGACCCCCCTCTCCGTGGAATTCGACCCCTTGCTTCCAAGTGCTACATATTTAGAGTTAGAGTATTTGTTTGTTTGGGTTGCACGACAAACTCACTCAACACCAAACAAGTAAAGGTACCATTTAAAATTGGTAATTAAGTTGATGAAGTGTTATGTAATGTTGTTCTAATGGAGGCCGGTCACATCCTTCTTGGAAGACCTTGGCAATTTGATCGAGATGGGTTGTATCATGCCAAGAAGAATTACTACAGTTTTGAACATCAAGGCAAAAAGATCAACCTTAAAGCCACGAATCCGTCCCAAGTCTTTGAGGACCAAGTAAAACTTGCTAAGGCTTGTAGTAATTTACATGAAGAAGAAGCAAAAGAAAGAAGTGAGAACGGGAAACAAAAGCTTATAAACCTTAGCATAGGACGTGAACTTGTAATAGCCGAGATAGGGTTAGCTCTAAATCTTGTTGTTTTGCTTCTAAGAGTGAGATTAAGAGAGCAATACTAGATAGGAAACCATTGTATTTACTTTTTTGTAAGGATGTACTTATTGTTGATAGCGATCACCTTGCTTCTTTGCCTAGAGTTGTTTTGTCTCTTTTATAGGAATATGAATATGTGTTTCCCGTGGACTTACCAATAGGTTTACCACCTATTCGAGGTATTGAGCACCAAATTGACTTCGTGCCAGGAGCTCAAATTCCAAACCGTCCAGCTTATAGAGCAAACCCTGAGGAAACAAAAGAGATTCAATGTCAAGTGGATGAACTCCTTGACAAAGGTATTGTTTGAGAATCTCTTAGTCCATGTTCAGTTCCTGTTATTTTGGTCCCTAAAAAGGATGAATATTGGAGAATGTGGGTTGATTGCCATGCTATTAATAAAATCACCATTAAGTATAGACATCTAATTCCTAGATTAGATGATATGCTTGATGAATTGCATGGTTCTTGTATTTTTACCAAGATTGATTTGAAAAGTGGCTACTATCAAATTAGAATGAAAGAAGGTGATGAATGGAAAACTGCCTTTAAAACAAAGTATGGATTGTATGAATGATTAGTCATGCCTTTTGGTCTACCTAATGCACCTAGTACTTTTATGAGGCTACTGAATCATGTTTTTCGAACTTTCAGTGGAAAATTTATTGTAGTTTATTTTGATGTCATCCTAATTTATAGCAAATCACTTGATGAACATGTTGAATATTTAAAACTTGTGTTTGCTATATTGCGTGAGAACAAATTGTATGCAAACCTTAAAAAGTGTTCTTTTTGCATGGAATCAATTATCTTTTTGGGTTATGTTGTAAGTTCTCAAGGTATTTCTGTTGATGAGTCAAAAGTTAAGGCAATCATGGATTGGCCGAGACCTAAAAATACTAGTGATGTTAGAAGTTTTCATGGTTTAGCAAGTTTTTATAGAATGTTTGTTAAAGACTTTAGTTCCATAGCTGCACCTTTAAATGAACTTGTTAAAAAGAAGTCACTTTTGAGTGGAAAGAAGAACATGAAAACGCCTTTAACACATTAAAGAACAAATTGACTCACGCCCCTCTTCTTGCTTTGCCAAATTTTCATAAAGCTTTTGAGATACACTGTGATGCCTCCGGGATAAGTATTGGTGCTGTTTTGATGCAGGAATCAAAGCCGGTGGCTTATTTTAGTGAAAAGCTTAATGGGGCAGCCATGAAGTATGCAACTTATAACAAGGAGTTGTATGCTTTGGTAAGATCATTACAGGTTTGACAACACTATCTATGGCCTAAAAAATTCATTATTCATTCTGATCATGAAAGCCTTAAATTCTTGAAAACTCAAGGTGAATTGAATAAAAGGCATGCGAAATGGTTGGAGTTTATTGAATCTTTTCCATATGTGATCAAGTATAAATCTAGTAAAGAAAATGTAGTAGCTGATGCATTATCCAGGAGATACACTTTATTCACCTATTTGCATGCTAAGTTACTTGGTTTCGATTCGATTAAAGATTTGTACAAAGATGATCCTACTTTTAATGCTGCCTATGATCTATGTTCTTCAAAACCGAATGGTGAATTTTATGTGTATGACAGCTTCTTATTTAAGAAAGATAAATTATGCATACCCTCATGTTCCATTCGTGATTTACTTGTTAAAAAACCTATGGGGGAGGGTTAATGGGGCACTTTGGAATTGCTAAAACACTTTAGTTTTGAATGAACACTTTTATTGGCCTAACATGATTAAAGATGTTAAAAGTGTTTGTGATAAATGCATTGTGTGTAAACAATCAAAATCGAAAGTGATGCCTCATGGTTTATACACGCCTTTGCCTGTTCCTAGTCATTCTTGGATTGATATTTCTATGGATTTTGTGCTTGGTTTGCCTAGGTCACGCAATGGTCATGATAGCATATTTGTTGTAGTTGATAGATTTAGCAAAATGTCACACTTTATTGCATGTTCTAAGTCTAATGATGCTACATATATTGCTGACATATTCTTTAAGGAAGTTGTTAGATTGCATGGCATTCCACAAAGCATTGTTAGTGATAGGGATGTTAAATTCTTGTCTCATTTTTGGCGTACTTTATGGAATAAGTTAGGAACTAAGTTGTTGTTTTCTACTGTTGCACATCCACAAACTGATAGACAAACTGAAGTAGTTAATCGCATTTTATCTACCTTGCTTCGTGCCATTATCCAAAAAAATTTAAAGAATTGGGAAAGCTGTTTACCTCATATTGAGTTTGCATATAATAGGACTTTGCATAGTTCTACTAATTGCTCACCTTTTGAAGTTGTTTACGGATTTAATCCATTAACTCCACTTGATATTTTGCCTCTTCCCATTAATGAGTTTTTAATGTCGAAGGTAAAAAGAAAGCTGATTTTATAAGGGAGTTACATGTGAAGGTTCGAAATAATATTCAAAGGCGTAATGAACAAGTTGCTAAGCAAGCCAATAACGGTAGAAAGCAAGTGATATTTGAACCGGGTGATTGGGTTTGGATTCACTTAAGAAAAGAGAGGTTCCCGAGAAAAGGAAATTTAAACTTCATCCAAGAGGAGATGATTCTTTTCGCGTCTTGGAAAGGATTGGAGACAATGCTTACAAGATCGAACTTCCAAGTGAGTATGGCAACGTGTCATCTATATTTAATGTTTCTGATTTATCTTTGTTTGATGTAGGTGATTCGAGGATGAATCCTTTCGAGAAGGGAGGGAATGATACCAATCCATCCAAGTCCATGGTGCCAAGTTCGAATTCACAAAATCCTTTGGAGAGTCTTGATGGACTAATGACGAGATCAAGGAGCAAAAGGATGAAAGCCGCCTTGCAAACATTATTGTCAACACATTGTGGCAATTTCGACAATCTTGAAGACAACTTGGCGTCACCATCTTCACCATCACAACATGAAGTTGTTTGGAATATTTCTTGCATCACAATTCATGAAGAAGTTCCTAGGAGTTCTACATTGGAGCTTAAGGAAATTCCACCATGAAGAAGTGTTCATGAAGTACATTGAAGACCAAGATGGTGTGCTTGGATTTTCACATCTTGGATTCATGCTATTTAAGTAAATTAAGTTTTAATTACTTTGTAATAAGTTAAGTCCATTAAACATTAATTTGGGATTATATTTCGTTTAAGTTGTTGAATTATTACTTGGCCCAATTATCTTGCATAAGAATAGAAAGTAATTATTTTAGAAAGTAGATTCCTATTTTCTAGGAAACTTTAGGAAAGAAAACCCTAAATTTTAGGAGCATAGCCGAAATCCTATTTTGTAGGAGATAGGCGTGTTTCTTGTTTTGTTTTGATTTAGGAAACTAGTTAGTTAGTTAATTAGGAAGTGAAATTGTAATTGGATTTCATTAGGGTTTCCTTTTTGTACATGGCCGAAATTATTCCTATTTAAAGGAAGGGTCATTGACATTTTTTTGATATATGAAATTGAAAGAATTTTAGCTTTGCTAAAGTTAAACACTTTGTGTTTGCAAAATCCCGCAAAGCCTTTAGTGAGGACCTTTAGGTTTAGCCTATCCGTTCTTGAGATCAGGAACAGCCAAACTAATTAAGTTAGCTATTGAGTACATTAGCTAGGTTGATTATTTTGTAATAACGTGAGGGTTTGATTGGCTTAACATCAACCTTTTCGTTTCATATCTCTATTCCGCCTTTTTGTTATTTTCATTTCGTGTTTGTGTGTTCGAATTTGCTTGCCAACAACGATCCAAAGAGTGTGGATTGGTGGTCCAGGATTCCAAGCCTCGGCCATTCATATCACCCGACTTCTCATCAGTTTCAGGATTTGTTTGCCAAAATATTTTTGTGTGATAAGTAATGTATTTTTGTGTGATAAGTTTTACTACAAAAAGCAATTTTGAATATCTTTTACATTCAGGATATAATCTTCTCTTAGCATCCACAAATAGTCTCTTAAATTGTTCTAAGTCATATTCTCTATCATTTACTCCTTCATTTGGAATGCTACCACTGACATCTTCATTAAACAAAGTTCCTCGATGTAAATCTTGTAAAATTTATTGTATTTCATCAGCACTTCCTTCCTAATCATTGCCATTCACTGTCTCCTCAGTAGTGTTAAAAAGTTCATCCTCCTCATTTTCAAAATCCCATAACTTCTCACCATGAAATCTCCAAGATGTATAAGTCAAGTCCATACCCATGTATTGTAAATGTTTCCCCACAACTTCTAAAGTGTGATAAATTACATTCCTGCATACTCTACATTGACATCGAACCTTCATATTGCCTACGTTGCTATGTTTCACCATTTTTTAAAATTTTTTCAAACCTCTATTGTACTCTTTAATCCATCTATCATCTAAATACATCCAACTCTTATCCATTTCCTAATCTTCTAAATAAGAAGCACATTATAAGATTTTTTATAGTATAAATTCCAAATAAACTTTGACAGTCATATAACATAAGAAGGAAAATAGGAATAATTTCATTCTCATGTTGTAAAATAGTACACCATAGTGTATTAAATATGTATGACCATAACATTCACACTACCATTCATACAACATAATCATAGTCAAGCATGTAACGCTAACAATTAAAAGACAAGTCAACAATAAATAAGTATAAACTACTTCAAATGATTTAAAGATTCATGATCTAAATTAATATTTCTTTTAAATTAACAAGTCAACAATATATATAGTATTTTCGCATTAAACAAAAATTCAATTGCTCAACTATTCATATAATATATGTTCCAATCCCGCTAACCTTCAATTTTTCAGAAACTGCTTCTAATTTTTTTTCAGCAAGGTTCCACTTTCCTACCATTTGAATCAAGATTCATGTATCAGTTTCATAAAGAAAACTAAACAGAGTCACACATATAAATAGTTACAATATGACATTTATAAATGAAAATGTTTAGAACACTAAAAAATACAATTACATAGGTTGAACAATTTGATTTGAAGATATAAGAGAATACTAGCTGACCATGCAACTTAAAACTATAATAGCTTTTTTACGCTTCTTTTTTTTGGCAAAATCAAATAGTGGCTCCACTCCCATATATTATTAAAGGAACATCAAGTAGTTCAAAGTTCCAATAGGGAATAACAGGAAAAATAATCAATGACATAGAGACTAATCTAAACTGTTTTCCATCGGACCCTAAATGTTGGTACGCCCAGCCGATCCATATTGATACATCCTCGAACCTGTAAAGGCAACTCATCAAAACGAGAGAAAACCATGTCCTGTTGTCGTAGACATCCTTAATTTGTAAGCGCATTCGCCAGTTGATTGGCTTCCCGAAATACATGTCGAATTGACCCCACACAAGAAAACTGTTTTAGCCTAGTTACAATATCCCGAAGCTTCCACGGAAAAGGTCCATCATCATTCATGAGCAAAACCAATAATTTAGAATCCGATTACACTTGCACATTCGAGAAATCGAACAATTCGCATAGTTCCAGGCCCACTAAAAGCGCTAGAGTTTCAGCTTCCAAACTTGTGACAAAATCAAAACCCAGTATCCTTGCAACAACCAAGCTCCAATGACCATTACGAATCAACGCCCCTCCTCCTCCCTCAGCAGGATTGCCTAACGAACATCCATCAACATTAAGTTTATACGCCCCCAAAGAAGGACGACTCCATGACTCCCGCAAAATAGAGTAAGGAATTGGCAAACCACCCACCTTATCAACAATTAGGTTCCAGTCATGAGGAATCTGAATGCTAGGAAACTGCAAAGACCATAACTCAGAAAGATCCTTTAAGATTAGCGTACAAACAAGCTCCCAAGACATAGCCTTGCCATCAACAAATTCCACATTCCTACGTTTCCATAAATACCAAGTTATTAGACCTGGCATCTACCAGAAGAGTATACAACTATAAAATGTTCCCCCCAATCTCCACCACATCAGACAGTTCTCCCTCTAGGATCCCACCCCATGCCAAAAACCCACTGTCTTGCCAAAGAATCTCCAAACCCGACCAGCAAAACCTTCTCCTCCAAATACATGATCTAAGGATTCCTTTATAGTTTGTTCACAACATATACACGAGAAAGGCCCATGTATTCCCATTCGTTGAAGCCAATACGACATCGGCACCTTTCCATAATATAGCCGAAGAAGAAAGTAGGATATCTTAATAGGGAGCCCCGACTGCCATATCTTCTGAAAGAAAAAGGACTTCGGACGCTTGTCCCGGACAAGCTCATATGCCTACGCCACCGAAAATACTCCAGAAGAACTACACATCCACAGAGGGTAAGATGGTGTTGACGTCAGAGATATATTAGACACTGCCTCTTTAATCTGATCTGGAACGTGCACATTAGAAAAAATGTCCAAAGATTCATCTCCAACCGACCAGACTATAAATGGTTCACATAAACTCCGAATATCTAGCATTCTCGTCCATACATATGAGAAGCCTTAAGAGCATGAACTACCGCCGGATGTTCCAACTGACAATATTTAGCACCCATTGGCCACACCATGCATTTTGTCCTTTTCAGCACGATATTCCCATTCTATGCAATATATGTGTGTCTTCGGCTCAGATTTGGACTTTGCGGCAAACATAAGAAATGTAGATATTTCTCTTGGCTTTCCATAGGTTTATGAACCAGCATCATTGAAGGTATGTAGCCCAAGATATTGGCATTCTACCAAACTGTGGCAGTGAAGTCACAAATGAAAACCTGAAGCAGCAATCTCAAAGATGCTCTTGGTTCACATATGTGCACACTGAATTGGAAGAAAGTTAAAACATATGAATTGAAGTCCACTCAAAGAGCTTTCCAGAACATCCAAGATCTTCACATTGGGATTAGTATTGAGAAAGATAAACTCATTTGAAATGAACTATCCATTCTGCCCAACTTCAAAATAAGCAAAATAAGCATGTTAAGGTCTCCTTCAAACTCTCAAGCATCATTTTAAACCCTTTTGAATTCTTTCATTGTTCTTTAACTTTAAACACACATTTGTCTCCTTTAATCAACATTTTTGAAATTTTTCTTCATTTTAGCACTCCAAGTTGTAAACCACATAAATGCACAAAATGACACATAACACTACACAATTGCATGAAAAACAAGTCAAAAGCTAAGTGAAATAACACATATAAGTTGGTATGAAACAAACTTATCACCTATGAAACCAGCTTAAATGCAAAGGCATTCGAAATATCAAATAAGGTACGAAAACCAACACCACCCTCCTCGTGCGGGTGACAAAGAGTCTCCCAAGATATCCAATATTGGCGGAGTGCCAGAGAAGGTCCTGCCCAGAAAAATCTAGCACAAAGTTTCATAACTTGCTGAAGAACAATATTCGGAGGCAAAGAAATTGTCATGATATGAGAATGCATTGACGAAAGGACATTCTTCACCAACACAATACGCCATCCAAAAGATAGAAACTTGTGATGCCATCCTAATAATTGCCTCTGTATAGCCAAGACCATCTCTTGGAAAAAACATGCCCTCTTTCGACCAATATAAATCGGACAGCCCAAATACTTCAATGGAAACTCCTGCTGTACGAACCCAGTAATCCTCGCAACCTTTCGTCGAACCGCCAAAGAAGCTTTCGGTTCCACAAGGAAATTGCTCTTCCGATGATTGACTTTCTATTCCGAAATATTTTCATAGACCCCAACCATCTTACACACCTCATTCAGTGACTTACGATCCCCCGAAGAAAATATTAGAATATTATCGGCATAGGCTAAATGTGTAATAGAAAACACATTTTTGGTCCCCCAGAGTGGAGAGCAAGACGACGAATAAAGAAGAGAATTTAGCCTACGTGACATAAACTATGCCGTCAAAATAAACAAAGATGGGGACAATGGGTAACCTTGTCTTAAACCCCGTAGAGATCGAAAAAAAACAGAAGGACTTCCATTGAGAACCAGCAATTAGAGATACAGCGCCACACCATATCAATCCATCTTTCACCAAAGCCAAATCGCCTAAGGACCCCACAAAAAAACACCCACGAGACCCGATTATATGCCTTCATCATATCAAGCTTGAGAATGACCTTACATCGGGTTGATTTAGTAGGTAAATCCCTCACCAATTCCTGAACTAACAAAATATTATCCGAGATCATCCTATTCTTCACGAAAGCACTTTATTGTGGAGATATCAATCTAGGCAAATAATTCCGCAGCGAAGTTGCAAGGATTTTGGTAATGATCTTATTAATAACATTGCAAAGACTGATCGGCCTAAATTCTAAAAAACTCTGGGGGTTATCACACTTTGGAATCAAAACAAGAATAGTCGTCGTTACCCCCCGTGGAAGTTCACCGCCACAAAAAAACTCCACTACTACATCATATAAATCCCCTTTAATAATGTCCCATGCCGTCTTAAAGAAATAACTCGAAAATCCGTCCGGCCCTGGTGCACTTGAATCATCATTATCATCTAATGCCTACCGGATTTCATCCAATGAAGGGTCAGCCTCCAGATTGCTACGATTGTGATCATCTAAAATATGGGTTATCAAACTCAGCTTGGAGTAGTCTACCTCCGGAGAGTTCTCAGTCAGAAGTTCCTGAAAAAACTCCACGGCCGCTGTCCGCATACTAATATCATCTCGCAACCAGTCGCCATTTGAGCTCCGAATGACATGAATCCCGGCCCTTTTCCTTTTAGTCTTCAAAGAAGCATAGAAAAACTTGGAATTCTTATCCCCATGCTCCAGCCACTTAACGTGGGATTTTTGACGCCAGTAGTATTCCTCATCACTCAGCGCAGATTGTATTACAGCTTGTGTACGACTTACATCACCCCGAGTTACCTCATTATCAAAGTTCTCCAGTTCCACTTTTGCTTTCTGCGCCTCTTCTTTAGCCACCCTTACACGATAAAAAACATTCCCTACCTTCTCAAGATTCCACAAAATCTGAACCTTCTTCAACTCTTGCAGTTTCTTACACAATCAAACCAAAGGCCGAGCGTGAATTGGAATCTGCCACACATCCTGCACCACTTGTAGAAAATCACTTCGCAAGGCCCAAAAATTTTGAAATTTGAAACTCGTATAAATTCCGAAATTCCTAGGCAGTATAGAGAATAGCAACGGAGCATGATCAGACTCCGTACGACTCAAATGCTGAACCGATGATTAAAACCGACCAATCCATTCCTCAGAAACCAAAGCCCGATCCAGTCGCTTCCATATTCTTGGAGGACGACTCCAGTAATTGTACCAGGTAAAACGAGAACCAATAAATCCAATATCCGAAAGCAGGTTATCTTCAATAAATTGGAGGAATTCGTGTGCCTCCTGATGATGAAAACCACAATTCGGAGATGTGTTAACATTAATATCCCCCCATACCAGCTAGTCCATCGTTCCGGTATTAATATTAGTCAACTCCTGCCATAACAACCTCTATCTAGCAGCTGTTGATAGACCATAAACGCACGAAACAAATACCGGGTCTAGCCTGCCAGGACAAGATATAGACATAGTGATATGCTGCACCCCTTGCGCAACAATAGAAAACTGAATAACATCTGAATAAAAAATCCAGAGACGATTCTCATCACTAGCAATCGCCTGATCAAACCTCAATTTACCACGAATTTGATCAACATCTGCTAAAGGCAGTTTGGGTTCCGCAATACATAAAAAAACAACATTATGTTCCCTTTTAATTTTCCTTAACCTACGAACCGTATTCTTGTTCTCTACTCCTCTCAGATTCCAATATAAGAAATTCATAGGGAAACAGGGTGTAAAGGATAAGTTTGTGATGCTCGAATCATAGAGCAAAGAACACGGTCGGACATACATTTATTTAGTCTCCTGTGAACTATCGAAGATTCCAGATTTCGATCCACTACTGTTTCATGCTCCACCAGCACATTGAATAGCTCACCTCCGCTTAACCCACCGTTACTTACATTTTCATCATTGCTCTCAGCCATTCCCTCAGTTCTAGTGTTTAGAATTCGCCCCAAACCCACAACCGCCTTTGGCCGTGTGATACCATGGTCTACCACCTGTTCACCTCCAACTCTACTGATATCAACATCCTCAGAATCGGGATTTGTAGCCACCAAAGCAGTATTGATAGTACTCATATCTCCATCCTGTTGTATTATCTCAGCCAATACATCATTTCCCCTCGGTATTTCCTCCCTTCCATCCTCAGCCACTACTCCACTATTCTCTAGTTCCTTTGGCTCATTCAATAATTCGTTCCCCCTCAATATTCTTATTTCCCCGTCATCTGCAACCAGTGCATTCTTCTCCAACTCATTCACTACCCGAGACATATCAACCGAGATAGACTAACGTATCGCCTCACCTTCATTGTTTTGCACCCCCCGCACCAAACCCCCGTTCTCCTTAGGGACACTTTTACGTATCAAAATTCCCCTGGGAGTATCTGAGCTAGATTTTGTCTTAATAGCATTCTGATCCCTTGCTATCTCATTTCTCGTAGTGGCTGCAGAAATTGTAGGAGTCTGCAAATTTTCTTTCCATTGTTGCGGTGGTGATGGAAATCAACCCATGTCCATGGTGCCAAGGTCGAGTTCTCAAGATCCTTTGGTGAATCTTGATGGACCAATGACAAGATCAAGGAGTTCAAAGATGAAGGCAGCCTTGCACAATTTACTTGCATCATATTTTGAAGCAATGGAGGCCGAGATCTCTCAATCATCTCAAGAAGGAGTTTCGTGTCATGTTTCTTCAATAACAATTCATGATCCACCTTGAAGAAACATCACAAAAATCGAACTTAAGAAGTCCAGTGAAGAGGCGTGTTTTGGGATTGCATGGATCACGCCTATCCTTTAATTTTATGATTTATTTTAATTTGTAATACTTAAGTCCATTAAACATTTAATTATGGGCTTGAGTTTTGGTTTTTTAATAAGTAATTACTTGATCCAATTATCTTACATGATAATTAGGAAAGTAATTTAGGAAAGTTATTCTTTTAAGTTTTAGTTTCCTAAAAACAACATTAGGGTTTTGTGTTGAAGCCTATTTAAAGGCATTCTTTTACACGTTAATAATAACATGAAATTTGATAAAGTTTAGCTTTGCTAAAACCTTCTTCCAGCTGTGATAAGTTGAGAGAAAACGTGAGAGTTCTTCTAAGTTTAGTTGAACAATCATAAGACCCGCAAAAACCTATAGTGAGGAGCTTTAGGTTGAGCTTACCCGTTCTAGATTTATAGAACACGCCGAACTGAGGAAGTTTAACTTTTGATTTACATTAGTTGGACTGAATCTTTTTGTGATAACGTTAGGGTTTGGTTGATTTCTTCCATTCCTTCTCGTTCAATATCTTGATTTGTTTAATTGTTTCATTCCGCTTTGTGTTGTTTGTTGCTTGATCGTGATTATTGAGAAACAACGATCCAAAGGGTGTGCAAAATGTGTGGATTAGAACTCAAAAGCTACTCCATTCGTATCAATTGGTATCAAAGCGCAAAGGTTGTTTCCAAAATCAGGTTAATCCGTTCTTATTTCTTGCCGATTTTGTTCGCGTCTTGCTGCTGTTTCTTGCATCAAAATCTGTAGTTGTTTTTTTTTACGTCTTTTCCATGCTGTTTTAGAGTCCTTCTTGCTGTCTTAATTCGTAGTAGATTCAGCTCTTAAATCCGTTAATAATTTGCTCAAAATTGCATGCTAAAGAGTTGCTTAAATCTGCCTCAATATTTCTTGTTCGTGTTTTGCGTTTTGTGTCTTTTCTGTGTTGTTTTCTTTACTGTCCTTTTGTGTTTTTTTGGTGTCTACATTCTGTATTATTTGTTCATCATCATAGTGCTGAATTCCTTGTGTTTTCGTTGCTTGAGTCGCACGTCAAGACATCGCGCTAGGGTTTCATCAAAAGTTTCCAAAAAAATTCGATAGAAAAAAATCAGGTTTTTCACCCAGTCTCGCGACAGTTTCGGCCGGCCGAAACTAAGCCAGGCTCCGAAACTAGCGTCCGAAACTCGGCAGAAAATTCATCGTCCCAGAAGTTTAGGTTCGGATGGGTAAGTCGTCCGAAATAGGCGTCCGAAATATAGGATCGGACGGGTAGGTCGTCCGAAACAGGCGTCCGAAAGTTAAAAAAAAAATAAAAGACCGATAAAAAAAAAAAGACGGTCAATTAAAAAAAAGAGAAAAGAACAAAAAAATATAATATCTTCGGACTTTACTTTATTTTATTTTCTGTTTTACACTTGTAAGAACTAAATGTTCTTAAGTTGTGCTTGAAAATCATCAATATTGGACGTGACATATCTTGCTTGGGTGAAATCAAAATCAATAATCTTGCTTTTTTTCATAGTTGCTAATTTCGTAGTTTTCTGAGATAAACCAAGTTATACCCCATACGTGATCTTTAAAATACTCTTGTGACGTGTTTCTTTTCAAACTTCTTTGGTTTAACTTGTGTAAATGGATTTGTTGAACTAATTGGTTGAGATTTGTTATATAATTGTTGAACGGTAAGTTTCAATTAGTCTGAGAGAAACATTGTTGAGAGATTAGATAGGGTATACACTAGAAAAGCCTTTACACTAGAGAGGAGAGCATTTACTCACCATATAGTGAGAACCTGTGAGGATTACATTTGTTTTCTTCTTGTTTTCATTAACTTGTAGGTAAAATGGAAGGAGATAATACTGTATCTCAAGGTGCACAGAAATCTGAAATGGAAGTACTTTTTCATATGATTCAAAAGTTGCAATTGCAAATGGATAATCTTGCTTCCAATCCAAAGCGCCGTACAAAGATTTCCACCTCACGACACATCAATTTTGATGAGGTTCTAACCAATGAGGAGGAGGAGGAGGAGTTTGTTGGTTCTACAAAAATTGGTAACAAGTCTGACGTTTCAATTAGTTCTGTTAAATTGACATTACCTACTTTTCATGGAAAGGCAGATCCCGAAGCATTTTTTGATTGGGTTCGAGAACTTGAACACTTCTTCAAAGGCAATAGTTATCCTGAGGATAAAAGATACCGTTTGGCTTTCATGCACCTCAAGGATTATGCTAGCTTGTGGTGGAATGAGGTAATGAGAACTAGACGCCAAGATGGCGAAGCTCTAGTCACGACTTGGAACCAAATGAAATTGCTTATGAGGAAGAAGTATGTTCATTCACACTTTAATCGTGAACTCAATAGGCAATTGCACACACTTGTGCAAGGAAGTAAATCAGTGGAAGCATACTACAATGAGATGGAGGCTCTTATGATCAAGGCTAATGTTCATGAAGATCCGGATTCAACCATTGAAAGATTTCTTCGAGGTATGCATTCTGAGTTAGCATACCATGTGGATCTTCAAAGTTATGTTGATATTACTGAGTTTGTTCATAAAGCAATAAAGATTGAAAGGCACATGAAAGGAAAGCAAAGGTTCACACAACCTAATCCGCCTTGGCAAAGAAGTGCCAAGCCAAATGTAGCTCCTTTCACTCCATCAACAAAGCCACGCCAATTCACTCCAAACCAGTATTCAACTACAACATCAAGCTTTCCAAAAACAGTCCCAAAGGTTGCTGAAGTTGCTCCTAAATCGGCGCCACAACCTTCTCAAAGGTTGTGGGATATCAAGTGCTATAAGTGTCAAGGTTTTGGACATGTACAAGCCGACTGCCCAACTCGGAAATTGATGTTCTTGAATGATCAAGGAGAGGTTGAAAGTGATGAGAAATGTGCCGACATGCCAGCTCTTGAAGAAAAGTACCAAAGTGAAGAAAGTGAAGATCTTGAAACATATGAGGTTGGTGCTTTTTTTTTAGTTACTCGAAGAGTTCTTAATGTGCAACCACATTGACACAAATCAATGAAGATTTAATGCAAAGAGAAAATATCTTTCACACTCGATGCATGGTTCAAAATAAGGTATGTAGTGTGATCAATGATAGTGGAAGTTGTACCAATGTGGCTAGCACCTTACTTGTTAATAAGCTGAATTTGAATTGCATGAAACATCCCAAGCCATATAGACCACAATGGCTCAATAATTCAGTCGAAACTCGTGTGACTAAACAAGTGAAGTTTACTTTAACCATTGGGAAATATGTTGATCAAGTTGTATGTGATGTTGTTCCCATAGAAGCTAGCCATATTTTACTTGGTAGACCTTGGCAATTTGATCGTGATGTACTTTATCATGCCAAGAAGAACTACTACAGTTTCGACTTTGAGGGTAAGAAGTACAATCTTCGTGCTTTAACCCCATTCCAAGTTTTTGAAGATCAAGCTAAAATTGTTCAAGCTTGTAGAGATTTCAATGCTGTCAAGGAGAAGAAAGATCAAGAGAAACAAAATGTAATAGCTAGCTCATCTTCATCTTGTAATAGTGTGGGTCGTGAGTTAGTTGATAGGAAGTCTTGTTACTTTGCTTCTTCTAGGGAGGTTAAGAGAGCTATACTAGATAGACAGCCTTTGTACTTAATGATTCGCAAGGATTTTGTACTTATTGTTGATAGTGATCACCTTGCTTCTCTTCCTAGTGCTGTTTACTCTCTTTTGCAGGAATATAATGATGTGTTTCCCGAGAACTTACCAATTGGATTGCCACCAGTTCGAGGTATTAAACATCAAATTGATTTCATACCAGGAGCTCAAATTCCAAATCGTCCAGCTTATAGAGCAAATCCGGAGGAAACCAAAGAGATTCAACGTCAAGTTGATGAACTCCTTGACAAAGGTATTGTACGTGAGTCTCTTAGTCCTTGTTCAGTTCCTGTTATTCTAGTTCCTAAAAAGGACGAGTCTTGGAGAATGTGTGTTGATTGCCGTGCTATTAATAAGATCACCATTAAGTATAGGCATCCAATTCCTAGATTAGATGATATGCTTGATGAATTGCATGGTTCTACTATTTTGACCAAGATTGATCTGAAAAGTGGATACTACCAAATTCGCATGAAAGAAGGTGATGAATGGAAAACTGCTTTTAAAACAAAGTATGGGTTGTATGAATGGTTAGTTATGCCTTTTGGTCTCTCTAATGCACCTAGTACGTTTATGAGGCTTATGAATCATGTTTTTCGTCACTTTATTGGTAAGTTTGTGGTAGTCTACTTTGATGACATCCTTATTTATAGCAAATCACTAGATGAACATGTTGCACATCTTAAGCTAGTATTTGTTGTTTTACGTGAGAACAAACTTTATGCTAACCTCAAAAAGTGTTCTTTTTACATGGAATCTATTATCTTTTTGGGTTATGTTGTTAGTTCTCAAGGTATTTCTGTTGCTGAGTCAAAAGTCAAGGCAATCATGGATTGGCCGAGACCACAAAATGCTAGTGATGTTAGAAGCTTTCATGGATTGGCAAGTTTTTATAGGAGGTTTGTTAAGGACTTTAGTTCTATAGCTGCACCTTTGAATGAACTTGTTAAAAAGAATGTCATCTTTGCATGGAATAAGGAACATGAAAATGCTTTTAACACTTTAAAAGATAAATTGACTCACGCCCCTTTACTTGCATTGCCAGATTTTCATAAAGCTTTTGAGATACACTGTGATACCTCCGGGATTGGTATTGGTACTGTTTTGATGCAGGAATCAAGGCCCTTGGCTTACTTTAGTGAAAAGCTTAATGGGGCAGCTTTGAAGTATGCAACTTATAACAAGGAGTTGTATGCTTTGGTAAGGTCTTTATAGGTTTGGCAATATTATTTATGGCCTAAAAAATTCATAATACATTCTGATCTGAAAGCCTTAAATTCTTGAAGACTCAAGGTAAGTTGAATAAGAGGCATGCTAAATGGTTAGAATTCATTGAGTCTTTTCCATATATGATTAAGTATAAGTCTGGTAAAGATAATGTTGTAGCTGATGCACTGTCTAGAAGGTATACTTTGTTTACTTACTTGCATGTTAAGTTACTTGGTTTTGATTTGATTAAGACTTGTATGAGCATGATCACGATTTTGCCACCGCCTATGAGATTTGTAGACCAAACCGAATGGTGATTTTTATGTGCATGATGGTTTCTTGTTTCGAAAAGATAAATTGTGCATTTTCCAAAGTTCCATTCGTGTTTTACTTGTTAAGGAAACCCATGGGGGAGGGTTAATGGGGCACTTTGGTATTGCTAAAATACTTGCTGTTTTGAATGAACACTTTTATTGGCCTAACATGATTAAAGATGTTAAAGGTGTTTGTGATAAATGCATTGTGTGTAAACAATCAAAATCTAAAGTGATGCCTCATGGTTTGTATCAACCTTTGCCTGTTCCTAGTCATCCTTGAATTGATATTTCTATGGATTTTGTGCTTGGTTTGCCTAGGTCACGCAATGGTCATGATAGCATATTTGTTGTGGTTGATAGATTTAGCAAAATGTCACATTTTATTGCTTGTTCTAAGTCTAATGATGCTACACATATTGCTGATTTGTTCTTTACGGAGGTTGTAAGATTGCATGGAATGCCTAAGAGTATTGTTAGTGATAGAGATGTTAAATTCCTATCTCACTTTTGGCGTACTCTTTGGAATAAGTTGGGTACTAAGTTGTTGTTTTCTACTGTTGTACATCCACAAACTGATGGACAAACTGAAGTAGTTAATAGGACTTTGTCTACCTTACTTCGTGCACTTATTCAGAAAAACTTAAAGAATTGGGAAGGGTATTTACCACATATTGAGTTTGCTTACAATAGAACTGTGCATAGTGCTACTAATTTCTCACCTTTTGAAATTGTGTATGGTTTTAATCCTTTAACTCCTTTGGATATTTTGCCTTTGCCTGCTAATGAGTTTGTTAGTATTGAAGGTCAAAAGAAAGCTGAATTTGTTAAGGAGTTACATGATAGGGTTCGCCAGAACATTCAAAGGCGTAATGAGCAATATGCTAAGCAAGCCAATAAGGGTAGAAGACAAGTGATTTTTGAACCGGGTGATTGGGTTTGGATTCACTTGAGGAAAGAGAGGTTTCCAGACAAAAGGAAATCTAAGCTTCATCCAAGAGGAGATGGTCCTTTTCGAGTCTTGGAAAGGATTGGAGATAATGCTTACAAGATTGAACTTCCAAGTGAATATGGCAATGTGTCATCTACATTCAATGTTACTGATTTATCTTTGTTTAATGTAGGTGATTCGAGGACGAATCCTTTCGAGAAGGGAGGGAATAATGGAAATCAACCCATGTCCATGGTGCCAAGGCCGAGTTCTCAAGATCCTTTGGTGAATCTTGATGGACCAATGACAAGATCGAGGAGTTCAAAGATGAAGGCAGCCTTGCACAATTTACTTGCATCATATTTTGAAGCAATGGAGGCCGAGATCTCTCAATCATCTCAAGGAGGAGTTTTTGTGTCATGTTTCTTCATTAACAATTCATGATCCACCTTGAAGAAACATCACAAAAATCGAACTTAAGAAGTCCAGTGAAGAGGCGTGTTTTGGGCTTGCATTGATCCCGCCTATCCTTTAATTTTAGGATTTATTTTAAGTTGTAATAGTTAAGTCCATTAAACATTTAATTATGGGCTTGAGTTTTGGTTTTTTAATAAGTAATTACTTGATCCAATTATCTTACATGATAATTAGGAAAGTAATTTAGGAAAGTTATTCTTTTAAGTTTTAGTTTCCTAAAAACAACATTAGGGTTTTGTGTTGAAGCCTATTTAAAGGCATTCTTTTACACGTTAATAATAACATGAAATTTGATAAAGTTTAGCTTTGCTAAAACCTTCTTCCAGCTGTGATAAGTTGAGAGAAAACGTGATAGTTCTTCTAAGTTTAGTTGAACAATCATAAGACCCGCGAAAACCTTTAGTGAGGAACTTTAGGTTGAGCTTACCCGTTCTAGATTTATAGAACACGCCGAACTAAGGAAGTTTAACTTTTGATTTGCATTAGTTGGACTGAATCTTTTTGTGATAACGTTGGGGTTTGTTTGATTTCTTCCATTCCTTCTCGTTCAATATCTTGATTTGTTTCATTGTTTCATTCCGCATTGTGTTGTTTGTTGCTTGATCGTGATTATTGAGAAACAACGATCCAAAGGGTGTGGAAAACGTGTGGATTAGAACTCAAAAGCTACTCCATTCGTATCAGGTGGCCTAGGATCAATATTTTGCTGTGACCTATGATCAATATTGCAACCCTATTTTGAATTCCCTTGACAAAAACATCCAGTACAATATGCCAACAAATTTTCCGGGATAATCCGCTGCCAGAATCCATCCCCGTCATCACCATGCTCAATCCAAATTCTGGATGGTATCTCACGTAACAAATCGATCACCATGCTAACACGGACAACACTTGGCCTCGACAAATTTAGAGTAGCAGCGTCAATAAATAAGGGAACGCCAACTGCCTTCATGATTGAAAAAAGAACGCTTTGGTCAAACAAATGGATAGGAAGATTTGGCAAAGTAAACCAGACTGGGACTATAGATGTTTCCTTGGAGGTCTGGAATGCTGGAGACCATTTAAAAACCCTCATCGAAAATTTACCTAGCTTCCAGATCCCACGAGTCCATACACGATGGAAATCCGCTTCAGAATTAAAACGCAACAACACATTGCGGTAGTCGATCAAGCCAACATTCAAGTGCACCTTTAAGGTCAAGTTTGGAGAAAGCCTTTCTTGTTTCTTCTAGCGATGGTCTACCATGAGAAAATTTTCCAACCAATGCAAGTCTCAAAGGCACGGCCAAACGGTCAATCTCCTTGGTCGATAATCTGATCGCAACTTCACCCTTGTGCGAGGTAAGAGGAGTGTCGGCCAGCGATTGGGGTGATTTAGAGAATATCTGAGCAAAGGATTTTTGGGAGAAATCCGGCGGCTTTCGTCGCGGCAGCCCTCCAGCACACGGCTGAAGGGCCTCCATGGAACCCTAACTTGCACGAGAAACTAAAAAAGGAAATAAAAGGGTAGAGAGAAAAGTTCACCATTTTGGCTTTTTACACACACACAGTTTTTTTCCGCTTCTTATTTTGTCTACAAATGTTTCATGTCACGCTAAGAAGGAGCACTTTCTTTATGCTCATGTTCTACACAAGCAATAGTTTAAACATTTATTAAAGCAAACACAAATTAGATAACCCAAAAAAGCATAAAGAATAATTTTTCCTATTGATACTTAGGGAAAACCAGAATTTTGAGGAATAAAAAACATACAATATCTAGTAAGTATCCTAAATTAGCAAATTATTTGATCACAATGACTCCAATAAAATCAATTCTTATTTCTAAAAATAAAGATTTAGTCAAATAAAACTTTTAATTAATAGGATTCAATATGTTTAAATATTCAACACTTCTCAAATACTCATTAATTCAGCACTTGTCAAAACTCCTTTCAAAACTTCTACTAAGGAGTTTATAAAAATAAGCATACTCAAAATATTTTCTATTTCATTGTTTACATATAAAACTCAGTTTATCAAATCTGATATATGAAAAATGTATAATATAACTTAAAATATAGAAAGTATGACAGAGTTTATATGCACTCATCCAAATTCAAAAAGTTGAATAAAAAGGGTCTATTAGCTCATTAAACTCTGCCTTTTTGGTAAATACCTTTATTAAGAAGTGTCCAAGTAATTAAAAAAGAATGAACTTATTTTTACTTCAAGTTAATTTAGAACTTGCAAAATCACTAATTAATTCTCAATTGATCATTTGCATTACTTTAAATGACAAAGTTTATCCTTTTATATTTCTTGATGTGAAATATAGCAAATTTGACACACCAGACATAAATTTGTTATTGAACCAAATGTTTCAATCTCTCACACTTGTTCTTAAGCATAAAGTCTTGGTAAGTAGGGTTTATACTGACTTATTTACTTTGCTTACTTGAACTTTTGTATGAAACTCTAGTGAAAATAGCGCCTCATGAATGACTTATGTGTAGGAATGTTCACAATCTTACAATTGCGGAAAATATCTAAGTGTTGTGTAAATGCCATGTAAATTGATATGATAGCTGTATGAACTTGGAAACAAGAACACACTTAGCCATTATGCCTCACAAAGTCTCAAACACTTACACGAGAGTTCAGCGTACAAACACACATGCACAATACAAACACACATGCACAACACATCACACATGCACAAAACACACACACAAACACACACACTCACACTACACCGGTGCGCCCGCCATGCTCTACACATAGCAAGGTGTGGGCGCACCATATCACCCACACCACGCACACTCATGCACACACACATTAGCCCATTGCGCCCTCCATGCTTCACACACAACACGGTGGGGACGCACCACGGCGTCCGCACCACGCACACTCATGCACGCACACATTAGCCCATTCATGCACCTTTATCCGCACACACTTGCACATATTCAGGGCATACACTTGCACATGTACACTACATTTATGCATATCACTCTCCACCTATTTGACACGTAGCATATACAGCAACACTATTAGGAACAATGTTTGATATCCAAAACTCACAAAGCACAAACACAGCTGAATAGTGGCACACCACATGTTTGATGAATTGGAATCTTAATGCTTAAGCAAATGCTTCAATCAAATGACCTCACTTTATATGCTGAATGACTCTTGTAGACACGTGGAGAAATCTCATAAATGGCAGAAGGTTTCAGCTACCATGATGCAGACACGTCATCCAAGGGAAGGTATAAAAAAGAAAAGAAGAGGCTGAAGAAAGGAGTAGAGTTTTGGGGGTGAAAAATCAATTAGAGAAAAATAATCAAAAGAAGATTGAAATGAGAGATCAGAACACCATAGCTCACACATATATTCTACTCTTTGTAATTACTGGATCTAAGCTGATCAACATGATCGGCTAAATTTAGAGTATTGCCTTAAGGGTTTCATATGTATGGATATTGACTTATTTGAGACAATCGAATTGATTTTATCCGTGTTTATTATTGTTTTCTGTTCATTACATGCTTAGATTCAATGGGCTTGTTTGATTCCATTTAAATCTATATCTGAACTGTGGTACCCACCAAGATAAGTGTAGATCTACTTCAGAAAATTGAGTTACCGTGAATTGAATTAGAAAACATTCTTGCATGAGTCTCCAAGTTCTGGTTACCTTGTGATTTTACTTGTGCGGTACCCACTGACATTTAAGATCGAATTCATAGAAAAGACTTGAGATTATTCAGATAGAACCACACAAATGCTTGAATTAGTTAGCTGCCCTACCAAGGGAGAATACTGTTGATTGAACTAGAGTTGTTATATAGAGTAGTGATCTGGGTACTTAAACTGTGCCAAGAGCTTGCCCTACCAAGGGAAGTTTGAGGAGTTTTGTGAAGTGAATTTGTAAGAACCACCAGGTTAATCGAGTGCATGACACTAGTAGGATAATCCCCTGATGCATATACACGAGTCAATGATAATATGTTAAGATCCATACTGATTGTTCCTCCTCAAGGCAATACCATTCCCCTCCAGTGTTTTATTATGTGCATTCCTCCCAGTAATTATATTTCTTTCTATTCATTGTATTGTGAATTGCTTGTTCTATTGCTAAATCAAAACTGTGACATAACCCTCTCTCTGTGGATACAATACTAATCACCACTACTACATATTATAGTGAGTTTAGGTAAAATTTGGAAGCAGTGACAGTTTTTACCAATTTTTGGCACCGCTGTCTGGGAGAGGCAAGGTGTTAGGAGAATTGATTTGTGATAGATCTTTGTTTTGTGTTTTTGTTATTTGTTGTTACTCATTTCTATTTGATATTGTCCGAATTGTTAAGTTTTGTTGGTTTTTGCTACTACGTTTGTGAAGTATTTCATTTCATTTCTTTTGTTTGATTTTGTTCTATTGATCTATCAGTGCGGGAAGTGTTCCTGATTTTTGCAGAAAACTCAGTTTATGCAAAAAGGAGCATGTCTTCGTGGAATAGTTCCTGAATTTGAAATTGATCTTGAATTGCAAAGGACTTTGAGATAGAGAAGAAGAGCTCTAAAAATGGCTGATCAGGAAGTAGAAAGACCTAGACCTCAACCTCCACAGTTTGGAGATCATTTTGCTGTAAATTTCAAAAGGAGGAACAACCACCAAGGGATAGATGTTGAGAGTTACTAGACCCCAACTCAGATTGTGTCCATGATAACGTAGGGACAAATATTTTAGGGTTTGAGTAACGAAGATCCAAACGAGCATTTGGATTGGTTCTTGAGGTTGTGTAACACATTCAAGCTGCAAAGAGTTCCTCATGATGAGGTGAAAAGAGTCATTTTTCCACTGTCATTGAAGGGGAAGGCTAAACACTGGTTTAAATTCATTGGAGGATCATCTATCTCCACTTTTGAGGAGTTGGAGAGAAAGTTTTTAGCCAAATATTTTCCCCCAGCAAAGTTAGAATGAATGAGGCTGGAGATTAGAAGCTTTCAACAACTGGACGGAGAGTTCTTTAAGGAAGCTTGGGACAGATTTAATGATTTTCTTAGATAGTGCCCAAATAATGATATGGGAGAAGTGAGAGAACTGAATACATTCTTGAAGGGACTATTTCCAGAATTATCTCTGATGGTGAAGGCTTGTGCAAATGAGGTTTTAAAGGATAAAAGTGTCCCAGAAGTAAGGGAGTTGTTTGATTCAATAGCTGATGATGAATATTTAATTTCCAAAGCAAGGAAACCTACTATGAGGAAACAAAGAGGAGTTCTGAACCTGGATGAAGAGACATCTTTGGAAGCCAAAATAGAAACCTTGACAAGATAGGTTCAAACCTTGACAAGTCTTGTCTTGTGGTCTGTGTAAGGGCGTCCATCACACGGACGAATGTGAGCTCACGCAAGAATCTGTCCAGTATTTGAATAACTACAACAATAGGCAGCAATATGGTGGGTACAGGAATCAAAATGTACAAGGAATTTGGGGGCAAGGCAACCAAAATAGACAGTACTTCCAAGAGAGAGAGAGCCAAGTAACAGGAGGATAGAAGAACCAATAAGGATAACACACTCCGAAAGATTCTGGAGAAGTTGGAGTAGAGAACTACAGTGTTGGAAGCTCAAGGAAAAAACTGCGAAGCATTTATGAAAAACATAGAGGTGCAAATGGGGCAACTGGCCAAGGCAATTCACCAACGACCCGAGGGGACTCTTTCCAGTGATACTGAACCGAACCCAAAAGGGAAGGAGGTCTGCAATGCCATCACTCTGAGATGTGGTAAGGAACTCAGTGGAAACAAAAAGGATGAGACAGAAGATGCCCTAGTGGAGGAGATCACAGAAGAGACAATTGTTGTGGAGGAGCCTCAGAAGGAGGATAAGGAAGAGAGTATGAAGGCACCTGAGCCTAAAGGAAGAGAGGGCCTCCAAGCCCATATAACTATTCATAGTATGCACCACTATCTCCTTTCCCTCAGAGAGTTCCACCTCCAGCAAAAAAGGGAGCTCAATTTACAAGGTTCTTTGACATGGTTAAGAACGTGAACGTGAATGTGCCATTGTTGGACTTGGTCATAGCTGTGCCCAGATATGCAAAATTCTTGAAAGACCTGATTGGAAACAAATCCTTCAATGTGAAGTGTCAATTCCACTCACAGAAGAGAGTCAAGCATGGATGAACAATGAGTTGCCACCAAAGTTAAAGGATCCTTGAAGTTGTACAATACCATGCACAATAGGTACCAGATTTTTCAACAAGGTCTTATGTGATTTGGGAGCAGGAATCAATTTGATGCCTCTTTCTATTGTTGAAAATATTGGACTGGGTGATAAGATCAAACCAGTGGCTGTGCTACTGCAGCTGGCTGATCGGTTTGTGGTACAACTGACAGGGATGATTGAAGATGTGTTGGTATCTATAGACAAGTTTGTTCTACCAGTTGATTTCATCATCCTAGATATGGAAGAAGATCCAGAGGTTCCTCTAATTTTTGGTAGACCATTCTTAGTAACTGAGGATGCAATTATCGGAGTAAATAGAAAAACCATTACCTTAAGAGTAAATGGAGAGCAAGTGGTTTTCAATGTGGACTATGCAATGAAATACCCCAATTCAATGATGCAATGCTATTTTGCACACCCTATGGAAGGTAACCCTCACCTACTTGAACTTGAACATAAGCATAAGTTTTCTTTAGCTTTGCTTGAATCATCTGAGCATGAAGAGCAAGAACAACGTGAGTTGATTTTGATGATGAAGATAATTTAATTTTTAATGAATTGAAAAATCTGATTGAATGTTATGTGACAAATGAGTTTAACTTAGAAATAAATATTGAAGGCGATTTTGAGGAAAATGCTGAAGGTAACGAATCATGTGAAATTTTATCAAATGCTGTTATTGAAACTAATGAGAATGTTGATGTCATGCCCATTGAGGTGAGGCCTGAAATTTTTTAAAACAGGAATAAGAAGTTGATGCCTTCAATCATGAAGCCACCTAAATTGAAGTTGAAGCCTCTCCCCCCTATCTGAAGTATGCATTATTAGGAGAGAACGAGACTCTACCAGTGGTTATCTCATCCAAGTTAGAGAAGTGGCAAGAGGAAAAATTGATGGAAGTTTTGAAAATGCATAAAAAGGAAATTGGATATACCATAGCAGACATTAAGGGAATAAGCCCCAGTATTTGTATTCACAAAATACTTTTCGAAGAGGGAGCTATTCCTACAAGAGACAGGCAAAGAAGGCTGAACCCATAAATAATGGAAATGGTGAAAAAGGAAATCATCAAGCTTCTTGACTTTGGAATAATATTTCCTATCTCAGACAGTGAATGGGTAAGTCCGGTACAATGTGTACCCAAGAAAGAAGGAGTGACCGTAGTGACCAATAGAGCTAATGAGTTGCTGGCCACCAGGATCATTAATGCTTGTAGGGTATGCATGTATTACAGGAAGCTGAACAAGGCTACTAGAAAAGATCACTTCCCTCTGCCTTTCACCGAGCACTGCTGACAAGCGTGCCGCGTGCTTGCAATTTTACCCTATTCACTAATTTAGAAATGGTGAGAGGGATCGTATCCACAGGGAAGGGGGTTGTTCAAGAATTCAAAAGTTGCTCTATTAAATATCACTCAAACGAAATTTATACTAGCGAAAACTAAGAGAACTCAAATTCAAAACTCAAGGAAAACACAAGAAATAAAGTCTAAATGCAATAACAGAAAAGGTGAAGCCCTAGAGTTCTATAGCTGGATGAATAAATGTTTAAATCACTCACGCAGTGCAATTAAACATTCATGCTAAACAAGAGGGGAACTTCGTTGCCTAGAGTCTTAAGCCACATCTGGCATGTCGACCACACTATATCTTAATCCTCTTGACACCTTCCTATCCCATGGCGAGGCCTAAGGTCGGTGATTTCATCCCGCAACATCCCAATCCAGTATTTCTAACAATTTTAACACTCGATTCTTAGAAACTTCCCATGGCGAGGCCTGAAACTAAGGTCTAATGCGCTTGTTAAGAACAGAGGAGTTCTTTTTCACTCCTATCTTATGATCTCATATTCTATGATCGGCATGGCAACTGCATCCTAGAAAACAAACATGTAAAACGAATGAAAAGACACGATTCATGTTCTATGTTCTCATTCCACAGAATTCACAACAAGAAAATATGCATTAAACTCAGACTCAGTATGACGGCCGCAGTTCCAGTTCAATATATAAATTCCAGAGTGAACACATGAAACTTAACTAACATTCTCCAACAATGCGGGATATGAATCATTTCTTCAAGGATAATGTTTACTGCACCGAATGAAAGTATCTAAAATGTACATTCATCCATAGGAACCCTAGGTCATCACTCGATTAGCCAGAAAACTCTTGCTTCATCTCAATTTCATCAAATTGCAACATTAACAAACTCATTTCCATTCAATTGGAGGATTTTACCAATTACAGTACAGAGATTTGTCAATTCCTTCGTCAATTGAGAATAAGGAAGTAATTTCCAATCTAAAGCCGCGATCGGAACCTCAATTGGAGTACAAATTGTAGAGAGAGAAAATGTAGAGAGAGAAAGTTTTAGAGAGAGAAAAAGTACCCGCTCTAAAATCAAAAGTCTGTTAACTATCTAAAATGATCTCTATCTCTAATAATGACTAAGTCCTCTATTTATAGAGGTCTAAAGCTTATTCTATACGCTAACGTAAAATGACTATAATATTACAAAAATGCCACTACATATCAATTGGTGCAAAGGAAACAACTCGGTCAATGCACCAGTCCATGCCTCCAAGCTCGAGATCTCCACGTCTTCGCCACAGCAAGCACACTCATGAGCTTCATTTTCTCACGCCTTTGCTACCTACACAGAAAGAACAAGAAAGAAAGAAAAACATGAATGTTGTTGATGAAGTGAAGTGTGAAATGGAAAGGATGAATGCACAAGCGTTATGCAAAAGGAAGAGTTCATGTGTGTGCATAATTTGTGTATATGTGTAGTGAACTTTTTAGTGCATGAATGGAACAAATGATGTATATAAAATTTGTGCTGTGAAGTGCAAGTGGATACTTAAGTGTTACTGAGAGTTGTGTTGCGACCAAATGTGGGCAGCAAGTGTAGTGCATGTGGTGCTGAAATAGTGTGCATAAATGTGCAAATGATGTGTAGCAAGTGTGGCAAGGTGTGAGCATGAGATGCAAGTGATTTTCATGGCGACCTACATCGCCATGCAATTTGTTTTCATGGCGACCAAATGTGAAAGTGTGTGGCGACCAAAGGTGGTGTTGTGAATCTGGCAAAACTTAAAACGTCAAAGTTGTCGCTCCCGATCTTAGCTATCCATAGCTTTTTGAATCACCCAATCCGGAGCTTGGACAAGAGAGTTATGGCCAAATTACCGAAGTCTGGCAAGAAGAAGATTTTCATGGCGACGCATCTTAGAGATGCGTCGCTCTCACAAAATGTTTACATAGCGACGCAACTTAGCGATAGGTCGCGCATTTTCTTTTCCGAATTAGAGCTCCTAGTAAAAATAAAAGTAGTAGAACTTCCTCTTGGCTTTTCATAGCTTCAAGAATCATCAACATTAAAGGTCTGTTGCTCAAGATATTGACATTCTACCAAACCGAGGCAATATGAAGTAAAAGATGAAAACCTGAAGTAACAATTACAAATATGCCCCCGTTTCTCCTACTTGCACATATATTTAGTAGAACGTTAAAACATAAGAAATGCAGTACACTCACAGATCTTTCCATAACATCCAAGATCTCCTCATTTGGATTAGTATTGAGAGAGTTACACTCAAATGAAGAACGAACTACATTCTGCCAAAGCACAAAATAAGCATATGAAAAGATTTCCAACTTCACAATCATCATTTCAAGTTTTCTTTTGACTCATTTCCTTGTTCTTACACTAACACAAGCATTTGTTTCATTTGTTCACTATTTTTTGCCTTTTTCACCATTTTAGCACTTTCGAGTTGCAAACCACATAAATGCGCACAATGGCATAAAACACTACACAAATGCATAAAAGACAAGGCAAAAGCTAAGTGAAATAATACATATAAGTTGGTATAAAACCAACTTATCAATTTCCCACACACTTGAACTCTTGCTTGCCCTCAAGAAAGACTCACACTTCATATATGTTAATCACCTTTGCACTAGACCTTGCTCCCTTGTCCAACACGTTCTTGTCCGAGTTCATCAAAATATTTTCACATACAGAAAACTTTGCAAAAGTTATTGACTCCAAACTATCTAATTCCAGCACATATTATCAACCACGACACGATGAATAAAAACCAAAATGTCATGCGTGTAAGTGTATGATGAGGAACGCTTGTCCACCTATCCTTCTCGCATGCATTCCTTCTTTGTTTCGAAAACATCTCAATGCACACCAATCACCTTATCCACATACAAGAACTCCTAACACACAAGATCAATGGTCACACATTGGTGCTTCTATTGATTGATAACATTTCCTTTCTGCACTTTGGTGCATTCACTTATCACACGCATTGGTGTTATTGCCTGGGTCTTGTGGCTCTTTTTTCCCACTTTTCCACCTGGGTTCTACGGCTATTTTTTCCCAATTAAGCTCGCTAAAGGTATTTCGGCTTTTCATTCCCAATTGCCAAAGGCTTTTTCTCCATATCCTTTCTTGTGTGACTAAAAGTTCCTAGATTTCTTTAAGGGACTATGTATGCAAGAGCATCCAAAACACCGAAGTCATGCATGTCAACAAGAACAACTTGAACCAGATTTCTCCTATGTCAAAGAGTGATTTTGCATGGCATATCTATCTTACTTTAACATGATGCCATGGCCAACAAAACATGCCAATTTCTTCAATTTCGGAGTCAAAATAGAAACAATTTTCACATGCAATAAAAAGGTAGAAATTGATGAACTACAAATTCGAACATAGCCAACAAGAGAACAAAGGCCCAAATGTAAGGTGACACTTCATTCCATTTATTTCATTGCTCACACCATCACTACACTTCTTTTCATTTCATTTCACACATTACATTTACTAGGAGACAATCACACTCCTAAAAAAAACTTAAAAACACTAACCAACAAAAACAGCAACACTCAACACTCAAACACTCCATGAAAAGATAAGTTTTTCCACAGAAATGCCAACTACAGATAACTTGTGTTCAAGAACAACACTTATTCATACAAATTCACAAAAAATTTCAAAATTTTGCAAAAAACTTAAACGTGCACAACAAATGAAAAACATAACATATACGGGAAATAACATGCCAAAGCTCAAAATAACACAACACAACCACAAAAGATATAACATGCTTTGCATCACATAGCACAAAAATTTCATTCATGAAAGAAAAAACGCATATAAAATCCAAAAGACACAAACCAATACAAACATTCACTCCCGCACACTTAAAACTGACATTGTCCTCAATGTAATGTAAAGATAGGTTTAGGAGCTCCCTGGTGTGGATATGTCATGAAGTCCAACATTTGCTTGGCAGAATGACTTCGTCCATAGTGTTCTTATGTATGAAAAATTTCATGCACATGGTGAAACCAAGCATATTAGAAATTACTCACTCAAGCCCACTACATGTTAATGCAAGGAAAACATGATATGGAGGTAGCATACAAGAAAAATATCGCATTGTGATTACGAATCATAGTGGTATAAAATATATGAAGTTAGTAACACTAGGCACAGGCACAATTCATGCTTGAAATGCAAAGTAAAATGATTGTGTGCTGCATGGGAGTGGTCCATGGCACCATTCCCCCACACTTAGCCTCATGTGTGTATAGCCTATTTCCCTTGCAACTTTTTCCATGTGCATGTCCTGACAACATGAGTGGCTTATTGAACATACACAATGCAAGAAAACGTAAGACTATTATAACCAATACACTTTATTAAAGCTAAGGGAAAAAGAAGTAGTTCTGAATTTTTAAAGTCTCCAGCTAGACTATCCTTCTCAAGCCTTCTTCTTTATAATTCAAAATATCCATCCCTACAAAATTCAGAATAACCATCTCTATACCATAAAGAAGAAATCTCATAAGCACTCTTCTTCCTCTTGCAAGACACTTGAGACGTATCATCAAGGAGGTGCCTAAGCTCATGCACATGGGGAGTAAACTCTACAAATTCCACTTTGAACCACTGAGACTTCCCCATTGGAGGCAACTCGCCTATTTTCTCCACTTTATTATGCTCTGTGACCCCGCGCAAGGCTCAACTAAGGATTTTGTATCCATGGTCTCAGCATACTCATCTGCAGTCTCATCAGTAAGTTCAAAAATAGACATATCAATAAAATAATTTTCCACCATCTGACCAATGTCATGCAGAATTCTTACACCTTTCTCATCTAGACTTACATAGGAAATTTCTTCAGTCTCTTCTTTCTTCACAACATGAAAATCATTATCATTAGCTAAGGGACTTTCATTTAGTACTCCTTGTGAGTCACCATTAAAATCCCTAGATTCAATTACTGTTTCAAGAGTTGGTGGCTCAACAAGAGTTTCAATAAATGTGTTAACAGTCTCATTAGCATGTTCAATATTATCTTCATGCATGATATCACAATGTACATCAAGATGAGACTCTATGCAATCTATCAGGAGGTCAAGAAAAGACACATCCAAAGAATGACTAGAAACATGATCAACTTTAGCATGACACTCATTACCATTTGAAAATTTCTTAACACATGCTTCCTCTGAGTTTTGTTCTACCAACACTTCATACTGCATTTCAAGGATTGAGTGATGTCGAGATTGTCGTGACTGGTCAATTTATCCTATTTCACTAACTATAGTAGCAATGAGCAAGGTATCGTATCCACAGGGAAAAGGAGGTATCCAAAAATTGGATTCTGTTCACAAAAATGTCACAAAGAAAAGAGTAAAAGAAACTTAACAAGTAAGAGTGCCAATTACAACTATGTTTCAAACTCTAAATCATACAAGATTAACACAAGAAATGAAACCTAAATGCAATTAATGAATGTGAATGGATATCCTAGGATTCTTGAGTTCTCAGTGACTTGATGCGATGCAATTGACAAGCAAATATGAACAGAGCAGATCTTTGTTCCCCGAGAATCTAACCTATACCCGGCATGACGACCGCACTACATGCTAGATCCCATAACACTTACCATTCTCATGGCGAGGCCTAGATTAGTGTTATAAACTACAGAATCTTAATTTCCTAAGACAACTACTCCAACATGCAAAGCTTAGGAACTCCCATGGCGAGGCCCAACCTAGTTTTGAATGCCTTCGTTATTATCTTAGGAAATCTCTTTTACACTTCTTCTCTAAGGTACATTCCTTCAAAACATCCCATGGCGAGGCCAGAATCTCAGAAATGCAATGATCCGTTGAACAAGTGAAAAGACTCAAGAAATCACATTCAAGTTCTCATTTCATGTATCCTCACTAAATGATGGTGAATCTACCTCCAATTTGGCATGGCGACCACAATTGGAGTTCAAATCATCCAAGTCCAGTTCAGAAATATGAAATTTAACAAGTTCTACGTGTAGGTTCATGTGTGATTTCATACTTAGTGAATTAAGTCAATTGCAAGACATCACATCAACTAAATTAAATCATTCATCCGTTCAAACCCTAGGATATCACAAGATCTAGCCAGAAAACTCCATTTCCAATTCACGATCAACAAATTGGAAGATTACACAGTTCATTTCATCAATTGGAAAGAGTTTACCAATTAAGATGTCTCAAAGCTTCCAATTCTCAAAAGGATTGTGGAATGCCTTCTCAAATGCAAGGAGATTTACAATAATCGGAACAAATCCTCAATCGGAATCCAAAATGAAGTTCAAAAGCTAGAGAGAGAAACTAGAGAGAGAAAGTAGATCTCACAAATTTATTTCCGCTCTCTCTAGGTCAAAAGTTGGTTACAAACTAAAATTCTAACTAATGGATGAAAATAATAGTCTCCGGGATCCAAAAGTCTTCCTTCCATATTAGCTACACCTCCTATATATAGAGTAGTAGAAATGTAGCTAATACGCTAACTAAAAATATCTAAAGATATTACAAAAGTGTCCTTGAAAGGAAGAACCAAAATCAGCCCAAAAATGTGAAAATTCGAAGTTGAAAAACTTTTCCCAGCAATCCAGCGCGTTCAGCATCAAGTTCCAGCGCCTTTATCATCCTTGCCGTTCTTCCTCGCGCCTTCAGCCTTAGCTTCGCGCGCCTTCACTGCTCAGAGCTCCAAGTGAAGAAATCAGAGTCACTTCACGCCTTCAAGCCATTCAAAATCACGCCTCCAGCAACTCCGCAAACATTCACTCAGTCTAGCCTTCATGAGATCACGCCTTCCTGCCCCGTAGCTTCACGCCTTCATCCGCCCTGAAAATCAGAAATTCAGAGCTTCAACACTTAGCCAAATTTCTGAAAACTCAAAACACGTAACACTTCATGGCAGCCACTTCCAGCCAGATTCTGACCTTGATGCATTGTGAATTAGGGAAATCTTAAAACTTGAAAGTTGTAACCCTTCGTCTTAGCTTTCTACAGCGTTTAGAATTTCCCAATTCGGAGCTAAGACGACAGAGTTATGACCCAATTATTAAAGTGCAACAAAGCTGAAAATTTCATGAAGCAAACCTTTCAACACTTATTAAAGTGCACATTGCACCGCACACAGCTCTATGGGACATTGCCCTTATTAAGCACATTAGTGCATTTGTGATACTCATTGGTACCATTTGCCTAGGTATTTTGGCTGTTTTTTTCCTTTAATCATTTGCCAGGTTCTTGTGGCTTTTTCCTTCCCAGATGCCAAAAGGCTTTTTCTTCCATGTCTTCTCTTATGCATGCACATGTTCATAAGAGTTTCAAGTTGATTAACATGCACGAACTCTGGAAACATCCAGACAAATGCATAGCAAGAAGAGTAAGCTTCCATACACATACCTCCTGTGTCATTTAGTTTTGCATGGCATATCTATCTTACCTTAACATCGGGCTTTAGCCAGCAAAATGTACCAATTTCCTCAAACTTAGGACCAGAAACAAAAAATTTTCACATGCAAACTCAAAAAGAGTAAAGTTGATGAACTTGAATTAAGCCATAGTGAACTAAGAACAAAGTTTCAAATACATGTGTGATATTAACTTTATAGTTCACACACTCAAACTTTTGTCACCCTCCTCAACACACACCAACACTAACACCATATTCCATTGACACACAACACAACTCGTGCTCACCAAAGCCATCACTTATTCACAAAGTTCAAAAATTTCACCAAAAACATTCAAAATGAAAATTTGCACAAAATTTGCACAAAAAATGAAAAATACAACATATACCAAGTATAATATGCAAAAACTCAAAATAACACAGCAAAACTTAAAAGTAACATACTTTGCATCACATAGCACAAAAGAAATTTCCATAACAAAAAGTAAGCATATCAGGTCCAAAAGACACAAATCATAGCAAACATTCCCTCCCCCACACTTAAAACTTACATTGTCCTCAATGTAAAGTAAAGATAGGTTTAGGAACCCCCTGGTATTGATATATCATGAAATCCAATGCTTGCTTGGTATAGTGTCCTTGTTTGAAGTTCTTTATTGCATGAAAAATCCCTGCACATGGTGAAACAAAGCTTATTACAAATTGCTCACCCAAGTACACTACATGTTGGTGCAAGGTAGACATGACCTAGAACTATTATACAAGCAAAGTGTCACACCAAGACTAGGAGGCATGGTGGTGTAAAATTAGACAACTATTAACACTAAATGGAACAAGCACAATCACGCTTGAAATGTAGATAAAATGAATCAGTGTATTGTGGGAATGGTTCATGACTCCACTCCCCCACACTTAGCCTCATATGTGCATGGCTTAATTCCCTTGCAACTTCCTTCATGTTCATGCCTCTATAACATGAGTGGCCTTGGTGAGTATAAGCAGAAATGCAAAATAACATAACAATTAATTGAACCAAAAACTAAAGTAAAGGTAAAATGAAAGAAGTAGTTCTGGGTTTTGTAGTCTCCAGCTAGACTTTATTTATGTAACTTCCTTATTCAAGAATCGGAATAACCCTCTCTGTACCAGAAAAATGATATTTCAACAATACTCATTATCCTCCTGTATGGCACTTGTAAAATAGTGGCAAAGAGGTGCTTGAGCTCATGCATATGGGAAGCAATCTCTACAAATTTAATTTCGAACCACTGAGGCTCCCCTATTGTAGGCACCTCTTTTACTTCTTCTTCCATTGGAAACACATCATTTACTTCTCCCACCACACTAACCATTTCAATCCTGCAAGGCTCAACCAAGGGATCTACATCCATGGTCTCAACAAAACCATCAATAAGTTCAAAAATGGATTCATCAATGAAACAATTTTCCACAATGTTAGCTATTTCGCTATAAATTTTCACATCTTCATCATCTAGCCTAACATGGGGAAATTCCTGAGTCTTTTCTTTTTTAACAACACAACATGCATTATCATCAATTAACAAGAGTATCTCACTTTGCATTTCATCTGAATCACCATTCAGACACTTAGATTCATTGATCATTTCAAAAATTGGTGTCTCAACAAGAGTTTCAAACAATGTGTTAACACTCTCATTAACAAATGCAACATTATCTTCCTTTATGAAATCACATTGATCCTTAAGAAATGACTCTATACAATTCACAAAACTATCAAGAGGAGAAACAATTAAAGAAAGGCAATCAACATCATATGACTCATTGAATTCCATGAAATTAATGAAAGATTCCTCTTTAGACACACTTTCCAACTTAGTAACATGGCAACTTAGATCACTAGAATCATCACTATCAGGATCACTAAAGAAGTCATCATCCTCAACATCAAAGTTCACATATTCATGCACAAAAGAATCAGCAACATAGCATCCATGTACATCATCCCCAAAACATGTAGACTCCTCCCTTGGACACTTGTAACCCCAGTCGACATTTTTATTCATATCAATATGATTTTCCTTATGAGTGAGTGTTTTAGTAAAGAGAGATGTACCTTCTGAGTTGTATTGGGTATCTACAACCGGTGTCTCAATTTGTGCCCATATGTTGCTGATTAGCATATTGATTCGATCGAGTCTTTGTTGTCGCCCTTGAAGCTCCTCTTCTAGTTGAGCCAACCTTGTTTCACTTCTATCAAATCTCTCCAAAACTTGAGACAACATGTTTTCCATTTTTGCCTCTTCTCTGAGATGACACTCATTACCTTGTTGTTGGTGATGCCTTTGGTCTTCCTTTTGTAGGCCTCTATTAAATCTTTCCAGAAGTTGAGAAAACATGTACTCCACAGAAAGTCCTTGTGTTCCAAAGTGATACGAGTTGTTGCTTTGTGCTTGATTTTGACATTGCTCTTCATATGGTGGTGGAGAGAAGTCCTCATACCATCTAGACATGTTTGGATATTTGTGGTGAGCAATACTCAATTTCAATTGAGTTCCAGGATCCTACACTTGCCACAAATAAACCAAAGTAGACAAAGCAAAACACAAAAACAAAAACAACAAAATTGCACAAACTGAA
The DNA here is from genome assembly GCA_016586305.1 of Ophiorrhiza pumila. NCBI lineage: Eukaryota > Viridiplantae > Streptophyta > Magnoliopsida > Gentianales > Rubiaceae > Ophiorrhiza > Ophiorrhiza pumila. The sequence goes on from BLIW01000006.1 coordinate 40,611,452, forward strand.
ACAAAACAAACTACTAAGCTACACAAAGGAAAAGAAAACAAAAAAGAACAAATCCAAATTCAAGAAAACCGTGCCTTTTCCTCGGCAACGGCGCCAAAAATTGATGTCGAGGTTGTGGTGACTCGTCAATTTATCCTATTTCACTAACTATAGTAGCAGTGAGCAAGGTATCGTATCCACAGGGAAAATGAGGTATCAAAAAATTGGATTCTGTTCACAAAATGTCACAAAGAAAAGAGTAAAAGAAACTTAACAAGTAAGAGTGACAATTACAACTATGTTTCAAACTCTAAATCATACAAGATTAACACAAGAAATGAAACCTAAATGCAATTAATGAATGTGAATGGATATCCTAGGATTCTTGAGTTCTCAGTGACTTGATGCGATGCAATTGACAAGCAAATATGAACAGAGGAGATCTTAGTTCCCCGAGAACCTAACCTATAGCCGGCATGACGACCGCACTACATGCTAGATCCCATAACACTTACGTTTCCCATGGCGAGGCCTAGATTAGTGTTATAAACTACAGAATCTTAATTTCCTAAGACAACTACTCCAACATGCAAAGCTTAGGAACTCCCGTGGCGAGGCCCAACCTAGTTTTGAATGCCTTCGTTATTATCTTAGGAAATCTCTTTTACACTTCTTCTCTAAGGTACATTCCTTCAAAACATCCCATGGCGAGGCCAGAATCTCAGAAATGCAATGATCCGTTGAACAAGTGAAAAGACTCAAGAAATCACATTCAAGTTCTCATTTCATGTATCCTCACTAAATGATGGTGAATCTACCTCCAATTTGGCATGGCGACCACAATTGGAGTTCAAATCATCCAAGTCCAGTTCAGAAATATGAAATTTAACAAGTTCTACGTGTAGGTTCATGTGTGATTTCATACTTAGTGAATTAAGTCAATTGCAAGACATCACATCAACTAAATTAAATCATTCATCCGTTCAAACCCTAGGATATCACAAGATCTAGCCAGAAAACTCCATTTCCAATTCACGATCAACAAATTGGAAGATTACACAGTTCATTTCATCAATTGGAAAGAGTTTACCAATTAAGATGTCTCAAAGCTTCCAATTCTCAAAAGGATTGTGGAATGCCTTCTCAAATGCAAGGAGATTTACAATAATCGGAACAAATCCTCAATCGGAATCCAAAATGAAGTTCAAAAGCTAGAGAGAGAAACTAGAGAGAGAAAGTAGATCTCACAAATTTATTCCTGCTCTCTCTAGGTCAAAAGTTGGTTACAAACTAAAATCCTAACTAATGGATTAAAATAATAGTCTCCGGGATCCAAAAGTCTCCCTTCCATATTAGCTACACCTCCTATATATAGAGTAGTAGAAATGTAGCTAATACGCTAACTAAAAATATCTAAAGATATTACAAAAGTGTCCTTGAAAGGAAGAACCAAAATCAGCCCAAAAATGTGAAAATTCGAAGTTGGAAAACTTTTCCCATCAATCCAGCGCGTTCAGCATCAAGTTCCAGCGCCTTTATCATCCTTGCCGTTCTTCCTCGCGCCTTCAGCCTTAGCTTCGCGCGCCTTCACTGCTCAGAGCTCCAGGTGAAGAAATCAGAGTCACTTCACGCCTTCAAGCCATTCAAAATCACGCTTCCAGCAACTCCGCGAACATTCACTCAGTCTAGCCTTCATGAGATCACGCCTTCCTGCCCCGTAGCTTCACGCCTTCATCCGCCCTGAAAATCAGAAATTCAGAGCTTAAACACTTAGCCAAATTTCTGAAAACTCAAAACACGTAACACTTCATGGCAGCCACTTCCAGCCAGATTCTGACCTTGATGCATTGTGAATTAGGGAAATCTTAAAACATGAAAGTTGTAACCCTTCGTCTTAGCTTTCTACAGCCTTTTGAATCTCCCAATTCGGAGCTAAGACGACAGAGTTATGACCCAATTACTGAAGTGCAACAAATCTGAAAATTTCATGAAGCAAACCTTTCAACACTTAGCCAAAATTGTGGCATGCAACTCCATAATTTTCTCCACCAGAATTGGTGGAAAAATTTTTGTTCCCTTTTTTTTTACTCCACGAGACCTCGTGGAGTAATTTTCCAACATTTTTTCTCTTCCACGAGATCTCGTGGACAAATGTTTGCTCATTTGTTTTCTTCCACGAGGTCTCGTGGAGTAAATATGCTTGGCTGCCCGTTTTGCTCCCTATTCCAAGGTGTGTGCCTAAGTGTGAAGTCTGGTGTGCAAGATTGGTGCGCACTTTGTTTGTGAATCAAGTGATGTATGTGTTGTGCCTTTGTGGTGCAAATGTTGTGCCAATAATGAGTAAATGTTGCCCATGTGCAAGTGGGTTGTGTGCTGTGAGTGCTTAGCAAGATAGGTGCATGTTGAATGGCAAGGTGTGTGCATGTGTGGCGTGCCAAGGTGCAGGTGTTGTGCCAAAGTGTGCCAATGGTGTGCCAAGGCTGTGTGTTGAATGCTTGGCAAGGTGTCGGCATGGTCGGCAAGGTTGGCAAAGTTGGCAAGGTTATTTGCCAAGTGTAATGTGAAAATGTTTGCCGAGGTTGCACAAATGGCGTGCCGAGGTTGTTGTGCCTAGTGAACCCGTGAACGAGTGGCATGCCAAATGTTGTGCCAAGGTGCAAGTGGTATGCCAAGAGTGGATAAGTGGTGTGCCAAGAGTGCATGAGTGTGGCAAGGTGTGTTGGGAAGACTTGGCAAGACAAGTGTGTGTGTTCGGCAAGGTGTTGGCAAGGTGTCCATTCCAGCACAACACCCTACTCCCATGCCAAGTAAGTGTGTCTTAGCCTCTGATTTAGACCCCGTGTTAAAAATAAAAGTTCTAGCTAATCCTCTTGGCTTTCCACCAGTTCAAGAATCCGCATCATTGGATACCCGTAGCTTGAGGTTTACACAGTTTACCAAACTGTGGCAATAAACCCAAACAAGAAAAAACCTGAGCGTAGCTATCATAAAAATCCCCCCGTTTCTCATGCTTGCATACAGAATTGGAAACCCATTAAAACATAATAAATGTAATACACTCAAAGAGATTTCCAGAACATGCAAGATCTCATCATTCAGACAAGAATGGAAAGAGTTATACCCAAAACACGTTGCACCAACATTCTGCCCGAACCCTAATTTGGCCAATTAAGCTCATTTCGGTTTTTCTTAAATTCCTACTCACCATTCTCATTGTTTCAAACTCTAAACCTTGTCATTTGACACCAAGCATATATTTTCCTCATTTTAACAACATTTTTGGTCTTTTTTCACCATTTAAACACTATGACTTGCAAGCCATATAAACACACAATATAGCACATTGCACCACACATTTGCATGAAAATCAAGGCAAAAGCCAAGTGAAATAATACATTTAAATTGGTATAAAACAAACTTATCATTGAGTCATCTATAAAACAGCATTCTACTATGTTCGCAATCTCAGATAAAATCATGCAATCTTCTTTATGTAACTCTACACGTTCAATTTCTTCATCACAGACATTCAACTCATCAATCCAAATGCAATCATGTTTGGCACCTTCCATAACAACATTCATGTTCCAAGCTATAGCCTTAATTGCACAACAAGATTCCACTTGCATGGATCGTTTCTTAGCATAGCTAACATCAAAGACAACTTGCTCATTGTTAATGCGAAATGTTACCGTTTTGCTCCTCACGCAAATTAATGCATCTCCAGTAGCAAGGAATGGCCTTCCAAATATGATAGGCACTTTGGGATCCTCTTCCATGTCCAGCACAATGAAGTCCACAGGAAGTGTGAACTTATCAATCCTTACAAGGACATCATCCACCATTCCTGTAGGTTTCACTAAGGATCTATCAGCGAGTTGCAAAGTGACCACTACTAGACGGATTCTTCCGCTCAACCCAACATTTATGGCAATAGAAAGAGGCATGAGGTTAATCCCTGCTCCTAAGTCGCACAATGCTTTGTCAAAATACCTTTGGCCTATAGTACAAGGGATGATACAACTTCTCGGGTCCTTCAACTTTGGTGGCAACTTATGGCCATCCCAAGCTTCACTACACTCCATGGGCATAGTTGAAGCTTCATATTGAAGAATCTGTTCCTTGTTTGAAATCAGATCCTTAAGGAATTTTGAATACTTAGGAACTGCACTGACCAAATCTAGCAATTGTAGGATCACGTTAAATTGTCTTACCACCTTCAAGAATCGATCATATTGCGGCCCTTTCTTCGGTAGTGGTTTCACTCTCTCTGGGAAGTTAGGCTTTGGAGCATACTCGGAGTAGTTGTAAGGACTTTGTGGTCCTCTAACTCTCCTTGTCACCTCTGTACCTTCTTTGCCGTCATTATCATGCCCTTCCTTCTTTTCGGATGTAAGAGCATCCTCTGCAAAATCTCTTTCAAGCTCCACAGCGTTTTCCTTCTCATCCTTACTGGCATCATCTCCATGAGTTTTTTCTTTGTGTACTTCCTTTCCACTTCTCAATGTTATTGCATTACACACTTCTTTACCTTTAGGATTGGGCACAGTATGACTAGGGAGGGCTCCTCGCAGCCTCTGGTGCACAGCATTTGCGAGTTGCCCAAGTTGCATTTCAATGTTATTGAGCGTGGCATCATGATGTCTCACAGTTGTTTCCAAAGCAACAAATCTCTCCTCATTTTTATCCATCTTTTCCATAAGACGATATAACATGTCTTCTCTGGATGGTTTCCCTTGCTCTGAAGAACTCGGTTGACTGTCAAATCCTGGAAGTGGCTGTGTGGATCTTCTTTGTTCATTTCCATAGTACTGGCCTCCTCCTTGAGTCTGATTCTGCTGCCCCTAATTACCTTGGCCTCCATCATATGCTCTACTGCCACCAGAATAGTTCCCAGAATATTGAGGTTTGTTATAGTTGTTAACATACTGTAGAGATTCAGTAGTAATGACACACTCGTCTGTATGGTGCTCGACTTTGCATAACCCACATGATAACACAGGAGCTTTGGCGTGTATAGCTTTTAGAGTTTGCACTTGCTTCGCTAATGCTTCAAACTTGGCACTCAAAGAAGTTTCCTCATCAAGTTCCAATACTCCTCTCTATCTCCTGCCTTGGGGTTTCCGTGTCTCAGGAAAAAGATATTCATCTTTAGCAATTTAGTTAAACAAGTCTCTAACCTCTGGCACACTCTTATCTTTCAACGCACCGTTAGCACAAGCTTTCACCATCATAGAAGACTCAGCTGTAAGGCCTTTGAAAATTTTGTTCAACTCCCTGATTTCACCAAGTTCATGGTTAGGACATTGACGGATTAAATCATTAAAACGCTCCCATGCTTCTCTGAATGACTCGCCCTCCTGTTGTTGGAAGTTCATTATTTCCATTCTCATTTTTTCCAATTTCGCAGGAGGGAAATCTTGGCCTGAAATTTCTTTTGCAATTCATCAAAGGACATTGCTGCATTTGCTCCCCCAATACTCTTGAACCAATGCTTAGCTTTACCTCGTAAAGATAGAGGAAATAAAATTCTATGGACATCACTTCGATCCACTATCGGGAGTTTAAAAGTACTACAGAGGCCTAAGAACCAATCGAGGTGATCATTGGGGTCTTCATTATCAAGGCCTTGAAAGAACTGTCCTTGAGTAATCATTGAGACAATTTGTGTCGGTATATGATAGCTCTCAACGTCTATATCTTGCTAATCGGATCCACTCTCAAAATTGATCGCATAATGGTCACAAAACCGTGGTGCTCGTACTCCTTAGGCGGCCATTTCTCTTTGCTGTCTTTGTTGCACCATCAAATTTTTTGCCAATTCAAGATCTAATGGAAATTGCGGTTCTCCTGCAGACCTGAGAGATCTTGGCATACACAACACACTATCGTGAAGTATAATAGAAAAGAATTAAGAAACTCAAATGTGCACCAAAGAAGTAGACCACAACTCACAACACGAATTTGAAAATGCAAAGAACAGAACACAACAAAAGAGTGAAAACTAAAGTGAACTACACGAACAGAACAACACAAAATAGAACAAGTAAAATTCAAGAAACAATTTAGCAAATTCCAAAAATCGTGCCTTCCCCGGTAGCGGCGCCAAAAATTGACAAGCGTGTCGCGTGCTTGCAATTTTACCCTATTCACTAATGTAGAAATGATGATAGGGATTGTATCCACAGGGAAGGGGGTGGTTCAAGAATTCAAAAGTTGCTCTATTAAATGTCACTCAAACGAAATTTATGCTAGCGAAAACTAAGAGAACTCAAATTCAAAACTCAAGGAAAACACAAGAAATAAAGCCTAAATGCAATAACAGAAAAGGTGATGCCCTAGAGTTCCATAGCTGGATGAATACACGTTTAGATCACCCACGCGGTTAAACATTCATGCTGAACAAGTGGGGAACTTTGTTGCCTAGAATCTTAAGCCACAACTGGGATGTCGACCACACTATGTCTTAATCCTCTTGACACCTTCCTATCCCATGGCGAGGCCTAAGGTCAGTGGTTTCATCCCGCAACATTCCAATCCACTATTCCCAACAAGTTTAACACTCGATTGGACTGATGCATTGAACGAGATGTTTCCTTTCCATTCAATTGGAGGATGCATTGACCAAGATGTTAACACAAGAGTGGACTGATGCATTGACCGAGTTGTTTCCTTTCCATTCAATTAGAGGATTTTACCGATTATAGTGCAGAGATTTGTCAATTCCTTCGTCAATTGAGAATAAGGAAGCAATTTCCAATCTAAAGCCGCTATCAGAACCTCAATCGGAGTACAAATTGTAGAGAGAGAAAGTTTTAGAGAGAGAAAAAGTACCCGCTCTAAAATCAAAAGTTTGTTAACTTTCTAGAATGATCTCTATCTCAAATAATGACTAAGTCCTCTATTTATAGAGGTCTAAAGCTTATTCTATACGCTAACATAAAATGACTGAAATTTTACAAAAATGCCACTGCATATCAATTGGAGCAAATGAAACATCTCGGTCAATACATCAGTCCACGCCTCCAAGATCGAGATCTCTACGTCTTCGCCATAGCAAACACACTCATGAGCTTCACTTTCTCACGCCTTTGCTACCTACATAGAAAGAAGAAGAAAGAAAGAAAGAAAGAAAATCCAACACTTAGAAAATTTTAGCTCACGAAATCTTCATCATTTCTATGGAGACGCATCTCTACGACGCGTTGCAATACAAAATTTTCATGGCGACGCATCTTAGAGATACGTCGCAGTACAAAAGTTTTCATGGCGACCCATCTTAGAGATGAGTCGCCGTGTTAGTGTAATGTGTGTGTGAAAAACATGAATGTTGTTGATGAAGTGAAGTGTGAAATGGAAAGGATGAATGCACAAGCGTTATGCAAAAGGATGAGTTCATGTGTGTGCATAATTTGTGTATATGTGTAGTGAACTTTTTAGTGCATGAATGGAACAAATGATGTATATAAAATTTGTGCTGTGAAGTGCAAGTGGATACTTAAGTGTTACTGAGAGTTGTGTGGCGACCAAATGTTGGCAGCAAGTGTAGTGCATGTGGTGAGTTCTTTAGGACAGTGCGAAGCTTTCTCTCTCTAGGACATTTTGCTCTCAACTTTAGCCCTCCTCCACCACCGGCTCTGGCCTTTGGCCCTAACCGGTGGACCTTTCTCTACCCTTCTCCTCCTTTAATTTGAGCCAGTAGACCTCTATTCTCACCCGGTCAGCTTCAATTCGCTCACTCGACAGCATCAAGCTCATCCCACATCTAGCTCACTCTACAGTTTCAGATCATCACTCGACAGCTAAGCAGATTGGCACAGTCGCTCGAAGACAGCTTCTTGAGATCTAGATCTGTCCGATTCAGCCTCCACCAGCCTCTTGAAGTCACATTGTTTTGCTGCCCATTGTTCCGCTGCTGAGAGAAGACGGCATAATCAGAGGTCTCATGCCTCCTAGATCGGACCTCAACCTCATGAAATCAGCTGAAAAGAGCTAGATCCGAGTGATTCGAACCAGATCGGGATTCATATTATCCCGACTGGTCAGTTCACCACCCTTCTACTGTAGCTCCGTCGCACAGCTGCTGGTAGAAATGAAGCTTCCTTTTGTCAAGATCAGTGAAAAAGCTTGATTGGCTGATGACTTCGCCGAGCTGCTGAAGAGTACAAATGAGAAAAGTGGTAGGTAGGCAACTTCCTTTGCCTGTATGTGAAAGGCAGCTTCCTTCCTCACCATTGGTTAGTACGTAGAAAAGTAGCGATTAAGAAGAAAGCTCAGCTGGCCCCTTAACCCACAGGGAGAAACCACAGTCCATTTGCTGATGGAATTCAAGCATATATTTGGTAAATTTTCACCATGTGTTTAGTGACTAAATTCAACTCTGAACCTGAGCTTGAATACTGATTTCTTGATGAACTATGTGATCAACTTTGATTTAATCATGTATTTGTTCTATGATTCTGCTGCTTGGTGAGTCTTCAAGCCATTTCATCGGGCCATAATCTTGATTGTCTTGAGGAACATAGGTGTGGTGCATATGCCCTGTTTTGAACTTGAATCTAAACAAGGAATCCGTGCTTATTGGGTGATAAACATTTGAGAAGATTCCTCTTCAATTGGTTGATACTTCTGTGCTTACTGAGAGATTCTCATTCACATTCTTGGTATTTCTGGCCTTGTGCCTTTTGAATGAACATGCTTGATACCTCTGTTGTGCGGACACTTTGCAGAATTTATGTACAACACTTGAGGAGAATCCATTTGCTGATGGTAATTATGTCATATAATTTGAACCCTGGTGATGGTACTTGCCCAATTGCTGTTAGTATTTATCATGTAGTTGAGTAAAATTATGTGATTACTGAGGTAGTTTGATACCTCTGTTGTGCGGACTCTTTGTTAAATATATGTACAAGTTGAGGAGAATCCACAATCATATACTTTGAATCTGGTGATGGTACTTTTCTCAATTGCTGAATAGGTTGTTGCTTATTGACTAATCTACTTTGAACGGGAACTTGAATGGGAACTCCTTGGTGAACCGTGTGATCAACATTTGAGGAGAATCCCCAGTCCACATGCTGTTGGTATATTCATGTATTTGGTAAAACTTTGGAGCTATGCTAACAATGGTCAGAAACATTAGAGCTTATATCGACTTTTGCTCATTTACTATACAGATTGGGGCCTCAAGTTTAGAGGAAAATAGAGAATATCTACTGGAACCTTTCGAGTAGATTACCTCTATTTTCTTTACACATACTGAGATAGATCGTTCCTGTAATGGAGTAGTACTCCAGATTTTCTGCATTTTCTTTGTAACAGTGTGGTCGGATATAGTCAGCACTGTATTTTGCTTTGTTCCAGCTATGTATATAACTACTTTATCCAAAAAAAAATGTGTAGTGCATGTGGTACTGAAATAGTGTGCATAAATGTGCAAATGATGTGTAGCACGTGTGGCAAGGTGTGAGCAAGAGATGAAAGTGATTTTCATGGCGACCTATATCGCCATGCAATTGATTTTAAGGGTAGACCTGAGTCGCCATGCAATTGCTTTTCATGGCGACCAAATGTGAAAGTGTGTGGCAACCAAAGGTGGTGTGTGTGTGCTAGAGTGTGACTATGTAGCATCTTCCAACCCAATTCTGACCCTGATGCGTTGTGAATCTGGAAAAACTTAAAATATCAAAGTTGTCGATCGCGGTCTTAGCTATCCATATCTTTTTGAATCATCCAATTCGGAGCTTGGACAAGAGAGTTATGGCCAAATTACCGAAGTCTGGCGAGAAGAAGATTTTCATGGCGATGCATCTTAGAGACGCGTCGCTCTCACAAAATGTTTACATGGTGACGCAGATCGCTCGCATTTTCTCTTCCAAATTTTATCTCCATGTCAAAATAAAAGTTGTAGAACTTCATCTTGACTTTCCAAAGGTTCACGAATAATCAACATTGAAGGTCTGTAGCTCAAGATATTGACATTCTACCAAACTGTGGCAATATGAAGTAAAAGATGAAAACCTGAAGGAACAATTGTAAACATACCCCCGTTTTTCCTACTTGCACACATATTTAGTAGACAGTTAAAACATAAGAAATGAAGTGCATTCAAAGATATTTCTATAACATCCAATATCTCCTTATTTGGATTAGTATTGAGAGAGTTACACTCAAATGAAGAACGACCTACATTCTGCCAAAGCACAAAATAAGCGTATGAAAAGATTTCCAACTTCACAATCATCATTTCAACTTTTATTTTGACTCATTTCCTTGTTCTTACACTAACACAAGCATTTGTTTCATTTGTTCATTATTTTTGGCCTTTTTCACCATTTTAGCACTTCCGAGTTGCAAACCACATAAATGCGCACAATGGCACAAAACACTACACAAATGCATAAAAGACAAGGCAAAAGCTAAGTGAAATAATACATATAAGTTGGTATAAAACCAAATTATCAACTGCTGGATAGAATAGCGCGGGATTTTTATTTTATTTCTTTCTTGATGGATATTCTGGATACAACCAAATTGCTATTGACCTAAAAGACCAGGAGAAAATCACTATCAGTTGCCCATTTGGAACATATGCCTTCAAGCGAATGCCTTTTGGTCTTTGCAATGTACCAGCTACATTTCAACATTGCATGATAGCCATCTTTCAAGACATGGTGGAGAACATCATAGAAATCTTCATAGATGATTTCTCAGTGTTTGGAATGACTTTTGAGGATGCCTAGAAAATTTGACACTGGTGCTGAAGAGGTGTGTAGACACTAACCTGGTTCTGAATTGGGAAAAATGCCAGTTTATGTTGAACGAAAGTGTTGCCCTGGAACACAAGATTTCCAAAGCTGGGTTGGAAGTTGACAGAGCCAAGGTGGAAGTAATAGCTAAGCTTCCAGATCTAACCAATATGAAAGGAGTGAGGAGCTTTATGGGGCATGTTGGTTTCTACAATAGGTTTATCAAGGATTTCTCACAAATAGCCAAGCCATTGTGTGCATTGCTAGAGAAAGATGCGCTATTCATTTTTGAAGAGAAATGCAAGGAAGCTTTCGAGCTATTGAAAACTAAGCTAGTGGAGGCACCAGTAATATTCACACCAGAGTGGGGAGAGCCCTTTGAGATAATGTGCGATGCAAGTGACTATGCAGTAGGAGCTGTACTGGGGCAGAAGAGAGGAAAACGTTTTCATGCCATATACTACGCAAGTTATTGAATGGAGCACAATTAAACTATACCACTACAGGAAAAGAGATGTTGGCCGTGGTATTAGCTTTTGACAAATTCAGAGCTTATCTGTTGGGATCAAAGGTGATAGTCCATACAGATAATGTGGCACTCAAGTATCTTATGGCAAAGAAGGAGGCCAAATCGAGACTTATCCGTTAGGTTCTTTTGCTACAAGAATTTGATATGGAAATCAAAGATAGAAAAGGCTGTGAAAATGTGGTAGCAGACCATTTGTCTAGGCTTGAGTTGGGAACATTGAGTGAGGACCAGCTACAGATGTGGATTAAGGAGAATTTTCCAGATGAGCAAATTTTCAGAATCCACACTCAAGATTTGCCATGGTTTTCTGAGATAGCCAATTTTGTGGTCACTGGTCAAATATCACAACACTTCTCCAGTGAGCAGAGGAAAAGATTAAGATATGATGCTAGATACTATTTTTGGGAGAGTGGAAGTTTATACAAGAGGTGCAATGATCAAATCATTAGGAGGTGTATACTAGAAGAAGAGAAGGAAAACATTTTGAGAGCTTGTCATGAATCATCATTTAGGGGACATTTTGGAGGAACAAGGACTGGGTATAAAGTTCTATAGACTAGTTTTTATTGGCCACACATATTCAAGGACTCAAAGCTTTGGGTGAGCCAATGTGAAAGGTGCCAACGAATTGGGAACATCTCCTGCAGAGATGAGATGCCTCTTAACAATATGCTAGAAGTGGAATTGTTTGATGTGTGGGGCTTGGACTTTATAGGACCATTTTCACACTCTTGTGGGAATGAATATATACTGGTGGCTGTGGACTATGTGTCCAATTGAGTAGAAGCTGCAGCTATGCCTCATAGTGACAGTAGGAGTGTACTAAGATTTGTCAAGAGAAACATCTTTAACAGATTTGGAATTCCTAGAGCCATTATTAGTGATGGAGGAAGTCACTTTTGCAACAAAAGTTTCGAAATGCTATTGGCTAAGTATGGGGTACAGCATAAAGTCTCCACAGCCTACCACCCCCAAACAAACGGGCAAGCAGAGGTGAAGAGAGATTAAGAGGATATTGGAAAAAGTGGTAAACTCTGGAAGAAAGGATTGGGCACTCAAATTAGATGATGCACTGTGGCCTTACAGGACTGCATATAAAACTCTAATTGAAGCCTCACCATTTAGGCTGGTATTTGGAAAAGAATGTCACCTCCCATTTGAGTTGGAACACAAAACTTACTGGGCAGTGCAGAAGCTTAATATGGACTTGGATTTGGCTCAAGAGGCAAGAATGATAATGCTTAATGAATTGGATGAATTTAGATGGAATTCCTATATCAGTGCAAACCTCTACAAGGAACGTACCAAAAGATGGCATGATGTTAAAATCAAGGTGAAAAAATTTGAAGTCGGACAACAAGTACTAGTATATGATTCCAAATTGAGAGTTTGTACTAGTAAATTGAAATCTAGATGGGTTGGACCCTTCACCATCACCAATATTTTTCCTTATGGGGTTGTTGAGGTGCAAACTGAGTCTTTAGGACTATGTTGGAATGTCAATAGGTACGGAGTGAAAATTTTCAAGTCAACTATGGAAGACAAGGGACAAGCTCAATTCCTTGATGGACCCCCTCCTTGATCACATTCCTTTATTTCTGGCTGAGGACAATAAACCAAGCGCTGTGTTGGGAGGCAACCCAACCCTTTCATTTCATGTCTTTGTCAATTTTGTCTTTCCTTTAGTAGTTATGTTTTTCCAATAAATGATTGAACCTCACCTATCCTTGTCTGATCGTGAGTAGGAAAGCTGAAGAGAACAAAATGGAAGCTAAAACCACTGGAGTGGAAGTGCGTACAAACTCAGTACAAATCATCCAAGCTGAAAAATTTTTTTTGGAGGTCACGAGCCATAACCGGTAAATGTGCAGTGAATATTCTCTGCACTGACAAAAGTCACGAATAAAATCTGAGGTTTGACATCCAGTATAGTTCGAAAGTATTTTATTCTTCTGAATTTTCATGCTTTGAGTTTTGACTGTACTTACTGATGTAAAAGGAAAATATGAGCTGAACATTTTCTCTGAGACTTGCAGGGAAGAGTCAAATCATAAAAGGATGATTCACAAGTGTAGAAAAAGAAAGGACGGGTACACCGGATGCACATATGAGAGTACAAGAGCCATGCATACATTCATCGTTCAAACTCAGCATTTCAATCACTTCATGCATACCATGTCCGAATTCGGTGAAGAAGAAGTGAACAATGCATGAGATAATTATGTATTAATGGTGGCAAGATAAAATGTGTAAGGTTGGGGGCCCACAATTGTTGTTTGGTAGCTTGAATCATTTTGGAAATGCCCGAATCTTGCAAAGCATTTGACTAGACTAAACACAACTTTTGTTTGCATGCAAATTTTTCATATAGCATTTTGTCCTCTAATCAAATCACATGGCACTTGTCTTCTAGCTCTTGCTCAGCCGAATCACGCATGCAAACTTCCCTATAAATGCCATATTTCATGCATTAGATTTCATCATCTCTTGCATGCAATTTGTGGAGTCTTCGGCCAAGAAGGTGAGATCAAGAAAGAAAAATCCATTACTTGGATTAAAGGCTATACAAACTTCCTCCAATCTTGCATTTCATTTGTTATAATCTCCAAACAAGTAAGTCGTCTTCCCTTGCACTTACATTAAGTTGTTGCTGGAATTGTACAACCTTGATTTACTTCTCGGTGGTGTGAGCTTAATTATCAACGTTGTGATGGCTAAATGAAGCAATCATGGGTAGAGCTTCCATGAGTAAAATATGAACACAATGTTTAATACATTCTCTGCCCTTACAACTCAAGAATACCGAACGCCATTCCTATCAAAAGCATCATTGCCGCATGTGAAAATGCAGTGTGAAGCATGAGCGTCACTGTAAGAAAAATTCAATACATGAATGGAATTGTTCCGGTGCTATATTCATAAATTGTCTCTGAGCATGAAGTGAAGTATATGCCTTACTGTTTTGCTTATGTCAAATGCTTGAAAATGTTGGTGGGCGGATATGCCACAAATAAATCAAGATGATCCCATTTTCATTCCATTGCAGTAAAATGTATTCATGAAGTAAGGTCCTATATCTATTCCACTCAAGTGTTAGTTCTGTACAAACATTGACGTTTACATATATTGAGAATTAAGTGTGGGGGGACTTGAATATGCTTCGAAAATATGCTCATTTAGATTAGCCATTGACTGAAGCCCACACTAATATGTGAATGTGAACTGTGCAGGCACATGGCATATGGCCACGACGATTACGCCATGTTCTTCCAAGAGTCCTCGGATAGTTCGGATTCTTCTAAACCAAACATGGACTATACTCCGGAGACACCCCCACATTTTGTAAACGACAAGGCGGAGAGACAATTTGATAGATCTATCTACAGACACGTTGATAAGTTGGTTTTATACCAACTTATATGTGTTATATCACTTAGCATTTGCCTTGTATTTCATGCGAATGTGTAGTGTTTTGTGCTATTTTGTGCATTTGTGTGGTTTGAAACTTGATGTGCTAAAATGGTGAAAAAGACCAAAAATGATGTTTAAATAAGGCAAATGTGTGTTTGATGTTAAATGACAAGAAAAGCTTAAATCATGTTTGAAGGAATTGGGAGAAAACCCTAACATGCTTGTTTGGCTTAGTTGGAAGTTGGATAGAATGTAGGTCGAACTTCATTTGAGTGTAACTTTTTCAATACTAATCCAAATGATGCGATCTTGGATGGTCTGGAAAGCCCTTTTAGTGTACTTCATTTCTTATGTTTTAACATTCTTCTAATTCTGTGTGTAAGTATGAGAAACGGGGGTGGCTTTCAAATTGCTATGTCAGGTTTTCATATTTGAGTTCATATTGCCACAGTTTGGTAGATTGTCTATATCTTCAGTTACAGACCTCCAATGATTCTGTTTCTTGAACCAATCGAAAGCCAAGAGAAAGATCTAAAACTTTTATGTTTATCACAAAGTCCAATTCAGAGGCTAAAATACACAAATTTTGCTTGGAATTAGTTTGCTGTGCTGGAACGGTTGCATCGCACAACACATGCACTCACCTCGTACACAAGCTGTGCGACGAGCTCACCTCGTCGCCCATCTCGCCACCACTCCCTCGTACACCCTAGCACACACTCACCATGCGGCGACGTCACCTCGCCGCACAAGCACTCCACACACGACGCACACACATCATGCGGCGAGGTCACCTCGCCGCATGAGGAACTCACTCACGCACAGCTCTACCAGCTTCCAGTAATTTGGGCATAACGTTCTTGTACGAGCTCCGATTTTGGTGATTCAAAAAGCTATAGAAAGATAAGCTTTAGGGCTACACTGTTCCTGTTTTAAGTTTTCCCAAATTCTCAATGAATCTATGCCAGATTTGGATTGAAAGTGTCTGCATATTACACACACACATTTCATTTATGCTTGTATACACTTCTCCTAGTATTGAGGTAATTCATATTGTGAGCTCATGTTTCATTGTTTTCTCCACAACATTTGCAACTTCATAAAGCGTTCATTTTCTATTCCATGTTTCATCATTTTCTTTCATCATTTCCTCTCACATTTCATTCATACTTCACCTCACCTCACTTTACAATTCACACATATTTCATCTCACATTCTTTACTCACACTCATTCTCATCATACTTCCTTTCTTTATGTACATTCAGTTTCAAGACATTCCCTTACACTCCACTTCATTCACAACACTCTTCATTCACAACTCACGAATCTCACAACATTTTTCCATGTAATTCGCAATACCCTTCACTCTCCCCTTCTCATTCTTCAATCTTCACTTCAGCCTTGCACACACTTCACTTCACACTTGCATGGCGAGACCTCGCCACGAGGTCTCGCCGTTTTAATGATTGCATAGCGAGACCTTGTCGCGAGGTCTCGCCGGTTTGAAAACTGCATGGCGAGACCTTGTGGCGAGGTCTCGCCAGTTTGAGAAGTTGTGTGGCGAGGTCTCGCATGAAATTTCCAGTTCTGCCACACTTTGGTATTTCGGTCATAACTCTCTCGTCTTAGCTCTGAATTGGGTGATTCAAATGGCTATGGAAAGCTAAGATGTAGGGCTACAACATTTATGTTTTAAGATTTTCCTAATTCGCAGTGCATCATGGTCAGAATTTGGCTAGACTTTGCTGCGTTTCTCTTATTCATCATCGTGCCTTTTGTCTGATTTTCTATTTTCGTTACAGCCTTGTGTAGTGTTTGTAGCTTGGTGTTGTTCTTCCAGTTGTGTAGGAGTGTCGTGTTTGTAGAATTTAGTTGGGTGTTCCAGCTTTGAAGTGTTTTGAGTGGGTGAGGATTGAGTGTTTGTGTTGTTGGGGTGCTTGTGTTGTGCAGTTTCAGGAAGGAAAAAATGGCTAAGTGTTTGAGTTCTGAATTTTCAGAACTCAAGGAGCAATCGAATGCGTGAAGCTCCGTAGCTGGAAAGTGTGACTTCGTACAAGCTGGACTGCTTCGAGGAGTGCGAGGCCGACGAAAGCGTGAAGATCCTAGGCTCAAAGGCGCTGGGATTGTCTGATTCTTCTTCCCCAGCAAACATGAGCAAAGGCGTGAAGCTTGCAGACCTGAAGGCGCGGAGCTACTGTTGAGGACGATAAAGGCGTGACCAGAGGAACGCTGAAGGCGCTGCGTTGCTGAAAGTTTTCTTCAATCTTCGAATTTTCACTTCTTGGGCTGATTTTTAGTCATTTCTTTGAAGGACACTTTTGTAATACTTTAGATATTTTACGGTTGCGTATTAGTTACACTTTCCTAACTCTTTATATAGGAGAGGTAGCTAATACGTAGGGGGAGAGCCCGGTGACTTTTGGATCCATTTATTCATTAGTTAGATTTTAGAGCTGGGAACCAACTTTTGATCTAGGGAGAGCGGGAATTAATTTGAAGATCTACTTTCTCTCTCTAGTTTCTCTCTCTAGACTTTGGGCTCCGATTTCATTTCCGATCTAGGATTTGCTCTGTTCATTGGATTTCTTACTCAATTAAGGAAGCAATTTCCAACACCTTGTGAATTGGAAGCAATCGTTGGGTAACTTCTTTCCATTTGATTATTATGAATTGCTTGCTATTGCTTGTGGAAGATTGTGAAATGGAAATGGAGTTCTGTAGCTAGATCTTATGATATCCTAGGATTTGAACGGATGAATGTTTAATTTAATTGATGTGATGCCTTGCAATTGACGAAATTTACTAAGCATGAAATCACACATGAGCCTACACTTAGAATTTGTTGAATTTCATATTTCTGAACTGGACTTGGATGATTTGAACTCCAATTGTGGTCGCCATGCTAAGTTGGAGGTAGATTCACCAATATTTAGTGAGGATGCATGAAATAAGAACTTGCATGTGATTTCTTCAGTCTTTCCACTTGTTCGATCGATCATTGCATTTCTGAGATTCTGGCCTCGCCATGGGATGTTTTGAAGGAATGAAACCTTAGAAGAAGTGAGAAGAGACTTTCTATGATAATAACAAAGGCATTCAAACTTAGGATGGGCCTCGCCATGGGAAAGGTAAGTGTTATGGGGCTTAGCGTATAGTGCGGTCGTCATGCTCGCTAGAAGTTAGGTTCTCGGGGAACTAAGATCTCCTCTTTTCATATTTGCTTGTAAATTGCATCGCATCAAGTCACTGAGAACTCAAGAATCATAGGATATCTATTCAAACTTGTTCGTTGCATTTAGACTTCAATTCTTGTTAATTCTTGTGTGTTAGAGCCTAGTTCCTATGTGTCTTATTTTCTTTTGGTACGTGGTTGGTAATTGTTACTCTCATTTGTTAAGCTTGTTCTTCAACCTTTTTGCTCTTGTGACATTTTGTGAACAAAATCCAATTTCGTGATACCTCCTTTTCCCTGTGGATACGATACCTTGCTCACTGCTACTATAGTTTGTGAAATAGGATAAATTGACGAGTCGCGACAACTAGCTATGAATTTTTGGCGCCGTTACCGGGGAAAAGGAACGATTTTCTTGAATTTGGATTTGTTCTGTTTTGTTTTCTTTTCCTTTGTGTAGCTTAGTAGTTTGTCTAGTTTCATTTTGTGCAATTTTGTTTTTTTTGTTTTTGTGTTTTGCTTTGTCTACTTTGGTTCCTGGAACTCAATTGAAATTGAGTATTGCACACCACGAATACCCAAACATGTCTAGATGGTATGAGGACTTCTCTCCACCACCATATAAATAGCAATGGAAAAATCAAGCACAAAGCAACAACTCACATCACATTGGAACACAAGGACTTTCTGTGGAGTACATGTTTTCTCAACTTCTGGAAAAATTTGATAGAGGCCCACAAAAGGAAGAGCAATAGCATAACCAACAACAAAGCAATGGGTGTTATTTGAGAGATGTGGCAAAATTGGAAAACATGTTGTCTCAAGTTTTGGAGAGAATTGATAGAAATGAAACAAGGTTTGCTCAACTGGAAGAAGAGCTTCAAGGGCGACAAGAAAGGTTTGATCGAATCAACGCTTTAATAAGCAACCTATGGGAACAAATTGAGACACCAACTCTAGATGCACAATACCACTCACAAGGTACACCTCTTATTTCTAGCGTACCACCTCCTGAGGACAATCATTTTGATATGAATGAAAATGTTAACTGGGGTTTCAAGTGTCCAAGGGAGGAGTCTACAAGTAGAGGGGATAATGTACATGAATGTATGTTGCTGATTCTTTTGTGCATGAATATGTGAACTTTGATGTTGAGGATGATGGCTTCTTTAGTGATCGTGATAGTGATCGTGATAGCAGTCTTGCATTAATTTCATGGAATTCAATGAGTTAAATGATGTTGTTCGCCTTTCTTTCGATGCTACTCCTCTTGATAGTTTTGTGAATTGTACAGAGTTACTTCTTGATGATCATTGTACTATCATGAATGAAGAAAATGTTACAATTTCTAATGAGAATATCAACACTTTGTTTGAAACTCTTGTTGAGGCACCAACTCTTGGAATGATGATTGAATCTAAATGTCTAAATGGGGACTCACAGGAAGTGCAAAATGAGATACTCTTGTTAATTGATGGTAATGTTTTCTGTGTTGTTAACAAAGAAGAGACTCTAAAAATTCCTCATGTTAGTCTAGATGATGAAGATGTGAGAATTTATAATGAAATTGCTAACATGGTGGAAAATTGCTTTGTAGATGAATCCATTTTTGAACTTACTGGTGGTTTTGAACTTACTGATGGTTTTGTTGAGACTATGGATATACAAGCCTTGGTTGAGCCTCGCAGGGTTAGAGAACTTAGTATGGTGGAAGAAGTAAAAGAGCCGATTTTGGTGGAGGAAGTGAACCAGGTGCCTCTTATGAGGGAACCTCAACCTTTGGTTGAGCTGTGCGTGGTTGAAGAGTTTAGTATGGTAGGTGTAGTAAAGGAGGTGCCTACAATAGGGAAGTTTCAATGGTTCAAAGTGAAATTTGTAGAGATTGCTCCCCATGTGCATGAGCTTAAGCACCTCCTTGAATCTGTTCTTCAAGTGCCCTACAGGAGGATAATGAGTTCTTATGAAATATCATTTTTCTGGTACAGAGAGGGATATTCCGATTCTTGTAGAAGAAAGTTATATAAATAAAGTCTAGCTGGAGACTACAAAACCCAGAACTACTTCTTTTCATTTTACCTTTACTTCAGTTTTTGGTTCATTTAAGCGTTATGTTATTTTGCATTTATTTTTGCTTATACTCACCAAGGCTACTCATGATGTAGGTGTATGCAAAGGACGGAGTTGCAAGGGAAATATGCCATGCACACATGAGGCTAAGTGTGGGGGAGTGGAGTCATGAACCACTCCCGCAATGCACATAATCATTTTGTTTTACATCTCAAGCATGATTGTGCATATGCTATTTAGTGTTACTAGTTGCATAATTTTACACCACCATGAATCTTAGTCATGGTGCGACACTTTGCTTGCATGCTACCTCCATGTCATGTTTATCTTGCACCAACATGTAGTGGACTTGAGTGAGTAATTTCTAATAAGCTTTATTTTACCATGTGTAGGAATTTTTTTCATGCGAGTGGGAACGTCAAGCAAAGACACTCCACCAAGTAAACGTTGGAATTCATGACATATCATAACCAGGGAGTTCCTAAACCTATCTTGTCTTTACATTGAGGACAATGTAAGTTTTAAGTGTGGGGGAGGGAATGTTTGCTTTGGTTTGTGTTTTTTGTGCTTTAGATGCTTACTTTCCGTCATGAAATTTTTTGTGCTAGGTGATGCAATTTTTAGTGTAGATGTGTGTTGTTTTGAGACTTTTGCCTGTTATTTTAGTTTTGTTGTGTCATTTTGAGTTTATTACCCGTATGTGTGGTGTTTTTCATGTTTTGTGTAAAATTTAAATTCTTGGTGAAATTTTGCAATTTTTTGTGAATAAGTGATGTTAAGAACACAAGTTCTATGTAGTTGATCTGTGCCAAAATGTGACTAACCATGGAATGTGTGAAGTGTTGAGGGTGATTGTGTCCTAATAAAGTGTAAAATGTGAAATGAAATGAAAAGAGGTGTGGTGACAGTGAGGGCAATGGAATGTAGAATACTTTGTACTATGCTTCTGCTCCTTTGTTAAGCTATGTCCAAAATTTGAAGTTCATCCATATTTACTTTTGTATTGCATGCGAAAATGGTTTTGATTTCCTTGTTTCCAATCTTGATAAAATCGGTACATTTTGTCAGTCAAGGCACAATGTTAAAGTAAGATAGATATTCCATGCAAACTTGTTCTTGGACATAGGAGGAAAATGATTCAATATGTTCTTATTGTTATGCATTATTTCGGTTGTTTTGGATGCTCTAGCATAAATAGTCCTTCAGAGACATTCATGAACTTTTTGGTCACACAAGAAAGGATATGGAGGAAAAAGCCTTTGGCAATTGGGAATTAAAAGCCGAAATACCCTTGGCAAGCACAATTGGGAAATAATAGCCATAAGACCCAGGCAGCTAAAGGGAAAAATAAGCCAAAAAATCCAAGGCAAGCACACCAATGTGTGTAAAAAAGCAGAGATATCAAAGTGCAAAAGCAAATGAAATGCGAAATCAATTTAGAAAAGCACCAATGTGCGACCATTGATCTTGTGTGATTTTGAGTTCTTGTGTGTGGATATTGAGATTGTTTGTGCAAAGAGATTGTTTTAGAACAAAAGACATAATGCATGCAAAGAGAATGGATGAATCAGAGTACCTCAGCACACACTTGCACGCATGACATTTTGGTTTTTATTCATCGTGCCTTGATTGATAACTTGTGCTGAAATTTGATGGGTTAGGGCTAAGGACTTGGTGTGAGTTTTATGCATGAAAAAGATTGTTTTTGATGAACTCAAATGAGAACAAGATGGACAGAGGAGTGAGGCCTAGTGCTAAGTGGATTTGAATTGTAAGTTTGCTTAGGGGCAAGCAAAAGTTCAAGTGTGGGGGAATTTGATAAGTTGGCTTTATACCAACTTATATGTGTTATATCACTTAGCTTTTGCCTTGTATTTCATGCGAATGTGTAGTGTTTTGTGCTATTTTGTGCATTTGTGTGGTTTCAAACTTGATGTGCTAAAATGGTGAAAAAGACCAAAAATGATGTTTAAATGAGGCAAATGTGTGTTTGATGTTAAATGACAAGAAAAGCTTAAATGATGTTTGAAGGAATTGGGAGAAAACCCTAACATGCTTGTTTGGCTTAGTTGGAAGTTGGGCAGAATGTAGGTCGAACTTCATTTCCGTGAACCTCTTTCAATACTAATCCAAATGATGAGAGCTTGGATGTTCTGGAAAGCTCTTTTAGTGTACTTCATTTCTTATGTTTTAACTTTCTTATAATTCTGTGTGCAAGTATAAGAAACGGGGGCGTCTTTCCAATTGCTATGTCAGGTTTTCATATTTAAGTTCATATTGCCACAATTTGGTAGATTGTTTATATCTTCAGCTACAGACCTCCAATTATTCTGTTTCTTGAACCAATGGAAAGCCAAGAGAACGATCTAAAAACGTTTATGTTTATCACAAAGTCCAATTAAGAGGCTAAGATACACAAATGTTGCTTGGAAGTAGTTTGCTGTGCTTGAACGGTTGCATCGCACAACACATTCACTCACCTCGCACACAAGCTGTGCGACGAGCTCACCTCGTCGCCCATCTCGCCACCACTCCCTCGTACACCCTAGCACACACTCAGTATGCGGCGAGGTCACCTCACCGCACAAGCACTCCACACACGACGCACACACATCATGCGGCGAGGTCAGCTCGCCGCATGAGGAACTCACTCACGCACAGCTCTACCAACTTCCAGTAATTTGGGCATAACATTCATGTACGAACTCCGATTTTGGCGATTCAAAAAGCTATAGAAAGCTAAGCTTTAGGGCTACACTTTTCATGTTTTAAGTTTTCCGAAATTCTCAATGAATCTATGCCAGATTTGGATTGAAAGTGACTGCATATTACACACACACATTTCATTTATGCCTATATACACTTCACCAAGTATTGAGGTAATTCATATTGTGAGCTCATGTTTCATTGTTTTCTCCACAACATTTGCAACTTCATGAAGCGTTCATTTTCTATTCCATGTTTCATCATTTTCTTTCATCATTTCCTCTCACATTTCATTCATTCTTCACCTCACCTCACTTTACAATTCACACATATTTCATCTCACATTCTTTACTCACACTCATTCTCATCATACTTCCTTTCTTTATGTACATTCAGTTTCAAGACATTCCCTTACACTCCATTTCATTCACAACACTCTTCTTTCACAACTCACGAATCTCACAACATTTTTCCATGTAATTCGCAACACCCTTCACTCTCCCCTCTTCATTCTTCAATCTTCACTTCAGCCTTGCACACACTTCACTTCACACTTGCATGGCGAGACCTCATGGCGAGGTCTCGCCAGTTTGAGAAGTTGTGTGGCGAGGTCTCGCCGCGAGACCTCGCGCCATGAAATTTCCAATTCTGTCACACTTTGGTATTTCGGTCATAACTCTCTCGTCTAAGCTCCGAATTGGGTGATTCAAATGGCTATGGAAAGCTAAGATGTAGGGCTACAACATTTATGTTTTAAGATTTCCCTAATTCGCAGTGCATCATGGTCAGAATTTGGCTAGAAGTTGCTACCTTTGTCTTGTTCATCATCGTGGGTTTTGTCTGATTTTCTGTTTTCGTTACAGCCTTGTGTAGTGTTTGTAGCTTGGTGTTGTTCTTCCAGTTGTGTAGGAGTGTCGTGTTTGTAGAATTTAGTTGGGTGTCCCAGCTTTGAAGTGTTTTGAGTGGGTGAGGATTGAGTGTTTTATTGTTGGGTTGCTTGTGTTGTGCAGTTTCAGGAAGGAAAAAATGGCTAAGTGTTTGAGTTCTGAATTTTCAGAACTCAAGGAGCAATCGAAGGCGTGAAGCTTCGTAGCAGGAAAGTGTGACTTCGTACAAGCTGGACTGCTTCGAGGAGTGCGAGGCCGACGAAAGCGTGAAGATCCTAGGCTCAAAGGAGCTGGGATTGTCTGATTCTTCTTCCCCAGCAAACATGAGCAAAGGCGTGAAGCTTGCAGACCTGAAGGCGCGGAGCGACTTTTGAGGACGATAAAGGCGTGACCAGAGGAACGCTGAAGGCGCTGCGTTGCTGAAAGTTTTCTTCAATCTTCGAATTTTCACTTCTTGGGCTGATTTTTAGTCGTTTCTTTGAAGGAAAATTTTGTAATACTTTAGATATTTTTCGGTTGCGTATTAGTTACACTTTCCTAACTCTTTATATAGGAGAGGTAGCTAATACGTAGGGGGAGAGCCCGGTGACTTTTGGATCCATTTATTCATTAGTTAGATTTTAGAGCTCGGAACCAACTTTTGATCTAGGGAGAGCGGGAATTAATTTGAAGATCTACTTTCTCTCTCTAGTTTCTCTCTCTAGACTTTGGGCTCCGATTTCATTTCCGATCTAGGATTTGCTATGTTCATTGGATTTCTTACTCAATTAAGGAAGCAATTTCCAACACCTTGTGAATTGGAAGCAATCGTTGTGTAACTTCTTTCCATTTGATTATTATGAATTGCTTGCTATTGCTTGTGGAAGATTGTGAAATGGAAATGGAGTTCCGTAGCTAGATCTTATGATATCCTAGGATTTGAACGGATGAATGTTTAATTTAGTTGATGTGCTGCATTGCAATTGACAAAATTTACTAAGCATGAAATCACACATGAGCCTACACTTAGAATTTGTTGAATTTCATATTTCTGAACTGGTCTTGGATGATTTGAACTCCAATTGTGGTCGCCATGCTAAGTTGGAGGTAGATTCACCAATATTTAGTGAGGATGCATGAAATAAGAACTTGCATGTGATTTCTTGAGTCTTTCCACTTGTTCGATCGATCATTGCATTTCTGAGATTCTGGCCTCGCCATGGGATGTTTTGAAGGAATGAAACCTTAGAAGAAGTGAGAAGAGACTTTCTATGATAATAACAAAGGCATTCAAACTTAGGATGGGCCTCGCCTTGGGAGTTCCTAGGCTTTGCATGCTAGAGCGATTATCTTAGAAAGTTGAGATGCTGTAGTTTGTGTCACTTATCTAGGCCTCGCCATAGGAAAGGTAAGTGTTATGGGGCTTAGCGTATAGTGCGGTCGTCATGCTGGCTATAGGTTAGGTTCTCGGGGAACTAAGATCTCCTCTATTCATATTTGCTTGTAAATTGCATCGCATCTAGTCACTGAGAACTCAAGAATCCTAGGATATCTATTCACACTTGTTCGTTGCGTTTAGACTTCAATTCTTGTTAATTCTTGTGTGTTATAGCCTAGTTCCTGTGAGTCTTATTTTCTTTTGGTACGTGGTTGGTAATTGTTACTCTTATTTGTTAAGCTTGTTCTTCAACCTTTTTGCTCCTGTGACATTTTGTGAACAAAATCCAATTTCGTGATACCTTCTTTTCCCTGTGGATACGATACCTTGCTCACCACTACTATAGTTAGTGAAATAGGATAAATTGACGAGTCGCGACAACTCGCTATCACACGTCATGGTGGAACGAAAATTTGAGTCCCCTGCCCACGCTTTTGACGAAGCCATTCACTTCTACAACTGGGAACCCCTGACATTTGCTCAAGACATATCTAATGTAGAGATAGCCCGGGAATTTTACGCCAATGCTAACGTAAGTGCGTCCAGTGACCAAACAAAAGTGTTTATGAGAGGGACATACCTGGAAGAGACAAGTCACATCATCAACAGGCACTACCTATTACCAGACTACCCAAACGATGAATTTGGCCAATTGGTGGAGGTAGAGATCGTGGACTACTTGTTAGAATCTATCGGATTACCTGGAGCTATATGGGTACGGAATGCATGATCCGAGGCAATGTATGTGCCAACAAGCGACTTATCAGCTGAAGCAAGAATGTGGTTGCTATTAAAAAATTCAAGGCTCATGCCTACCATACAGACCTCCAAAGCAACATGAGAAAGAATCCTCCTCGTATATACTATTCAACATAGAATGACGGTCGACGTTGGGCGCTTGATCATGTGGTACATCCATTGTGCACAGCAATCCGAGGCCACACCAATGTTTTTCCCTCTTCTACTATCAGAGAGGGCACGAAAGCAGTGGATAGAGATCTCACCAACAGAATATTACCGACAGTCCTTGGGGGTCATGGGCAGACCTCAGTGGCAAAGCTATCTCGAAATCGAGCGAAGGGAAAGGCTTCGCCTCCACACTTAAATAGGGCAGTTTCTTTCCCCTTTCCTCACAATGTGGACCATTGCAATTTTTAAGTGTGGGAGGGGGAGAGAAGAGAAGTGATGCTTTGGGGGGTGTTATGAGCTGATAGTGTGCTTTGTTTGCTTTGATTGGGATGATTGAAGTGTTATGTGGTAGTATGCTAGGCTTAGTGCCTTTTGATTTTATTTTGTTGTGTTACTTTGTTTGCTAAGGGAATATGGTGGTAGTGTGTAGTATATTAGTATCATATAGGAGGTGTACCCTTGTGTGTTTGAGTCAGGAAAGAAAAAACAGGCAGTGAATAACACCAGCCTTGTTGTGTGCTTTCTATTTTTCAGATGCGATAAATGTTAAGTGTTTGTTGGTTGTGCGAATACTGTCCCAATCCATTAGCACACTGACACTTCCAATATCATCATCAAATCTATCAATCAGTTATTCAATAGTTTATGCATGAAAATTTTTTAGTTTACAGCCTTCAGTTAATACATACAAATTGCTGGCTAAAGTGTGATGTTAAAGTAAGATAGAAACGCCAGCAATCTATTTGACGTCGGAGAGGATTTATATATCTCTTAACTTGTATGTGCATTCTACTTGTAAACACTTGTTCTTGCATTTTGGTATATAGTCTATTAAAGACACACACGAACATGAAATGCTTGAGAAGAGATATGAACAAAAGAGAAAAAAGCCAGTGGCAAATAAAGGGAAAAAATAGCTATAAAACCCTGGCAGCCAAGTACCAAGGTGCGGCATGAAACTCGAAAGAAAACATCGTACACCAATGTGCATTAGAAGAGGGGATAACCCTAATGAGCATGTAAAGAAAAATCCATCTCTCATCTTTAATGTAAAGAGTTTGTGTGTGTGGACAAAAGGATTGTAGTACAAGAATTATTGTGCAAGTGTTTGCTGAGTACTGTTCAGGGGTTGTCGCTACCCTGCAATTTTACCCAAACTCAACAATAAATGCAGCAGTAATGAGTGGGATCGTCTCCACAGGGAGAGGGTTGTAATCAAGTATTGAATAATGATAGCAAGTATGAACAATTAAAAAGGCACGAAATAATATACAAACAGATTAAAATGCAGGAATGTTGGAACGGGAGATAACTCAATAAAACGGGAGGTGTTGCCTTGAGGGTGGAACAACTAGTATGGATTTTTCTCTTGTTATCCCTGACTTGTGTGAACAAGTGTGAGGGGACTTCTCTGCTAGTGAGCTGGGATTCGATCAACTTGTCAGTTCTCTCAAACCCATTTCACAATACTCCTCTAACTTCCCTTGTCAGGGCAAGTTCTAGGTACAAGTGAGACTCCCCCCAGATCCCGACTCTCCTACTGTGAGCCTCGATCACTTGGATATACTCCTTGTCAGGGCAGTCATCCCAGATGTAATCTCAATCCACAATTCGAGAATACTCTTAATCCTTTCATATAGAGACAGTAGTGAGCCTCGATTACTTGGATATACTCCTTGTCAGGACAGTCATCCCAGATGTAATCTAAACTCACCGTACAGAAACGCTCATTGCCCTTTTCTAAATCATGAAATGTACAGGACTATGACTCACACAAGCATGTTCATAATCAATACAAGTTGGGATTTCCTTAGGCAAGTTCACAACAATCTCAGTGGTCACCGCTGATTTAATATGAAGTTAATCTAATGCAAAACATCAAACACAACAAGTACAGAATAATGAACATAAATAACACGGATAAGATTCTAACTCAAATGTCTCAAACAAGATTAAATCCATACATGTAACCCCTCAAGGCAACACTCTATGTCTAGCCGATCATGTTGATCGGCTCAGAATTCATGATTACAAGACAGAAATGAAATGGGCAATTTCCCAAGATCTTCTCCCTCTCTGTAATTTTCTAAGTTCCTTCTTGATCCTTAATCTCCCGATCTCCCGATCTCTCCCCTTTTCAGCTTCTTTTATACTTTCCCCTTGCTGGGTTGGCTGGGTGACCTTCCTGGAAATTTTCATCTTCTTCGGAGAAGCTGCCATGTGTCTGTGAATAAGTCAGCAAAGGTAAAGTGAGGCCACGTAGTTCACTCAAGACTTAGTCATTAAGGAATTTTAATGCATTTCTTCAAGAACTTGGTGCTCAACAGTGAACGTGTGTGATTGTCTGATAATGTGCGCAAAATATGTGCGGGAGCATGAGTGCGGCGAGGTGTAACTAAGCATTAAAATCGTGCATGTGTGCGAGTGAGTGAGTGAGTGTGTAGTGGTGGGCGGGCGCGCTAGGCGCCCGCAGTGCATATGTGTGTGTGTGGTGCGGGCGCGCTAGGTGCCCGCACCGTGTGTGCATTAGGAGGGGCGGGCGCCTGCGTGTGGGTGAGGCGCGCCCGCCCTGTGTGTGTGTGTTGAGTGGGCGGGCGCGCTAGGCGCCCGCCATGTGCATGTGTGTGTTGTGTGTTGAGTGGTTTGTTTGTGATGTGAGTGATTCGTGAGTGTTGTGAATTGTGAGTAACTTGTGAGGCTAAGGAGAGTGTGTGCATATTTTACATAATTGAATCAAACTTAACACATATTCCCCACACTTAGCTATTTTCATCAATTGTAAGTTCATGAACAATAATATACACAAGTCATTCACAAAGTATTCCCTTTACTCAATTTCTATATAAGAAGGATGTGTATGTAAGATAAATAAGTCGGTACAACTCCGACTTATCAACCCCCCACACTTGAATCTTTGCTAGTCCCGAGCAAAGGAAAAACGAAAACCATGCCCTCATCCATTCCACTTTCAAAACTCGTAACAACATCATCAGCAATCCATTTTAAAATTTTTCGCATGTATAAATATCCAATTGCCGAGTTCACAGTTCATCCAACTTATATAATTTGCCAAGCAAGGTGAAATGAATAAAGACCAAACCGTCAGCGTGCAGTGTGTGCTGAGAGTTTCTCATGATTCCCACATTGTCTATGCAGAGTACTCAAGTAGACACTTAAAGAAAATTCTTGCACCACAATCCTTCTGTCCACACACACGAACACTTATTATTGCAAAACTTAACAGAAATTAACTTGCATATTGGTGCTTATTCATGCCGCACTTTGGTGCTTGGCTGCCCAGGGTTTTGTGGCTATTTTTTCCCTTTATTCGCCCACTGGCTTTTTCTTCATATTTGCACAAATTCAAACAGTTTGTGTTCGTGTGTGTTTCCAATAGACTATGTACTCAAAATACAAGAATAAGTGTTTACGAGTAGAAAGCACATACACGTAAAGAATCATAAGCTCTCTCCTATGTCAAATTTGTTGTTGGCGTTTCTATCTTACTTTGACATCGCACTTTACTTATCAAATTGTACTCATCGAATAGACACTGTAAATCTCAAAAAAAATTTTGCATACATAACAATTAAGTAACATTCATGGATTTGCAATGATGCTGGGAGTGCGAGTGTGATTTGGCGTGCAAGTGTGTGGAATGGACTGGATAATGAACATTTGCACAACACAACAGAAACACTGACATTTATCGCAACAATAAGGAAATTCAAGCACACTACAAGGTCAGTGCTAGACACTGACTTTTGCTCCCAACAACACAAGAACAGTAAAACAAGAAGAAAACACACCACCTAAATACTAAACAATCCACCCTATCACTCGTCTCCAGCACATATGATAACACACATAAGCAATTTTTAAACAAAGGCCCTCGGCCTCACAAACACAAGCATCACTTCAAAGAAGTTCCAAGCATAGCCAATCACACAAACATCAGCAATTTCCAAGCACACCCCCAATTCATGAATGTCTCCACCCACACTTGAAATGAACAATGGTCCCCATTGTAAAGGAGAGAGACTACCGCGTTTAAGTGCCTGGAGGTGGGGGTTGGTTGGAGAAACGGGAGAAGCCGGGGAAGGATGGTGTAGTATTTTTGAAATTTGGTGCACTCAAACCCGCAGTAGAACTCATCCCTTGTTGCATGACTACCCTTCGACTGCTAGTATCCACAATCATTCTGGCTGGGTTGTCCATCTCCTCAATTGGGGGAAAGTACGAATTTGGTCCCCGGTATTGATGGTGGTACACCATCATGAAATTGAGATTGTGGACTTCGGTTTGGCACTGGTTGATCTTCTTGTCAATGGCCTTCCACTGTGTGCTCTGCTCTTGTTCCATTGATTCTATTCATGTCCCAATGATGCCCATGCAATCCTGCAGTCCAGTCCACCTGCCTTCCATTTCGTCAATGTATTGCATGAGGGAATTGTGGTGGTTTTGGAATGTAGTTTGAAGTCCCACAAGTGCAAGTTGGATATTGTTGAAATTATCGAACCCTTGCGGTGGTTGCTGGTTGGGTGGTTGTTGGTGTGGCTCGGCTGGGTTCACATCGACATCAATGTCGTCCATTATCGGTATCGGTTCCACCCTTTCTCTCTCCCTTGCCTCAGCTTCTCTCTGCTGTCTGTCTTCTTTTTCTTGATTCTGATAAAATTTTAGCTGGCCATCCTTGACTGGTCCTGTTGACACTCGGTATTCCTCTCCGGTGGACACTTTCACTCCATGCTTGATAGCTTACTCCAGGATCAACTGTGGGAAATACATGGCTAGATTGTGCTCAGATATGGCCTGGTTGATGTATGTGGTTATGAACCTTCCCACATCTATAGTTAACCTTCTTTGGATGGCATACACAAGAAAGATTCTGTCTCTGGTTACTTTTGTGTTATGGGTGGTGGGCATGAGGCGGGAGTTGATAAATAGAAGCCATGTCTTAGCCTCCGCTGTCAAATCCTTGAGCCGCGCATGCCTCAGGTCACCGTGTTGGTTTCTCACCCAATCTGATCCCGAAAGAGTCAGTGCTTGTAGAATAGTGTCGGGGTTTCCCATTTCGATCAGGTCACTAAGCTCGTCTGTGTCGTAGTCCGGGAGCCCATAATGCTTATTCACCATCTCGCTGGTGAATTTTATGTATTTGCCTCTCACGAATACCCCCTTCGCCTTGACCTCTTTCTTATCGACCACAGCAGCATTCGCATAGAATTCCTTGGCAACAGCTACATTGCATGTCTCTGGAGCTACTGTCAACGGTTTCCACTTGTAGTGCTGGATGATGTCTGTGTATGGCTTTTCGGTGATGCGAAAGGATCGTTCAACATGGATGTGTCGGACGACAAATTCACAGAATTTTTCTTGAGCATAGGCACTGACAAATCTTTGGAGGACCACCGATTGAGAATTTTTCCTTGTCTTGCTACCAGTGTCTTGTGTGTCCTCAGCTTCATAATTCTCGGGAAAATATTCCTCGTCTGACTCAGAATCGGATGAGGTTTCATCCACCAGGACCTTGGCCTTTCCTTTCGACTCTTGACCTTTGGAAGTTGTAGCAGGAGTTTGAGAGTATTTTTTTGGTGCCATGGTACCTGAAAATTCCCACATTGCATGAGTTGTGTAACACCCAATTCCATCATGTCTTTTGGATTCACGTAAAACCCAAGCATGCGTCATCATACAAGATCATGAAAGTCTCTCATCAAGCTTTGCAAGGCAATTACACCCTACTGTCTAATGCATGCTATACAACATTCCAGGATTCTCATTATGCCATCCAAGATAGTTGGACATACATGGGCAGTTAAAAGAAGTGAAGCGCATTTGGGAATTTTCTCATGTAAAAATCGGCCCCAAAATTATATCACAACTAATCACAACATCATTAGCACACCAAAATTCGTTCATCACAATTTATCAACATCATTCATTACCACGGTGAAGCATGGAATCATTAAAACATCATGAGCGTAACTCATTTGGCATTAGTTCAAATCATGGGAAATTACTCTCACAAGCTACCATTTTCAGAATTTACAGTGCACAAAGTAAAGAACTTCCTTGAGATAATATTTAGCATGCGAAATTCAAAGAAGGAAGGATGATAACCACAAACAGTTCAACAGCCTGTTACGCCAACAACCCATTACAATCATTAAATTTGCACATTCTAATTGAGCTGTTCAAATTTGCATGGCCATTCTACGTAAATAATCACATCTTGGAAATTTACCAGATGAGCATAGAGCTAAAGAATAAGAAATGCTTACTTGGCTTGAAGACTGGGCACAGCAAAATTACAAAACAAGGAATCAAATTTTTGTGGAGCACTACCAACTTCTCGAAATGGACTATTCTATTGTTGCATTTCCTCTTGGCCGAATATGCACACTTTGATGCATGTGAATTGCTTGATGAATGGAATGCACAATGCATGGTATTTAAAGGGAAATTTTCCATGCATGGTTCGGCTATCCCAAGCTAGAAAACAATTATCATGTGACTTCACAAAATGACAAAATGACTACATGACAAGAAGGATGCAAACAAAGCATTGTGTAATCAAATCAACTTTCCTTTTGCATAATTCGGCCACTTGAACAATTGATTGCTACCACACAAAGTTCTTGGCCCCACATTATCACATGTCATCAATATTTCATCCATTTTATCATACATGGCCGATTTCTTTTTGAACAAAATTGGGGTCAATCTTCTCAAAGTGTCGGTGCTAATATTGTGTGTAATGATGCATGTGAGAATGGCGTTTCACTGTTGCCCCTTCCTTTTCTCCAAATCGATATGACAGTTCCCTGAACTATTTCAGAAAAGTGGAGAATCTCGGTGTGTTCATCTCACACGTATGAGATTTTATTCTCACCTTTTTTTAGTGCAGAGAATAATTTCGAAACTGTTTACCTGTCGACCTCCGGATGTACGAAACTCAGCTGGTTGACTCCATGTCGATTCCGAGGTTCCTGCAGATATGCACACATGATGCTTTTAAACTCAGGTGTTTTATTGGGGTCACAATGTATTGAAATCAACAACTATCAAATAACTAAAAGTAAATGGTCGGGTTGCCTCCCAACACAGCGCTTGATTTATTGTTCTCAGCCCGACATGGAAGAGTTGATGTCAAGTAGGTGGATTGTCAAGGAATTGGGTGTGTCCTTTGTCTTTACTTGACCCACCCAAAGTCTCGGCACCCACATTTCTGCTTACTGGGTGGCGCTTCTTTTTCTCTTTCCACACCATGCGCTTCAGATAGTTGAATAATGGTTGGCATTTCCGCTTGGTTGGTTTTTTGTCTGGTAGAGGTGTGCTCTTGTTCCTGTACTCAACGTTCTAAAGCCTCACCTCAGTGGGCACAATTTCCACCTTTTCGTCATTAGAGACAACAAAATCAAGATTTTCCTTTGTTCCGTTCAATTTCCTCTCATCAACACAATTTCCATTAAATTCATGATCAAAATTCCTTTTCTCAACAGAGTCATTCAACACAAGTTGTTCAATCATATTTTGCAATTCATGCACAATTTCACTTTCTTCTTCAGTTAACTTATTCTCAAAATTATCATGCATATCACTTTCACCAGGGTCATGTGTTAAGGCAAGAGACTTTCCTGTATGTTCTAACTTAAGTGACGGAGGGTGACCCTCTACCAGGCCTGCCAGACAACATTGCTCAATGGTCTGAGGGTGCTTCATCGCATAATTCACATTGAATACCACTTCTTCACCATCAACCAGAATGTGATGGTTTTTCCTTTAACTCCTATGAGGGAATCCCATGTTGCCAAGAATGGCCTGCCAAATATAAGTGGGACTTCGGGATCCTCCTCCATGTCCAAGACTATGAAATCCACTGGAAGTACAAATTTGTCTACCGACACCAACACATCTTCCACCATTCCAGTCGGTTGTACCAAGGATCTATCTACTAACTATAGGAGGACAGCCACAGGTTTAATCTTCTCTCCCAGACCTATACTCTCGGCGAGGGATAGTGGCATCAAGTTGATCCCTGCCCCGAGGTCGCACAACGCTTTACTGAAAAATTTTCCTCCGATAGTGCAAGGGACTGTACAGCTCCCAGGGTCCTTGAGCTTGGGAGGGAGCTCATTGTTTATCCAGCCTGGCTCTCCTTAGTCAGCGGAATGGCACCTCACAACGTAATATTTGCTCTTTATTCGTGATTAGATCCTTCAGAAATTTAGCATACCGAGGCACTGCAGTGACTAGGTCCAGAAAAGGGACATTCACGTTGACGTTTTTCACCATGTCCAGGAACCTTGTAAACTGGGCCCCCTTCTTGGCCTGTGCTGGAACGTGTTGGGGTGCAAACTCCGGATAGTTATAGGGGCTGGCAGGTCCCATCTTCTTCTTAGGCTCAGGAGCCTTCACACTTTCCTCCTCATCCTCCCGTATTTCTTCTTCCACAATGATAGTCTCCTCTGGGACTTCTTCAACTGATTCTTCATTTCCTCCCTTCTTCTGATCCTTATTGATCTCCTTACCGCATCTTAGTGTGATGGCGTTGCACACCTCTCTCTCCTTCCCTTTTGGGTTGGGCTCGGTATCACTAGGCAGGGTGCCCTGAGGGCGTTGGTTGCTCGCCTTGGCCAGCTGGCCTATTTGCACGTCTATGTTTTTGATGGAGGCCTCCAATGCAGAAGTCCTCTTCTCATACATGTCCATCCTTTCCATGATTGTTTGGAATATTTCATCTATGGTCTTCCTCGGTTCCCTGTTGCTCGACTCTCCACCTTAGAAGTACTGTCTTTGCTGATTTCCCTGATTGTTCTGTCCCCAAGACCCTTGACCAGACTGGTTTCTATAGCCACCATATTGCTGTCCATATTGCTGTCTGTTGTTATAATTCTGAATATATTGAAGAGACTCCTGTGTGAGCTCGCATTCATCGGTGTGGTGTTCACCTTTGCATAAACCACACATCAGCACAGGAGTAGTGTTTGCGGCCTTGAGAGTTTGGATCTGCCTTGTTAGGGCCTCAATCTTTGCTTCCAAGGAAGTCTCCTCGTCCAGCTCCAGCACTCCTCGCTGTTTTCTTACAGGTGCCTTCCTAGTTTCCGGGAACATATACTCATCGTCAGCTATGGAATCGAATAGCTCTCTTACTTCCGGGACATTTTTATCCTTGAGGGCTCCGTTAGCCGAGGCCTTAACCATTAGTGAAGATTCGGGGGACAATCCTTTGAAGAACGTGTCAAGCTCCCTTATCTCTCCAAGGTCATTGTTGGGGCCTGAGCAAGTCATTAAACCTATCCCATGCTTCCTTGAAGGTCTCCCCATCTTGCTGCTGAAAGTTCCTTATTTCAAGTCTCATTCTCTCCAGTTTAGATGGGGGGAAATATTTGGCCAGGAATTTCCTTTCCAATTCCTCAAAAGTGGCTATAGAGGGCCCTCCGATCGAGTTAAACCAGTGCTTTGCCCTACCTTTGAGAGAGAGTGGGAACAATATCCTTCTCACCTCATCAGGTGTGATTCTTTGTAGCTTGAAGGTGTTACATAATCCTAGAAACCAATCTAAGTGCTCGGTTGGGTCGTCATTGCTCAATCCTTGAAAGACCTGACCCTAAGTTATCATCGATACTATTTGAGTTGGGATTTGGTAACTCTCCACATCCACATCTTGCATGTTGTTCCTCCGCTCGAAGTTGACCGCGAAATGGTCCACAAACCTTGGCGGTCGGTCTCTTGGTCTCTCCTCCCCCTGTTGGGGCCTAGCTCTCTCTTCACCCTGTTCCGCCATTTCTAGAGCCCTTCTCCTTTGCCTCAAAGTCCTTTAGAGCTCTGGATCAAAATTAAACTCAGGTTCTATCCCACGAAGTCTGGCTCCCACTTGCATAAGCTGGATTACCTACACAATCCAAAGAGACCTCCCACGTAGATAGATTACTGAATTCAAAACAACTGTAGAAATGGGATGAAATAATCTTGACAGGATCACCAACTATAATCAAAAGTCAATCAAAAGAAACAGAACAAATACTGAAATACGAAATACCAAAAATTCGAAACATAAAATTATCACTATCAATTCCTAATACTTAGCCTCTCCCCGGCAACGGCGCCAAAAATTGTTCAAGGGTTGTCGCTACCCTGCAATTTTACCCAAACTCAACAATAAATGCAGCAGTGATGAGTGGGATCGTCTCCACAGGGAGAGAGTTGTAATCAAGTATTGAATAATGATAGCAAGTATGAACAATTAAAAAGGCACGAAATAATATGCAAACAGATTAAAATACAGGAATGTTGGAACGGGAGATAACTCAATAAAACGGGAGGTGTTGCCTTGAGGGTGGAACAACTAGTATGGATTTTTCTCTTGTTATCCCTGACTTGTGTGAACAAGTGTGAGGGGACTTCTCTGCTAGTGAGCTGGGATTCGATCAACTTGTCAGTTCTCTCAAACCCATTTCACAATACTCCTCTAACTTCCCTTGTCAGGGAAAGTTCTAGGTAAGAGTGAGACTCCCCCAGATCCCGACTCTCCTACTGTGAGCCTCGATCACTTGGATATACTCCTTGTCAGGGCAGTCATCCCAGATGTAATCTCAATCCACAATACGAGAATACTCTTAATCCTTTCCTATAGAGACAGTAGTGAGCCTCGATTACTTGGATATACTCCTTGTCAGGGAAGTCATCCCAGATGTAATCTAAACTCACCGTACAGAAACGCTCATTGCCCTTTTCTAAATCATGAAATGTACAGGACTAAGACTCACACAAGCATATTCCTAATCAATACAAGTTGGGATTGATTTCCTTAGGCAAGTTCACAACAATCTCAGTGGTCACCGCTGATTTAATATGAAGTTAATCTAATGCAAAACATCAAACACAACAAGTACAGAATAATGAACATAAATAACACGGATAAGATTCTAACTCAAATGTCTCAAACAAGATTAAATCCATACATGTAACCCCTCAAGGCAACACTCTATGTCTCGCCGATCATGTTGATCGGCTCAGAATTCATGATTACAAGACAGAAATGAAATGGGCAATTTCCCAAGATCTTCTCCCTCTCTGTAATTTTCTAAGTTCCTTCTTGATCCTTAATCTCCCGATCTCCCGATCTCCCGATCTCTCCCCTTTTTCAGCTCCTTTTATACTTTCCCCTTGCTGGGTTGGCTGGGTGACCTTCCTGGAAATTTCCATCTTTTTCGGAGAAGCCGCCACGTGTCTGTGAATAAGTCAGCAAAGGTAAAGTGAGGCCACGTAGTTCTCTCAAGACTTAGTCATTAAGGAATTTTAATGCATTTCTTCAAGCACTTGGTGCTCAACAGTCAACGTGTGTGATTGTCTGATAATGTGCGCAAAATATGTGCGGGAGCATGAGTGCGGCGAGGTGTAACTAAGCAATAAAATCGTGCATGTGTGCGAGTGAGTGAGTGAGTGTGTAGTGGTGGGCGGGCGCGCTTGGCGCCCGCCGTCCATGTGTGTATGTGTGGCGCGCCCGCACCGTGTGTGCATTAGGAGGGACAGAAGCGCTAGGCGCCACCCTGTGTGTGCGTGTGGGTGAGGCGGGCGCGCTAGGCGCCCGCCCTGTGTGTGTGTGTTGAGTGGGCGGGCGCGCTAGGCGCCAGCCATGTGCATGTGTGTGTTGTGTGTTGAGTGGTTTGTGTGTGACGTGAGTGATTCGTGAGTGTTGTGAATTGTGAGTGACTTGTGAGGCTAAGGAGAGAGTGTGCATATTTTACATAATTGAATCAAACTTAACACATATTCCCCACTCTTAGCTATTTTCATCAATTGTAAGTTCATGAACAATAATATGCACAAGCCATTCACAAAGTATTCCCTGTACTCAATTTCTATATAAAAAGGATGTGTATGTAAGATAAATAAGTCGGTACAACTCCGACTTATCAAGTACTATGCATAATTAGGAAAAGGGGACATAAGAAACTCTTTGCACACACATCATGTTGGCGGTTTGATCTTTATCTGCTGCACTTTAGTTCATAACAAGCATGATGTAGACGAACTATGAACTTGTGCCAATGAATCATTTTTGCGTGCAAAAAATTTTAAACACGGATGATGATGGTATGAAAAGTGTTAAATGTCCAAGCGGATAAAGATATTGTGATTGTGTTACTTTGCTCGGGACTAGCAAAGGTTTAACTGTGGGGGGTGATAAGTCGGGTTTATACCGACTTATTTACTTTGCTTACTTTAACTTTTGTATGAAACTCTAGTGAAAATAGCGCGCCTCATGAATGACTTATGTGCAGGAATGGTCACAATCTTACAATTGTGGAAAATATCTAAGCATTGTGTAAATGCCATGTAAATTGATATGATTGTTGTATGAACTTGGAAACAAGCACACACTTAGCCATTGTGCCTCACAAAGTCTCAAACACTTAAACGAGAGTACAGCATACAAACACACATGCACAAAAAACACACACGCACAACACACGGCGAGCGCTTCGCACAGATGGTTCACATGCAGCACGGTGCGGGCGCACAATGGCGCTAGCACCACGTACACTCATGCACGTACACATTAGCCCATTCATGCACATTCATCCGCACACACTTGCACATATTCATGCATACACTTGCACACGAACACTACATTTATGCATATCACTCTCCACCTATTCGACACGTATCATATACAGCAACACTATCAGGAACAATGTTTGATATCCAAACCACACAAAGCACAAACATGATAAGTCCGATTTATACCGACTTATATGCTATTATTCCTTGAGCCTTTGTGTGTAAATCTAGTGAAAAGAGTGTTTTGTGAATGACTTTTGTACAGAAATGTTCATGATCTTACGATTGAGGAAAATGGCTAAGTGTGGTGAAAATGTTATGAATTTGGTAAGATTATGGTGGCAATTGGAAACATGCACACAATTGCCCATTATTCCTCACAGATCTCAAGCACTTCATACAAGTCCAGTGTATGTAGCACTCACACAACACTCAACACACCGCGCACACAAAGCATTCAACACAACACCACGCACACAACACTCGAAAACACACACACATACTAGTGCAGGCACCTAGCCCATTATTCCTCACAAATCTCAAGGACTTCATACAAGTCCAGTGTATGTAGCACTCACACAACACTCAACACACCGCACACACAGCATTCAACACAAAACCACGCACACAACACACGAAAACACGCATAAACTTTTTCGGGGGCCTAGGCGCCTGCACACATAACACGCGTAAGCCACCCGTCCACTCACACACTCGCGCATATGGCGGGCACCCAATGGCACCCGCCCTATATACCTCGCACATGGTGCGAGCGCACCATGGCGCCTACACCACGCACATGCGGCGTGCGCCTATCACTCACTAGCATACTCATCTATTTTCACCCGCACTCTTGCACACACCTTCACGCATACTCTCATGCATTCACTTGCAAACATTCACTACTTATATATTTCACCACAATCACATCCTTTCATGCACTTAACACGCCTAGCACACAAATCTCCCAAGCACAGACTCAGTAGCACACTACATATTTGACAAGTTGAATTCTTGTGTTTAAGCAACACTTTAATTAGATGAACTCACTTCTATGCTGACTCACTATTGCAGACACGTGGCATTCTCACCGCAAAGCAAGAAAACTTCCAGGAACCCAACAGAGACACCTCATCGAACGGAAGCTATAAAGAGGAAGAGATGTTCATCAACAAGAGAGAAGGGAGTGGCCACACAACATAAAACACTTAGAGCGTAGATTAGGGTTCTTAGTTTTTAGTTTAGATTAGGTTTTTCTGGCTCTTTTCCCATTCCAACATTATATGGTCTTGAAGGTTCATCTGTACAGATCTTAACCTATTTGAGACAATTGCATTGAATATATCTGTGTTGTCCATGTTTACTGTTCTTTACCTGTGTGGATTCAATGTTTTGCATGAATTGCTGAAATCCATATCGAATCTGCGGTGCCCACTGAGATTAGTGTGGATCTACCGAAGGTAATCGAACCCATCATGAATTGAATTGTGAACATACTTGTGTGAGTCTTAAGATCTGTATACATTTTGATTCTAATTGTATGGTGCCCACTGACAGTTGAAATCAAATCCTTAGGAAAGACTTAAGATTATGCTTATAGAACAAATCAAAGGCATGAATGGACTAGCTGTCCTGCCAAGGGAGATAGTCTAGGATTGAGTTAGAGTTGTTCTGTGAGGATATGGATCTGGGATTTAAACTTGTGCTAAGGACTTGCCCTGCCAAGGGAAGTTTGAGGAGTTTTGTGAACTGAGATTGTAAGAACTGCCAAGTTAATCAGTTCTAGGACACTAGCAGGATAGTCCCCTCACACTTGCACACAAGTCGATGATAATAGGAAGAGATCTGTATATTTTAATATCCCTCAAGGCCGTGCTTGCATACTAACCTTTGTATTCATTCTTATTTTGCATTCATTATACTTAGCTTGCATTTATTTTTGCTTCCTTCCTTTCATTTCATGCATTCGTAGTGTCAAGTAAACAAATAGTCTTTGAACAACCAACCTTTCTCTGTGGATACGATCCCTCTCACCACTACTACAGTAGTGTTAGGGTATTTGTGGAGGTTATGCGACTAGCCTGCCAATAAATTGGTGCCGCTGCCGGGGAAGGCAAGGTTGTTGGAGATTGTTTGTTTTCTTGACTTGTTGATTTCTCTTGTATTTCTAGTTTTGGTGTTTTGGTTTCTATTTTACATTTAGTTATTTTCATCTTTTTGTGTTGTGTTTCATTTTTAAGCATTGGCTGTTTTTCCAAGTATGTCTCGATTTGTTGGGGATCATCTTAAGCTTGATCATATTGACCCACCGAATGTGGTGGATGACACACAACCACAATCTAGACTATTTGATGCCTTCTTCCCATTGGAATGTTGGGAGTCCCTTGAATCTCGATTGGTTGATTTGAATTGTAAATTAAATGTTGTTCAAACTACTTGGGGATGATTGTTGCTCACTGCAGGAGCTATGTTGAAATGGTGTTTGGGCATCATAAAGGTTATGAAGGGCCATGGCTAATCAAAGATCAGAGCAATGAGTTGTTGGAGACTTTGGGTGCACTTATTGAAAAAAGACAATCAAGATTGGATTCAATTAATGCAACTTGGAGACATAGTGAGGTAAAATCCGGTAAAAAATTTTCTTCTCCATGTGTTATTGAAGGGAAGCACTACTCAAATATTGACTTGAGTAATAATGAATTTACATTGCATGAGGACATTGTCAATATAACGGGCAGTTGAAAAAAAG
This sequence comes from Ophiorrhiza pumila, assembly GCA_016586305.1. Classification (NCBI taxonomy): domain Eukaryota; kingdom Viridiplantae; phylum Streptophyta; class Magnoliopsida; order Gentianales; family Rubiaceae; genus Ophiorrhiza; species Ophiorrhiza pumila. The sequence continues at coordinate 40,652,600 of BLIW01000006.1, forward strand.
CAATTTCGTTCATGAGATCTCTTGACATCCAAGAAGACTATGATATCTTTAGACACCACATATATGATTCTCATGTTGATTGCTTAATTTTTGAACAAAAGTTTCCAAGTAGTCACTATGTTGGTTTAAATGATGAGAATTTGATGATTTGTAAAGAAGTAACTAACATAGTGCGATCTTGCTTTGTTGATGCATATATTGAGGAGCTTATTGTTGAGTTTGATAAATCATTGTGTGCAAAGCCATTTTTTGAGACTTGCAGGGAAGAATGGATTAGTAGGGATCAGACAGAAATGTTTCCAGTGAAGTTGAACCATTGGAAATACCAAGATTCATAATGGAATAAGAGAAAGAGGTGCCTACCTTGGAGGAACAATGATGGTACATGGTGGAATTCATAGAAGTTGTTCCTAAGGTTCATGAGCTCAAGCACCTTCTCAAGAGCTTGCAAAATGTGCCCTACAAAAGGAAAAATAGTGCTCATGAAAAATGATTCTTTTTGTATAGAGATGGATACTCTGAGTCTTGAAGGAGGAGGCTTCATGAATAAAGTCTAGCTGGAGACTCAATAAATCCAGAACTACTTAATCCACTTCTCTTGAATAAATTGATGTTTGAGTTTTTAGTCACTTCTGCTTTTGTTTGTTCATGTAGTTAGTTGTATTTTGTGTGCAGGAACCCTAAGCAAAAGCCTCTCAAATGCTAAGTGTGGGGGAGTATCTTCAAAAGTGCTGTTAACATGATACATTATACACCACCATGACCCAAGGTCATGGTGTGGCACTCACTTGCACACCACACTTTTTCTCTACTCTCTTGTACATCACAAGCCACCACTCACACACGCACAGTCTATTTATGTAGCACCACCACTTTAACACCAAGTTTTCAACAAATCATTATTCACTCATATTTGAACAATATAAGGTATGTTTTCTACTAATGCCCTGTGTTGTAGAAGTAGTTGGCAGTATACATGTTCGTGCTTTTGATTTTAGTTCTAAATAATGATGAAGAGCTTAGGGTGCACACCACACTTTTTCTCTACTCTCTTGTACATCACAAGCCACCACTCACACACGCACAGTCTATTTATGTAGCACCACCACTTTAACACCAAGCTTTATTGAACTCTACTCTCTCTATGGGAAATAACTTCTTGAACTTTCATGGTCTTATTTGAGGTGAATGTTGTCTAGTTGGTTGGGTTTTCATGCATATCATATAAACTAGGAAGTGGTAACCATGTGTGAAATTTAAACTTGCTATGAACATAGTGCATTATTGGGACGCCTGTATTGCATAGAGTTCTACTTTATGATGAAAAACATGGTTAGTGTGCTACATGAATGTATGATTTATCCATAGAGTGAGTTGTGTGCTTTTGATGCAAGGATTCATGAGTCCAAGTGTGGGGGTCTGTAAGTGAAAAGGCTGTCACAAGAAGACGCAAATCTATTGAGCAGATGCATATTGAGTTTAAAGGACACAGTCATGAATGGGAAAGTTAAGGACAAAGGCACTCAAACCAGCAAACATTGGATGTTACAGTCTACAATCATAAGGGAGTTTCTGAACCAATTCTTTTATCTTATATTGGAGACAATGTAAATTTTAAGTGTGGGGAAAGGAATGTTTGCTATGGTTTATGCCTTTTAGAATTCATATGCTTATTTTCCTTCATGAAAATTTTTTGTGCTTGCTTGATTAGTTATGATGGAATTGGTGATGCTTTAGTTGATTCTGTGTTGTTATGCTTGAAAAATTTTGCTGTAGCTAAGCCAAAATGTGCCTTTGATTTTTGATTGCATCGTGTCGCTTTTGGGTGCTAAGGGAAATGGTGGTGGTGTGTAGTACATTAGTAAGCATGTAGGAGGAATAAATTTGTGTTGTGTTGAGGGAAGAAAGCAGGCAATGACTAACACTAGCCGTGTTATATGCTTTCCATGTCTAGCTGCAATAAATATGAAGTGTCTTTGTTGTGTTGTGTGACAACTATCTCAGTCCACTAGCACTTCTAATACACTAGCACTTCCAATATCATCATCAAATCCATCAATCGGTTATTCAATTGTTCATGCATCCAAAATTTTTAGTTTACAGCATTCAGTTGATGCATGCAAGTTGCTGGCTAAAGTGCGATGTTAAAGTAATATAGAAACGCCAGCAATCTATTTGACATAGGAGAGAACCTATGTATCTCTTGACCTGTATGTGCATTCTACTCGGAAACACTTGTTTTTGCATTTTGAGTATATAGTCTATTGAAGACACACATTAACATGGAATACTTGAAAAGAGAGGAACAAAAGAGAAAGAGCCAGTGGTGAATAAAGGGAAAAAAATAGCCATAAAACCCTGGCATCAAGCACCAATGTGCAGTATAAATCTTGAAAAGAAAACATTAAGCACCAATGTGCATTAACAAAAGGGGAATGACCCCAGTGAGCATGTAAAAAAAAACCCATCTTGTATCCTATGTATGAAGTGTTTATGTGTGTGGACAAAAGGATTGTAGTGCAAAAATTATTGTGTAAGTGTTTGCTTGAGTACTTTGCATAAACAGGAAGAGAGGACATAAGAAATTCTCAGCACACACATCACGTTGGCGGTTTGGTCTTTATTCGTTGCACTTTAGTTTATAACAAGCAAGATGTAGACGAACTGTGAGCTTGTGCTAATGAATCATTTTTGCATGCGAAAAATTTTAAGGATGGATGATGATGGTGTCGAAAGTGTTAAATGTGTAAATGGATAAATAGATTGCAATTGTTCTACTTTGCTCGGGACTAGCAAAGGTTTAAGTATGGGGGGTTGATAAGTCTGGTTTATACTGACTTATATGCTATTATTCTTTGAGCCTTTGTGTGCAAATCTAGTGAAAATAGTGCTTTGTGAATGACTTTTGTACAGAAATGTTCATGATCTTACGATTGACAAAAATGGCTAAGTGTGGTGAAAATTTTATGAACTTGGTATGATTATGGTGGCAATTGGAAACATGCACACAATTGACCATTATTCCTCACAAATCTCAAGCACTTCATACAAGTCCAGTGTGTGTAGCATTCACACAACACTCAACACATCGCACACATAGCATTCAACACAACACCACGCACACAACACACGAAAACACACACACACAAGCGCCCGCACACACAACACACGTACACACGGTGGGCACCATGACACACTCACGCACACGGGGCGCCCACCCCACACACCTCGCACATGGTGCGCCCGCACCACGCACACGCGGCGAGCACACTCTCGCTGGGGCCCGCTCACCCTCGCACTCACTCACTAGCATACTCATGCATTTTCACCCACACTCTTGCACACATGCACTACTTATACATTTCACCACAATCACATTCTTTCATGCACTCAACACGCCTAGCACACAAATCTCCCAAGCACAAACTCAGTAGCACACCACATGTTTGATAAGTTGAATTCTTAGTGTTTAAGCAACGCTTTAATTAGATGAACTCACTTCTATGCTGACTCACTATTGCAGACACGTGGCATTCTCACAGCAAAGGAAGGAAACTTTTAGGAACCCAACAGAGACACCTCATCGAACGGAAGCTATAAAGAGGAAGAGATGTTCATCAATAAGAGAGAAGGGAGCTGCCGCACAACAGAGAAAACTTAGAGCGTAGATTAGGGTTTTTAGTTTTTAGTTTAGATTAGGTTTTTCTGGCTCTTTTCCCGTTCCAACATTATACGATCTTGAAGGTTCATCTGTACAGATCTTAACCTATTTGAGACAATTGCATTGAATATATCTGTGTTATCCATGTTTACTGTTCTTTACATGTGTGGATTCAATGATTTGCATGAATTGCTGAAATCCATATCAAATCTGCGGTGCCCACTGAGATTAGTGTGGATCTACCGAAGGCAATCGAACCCATCATGAATTGAATTGTGAAAAAACTTGTGCGAGTCTTAAGATCTGTATGCATTGTGATTCTAATTGTGCAGTGCCCACTGACAGTTGAAATCAATTAGGAAAGACTTAAGATTATGCTTATAGAACAAATCGAAGGCATGAATGGGCTAGCTGCCTTGCCAAGGGAGATAGTCTAGGATTGAGTTAGAGTTGTTTTGTGAGGATAGGGATCTGGGATTTAAACTTGTACCAATCACTTGCCCTGCCAAGGGAAGTTTGAGGAGATTTGTGAACTGGGATTGTGAGAACTGCCAAGTTAATCAGTTCTAGGACACTAGCAGGATAGTCCCCTCACACTTGCACACAAGTCTATGATACTAGGAAGAGATCTGTACATGTTTAAATCCCTCAAGGCAGTGCTTGCATACTAACCTTTGCATTCATTCTTATTTTGCATTCATTATACTTAGCTTGCATCTATTTTTGCTTACTTCCTTTCATTTCATGCATTGGTAGTGTCAAGTGAAGAAATAGTCTTTGAACAACTAACCCTTCTCTGTGGATACGATCCCTCTCACCACTACTACAGTAGTGTTAGGGTATTTGTAGAGGTTATACGACTAGCCTGCCAACAAAACACAGCTGAATAGTGGCACACGACATGTTTGATGAATTGGAATCTTAATGCTTAAGCAAACGCTTCAATCTGATGACCTCACTTTATATGCTGACTGACTCTTGCAGACACGTGTGGAAATCTCATAAATTGCCGAAGCTTTCAGCTACCATAATGGAGACACGTCATTCAAAGAAAGGTATAAAAAGGAAAATAATAGGCTAAAGAAAGGAGGAGAGTTTTCGGGGTGAAAAATCAATCAGAGAAAAACAATCAGAAGAAGATTGCAGAGAGAGATCAGAACACCATAGCTCACACATATATTCTACTCTTTTTAATTGCTGGATCTGAGCCGATCAACATGATAGGCTAAATTTAGAGTATTGCATTGAGGGTTTTATATGTATGGATCCTGACTTGTTTGAGACAACCGAATTGATTTTATCTGTGTTCATTATTGTTTTCTATTCATTACATGCTTAGATTTAATGGGCTTGTTTGATTTCATTTAAATCTATATCTGAACTGTGGTACCCACTGAGATCAATGTAGATCTACTTCAGAAAATTGAGTGAACGTGAATTGAATTGGAAAACATTCTTGCATGAGTCTCCAAGTTTTGGTTGCCTTGTGATTTTACTTGTGCGGTACCCACTGACATTTAAGATCAAATTCATAGAAAAGACTTGAGATTATTCGGGTAGAACCACTCAAATTCTTGAATTAGTTAGCTGCCCTACCAAGGGATATGACTGAGGATTGAACTAGAGTTGTTATACAGAGTAGGGATACGGGTACTTAAACTGTGCCAAGAGCTTGCTCTACCAAGGGAGGTTTGAGGAGTTTTGTGAAGTGAATTCGTGAGAACCACCAAGTTAATCGAGTTCATGACATCAGCAGGATAATCCCCTTATGCATGTAAACGAGTCAATGATAATATCTTAAGATCCGTACTGATTGTTCCTCCTCAAGGCAATATCATTCCCCTCCAGTGTTTTATTCTGTACATTCCTCCCAGTAATTATATTTTTTTCTGTTCATTGTATTGTGAATTGCTTGTTCTATTTCTAAATCAAAGCTGTGACATAACCCTCTCTCTGTGAATACAATCCCACTCGCCACTACTATATATTGTAGTGACTTTGGGTAAAATTGGGAAGCAGCGACAGCTTTCACCAAGTCTTAGTTTCAAATGTACAAACAATTTAAACAGTAATCTTTAACATCAAAGCCCTCTCAGTTCTTTACCCACAAAAAAAAGTATTTACTAGTTTGTCCCAAACAAATTGTTCACACCTTTCGACAACTTTAATGTGCCATGATCTAAGCCTTTTGAAGTACTAAGTCTAAGAAAATCAACTTCATGCCTCATTGCCAAACAACATGAGATGTCAAGTGAAACAAATTTTGAACATGACCTCAAATATTAATGAAACAGACCAAAATTTTATTTTTTAAAACATAAATATTGCTCTTAAAGATCCACATTCAAAATAAAAATAAAAAAAAAAGTTGAAAGCTAGCCCATCAAAATTTCCTGAGCTAGGAAATCTTCCATCTTGGATTACATTAACCCAAGCCAATGTGAACTTTTTCCATCTTTACTCCAAACAATAGTTTCTCATACTAATCTTAAAGATTCTCAAACAAAATCAAAACCAAAATATCAAAATCAAAAAGTGCGCGATCAAAACATAATAAATAAGAACACAGAACAACAATTAAAAAACTCAACAAAGAATCTTCTAATTTTTAATTCCTAACCCAACAACTACCATTCAAGGCCCCTTTAATAAACTTACTTCAAGTGAAAATTATAGTTTTAGCATAAAAAAGAGAGGCAAACTAAAGTAATAACCCAGTAAAAATACTATCTAATATATACTAAAAAGAATTACATTTTTCTATAACACGAAGGGAAATTTTAACATGCACTGCAAATATTGCAAAGTTAAGGAACCCAATTTGGGATTCTCCATAACATCACTGTACCTAAGTTCAGACTTGCAAGGAGTTCTCACCAAATTTTATCCACAAATTTCTCTTTCTTCTATGAGCCACGAATAGATCGATTGATAGAAGAAATAGCATGAATTTGAGAAGCTAATGGATAAAATAAGGACATGAACAATAACAATAGCAGTGCCAATAAACCGATGAAAATGGAGGAAGAAGATAGGGTAGAGTAAAGTTTTAAGTAGGTGGGGACAAGGCAAATCAGGCAAATAGGTAGGAAAATACTGAATGTTAGGTCACTTTGACAATTCAAGATCAAGCCCAATTTGACCAATGGTTTGACCCACTTTGACAATGGTACAAAATTCTCGCTAAATTTAAAATTCCTTACTCGCTAATGAATTTTGTACTTCATCTGCGAGGATATATTTTTTTCCTCAATAATGAAACATAAACTTTGTTACTATTATATAAACTGCTTGGCAAGAAATTTTCCCGGCAATGTAATAGCGACGAAATTTTGTTACAAAATTTTGTTTTCTTGCCAAAAGTTCATCACTTTCCAATAAACAGTGAAATATTTAACTTTCCTTGCTAAATGATATTATTAGCATCCAAATTTAGTTTCCTTGCTAGACTTTCCATCTCTAATGCAGTTTTTTCTGGTAGTGGATGTTGAAAGCTACCACATTCCTACACAGATTGTGTCTATGATCATTCAAGGCCAAGTTTTCTGAGGTTTGAGCAACGATGACCCAAATGAGCATTTAGATTGCTTTCTGTGGTTGTGCAACACTTTTAAATTGCAAAGAGTTCCTTATAATATGGTGAGAAGAGTGTTGTTTCCTCTGTCTTTGAAAGGAAAGGCTAAACACTAGTTTAAGTCAATTGGGGGACCAGAAATCACCACATTTGAGGAGCTGGAAAGGAAATTTCTAGCTAAGTACTTTCCTCTTATAAGTCAGTTTCATACTGACTTGTTTTGAGTCGTTTTGCTTGGCTTTTGTGAGTTCTTGTGCCTTTTTTTTATGGAGAATGTGAAGGAGTGAGTGTATTGTGCAATTGTTGGTATGAGATGTTATATGGCAAAGAATGAGTTGAAAATGGTAAGATTATCGTATGAAGCTAACATGATGGTCGTGTGTTTAGGTGTTCTGCAAGAAGAGGAAGTTTAAGTGTTTGTGAATGAAATATGTGACAGTTTCTTGTAGAATGTTTTGGGTGAAATTTGTTAAGTGTGCATGGCATACGTAATTATTTGGTATCTGGTTATTGCTAGCAACGCACACATTGCCACACACATCGCACGCATCATGCATAAGGCTGTCGGACACATGCGCACATCACTGCACCGTAGTGCATGCTGCCGCACATGTTGTGCGCGCTCGCGCCCGTAGGCTTCAGCCACACACAGAGCATGTTGCGCGTGCAGCTCTCGCACAAGCCCGCGTGCGGGCATTCTTGCACACACCGTGTACACTCGCGCGGGCATCATCGTTGGTTGTAGCACATCACCGCGCGAACATGTGCGTGGCAACAACACTTTGCACACACAACATATGCACAACACAGCACACACTTCACAGCACACTCACGCATTCACTAATGCATTACAAAGCATACTCAATGCACAGCTCATCCCTCGAACCATTCTTAGCACGCACATTGTGTGTTTTGTTATATGTTCATTCATTAGTACGTTTCACTTAAATAACTTAGCTCGTGATATGTCGAACAGATGTCACTCATAAATTTCACAACAGTCTTCACACGATCCGTTGTTATCTCAGCACTCCGACTTAAGTTCTACATCACTCATGGGAGTCCTTCAACACATCATCCACAAAAGTAAAACAAGAAATTGGCTTGCGATGCACCTTTGCAGGAATTTGTCCTAGGACGCGTCGCACCTTTACATGAATTTGGCCTGGGACGCGTCACAGGTGTAATCTAAGAATTTGGCTGGAGAATTTGGCTAAGTATGGAATATGCCTTTTATGCAGGTGTAGATGAAGACATGATCGCGGAGAGCTTGAAGACGCATGAAGTTTGATGAAGGTGTAAGGGTCCAAGGCTCAATAGCGCGAAAGGATGATTGTGCACGAGCTATTTTTGGATTTCTACTATATGCTTTGTTATTATGGTGAAGTTTCTTTGAGATAGATGTCCTTGTAATGTTTGTGGAAATTGTTGTGATATTGCTGTTCCGGATGTTGCTGTGAGGTTTGTTGCCATGATCATATGCTGGGAAGTTGGTGTGTTGTTTATTCTGTCATTGTTTATATGAGAAATTCTTGTTTTGAATCATGAAGTCTGACGTTGTTGTGTTTAGTAGTTACCTAAAGCATGAAGTTTGAAGTTTGAACTGGTTTTATAGTACGCTAGTATGATGATGTTGCTAGAGTTTTTAGGAATTTGACATGTTTGAGCGTATTGTGGTATGTACTGAAGATTAAGTAGCTTATATGTGGTGTGTTTTTTTTACATGTTGTGTTTGTTTTGAAATGAAATGAAAAAATGCAGTGTAAGTGTGGTGTGAGAGTGCAGTGTTGTAATGGAATACCCATTTTGCATTTGGAAATTGCTCATTTGTTGGCTATGTTTGAACCTGAGTTCATAAATTTTATCTTTCAGGATTTTGTATGAAAATTTTTTTTCTGTCCTGATTTCAAATGTGAAGGAATTTTAGCGCTTTTTGTTGGTCAAGACACGATGTCAAAGTAAGATAGATATGACATACAGACTATCCATTTGACACAGGGGGTAAGCTGGTTTCGGTTGCTCTTTTTGTTAGGCATCTCCTTATTATTCTTGGGTGTTCTTTCATGCTTAGTCCCTTGAAACACTTAGGAACAACTGGTTACGCAAGAAAGGATTTGGTAGAAAAAGCCTTTGGCAACTGGGAAATGAAAAGCCATAAGACCCTTGGCAAAGTTATTGGGAAAAAATAGCCATAAAACCCAGGCAAGAACTGGAAAAAAGCCACAAGACCCAGGCAATCATACACTAAAGTGTGTGAGGAAAGAAAGCACCAAACTGCAGATTTGAATGTGAATGGTATAAAAGAAAGCACCAATGTGCGTCGATGATCTTGTGTGTTAATTGTTCTAATGTGTGGACAAGGAGATTGGTTTGCAGTGGATTGTGAGATAGAATAAGAAGGGTGTGTAAACATGAAGAGTACTGAGTCGGTATTCCTCAGCACACACTTGCACATATGACATTTTGGTCTTTATTCATAGTGCCTTGATTGATAAGGTGTGTTGAAATCTGGAAATTTGGAATTGGAAATTGTTTTTGGAAGTTTTGATGTGTGTGAAACATATTTTTGATGAACTTAGGAGAGAATATAGTGGACAAGGGAGCAATGTCTTAAATGTAAGCGGTTAACATATTAAGAGTGAGTCTTGCTTGGGGGCAAGCAAATGTTCAAGTGTGGGGAAAATTGATAAGTAAGTTTCATACAGACTTGTTTTGAGTCGTTTTGCTTGGCTTTTCTGAGTTCTTGTGACTTTTGTTTATGGAGAATGTAAAGGAGTGAGTGCATTGTGCAAATGTTGGTATGAGATATTATATGGCAAAGAATGAGTTGAAAATGGTAAGATTATCGTATGAAGTTAACATGATGGTTATGTGTTGAGGTGTTGTGCAAGAAGAGGAAGTTTAAGTGTTTGTGAATGAAATATGTGATAGTTTCTTGTAGAAAATTTTGGGTGAAGTTTGTTAAGTGTGCATGGCATACGTACTTATTTGGTATCTGGTTGTTGCTAGCAACGCACACATTGCCGCACACATCGCACGCACCATGCACAAGGCTGCTGCACACATGTGCACATCACCGCACTATAGTGCACGTTGCCGCACATGCTGCGCTCACTCGTGCGCGCAGGCTTTAGCCACACACAGAGCATGCTGCGCGCGCTCGTTCACATTCATCCTTGCACACACCGCGTGCACTCGCGCGGGCATCCTCGTATACGTCGCGCGCACATGCGTGGCAACAGCACTTTGCACACACGACATATGCACTTCACAGCACACTCACGCATTCACTAAGGCATTACAAAGCATACTCAATGCTTTTCACAGCTCATCTCTCGCACCATTCTTAGCACGCACATTGTGTGTTTTGTTATATTTCATTCGTTATAGTACATTTCACTTAAAACACTTAGCTCATGATATGTCGAACAGATGTCACTCATAAATTTCACAACACTCTTCACACGATCCGTTGTTATCTCAGCACTCCGACTTAAGTTCTACATCGCTCATGGGAGTCCTTCAACACAGAATCCACAAAAGTAAAACAAGAAATTGGCTTGCGATGCGTCGCAGCCTAGTGTGACTTTGGCCTGCGACGCGTCGCAGTCTTCCATGGATTTAACCTACGACGCATCGCAGGCTTGCATGATTCTGGCTTGTGATGCATCGCAGGCTTGCATGATTTTGGCCTGCGACGCATCACAGGCTTGCATGATTTTTGCCAGCGACGTATCTCAAGCCTTGCAAGATATTGGCTTGCGATGCGTCGCGCGGGCGAGTTGGGATTTTTTCGATGCCAAAATTTTGGCTAAGTGTTAAGAGCATTCTTTTGTGCACAGGTTCAGGAAGGCGTGACCATGGAAGGCTTGAAGGCGTGGGCAGCGAAGGAAGGGTGTGGATGGACTATGTTCGAAGGCGTGGAGAGATGTCTTGCACCAACTAATTTCTGTGACCATTGGATGAATGTAGTGGCATTTTTGTAATATTTTAGTCATTTTACGTCTGCGTACTGTTTACGTTTTGTAACCTCTATATATAGAGAATTAAGTCATTAGATTTGGAAGATCGATCATTCTAGATGAGTAACAGACTTTTGGATTTAGAGCTGGAACACTTTCTCTCTCTCTACTTTCTCTCACTAGTTTTTCTCTCTCTCGACAAATTGTACTCCGATTTTGATTCCGATCGCAGTTTTGGACTGGAAATTACTTCCTTATTCTCAATTGACAAAGGAATTGAAAAATCTTTGTACTCTAATCGGTAAAATCCTCTAATTGAATGGAAATGAGTTTGTTAATGTTACAATTTGATGAAATTGAGATGAAGGAAGAGTTTTCTGGCTAATCGCGTGATTACCTAGGGTTCCAATGGATAAATGTACAATTTAGATGCTTGATTCGGTGCAATAAACGTAATCTTTGAAGAAATGATTCATATCTTGCTTTGCTAGTGAATAATTAGCTAATTTTCACATATTCACTATAGAATGGTTGAAATGAACTTGTACTGCGGCTGTCATACTGAGTCTGAGCTTATTTCATCTAGTCTTGTTGTGAAATCTGTGGAAATAGAACATATAACATGAATCGAGTATTTTCACTCGTTTTGCATGCTTGTACTCTAGGATGCGGTCGCCACGCCGGTCATAGATTATGAGATCATAAGGTTGGAGTGAAAAAGAAATCCTCTGTTGTTAACAAGCACATTAGACTTAGTATCAGGCCTCACCATGGGAAGTTTCTAAGAGTTGAGTGTTAAACTTGTTGGGATTAGTGGATTGGGATGTTGCGGGATGAAATCACCGACCTCAGGCCTCGCCATGGGATAGAAAGGTGTCAAGAGTATTAAGACAGAGTGTGGTCGACATGCCAGTTGTGGCTTAAGACTCTAGGCAACGAAGTTCTCCTCTTGTTTAGTATGTATGTTTAGTTGCACTGAAAGAGTGATCTAAATGTGTATTCATCCAGCTATGGAACTCTTGGGCATCATATTTTCTATTACTACATTTAGTCCTTGTGAATTTCTTGTGTTTCGAGTTTTGGTTATTTTAGCTTTTATTATTGCAATCTTATTTTCTTGACAAATAGCAGAACAAACATTCGAATTCTTGAACCATCCCCTTCCCTGTGGATACGATCCCTCTCACCACATCTACATTAGTGAATAGGATAGAATTGCAAGGTACACAATAAGCTTGTCATCTTCTAGCCAAATTAGAGAGGATGAGACTTGAAATCAGAAGCTTTCAGCAACAAGATGGTAAGAAATATAAAGAAGCTTGGAACCGATTCAATGATTTATTGAGGCAATGCCCAAATAATGAATTGGGGGAAGTACAGGAGCTCAACACATTTTTCAAAGTCTGAAATCTAGACTCTTCACTTTTTTATTATTTGGCAACGAACTTTTTCGAGGGTCGCCACTCCCTCTTATATTAATATCTTTTTTTGAGTGATGGATTTACCCTAAAATCACTCTTACAAAAATAGCCGACTTGATCCCCCCACCAATTACAAGCCTAGGCCTAATGGCGAAAGGATCAAGCGGAAGGCACAAAAACGGAGTACTACTCCTTTTGCATCAGTTAGACATTTTATATGAGCAATTAAACATACAATACAAATTAAGAGTAAATGTGGAGTACTTCCTCCATATACATTCAAACCTTTATTCATTCTATGATACAAACAACTCCTTAGATCACAAGGAGTGACAAAAGGGTTCCCCTATAGAGAAGGAAAATGTCTATGATTTTCCAAAATCCAAGCCTGAGTGTGCATCTTCCTTTTGCTGCTTATTGTCTTCTTCCTTGTTGCTGATTCAGCGGGGATATGCACCATGTACCGCAAGGGTACAGCCATCAGTAGTGCAGTTCTTGGCCTGAGGTCCAGCTCTACTCTCCTTTTGGAATTCGAGTCTCTCTCCTCATCAAACATTCCATTCCTTAATCTATCTTGAAATGTCGTTACCCCGCTTGTTTTCTCCAATTGAGTTTACAACAAACCACAAACCATAACCAGACCAGAGAAACAACAGATTGCAAAACAATGGACAAACCAGCCCTAACAACGGCAAGTTGGAGTCTAAGGTATACACATTGGAATACCAGTTTTACCATCAGCGAACTAGTACCTTTGCACATACCTGATTTTTGAATTGCTGAAAGCCTTGATCCTCGCTTAAGTTTAACTGATTGTATACTCATTTTCTTCCTTGAATATGATGGAGGGCCATTGTTCTCTGTCCATTCTGACTTGGGCTAGCAGTTCAGGACAGTCTTTGTCTCTACGTGACAGCACTAACAGCCTCGCTGATTGATTGGCTTCTTTTTGAATAACCTGTATGGAGGACCCTTGGTTAATGCTTTCCAAAGTTTGTTTCAGTTGCCAATCTCCCAAGATTTGATTCCTTGTTTGAGCAGGGGGGAGTCTGATTCGATGATGATCTCCTGGCTTCCTAGTTCTTTGCTCCTGGATATAAACCTTTGGGCTGCTAATGTTTCTACCTGCATTCTCGACAGTGTGGCAGGAAACAGATATATAGGAAGAGCAAAAAGTAAATGTCCAGTAGAATTTCTAGCTATACCTCCCACTTTCCATCTATCTCCCACCTTTGCTGCAGCATAGTTAATTTTGGTTTGAGGTGGGTCAGGAGGAATCCATCTAATGAGTTTCAGCACCTTCTTTTTTCTGATTTTCTGACAGGCTTCCCAGAAGGAGCTCCAATCGAGCTCCATTAATTTAAGTCCTCTAAATTTTAGACTCATTAGTTCTTTTATGGCCTGAAAAATTCTTCCCATCAGTGGACCTACCTCAGCGACACTATTGTGAAAAGTGATTTTATTTCTGAGCTTCCATAGCCACCAACATATAGTCAAAGGGCATATTATGAGTAGGATCCTCCTGCATTCAGAAACTGAAGTCTGATTCTGCCACCATAGATTTAGGGTTCCTTGTAGGCAGTTGAGTGCTGGCCTATTTGATTTCGGCTGCAAAAAGTTTCCAAATCTTTTGTGCAAAAGGGCAAGACACTAAGAGATGGTTAACTATTTCTCCATTTGCATAGCACCATGGGAAAATAAAGGGACCCATGATGCCTACCTTATGGAGGTTGGAGCCTAAGGGAATTTTATTCCTAATAATTCTCAACATAAGAAATGACATCTTAATAGGAACTAGGGAATTCCAAATGTTTTCAGTGTTAGAGCAGATAGGCATATTGCTTCCTCTAAACAGCTGATAGGCTGATTTCAGGTTGAATTGACCATCGAAGGAGATGTCCCATATCATCCTATCAGTTCCTTCTAATCTACTGGGGAATTCCAAGAAGATTTCTGCTGGAATTTCTGGCAGCAGACTCCTAAGTAAATCCCAATTCCATCCCTGATCTCCCATAAAGTCTGAGACCTTGAAGTGACCTTGGCAATCATACAGCTCAGCTAGTTTCCCCCTGGAGCTCCAGTTATCATACAGCAGGTTACAATCACCCTGACAAATCTGGAATTGGATGTGCTCCTCTATCACAGGAGCTGCTTTGCATAGCCTTTTCCAAGTATGAGAGTCCCCTCTTCTAGCCTTAATTTCCATAGGGTGCTGGGTTCCATAGTATTTTGCCCACATGAATTTAGCCCACAGTGATTCTTTGGATCTGAATCTCCACTATAACTTTGCAGTTTGAGCTGCTAGTATATGGTTAAGATCCCTCAATCCTACTCCCCCTTCCTGCTGAGATTGACACAGCTCTTTCCAACTTATCCAGTGCCACTTAGTGCCTCTATCTACTGCTGACCACAAAAAATTAGCTAGCATGGACTCTATTTGATTAATGACTCTCTTGGGAGGATTTATGCTCATAGTCACATAGACTGGAATGGAAGAGAGGGCACTTTTGACTAGAGTGATTCTGCCTCCTAGTGAGAGGAACTTGGTTTTCCAATTACGTATAGACTGACTGATCTTTTCAATCAACGGATCATAATAGACTGCTGGGATCCTCTTATAGTGGATAGGGATACAAAGGTAAGAAGATGGAAGGGAGCCTCTAGGAAATCCAGTAATTCTTCCAATAGCATGCTTTCTAGCCATAGGCAACCTTTCATGTACCAGATATGTACTCTTTGCAGCATTCAGTTTCTGACCTGAGGCCCTTTCATAGTGTCTCAGTTTTTCCATTATACTTTAAACAGCTTGAGGGTGAGCAGAGAAGAAAATTAGAAAGTCATCCGCAAAGGCTAAATGTGAAATTTTAGGACAGCCTCTAGGCACCCTAAAGTCTAACCTTTGGTCAGAACTTTTCTGCAATACTCTAGACAAATATTCTGCACTCAGCACAAACAAAAGAGGGGAGATTGGATCTCCTTGCCTCAGTCCTCTCGTTGCTTTAAACCACCCCTTGCTCACCCCATTGACTAGTACTGAGAAGTGATTATTTGAGATCAGTCTCCACACTATATCTACCCATATCTCTCCAAAACCTAACAATCTCAAGATCTGCAATAAGTAAGGCCAATGCACTCTATCATAGGCCTTCTCCATATCTAGCTTAAGAGCTACCTTACCTTCCTTACTTTTTCTATTCAAAGTAGATATCATTTCACTAGCCAATAAGTAATTATCTGAGATCAACCTTCCAGCTACAAATCCACTATGATTTTCTGAGATAATCTTAGGAAGGATTAGAGATAGTCTGTGAACTAGAATTTTGGAGACAATCTTGTTAATAAAATTACACAAACTTATAGGCCTAAAATGCTTAAAAGACTGAGGGTTTGATGTTTTTGTAATGAGTACAATGGAGGTGGCAGTCATGGCCTGATTCATTTCAGCACCATTCACAAAGGATTGGACTTCTTTGAGCAGGTCAAAACATATAATTTCCCAGGCTGCCACATAGAATATACCTAGAAAGCAATCAAGTCCTGGTGCACTCTCTTGGTTCATCCTAAAAACAGTATCTTTCAGCTGTTGAAGGTCAAGAATTCTAGTGAGATCCTCTCTATCTCTCTCAGTCAATATTGCTGGAAGTAAAGAGGAGTCAATTTGCTCACTCATCAGCTCGGCAGAGTACAGTTCTGAAAAGAACTTAACTGCTGATTCTGCTACCTTTTCCTCCCCTTCTATCCACTTCCCTTCCTGATTCTAAATTGTGTGTATGTGAACCTTAGTGTGCCTATTTCTCACATAGGAATGGAAGAATCTAGAGTTCCTATCTCCCTCTTTGGCCCATTTAATATTTGCTTTTTGGGACCAAAATGTTTCTTCTAGACCAAGCTGGTACTTAGCTTTTGCTACTGCTTGGTTCATGATTTCCCTCGGTATAGGATTTAACTCATCCTCCTTTTCAAGTCTTAGGACTTCCTCTTCTGCTTGCTCAGCCTCTGTGAATATGTTTCCAAAGGTTTCCTTATTCCACTCCCTTAGGGCTAGCTTTAGACCTTTAAGTTTTTTAGTAAAAGTCCTGATTGGGCTCCTTTCTACCTCCCTATTCCAGGCTACTCTAATTATAGGCAAGCATGCTGAGTGGCTCAGCCAAAATTCCTGGAATCTAAAAGACCTAGCTGCTTCCTTTCCTTGTTCAATTCTTAAAACTAAAGTTGCATGGTCTGAAAGGGCTCTAGCTAAATGGGAAACTGCAGCTTTTAGGTTGCTATTTTGGAAATTAGAGTCCACTAAGGCTCTATCTAGTTTCTTCCAAATCCTGGCTCTGCCTTCTCGGTTATTGCATCATGTGAACTTTGCTCCACTATATGGAACCTCAGTTAATCCCATATTGGACATAAAACCTGAAGGCTCTCTAGACTCTTTTATATGGAA
Source organism: Ophiorrhiza pumila (assembly GCA_016586305.1). Taxonomy (NCBI): domain Eukaryota; kingdom Viridiplantae; phylum Streptophyta; class Magnoliopsida; order Gentianales; family Rubiaceae; genus Ophiorrhiza; species Ophiorrhiza pumila. Next base: position 40,669,650 of record BLIW01000006.1, read on the forward strand.
AGCCTTACCCCCCTTTTTTCCCTCCCTAGATTTTATACAATTCCAATCCCCCCACAATAACCAAGGATTTCCGAGATTTTGCAGAAGGGATAGCTCCTGCCACAGAGTCTCTCTCTTTGCTTATGTACACTTGGCATAGATGCAAGACATCAGTAAAGGCTTTGTTAACGCAGGGTGCCTGAGTTCCATCGTGATATGTTGGTCATGTACTCTAATGACTGTGCCTACTAGTGGACTCCTAACCATAATCCAAATGGAACTAACTGCATTAGAGTAAACAACTTCAAATTTTAGTCTACGCTTAAAGGCTTCTAATTTCATTGAATCCGTAAAGGGCTCAGCAATGACTAGAAGGTTACTTTTATGTTTTCTAAGGATTTTCCTCAATTTCTTAAAGTTTGGTTTTTTACCAATACTCCTAATGTTCCAATATAAGCAGCTAATCATTGAAAACTAATCTCATAGAACCAGTACTTGAGCTTATTTTCCTAAGTTCTCTACGTGACTCATACTTAGCCCAGGATTTAGGTTGCCGACTCCTTCCCCTTGTATGATCTAGAATGTCTCTCTGGTCTCCTTCGTTCCATGGACTTCTTTCCCTTTGCCTCCCATAAGGAGAGGCCTGCATGAGGACCTCTCCTACCTCTGCCTTTATTACCTCAACTCCTCCCTACGACTGTCCTGGTGTGGCTCCTGAATGGATTCCTTTCCTGGCTCTACCTCTTGATCCTCTGAAACCATCACAAGATTAGAAGAGACTGATTTAGTATTAAAGTCGATGATCACATCACAAAATACCTGTTCCTGCATTTCTTGGCAGATTGATGCATCTATTTGAACGACTGAAAGTTGGTAGTCATTTGCTGGCTCTGGTTCATCCATTGTGCAGGCTCTTTCCTCTGCGTTAGGACAGACTAATTGCTCCATCACTTCAACTTCTCCCTCTTCATCCACTAGGGTCAATGTTTTAAACCTATTACTTGTTTCCAGGTTCTGTGTGGCTGGCTTCGTTTTTGGCTCTACACTTCCACCTTCATTTGGTTTTGTGCCCTGAGCTTTTGTCTTTGGAGCAGCTGGTTGGGGCCTTTCTCCAACCACCTGGTTAACAATCTGTACCGGTTTATTTTCTGTGCCTAGATTATCAGACCTGAACTCCATACTTGACCCTTGTGCTTGACCTATCTGATTTCTTGGCTCAAGGCCTTTAGAGTTGCCTGAGGATTCCGAAATTTTCGGCAGAGGACAGAAAATTGGGGCACTGCTTTGATCCACCTCCTTCCCTTTTCCATGTGTTTTTGCAACTATGATCCATTCATTTTGTTCCTTTGTATTGTCACTAGCAGTCTTCCTTTGTGGTGTGCTAGCCCCTTTTTTCTGGTGCCTTTTTGCTTCTACCTTGAGGATCACATTCCTTAATATTGTGCCCCAGTTTCCAGCATTTTGCACAATATGCAGGTTTGTCTTCAATTTCCAAAGTCTGTCACTTCCCTCTTTCTTTACTCCCTATCCATATCCTCTCCGGTATGGTCTGAGTCAGATTCATTTCAACGCACACTCGGGCCTCACATGGTCTAACCAAATCCCCAGCTGCTGCAGTTGCCGCATCTAGCTTTCGTGGTGTGCCTGCGGCTGTAGCGAGAGAGAACAATTTCTCCTTTGTATACAAGTGTAAAGGAAGTGTAGGAAAGCGAGTCCATACTGGGGCAATGGAGGGTTCCACTGCCGGATCAAAATCCCTAGACCATTTGAAGATTCGAGCCTGGAATCCCTGGAAGTGCCAGACCTTTCTGGTCCAAAATCGCTGAAAATCCTCCTCTTTGTCGAACTTGAATAATATATGGCGATGGTCCATTAGTGTCTAGCGATAATTTTGTGCCATAGTTGGTCTTCCCCATGAGAATTTTCCGATTAGTGTCCAGCGATAATTTTGTGCTAAGTCTTCCTCTTCTTCTTCTGTCAAGAAGAGAGCCGGTTCTCCTTTGAAGCTAGACAGTGGTTGTTTATTTGTAATATCTGAAAAGGAAATACTAGACTCCTTAGTTACTTTATCAGATTTGGTACCTCCGGCGTAGGTCACCGGGGGGAGAGGCGCCCTCCCCTCCGCCATAGGCGGCAGCTGTAGAGACAAGCCAAGTTACCGTTATAGGGTAACGGTAAAAAATTAGAGCTAACTGTTCAGCCGTTTGAGTCAGTTTGTCACTTTTAGAGAGAAGGGAGAGAAAATTCTGAGATTGAGAAACATTTTTATAACTAAGGAGTCTAGTATTTTTGACTCTTTAGTCAATGCATGCGGCAATAGAGATCTGAAGGATAAAAGTGTTTCTGAAGTGAGGGAACTTCTTGACTCAATTGCTGATGATGAGTACTTATTCCCTAAGGCTAGAAAGACACCAGTTAGGAAACATAATGGAATTTTGGAGTTAGATGAAGAAACGTCTTTTTAGACAAAGCTAGAAGCCTTGACTAGACAAGTTCAGTCTTTAAAAGTGGCCTAGACTGCTCAAGTATTAACATGTTGACTTTGCAAGGGAGACTATCACAATAATGAGTGTGGTTTGACAATAGAGTCAATTCAATATGTGAACAACTATAATGGACATCAGTATAGAGGAGAGAGAAACCAAAACAATCAATCTGGGCCTTCCTATTATCATAATGGTGATCAACAAAATTCTCAAGAACCAAGAAGATCCCAAACAGAGGATATGTTCCTCAAGATTATGGAAAAGCTAGACAAGAATGAACAAAGAATAATGAACTTGGAAACAAATTTCAAGAACTATGATGCTTTCATAAAAAACATAGATGTTCAACTGGGACAATTAGCTAATGCTATCCACCAAAGACCACAAGAATCTTTACCAAGTGATACAGTACTGAACCTGAAGGGCAAAGAATTGTGTAATGCTATCACTCTCAGATATAGAAAAGAACTTAAAGGAACCAAGAGGGATAGATTAGAGGAGATGCAAGGAACAGAAAAGGAGTCACCTGAAGAATCTAATGAAAAGTAAAAAGAAAAGGTGGTTAACAAAGTGAGAGGGCCTCCAAGTTCTTATAATTTCCCTGAACATGCCTTTCCCACGGAGAATCAAACCTTCACCAAAGAAGGGAGCACAATTTAACAGATTCTTAGACATGGTCAAGCAAGTTCATGTGAACTTACCTTTGTTAGAGTTGGTCACAGCCATCCCACGATATGCTAAATTTTTTAAGGACTTGATAACAAACAAAGAGCAAATTTTGCAATGTGAATTTTCCATTAAGCTTACCGAGGAGAGTAAAGCTTGGCTAAAAAATAACCTGCCACCAAAGGTGAAGGACCCAGGAAGTTGTACAATTCCATGTACTATTAGCACTAGATTCTTTAACAAAGCACTATGTGATTTGGATGCTGGGATCAATTTGATGCCATTATTCATAGCTGAGAACATGAGATTGGAGACAAAATTAAACCTGTAGCAGTTTTACTCCATTTAGCAGATAGATCCTTGGTACAACCATCAGGCATGGTGAAGGATGTTTTCATAACTGTGGACAAATTTGTTCTTCCCGTGGACTTCATAATTCTGGATATAGAAGAGGACCTGGAAGTACCTCTGATTTTTGGTCGCCTATTCTTAGCCACATGAGATGCACTCAATAGAGTGAAAAGTAAGACCATAATCTTTAAAGTAAATGGAGAGCATGTAGTATTTGACGTAGACTATGCCTTTAAATATCCCAAGTATGTGGAACAATATTTTTTTTATGCATTCTATGAAAGATACACAGCACACACTTAATCTTGCACATAAAGAGAAATTCAATTTTGCTTTATTTGAGGTGTCCAAAGTTGATGAAAATGATGTGAACATTACTAATGCACACGACAGAGAGGATGAATTGATTTTATTTGAACTTGAAAATTTAGTGGAAGGATGTGTCATTGATGAGTCAATTTGTGAAATGAATACTGAAGTTAGTTGGATATAGAGTCAGAGAGGTGTTTAGAAAGGCCATCTGAAGGCAATAAAGCTAACTATGATGAAAATGTGTTGCCCACTAAGGTGAGGCTTGAAGTGCTTAAATGCGAGAATGTGAAGTTGTTGCCCTCTATGATGATTCCATCCAACTTGGAACTAAAACCTCTGCCCTCTTACCTTAAATATGATTTTTTGGGTGACAATGACACTTTGCAAGTAGTCATTTCTTCAATGCTAGAGTGTTGGCAAGAGGAGAAATTATTGGATGTTCTGAGGCTATATAGGGAGGCTATAGGGTGGACAATACCAGATATAAAGGGGATATGCCCAAGCCTATACATGCACAAGATATTGTTAGAAGAAGAAGCTGTGCTTATAAGGGATAGGCAAAGGTGTCTCAACATATAGATGATGAAGGTTGTAAAGAAAGAGGTTATCAAGCTGTTGGATTTTGGCATGATTTTGCCATCTTAGACAGTGAATGGGTGAGTCATGTTCAGTGTATACCAAAGAAGGGAGGTTTCATAGTGGTGAAAAATTATGCAAATGGATTATTGGCAGCAAGGGTTATTAGTGCTTGGCGCGAATGTATGGACTATCGCAAGTTGAATAAAGCTACGCGTAAAGATCACTTCCTCTTGCCGTTCTTGGAGCAAATGTTAGATAGGATAGCTGGATTTCTATTCTACTGCTTCCTTGATGGATATTCAGGTTATAATCAAATTGCGATAGATCCCAAGGATCAAGAAAAGACAACTTTCACTTGCCCTTTTGGGACATTTGAATACAAAAGGATGCCTTTTGGTTTATGTAATGTACCGGCCACCTTGTAGAGATGCACGATGGCAATATTTCATGATATGGTGGAAAACAAAATAAAAATCTTCATTGATGATTTTTCAGTGTTTTTTATGACTTTCGAAGGATGCTTGGACAATTTGGCTTTTGTGCTGAAATGATGTGTACACACCAACTTGGTATTGAACTAGGAGAAATGCCAATTCATGGTGAATGAAGGAGTGGTGCTAGGTCATAAGATTTTACATGTTGGGTTGGAAGTGGATAGAGCTAAGGTAGATGTAATTGCCAAGTTGACAGCACCAACTAATGTGAAAGGAATTAGAAGTTTCATGGGGCATGCTGGATTTTATAGAAGGTTCATCAAAGACTTCTCAAAAAATGCCAAACCTTTGTGCAACTTGCTGGAGAAGGATGCTCCTTTCAAGTTTGATGAGGATTGTCTCCAAGCCTTTGAGTTGTTTAAATTAAAGTTGGTAGAAACTCTTGTCATAGTCACTCCACAGTGGGGTGAACTTTTGAAATCATGTGTGATGTTAGTGACAACGCTATGGGAGTCGTTTTGGGCAAAAAATGAGACAAAGTTTTTCATACCATCTATTACGCCAGCAACTTTTAAATGAAGCTCAAATGAACTACACCACTACAGAGAAAGAAATGTTAGTAGTGGTATTTGCATTTGATAAATTCAGATCTTATTTGTTGGGGTCTAAGGTCATTATCCATACAGATCGTGCAGCTCTCAAGTATTTGCTGGTTAAGAAAGAAGCAAAACCCAGGTTAATTCCTTTAGTGTTGCTTCTACAAGAATTTGATGTGGAAGTCTGAGACCGAAAGGGAAGTGAAAATATGGTGGTAAATCATTTATCACGATTGGATATTGTGGACATGAGTGATGATCATCTCAAGTTGTGGAAAAATGACAACTTTCCAGATGAGCAGTTGTTTGGAGTACAGAATAGGGAATTCCCATGGTTTGTTGAAATAGCTAATTTTGTGGTAGTTGGTCAAATGCCTAATCATTATTCCCATGAGCAAATGAAGAGGCTAAGGCATAATGCCAAATATTATTTTTGGGATAATGAAAGCCTCTACAATAGGTGATGTGATCAAGTTATTAAAAGATGCGTGCCAGACAATGAGAAGGGGGACATTTTGAAAGCATGTCATGAATCAGCCAATGGTGGGCATTTTAGTGAAACACGGGCTGCATATAAAATCTCGCAGTCTGGCTTTTATTGGCCTCATATTTTCACGGATTCAAAAAGTTGGATCAACAATTGCGAAAGATGTCAGAGAGTGGGAAACATATCATAGAGAAATGAGATACCTCTTAACAATATTCTGGAATTAGAGATTTTTTATGTTTGGGGCATTGACTTTATGGGGCCCTTTCTAAAATCTTGTGGAAATAAGTATATCTTGCTAGTTGTGGACTATGTGTCTAAATGGGTGGAAGTAGTTGCTTTACCTCACAATAATAGTCGTAGTGTCACAAGGTTCATTAAAAGAAATATATTCAATCATTTTGGTGCACCCAGTGCTATTATTAGTGATGGTGGCGGTCATTTCTGTAACAAGATTTTTGATCCTTTATTAGCAAAGTATGGTGTGCAACATAAGGTGTCTACAGCATATCACCCCTGAACAAATAGGCAATCTGAGGTGTCTAACAGAGAGGTAAAAAGGATTTTGGAGAAAGTTGTGAGTTCATGTAGAAAAGATTGGTCATTGAAGTTGGATGATGCACTTTTGGCTTATAGGTCAGCTTAAAAAATACCAATTGGTGCTTCACATTTTAGACTTGTGTTTGGAAAAAAATGTCACTTGACCGTGGAGTTAGAGCACAAAGCTTTTTGGGCAGTCCAAAAGTTGAACATAGATCTTGACTTAGCACGAGAAAACAGAATGATGAATTTGAATGAAGTTGATGAAATCAAATGGAATGCATATGTGAGTGCTAGTCTGTATAAGGAACGTACCAAGATGTGACATGATGCTAAGATCAGATTGAAGGAATTTGGTGTGGGATAACAAGCGCTTGTTTATGAGTCCAAATTAAGGTTGTCTATGGCAAGCTAAAATCTAGGTTGGTTGGTCCATTCACTATTACCAAGATATTCCCTTATGGTGTGGCAGAACCCAAAAATGAAGTGACTGATGGAGTATGGCAAGTGGATGTCCACTGACTTAAATTTTTCAAGACTCTTGCACGGTTAGACAACACCAGTGGTGAACAATCTACATTCTTTGATGACTTTTCAATATAATGGCGTTTCATTATGTCGGGCTGATAATGTTAAACTAAGCGCTTTTTGAAGGCAACCTAGTATTTTTGTTTTGCTCCGTAGTGTTTGTCGTTTTCATTATTTTATCTGAATTGTTTTTTTTTGGTTGTAGTTATACTGATTTTGTTTAGCATGGAGCACATTTATCTGTGGGAGCAGTCAAGTTGACAAGGAGGTTCGTACCCTGAATAAATCTTCTACTTATCTTAGTTTGGATCAGAACCCTGAGGTACAGGCATTTTGTTTTGATTCTGTTTTGTCTGAAAAGTGAGAGGTGCACGCATAAGGTAGATAAAAATTTTATTCGTGTGCTAGTTATCTAAAGATAACGCATTATTTTATTTGAGATCATGCCAATAAACCAAAACATATACTGTAGACATGTGAGTCTATGTTGGAGGGTGTAAGAATGCATTTTAGCTTTGCAGTGTTGGATCACATCAAGTTTAGATTCTTGACAGCTTTTTCTGAGTGTGATGTGTTCCAATTCCGTGAATTACTCCAAATTCATGATCAGTGCGCTTTTCTTGCATTTCATGCACAGACTATTGTTTATTAGCATGAGCATTTTGTGGAAGCAAATTGGCATGAAAAAAAACGTTTGTGGATACGTGTTAATTTCTTGTCAAGGGGCTAGTATTATACATGATGATGAGAGTAGTAAGCCTTCTCGGACATTGAACATTTGTGGGCAGCTTTGTAAGAATTGTGGGACCACGTGTTGGTATCACCAATTTTGTTTGTTAGCAAGTCACATGTGTTTGTTTGATTATGGGAAGCCTTGACCAAATTCATCATGCAATACTCTATAAATTACTCCATTTGGTCTGCATGCCATTTCAATCATTGCATTTGGTGTTCATGGAATGTTTGTATTGTTAACACAACACGAAGGCAGCATTATATCTTCTTGTTGGTGGATTAACGTGAGAGCATTCTTTTTGGTGAATTCCCTAGCAATAATCTCTTTGTCCTCCAAGCTTTCTTCATCAAGTAAGTCTCTTCACCATTTGTCATTTTTTCTCTGTGATTCGAAATTGAGATGTTGATCATTGATATAGCTTATAATTGTTTAGTTTTGATTTGGGTTGGTAAATTTTGGTTCTTCACATTCGTTGATATACTATTCTTATATACATGTTATGTCTTTTGTGTAGTAGCGTAGGAAGTTTTCATATTTTAATGAGACGCTTAGTCAATATTGGACTGTTGTATAGTTCGGTAAAATCCTTTCTGCCAACTATTTGAGAATGTTGTCCAAATGTGTTCATGTTGAAATTTCGGGATAATCAAAACAATGCAGACCCATGTGTTGAAGTGTGATAACAGTTTGGTATGGTAGACATAGGTACTAGTACACATCTACACTTAAGCTCTTAGTGGGTTGATTCCAATTATATGAGTAGTATACCATGTTTATATGGGTTTCACTCTTATATCTCAACATAGTTATAATTTGGTTTTTATGTTGGGTGTGCAACTTTGAGTTGCGAACACTAGTTGTTAGTAGGATATTTGTTAGTAAAATTTCTTCTTTTTGTATACGGGCATGATTTCGTGTTTGCGTGCTTAATGGATAGCTGAATGTGGACTTGCATACGGGCTGAGGTTTGTCATTTTAAACAAAATGATAGTTTTATTCAAGTGTGAGGGGGGTGACATGACATTGTGCTTGCTTGTTTTTGTTTTATGATTACGTGCATATGAGCTGTACTTGAGTTTCTTTGGTGGGAGTTGATAAGTCAATTTTATACTGACGTAATTGTATTATTTTTCACCTGACTTTTGCTTGTTCGAGTTCATTTTGGGCAGGATTAATGTTGAAATGAGTAGAGGAGTCAAGGATGTTGTTAAGAGGTAAATCTAGTTGAAATGGTGAAGAGGGTACAATATGTTATGGAAAGATGTCTTGTAGGTATGGCTTGATGATGATATGGTTGTAAGTAGCATTATGTTGAAATATGTGTGATTTGAGTATGTATGGAATGGAAGTGTTGTTGCATTTTTTATCATGATTTTTGTGGAGAAGTCGGGTGTGAAGGATGATGGAATGAGTTCTCTTCATTACACATTTCGTCGCACACACACACTCACCCCACCGCACACACTCGCACACCTCGTTGCATGTACATGCTACGAGCTCACATTTCTGCCCACACCTCGCTGTATGATCATGCGGCGAGTTCCCGCATTCCTGCACACACCTCGCCGCAAGATTGTGCGGCGAGCTCTTGCGAGACACGCTCATCTCGTCGCATGCATGTGCGACGAGATCACTCACCTCGCCGCATGGATGTGAGGCGAGGTCTCACACTCCACACACTCACACACGAATGTCATTCATGCGTTGTATTCATTTTGCTTAATCTTGATATAATTGTTTATGTATGTTGTGAATGTTGTAAGCTTATGTTCCATTGTTTTCTTCATAAACATTTGCAACTTACATTTCAAGTTTCATGTTTTGAGAATGCTTTCCCATGCATTGAATTGTCCAGTTTCATTTAGTTACGCTATGTTACCTTCACATTCTTCTTCATGACATTTCATTGTTTCTTATCCAGTGCATTCATTCATGATTATCTCTAAATTCTTTGTTACAAATCAAACGCAAGTCATTGCACCTCTCACTTCATTGTAACAATCTCATGTGTGTTTTGCATACTTTGGTCGCACAACGTTTCAAACATGTACTCTGTACTCTTGCACATCTTCACTTCACTCATTGCATTGCTTCACTAGGCATTTTCAGTTATTAGACACACACATTTCACTAACACTCACGTTTAGTTTCTTCACATCGCATTTTTCGCTTTTTAACATACTTCATATGCATTATATATTTACATTGGCGTCCATCAATCTCCACTTTCAGTTTGTTTTATCATGCTTCATGCATTCTCATTTTCGTCTCATCATAGCTCATTTCTACATTCTTGTGTGTGCATTCTATATTTTATCTCTCACAACATCTCAAGCATACATTTGCATGATATTTATTAGCATTTCTTTCTTCAATATTTCATTCATGTTGCGACACTCTCAGTTAGCCATTCTTGCACACACACCTCACAATACTCACACACACTCGCACAATGGGTGGCGAGACCTCGCTACAAGGTCTCGTCGGTTTCGATTTTACATGGCGAGACCTCATAGCGAGGTCTCGTCGGTTGCAATTTTGTGTGGCGAGACCTCACGCTACGAGGTCTCACCGTGTTGCTAGGTCATGTGGCAAGACCTCGTAGAGTATATGCATGCCATGCATTTGGCAATTTTCTTATATGTCCTGGTGTTGCACAGTTCGGTTAAGTGTTGGAGATGCTTTCTTGTGTGCAGGTTCGGAAAGGCATGCACGAGGATGGCTCAAGGACTTGTTGCTAATGGAGAAAGTGCTGAAGTCGAGGCTCGAAGGCATGAACTAGAAACATGCTCAAGCTATTGTGAATGTCTGGTTATTCATAAGTGGCATTCTTGTAATTTTGTATCGTTTTACGTTGCGTATCATTTACGTTTTGTAACCTCTATATATAGAGGATTTAGTTAGCATTTTAGGGAGATGATATTCTAGACTCTTAACAGAATTTCGATTTTCAGAGCAGGAATTTATTCTCTCTCTAAAATTTTCTCTCTCTAGTTTTTCTCTCTCTTCCATTACTTCTCCGATCGTGATTCTGATTGAACTTGTGAACTGAGCACAGAATTCTCATTCTCAATTAACGGAGTTGTTGACAGTTCTTACACAATTTGTTGGTAAATTCTTCCAATTTATATGATAATGAATTGTTCTGAACTTGATTGTGGAGATCGAGATATGAGAATGAAGTTTCGTGGCTATTTGAATGATGTCCTAGGGTTATGACCAGACGAATGTGTAATTAAACCGTGATACGCTATGCAATTCACCTAATTTCTATGGATGGGATCATACATGTTGTTGAATGCTCGATTAAGTGAAATTTCATGGAATTTGTGCTTTCTTTGATTGAATTGAACTTAGATTGTGGTAGCCTTGCTAGGTCAAGGTTTGATTCATCAATAAGAGTGGAAATTGCATGAAATGAAAACTAAATGTATGAATATGAGTTCCTTCACTTGTTTAGCTTTGCTTATGATCCGAGATGTGGTCGCCTTACCAATCGAGGGTCATTGAGTCATTAGAACCGAGTGAAAGATGATTCTATGATGCTAGCTTGAGTTTAGAAACATTAGGTCAGGCCTCGCCATGGGAGACTTAAGGTTTTGTATGTTGAATAGCTAGTGTTTGGAAGTCGAGATTTTGCGGTGTTCAATCATCTTGCTTAGGCCTCTACATGGGAAAAGTAGGATGTTAGGGAGTATAGAGAACTTTGCGGTCGACATGCTGAGAGTTCACTAGCCTCCTAGGCAACAATTGTCTCCTCCTAACTTGTGTTGCATGGGGTCAAATGCATAGCAATCGTGTTTAATTCACAGTTGTCTGGCACATTAACTCTGGGACATCTGTCTCAAATCTTTGAATTTTCTTCCTATTTTCCTTGCATTTGTCTTGTTACCTTTATTTCTTTAGTTTGACGTTACTTTTACTGATTCTTGATATTGAATGATTGGCAACACAATTTGAGCAACAATACTTGAGTTCTTGAAACCAAATCACCTTCCCTGAGGATACGATCCCTCTCACCACATCTGCATTAGTGAATATGGTAAAATTGCAAGTACACGACACGCTTGTCAATTTTTGGCGCCGTTGCCGGGGAAGGCACGGTCTCTTGAAATTGCTTAATTATTCTTGTATTTGTTTTGTTCGGTTTTGTGTTGTGTGAATTTTCTTTCTTCAATTTCTTGAAAATTCTTGTGTATCTGTTTTTGTTTTGTTTCTTTTATTTGCATTGGATACTTTTGTTTATTTGATCTATCATTTCTTTCCTATCATACTTCACGTGAGTTGTTTGGTGTATGTCCAGGTCTCTAAGGTCTTCTGGAGAGCCTAAATTTCAACTTGATCTCGAGTTACAAAAAACCTTGAGAAGCAGACAAAAAGAAAAGAAAATTGCCAATCCAGGGGTACGAGCACCACGATTTGGTGACCATTATGCAATTAATTTCGAAAATGGCTTTGACCAACAGGATATAGATGTTGAGAGTTATCATATACCGACACAAATTTCTCAATGATTACTGAAGGCAGTTCTTTCAAGGCCTTCATAATAAAGACCCCAATGATCACCTCGATTGGTTCTTAGGCCTTTGTAGTACTTTTAAACTTCCGAGAGTGGATCGAAGTGAAGTCCATCAAATTTTATTTCCTCTATCTTTAAGAGGTAAAGATAAGCATTGGTTCAAGAGTATTGGGGGAGCAAATGCAGCAATGTCCTTTGATGAATTGCAAAAGAAATTTCTAGCCAAGTATTTCCCACCTGCGAAATTGGAAAAAGAAGAATAGAAATAATGAACTTTCAACAACAGGAAGGCGAGTCATTCAGAGAAGCATGGGAGCGTTTTAATGATCTAATCCGTCAATGTCCTAACCATGACCTTGGGGAAATCAGGGAGTTGAACCCATTTTTTAAAGGCCTCACAGCTGAGTCTTCTATGATGGTGAAAGCTTGCGCTAACTGTGCATTGAAAGATAAGAGTGTGCCAGAGGTTAGAGAATTGTTTAACCAAATTGCTGAAGATGAATATCTTTTTCCTAAGACACGGAAACCCCAAGGCAGGAGGCAGAGAGGAGTGCTGGATCTTGTGTAAAAGTGAGCATCACACTGATGAGTGTGCCATTACAACTGAGTCTCTACAATACGTAAATAACTATAACAAGCCATAATATCCTAACAACTATTCTTGAGGCAATAATAGACAGTATGGCAGTGGAGGCCAAAATAGTTGGGGAAATCAAAATCAGACTCAAGGAGGGGGCCAGTGTTATGGAAATGAGGAAAGAAGATCTACCCAACCACCCCCAGGTTTTGATCATCGACAGATTTCTTCAGAGCAAAAGAAGCCATCACTAGAGGACATGTTCCATAAACTTATGGAAAAGATGGACAAGAATGAACAAAGGTTTGATGGATTGAAAACTACAGTGAGACATCATGAAGCTACTTTGAAGAATATTGAGATGCAATTGGGTACATTAGCCAATGTTGTGTATCACAGGCCTAATGGATCACTTCCAAATGACACCATTCCGAATCCAAAAGGGAAGGAAGCATGTAATGCAATTACACTAAGAAGTGGTAAGGAAGTACATAAGACCTCTAAGCCTGAAGATGAACTGTGTGTTAGTGAGGAAGCAGTTGTTCAATCTGAGAAAGATTGTGCCAATGAGGACATGGCACCAGAGAAGGAGGAGGTGCAAGACAATTGAGAGAAAGAAGTGATGAAGAAGACCAGAGGACCTTCAAGTCCTTATAATTTTCCAGAATATGTTCCTAAACCTCCATTCCCTGAAAGGGTAAGGCCAAATCCAAAGAGAGGACCACAATTTGATAGATTCTTGAATGTAGTCAAACAAGTGAACGTGAGTCTTCCCCTTCTAGACTTGGTAAGTGCTGTGCCAAAGTATGCGAAGTTCCTTAAAGACCTCATCTCCAACAAGGAACAAATTCTTCAGTGCGAAATCCCCATAATGCTAACTGAGTGCAGTGGAGCTTGGGTTAGTAAAAATTTACCACCTAAGTTGAAGGACCTTGGTAGTTGTACAATTCCATGCACGATAGGCAAAAGACATTTTGAAAAGGCCCTCTGTGACCTGGGAGCTGGGATCAACCTCTTGCCTATATCAATAGCTGTAGATGTTAGCCTAGGCATGAAGATTTGTCCTGTTGCTATCACACAGCAATTGGCTGACAGATCTCTGGTAAAGCCAATTGGGATGGTGGAGGACGTATTGGTAAGAATTGATAAATTTAACTTGCCTGTAGACTTTATTGTTCTTGATATGGAAAAGGCCCGAGGTTCCTCTCATTTTTGGTCGCCCTTTTCTTGCAACAAGAGATGCCTTGATTGGAGTAAGAAATAAAACTGTTACATTCCAAATTAACAATGAGCAAGTGGTTTTTTATGTGAATTATTCCATGAAACATCGTATTAATGTGGAGTCTTGCTTTGCGATACAAGCTATTGCATGTTCTGTGATTGAAAATGATGAAAATGTAAAACATGATTTTGTGTTAGTTGATGAATTAAATGGATGTGAGGAAGAGTTTGAGAATATTGAGTTGAATGAAGAGGATAGAAGAATTGTTTCTGAAATTGAAGATCTTGTTGAGTGCTGCGTGTTAGATGAGTCCATATTTGAGTTGCAAAATGAGGTAGTTGAAGTTAAAATGCATGAATGTGATGTTGAAGACATGATAGAAGAATCTTGAATTAGGAATTTGAAAGATAATGAAGAATGTCACATTCCAACTAATGAAAGTTGTGCTCCCATTGAGGTGAGGAAGGAAGAAATTTTGCGCAGGAATCAGAAGCTTATGTCTTCTATCTTGGTGCCACCAAAGCTTAAGTTGAAACCCTTGCCTCCTTATTTAAAGTATGCATTTTTGGGCGAAAATGAAACACTTCCAGTAGTGATTTCATCTAAACTGGAAGAATGGCCAGAAGTGAAGTTGTTGGAGGTTTTGAGATTATACAAGAGAGCCATAGGATGGACCATTGCAGATATCAAAGGCATAAATCCTAGCTTGTGCATGCATAAGATTCTTTTGGAAGACAATTCTGTGCCAGTGAGGGACAGACAAAGGAGATTAAACCCTCAAATGATTGAGGTTGTGAAAAAGGAAGTGATTAAGTTGCTAGACTTTGGAATGATTTTTACCATTTCAGATAGTGAGTGGGTAAGCCCAGTGCAATATGTTCCAAAGAAGAGAGGAGTTACAGTCGTGAATAATGATGCAAACGAGCTTCTTGCAGCAAGAATTGTTAGTGCATAGAGAGTTTGTATGGACTACAGGAAGTTAAACAAAGCCACTAGGAAGGATCATTTCCCACTCCCATTTTTGGAACAATTGTTGGATCGAATTGCGGGTTTTCTCTTCTATTGCTTTGTATATGGATATTCAGGTTATAATCAAATCGCAATTGATCCTAAGGACCAAGAGAAGACGACTTTCACCTGTCCCTTTGATAAATTCGCTTACAAGCGTATACCCTTTGGTTTTTGTAATGCTCCTGCGACATTTCAGCGTTTTATGATGGCTATATGCCATGACATGATTGAGTCGATTATAGAAATCTTTATGGATGATTTTTCGGTGTTCGGAATGACATTTGAAGGTTGTTTGGAAAACTTAGCCAAGGTGCTGAAAAGGTGTGAGGAGACAAACCTGGTGCTTAACTGGGAAAAGTGCCAGTTCATGGTATAAGAGAGTATTGCGCTAGGCCATAAGATTTCTCACAAAGGGATTGAAGTTGACAGGGCAAAAATTGATGTTATTGCCAAACTTCCTCCACCTACAAATGTGAAGGGAATCAGAAGCTTTCTGGGACATGCTAGATTCTATAGGAGATTTATCAAAGATTTTTCAAAAATAGCCCGACCCTTGTGTAGTCTTTTGGAAAAAGATGTCAAATTTGAGTTTGGGACAGAGTGTGTTGAGGCATTTGAAACGTTGAAAGCTAAATTGGTGGAAGCTCCAATTATAGTTACTCCTCACTGGGGGGAACCTTTTGAAATTATGTGTGATGCGAGTGACTATGCATTAGGTGCTGTACTTGGACAGAGAAGGGACAAGGTGTTTCACACAATATACTATACCAGCAAGTTATTGAACGAGGCGCAAATGAATTATAAAACCACAGAGAAAGAGATGTTGGCAGTAGTCTTCGCTTTTGATAAATTTCGTGCCTATCTTTTGGGGTCGAAAATTATTGTACATACGGACCATGCTGCACTAAAGTATTTGCTAGCAAAGAAAGAGGCTAAGCCACGCCTAATTCGATGGGTATTGTTGCTCCAGGAGTTTGATGTTGATATCAAGGATAGAAAGGGCTCAGAGAATATGGTAGCTGATCATCTTTCAAGGTTGGAGTCAGAGGCACAAGAGGGATCAACAATTCTGGTAAAGGAATTTTTTCCGGATGAACTAGTGTTTCAAGTGGACAAGAGAGGATTGCCTTGGTATGCTGAACTCGCTAATTTCGTGGTAGTGGGGCAAATCCCTTCTTATTTTTCGCATGAACAAAAGAAGAAATTGAGAAGTGATGCGAAGCCCTATTTTTGGGAGGATAATGTATTGTACAAAATTTGTAGTGATCAAATCATAAGAAAGTGCATCAAAGAGGATGAGAAGGATGACATTCTGAGAGCATGCCATGAAGGTCCCTGCGGAGGGCATTTTGGTTCCACCAGAACAGGATTCAAAGTGCTACAATGTGGCTTTTATTGGCCTCATATTTTCTTGGATACAAGGATTTGGGTAGGAAACTATGATAGATGTCAGTAGTCATGACCACGGTTCCGGTTTTAACCGGCCCGACGGGCCGGGCCCGAAATCGGAACCGGCCCATGCCGGGCCCAACCCGTGAACCGTGAACTGGCGGTTTGAACCGCCGGTTTTTAAAAAAAATTAAAAAATTGGATGGCCAGGATTTACTAGCCGTTGGATCAAAAAAAAAAATTGGATGGCCAAGATTTACTAGCCGTTGGATGATCCAACGGCTAGAACCGGCGGTTTAACCGCCAGTTCAGCAAAAAAAAAAAAATAAAATAAAAAAAAAATTGATGGGCCAACTGCCAAGTGGCCAACGGCCATCATTACCGTTGGCAGTCCAACGGCCATAAATTGGGCCGTTGGCTGCCAACGGTTTTGGCCTTTCTCAGGCTTATGCATTTTTTTTTTTTTTTTTTTTGATTTTTCTTCTATAAATACCTAAAATTTTCTAAATTCATTTTCACACCTTTCTCTTCATCTCAATTCTCTCAATTCTCTCAATTCTCGCAATACTCAATTATCATTTATATTATCTACTTTTTTTTTATCATTAAATTATTTTTACTCATTAATTCATTATATTCAAAATTCAATTCTTTACTTTAAATTATTTTATTTTATTCAAATCTTTAGCTATTTATTTTACTTTAAATTATTTTATTTTATTCAAATTATTTATGTCATTAATAATTTTTATTATTTTAATTATTTTAATTTATTTAAACACTTTTATAGTTTTATTATACACTTATAAGGTTATAATTTTATTTATCTAATTATTTATATTTATTCAATTACTTAATTTGAATTTACTATAAAATGGATAGTTATAATAGAGATATTGTTGGTAGCTCACAATTTGGTGCAAACCAAAGTGAGCAAATTTTTAGTGGTGGTGGAGAAACCGGAAGCCCCATTGTTGAAGAAAGGCTAAAATCGGATATGTTCAAGAAGCATTACACAAAGATTTTAGATTCCAACCAACAACCAATCAAGGCGAGATGCAATTATTGTCCCGGAAATAAATTTTATGCTTTCAAGAAAGGATCGGGCTATGGAACTTTGGCGACATTTGAAGGAAAAACATCCACACGAACTCGGCCTTTCCACCAACCAATCGCAATTATCCGGGTTTGTTCCCTCTACTACTCCTCCTTTTAAATATTCGGATGAAAAAAATAGAAAAGAATTAGCTAAAATGATTGCCATAGAACATTTATCATTTGGTTTTGGTGAAAAGTAGGATTTAATTATTATTGTCAAGAGGCATTAAATCCACAAGCTAAAAGAATGCCTAGAACATCAATAACAAGAGAATTAAAGAAAATTTATAAAGGTGAAAAACAAATTTTAATTGAAAATTTTTCAAAATTAAATGGTAGTGTTTCTATATGTTCCGATATTTGGAGTGATTTATGGCAAATGAATTCTTATATGGGAGTAACTTGTCATTGAGTTGATAGTGATTGGAAAATACAAAAAAGAATTATTGCTTTTCGTCATTTTGAAGCAAGACATACCGCAAATAATATATCTAATTTGTTGAATATTATTTTAGATGAATATGGTTTATCTAAAAAAATTTTTTCAATTGGTTTTGATAATGCTTCCTCTAATACGGCTTCAATTAATCAATTCAAAACTCTTTGTCAACCAATAATAGGTGGAAAATTTTTTCATATTAGGTGTGCATGCCACATATTAAATTTAGCGGTACAAGATGGTTTAAAAACACTAAATACGCATATTACGCCTATTAAAGAGGCAATTAGTCTTTTATGGATCCGTCCAAATTTAATGAAACTATGGGTAAAATTTTGTATGGAAAATGGACGCAAACCAAAAAGATTTAGTAAAGATGTTCCTAATAGGTGGAATTCAACTTATAAATTATTGAATGCATCTACACAATATAGTACTTTGTTATGTACTTTTTTTATGCAAAATCAAGTAGATAATATTTCTTTGCATCCTAATATGTGGGAAATTTGTTGTAAATTATTAGAACTTTTAAAGGTATTTAAAGATGCTACTGAAATTTTATCTGGTGTTTATTATCCTACTTCTCATCTATTTGTTCACATTGCATGTGATGTTATTGGTATTTTACAACAATTTAAAGATGACCCTGTTTTATCACTTCCTATATATGATATGTTAATAAAATGGCTTAACTATTACCGAAGAATTCCACCTACATATTTAATTGCTTCTGTTTTTGATCCACGTCAAAAAATTAATATTTTAGAAGAATATATTACTGCATATAATAGTTGTATAGATTCATTTTTTCTTGGCAATGAAGGTTATAAACCTCAAGATACTAAGGAAATTATAGGAGAAGTAATATTTCTTCTTCGTGATTTATTTAATGAATTTCTTTCTAAATATGGTAGTCAAGTTCCTATTAGTACCGGATCTAATATTCATGGTTCTACTAGTAGTGCATCACATCAAAATACTAGTACTCCATCAATGTTTTCCATAGCACCACGTAAACTTGGTAAGTCTATATATTCTTCACACAAAAAACCAAGATCCGGTAATGATACGGAACTTGATAGATATTTAACAACTACTTTTGAAGTTTGTGATGAAGATAAGGATTTTCACGAGTGGTCCGTGTTAGAATGGTGGAAGGTAAAGGAGAAGGATTATCCAATCCTTTCTATTATCGCAAAACATATTCTTGCAATTCCGGCATCAATCGTAGCTGTGGAGCAAGCTTTTAGTGCGGGAGGAATTATGTTAGACGAGCACCGGTCCCGATTATTACCAAGATCATTAGAAATCCAAGCATTAGTGGATGATTGGCACAAGGCATTTTTGAGAGCACAAGAAATGGACAAGGCGGATGACATTGATTTAGATTACGACACCAACATTTTCGAAATGAGCAATGTTAGTGGCGGATCTTCAACCGGAGTTTCTTATTTCACGGATTTCGTTCAACTCGATCACGATGATGACATTGAAGAAATTAACTTGTACTCAAATTACTTTTATGAATGAAAATTTTTATTTTTAGTAAATGTTGTATTGATTCATTATTCATATATGTAAATGGCCAACTTGTACTTAGGCCAAAATTTTATATTTCAATAATAAAATGAGGTATTTTTTCATTTATATCAAACTTGTGAACTTGTACTTATTATATCAAACTTGTTACTTTTCACATTGTAAATTTGTAAAATTTATGAATTATATCAAACTTCTCTTATTTTTTACATTGTAAATTATACTAAACTTCTTTTTTTTTCATCTTATAAATTTGTAAATTTGTGAATTATATCAAACTTCTCTTATTTTTCACATTGTAAATTATATCAAATTTCTTTTTTTTTTCACCTTGTAAATTTGTGAATTATATCAAACTTCTCTTATTTTTCACATTGTAAATTATACCAAACTTCTTTTTCTTCATCTTGTAAATTTTGTAAAGTACATCACATTTCATATTGTCATCTTTTTAAAAAGTCGAACCGTGAGAAAACCGTACCAAAACCGGAACCGGAACCGGGACGGAACCGGAACCGTGACCGAACCGTGAACCGGCGTTTCACGAACCGTAACCGTAACCGTGACTCCAAGGGCCGGTTCAGGTTCCACCCTTCGTGGAACCGTGAACCGGTGGTTCACGAACCGTAACCGGCGGTTCGTGAACCGTGGTCATGTCTAGATGTCAGCGAACAGGAAACATCTCTTCAAGGAATGAGATGCCTTTGAACAACATTCTTGAAGTGGAGATATTTGATGTTTGGGGTGTTGATTTCATGGGTCCTTTCCCGAAGTCATGTGTCATGCAATACATTCTTGTAGCAGTAGACTATGTGTCGAAGTGGATTGAGGCTATTGCATTGCCGCACAATGATGCTAAGAGTGTTACAGCATTTCTCAAACGACACATCTTTAATCGATTTGGAGCTCCTCGTGCAATCATCAGTGCTTGAGGCTCACATTTCTGTAATAAGATTTTTGAAGCCCTTTTGGCCAAGTATGGGGTGAAACATAAGGTTTCAACAGCATATCATCCCCAGACAAGTGGTCAGGTTGAAATCTCAAATAGGGAGATTAAGAGGATTTTGGAGAAAGTTGTTAATCCAGGCCAAAAGGATTGGGCATTGAAGTTAGATGAGGCTCTGTGGGCGTAAGGACAGCATACAAGACACCAATCAGGGCTTCTCCTTTTAGACTGGTGTTTGGCAAAGAATGTCACTTGCTAGTAGAATTGGAACATAAGGCATATTGGGCAATCCAGGAGCTCAACATGGATGTAAATAGGGCTCAATCAAAAAGGATGTTGGACTTGAACGAATTAGATGAGTTTCGATTCAATGCATATATGAGTTCAAAGCTTTACAAAGAGAGAACCAAAAAGCTACATGATGCTAAAATCCAATCAAAGACTTTTGCTCCGGGACAACTGGTTTTATTGTATAACTCTCGGCTGAGACTATTTCCTGGCAAATTAAAGTCACGATGGACTGGACCTTTTAAAGTTATCAATGTTATGCCATATGGTGTTGTGATGATCCAGAATGAAAAGAATGGCAACATATGGCAAATGAATAGTCATAGACTTAAGCCATATTTGACAGTTCAAGAGAAGGGCATCACAGATTTGGTGCAAGCTCCACATGAGTAGTTTTTAGACGATCCATTGAGTTCTCAATGAGCCGAAGCAACGTTGGGCTGTCGACTTAAAAATAAGCGTTCCTAGGAGGCAACCTAGTTTTCTTCTCTTTTTATTCATCTTTCATTTCGTTTCATATCTACTTAGTTAGTTTGTCAAAATGTAGTGTGAATCTCATTCTGTTGATCACATATGCACTTAACTTCTTTCTGTTGATTACACACATAGGATACCATATCAAGGAGAACGGATAGACACATTCTACAGGAGACATCCAAGAAGGGGGTGAGCTTCTTTTGGAGTATAGCTTAATAGCGGCAGTAAATAACATCCCGTGAGGTTGCCTTCTAGAATACTCAAAAAAAATTGCTTAAATGAGTACTTGCATGGACGACATGTGAATGATTGCATGAATGTGTCCAAAGTGGATGACGTCTGTGTCCATTATTTTCACTCACATGTAGTTGTTTATTTGCTGCATCCCTCACATGCTTTTGTTTTCTATTTCATTTTTACACTACAGTATTTTCTCTATAAATTTTATGTTGTGGTCTTTGGAATTGTGCAAGCCTTAAGGGCACCATGGATTATCAAGTGAATCTTTACCACATGAACCCATGTGAGTATGAGATTTTCAACGAATCCTCTGGCAGCTCAGAGTCTTCTTCCTTCTCTGATGAAGTGATCGAAGTGGATAGGGAACCAGCAGCATCTCTAAGATTCGTTAATACCATGGCCGAAAGACAATTCCATAGGTCAGTTCATCGATTTTGCTACATTGTACGAGAATTCGACGCACCTTCCTAGAGATTCTGAGACACTATTCGATTCCACAATTGGGTTTATTTGACATTGGCTCCAACTGCTGTTAACATGGAGATCGCCAGAGAATTTTATGCGAATGCCAATGTGAGCAACACTGGACACAACAATGCTGTGTTTGTGAGAGGGAAATTTATTGAGGTGAATCGCCATAGCATCAATTCTCATTATTCTCTTGATGACATTCCAAAAGATTTCTACAGCCGGTTGCTGAGGGCTGAGGACACAGATTGACTATTGGCAGCTGTGGGCTTGCCGGGAGCTGCATGGGTGAGAAATGCACGAAATGAGCCAGTCCATGTACTCATAAGTGATTTAACAACGGATGCACGAATGTGGTTGCTCCTTATCAATTCTAGGCTTATGCCTGTCGAGCACACCACAATGGCTACACGAGAGAAAGTCCTTTTGATTTATGTTATTCACCACAGGATGACAGTGGATGTAGGACGAGTAATGAGGTACATAAAGCATAACCAAAATTCAGAATTCTCACCAATTTTTTTTCCTCATCTTCTCGCAGAAATGGCGAGTCGGCAGGGTGTGGTCATTGATTCCACTGAAATTTCCCACCCTTCTTTCGGTATTATGGGCTATTCTCAGTGGAACAGTTATCTGGAGGAAGAACGAGTGACTAGATTCTGAAGAAGCCGTTAGTCAGGGCAACTCTTTTCCCTTTCTTCTCAATGGGGACCATTGCTTCTGTGAAGTGTGGGGGATGCATTATTGTTTGGTTGTTTGGTTCATGATAGGGAGTTTATGCTTTGTTTGTTTGTTTTGTTTCTTTAATTTGGTTAGTAGTATGTTTTCATTTGATGATTAACGAAGAATTTACGTTGGATGGTGAAGTAGTTTAATTTCATGGTAATGTTTTCTTCTTCTGTGGATTGTTGTTTTATGTATGTGTGTTAGTGCAATAATGAGTCCAACACATACATTTATGATGACCTGAGCTACCAATCTGTTCATAATTGAAATCGACCACAAGTTTCATAAATGTATTAAAAGTTATCGTTTATTTGTGTATCGGTTGAGCTTTGAAGAGCATATGGAATGACTTAAGGCTGTGGAGATGTTCTGTTTTGGGATATCATGTGAGAGTAGTTTGTCGTGTGGTAATGGTGGAGGTAGGATATGTTATGAATTAAATGAAGTGAGGTCCCACATTTGAATGATATTATCGTTTGCTAGTGTTTTGTTATTGAGTATGCTATTGAATATACTAGTGTAGTGGATTGCATAATGTGAAGTAAAATGGTAAGACATAAGGCTGAAATGTGATTGAATTCTTGAAGACATGTGAGTGAATTATGTCGTTTAGGAGATGGGAAGATGGGATAGTTCACAAGAATTGAATGACTATGACCCCACTTTTTTCTTGAAGTTAATAGATTTTTGTGTAGTTGGGAACATTATTGCTATACTTTGACCTTGACCGAATGGTACTGGATTAAGCAATTTTTGGTCTATAAATGCACACCATTTCTCACTTTTCAAGTCATCAGAAGTTGCAGACTCAAGATCGGCATTGACAAGACAACGATTGACAACAATTTTCTTCACATTTCTATTATCTTCAAGCTCTTAATTTGCGATTTCTACCAAAGGTATGCTCTAACTTTCTTGCATTTTGATTGGTCTTGGAAGACAATTGTTGTACCAAGAAGTGTTGATGAATATATGAGCATGATTGCATTTTTATGAAACAGTATTAGATGTGAAGTTTGAATGCGAGGATACATTGTTTGATCGTATAAGGGATAAGTGCTTAATAATTGTGGAGGAATTGGTAAATGTTAAAAATGTTTATTTTAGCATTGCCACTATTCTGTAAATCTTGCATAACTTGAGTTTGGAATGTAAAAAATGTATGATTCTAGTTGAAGAATTTAGCTAACATGATGACCTACAATATTTATGTTAGACACTTTTGCTAAATGTGACTAGAACATAGACTATTGTGGCGATGAAAGTTTAGCTTATGCCGAAATTATT
Organism: Ophiorrhiza pumila; assembly: GCA_016586305.1. Taxonomy (NCBI): domain Eukaryota; kingdom Viridiplantae; phylum Streptophyta; class Magnoliopsida; order Gentianales; family Rubiaceae; genus Ophiorrhiza; species Ophiorrhiza pumila. The sequence goes on from BLIW01000006.1 coordinate 40,693,570, forward strand.
ATTACGCTGCATGCTGAATCTGCCCAGTTTGGTATCTTTCGGTATTTTGGCTTTAATTTTCTCATTTTAAGTCCAAATTGAGTGATTCCAATTCCTAGATTGAGCTTAGATCTAGTTCTACAACTTTGATATTTTAAGTTTTGACTAAATCTCCCTACTTTGCCCACTATCTTCTCGGTCTTGTTGATGAACATGTTGAAGTTGTAATGTGAACATGTTAAATGTGCCTAGCGCGACATCCTTCAGTGATTTGGTTGTTATTTGTTCTTTTCAACTTCAAATTGGATAATACTTATTCCCAAAGTTAGCCAAGAACATGTTCTGTAACTTTGATGTTTAAAGTTTTGGGATAATTTGATTTGTAGATCATGTTATCTTGTGTATTGTGTTGTTGGTTTGAGTGGGAATTTTTGCTCAGCAATCTGCCCAGCTATGTCACATTTCGGGAAATTGGTGATAACTTGGTCAATTCTACTCTAATTTGAGTGTTTCCAGTTGCTGCATGTCACAGACACATAGGACTAAGACTTTCATGTTTTACTTCTTGGGGGATTCTTTATGATTTCCATACCAATTTGCTTATAAACTGCTGTATGTTATGGCTTTGGTTGGTCAGAACATACATATGTGGTATTTGGCAAGTTTTGGTAAATGGGTAACATTTGTGATCGTGGGCACGGTTTGATAAATGAGTTGTATGTGTTGTAGAGGTCATATTTGTGAAGGCCTTTATTATGAGTTGAATTCATTTAATGAAGCCAATTTATATTAGTTGTGTAGGTCTTGAGAAAGAGATGGCTCCGAAAAAGGATTCTACTCCACAGAAAGGTACCACTTCAAAGAAGGGAAAATGCAAGGCACAGAAACCTCTTGAAGTCTCCGACTCTGACTATTGCCCCAAGGAGGACTTGTCACTTTTTGAGGAACCCCCGAAATACATGATGCAAGCGCTAACTCCGAAAAAAAGGAAGGGCTCCTCAGATCAACCCTCGGAACCATCGATGTTTGTAAGTAATGGAGCCCAACAATGTTGGGAACAAGGGATGGGTATGAAAATGCTACACCTGGAAAGGGCATTCGCTGTGTAAGGAGGACTGTTTCAGAAATTGATGGAGTTCCATCGTTTTGATCAGAAGCTCATTTTTGCAACGGATTTTTGCAATGCCAGTTTTTCTAGAGAGTTTTACGCCAATGCCAAGTTTCCAAATTCAGCTGGAGCTTTTTATGTAAGGGGGAAATGGATGCAATTCACAAGTGAGATCATTAATACTCATCTCGGCACTCCTAGTTTTCCTCAGGATCCTTTGCCATTTTCGAAAGATAATGAGTGGGACCAAGCTTTAATGGAGGAGCTCGCCCTGCCAGGAGCGAAATGGGTACTAAACAAACAGGGGGATCATAAGCATATTCGTGGTAATTGGTTGCGAAGTGATGTTAAGATATGGCTAATGTTTGTCTTCTCGCGTCTTTTGCCAAGTTCTCAAACCACTGAAGTTTTACGTAATCGGTTATATCTAATATCAGTAATTCGAGGGCGGAGATCAATTGATGTTGGTCGTATCATTCTCTCCAGCTTACAAGCTGGTATTGATGCTGATAATGCAGCTCTCTACTTCCCGGTCTTGATTGAAGAAGTCTGTGCAGCTCAAGGTGTTGATACTGAAGATGGAGAGTAGCGTAGGAATCCGGGCCCGATTGGTACACTATTGTATTCCAAATATCTGCGTATGGAGAAGGAGATGAAGAAAACAAGGGTAGCAGGGGTTAAAGAACTTCGGGACAAGTCTGAACCTCTATCTTGTGAATCAAGTGAAGAACAGTAACCGTATGATTTTCGTTCCTTCCAAGAGGCACTGCAAGAATTTCAAAAATCTGTGGATACTTGTTTTTAGCACTTGGATGAAAGGCTTGAAGGCATGCATGAACAGATGAATGATATGTATCAGGATTGGACCTCGCATTCGTCTAATATGCTTACTACGTTTGATGATATTTCTTCTATCGCGCAGCAACAGTGATACGAATGGAGTAACTTTTGAGTTCTAATCCACACATTTTCCACACCCTTTGGATCGTTGTTTCTCAATTAATCCGAACAATCACGAATCACAGAAGAACAATGCGGAAACAAGACAACAAACAATAAAGGATATTGAACGAGAAGGATTGGAAGAAATCAACCAAACCCCAACGTTATCACAAAAAGATTCAGTCCAACTAATGTAAATCAAAAGTTAAACTTCCTCAGTTCGGCGTGTTCTATAAATCTAGAACGGGTAAGCTCAACCTAAAGCTCACACTAAAGGTTTTCGCGGGTCTTATGATTGTTCAACTAAACTTAGAAGAACTCACACGTTTTTCTCTCAACTTGTCACAGCTGGAAGAAGGTTTTAGCAAAGCTAAACTTTATCAAATTTCATATCATCTAAAAAACGTTACATTGGCCATCATTAAATAGGGAAGAATTCGGCCATCATAAGGAAAAAGGAAACAAGAAGCAAATTACAATTTAACTTCTTGGCTAACTTAAAAGTTTCCTAAAAGATTACTTTCCAAATTACCATGCAAGGCAATTGGACAAGTAATGGACTTATTAATCAACAAAATTAAAGCCCAATTAATTAATGATAATGGACTTATTATTACAACTTAAAATAAATCCTAAAGAATAACAATGGCGTGATCCATAATAAATCCAAGAACACGCCTCTTCATGGACTTCTTAAAAATCGGCCTTTGTAATGTTTCTTCAAGGTGGATCATGAATTGATAATGAAGAAACATGCCACAAAACTCCTCCTTGAGATGATTGAGAGATCTCGGCCTCCATTGCTTCAAAATATGATGCCAATAAATTGTGCAATGCTGCCTTCATCTTTGAACTTCTCGACCTTGTCATTGGTCCATCAAGATTCACCAAAGGGTCTTGAGAACTCGGCCTTGGCACCATGGACATGGGCTGATTTCCATCATTCCCTCCTTCCTCGAAAGGATTCGTCCTCGAATCACCTACATCAAATAAGGATAAATCAGTAACATTGAATGTAGATGACACATTGCCATACTCACTTGGATGTTCAATCTTATAAGCATTATCTCCAATCCTTTCCAAAAATCAAAAAGGACCATCTCCTCTAGGATGAAGCTTAGATTTCCTTTTGTCTGGAAACCTCTCTTTCCTCAAGTGAATCCATACCCAATCACCCGATTCGAAAATCACTTGTCTTCTACCCTTATTGGCTTGCTTAGCATATTGCTCATTACGCCTTAGAATGTTTTGGCGAACCCTATCATGTAACTCCTTAACAAATTCAGCTTTCTTTTGACCTTCAAGACTAACAAATTCATTAGCAGGCAAAGGCAAAATATCCAAAGGAGTTAAAGGATTAAAACCATACACAATTTCAAAAGGTGAGAAATTAGTAGCACTATGCACAGTTCTATTGTAAGCAAACTCAATGTGTGGTAAACACCCTTCCCAATTCTTTAAGTTTTTCTGAATAAGTGCACGAAGTAAGGTAGACAAAGTCCTATTAACTACTTCAGTTTGTCCATCAGTTTGTGGATGTGCAACAGTAGAAAACAACAACTTAGTACCCAACTTATTCCAAAGAGTACGCCAAAAGTGAGATAGAAATTTAACATCTCTATCACTAACAATACTCTTAGGCATTCCATGCAATCTTACAACCTCCTTAAAGAACAAATCAGCAATATGTGTAGCATCATTAGACTTAGAACAAGCAATAAAATGTGACATTTTGCTAAATCTATCAACTACAACAAATATGCTATCATGACCATTGCGTGACCTAGGCAAACCAAGCACAAAATCCATAGAAATATCAATCCAATGATGACTAGGAACAGGCAAAGGTTGATACAAACCATGAGGCATCACTTTAGATTTTGATTGTTTACACACAATGCATTTATCACAAACACTTTTAACATCTTTAATCATGTTAGGCCAATAAAAGTGTTCATTCAAAACAGCAAGTGTTTTAGCAATACCAAAGTGCCCTATTAACCCTCCTCCATGGGTTTTCTTAACAAGTAAAACACGAATGGAACTTTGAGGAATGCACAATTTATCTTTTCGAAACAAGAAACCATCATGCACATAAAAATCACCATGCTCATACAAGTCTTTAATCAAATCAAAACCAAGTAACTTAGCATGCAAGTAAGTAAACAAAGTATACCTTCTAGACAGTGCATCAACTACAACATTATCCTTACCAGACTTATAATTAATCACATATGGAAAAGACTCAATGAATTCTAATCATTTAGCAAGCCTCTTATTCAACTTACCTTGAGTCTTCAAGAATTTAAGGCTTTCATGATCAGAATGTATTATGAATTCTTTAGGCCATAAATAAAGTTGCCAAAACTGTAAAGACCTTACCAAAGCATACAACTCCTTGTCATAAGTTGCATACTTCAAAGCTGCCCCATTAAGCTTTTCACTAAAGTAAGCCACGGGCCTTGATTCCTGCATTAAAACAGCACCAATACCAATCCCGGAGACATCACAGCGTATCTCAAAAGCTTTATGAAAATCCGGCAATGCAAGTAAAGGGGCGTGAGTCAATTTATCTTTTAAAGTGTTAAAAGCATTTTCATGTTCCTTATTCCATACAAAGGTGACATTCTTTTTAACAAGTTCATTCAAAGGTGCAGCTATAGAACTAAAGTCCTTAACAAACCTCCTATAAAAACTTGCCAATCCATGAAAGCTTCTAACATCACTAGCATTTTGTGGTCTCGGCCAATCCATGATTGCCTTGACTTTTGACTCATCAACAGAAATACCTTGAGAACTAACAACATAACCTAAAAAGATAATAGATTCCGTGCAAAAATAACACTTTTTGAGGTTAGCATAAAGTTGGTTCTCACGTAAAACAACAAACACTAGCTTAAGATATGCAACATGTTCATCTAGTGATTTGCTATAAATAAGGATGTCATCAAAGTAGACTACCACAAACTTACCAATAAAGTGACGAAAAACATGATTCATAAGCCTCATAAAAGTACTAGGTGCATTAGATAAACCAAAAGGCATAACTAACCATTCATACAACCCATACTTTGTTTTAAAAGCAGTTTTCCATTCATCACCTTCTTTCATGCGAATTTGGTAGTATCCACTTTTCAAATCAATCTTGGTAAAAATAGTAGAACCATGCAATTCATCAAGCATATCATCTAATCTAGGAATTGGATGTCTATACTTAATGGTGATCTTATTAATAGCACGGCAATCAACACACATTCTCCAAGACTCATCCTTTTTAGGAACTAGAATAACAGGAACTGAACAAGGACTAAGAGACTCACGTACAATACCTTTGTCAAGAAGTTCATCCACTTGACGTTGAATCTCTTTGGTTTCCTCCGAATTTGCTCTATAAGCTGGACGATTTGGAATTTGAGCTCCTGGTATGAAATCAATTTGATGTTCCTCGAACTGGTGGCAATCCAATTGGTAAGTCCCCGGGAAACACGTCACTATATTCCTGCAAAAGAGAGTAAACAGCACTAGGGAGAGAAGCAAGGTGATCACTATCAACAATAAGTACAAAATCCTTGCGAATCATTAAGTACAAAGGCTGTTTATCTAGTATAGCTCTCTTAACCTCCCTAGAAGAAGCAAAGTAACAAGACTTCCTATCAACTAACTCACGACCCACACTATTACAAGATGAAGATGAGCTAGCTATTACATTTTGTTTCTCTTGATCTTTCTTCTCCTTGGCGGTATTGAAATCTCTACAAGCTTGAACAATTTTAGCTTGATCTTAAAAAACTTGAAATGGGGTTAAAGCACGAAGATTGTACTTCTTACCCTCAAAGTCGAAACTGTAGTAGTTCTTCTTGGCATGATAAAGTACATCACGATCAAATTGCCAAAGTCTACCAAGTAAAATATGACTAGCTTCCATGGGAACAACATCACATACAACTTGATCAACATATTTCCCAATGGTTAAAGTAAACTTCACTTGTTTTGTCACACAAGTTTCGGCTGAATTATTTAGCCATTGAAGTCTATATGACTTGGGATGTTTCATGCAATTCAAATTCAGCTTATTAACAAGTAAGGTGCTAGCCATATTAGTACAACTTCCACTATCAATGATCACACTACATACCTTATTTTGAACCATGCATCGAGTGTGAAAGATATTTTCTCTTTGCATTAAATCTTCATTGATTTGTGGTTGCACATTAAGAACTCTTCGAGCAACTAAAGAAAAAGCACCAACCTCATATGTTTCAAGATCCTCACCTTCTTCACTTTGGTACTTCTCTTCAAGAGCTGGAATGTCGGCACATTCCTCATCACTTTCAACCTCTCCTTGATCATTCAAGAACATCAATTTCCGAGTTGGGCAGTCGGCTTGTACATATCCAAAACCTTGACACTTATAGCACTTGATATCCCTCAACCTTTGAGAAGGTTGTGGCGCCGATTTAGGAGCAACTTCAGCAACCTTTGGGACTATTTTCGGAAAGCTTGATGTTGTAGTTGAAGGCTGGTTTGGAGTGAATTGGCGTGGCTTTGTTGATGGAGTGAAGGGAGCCACATTTGGTTTGGCACTTCTTTGCCAAGGTGGATTAGGTTGTGTGAACCTCTGCTTTCCTTTCATGTGCCTTTCAATCTTTATTGCTTTATGAACAAGCTCATTAATATCAACATAACTTTGAAGATCCACATGGTATGCTAACTCAGAATTCATACCTCGAAGAAATCTCTCAATGGTTGAATCCGGATCTTCATGAACATTAGCCTTGATTATAAAAGCCTCCATCTCATTGTAGTATGCTTCCACTGATTTACTTCCTTGCACAACTGTGTGCAATTGCCTATTGAGTTCACGATTAAAATGTGAAGGAACATACTTCTTCCTCATAAGCAATTTCATTTGGTTCCAAGTCATGACTGGAGCTTCACCATCTTGGCGTCTAGTTCTCATTACCTCATTCCACCACAAGCTAGCATAATCTTTGAGATGCATGAAGGCCAGATGGTATCTCTTATCCTCGGGATAACTATTGCCTTCAAAGAAGTGTTCAAATTCTCGAACCCAATCAAAGTATGCTTCGGGATCTGCCTTTCCATGAAAAGTAGGTAATGTCAATTTAACAGAACTAATCGAAACGTCAGACTTTTTACCAATTTTTGTAGAACCAACAAACTCCTCCTCCTCCTCATCATCGGATAGAACTTCATCAAAATTGTTGTGTCGTGAGGTGGAATTCTTTGTACGGCGTTTTGGATTGGAAGCAAAACTATCCATTTGCAATTGCAACTTTTGAATCATATCAAAAAGTACTTCCATCTCAGATTTCTGTGCACCTTGAGATACAGTATTTTCTCCTTCCATTGTACCTGCAAGTTAGTGAAAACAAGAAGAAAACAAATGTAATCCTCACAGGTTCTCACTATATAGTGAGTAAATGCTCTCCTCTCTAGTGAAAAGGCTTTTCTCGTATATACCCTATCTAATCTCTCAACAATGTTTCTCTCAGACTAATTGAAACTTACCGTTCAACAATTTATATAACAAATCTCAACCAATTTAGTTCAACAAGTCAATTCACACAAGTTAAACCAAAGAAGTTTGAAAAGAAACACGTCACAAGAGTATTTTAAAGATCACGTATGGGTATAACTTGGTTTATTTCAGAAAACTACGAAATTAGCAACTAGGCAAGAAAGCAAGATGATTGATTTTGATTTCACCCAAGCAAGATATGTCACGTCCAATATTGATGAATTTCAAGCACAACTTAAGAACACTTAGTTCTTACAAATGTAAAACAGAAAATAAAATAAAGTAAAGATAGTATATATTTTTTTGTTCTTTTCTCTTTTTTTTTTGAATTGACGGTCTCTTTTTTTTTTATCGGTCTCTTTTTTTTTTTTCTCTGCCGAGTTTCGGACGCTAGTTTCGGACGACTCCCTTAGTTTCAGACGGCCGAAACTTAAATTCCTGGAACGACAATTTTTCTGTTGAGTTTTGGACGCTAGTTTCAGACGACTCCCTTAGTTTCGGACGGCCGAAACTTAAATTCCTGGAACAACGATTTTTTTCTGTTGAGTTTCAGACGCTAGTTTCGGACGCCTCTCTGAGTTTCGGACGGCCGAAACTGTCGCGCGACTGTGAAAAAAATCTGATTTTTTTTTACGAATTTTTTTTGGAAACTTTTGATGAAACCCTAATGATGTTTTGACGTGCGGCTCAATCAACGAAAACACAAGGAATTCAACACTATGAAGACAATTCAAAAGTGTAGAATGTAGACACCAAAAGAACACAAAAGAACAGCAAGAAAACAACACACGAAGATTTCTCAAAAACACAAAAACGCAACAACAAGAACAAAATGTTTTCGGGCAGAATTCAACAAAGATGTTGCATGCGAATTTTGACGAAATTTAAAGGCTGAACTAAGACGACTTAAGACAGCAATAAAGACACAAAAGAGCAACAAGAAAACGCAAGAGCAGCAGCAGAATTTGACGCAAAAACTGCAGCAACAACAAGTATAAAAACAGCAAGAACGAAAACGAATTACCTTGAATTTGGAAACAACCCCCTTTGTTTTGATACCACTTGATACAAATGGAGTAGCTTTTGAGTTCTAATCCACACGTTTTCCACACTATTTGGATCGTTGTTTCTCAATTAATCCGAACAAGCACGAATCACAGAAGAACAATGCGAAAACATGACAACAAACAATAAAGGATATTGAACGAGAAAAATTGGAAGAAATCAACCAAACCCCAACGTTATCACAAAAAGATTCAGTCCAACTAATGTAAATCAAAAGTTAAACTTCCTCAGTTCGGCTTGTTCTATAAATCTAGAACGGGTAAGCTCAACCTAAAGCTCCTCACTAAAGGTTTTCGCGGGTCTTATGATTGTTCAACTAAACTTAGAAGAACTCTCACGTTTTTCTATCAACTTGTCACAGCTTGAAGAAGGTTTTAGCAAAGCTAAACTTTATCAAATTTCATATCATCTAAAAAACGTTACATTGGCCATCATTAAATAGGGAAGAATTCGGCCATCATAAGGAAAAAGGAAACAAGAAGCAAATTACAATTTGACTTCTTGGCTAACTTAAAAGTTTCCTAAAAGATTACTTTCCAAATTACCATGCAAGGCAGTTGGACAAGTAATGGACTTATTAATCAACGAAATTAAAACCCAATTAATTAATGATAATGCACCTATTATTACAACTTAAAATAAATCCTAAAGATTAACAATGGAGTGATCCATAATAAATCCAAGAACACGCCTCTTTATAGACTTCTTAAAAATCGGCCTTTGTAATGTTTCTTCAAGGTGGATCATGAATTGATAATGAAGAAACATGCCACAAAACTCCTCCTTGAGATGATTGAGAGATCTCGGCCTCCATTGCTTCAAAATATGATGCCAATAAATTGTGCAATGCTGCCTTCATCTTTGAACTTCTCGATCTTGTCATTGGTCCATCAAGATTCACCAAAGGGTCTTGAGAACTCGGCCTTGGCACCATGGACATGGGCTGATTTCCATCAAACAGTTTGAAGTTTTGTATCACAGACAACTGAAGATGCAGATAGAGTTGAACCACTGCTACAAAATGTCTGTGTATTATCACTCTGAGTCTGGACCTCCTAAACTGACACCGACTTCTGTGCAGTTGGTTGGATACCGTATCTCTAATCTGACGAGAGATGTTATCAGTTGTGCCATTCATGAGCTTCCACCGGAGGTACCCGCAGTGTCTTCACTCAACCCATTGCCAACATTTGGACACATCCCACCAATGCCTCCCACTCCTACATTTAGGGTGGATCCTGAGTTCATGCCACAAACACGGATTCCAATGTTTGGTTCAGGGTAGCCTCTTCACGGACTGACTGTCGGTCCTTTTCATTGGGTAGCACAGCCTTTCAGTGGACCTTCATTCTCCACTACAACATCGTTCTCTTCTCCGACGTCATCTGCCCCTTCGTCATCTTCATAGGGAGCTCCTCTTTCTTAATCTTTTACATTGAGGACAATGTGTGATTCAAGTGTGGAGGGTGTGATGTTGAGATTTAGGTGTTGTTATGTGTTACCGTGGGGTGTTTATTGCTGTTATGAAGTTGCTTCGAGGTGAAATTCTTGCTCACTATCGTTTGTGGAGGCCGTTGTTTTGTTGCTGTTTTGGTTGGTGTGCTTTGCTGAATTTTGTTGTTGATGATGGGGTTTCTCACTATCCTAATAAGTTGAAGTTGTTCTGAGCTTAGAGTTGTGTTGTGGAGTTGAATGTGATTATTGGATTTTGAAGTTTGTTGCAAGTCTTTGAAGTATGCTATGATTTTGTGAAGTTCTGTGAAGTTTGCTTTTGAGAATAGTGCTGAGAAGCATGGAATTCGGGTTTGAGATTGTAGTATGTCTTAAGGTGTATTATTGTTGTTAGTATTGAGTCTTGAATGTGAGTGTTTGAATAAATGTCTAGAATGTGAGTGAATATGCCATGAGTAGTGAGTGGAGTAGAAGTGTGTTTAATGGAAAATCACTTTGTACTATGCCTTTGTTCTCTTGTTAGAGATGTTCGAATTTGGAGTTCATCGATTCTATCTTTATATTACATGCGAATTTTTTTTTACTTTGACTCCAACCTTAATGAAATTGGTATATTTTGCTGACCAAGGCATCATGTTTAAGTAAGATAGATATGCCATGCAAAATCATTCTTGGACATAGGAGGAATCTGGTTCAATTTGTTCTTGTTGATCTGCATGACTTCGGTGTTTTGGATGCTTTCGCATACATAGTCCCTTAAAGACCTCTAGGAACTTTTAGTCACACAAGAAAAGATATGGAGAAAAAGCCTTTGGCAATTGGGAATGAAAAGCCGAAATACCCTTGGCAAGCTTAATTGGGAAAAAATACACCAATGTGTGTGATAAGCGAATACACCAAAGTGCCACAAGAATGTGTGTGATAAGCGAATACACCAAAGTGCAAAAAGAAATGATATCAATCAATAGAAGCACCAATGTGCGACCATTGATCTTGTGTGTTAGGAGTTCTTGTGTGTGGATAAGGTGATTGTTTATGCAATGAGATGTTCTTGAAACAAAGAGGGAATGCATGCAAGAAGAATAGGTGGACATGTATTCTTCAGCACACACTTGCACGCATGACATTTTGGTCTTTATTCATCGTACCTTGGTTGATAATTTATGCTGAAATTTGATAGTTTGGAGTCAAGAACCTTTTGCGAGTTTCTTTGCGTAAAAAATATTTTGATGAACTTAGAGGAGAACGTGTTGGACAGGGGAGCAAGGGAGAGTGCAAAAGTGGTTAACGTATATGAAGTGTAAGTTTTGTTTGAGGGCAAGCAAAAGTTCAAGTGTGGGGGAAATTGATAAGTCAGTTTTATACTGATGTAATTGTATTATTTTTCACTTAACTTTTGTTTGTTCGAGTGTATTTTGGGCAGCATTAATGTTGAAATGAGTAGAGGAGTCAAGGATGTTGTGAAGAGGGAAATCTAGTTGAAATGGTGAAGAGGGTACAATATGTTGTGGAAAGATGTCTTGTTGGTATGGCTTCATAATGATATGGTTGTAAGTAGCATTATGTTGAAATATGTGTGATTTGAGTATGTATGGAATGGAAGTGTTGTTGCATTTTTTATCATGATTTCTGTGGAGAAGTCGGGTGTGAAGGATGCTGGAATGAGTTCTCTTCATTACACATTTCGTCGCACAGACACACTCACCACTCCACACACACTCGCACACCTCGTCGCATGTACATGAGACGAGCTCACATTTTTTCCCACACCTCGCGCCGCATGATCATGCGGCGAGTTCTCACACTCATGCACACACCTCGCCGCACATCCGTGCGGTGAGCTCTTGCGCACTCGCACATCTCGCCGCATGGCTATGCGGCGAGCTCCCGCATTCCTGCACACACCTCGCTGCATGATGTGCGGCGAGCTCTTGCTCACACTCACCTTGCCGTACGATTGTGCAGTGAGCTCTTACAAGACACTCTCATCTCGTCGCATGGATGTGCGACGAGATCATTCACCTCTCCGCATGGATGTGCAGCGAGGTCTGACACTCGACACACGCACACATGAATGTCATTCGTGTGTTGTACTCATTTTGCTTAATCTTGATATAATTGTTTATGTATGTTGTGAATGTTGTAAGCTTATGTTCCATTGTTTTCTTCATAAACATTTGCAACTTACATTTCAAGTTTCATGTTTTGAGAATGCTTTCCCATGCATTACATTGTCCATTTTCATTTAGTTACACTATGTTACCTTTACATTCTTCTTCATGACATTTCATTGTTTCTCATCCAGTGCATTCATTCATGATTATCTCTCAATTCTCTGGCACAAATTAAACGCAAGTCATTGCACATCTCATTTCATTGTAACAATCTCATATGTGTTTTGCATACTTTGGTCACACAACTTTTCAAACATTTATTCTTGCACATCTTCACTTCACTCATTGCATTGCTTTACTAGGCATTTTCAGTTATTACACACACACATTTCACTAACACTCACGTTCAGTTTCTTCACATCGCATTTTTTACTCTTTAACATACTTCATATGCATTATATATTTACATTGGCGTCCATCAATCTCCACTTTCAGTTTGTTTCATCATGCTTCATGCATTCTCATTTTCGTCTTATCATAGCTCATTTCTACATTCTTGTGTGTACATTCTATATTTTATCTCTCACAACATCTCAAGCATACATTTGCATGATATTTCTTAGCATTTCATTCTTCAATATTTCATTCATGTTGCGACACTCTCAATTAGCCATTTTTGCACACACATCTCACAATACTCACGCACACTGGCACAATGGGTGGCGAGACCTCGCTACGAGGTCTCGCCGGTTTCGGTTTTACATGGCGAGACCTCGTAGTGAGGTCTCGCCAGTTGCAATTTTTTGTGGCGAGACCTCGCTACGAGGTCTCGCCGTGTTGCTAGGTCATGTGGCGATACCTCGCTACGAGGTCTCGCCGCTTAGAGTATATGCATGCCATGCATTTGGCAATTTTCTTATGTGTCCTAGTGTTGCACAATTCGGTTAAGTGTTGGAGATGCTTTCTTGTGTGCAGGTTCAGGAAGGCGTGCACAAGGATGGCTCAAGGACGTGTTGCTAATGGAGAAAGCGCTGAAGTCGAGCCTCAAAGGCGTGAACTGGAAACATGCTCAGGCTATTGTGAATGTTTTGTTATTCATAAGTGGCATTCTTGTAATTTTGTATTCGTTTCACGTTGTGTATCATTTACGTTTTTTAACCTCTATATATTGAGGATTTAGTTAGCATTTTAGGGAGATAATTTTCTAGACTCTTAACAGAATTTCAATTTTCGGAGAGCTGAAATTTATTCTCTCTCTAGTTTTTCTCTCCCTTCCATTTCTTCTCCGATCGTGATTCCGATTGAACTTGTGAACTGAGCATGGAATTCTCATTCTCAATTAACGGAGTTGTTGACAGTTCTGAAACAATCGTTGGTAAATTCTTCCAATTTATATGAAAATGAATTGTTCTGAACTTGATTGTGGAGATCGTGATATGAGAATGAAGTTTCGTGGCTAGTTGAATGTTGTCCTAGGGTTATGACCAGACGAATGTGTAATTAAACTGTGATATGCTATGCAATTGACATAATTTCTATGGATGTGATCGTACATGTTGTTGAATGCCCGATTAAGTGAAATTTCATGGAATTTGTGATTTCTTTGGCAGAATTGAACATAGATTGTGGTCGCCTTGCAAAGTCGAGGTTTGATTCATCAATGAGAGTGGAAATTGCATAAAATGAAGACTAAATGTATGAATATGGAGTTATTTCGCTTGTTTAGTTTTGCTCACGATCCGAGATGTGGTCGACTTGCCAATCGGGGGTCGTTGAGTCATTAGAACCGAGTGAAGGATGATTCTATGATGCTAGCTTAAGATTAGAAACATTAGGTCGGGCCTCGCCATGGGAGACTTAAGGTTTTGTAGGTTGAATAGCTAGTGTTTGGAAGTCGAGACGTTGCGGTGTTCAATCATCTTGCTTAGGCCTCGACATGGGAAAAGTAGGATGTTAGGGAGTATAGAGAACTTTGCGGTCAACATGCTGAGACTTCACTAGCCTCCTAGGCAACAATTGTCTCCTCCTAACTTGTGTTGCATGGGGTCAAATGCATAGCAATCGTGCTTAATTCACAGTTGTCTGGCACATTAACTCTAGGACGTCTGTCTCAAATCTTTGAATTTTCTTCCTGTTTTCCTTGCATTTGTCTTGTTACCTTTATTTCTTTAGTTTGACATTACTTTTACTGATTCTTGATATTGAATGATTGGCAACACAATTTGAGCAACAATACTTGAGTTCTTGAAACCAAATCACCGTCCCTGAGGATACGATCCCTCTCACCGCATCTACATTAGTGAATAGGGTTAAATTGCAAGTACACGACAGGCTTGTCAGGAGTCGGCTTGTATATTGGAGATTTTTGTAAAATCTAAGATAAGGCATTGTTCTCCAAGGAATGACTCCTATGAACATGGTCCAAGGTAAACCAAGTGCTACCAAAGTTTCTGGTTCTAAGGTGTCCACTTCCAAAGGACCAACCAAGAAAAAGTATGATATGTACACTACTGTATCTGACTCAGATGAAGAATATTTTCCAAAGGATGGTGATGTTCCTGAGGCAACTACCCCGACATTGAATAAAAGGAAAGCTCGAGCAGTGATTGAACCATTTCTGAATGATGCCGCTCAGGATGTGTCTTATTCATTTGCTATAAGAACTATTCACGTAGAGCAAAATTTTGTTGTCACTGAAGGCTCATTCCTTGACATAATTAGGTACTACCACTAGAAACCATTGATTGTGGCTCCTGATTTTGTGAATGTGGCGATTGCTAGAGAGTATTATGCGAATGCTAGTGAGAAAAATTCTAAGGGAGTGTATATTTGTGGGAAGTATGTGAAAAGTAATGGAGCTATTATGAACAAGCATTACTCCCTTCTAGATTATGGCGCTGATGAATACTCAGAGTTGTTGCTATCAGGGAACCCTAATACTGTCCTTGCTTCTTTAGGATTGCCAGGCTCAGTTTGGGTGTAAAAATACTTTCAATGAACCAATGCATGTATGGCACAAAGATTTAACTGCAGTGGCAAAGATTTGGATGTTGTTTATTAACTCACGTATCATGCCTACAACACATAACACCAAGATTCCAAAAGAGCGTCTCTTCATGATTTACGCGATCAAGAATCGGTTGACAATAGATGTTGGCCGACGTATGGTAGATTACATTGTGGGAGATGTTACTCACGATAGTTTGGCCATGTATTTTCCCTTGTGCTTGCTGGAGATAGCTATGAGTCAAGGTGTTAAAGTTACTTTGGGTGAAGAGTGCCGACACTTATTGGGGAATATCAAAGGTTCTCAATACAAAAATTATGTCAAGATGGAGCATAGTGAGCATGCTAGATGCAAAGTTGAGTTGGCAGATTTGGTTAATGCTGAACTAGCTATTCCTAAGCAACCTCAGCAACCTCTTCCTCCTCCAGTGCTGCCACAAGTTGCATTCCCTGATCTGGGACCTTTACATGAAGCCATTGCTTTCTTGCAAACTTCCATGACTAAGCAACATCATGCCGTGATCTGTCATGTGGATGCTTTAGATGATAGATGGAATGTGTTCCAATCTGAGATGGGTAGCCGCTTGGACTCTTTGTCTCTTGAACAAACATTCACCTGGACAGTTATGGAGCATTCTATGGAGCAGTACCAATCTGAGATGAACTGCATGAACTTGATGTTGGTTCATCATCATCATTCTTGTGGTTAGTCCCCACAGTTTCCAACTTATGAGGAGTTGGATGCTATTGCTCGCCCTCATCTTGTTGTGGACACTACTAGCCGGTAAATTATCATGCAACCTGAGGTAGCTCCTAGAACAATTGTCGCTCTTTCTCGTTTTCCGGTACAACCACTAGCATTTGCTCAATTTTCTAACCAACTTCCTCTACTAGGCGTTCCATAATCAGGGAGTTCTTGTTCTCTTCTCACATTGGGGACTAATGTTTAATTCAAGTGTGGGTGGGATGAATGCCTGTAGTGGGGCTGTGGATTATGCTGAATATGTGTGTTATATGTTTTTTTTTTTCTGCTTAGTTAATGCTATAAATAATTGAAGTCTAAAGTATGTTTGCAAGCTTGAATTTGTGCTGGTTAAGAAGTGAAGAAATCATGCCATGTGAAGTCATAGAAGAGAATGCTATGTTGTGTTGATGTGTCATTAGGGACCAGGAGGTGGTGTATTATATTAGTATTTTGGTGATGTTGTTATATATATGTTGTGTGAGTAGGGAATTAAACATTGGTAGTGAGTAGCACTGACTACTGTGGCTGGTTACATTCTGTCACCAGTTGTTGTGTTGCTGTAAGGTTGTGCTGATAAGGTTGGCCGAGGCTTGGAATCCTGAACCGCCAATCCACACTCTTAGGATCGTTGTTGACTAGCAAATTTGAACAACACAAACACGAAAATAAAACAACAAAAAGGCGGAATAGAGATATGAAACGAAAAGGTTGATGTTAAGCCAACTAAACCCTAACGTTATTACAAAGTAATCAACCTAGCTAATGTACTCAATAGCTAACTTAATTAGTTTGGCAGTTCCTGATCTCAAGAATGGATAGGCTAAACCTAAAGCTCCTCACTAAAGCATTCGTGGGATTTTTGCAAGCACAAAGTGTTTAATTTTAGCAAAGCTAAAATTCTTTCAATTTCATATATAAAAAAATGTCAATTTAAATAGGAATAATTTCGGCCATGTACAAAAAAGAAACCCTAATGAAAGCTAATTACAACTTGACTTCCTAATTAACTAACTAACTAGTTTCCTAAATCAAAACAAATCACAAGAAACACTCCTATCTCCTACAAAATAGGATTTTGGCTATGCTTCTAAAATTTAGGGTTTACTTTCCTAAATTTTCCTAGAAAATAGGAAGCTACTTTCTAAAACAATTACTTTCCATTATCATGCAAGATAATTGGGCCAAGTAATTATTTAACTACTTAAATGAAATATAAGCCCAAATTAATGTTTAATGGACTTACCTTTTTTTTTAAAGACCTTTATTATAGCATAAACAAAACAAAACAAAATACACGAGGCCGGATATACCCGACACCCCTCTACCAAGGAAAATCAAAGACGAGGAGTACTACTCCTTTACATTCCAAAAACAAAAACAAAAACAAAAAAAAAACAAAACAAAGGCTCCTGTACTAAGAAAGAAAACTAAAGAACTGGGAGCATGTATGGAGTTTAAGAGTCCCAATAATTTGAAAGCCAAGCAGGCAGGACAAATTCTAAAGACTCTCTAAACTTGTTAAATATAACTGTCCATATAAGCTAGGCATCGCTCCTTTGACCAGTAGCAAAGCATAGGTAATTGTAATCTTTGTCTCCAGGCTTTCCCTAATTTCACATCCACCTGCTAGTCCCTCACAATCAAGGAGAGAATTTATAACGACTCAAAGGGCAGCAAAAGGCTCTACCATTGACAAAACAGCAAAAATTTGGGCAGCATAACCCATGTAAGTGCCCTCATCCACAATCACCACATACACCATTTCACCTTCAATAACAGTACTCAACAAGTGCTGCACAATATCAGAGAATATTTGGCCAAAAAAATTTTTTTGGGCAAACAGCCCTAATAACAGCAGACTGTGGCCCCTCTAATCAAGCATACAATTCCAGGATAAGGCATAAAAATAAGCAAACAAAGCAGACCTAATGAAAATCACCAATACTGGAGACCTCTTCACATGAAAATAGAGCAGGGACTATAACATGTACAATTTCACCTTAGAGTCCATCATTTACTTTCTGAACCTCGTGGTCCTTAGGCTCTTCTATTCGTTCTTGCACTTTCGGAATAGCATATAAAAGGATTACGTTTCCTTAGTTTCCTCCCCGACGACGTGCTGGCCTTAGGACTGATCAAGGTCTCTCACTTGCTTGGAATGCTTAGGAGGCTTGTGAAATCTGTCCATTTTTCTGAGGAAGGAGTCCAGAATATCTTGCGATTCCTCCTCAAAACTATGTTCCGTCCACCTATCCTCCTCTCGATCCCATCCCTCCTCCTCTCTGTCCCAGCTGTCCCTCTCTTGATCCTCGAATTCAGAATAGGGTTGTAAGCTCCAATCCATGGTAGAACAGCCTCTGAGCATTCGTGAGACTTCCTGTTCGTCTATCAGATAGGTTGGCATGGCTGCTAGTATTTCTCGGTCTGACATCACAGGGTCCTTATTCGAGTTTGAGGATTCCCCTTCCTCCCAACTTATCTTAACATTTATTCCTCCCTGTTTCACGTCTTTCTCAGTCTTCAATTCTTCTTCACTTTCAGCAGTTTTGGGGGGTTCCAAAGCTAGAAGAGTAACCTGTGGCTTATAGGTTTCCCTGTTCTGTATGTTGATAAATTCCAGTAATTGGCCAAGTCTGGCTAGGAATTGTTCAATCTCGGGCATAGCCTTGGATTGCTGAATCCAATCAACCAAGTCTTCTCGCCGGTCTTTCCTGCCTATATTCATCTGAGGAGCAGGGTTGTGGGCACTGTCACCAAGGGTAGGATCTTTGAATTGCAAATCCTTCTGGACCCCTTTGGTGTTAACTACTGGAAGCCATAGTTTTTTCTTTCCTTTGCGATTTTCCTCCTGTTTGCCATCCTTCTGAGGTTGATGGGGTTTACAGTTACTAATCGAATGTCCCATTCTCTGGCATTTGCTACAATACTGAGGAAGGTCTTCCACCACAATCTTTTTCCATTTACCTTGATCTTGGCTCCCAGTCCATATTCGGCTAGGAGGAGTAAGAGTAACATCCATTTCAACAAGGATTCGAGCTTCACTGGGCCTTAGCAGTTTGGTGGCCGAAGCAGTAGCTCGATCGATCTTCAGAGGATTCCCGACAGTAGAAGCAATCGAGAACAAAGAATCTCTGTCAAATAAATGTAGAGGAAGCTGTGGAAGGCTAATCCAAACAGGAGCCTTAGAGGATTCCACTTCGGGGCTAAATTCCGGCGACCACCGAAATATTCTTGCCTGAAAACCTGAGAATTTGTTTAATGGACTTAACTTATTATAAAGAAATTGAAACCTAATTTAAATGGCGTGAATCCAAGATGTGAAAATCCAAGCACACCATCTTGGTCTTCAATGTACTTCATGAACACTTCTTCAAGGTGGAAATTTTTTAAGCTCCAATGTAGAACTCCTACGAACTTCTTCATGAATTGTGATGCAAGAAATATTCCAAACAACTTCATGTTGAGATGGTGAAGATGGTGACGCCAAGTTGTCTTCAAAATTGTCAAAATTGCCACAATTTGTTGACAATAATGTTTGCAAGGCGGCTTTCATCCTTTTGCTCATTGATCTCGTCATTGGTCCATCAAGACCCTCCAAAGGATCTTGTGAATTCGGACTTGGCACCATGGACATGGATGGATTGTATCAGCTATGATTGAATGAAAAGAGTTTGTTGTGTGGTGTAAGAATTGTCGTTGCACTTTTGCTCAACCATCAGTGAATTGTAGAGTCATGACCCAATTCAATCATCCAATTTCAAAATTTTGTTTTTGCTTGGAGTGCAAAATAAGTTTTTTTAGTACCAAAATTGATGTATTCAATACCAGTTATTGGTTAAGGCATTATGTCAAGGTAAGATAGATGTGACATGATTAGTGCTTTAAAAGACATAGGAGGGGATTCTATATGGACTTGCTACGTGTTGTGCATACTACTTGTGAACACCTTGTCTGGCATTTGTAGTCTTTTGAAGACCCACACAAGCATGAGAGTCTATGAGAGATGAAATGGAATGAGAAAAAGCTTGTGGCAACTGGGAATGAAAAGCCATTAAGACACTGAAAAATAAAGGGAAAAACGAGCCATAAAACCCAGGTAGTTCAGTGCCAATGAGAAGGAAAAACGAAAAATGCACCAATGTGTGTATGTCAAAGAACGATTTTTTTAGAAGCACCAATGTGCGAATAAGAAACCGTTGATCTCACGAGTTTCAAGTGTTTATGTGGGTGGACAAAATGACTGTGGTGCTAGAGTTATGTGCGTATGATCATTTGAGTACTATGCATGAACAAAGAATAAGTGAATGTGGCGAATCTCAGCACACACTTGCACGATTGGCAAGTTAGTCTTTATTCATGTTGAGTTTGTACCAGAATTTGAGGCTGAAGAGGTATAAATTCTTGTGTCCGAAACTGTTTTGGATGGAATTAGTGATTGGCATTACAAGGAGTTGATAGAGTATGGAGTGCGTCTCAATTGAGTTGTGTATAAAGTTTCTGTTTTGCTTAGGACAAGGAAAGGGTAAAGTGTGGGGGAATTGATAAGTTGGTTTTATACCGGCTTTTCTTATCCATTTTGTTGGATTTTTGTGGTGGTTTAGAGGTTAATTCCATGTGTTTTCAAGTGCTTGATTGATTTATGTGATATGGTCCTAAATTTGAGAGTTGAAAAAATGCATGAAAATGGTGTGAATTTTAGTGGAATCAATGGCAAGTTGTGGGGAATGATGATAGTGCCTTGAAGCATGTCACACAATTAAAAGCACACAAGCACATATTCAACACACTCGCACACAATACAGCATTCGCACACACAATGTTCATCGGTCTCACTCGCGCACACAAAATGTTCATCGGTCTCACTCGTGCACACACAATGTTCATCGGTCTCACTCGCACACATTATCGCATTGCACTCTCTCGCATGGTATGTACGGCACTAGATGCTTGTATTGCACCATTTAATAACTCTAGCATCACTGTCACGCACACATACCGCACACCCTTGAACACATAACGCACCACTTACACATGCGGTCGCACTATGAGACAGCATCACTCCGCACGCACAAGTTATGCGGTCGCATACAACCATGCACCCACACTTGTGCGGTCGGATCACAGTGACACATGCATAGCCGTGCGGTCATACTATGTGCACAGCTACACACACAAGGCGTGCTGTCGCAGTACACACGCGTACCAATGCATGATGCGACCGCACCACTCCTTGCACACACTCACGCAGAACTTGTGCGGTCGCATAGTACGATAGCACAACCCACGCACACACACACATGCAGTCACACTATGAAACTGCATAACCCACACGTTGTGAGGTCCCACTATGTGACCGCACAAGACACTGTGCACAAGACGTACAACCGCACGACACTCGCACTTCAATTTCATTTTTTGCATGAGATTTCTATCATTTTCAGGGTTTAGCAAAATGGTCATAACTTTGTCATTTATCTCCAAATTGAGTGATTCAAAGTGCTATGTTTAGCTAAGTGCTTGAGCTACAATGTTTATGTTTTATGTTTACGCATACTCGATATGCATCAGGGGCGAAATAGAGGATAAGGTTGACTGTTGTGCAATTGTAACAAAGATTGGCAACTTAGTGTACACATGGCAAAGCATTGTTGAAGGAACATGATTGTGAAGCTTACACATGCTCATTAAGAAGGAGAATTCTAGTGTGGAACCTCTATAAATAAGAGAAGAGAGGCAGAAGAAGAGGGGGGGATATTTTTCGAGAATTCAGAGAGTTTCCATTCCCGCTCGTTGAGTTTTGAAGCTTGTACTTTCTCTCTCTAGAATTTCTAGGATTTTTTAGGAGATCACTTCTAGATTCATACATAATTGTACTGAGGCAGACTCCAGAGCTTATGCTTGAGAATTTTATCGGTAAAGTTTATTGAATTGATGATTATGCCCTCGGTTACAGTTGTTGTTGTTGAATTTGAGTTGATCATAAGTATGATCGGCTAATTGTGTAGTTGTCTTGATGTGCTGAGAACTTAGCTACCTCTTGATGAATTGAATTGACACTTACATGATTTGATTGCATTCTATGGTTGAACTTGCATGAATTAAGACTTGAATTGAACCTAACTTGCGGTAACAACTTAAGAGAAGCTAGATTTGGATAGTTCATGTATGAAATTGTGTGACTTTAACATGTGAATGAGAGCTTGAGTTTCAAACCTTTGCAATACATTTCATTCACATCTCGGAGGTCGTCATGCTGGTGAGAGTGAGTGAGATCTATAGAAAAAAAGTGTTGAATTGTCTTGAGTGGTGAGTTGAGTTGAACTCTCGGTTATCTACCTTACCAAATGAGTGATCGGTAGGTCAATTAGGTTTACTTGGCAATAGCTAGGAGTCTACGGTTTCAACTAGCACCAAGGTTTGTCCTACTGATACGGATGGCCAAGAATATGAACTCCAAGCCACGTGAAATCCACACCTTAGGATCGTTGCTCACCAAATCCGAACCAAGAACAACAAGAAATATTCGGAATAAACAAGAATAGAAAACTTTAAAAGATATTGACACAAATTGATTTGATTTAAATTAAAATGGCGTGAACAAAAATAAACCCAATTGAAACATTAAAATGGCATGAACAATTAATGAAGCCCAATACGCCATTACTTGGTCTTCAATGTAGTCCATGGATTCGCGACGGTAATCTGCCAGAATCACATCACTCATCTTGGTAGGCACTTTGGATGATACTACCTTCCGAATCTCGTAAAACGTAAAACATCATAGTTGTAGATCGTTCTCTTATGTTTCTACAGCCGCTTGAATCAGCATAATCGGATATCATATGAGAGAGATATGCTAATAATACCAAACTGTGGCATAAGTCCTCAACAATGTAATATCCATGGTGGCAACACCTTAAATGTCGTGAAGCAACAAACCTCCATGGAACCTTTAGGAACTGTGATTTTGTATTTATTCCAGGCCTCCAACTATATGATTCATCACAAATTAATGGAATGAATTTCACGAACCACTTGCTTATTGACCACCCAAATAATAGGCTTTCTAGGTTCGTATCATACTCCCTTTCTTGGAGAAGATTCGACCTCGAATCTTGAACGATTGTTGTGACACCAAGTAAATCATAACCTACATGATCTGTTAGACAACAAGAAAAACCAAATACAACAATATCTCCAACGGGTTTTGATAACTCTTCTTTGTCTTTTTCATCAAGATTCAGTTCTAGGCTTTTTCCACTTACAACAACAATCTCACTTTTTATATGTTCATCATTGGGTATTATATTCTCACACATATTAACAATATTCAATACATCAAAAGAAATCAAATATGTTTTAGAAGTTTCTTCAATTGGAATAATTGGAATTATCACATCTTCTGGAATTGGATCCTCCATGACATTATCAATTTGAACCATATCAACCTCCAAAGGTGCTATATCTCCAAGACAATTTAAAGGAAAAGATGAATCCTTTACCTCATCACACACATTCTCCATGGTTAAAGGTTGAAGATCCGCTAGAAATTCATCCTTCGGCTCATCATACCAATGAGGTCATTGGATTGCACTATGCCCAACTCCTAAACACCTCAAGCATTTAACAACACGAACTTTGGGAGTAGGTATAGAAGTTGACTTTACCAATGTGCTTTCCTCAATGGCCTTTTTCTGCTGTTCTTCATTTCGAATTTTTTCTTGAAACATCACAATAATCTCCTCTAGAACTTTCGCAGTAAATCGAAGTTCCCTTTGATACCTTTTACTTTGAAAAGCCATAATTGATGAATAGAGATATATGTTTGTTGGAACAAAATTTCACTAGACTCAAGAATATGATTTAAGAAGACACAAAGAATCAAGAACAATCAAAAGATTGAAACTTGACGACACAAAAAACAAATTGCAAAGAAATCTCAAAGAAACTTTGTTTTTTTCACGACTATTTTCTGGGCTAGAATGGACCAAATAAATTTCGTCCCTAATATTATTTAAAACAAGGAACACACTACAAAAAGCAGAATCAAATTTCGAGTTAAAACGAAAAAGTTATAGTCAATCTGATATTTGCCCGGGACAAAATAAAGACTAAAATAAAACTGATTTTTTTCGATTTTTAGATGATACTTTTTGAACATAAAAACTTCGTCCTAGTAACTAGAAGAAACAAGGATCACAACGCAAAAAACGGAACTCGATTTCGACTCCAAACGAATAAGATATGAGCAAAACAATATTGCCCTGACCGAAAAAAACGAAAATTTACCTACAAGTAAAACCTGAATTTTATGCAACAACCTTCGCTTTGATACCAATTGATACGGATGGCCAAGAATTTGAACTCCAAACCACGCGAAATTCACACATTAGGATCGTTGCTCACCAAATCCGAACCAAGAACAACAAGAAATATGCGGAATAAACAAGAACAGAAAATTTTAAAAAGATATTAACACGAATTGATTTGATTGAAATTAATCAAACCCCCACTCATTAACACAAAAATATCCGGCCTAACTTATGAAAATTCATGAGTTAAACTTCATCAGTTTGGCTTGTTCTTTAAATCAAGAACGGGTAAGTTCACCTAAAGGTCTTAGCTTATAGGTTCACGGTCTTATGAAAATTCTACTAAACTTAGAAGAATTATTCACGTTTTGTTTCACAACTTTTTAGGGCTGCACAAATACTTTAGCAAAGCTAAATTTCTCAAATTTCAACATATCTTATTTCATGTGAAAAACTCACCTATAAATAGGCTACAAAAACATGAAACCCTAACTAAATCCTTTATGGAAAAGGATTCTAAACACGGTTAAAAAGGAAAGCAAAACACATTTTTGCTTCCTTCAATAACTTTCCTAAACTTTTAAGAAGCAAAAACCAATTTGACTTCTTAAGTTTCCTAAACTTTTACTTGCCATTATCATGCAAGATAATTGGATCAAGTAATTACTTAGCCCATAATTAAAAACACAAAGACTTAAGCCCATAATTAAATGTTTAATGGACTTAATTATTACAACTCAAAAAATAAACCCAATTGAAACATTAAAATGGCGTGAACAATTAATGAAGCCCAATACGCCATTACTTGGTCTTCAATGTAGTCCATGGATTCGCAACGGTAATCTGCCAGAATCACGTCACTCATCTTGGTAGGCACTTTTGTTGATGCTAACTTCCGAATCTCGTAAAATCTAAAACATGAAAGTTGTAGATCTTTCTCTTCTGTTTCTACAGCCGCTTGAATCAGCATAATCAGAGATCATATGAGAGAGATATGCTAATAATACCAAACTGTGGCATAAGTCCTCAACAATGTAATTTCCATGGTGGCAACACCTTAAATGTCGTGAAGCAACAAACCTCCATGGAACCTTTAGGAACTGTGATTTCGTATTTATTCTAGGCCTCCAACTATATGATTCATCACAAATTAATGGAAAGAATTTCACGAACCACTTGCTTATTGACCACCTAAATAATAGGATTTCTAGGTTCGTATCACCTACCAAGGACGATTGAGGAACACGATAGTTTGGACTAGGGGAGGTCGCCACGCTGACCGACTCTAGCTATCCGACAGTTTGGCACCCTTGAGTTCACTATGAATCAATATCTTAGGCAGCGGTTCAATTTGGTACCTTGAGGTAACGTTGTGTTTTCAATATTCATACGTTTTTGTGTGTTTTACTTATTTATGTTTTTGTGCATTTTCATTCAATTAAGTTGATTAACTAACATTCTTCATCACCTACCCTTCCCTGAGGATACGATCCCTACTTACCACTACTACGTTAGTATTTAGTGTTAAATTGATAGGCACGCGACAGCCGCATCATAAACCTAAACCCACACATATGTAGCCTAAAAATGAAATTGAAGAAACAAATTTCTAAAAGGTAAAATTTGCGAAAGACCCAAAAAAAACTTTTCAATACATTAATAAACATAGTACTAATATGGAATAAACGTGATGAAATTAATTATAATTAGCTATAAAAGATATGTGAAGTTAAAATAACAGGTAATTGAATTGTGAATAATTTTACTTTTGGAATACTAGAACTGAAACACCTGTTGTGCACATGATTTTAATTGAATTGATATTGGTTATTTATTTTTATTATATTTGATAAAAAATTTAATGTGTTAGTTAAAAATAAGAAGCATAATATGCCATTATTGATTTTTAGAAAAATAGAATTAAATAAAAATTTTATAACATCTCAATCTTTTTTAATAGTTTTTTAAATTTAATATAAATAAATGGACATGGATAGGTTGGTGTTATTGGACCATTAGAATTATCTATTTTATGTCATAACTAAATAAATCAAAAAAGTTGACCAATACTTACTCCTATTAACATAGTATCACAAACAATATTAACAATTTCAATATCATTAATATTTTTTAATATTTAAATTAGAAATTAATTGAATTTGATAGAAGACCAAGTAATAATAAAATCTATTAAATAATAGATTTTGCTCACTAAAAAATATTACTATTTACAAACAATAGTATAAACTATGTGCAGATAACTATTTGATCTATTATAAAATAAAATTCATTTATTTTGAAGTGTAAACTATTTACTTTAATCACTATTTATAGATAATAAATATTCACATGATAATAAGTATTCACATGCCTCTAGACAAATTTAAGGTCAAGAACTATAGTTCTTTTACCATTTTATCTACTAGTCTTTCCAACTCTACTTGTAAATAAATAATTCTTAAACATTGCCAAGCATGTATAACAGTTCAAGAAATCATATGTTTCTTTTGCCTTTTGCAATGTTAAAGGGTGGTATTGCCATCATGTAAAATTGTCATAAACTTTTTGGTGTCATAAACTTATCCAAAGTCTTGAAATAACGCCACCATATCTTTTAGAGAGAATTTTTTATGTAGGACAAATGATATAAAAATGGAAAACAAATATCAAGAAATGGAGTGGATAAGATGAAATTAAGGATGCAACATGATAAGTTGGTTTTATACCAACTTATATGCGTTATTTCACTTAGCTTTTGCCTTGTTTTTCATGCAATTGTGTAGTGTTTTGTGTCATGTGGTGCATTTATGTGGTTTACAACTTGATGTGTTAAAATGGAAAGGCCAAAAATGTTGATTAAAAGAGACAAATGTGTGTTTGAGGCTAAAGAACAAGGAAGTAATTCAAAAGGATTTAAAATGATACTTGTTGAATTTGAGGGAGACCAAAACATGCTTATTTTGCTTATTTTGAATTTGGGCAGAACAGATAGTGTACTTCATTTGAGTGTATCTTTCTCAGTACTAATCCATATGAAGAGCTCTTGGATGTTCTGGAATGATATTTGAGTGTACTTCAATTCATATGTTTTAACTTTCTCCTAATTATGTGTACAAGTATGAGAAACGAGGGCATCTTTCAAATCGCTGCTTCAGGCCTTCATTGTTGACTTCATTGCCACAGTTTCATAGAATGGCCATATCTTGAGCTACAGACCTCCAATGATGCTGATTCTTGAATCAATGGAAAGCCAAGAGAAAGATATAAAACTCTTATGTTTACCACAAAGTTCAATTCAGAGGTTAAGACACACATATGTTGAGTAGAAGTTGAATGTAGAACTGGAAAAGGAAATTACGACACGTCGCCATGAAAACGTTTGCACGGCGTTGCAACGTGGCATCGCGCGATGCCATGAGAAAAATTGCACAGCGATGCATCGCCATGAAAACTTTTTGATGCAGGCATCGCAATGAAAATTGTCTTTGATGCACTTCACTATTTTGACCATAACGTCTGAGCTCCGAATTTGGTGATTCAAAAGGCTGTAGAAAGCTAAGACTTGGGGCTACAATGTTTATGTTTTAAGGTTTGCCAAGTTCACAACGCATCAGGCACATAGTTTGGTTGTAAGGAGACGGTTTGCTAGTTTCAGCACTCACTCACATCGCACACTCATTCACATCGCAACATTACTTGTGCACACACTCACTCACATCGTGCACAACATGCATACTACACAGACATATTCATTTGCATGCCATTACACATTCTCTCGCACACATCCAGCACACACATCACACTTGTGCACTTGTTTGCACATAGTTGCTGCACATTACATGCACTACTGCATGCACACACATGCATTTCACAATTCACTTGTGCACACACACATGCACAATATAGCTCACTCTTGATGCACAACTTATGTACCAAGCACACACTTCATGCACACAATTTCAGCAACACACGCCCACTCTTATTACAGTTTGTGCACACTTTTGCTACACCACATATCACACAAACTCACAACACTCTTCGGCATATACTTTGTTTGTAGTCTTCAGCACATACTTCACACTACATATGCATACTTCCACTTTTTCCATCCATGCCATTATATTCACAATTATTTGCTCCCATCTTAGTTAGATTTTTCTTCATAACGTTCTTAATATACTTGAGCCACTCACTTGCATTTCATAGCATAAATGTGATATATGTCACATTCGTTGTTCATATGTTAAGAGTTCATTACCATTTCATTCACTTTATCGTTTCATTCACTCCATCATTTTCATCACACTTCATTTTTTCACTCTTCAACACACAACTCGCAGCATTCATTCCTAGTACACATGAACACATGCATTGCATAATTATAGAATCACACACCACACAACACTCCACTTGCACACGAACACAATTGCCCTGCGCGATGCATCGCAAGCATGGATAACAAGCCCACGATGCATCGCAGGCATATCAATTAACCACACGATGCGTCATAGCGATGCATCGTGGTTGTGGCTATTTGGTCCATGATGCATCGCTAAGATGCATCGTGGTGGTGGAGCAAGCGGCCTGCGATGCATCTTGGCGATGCATCGCCGTTGTACATGAGTTTCTTTGCCAAAATTTTGGCTAAGTGTTGGCTGTTGTTTTCTTGTGTAGGGAGTAATGGAAGCGTGACATGGTAGGCTCAAAGACGTGTTGCTAAAGATGAATGCGCTGAGATCGAAGCTCAAAGGCGTGGATTGGATATTTGCACAAGCTGTTGTTGAACATTTATTATATTTGTAGTGGCATTTTTGTAATATCTTAGTCATTTTATGTTTGCGTAGTGATTACGTTTTCTGTGACCTCTATATACAGAGGATTTAGTTAGCATTTTGAAGGGGGGATCATTCTAGACACTTAACGGAATTTTGATTTTTGGAATTTATTCTCTCACTAAAACTTTTTCTTTCTTCCATTTCTTCTCCGATCGTGATTCCGATTGAACTTGTGAACTAAGCACGAAATTGTCATTCTCAATTAACGGAGTTTTTGACAATTCTTACACAATTGTTGGTAAATTCTTCCAATTTATATGAAAATGAATTGTTTTGAACTTGATTGTGGAGATTGTGGTATGAGAATGAAGTTTCGTGGCTAATTGGATGATGTCCTAGGGTTATAACCAGACGAATGTGTAATTAAACTGTGAAATGCTATGCAATTGACCCAAACTCAATGAGTGAGATCATACATACTTTTAATTGCTCGATTAAGTGAAGTTTCATAGAATTTGTACTTTTATTGACTAATTTGAACTTAGATTGTGGTCGCCATGCTAGGTCGAGGTTTGATTCACCAATAAGAGTGGAAATTGCATGAAATGAAGTCTAAATGTATGAATATGGAAATCCTTCGCTTGTTTAGCTTGGCTCACGATCCGAGATATGGTCGCCATGCCAATCAGAGGTCGTTGAGTCATTAAAACCGAGTGAAGGATGATTCTATGATGCTAGCTTGAGTTTAGAAAGATTAGGTCGAGCCTCGCCATGGGAGACTTAAGGTTTTGTATGTTGAATAACTACTGTTTGGAAGTCGAGATGTTGCGGTGTTCAATCATCTTGCTTAGTCCTCGACATGGAAAAAGTAGGATGTTAGGAAGTATAGAGAACTTTGCGGTCGACATGCTGAGAGTTCACTAGCCTCCTAGGCAACAATTTTCTCCTCCTAACTTGTGTTGCATGGGGTCTAATGCATAGCAATCGTGTTTAATTCACAGTTGTCTGGTACAGTAACTCTAGGACGTCCGTCTCAGATCTTGTTACCTTCTTACTGTTCTTCTTGCATTTGTCTTGTTACCTTTATTTCGTTAGTTTGTTATTACTTCTACTGGTTCTAGATAATCTAAATTTGGCAACACAATTTGAGCAACATTTCGTGAATTCTTGAAACCAAACACCTTTCCTGAGGATACGATCCCTCTCATCACATCTACATTAGTGAGTATGGTTAAATTGTGCAAGTACGCGACACGCTTGTCAATTTTTGGCACCACTGCCAGGGAAGGCACGGTTTCTTGATTTTCTTGTGATGTTCTATTTTTGTTTACTTGTTGTTTTGGTTCGTTTTGTTTACTCCTGTCTTCATATTACATCCTTGCAATTCTGTTGTTGAATTTATCTACTGCAAGGTGCAATCTATTCTTGAAGCTCTTGTGTTGAGTATTCTGATCTGTTTCTTTAGTTTACATTTACAACATTTGTTACTACGGTGTTGTTTATGTTTTATTATCAGTTGAGGTGTGTTGTATGCCCAGGCTTCGATCTGAAGGAGAACTAGAATTTTCACTAGATCTTGAACTACCAAAAACCTTGAGAAGCCGACAGCAAGAAAAGAGAATGGCGAACCAAGTAGCACGAGCACCACGGTTTGGAGACCATTATGCCATCAATTTTGAGAGTGGTTTGGATCAGCAAGATATCGATGTTGATAGTTATCAAATACCAACTCAGATTGTCTCCATGATTACACAAGGACAGTTCTTTCAAGGCGTTGACAATGATGACCCCAATGATCACCTCGATTGGTTCTTAGGCCTCTGTAGTACTTTTAAGCTTTAGATGGTGGATCGGAGTAAAGTGCATAGGATTCTTTTCCCTTTATCACTGATGGGTAAAGCAAAACATTGGTTCAAATCCATTGGGGGTACAAATGGTGTGACAACTTTTGATGAATTGCAAAAGAAATTTTTGGCCAAGTACTTTCCTCCTGCTAAGTTGGAAAAGATGAGAATGGGTATAATGAACTTTTAACAACATGATGGCGAGTCATTCAGAGAAGTATGGGAGCGTTTTAATGATTTAATCCGTCAATGTCCTAACCATGACCTTGGTGAAATCATGGAGTTGAACATGAGTCTTCCATGATGGTGAAAGCTTGTGCTAACGGTGCATTGAAAGATAAGAGTGTGCCGGAGGTTAGAGAGTTGCTTAACCAAATTGTTGAAGATGAATATCTTTTTCCTGAGACTAGGAAACCCCAAGGCAGAAGGCAGAGAGGAGTATTAGACCTTGATGAGGAAACGTCTTTGAGTGCCGAGTTTGAGGCTTTAGCTAAACAAGTGCAAAATCTAAAAGCTACACAAGCCAAGGCTCCTGTGTTATCATGTGGGTTATGCAAAGGCGAGCACCATACAGACGAGTGTGCTATTACTACTGAATTTCTACAGTATGTTAACAACTATAACAAACCTCAATATTCTGGGAACTATTCTGGGGGCAGCAGAGCATATAGCGGAGGCCAAGGTAATTGGGGGCATCAAAACCAAAACCAGGTAAGCCATTATTTTCAAGAAAATGAGCAAAGACAATCTTCTCAACCACCTCCTGGATTTGAAAATCAGCTCAATACACATGAGCCAAGAAAGCCCTCCATAGAAGACATGTTACATCGTCTTATAGAAAAGATGGATAAAAATGAGGAAAGATTTGTTGCTTTGGACACAACTGTAAGACATCATGATGCCACACTTAAAAACATTGAAATGCAGTTGGGGCAGTTAGCAAAGGCAGTGCATCATAGGCCCAGTGGCTCCCTACCAAGTGACACAATTCCTAATCCTAAGGGAAAGGAGGTGTGTAATGTTATTACACTGCGAACTGAAAAGCTCTTGCGAGGGAATAACAATTCAGAAGGTAAGAATGCCCAGCATGAAGAGGAAATTAGAAGTGAAGCTGAACAAGATTGTGCGCAAGAGGCAGTAACATGTGATGAAGAAGAGGAGTAGAACAGTGAAGAGAAAAAGGGGGTGCCTAAAAAGATTAGAGGACCACTGAGTCCTTACAACTACCCCGACTATGCTCCAAAGCTTCCCTTTCTAGAGAGAGTGAAACCACTACCGAAGAAAGGGCCGCAATATGATCAATTCTTGAACGTGGTGAGACAAGTTAACGTGAGCCTACCATTGCTAGATTTGGTGAGTGCAGTTCCTAAGTATTCAAAATTCCTTAAGGATCTGATTTCAAACAAGGAACAGATTCTTCAATGTGAAGCTTCAACGACGCCCATAGAGTGTAGTGAAGCTTGGGATGGCCACAAGTTGCCACCAAAGTTGAGGACCCGGGAAGTTGCACCATCCCTTGTACCATAGGCCAGAGGTACTTTGACAAAGCATTGTGTGACTTAGGAGCAGGGATCAACCTCATGCCTCTTTCTATTGCCATAAATGTTGGGTTCAGTGGGAGAATCCGTCCAGTGGCAGTCACTTTGGAACTCGCTGATAGATCCTTAGTGAAACCTACAGGAATGGTAGAGGATGTCCTGGTGAAAATTGATAAGTTCACACTTCATGTGGACTTCATTGTGCTGGACATGGAAGAGGATCCCGAAGTGCCTATCATTTTTGGGAGGCCATTCCTTGCTACTGGAGATGCATTAATTGGCGTGAGGAACAAAACGGTAACATTTAGAATTAATGATGAACAAGTTGTTTTCGATGTCAATTATGCTATTGAGCATCCCAGGCATATAGAACATTGTTTTGCAATTAGAGCCATAGCATGGAACATACATGTGTTTAATGAAGATGTGAAACGTGATTGCATTTCTTGTGAAGAATTGAATGCGTGCAATGAAGAAATTGAGAGGGTAGAACTGGATAAGGAAGATTGCATGATTTTATCTGAGATTGCAAACATAGTAGAATGCTATTTTATAGATGAATTGAAATGCAAGATGAAGTGTTGGTAGAACAGACCTCATAGGAAGCATGTGTTAAGAATGTCCCAAATGGTAGAGAGTGCCATGTTATATTTGATTATATTGATAGTCATACTTTGGATGTGTCGTTTCTTGATATCCTGATAAATTGCATAGAGTCACATCTTGATGAACATGGTGATATCATGAATAAAGATAATGTTGAACTTGCTAATGGAGTGGTTAACCCATTGATTGACACTTTTGTGGACGTCCCAACTATTGAAACTATGCTTGAATCTAAGTATCTTGTGACTCACAAGAAGTGCTAAATGAACTTCCCTTGTTAACTAATGATAATGATTTTTATGTTGTGAAGAAAGAAGAGACTGAAGGAATTTCCCATGTAAGTCTAGATGAGAAAGATGTGCGAATTTTACATGATATTGCTAACATGGTGGAAAATTATTGTATTGATACAACTATTTTTGAACTAACTGATAGGTTTGTTGAGACCTTGGATGAACAACCCTTGGTTGAGCCTTGCAGGATTAAATGGTTGGTGTGGTGGAAGAGGTAGATGAAGTGCTACCAATGATAGAAGAATTAAAGGAGGTGCCTCCAATGAGGAGTCTCAGCGGTTCAAAGTGAAATTTGTAGAAATTGCTCCCTAGGTGCATAAGCTTAAGCACCTCCTTGATGATACACCTCAAGTGTCTTGCAAGAGGAAGAAGAGTGCTTATGAGATTTCTGCTTTATGGTATAGAGATGGTTATTCCAAATTTTGTAGAGATGGATACTCTGCATTATTAAGAAGAAGGCTTGAGGAGGATAGTCTAGCTAGAGACTTATAAAATCCAGAACTACTTCTTTTCCCCTTAGCTTTAATAAATTGTACTGGTTAACATAGTCTTACATTTTCTTGCATTGTGTATGTTCACTAAGCCACTCATGTTGTCAGGACATGCACACGGAAGAAGTGGCAATAAGAATAGGCTATGCACACATGAGGCTAAGTGTGGGGGAGTGGAGCAAAGGACTGATGGGTTGGTTTTATACCACCTGTATTTGCTTAAATTGCTTAGCTTTTGCCTTGTTTCCCTTGCAATTGTGTGGTATTTTGTGTAAGATTGTGTTTTTATGTGATATACAAGTTGGTGTGTTTAAATGGAGGAAAGGACCCAAATTGATGACTAAATGAAGTAAGCATGTGTTTAGGTTGGAAACCATGTAAAAAGCCAACTTCGATGGAATGGTGTTTATATATGCTTGAATATGCTTCTTTTATGCTTGGGCAGAATGTGCAATGCTAAGCCATTTGGGTGTAACTTTCTCAGTATAAGACACATATGTTTTGCATAAAAGTGGGTTGTTAGGTTGAGAGGTTGCATCGCACACACTAGCCTCGCATTCTTGCACACATGCACTCACCTCGCCACACTCATGCACCAAGCTCGCCACACACACCCACACTTGGCACACAGTGCACATGCACTCATCACACAACACACTTCGGCTAGTGCCAGGCCACACCACTTGTGCACAACACTAGCGACACTTGCATGGCTTGCGCACACACTTGCACTCATACGACACACAACATGCATTAGTCTTGGCAGCATACATGCACACAATTGTTACACATTTCATGCACCATTCTTGCAACATTGTTTGATTCATTAATTGTTGTTGCATTTTGCAAATCAAGAAAGAGTTAGGAAGAGATTAAATGATGTATGAAGAATTTAAGGGAAACCTTAAACGTGCCTATCTTGCTTCATTTGGTTTTTGGGCAAAACTGGTTGTGAAACTTGTTTTGAGTGTACCTTCTTCAATACGAATCCAAATGAGGACATCTTGGATGTTCTGGAAATCACTTTTAGTGTACTTCAATTCATATGTTTTAACTTTCTTATAATTCTGTGTGCAAGGCGGAGGAACAGGAGCATCTTTGTAATTGCTACTTCAGATTTTCTTCTTTGACTTCTTATTGCCACAGTTTGGTAGAATGAGTATATCTTGAGCTACAGACCTCCAATGATGCTGATTCCTGAACCCATGGAAAGCCAAGAGAATGATCTAAAACATTTATATTTACCATGAAGTCTGACGCAAAACTGAAGACACACGAATTTTGCAAAGTAGAAAGTTTTACTGAAGCAAGAAATTAGCCTGCGAGACCTCGCAAGCTTGCAAAATGTGGCATGCAAGACCTCACAGGCATGTGAAAGCATGACAAAATATGGCTTGTGAGACCATGCAGGCATGTGAAAGCATGACAAAAAATGGCCTACGAGATCTCGCATGCCATAAGAACTTGGCCTGCGAGACCTCGCAGGCTAGTTCATTTTTGGCTTAAGAGGTCTCGCCATGGAAATCGTCTTCTCGCCATACTTCAGTATTTTGGCCATAACTTTCTCGTCCTAGTTCCGATTTGGGTGATTCAAAACGCTGTGGAAAGCTAAGACCTGGGGCTACAAAGTTCATGCTTTAGAGGTTTCCAAATTCACAATGCATTAGGGCCATAATTGTGTTACAAAGTGACGGTTTGTAAGTTTTCAGAATTTGATAAGGTTCGTGAAGGCGTGATTGGTCTAGGCTCAAAGGCGTGTTGTTGGAGATGAAGGCTCTGCAACCAAGGCTCAAAGGCGTAATTGGACATGTGCAACAGCTAGTGTTGAACTTGATGACATTCATAGTGGCATTTTTGTAATATTTTAGTTATTTTACGTTTACGTATCATTTACGTTTTTTCTGTAACCTCTTTATATAGAGGATTTAGTAGGACTTTTTGAAAAGGGGAGAACATTCTAGAGTAAAAAACCGACTTTTGATTTTTAGAGCGGGAATTTTCTCTCTCGTTTCCTCTTTCTCTCTCTAATTTCTCTCTCTAGATTTGCTTCCCCGATTTCATTTCCGATCGCGACTTTGTACCGGAGATTACATATTGAACTCAATTGAAGAAGCATTTGGTATTCCTCTACACTTTAATCGGTGTCTCTCAATTTGATGGAATTTAATTGTTTAATGTTGAAATTTGATGAATATGAGTTGAATATGGAGTTCTCTGGCTAATTGTGCGATATCTTAGGGTTCTAAACGGATAAATACATGATTTAGAAGAATCGATGCCATGTAATTGACGTAATTGATAATGATTGAAATTGCACTTGAATTTCTTACTATGAATCTGTTAAATTTCATAACTCCGCACTAATTTTGAATGGATCAAGCTTCGATTGTGGTCGTCATGCTAAGTTGAGGTTTGATTTACCAACATTAGTGAAGAAGCATGATATGAGAACTAAAGTGTGGGTTTCTGAGTCTCTTCACTTGTTTAATTTGATTATTTCAGTTCTGAGATTCAGGCCTCGCCATGGGAAGCTTTGATGAATTGAAACATTAGGAAAAAGTGTTAGAGAAGCTCTTTGAGTTAATGAGTGAAGACATTCAAACTTAGGTCGGGCCTCGCCATGGGATTTCCTGGGATTTGTATGTTAGAGTAGTTAGCTTGGAGAGTTGGGACGTTGCGGAGTGAAAACCACCATTCTCGGGCCTCGCCATGGGAGAGAATAGTGCTAGGAAGTACAGGGGGTGGTGTGGTCGCCATGCTAATCACAAACTGGGCTTCTAGGCAGCTTAGGTCTCCTTGAGATTTGTTAGTTCGTCAATTGCATAGCATTGATCGGATAGATTATGTTTATCCCGCACAAGAACCCTAGGATATCTGTTTATACTTGATAGTTGTTCCCTTTTATTACTTTGATCTTGTTTCCTTTCGTGTGAACATTTCATTCAATTTTGTGATTCGCTACCGTGACAACACTTAGAACAATTTTCGAATTCGTGAACCAAATCCCCCTTCCCTGTGGATACGATCCGCACTCATCACTACTACGTTAGTTTTGGGTTAAAATTGCAAGTACGCGACACGCTTGTCAATTTTTGGCGCCGTTGCCGGGGAAGGTA
Source organism: Ophiorrhiza pumila (assembly GCA_016586305.1). Taxonomy (NCBI): domain Eukaryota; kingdom Viridiplantae; phylum Streptophyta; class Magnoliopsida; order Gentianales; family Rubiaceae; genus Ophiorrhiza; species Ophiorrhiza pumila. The sequence goes on from BLIW01000006.1 coordinate 40,730,498, forward strand.
TGGTTTCTGAAATTTGCTGAATTGTTTCTGGAATTTTACTTGTTCTATTTTGTGTTGTTCTGTTCTTTGCATTTTCAAATTCGTGTTGTGAGTTGTGGTCTACTTCTTTGGTGCATATTTGAGTTTCTTGATTCTTTTCTATTATACTTCACGGTAGTGTGTTGTGTATGCCAAGATCTCTCAGGTCTGCAGGAGAACCGCAATTTCCATTAGATCTTGAATTGGCAAAAACTTTGAGGGTGCAACAAAGATAGCAAAGAGACATAGCTGTCCAAGGAGTACGAGCACCTCGTTTTGGTGATCATTATGCTGTGAATTTTGACAATGGCTTTGGACAGCAAGATATTGACGTTGAAAGTTACCACATTCCTACTCAGATTGTATCAATGATTACTCAATGTTAATTTTTCCAATGATTGGACAATGAAGACCCGAATGATCATCTAGATTGGTTCTTAGGCTTGTGTAGTACATTTAAACTTCCTAGGATGGAGAGAAGCGAAGTGCACAGAATCCTTTTTCCTCTTTCCTTGAGAGGTAAAGCAAAGCATTGGTTTAAGACCATTGGGGGAACAGATGCAACAATTTCTTTTGAGAAACTTCAGAAGAAATTCTTGGCGAAATATTTTCCACCAGCTAAGCTTGAGAAGAGGAGAATGGAGATCATGAATTTTCAATAGCAAGATAGTGAATAATTCAGAGAAGCATGGGAACTTTTTAATGATCTAATCCGTCAATGTCCCAACCATGACCTTGGTGAAATCAGAGAATTGAATACGTTTTTCAAAGGTCTCACACCTGCGTCTTCCATGATGGTAAAAGCTTGTGCCAATGGTGCATTAAAGGATAAGAGTGTGCCTGAAGTTCGAGAATTGTTTAACCAGATTGCTGAGGATGAGTATGTCTTCCCTGAGACCCGTAAACCTCATGGTAGAAGACAAAGAGGAGTTCTAGATCTTGATGAGGAGACATTGTTAAGTGCAAAATTTGAAGCCCTTGCTAAGCAAGTGCAAACTTTGAAAGCTACTCAAACAAAAGCTCCTGTGCTTTCATGTGGTCTATGCAAAGGTGAACATCACACTGATGAGTGTGCTATCACAACTGAGTCTTTACAATATGTGAGTAATTACAACAACAAACCTTAGTATGTTGGAAATTACTCTGGAAGGAATTACTCTGGGGGGAATCGACCTTACAATGGTGGACAAGGCAATTGGGGACAACAACAAAATCAAGGAGGGCAATATTATCAGGGAAATGACCAAAGAAAAGCAACAAATGCACCTCCTGGTTTTGATCATCAAGCTGGTATTTCATAGCAAAGAAAGCCATTAGTGGAAGACATGCTCCATTGTCTTATGGAAAAGATGGATAAAAATGAGGAAAGATTTGTTGCTTTGGAGACAACTGCAAGACATCATGATGCCACACTCAAAAACATTGAGATGCAATTGGGACAACTTGTTAATGTTGTGCATCATAGGCCTAGTGGATCTCTCCCAAGTGATACAATCCCAAATCCCAAAGGCAGGGCAGAGTGTAAGGCCATTACCTTGAGGAGCGGGAAGGAATTGCAAACAACCATCACGGGGAGGAACATAGACCAACCTGAAGTTGAAGAAGCAAGTATAGGGGAATGTACACATGAAGCTATGATTCCTGAGAATACAAAGGAAAAGGAAACTAAAGGGCAGGAGGTGATCAGAAAGGTTAGAGGACCACCGAGTCCCTACAATTATCCAGAGTTTGCTCCCAAGCCTCTATTCCTAGAAAGGGAGAAGCCACCACCAAAGAAAGGACCACAGTTTGACCGCTTTGCGAAAGTGGTAAAGGGAGTTAATGTGAGTTTGCCTTTGCTGGATTTGGTGAGTGTTTTGCCAAAGTATGCGAAATACCTCAAAGACCTAATATCCAATAAAGAGCAGATTCTTCAGCTTGATGCGTCCATGGAGCTCGATGAGTGTAAGCAAGCTTCGGTGGTAAACAATCTTCCTCCCAAATTGAAAGACCCTGGTAGCTGCACTATACCTTGCAAGATTGACACAAGATATTTCGAAAAGGCAATCTGTGATCTTGGAGCTGGAGTGAAGTTGATGCCTCTTTCCATTTCTATTAACGTGGGGTTGAGTGGGAGGATTCGACCTGTAGCTGTGACCTTACAACTTGCGGATAGATCTCTAGTGAAGCCCACAGGTATGGTGGAGGATGTACTCGTGATGATAGACAAATTCACATTACCAGTTGACTTCATTGTGCTAGACATGGAAGAGGATTTCGAAGTGCCTATCATTTTTGGAAGGCCATTTCTTGCTACGGGAGATGCTCTGATTGGAGTAAGAAGCAAAACGGTAACATTTCGCGTTAACAAAGAGCAAGTTGTTTTTTATGTTAGCTATGCTAAGAAACGATCCTTGCATGTGGAATCTTGTTGTGCAATTAAGGCTATAGCTTGGAACATGAATGTTGTTAAGGAAGATGCCAAACATGATTGCATTAGCATTGATGAGTTGAATGTCTGGATGAAGAAATTGAACACATAGAGTTAGATAAGAAAGATTGCATGATTTTTTCTGAGATTGCAAACATAGTCGAATGTTGTTATTTGGATGTGTCAATCTTTGAAATGCCATATGAAGTGTTGGTAGAACAGAATTTTGAAGAAGCATGTGTTAAGAATTTGGCAAATGGCACCGAGTGCCAGGCTATAGTTGATGACGTTGATAGTCATTCTTTGGATGCAACTTTCCTTGATGACCTGATAAGTTGCATAGAGTTGCACCTTGAGGAACATTGTGGTTTGATGCATGAAGATCATGTTGAACTTGTTAATGAAAATGTCAAGACGATGATTGAAACCATTGTTGAGTCACCAAATCTAGAAACGGTAATTGAATCTGGGGATCTTAATGGTGCTTCACAAGAAGTGCTAAATAAAATTCTTTTATTCACTAATGAAAATAACTTTTGGGTTGTTAAGAAAGATGAGACTCAAGAAATTTCCCATGTTAGTCTAGCTGATGGAGGTGGGCGATTTTTTAATGACATTGCGAATATGGTGGAAAACTGTTTTATTGATACATCCATTTTTGAGCTTACAGAAGTGCATTTAGACAATGAAGATGAGAGACTTTGTCATGACAATGGATTTGTTGATGTTCCCAAGTGTGAGCTTGCTGATAAATGGGTTGAGGCCTTGGATGTTCAATCCTTGGTTGAGCCTTGTAGGGTCACAAAGCTTAGGATGGTGGAAGAAGAAGGCTTGGTGTTTTCATATGAGGAGCCTAAATGATTCAAAATGAAAGTTGAAGTGATTGCCCCGGAAGTGTTTGAGTTTAATTTCTTCCTCGATGATACTCTTCCAGCGCCTTACTTGAGGAAGAGGAGTGCTTATGAGATTTCTTCTTTATGGTATAGAGATGGGTATTCCGAATTTTGCAAGGATGGATGCTCCGAATTGTGAAGAGGATGGCTTGAGGAGGATAGTCTAGCTGGAGACTTACAAAACCCAGAACTACTTCTTTTCTCTTATCTTTAATCTTTATGTTTTCTTGTTTTTGAGTAATTTCTAATAAGCTTTGTTTCACTTTGTGTAGGAATTGTGTTTTCATGCGTAAGAGAAGGATGGACCAAGACATCCCACCAAGCAAACATTCGAATTCAGGACATATCAACAACAGGGAGCTCCTAAACCTATCTTTACTTTACATTGAGGACAATGTAAGTTTTAAGTGTGGGGGAGTGAATGGTTGCTATGGTGTGTGTCTCTTGAACTTTATATGCTTACTCTTCTTGCATGAATTAAATTTTTTGTGTTATGTGATGCAAAGCATGCTATTTTCTAGTTTTGTTATGTTAAATTTGAGTGTTTGCATATTATTTCCCATTATATGTTGTGTCTTTCATTGTTGTTCAAGTTTAAAATTTTTTGTGGAAATTTTGAAATTTTTTGTGAATAAGTGATGTTAAGAACACAAGTTTTGTGTAGTGGATCTGTGGCAAAATGTGACTATCCATGGAATGTGTGAAGTGTTGAGTGTTTCTGTTTTGGTTGGTTAGTTCTTTTAAGTTTTAGGAGTGTGAGTGTGCTAATAAAGGGTAACGTGTGAAATGAAATGAAAGAGGTGTAGTGATAGTGTGGGCAATGAATTGAATGAGATGAAGTATCACTTTACATTTTGACCTTTGTTCCTTTGTTTTGCTATGTTCAACCTTTGGTTCATCAAATTTTTATGTTAATGCATGCGAAAATATTTTTCATTTCCGGTTCTAAATTTGAAAGAAATTGGCACATTTTTTTTGGCCAAGGCATGATGTTAAAGTAAGATAGATATGCCATGCAAACTATTCAATGACATAGGAGGTAATTTGGTGTGAGTTGTTCTTTGTTATGCATCACCTTGGAATTTGAGTGTTCTTGCATATATAGTCCCTTAAAGACATATACGAACTAATCATTCTAGTATTCCAAAAGGTAAAATTATTCAAAATTCATTTATCTATTATTTTAACTTCACATATCTTCTATAGCTAATTATAACTAATTTCATGACATATATTACATATTAGTACTACGTTTATTAATGTGTTAAAAGATTTTTTTGTTGGTTTTTCACAAACCTTTACATTTTAGAAATTTGTTTCGTCAATTTCATTTTTGGGCTACATATTTGTGGGTTTAGGTTTATGAAGACATATATACTTCTTGAAATACATTTTAATTTTCCATTTCAATTTAACAAAATACTAAAGATATCAAATGTGCTATAATTCTTCTTCGTCTATCTAGTTATCGGATCCTTAATTTCCTCTTATCCACTCTCTTTCTCTGAATTTTTTGAAATTTTTCTATATTTTATTGTATATACAAAAATCTCTCTGAATGTTGTGGTGACATTATTTGAGGACCTTTAGAGAAATTTGTGACTCCAAGAAGTTTATGACATGCTTACATGAAGACAACACTACTCTTTAACCTTGCAAAAGGCAAAAGAAAAAAAAACATATGATTTCTAGAACTCTTATCCATGCTTGGCAATATTTGGAAGTTTTCGTTCTTTGGGCATCCAACATAACTTCTTGAAAATTCAACTTGAACATTTAAGGTTGCCATGGATGGAAGATGTTGAAGGAATAAGACCTTGTTGGAGAAAGTGATCAATTATAAGTATGTCAATAAAATCAAGATTTGAAAATTAATATTGATTGATGTATGTTAAATTATCTTCAACTTGGGATTTTATTTTCTTTCTTATAAGACAAAGAGCAAACAAATAGTTATATATACTTTTCATTCACTACTGGACCGGAATATCATGCCTTACACATTGAGATTTTTAAATATTTTAATTTAATTTTATTTTTTCTAAAAACTAATAATGGCATATTATGCTTCCTCTATTAACAAACAGAATAAAAATTTAATCAAATACTATAAAACTAAATTACCAATTTTAATTCAATAACACTCACGTGCACAACACGTGTTTCATTTCTTATATTCCAAATAGTAAAATTATTGAAAATACATTTATCTACTATTTTAACTTAACAAATCTTCTATAGCTAAATTATAACAAACTTAATAAAGTTTATTCCATATTAGTATTACCTTTATAAATTTCTTAAAAGTATTTTTTTTTTGTATGTTCACAATTTTAAAAATTTATTTCTTCAAATTTATTTTTTTGGCTACATATTTATTGCTTTAGGCTTAGGAAGATATATTCACTTCTTGAATTACATTTTAGTTTCCCATTTCAATTCAACAAAATAATAATGATATTAAATATGTTCTAATTTTTCTTCATCTATCTATTTGTTGCATCCTTAATTTCATCTGATCGACTCTATTTTTCGATTATTTAATTTTCCATTTTTCTATCATTTGCCCTATATAAAAAAATTATGTCTAACTGAAATAGTGGCAACATTTAAAGACCTTTGGAGAAATAAAAAACACGAAAACGTTTATGACAATTATACATGATGGCAATACCACCCTTTAACCTTGCAAAAGGAAAAAGAAACATATGATTTTTTGAACTGTTATGCCTGCTTGGCAATGTTTTAGAACTTTTTATTTACAAATAGAGTTGGAACGACTAGTGGATGAAATCATAAAATCACCACAGTTCTTGACCTTAAAATCGTCTAGAGGCATGTGAATACTTATTGTCATGTGAATATTTATTATCTATAAATAGTGATTAAATTAAATAATTTACAATTCAAAATAAATGAAGTTTATTTTATAATAGATCAAATAGTTATCTGCACATGGTTTATAATATTGTTTGTAAATAGTAATATTTTTTAGTGAGCAAAATCTATTATTTAATAGATTTTATTATTACTTAGTTTTCTATCAACATTATTTGGTTTCTAATTTAAATATTCAAAAATATTAATGATATTGAAATTTTTAATATTGTTAGTGATATTCTGTGAATAGGAGTAAGTATTGGTTTATTTTTTGATTTATTTAGTTGTGATATAAAATAGATAATTCTAATGGTCCAATAACACAAACCTATCAATGTCCATTTATTTATATTAAATTTAAAAAACTATTAAAAACACTGATATGTTTTAAAATTTTTATGTAATTCTGTTTTTCGAAATATGATTAATGGCATATTATGCTTCTTTTTTTAACTAACACATTAAAAATTTAATCAAATACAATAAAAATAAATTACCAATATTAATTTAATCAAAATCACGTGCACAACATGTGTTTAATTTCTAGTATTCCAAAAGGTAAAATTATTCAAAATTTATTTATCTATTATTTTAACTTCACATATCTTGTATAGCTAATTATAACTACTTTCATCACGTTTGTTCCATATTAGCTCTTAAAATGTTTTTTTTTTCAGTTTTTTGCAATCCTTAACATTTTAGAAATATGTTTCTTCAATTTCATTTTTGGGCTACATATTATTGGGTTTAGGTTTCGGAAGACATTTACTTCTTGTAATACATTTTAATTTTCCATCTTAGTTGAACAAAATACTAAAGATATCAAATATGCTATAATTCTTCTTCATCTATCTATCTATCGGATCTTTAATTTCCTCTTATCCACTCTCTTTCTCTTAATTTTTTTTTCTATCAATTATCTGATTCACAAAAATCTCTCTAAATGTTGTGGTGGCATTATTTCAGGACCTTTTGAGAAATTTGCGACTCCAAGAAATTTATGAAATGCTTATATGAAGGCAACACTATTAATCTTACAAAAGCAAAAGAAGCATATGATTTCTATTACTTTTATGCATACTTGGCAATGTTTGGAAGTTTTCATTCTTTGGGCATCCAACATAACGTCTTGAAAATTCAACTTGAACATTTAAGGTTGCCATGGATGGAAGATGTTGAAGCAATAAGACCTTGTTGGAGAAAGTTATCCATTATAAGTATGTCAATAAAAATAAAGATTAGAAAATTAATGTTTATTGATGTATGTTAAATTATCTTCAACTTGGGATTTTATTTTCTTTCTTAGAATAAAAAGAGCATAGAAATAGTTATATATAATTTTCATTGACTAATGGACCTGAATATCATGTCTTACACATTGAGATATTTTAAATTTTAAATTAAATTTAATTTTTTTTCTAAAATCTAATAATGGCATATTATGCTACATTTATTAACAAAAACATTAAAAATTTAATCAGATACTATAAAACTAAATTACCAATATTAATTCGATCAAACTCATGTGCAAAACTCGTGCTTCATTTCTTGTATTACAAAAAGTAAAATTATGGATAATACATTTTTCTATTATTTTAACTTAACAAATCTTCTATAGCTAACTTATAAAAAATTTAACTATAGTTTATTCCGTATTAGTTTTACCTTAATAAATGTCTTAAAATGATTTTTTTTTGTATGTCGCAAAATTTTTCATTTTTAGAAATTTATTTCTTCAATTTCCTTTTTTTGGCTACATATTTATGGCTCCAAACTTAGGAAGATATATTCACTTCTTGAAATACATTTTAAGTTCCAATTTCAATTTAACAAAATAATAATGATATTAAATATGTTATAATTCTTCTTCATCTATCTATTTAATGCATCCTTAATTCCATCTTATATGCACATGGTTTATACTATTGTTTGTAAATAGTAATATTTTTTAGTGAGCAAAATATATTATTTAATAGATTTTATTATTACTTGGTTTTCTATCAACATTAATTAAATTCTAATTTAAATATTAAAAAATATTAATGATATTGAAATTGTTAATATTGTTTGTGTTACTCTATGAATAGGAGTAAGTATTGGTCGATTTTTTGATTTATTTAGTTACGACATAAAATAGATAATTCTAATGGTCCAATAACACCAACTTATCAATGTCCATTTATTTATATTAAATTTTAAAAACTATTAAAAAACATTGAGATGTTTTAAAATTTTTATTTAATTCTATTTTTTTAAAAATCAATAATGGCATATTATGCTTCTATTTTTAACTAACACATTAAAAATTTAATCAAATACAATAAAAATAAATTACCAACATTAATTAAATCAAATCATGTGTTCCAAAATGTAAAATTATTTAAAACTCATTTATCTATTATTTTAACTTTACATATCTTCTATAGCTAATTATAACAAATTTCATCACGTTTATTCTATATTAGTACTATGTTTATTACTGTCTTAAAAAAAATTGTTCTTCGCAAACTTTTACATTTTAGAAATTTGTTTATTCAAATTCATTTTTGGGCTACTTATTTGTGGGTTTAGGCTTAGGAAGACATATTTAATTCTTGAAATACATTTTAATTTTCCATTTCAATTGAACAAAATACTAAAGATATCAAATATGCTATAATTCTTCTTAATCTATCTATTTTTGGGATCGTTAATTTCCTTTTATCCACTCTCTTTCTCTAATTTTTTTTATTTTTTTATCATCTATTCTATATAAAAAAAATATCTCGAAATGAAGTGGTGGCATTATTTTAGGACCTTTTGAGAAATCTGTTTCTACAAGAAGTTTAAGACATGCTTACATAAAGGTAATCCTACTCTTTAACCTTGCAAAGGGCAAAAGAAACATATGACTTCTAGAACTCTTATGCATGCTTGGCAATATTTGGAAGTTTTCATTCTTTTGGTATCCAATATAACTTCTTGAAAATTCAACTTGAACATTTAAGGTTTCCATGGATGGAAGATGTTAAAGCAATAAGACCTTGTTGGAGAAAGTTATCTATTATAAGTATTTCAAGATAAATCAAGATTAAAAATTAATGTTGATTGATGTATGTTAAATTATCTTTAACTTGGGATTTTATTTTCTTTCTTAGAAGAAAAAGAGCAAACAAATAGTTATATATACTTTTCACTGACTAATGGACTTGAATATCATGCCTTACAAATTGAGATCTTTTAAAATTTTAATTTAATTAATATTTATATAAAAACTAATAATGGCATATTATGTTTCCTTTATTAACAAAGACATTAAATTTTAATGAGATACAATAAAACTAAATTACCAATATTAATTCAATCAAACTCACGTGCACAACGAATGTTTCAATTCATGTATTTCAAAAAGTAAAATTATAGAAAATACATTTTTTTATTATTTTAACTTAAAAAATCTTCTATAGCTAAATTATAACAAATTTAATCGTGTTTATTCCGTATTAGTATTACCTTTATAAATGACTTATAAGAATTTTGTTTGTACGTTGCAAAATTTTATAATTTTAGAAATTTATTTCTTTAAATTTATTTTCTCGGCTACATATTTACGACTTTAGGCTTTGGAAGAGATATTCACTTCTTGAAATACATTTTAATTTCCCATTTCAATTGAACAAAATAGTAATGATGTTAAATATGTTTTAATTCTTCTTTATCTATCTATTTGTTGCATCCTTAATTTCATCTTATCAACTCTATTTCTTGATATTTTTTTCCATTTTTCTATCATTGGTCCTACATAAAAAATTCTCTCTAAATGATAAGATGGCATAATTTCAAGACCTTCGGAAAAATTTATAACAAAGTTTATGACAATTTTACATGATGCAAATACCACCTTTTAACCTTGCAAAAGGGTAAAGAAACATATGATTTCTTGAACAGTTATGCATGTTGGCAATGTTTTAGAATTTTTCATTTACATGTAGAGTTGGAACGACTAGTAGATAAAATGGTAAAAGCACTACAGTTCTTGACCTTAAAATCGTCTAGAGGCATGTGAATACTTATTATCAATTAAATATTTATTATCTATAAGTAGTGATGAAAGTAAATAGTTTACATTTCAAAATAAATGAATTTTATTTTATAATAGATCAAATCGTTATCTGCACATGGTTTATACTATTGTTTGTAAATAGTAATATTTTTTAGTGAGAAAAATATATTATTTAATAGATTTTATTATTACTTGGTTTTCTATAACCATTAATTAATTTCTAATTTAAATATTAAAAAATATTAATGATATTGAAATTGTTAATAATGTTTGTGATATGCTATGAATAAGAGTAAGTATTGTTCGATTTTTTTTATTTATGTAGTTATGACATGAAATAGATAATTCTAATGGTCCAATAACACCAACCTATCAAAGTCCATTTATTTATATTAAATTTAAGAAACTATTAAAAAACATTGAGATGTTTAAAATTTTTATTTAATTCTATTTTTCTAAAATTCAATAATGTCATATTATGCTTCTTTTTTAGCTAACACATTAAAAGTTTAATCAAATATAATAAAAATAAATTACCAATATTAGTTCAATCAAAATCACGTGCACACCATGTGTTTTATTTCTAGTATTCCAAAAGGTAAAATTATTCAAAATTCATTTATCTATTATTTTAACTTTACATATCTTCTATAGCTAATATAACTAATTTCATCATGTCTATTCTATATTAGTACTATGTTTATTAATTTTTTAAAAAGATTTTTTTTTTGGTTTTTCGCAAACTTTTACATTTTCAAAATTTGTTTCTTCAATTTCATTTTTGGGCTACATATTTGTGGGTTTAGATTTAAGAAAACATATTTACTTCCTAAAATATATTTTAATTTTTTATTTCAATTGAACAAAATACTAAAAATATAAAAAATGTTATAATTCTTCTTCATCTATCTTTTTCTCAGATCCTTAATCTCCTCTTATCTACTCTCTTTCTCTAATTTTTTTTTCTATCATTTATCCTATATAAAATAATCTCTCTAAATGACGTGGTGGCATTATTTCAGGACCTTTTGAGAAATTTGTGACTCCAAGAAGTTTATGACATGTTTACATGAAGGCAAGACTACCCTTTAACCTTGCAAAAGGCAAAGAAACATATTATTTCTAGAACTATTATGCATGCTTGGCAATAATTGGAAGTTTTCATTCTTTGGGCATCCAACATAATGTCTTGAAAATTCAACTTGAACATTTAAGGTTGCCATGGGTGGAACATTTTGAAGCAATAAGACCTTGTTGGAGAAAGTTATCCATTATAAGTATGTTAATAAAAACAAAGATTAGAAAATTAATGTTGATTAATGTATGTTCAAATATCTTCAACTTGGGATTTTATTTTCTTTCTTAGAATAAAAACATCAAACAAAAAGTTATATCTACTTTTCATTGATTAATGGACCTGAATATCATACCTTACACAATGAGATCTTTTTAAATTTTAATTTAACTTAATTTTTTCTAAAAACTAATAATGTCATATTATGCTTCCTTTATTGACAAAGACATTAAAAATTTAATGAGATACTATAAAACTAAATTACCAATATTCATTCAATTAAACTCACATGCACAACAAGTGTTTCATTTCTTGTATTCCAAAAAGTAAAATAATTTAAAATATATTTATCTATTATTTTAACTTAACAAATCTTCTATAGCTAATTTTAACAAATTTAATCAAGTTTATTCCATATTAGTATTACCTTTATAAATGTCTTAAAATGATTTTTTTTGTATGTCGCAAAATTTTACAATTTTAGAAATTTATTTCTTCAATTTCAATTTTTTGCTACATATTTACAACTTTAGGCTTAGGAAAATATATTCACTTCTTGAAGTATATTTTAATTTCCCATTTCAATTGAACTAAATAATAATGATATTAAGTATGTTATAATTTTTCTTCATCTATCTGTTTGTCGCATCCTTTATTTTATCTTATCCACTCTATTTCTCGATATTTTTTTTCTATTTTTCTATCATTTGTCCAACATAAATAATTCTCTGGAAATGATATGGTGGCATCATTTCAAGACCTTTGGAGAAATTTATGACACTAAAAAGTTTATGACAATTTTACATGATGGCAATACCACCCTTTAACCTTCCAAAAGCCAAAAGAAACAAATCATTCTTGAACTGTTATGCATGCTCGGCAATGTTTTAGAATTTTACATTTATAAGTGGAGTAAGAATGACTAGTGAATAAAATGGTAAAAGCACTAAAGTTCTTGACCTTAAAATCGTTTAGAGGCATGTGAATATATATTATCATGTGAATATTTACTATATATAAACAGTTATTAAAATAACACTTCAAAACAAATGAATTTTATTTTATAATAGATCAAATAGTTATCTGAACATGGTTTATAACATTGTTTGTAGATAATAATATTTTTTAGTGAGCAAAATCTATTATTTAATAGATTTTATTATTACTTGATTTTCTGTCAACATTAATTAATTTCTAATTTAAATATTAAAAAATATTAATGATATTGAAATTGTTAAAATTGTATGTGATACTCTGTGAATAGGAGTAAGTATTGGTTGATTTTTTTATTTATTTAGTTGTGACATAAAATAGATAATTCTAATGGTCCAATAACACCAACCTATCAATGTCCATATATTTATATTAAATTTAAGAAACTATCAAAAAACATTGAGATGCTTTAAAAATTTTATTTCATTTTATTTTTTTCTAAAAATCAATAATGGCATATTATCCTTCTTTTTTTAACTAACACTTTACAAATTTAATCAAACACAATAAAAATAAATAACCAATATTATTTCAATCACAATCACGTGCACAACACGTGTTTTATTTCTAGTATTCCAAAAGCTAAAATTATTAAAAATTCATTTATCTATTATCTTAACTTGACATATAATCTATAGCTAATTATAACAAATTTCATAACGTTTATTCCATATTAGTACAGTGTGAGACCCCGAAATTTTTAAGTAATAATATCCTTGGTTATTTTAATTTGCACGTTAATATAAATTTTGAATTCATGGCACTTTGTGAAAATGGTAGTTTAATAGTTTGCATTTTAATTAATTATTTATTTTAAGGAGCTAATTGTCAATTTTAGAATGTTTTAAGGGAATTGATTGTATTAAATAATCTTAAATTTAGGTCTTAATTAGTATTTATGAAAGATATGGACTTATTGATAAAATAAGAAAATTATTAAAAAAATTATTAAATTAAATATGTGATACACGTGTAAGCTTAACAGCTTACTCGTCATCACCACTAGTGATTCTTGGCAAAACGATTGCGGATTATATAATTGAAGAAAGACCGAAAGAAAAATAAGAAATGGGGAAGAGGGAACGACAACGAGAGAAGAACAGGGGAAAAAAGAGAAAGAAAATAAGAAGAAGAAGAAGAAGGAGATGAGGAAAAAAAGAACGCAGAGGTTTGCTGATCCAAGACAGTTTGAAGAAATCATTAACAGGTGGGGAAGATTTAATAGCCACTGAGTGGAAAAAATTTATATATGAGAATAGAAAATTTTACAGTGGAAACATTATTTGAAAATAATCTGGATTTGCGATCAACAAGTTTCCTATCTTGTGAGGGAACGTCTTCTTGAAACTTATTTCTTCTTGTTGTCTTGTGTGGTTTTTAGAAGATTTCTCCTCTTTTACTAGATGTTCGTATTATTGGATTTCAATGGGTTGTGATTGTGTTTATCTTTTAACACTGATATCTTTTGGACACTAATATTATTTGGAGGAAGCTCGAAACTTTTGGTTGTGTAGCCATGTTTATTGAGCTTGTTGATGTCCATCTTTTTAGTGTTGGGTTTCTTCTTAGGTTCATGGAATGAGGAATTGAATTGAGGAAGTATGGGTAGCTGATGGGTTATACTGTACGCCTATGGCAGAGAAGGAGAATTTGTACTCAAGAGGAATAAATAAATTAAGCCTAAGACATGCTTTCGTTTTAAGTATAATTATATATTATTTTGGAGTAATTCATTTTGTTAGGTGGGGTTATCACAGTTTCATCGTAAAGAGATTCTTGAATTCGAATAAGAATGTCTAATGGATGAAAATCAAGATTATGGATTGCAAGATTCTACCGGTCTTCATATATAGAAATGTGATACCCCTATCCCACATCATATAGGAGTAAAGTTGATGCCTTATATATAAGTGTGAGCCTAGCAACCAAGTTCAACTTCAAGATATCCATTTTATCGTAGCGAGGACGAGCCAAACAAAGTTGCGCTTGGGTACATTAGGCTGCAGCCGTGTCACTGGCACGCTTGCGCGTGTGGGCCTACAGGTTCACTATGCTTGCGGGTTCGGGGCGTTACAGGTGGTATCAGAGCATTTTTGCTCAAAATTTAAGTTTGAACCCTGATTTGGTTGGATTATTTTCACTTGTGATGGTTCAATTTTATATTTGAGATTCTTTCAAATTCGTTTCTTATGCTACGATTGTAAGAAAATTTATGGGGAATCTGTGAATAGTGCAAGGCATAAGTAAGTTTGAAATTTTGAAGTATTACAAAGAGTTAGGTGTGATGTAAAACCAAAGAACTTTTGGAAGAATTGAAGGGATGTGATAAACTTTCATATTGGGGATAATAGAGATTATGCTTCATTTTGATGATATATGATATCAATAAACATATAAGAATATTGAATAACGGTTCATTGATAAGGGAGAAATCCGAAGCCAGACATTAATAGCATTGTTCGTTAATTAAACTCATGGAAATTATCAATTTCTTAGAATTGTGATGCCGTTGGTGTAACACTAATAAATTGATTTTACAAATTTGAAAAGTTGATAACTTGAGATTGTGTTAGTCATTTAGGTGAGAATTGGAATAAACACGATAAACATAAATCTTTGAATTTATAATTTAAGTATGACTTGACCTAATACAATTAAATTGATATACAAATATATATATATATATATATATATATATAATGATGCAAGCAAATTTACTAGTCATACTTAAACACCTGAAGACCATATGAAATTTTTCCTGAGTAGAAAAAAATAAAATTGAGTAAGAAATGACTCTCTTTTCCTTTGAAGTCTTTTGTCATATGTATACTTTAAAATTTTTGGATTAGCTCAATAAGCGCGTAGTGGGCTTTGGAAAAAATAGAATAGATATCGCAACAAAAACTAAGTTTACATTTAGATACTTCTTAGACAATATAAGTTGGTAAGAATTCACCTTTGGTGATTTACTAGAACAGAGAATTAAAAATTTTCATGATTACTATATGTTAAAGAAACTAAGTTGAGGCTAGTATTAACAATCATTAGAGAATGAGTGTTTTTGATTGTTCCATTGAAATGTCCTAATGGGACATGATTGCTGAGAAACAATTGGTGTTACCTATCTTGCTTAAGAAAATTTATTCATTATCAAGGTGAACATTCGATACATGGATTTGAAAAATAAAGAATGAAATGGAAGTTTCTAGTGAGAAAATATTGGTGTATATATAGGATGCACAAGAAGATTTATTTTAAACATTGGGTTGTTTACTAGATACATAAGCTTAAATATTAAGGTACAAATTAGAATTTCAATGGGAGTATAATTTTGAAATAATTTATGGCAGATAGATCATCAACTGATTTAAATTGAAGAGTAAAATATTAGCATACAATGATACAAATATGATGATTCTTTGTAAGTATGATAACCTAAATAGTAAGAAGTTATGGATAGTACTACACCAATATGGAACTTTACATCTCTTTGGGAAAATCCCACCATAAGATTTAGAATACTATATTAACTAGTCAATGTGAAATAATTAGACATTGTAATAGATTTGAATGTTTGGGAGATTTTGAAGAATAAATGAGAGGGTTAAAAGAATAAAAATATAAGGGACGACTTTTGTAGATTAATGTATATGTCAAAGGTGAATGTAGAAGTCGGAGAAAGGATATAGTGGCTTAGATTTATGATCAAATATGGTTCGAGGTATCTATATTTTTTTAAGTTAATAAGTTGATGTTGAATGAAAATATATTATTGGTGACTAAGCCACTTAACCGATGTGTACATTATATAAAGTGATTATTTAAGAAAATAATTTCACTTGACAATACCATATATTACGAAAATAAAGATGAGAATGATCATGAGAAGGTTGGCAAGATATTCTAGTTAATGCGAAATGATTCGCTAGAGTCCTAGTGAAGCTAGAGTCCTTGTGGAGTTGGATGTCCTCCAATCTCGTCCTCACCGAGTCTGGATAGGTAGTCCGGAGCGAGGTAAGTGGCAACAAATTGAAATGGAAGAACCCCTCCTTACTGCACCAACTGCCGAAGAATGGGCTACTAGCCCATCATTTGTAAACCCCCACAGTCACGGAAGGAAGCAAACACTAAGGAGATTAGAAAAGGAAAGAAAAAAGTGTGGATTCCTGTTGCCAATCACAAAGCTGGACAGCAGGATTTGGACCTCAGACAAGTTGACCAAAATGGCGGCAAGAAGAAAGTGGGTTCTAGAGCTAGGAAGGGGCTGATGATGCAGGCAGAACCTCCTCAAGAAAACCCTCAGAAGGATAAGCAGCACTCAGATGCAGGGACCGAATTTGAGGGGAGCTCCATAGAGAATCTAATGGAAAACCAAGAGGCAGCTGGCATTGGTAATCTAACCGTGGCAGCTCCGCTAAGGGTACCTTTCAATTGTGTAGAAAATAATCTTGGCCAATTCTTGGCCAATCTTGGCCAATTACTGGAATTCATTCACTGACAAGATGGGGACTCTAAAGAATCTGATGAACTTCCTTTAGCGAACACTACCCAGCCAACTGAGAGTCTAAGGTCAAAATTGGGAAGGATACCCGTGATTGAGCCCCCTATTCAGATCGATCCTCTAAATAGAGAATCGGCGACCAACAAAAGGCTGAATTCAGAGGCTATCAATGTGAAGATAAGTTGGGACGAAGGGAAATTGTACAGCTCCAAGTCGGATTTAGCAATCCTCCAAGCCATCCCAACGATAATTTGGGATGAAGGGCAATCGTCGAACATGTACAAAGTCAGCTCCACGTCGAATTTAGCAGCCCTACAAGCCCTCCAAACGGAATTAGAATCGGAGGAGGACCTGCTGGACGGAGAACAGCTTTGAGGAGGAGCCCGAAGAGGAGCTAAATAAGTTCATTGATAAAATGGAAAAATGCCAAAAGCGAGCCAAACACACGAAGTATATGGCAGCCCTAGTGAGCCCCAAAGCCAGTGTTGTCTCAGGAAGAAAACTCAGGGAGCGAAATCCCTTCTTATGCTATTCAGAAGGTAAAAGAGTGAACCTGAGGTGAGACATGTTTGAACTAGTTTGGATGATCAATTTACTGTCAATATAGTGGGATGTTGATTACTGAACTGTGTGAACTAATTGTGATAGTACACTTGCTATGGATGATGGAAGGGAATCAAATTGCTTCTTATTTGTTAACTGCCTGATGTCCTGGAATGTCTACGGGCTTATTGAAATTCTTTACCATAATGTGCTGAAATGGTTTGACAAACTTCTCTGCCGGTGCTACCATGTAGTTGTTTTATCATTATGGGGGCAGATTTCTTTTGGGATGTAGAATTTTGTGGAGTCAGATTGTTGTATTGTTGTTGTTTGCCGAGTTGAATGGCTATAAGGATGCCTCTGGATCTATTCTGATTGGAGAATGGCTGACAAACAACCTTGACCTTGTCATGTGAACAAATTGATTGTGAAGTGCAATTATTGTTGAACATGGTCTGGCAGCCCAATAGGGGACCAGTTTTGTTGCTAATTGTATTAATGGTACTGCAATCTTGAAATATCTGGAGTAATGGGTTTGGGTATTGCTGGCAGCTGTGGAAATTTATTTATGGTTATTCAAATCTGTCGGTCCGTGTGGAATTTGGAGGACGTGGGTAGTAGATTTTTGGACTAATTTTGGGCTGCTGAGTGTGATAAGGTATCAGAACTGGTACTAAAAGCTCAGTGGGACATTCACACAATTTGTAAATTAGTTTAGGGATTTTGTAGTGGAAAATAGAAAGCTTTAATCTAGTATCTCTAGATTAAACCCTTTCTTCTTTCCCCCTTTACATTGACTCACAATGCATGTAATGGAGTAGTACTCCACATTTATTGCTTTCGATTTGTAACGATGCACTTGGGTACATTCGGCATCGTCTTTTGTCCTTCTATATATAGAATCGGTTCTTATAAAAAAAATACGAAATGATTCGCTTGAAGAGATTTACAATGTCAAGGAAACAAGGGAACTAGAGTTTGTGTGTTCAAAAGCTTAAGATTAACTATTAAGTTATTTATATAAGAATATCCAATAATAACTTGGGGTTATTTAAATTGCAAAAAAAAAAAGAGAGCAAAAACATAGTGCAAAAGTTTTGCAAATAGAAAAATATATACGAAAAAAATATATAATAATAATAATAAAATAAATAATAATAATAAAAAAAAAATAAATATATAGACATATGAATATCATTATGGGGAACATGATTGGAGTGTAACTAAAGATTAGCTCAAGTATAACTACTATGAAGAGTATCTAATACTCAATTATATAGCATTTGAGTATATCATTAGCTAGTGAGTGTGAATTGCGAGGACGCAATTTTCTTAAGGAGGGAAGAGTGTGAGACCCCAAAATTTTTAAGTAATAATATCCTTGGTTATTTTAATTTGCACGTTAATATAAATTTTGAATTCATGGCACTTTGTGAAAATGGTAGTTTAATAGTTTGCATTTTAATTAATTATTTATTTTAAGGAGCTAATTGTCAATTTTAGAATGTTAAAAGGGAATTGATTGTATTAAATAATCTTAAATTTAGGTCTTAATTAGTATTTATGAAAGATAAGGACTTATTGATAAATTAAGAAAATTATTAAAAAAAATTATTAACTTAAATATGTGATACACGTGTAAGCTTAGCAGCTTACACGTCATCACCACTCGTGATTCCTGGCAAAATGATTGCGGATTATATAATTGAAGAAGGACCGAAAGAAAAATAAGAAAGGGGGAAGAAGGAACAGCAACGAGTGAAGAACAGGGGAAAAAAGAGAAAGAAAATAAGAAGAAGAAGAAGGAGAAGAGGAAAAAAAGAACGCAGAGGTTTGCTGATCCAAGACAGTTTGAAGAAATCGTTAACAGGTGGGGAAGATTTAATAGCCACCGAGTGGAAAAAATTTATATATGAGAATAGAAAATTTTACCGTGGAAAAATTATTTGAAAATAATCTGGATTTGCGATCAACAAGTTTTCTATCTTGTGAGGGAACTTCTTCTTGAAACTTTTTTCTTTTTGTTGTCTTGTGTGTTTTTTAGAAGATTTCTCCTCTTTTACTAGATGTTCGTATTATTGGATTTCAATGGGTTGTGACTGTGTTTATCTTTTAACATTGATATCTTTTGGACACTAATATTATTTGGAGGAAGCTCGAAACTTTTGGTTGTGTAGCCATGTTTATTGAGCTTGTTGATGTCCATCTTTTTAGTGCTGGGTTTCTTCTTAGGTTCATGGAATGAAGAATTGAATTGAGGAAGTATGGGTAGCTGATGGGTTATATTGTACGCCTATGGCAGAGAAGGAGAATTTGTACTCAAGAGGAATAAATAAATTAAGCCTAAGACATGCTTTCGTTTTAAGTATAATTGCTACGTTATATTATTTTGGGGTAATTCATTCTATTAGGAGGGGTTATCACAGTTTCATCGTAAAGAGATTCTTGAATTCGAATAAGAATGTCTAATGGGTGAAAATCAAGATTATGGATTGCAAGATTCTACCAGTCTTCATATATAGATGTATACATGTGTATATACATACGCACGGTGATGCTTTGCACAGCTTGATTGGAGTTGTCTTATAACCAGGGATAAAGTGGAAGAAGGGTTGTGTTGAGCAGAATGTGATAATGTGGGAAAGTTGAACTAAAAAGGAAGAGTATTTGTGGGGATTTGGTGGTGTGATGTGAATGATTGAATTCAGGGGGATTTAAATGAAGTTTTATAAAAATAGACTATACGTGGGATTTGTTTGATATTTATTCAGTCTAGAGATTAATCTCTAGATTTCAACCTCCAGTGGCCTATTGAATAAACTAAACTTAGTGAAGAGGAATAATGGATTGAATAAACTATACTTAGTGAAAGAGCAATAAGGGATAAGCACACATGAAAGATAAGCTAAAGAGAGTAGGAAAATAAGTAATAAGTGATATATACGAAATTAATTTTTAAGAGCCTTAAACGAAATCAATTTAAGGCTTTTATCATTAGGATGGTGGCTAAATAAATTTATGATTATTTAAGACTTCTAATTGCATTGGTTTTTAAATACTATGCGTTGATTTTAAAATCTTGCAAATAAGAACACAAATAAAAGAGGGCCCACACAAGAAATTAATATTATCATTAAGTTTCAATAGGATTATGAAATAACTAATCAAATATATATATATATATATATACACATACATACGTTAACCTGTTTAGGAAACATTCTCTTGTCACTATAAAATTTACTAATAATCACATAATAATAATAATAAAATACTATGGAGAGGATAATTAAAATAGGAGATTTCTCTTATTATAAATTACCAAGTAAATATATAAAATATTATGGAAGGAGAATTAAAATAAGGAAACTCCTCTTATTAAACATTCCGTATGATTTAGACACAGGATTAATTGCACAATGACTTATATTGCAAACAACTGCGGGAATATTACTTGGAAATTATAACTTGGCCAGGGGTAAATTTTGTACTCCACGATGGTTATATTTACCAAATTGGCCTGTCCTTAAACTAATTGGATTATATGATTTTGTGTCTATGTGTCCTTATAGTGATTAAAGGTGATTAGGCACTATTTGAATTATGGACAATCTCCTTTCTTATATTAGAAAAGATATTCCATGATGAATGAATTTTTATAATTCATTATAATCTTGCATTTATTGAATTTGGTAAATATGGTATGATATGATTGAAATATCGGTTTCGTGCTGTGTGGAACTAAGTGCTTTGCTGATATGAATGCGAGAGCCACCTCTAGAATCCACACAAGCCGCTATTGATTGTAGCACACCGACATGGTGTGAAACCTTTGTATATGGCATGGGTTTGCCTGTACTGTGACTGCCAGACTGACTAGGGCCCAGTCATGAGTGGCTTATTGATGGCCGGGAAGGCAAGGGCTGACAAGTTCATCATAAGTTCACCGTGACGTTTAACCCTTGTCAAGTGGAACTAAGGAGGTTTTAGTTTCATAAGAAAGGGTACTGATTATCCGGATATATCATATTGTGCCTGCGAGGCAATTACTGACTGTGAATGATAAGGTAGCTCTAAGTCGCGCGCGCAATCTTTACCGGGAGTCATATGGCTAGTACTGGGTCAGCTGGGCTGACCACAGGTAGCAAATCTAAACTATTATGTGCTCCCTTTTGGGACATTGTGCTATCTGAGTTGAATAATCTTTGTGACTGTTTGCTGCCATTCTCTTTATGATTGGTTACTGTTTGTTTTACTGTGACTGTTTACTGGTAGTTCATCTGTGACTGTCTATTGCCAGTTCCTTCATGACTGGCCACTGCCAATTTTCTATGAATGTTTATTGTTAGTATCTCAAGTGACTGTTATTGTGAATTCCTCTTGGAATGTATAAATTATTTTGACATTCGATATTTAGAAAATGTAATTCTAAATTATTCACCGTTTTGAAAAACTATACCTAATTCTCCACCCACTGAGCGATAAAGGCTCACCTCGTTTTCTTAAATGTTTTCAGTAAAGCAACTAGAGAAGGTCGTGGAGGATTGATGAGTGGAGGTACCGTCAGTGATGGTGAGACGTTTGGCATTGAACCTTGGAGTACAAATTAAGTTGTAATATAATATTGTAAATGTGAGATTACATTGTACTTGTTATGGTTATTGGTGTTGAGAAGAAATAGTGAGAAAATTTCCCTGAGGTTTCACTATATGTTCAGGATTGTTGACTGATTGAACGACCTGATTCACTTTCCAACTAGGGGGTGGTCCGGGGCGTTACATACTGTATTTATTAATGTTTTAAAAAGATTTTTTTTTTGGTTTTTCGAAAGCTTTTCATTTTAGAATTTTGTTTCTTCAATTTATGATACCAAAAGGTTTATGACAATTTTACATGATGGCAATACCACCCTTTAACCTTGCGAAAGGGTAAAGAAACATATGATTTCTTGAACAGTTTTGCATGCTTGGCAATGTTTTAGAATTTTTCATTTACATTTAGAGTTGGAAAGACTAGTGGATAAAATGGTAAAAGCACTATAGTTCTTGACCTTAAAATCGTCTAGAGGCATGTGAATACTTATTATCAATTGAATATTTATTATCTATAAATAGTGATGAAAGTAAATAGTTTACACTTCAAAATAAATGAATTTTATTTTATAATAGATCAATATAGTATATGCACACTGGTTATACTATTGTTTGTAAATAGTAATATTTTTTAGTGAGTAAATCTATTATTTAATAGATTTTATATTACTTGGTTTTCCTACAACCATTAATTAATTTTAATTTAAATATTTAAAAAATATTAATGGATATTGAAATGTTAATATTGTTTGTGGATACTCTATGAATAAGAAGTAAGTATTGTTGATTTTTTTATTTATTTAGTTATGATGTAAAATAGATAATTCTAATGGTCCAATAACACCAACCTATCAAAGTCCATTTATTTATATTAAATTTAAGAAACTATTAAAAAACATTGAGATGTTTTAAAATTTTTATTTAATTTTATTTTTCTAAAAATCAATAATGGCATATCATGCTTCTTTTTTTTAACTAACACATTAAAAGTTTAATCAAATATAACTCAAATAAATTACCAATATTAATTCAATCAAAATCACGTGTACAACATGTGTTTCATTTATAGCATTGCAAAAGGTAAAATTATTCAAAATTATATTATCTATTATTTTAACTTCACATATCTTCTATAGTTAATTATATTTAATTTCATCCCATTTACTCCATATTTGTATTATGTTTATTGCCTTAAAAAGATTTTTTTTTGGTCTTTCGCAAACTTTTACATTTCAGAAATTTGTTTCTTCAATTTCATTTCTTGGCTACATATTTGTGGGTTTAGGTTTAGGAAGATATATTTACTCCTTGAAATACATTTTAATTTTCCAATTCAATTGAACAAAATACTAAAGATATCAAATATGTTATAATTCTTCTTCATCTATCTATTTATCGGATCCTTAATTTCCTCTTATCCACTCTCTTTCTCTATTTTTTTATTTTTCTATCATTTATCCTATATAAAAAAATTTCTCTAAATGATGTGGTGGCATTCTTTCAGGACCTTTTGAGAATTTTGTGACTCAAAGAAGTTTATGACATGCTTACGTCAAGGCAAGACTACCCTTTCACCTTGCAAAAGGTAAAAGAAACATATGATTTCTAGAACTCTTATGCATGCTTGGCAATGTTTGAAAGTTTTCATTCTTTGGGCATCCAACATAAGGTCTTGAAAAATCAACTTAAACATTTAAGGTTGCCATCGATGGAAGATGTTGAAGCAATAAGACCTTGTTGCAGAAAGTTATTCATTATAAGTATGTCAATAAAAATCAAGATTAGAAAATTAATGTTGATTGATGTATGTTCAATTATCTTCAACTTGGGATTTTATTATCTTTCTTAGAAGAAAAAGATCAAACAAATAGTTATATATACTTTTCATTGACTAATGGACCGGAATATCATGCCTTACACATTGCGATCTTTTATAATTATAATTTTATTTTATTTTTTTTTAAAAATAATAATGGCATATTATGCTTCCTTTATTAACGAATACATTAAAAATTTAATCAGATATTATAAAACTAAATTACCAATAAACTCACGTGCACAACATATGTTTCATTTCTTGTATTCCAAAAATTTTAATTATTTAAAATACATTTTTATATTATTTTAACTCAACAAATATTCTATAGCTAAATTATAACAAATTTTATCAAGTTTATTCCGTATTAGTATTACCTTTATAAATGTTAGAAAACGATTTTTTTGTATGTCGTAGAATTTTACAATTTTAGAAACTTATTTCTTCAATTTCATTTTTTTGTATACGTATTTACGGCTTTGAGTTTAGGAAGATATTTTCACTTCTTGAAGTACATTTTAATTGCTCATTTTAATTGAACAAAATAATAATGATATTAAATATGTTATAATTCTTCTTCATTTATCTATTTGTTGCATAATTAATTTCATCTTATCCACTCTATTTTTTCCATTTTTCTATCATTAGTCCTACATAAAAAAAAATCTCTAAATGATATGGTGGCATCATTTCAAGACTTTTGGATAAATATATGACACCAAAATGTTTATGACAATTTTACATGATGGCAATACCACCCTTTAACTTTGCAAAATGCAAAAAAAAACATATGATTTCTTGAACTGTTATGCATGTTTGACAATGTTTTAGAATTTTTTGTTTACAAGTGGATAAAATGGTAAAGCACTATAGTTCTTCACCTTAAAATCGTCTAGATGTATGTGAATACTTATTATCATGTGAATATTTATTATCTATAAGTAGTGATTAAAGTAAATAGTTTACACTTTAAAATAAATGAATTTTATTTTATAATAGATCAAATAGTTATCTACACATGGTTTATACTATTGTTTGTAAATAGTAATATTTTTTAGTGAGCAAAATATATTATTTAATAGATTTTATTATTACTTGGTTTTATATCAACATTAATTAATTTCTAATTTAAATATTAAAAATAGTAATGATATTGAAATTGTTAATATTGTTTGTGATACTTTGTGAATAGATTTAAATATTGGTCGATTTTTTTTATTTATTTAGTTATGACATAAAATAGATGTTTCTAATGGTCCTAGAACATCAACCTATCAATGTCCATTTATTCATATTAAATATTAAAAACTATTAAAAAACATTGAGATGTTCAATATTTTTATTTAATTCTATTATTCTAAAAATCAATAATGGCATATCATGCTTCTTTTCTTAACTAACACATTAAAAATTTTAATCCAATGCAACAAAAATAAATTACCAATATTGTTTCAATCAAAATCACGTGCTGCTGTGCACGTGTTTCATTTCTAGTATTCCAAAAGGTAAAATTATTAATAATTCGTTTATCTATTATTTTAATTTCACAGATCTTCTATAGCTAATTATAACTAATTTCATAATGTCTATTCCATATTAGTACTATGTTTATTATTGTCTTAAAAAGATTTTTTTTGGTTTTTGGCAAATTTTACATTTTAGAAATTTGTTTCTTCAATTTCATTTTTGGGCTACATATATATGGGTTTAGGTTTAGGAAGACTTATTTACTTCTTGAAATACACTTTAATTTTCCATTTCAATTGAATAAAATGCTAAAGATATCAAATATGTTATACTTCTTCTTCATCTGTCTATTTGTCGGATCCTTAATTTTTTCTTATCCACTCTCTTTCTCTAATTAATTTGTTTTATTTTTCTATCATTTATCCTATATACAAAAATCTCTCTAATAATGTGGTGTCATTATTACAGGATTTGTTTGAGAAATTTGTGACTCCAAGAAGTTTATGACAAGCTTATATGAAGGCAACACTCCCTTTAACCTTGCAAAAGACAAAAGAAACATATGATTTCTAGAACTCTTATGCATGCTTGGCAATGTTTAGAAGTTTTTGTTCTTTGGGCATCCAGCATAATGTCCTGAAAATTCAACTTGAACATTTAAGGTTGCCATGGATGGAAGATGTTGAAGCAATAAGACGTTGTTGGAGAAAGTTATCCATTATAAGTATATGTCAATAAAATCAAGATTAGAACATTAATGTTGATTGATGTATGTTAAATTATCTTCAAATTGGGATTTTATTTTCTTTCTTTAGTAGAAAAAGAGCAAACAAGTATATTAAGAACGTTATGAAGAAAAATCTAACTAAGATGGGAGCAAATAATTGTGAATATAATGGCATAGATGGAAAAAGTGGAAGTATGCATATGTAGTGTGAAGTATGTGCTGAAGACTACAAACAAAGTATATGCCGAAGAGTGTTGTGAGTTGTGTGATATGTGGTGTAGCAAAAATGTGCACAAATTGTAATAAGAGTAGGCGTGTGTTGCTGAAATTGTGTGCATGAAGTGTGTGCTTGGTGCATAAGTTGTGCATGAAGAGTGCTGTATTGTGCGTGTGTGTGTGCACAAGTGAATTGTGAAGTGCATATGTGTGCATGCAGTAGTTCACGTAATGTGTAGCAACTATGTGCAAACAAGTGCACAAGTGTGATGTGTGTGCTGCATGTGTGCGAGAGAATGTGCAATGGCATGCAAATGAATATGTCTGTGTAGTATGCATGTTGTGCACGATGTGAGTGAGTGTGTGCACAAGTAATGCTGCGATGTGAATGAGTGTGCGATGTGAGTGAGTGCTGAAACTAGCAAACTGCATCCTTACAACCAAAATCTGTGCCTGATGTGAGTGAGTGTAGCCCCAAGGTGTAGCTTTCTACAGCCTTTTGAATCACCCAATTCGGAGCTCGGACGAGAAAGTTATGGCCAAAATACTGAAGTGCGGCAAAGACGATTTTCCACGATACATCACAGCACAAAAAGTTTTCATAGCGATGCATCGCTGTGCAATTTTTCTCATGGCGTCGCGACGCTACGTGCGACGCCGTGCAAAGGTTTTCATGGCGACGCGTCGTAATTTCCTTTTCCAGCGCTACATTCAACTTCTACTCAATATATGTGTGTCTTAGCCTCTGAATTGGACTTTGTGGTAAACATAAGAGTTTTAGATCTTTCTCTTGGCTTTCCATGGATTCAAGAATCCGCATCATTAAAGGTCTGTAGCTCAAGAGATGGCCATTCTATCAAACTGTGGCAATGAAGTCAACAATGAAGGCTTGAAGCAGCGATTTCAAAGATGCTCTCGTTTCTCATATTTGCCTACATAATTAGGAGGAAGTTAAAACATATTAATTGAAGTACAGTCAAATATCTTTTCAGAACATCCGAGATCTCCTCATATGGATTAGTATTGAGAAAGATACACTCAAATGAAATACACTATCTGTTCTGCCCAAATTCAAAATAAGCAAAATAAGCATGTTTAGGTCTCCCTCAAATTCAACAAGCATCATTTTAAACCCTTTTGAATTACTTCCTTGTTCTTTAACCTCAAACACACATTTGTCTCTTTTAATCAACATTTTTGTCCTTTTTCTCCATTTTAGCACATCAAGTTGTAAACCACATAAATGCACCAGATGACACAAAACACTACACAATTGCATTAAAAACAAGGCAAAAGCTAAGTGAAATAACACATATAAGTTGGTATAAAACCAACTTATCAAATTCCCCCACACTTGAACTCTTGCTTGCCCTCAAGCGAGGCGCACACCTCTTGGGTCAATCTCTTTTGTACAAGACATCGCTCCCTTGACACTATGTTCTCCTTAAAATTCACCAAAACGGTTTCCACACCCAAAGAAACTTTCAAGATTTTCTTGCCTCCAAACCTATAGATTTTAACATAACTTATTAACCAAGGCACGATGAATAAAGACCAAAATGTCATGCGTGCAAGTGTGTGCCGAGGAATACTAGCTCAATTGCTCTTCCTGTATGCACAATCCTCTGTATGCAATCTTTCAGCTCAATGCATACCAAACTCCTTATCCACATATAAGACCAAGTAGCACACAAGATCAATAGTAACCTAAACGCACATTGGTGCTCCTATAATTTCAAAATTTTCTTGCACTTTGGTGCATTCTTTAGCTACACATATTGGTGCATGCATGCCTAGGTCTTCTGGCTATTTTTTCCCACTTTCTGCCTGGGTTTTATGGCTATTTTTCCCATAATTGCCTGCCAAGGGTATTTCGGCTTTTCATTCCCAATTGCCAAAGGCTTTTCCCACCAGATCCTTTATTGTGTAACTACTTGTTCAAACATGTCTTTAAGGGTCTTGAAAATGTACGAACACTTAATACCAAGAAAAATGCACAACAAAGAAGACCAACAGTAAACCAGTTTCCTCCTATGTCAAAAAATGACTTTGCATGGCATATCTATCTTACTTTAACATGATGCCTTAGCCAACAAAGTATGCCAATTTCCTTAAGTTTCGGTACCAAGACAGAATTTTTTTTTTCACATGCAACATAAAGGAGAATCTTGATGAACTTAAGTTCAACATAGCCAACAAAAGAACAATGGCTTAATACAAAGAGATCTTCCATTTAACACGTTCCTTAATATCACACACCTCTCTATCACTAAATTTTGCCATTCTCTCATTCAAGACACACACACTTTTAAAAAAAACACACAACACACATAACAAAAAACCGACACTATCACATCCAAATTACTAAATCTCTAACACTTTGCAATATGTCAACTTCTCATGCTTCCAACACATCTCGGCCCATTTCTCAGAACTTAATACCAGCTTACGAACACACAACAATTTTTAGGACTCCGGAATCATTAAGACAGCTACATACAATAACTCCCCCCAATAATCATATGCGAAGGCTTTCAGCACAGCATCACTCACTTATGGCAAACAAGCATACCAATCTTCCAACACATCATAACACTTTCTAACTTGCAACACATCATAACATACTCCTCAAACTTAGCACGTCATACTCAGCACTTCATTCATTCCATGGATGACAAGTTTTCCCACTGAAATGTCCACTACAGATAACTTGTCTTCAAGGACAACACTTATTCAAACAAATTCACAATAAATTTCAAAATCGCTCAACAAATGAAAACCATAACATATTACGAGATATACTATGTAAAAGTTCAAAATAACACAACACATCCACAAAAGAAATAACATGCTTTACATCACATAGTACAAAAAATTTCGTTCATGAAAGAAGGTACGCATAACAAATTCAAAAGACACAAACCAAAGCAAACACAAACCAAAGCAAACATTCACGCCCCCACACTTAAAACTTACATTGTCCTCAATGTAAAGTAAAGATAGGTTTAGGAGCTCCCTGGTGTTCATATGTTACGAGGTCCAATGTTTGCTTGGTGGAGTGTCATTGTCCATAGTTCCCTCTTGCATGAAAAATGTCATGCACAAGGTGAAATATAGCTTATCAAACATTACTTACTCAAATATACTACATGTTGGTCCAAGATAGACATGAC
Organism: Ophiorrhiza pumila; assembly: GCA_016586305.1. Lineage (NCBI taxonomy): Eukaryota > Viridiplantae > Streptophyta > Magnoliopsida > Gentianales > Rubiaceae > Ophiorrhiza > Ophiorrhiza pumila. The sequence continues at coordinate 40,760,063 of BLIW01000006.1, forward strand.
AAAGAGGTGGCATTCAAGCAAAGTGTCGCACAATGACTAGGAATCATGGTGGTGTAAAAATATGCAATTAGTAACACTAAATGGCATATGGACAATTCATGCTTGAAATGTAAAACAAAATGATAGTGTGCAGCATGGGAGTGGTCCTTGACAACCATGTCGCGTACTTGCAATTTTAACCCTAAACTAACGTAGTAGTGATGAGTGGGGATCGTATCCACAGGGAAGGGGGATTTGGTTCACGAATTCGAAAATTGTTCTGAGTGTTGTCACGGTAGCGAATCACAAAATTGAATGAAATGTTCACACGAAAGGAAACAAGATCAAAGTAATAAAAGGGAACAACTATCAAGTATAAACAGATATCCTAGGGTTCTTGTGCCGGATGAACACAATCTATCCGATCAACGCTATGCAATTGACGAACTAACAAATCTCAAGGAGACCTAGGCTGCCTAGAAGCCCAGTTTGTGATTAGCATGGCGACCACACCACCCCCTGTACTTCCTAGCACCATTCTCTCCTATGGCGAGGCCCGAGAATGGTGGTTTTCACTCCGCAACGTCCCAACTCTCCAAGCTAACTACTCTAACATACAAATCCTAGGAAATCCCATGGCGAGGCCCGACCTAAGTTTGAATGTCTTCACTCATTAACTCAAAGAGCTTCTCTAACACTTTTTCCTAATGTTTCAATTCATCAAAGCTTCCCATGGCGAGGCCTGAATCTTAGAACTGAAATAATCAAATTAAACAAGTGAAGAGACTCAGAAAACCACACTTTAGTTCTCATCTCATGCTTCTTCACTAATGTTGGTAAATCAAACCTCAACTTAGCATGACGACCACAATCGAAGCTTGATCCATTCAAAATTAGTGCGCGGAGTTATGAAATTTAACAGATTCCTAGTAAGAAATTCAAGTGCGATTTCAATCATTATCAATTACGTCAATTACATGGCATCGATTCTTCTAAATCATGTATTCATCCGTTTAGAACCCTAAGATATCGCACAATTAGCCAGAGAACTCCATATTCAACTCATATTCATCAAATTTCAATATTAAGCAATTAAATTCCATCAAATTGAGAGATTTCACCAATTAAAGTGTAGAGGAATGCCAAATGCTTTTTCGATTGAGTTCAATATGTAATCTCCGGTACAAAGTCGCGATCGGAAATGAAATCGGGGAAGCAAATCTAGAGAGATAAATTAGAGAGAGAAAGAGGAAACGAGAGAGAAAATTCCCGCTCTAAAAATCAAAAGTCGATTTTTTACTCTAGAATGTTCTCCCCTTTTCAAAAAGTACTACTAAATCCTCTATATAAAGCGGTTACAGAAAAAATGTAAATGATACGTAAACGTAAAATGACTAAAATATTACAAAAATGCCACAATGAATGTCATCAAGTTCAACACTACCTGTTGCACATGTCCAATTACGCCTTTGAGCCTTGGTCGCAGCGCCTTCATCTCCAACAACACGCTTTTGAGCCCAGATCAATCACGCCTTCACGAACCTCATCAAATTCTGAAAACTTACAAACTGTCACTTTGCAACCCAATTCTGGCCCTGATACTTTATGAATTTGGAAACCCCTAAAACACGAAAGTTGTAGCCCCAGGTCTTAGCTTTCCACAGCTTTTTGAATCACCAAATTCGGAGCTAAGACAAGAAAGTTATGACCAAAATATTGAAGTGTGGCGAGAAGACGATTTCCATGGCGAGACCTCGCAAGCCAAAAATGAACTAGCCTGCGAGGTCTCGCCGGCCAAGTTCTTATGGCCTGCGAGATCTCACAGGCCATTTTTTGTCATGCTTTCACATGCCTGCGAGGTCTCGCAGGCCATATTTTGCAAGCTTGCGAGGTCTCGCAGGCTAATTTCTTGCTTCAGCAAAAGTTTCTACTTCTATGCAAAATTCATGCGTCTTCGGCTCTAAATCAGACTTCGTGGTAAACATAAAAGTTTTAGAACTTTCTCTTGGCTTTCCATGGGTCTAAGAATCAGCATCATTGGAGGTCTGTAGCTCAAGATATACTCATTCTACCAAACTGTGGCAATAAGAAGTCAAAGAAGAAAATCTGAAGTAGCAATTACAAAGATGCCCCCGTTCCTCCGCCTTGCACACAGAATTAGAAGAAAGTTAAATCATATGAATTGAAGTACACTAAAAGGGCTTTCCCGAACATCCAAGTTCTCCTCATTTGGATTCGTATTGAAGGAGGTACACTCAAAACAATTTGAACAACCAGTTTTGCCCAAAAACCAAATGAAGCAAGATAGGCACGTTTAAGGTTTCCCACAAATTCTTAATACATCATTTAATCTCTTCCTAACTCTTCCTTGATTGGCAAAATGTAACAACAATTAATGAATCAAACAATGTTGCAATAATGGTGTATGAAATGTGTAACAATTGTGTGCATGTATGCTGCCAAGACTAGTGCATGTTGTGTGCCGTATGAGTGCAAGTGTGTGCGCAAGCCATGTGCAAGTGTCTCTAGTGTTGTGCACAAGTGGTGTGGGCAAGGTGTGGGCTGGCACTAGCCGAAGTGTGTTGTGTGATGAGTGCATGTGCACTGTGCGCCGAGTGTGGGTGTGTGTGGCGAACTTGGTGCATGAGTGTGGCGAGGTGAGTGCATGTGTGCAAGAATGCGAGGCTAGTGTGTGCGATGCAACCTCTCAACCTAACAACCCACTTTTATGCAAAACATATGTGTCTTATACTGAGAAAGTTACACCCAAATGGCTTAGCATTGCACATTCTGCCCAAGCATAGAAGAAGCATATTCAAGCATATATAAACACCATTCCATCGAAGTTGGCTTTTTACATGGTTTCCAACCTAAACACATACTTACTTCATTTAGTCATCAATTTGGGTCCTTTCCTCCATTTAAACACACCAACTTGTATATCACATAAAAACACAATCTTACACAAAATACCACACAATTGCAAGGGAAACAAGGCAAAAGCTAAGCAATTTAAGCAAATACAGTTTGGTAAAAAACCAACCCATCAATTTCCCCCACACTTGAACTCTTGCTTGCCCTCAAGCAAAGACACAACATCACACTTACACAACTCATGTTAATCACTCACATTCAAACCGTTACTCCCTTGTTTACTAAGTCTATCTCTAAGTTCATCAAAACATTTTTCACACAAAAACTCTAAAAGGTTTCCCCGTTCCAAATTTTTAGATTTCAACACACATTTTCAACCAAGGCACAACGAATAAATACCAAAATGTCATACGTGCAAGTGTGTGCTGAGGAATACTGGCTTAGTGCTCTGCATATATGCATAACCCTTTAATTCTTTCTTACGATTCATTGCATATCAATCTCCTTATCCACACATAGGAACAAATAGCACACAAGATCAATGGCGCACATTGGTGCTTTTCTTAGATCATTTACATTCATATTGCACTTTGGTGCTTTCTTTTGCCACACACATTGGTGTATGATTGCCTGGGTCTTGTGGCTCTTTTTTCCCACTTTTCGCTAGGGTTTTATGGCTATTTTTTCCCATAATGATTTTGATTGAATTAATATTTGTAATTTATTTTTATTGTATTTGATTAAATTTTTAATGTGTTAGTTAAAAAAAAGAAGCATAATATGCCATTATTGATTTTTAGAAAAAATACAATTAAATAAAAATTTTAAAACATCTCAAGGTTTTAATAGTTTTTGAAATTTAATATAAATAAATGGACATTGATAGGTTGGTGTTATTGGACCATTAGAGTTATCTATTTTATGTTAGAACTAAATAAATCAAAAATGCGACCAATACTTACTCCTATTCACAGAGTATCACAAACAATATTAACAATTTCAATATAATTAATATTTTTTAATATTTAAATTAAAAATTAATTAATGTTGATAGAAAACCAAGTAATAATAAAATTGTAACGCCTCGATTTTCGAGGACCCGAACACGCCTGACTTCAAGAATTTGGTTTTCAAAATCTTAAAGTCATAAGACATCTCTTACTATCAGCTTTCAATAATAAAATGCGCAAAGTTCGATAATTGTCATTACAAAGAAAACAACTAATAAATATCCATTTCTAACAACTAAAGAAATTTAATCAAACAGAACAAATATCTTAACTCCAATAATCGACTTAAGCAATAACGTTAACTTATTCTTTACTTATACTTCTATATGGTTCATACTTTCATATATATATATATATATATATAACATATTCATGTGAGATATCTTACTGAATGGGTAATCATTACATAACATACATTCACGGCTTACTGAATATTCAGCCTAGCTGTATTTCCGCTAGGGCAAACATTAGGCATGTTGGCCACATACATGACACACATTGATCCCCCTTGTAGCATGACATACATGTTCGGAACACGTGTTCCTACCATTAAGACATGTAAGTTTTGATACCATTCATTAAGTTCACGTCACGTAAAGTATATAATATTTCTTATTATCAACTAAAATCAGTTATAAAGAATTATTTTTCATATTTGAAACTTGTTTAAATTCAAAACGTATTTTACAAGATGGTCACAAAAGTATAACTTTATACTTAATAAATTTAATTGTTTAACTTAACATAAATATATTACGTTAAATTCACAAACGTATGAAAATGAATAAAAGCTTTTGGTTTAACTTAATTCAAATATGTTGTGTATGTAACGAACAAAAGTTTCTTTGAAATTTCCTTTTTAAAACCGTATCAATACTTTTAAAAATATACATACAAGTCACTAACATAACAAACCTTTTGGGATTTTAAGCCCTTAAAATAGTATAAGATAACATATAGTAGTATGTTTTTGAGATGTTTAAACATTAAGAATAATATATAGATTTAGTCATACACAGTACCTTGGTTTTCTTTTTAGCATCTATAACTCTTATATTTCGATAAACAAACAATTTTGATTCGTAAAACATGAAGATTCATTATATATATATATATATATTAATATATACCATACACTATTACTTACACTCGTGAATCATATTATGTATCATGTTGAGCATGTAATCATGGAATGCACTCCAGTGGCTTATAAAACCTATCAGGTCTCGTTTTAAAATAAAACAAAATAACATTAAATTAATAGTAGCATAAAATAGCATTCATAATTGAGTCATGTATGCATAAAACATAATTTATATTCATGTCGCACGAAAATTAGAAAATGCATGAAATAATTACGAAATTCTTTGTTACATAAAAATAGGACGTATGCATAACACTACGGATTGCGACATGAATTGTAATCAAGTCATGAAGAAGAATTAATACTTTTAATTTAGAAGGGATCTAGAATTTACTTACTTGATATTGTAGTTGCTATTAGCCTTTCCTCATTCTCAAAAGTTTTCACGTGAATTGTCTAATGTATGGGAGGGGTCCTATTTATAGTGTTTAACTAGGGTTTACATGTATTAAATTTCTTATACATAAAGTATTCTATTTATACTTTTTACCCTTATTTCTCTAGGGTTACTAATATTGCAGATAAAGTATTTTATATTTTCACGTAAATCATTTTATCAATGATTTCTTTCACACATTATTTACCCCTTAATCATAAATAACTATTCTTGTACACTTTATTCGTAATTAAAATTCTTGAGATATTGCATACTTATCCCCTTAAAATAAGTTTCATCCTCGAAACTTGTTGGTCCTATTTCTTTCACAAATTATTTATCCCTTAATCATAAATAACTACTCTAGTACACTTTATTCATAATTAAAATTCTTGAGATATTACATATTTACCCCCTTAAAATAAGTTTCATCCTCTAAACTTGTTGGTCCTATTCTTTGAACAATTGAGGATACTTCTCTTGCATCTTTTCTTATAATTTTCATGTAGCTTCTCTTGGTGTATGATTTGTTCATTGCATCTTTACAAATGGTATGCTCTTTTGTCGGAACTGTTGTACCTTGTGGTCCACAATTATCAGAGGATATTCTTCATAAGTTAGATTCTCCTCCAGTTGGATAGTATCATCCTCCTCCGGTACGTGGATAGAGTCATATATGTATCTCTTAAGTTGTGATACATGAAATTCATTGTGTACACAAGACAGGTTTGGTGGTAACGCTAGTCGATAAGCTAATTTTTCAATTTGCTCAAGAATGTCATAGGGTCCTATATATCTTGGGTTCAACTTTTCTGATCTTCCAAATCGCATGACTCCTTTTGTGGGCAAAACTTTAAGGTACACGTTACTCCTATATTGAATTCTATTCGCATTCTTTTTAAATCTGCACAACTCTTTTGTCTATCTTGTTCAACCTTTAAATTTTCTCGAATGATTTTACTTTATCCTTTGCCAATTAAAGCAATTTAGGATCAATGATATGTTTTTTTTCCATCTTCACCCCAATACAACGTAATCGATATTTTTTCCTATACGATGTTTCATAGAGTGATATATTACTATGATAACTATTGTCATAATTTTTTTTATCAATGTAATGTATTTGTCCTAACTCCTCGTAAACACCAATGTCATAGCTCTATGCATATCTCTTCTCAGGTTTGAATAGTTTGCTCAGTTTTTCCATCTGTTTGTAGGTAATATGTAGTGCTTAATTTTATTTTCGTCCTCATTGGTCTTTGAAATTTCTTCTAAAATTGCGAGGTACATATTGGTACTTTATTTGATTCTATACTTATAGAAACACTCTATATCTTACAATTTCATTAATGTAGAGGTGAACCAACCTATCATTTCCTACTTTGTGTCTAGTTAGTAGAAAGTCAGTCAAAAAATTTTTTTTTGTTGCCCAATAATCCATTATCACCCATATGGTATCATTTCCATCTTTAGTTCTTTGTACGTTCACAATAAATTTCCTAGAAATATTCTCCCATTTTCATGCAGGTATATCGAATAATTGTAAATGTCTTTAAAGTCCCTAATGTTTTTTTTTTGACTTTCTGGCATATCACAATTTCAACTATTTGTCTCTTCATTGTATTGCATCAACAGTGTATTTTAAATACTTATATACTTTTGTACTTTCTAGGTGAATTGAAAACTAAGAGTTGTGTGTTTCTTTTAATAATTCTATTCCCCAATATTCATCTTTGGGTATGCACAATGTTTTGTCCTTCTATATGGTTCCTAATCTTAAATCTTAGAAATACCTTATCCTCAATTCTTCTTTTTATAATTTGTATGTCATCATCCATGCCTTGTTTCACTTTGAGTTTATCTACCAAACTCGACCATAAGGTAATAAAATTTAATACCTCTTCTATTAAATCTAATTCGTGTGCTCTCAATTATTATATTTGTTGAGTTGACATACTAACCACCATATCACTATTCCTTCACTTTAAGTATTGGCTACCTTATTGGTTTTTCTAATATGATACTAATTTTTTAATTTATTTATAATCTTTAATCAATTCCCACTATTTTTTTATGTCATGTTGGATTCCCCTTAAATACATAAGAGTACTTTAAGTTCTTATGATAGTTAAATATTTCACATATAATGCCATAAATGAAATGTCTCTAAAAAAATTTTCTTTTAAGTAGTGACTAATGCAATTAACTCCCAAAATATAAGTAGGATAATTTTGCTCTTACGATTTCAATTGTTTAGAAATATATGCAATGGCTTGCGTTAACACACATTTTAAATCGTCCCTAAAGATATCACTATAAACAACAAGGTCTTCTTGTGGCAAGGAAATACCAAAACCAATATTGAAATCAGTTTCTTCTTTAACCATCGAAAAATTTATTCACATGTCCATGTATATTTAAATTTAACTATCTTTTGAATTAACTTAGTTAAAAATATAGGTATTATTGAGAAATCCTCCCTAAGGTTACAATAATCAATAGATAATCTCCAAAACATCTTACATTGAAAGCTTTTGTTGAGGTTGACCATTTTTTTAGGTATTTTCAATCTTCCTCGAGTCAAATAATAGGCCCTTAGCAGAAACTATATGTCTCAAGAATGCCACACTCTTCAAAAAAAATTTACACTTACTAAATTTAGCATATAATTTTTTTTAAGTTTCGAACACTTCTTCTTAGATACCTTTAATAAATCTCTTCGTTAGGTGTGTATACCAAAATGGTTTCTATAAACACTACTATATACTTATCCAAATACTCTTTCATAACTCAATCCATTATATTCATAAAAGCTCTAGGAGCATTAGTCAATCCTACGGGTATCACTAAAATTCGTAATGCTTATATCTCATCCTAGATACACTCTTTAGTACATCTTTGGGGTATATCCTTAATTGATAATATCTTGGCCACATATATTTTAGAAAATATTTTGACTCCTTTTAATTGATCGAATAGATAATCTAACATTAGAAAGAGGTTCAACGTAAACATAACATTACGGATTGCGGCATGAATTGTAATCAAGTCGTGAAGAACAATTAATACTTTTAATTTAGAAGGGATCTAGAATTTACTTACTTGATATTTTAGTCGTTATTAGCCTTTCCTTCTTCTCAAAAGTTCTCATGTGAATTCTCTAATGTATGGGAGTGGTCCTATTTATAGTGTTTAACTAAGGTTTACATGTATTAAATTCCTTATACATAAAATATTCTATTTCTACTTTTTAGCTTTATTTCTCTCGAGTTTACATGTATTAGATTCCTTATACATAAAGTATTCTATTTCTACTTTTTATCCTTATTTCTCTAGGGTTACTAATATTGTAGATAAAGTATTTTATATTTTCACGTAAATAAATTTATCAAGGATTTCTTTCACACATTATTTATCCCTTAATCACAAATAACTATTCTTGTACACTTTATTCGTAATTAAAATTCTTGAGATATTACAAAAAATTATTAAATAATAGATTTTACTCACTAAAAAATATTACTATTTACAAACAATAGTATAATCTATGTGCATATAACTATTTTATCTATTATAAAATAAAATTCATTTATTTTGAACGGTAAACTATTTATTTTAATCAATATTTATAGATAATAAATATTCACATGATAATATGTATTCACATGCCTCTTGACAATTTTAAGGTCAAGAACTATAGTGCTTTTACCATTTTATCCACCAGTCATTCCAACTCTACTTGTAAATGAAAATTTTAAAACATTGCCAACCATACATAACAGTTCAAGAAATCATATGTTTCTTTTTCCTTTTGCAAGGTTAAAAGGTAGTTTTGCCATCATGTAAAATTGTCATAAACGTTTTGGTGTCATAAATTTCTCCAAAGGTTTTGAATTGATGCCACCATATCATTTAGGGGGGATTTTTTGTGTAGGTCAAATGATACAAAAATGAAAAACAAATATCGAGAACTAGAGTGGATAAGATGAAATTAAGGATGCAACAAATAGATAGATGAAGAAGAATTATAACATATTTAATACCATTATTATTTTTTTCAATTGAAATGGGAAATTAAAATGTACATAAAAAATTTAATATATCTTCCTAGCCTAAAGCCGTAAATATGTAGCCAACAAAAATAAATTGAAGAAATAAATTTCTAAGATTATAAGATTTTGCGACATACAAAAAAAATCCTTTTAAGATATTTATAAAGGTAATACTAATACGGAATAAACTTGATTAAATTTGTTATAATTTAGCTATAGAAAACTTTTTAAGTTAAAATAAAAGATAAATGTATTTCAATAATTTTACTTTTTGGAATACAAGAAATAAAACACGTGTTGTGCACGTGAGTTTGATTGAATTAATATTGGTAATTTAGTTTTGTAGTATCTGATTAAAATTTTAATGTGTTTGTTAATAAAGGAATCATAATATGCAAGTATTAGTTTTTAGAAAAAATTAAGTTAATGTGTAAGGCATGATATTGAGGTCCATTAGTGAATGAAAAGTATATATAACTATTTGTTTTTCTTTTTCTTCTAAGAAAGAAAATAAAATCCCAAGTTGAAGATAATTTAACATAAATCAATCAACATTAATTTTCTAATCTTGATTTTTATTGACATACTTATAATGGATAACTTTCTCCAACAAGGTCTTATTGCTTCAACATCTTCCGTCTATGGCAACATTAAATGTTCAAGTTGAATTTTCAAGACGTTTTGTTGGATGCCCAAAGAATGAAAATTTCCAAACATTGCCAAGCATGCATAAGAGTTCTAGAAATCATATGTTTATTTTACCTTTTGCAAGGTTAAAGGGTAGTGTTGCCTTCATGTAAGTATCTCATAAACTTCTTGGAGTTACAAATTTCTCAAAAGGTCCTGAAATAATGCCATCGCGTCATTGGAAGAGATTTTTGTGAATAGGATAAATGATAGAAAAAAAATTAGAGAAAGTTAGTGGATAAGAGGAAATTAAGGATCCGATAAATAGATAGATGAAGAAGAAGAATTATAGCATATTTGATATCTTTAGTATTTTGTTCAATTGAAATGGAAAATTAAAATGTATTTCAAAAAGTAAATATGTCTTCCTAAACCTAAACCCACAAATATGTAGCCCAAAAATGAAATTGAAGAAACAAATTTGTAAAATGTAAAGGATTGAAAAAAACCAAAAAAAAAATCTTTTTAAGACATTAATAAACATAGTACTATTATGGAATAAACGTGATGAAATTAGTTATAATTAGAAATAGAATATATGTGAAGTTAAAATAATAGATAAATGAAATTTGAATAATTTTACCTTTTGAAATACTAGAAATGAAACACGTGATGTCCACATGATTTTGATTGAATTAATATTGGTAACTTATTTTTATTGTATTTGATTAAATTTTTAATGTGTTAGTTAAAAAAAGAAGCATGATATGCCATTATTGATATTTCAAAAAATAGAATTAAATAAAAAATTTAAAACATCTCAATGTTTTTAATAGTTTTTTAAATTTAATATAAATAAAAGGACATTGATAGGTTGGTGTTATTGGACTATTGAAAATATCTATTTTATGTCAGAACTAAATAAATCAAAAAATTGATCAATACTTACTCCTATTCACAGAGTATCACAACAAAATTAACAATTTCAATATCATTAATGTTTTTTAATATTTAAATTAGAAATTAATTAATGTTGATATAAAACTAAGTAATAATAAAATCTATTAAATAGTAGATTTTACTCACTAAAAAAATTACTATTTACAAACAATAGTATAAACCATGTGCAGATAACTATTTGATCTATTATAAAAAAAGTTCATTTATTTTGAAGTGTAAACTATTTACTTTATTCACTATTTATAGATAATAAATATTCACATAATAATAAGTATTCACATGCCTCTAGACGATTTTAAGTTCAAGAACTGTGGTGATTTTACCATTTTATCCACTAGTCGTTCCAACTCTACTTGTCAATGAAAAATTCTAAAATATTGCCAAGCATGCATAACAGTTCAAGAAATCATATGTGTCTTTTGCCTTTTGCAAGGTTAAAGGATGGTATTGCCATCATGTAAAATTGTCATAAACTTTTTGGTGTTATAAATTTCTCCAAAGGTCTTTAAATGATGCCACCATATTAGTTAGAGAGAATTTTTTTTATATAGGACAAATGTTAGATAAATGGAAAACAAATATCGAGAAATAGAGTGGATAAGATGAAATTAATGATGCAATAAATAGATAGATTAAGAAAAATTATAACATATTTAATATCATTATTATTTTGTTCAATTGATATGAGAAATTAAAATGTACTTCAAGAAGTGAATATATCTTCCTAAGCCTAAAGCCATAAATATGTAGCCAAAAAAATGAAATGGAAGAAATAAATATTTTGCGACATACAAAAAAAATCCTTTTAAGACATTTATAAAGGTAATACTAATACAGAATAAACTTGATTAAATTTGTTATAATTTAGCTATAGAAGATTTGTTAAGTTAAAATAATAGATAAATGTATTTTCAATAATTTTACTTTTTGGAATACAAGAAATGAATCACATGTTGTGCACGTGAGTTTGATTGAATTAATATTGGTAATTTGTTTTTATAGTATCTGATTAAATTTTTAATGTGTTTGTGGAGAAATGAACTATAGTATTCAATTATTAGTTTTTAGAAAAAAATTAAATTAAATTAAAATGTTAAAAGATCTCAATGTGTAAGGCATGATATTCTTGTCCATTAGTCAATGAAAAGTATATATAACTATTTGTTTTCTCTGTTTATTCTAAGATAGAAAATAACATCCCAAGTTGAAGATAATTCAACATATATTAATGGTGTGAGTTTGTCGTGTATCGCCAATTTTATCCTACTTACTACTATTGTAGTGGTAAGAGGGATCGTTCCACTGAGAAGGGTTGGTGATCAGATGATTGTTTATGTTGATAATCTAGAAAGTGAGAAATGTAAACAAAACAAGTAGATCACAAGGAAATATGCAATAGAGATAAACTGTATTGCCTTGAGGGGTTCCAACATGCATAGATATTTTCATGTCATCAACTAGTGTAGGTTAATGAGAGGATTCAACTGCTTGTGTCATGAAAATCAAGTAGCCAGGCGACTCACTCAAATTCACTCCACATACTCAAAAATCCTCCCTGGGCGGGGCAAGCTTTTGGCACAAATTAAGTTCCCAGATCCTTGTTCTGTATAACAATCCTAGTTCACTACTTGTTATCTCCTTTGGCAAGGCAGATAGTCAATTCGTGTGTTAAAAGTGTCCTATAAGAACAATTCTAAGCCTTTTCGATAGATCTGATCTCAAATGTCAGTGGGCACTGCACACATGAAATCAACAAATAAATCAGGACTAGAAACTCATGTAACGAAGGTTCTCATCATTAAATCATGTAAAATTCAGTTCATATTACTTGGACCTAGATTAACTTCAGTGGCTACAGCAAATTAACCCAGATCTCGTTATTGCAATCCAGGCAAGATGAATTTCACAATCAGTAAATAGAGAACACATTCAAACACAAATCAAACTCAATTCATATGTCTCAACCATTTAAAGATCTATATATATTGAATCCTCAAGGCAATACTTGAATTTAGCTGATCATCTCAGTGATCGGCTCAGAGAATAGTTTTGAACTCCCAGATTCAAACATATTCGGATGATATGGGGTTAAAGCAATTGCAAGGGTTACGAAAAGAATGTTTTCTAATGTGTAACCGTTGTTCCCTTCTTCAATCGTCTCCAGCTTTAACCCTAGATTTCTCTTTCTCTGAATCTCTCTCTGTTGATTTCTCTCTCCCTCTGATCCCCCTCTCTTTTTGTGCCCTTTTGTTTGGTCTTTATACCTTCTTCTAGCTGACGTGGCAGAATCGTAGTGGTTGTGTGTTTTTCACCTCAATGATTTCTACCGCGTGTCTTGCAAATGCAATCAGTCAATAGGGTGAGGTCATCTCGTGTCATGTTGTCAACCGGGTTGCTTAATTGCTAAGAATGCATTTTATCAAACACTTGGAGATCTCAAGAATTGTTTTGCTTGTGAGCAACCGATTGGGTGTTAAGTGTTGTGCTTTGTGCAAGTGAAGTGTAGTGAGTGCTAACGTGATTGCAAGATAGTGCAAGTGATGAGTGTAGTAGAGAGTGAAAGTGTGCGAATGATGAGTGTAGAAGAAAGTGCAAGTGTGCAAATGTAGTGAGGTGTGTGCTCGTGAGTGAAAGTGAGTGTGTGCGAGAGGGGCAGGGGCACTAGGCTCCCGCTCGTGTGCGTGTGCGTGAGTTGTGCGGGCTTGTGTGGACGGATGCACAATGCGTCCACCCATGTGTGTGTTTAGTGAGTGCTTGATTTGTGTAGTGTGTTTGTGTTAAGTGTTGTGTAACATGTTAAGTGTTGGGACTCTTTGTGTGCTTGAGAGTTGTGAGATCATTTGTGTCAAATGTGCATTCCATCAAATACTTGTACACTTTTCATCATTCATGCAACAATATTAATAGTTCTTCACAATCTCTATCAATATCACTCCTTACTCATTTAGCAAAGAAACCACACAAATCATGTAAGAATCTACACTATATCCACACAAAAGATCAAGGATTTATAACAAATAAGTCAGTCTATAACTGACTTATCAATTAATCAACATTGATTTTCTAATCTTGATTTTTATTGATATACTTAGAATGGGTAACTTTCTCTAGCAATGTCTTATTGCTTCAGCATCTTCCATCCATGGCAACCTAAGATGTTGAAGTTGAATTTTCAAGACGTTATTTTGGATGGCCAAAGAATGAAAACCTCCAAACATTGCCAAGCATGCATAAGGGTTCTAGAAATCATATGTTTCTTTTACCTTTTGCAAGGTTAAAGGGTAGTGTTGCCTTCATGTAAGCATGTCATAAACTTCTTGGAGTCACAAATTTCTCAAAAGATCTTGAAATAATGCCACCACATCATTTAGAGAGATTTTTTTATATAGGATAAATGATAGAAAAATTAAAAAAAAAATTAGAGAAAGAGAGTTGATAAGAGGAAATTAAGGATCCAACAAATAGATAGATGAATAAGAATTATAGCATATTTGTCATCTTTAGTATTTTGTTTAATTGAAATGGAATAATAAAATGTATTTTAAGAAGTAAATATGTCTTCCTAAACTTCAACCCACAAATATGTAGCCAAAAAATGAAATCGAATAAACAAACTTCAAAAATGTAAAAGTTTATGAAAAACCGAAAAAAAAATCTTTTAAGACATTAATAAGCACAATACTAATATGTAACAAACGTGAAGAAATTAGTTATAATTATCTATAGAAGATATGTGAAGTTAAAATAATAGATAAATGAATTTTGAATAATTTTACCTTTTGGAATACTAGAAATGAAACACTTGTTGTGCATGTGATTTTGATTTAATTAATATTGGCAATTTATTTTTATTGTACTTGATTAAAATTTTAATATTTTAGATAAAAAAAGAAGCATAATATGCAAGTATTGATTTTTAGAAAAATAGAATTAAACCAAAATTTTAAAACATCTCAATGTTTTTTAAATTTAATATAAATAAATGGACATTGATAGGTTGGTGTTATTGGACCATTAGAATTATCTATTTTTTGTCATAACTAAATAAATCAAAAAATTGACCAGTACTTACTCCTATTCACAGAGTATCACAAACAATATTAACAATTTCAATATCATTAAATTTTCTTAATATTTAAATTAAAAATTAATTAATGTTGATTGAAAAGCAAGTAATAATAAAATCTATTAAATAATTGATTTCGCTCACTAAAAAATATTACTATTTACAAACAATAGTATAAACCTTGTGCAGATAACTATTGGATCTATTATAAAATAAAATTCATTTATTGTGAAGTGTTAACTATTTATTTTAATCACTATTTATAGATAATAAATATTCACATGATAATAAGTATTCACAAGCCTCTAGACGATTTTAATGTCAAGAACTGTAGTGCTTTTACCATTTTATCCATTAGTCATTCCAACTCAACTTGTAAGTTAAAAATTCTAAAACATTGCCAACCGTACATAACAGTTCAAGAAATCATATGTTTCTTTTACCTTTTGCAATGTTAAAGGGTGTTATTGCCAACATGTAAAATTGTCATAAACTTTTTGGTGTCATAAATTTCTCCAAATGTCTTGAAATGATTCCACCATATCATTTAGAGAGAATTATTTATGTAGGTGAAATGATAGAGAATGGAAACAAAATATCGAGAAATTGAGTGGACAAGATGAAATTAAGGATGCAACAAATAGATAGATGAAGAAGAATTATAACATATTTAATATCATTATTATTTTGTTTAATTGAAATGGGAAATTAAAATGTACTTAAAGAAGTGAATATATCGTCCTAAGCCTAAAGTCGTAAATATGTAACCAAAAAAATGAAATTGAAGAAATAAATTTTTAAAATTGTAAATTTTTGCAACATACAAAAAAGTCCTTTTAAGACATTTATAAAGGTAATACTAATACAGAATAAGCTTGATTAAATTTGTTATAATTTAGCTATAAAAGATTTGTTAAGTTAAAATAATAGATAAATGTATTTTCAATAATTTTACTTTTTGGAATACAAGAAATGAAACACGTGTTGTGCACGTGAGTTTGATTGAATTAATATTGGTAATTTAGTTTTATATTATCTAATTAAATTTTTAATGTGTTTGTTAATAAAAGCAGAATAGCAAATGTAAATATTTGTTTGAGAATTAAATGACCCTTCTTCCTAAATTCTAACTTGATTTTCTTGGATATTACTATAATCGATTTCTTTTGTTATTTTTTATGGTTCACTTGGGTTTGATTTTTTTTCTTTTTATTTTTTATTTTATGAGCAAGGTTGCTATTGAAATTGTTTTTTTGTTGATTTTTTTCTTTCTTTGGTTAATTTGCAGAGTTTAATTTTTGGGATGCTATTTAAACTTTTTTAAGAGAGAATATAATACAACTTGAAAAGTAAATTTAAGTCTACTCAATAAATGATCTTAAGTTAATTAGGTGTAAAAATGAAATTTTAATTTCAACCATTCTAAAATATTTAATAATCAAATAGCAACAATATTTTTTATTACCATTCCAAATAATAAACCAATCATAGATGTAGAATATACATAGTCACTCCAAAAACATTGTCGAATCTATTATAATTACCATTGTAAACAATGGCTTCCTTACTGTATTCAACATAAGCATGAATAAGCCAAATGACTTTTATTGACCACATAGGGTGAGAGATGATTCATCGTTGCATTTGAAGGGCTTCGAGAAGGAACAAAAGTCTGTTTTTTCCCTAAGGCAATTCTCATTCTAGAAACACTAGCTGTTAAAGATAATCAAACAGGATAAGAATATCTTGTATATCAATTCAATTAGTTTGTTGCCATTTTTGTAAAATCAAAAGCTGATTTATAGCCATTAGAATAGGATCTAATTTGTATTGCATCGTGTATAAAGATGTACCCTTTTTTTATCGATATTCTTTCCACCAAATTATCTTCTTATTATGGTATCAAAGCAAGGTTTGGAGATTTGAAAAACTCTGCTCATTTCAATATTCACCATGGAAAATCAGAACAACCCAGCCAAGCCAACTTAATCGAGCATGGCATCCAAATTCGACAATCCCAATCACCCTCTATACCTTCACCATTCAGATCAGCTTGGATTGGTCCTCGTATCACAAGTTCTTACAGAAGAAAACTATAGCACATAGAACCACTCCATGACTATGGCCTTAACGATAAAATATAAATACAGATTTTTTTATGGGTCAATGGTGCGACCAAATAAAGATATAAATGATGAGTTACAACAGCGGATTCGTTGTGATAACCTTGTTAAGACTAGATATTAAGTTCACTATCCAAGGAAATTGCAGCCAGTGTTTTCTATTGTGATGGAACAATGTCAGTTTGGAATGATTTACGTGAATGCTTCTCTCAAGTAAATAGTGTCCAACTTTTCTATATTGAAAACTAGATACATGATTGTATTCAAGGAACCATGTCCGTTAGCTCTTACTTTACAAAACTCAAAGGATTATGGGATGAAAGAGATGTCCTTTTTCCTATTGCAGCTTGCCATTGTGGAACTATGAAGGAAGAATTATCCTACCGAGAAACACAGAAAACCATCAAGTTTCTTATGGGACTAACAGAATCATTTGGAACGATACGTGGACAAATATTGACGATGGATCCCTTTCCACAGGTTAGTAAGGCTTATTCCCTTATTGTTGGACATGAACGACAACGAGATGTATATTCAGGAAAGAATACAAGTCAGCCTGAGGCAGCAGTATTTGCTGTGAAGGATCCAAACAAGAAAGGCAATTACAAATGTGAAAAATGTGGAAAAGATCGATATAGTACAGAAAACTGTCGGCCACATTTAAAGTGCAGTTATTGTGGATGGAATAGTCATACAATTGATTTTTGTCAAAAACTCAAAAAGGTAGAATCGGACCAATCATTCCAAACGTCCACAGTGAAGGGAGGTACTCAATTTGGTGCTTCACAACAAGTTGGAAAAAATGACATATCCAACTCATTGCCTTTCACTCAGGAGCAGTGCCAACAAATCCTACAATTACTTAGCAATAATAAGTCTTCTATGGCAAATCATATAGGTAATTATTCAGTTCATGATGACCTTTCTGGTAAGGTTCTTTCCAAGGCAAGAAAACTAAATGGTTCCTTGATAGTGGAGCAACTGATCATATTGTTTGCAATCCTAAATTGCTCACCACTTCCAAAATTATTAAAAATAAAACAATAGAACTGCCAGATGGATCTATTGCTAATGTCACACATGTTGGTCTCGTTGTGTTCTCATCTAGTTTAGTTTTTGATAATGTTTTGTGTGTCCCAAATTTTCAATTGAACCTCATTTCCATTACAAAGCTTGCCCATAACTCTTTTTGTACCATTTTATTTCTCACTCATTTTTGTGTGATGTAGGAACTATGCTCGGGAAAGATGATTGGGACGGGAACTGAACGGGAGGGACTCTACTACCTTGATGAAGCACAAATATCCTCATGTAATTCAGTTGTATCCTCTTCATCTATTATTTGGCATCAACGCCTTGGACATCATTCAAATAAAGTATCTGTTTTATTTCCCTATTTTGATAAGAATAAATTTTTCCGTACATATAAATGTTTGGTTTGCCCAGTAGCAAAATAAACTAGATTGCCATTTTCTTTGAGTAAAATTTCTAGGCAAACACATTTTGAGAAATTACATGTTGATATTTGGGGTGGTTACTATGTTGCATCTATTTCTGGGGCTCGGTATTTTCTCACAATAATTGATGATTTTACTCGGTGTTCATGGGTTTACATGATGTGTCATAAATTTGAAACTCAAACCCACTTAATCAATTTCATTAATATGGTTGAAACTCAATTCTCTTGCAAAGTTAAGGTTATACGTAGTGATAATGGTCCTGAATTCAAACTTAAAGACTATTATCTGTCAAAAGAGATTATTCATCACACTAGTTGTGTTGACACTCCGCAACAAAACGAAGTGGTTGAAAATAAACAGACACTTGATAAACATGGCACGAGCTTTGCTTTTCCAAGCCCACCTTCCAAAAACCATTTGGGAGGATGCTATTTTAACTTCTACATACCTTATAAATTGCACACCTACATTAATTTTGCAAGGGAAAAGACCTTATGAGCAACTTTTTAATTTTACGCCCAATTATTCACATTTAAGAGTATTTGGATGTCTGTGTTTTGCTTTCACTCATGCTCAAAGGCCATCCAAATTTGATAAGCATGCAACTCAGTGTCCTTATGGGAAAAAGGGATACTGAGTATATGATCTTGAGCTTTGCAAAGTTTTTGTGTCTCGTGATGTTATTTTTTTTGAAAATGAATTCCCTTTAAAAAATATTTCCGCTGCCATTGAGAGGTCCATCACACCCACTCATAATAAATCTATTGTTTATGATGATCCTATCATCTCACCAAATTCCATCGAGACACCAATCGCTGCTTCTCTAGAAAATGACGCACTTGAGAATATTGACAATAATTCTCCTCATATCATTCCATCCAGTCCTCTATCTACCAATGTGTGTCGTCACTCTAGAAGACCCACCAAATGACCCTCTTTTCTTCAGCATTATCATGTTGAAGCATCCCTCCCGTCTAGGCATGATTCCTCATCTGCCTCTAGCGTGGATATCACTTCAGGTTTGCCACACAATCTCTCTCAAGTTCTTTCATATGACCGCTTATTCACTTCTCATAAAACTTTCACCACTTCATTAACCATTACTAAGGAACCAAAAGTTTCTTACAGGCCATGAAGGATCCTCTATGGCATATAGCTATGTGCAATGAAATCAACGCCCTCCAAGCAAATCATACATAGACACTTATTTCTCTCCCGCCTGGCAAGAAACCCATTGCTATAAATGGGTATACAAAGTGAAGCCCAAATCTGATTGAACCATAGAACGTTACAAGGCTCGTTTGGTTGCCAAATGATATAGTCAAGTTGAAGGCCTTGATTATAGAGAGACATTTGCCCCAGTTGCCAAGCTCGTTACTGTGCGTGTCCTCCTTGGTCTTGCTGCTCTTCAAGGATGGAATCTTCACCGAATTGACGTAAAAAATGCATTATTGAATGGCGATCTTCATGAAGATGTATATATGTCACTATCTCCTAGATTCGGACGAAAGGGGGAGACTCGATTATGCAAACTTAACAAGTCACTATATGGCTTGAAACAAGCTTCCAGGCAATGGTTTTTGAAACTATCTTTAGCTCTTAAGAGTGTTGGTTTTCAAAAATCAAAGGTAGACTACTCTCTATTCGTCCGATCTCACAAAGGTAGTTTCACAACAATTCTTGTATATGTTAATGATGTGATTTTAGCAGGTAATAATATGCAACATATTCAAGATTCAAAAGAATTTTAATCCAAACAATTCAAACTCAAGGATCTTGGTGAACTCAAATATTACTTGGGAATAGAAGTTGCAATGTCCTCAAAAGGCATTTATCTCTCTCAAAGAAAATATGCATTGGAGATATTAGAAGATGTGGGATTTCTTGGAGTTAAACCAACAAGGTTTCCAATGGAACAAAACCTGGCTCTTACACAATTTGATGGAGATCTTAAATGATCTTTCAATGTACAGGCCCCTCGTAGGAAGGTTGATCTATTTGTCCATCACTAGACCATATTTGGTTTATGCAATTCATGTTTTAAGTCAATTTATGGACAAACCACGTGTATCACATCTTGAAGCAGCACATAGAGTTCTTAGATACATAAAGCAAACACCATGACAAGATATTTTATTGCCCTCTACATGCACACTTCAATTAAAGGATTTTTGTGATGTGGATTCAGCACAATATAAAGACACAAGAAAGTCTGTAATAGGGTATTGTATATTCCTTAGACAATCACCTATTTCTTGGAAAAAAAAGAAGCAAACTACGGCGGCTCAATCAACTGCTGAGGCGGAATATCGTTCTATGGCTACTACTTGTTGTGAAGTTATCTGGTTAAAGAATGTTTTGAAGGACTTGGGAATCAAACATCCTCAACCAGTCATGTTATACTGTGATAACCAAGTTGCTTTACATATTTTCTTGAATCCAGTCATTCATGAACGAACGAAGCACATCGAAATTGACTGTCATTTAGTTTGTAAGAAAATTCAAGAAGGCTTGATCAAAATAGCACATGTGAGGACCGACGATCAAATTGCAGACCTATTCACTAACGCATTGAGTATGTCATAGTTTGAAGCATTACTCAACAAATTGGGTGTTATTAATATACAGTCCAATTTGAGGGGGAGTGTTAAAGATAATCAAATAGGATAAGAAAAGAATATCTTGTATATCAATTCAATTAGTTTGTTACCATTTTTGTAAAATCAAAAGCTGATTTATAGGCATTAGAATAGGATCTAATTTTTATTGCATCGTGTCTAAAGATGTACCCTTTTTCTATTGAATAGACACTATTCTTTCCACCAAATTATCTTCTTATTACTAGCATAGAACAAGTTTGATGATGCAGGCACAAAAACATTGCTCTGTATGCATAAGTTGAAGTCAATGAACTTTTCAAACTGAAAATTCTCCAAACCAAGGTACCTTGCCTTGAGATCAAAAGGGATCAAAGCTTCGTGTTGGAATTGATGCGAGACTCGTTAGTTTGATTTAGTTAGAGTTTAGAATCAATTTAAGGACAACTAAACACAAATACTTAAACATATAATGCATCTAAGTAGGGCACATTTTCAGTAACATAAAGTAGTACTAATCTATTTTTTGATGTGTTCTTAGTATATACACTTATATATCAATTTTAATTCACAAGATAGTCTTATGATTTTATGAAGATAGCAAAAGTAAAGTGAGAGAAGCAAACATGTTATTGCTACTTGTACACATGAATAGCCTGGACTTACAATTGGCATGCAGTTTAAGAGTAAAATGCTCTTTCCCCTTTCTACAATTCATACAAGTTACAAAATTTAATATGTATATAGTTGTGCCTTTATGTATCCTTTTGAGATGTAATTATACAAATTTAATGCATTAAGAAATTGGCCAGTGTGGTTTGATCTACCAATGAAATATTGCAAAAGTAGAATTATGTCATTTTCATTGAAAAATTAATTGTTAAACAAGAAAATAGTGATGCATATATTCTATAGAAAAAAATATAGAATTTTACTTAGAGGCTTATTATTTGAATAAGATTTTAACTATATGACTCTTGTTGGCCCTAGATGCAATCTAAGACGGGGGGGGGGGGGGGGGGGGGGGGGGGGGGGGAAATTAGGTTAGAAAATTAAAAATCTATTCAAAAACTATTTTTCCTAAGTTTATGTTTCTTTGAGGAATATTATAAAACACTTAGTGAATGTGTAAATATTGTGAATCATATTGAACAATATTTAGTCAAAGATTAATTCACATCAATTCCACACAACAACGCAATCAAATTATCGACACAACTATGATCACAATATCAATAAGAAACTTAATGAAGCATATATATCAAAGAATTAAACTCAAGGCATAAGCATTAAAGAAATGAACACAATGATATATAGTGGTTCAAGTCTCCCCCTGGAGCACTCTATATCAATTACCTAAACTTTCAAGTTTAGGATTTCAATAATCCATTAAAAAAGGATTTCTTCACAAAAGGTGAGATGCAAACGTTTTACAAAGCTTCAAGGATTAACCAATTTTCTTAGCAACCAATGCTATAAGTTGTGGTTTTACTCTCTCTCTTGGAGAAACTTTTCCAACTTACTAATGTGAAGATTACAACTCTTGAAACCCTCTCAAATAGGATAGAAAAATTACAGTTGAAACTCTCACCTAACTCCTCTCAAAGAATGGTTGTTACAAGAGGAAAAGGTAGCCCACAAAGGATGAAAAACAATTTAAAGCTCAATATTTTCCCTTTTGAATGATGAACAAATCAAGAACCTTTTGATCTTTTGGAGAATGTTTTTACACTTGTTTTTCTTGCTCAAAGATCAATAATGGTTATGTATGTCCCAAGTATTTATAGAAATCATTTAGAAAGCAAAATGGGACAAAATTTTCGTCTTCTGAAAACTAGCTGTGACTCACAATTGAATTCTATTAGATACATTCGGACTTTCGAATTGGTTGAGAGGTTTTCTAAATGGACTAGTCAACACGAGTTCGGACGTCCAAATTGGCCAGAGGTCGTCCGAATGTACCTTTCAGAATGTTTTTCAAATCTTTGAAAAATGGGTTCGGACGTTGGAAACTTCCCTGGGGTCGTCCGAATTGATACTTTTTGTCAAATTTCTGATTTTTCAATCTTTGAATCATTTTGTAAAAGTTTAAAACAACTTTTATGACATCTTTATTTTCAAAAAACACTTCATTTTCAAATTTCATTTTTTGATTCATTTTACTTGAACTTTTGAATAGTTCAAACATTTTATGAGCTAATTTACAACTAGGGTTTGGGGTTGGGAAATCTACCCTAATTTACCTGGTTTGTATTTCTTCAACTTCTTCAAAACTTTAAACTTCACCTTTGACAATTTGCGTACCTATAACTTCAAGAAACTTGTTGCAATATTAGTATACATAATTGTTTGTTAATCATCAAAACAACAAGTAGATTTAAGATACTAGGTCTTTCAACTCTTTTTTATGTTTAATATTAATTTATATTTTGAATTTCATATGTTTCTTATTCTAAATTACATTTCATTTGGTCAAATAATTTCATATTTTTAATTTTTAGTTCGATCTTGTTTATTGAATTTCCTACTTAATTGAAATTAAAATTTTAGTAGTTTTTAAATTTCTTTATATTAACTTTTATAAATTAATTCAGTATAAAAAATAGATTTAAATAGATAGATGGTATGTTACCTTTTTTTTGCTTATATTGTTTTATTAAAATTATTAGCATTATCATAGGGGTGGGGTTTTAATATTTTCTTAAAAATTTCATAATTGTATTTTTGTTGCTTTATACTTTTTCTTTGGTCATTTTACTAAATTAATTTTCATACATTTTATATCCCTAATACTTATAGTTTAATAAACTTTGGCTATTTTTATTTATATTAATTTGTAAATTTATTTTCATTTATTTAATCAACTATTCTTTTTTTTAATAATATTAATAAATAATTTTTTTAATACTTTTTTATAAGATGTAGTTAATAAATTAATTATTTAATTAAATTAAAAATAATAACTTTTACAATAATGAAAATACAAATATATATATAACATTAATCATAAGATAAAAAGATAAAATTAAGTTTCGTAATATGATTTTAAAAAACTATATAAATTCTAATGTATACGTATAACATAAAAATGGAATTCAAATAATATTATTTGGTTTAATAATTTAGATCAAACAATAATATAAGAATCATACTAACTTTTCCAAATACAGGCTAAGTATTCAGATTTCTTAGAAATAAATTCATAGAAATCAGTTGATCACCAAAAGTATTCTTTTTCTTCAAAATTAAATTCCAAAAAATACATCGCTATTCCACTTTACTTTCCTACTAATTAAACGAGTCCTTAGGGTTCAGTACTAGTCACTTTGTAGGGTTTTGTTTAATTTTAAAAATTAAAGAACTAACTAAAAAATACGTACCAATTTTTTATAGAATGTAACAAGACGTGGCACATGAGAGTACAATAGGACCAATGCAACCAAACTTTGTTAATTATTTTAATAAAAAAAATGAATGCTCAAATCACGAGCCATTTATGGATGAATAAAAGTGAAAATTTTTAAATGTTTCTGATAAGTCTTAGTTTCACCGACTTATTGCTTCGTTTTGCTTAAACTTTTGCATAGAATTTTGGTGAAAATAGTGCTTGATGAACAATTAGTATGCCATGATGTTCATGATATGGAAATTGCTTAGTTGTGTTCAAGTATTGTGCAATACATTCAACGTGTTATTGATTTTCTGGAAAACTGAACACACTAATCATGCATCACCAAATAAGCACACAAGCACACAAAACTCACACTCTCGCACATCACTCACTCACTAGCACACATACCTCACACACACACGCACACACGTTGCGCCCGTCCGCACACATAATGCACGAACGGGCGCAAGCGCCCGTCCGCACACACACACACACACTCCACTCACACCCTCACACCTGCACACACTCATGCATATTTTCATGCATTCCATTTTCTTTCATGTTCTTTTGAATACACATCACACACATTCACTCTCATTCATGCACACTAGCACATATTCCACTTATTCATGACTTAGCACACACAACAATTCTATTAAGGCACAAATACAGTGTTCGCATAGCACACCACATGTTTGATTGTTTGTAGTCTTAATGATTAAACATTCTCAGATAGCTCCTCTCACGTGCTAAAATGACCCTCTTTGTAGGCACGTGGCGACATCTCCACAAAAGGAGGAAGCTTCCAAGAAATTCAGAACGCAAAATCAAAAAGGGGAAAAGGATAAAAGGAAGATGAGCAACCCTACCAAGGAGGGAGTAGCAGAGGATATTGGATCAAGGGAGATTTCTGCAAAAGAACAAGAGAGAAAAAAGCCACAATTGCAAAGAAGAGAGAGAACACCATAGATTTATTTCCTATTATGCTTTTTGTAATTTGTGGGTTTAAGCCAATCAACTTGATCGGCTAATGTCACAGTATTGTCTTGGGGATTTCATAGATGTGGATCTTAACTTGTCTGAGATATTTGTAACGATTCATCTGTGATTTTATTCAATATCTGTTTTTTCATGTTTAATTCGATGGGCTTTTACAAAATCACCAAAATCCATAATCAATCTGCGGTAGCTACTGAGATCGATATTGGTCTACCACAGATAATTGGGTATAACATGATTTGAATCGGGAATTGAATGTATGTGAGTCTCAAGGTCTGCTTATTGTGTGATTTTGTTTGTGCAGTAGCCTAGGGCAAGTGAAATCAATTTAATGGAAAGACTTGAGATGATTAATGTGATGAGATCTGAATGCTTGAATTAAATAACTGCCCTACCAAGGGAGGGGTTTGAGGATAGGACTAGGGTTAATTCACATAACAGAGATATGGGAATTCAAGTGAGTACCGAAGGCTTGCCCTATCAAGGGAAGCTCAAGGGTTTTGTGAAATAGAAATCGTGAGAACCACCCGGTAGATCGATTCTAGATCACTAGCAGCTAAGTCTCCTCACATAACCACACACATCGATGATGACAAGTATAGATCCATATTGAATGAATCTCCCTCAAGGCAATACGCTTAGACTCTCTTGATTACATTTGAATTTAGTTGTTGCCTTTAATTTCTTTGTTTTTATCACATTTTGTGTAGTTGACATTTCAATTCCTTACATCTGTCTTTGTCACATTATTTTCCTTGTTGTTTACTATCACACTTCAAGAATAGGACACACACCTCTCCCTGAGGATACGATACCCACTCACTGCTTCTACAGAGTTATTGAGTCAGGGTTAAATTGACGAGCCCACGACAGCTCGTGTCAGTTTCTTCCTTTCTTCATCCTCTCCTAACTATTTTTCCTTCCTCACTACTTTGCCTATTCTTTTCATCAAAGCTTTCTTGAATATTAGTCTTTGCTGGTTTTGAAAACTCTCCAACTTTTTTACCATAAAGAATTATTTCAATGTTAGGCATAACAAAAACAGATTTTGGAGAGGGAGAATCAGAAGAAGATAAAGTTAAGGCTATATTTAGAGCTCAAAACTTGGTCACTAAATGACCTAACATAAAAACTCACCATGGGTATAGTGGATTAAATTATTGGTGAATCCATGTTAGGTGGATTGGCCAGAGAGTGATCACATAACTTCCTCCTGACTCTCACATCTAGAGTTCAAGACTTAAGGTATGCATGTGATGTAAGCGTGTAGGTTATTAAAAAAAGAATAAAATTTTAATCAACCCATGTTGTATGGGTTGGCTAGAGAATATAATTTCAACCTCTACGTCTAGAGTTCAATTACAGGATTAAATTATTGGTGGGATTATGTGGAAGTTTCCATTAAAGTAATTAACATTTTTGTCATTCATTAATGGAGAACCTTAGTTCTTGCACTCGTACACAAAGTTTCTTCAATATTTTTCTTCTCCTCAACATTCTTAACAATTTGTTTTTGTTTCACAAACTTTGCAGGCACAACTCTTCCTCTCTTTTCAACCAATTTTAATTTACACTTTTTTCTCAACCTTTTCAATATTCAATGCCTCTAATATTGTAGAAAGCCTACTAATTTCCATCTCAATTTCCTTATCAATCTTCCTCTCATCATGAAGTTCCCTTTCATTTCACTCTTGAAAACTAATTTTTCCACAAGGCCCAATTTTGAACTTCCCTTAATTGGCTTGATTCTTGAGCTTTCAACCGCTAAATTTGCATTAAGAACTTTGAGCAGCTAGGGCAATGTAGACTGTAACATCCACAAGATTTATTCAAATTAAAATTTTGTGTATGAAAATATTTTCATGGATTTATTCTCATGTTATGAATTTTTAAGGATAAATAGTCATGTTTGACTTTCCTAGATAATTAATTCAAAAATAAATTAGATAAATAATAAAAAGTAATAGTAAACTTGAGGAATAAGTTATGATTCGATATAAGGATGTGAAATAGGTTTGGGTTATAAATATTCACGTTAGGTTTTTACGTTGAATGAAAGATAGAGACATTTATTTAAACCCCATGATAGGTTGGAGCCCAAATTCTAAACTTAAATTGGGGCCTTGTCCAACTAAACATCTATAAATAGATGATTAAACAAATGTTTAGTTGGACAAGGCCCTAAGAGGTGTAGGAAAAATGGCATTAAACCCTAGGAGGTGAATGTAGATCGAGAAGAGAGAGAATCCAGTCTTCCTTCCAAGAATTAGGTAATTTCTCTCTCTAGAAACCTTCTTAATTTATGAAAAATAGTTAGGAGTCTCAGAAAATTTTGAAAATAATTATGAATGTAATATGTAATGCAATATCATTCTGCAAAACTAATTTCATGATTTCCTTAAGTATTTTATTTATTATGATTTTTTCAAAGTTTCATATCTATATTTTTTTATCTCAGTATTCCGAAATTCATAAGTTAATATTTAAACATGAACATATCATGATATTTTACGGGTTTGTTTCTTCCGTTGTATGGAGTAACATATCCAAAATTTAGATATTTTCATTAGGTATTTTTATTGTTATGAGTTTTTTAAATTCTAGAACTGTTATTATACAATCTGACAAATTCGGAAATTTATAAGTTAGTGTAAAGAAGTCAGAAAATTATGAAATTTTCAGTATATGTTTCTGTAATTGTGATGAAAAACATATCCAAAATTTAAAATTTTTCGTTATGTATTCTGTTAGAAATGAGTTTCGGAAATACTTATGGTTTTTGAGTTCAAAATTCTTGAATCTTTTTAAATGTTTGATGAAAGTTTCATTTTATCTACTCCTAAAGTTTCCTTGGATGATAAAACTCAAGTTGTAACATAAACCATGATTTTTAGAATCCATACTTGATGATTTTAAATTGATTTTCATATTTTATTATTGTTGGGAGTCATGTTTTCATAAATTATTTTCTTAATGAATTGAAAATCAAATTAATGTTCTTATGTTGTCTTGTTCTGTGGAACATAAAAAAAAATAACATGCTTAGATTTTATTTGTTTATACATAATATTTTAAAAGAATCAGAGGAGCCAAGATGAGCCTTTGTTATGCATTTGAAAACCCAAATTAAAATTGATAATTTTTGAAAATATTATTTCAATGATATCATACTTAGACATAACCTTAAAGGATTCTAAACTTATTTGTGAGGACATTAGAGCACAAGGTTTAGTCATAAGAATGAGTAAATAGGATACGAGACTTTATTAATTATGAATAAGAAAGTATTGAGGATATGAAGGTATTTCAAGTAAGTGTTCAAGGAAATCCTACTTATTTGTTATTGGTGAATCAAGTTCACTGATTATTGAGACCAGAAGTATTAGAATCATCGATCAAGGTGCGTGACGTACACATGTATACTTATATACTTGTATTTGTTTTGCTACTTGCTTGTTTGAATTAATTATTTTATACGTAAAAACCGGATTATGAAACCTTATTGAGATTAAGGATTATACAAAATGAAAGAAATGTTTTAATGTTGATTATCTTTTTATGTGAGACTTCCCAAGAGATCACTAAATCTAGAAAGGGCGCAAGGCCAACACCTTATTGACAGGGTTAAGAGCGTTAGTTGTGCATGGGGAATCCAAAAGTGATCAAAAATAGAAGGCCGACGGGTCAGGGCTCAAGGCCAACACCTTACCAACCGGGTGAAACATTGGCATATGCACAGAGTTGGGAATTCCACTAAGTAGGATATTCAATAGAAGAATATAGCATACCTATATGTTACAAAAATATAAAATATTTAGCATGATATATGAAAAGAATTTATGACATGATATGTTTTGTTGCATGACATTATTTTCAGAAAGAATATAATCCATGACAAATACTGTTATGTATGTATATATTGTGTAACATTCGCAAATATTTTTGTCAGATCAAACAGTGAATAGTGAGTTCAATATCGATGATTATTATGAATTTTATTAATCTCCCAAGAATGGATGAGAAATCACCTTGAACCGTAGAGATAATTGATATTATTTTATTTGCATTATTATGTTGACATCTTAGTGAACAGTTTCATTTGAGTTGTCATTTGTAGCCGTTTTGGCAGCACATAGAATTATGAATAAATGGATTGAATGTGGAGATTAGAGTTAGCCTTACTAGTATGATTAGAACCAGAGTTTCTTCATCATAATTGTGGTGTGTTACGGACCTCAAAATCGGGGTGTGACGGAGACTTAACTCATAAACAGAGGAATTAAGAAATTAAGGGATCAAATTTTCTTTACTTGACAAAAATTCAAATGATTAAGATGGATTGAGATGACAAAGGTTTTAAAGGAGACGAAGAACATTTCCAATTGTTGACAAATTTTTGAATCGTGATTATCAAAAGCCGCTTCCATGTTTGAATATTTGATAATTCATGCCTTCCTAATAGTGTGACGCTTACATTTTGAGCACCGGTTAGTATATGGCGTTGGCAATTCAGAAGAGTTAGACGTGGCAGTTTTAACGGTGGTGGTGAAGTTTGAGAAACAATGAGAGAAGATGGAGTAAAGTTTAGTTTAACAAAATTATGAATTTTCACTTTTTCTATTCATAAGTGACACATGATTTGAGCATGCGACTTTTTTTTGTTAAAAAAAGTGAGCAGAATTTTGTTGAATGATCAATTTGGTGTTTTCTTAATGTGAATAGCTAAAATGCTTCATTTTTAATGCGAGTAACAAAATAAATTTTTTTGTACAATATTAGTGACAATTTTGATAATTTTTCACAATAAAATTATATACATTAATCACTTAACAATTACGAGATTAACACACAAACTCAAGGTACTTATTTATGTTTTACACTTTTTTCTTGAAGAAACAAACATGCATAAGTTACTTCAACATTAAATAGTATAAAGAATAATGAATATATTTTGTTCCAGATTGTAAAGTGCCTTTGCTTCCCTACTGGATATGAATTATCATAAGCATGAATAAGCCAAATGACTTTTATTCAACACGTAAGTTGAGAGATAATCCATTGTTGAGTTTAAAAAATATATATATCTTTTTAATTGTTTAAAACATCTAACAATAGACCATAATTTATCGATAAAAATCTAATTGTCGAATTTGTTGTCGATGGTGATCAGTCGATAGTAAATCTTATTGATTTGCCTTTTGTTAATAAATGGAAAATAAATTAGAATGTCCTTATTATAAAAAATAAAAAGATTAAAAGATTAACAAGTTTTTGCTTAAAAACTAACTAGGCCAAATGACCACATTTTTGTCCAAGAACAAAACAAGCAAAAAGCGGTCATGTAAAACAAATCAATAATTAGCTGGGTGATAACTTTACTATTGGAAGAAATACCTCAGAGGATGACTTGGATGTGGATTTGTTCAAGTTGGAGGATGGTTTTAGATATGTGAATGAGAGATATGAAAAGTGTATCAGAATCATTCAAATTTTGAGGGATAATTTTGCTGTAAGATTGGTGTGGTTTAATGGGATGCGAATAATTGAGAATTTTATTTTTGGTGATAATTTTGAAAGGAAAGACAATTCTTATTTAGAGAAAATTTGATGAAGAAGATGATCTTTTTTTTCACTTTTACCCTTCATAAAATGTCACGCGTTGCGCACGTAGATTTTTCCTGTTAAAAAAAATTAATCACGTTTAGTTAAAAATTTAATTTGGTGCCTTTTTTAAATATCGGTGATTAAAATGGATACGTTTTAATGTAAATGACAAAATAAATTTTTTTATGGAATATAACTGTGTAAAACAAGAAAATGGGTATGCATATATTCTATAAAAAAAACGCAATTTTATTTAGATGCGTCAATTATTTGTTTGAGTAAGATGTTACATTGGTAAAGGTATTTGAAAAGTATTTTTTCAGTGGTTGGAGACTTTTGCGTCATTCAGTCTGAATTAAATAGAGAGTTATGTCATTTCCATAACCGATAGCCTTCAGAAATTGACCAATCTCTTTGGGACAGCAACAAAATTCGTTACTTGTTTCATTCTTTTGGCAACTTCTCTTCAATTTAAAGTCATCAACCCTCAAATTTACAGCAATAAACATTCCTTCAGATAATTTCAAACTCAAGAACTATAGTGTTTTAACTATTGTGTATTAACCAATCCTTCCAACTTTAATTTTAATTCAAACCTTCCAAACATTGCCAAGCATGCATAAGGGTTCAAAAAATCATTCATTTTTTTGTGCCTTTTGTAAGGTTAAAGGGTGGTATTGCTATTATGTAAACTTGTCATAAACTTGTTGGTGTCATAAATTTCTCGAAATATCCTGAAATAATTTCACCACATTATTTAGACAGAATTTTCTATATAGGACAAATGATGGAAAAATAAAAAAAAAATGAGAAAGAGAGTTGATAAGAAGAAATTAAGGATGCAACAAGTAGATGAAAAAGAATTATAGCGTATTTAATATCTTTAGTATTTTGTTCAATTGAAATGAAAAATTAAAATGTATTTCAAGAAATAAATATGACTTCCTAAACTTAAATCCATAAATATGGTTTAATGAGATGCAAAGAAAAGGGAATTTTGCTTTTGGTGATAATTTTGAAAGGAAATACAGTTCTTACTTGGAGAAAGTTTGGTAAAGATGCTAAATTTTTATTTTTTTCACTTTTACCATTCATAAAATATCACGCGATGCGCATGTGGACTATTCCTATTAAAAAATATTAATCGAGTTTGGTTGAATGATTAATTTGGTGCCTTTTTTAAATATCGGTAACTAAAATAGATTATTTTTAATGTAGATGACAAAATAAATTTTTTTGTGCAATATAACTGTGTAAAACAAGAAAATGGTGATGCATATATTCTATAAAAAAAACATAATTTTATTTAGATGCATCAATTATTTTTTGACTAAGATGTTACTTTTGTAAAGGTATTTGGAAAGTATTTTTTCATTGGTTGAAAACTTTTGTGCCATCTAGTCTGAGTTAAATAGAGAGCTATATCAGTTTGATAACCAATAGCCTTCAGAAATTAACCAATCTTGTGGGGACCGTATCAAAATTTATTACTTGTATCATTCTTTTGGAAACTTCTCTTCAATTTAAAGTCATCAACCTTTAAATCTACAGTAACAAACATGCCTTAAGATGATTTCAATATCAATAATTTAAGTTCTTTAACTATTGTATCCATTTATCCTTCCAACTCTGTCTGTAATTCAAGACTTTTAAACATTGCCGAGCATGTATAAGGGTTCAAGAAATTATTTGTTTCTTTTATCTTCGGCAAGGTTAAAGGGTGGAATTGCCATTATGTAAGCTTGTATAAATTTTTTGGTGGTATAAATTTCTCTAAAGGTTCTAAAATGATGCCACTACATTATTTTGAGAGAATTTTTTATATAGGGCAGATGATACAAAAATAGAAAAAGAATAGATAAAGAGAGTATATAAGAAGAAATTAAGGATGCAACAAATACATGAACAAGAATTACAGCATATTTAATGTCTTTAGTATTTTGTTCAATAGAAATGGAAAATTAAAATGTATTTCAAGAAGTAAATGTCTTCCTAAATCTAAATCTATAAATATGGTTTAATGGGATGAGAAGAAATGGAAATTTTGTTTTTTATGATAATTTTCAATGGAAAGACAGTTCTTACTTGTAGAAAATATGATGAAGAAGATGACTTTTTTCCACTTTACCCTTCATAAAATGTCACGCAATGTGCACGTGGACTTTTCTTGTTAAAAAAATTAATCGAGTTTGGTTGAATGATTAATTTGATCCCTTTTTCAAATGTTAGTGACTAAAATGGATTATTTTTAATGTAGATGAAAACATTATTTTTTATGCAATATAACTGTGTAAAATAAGAAAACGGTGATACATATATTCTATAAAAAAATATAATTTTATTTAGATACATCAATTATTTGTTTTAGTAAGATGTTACTTTGGTAAATGTATTTGGAAAGTTTTTTTCAGTGGTTGGAGACTTTTGTACCATATGTGTCATTTTAATAACCAATAGTCTTCAGAAATTGATCAATCTCTTGGGGACCGTAACAAAATATTTTACTTGAATTATTCTTTTGACAACTTCGCTTCAATTTAAAGTCATCAACTCTCAAATCTACAGCAATTAACATGCCTTCAGATGATTTTAAACTCAAGAACTGTAGTGTTTTAACTATTGTATCCACCAATCTTTTTAACTCTGGTTGTAATTCAATACTTCCAAACATTGTCAAGCATGCATTAGGGATGAAGAAATTATTTATTTCTTTTGCCTTTTGCAAGGATATATAGTGGTATTGCCATCATGTAAGTTTATCAGAAAATTCTTGTTGTCATAAATTTCTCCAAAGTTCCTTAAATGATGCCACCACATCACTTAGGGAGAATTTTTTACATAACACAAATGATAGAAAAAATAAAAAAAAAAGATAAAGAGAGTGGATAAGAGGAAATTAAGGATGCAAGAAATGGATAGAAGAAGAAGATGAATTATAGCATATTTAATATCTTTAGTATTTTGTTCAATTGAAAAGGGAAATTATAATGTATTTCAAGAAGTAAATATGTTTTTCCTAAACCTAAATCCATAAATATGTTTTAATGGGATGAGAAGAAATGACAATTTATTTTTGCTGAAAATTCTGAAAGGAAAGATATTTCTTACTTGGAGAAAATTTGACAAAGAATACAACTTTTTTTCCACTTTCACCTTTCAAAATATGTCACACGATGTGCACGTTGACTTTTCTTGTTAAAAAAATTAATCGAGTTTAGTTGAATAATTAATTTGGGGCCTTTTTTAAATATCGGTGACTATAATTGATTATTTTTAATGTAGATGATAAAGTACTTTTTTTTTTGCAGTAGAACTATGTAAAACACAAAAATGGGGATGCATATATTCTATTAAAAAAATATGACTTTTATTTAGATGCATCAATTATTTGTTTTAGTAAGATGTTACTTTAATAAAGGTATTTGAAAAGTATTTTTCCACTGGATAGAGACTTTTGTGCCATCCAGTCTAACTTAAATAGAGAGTTGTGTTATTTTGATAACCAATAGCCTTCAGAAATTGAACAATCTTTTGGGGACCGTAGCAAAATTTGTTACTTATATCATCATTCTTTTGGCAACTTCTCTTCAATTTAAAGTCATCAACCTTGAAATCTATAGCAATAAACATGCCTTCGAATGATTTCAAACTCGATAACTTTAGTGTTTTAACTATTGTAGCCAACAATCCCTCCAACTTTGTCTGTAATTCAAGACTTCCAAATAATGCCAAGCATGCATAAGAGTTCAAGAAATCATTTGTTTCTTTTGTCTTTTGCAAGTTTAAAGTGTGGTATTGCCATCATGTAAGTTTGTTATAAACTTCTTGGTGTAATAAATTTCTCCAAAGGTCGTGAAATAATGCCACCACATCATTTGAGAGAATCTTTTTATATAGGAAAAATGATAGAAAAGTGGAGAAAAAAATAGATAAAAAGAGTGGATAATAGGAAATTAAGGATGCAACGAATAGATAGAAGAAGAAAAATTATAGAATATTTAATATCTTTACTATTTTGTTCAATTGAAATGTGAAATTAAAATGTATTTGAAGAATTAAATATGTCTTCCTAAGCCTCAATCAATAAATATGGTTTAATGGGATAAGAAGAAATGAGAATTTTTGTTTTGGTGATAATTTTAAAAGGAAAGACAGTTCTTACTTGGAAAAAACTTGATGAAGAAGATGACTTTTTCTTTTTTCACTTTTACCCTTCATAAAAAGACACGTGATGTGCATGTGGACTTTTTCTGTTAAAACAATTAATCGAATTTGGTTGAATGAATAATTTGGTGCTTTTTTTTAAATATCGATGACTAAAATAAATTATCTTTAATGTATATGAATTTTTTTTTTGCAATATAATTATATAAAACAAGATAATTGTGATGCATATATAAAAAAAACATAATTTTATTTTGATGCATCAATTCTTTGATTAAGATATTACTTTGGTAAAGGTATTTGGAAAGTATTTTTTCAGTGGTTGGAGACTTTTGTGCCATCAAGTCTAAGTTAAATAGAGAGTTGCGTAATTTCGATAACCAATAGCCTTCGGAAATTGACCAATGTCTTGGGGACCGTAAAAAAATTGTTTCTTGTATCATTCCTTTGGCAACTTCTCTTCCATTTCAAGTTATCAACCTTTAAATCTACAACAGTAAACATGCCTTTAGATTATTTCAACTTCAAGAACTGTAGTGTTTTAACTATTGTATCCACCAATCCTTCCAACTCTGGCTGTAATTTAAGACTTCCAAATATTGCCAAGCATGCATAAGGGTTCAAGAAATCATTTACTTCTTTTGCCTTTTGCAAAGTTAAAGGATGGTATTGCCATCATGTATGCTTGCCATAAACTTATTGGTCTCATAAATTTCTCCAAATGTCTTGAAATGGTACGACCACATCATTTAGAGAGAATTTTTTATATAGGACAAATGATATAAAAATAGGAAAAAAATAGAGAAAGAAAGTAAATAATAGAAAATTAAGGATGCAATAAATAGATAGAAAAAGAAGAATTATAGCATACTTAGTATATTTAGTATTTTGTTCAATTGAAATTGGAAAATAAAATATATTTCAAGAAGTAAATATGTCTTCCTAAAGCTAAATCTATAAATATGGTTTAATGGTATTAGAAGAAATGGGAATTTTATTTTTGGTGATAATTTTGAAATGAAAGACAATTCTTGGAGAAAATTTGATGAAAGACGACTATTTCCTTATTTGATGAAAGACGACTATTTCCTTTTTCACTTTTATCCTTCATAAGATGACACGTGGACTTTTCCTTTTAAAAAAATTAATCGAGTTTGGTTTAATGATTAATTTGATGTCTTTTTTAAATATCAGTCACAACAATAGATTATTTTTAATGTAGATGACAAAATAATTATTTTGTGCAATATATAAAATAATAAAATTGTGATGCATATATTCTATAAAAAAACATAATTTTATTTAGATGCATCAATTATTTATTTGAGTAAGATGTTATTTTAGTAAAGGTATTTGAAAAGTATTTTTTTTAGTAGTTATAGACTTTTGTGCCATCCAGTTTGATTTAAATAGAGAATTGTGTCATTTTGATAACCAATAGCCTTCAAAATTTGACCAATCTCTTGGGGACCGAAACAAAAGTTGTTACTTGTATCAGTTTTTTGGCAACTTCTCTTCAATTTAAAGTCATTAACCTTTAAATCTACAGCAATAACATGCCTTCAAATGATTTCAAGTTCAAGAACTGTAGTGTTTTAACTATTGTATCGGCCAATCCTTCCAACTCTAGCAGTAATTTTAGACTTTCAAATATTGCTAAGCATGCATAATGGTTCAAGAAAGCATTTGTTTCGTTTTCGTTTTACAAGGTTAAAGGATGGTATTGCCAACATGTAACCTTGTCATAAACTTCTTGGTGTCATAAATTTATCCAAAGGTCCTGAAATGATACCACCGCATCATTTAGAGAGAATTTTTTATATAGGGCAAATGATAGAAAAATAGGAAAAAATTATAGAAAGAAAGTGAATAAGAGGAAATTAAGGATGCAACAAATAGACAGAACAAAGAAGAACTATAGCATATTTAATAGCTTTATTATTTTGTTCAATTGAAACTGGAAACAAAAATATATTTCAAGAAGTAAATATGTCTTCCTAAAGCTAAATCCATAAATATGGTTTAATGGGATTAGAAGAAATGGGAATTTTATTTTTGGTGATAATTTTGAAAGGAAAGACAATTCTTGGAGAAAATTTGATGAAAGACGACTTTTTCTTTTTTCACTTTTTTCCTTCATAAAATGTCACGCGATGCACACATGGACTTTTCCTATTAAAAAAATTAATTGAGTTTGGTTGAATGATTAATTTGATGCCTTTTTTAAATATCGGTTACTAAAATAGATTATTTTTAATTTAGATAACAATTTTTTTTTTGCAATATATAAAACAAGAAAATTGTGATGCATATATTCTATAAAAAAACATAATTTTATTTAGAAGCATCAATTATTAGTTTGAGTAAGATGTTATTTTGGTAAAGGAATTGGAAAGTATTTTTTCAGAGGTTAAAGACTTTTGTGCCATCTAGTTTAAGTTAAATAGAGAATTGTGTTATTTTGATAACCAATAGCCTTCAGAATTTGACCAATCTCTTGGGGACTATAACAAAATTTGTTACTTATATCATTCTTTTGGAAACTTCTCTTCAATTTAAAGTCATCAACCTTTAAATCTACAGCAATAAACATGCCTTTAGATAATTTCAAGTTCAAGAACTGTAGTATTTTAACTATTGTATCCTCCAATCCTTCAAACTCTGGCTGTAATTCTAGACTTCCAAATATTGCTAAGCATGCATAAGGGTTCAAGAAATCATTTGTTTCTTTTTCCTTTTGCAAGGTTAAAGGGTGGTCTTGCCATCATGTAACGTTGTTATAAACTTCTTGGTGTCATAAATTTCTCTGAAGGTCTTAAAATGTTACCACCCCATCATTTAGAGAGAATTTTTTATATGGGACAAATGATAGAAAAATAGGAAAAAAAATTGGAGAAAGAAAGTGAATAAGAGGAAATTAAGGATGCAACAAATAGATAGGAAAAGAAGAATTATAGCATATTTAATAGCTTTAGTATTTTGTTCAATTGAAATTAGAAACTAAAACGTATTTCAAGAAGTAAATAAGTCTTCCTAAAGCTAAATCCATAAATATGGTTTAATGGGATTTGAAGAAATGAGAATTTTATTTTTGGTGATAATTTTGAAAGGAAAGACAATTCTTACTCGGAGAAAATTTAATGAAGAAGACGACTTTTTCTTTTTTCACTTTCATCCTTGATAAAATGTCACGCAATGTGCACGTGGACTTTTTCTACTAAAAAAATTAATCAAGTTTAGTTGAATGATTAATTTGATGCCTTTTTAAATAGGGCGAATTCCCTTTTACCCCCCTGTGGTTAGGCATAATCACCCTATCGCTACCTCGTGGTTTCAAAATACCCACATAACCCCCTCGTGTTTCGAACTAATGTGGAAACCCGACGAAATCCGTCTAAACTGACGGATGTGTGCGACACGCGCAACAATAGGAGTGTGCGAAATATAAGTAGTGCTCCAGTTCTCATTGTATTCCCGAAATACCCTTATTTAGTCATTGAAGATCATAATCGTCTTTCAGATCTGCAACATATCTCAACCCCAAACGCAAATCTTCAAATCTTCACCCTAACTCAGATCATCACCCTAACTCAGATCTGCGATTCAACTTAGCTTAGCAATCCTACCTGCCACACAAAATTAATCCATACCTCAATCGATCGATCTTTTTTGAAGATCTCACTTTTGAAGATCAGCAATCCTATCTGGCTCTAAAATCATAATCGATCTACCAAAATGTCGAGCTCGAGCACTTTTGGTGTCACAAGAGACATGAGGTATCAATACCGCTGGTGTCATTGTGGGAAAAAGGCTGCAGTGAGAATAGTTGAGTCTGACAAACCTTCAAAAGGTAAATTATATTTTGTTTGTGAAAAAGATGAGTGCAAATTTTGGGGATGGTGCATCCCCATTTGATGCAACGAAACAAGTAGCAAAGGAAATTGTGACAAAAATCGCATAAGAGAAGGGTCAAGCAATAGTTATGACGCTGTTTTTGTAAGGATGAAGAACCTGGAGAAAATAATTGAAATTGGCTTTGGCAGGATGAAGACAATGATGAAGTTTTGTATTTGTGTTTCGATTTTTTCTGTACTTGTAATTTTGCTGAAATGAATTATGGATTAATGGGCAATATATTGCAACCATCGTTTTTTAGTGAATTTGCTATATGTTTAAATCCTGGAGGTTCTAATTGTGTTTTTTCTTTATGTTCTGTGTCCGATTTGTATGGACTAAAGCTTAAAGAATTGTAGTTGTGCAGTATTAAAATGTTGCCTACTCCATCACCATTGTACCCAACTTACAAATTTCAAAAGAATCAGTTGTTCAGTATGCAACAAGATAATAGCATTCTGGGAAGACAATTTGAAAAATGTGCAATAAGAACGATAATAGCATTCTGAGAATTCAATGTGCAGTCAGTATGCAACAAGAACAATAATAGCATTCTGGGAATTCAATTTGAAAAAGAGTCAGGAATTCACTAATGTGCAATAATAGAACTGGATTACAAAATCTGAGACTTTCCAGCATTCAAATAAAAATCCTAAACCATACAAATTCTGAGTTGTAGCATTCTGAGTCATTACATCAACTGCAAAATGTCATGACAGGGTTTCCAAAACTCAAAATATCATCATCCAAATAAAAATCCTAAACTATACAAATTCTGAGTTGTAGCATTCTGAGTCATTACATCAACTGCAAAATGTCATGACAGGGTTTCCAAAACTCAAAATATCATCATCCAAATAAAAATCCTAAACCATTCTAGATTTCTTATTTCTACCATTTGAAGCACCCCTTGCACTCCTTGCAGCACCCCTTGCAGCACCCCTCTTATTTGATCTAACTGTAGATGAAGAAGTCCCTTCTGTTGCATATCTATTACCACTTTCTTGCTGCAACAAGTAATTAGAAAT
The DNA here is from genome assembly GCA_016586305.1 of Ophiorrhiza pumila. Taxonomy (NCBI): domain Eukaryota; kingdom Viridiplantae; phylum Streptophyta; class Magnoliopsida; order Gentianales; family Rubiaceae; genus Ophiorrhiza; species Ophiorrhiza pumila. The sequence continues at coordinate 40,800,411 of BLIW01000006.1, forward strand.
AGTCAATAATTTGTGACACATGTACTTGATGAGACAGATTTGTCAAGTGCAATAACTACCTGTTGTTGTTGAGATTCCTGTGCATCCAATGCAACATTTGACCTTTGTTCATTAGTGTTAAGTGCCTAACAAAGTAATCCAATTTAGTAAGGATTGTTCATGTGTCACAAATTACTCAATATTGTTAAATGTAGTCAGAAATTAAACTTGACAAAAATTTCATGTTAAATAATATGATACCTGTTGTTGCACAAATTGCTCATGGTTGGACCCATCAATTGCATCATTTGTCCCTTGCTGGTTGCTTGGAGGTGCCTAAGAACAACATATAAATACATCAATGTTATGCGAGTATAAGATACTAAATAATAAACATTAATATATAATCAACAACCAACCTTAAAAAAATTAGATTTGGGATGAATAGGATTTTTGCAAGTTCTGCTATTGTGCCCCTGTTTGAAACATCTCTTGCAGTGGACAGCTAAACCTTTCCTTGTTGAAGTTGTGCCTTTTCTGGGTTCACCATGTTGTCTCACTCTCACTTTCTTTGGTCTCCCAACTTGTTTTCTTGCTATTGGAGGATTAATAGGATCGAATCCAGTTTCCTCCCAATATTCTCTTGATGGAATAGGTTGAATCATTCTACTGTATGCCTTCAAATACATCTCTTTGCTGAAATAATGGTGCACAAAATCTTCAGGATTCTTTTTCAACATCTGAATTGCAGCAACTGCATGACAACATGGAATTCCAGTAAGCTGCCACATACCACATGTGCATGTATGTTCGCCCAAGTGGACAACATAAGTCCTATTACCATCATCCACTTCAAACTGATCTTGCCCAGCGTAAAATGCAATGCAAGTTTTGCTTTTATCTACAGCCTTGTATAGCTTGTCGATCACATTTGGACAGAAATTTCCAGAGTAGTTTTCCATACCTTCTTTCTTTCTTTGCATTCTTTGCATAAGTCTTCTTCTAATCCACTCTAGCATACCAATTATTGGTTTGTCTCTAGCCTCAGAATATAATTGTTGAAAGACTCATTCAAATTGTTTACCACGATATCACTTTTAGCATGTGAGCGAAAGTGTGATCTTGCCCACAAATGTGGTGGCAACCTTTGCAACCAACCCACAGCATTCAAGGTATTGCCAACCTTTTGGATCAGCCAATTCCAAAGTTGTCATGGCACGTTTGAAATCATGCACATTTGCAGCAGCTGCAGTAGCCCAAAAATGACGCCTCAACTCTTGTCCTTTGAACTTTAGATTGGAATTCTATTCTAAGTGTTTCATGCAAAATCTATGTTCTGATTGGGGAAACAGTTGCTCCACTGCGTGTACCAGCCCTTTTTGTCTATCAGAAATAAATGTCCAAGGCACATCAGACCCTACTCCAATATCATCCATTAACTCAGTCAAAAACCAACTCCAACTATCATACCTCTCACTTTCAACAACAGCCATTGCAAGTGGGAACATGTTATCATTTCCATCCCTACCCATTGCAGTGAGTAATTGACCAGCAAATGGACTTTTCAAGAAACATCCATCTAGCCCAATTATTGGTCTGCATCCAGCAAGAAAGCCTCTTTCAGTGGACTCAAACAAAAGTACAACCTCTCAAATGTTGGACTGTCATTCACTGCATTTCTACACACTTGAATCCTCACAGTGCTGCCTGGATTACGCAGTCTTATGGTTGCAGCATAGTCCCATAACTTGTAGTATTGTTCCATGTCAACTCCTTACAATATTTCCTTTGCCTTCTTCTTTATCCTGTAAGCCTGTTTTGCACTTATATCAACAATATACAACCTTCTTGTGGTATTTCGTATACAACTCAAGCTGCAATTAGGGTCATCTCTGATTTTCTCCTGAAATTTGTTGGCTAAAAATCTTGAATTTGCATGTGACTAGTGTGAAACTCTTGCACACTAGTGACTTCCTTTCAAAGTCTTAATTTGGAATGTGGTCTGCCCTTGTACTTGACTTGCATGTATTCTCCAATCACAACCATTTCTACATGTCGCAGTGACAGGAGGTTGTCGTGACCCTGCAATTTTACCCAAAACGCTAAATTAATGCAGTAGTGGTGAGGGATTCGTATCCACAGGGAGAGGACTACGACAATCGTTGCTATAATGATAGAATGTGAAATGATGCAATAACACAATCAAGGTATGCAAACGAGAATGGAATCAGGAAAAATCAATAGAGATGAATGTGTTGCTTCAAGGGTAAACAATATGTATGGATCTTTCTCTCGTTATCCCGGACGGACTTGTGTGGACATATATGAAGGGATTATACTGCTAGTGAACTAAGGTTGATCAACTTGGTAGTTCTCACAATCCTCGTTCCCAATTCTCCCTGAACTTCCCTTGGTAGGGCAAGTCCTTGGCGAGTCAGACTCTCCCAGATCCCAAGTTCTTCTAACACAAATCTAATTCGATTCCTGACTATCTCCCTTGGTAGGGCAGCTAACCAGTTCACAACTTCGACTCACACTACAAGAACTCTCTTAGACCTACGAGAAGGATTGATATTAACTGTCAGTGGGTACCGCACAGTCAAGATCGCAAAGTCTCACAAGACCTAAGATTCATATATGCATGTTCACAATCAACTCATGTCATGATTGATTGCCATTGGACTATTCACACCGACCTCAGTGGGTACCGCAGACCTAAATGTGAAGTTAATCTAGAGTGCAAATCATCAAACATAACAAGTGCAAAATTATGAACATGAAATAATTTTTCAGATAGATATCTAAACAAATGTCTAAAACAAGATCAAATCCATACAATTGACCCCTCAAAGTAACACTAAGAACTTAGCCGATCATATTGATCGGCTGATATCCCATGATTACAAAATAGAAATTATACTCTAGGGCTCTCAGATTTCCTCTCAGATTTTCCCTCAGTGAATTGACTTCTTTCCCAAAATCCAGCCTCCCCTTCAGCTTCATTTTCCGCTCCTTTTATAGGTTTGCTCCAGTAACGTGGTCAAGTGAGCTTCCAGGAACTTTCCTTCCCTCACGGAGATCTCACCACGTGTTCTGCAGATATAAAACAATGCGGAAGTGAGGACACGTGTTTAATGAAAGACTTAACGAGTAACGAAATTCATCGCATTTCATCAAACACTTAGGGCCCTTAGAAAGACATGTCAACTGCTTTGCTTGTGTTAGCTTAAACTTGTGTGTGCTAAATGCCACTGTGGAACAAAGACTGAGTGAGTAGTGTTTGTGCAAGTGTTCAATTGAGACGTGAGAAGGAATGTACAAAAAACATGAACAAATGAAAATGCATAAAACAAAGGGAAAATATGAAAATGTGCAGGTGTGTGGGCGTGTGTGCGTGTGTGCATGGTCCGGGCACCTTGTGCGCCCGCACCGTGTAAAATGTGTGTGGTGCGGGTGTGCATGCATAGTGTAGTGCAAGTGTGAGTGTGTGCATGTGTGCTGGGTGAGTCGTGTGCTGGGAGAGTTGTGACTTGTGAATAGTGATTTGTGACTTAAGTGAATAGTGATTTGTGACTTGAAAGCACTAATGGCCGAGTGTGTGTCGTGCTTCTTGTATACAATTGCAACACTTTGCAACTAAATTCACAACACTCAAGCCAATCTCCATAACACACAATTGTAATCAATATAGCACATAAGTCATATAGTCAAGCATCGATTCACCAGTTATTCCAGGAAAAAGACTAATAAAGTAGAGCATTTAAGTCGGTACAAGACCGACTTATCAACCCCCCACACTTGAATTTTTGCTAGTACCGAGCAAAGTCGAGAAATAACTAAGCTCTTGTCCACCCCACATTAAAACACTCACAACCTCGTCGACAGTCCATTTCCAAAATTTTCGCATGCAAGAAAGATATGAGCAGTGAGTTTACAATTCATCTAACTTACACAATTTGTCGAGTAAGGTGCAACGAATAAATACCAAACCGTCAGCGTGCAGTGTGTGCTAAGAGTTTCTTATGTTTCCTCACACTGTCTATGCAGAGTACTCAAGTAGACACTTAACAAAAAATTCTTGCACTACAGTCCTTTTGTCCACACACACAAACACTCTAAACATTAAGAAGCTTAACAGATAGTAACTTGCACATTGGTGCTTATTTGTCTTTTGACATTGATGCCTCACTTTGGTTCTTGGCTTCCAGGGTTTTGTGGCTCTTTTTTCCCTTTATTTGCCTACTGGCTTTTTCTTTTAATACTTGCGTAATTCAGCGCAATTTCAACAGAATCAGTGTTAGTGTGTGTCTTCAATAGACTATATACTCAAAATGCAAGAATAAGTGTTTACGAGTAGAAAGCACATACAAGTAAATAATCATAAGCTCTCTCCTATGTCAAAATTGGTGCTGGGGTTTCTATCTTACTTTGACATCGCACTTTACCTAGTAAATTGTATGCATCAAATGTATACTGTAAAACTCAAAAATTTTTCACGCATGAATCATTGAATAACGTTTATGGGTTTGTCGATGGTGTTGGGAGTGCGAGTGTGCAGGTGTGCTGGATGGACTAGCCAGTGGAATATTTCACAACACAACAACAAACAATCACATTTATCGCAACAGAAAATTTAAGGCACATTACAAGGTCAGTGCTAGTCACTGACTTGTTTCTTTTCTTCACACAACAACCATAAAGAGAACACACCACCTAAAATGCTACTAATATATTGAACACCACCTCCTGTCCCAAAACAAATAGCAACACACAGAGAGAAATTTTAAACAAAGGCCTTACAAACACAAGCACACACAATCATCACTTCAAGCTTAGAGGTTAGGCAACCACACAGCGTCATCACATGCCAACATCCATCAAGACATACATGTCTCCCCCCCACACTTGAATTTAGCAATGGTCCCCATTGTGAAAAAGGAAAGAGGCTACCCAGTTTAAGTGTTTGGCGAGTGATGATGGTTGGTAAAGCGGGAGAAACCCGGGAAAGCAGATGGTGCATTTCTGGATCCAACATTTGAGCTCAGCCCTTGCTGCATTACCACTTTGGTGCTTGATGTGTCCACGATCATTCTGGCTTGGTTATCCAGCTCCTCTAGCAGAGGAAAGTGAGAGTTAGGCCCCCGGGATTGATGGTGGTGTACCATCCTTAGATTGAGATTGTGGACTTCCGTTTGACATTGGGTGATCTTGTTATCCAACGCTGTCCACTGCGTGGTCTGTTCCTGCATCACCAATTCCAGCTGCTTCCCTATAATTCCCATACAGTCTTGCAAACCAGTCTATCTTCCTTCCATTTCGTCAATGTGGTTCATGAGGGTTTGGTGTTGGGTTTGAAATGATGTTTGTAGTCCCTCCAATGCGTGCTGCATATTTTGGAAGTTGTCAAAACTTTGAAGTGGTTGTTGGTTGGGGGGAAATCGGTTCAGCTCGTTTAGGTCTTGGTCCTCATCAATGTCGTCCATTGTGGGCTCTGGTACTGCCCGTGCTCTTTCCCTTGCCTCTTCCTTTCGTTGTTTTCTGTCAGTCTTCTCCACACTCTGATAATGCTTAAGTTGACCGTCACTAATTGGGGCTAATGGGGTCCGACACTCTTCCCCTCCAGTTATTTTTACTCCTTGCTTCACTGCTTGTTCCCAGAGGAAGTGTGGGAAGTACATGGCCTGTCCGTGCTCTGCTATGGCGTGATTAATGTATGTGACCACGAACTTCCCCACGTCGATGGTAAGCCGATTCATGATGGCATATATTAAGAAGAGTCTGTCCCTTGAAATCCTTGTAGTGTGGGTGGTGGGCATGAGGCGAGAATTCACAAATAAAAGCCATGTTTTTGCTTCTGCCGTCAGATCCTTGAGCACAGCATATTTCGGTTCTCCCATGTGGTTTCGCACCCAATCTGTCCCTGGAAGACTCAGTGCCTGAAGGATTGTGTCAGGGTTCCCAACCTCAATTACTTCAGTAAGGTCATCTTTAAGATAGTCTTTAAGCCCGTAGTGTTCGTTTACTGATTCGCTGCTGATCTTGAGATATTTCCCTCTCAAAAATATACCTTTGGACTTCACTTCCTTGGCGTCTGCCCCAGCAGTATTTGCATAAAATTCTTTTGCAACTGCCACATTACACAGGTCTGGTGCCATTGTTAACGATTGCCAATTATAGAATTTGATGGTGTCGGTGTATGGCTTTTCAGTGACAGCGAAGGCTCTTTCGATGTGAATGTGCCTGATGGCGAATTCGCAGAACTTGATTTGGGCTTCAGCATTTATAAATCGCTGGAGGACAACTGATGATGGAATTTTTCTCTTTTTGTTGCCGTTGTCTCGTGTTTCATCAGCTTCATAGCTTTCAGGAAGATATTCCTCGTCTAACCCAGAATCTGATGAGGTTTCATCCACTATGACTTTGTCCTTTCCTCTTGAAGCTTGACCTTTGGAGGTAGTTGCAGGAGTTTGAGAAGATTTCTTTGGTGCCATGGTACCTGAGAATTTGAACATTGCGTGAGTTGTGTACCACGTAAGTGCATCACCCAAGAATCAGTGAGAGATCAACAACACACCCTAGTACATGTCCATGGAATACAGGCATTGAGCATTCACAATAATCAATCCTACCATCTAATGCATACATCAAAGCAGGATCACCACATTTCGTCCAAGCAATAAAACAGGAAAGCATTGATATTCCAGTTTCAACACGTAAATCATGAAACCATGAAAGAATGAAAGTTGCCCCAAGCAACAAAATATGAATTCCCGAGACAATCATGAAGCATTTAAGCATCTCCATGTGTGTTGCTAGCACGAATGCACATTGTATACAATCGTATTTAAGCATGAAAGCATTAATATTTCACCCATTTTGCTGTGATAATTCAGAGACACTTACGATTGCAATAATCTCATTTGGACTGTAAAGCAACACCAGGGTATAGAACTTACTTGACTTGGAGACTCAGGCAGTTACAATGCTAGAAAGAACAATGTGTGTAGAATGGCTTCCTTGCGCGAAACTAGTTTCCTCTCGGCCGATTGTTCTCACTCACTATGAATGCACGAAAGAGGATGAATGGCAATGCATGATCCATGGCATTTATAGGGAAATGGTATGCATGATTCAGTTGTCACCATACTATCAAATAATGAACATGTGACACTAGGTGACAAAATGCCTAAATGACAACAAGGATACAAACAAGACAATGTGTGATCAAATCACACTTTTCCTAGCATGATTCGGTCACTTTCACCAAATGTCATTACCAACCAAAATTTGTGGTCCCCACATTTTATCCTATCTTCCCCATTTAGCCGATTCACTCTTCTTAACTTTCATTTCATCTCACAAGTCGGTCAAAGCATGCAAATTCTTTATCGAAATGTAAGGTCTTCACTGAATGTATCCCTGTGCTGTCTCCTCATTTTCTTGTATCCCATTTTTCTTCTTGACTTATTTGATTCTTCACTACAGTACGAATCTTAGCTATCAGTAGTGCTGAAGTGGGGTGGTCTCGAGTTGTGCGCCGTGTAGAATCTGAGATTTTATTCTCCCTTTTGTCAGTGGTGAGAATATTCTTGACACTGGTACCTATTTAAGACCAGTGACATCCGGATACACAATTCCCAGTCGCTTAAGTCCATGTTGATTCCGCTCTTGGTGGTTTCTGCAAATATGCACAAATGATGGCTCTAGATTCAGGTGTTTTATTGAAGTCAAAATTTATTAAAAGAAACAAACAAAAAGAAGAAATCAAATGGTCGGGTTGCCTCCCAACACAACGCTTGGTTTATTGTCCTCAGCCCGACAGGGAAGAATTGCGTTTCAAGGGGGTGGGCAGTCAAGGAACTGGGTATGTCCTTTGTTTTTCCAAGTTGACTTGTTCCTTGTGTACCCCTTGACTTCATGAAACACACCCAAGGTCCCGGCCCCCACACTTCTGCTTGCTGGATAGCGTTTCTTTTTCTCTTCCCAAACCATACACTTCAGATAGTTGAATAAAGGTTGACGCTTCCGCTTGGTTGGTTTCTTGTCTGATTGCAGTGAGCTTTTGTTCCTGCCATCCACATTTCCAAGCCTCACCTCAGTGGGCACAACTTTCGCATTTTTGTCAATGTCAACAAAATCATCTAACAATTTCTCACACACATTGACACTTTCACAGTTGTTGTCAATTTCAGTTTTCAACTTAAATTTAGCTTTAGACTCATTCATTTCCTCACTTTCAAACACCTTATTCCTTTTAATCAAATTCACATCATTTTCATGATTTTCATCAGATTCAAATTCAACAATGATTTTATCAACAGATGCTTACAACACAGTTTGTTTACTCATGATTTTCGTTCCATACGCATGATCATTCCTTTCATCAATTAATGTTCCTTCACAATTTTCATGCATGTCATCATCACAGAATTCATGTAATGCAAGGGAAGACTTACAGTATTGTTCAAGTTCAGAGGGCAGGAGGTCATTACTCACAAGATTTGTAAGACAGCACTGTTCTATGGACTGAGGATGTTTCATCGCATAGTCTACATTGAACACCACTTCCTCACCATTGACCCTGAATGTGATGGTTTTCCCTTTGACTCCAATGAGAGCATCTCCAGTGGCTAGGAAGGGTCGACCGAAAATGAGTGGGACTTCTGGATCTTCCTCCATATCCAACACTATGAAATCCACCGGAAGCACAAATTTATCTACTGAGACCAAGACATCCTCTACCATTCCGGTTGGTTGCACAAGGGATCTGTCTGCCAACTGTAGAAGAACGGCTACGGGCTTAATTTTCTCTCCCAAGCCTATACTCTCAGCGATGGATAATGGCATGAGGTTTATCCCTGCTCCCAGGTCACACAATGCTTTGTTGAAAAATTTTCCTCCAATAGTGCAAGGCACTGTACAACTCCCAGGGCCTTTGAGCTTTGGAGGGAGTTCATTGTTTATCCAAGCTTGGCTCTTCTTTGTGAGTGGGATGGGCACTTCACAGTGCAGAATTTGCTCTTTGTTCGCGATTAAATCCTTTAGAAATTTTGCGTACTGCGGCACAGCCGTAACAAGATCCAGAAGTGGAACATTCACATTAACATTTTTCACCATATCCAGAAATCTTGTGAACTGGGCTCCTTTCTTGGCTGGTGGTGGAACTCGCTGAGGGAAAGGGGGAGTGGTGTATACTCCGGATAATCGTAGGGGCTTGGAGGTCCCCTTTTCTTCTTTGACTCAGGCTCCTTCACACTCTCTTCTTTATCCTCTTCCTGGAGCTCCTCCTCCACGACAATGGTTTCTTCCATGACTTCTTCCTCAGGATTATTCTTCTCCTCTTTCTTCGTGCTCCCACTGATTTCTTTACCACACCTCAGTGTGATGGCATTGCACACCTCTCTCTCCTTCCCTTTGGGGCTCAGTGTCACTAGGTAGGGTGCCCTGAGGCCTTTGGTGGCTTGCCTTAGCTAACTGACTTATCTGCATGTCTATATTCATGAAGGAGGTCTCCACTGCTGAAGTTCTCTTCTCATACATCTCCATCTTTTCCAACATCGTCTGAAGCATTTGCATTTCCTCTGTGGGTTTTCTCGGTTCTCGATTACTAGTTTCCCCTCCTTGGTAATACTGTCTCTGTGGGTTGCCTTGATTTCTCTGTCCCCAAGCACCTTGACCAGTTTGATTTTGGTACCCTCCGTATTGCTGTCGGTTATTGTAGTTGTTCACATATTGGACCAACTCCTGGGTTAACTCACACTCATCAGTATGATGCTCCCCTTTGCATAACCCACACATCAACATTTGGGTGGTCTTGGCTGCCTTAAGAGTTTGAACCTGCCTTGACAGTGCTTCAAATTTAGCTTCCAGGGGGGTCTCATCATCCAACTCCAACACTCCCCTTTGTTTCTTCACGGGGGTTTTTCTGGCTTCTGGGAACAAGAACTCATCCTCAGCGATCGAATCAAATAATTCTCGGACTTCTGGGATACTCTTATCCTTCAGAGCGCCTTTGGCGCTGGCCTTGACCATCAATGAGGCTTCTGGTGACAGCCCCTTAAAGAAGGTGTTGAGCTCTCTGACCTCCCCAAGGTCATTGTTTGGACACTGTCGGAGTAAGTCATTGAACCTGTCCCATACTTCCTTAAACGTCTCTCCATCTTGCTGTTGGAAACTGCGAATCTCCATCCTCATCCGTTCTAATTTGGCTGGAGGGAAGTACTTGGCCAAAAACTTTCTCTCTAGTTCCTCAAAAGTGGCTATGGACAGTCCTCCGATTGAATTAAACCAGTGTTTCGCCTTCCCCTTGAGGGACAGTGGGAACAAAACTCTTCTCACGTCATCAGGCACGACCCTCTGCAGTTTGAATGTGTTACAGAGTCCCAAGAACCAGTCTAAATGCTCGTTCGGATCTTCATTGCTCAAGCCTTGGAAGATCTGCCCTTGGGTAATCATGGAGACGATTTGGGTTGGTATTTGATAGCTCTCTACGTCTATTCCTTGGCGATTATTCCTTCTCTCAAAGCTTACTGCGAAATGGTCTCCAAACCTTGGAGGTTGGGGTCTAACTCTCTCTTCATCCTGTTCGGCCATTTCCAATGCCCTTCTCCTTTGCCTTAAAGTCCTCTGTAATTCTAAGTCAAGTGCAAATTCTGGAGCTTCAGCACGTAGCCTTGCTCTAGGTTGCATAAACTGAGAATTCTCACAAGAAACAGAAATAGCACTAGAACCCGATGTTAGTAGAACAAAATCAACAGAGATAAGTAGTGAATTAAGAATTCAACAAAACAAACAAACAAATTAACAATTTCAAATAAGAATTCGTAAAGTAACAACAAAGTAAAACAATCACCAACAACTCTCAACGCTATGCCTCTCCCCGGCAACGGCGCCAAAAATTGACAGGAGGTTGTCGTGACCCTGCAATTTTACCCAAAACGCTAAATTAATGCAGTAGTGGTGAGGGATTCGTATCCACAGGGAGAGGACTACGACAATCGTTGCTATAATGATAGAATGTGAAATGATACAATAACACAATCAAGGTATGCAAACGAGAATGGAATCAGGAAAAATCAATAGAGATGAATGTGTTGCTTCAAGGGTAAACAATATGTATGGATCATTCTCTCGTTATCCCGGACGGACTTGTGTGGACATATATGAAGGGATTATACTGCTAGTGAACTAAGGTTGATCAACTTGGTAGTTCTCACAATCCTCGTTCCCAATTCTCCCTGAACTTTCCTTGGTAGGGCAAGTCCTTGACGAGTCAGACTCTCCCAGATCCCAAGTTCTCCTAACACAAATCTAATTCGATTCCTGACTATCTCCCTTGGAAGGGCAGCTAACCAATTCACAACTTTGACTCACACTACAAGAACTCTCTTAGACCTACGCAAAGGATTGATATTAACTGTCAGTGGGTACCGCACAGTCAAGATCGCAAAGTGTCACAAGACCTAAGATTCATATATGCATGTTCACAATCAACTCATGTCATGATTGATTGCCATTGGACTATTCACACAGACCTCAGTGGGTACCGCAGACCTAAATGTGAAGTTAATCTAGAGTGCAAATCATCAAACATAACAAGTGCAAAATTATGAACATGAAATAGTTTTTCAGATAGATATCTAAACAAATGTCTCAAACAAGATCAAATCTATACAATTGACCCCTCAAAACAACACTAAGAACTTAGCCGATCATATTGATCGGCTGATATCCCATGATTACAGAACAGAAATTATGCTCTAGGGCTCTCAGATTTCCTCTCAGATTTTCTCTCAGTGAATTGATTTCTTCCACAAAATCCAGCCTCCCCTTCAGCATCCTTTTCCGCTCCTTTTATAGGTTTGCTCCAGTAACGTGGTCAAGTGAGCTTCCAGGAACTTTCCTTCCCTCACGGAGATCTCACCACGTGTTCTGCAGATATAAAACAACGCGGAAGTGAGGACACGTGTTTAATGAAAGACTTAACGAGTAAGGAAATTCATCGCATTTCATCAAACACTTAGGGCCCTTAGAAAGACATGTCAAATGCTTTGCTTGTGTTAGCTTAAGCTTGTGTGTGCTAAATGCCACTGTGGGACAAAGACTGAGTGAGTAGTGTTTGTGTAAGTGTTCAATTGAGACGTGAGAAGGAATGTACAAAAAACATGAACAAATGAAAATGCATAAAACAAAGGGAAAATATGAAAATGTGCAGGTGTGTAGGCGCCCGCCGTTTGTGCGTGTGTGCATGGTCCGGGTGCCTTGTGCTCCCGCACCGTGTAAAATGTGTGTGGTGCGGGTGTGCATGCATAGTGTAGTGCAAGTGTGAGTGTGTGCATGTGTGCTGGGTGAGTTATGTGCTGGGTGAGCTGTGCTGGGTGAGTTGTGTGCTGGGAGAGTTGTGATTTATGAATAGTGATTTGTGACTTAAGTGAGTAGTGATTTGTGACTTGAAAGCACTAATGGCCGAGTGTGTATCGTGCTTCTTGTATACAATTGCAACACTTTGCAACTAAATTCACAACACTCAAGCCAATCTTCATAACACACAATTGTAATTAATATAGCACATAAGTCATATAATCAAGCATCGATTCACCAGTTATTCCAGGAAAAAGACTAACAAAGTAGAGCATTTAAGTCGGTACTAGACCGACTTATCACGCAGTTATTTTCTTCGACTCATTCTTTATGTACTTCAGAATGTATTCTTCTCTCACATTCCATTCAATGAGCGCTTCTCTGAAATTTCTGAAATCTGTAAATTTTTGTCCAACCTTCAATTAAAATTTAGCCTTCTTAAACTCAACTTCTTCATAGAAATAAGGATGGTCTGGCCATTTATCATTATCATCTACTCCTCTACGATGTAGTAAAACATCATCCTCTTCAACAGGTTCATTCCATTCTTTCTTGTCTGAGTTAACTTCTTCAGCATTTGAGTGTTCATTTTGATCTGCCGTTTGTTGTCTTCCATCAACATTTTGATCTGAATTTTGATGTCTTTCACCAGCATTTTTATCTGAATCTTGTTGCACTTCATCAGCATTCTGATCTAAACTCTGATGACCTTCGTTGCCTGCAAATATGTCATCACTATCCGGGCCTTCGATTCCATCTCTCATCCATTCAGGCTCATCATCTCCTGCATTTTCTTGTTCTGAGTTCTCATGTGTTGGACAAGAAGGTTGATCTGCAGTAACTTGTTTACTTCTTGTTGTTTCACTTCTGCCAACTCTCTTTGATGCCCCTGCAGCTCTCTTAGATGCCTCTGCAACTCTCTTTGATGCTCCTACAGCCCTCTTAGCTGCAGCTCTTGTAGTTGACCTCTTTGCTACTTTGGTTACTTCAACTTTCTCGGATCTTTTGCGTTTTAATGCTGCTGCACTACAGACTTCTTCTTGGACAACATTGGATGCTCTCTCTGCTGGATGATTGTCCTGGTTCACGTCATCTTCATCTTCAGTCTGATATACATTGGATGCTTGTCCTGGTTCATGTAGTGCCTCTTTTAGAATCTCTTGTTGCTCTTCTTGCCCTTCATTCCCAACTTGTTCTTCTTGCTGTTGGTCAAATGTAATATGACTTTGTTGTGTGGTATTCACATTGTCCTCCTGCCCATCTTGTAGAATCTCTTGTTCTGCATCTTGTTGATAAACTTCTTTAGGTGCATTCTGGGGCAAATCTTCTTGTTCTTCCCCTTCTTTGTTATTAACAATACCATTCTGCCCATCTTGTACATCCGCATGTAATTCTTCTGCTGCATTCTGGAGCAAATCTTCTTGTTGTTCTCCTTGTTTTTCTCCTTGAATTACTTGATTAATCACAGCTTTCCTAACAGACTTTCTTGCAGACTTATTAACCCTCCTAGATCTGGATGCAGACTCTTTTCCTATACTAGGGTTTCCACTCTTTTGTTGTGCTAATGTTTGGTCATTTACCCCAATACCCTCATCATTTTCTGTATTTGCCACATTATCCAACTCACCATAATAAGTCAAAAGTAATAGGGCATCTGTTGACACCACTTCAATTGGTTCTGCATCTATCTCAGCATAGATATCCATAACAGACAATCCTTCATGTCCAGATGTTAACAGTCTGATGTCTTCATCATCTTGTATAGGAATCACACCATAACTTACGTCCCTGTTTGGCAGCTTGTAATACAACTTAGGATTCGTTGCATTGTCCACTATCCTATACAGTTTCATCAGCCCATGACATGATAACTCATCTGGATCACATTTCGGAAAAACCTCCACCTTTCCACCAATATACATAACTCGTGGTTTCCATTCAAACAATCATCCATAATGTAGATGAATATCAACCAACTTCGTCAATGACATTGCACCCAGATCTGAAATTCACAAACATATAAGATACAAGATACGCGTAGATTGATATTTTCAATAAATGTGGTTGTAAATCGATGTATTCTTGTTCAGTCAAAAGCAGTAACCCAGATTAATCACCATTTACTATCCTGCTCCTTTCACTTTATACATCAACATACAAGATTAATCACAAATTCAAAATTCAAAATCTTGAAACGAGTGGTTATTAACCCTAAATCCCTAATCGTAATCCTAATCGATATAACCGTAAATCCTAAATCACGTTTTAACCCTAAAGATGTTTGAATTCTAAAATACCATATTTCGACTTTAATACCAACATCGAAGGGAATATCTATTACCTGATTGACCTTCGACACCTTCAAATCTGTACTTTATCCTTCGAAACCTTCGACACCTTCAAAGCCTACGAATCTGTCGTGATTTGATTCCTTTCACCCAGAAAAAACAATGTTAATGCACTTGAATGCACTTGAATCTTCTACTATATTTGATTTCGACTGCACTTTATCCTTCGAAACCTTTGACACCTTCAAAGCCTACGAATCTGTCGTGATTTGATTCTTTTCACCCAGAAAAAACAATGTTTAACAATGCACTTGAATCTTCTACTATATTTGATTTCGAAATTTAGTTCAGTATGTTTTCGAGTTGATTTGTTGGAAATAATTCAGTATGATATGAAACGAGTGGTCATAATCGGATTGGAGGGAATAACTGATATTTTTTTTTTGCTCCAACGACGGGAATAAAGGGTGTTATTGTAATTTCGTACACATCCTTCAGTTTAGACGGATTCCGTCGGGTTTCCACATTAGTTCGAAACACGAGGGGCTTATGTGGGTATTTTGAAACCACGAGGTAGCGATAGGGTGATTATGTCTAACCACATGGGGGTAAAAGGGAATTCTCCCTTTTAAATATTAGTGACTAAAATAGATTAATTTTAATGTAGACGACAAATTTTTTTTTGGTGCAACATAACTGTGTAAAACAAGAAAATTGTGATGCATATATTTTATTAAAAAAACATAATTTTGTTTACATGCATCAATTATTTGTTTGAGTAAGATGTTATTTTGGTAAAGGTATTTGAAAAGTAGTTTTTTAGTAGTTGGAGACTTTTGTGCCATTCAATCTAAGTTAAATAGAGAATTGTGTCATTTCGATAACTAATAGCTTTCAGAAATTGACCAATCTCTTGGGACCGTAACTTGTATCATTCTTTTGCCAACTTCTTTTCAATTTAAAGTCATCAATCTTTAAATTTACAGCAATAAATATGCCTTTAGATGATTTCAAGTTCAAAAACTGTAGTGTTTTAACTATTGTATTCACCAATCCTTCAAACCCTGGCTGTAACTCAAGACTTTCCAACATTGTCAATCATGCATAAGGGTTCAAGAAATCATTTGTTTCTTTTTCCTTTTGCAAGGTTAAATGGTGGTATTTCCATCATGTAACCTTTGTATAAACTTCTTGGTGTCGAAAATTTCTCCAAAGATCCTGAAATGATACCACCACATCATTTGGTGAGAATATTTTATATAGGATAAATGATAGAAAAAAGAAAAAAGAAATAGAGAAATAAAGTGGATAAGAGGAAATTAAGGATGAAATAAATAGATAGAAGAAGAAGAATTATAGCATATTTAATAGTTTTAGTATTTTTTTTTTAAATTGAAATGGGAAACTAAAATGTATTTCAAGAAGTAAATATGTCTTCCTAAATCTAAATCCATAAATATAATTTAATGGGATTAGAAGAAATGGGAATTTTATTTTTGGTGATAATTTTGAAAGGAAAGACAATTCTTGGAGAAAATTTGATGAAAGACGACTTTTTCTTTTTTCGCCTTTTTCCTTCATAAAATGTCACGCGATGCACACATGAACTTTCCTATTAAAAAAATTAATCGATTTTGGTTGAATGATTAATTTGGTGTCTTTTTTAAAATCGGTGACTAAAATAGATTATTTTTAATGTAGATGGCAAAATAATTTTTTTGTGCAATATAACTGTGTAAAACAAGAAAATGGTGATGCATATATTCTATAAAGAAAACCATATTTTTATTTAGATGCATCAATTATTTGTTTTAGTAAGATGTTTGTTTGGTAAAGGTATTTGGAAAGTATTTTTTCAATGATTGGAGACGTTTGTGCCATCTAGTTTGAGTTAAATAGAGAGTTGTGTCATTTTGATAACTAATAACCTTCAGAAATTGACCAATCTCTTGGGGACCCTAACAAAATTTGTTACTTGTATCATTCTTTTGGTAACTTTTCTTCAATTTAATGTCATCAACCCTCAAATCTACAGCAATAAACATGCCTTCATATGATTTCAAACTAAAAATTATAGTATTTTAACGATTGTATCCACCAATCTTTCAAAATCTAGCTTTAATTCAAGACTTCCAAAAATTGCTAAGCATGTATTAGATTTCAAGAAATCATTTGTTGCTTTTACTTTTTGTAAGGTTAAATGGTGGTATTGCCATCATATAAGTTTGTCATAAACTTCTTGGTGTCATAAATTTCTCCAAAAGTTTTGAAATGATGCCACTACGTCATTTAGAGAGTTTTTTTTATATAATATAAATGACAGAAAAATAGATCGAGAAAGAGAGTGGATACAACAAATAGATAGAAGAAGAAGAATTATAACATATTTAATGTCTTTAGTGTTTTATTCAATTGAAATCGGAAATTTAAATTTTTTTCAAGAAGTATATATATCTTCCTAAACCTAAAGCCATAAATATGTAGTCAAAAAATGAAATTGAAGAAACCAAATTCTAAAATTGTAAAATTTTGCGACAAACAAAAACAAATTCTTTTTAAGACATTAATAAACGTAATACTAATATGGAATACTAGATGAAATTAGTTATAATTAACTATAGAAGATCTGTGAAGTTAAATTAATAGTTGGAATTAGTTATAATACTTTATGGAATATTAAAAATGAAGCACGTGTTGTGCACATGTGTTGATTAAATTAATATTGGTAATTTATTTTTATTGTATTTGATTAAATTTTTAATGTTTTAGTTAAAAAAAGGAAGCGTAATATGCCATTATTGGTTTTTAGAAAAATAAAATTAAATGAAAAATTAAAAAGATCTCAATGTTTTTTAATATTTTTTTAAAATTTATTATAAATTAATGGACATGGATATACTGGTTGTTATTGGAACATTTGAATTATCTATTTTATGACAGAGCTAAAAAAATAAAAAAAACTAACCAATGCTTACTTCTTTTCATGGAGTATCACAAACAATATTGGTAATTTCAATATCATTAATATTTTTAAAATTTAATTTAGAAATTAATTAATTTTGGTAGAAAACCAAGCAATAATAAAATCTATTATATAATAAGATTTCGCTTGCTAAAAAATATTACTATTATCAAATAATAGTTTAAATCATGTGCAGATAACTATTTTATCTGTTATAAAATAAAATTCATTTATTTTAAAGTGTAAACTATTTATTTTAATCACAATTGGTAGATAATAATATTCACTTGGTTAGTACTAATTTATTTTAAAAATATATTAAAAACATTCAAATTAGAATATAGGTTAACGTTTTTCTTATAACAAATTTCAAGAAAAAATTTATAATAAAACTAAAAAATAACCTATCCAAACGAACAAAAACAAGTAAACCAAACACACCACAGGTAAGTTACCTTTGTACTGGCTATACAAGTGTGTGTCACCAATGTTGAAATTTTATTAATAAAAAAAATTTCAATACAAATTCTCATAAAACCAAACTCCTTAGAAACCAAATGTTAATCGCATGGTAGATAGTAAATTTATGAAGCCAAAATGAAATCTCAACTTAATGCATTGATTATATTACTATAATAAAAAAATTTATAGTCAATAATGGCTCTTTCGAGATGAACTGCTTCCTTTTTTACTTATTAATATAATTCTTTTTATTTTGTATTTTTAAATAATTTATCATAATCTATTAGCATAGATTTTCTATTAAACGTGTAGTAAAAACCAAAAAGTAAAAAGAAAGCATTATAACCCACAATTGTTTTTAACATTTTTACTTTTTTAATTTTTTACCACATCTATCTATTTAGATATTTCTCATTGAATTAGAAACAACAAATAAACTGTTTAAAACATGTGAATCTAGTTCTTTTAAAATTTATGATTTTTTTTTACCCCAAAAGTGGAGGCCAACAAAAAAAAAACACTTCAAATTTTGTATTTTTAAATTTCTCACCATAATGTATGGCTTTAGATATTTTTCATGAGTTAAGAACAAAAACAAATTGTTAAACACATGCATACATAGTTTTATACCAAAAATAAAGTCATAATTCACAAAAACTGAAATTTTTAAAAAAATTATTTTTTTTAATATTTTATTGTAATCTATCACCTTCCGATCAAAAGGTATCAAAGCATCATATTAGAATTAATGCAAGACTTATTAGCTTTTCTTTTAGAGAATGAAGTTTTTAAAATTGAGAATTAAGTGTTCAAATTTAAATTTAATATATATATATATATATATATATATATTAATGTTTAAAATATCTAACAATGGACCACTATTGATCGATAGAAATCATATTTTAGAATTGGCTATGGCAATTATGAGTTAGTGGACCTTATTAATTTGTTTTTTGTTAATAAATGGAAAAAGAATATTAGAATGTCCTTATTATAAAGATTTTTTATTTTTTATTTTTTTCTTAAAAAATCACTTCGCCTAATGACCACGTTTTTGTCCAAGAACAAAAACAAGCAAAAATTGTTATTTTTTAAACAAAAAGAAAACCATAATAATAAGGAAAAGAATGAACCAAAATATCCTTATCATAAAAAATTAAAGAAAAATTTAAAAAATTCCTTAAAAAATCACTTCGCTTTAACATGGATATGTTTGCCTTACACCTTTTTTGGTGTCTTTTTTCGCAAATCAAATTTAACTTTATTTATTTTGTCTATTTTTTGTAAAAAAAATTAGAACTAAAAATAATGACAAGGTAATCATTTTATCTAAAATGGTTTTAATAATAAACAAATTTTCCTAATACAAATTTCACCAAAATAAACTCATAAAATATAAATTCAAATTTGAATTTTAAAATTTTATTAATAAAAAATTCTTCAATACAAATTATCCTAAAACCAAACTCATCAATTCAAACATCCCAAAATATTTTTTTTCTTATAACAAATTTCAAGAAAAAATTTATTATAAAACTAAAAAATAACCTATCCAAACGAACAAAAACAAGTAAACCAAACACACCACAGGTAAGTTACCTTTGTACTGGCTATACAAGTGTGTGTCACCAATGTTTAAATTTTATTAATAAAAAAAATTTCAATACAAATTCTCATAAAACCAAACTCATCAATCCAAACATCTTAAAATATATTTTTTCTCATAACAAATTACAAGAAAAAAGATTTTATTATAAAACTAAAAATAACCTATCCATACCAATAAAAACAAGTAAACCAAACACACCCTAAGTAATTTACCGTAGTACTGGCCGTGTGTCACCAAGTTGATAATAAGTCTGCACATGTGAAACATTTCAATTACTAACCACATTTACAAAGTATATATTTAAAACTCTTATTTTTTAACATATTCACACTTATATCACATGCATATTCCGAGTATCGAGATCTAAACCTATGTTTTTTGGATAATCATTTAATGTAGTAAAGCCCAAAATCTATCATCCAATGAAAGCTAAAGCCCAAAAACACAAATATGTCCACTAGTGAAATAATCTAAATGCTGCCCATTACCATTTATAATAGTTCATTTTGTCTTTTCACAATACAATTTCTATTAAAATATAATACGTTGCAACAAATTAAATATTAAGGGTGGTAAAGTGCTAAAATTAAAAGTTTAGGGAATATTTTGTGATTGACCCATAATTCAAATATGCTTTTTGCAATTAAATCTTAATTATACACCAAAAATAAATAAATAACATGTAAAAAACGTTTAAAAAAGTCAACTAGATATTAAAATCAATTTACTCATAAACAAAATAAGGCTACAAATGAAATCTTACAAAATTCTATATTTTATTTGTTTGTGTAGCACGATACATCAATAATTGTAAAGATGAATCAGAATATTCAAAATAGATATCTCAAAATGTAAATTGAGATAGCTCCTGTGACACCGTCTTATATATATATATAAAACTTGCAATTTCACTTTAACGTATAAAATATAAAAAATTAGTGTTTAAGTATTAAAGATTAGAATATAAAGTATAAAAAAAACTAGAGTATTAGCCTATAAAGTATCAAATATTAACGTATAACGCATAAAACAATAGTGTATTAGCGTATAAAGTGTAATTCGCGTATCACGTCTCATATATGAAACGGTCTCACAAGAGTTTTTGCGTTAGAAAAATAATTCAATAAAGTTTTTCTTGCATTGAACAGTTATTGTGTGTGGAGATATATGGAATATAGAATTTATCTACAGTCATTTGGTTCTTTTAATTCTTACCACTAATTGATGTGAATTTTTTTAAATAAAATTTTACATACTAAACACTTATCAATTAACATACAAACAGAAGGGATTTATTTATGTTTTACATATTTTATGCCTAAGAAACAAGCATGTATACTATAACATCCTTAAAGAGTACAAGGAATAATGACTAGGGGACTGGCGTTGTACATGAGTTTGGGTTTGAATATATGAGTTTGATATTCATTTTTAATGGGTTGACAATTAAAAATCCCACATAGCCATTTAATTTCTTGGGTATTAGAGTATTGTCGTGCTTTTTCTCCTTTTATCCTCCTTTTCGTAAAAGTATTGGGTAATTAAGTATCGCTTTCTCACCATGTGTGTACTATATACTATAATATGTAGGTTTGACTCTTTATTCAATGTACAAGTCTATACAGTATTGGGAATAGTGTCATCATAGTGAGACATAATATATATGTACTAAGAAAACATTGGTACTTACACTACCAACTCATCTCCCGACTTAATGGTTCTTAACAATATAATACTTTCTCTCTCCCTCTTTTCCTCCTTTCTCCTTTATATTATTTTCCTTTTTCTAATTTGCTCACCTCAACTACGCCCTCAATCTTAGCCTCTCCTCACCAGCTGATTTTCTCTCACGGAAGCCTCAATCCAAGATAATAAGCACGGGAACAAGGCTCTTTCATCCAAAATCGATAATTTGCCATAGTAGGCCTTCACTCTGCGTTTTTTTCGGTTGCCTTTTATCAGGGAGGTGAAAAATTTGAATCTTTATTCAGTTTGAGTGAAATATAATAATTTTTGTGTGTTCGGAAGAGAATTAAATGACCCTTCTTCCTAAATTCTATCTTGATTTTCTTGTGATATTACTATAATCGGTTTCTTATGTTATTTTATTTGAATTGAATAGCCATTTTTTGCTGTAGAAAAATCTTTTAACTTGGTTGTTTTTTTCTAGTTCACTTGGATTTAAATTTTATTTCTCCTTTTTTTAGTGAGGTTACTATTGAAATTGTTTTTTCGTTTATTTTTTTTCCTTTCTTTGGTTAATTCGTAGAGTTTAATCATTGGCAAGCTATTTAAATTTTTTTAAGAGAGCATATAATAAAACTTCAAAAGCAAATTTAAGTACATGGTTTAAAAAGTGTACTATCCTTGTTTAATATTACGATAATGCCACCGCATTTTTATAAATTACACCGGATTATGTTTAACCCCTTTAAAAAGGGCGGTTTAAAAAGGCTATTTTGCAGTAGTGCCACTTAAGTTAATTAGGTGTAAAAATAGAATTTTAGTTTCAACCATTCCAAACAACAACAATGGTTTTCATTACGGTTTCAAATAATAAGCCAAACAGTAGCAATGGATTTAGAATATACATAATCAGTCCAAAATACTCCAAATAATAACCCAAATTTTGTTCCAGAAGATTGCAAAATGCAATGGATTCCTTACTGGATTCAGCATAAGCATGAATAAGCTAAATGACTTTTATTGACTACGTAAGGTGAGAGATGATTCGTCGTTGCATTTGAAGTGCTTTTAGAAGGAACAAAAATCTGCATCTTCCCTAGTGCAATTCTCATCCCAGCAACACTAGCATAGAACAAGTTTGACGATGCAGGCACAAAAACATTGCTATGTATGCATAGGTTGAAGTCAATGACCTTTTCATACTAAAAATTCTCCAAACCGAGGTACCTTGCTTTCAGATCAAAAGGGATCAAAGCATCCTATTGGAATTAACGCAAGACTTGTTAGTTTGAATAAATAAGAGTTTAGAATCAACTTAAGGACTACTAAACTCAAGCACTGGTACATATACAGCATCTTAATATTGTACATTTTCAGTAACATAAAGTAGTACTGGTCTATATTTTGATGTGTTTATAGCATACAGACATATATATCAATTTCAATTCACAAGATAGCTAATGTTTGTATGAATATAGAAAAAGTAAAGTAAGAGAAGTAGACATGTTGTTGCTACTTGTACACATGAATAACCAGTACTTACAATTGGCATGCCATTCAAGAGTAAAATGGTCCTTTCTCTTTCTATCATGTATACAGGTTATACACAGTTTAATTTGTATATAGTTGTGCCTTTATGCATCCTTTTGAAGTGGGATTATACAAATTTAATGCATGAAGAAATTGGTCAGTGGTTTGATCTACTAATGAAATATTGCAAAAGTAGAATTATTTCCATTTTCATTGAAAAGGGAAATGTAAAAGAAGAAAAACAGTTATGCATATATTCTATTGGTAAAACATATTTTTACTCAAATTCATCAACTATTTGTTTGAGTAAGATGTTACCTTGGTAAAGGTATTTGGAAAGTATTCTTTCAATGGTTGGAGACTTTTATGCCATCCAGTCTGAGTTAAATAGAGAATTGTGTCATTTTGAAAGCTAATAGTCTTCAGAAATTGACCAATCTCTTGAGGATTGTAAGAAAATTTGCTACTTGTCATATCATTCTTTTGGCAACTCTTCAATTTGAACTCATCAACCTTCAAATCTACAGCAATAAATTTGCCTCCAAATGATTTCAAACTCAAAAACTATAGAGTTTTAATCATTGAATCCACTGATCTTTCCAACTCTGACTGCAATGTAAGACTTTCATACATTGCCAAGCATGCATAAGAGTTCAAGAAATCATTTGTTTCTTTTGCCTTTTGCATGGTTAAATGGTGGTATTGACTAGCAATTTGAACTTGTTTTCTCTTCCTGAGTATAGGCTCAATGTTTGAACTTACAAATTCTTTTGTCACTCTTTTAGGAAGCTTGACAATAGTGATGTTGTTTGTTCCTTGTTGGTAAGGGAATTGATTTTCTGCTACTTGAACAACATCATGTAAACTTGTCAGAAAAGTTTTTCTGTCATAAATTTCCCCAAAGTTCCTGAAATGATGCCACCATACCATTTAAAGGGATTATTTTGATATAGGACAGAAGATAGAAAAAAAAAATAAAGAAAGAGAGTGAATAAGAGGAAATTAAGGATGCAACAAACAGATGAAGAAGAATTATAGCATATTTAGTAACTTTAGTATTTAGTTCAATTGAAATGGAAAATCACAAATGTATTTCAAGAAATAGTTGTCTTTCTATACCTAAACCCATA
The DNA here is from genome assembly GCA_016586305.1 of Ophiorrhiza pumila. Lineage (NCBI taxonomy): Eukaryota > Viridiplantae > Streptophyta > Magnoliopsida > Gentianales > Rubiaceae > Ophiorrhiza > Ophiorrhiza pumila. The sequence goes on from BLIW01000006.1 coordinate 40,824,420, forward strand.
AATATGTAGCCAAACAAAATGAAATTGAAGAAAACCATTTTCTAAAATTGTAAAATTTTGTAACAAAAAAATTCCTTTTAAGGCATTAATAAACATAATACTAATATGGCATAAACTTGATGAAATCAGTTACAATTAGCTATAGAAGATTTGTGAAATTTTACTTTTTGGGATATTGTTCTCACATCCATCATGGTTTTTTTTTTGTTCTTCTAGGATTACTTCAATATTAGAATGCATATTTTATTGTTTTGATTATCAAAGATAAAATATTTTTGCCAAATAAACACAAAGGTTTGATGCCACTATCTTTGGTTAAGATCTTGATTCAATTTTTTCCCCTAAAGTTGTAAAATTTTCCAAACTTTACCATTCTACAGCAATGGAATCAAGTACAAAGTCTTTTTTCTGCCTACATTTTATACACAATAATACAAATTAATGTTATGTGAAATCTAGTTTTTGTGTACTAAAATAAATTATATAAACATGGTAAAATTTTATCTAAAGCCTCTAACCTTTGAACCTGAGTTTATCGTAAAATACTTTTTGACATAGTTTTGTAATTTTTTTTATTAGTTAATATATTTACTTTTATAAGGCTAAACCATATTAAACAATGAACTCTCAAGTTTGTGAATATTATATGCATGCATCATCTTGACTGGCCAAACTTGTAGAAAATACCCCCATTGTTAGTTAATTAATGGTTGACTGAGTCAGTAAATTTTTTTTTGTGAAATTACTAAAACAAAGGTAATAAGTCTTAACTATTGAGAATGTAAATACATTTTTTTTAAACTTCAACTCAAAGTTTTTTTTTTCTATTAATAGACGATTTAGTCAAGGAGATAAACTATAATACAATGTAATCTAAAATTTTGTTTTGTAATTTGGCTCAACTAGAGAGAAGATACATATAATTAAACATTTTTACCTAGTATTATTGGTACAAGAATGGCTTCAAGTGTTATTTTAGCATTAATATTGCTTTTCAATCTTAGTGATTATCAATACTTGAAATTGATCACAAGAAATAAACACTTTTAATTATTTTGAAAAATTACCAACCTCTTTGTTCTAGCATTGACACCTTTTATATCAGGGAGAACAAGTGTTGCTCCAAGATGCTTGGCTATGTAAATTGCATTGGCAACCTAAAGATGGATTTGAAAGTTATACATTAATAAGAGTTCATAAGGGAAAAATAATTCTAATTTACATAAAAATTCAAAATCCCTTGACTCACCTTTATATTGGGAATGATCATTATATTTCTAGTATATATAATCACAACAAATGAAGATTAAATAAAACAAGAAATAAACAAACATAAGATAAAGAAGTATGTATACATTTACAACTAGGGGTGTTCATCGGTTCGATTTTCGGGTTTTTCGAGTTGTTCGAATCGGTTTGCTCGGTTTGCACATCTCTAAAGTCAAATTCGAAAACCAAACCAATTTGAATTGAATTCGAATTCGGTTTTCGGTTTGAATTCGAATAAATCGAAAATGATATTCGAATTTAAAAAATCAAATCTTCATTTGAATTAACCGAATTCACGCAAACAAATTGGACTCGAATTTAGTTTTAACCTAAATCGAATTATCAAATTACATCCCAATTTAGGATTCAAAACAATAATTTAGTTAAATATTATATATTTTATAAAATATTTTATATTAATATATATTTTTAATATATGAATTCGATTTTCGGTTTGGTTTTCGAATTGGAAGCTAAACTCGAAAACCAAACCATAAACCGAAATTCGAATTCGGTTTACCGAAAACGAATTCGAATTCGAATAATTCGAGTTCGGTGAATTCGAATTCGGTCGGATATTCGAGTAAACTCGAATATTGAACACCCCTATTTACAACAACTACTTTATGCCCTTAACTGTGTTTGGCTATCTTGTCCACATTTCGTCAGCATACTCGTTCAAAATAGGAATACACATTTGAAAAAAAAAAAGCTCCAAATTGGGATAGATTCAAATGAATATGAATCAAGGGTATAGCATTATCTGTTATTTGTGAAATGTTTCAACATAGTAAACTATACATTATCAATAAAATAAATGAGTGCAAATTGCACACCTGAAAGGCATGATATTCAGGTCCATTAGTCAATGAAAAGTGTATAAAACCATTTGTTTGCTCCCTTTCTTCTGAAAAAAAAAAAACAAAAGTCAAGTTGAAAATAATTTAACATTCATATATCAACACTTTCTACATCTTGATTTTTAATAACATACTTATAATGGGTAACTTTCTCCAGCAAGGTTTTAATGCTTCAACATTCTCCATCCATGGCAACTTTACATGTTCTAGTTGAATCTTCAAAACATTATGTTGGATGCCAAAAGAAGCAGGTGCTTTACCCTTTAACAAAAAAAAAAAAAAAAAGAAATTAAAACAACAAAAAACACCCAACAGTCAGATTCCATTATGAGTAGAGTTATGAATTATTATCATTGTTTTGCTAAATTCTAGATTAATATTTTGTTTCCATTTTGTCCACCAAAATATTTGATTAATTAAAACTAATCAAATCATAAGGAATTTTTTAGTGCACAAATCTTTGTATTTTTACTTTCAACATCAAAGAGATTTAAAGAATGAATTAAAACATTGATTCAAACTCAGTTTCTATTAATTTAAACACATAATTTAAATTATAAAAAGAAAAGGAAAAACCTAATTAATGTAGTAAAGAACAAAGAAAATACTCATAATACATAATAAAAAATGTTAAAGAAGTTTCTTCTATACCAAAGACTAAAGGTTCATCCAAAACACATATTTCTATAATTGAAAAACTGTCACTCCTTAGTTCTCATCAATAGCATTTTAGTTTATGCCCATTGATAGATGTCATTTCAGGATGTCGTGCGTGGATGACTCATAGAGCGACACGTGTAATCAGAAAATGGAAGATAGTATTGATCCAGGCCTGACGGCGTAGTGACACGATCAGCAAAGTGACGAATTCGGCGTGCGGTGCGGACCTGCCCATACCTTCCCTTATTTCCAAGACTTAGCACACGGTTATGTATTTTCTCCCCCTATAAATATTGACCCATCTCCACTAAAGAAAGGGATTGGAATTCTGGACTCATTACCATTATTCTCATTTAGCCATTGGAGGTTTCACGGGAAATATCCTGTGGAAGGTAATCAAGAGGCTTTTACTTTGACAGTCTCAGGCATCCAGAGGAAGTCAGATAGTGGCGGATCGTCTAGTAAAGAGGAGCTCGGCGTCATACTCAGACTCATCACCCATCATTAATTATTTCATACTTAATATAATAAGACTAATATCAAAAGTTAATTGGTGTTAATTTGGAAATTACTCTATAACTAATATAACATCATCTAAATTAATGCATAAAAATTAAAAGTAGGAATTATAAAGCAATTCTTGTCCAACTAAACTTTTTTTTTTTTGGAGAAATTTCTAACTTATATATGAAGGACAAGAATGAAAGAATGGGATAGTACAAAATTTTTCAGTATGCAAATTAATTTTCATTTTGAAGATATCTAAGAGGTAAAAGGTAAGATAAATAGACTATAAAATTTATTTGTACTCACATCTTTCTAAAGAAGTTAGTTAGCTTCTTTATTGCACGAAAACGAATACCAATCCTCTCTATGTCACATTGTTATGGTTATTTTTCTAATTTTTTTTATTTTTTTGAAATAAGAATCACACTTAATGAATTACTAATTTTACTATTTATAAAATCACTTACTGAAATTTTAGTACTCTTATAATCAATAAGTTAGGGTTCTTGATAATTTTAATTGGATTTATTTTATTTTATTTTTTAAAATTATAAGTTAGAATTTTTGGTAATTTTTCAAAATCATCTCAGAATGCATAGTTTATGATATCTCAGAGAAAATGATCATTTATCATGGTACTTTCAAAAGTGGAAACAAATATGTACTTCTGGAAATAAATGGCCGACCTGAAATAATCCGAGCTGAGAAAATCTGAGCTCCAAGCAATAATTTTGGTTCTTATCTGTAAAACAATATTAGCGTTAGAGTAAAAGCCCGAGGTAATCCCCAGGAGTTCCACTCCGATGCTAAAGTCAGTAATTGAATGAATCATCTCTCCTAATGAAATTCACATATATAGAATATAAATCACATTACCGTTAAACTGCTTCCACCTTTTACTCATTGAGTACTGCTAAGTTGTTATTGCCAAGTCTGTTGGAACTGATTTTGACTTATTCCCCTTTATCTTAGGAAATATCATAAATATGTTACATCAATACCTCCTCAAGTCGGTACAAAAATCTTTTATCCCGACTTGATAATAACTCCTCGATATTTTCGAGCTAATCTACTTGGTCTTCAACATGAAAAATGATGCTTCTATACCAGATTTGATCTGGAATCAATAGGTCATAAGGATCCTTCACCATCAGCTCATAGCGTTTCACCTCCTGCTAATAGTAATTGTTTAGTTTCTCCTGCAGTAGAAATTCCCTTTAGTTTCTTCTCGGAGATTCTTCTCAGAGATAAAATTTCCTTTCCTGAAGTTTCTTTATTTCCTTATAATTCTTTACAAGGAATTCACCTCGGGAATTTTATGACCGAGCTAAGGAGTTTGTCGACCTCCGAGCTAAGAAGTTTTATGACCGAGCTGAAATAATCCGACCTCCAGTGCTAAAGAGTTTTTTTGACGAAGCTGAAATAATCCGAGGTGAATATTGCCGAGCTACAAAAAGATGAAGATGGAAGCCGATCTTGAAATTTTTATGTACCTCCAGTGGCTTTAGTTTTTCGTTGTTCTAGTTTTACTGTATTTTGGGTTCCTATTTCCCAAAATTTTATTGACATTTTATCCTTAGAGATTTTGTCCCTGGATATGGATGTTTTGTTTCCCTAGAATTTTATTCTTGGGATTTTATCACCTTTGTTTCTCTAGAGATTTTTTCTCTGGAGTAGTTGAATATTTTTCCCAAAATTTATTCTCGGGGTTTTGTGTCATTTGCTTTTTCTAGAAATTCTGTTCCCTAAAATTTTGAGCTTGCCACATATGTTGGGATTTTTCCTAGAGATTTTTTTCCCCGGAATTCATCACCCAAAATATTTTATTCAAAAAGAACTGACTTGTTCTTATTACATTATTGAATAAAACTTCCGAGCTAATAATACTTCAAAAAATCCCGAGCTCAAAAATCCCGAGCTAATAATACTTCAAAACAATCCCGAGCTCATAATACTTTAAAAAATACCGAGCTCATAATACTTCAAAAAATCCCGAGCTCATAATACTTTAAAAAATACCGAGCTCATAATACTTCAAAAAATCCCGAGCTAATAATACTTCAAACAATCCTGAGCTCATAATACTTTAAAAAAATACCGAGCTCATAATACATCAAAAAATCCCGAGCTACAAAATCCCGAGCTAATAATACTTCAAAAAATCCAGAGCTAAGAACACTTCAAAAAATCCCGACCTGATGAGTATTTTGTCATATCCCGACCTGATGAGTATTTTGTCATATCCCGACCTGATGAGTATTTTGACATATCTCGACCTGATGAGTATTTTGTCATATCCCGACCTGATGAGTATTTTGACATATCCCTTCGTTCGCACCTCAGGAAATAATCCGAGCTGATCGCATACATTTTCGCCGAGCTGCAACTTTATCCTCTGGTAAATTTCCCGACCTTAAAATATAAATCGGGGTCATCTAATTTTCGGTTCCTTTTCCCATCATCTCGGATTCTTATTCCTCTTTTTTCGTTATCCTTTTTCCTTTGGTCCGCCTCTGCTCCTTTAGCATATTTTTCTGCTCGGTCCATCAACTGTTCCATATCACATGGCGGATCAGTGGCCATTTTTGTGTAAAAACGTCCGGGTCGTAATCCGTTGAGAAAAGCCCCGACCAGAACATTTTCCGAGCAATTTTTTACCTGCAAACTCTCGTCATTGAATCTACCCATATAACTCCGAAGGGACTCGCTTTCTCCATGACGAAGATTCAATAACTCTGTTGTAGACTTATCAAACTTCTTACACTGCAAAAATCGATTAAAGAAGAGATTACATAATTGAGAAAAGGAATTCACACTTCTTGGCCTTAAGCCTTCATACCGGAGGCGAGCTTTTCCTTCCAATGTGGTAGGAAATGCCTGGCACTTTGTTTCCTCTGGTGCCTTCGAGAAATCCATTGTGGATTCAAACCTGTGAATATGATCATTGGGATCCGTGTCTCTGGTATAAGCCTGCAGTTGTGGTAACTTAAAACGTGGGGTAGAGGGAAATCAACGATTTCTTTTGATAAGGGGCTATTTCTCCTTGGTCTTCTCTTCCCGGGTCTTCTCTTCCAGGGATTTCTACCTTTATCGCGGTTTGCATTCTCTCCACCTCCAGTCCGAAGAAAAGGGTGTGTCTCAGATCTCCCTTCATTTTCTCCATTGGACTTGTCATCAATCACCAGGTGTCCTTTTCCCCGGGTTTTCTGTTGATCGTCTTTCTTCTTCCGAGCATCCTTAACCAAAGGCTCCATTTGATTGTAATGTTCAGCAAAAATCGTCATCATCTCCGGAGTGATGGGGTTGCCTCCTTGCTGCGACTTTTCAGGATCCTTCGGGTGAGAGGGTGACGATTGTCCTTCTCCTTCTCGCCTGCTAGTCTGAACATTTCCTCTAATGGATCTCGTGTTTGCCATCACAATGATAAATTCGTTGTGTGAACCTTTTGTTTGGTTCCCACAGACGGCGCCAATTGATGAAGCTCAAATCTGTACTTCTGGAAATAAATGGCCGACCTGAAATAATCTGAGCTGAGAAAATCCGAGCTCCAAGCAATAATTTTGGTTCTTATCTGTAAAACAATATTAGCGTTAGAGTAAAAGCCCGAGGTAATCCCCGGGAGTTCCACTCCGATGCTAAAGTCAGTAATTGAATGAATCATCTCTCCTAATGAAATTCACATATATAGAATATAAATCACATTACCGTTAAACTGCTTCCACCTTTTACTCCTTGAGTACTGCTAAGTTGTTATTGCCAAGTCTGTTGGAACTGATTTTGACTTATTCCCCTTTATCTTAGGAAATATCATAAATATGTTACATCAAATACACTTATAATCAATAAGTTAGGGTTCTTGATAATTTTAATTGGGATTTATTTTATTTTATTTTTTAAAATTATAAGTTAGAATTTTTGGTAATTTTTCAAAATCATCTCAGAATGCATAGTTTATGATATCTCAGAGAAAATGATCATTTTTCATGGTACTTTCAAAAGTGGAAACAAGGTGAAACTTGTAATTCATAGGATTACAATACGTGGCTACAAACCACAATTTGAGGCTAGAATGATGGAGGCAACATATAAGTGTTTGAATGAATGAATTATAATTTTTGAAATTTTTGTGCATGAGAACTTTTATCTTTTATTTTCTGAATTAAAAAATATATATGTTTTTCTTTTTTAAAATATGGCAAGATAATAATATATAGAGTAATGATAGGGGGAGTGAAAAATTAGAGTGAAAACTCAAAGTGACTGACGTGGCAATTATAAAAAAACAAACTAATACCCTAACCAAATGATGAGTGAACCCTAATGGCTAATGGATTAGTTTGTCTTTTTATACATGCCACATCAGTCACCCTACGTTTTTACTCTAATTTTTCAATCCTCCAATCATTACTCTAATAAATATATCCACTAGAAGTCACCGCCACGGCTGTCATGAAAACCGTTCTTAATACCGCCTTGAAATAAGCATAAATTCCAACTTCTTCTATTCCTCCTCCAATTCATCTACCTACACTACCCTCACCGAGTACCACCGGATCCTCCTCCTTGAACGCCGCTCCTTGGCCAATTCCTCCACCAAAACTACATCATAATTCCTTCACTAATACAAGTCACAACTATATCATGTTCTCTAATGCTTCTGCTAACGACTTCCAGCCCTTCTCCAACTTCATTTTCGGTCGTGTAGAGGCTATTGGAATTGGAATTGGTACAGAAAGAGGAAAGGAAAATAGTATAAATGGAAAGGGGGAAAGAAATCCAAGAATATGATTTTGTGAGACAGGAGAAGTGGAGAAGTAATGTGATTTATTAGAAAAATAAAAAAAAAAAATTGAAACTGACAATGATGAAAATTCTTTGTCTTCAAATTTTGACAAATGTCCTAACTTTTTTTTTTTATTTTGCTTAAAATCCTTGCCGAAGCAACCTATTTTTGGATAGAGAGCCGAAAATTGAAAACAGAGATAAATTTTAATTATAAAGATCTTTAGAAATTAAGTTCAAAGTAGATTTTAGAGTTAATTGTGAAAAATCTCTTAAGTTGTTTATATGTTTAATTTTTTTTTTCCTTAAACTCTTAATTATAATATTTTACACTCTTAAAATTATTTACATGGGTTACCCTCTATTAGGGGGTATATTACTTTTTAATTAAATGTCTAGATATGTATAATGTTACAATTAAAAGTTTCATGAAAAATTCATATCTCATAGGATTTTTTGCAATTAATTATAGATTTTAATATTATAGGGTGATTATGAGTATTTTTTGCTAATACAAAAAGTGCAAAAAAATTCATTCAATTGTTTACAATTAATATCAATAACAATTGTAGTAGTTTACTTATTTGTTATCTCGAATGATCTCATGCAAGTCAAATACATTATAACAAAACAAAACAAAATCTTATATATTTATGTAATATCTTACTTCTTGAAATCTCTAACAACAAGGACAATAATTCTCAAAACAAATTCAACAAAATTAACACAAATGTCTAGGAATGATAGGAAACTTTTTTAGGCACCGATAAAACCATTACAAATAATAAGTATTAAAGAGGAAACAACTAACGGTGCTTTCGATCTTTTTCCAACAAATTTGTTTAACGACAATTTTTAATAGTGATTTATTTAAAATATCTAAATAACTAAATAATATGTTTAACGACAATTTTTTACCAACTAATAGTGATTTAAAATTCTCGAATGACAATTTGCATGGTGCAACAATAGTCATTCTGCTAACTGATTATACCTCAAACGAACACCAAAATTTTGAAGAATAACAAATATCTTATTTTCAACTGAGTTAAAGTATCTTGCGAAATATAAAATTTTTTATTTATTTTGAAATAGATAAATCTTTCTATTTTTTGCCACCAATTCTCAAACAATATGAGATAGCAATAAAATAATTATGTTAAGTAAGCAAAATGCAGTGGATCTTAAACAACATATTACTCACACTACCAAATTAGTTAGAGAATTACTTACCACAATTAGCGGATCAATGTGGTCTTTCTTGATCATATTTCCAAGCATTATAAACATAGACATGGTGAGAAAAGCTGCCACTACTTGCCTTAAATCTACTGCCATTGTTGCTCTCAGATATCACTCTTTGTTTTCGTAAATTTTCTATCTATTGAAGTATAATAGTTCTACTTTCTTACGTTTTATCGTTCGGCTATCTGTTTGCTTATTTTGTTTGTTTTCACCATTAGAATGGAGGATGACAATTGAACACCGACTAAAGTAGGGGATAAGAGAGAAAACACCAGAGATGCTTAAATATGGAAGGCGACAATAAAGACAGCTCACAAAATGCATGCATACACTTTATTTCATGAAAATAAGCAACTTTTTATATATAAAATGTTTAATACTTTTTTTTGGGCGTTACATGGATTAAGTCGAGGTGTTTAAACTAAAACAAAAGTTGATGCAATATTTTGAAAATTAGTTGAAGCCCATTTGAAAAAAATTAATTACTGTTTAAATAAATTGGCTAGATGAGCTAGAACATTGTGAATTAGTCCAATTGATTGAATTCTCGCTTGATAATTGAAATTTTGTTAGGGCATTGCTATGATATTTTATTTTATGATCTTTTACTTTTGATGTAGTTTATTTATTTTTTGAATTATTTATTTTTTGGTTAAATTTAGAATTAAGGTTGTATATGGGGGAGTTCTTCTAGAAAATAAATAATAAATTAATATAAACTTTCTCATGTTATCCTTCCGCCTTTATCTTTCATTTTCTCCTTTACCTTTTCATCTCGCACTTTTTATCTCTATTTTCTTTTTTCATCTCAAATTTTCTCTCTAAGTTATTTAATAACTAAGATTAATTTTTAATTTAAGACTTGATAATCGTAGTAATGGATCTTCAAAATTCTCAAATTTTTTTGTAAAAAATTACTGCTAAAGTAAATATACACAAAGCTATGAGGGATTGAATAGAAAAAAAAAGTACAAAAAATATACAAAAAAAAATAATATAAATGTGAAAAAATTGATAGAAATGAATAATTTTATGGTAAAAATTAGAAGTGAAGGATAAGTTTGGACAAGACTTTTATAAGGAAAATATTAAATCTTAGTTTGAGTTTTAGAAAAAGGAATGCTTTTGAGTTAAAAAGTAGGTATTTAGATTTATAATTTTTACTTTCTTTTTTGGGTTATTGTGTTAGAAAATTTGTATTACTAAAGTTTAAAATTTTAAATTTAATTTGAAAAAAAATACATTTTTTTTCTTTTAAAATATAGGCTGTGGAACACAGATGATACACCATCATACCACATAGTTATTAGAATTTGGCCAAATTCAAATCAAATGGCTGTAATTTATATGTTCAAAATTGAATTTATTACATGTTTGCTTCGTAAGGAGGAAATGCATTAACTAGGATGCCATGATTATTTTGGATGTAAGATGAATGCTTTCTATTGCTTATGTTCTTTTGGTGTTTTAAATTTTAATATGTATAATGTTGTTTGTAATAGTCATGACCCTTATACTGAAATGATTGAACTGCTTGCAGTAATTCACCTCATGTGGTTTGTTTTATTTTCTTATTATTCCAATGAGTTTTAAAAATATACCACTCACCATTCATTGTGTACTTTGACATGAAGTGGAATTTGGACAAAAAAAAGATTTGTTAAATCATCAGAAAACGGTTCTTATTCTAAAAGTTGATTATGATTGGAAGCAATTAAGTTTACAATATTTTAAAATTACAAGTAAATATAATTCAACAATTTTCAAAATTATTTCTCAATTAAAATTGTGTGGAGAAAAAGTAAGTAACGAAGTGGGATACATTGGCTTAAACTATTGATGGACTTACTTGGAAGTCTCCATTAAAGTAATTAATGTTTTTGTCATTCATAAATGGAGAACCTTAGTTCTTGCACTCATCCACAAAGTTTCTTGGATATTTTTCTTTCTCCTCAACATTCTTTATTTGTTTTTGTTACATAATCTTTGCAGGCACAACTCTTCCCCTCTTTTAAACCAATTTTACACTTTTTTCTCAACCTTTTCCATCTTCAATGCCTTTAATCTTGAAGAAAGCCAACTAATTTCCATTTTAAGTTCCTTATCAATATTCCTCTCATCACGAAGTTTCCCTTCATTTCCACTCTTGGAAACTGATTTTTCAACAAGACCCAATTTTGAACTTCCCTTAATTGACTTGATTCTTGAGCTTTTAATAGCTACATTTGCATTAAGAACTTTAAGTAGAACGGTCAATGTAGAATTAACCGAAGAAAAAAAGGAATTAAGAAATTGAGGGATCTGATTTTCTTTACTTGAAAAAGATTGAAGTGAATACGATGAATTGAGAAGAAAGGGTTTTAAAAGTGAAAAATAACTTTTACCAATTATTGACAAATCTTTCGAATCGCCATTATCAAAGGCCATGTTGTTTCATATATGCACATGTGATGATTTCATGCTTTCTGAATATTGTGACACACTCATTTTGACCACAAGATGTTGGTGTATGCGGTTGGCAATCGGAGGTGTATGTGGCTTTGCAGTTGGCGGTTTATCCATTGGAAGAAATGCCTCGGAGTATGAATTTTCAGCACAAATGGAAATGTCAGCTTAGTTGGTTTAATGTTAAGCCATAACATACGCTTAAAAAACTCAATCGATTTCTCAAAATATGAATTTTCTGTTAGACCCTTAAATAATGCATTGAAACAAGGGTGACTTCCCTTTTACCCCATGTGGTTATAGCAAATCACTTTTTCACCACCTCGTAGTTTCAAAATACCCACATAATCCCCTCGTATTTTGATCTAATATGGAAAATCGACGGAATCCGTCTAAACTGACGGAAGTGTACTACACACGCAAGAATATGCGTGTGGAAAAATAAAGCGAGATTAAAATACAATTTTTGTTATAAAATTACCCTTATTCACGTTTTCTCTTCTTTTTCATTTTCTTTCTTTTTCCCCTTTCCTTTCGCCTTCACCGTCTGAATTTCTTCGCCAAAGAGCCTCAATTCAGCTGCCGCAGATCTTCTCACCACTACCGACGATGAATTCAGCCCGTCACAGACTTTTACGGTGGATTGGATGTCCTCCGGCGAGATACTCTCAAAACCCAACAATCTGAAATCTAGATATGAAGGAAACTCCAAGTCGATCTTGCAACATTGGAACCCAACAATTTGTAACTCATATGAAGGAAACTCCTCGTCGTCATCATCAACACCACCACCACCAATAGCAGCGTCTCTGAGTAGGAAGAGAAGTGGAGACCCTGAAGATGAGTTTTATGTCGATAATCTCCATTCTCATAACTCAGTTGTTATAGCAAATTTCTGAGGAGTGGTGGAGAGTGGGGGTAGTTTCTAGTTTAAAAAAAGGTTGAATTTGATACTGTTTGAAGTTTAACGTTTTCCAGTTGCTGTCTTTGGATGAGTCTGCTCCATGTTATTAGATTTGGGTTAAAGGTGGTGCATCTAATTCTGATGCTATGTTGCTGGTTTGTGTCTTTGATTTCCATGAATTTGATCAGTAACGGTGGAGTAATGACCAGAAAGACTGATTTGCTTGCTGATGGAGAGCAGATATGGATAAAACTATTGGAGAAGATCTCAGGGAAGAGTTTTAAGATCCATTATCCCTACTCCCAGTATATTGGTACTAAGAAAGTGAGAAAAAGCTGGTGGAAAAAGATTTTGATAGCATGGATGGATGGTCTGTGGGATCTTAGCTTCTCTTGGGGCCTTCTGGTATCAAAGTTCGCAAGCTGTGGAGAAGAGGAAAGAGACGCTCGTGAATATGTGCGATGAGAGGGCTAGGATGTTACAGGATCAATTCAATGTTAGCCTGAATCATATCCAAGCTTTGTCTATTTTAATTTCAACCTTCTACCATTGCAAGAATCCGCCTGGATTGTGGAACATAGCCTGGATATGTTAGAAAAACATAGCCTGGATATTTCAACCTTCTACCATTTCAGAAATTTTAATTTGACCTCAAATATTTTATAATATTTATTTTGACCTCTTCATTTTTATAGGTTGTTTGACTATATAATGAAGTAAGGGTGTTATTGTAATTTCGCTGACTTCAGTCATTTTAGACGGATTCCGTCGATTTTCTACATTAGTTCAAAACACGAGGGGGTTATGTGGGTATTTTGAAACCACGAGGGTGGTGAAAGGGTGATTTGCTATAACCACAGGGGGGTAAAAAAGAATTCGCCCTTGAAACAAAATACTTTTGAGTCGTGAAGAGAACTAAGGTTGTGTTTGGTTGCTTAGAATTGGACCTCAAAATTAGAATTAAGGGGTCCAATTCTAATTCTTGTGTTTGTTTACAAAATAAAATTTGGATTTTGAATTCATTTACAATTCTATAATGGCCCAATTCCGCAGTTTCAATTCTTTCCTCATGGTAGATATTTCCAATTCTAATTCAAGATAGAATGGGTCAATACACGGGTTCTTCTTATCGAGCCAAAATTAAAATTCGGATCTTAAAACTCTTTTTCATCGACTTCACTTCTTTTTTTTACACACTACACATTTTTTCACACACTACACACATTTTACACACACTACACATTTTTCCAAACGCTACACATATTTTACACACACTACACACTACAGATTTTCACATACTACACACATTTTTTCACACACTACACACATTTTACACACACTACACACATTTTCACACACTACACATTTTTTTCACACACTACACATTTTTCACACACTACACACTTTTTCACACACTACACATATTTTACACACACTACACACTTTTTCACACACTGCACATATTTACACACACTACACATTTTTTCACACACTACACATATTTTACACACACTACACATTTTTACACACACTACACATATTTTACACATAGTACACATTTTCACACTTTGCACATATTTTACACACACTACACACATTTTCACACACTACATATTTTTTCACACACTATACATATTTTACACATACTACACACATTTTCACACACTACACATTTTTACACACACTATACATATTTTACATATAGTACACACATTTTCACACACTACATATTTTTTTACACACTATACATATTTTCACGCACTACACATTTTTTCACACACTACACACATTTTCACACATTCACACATATGTGTAAAATATGTGTATCATTTGAAAATGTGTAGTGTGTGAATGAAAATGTGTGAATGTGTGAAAATGTGTGTAGTGTGTGAAAAAATATGTAGTGCGTGAAAATGTGTGTAGTGTATGAAAAAATATGTAGAGTGTGAAAATGTGTGTACTATGTGTAAAATATGTAGTGTGTGAAAATGCGTGTAGTATGTGTAAAATATGTGTAGTGTGTGAAAAAATGTATAGTGTGTGAAAATATGTGCAGTGTGTGAAAATGTGTGTGGTGTATGAAAAAATGTGTAGTGTGTGTAAAATATGTGTAGTGTGTGAAAATGTGTGTGGACTATGTGTAAAATATGTATAGTGTGTGAATGTGTGTAGTGCATATAAAATGTGTGTAGTGTGTGAAAATATGTCTACAAATGATTAAAAATAAATTATTTTGTCAATTCTAATTATCAGTGAAATCTAATTTCATACATTTTTTAAACTTTCAAACAAAGGATTTTGATTTATAATTCAATTCTATATGAATTTTGTTGTTTTGCCAAACAAAGGAATTCAAACATTTTAAACTTTTAATTCATTGAATTACAATTCTATAATATTCTAATTATAATTCAATTCTATTTCTAAACAACCAAACACAGCCTAAAGATTTTTAAAGCATACTAACTGAATTGAATTGTGTAGAAAGGATTAAGAAATTAGTTGGGTGATGACTTTACTGTTCGAAGAAATGTCTCAAATGATGACTTTGGTGTGGGTTTGTTGGAGTTGGAGGCTGGTTTTGAATGAGTGAATGAGAGATATGAAAAGAGTTTCAGAATCATTTGAATTTTGAGTGATAATTTTGGTCTGAGATTGGTGTGGTTTAATGGGATGAGAAGAAATGAGAATTTTGTTTTTGGTGATAATTTTGGAAGAAAAAAGTTTTATCTCGAGAAAATTCGTTGAAGAAGTTTTTCACTTTTATCCTCCACAAATGTCACGCGATACGCACTTGGACTTTTTGTGTAAAAAAAATAATCGAGTTCGTTTTAATGATCTCCAAAATTCATTGAAGAAGACATACTTTTTTTCACTTGTACCCTCCACAAAATGTCACACGATGCACACGTGGACATTTCCCGTAAAAAAAACTAGAGTTTGATTGAATGATTAACCTGGTGCGTTTTTAACATTCCAACTCTAGTTGTAATTGAAAACTTTCAAATATTACTCAGCATGTACAATAGTTTAAGAGAGTGGATAAGAGGAAATTAAGGATGTAACAAATAGATAAAGAAGGACTATAACATATTTAATATATTTAGT
Source organism: Ophiorrhiza pumila (assembly GCA_016586305.1). Classification (NCBI taxonomy): domain Eukaryota; kingdom Viridiplantae; phylum Streptophyta; class Magnoliopsida; order Gentianales; family Rubiaceae; genus Ophiorrhiza; species Ophiorrhiza pumila. The sequence continues at coordinate 40,840,200 of BLIW01000006.1, forward strand.
ATTTTGTTCAATTCAAATGAGAAATTACAAATGTATTTCAAGATGTAAATATGCCTTTCTAAACTAAACCCATAAACATGTAGCCAAATAAATGAAATTGAAGAGAACCAATTTTTAATGTTGTAAAGTTTTGTGAAACACCAAAAACAAATTCCTTTGAAGTCATTAATAAATGTAATACTCATATGGAATAAACTTGATGAAATTAGTTATAATTAGTTATAATAGATCTATGAAGTTAAAATAATAGATAAACAAATTTGGAATAATTTTACTTTTGGGATACTAGAAACGAAACACTTGTTGTGCACGTGAGTTTGATTGAATTAATATTGGTAATTTAATTTTTATAGTATTTGATTAAATTTTTAATGTGTTAGTTAAAAGAAGCATAATAAGCAATATTGGTTTTTAGAAAAATAAAATTTTTTAAAAGATCTCAATTTTTTTAATGGTTTTTTTTTTAAATTTAATATAATTTGACATGGATATATTGGTTGTTATTGGGCTATTAGAATTATCTATTTTATGGCTGAAATAAACAAATAAAAAACCAATCAATACTTACCCCTATTCATGGAGTATCACAAACAATATTAGCAATTTCAATATCTTTAATATTTTTTAATATTTAAATTAGAAAGTTAATTAATGTTGGGAGAAAGCTAATTAATAATAAAATATATTATATAATAAGATTTTTCTTGCTAAAAAGTATTACTATTACCAAACAATAATTTAAAACATGGGTAGATAACTATTTTATCTATTATAAAATAAAATTTATTTATTTTAAAGTATTAACTATTTATTTTAATCACTATTTATAGAGAATACATATGCATATATCTAATACTAATTTATTTTTAAAATATATTAAAAATATTCAAATTAGAATATAGGTTAATGTGTACTTGGAAATCAAATGTGAGTATCATGGTAGACAATGAATTTATAAACTAAAATAAAATCTCATGTTGACATCCTGATGTATTGATCCCATTACCAGAGTAAAAAATATAGTCAATAATGACTTTTTCGAGATGAACCGCTTCCTTTTTTTACTTATAAATATAATTCTTCTAATTTCTTATTTTTTTAAATATTTTATCATAATCTATTAGTTTATAGATTTTCTACTAAACTTGCAGTAAAAACCAGAAAGTGAAAAGACAACATTATAACCCACAAAAGCAAATGTATTTTTATAACAATTATTATTATTTTTTATTTTTTTGACAACATCTATCTATTTAGATATTTCTCAATGAATCAGAAACAACAAACAGACGGATAAAAACTTGCGATTATAATTTTTTTAAAAAATTGTAATTTTTTAACACCAAAAAGCACGGTTATAGCTAACAAAAAAAAAACTTCAATACTTTTATTTTTCTATCTCTTACCATAATATATGGGTTTAGATATTTTTCATGAATTAGGAATAAAAAACAATTATTAAACGCATGCATGCATAATTTTGTACAAAAAAGAAGGTCATAATTCTTTAAAAATTGAAAATTTTAAAAATTTACTTTTTTATATTGTTTGTAACCTATAATCTTACATATTTTTTATTGAACCATAGAATAAAGTTGTTAAAAGCATATGAATACAATTTTTTAGAAAATCTCAATTTTCAAAAGAATTCAAATTTATAATCCATGAAATTAAAATTTTTCCAAAATATTTACATTTTCATATGTTGCCATAATTTGGTCATAAATTTAATAAGAACAAAAACGAATTTGTTGTGGATAAAATTTTTGAAGGATTTTGTTTGAAAAATAAATCGATTTTTCACTTTTACCATTTCATTAAATGACATGTGATGTGAGCTTGCGTTTTTTTTGTTAAAAAAGAAAAAATTGCCAAAATATTCAATAACATTTTACAAAACAAAATTTATTTTATCATCTACATTGAAAATATTGCATTTTAGTCACCCACGTTTAAAAAACTCACCAAATTAATCATTTAATCTAACTCTGATAGTTTTTTTTTAGCAAAAAAAGTACACGTGCCCATCACATGACATTTTATAGAGGATAAAAGTGGGAAAAATACTTTATTTTTACTTATTTTTTTATTTTTACATTAGCAATACTTCTACCCTATTCCTACTCTATTAATCTATTTAAGGGTTGACCCAACTAGGTCAATAGAGGGATATTCGAGAGAGAACCCACCTTAGGCCATCTCCAACCTAAAACTCCATTTTGGAGTAGCCTTATTCCAAAATGGAATATCTACAGTAAATTTCACTCCAATCAATAAATCTATTTTTTTACACTATAAGGAATATTCCTTATATATTCCTATCCATATCTCATGTTATATCATTTTTTATTACCTTCATACTAATTAAATTAATTCATGAAATAAATTTCAAAAGTTTATTGTTATTAATTTCAATTTCTAATTTTTATTATATATATTTCAAAAGTTTATAGTACAATTTTATGCAATTACGAAATTTAAATTTGTGGAATATATTTGGATGATAATAGAATATTAGTATGTGAGTTTAAATTTAACATAAGTATAATTATGGGCAATTTATTTTAAAAAGAAAAAAAATTAAACAATAACTTAAAATTTGTAGTTGTTATATTATTTTTATTCGCACTTTTCAATTCAATTATATTCAATTAAGTAAGAAAATTAATTTATGGTATGTTTAAGAATAAAAATTAAAAATAATTAATGATTTTAAAATTGAGATAACATAATTAAAATCAATTTAATTGAAGAATGAACAAATTACTCTAAAAGTTACAGAAAACAAAACTTTAAACATTTTTTAAAAAGTAAAAAGATTATTTAAAACAAACAAAAAAAGTGAAAGATAATATTAAAAAAATAGAGTAGATACAGTGCATTGCCAAATATAGCGTTGTTAGACTCTAAAACAGTGTGAAAAATAGCGCATATTGAAGTTGCATTTTTTTCTTCTTTTTTTTGTCTTTTAACTCACAATAGCGTGCGCTGGGGATGGTCTTACACACCAAAAAAGTGCATGTCACCACTTCTGAATTTTTTCAAGCACCACTTTATTTTCTTCTTTTTACTTCTTTCCGTTTGTCTCTCAATAATTAATTTACTTTTTCTTCTCTCCTATTCTCTCCTCTCTTCTCCTTTCTTACACTTCCCTTTTACTTCCCACAGATTACCCCGTAACTATCTTCACATACATATCAATTAAAGAAACTCTAACAAAACTATCAAACTGAATACCAAGTTTAAAAATTTCCAAATGAGCCATCCCACCAAGCCATTTATCACCCAACCCCAACACCTATTTCAACACAAATGGAAATGTTTACTTAGTTGGTCTAATGTTAAGCCGTAACATACGCTTAAAAAACTGATCAACCAATTTCTCAAAGTATGGATTTTCTTTTAGGCCCTAATTAATGCATTAAAACAAAATACGTTTGAGTTATTAAAAGAATTAAAGATTTTTAAAGGATAGTGAATTGAATTGTGTAGAAATGATGAAGAAATTAGCTGGTGATGACTTTATTGTTGGAAGAAATGCCTTGAGGATGACTTAGGTGTGGGTTTGCCGAAGTTGGAGGATTGTTTTGGATGAGTGAATGAGAGATATGAAAAGGGTTTCAAAATCATTTGAATTTTGAGGGATAATTTTGGTGTATGATTGGTGTGGTTTAATGAGATAAGAAGAAATGGGAATTTTGGTTTTGGTGATAATTTTGAGAGGAAAGATAATTCGAGAAAATTCATTGAAGACGACAATTTTTTTCTTTTTCCACTTTTACCCCCACAAAATGTCACTCGATCGATCACATGGACTTTTCATGTTAAAAAACTTAATCGAATTTGGTTGAATGATTAATTTGGTATTTTTTTAAATGTCGGTGAAAAAAAATTAATTTTTAATGCAAATGACAAAATAATTTTTTTCACAATATAGCTATGCCTTTATGCATCCGTTTGAAATAGGATTACACAAATTTAGTGCATGAAAAAAAGTTGGCATAAAAAAACATAATTTTAATTAGATGCATCAATTTTTTCTGAGTAAAATGTTACTTTGGTAAAGGTGTTTGAAAAGTATTCTTTCAATGGTTGGAGACTTTTATTCCATCCACTCTAAGTTAAAATAGAGACTTGTGTCATTTTGAAAACCAATAATTTTTAGAAATTGACCAATCTCTTGAGACCATAATAAAATTTGTTCATTGTGGTATTATTCTTTTTGCAACTTCTCTTCAGTTTGAATTTATCAACCCTCAAATCTACAGCAGTAAATATGCCTCCAGACGATTTCAAACTTAAGAACTGTAATGTTTTGAGATCGGGATTCTAACTTCCTAACCATTGGGCTAGCCCCAATTGCTTATATATAAGGGTTCAAGAGAGTGGATGAGAGGAAATTTAAGGATGCAACAAATAGATGAAGAAGAACTATAACATATTTAATATCTTTAGTATTTTGTTAAATTGAAATGGGAAATTACAAATGTATTTCAATAAATATGTCTTCCTAAGCCTTAACCATAAATATGCAGCCAAATAAATGAAATTGAACAAAACCAATTTCTAAAATTGTAAAATTTTGTTACAAACGAAAAAAAAGTATGCTTTTAAGGCATTAAAATGTAATACTAATATGGAATAAACTTGATGAAATTAGTTATAATTAGTTATAAAAGATCTTGTGAAGTTAATAATAGATTATTAAATTTTTAATAATTTTACTTTTTAGGATACTACAAATGAAGCACGCGTTGTGCACATGAGTTTGATTTAATTAATATTGGTAATTTATTGTTATAGTATTTAATTAAATTTTTAATGTGTTAGTTAAAAAAGAAGCATAATATGCCAATATTGGTTTTTAGAAAAATAAAATTAAACAAAAATTTTAAAAGGTCTTAATATTTTTAATGGTTTTTCTAAAAATTTAATATAAATAGACATGGATATGTTGGTTGTTATTGGATCATTTACAATTATCTATTTTATGGCAGAACTATACAAATAAAAAAACAGACCATCTCTTACCCCTATTCACGAGTATCACAAACAATACTAGTAATTTCAATATTATTAATATTTTTTAATATTTAAATTAGAAATTAATTAATGTTGGTATAAAACAATTAATAATAAAATCTATTATATAATAAGATTGCTTACTAAAAATTATTACTATTATCAAACAATAGTTTAAAACATATGCAGATAACTATTTTGTCTGATATAAAATAAAATTTACTTATTTTAAAGTATAAATTATTTATTTTAATAACTATATATAGATAATAAATATGCACATGTTTAATACTATATATTTTTTTAAAATATATTCAAAATATTCAAATGGAAATTTAAGTTAACATATCCTTAGAAACCAAAGATGAGTCCCATGGTAGACTATAAATTTATAAAACTAAAATAAAATCTCATGTTGACATTTTGACATATTGATAGATTAGATTATCATAGTAAAAAATATCATCAATAATGGCTCTTTGGAGATGAACTGCTTCCTTTTTACTTATAAATATAAATTTTCCAATTTTTTTATTTTTTAAAATATTTTATCATAATCTATTAATTTATAGATTTTCTATTAACCGTGTAGTAAAATTTAGAAAGTGAAAAGACAAAATTATAAGGCAAATAAACGAATGTATTTTTTTAACATTTTATGCTTTTATTTTTCTGACCACATTTATCTATTTAGATATTTCTCATTGAATCAGAAATAATAAACAAACTGGTAAAAACATGTGAATATAGTTCTTTTAAAATTTTTTGATTTTTTGACCTCCAAAATCTGCAGTCCTAGCTTTTTTTTTTGTTGGCTAATCATTCCATTTGAGGGGGGGGGGGGGGGGGGGCGCCACTCCCTATTTTATTGAATAGGAAAAATATTACAAAAGTTAATGGCGGATATAACCACACCATTATATTACAATTGAAAAGCCGTAAATTAGGAGGACTCCTCCTTTACAATAAAGCGTCTATGCTAGAACAAGGGGAGCAAAGTCTCCTTTACATCTTAGCTCTTGATTTACAGTGAAATATCTAAGAGGCTACATTTTGTGTGAGATGAATTGCCGTGGTTTGTAACTATATAACGGCCGTCCTTGGACAAACCTTTATATAGTAACAAAGCCCTGCTTATCATCTTACAACCAAAAGCTGCTCTCTTTCAAAAACTCCATACAAAGATTATAGCTATAAATACCAAGAGTGACTAAAACAATGCAATAATGATAAATCTTGTGTGCATTACATACACATAGAGCTGTTTAGAACTTGTGCTATGGTTAAATAGCCTAACATCAGCAGCTATTGACCAGTTTTGATAGTAATTGATTGGCTGGACTGAAAACTGGCAAGATGGCATAAACATCAGCAGCCATAGCCATTTGAACTTACATGAGTAACTGCTGTCTTCATTGCTGCCTGGATCTTTTGATGTATGGAATGTTCAGCCTTTCCAATCTGATAACATTTTGAATTTTGGGATGTAGTTGCTTTTCTTCCTGGAAGGTTTTGTTGGGGAGGAGAGGAGCAAGTTTTGTTAACAGCTTTGCCGCAGAATTTGCTTGTTTGGGGTATATTGACCATGAAATGTCTGGTGAGAGACCTTGTATTTTGTGAATTCTATCTCTGACTCTCCAGGGACATTGGTTTATATCCTGCAAGAAAATTTGGTCAAAGTAAAAGCTGGATTCGATGTTGATGGATGATGAAATACCTTTGTCTTTGAGCATTTGAAGTCCCTGCAGAGCTGTTTCAACAAGCACCTGATCAACTGTTGCAAAAAATTTAGTAGAGTGAAATGTGAAAGCAAGTAGCATAATACTATGACTGTTCCTTATGATTCCGCCTCCAAAACCTTCGGCATTGCTATTAGTGGAGCCATGAATATTAAACTTATAGAAAGGGATATCTGGTGGATACCATTTGATGAAAGAAATTTTCATTCTTGTGGCAAAGTCTGAATCCCATAGTTGATTCCATGTCCATTTTTCAGAAATTTCTGGAAATTTACTTGATGCAATAGCTTTAATTTCGTCAAATGTGTTGTTTTTTAGTCTTTCAAAAGTGCATTTTTCCTCATCATGAAACGATTTGTTTCTTGCTTTCCAAATTTGCCAGCAGATTACATTAGGAATGATCTTAGTGAGAAATTTGTGTTTTTCATTTTTGCTAGGTTGAGACTACCAGTAATTCAGAAAATGATTTAGGGATTGGTGGTGTGAGGGGAAATGGATTTTAAGTTCACAGCTATAGGCACTCCATAATTTAGTGGCAACTTCACATTGTAAGAAAACATGATTAATGGTTTCATCTTGTGTGCAAAGTGTGCATTTGTCAGGTCCATGAACATTGAATCTATGTAAGGCTGAACCTATTGGAATCAGAGCCTTGCTTGGTTTCAGCATGAAAATGGAGATCTTTTGAGGAATGTGTGAGTCCCAGATGAACTTTGCAAGGGGCCATTCTGGTTGGGCTACATGTGTCAGTTGAAAAGCTGATTTAAATAAAAAAATACCATTCTTTGTTAAGGTCCAAATAATGCCACTGGGGGACTGAGGAAGTGGCAGAATATAAGGTTCAATCTCATCCTTAATGGACAGCAGCCTATTCCAGGTTCTTGAGTGTTTTTTGTTTATGCTCTGGCTAGAATAGTGAAAAGAGTGGCAGTATTTACTGCGTAGGAATTGTGCCCATAGAGACTCTTGTTCTCTAAAACGCCACCAGAGTTTGAAGGAGGATGCTTTCTGAATGTTGTGCAATGATCTAATTTCTAAGCCTCCCTCAGAATATGTGTGGCATAATATTTTCCAAGATATCCAGTGATATTTTGGCTTAAGATTGTGTGAGCCCCATAAAAAATTAGCAAGACCATTTCTAGGGCTTGTATACACTTTTTTGGAGGATTAGCTCCCAATAATATATGGGTGTGCATAGCTGAGAGAACAGACTTAATAAGAGTTAATCTTCCTCCGCTAGATAGCCATTTTGTGCTCCATGTACTAACTCTAAAAAGGCTTTTCTGAATTAATGAATCATAGTATACAGCCTTATTTTTTCCATAATACAAAGGAAGTCCTAGGTATTTAACCGGGAACTTCTCTTGATGGAATTTTGTGATCTTGAAGATAGAATGTTTCACAGCTCTATGACAAGAATGGTGAATCATGAAAGAACTTTTCAATGTATTGATTTTTTGGCCTGATGTTCTTTCATAATTAGAGAGAATGTTCATGATATATTTAAGGGATTTTGGGTGAGCTTATGTAAAGATGATTAAATCATCTGCGTAGGCTAGATGTGAGACCTTTGGGCATTTTTTTGGGAAATTAAAGGAAGGAATGTGTGGTGCATCAATTTTCAGAGCTCTAGAAATATACTCAGCACTTAAAATGAACAAGTAAGGAGAAAGGGGGCCACCTTGACGGATTCCTCTCGTGGATTTGAAGAATCCAAAAGGGGATCCATTGATCAAAATAAAGAAGTTTACATTGGAAATGAGTCACCATATCATGTCTATTATGATTTCACTAAACTCGAGTTTACGAAGCATCTGAAGTAAGAAAATCCAATCGATGCGATCATATGCTTTTTCCATATCTAGTTTAATTACTACATTGTTAATTTTATTCTTTTTTGACAGACATTGGATTAGCTCGTTGGCAAGTAAATAATTATCCATAAGTTGTCTACCTTGTACATACCCGCTTTGATTGTTGCTAATCAATTTGGGAAGTAGGGGAGAGATTCTTAGAGCTATGAGTTTAGAGATGACTTTGTTAAAGAAGTTACATAAACTGATGGGTCGAAACTGTGAGAAATTTTTTGGACTTAGGTTTTTGGGATAAGCACAATGAAAGTGGCTGTAACTGCATTTGGAAGACTTCCTCCATTGAAGAAGTGTTGTATAGCTGCGCGAGGATATCATCCTTGATGATTTCCCACACAGTAATGAAAAAGTTGGTGTTGAATCCATCAGGCCATGGGGCACTGTTTTTATCCATGGAGAATATGCATTCTTTGAATTCTTCCATAGTAGGAATACTTTCAAGTGTGCTATTATCTTCCGCACTCAAAATACTAGGGATGTGACTGGCTAGAAAAGGAATCGTGGACTGTTTTGTAAAAATGTTTTGAAAGTATCTCACAGCTTCTGCACCTATATTTTCCTCATTAACTAAGGGCTGGCCACTTTCACTTTCAATAGAATGAATGTGAGTTCTTCTTCTCTTCTGACTGACAATGGAATGAAAAAATTTCGAGTTTTTGTCACCCTTACACAACCATTTCTGATTTGCTTTTTGTGCACAGAAATCTTCTATATTTGATGTGATTTTCCTTAATTTGGCTCCAGCTAGATTTAGGTCTGCCCTATCTACCCCATTGGTGTTTGATTCATCTTCTAATTCTAATTGTTTTAGCTCATTTTCAGATGCTTTAAGGGACGTGATGATGTTTCCGAAATTCTGCTTGTTCCAATGCTTAAGTATGACTTTTGTGTTTTGCAGCTTTGCTATGAGTTGTCTAATAGGATTTCCACTAACGCTAATATCCCATGCCTGTTGAACTATGTGGAAAAACTGCTGTGTTTTATCCAAAAATTTTGGAATCTAAAACCAGTTTTTGAGTGATTTTCAATCTTGGAAATTCTCAAGAGAAGGGTTGCTGATCTGATGGGTCTCTAGGGAGGTGATCTATGATATATTTGATTCCTATATTGAGGGCATTATCATTTACAAGCATTCTATCTAATCTTTTCTAAATTCTACGTTTACCTTTTTTATTATTGCACCAGGTGAATTGAGGTCCTGTGAAATTAACATCTTCTAGGTTTTTTTCACTTGATTATGAGCTCCTGTGTGTCTTCTAATCTAAAATTTCTGCCTCCTTTTTTTTCCTGTTCTCTAAGGGTGCAATTGAAATCTCCCCATATCCACCACGGGGAGCTTTGAGTGTTTATGTTCGATAAGCTTTGCCACATACTACTTCTAGCATATGAAGTGCACATTGCATGTACTTATGACATAATTATGGGGCATGAGATAGCAGGGTGAGTGAGGCAGACTGACAAATGCTGTTGGTTTTCTTCTAAAAAAGTGCAAGAGATGTGTGGATTGAACATTAACCATATAGTTCCTTGACTGTTAGCTAGACAATGATCAAATTTTAATTTCCTTTTGATTTTTTCTAGATTAGATAAATCAGCTAGAGGTTCATATATGGCAATAAGTTCAATTTTATTATATCTTATGATGCTCTTTAGTCTTTTGAAATTAATGTTTTTGGTGATACTTCTGATATTCCAAAAAAGAAAATTAATCGTCATGGTCAACATTTTCAGAATAATTTATTGCTTTCTTATTTTTAGGTCTAAGAGTACGAGTAGAATCAAACTTAGCTTTGATGCCTTTTGATTTTGGAGGAGATTGGGGTTGCTGTTCTGCAGTCGGTTCATCCTCGAATTGTTGTATATTTGAGTCATCTGGTCCAGGCACTTAAGCTGATTCCTCCTCACTCTTTGATAGCAATTCCTCGACTGTCTTCATAAGTGATTCCGAGCTTGACCTGTGAAGGCAAAGACAGCGATTAGAGTGGTAATCATCATGGCATTCAGATTCGATGATTAGAGTTTGAGGAGCTTTCTGCGTAGGAGTTGGATTATTTCTAGAGCTCCTATTGACACAATTTCTTGAGAGAGGTGAGCTATTGCTGGATTTTGTATTTGTTTTGAAGGGAATTATTTTGGTTGTGTTGTTAGTTTTCAGAATGCTTTTTGTGGTTTTGGAACCTGCTGGTGGGGTGGCCATTTTGGATTTTGGAGTTGTATGTTGTTTTGGAAGGGGTTTGATGATAGCTATTTGATGGGTGGATGTGGAGGGAGTTTTTTTTGTAGAAGTGTCTGTTTGGGGTAGAGTCTTGTGCACCACTATTTCTTTTCCTTTGTTGATCGTGGCTGAAGTGTTTGCATCTGCAGTTATTGCTTGTTCTTGAGTTTGAATAGCTTGTTCCTCTTTGGTTGTGCTTGGATTTGTAGCTATTGTTGGGTCACTTTTGGCTTCTGGTGTTGATGAATAGGTTTTGAGTTTAAATGTCTGTTTCTGATTCTTAGCTTGGGGGAGTATCAGCTCCACGGATGATTCACCTTTGCATTGAGTAGTGTGGTGTCCTAGCTTGCTGCAAAATGTACAATACAATGGTTTGTCTTCAATTGAGATTGTTATCCATCTGCCATTGTTCCCATTGCCTAGCCATATGCGTTCTGGGATTTCGCTCAATACATCGACTTCGATACATACTCGAGCTACACTTGGTCTGACCACATTAAGAGCTGCCGCGGTTGCTGAGTCCGTTTTCAAAGGTTTACCTATCAGGCTGGCTAGGCAGAAGAGGGATTTCTTGTTAAACATGTGTAGAGGTAACATGTGGAAATTTACCCAAACTGGAACAATGGAGGATTCCTTTTCGGGGCAAAATTCCGTAGTCCATTTGAAGATCCTTGCTTGATAGCCCTGGAATGACCAAGATTGTCTGAGCCACATGCGTTGAAAATCTTCCTCAAGCTTGAATCTGAAAACGACGTGTACAGAGTCGATAAGTCCCAGATGGCATGGACCTTTGAATCCTGCGGCCAAAATTTCTTTTCGCATAATGTTCATAGATGGTTTGCCCCATGGGAATTTTCCAACAAGCGTATAGCAAAAGGGGGCAGCCAATATTTGTGCTTCATCATCGGAAACGAAGATTGTTGGTTCTGCTTTGTGAGTGCCTTGTGTGATTGAGGTGGATGCCGACCGGATTTGCTGTGAAAATAGAGTGGATATGGTGTGAGGTTGGGTTTGATTAGTAGCAGGGGCTTTAGGGATTGTTGCGTTTAAGGCATCTTTGAAGGTTGACGTTGGTGGTTCTCCGGTTGAATGAGAAACCTCCATTTTTAGGGTTTGAGTATCTTACCAGCGGGTTATGGGCTGTAGATGTGATAATCCGATGAATTGAAACGGGTTTAGGCAGCGGGTTTGGTCTGTAGATGTAATAATCCGACTAATTGAAAACCGGTTTGAGCTGTAGATATAATGGATGTGATAATCAGACCGTTAGATAATAATCAAACCGTTAGAGTATTTAGGACGATGATGAATAATATTATAGAGAGAATGAGGAGAATTTTGAACATAGAGAGATGTTGAACTGATTTCCGTGACTGTGTTTGTCAAATTCAAATCCGCAGTCCTAGCTAACAAAAAAAAACTTCGAAATTTTATTTTTCTATTTCTTACCATAGTATATGAGTTTAGATATTTTTCATGAGTTAGGAACAAAACACAATTGTTAAACGCATGCATACAGAATTTTATACTGAACATAAGGTCATAATTTACAAAATTGAAGTTTTAAAAAATTTACTTTTTAATATTTTATCATAATCTACCATCTTGAGATCAAAAGTGATAAGGTGACGATTTTCACCTTATTGGATTAACTTCATGTATCTTTTGATCGTCCTTGTAGCATTTTTACGTGTTTTTAATGTGTTTTTAATGTGTTTTGTAGGACATTGTGGCCAACTATGAGCAATGGAATGAAGAAAGAGTGAAAAGAGCCATTTTACAAGCCAAGCAGATGAACGTCGCGACGTTTCTCACGAACGTCGCGATGTAGGGGAAAATTTCAGCAACGTCGCGACGTTGACAAAGTACGTCGCGACGTTCAAGAAAGAAGCAAAAGGAGTTTCAATCAGAAAGCTCCGTCACGCCGGAGAGAGTTCTCCGTCGCGATGTTGGAGTTCAGTAGCAGGATGAACGTCTCGACTTTCACAACTAACGTCGCGAAGTTACGCTTCAAGTGGATGAACGTCGCGACGTGCACAACTAACGTCGCGACGTTAAGCATTGAGGGGCAGATTTTCCAAACCAACTTTGCACTCACTTTAGGAGTTTTCAAGGGCCTTTTGGGAACTCTTTAAGCACACAAGGCCAACCCTATTTCTTTCCCTCATATTGTGAAGTCTAGCAAGAAGAAGAGAGGGAAGAAGGAAAAAGAGAAGGAGAAAAAAGAGGATATCTTAGGCTAGGGTTTTTAGAACCTCTTGGGGGCACCAACTAGTAGTAGTAGATTAGAGTAGACCTTGGTGCCCCCCATTTATGGAAGAGATTCTTGTAATACTCATTTCCTCCAAGAGCTTGGAATCAATGTAAAGTTTGGATCTTTTGCTTGGAATCAACAATTAGAAAGCTTCCTTTTTGGTTGAATCAAATAGGTAGTCTCTTTCCTTGCACTTCTTTGCTTATTTCCTTGCTTGTTTATATATGTTTATGATGCTCTTATGTGCTATGAGAGGCTAAATTGTTAATTACCCTTGGATTGTGGTTATGGATTTGTAATTTATTGTGTTATTGTGTGGTTTTATGCTATTGGTAGCTAGGAATTAGAACCTACAAGCTAATTTACTACTCCATATTAGTAATGCTCATGGTAGACTAGTATTTGGGTGATGGATTAGAGGAGATATTTTAATCTATTCTTGCCTCCGTTATAAAGGGGGAATCGATTAGGATATTGAGAGTCCAATGTAGGTTTGATGACCTTGGTAGACATGAACTAGTTCAGTCATTGCCTTCCCCATAAAGGAGGGAGTAGATTGGGGAATGACGTCCAAGGGAGTGACTAGGTTCGACCCTTGCCTCCGCCATAAAGGAGGGGTTGGATTAGAGAGTTGAATGATTGGTGAGACTTTGGAATCTCAATTGACATAGATTAACAAGTCCTTGCCTCCGCCATAAAGGGGAGATTGGGTAATTGATCAATTTTCGGTAGGAGACAATACATTTAGGTCCTTGCCTCCACCATAAAGGGGGGACTTAGTTGAGTTGGCTCACTCGTAGTCGTAGTGATCCTATAGGATAAACAACACATAACACTCACATTTGAGATAACCAAATCTAAGGGTATACTTTCATTACTTGAATCCTATTCCACACATTTCCATGTTTATTAGGTAGCAATAATATAGTTTAAGTTATTTCTTTGCTTGTTTTTACTTCCACTATTTCACACACGTTTACAATAATTTCTTAGATCACTCCCCTCGCTGTGGGAATGATCCCTACTTCCTCTAGCTACAAAATATCGGTGTCTTGATGCACCTTCAATGTCGTGAGGATTAGAGTTATAAATGTATTTGATTCAGTTAGGCCCTTGCATTTGACCCTAGCTCCAAGACCACTATCAAATTGGTGCCGTTGCTGGGGAGGGCAATTAGTTTTCGGATTGGTGTTTATGTGTGTTGAGAAGTTGTAAATATTCAGCTTGTGATGTTGTGCATATTTGTTTCTTGTGTTTTCTTTCATTTTTAGTTTTTTTAGTTGTGTTGAGCTTTGTCCAAATATGCCTAGGTTGTTTAGGGACTTTCTTGAACTAATCATGATGACTTGCCATTTGTGGTGGATGATACAAGACCACAACCTAGGATGTTTGGAGACTTCTCTCTATCAAAATATTGGGACACCAATGAATTGGGACAAAATGAACCACTAGGATATTCCCCTTTTCCATGCTTTGTGAATGATGAACTTGAGGATAGACATGCTAGGCTTGAGGCTCAAATGGCCGAAATGACCAAAACTTTGCATGATATACTAGTTCAATTGAGTAGGGAATGCACATTCTTGTAATTGATGCCAAGGAGGCAATCACACCTTTCAATGTTACTCACATGACATGAGAGGAAGTGATAACCAATAGGACCAACATTTTTTACCTTACCCTCACTCAAACCTTGTAGGTCAATCGGGCTACAAAGAAAAATAGTCTAGCCATAGACAAAACCTTGAGCACACCCTCCCTCCTAAGCTTGATCACCTTAGAAATGAGGAGACACCATGTATTGATGCATATGATGGCTTGGATGAAAATGATTTGTTAATTTGTCAAGAGCTAGCTAACATAGTGCATTCAAGTGTGATGTTGACATCTTACATGGAATTTAATGATTTGCATGAAATGGTAGATGTCATTAGGTGTTTGTAGAATGAGAAACCCTTAAATGATTATGATACTCAATGTGATGTAAATGAGGGTGAATCTCAAAATGAACTCCATGTTAGCTTTGATAAGGAAGATATTAATATTTTTTGTGAAATAGCTAACTTGGTTGAAAATAGCTTTGTCGATGCATCCATATTTGAAATATCTTATGATGGTGAAGAGACCTTGGATGTTGAGCCTTTAGACAAGCCATGTAGAGAGTCATTATTTAGCATGGTAAAAGTTGAGGTCGTCTTAGGGAAGGTTAAGTCATTGGTGACCCCAGTAGACAAAGTGGTAAAGAAGAAGGAGGTACCTACAATGGAGGAGCAACAATGATACAAGATAGAATTTGTTGACGTTTCTCCTTATGTACTTGAGCTCAAGTACCTCCTTAAAAGCTTTAAAAGGGTGCCTTATAGAAGGCATAGGAGTGCCTATGAAATGGCATTCCTTTTGTACCAAGATGGTTATTCCAAGAGCGGAGAGTTAGGCCTCGGGGAGGAAATTAAAATTAAAATTGCAGAAAGGAAAGTGGGTCGCAGTCGGACTGCCATTGAATTGTTAGAATATCAGTATTAAGTTAGATAACAGAAATTAAAAGACATGAAAGTAAATGACAGAAAATAAAATTTAGATAGTTAGAAAGTTAGATCTCAAATAATATGAAAAACAACAACATATTATAAAAAATAATAAAATAAATTACAAGTCTATATGATTAAGGATCTTACACAAGATTGGTCCTTAATCAACTCCAAATAGTCTTAAGCTAAGGGATCCAAGCAAAGGTATCCTTGCAAAGGTTCCAAAGCTTAGGAAGTCTTGAATCTTCAAGAGAAGAGATGAAAAGCAAAGTAAGAAGAAAAGAAAGAAAGTAGAGAGAAGGGAGAGCAAACTTGCTTAAAGAGAGAGAGAGTAGGAAATCTGAATGCTAAGGAATGGAAATATTGCCCTCTATTTTGAGATGAGGGTATTTATAGAATTTTTTTTATTGTTTGACTACACTATTACAGTCAAAGTCCAGTCTTCATTTATTATGGTATTTGAGAATATATACCATAACAATCATCTTTATTTTGATCTGGGTCAATTAGCAAGTCTTCCTCGTCTGTCCCCGAGATTGAGCTTGCTTTTGTTGGGCCAGTGCTTGATGTACTGGGCTCTTCTTTTGTAGAACTTCTAGCTTGTTTGAATTGGGCTAACAAGTTTTCAAGTTGTTTGACATAGTCATCTTTGTTTGAAATTGCTACCAATTTGGAAGCCATAAGTGATTTCTGTTGAAGAAATTGGCATATCTTTGGATCTGTTGATGGGAGAAATTGTGGATTCTTTTGAAACCATGCATTAATTTTGTGAGGATGCGCACACCCAATGTCGAAATCTTTCCACCACTTTGTATATCCTTGTCGGATTAATATTGGAGGAAATTTATTCTCCTGCTTAGAAAATTCAAACTTCCAAGCATAAATCCATGATAAAGAAAAGATTGAATAGAAATGCAATAATACTGGAACATGCATTTCAGTGGTTGTAAATTTTTTTGAAAATTTTTGTAATCCCAACTGAGCTTCTATTGGAAGAATTTGTAGATTTGGTCCAAAACAATTCCACCATTGAATAAACCAGATTGGAAAATCGTATTTGGTTCCTCTTTTAAAATAGAAAAACTAGGAGTGTTTGTTTACTTGGTTTTGTTTTGAAAAGGTATTAAACCAAGCTTGTCTATAATCCCAATATGTAAATCCCGGGGAGAAAAAGGTTGTGAAAAATTCCGAGGTGTATTCAAATTGGTTCCCCAATCTGATGGTTTGAGGATTTTGAGGATTTGGGCGATTGCATGAGTAATCAATGTTCTATCTTTTTGGTCAAGATAGTGCTTTAAGGCAATAGATTTAGTATCTACAAGAATAAAATCATAGAAATTTTGGGTTTTGTTTAGTGTTTGCTCAGTAAAATTTGAAGTTTTTGGAAGAATAGCCTCTGCTACTTCATTTGGATTATTTACAAAGAAATCAGATTCTGTTTGGCAAACAAAAGCATAAGTTTGGTTTTTGAAATATTCTTGTTTTGAAACTTTTTTTTGCAAAACATTTTTTGAAATTTGTTTTGTATTTGTGGAGCTAGATGCCACCACATTTGAATAATTTGTAGGGCTTGCAACCACTTCAGAAGTTTGTGTATTTTTCAAATTAGTAGGGTTTGGAACCACTACTGAAGTTTGAGTATTTGTTGAATTAGTGGGGCTTGATGCCACCACTAGGATTTGTGGGGATTTCACAAGTTGAAATCCTACTAATGCAGCCCATTTCTGGATAGTCTCCAATCCGACTACTTCATTTTCTTCTACCATTTTGGCCCAAACTTTTGGGTTGACGATTGAAATGGGTAAGTTTGAAGTTTCTGTCTTTATGGTTTCCAACTGGATTGGGCTCAAAGCATAGTCTTTGGACTGTTTGCCTGCAAATATCTGTGCAGGGGTTTGTTTGCTTGAAGTGGAGGCTTCAATTTGTTTGAATTGAAGGGTTTGAACAATGCGCTTAGGCATTGGGGGTGGTTCTTCTTCTTTCTTCTTTTTTGGAGCCATTACCTACCCTGCAAGAATTCACGAGTCAAAAAATCAGGCAAAGAATTGGGTTCTCCTTTAATATATTCAATATCAAAGTCAAAAACAGATAAAATACCTTGCCATCTTGCAAAAATTTGTTTAGAAGCAAGATTTTTAACATCCTTTTTCAGAACGTCTTTTGCAGATTCACAATCTACTCTAACAAGTAATTTCTAGTTAAGCAGATCAGATTGAAATTTTGAAATACACAAAACAATAGCTAACATTTATTTTTTAATTGTGGAATAGTTTTTTTGGGCGCGCTATTCCAATGTTTAGAAGTAAAGGCAACAACTCTTTTGTAAGGTCTAAGGCAACCTAAGAGGGGGGGTGAATTAGATTTCTAAAAATTTCTTATACAACAATCAAATCAATTTGAACAAATTCAATCAACAATGATGAGTGAGTAGTGTGACTTGCATCAAGTGTAATGTAAAATGATGTTTGATGTAATATTCCAACAACACAATGAATATATACTTAAATCCAAGTGCAGTAAATTAAATCATGAACAATATGAAATAATAGTAAAAACTGAAAGCAATAAAGAGCAATTGACACAATCAATTTAGAGTGGTTCAAGTCTCCCCCTTGGAGCACTCTACATCCACTACCCAAGTTCTCCAACTTAGGATTTCAACCTTCACTATGAATTGATCTTTTTCTTGTGGTGAGATCAAAAGAACCACTTTTACAACCCAAGTATCCCAACTTAGGATTTCAACCACCCAAGTATCTAACTTAGGATTTCAATTACCCAAGTATCTAACTTAGGATTTCAACCACCCAAGTATCCCTACTTAGGATTTCAACCTCCTCACAATAGAAGATTTAGAATGAAATTACAACCCACTATAATTTGGGTGGATATGATAAATTGAAGCTCACAATATGATTCCTATAATGAAATTTACAACTCAAACTATATAGCTCAAGAATGAAATGAAGAACTCAAAGAAGGCTCAAGAATTTTGATCTTTTGTTTCTTGATGAATCAAAGATGAAGTGCAAGAGTTGTAGAGAGTGTTTTTCAAGATTAGAAGCTCAAGGAATCAAGGGAGAAGTCTACTAAACGTTTGTGCATTTGGTGGTATTTAAACTACACAAAAAATGACAAGAAAACGTTCATGTTTGACCTTTAAAAAACTAGCCGTTATGAGTTTCGGACGGGTGTTTCGGACGGCCGAAACTCTAATGGAGGCATCTGAAACTTGACAGCCATTTTTATATATGTTTCAGACGGAATTTGGAAAAATGTAAAACTTCAAAGTTGTAGCTCTTCCTCTTAGCTTTCTAATGGTAACTTAAGCATTCAATTTGGATGTAAAATGAGAGAGATATGATCAAAATAGAAAACACTGGCAGAAGGGTCCGAAACTCCAATGGAGGCGTCCGAAACTTGACTGAAAGCATGTGAAACCCTATCGCGACAGTTTCGGACGGCCGAAACTCGAATGGGTCGTCCGATCCTAAGTTTCGGACGGTCGAAACTCCCCTGCACCGTCCGATCCTAAACTTCAGAGTGCTTGAAATTTTGCACCAATTTCGGACGATCAGAGGTCGTCCGATCCTATATTTCGGACGGCCAAAACTATGCCATGGTCGTCCGATCCTATATATTTTGAACTCATTTTCAATTTTCGTTTTTCAAATCATTTGTGCAACTATGTATGACTTAGTGTAAGTGTTTTGATGAATTTTTAAGGACTAAAAACACATTGAAAATACTTTTACTTGAGCCTTAAGTGAGTGAAACACATTCTTGAGCTATTTACATAAATAAACTAATTTACCATATTTTCATATCTTTTGCACTTCCAATTCTTTCTTCAACCGATAATACTCCATGCTTGGCTTCTTTGTATATCATATTTTCATATCTTTTGCACTTCCAATTCTTTCTTCAACCGATAATACTCCATGCTTGGCTTCTTTGTATATCTATCACATTGAAACACTTTTTCAACCATTAGCATAAACATAATTGTTTGTTAAACATCAAAATAAGTAAGATTAAGACCCTAGGTCTTCACATCTTTCTTTGTTGTCTTGTACTTGTTTAAGTATCCTGCCATAACCCAGATCAAATGCATCAATTTCAATGATCTTTGGAAGACTTGGGTTTGGCAGAATCAAACAAGGCAGAGCCTTGACTTGGGCTTTCACCCTTCTTACCGCCTCTATATGGACATCAGTCCACGGTAGGGGTGACTTCTTCAACTTGACATGCAAAGGTTTAATAATATTAGCTAATTCAGGAATAAAATCAGCTATATAGTTCAGACATCCTAGAAACCTTTGTAGTTATTGCTTTTCTAGAATCTGATCAGGGAACCTATCTGCAAACTGGATAGATCTTTCTATAGGAATAATTGTTCCTAAGTGGATATAATGTCTTAAGAACCGAATCCTAGTCTGGAATAGACTAATCTTCTTTTTTGATACAACTAGACCATTTTCTTTAACAACCTGCAAGAAGATGTTAAGATGTTTAAAATGTTGATCTATGTTGTTAGAAAAAACTAGGACATCATCTATGTAAACAATAGTAAAACTTGAGTAAGAATTAAAAATATCATTCATAATCCTTTGAAATTCTGATGGAATGTTTTTTAAGACAAAAGGCATAACGTTCCATTCATAATGCCCAAAAGGTACAGTAAAAGCTGTTTTGTACCTGTCGGATGGTTAATCTGAATTTGCCAAAATCCAGATTTCATGACAAATTTAGAGAATACCTTTGCTTTATTGATCCTTTGCAAAAGATCTCTTTTGTTTGAAATTGGATACCTGATCCATTGAAGAGCTTCGTTTAAGGCCTTGTAGTTTATCACCAGTCTTGGCATTCCTCTTTCAATTTCTGAACTTTTGTTCACATAGAATGCCGGGCAACTCCATGGAGATTGACTAGGCCTGATAATATGTTTTTTCAGAAGATCATTAATTTCTGACTTACAATGCTCTAGAAGCTCCTGATTATCCTGGATTGGTCTGGCTTTTGTTGGAATATCTTTCTCTTTGAAATTCATTTCATAAGGAAGATAAACTGTATGTTGCTTTCTCTTCCAGAAAGCAGTTGGTACCTCAGCACAGACCTGTTACTCAATTTTCTCTTGTAGTCCCTTGATTCTATCTTGAATCATCGGTTGCGCCAATTGTGCCTCAATTCTTTTGTACTCAATCTCTTCCTTCAAGAAATTGATCTGGTTGATTTTGTTAGTCAGTGGGTTCAATTCTTTGTGTACTGGAGGCCTAGTAAAAAGAAGAAGAACATTTTTTCCCATATTTTGTGGCAAAATTCCTTCGAATGTTGTCATATAAGGCATCAATTGTATAATAAAATCTGTACCCAAAATAACTGGATGAGTAAGATTTTAGCCAACAGGAGTGATACCTTAATTGCTGCTGAAGAAAACTTTACCTCAACATCAGTAAGCTTATAGGATATGTTGAACTTAGACCCATTTGCTGAACGAAGTCATTCTTTAGTTTTCTCAAAGAATTTTGACGGGATGATTCCCTCATTAATGCAGCTAAGATCAGCTCCTGTATCCCATAATGCTGCTGTTTCTAATACAAAGTTATTTTGCACAACCAATTTAATCTGAACATCATGCCTCCTAAAGGTGATAGCAGACAAAATCTTTGGAGTTTCAGAGAGTTCGAGGAATTGTTCAACTTCTACTTCTTCCTCATTGGCCTTGCCCTTATTTGTTTGTGTTAACTGTTCTGTCAGATTTTGCAAAACCAATTGGTCAAGCTCCTGCCGAGCTTTGATTTTTCTGACTTCCATTTTGAGTTTTGCAACTTCAGTTTCCAAGTCCTGTACTGTTATCTATTTGGAGGATTTTTGAGAAAATTTATTCAAGATATTTGTAAGGTTATAGGTGTTGAGTAACTTTGGATGGTTTGCAAGATGGTCACTCCTAAATTTAGAAGTAGATGGTTGATCACTGGCTGCCTTCTTGAACTGACTGAGATAGTATTTTTTCTGTTATGGATCTTCCAGATTATCAATCATTTTCGGAAGCAAATCCTGTTCTTTGGTTAAAACACTAACAATTGGGCCTTCTGGATGTTAATCATCTCTGGAAGAAAAACTGTCAATATCTTCATCTTCCATTTGGTTGATATGATTATCCTCAATATATCCTGATTCCTCATCTTCTGTTTCAGCAAGAAGGTTTGATATCTGGTTTAGGGTATTGTCATCTATTTCTAGATTCTGTATTCTTCTTCTAAGACGACAATATTTGGCAATGTGTCCAGGTTTATGACATTTGTGACAAATGATGTTTGGCAAGGCTAGTCTTGGAGGTTGGTATGGTTTAGGCTGTGGGTTGACTGGTTGTGGTAAAACTTTTGGTTGTCTATATGGAAGTCTTCGTTTGGGGAAATGTTTGGTATATCTGGGTTTGGATATGTGTTTATCATGTTTAGGTTTCTAGGTTTGGCCACAGTTGGGAAGTCCAAACTGTTCACAGAAAGAACCAAGATCCTTCCTCCTTTGTGCCCTGTCTTTTGCCAGTTGCCAGAGCATTTTATCTTGCCTGCAAATTCGCAAGGCAACCTATTGGATCTGTGTTATTAACTGTCCATATGTAATCTGTTCATATGGAACCACTCCATTATATGTGTTTCTGAGTTCTTCTTGAACCATATCCGCAAAGACTTTGGAAGTCCATCCAGGAATTTCTCCTTCCAATAAGCTTGATTACCATCAGGTCTGGCATATATTCTTGTGAAAAATGTATCTTTATACCATTGGAAATCTGATAAGTTTTTGCACTTCTGATTGTTCAACATTTCTGATGATCGATCTCTAAAAATACCTGAATCACCAATAAAAGTTTTGGCAATTGTGAATATCAAAGTAGATACAGCATCAGAGATAGTATCACCGTCCTATAGGATTGGTTCGCCTTGATCATCAGTCTTGACTGAATGCATAATGCTTTGTCTGTCTTCTTTAGTGAGATGTTAATCCCACCATCCTTTTAGCTGCCCTGTAAAACCAGCAACTAGAATGTGTGCTGCCTATTGGTCTGTGCAAGCATGAGATGTTCGGTATGATGTTGCCACCATTGTCATTTGTTGGAGAACGGTCATCATACTATATTCTGTCTGTCCATCTATGTTCCATTCATAGATATTATTAGCATTATAGCTGTTTTGAAGGATATTGGGCCTTTCTTCCAATACCATGTTAGAATAAGTTGCTCTGGGATAGTACAACTTTTGTGGCCTCTTCTAGTTTGAGATTTGTTTATCACCAAATGAACTCCGATGTCTAAGTTTAGCAATCTTTGCCACTGGAGATTCTGATTGTGACTGTTCATCTTCAGACATTTCTCTTTTATCCAAGACACACATAGCTTGATTTACAGAAGCAGATGCTGAAGCAGGATCACTTGATTTTTGCTTCGATTTTGGGGTAGTGAAGGTTTCTTCAATCTTTGCTATCCTTTTTTCTAACTCGGTTAGAGCTAGCTGGTTAGCTATCTTGGAGGGTATTTCATGTGGTTTGAAGAGAGCTTTATTTTGGAAAGTGTTTGATACATGTGAAGATGTAGATGTAGTTTGGATAGGCTTGGTAAGGAGATGTTCTCCAATAGCTTGAAGGTATTTGTTGGTGTAGTTGTTTTGTTCGTAAATACTCTGAATATCTCTTGCACTTACTGGACCTGTATCTTTTGCTTCCTTTTGTTTGAAAGGAATTGCCTTTATTTCTACTGACTTGTATGAAGTAGTGAATGATGATGGTGGCGGAAGTTCTGATCTTACTGTCTCACCATCAATAACCTGCCAAGTCTTTAT
Organism: Ophiorrhiza pumila; assembly: GCA_016586305.1. Lineage (NCBI taxonomy): Eukaryota > Viridiplantae > Streptophyta > Magnoliopsida > Gentianales > Rubiaceae > Ophiorrhiza > Ophiorrhiza pumila. The sequence goes on from BLIW01000006.1 coordinate 40,863,667, forward strand.
AACACAGATCTCTTTTTCATTTGAAAAAGAATAATCTATACAATTGTTAATTGCATAATATTCAAACCATGCAAAAAATGCTAAATGCAACTCATTTATTTTCAAGAAATCATAATATTTTTCTTGTATTTCTTTTATATTTTCATTTTTGTAGTTTTCAAAAAACCATTTTCTTTTTTCTTGGTTTTCTTTACTATAAAATTCTTTTCTAAGTATTTCTTTATCTATTGTAAAGTCTTGTTTGAGCATCCTTAATTCTCCTACATTATCTGTCATAGTAGAATATGTAGGTGATCTAGGAAGGCTATTGCTTTCACTTTGTTCAGGGGAATCTGTTTGAGATTCTACTGTATATCTAGCTTGTGGTATCCTAGATGAATTATCTAGACCATGGATACGTGTATCAACAGAAGATGTTGAAGCTCTTGCTGGTTGTCTAGAAGATTGGGCTTCAAAAGACCTTCTAGAACCTTGGCTACTAATGTTTCCTGTGATCCTAAGACTTTGGGTCCTATCAAATATGATCTGGACACCTCCACTAGGAAATTGTTTAATACTCGATACCGCTGTATTTTGGACTAGTACCGGAGGGTTTGCTTATGGCAAAAACCAGTTTTCAGGCAGAGTTACTTGACTCCATTTTATGTTTTTAGGGATAGACAACCTAGATTTAGTCAGATCTGTTTGAAACATAACTGTTTCACCCTTTTTTGAAGTAGTTACTGCACCTGTGTTAAAATCAGAATTCATGGCTTTATACTGAATTCTAAACAAGATTGTTATAGGGAGTGTTCCTGTTTTTGCTTTAAAGTTTGCAACTTTAACATTTAAGGTTAAAGCATCAAGTATGTTTCTATCTTGCAGAGAAGCAGTAAAGTTTGGAAAACAGTCAAAATAAACCGGTCCTTCACATAGGCTAGTTTCAATCATGCCAAGGAAAGAGTCTTCAAAGTTCAACAATCTACAATCTCTAAGACAAAGAAGTAAAGATGTATCTAAACCTTCTCTGTTTAGTGGTTTTGCAGCTACCTGAACTAATCAAAAGTGCAAATAATTATATTTTTGTCTATGTTTATCTATTGTCTTTTTAGACAATAATCTTATGTTTTCATAGTCATTATTTAAATTAATAGCTTGTTCTACTGTCTTAACAGTATAGTCTGAAACCAAATTCCATTTATCTTTATAAACTTCATTTGATGGTTTTCTGGGAATTTTCCAATTGTCTATAGTTTGTTCAATATTTTCAAGATTTATTTCTTCCTTGAAAATAACATTTTCTGAAGAATTTGAAGAAGAGGGATTTGAAGAGGAACTTGAAGTTCCCTTTGAAGAACGATTAAAAAGGAAAGAAATACTGAAATTAACAAAATAAACAGAGATATAAAAATAAACAACAAATAGCAGATAAGAAATAAACACGTTTAGAGAATCAGATGTAAAATCCCTCCGATTGGCACATCACCTTCGGGATCCATGAGATCTAACCTGGTGTTTCATAGTTTCTGGACAGAGATTATGTAGATCTGGTAATTTGCGGTGTAAATTCCATACTTTAACTTGTTACCATACCAGATCAGATCTGGTACCCTCAACACGATCCTTTTTGCCTTTCAATCTCAATATGGCTTTGGATCCGTGTTGGTAAACAACATGCACCAAGTTCAAGTTCAAATTCACCATGCAAGTTAGCAGATCTGCAAAATCTAAATACAGATAATGAAGATCAGTATGTGGCATTGCTTACACCAAGTCTACGGAGAAATTCAAGAAATCTCCTTTTCTTCTGACAGACATGGTTTCCAGTCGATATACTGATCTTGCCATGAAACAACAACAAGTTACAGCCCACTTCCCCCTCTGGCTCTGATAGGGATAACCACAAGAATAAAGTCTAGCTAGAGATTAAATAAACCTAGAACTACAATTTCTTTCCATTTTTTTATTTTCATTTAAATGTTAGTTTTTGTGTTTGTTTTGTGTGTTTAGAGTAATTAGGTTTGTTTTTCTTGTAGGAGTTCAAAGAGAACAAGAAATAGAAAAGAATGACTACGAAGGAATGAAAAATGTGCATAAGTGATAAAAAGATCTAAGTGTGGAGGGGGATGCATACCTCTCACAACACTTGCTTAATTTTTTCTTCTTTTTAACACTCATGTCAATGGAACACAAACACACTTTTCACTCTAAATCACTTCATGAATTTCAATGTTAAATTGCATGAGTTAGCATATGTGGTGAGGTTTCAAAAGCTTGATGTATGCAATTTTCATATATATGGTTAATGGCACATTTAAGGTTTACCTAGTATGAATTCATTAGGACTCAAGTGTACATGAGCTTAATGAATAAGATTAGGATTTGAACATGATTGTGATGCACACCTAGCACAAGAGTACTCACATGAGCACAATGGTAACCACTTATCATGCATGCCATAGAGTGATTGTGAACATTTTTTGTTTTGAGTGATTATGGTTGAGTGTCATGTGTAGGAGCTTATATGTTAAAATGTTTTCTATCAAAGAGCTTATATGTTAGAATTAGTTTACTTCTTTCTTTCTTTTATCTTTTTCTCAGGTTTTCCATCCATAAGGAAACAAAAAGAAAATGCATCTTCATAATGGCCAAGTTCACATTTCATATGCACAAATAAAGAGATGGCCATAATACATACACCTCGGAGATACAAAGCAATACATGCTCAACGGGTGTTTTCTTATCCCTCTCTTATTTATTGAAAATAAGGCATATTCTAAGTGTGAAGGGGATGATATTTTTTGATGATGCTTGAGATTGTACTTAAGTGAATATTTTGTGACTTGTGGATGTTCAAACTTGAATTTTTAGTTGTTTTTCTTGTTTAGGTTTGATTTTTGGTTGATTCTTGTATCCTCTTGACTGCACAGTAAAAGTTCCTTGTGTGTCTTGAAGTTTTGAAAGTACCTTGTGCTTTAGGCTTGAAGCTCTTTGATAGAAAATCCATTGTTGCTATTTTGGGATCCCATAATGTTCATAATTGTTGTGTTTGAGTGTAAGTTGTCTTGATGTGATTCTTGTGAATTTTTCATTCTTGTGTCTTTGTGAACTTTTGTGAATTTTAGTGATTATATATATATATATATGTATTTGTGTTTAGTGTTTGAGTGTTGGTATTGGCAACCAAAATGAGAAAATGTGTCTAGTCTAAATTAATATGAAATGAGTGTTGTGTAGCCAATGATGTGAAATGTTTTATCTTAAAAACTCGACTTGCGATAAGGAAAATAACATATTATATAAGGGGAGTCGGGTCCTTGGTAGAAAGTTTGACATATTGAGTTTATTGTTAATATGCACAAGTGGGGAACTCATGGAGATTAACAAATTTAGTTAATAAGATAGGTCGGGGTTCCTTGGCACTTTGTTAGTTTAACTCTTGGACTAACTTTCCCTAAGAAACGTGTAGATACTTTCAAGTTTGAAGAAATGAATTGGGCATTATGTGTTTTTTTTTTAATATTTTGTTTGTTTTTAATATTTCGTTGTTTATATTGAATAAAATTCCTCTCCAATGTGAGACCACTCCTTTACTATCCAAAAAGGTTGAAGGAGAATTCATATGAGTTGGAATGGATATAAAAAGCCACAAAACTTGGCATTGTTGAATTTATGTGTTTTATATATTTTGTAATGAATAAAGTTTCCCTCCAATGCGAGACGGCTCCTTTACTAACCAAAAGGTTGAAGGAGAACTCATATGAGGTGGAATATGGGTATAAAAAGCCACAAAACCCTTGGCATTCGTAATAAGAATAAAAGTCCAAATGATCTTGTAAACCTTTTAGTATCTACATAATGGTCAAAGAGGTGATTGTAGGGAAAAGAGTAGAACAAATCTTAGTTGTCGGATCTCGTACCTATGGCATAGACATGAATAAGTCAAGAACCAAGTGGTACCCATTGCACACACACACACAATATACTCAAAGTGTTAACTACGTACAAAAAGCACTTTGACGACTCTTGTGGACACAAGGAGTGATTACTTGTTGATTTAGTCGAGTAAGCTATGAGGCTTGTATACAAACACTTATCAAGTGCTTAAAATGACTAGACATATCGTTCAGTAAAGTAAAGTTGCCAATTCTTCCTACTTTGTTGTATATATGTTTTAGCATGATTTTGTTTTGTTGCTCGAGGACGAGCAAGGTTTAAGTGTGGAGGGTTGATAAGGTGACGATTTTCACCTTATTGGATTCACTTCATGTATCTTTTGATCGTTCTTGTAGCATTTTTACATGTTTTTAATGTGTTTTGTAGGACATTGTGGCCAATTATGAGCAATGGAATGAAGAAAGAGTGAAAAGAGACATTTTACATGGCAAGCAAATGAACGCCGTGACGTTCCTCACGAACGTCGCGCGATGTTGGGGAAAATTTTAGCAACGTCGCGACGTTCAAGAAAGAAGAAAAAGGAGTTTCAATCAGAAAGCTCCGTCGCGCCGGAGAGAGTTCTCCGTCACGATGTTGGAGTTTAGTAGCAGGATGAACATCTCGACGTTCACAACTAAGGTCGCGACGTTACTCTTCAAGTGGATGAACGTCGTAACGTGCACAGCTAACATCGCGCGACGTTAAGCAGTGCGGGGCAGATTTTCCAAGCCAACTTTGCACTTACTTTTGGAGTCTTCAAGGGCATTTTGGGAACTCTTTAAGCACACAAGGCCAACCATATTTCTTTCCCTCATATTGTGAAGTCTAGCAAGAAGAAGGGAGGGAAGAAGGAAAAAGAGGAGGAGAGAAAAGAGGATATCTTAGGCTAGGGGTTTTAGAACCTCTTGGGGGCACCAACTAGTAGTAGTAGATTAGAGTAGACCTTGGTGCCCCCCATTTGTGGAAAAGATTCTTGTAATACTCATTTCCTCCACGAGCTTGGAATCAATATAAAGTTTGGATCTTTTGCTTGGAATCAACAATTGGAAAGCTTCCTTTTTGGTTGAATCAAATGGGTAGTCTCTTTTCTTTGCACTTCTTTGCTTATTTCCTTACTTGTTTATATATGTTTATGATGCTCTTGTGTGCTATGAGAGGGTAAATTGTTAATTACCCTTGGATTGTGGTTATGGATTTGTAATTTATTATGTTATTGTGTGGTTTTATACTATTGGTAGCTAGGAATTAGAACCTACAAGCTAATTTACTACTCCATATTAGTAATGCTCATGGTAGACTAGTATTTGGGTGATGGATTAGTGGAGATATTTTAGTCTATTCTTGCCTCCACCATAAAGGGGGAATCGATTAGGATATTGAAAGTCCAATGTAGGTTTGATGACCTTGGTAGACATAAACTAGTTTAGTCCTTGCCTCCCCCATAAAGGAGGGAGTAGATTGGGGAATGATGTCCAAGGGAGTGACTAGGTTCGACCCTTGCCTCCGCCATAAAGGAGGGGTTGGATTAGAGAATTGAATGATTGGTGAGACTTTGGAATCTCAATTGACATCGATTAGCTAGTCCTTGCCTCCGCCATAAAGAGGAGATTGGGTAATTGATCAATTTCTGGTAGGAGACAACACATTTAGGTCCTTGCCTCCGCCATAAAGGGGGGACTTAGTTGAGTTGGCTCACTCATAGTCGTAGTGATCCTATAGGATAAACCACACATAACACTCACATTTGAGATAACCAAATCCAAGGGTATACTTTCAGTACTTGAATCCTATTCCACACATTTCCATGTTTATTAGGTAGCAATAGTATAGTTTAAGTTATTTCTTTGCTTGTTTTTACTTACACTATTTCACACACATTTACACTAATTTCTTAGGCCACTCCCCTCCCTGTGGGAACGATCCCTACTTTCTTTAGCTACAAAACGTCGGTGCCTTGATGCACCTTAAATGTCGTGAGAATTAGGGTTATAAATGTATTTAATTCAGTTAGACCTTTGCATTTGACCTAGGAATCAAAGCATCCGATTGGAATTAATGCAAGACTTATTAGCTTGTCTTTTAGGGAATGAATTTTTAAAATTTAGAAATAAGTGTTAAAATTTAAATTTAATATATATCTATGTCATTTTTTAAAACAACTAACAATGGATCAAATGATTGAAATCTGATTTTTGAATTTGTTGTCGACAGTGATCAGGTAATGGACTTTATTAATTTGTTTTTAGTTAATAAATAGAAAAAGTACTAAAATAGCTTTATTATAAAAAATTTAAAAATTTTACTTAAAAAATCACTGGGCCTAATGACCACATTTTTGTCCAAGAACAAAAACAAGCAAAAGTGGTTATTTTTAGAAACAAAATAATAATAATAAAGAAAAGAATGAACCAAAAATCCTTATCATAAATTTTTTTAAAAAAATTTAGATAAAATTCCTTAAAAAAATCATTTGGTCAAAAAAGGGTATGTTTGCTTTACATCTTTTTAGGGGTTTTTTTTTTCACAAATCAAATTTAACTTGTTTTTTTTTTGTCTATTTTTTGTAAAAAGGTTTTAAAACTAAAAACGATGATACGATAATTATTTTTGCTAAAATAGTTTAATAATAAACAATTTTTCTTAATACAAATTTTATCAAAATAAACTTATAAAATATTAATTCAAATTTAAAATTTTATTAAGAAAAAATTCTCCAATACAAATTTTCATAAAAATAAACTTATCAATCTAAACATTTCAAAAAAAAATTTTATTATAACAAATTTCAAGAATATTTTTTATTATAAAACAAAAAAAAATAACATATCCAAACGAAGTAAACAATCAAACCAAATATTTCTCCCGTAGTTTACCTTCGTACTTGCTTTGCAAGTGTGTGTCACCAATGTTGATAAGTCTATAAATGTGAAACACTTCAATTGCCAACAAAAAATGTACAAAGTGTTATGAATAATTGTGAATGTTCATTCCATGTTCTACCCCATTACTTCACATTATTCCATATAACTCATGTAACATATTTTTCCCTCATAATCACTCACTACCTATGTAACCTATGTAACTCTTGTAACTTACATTTAGGACATTGTAACCTACAAGGTAGAGGTGTGAAGTTTAAGCCTATAAATAGAGGCTTATGTGAATGAAATGAAAACGTTGAAAACTTACTACATCTGGCTCTACTTTGCTCTCTTTTCTTCTCCATCTTTTTAGTATACTTGTTTTATATTTTATAGTTGTATTCTACTAGTCTTATAGGAATAGTAACATAACATTATATCTCTACTTTCTAGTAGTGGTATAATAATTTGTTACACAATATAATACTACAAGTTTGTAGTATTTTATAATACAAAATACATATTTTAAACTTTTTTTGGCCTTTACACAATTATATCATGTGTATATCCCAACTATCCAGATCTAGACCTATGCTTTTGGATAATCATTTAATTTAGTCAAGTCAAAAATCTATCACCCAATTAAAGCTAAAGCCCAAAAACACAAATATGTCCAATAGTGAAATAGTCAAAATGTTGTCCATCTCCCAATTGGGTTGGATAGAAAATAAAGCCCACAAAATAATTTAAAACATCCGCCTAATAACCCTAATTCTCTTTTTCAAGTCAGTCTTATATTCTATTTTTTCAAGCCATAGTTGCAAAAATCACTCTTGAACTATGGCTTGATTGTAAAATACCTAATAAACTTTTAATTTTAACACTTTGTCACTCTTAATATTTATTTTTGCATTGTATTCTATATTGATAGAAATTGTATTGTTAAAAATAGAATCAACATATATAAATGTTAGTTGTTCAAAGTACCCTCATCTGTTTGTATTTATTTTTCATTAGTTGATTCAATCGAATAACTTTGAACATTCCCATCAACCATTTACAATTATCGGCATTTCTACCAACCAATTATAATTATTCAGGTTTGCTCCCTCTACCTCTACCACTCATCTTTTTAAATATTCAAATGAAAAAATAAAAATAAATGTAGTTAGAATGATAGGCATAAAATATTTATCATTAGTTTTGGTGAAAAAAATGGATTTACTCATTATTATCAAAATGCATTAAATCCACAAATTAAAAGAATGTCTGGAACAACAATAACAGGAGAATTGACAAGAACCGAGTTGCACTGCTTGATGCTCCGATCGAAAACAAATAAGTGGGGCCATGCCGGTATGACTGAATATGCGTTATAAAGGTAAATCCCTCAACTACAACACCAAAAAATTGGGTCAAACTTCTAACTAGCTGCCCGCTTCCACAGAACAATATCATTGCAATGTAAACCTAAGTGGTCATATGGGATCTTTGGGCACCATCACAAGTAAGACCGGCCTATATTTGAACGAAAATGCCGTGTTGTCGAGCGGATCTTAGAAGAAGGTGACTCGCATATAAAAGTGAAAAACAAATTTTAATTGAAACTTTTTCAAAATTAAATGGTTGTGTTTCTATATATTCCAATTTTTTGAGTGCTTTGTGACACATGCATTTTTATATTAGAGTAACTTATCATTAGATTGATATTAATTGGAATATACAAAAAATAATTAATGCTTCTGCGCCATTTTGAATCAAGACACATTGCAAATAATATATTTAGTATGTTGAATGTTATTTAGATGTATACAGTTCACATAAAAAAAGTTTTTCAATTGATTTTGACAATGCTTTGGTCAAAATAGATTCGATTAGTAACTTAACAAGTCTTTGTCAACCAATAATAGGTGAAACAAAAATTTCATATTAGATGTGCATGTCACATATTAAATTTAGTGGTACAAGATAGTTTTAAAAAGTAAATGCATATATTATGCCTATTAAAGAGACACCTAGCCTTTTATGGCCACGCCAATTTTAACGAAACCATGGGTAAACTTTTGTATTAAAAATAGACGAAAACCTAAAAGTTTTATAAACATGTTCCTAATAGGTGAAATTCAAGTTATAAATTATTGAATTCATTTGTACAATATAGTAATTTGTTATGCTTTTTTTTATGCAAAATGAGGTACAAAATATTGCTTTACATCCTAATCTATGGCAAAATTTGTTTTAAATTATTAGAAAATTTAATTATATTTAAAGTTGCTACTGAATTTAATCTGCTATTTATTATCCTACTTCTCATTTATTTATTTATTCATATTGCATGTGATATTGTTGGTAATTTACAACAATATAAAAATGACAATGTTTTATCAGTTCCTATACATTATATGTTACAAAATAGCTTAATTATTATCGAAAAATTCCACTTACATATTTAATTGTTTCTATTTTTTATCCACGTCAAAAAAATTAATATTTTAGAGTAATATATTAATGCATATAATAATTGTGTATATTCTTTTTTTTCTCGCAATGTAAATTATGAAGGTGAAAATACTAAGGAGAATATAAGAGATGTCAAATTTCTTCCCGTAACTTATTTAATAGATTTTATTCTATTTGTGATAATCAAGTTCCTCTTAATACCAAATCTAATATTTATGGTTCTATTAGTAGTGCATAAAACCAAAGTACTACTAGTACTACATCAATGTTTTCTATAGCACCACGTAAACTTGGTAAATCTATATAATTTTTACACAAAAAACCAAGATCTGGTATTGAGACGGAACTTGATATGTATTTAACAATTACTTTTGAGATTTGTGATTAAAATAGAGATTTTTTTTCACGAGTGGTCTGTGTTAAAATGGTGGAAGGGCTAGAAGAAGGATTATCCAGTCATTTATATTATCGTAAGACATATTCTTGCAATTCCGACGTCAACCGTAGCATTAAAGCAAGCTTTTACTGCGGAAGGGAGTATTTTAGAAAAGGACAGGTCCCGATCATTACCAAAATTATTAGAAATCCTAGTAGACGATTGCCACAAAGCATTTTTAAGGGCACAAGAAATAGGCCAGGCTGAAGACATTTATTTACATTACGACATTGACATGTCTGAAGTGAGCACTTCTAGTACAATCGGACTTTCAACTTGACTTTCCTAATTTACGGATTTGGTTCATCTAATATCGTCATTGAAAATTTATATATGATTAAAATTTAACTCTAGATCAATTAATATTTTAGAAACTTTTATTCAAATTACTCTTATAAATGACAATTTTTTAATTTTAGTATATTTTGTACCATGCTTCATATATGTAAATGGCCAATTCAAAAATCGATATTTAGGCCAAAAATTTCTATTTTAATAATAAAATGAGTTATTTTTTTAATTATATTGAACTTGTACATATTATTCTTTTATTATTATTTTTTTTAAATTGAACAATGAAGAACCATAACAAAACCAAAAATCAGAACCATCATTTCCAAAACTATAACCGAAAAGGCCATCCAAGGGCTGATTCCGGTTCCACCCCTTCTAGAACCGTGGTCCGATAGTTCACAAATCGTAATCGACGTTTTACAAAGCGTGGCCATGCCTAGTTGAGTGTATCGTCTTGCTTTTTCTCTTTTTGCCCTATTGTCCACATTTTCTCCTTTATGTTATTTTCCTTTTTCTTCTTCTATGGAGCTATTCCACTTCTAATTCGCTCACCTCGACTACGCCGTCAATCTTAGCCTCTGCTTGCCAACTGATTTTCTTTCACGAAAGCCTCAATACTCATCTTGATAATTTTAATAGCATGGAAACAGGAACCTAATTTCATCAGAGAGGTAAAATATTTGAATCTTTATTAAGTTTTAGAGTGAAAAAAATTTAATTTTTGTATGGTTGGAAGAGAATTAATGACCCTTCTTCCCAAATTCTATCTTGGTTTTCTTTTGGTATTACTATAATCGGTTTCTTGTATTATTTTCTTTGAATGGCCATTTTTTGCTATAGAAAAATCTTTCAACTTGGTTGTTTTCTGTTGTTCGCTTGAGTGTGATTTTTATTCTTTTTGTTTCTTCTTTTATGAGCGAGGAGGCTATTGAAATTGTTTTTTTTTTTGTGTTGATTTATTTTATTTTTCTTTGGTTAATTTGTAGAGTTTAATCATTGGGAAACTATTTAAACTTTTTTAAGAGAGCATATTATACAACTTCATAAGCAAATTTAAATCCACTCAGTAAATGATCTTAAGTAATTTAAATCCACTCAGTAAATGATCTTAACTTAATTAGGTGTAAAAATATAACTTTAATGTGTTTCCATCCCAAAATATTTAATAATCGAGCAAAAACAATGGTTGGATTAGAATAAACCAAACAGTAGTAATGGATTTAGAATATACATAGTCATTCTAAAACACTATCAAATCCGTTACGATCGTCAAATGCAATGCCTTCCTTACTGCATTTAGCATAAGCATGAATATGCTAAATGACTTTTATTCAACACAAAAGATGAGAGATAATCCATTGTTGCATTTGATGGGCTTCTTGAAGGAACAAAAATCTGGGTCTTGCCTGAAGCAATTCTAATCCCAGCAACGCTGTCATAGAATAAGTTTGACGATGCTGGCACAAAAACATTGCTTTGTATGCATAGATTGTAGTCAATGAATTTTTCATACCAAAAATTCTCCAAACTTAGATATTTTGCCTTGAGATCAAAAGGTATCAAAGCATCCTGTTGGAAATTAATGCAAGTCTTATTAGTTTGAATAAATAAGAGTTTAGAATCAACTTAAGGACAGCTAAACACAAACACTTGTACATAAATATCATATAAACAGTGCACATTTTCAGTAACATACATATACTTTTTGATGTGTTTATGGAATACATACTTATATATCAATTTCAATTCATAAGATAGCTTATATTTGTATGAAGATAGCAGATGTAAAGTGAGAGAAGTAGACAGGTTGTTGCTACTTGTACACATGAATAACCAGGACATACAATTGGCATGCCATTCAAGAGTAAAATGCTCTTTCCTCTTTCTATCATGCATACAGGTTATACACAATTTAATTTGTATATAGCTGTGTCTTTATGCATTCTTTTGAAGTGAGATTATACAAATTTAATGCATGAAGAAATTGGCTAGTGGTTTGATCTACTAATGCAATATTGCAAAAGTAGAATTATTGATATTTTCATTGAAAAAGGAAATGTAAAACAAGAAAAAATAGTTATGCATATATTATATAAAAAAACATAATTTTACTCAAATGCATCAACTATTTGTTTGAGTAAGATGTTACCTTGGTAAAGGTATTTGGAAAGTATTCTTTCAATGGTTGGAGACTTTTGTGCCATCCAGTCTGAGTTAAATAGAGAGTTGTGTCATTTTGAAAACCAATGGCCTTCAGAAATTGACCAATCTCTTGAGGACCGTAACAAAATTTGTTACTTGTCATACCATTCTTTTGGCAACTCTTCAATTTGAAGTCATCAACCTTCAAATCAACAGCAATAAACATGCCTCCAGATGATTTCAAACTCAAAAACTGTAGTGTTTTAATCATTGAATCCACCAATCTTTCCAACTCTCGCTGTAATGTGAGGCTTTCATACATTGCCAAGCATGCATAAGGGTTCAAGAAATCATTTGTTTCTTTTGCCTTCTGCAAGGTTAAATGGTGGTATTGACTAGCAATTTGAACTAGTTTTCTCTTCCTGAGTATAGGTTCAATGTTTGAACTCACAAATTGTTTTGTGACTATTTTAGGAAGCTTCACAATAGTGATGTTGTTTATTCCTTGTTGGTAAGGGAATGGATTCTCTGTTACTTGAACAACATCATGTAAACTTGTCAGAAACTTATGAGTGTCATAAATTTCTCCAAAGTTCCTGAAATAATGCCACCATATCATTTAGAGGGATTGTTTTGATATAGGATAAAAGATAGAAAAATGAAAAAAAAAAAAATAGAGAAAGAGAGTGGATAACAAGAAATTAAGGATGCAACAAATACATGAAGAAGAATTATAGCATATTTAGTAACTTTAGTATTTAGTTAAATTGAAATGGAAAATCACAAATGTATTTGAAGAAATATTTATGTCTTTCTAAACCCTAACCATAAATATTTAGCCAAACACAATGAAATTGAAGAAAACCAAATTCTAAAATTGTAAAATTTTGTAACAAAAAAATTCCTTTTAAGGCTTTAATAAACGTAATACTAATACATAATAAACTTGATGAAATCAGTTACAATTAGCTATTAAAGATATGTGAAGTTAAAATATATAAATAAATTTTGAATAATTTTAATTTTTGGGATATTGTTCTCACATCCATCATGGTTTTTTTTGCTCTAGGATTACTTCAATATTAGAATGCAGATTTTGTTGTTTTGATCATCAAAGAGAAAGTATTTTTGCCAAATTAACTCAAAGGTTTGATGGCATTATCTTTCGTTAAGAGTTTGATTCAATTTTTTTCCCTAAAGTTGTAAAATTTTCCAAACTTTACCATTCGACGGCAATGGAATCAAGTACAAAGTCTCTTTTATGCCTACATTTATACAATATTACAAATTAATCTTGTTATGTGAAATCTAGTTATTGTGAACTATGATAAATTATATAAGCATGGTAAAATTATATCTAATGTCTCTAACCTTTGAAACGGAGTTTATGGTAAAATACTTTTTGACATAGTCTTGGAAATTTTTTATTAGTTAATTATATTTACCTTTTATAAGGCTAAACCATATTAGATAATAAACCCTCAAGTTTGTGAATATTATATCCATGCATCATCTTGACTGGCCAAACTTGTAAAAAATACCTCTATTAGTTAGTTAATTAATGGTTGATTAATTAAGTCAGTAAATTTTTATTGTGAAATTACTAAAACAAATGCAATAAGTTTTAACTATAGAGAAGGTAAATACATTTTTTTTTAAAACTTCAACTCAATTTTTTTTGTCATTTCATCAATTCCATTAATGGACGATTTATTCAAACAGATAAACTATAATATAATTAAATCACAAATTTTGTGTTGTAATTTGGCTAAATTCGAGAGAACATTATAATTAAACATTTTTTACCTAGTAATAATGGTTACAAGAATGACTTCAAGTGTTATTTTGGCAATATTGCTTTTCAATCTTAGTGATTATTAATACTTGAAATTCACAAGAAATAAACACTTTAAATTATTTTGAGAAATTACCAACCTCTTTGTTCTAGCATTGACACATTTTATATCAGGAAGAACAAGTGTTGCTCCAAGATACTTGGCTATGTAAATTGCAATGGCAACCTAAAGATGGACTTGAAAGTTATGCATTAATAAGAGTTCATAAACGAAAAATAATTCTAATTTACATAAAAATTAAAAACACCCTTAACTCACCTTTATATTGGAAATGATCATTATATTTCTAGCATATATATTCACAACAAATGAAGATTAAATAAAACAAGGAATAAACAAATATAAGATAGAGGAGTATGTATACATTTACAACAACTACTTTATTCCGTTAACTGTGTTCGGCTATATTGTCCACATTTCGTCACCATACTTGTTCTAAATAGGAATACGTATTTGAAAAAAAATGCTCCTATTTGGGATAGATTCAAATGACTATGAATGAAGGGTATAGCATCATCGGTTATTTGTGAAATGTTTCAACATATTAAACTATACATTATCAATAAAATAAATGAGTGCAAATTATATACCTGCAAGGCATGATATTCAGGCCCATTACTCAATGTAAATAATATAAAACCATTTGTTTGCTCTCCTTCTTCTGAAAAGGAAAACAAATACCCAAGTTGAAGATAATTTAATATACATATATCAACACTTTCTACATTTTGATTTTTAATGACATACTTATAATGGATGACTTTCTCCAGCAAGGTCCTATTGCTTCAACATTCTTCATCCATGGCAACTTTATATGTTCAAGTTGAATCTTCAGAACATTATGTTGGATGCCCAAAGAAGTTGGTGCTTTAACCTTTATAAACAAAAAAAGAAAGAAATTAAAAAAAAAAGAAATAGACAAATCATGAGCAGAATTACATTATGAGTAGGATTATGTATTATTTCACTATTTTGCTAAATTCTATATTAGTATTTTGTTTCCATTTTGTCCATTAAAATATTTGATTAATTACAACTAGTCAAATCATAAGGATTTCCCAAATGCACAAATCATTGTATCTTTCTTCAAGATCAAGGAGATTCAAAGAATGAATTAGAAAGTATTGACTTAAACCAAGTTTCTATTAATTTAAGCCCATTATTCAAATTATAAAAAGAAAAGAAAAATTTTAGTTATTGTAGTAAAGCACAAAAGAAATGGTCATAACCCATTATAAATATTAAAGAAGTTCTTTCTACACCAACAAGAATATGACAAAATAAAACTAAGATTAATATCAAACAATTAATCGGTGTTAGTTTTGAAGTTACTCTATCACTAATATGACATTATCTAAATTAATGCAGAAAAAATTAAAAGTAGGAATCATAAAGCAATTGTTGTCCTGATAATTTTATTTGTATTTTTAGTTTGTTTTTTTGCGGGAGGGGGGGAGGGGGTGGGTTGAATTTCTAACTTAGATATTAAGGGGAAGAATGAAAGAAATGGGATAGTTTCAAATTGTTCAATATACAAACTAATTTCCACTGAAATCTTTTTTTAAAATAAATAGACTATTAAAGTTATATACAACCAACTTGGGTTGCTAAGTTAGCTACCCTCACAAGTTTTAAAAACTTGAAACTTGGTTGAGGTAAGTCATGGGATCACTTGAGAAAATCCAGGAGCAATGTTAATGATAAAAAAATAATTATAGTTATCTACATTCAATTCTTTCTAAATTAAGAAGTCACTAATTTCACTATTTGTACAAAGAATCTCACTTGATTAGTTACTAATTTCACTATTTGTGTAAATAACTTTTTCAAATTTTAATAGACCTCATCTAAGCATAATGATTACATGTTCCGTGGTAAAGGATCCATTTGAATAAGTTACATTTGTTAGAAGAAAAAGTAAATGTTAATATACACCTTATTTATAATATCCCTTCTTTGTTACTTTACATTTCGGAGTACACTGTTTATGATATTTCTTCTCTACTACTTCACAATCTTGGGATACACAGTTTTAATAGAAATAAACAAGCTTTCACATCTTATTAATAAAAAATAACTGCGAAGAGAAAAGGGTCCTTTATTAAAGTGCTCCTCGAAACATGTGGCTATTGATGAAAAAGTCATATATATATATATATATATATATATATCATAGGGAATTTTTTCAGTTAATTCTCTAGATATTAATATTATAGAGTGATATGGAGTTTTTTCGCTACTACAATGGGTATGCAGAGTAATTCACTCAATTGTTTATAGTTAATCTCAACAACAGTTGTAGTAGATTACAAATTTGTTTATGTCAAATGATGTCATACAAGTCAAATGCAATAAAATAAAACAAAATAAAATATTACGTATTTATGTATTACATCTTATTTCTTGAAATCTCTAACAACAAGAACAACAACTCTCAATACAAAATCAACAAAATCAACAAAAATGTCTAGAAATAATGGAATCTTTTTAGACATTGATAAAACCGTTACAAATCAAAGTACCAAAGAGGAAAAAATAATAGTGATCGATTTCAATATTTTTCCAATAAAATATCTAAATAACAAATCAATATTTTTAACAAAAATCTTTGACCAACTAATAGTGATTTAAAATTCTCGAATTACAATTTTCACGGTGTTATAATAGCCTTTCCACTAACTGACTACACCTCAAACGAACACAAAAATTTTAAAAAATAACAATTATCTTATTTCAATTGATTCAAAGTATCTTGCGAAAGATAATTGTTATATTTATTTTGAAATAGACAAAACGTTCTCATTTTTTGCAGTAATTCTCAAACAATCTAAGAAAGCAATAAAACAATCATGTTAAGTAAGCAAAATGCAGCATTATATCAAAATTATAGCTTATAAATTGATCTTAAACAATATATTAATCATACAACTATTACTACTACTATCAAATTCATTAGAGAAATACTTACCACAAGTAGTGGATCAATATGGTCTTTCTTGATCATATTTCCAAGCATCATAAACATAGACATGGTGAGAAAAGCTGCAACTACTTGTCTCAAATCTACTGCCATTGTTGTTCTTAGATATCACTCTTTGTTTTCGTGTAAATTCTCTATCTATTGAAGTATAAGAGTTCTACTTCCTCACGTTTTATTGTTCGGCTATCTGTTTGCCTATTTTGTTTGTTTTCACCTTTGAAATAGAGGATGACAATTGAACACCGACTAAAGTAGGAGGTAGGAGAGAAAACACCAGAGATG
This sequence comes from Ophiorrhiza pumila, assembly GCA_016586305.1. NCBI lineage: Eukaryota > Viridiplantae > Streptophyta > Magnoliopsida > Gentianales > Rubiaceae > Ophiorrhiza > Ophiorrhiza pumila. The sequence goes on from BLIW01000006.1 coordinate 40,880,893, forward strand.
CATAAATATGGAAGGCGACAACGAAGACAGCTCACAAAATGAATGTATACACTTTATTTCCTGAAAATAAGCAACTTTTTATATATAAAATGCTTAAATACTTTTTTGCGTGCATTAGATAGACTAAGTTGAGGTGTTCAAACTAAAATTAAAGTTGATGAAAGTTTTTGAAATTTTGTTGAACGTCATTTGAAGAAATTTAATTATTGTTTAAATAAGTTGGCTGAATTAATTGGAAAATTGTGAATTAGTCCAATTGATTGAATTCTCGCTTGATGGTTGAAACTTTGCTAGGCTATTGACATGATATTTTGTTTTATGATCTTTTACATTTGATGTAGTTTATAGTTATTTTCCGAGTTATTTAATTTTTGGTTAAATTTAGAATTAAGGTTGTATATGGGGGAGTTCTTTTGGAAAACCAATAATAAATTGATAGAAACTTTCTCATGTTATTCTCCCTTTTTTATCTTTCATTTTCTCTTTTATCTCTTCTCCTAAATTTTTTTTCTCTATTTTCTTATTTCAATTCAATCTTTCACTCTAAATTATTTCATAAGTAAGATTTTAAAATTTTCAATCTAAAACTATATATTTTTAACATGGGAGCTTAAAAAATCCCAATTTTTTGTGAAAAAATTATGGGTAAAGTAAATATATACAAAACTATGAAGGATTGAATTGAAAAACAAGAGCAAAATACGAAAATAAATATATATTATAAAGAATTTGTTTCTACAAATGAAAGATTATGTGAAAAAAATGGATTAGAAATGAATAATTTTATGGTAGAAATTAGAAGTTAAGGACTTTTTTTTGGGAAAAAATTTAAATTTTGGTTTGACTTTTAAAAAAGGAATTCTTTTGAGTTAAAAAGTAGGCATTTGGATTTATAATTTTTACTTTTTTTGGGTTATTGTGTTGGAAAATTTTTATTAATCAGTTTTAAAACTTAAATTTAACTTGGAAAAAAAATCTATTTTTCTCCTTTTTAAAATATATGACATGAAACACAGTTGATACACCACCATACCATTACAACTATTAGAATTTGGCCAATTTCTAATCAAATGACTATAATCTAAAGGTTCAAAATTGGACTTCTTTTATGTTTACTTAGTAAGAGCAGAAAGGCATTAACCAGGATATCATGATTATTTTCGATGTAAAATCAATACTTCCTGTTGATAATGTTATTTAGGTATTTTGATTTTTACATGTACAATATTGTCTGCATAAGATAGATGATGTGACATTTTGTACTTTCTTTAATAGATATGACTCTTATGTCTATATGGTAGCTCATAGAATGAGAGATTAAAAATGATAAATAATCCAACTCCTTGTGAGTAGTTCACCTCTGCGTGATTTGCCATATTTCTTTATTATCTTTGTATGTTTTAAAAATATATTATTCACCTCTATGTATTTTGGCGTAAAGTGGAATTTTGATAGAAAATAGATCCATTAATAAAAAATTGAGTAATACTTGTGAGTTCTGTAGGTATGATATACCAAAAACTCATTAAATAATTGTACATTTTACAAATCACTCTTTTTTTTTTACTTTGAACAACACACCTTTGAGTTAACCTTTCTCCTCCCCCGCTTATCCTTTTCTTTTTAGTTTTCCTTCTTCGCTCTTTTTCTTTTACTTCTTATTTTCTTTGTCTTTTTTATTTTTTTCTAGTTCTTTTTCTTTTCTATTCTCTTTCATTTTTTTTCTGTTCTTCATTTGTTTTCCCCTTCTTTCTTTTCTTTCTCTTTTTTCTTGTTGTTTTTCCTATAACCTATTTAATGAAGTAATGGCAATAAAATCATAATAGGTAAATTAGGTCAATTGGAGCAAAATAAAAATTTTACATACTACCACAAAATTTAACTTTTTGAAGTAGAGAAAGCACTAAACAAAATGAAAAACGGTAAAGTTGTTGGTCCCGATAATATTCTAATTGAGACATGAAAGTATTTTGGAATAGTTTTGATTACATGCATGACTTACAAATTTATTTAACATAATTATGAAGACTAAAAACATGTCTGACCAATGGAGAAGTAGTATTTTGATACCTTTAAATAATAACTAGGTGGCGTCCACATAGCCCACGGCGGTGGAATAAAAAAGTTAATGTATTACTTTAAAATTTTTCATTTCAGTTATACCTTGATGCTTTGTAAGTTACATTTCAAGCAATATGTTAAATAAATCATACTCAAGATTCAAATATATATTACATTCTTAAAAGTTAGTAACAGAGATCTCTATTAGTCTTATTGGGTTATTTACATCAACGGAAAATATAGAATTTTGATTGTAAATTCCTATAGAACCATATTCATTTGCATATGATTGTTAAATAGACATCAGACATAATATATTAGCATTCTACACTATTTACAAACTATTACAAGACAAAACAGGCAGATTGCAAGAATTATCAGTCCAAAAGTTGATCAACAATATCATGGCTGGCTTTCTCCACCTAAAAGGGGATCATACAACAGATCCCTCTATTTGACATCATAATAGTATAAATTTATCAAATTTATGCTCCCATTGGAACCAAAACTTGATTTCTCCTTTTTGAATAGCACTACAATGTGAACTCAGAAATCAAAACCTGAGCACCTAAATCCAAAATATGAATGACGCTAAGATGTGATGAAGATTAACACAATATAAATATTATATTAAGATATGATGACTAATTTATGCTGCTGAAGATAGCTATACATATATCAAACTCAAGAAGAAAAGTACAATATGTGAGTATGTCAATACACTTTAATTACAAAACATTAATACCTAAGAATATTGAGTTTAAAAGTCAATATATAAGTAATGAGAGAAAAAATTCATTTGGATGCCAAATTTAGTATATGCCTATATATGCAGCCATTCTACCTATCATTTCAACCATTCGGTTATAGATTTCATTTAAGAAAAATTCTCATGTAGAAACAACTGAGAGTTTGATTAATTGATACAATGATAGGCACATGCGTAACTTATTCCTATCAACAATGGAACTAAAGAGACGCAACCCAAATTGTCAATAAAAACTATAAATGACGTCACATTAAATATTAAAAAGAAGAGCAATCAATGGCGAAGTTGGTGATTTGCCAACTTATCAGTGAACACTATAACAAGAGAAAACAAGGTTAACATATGGTACTTATTGATCTCGAAAAGACATGATAAAATCAATAGGTATATAATGTGGAGGGTATTAGCAAAAAAGAGGGGTAAGAGTAGCGTATATAGGAGTTATAAAAGACATGTATAAAGATACAACAACTTATGTAAGGATTCCAGTAGGGATATCCAAAAATGTTCTGAACACTATAGGTTTACATCAGGGATCCGCTTTAAATCCGTACGTTTTTACTTTAGTAATTGACAAAATTATGAAGCATTTGTAAAATATTTTTCCTAAATGTATGTTGTTTGTCGACGATATAGTATTAATTGATGAAACAAGAGAGAGAGTAAAAGCCAGGTTAAAAGTTTGGAGAGAAGCACTAGAATCAAAGGTTTTACCATAAGCAGAGGTAAAATTGAATACATGGAATGCCACTTTAGTAATAATAGAAGTAACAATAGGATAAATATAAAAATTGGTGGGCATGAATTAAATAAATCTAAGAGTTTTAAATATTTAGGATGTATCATCGAAGAAAATTGAGGAATTGATAAAGATGTTACACATAGAATTCAAGCAGGGTGGAAAAAAATAAAGAAAGTGTGTCCTTGATACTTTATGATCATAAAGTACCACTGAAATTGAAAGAAAAAATTTTATAAAACAAGTATAAGACCAGCAATGCATTATGGATCAGAATATTTGGCGATATTGATTTTTTAAAAAAAATAGAATTAAATAAAAATTTTAAAGACATGTCAATGTTTTTTAATAGTTTTTTATAATTTAATATAAATAAATAGACATTGATAAGTTGGTTGTTATTGGACCATTAGAATTATCTATTTTATTTCAGAACTAAAAAAAATCAAAAAATTGACCAATAATTACTTCTATTTACGGAGTATCACAAACAATATTAGCAATTTAAATTAGAAATTAATTAATGTTGATAGAAAACCTAGTAATAATAAAATCTATTAAATAATAGATTTTGAAAGATCAAGGTTAGATGCGTAGTGTCCTAGTGAGGTGGAACAGTAGATGTGACACCGTTAACAAAAACAGTAATGGACAATAATAAAATTGCGGAAAGTAAAAAGACAGGAGGTTGGTAACGCAGTTCGGCAATTGCCTACGTTTGCGGGGCCGCGCCCAGAAAGAACAATCCACTAAGTTCACAAGTTACAAGACACTCGGTCTGACACAAAGTAAGACACCATCTTATCTTTGTTACCGCCTCTTCCTAACCTCACAGTGAACATGATTGTGCGAGCTCCATTCGATTTGTGTTGATTCCTCTAGGAATCCGTGGTTATGCAAGATCCCCTTGCCCACGTTTGAACTCCTCCCGAGCTCCTTAGCAACCTGCTCCCGAGGCTATGATTGAATCAAGAACACAAGGATTGCACCTTCAGTAATATTTCATTAAAATGTTTCAAGCCAACACACTTTGATCAAAATTCTCCAACAAAGAAGTGTGTTCACAGTCTTAGAAAGACTGAAAGAATAATCAATAATCCACACACGAAAACCGTGTGGTGGAAAGATCATATAGGCACACAAAAATCCTTCCATGTTTATCCCAAGATTATTTCTAAATAATTCAAATGGAAAGATCATAGAGGCGCTCCAAGTCTTCCATGTTTATCTCCAAGATTATTTCCAAAATAATTCAAATGGAAAGATGGAAACACCATGTGCCTTTAATGCTTATCTTTTCCAAAGATAGCTCTTCCAAGAATACCAAGATAAGCTCCATAATTATCCTCATAGCATTAATCTTCAAATCAATCTTCCTTGCTTAGATTGATTTAATTTGATTTATGCCTCCAATAAGATCTTTCCTTATCTTGCTAAAAAATCAATGCCAATTAAAATAAATGCCACTCCACGTGTGCATTAACAATCTCCCCCTTTGGCATTTTTTGGCAAAATCAAAATTCCCCCTGTATGCTGAATCGGAAGGTCTTGAAATCTCCCCCTAAACAGGAACTAGGTAAAGAAACATCACTGCACAAAACATTGTGCATGACACAGCATCCATTATTTTAGGGATTACAAAACAAAATACAAATTACTTCCCCTTTTTGCCACAAAAGGAAAAAAGGGCACAAAACAACAATAAAACATAACATATTGTCTTAAGCAATCATCAAAGAACAGAATATCAGATTAATTAATCAGACTCCTCCTCATCATGAGGCACAAGGCCAACTGAATCTGCTAGTAGATGAACACCAGCAGCAGCTTCTGGACCATTATAATCTTTAACAGCATCAAACCCACCAGATTGGGCGCTGAAAGGGACAGTGATGTCAGGAACATTAGAAGTAACACCAGTAGAGACATCACCAGAAGTATCAACAGTTGCAGTCACAATAATGTCCTCATCAGGATCAGACTCAACATTCTTTTCAACCTGAGGATTTTCAGCCTGCATTTCAGATTCTGCAGAAACAGTAGATAGTTTTTGAATAATACATGCGGTAACATTCAGAGGAACATCAGGTGGAACATCCGCATTGTTAGCACCATCATTAGCTGCTTTTTCAGCTTTATCAGCAAACTGCTTCTTTCTTTCAGCTGCATCTGCTGCAACATCCTTAGCCTCCTTTAAAGCTATCAGGTCATCAAGGACAGCAGAAATCTCCTTCCTTCTTCTCTCTATTTCAGATTGTTGTGCCACCAATATTTTTAATTCATCCTTCAGTACCTTGATGGTACGGGACAGCAGGATAGAGTTACCCAATTCGTCTGTGTCAGAGACATCCGTTGTGACATCATCCATGTCATTGACATGATTTCCCATTAGCAACTTATAACTTATCCTTATTTCTTCCTTATCAGTCTCCAAAATCTCTCTTGCTTTTATGACTGAATGTTGCGAGGACAGAATTCCATAGATCAAACAAGGAAACGAATAGGCTAGTCTTTCATTTTTACAATCTGCATGCTTCACAATCTGATCAAATAGAAATTGCCCAACATCAAATTCAATGAAGTTGCCAATCTTAAATAACAATGTTGCCATAGACTTATTTACCCCAGTATCATGGGACGTGGGCAGCCAATTTCTCATTGCAATTTTATGCAAAATTACTTATTTTACGGACAATTGAGAAGCAGAAAAATCCTTCCCTCTCGGCCAAACTCGTCTGACTCCGCCAGTGATATCAGAGATAATCACACTATAATCAGGAGTAAACTCCTCAACATTTGCCCAATGACTTACTAAGTGTGTATTAATGACATCAGGAGAAAATTTAAACACTCGACCTCTCACATAGACATGCCCTCCATCTGGATGTTCAAAGTCCTTCACTGTAGGGTCCAAATTGCAGTAAAATTCTTGCACCACCCTTCTAACATATGGCTTAATCCCCTTAATAGTCCTGCCTAAGCCCTGGCTCACTAACTGATCTACCAACTTTTGACAATCCTTGAAATCTCCCTCATGAATATTCCTCTCTCCCCAAATATTCCTTTTAGACACTCTTGCCCATAAACCAGCATTGTATTCAGATTTAAAGTCATCCAAATTAACAGCAAAAAATAATGACTTACTTGTAGCTGCAGGGGACTTGCCCTTTGACACTGATTTGGAGCGAGTCATTCTTTGTGATACAGGGGCTGGAGTAGGTTTCTGTCGCTTTGCCTTTGTCGACTTCACAGGTTCTGAATCAGTGAGATCCTGAACTTCTATACTCTCAGAAGAACCTTCATTACGATCTGAGGAGTCAACATCATCCTCCGAAGAATCATCATCATTATCATCATCTGGAGCAGTATCTCCTTTAGCATAGCCTTTTTCTGTCCAATCCTCATCAGAAGAGTCCTCATCGAAAAGTTGAAATCTTTTTCTCTTAGGTTCAGTAGTAACCTTAGAGATCTCAGGCGCTTTAGGGGGTACAACACTAGTCTTGTATGGACCATTACTTGCTTGTCCAAAACGGGTTCTAACTCCTGCAGGGTCAATGGACTGAATTGGAGTGATTATAAGAGCTCTTGAATTTAAATCATCTTCAGAAACCGGAGCTTGCTCTTATGGCTGAGTTGAGTTCTCATCTAGAGATGCTGGGGTGACCACAACATGAACTACATCCTCATCAAGGGTTTCTATTACCTTGCTGATCTGAGACTTGTTCTGAGACATCTCTGAAATTGTGGATCAGTTAAATCAATAGAACTCTCAAACAGTTTGATTCTGTTCACAATGATGAAGACGGCTGAGATGGATTCAATAAGCAAAGTAGAAGAAGTGTAGAAGTCCAGAAACCCTTGAAATTTCAAAATAGGAAATAAGAACCGAAATTATTGCAGTCAGAATTTACGTATCCGAGACCAACTCTCCAATTCCATATATTCAGCCGAGAATCCCCAAAAATGCCACGTGTCACTCAGAGTGCTAAAGATCAGAACGTCACAAAAACACGAAACCTACTACTACGAACTCGCCAACAATCATTAGGCGGGAAATCAGAAAAGACAAAACAACGACTAATCTACTATTTTTGTTTTTCATATTTTTTATTTTTTATTATATTGCTGTAAATACAAATACAATACAAACAAAAACTTACAACTTTGAAGAACCTCTTCACATGACACAAAGGCCCAGGGCAGATCTCAATTCTTCAAACCTTACTCCATCCAAAGCTTTGGTAAAAATATCAGCAATTTGTTTTTCGGTCACCATGTGTTCCAAAGCAATAATTTTATCCTCCACAAGAGATCGAATAAAATGATGCCGAATATCTATATTCTTTTTCCGAGAATGCTGAACAGAATTCTTAGAAATATTGATAGCACTCATATTGTCACAGTAGATTGCCATGACACCCTGTGTGACACTATAATCTTTCAGCATTTGCTTCATCCAGAGAAGCTGAGTACAACAACTCCCGGCTGCAATATACTCTGCCTCGGCAGTTGATAGATGAATAAAGTTTTGCTTCTTGCTGAATCATGACACCAAATTGTTTTCCAAATAGAAACAACCGCCAGAGGTGCTTTTTCGATCATCTGAACTTCTAGCCCAGTCAGCATCACAATAACCAACGAGATTGGTGTTTGTATCAAAGGAATACCAGATCCCAAAGTCAGTTGTCCCGCTGATATATTTGAGAATCCGTTTGACTGACACCAGGTGTGACTCGCGAGGATTCGCTTGAAACCGAGCACACAAACCAACACTAAAGCAGATATCAGGACGACTAGCAGTTAGGTACAAGAGACTACCAATCATACTTCTGTATAGACTCGCATCAATAGCAGTCCCCTTCTCATATTTAGATATCTTCTCATGAGTTCCCATAGGTGTTCTTCTTGGACGAGCACTCTCCAATTCAAACTTCTTCAGTAGATTCTTGGCATACTTACTTTGAGAAATGAAAATACCATCATTTCGTTGCTGAATTTGAAGTCCAAGAAAGTAAGTGAGCTCACCTACCATACTCATCTCAAATTCGCCAGTCATTTGAGCAACAAATTCATCCACCATTGCCTGTGACACGGAGTCAAACACTATGTCATCAACATATATTTGAGCAAGTAAAAACTGACCTTTAGCTTGGCGAATGAAAAGGGTTTTATCTACTCCCCCTCGCTCATATCCCTTGGCCAATAAGTACTGAGTCAGCCATTCATACCAAGCCCGAGGAGCTTGTTTGAGCCCATATAATGCCTTCTTCAAATTGTAGACAAATTCGGGATGATGGGGGTCTTCAAAATCCTTTGGTTGAGCAACATACACCTCCTCATTAACAAGACCATTTAGGAAATCACTCTTCACATCCATTTGATACAATTTGAATCGCAACACACATGCAATGGCTAGCAAGAACCGAATAGACTCAAGGCGAGCAACTGGAGCAAATGTCTCATCAAAGTCAACTCCTTCAATTTGTGTGTACCCTTGTGCAACTAATCGAGCCTTGTTGCGAGTGATATTTCCATGCTCATCACTTTTGTTCTTGTATATCCACTTTGTGCCAATGATATTCACATTAGGAGGACATGGAACTAGATCCCAAACTTGATTTCGAGTGAATTGATCAAGTTCTTCTTGCATGGCACCAATCCAATATTCATCTAATAAAGCTTCCTTCACATTCTTTGGCTCAACAGATGAAGTATAGCAAGCCATTTGAATCATATCTCTATAATTTACTCTCGGCTTTTCTCTTGTCCGAACACCATCAGTCAAACTTCCAATAACTTCAGCAGTAGGATGATTCTTCTGAACACGAGTGGAGGGCTGTCTGTGAGGTGAAATGACATCGTCCACATTATCATCCTCGGCATTCTGATCAGTGACACCACTGGTGACACTGGGTGAACCACTGCCTAGAACACTGGAACTTACTTCAGGTAGAGAGTCTGTAATATCTTCATTAGGAATAGCAGTTACTTCCAGAGAGTCATCGACTTGAATATTCACAGATTCCATCACAGTTCGAGTCCTTTTGTTGTAGACTCGATAAGCTCGACTATTGATAGCATATCCAAGAAAAATAGCTTCATCACTCTTGCGATCGAGCTTCCCTTTATATTCCCTGTCATTCAACACGTAACAATTACTACCAAAAGGATGAAAATAGTTAACAGTTGGAGTTCTACCTTTCCATATTTTATAGGGCGTCATCTCAGTTCCTCCACGAAGATATACACGATTTATAGTGTAGCATGCTGTGTTCATTGCTTCAGCCCAGAATTTCTGTGGAATATTTTTTACGTGTAACATGACGCGTGACATCTATGCTATAGTCCAATTTTTCCTTTTCACGACTCCATTTTGCTGAGGAGTTTTAGGTGCAGAGAACTCATGACCTATTCCATGCTGATTACAGAAATCCGAGAAATCTGAGTTTTCAAACTCTCTTCCATGATCACTATGAATCCGTACAATCTTCAAGATTGCACATCCCTTTTCACGCTGAAGCCTTAGACACAATGCTTTGAAGGCAGTAAACATGTCGGACTTTTCTCAAAGGAATTCAACCCATGTAAAACGAGAAAAATCATCAACAGTCACATATGCATACCGTTTTCCTCCGATACTTTCTACTGACATAGGACCCATCAAATCCATATGAAGCAGTTCTAGCACACGAGTTGTTCCTGGTTTTTGAGACTTCGGATGTGACACCTTTGTTTGTTTTCCAATCTGACTCGGTCCGCATATCCTGCTTTCATCAAACTTTAGTTGTGGGATCCCACGGACAGCTCCTTTAGCAATAATGTTCTGCGCATCCGTATATTCACATGACCCAATTTTCGATACCATTGAATTGAATCTTCCATACTTGATCGAAGACATGTTGATGAGGCAGAGATGAGATAGCAATTATCCCTCGATCTTACTCCTTCCATGATGCACATGTTGTTTTGATCAATCACCTTACAATTTCTCTTTGTGAAATTAACATCCAAATCTTGATCACATAAATGACTAATGCTGAACAAATTTGCCTTGAGATCATATACCAACAATACATTATCCAACTTTGGTAACCATGGCACATCTAAAGTACCTTTTCCAATGACACGAGCTGTGACACTATTGCCAAAAGTTACTTTTTCCATACTTCCAGACACAACATCCTTCAAAAACTTGTTATCACCAGTTATATGCCTGGAACATCCACTGTCAAAGTACCACTCATCAGTCGTGACAGCCTTTAGTGAAGTATATGTGAAATTGCACAGGAAATTAGGCTTCATCTCCCAGCTCTATTGTGTATTCTGCGAGAAGTAGATTTTCTAGGAGTACCTTGTCTTCATTCAGCAAGATAAATAATGCATCTAGGATGAATATGACCACGACGATTGCAATAATGACAAACAGGTATAAATCTGTTACCTCTTCCGTTAGGAGCATGATAAGAATAATAAGGATTTGACATTTTTTCAACATCCACAACAACCTGCTTCCCCTTGGATTTATCCACTCATAGTGACACTGACTGTGACATGGTTTGTGACACGGGTTGTGACACTGAGCTTTCTCCCTTGTACACCAGTCCTGTGTAATCACCACTTGATTTTCCAATCTTAAGAATTTCATCAAGCTTAGAAGCACCTGAATTTAGCATCTTAACTCCTTTCTTTATGTGAGTTAACTCATTGGTCAAGCACTTCCTCTTGGCTTACTTTCAGTTTGGTAACCAGATCAGTGTTAGATTGTAAAAGATTGTTCCTCTTATTTTGTAGATCTCCAACTTGCATATGAAGTTGCTGATTCACTCTAGAAAGTTCAGTCCACTTATCATGAAGATTCTTGAATTCAACCAGAATATCTTCTTCTGTAACATAAAATTCATCTTCATCTATATATGTTGACTTATTTTCAGTGACACTTTGTGTAACATCCATTTTCTTACCATGATCAGATTGTTCAGTCTTAGTGGTGAGAGCCACATGATTGCTCTGAAAATCCTCTTATTTGTCTGAGTCATTGATAAGTCGGTATAGTGCCGACTTATTTGCTTGGTTTGTATGATGTTTTGGCGTGAAATAGAGGTGAAAACTATGCTTTGTGAATGACTTTTGCACATAAGCGTTCATGAACTTACAACTGACGAAAATGGCTAAATGTAGTGAAAGTGGTATGATTTTGATCAATTAGGGAAAACACCACATTCACTATGCACAAGTCACACCTTCACTACTCACAAGTCCACAACACACACTAACATACCACACTTACACACACTACTCACAACACTCAAACTTACACATTCACTATTCACAAGTCCATAACACAAACCACACACAACACACTACACCAAACACACACACGGTGCGGGTGCAAGGTGCGCCCGCACCGCCCGCCACCCTACTCGCACACACGGTGCGGGCGCAAGGTGCTATCGTACCACACACACACACACACGGTGCGGGATCAAAGTGCGCCCGCCACTCACACATATGCACACGCACACTTTGTTTTCTTTTTCGTGCATTTTTACTTAGTCATTTTTGCATACATTTTCCATGCACTACACTTTGTTCATTCGCACACTTAACAAACTCAAGCAGACATTTAATGCATTTCTCCCACGAGCACCAACTATTTAATATTTGGCATTGACAATTCTTATGTGTTAAGTTTCGCACCCGGCACGTGTCCTCACTTGAGCTTTGATTAATATCTGCAAAGACATGTGTCGACATCCCCGCGAAAGAAGGAAGCTTCCAGGAATCTAGGGGCCAAGTCACCCGGAGGAAAACTATAAAAGGCAGAGGTGGATTCAAGAAGAGGAGCTTTTCGGAGAGAGAGAGAAAAAGGCAATAGAGAGACTAGGGTTTGATGATCATTGAGGAAAAAATTCCAGGGAGGGAGACGAATATCATAGGCGACCCATTTACTCATTTCTTTGTAATTGGAAGTTCTGAGCCGATCAATATGATTGGCTAAACCTAGAAATGTTGCCTTGAGGGGTTATATGTATGGATTCAATCTTATTTGAGACATTTGCATGGATTTATATATGTGTTCTTCATGTTCATATTCTGTTCTTGTTTATATTCAATGTTTCGCATGGGCTTTGCTTAAGTTTACATTAAAGCTGCGGTACCACTGAGTTTTGTGTAAATCGATATGAGGCAATTGAACATAACATGAATCGACTGTGAATGTGCGTATGTGAGTCCTAGGTCCTAGGCTTTTTGTGGTTTTGATTGTGCGGTACCCACTGACAATTGAAATCAACTAGTAAGAAAAGGTCTAAGATTGTTCTTGCATTTTGGATCGAAGTCGTGGACTGGGTAGCTGCTGATAACCAGGAAATGAATTAGGTTCATTATGGGAGAATAGGGATTCTGGGAAATCCACTCGTACCCTGAACTTGCCCTACCAAGGGAGGCTCTGGGAGAATTGTGAATTAGGGCCGTGAGAACTACCAAGTTGATCAGTCCTAAGTTCACTAGCAGGTCAATCCCCTCACGTATGTTTACACAAGTCCGGGATAATAAGAGAAAGATCCATACAAATTATTTCACCCTCAAGGCAGCATAATCATCTCTATTGATTTCCTCTTTGTTGCATTCTGCCCATTTGATTTTATTACTGTTTATTCTTGTTAGTTATTCTATCATTGCATCGACTCTTCGCAACCATCCTTTCCCTGTTGGATACGATCTCACTTGCCACTTCTACATTATTTGCGTAAGTAGGATAAAATTGCAGGGTAGTGACAACACTTGTCAATTTTTGGCGCCGCTGCCGGGGAGAGGCATAGCGTCGAGAGTTGTTCACGATAGTTTACACTTTGTTGTTTATTTACGAATTTTGGTTTGAAATTGTTTATTTGTGCATTTTGGTTAGTTATTCTATTATTACTTTCTCTGTTTATTTGGTTATACTGATATCTGGTTTTAGTGATATTTCTGATCCTTGTAGAAGTCCCTGTTTATGCAACTAGGAGCAAGGTTACGTGGTGAAGCTCCAGAATTTGCACTTGACCTGGAACTACAAAGGACTTTAAGACAAAGGAGAAGGGCACTGGAAATGGCCGAACAAAACGAGGAGAGACCTAGGCCCCAACCACCTCGGTTTGGGGACCATTTCACAGTAAACTTTGAAAGGAGGAATAATCACCAAGGAATAGACGTTGAGAGCTATCAAATTCCGACACAAATCGTATCCATGATTACTCAAGGAAATTTTTCAAGGCTTGAGCCATGAAGATCCTAATGAGCATTTGGATTGGTTCTTGGGACTTTGTAACACGTTCAAACTGCAGAGAGTTACTCCAGATGACGTGAGAAGAGTTCTGTTCCCATTGTCTCTCAAGGGGAAGGCAAAGCACTGGTTCAACTCAATCGGAGGACCGTCTATCGCCACTTTTGAGGAATTAGAAAGAAAGTTTTTGGCCAAGTACTTCCCTCCAGCCAAATTGGAGCGGATGAGGATAGAAATTCGCAGCTTCCAGCAGCAAGATGGTGAGACGTTTAAGGAAGCATGGGACAGGTTCAATGACTTACTCCGACAGTGTCCAAACAATGACCTGGGGGAGGTCAGAGAGCTCAACACCTTCTTCAAAGGTTTATCTCTGTAATCTTCGCTAATGGTAAAAGCTTGCGCCAACGGGGCCTTGAAAAACAAAAGTGTGCCTGAGGTTAGGGAGCTCTTCGACTCAATTGCGGATGACGAATATTTGTTCCCAAAAGCTAGAAAAACACCTATAAGGAAGCAACGAGGGGTGTAAGATCTGGACGATGAGACTTCCTTGGAGGCAAAAATTGAGGCTCTAACAAGACAAATCCAAACTCTTAAAGCTGCGAAGACCGCTCCCGTGTTGATGTGTGGTTTATGTAAGGGGGAACATCACACTCATGAGTGTGAGCTCACCCAAGAATCAGTGCAGTACGTGAATAACTACAACAACCGCCAACAATATGGAGGCTATAGAAATCAGTCTGGTCAGGGCATTTAGGGACAGAACAATCAGGGAAATCAGCAAAGACAGTACTACCAGAGTGGGGAGTCGCGCAACAGGGAACCCAGAAGGACTAATGAGGAAGATCTGCTGCACAAAATTTTAGAGAAAATGGAGATGTATGAGAAGAGGACTTCCACACTGGAAACTCAAACGAAAAACATGGAGGCCTCCATCAAGAACATTGATATACAATTGGGACAGCTGGCCAAGGCAAGCCACCAGAGACCTCAAGGCACCCTCCCAAGTGATACTGAACCAAATCCAAAGGGAAAGGAGGTGTGCAATGCTATAACGATAAGGAGTGGTAAGGAGCTCAGTGGGAACATGAAGAAAGAGGAAAAGGAAGCATCTGAGGGAGAAGTTATGGAAGGAGCTACATTTGTGGAAGAGGAAGTCCAAGACAAGGAAGGGAGGTTGGAGGTCACATTCCACTAGGCTTGCCAAATAGCATTGTTCTATGGAATCGGGGTGTTTCATAGCATAGTCCAGATTAAATACTACCTCCTCACCATTGACTCTGAATGTGATGGTTTTCCCTTTCACTCCAATGAGGGTATCTCCCGTGGCCAGGAATGGCCTGCCAAAGATAAGTGGGATTTCCGGATCCTCTTCCATATCCAACACTATAAAGTCCACCGGAAGCACGAATTTATCTACTGAGACCAGGACATCCTGGAGAGTGTGCATGGAATACAGAAAGTTGAACAAAGCCATTCATAAGGATCATTTTCCCCTACCTTTCCTAGAGCAACTTTTGGACAGAATCGCAGGTTTTTTATTCTATTGCTTCTTAGACAGGTATTCTAACTACAACCAAATAGCAATTGACCCTAAGGATCAAGAGAAAACCACGTTCATCTGCCCTTTTGGTACCTATGCGTATAAGAGGATGCCTTTTGGACTATGCAATGCACCAGCCACCTTCCAACGCTGCATGATGGCCATTTTCCAAGACATGGTGGAGCACATTATAGAAATATTTATGGACGATTTTTTCGTGTTTGGGATGACCTTCGAGGATTGCTTGGAGAATTTATCTCTTGTACTGCAAAGATGTGTGGAGACCAACTTGGTCCTGAACTGGGAGAAGTTGATAAGTCGGTATTCGACCGACTTATTTGCTTGACTTTCTTGATCTTTTGCCATAGAATTTATGTGAAAATGATGCTTAGTGTGTAGATGTATACAAGAATGTACACGATTATGAAATGGTCCAGAAATGGCTAAGTGTTGTAAAACAATGTGAAAATGTTGTGACCTTTATGCATTTCACTGACCTCCATGCTATGACCTTCATGCATTTCACTGACCTCCAAGCCTTCATGGAGGTCCACACTTTGGAAGTCCACACTTTGGAGGTCCACACTTTGGAGGTCCATAATCACTATTCACAAGTCCACCACTTCACTTACGCAGCACTCACACTTACTCTTGAGCTCACTACTCCTGACCTCCTAATTTTCATGAAGGTCCATAACTATTCACAGCACACAACATAACATTCACACAATACAACAGCACATAAACACAACAGCACACACACGCACACATCCCACATGCGACCGCCACACACACACGGCGGTCGCATCGTGCGACCGCCCTCACACACACACACACACACTGCGGTCGGATCGTGCGACCGCCCCCTCACACACACACACACATGGAGGTCGCATCATGCGACCGCCACCCCCACTTTACACACTTGCACATTTTCATGTTCTATTTCTATGCATTTTCATTCATTAATGTTTTTGTACATTTTTCCGCCACACAATCGCACAGCACTGGCACAGTTCACAGAAATGATCATAACTTCCTCATTTTAGCTCCGAATTGAGTGATTCAAAAGGCCATGTTTAGCTAAGAGTCTTGGCTACAACTTTGCTGTTTTACATTTGTTCAGAATCGGCATGAATCAGGGGCTGAATATAGGATAAAGATGAAACCTGTGCAATTGCTCACATTCTCATGCACTTTCTCATCTAACACACTTGCACACCTGCACTATACACTTAACTCTGTCTACACATTTGCACTTAGCACACACCAGCTTTGTCTCACACAAGCACAATTGATACATAATTCTCATGTACACCAAATGTTTGATATTTTGCATTGAGAATTCTTGGTCATTAAGTTTAGTGCTAGACACGTGTCTTCACCTCAGCTTTGATTAATATTTACAGAGACACGTGTTAACATCCCCGCGAAAGGAGTAAGTTTCCAGGAAGCTCACTTGGCCAAGTCATCAAAAGGAAACTATAAAAGCCAAAGGAAGGACTTCAGAGGAAAAAGGGAGTTAGGAGGCGGCACACAATAGAGCATAGCATTCTTTAGATTAGGGTTCATAGTTTAGTTTAGAATTTTCTCTATCTTTTCTCTTTCGCACATTTTAATGTCTTGAAGATCAATTGTATGGATCTTTAGCTTATTTGAGACATTCGTACTGCTCATTAAGTGTTTGATTTCTGTTTTCACATGTTATTTGCATATTCATTCCAATATTTACTCACACACGATTATGCCTATACGTGGTTTGCAGTGCCCACTGAAATCAGTCTAGTGCGATAAACAGAAATTGAATTGAAATCACTTGACTATGGAGCAGCTTGTATGAGTCCTAGGATCTAATCAAGGAGTCGATTTGTACTGTGCATTGCCCAATGACAGTGGAGGTCAATATAACGGAAAGACCTAGGATTGTTTGAACACTAGAGCTTGTCTGGTTCTTAGTGTCAAATAGGGATCTGGATTTAGGAAGCGAGCCTTGATCTTGCCCTGCCCAGGGAAGATAATAGGAGTATGGTGAATTAGGATTGTGAGATCTGCCCAGATGAATGACCCTAAGCTCACTAGGGACCCGACCCCCTCATACATGCCTTTACACTAGTCAATGATTATAAGCTGAGATCCATATCAGTTGGTTTATCCTCAAGGCAGTGCTTTGTTTTTGCATTCATTCCCATTTTGCATTCATCCATATTAGCTTGCATTTGTCTTGTTCTTCCCTTTTATTTCATTTCAGTGTCTCTTGAACAAGTGATCTCTTGACAACTAAACCTTCCCTGTGGATACGATCCCACTCGCTATATCTACATTATTTGAGTAAGTTGGGTATTTGACGAGTTTGAACGACGAGCCTCCGCTCAGAAGTGCAAGTTCATGGTCAATGAAGGCATAGTACTGGGGCAAAAGATTTCAAAGGATGGCTTGGGAGTGGATAAGTCGAAAGTGGAGGTGATAGCCAAGCTACCTGTTCCCACCAATGTAAGAGGGGTAAGAAGCTTTATGGGTCATGCGGGTTTCTACAGAAGGTTCATTAAGGACTTTTCAAAAATAGCCAAGCCACTGTGCTCTTTACTGGAGAAAGATACTCCGTTTGTCTTTGATGAGAAATGAAAGGAAGCATTCGAAACTTTGAGAACGAATCTTGTAGAGGCACCCATCATTATTACCCCAATGTGGGGAGAACCCTTCGAAATCATGTGCGACGCAAGCGACTTCGCTGTGGGAGCTGTATTGGGACAGAAAAATGATAACATTTTCCGTGCAATCTATTATGCCAGCAAATTACTGAGTGGGGCATAGTTGAATTATACCACGACCGAGAAGGAGATGTTGGCCGTGGTCTTTGCCTTTGACAAGTTCAGGGCGTATGTCTTGGGGTCCAAGGTGATAGTTCATACCGATCACACAGCCCTCAAATACCTCATGGCAAAGAGGAAGCAAAACCGAGGCTCATCCGGTTGGGTGCTTCTACTTTAAGAATTTGATGTTGAGATCAAAGATAGAAAAGGGCGAGAATGTGGTGGCAGACCACCTGTCAATGCTCGAGCTAGGGGCACTCAGTGAAGAACAACTACAGTTATGGATTAAGGAGAGCTTCCCTGATGAACAGATTTTCAAAGTCCACACTCGCGGGTTGCCTTGGTACTCGGATATCGCCAACTACGTAGTAGTGGGACAGCTGCCGCAACACGTTTCTCATGACAAAAGAAAAGGTTCAAGCACGAAGCGCAGTACTATTTCTGGGAGAATGAGTGCCTATACAAGAGGTGTAGTGACCAGGTTATTCGAAGGTGCATACCCGATGAAGAAAAAAAGGCAATTCTCAAGGCTTGTCATGAATCACCATTTGGAAGACATTTTGGAGTAGCAAGGACTGGGCACAAGATCCTACAAACTGGCTTCTACTGGCCACATATATTTAAAGACGCAAAAGTGTGGGTAAGCCAGTGTGACAAATGCCAACGCGGGGGAAACATATCCAGTAGAGATGAAATGCCACGCACCAACGTGATTGGAGTGGATCTTTTCGATGTTTGGGGCTTGAATTTCGTGGGGTCATTCCCACGATCTTGCGGGAATGAGTTGGAGTTGACTATGTATCAAAATGGGTGGAAGCTGTGGCACTGCCCCATAACGACAGTAGGAGTGTAATGGGGTTCGTTAAGAGAAATATCTTCAACAGGTTCGGAACTCCAATAGCCATTATCAGCGATGGGGGAAGCCATTTCTGCAACAAAATCTTCAACACTCTCTTAGCCAGATATGGAGTTCAACACAGGGTTTCCACGCCATATCATCCCCAAGCAAATGGACAGGCTGAAGTATCCAATCGAGAGATAAAAAGTATCTTGGAAAAAGTCGTGAATCATGGGAGAAAGGATTGGGCACTCAAATTGGATGATGCACTTTGGGCATACAGGACAAAATATAAAACCCCGATCGGAGCATCACCATTTAGACTTGTGTTTGGGAAAGAGTGTCATCTTCCAGTCGAGTTGGAGCACAAGGCATATTGGGCAGTACAAAGGTTGAACATGGATTTAGACTTGGCTCAGGAGGCAAGGATGATGATGTTGAACGAACTAGACGAATTTAGATGGAATTCGTATGTCAGTGCAAGTCTTTACAAGGAGAGGACGAAGAGATGGCATGACAGCAAGATTAAATTAAAGGAATTTGAAGTGGGGCAACAGGTGCTAGTATACGATGCCAAGCTGAGGCTTTTTCCGGGCAAGTTAAAGTCAAGATAGATTGGACCCTTTGTCATCACAAAAATCTTCCCGTATAGAACTCTGGAAGTACACAATGGGGCATCTGGAGAGAGTTGGAAAGTAAATGGGCATAGGGTGAAAATCTTCAATTCCCCTGCAAACGACAAGGGACGAGCTCATTGCCTTGACAGCCCACCCCCTCAGTAACAACTCGTCCATGTCTGGCTGAGGACAATAAACCAAGCGCTTGTTGGGAGGCAACCTAAACGTTTACTTCCCTTTTGTTTTATCTTGTCTTTTGCCAATAATTGAGTTTGCAATAATCAGCTGAACCTAAACTCCCCATGCTCTCTCACATGCAGGAAAAATGATGAGGACGACCTGGAAGTGTCAACAATGCGAAGTGGAATGTGCACTCACGGAGCATACAGAGATCATGAGAATCAGATAAACACGTAGGAATCATCTCTGCAATGACACAGGCAAGGAATAAAATCTGAATGCTTAAGCAAGTACAGTTAAATCACATGACTTGTCTCTTAGCTCCTTGGTGACTAAATCATGCATGAAGGTTTCCCTATAAATACCATACATTTTGCATGATTAGAGGCAACCCAGGGTTTAAGTGTGTAGCCAACGGCCGATCATAAGAATTTTCATTCCTCACATTGAGCCCAACTCCACACTGCATTCATAGCATTCCCAAGTTCAGGAAAATGGTGCACATTGATGAGGACTATAGGACTTACCTCCGTGAAGTCCTAAGCAGCTCAGATTCAGACGAAGAAGAGTATACCCCGATCACACCCCCAAAGTTGGCGAACGATAGGGCAGCACGATAATTTGAGAGATGCATCTACAGACTTGTACTGGTGGAACGCCAGTTCACTACTCCGTCTCAGACATTTGTAGAAGCAATCCGTTTCTACAAATGGGAGCCCCTTAGTTTCGCCCCAGTTACAGTCAATGTGGAGGTAGCCCGAGAAGTTTACACCAACGCCAACTCAACTGACTCAAATTTCATCCACCATTATGGGGTGTACCTGTGAGGGACATATCTTAAGGTGACAAGCCAAACAATTAATCAACATTTCTACCTATCAGACCATCTAGAGGGGGAGTATGAGCAATTAGTGGAAGCTGGGAATGTTGATCAACTAATTGAGTCAGTTGGGCTACCGGGAGCTTCATGGATCCGAAATGCACGGTCCGAGGCAGTTCTTGTAAAAACGGAGGATTTAACTGCCGAAGCTCGGATGTGGTTGCTGTTTATAAATTCAAGACTTATGCCCACCAACCATCACATCAGAGCAACACGAGAACGGGTACTCCTCATTTATGCAATCCAGCACAGGATGACAATCTATGTGGGGAAAATAATCATGCAGTACATCCAATGTGCACAAGATTGTAGCGGTCAGCCTATATTTTTCCCACTCTTACTAGCGCAAATGCCACTAAAGCACGGAATCACAGTCAATCCAACGGAGGACTCCCAACGTTCCTTGGGAATCATAGGCAGACCTCAATGGCAAAGCTACCTGGAGACCGAAACAAGAGAAAGGCTTAGGCGCGACGCTTAAACGCGGTAGTCTTTTTTCTTTTCCACAATGGGGACCATTGCCCAATTTAAGTGTGGGGGGGAGATTTGTATGGTGCTGATTTGTTGCTTGTGTGGAATTGTCATTGCTTTTGATAGTTATGCTTGTGTTTGTAAGGCCCAGGGCCTTTTTGTTTTGAAAATTTTGTTCTGCTTGCGTGTTATATGTTGCGGGGAATGGATGTGGAGTTTAGTATATTAGTATAGGTGGTGTAATTTTCTTTATTCCTGTTGTGTTGTTGTGTGGAATGAAAAACAAGACAGTGACTAGCACTGACCTTGTAATGTGTTTTCTATTTCAATGTTGTGTTATGAAGCGCTTTAGGGTCTGTTTGGACATACATATTTTTGTGATTTATTTCACAATTGCAAAATGGTGTATTTGTTTTGTTTAACTTTTTCATCAAAATTTTTAAAACACAAAACAATGCTACAGTAATTATTTTTGCTACAGTAATTTTTATAAATAAAATATTGAATTTGAATTTGAATTTTAAATTTTAATAATAAACAATTCTTCCTAACACAATTCCCACCAAAATAAACTACTAAAATACTAATTCAAATTTAAATTTCAAACTTTTATTAATAAAAAAATCTTCAATAAAAATCCCAACAAAACAAAATCATTCATTCCAAACACTCCCAAAATATTCTTTTCTCATAACAAATCCCAATAAAAAAAAATTTATGATATAATCCAAAAATAGCTTATCCAAGCGGAGCCTTAATTTTTATTTGTGATAAATGTAAAAGTTTGTTGTTGTGTTGTGCAAAGATTGCCACTATTCATATAGCACATTTGCATATCCAATACACTCGCACTCCAAGTCTCATCAACAAGTCCATAAATTGTTTGATGTATGTGAAATTTTTGTAAGTTTCACAGCACTCATGTAATGTATACGAATTGCTGGGTAAAGTACGATGTCAAAGTAAGATAGAAATGCCAGCACTATATTTGACATAGGAGAGGGCTTATGTTTCGTTGCCCGTATGTGCACTCTACTCGTACATACTTATTCTCGCATTTTGAGTATATAGTCTATTGAAGAAACACACGAACAAAAATGTATGAGAAGTGATACAAATGCAAAGAAAAATCCAGTAGGCGAATAAAGGGAAAAAATAGTCACAAAACCATGGCAGCCAAGCGCAAAGTGCGGCATAAAGTTTAAAAGAAAATAATAAGCACCAATGTGCATGATAAGCTCAGTTATGTTTTATAATGTTTGAAGTGTTCGTGTGTGTGGACAAAAGGATTGTAGTGCGAGAATTTATTGACTAAGTGTCTGCTTGAGTATTTTGCATAGACAGTGTAAAGGAACATAAGAAACTCTCAACACACACTACACGCTGACGGTTTGGTCTTTATTCATGGTACCTTGCTTGACAGCTTGTATAAATTAGATGGACTGTGGACTTACCTATTCAAATGTTGATTGCATGCGAAAATTTTGGAAATGAATGGTTGATGGTGTTGAGATTGTTGAATGTGGAGTGGATAGTTGGCTTTACTTTGCTCGGGACTAGCAAAGATTTAAGTGTGGGGGGTTGATAAGTCAGTATAGTGCCGACTTAGTTGCTTGGTTTGTATGATGTTTTGGCGTGAAATAGAGGTGAAAACTATGCTTTGTGAATGACTTGTGCACATAAGCGTTCATGAACTTACAACTGACGAAAATGGCTAAATGTAGTGAAAGTGGTATGATTTTGATCAATTATGGAAAACACATTCACTATGCACAAGTCACACCTTCACTATTCACAAGTCCACAACACACACTAACACACCACACTTACACACACTACTCACAACACTCAAACTTACACATTCACTATTCACAAGTCCATAACACAAACCACACACAACACACAACACCAAACACACACACAGGGCGGGCGCAAGGTGCGCCCGCCACCCCACTTGCACACACGGTGTGGGCGCAAGGTGCGCCCGTACCACACACACACGCACACGGTGCGGGCGCAAAGTGGACCCGCCACTCACCCACACGCCGGGTGCACGGTGCGCCCGCCACTCACACATATGCACACACACACTTTGTTTTCTTTTTCGTGCATTTTTACTTAGTCATTTTCGCATACATTTTCCATGCACTACACTTTGTTCATTCGCACACTTAACAAACTCAGGCAGACATTTAATGCATTTCTCCCACGAGCACCAACTATTTGATATTTGGCATTGACAATTCTTATGTGTTAAGTTTCGCACCCGGCACGTGTCCTCACTTGAGCTTTGATTAATATCTGCAGAGACACGTGTCGACATCCCCGCGAAAGAAGGAAGCTTCCAGGAATCTACTGGCCAAGTCACCCGGAGGAAAACTATAAAAGGCAGAGGCGGATTCAAGAAGATGAGCTTTTCGGAGAGAGAGAGAGAAAAAGGCAATAGAGAGACTAGGGTTTGATGATCATTGAGTAAAAAATTCCAGGGAGAGAGATGAACATCATAGACGACCCATTTACTCCTTTCTTTGTAATTGGAAGTTCTGAGCCGATCAATACGATCGGCTAAACCTAGAAATATTGCCTTGAGGGGTTATATGTATGGATTCAATCTTATTTGAGACATTTGCATGGATTTATATATGTGTTCTTCATGTTCATATTCTGTTCTTGTTTATATTCAATGTTTCGCATGCCATTGCTTAAGTTTACATTAAAACTGTGGTACCCACTGAGTTTTGAGTAAGTCGATATGAGGCAATTGAACATAACATGAATCGACTGTGAATGTGCGTATGTGAGTCTTAGGTCCTAGGCTTTTTGTGGTTTTGATTGTGCGGTACCTACTGACAATTGAAATCAACTCGTAGGAAAAGGTCTAAGATTGTTCTTGCTTTTTTGGATCGAAGTCGTGGACTGGGTAGCGACAGATAACCAGGAAATGAATTAGGTTCATTATGGGAGAATAGGGATTCTGGGAAATCCACTCGTACCCTGAACTTGCCCTACCAAGAGAGGCTCTGGGAGAATTGTGAATTAGGGCCGTGAGAACTACCAAGTTGATCAGTCCTAAGTTAACTAGCAGGTCAATCCCCTCACGTATGTTTACACAAGTCTGGGATAATAAGAGAAAGATCCATACAAATTATTTCACCCTCAAGGCAGCATAATCATCTCTATTGATTTCCTCTTTGTTGCATTCTGTCCATTTGATTTTATTACTATTTATTCTTGTTTGTTATTCTATCATTGCATCGACTCTTGGCAACCATCCTCTCCCTGTTGGATACGATCCCACTTGCCACTTCTACATTATTTGCGTAAGTAGGGTAAAATTGCAGGGTAGTGACAACACCTGTCAGTCATCTTCACTCCAAGTTGTGTTGAGAGAATTCATCTTCCTTCTCAATGTATTGGCACAATCTTCCTGAACATTCCCGTAACCGTCACATTCTCTACACTTAATTCCTTTATGTCTGAATGACTGTTCAGTCGTATGATTTTCTTCCCTGTACTTTTTATTGCTTGCCAACTCATTCTTTGTGTTAGTGACACTGCCTCTGACAACCTGATTATTTCTGCTATATCTTTTTAGTATTTTGCTGAAGTTCTTAGATATTAATGCCAAAGAGTCCTCAAGGTCATCTTCCCCAGAATTATCTGACTTCTGCATTTCTGCTTTTAAGGCAATCTCTTTGTTCTTCTTTGCTTCCAAGTCTACTCCTAGATTCATCTCAAATGTTCTAAGGGATCCCATCAATTCTTCCAGCTTTATCTTTGAGATGTCTTTTGCTTCCTCAATGGCAGTAACTTTATAGGCAAAGCGTTGAGGCAAAGATCGTAAGGTTTTCCTCACGAGTTTTTCTTTCGAAAAATTTTCACTAAGATCAAATGCCTCATTGGCAATATCACAGAGTTTGACATTGAAATCAGCAATAATTTTGTCTTCATGCATTTTCAAGTTTTCAAATCTTATAGTCAGAATCTGCATCTTTGATAATTTTACACTTGAAGTCCCTTCGTGAGTAGTTTGAAGAATTTCCCACGCCTTCTTTGTAGTCACTCAAGTAGAAATAAGTCTGAACTGTGCTGGATCAACTCCGTTAAATATAGCGTTAAGAGCCTTCGAATTACTGTTTGCCAAGGCGTCTTCAGTAGCAGACCAACTTTTTTCGGGCTTGAGAGATTTGACACCATCAGTATCAGTAGTCATTGGAGGATCCCATCCTGTCAGAATTGATTTCCAAGCATTCTCATCAATAGCTTTGATAAAGGCTCTCATTCTGGCCTTCCAATAAGCATAGTTGCTTCCATCCAAGAGAGGTAGACGTATTGTTGAACCTCCTTCCTTCATAGAGTCCATCGCACCAACCAACCAAGATCAAGTCCTACGGATCCCGCATAAGAAACAAAGACGACCCTCTCTGATACCAATTGAAAGATCAAGGTTAGATGCGTAGTGTCCTAGTGAGGTGGAACACTAGATGTGACACCGTTAACAAAAACAGTAATGGACAATAATAAAATTGCGGAAAGTAAAAAGACAGGAGGTTGGTAACGCAGTTCGGCAATTGCCTACGTCTGCGGGGCCACGCCCACAAAGAACAATCCACTAAGTTCACAAGTTACAAGACACTCGATCTGACACAATGTAAGACACCATCTTATTTTTGTTACCGACTCTTCCTAACTTCACATTGAACGTGATTGTGGGAGCTCCCCTCGACTTGTGTTGATTCCTCCCAGAATCCGTGGTTATGCAAGATCCCCTTGCCCACGTTTGAACTCATCCCGAGCTCCTTAGCAATCTCCTCCCGAGGCTACGATTGAATCAAGAACACAAGGATTGCACCTTCAATAATATTGCATTAAGATGCTTCAAGCCAACACACTTTGATCAAAATTCTCCAACAAAGAAGTGTGTTCACAGTCTTAGAAAAACTGAAAGAATAATCAATAATCCACACACGAAAAACCGTGAGGTGGAAAGATCATATAGGCACACAAAAATTCTTCCATGTTTATCCCAAGATTATTTCCAAATAATTCAAATGGAAAGATCATAGAGGCGCTCCAATTCTTCCATGTTTATCTCCAAGATTATTTCCAAAATAATTCAAATGGAAAGATGGAAACACCATGTGCCTTTAATGCTTATCTTTTCCAAAGATAGCACTTCCAAGAATACCAAGATAAGCTCCATAATTATCCTCATATCATTAATCTTCGAATCAATCTTCCTTGCTTAGATTGATTTAATTTGATTTACGCCTCCAATAAGATCTTTCCTTATCTTGCCAAAAAATCAATGCCAATTAAAATAAATGCCACTCTACGTGTGCATTAACAAATTTTGCTCAGTAAAAAAATTACTATTTACAAACAATAGTATAAACCATGTGCAAATAACTATTTGATCTTTTATAAAATAAAATTCATTTATTTTGAAGTGTAAACTATTTACTTTAATAACTATTTATAGATAATAAATATTCACATGCCTCTAGACGATTTTAAGGTCAAGAACTGTAGTGCAATTTTAATGAAAAATTCTAAAACATTGCCAAGCATGAATAACAGTTCAAGAAATCATAAGTTTTTTTTGCCTTTTGTAAGGTTAAAGTATGGTATTACCATCATGTAAAATTGTCAAAAAAATTTTGTGTCATAAATTTCTCCAAAGGTCTTGAAATGATGCCACCATATAATTTAGAGAGAAGTTTTTATGTAGGACAAATGAAAAAAAATGTAAAGAAATATCAAGAAATGGAATGGATAAGATTAAATTAAGGATGCAACAAGTAGATATATGAAGAAGAATTATAACATATTTAATATCATTATTATTTTGTTCAATTGAAATGGAAAATTAAAATGTACTTCAAGAAGTGAATATATCTTCCTAAGCCTAAAGGCGTAAATATATAGCCAAAAAAATGAAATTGAAGAAATAAATTTCTAAAATTGTAAAATTTTGCGACAAACAAAAAAAAATCCTTCTAAGACATTTCGAAAGGTAATACAAATTCAGAATAAACTTGATTAAATTTATTATAATTTAGCTATAGAAGATTTGTTAAGTTCAAATAATAGATAAATGTATTTTCAATAGTTTTACTTTTTGGAATACTAGAAATGAAATACGTGTTGTGCATGTGAGTTTGATTAAATTAATATTCGTAATTTATTTTTATAGTATCTGATTAAATTTTTAATGTGTTTGTTAATACAGGAGGCATAATATGCCATTATTAGTTTTTAGAAAAAATAAAATTAAATTAAAATTTTAAAAGATCGCAATGTGTAAGGCATGATATTCAGGTCCATTAGTCAATGAAAAGTATATATAACTATTTGTTTGCTCTTTTTCTTCTAAGAAAGAAAATAAAATCCCAAGTTGAAGATAATTTAACATACATCAATCAACATTAATTTTTTAATATTGATTTTTTTGACATACTTACAATGGATAACTTTCTCCAACAAGGTCTTATTGCTTCAACATCTTCCATCCATGGCAACCTTAAATATTCAAGTTGAATTTTCAAGACGTTATGTTGGATGCCCAAAGAATCAAAACTTCCAAACATTACCAAGCATGTATAAGAGTTCTAGAAATCATATGTTTGTTTTGCCTTTTCCAAGGTTAAAGGGTAGTCTTGCCTTCATGTAAGCATGTCATAAACTTCTTGGAGTCACAAAGTTCTCAAAAGGTCCTGAAATAATATCACCACATCATTTAGAGATTTTTGTAAATAGGATAAATTAATATAATAGATAAATATATTTTCAATAATTTTACTTTTTGGAATACAATATATGAAACACATGTTCTGCACTTGAGTTACTAATTAAATTTTTTAATGTGTTTGTTGATAATGGAAGCATAATATGCAATTATTAGTTTTTATAAAAAAAATAAAATAATATTAAATTTTTAAAAAATCTCAATGTGTAAGGCATGATATTCATGCCCATTAGTCAATGAAAAATATATATAACTATTTGTTTGCTCCTTTTCTTCTAAGAAAGAAAATAGAATCCAAGTTGAAGATAATTTAACATACATCAATCAATATTAATTTTCTAATTTTGATTTTTATTGACATACTTATAATGGATAAATTTCTTCAACAAGGTCTTATTGCTTCAATATCTTCCATCCATGGAAACCTTAAATGATCAAGTTAAATTTTGAAGACGTTATGTTGGATTCCAAAAGATTGAAAACTTTCAAACATTGCCAAGCGTGCATAAGAGTTCTAGAAATTATATGTTTCTTTTGACTTTTGCAAGGTTAAAGGGTAGTATTGCTTTCATGTAAGCATGTCATAAACTTCTTAGAGTCACAATTTTCTCAAAAGGTCCTCAAATAATGCCATCACATTATTTAGAGATTTTTTTATATAGGATAAATGATAGAAAAATAAAAACAAATTAGAGAAAAAGAGTGGATAAGAGGAACTTAAGGATCCGACAAATAGATAGATGAAGAAGAATTATAGCATATTTGATATCATTAGTATTTTGTTCAATTGAAATGGAAAATTAAAATGTATTTCAAGAAGTAAATAGGTCTTCCTAAACCTAGACCCATAAATATGTAGCCCAAAATTGAAATTGAAGAAACAAATTTCTAAAATGTAAAATTTTGTGAAAAACCAAAAAAAAAAAACTTTTTAAGACATTAATAAACATAGTACTAACATGGAATAAACTTTATGAATTTAGTTCTAATTAGCTATAAAAGATCTGCAAAGTTAAAACAATAGATAAATGAATTTTGAATAATTTTACCTCTTGGAATACTAGAAATGAAACACGTGTTGTGCACATGATTTTGACTGAAATAATATTTTTAAATTATTTTTATTATAATTGATTAAATTTTTAATGTGTTAGTTAAAAAAAGAATCATAATATGCCATTATTGAATTTTAAAATAATAGAATTAAAGAAAAATTATAAACATCTCAATGTTTTTAATAGTTTTTTAAATTTAATATAAATAAATGGACTTGAATGGTTGGTGTTATAGGACCATTAGAGTTATAAATTTTATGTCGTAACTAAATAAATAAAAAAATCAACAAATACATACTCCTAATTACAGAGTACCACAAACAATATTAACAATTTCAATTTCATTACTATTTCTAATCTTTAAATTAGAAATTAATTAATGTTGATAGAAAATCAAGTAATAATAAAATCTATTAAATAATAGATTTTGCTCACTAAAAAATATTACTATTTACAAACAATAGTATAAACCATGTGCAGATAAATATTTGATCTATTATAAAATAAAATTCATTTATTTTGAAGTGTAAATTATTTACTTTAGTCACTATTTATAGATAATAAATATTCACATGATAATAAGTATTCACATGCATCTAGACGATTTTAAGGTCAAGAACTGTAGTGCTTTAACTATTTTATCTACTAGTCATTCCAACTCTACTTCTAAACAAAAAATTCTAAATCATTGCCAAGCATGCATAACAGTTCAAGAAATGATATGTTTCTTTTACCTTTTGCAAAGTTAAAGGGTGATATTGCCATCATGTAAAATTGTCATAAACATTTTGGTGTCATATATTTCTCCAAAGGTCTTGAAATGATGCCACCATATCATTTAGAGAGAATTTTTTATGTAGGACAAATGATAGAAAAATGGAAAGAAATATCGAGAAATAGAGTGGATAAGATGAAATAACGAATAGATAGATGAGGAAGAATTATAACATACTTAATATCATTATTATTTTTTTCAATTGAAATGGGAAATTAAAATGTACTTCAAGAAGTGAATATATCTTCCTAAGCCTAAAGCCGTAAATATGTAGCCAAAAAATGAAATTGAAGAAATAAATTTTTAAATTGTAAACTTTTGCGACAGACACAAAAAAAATCCTTTTAAGTCATTTATAAAGGTAATACTAATATGAAATAAACTTGATTAAATTTTTTATAATTTAGCGATAAAATATTTGTTAAGTTAAAATAATAGAAAATTGTATTTTCAATAATTTTACTTTTTGGCATAGAAGAAATGAAACACCTGTTGTGAACTTGAGTTTGATTGAATTAATAATGTTAATTTAGTCTTATAGTATCTAATTAAATTTTTAATGTTTGTGTTAATAAACGAAGCATAATATGCCATTATTAGTTTTTAGGAAAAAATTTAAATTAAATTAAAATTTTAAAAGATCACAATGTGTAAGGCATGATATCCAGTTCCATTAATCAATAAAAAGTATATATAACTATTTGTTTGATCTTTTTTTTCTAAGAAAGAAAATAAAATCCCAAGTTGAAGATAATTTAACATACATCAATCAATATTAATTTTCTAATTTTTATTTTTATTGCCATACTTATAATGTATAACTTTCTCCAACAAGGTCTTATTGCTTCAACATTTTCCATCCATGGCAACCTTAATTGTTCAAGTTGAATTTTCAAAACATTATGTTGGATGCCCAAAGAATCAAAACTTCCAAACATTACCAAGCATGTATAAGAGTTCTAGAAATCATATGTTTGTTTTGCCTTTTCCAAGGTTAAAGGGTAGTCTTGCCTTCATGTAACCATGTCTTAAACTTCTTGGAGTCACAAATTTCTCAAAAGGTCTTGAAATAATGCCTCCACATCATTTAAAGAGATTTTTTTATATAGAATAAATGATTGAAAAATAAAAAAGAATTAGAGAAAGAGAGTGGATAAGAGGAAATTTATGATCCGACTAATAGATAGATGAAAAAGAATTATATCATATTTGATATCTTTAGTATTTGTTCGATTGAAGTGGAAAATTAAAATGTATTTCAAAAAGTAAATAAATCTTCCTAAATCTAAACCCACAAATATGTAGCCCAAAAATGAAATTGAAGAAACAAATTTCTAAAATGTAAAAGTTTTGCGAAAAACCAAAAAAAATCTTTTTAATACATTAATAAACATTTTACTAATTTGGAATAAACGTGATGAAACTAGTTATAATGAGCTATAGAAGATATCTGAAGTTTAAATAATAGATAATTGAATTTTGAATTATTTTACCTTTTGAAATACTAGAAATGAAACACGTGTTGTGCAAGTGATTTTGATTGAATTAGTATTGGTTATTTATTTTTATTTATTTGATTAAATTTTTAATGTGTTAGTTAAAAAAGAAGAAAAATATGCCATTATTGATTTTTAGAAAAATAGAATTAAATAAAAAATTTTAAAACATCTCAATGTTTTTAATAGTTTTTGTAAGCTCTAAGGCAACCTAAGAGGGGGGGGGGGGGGTGAATTAGGTTTCTAAAAAATTATCTTAAACTAATCAGCTCAAATTCAACAACAATGAATAAGTAATATGAATCACCACAAATGTAAAGTATTGATATATCAAGATAATGCCCAACACTCACAATACTTTCAATTCTCAAATAATCAAAGCATAAATGAATCAAAATAAGTGCAGAAATTAAATCAATGAAAATCAAGAACACAAATGATTTATAGTGGTTCAATTTCCCCCTTGGAGCACTCTACATCCACTACCTAAGTTTCCCAACTTAGGATTATCAAACCTCTTCACTCATAAACTGATCTTTTTCTTGTGAAAGATCAAAGAACCACTTTTACAACCCAAGTTTCCTAACTTAGGATTTCAACCAAGGGCTCAACCGTTTACACTAGCATTCCAAAGCTTTGTGTACAAGGTTTTTTACTCTCTCTTGAGAAACCTCTTACAATCACACTTAAAGGATGTTTGAAGATGAAGTACAATCCCACAAAATTGGGGTAGTATATGATGCTGATTAGCTCACAAGATGATTCAATCAATAAAATTACAACTCAAACCTATATAACTCAAGAATATGATATATACTCAAATGAAGGCTCAATAAAATCAATCTTTTGTAGCTTGATGAAATAAAGATGAAGAGCAAGAGTTGTAATGATATTTTTTAAGATAGGAAGCTCAAAGAATCAAAGGAAGAAGTGTATCAATGTTTATGCATTGGGTAGTATATATACCCTAGAGAAAATGACCAAAAAAACGTCTATGTTGAATTTTTAAAAAAACTAGCCGTTGGAGAGTTTCGGACGCTAGTTTCGAACGGATGAGCCGTCCGAAACTGAGTTCGGACGTCCGAAACTCTCCTCTGCAGCTTCCATTTTTGACTCCAAAAACCAAACTCTCTGGACAGTTTCGGACGGGTAGTTTCGGCCGTCCGAAACTAAGCACAGGCGTCCGAAACTTTGATTTTTCATTCCTTTTTCAATTTTCGTTGTTCAAATCACTTTTGTAACAATGTGTGTGTCTTTGTGCAAGTGCTTTTAAAACATTTTGTAAGTTCATTTGAATACTACTATATTTAGAAAACATTTTTTACTTGAGCCTTAAACAAGTAATTCATTTTCTTGAGTTATTTAACAATTAGGGTTTAGGATTGGGATTTTGACCTAGTTTACAATCTTGTATTTCTTTGCATTTCCCACATGTGCTCCTTCCTTTGATTTGATCTCCATGCTTGACTTCTTTGAATATCTAATACATTGAGACACTTTTTGAACCATTAGCATAAACATAATTGTTTGTTAATCATCAAAATAAGTAAGATTAAAACCCTAGGTTTCACAGTTTTTTAAATTTAATATAAATAAATGAACATTGATATGTTGGTATTATTGGACCATTAGAATTATCTATTTTATGTCATAAATAAATAAATAAACAAATCGAGCAATACTTACTCCTATTAAGAGACTATCACAAACAATATTAACAATTTAAAGATCATTAATAAACTTTTTGTTGTCATAAATTTCTCCAAAGGTTGTGAAATGATGCCAACATATCATTTAGAGAGGATTTTTTTATGTAGGACAAATGATAGAAAAATAGAAAAAAAATATTGAGAAATAGAGTGGATAAGTGAAATTAAGGATGGAATAAATAGATAGATGAGGAAGAATTATAACATATTTAATATCATTATTATTTTTTAAAATTAAAATGTACTTCAAGAATTAAATATATCTTCCTAAGCCTAAAGCCGTAAATATTTATCCAAAAAATGAATTTGAAGAAATAAATTTCTAAAATTTTAAAATTTTGCGACACACAAAAATAATCCTTTTAAGACATTTACAAAGGTAATACTAATATGGAATAAACTTGGTTAAATTTGATATAATTTAGATATAGAAGATTTGTAAACTTAAAATAATATATAAATATATTTTCAATAATTTTACTTTTTAGAGTACAAGAAATGAAACACTTGTTGAGCACGTGACTTCATTGAATTAATATTGGTAATTTAGTTTTATAGTATCTGATTAAATTTTTAATGTGTTTGTTAATAAGGGAAGCATAATATGCAATTATTAGTTTTTAAAAAACATTAAATTAAATTAAATTATAAAAGATCTCAATGTGTACCGCATGAGATTCTGGTCCATTAGTCAATGAAAAGTGTATATAACTATTTCTTTGATATTTTTTTCTAAGAAAGAAAATAAAATCCCAAGTTGAAGATAATTTAACATACATCAATCAATATAAATTTTCTAATTTTGATTTTTATTGACATACTTATAATGGATAACTTTCTCCAACAAGGTCTTATTACTTCAATCTCTTCCATGCATGGAAACCTTAAATGTTCAAGTTAAATTTTCAAGACGTTATGTTGGATGTCCAAAGAATGAAATCTTTCAAACATTTCCAAGCTTGCATAAGAGTTCTAGAAATCATATGTTTCTTTTTCCTTTTGCAAGGTTAAAGGGTAGTCTTGCCTTCATGTAATCATATCATAAACTACTTGGAGTCACAAATTTCTCAAAAGGTCTTGAAATAATACCACCATATCATTGAAAGAGAATTTTTTTTACATAGAATAAATGATAGAAAAATAAAATAAAAATAGAGAAAGAGAGTGGATAAGAGGAAATTAAGGATCCGACTAATAGAGAGATCAAGAAGAATTATATCATATTTGATATCTTTAGTATTTGTTCAATTGAAAAGGAAAATTAAAATGTATTTCAAGAAGTAAATATATCCTCCTATATATAACTATTTGTTTGATCTTTTTTTCTAAGAAAGAAAATAAAATCCAAGTTGAAGATAATTTAACATACATCAATCAATATTAATTTTCTAATTTTGATTTTTATTGACATACTTATAATGGATAAATTTCTCCAACAACGTCTTATTGCTTCAATATCTTCCATCCATAGAAACCTTAAATGTTCAAGTTAAATTTTCAAGACGTTATGTTGGATGCCAAAAGATTGAAAACTTCCAAACATTGCCAAGCATGCATAAGAGTTCCAGAAATCATATGTTTGTTTTTCCTTTTGCAAAGTTAAAGGGTAGTCTTGCCTTCATGTAACCATGTCATAAACTTCTTGGAGTAAACAATTTCTCGAAAGGTCCTGAAATAAAAAAATATTCTCAAAAGGTCTTGAAATAATGCCTCCACATCATTTAAAGAGATTTTTTTTATATATAGAATAAATGATAGAAAAATAAAAAAATAGAGAAAGAGAGTGGATAAGAGGAAATTAAGGATCCGACTAATAGATAGATGAAGAAGAATTATAGCATATTTGATATCTTTAGTATTTTGTTCAATTGAAAAGGTAAATTAAAATGTATTTCAAGAAGTAAATATATCTTCCTAAATATAAACCCACAAATATGTAGCCCAAAAAAGAAATTGAAGAAACAAATTTCTAAAATGTAAAAGTTTGCGAAAGACCAAAAAAATTCTTTTTAAGACATTAATAAACATAATACTAATATGGAATAAACTTGATAAAATTAGTTATAATTAGCTATAGAAGATATGTGAAGTTAAAATAATAGATAATTGAATTTTGAATAATTTTACCTTTTGAAATACTAGAAATGAAACACTTGTTGTGCACATGATTTTGATTGAATTGGTATTGGTTATTTATTTTTATTGTATTTGATTAAATTTTTAATTTGTTAGTTAAAAAAAGAAGCAAAATATGCCATTATTGATTTTTAAAAAATAGAATTAAATAAAAAGTTTCAAACAACTCAATGTTGTTTAATAGTTTTTTAAATTTAATATAAATAAATGGACATTGATATGTTGGTGTTATTCATTAGATTTATCTATTTTATTTCATAACTAAATAAATAAAAAACAAGACCAATACTTACTCCTATTAACATAGTATCACAAACAATATTAACAATTTAAAGATCATTAAAAAACTTTTTGGTGACATAAATTTCTCCAAAGGTTGTGAAATGATGCCAGCATATCATTTAGAGAGATATTTTTATGTACGACAAATGATAGAAAAATAAAATAAAATTGAGAAATAAAGTGGATAAGTGAAATTAATGATGGAACAAATAGATAGAAAAGGAAGAATTATATTATATTTAATATCAATATTTTTTTAATTAAAATGGGATATTAATAAGTTACTGTCATAAATTAATATATGCCTCCCTAACCCTAATGTCCCGTGAAATATGTAGCCAGAAAAACCATAGAATATTGGAAGAATTAAATTTCTAAAATTTAGTAAAAAGTTGGTTGCGACATATGCCAAGAAAAATCCTTTAAAGACATTTATAAATGTAATACTAATACGGAATAAACTTGATTAAATTTGTTATAATTTATCTATAGAAGATTTAAAATAATAGATAAATTTAATTTCAATAAATTTACTTTTTGGAATACAAGAAATGAAACTCTTGTTGTGAACGTGATTTGATTGAATTAATAGTAGTAATTTAGTTTTATACTATCTGATTAAATTTTTAATGTGTTTGTTAATAAAGGAAGCATAATATGCCATTATTAGTTTTTAGAAAAGAAAATTTAAATTAAATTAAAATTTTAAAAAATCTCAATGTGTAAGGCATGATATTCTAATCCATTAGTCAATCAAAATTATATATATAAATATTTGTTTGCTCTTTTTCTTCTAAGAAAGAAAATAAAATCACAAGAAGATAATTTAACATACATCAATCAACATTAATGTTCTGATATTGATTTTTATTGGTATAAACTTTTTCCAACAAGGTCTTATTGCTTCAACATCTTCCATTCTTGGCAATATTAAATGTTCAACTTGAATTTTCAAGACATTATGTTGGATGCCCAAAGAATGAAAACTTCCAAACATTCCCAAGCAGGCATAAGAGCTCTAAAAATTATATGTTTCTTTTACCTTTTGCAGGGTTAAAGGGCAGTGTTGCCTTCATGTAAGCACGTCATAAAATTCTTGAAGTCACAAAGTTCTCAAAAGATCCTGAAATAATGCCACCACATCATTTAGAGAGATTTTTGTATATAGGATAAATTAAAATAATAGATAAATGTATTTCCAATAATTTTATTTTTCGAAATACAAGATATGAAACACGTGTTGTGCACCTGAGTTTGATTGAATTAATATTTGTAATTTAGTTTTTTAGTATCTGATTAAATTTTTAATGTGTTTGTTGATAAAGGAAGCATAATATGCAATTATTAGTTTTTAGAAAATATCAAATAAAATTAAAATTTTAAAAGATCTCAATGTGTAAGGCTTGATATTTAGGTCCATTAGTCAATGAAAAGTTTATATAACTATTTGTTTGCTCTTTTTCTTCTAAGAAAAAAAATAAAATCCCAAGTTGAAGATAATTTAACATACATTAATCAACATTAATTTTCTAATCTTGATTTTTATTGACATACTTAATATGGATAACTTTCTTCAACAAGGTTTTATTGCTTCAACATCTTCCATTCATGGCAACCTTAAATATTTAAGTTGAATTTTTAAGATGTTATGTATGTTGCCCAAAGAATGAAAACTTCCAAACATTGTCAAGCATGCATACGAATTCTAGAAATCATATGTTTCTTTTGCCATTTGCAAGATTAAAGGGTAGTATTGCCTTCATGTAAGCATGTCATAAACTTCTTGGAGCCACAAATTTCTCAAAAGGTCCTCAAATAATGCCACCTCATCATTTATAGAGATTTTTTTATATAGGATAAATGATAGAAAAATAAAAAAAATTATAGAAAGAGAGTGGATAAGAGGAAATTAAGGATCCGACAAATAGATAGATGAAGAAGAAATATAGATTATTTGATCTCTTTAGTATTTTGTTCAATTGAAATGGAAAATTAAAATGTATTTCAAGAAGTAAATAGGTCTTCCTTAATCTAAACCCAGAAATATGTAGCCCAAAACTGAAATTGAAGAAACAAATTTCTAAAATATAAAATTTTGAGAAAAACCAAAAAAAAAAATTTAAGACATTAATAAACATAGTACAAACATGGAATAAACGTTATGAATTTAGTTCTAATTAGTTATAGAAGATCTGTGAAGTTAAAATACTAGATAATGAATTTTGAATAATTTTAACTTTTGGAATACTAAAAATGAAACACGTGTAGTGCACGTGATTTTGATTGAAATAATATTTTTAATTTATTTTTAATGTATTTGATTAAATTTTTATTGTGTTAGTTTAAAAAAGAATCGTAATATGCCATTATTGATTTTTAGAATAATATAATTAAATAAAAATTTTAAACATCTATATGTTTTTTAATAGTTTTTAAAATTTAATATTAATAAATGGACATTAAATGGTTGGTGTTATAGGACCATTAGAATTATCAATTTTATGTCGTAACTAAATAAATCAAAAAATCGACCAATACTTATTCCAAATCACAGACTATCACAAACAATATTAACAATTTCAATATCATTATAGAAATTAATTAATGGTTATTGAAAATCAAGTAATAATAAAATCTATTATTTAATAGATTTTGCTCACTAAAAAATATTACTTTATAAACAACAGTATAAACCATGTGCAGATAACTATTTGATCTATTATAAAATAAAATTCATTTAATTTGAAGGGTAAACTATTTACTTTAATCACTATTTATAAATAACAAATATTCACATGACAATAAGTATTCATATGGATCTAGATGATTTTAAGTTCAAGAACTTTGTTGCTTTAACTATTTTATCTACTAGTCGTTCCAATGCTACTTGTAAACGAAAAATTCTAAAACATTGCCAAGCATGTATAACAGTTCAAGAAATCATATGTTTCTTTTGCCTTTTGCAAAGTTAAAGGGTGGTATTGCCAATATGTAAAGTTGTCATAAATATTTTGGTGTCATAAATTTCTCCAAAGGTCTTGAAATGATGCCACCATATCATATAGAGAGAATTTTTTGTATAGGACAAATTATAGAAAAATGGAAAGAAATATCGAGAAATAGAGTGGCCGGATAAGATGAAATTAATAATGCAACAAATAGATAGATGAGGAAGAATTATAACATATTTAATATCATTATTATTTTGTTCAATTGAAATGGGAATGTACTTCTAGAAGTGAATATATCTTCCTAAGCCTAAAGTCATAAATATGTAGCCTAAAAATTGAAATTGAAGAAATAAATTTCTAAAATTGTAAATTTTGCAACATACAAAAAAAAATTCTTTTAAGACAGTTATAAAGGTAATACTAACATGGAATAAATGATAAGTCGGGTTTGTACCGACTTATTTGCTGTGCTTACTTGAGTTTTTGCATGAAATACTTGTGAAAATTTTGCCTGGTTAATGACTTGTGTGCAAGAATGTTCCTGATCTGATAATTGTGGCAAATGTCAAAGTGTTGTGTAAATGTTAAGTAAACTGGTATGATTTGTGCAAAAATTGGAAGCAAGCACACATTTAGCCATTTTGGCCTCACAAATCTCAAGCAGTACACGAAGTCATAGCACACACTTAATACACAAGCACATTCAATGCGCACACATGCACGCTACACGGTGCGGGCGCCGCCAGGCACACACTCACCTGCAATCACTCACATTTTCATGCACATTTATATGCATTGCACTCTACATATGCATTTGCACTTAGCATACATGGCAGCACAATCCACAAAAAAATTAAAACACACAAGCAAGTATTAACACAGTATTCATAGGTTCACCAAGTGTTTGAGGAATTGCACTCTCGATTCTTAATGCTTAAGCTATATACCGAACACGTGACCTCACTACTTTTGACTGATTGGCATTTGTAGGACACGTGGAGGCATCACACACCGAGAGAAGGACTCATCCAACATGATCACGCCACGACAATGAAAGGAAGGTATAAATAGGAAGCGGAGATCAACAAGCAAAGGATCGCGCAACATTGAGGGCAATAGAGAGGGAGAAAAAGATCAGAATCGAAAAGGAGAGAAATTGCAGAGATAGAACAGAATACGATAGCTCAATCACACAATCTATTCTTTGTAATTGCTAAATCTAAGCTGATCATGGTATTGCCTTGAGGAGTTATATGTATGGATCTTAACTTATTTGAGACAATTGAATTGATGTTATCTGTGATATCATTTGTTTACTGTTCTTTACATATTTGAATTCAATGGTTTGCATGATTTGCTTGAAACCACATCGGATCTGCGGTACCCACTGAGATCAGTGCGGATCTCTTTAAGGCAATTGAACTCAATGTGAATTAACTGTGAACATTCTTGTGTGATTCTTAAGATCTGCGTGCGTTGTGATTTTATTTGTGTAGTGCCCACTGACAACTGAGATCAAACCTTTAGGAAAGACTTAAGATTATTCTTGTAGAACAAATCGAAGGCATGAATTGGTTAGCTGCCCTACCAAGGGAGATAGTCAATGATTGAATTAGAGTTGTTACATAAGGATAGGGATCTGGGTTCTAAATTTGTGCCAAAAACTTGCCCTACCAAGGGAAGTTTGAGGAGCTTTGTGGAATGGAATTGTGAGAACCACCAGGACATTAGCAGAATAGTCCTCTCACATATGCACACGAGTCAGTGATAATAGGAAGAGATCCATACAAATTGTTCCACCCTCAAGGCAATACCATTCTCTCCATTTCTCTCTCTATTGTTACATTTCGTTTGTTTAATTTAGCTTTCGCTTTTAATTGTTCACTCTATCACTTGATCGATACCGTGACATAGCCCTCTCCCTGTGGATACGATCCCACTCACCACTATTGCATATTTGAGTGAGTTTAGGTAAAATTGGGAAGTAGCAATAGCTTCCACCAATTTTTGGCGCCGCTGTCGGGGAGAGGCAAGGTATTAGGAATTGATTTACGATAGTTTTTTTTTGTGATTCTTGTTTTTGGTATTTGTTGTTATTTGTTACTATTGTGACATTGTCTGAATTGTTAAGATTTGTTGGTCTTTGTTATTACGTTAGTGAAGTATTTCATTCATTTCTTTTGTTAGAATTTGTTCTATTGATCTGTCTTTGTAGGAAGTGTTCGTGACTTTTGTAAGAAACTCAGTTTATGCAAACAGGAGCACGTCTTCGCGGAATAGTTCCTGAATTTGAACTTGATCTTGAATTGCAAAGGACCTTAAGACAGAGAAGAAGAGCTCTAGAAATGGCTAATCATGAGGTAGAAAGACACAGACCTCAACCTCCATGGTTTGGGGATCATTTTGCTGTGAACTTCGAGAGAAGAAATAACCGTCAAGTGATAGATGTTGAGAGTTACCAGATACCCACTTAGATTGTGTCCATGATTGCACAGGGACAGATACTTCAGGGGCTGAGTAATGACGGTCCTAATGAACACCATGATTGGTTTCTGGGGTTATGCAATACCTTCAAACTCCAAAGAGTACCACAGGATGAAGTGAGACGAGTCCTATTCCCATTATCCTTGAAGGGAAAAGCCAAGCATTGGTTTAATTCTGTTGAAAGACCTTCCATTGCCACGTTTGAGGAATTAGAGAGGAAGTTTCTGGCGAAATATTTCCCTCCTGCCAAGTTGGAATGCATGAGGCTTGAGATCAGAAGCTTCCAACAACAAGATGGAGAAACCTTTAAGGAAGCTTGGGACAGATTTAATGATTTGCTTAGACAATGCCCAAATAATGATTTGGGAGAAGTGAGAGAACTGGATACATTTTTCAAAGGGTTGTCACCTAAATCATCACTTATGGTAAAGGCATGTGCAAACGGGGCTTTAAAGGATAAAAGTGTACCAGAGATGAAGGAATTATTTGATTCAATAGCTGATGATAAATATTTATTCCCTGAAGCAAGAAAGACCTCCATGAGGAAACAAAGAGGAGTTCTGGATTTGGATGAAGAGACATCGTTGGAAGCCAAGTTAGAGGCCTTGGCTAGACAGGTTCAAACGTTAAAAGTAGCTAAAACCACCCAAGTGTTAATGTGTGGCCTATGCAAAAGTGAACATCACACTGATGAATGCGAACTCACACAAGAGTCTGTCCAGTATGTGAATAACTACAACAATAGGCAGCAATATGGTGGGT
This sequence comes from Ophiorrhiza pumila, assembly GCA_016586305.1. Taxonomy (NCBI): domain Eukaryota; kingdom Viridiplantae; phylum Streptophyta; class Magnoliopsida; order Gentianales; family Rubiaceae; genus Ophiorrhiza; species Ophiorrhiza pumila. Next base: position 40,922,460 of record BLIW01000006.1, read on the forward strand.
ACAGAAACAAGAATGGACAAGCTACTTGGGGACAAGGTAACCAGAACAGACAATATTTCAAGGAGAAGAGTCCAATGACAGAGAACCTAGGAGGACCAATGAGGAGAATATTCTTCAAAAGACTGTGGACAAGATGGAAATGTATGAGAAGAGAACTTCAGGGTTGGAAGCTCAAGTGAAGAATTGTGAAGCAACTATAAAAAATATGGATATGCATCTAGGCCAAGTGGCCAAGGCACATCATCAGAGACCCCAGGAAACTCTTCCAAGTGACACTGAAGGAAGTCATGAAAGAGGCCAACGCTGAACATATGGAAAAGAAACTTCAGAAGGAGGATAAGGAAGAGAGTGTGAAGGCACCTGAGCAAAAAAGAAAAGAGGGCCTCCAAACCGATACAACTACCCGAATTATGCACCACTACCTCCCTTCCCTCAAAGAGTACCACCTCCAGCAAAGAAGGGAGCTCAGTTTACAAGATTTTTTGACATGGTCAAGAATGTGAATGTGAATGTACCATTGTTAGATTTGGTAACAGCTGTGCCCAGATAAGCAAAGTTCTTGAAAGACTTGATTGCAAATAAGGAACAGATAATTCAGTGCAAAGGATCAATTCCACCCACAGAGGAGAGTCAGGCATGGATGAACAACGAACTGCCTCCAAAGTTGAAGGATCCTAGGAGTTGTACAACACCATGCACAATCGGAGACAGATTCTTCAACAAGGCCTTATGTGATTTTGGGGCTGGGATAAACTTGATGCCCCTCTCCATCGTGGAGAATATGGGACTGGGTGAAAAAATCAAACAAGTAGTTGTGCTCTTTCCATTAGCTGATAGATCCCTTGTGCAACACATAGGGATGATTGAAGATGTATTGGTCTCTGTGGACAAATTTGTACTTCCAGTTGATTTCATCATCCTAGATATGGAAGAAGACCCAGAGGTTCCTCTAATTTTTGGTAGACCATTCTTGGCAACTGGGGACGCAATTATTGGAGTAAAATGTAACACCATTACCTTTAGGGTAAATAGAGAACAAGTGGTTTTTAATGTGGACTATGCGATAAAATACCCCAAGTCGATGGAGCAATGCTATTTTGTACACCCTGTGGAAGGTACCCCTCGCATACGTGAACTTGAACATAAGCATAAGTTTTCTTTAGCTTTGATTGAGTCATCTGAGCATGAGGAGCAAGAACAACGTGAGTTGATTTTAGATAATGAAGATAATGTAATCTTGAATGAATTGAAAATTTTGGTTGAATGTCATGTGATAGAAGAGACTAGCTTAGAAATGAATGTTGAGGATGATTTTGATAAAAATGCTGTAAGTGATGAATCATGTGAAATTTTATCTAATGGTGTTATTGAAGCTGATGAGAATGTTGATGTTGTGCCCACTAAGGTGAGACTTGAGAATTTTGAAAGCAGGAATGAGGAGTTGAAGCCCTTCAATCATGAAGCCACCCAAACTGGAGCTGAAGCCGTTACCACCCTATCTGAAGTATGCATTCTTGGGAGAGAATGAGACTCTTCCAGTGGTTATCTCGTCCAAGTTAAAGAAGTGGCAAGAGGACAAATTGCTGAAAGTTTTAAAAATGCACAAAGAGGCAATTGGTTGGATGATAGCTGATATAAAGGGGATAAGCCCCAGTATTTGTATACACAAGATACTGCTGGAAGAGAGGGCTATCCCTACAAGAGATAAGCAAAGAAGATTGAACCCACAAATGATGGAAGTGGTGAAAAAAGTGATCATCAAGCTTCTTGACTTTGGAATGATATTTCCTATCTTAGACAATGAGTGGGTCAACCCGGTATAATGTGTACCCAAGAAGGGAGGAGTGACTGTGGTGTCCAACGAAGCTAATGAGTTGCTGGCCACTAGGATCATCAATGCTTGGAGAGTATGCATGGATTACAGGAAGTTGAATAAGGCCACTAGAAAAGATCATTTCCCTTTATCTTTTCTTGAACAACTTTTAGATAGGACAGCTGGGTTCCTGTTTTATTGCTTTCTTGATGGATACTCAGAGTACAATCAAATTTCCATTGATCCAAAAGACCAGGGGAAAACCACCTTCACCTGTCCATTTGGGACTTATGCCTTCAAGAGAAAGCCTTTTGGCCTATGTAATGCACCAGCCACCTTCCAACGTTGCATGATGGCCATCTTTCAAGATATGGTAGAAAATATCATAGAAATCTTCATGGATGATTTATCAGTTTTTGGAATGAATTTTGAAGGATGCTTGGAAAATTTATCATTGGTATTGAAGAGGTGTGTAGGCACTAACCTGGTTCTAAATTGGAAAAAAATGCCAATTCATGGTAAATGAAGGTGTGGTGTTGGGGCATAAAATCTCCAAAACTGGTTTAGAAGTTGACAGAGCCAAAGTGGAAGTAATAGCTAAACTCCCAGATCCAACCAATTTAAGAGGAGTGAGGAGCTTCATAGGGCATGCTGGCTTTTACAGAAGGTTTATCAAAGATTTCTCAAAAATAGCAAACCTTTGTGTGCATTATTAGAGAAAGATGCACAATTCATCTTTGATAAGAAACGCAAGAAAACTTTTGAGCTTCTGAAAACAAAATTAGTGGAGGCACCAGTTATCGTCACACCAGTGTGGGAGGAACCCTTCAAAGTAATGTGCGATGCCAGCGACTATGTTGTGGAAACTGTGCTGGGTCAAAAGAGAGGAAACATTTTTCATGCCAGCAAATTATTGAATGGAGCACAATTGAATTATACCACTACAGAAAAAGAGATGCTGGCTGTGGTCTTTGCCTTTAAAAAATTCAGGGCTTATCTGTTGGGATCAAAAGTTATAGTTCATACAGATTATGCAGCACTCAAGTATTTTATGACAAAGAAGGAATCTAAACCGAGATTTATCCGTTGGGTTCTTTTGCTACAAGAATTTGTTGTTGAAATCAAGGATAGGAAGGTTGTGAAAACGTGGTAGTGGACCACTTGTCTAGACTTGAGTTAGGAACGTTAGGTGAGGACCAACTACAGATATGGATTAAGGAGAGTTTTCCGGATGAACAAATTTTCAAGGTCCACACTCAAGATTTGCCATGGTTTTTTGACATAGCCAACTATGTAGTCGCTGGACAGATGCCACAACATTTGTCCAATAATCAAAAGAAAAGGCTCAGACACGATGCTAGGTACTATTTCTGGGAGAGTGGTAGCTTTTATAAAAGGTGCAATGATCAAATTATTAGAAGATGTGTACCAGACGAAGAGAATGAGGAGATTTTGAGAGCTTGTCATGAATCACCCTTTGGAGAACATTTTGGAGAAACAATGACTGGGTATAAAATTCTACAGACTGTTTTTTATTGGCCACATATCTTCAAGGACACCAAGCTGTGGGCTAGCCAGTGCGAAAAATACCAGAGAATTGGAAATATCTCCCACAGGGATGAGATGCCTCTCAACAATATGTTAGAGGTAGATTTGTTTGATGTGTGGGGGTTGGACTTTATGGGGCCATTCCGTCGTTCTTTTGGGAATGAGTACATATTGGCGTCTATAGACTATGTGTCCAAATGGGTAGAAGCTGCAGCTATGCCTCATAGTGACAGTAGGAGTATGCTAAGATTTGTCAAGAGGAACATCTTTAACAGGTTTGGAAATCCTAGAGCCATTATTAGCGATGTAGAAAGTCACTTTTGCAACAGGGTTTTCAAACCTCTCTTAGCAAAGTATGGGGTGCAGCATAAAATCTTCATAGCCTACCATCTCCAGACCAATGGACAGGCAGAGGTGACCAACCGAGAAAGCAAGAGGATATTGGAAAAAGTGGTAAACCCCGGAAGGAATGATTGGTCTTTGAAATTGGACGACGAACTGTGGGCTTACAGGACTGCCTACAAAACTCCAATTGGAGCTTCTCCATTTAGGCTGGTATTTGGAAATGAATGTCATCTGCTAGTTGAGTTGGAGCACAAAGCCTACTGGGCAGTACAAAAGCTCAACATAGACTTGAATGTGGCTCAAGAGGCACAAATGATGATGCTTAATGAACTGGATGAGTTCAGGTGGAATTCATATGTCAGTGCAAACCTCTATAAGGAATGTACAAAAAGGTGGCATGATGCCAAAATCAAGGTGAAGGAATTTGAAGTGGGAGAACATTTGTTAATCTATGACTCCAGGTTGAGGTTGTTCCCTGGCAAATTTAAATCCAGATAGGTTAGACCCTTCATTGTCACCAAAATTTTTCCTTATGGAGTTGTTGAGGTACAAAATGAGTCTATAGGAGCATGTTGGAATGTTAATGGGCACAGAGTAAAATTTTTCAAGTCTGCTGTAGAGGACAAGGGGCAAGCTCAGTTCCTTGATGGACCATCCTCTTGATCCCCTTCCTTTATGTCTGGCTGAGGACAATAAACCAAGCGCTATGTTGGGAGGCAACCCAACCATTTTACTTCCTGTCTTTGTTTTGTTTCCTTTAGTAGTTACATGATCCCAATAAAATTATTACACGTTACTTCCTCTCATGTGCATTATTTGCAGAGCCAATATAGAATGAAAACAACAAGGAAAAGAAGCTGAAGCAATTGAAGAGGAAGCCCATACAAGCCAAGTACAATTCATCCAAAGAAGCTGGGAAATTGTATCCGAATGTCACGGGTCATAACAGATAAACGTGCTGAGAATATTCTATGCACTGATAAAAAGGTAAGAATAAAATATGAGGTTTGACATCCACTACAGTTCGAAAATATTTGATTGTTTTGAGCTTTCATGGTTTAAGTTTTTTACTGTACTTGTGAATTCCAAGGCAATGTTATCTGAATATCTACTCTGAGTCATGTAGGGAAGACCTAAATCACGGTTAAGGAGACAAGGTAAAAGTGTTCAAAAGCTGAACAAATTCTGCACTTGTTGAAAATACACTTGCATTTCGTACATATGCATTGCAAACATTTGATTAATCTAAACTGGTAAATATTGCAAATGCATCATAAGATATTTTGTGATAAGCTATATGAATGAAAAAGGTGTAAGGGTGAGGGCCCACCAATTCTTGTTTGATTGTGCAATTTGTTTGTAATGGCCGAATGCTGAAGGAAAAGATTGACTAGACTTGACAAGTTTTTGGATGCATACACTTTGCCCTCTAACATATTGTCTACTAGTATATCACATGTCCTTGTCTTGTAGCTTACATATGGCCGAAACATGCATGGCAAACCTCCTATAAATACCATGCGTCCTGCATTAAAATTCATCAGCTCTTGCATGCCATTTTGGTGGAGTTTCGGTCGAGAGAAGGAAAACCAAGGAAAAGAAAAGTCAGGAGGAGAAATCCAATTCTTGGATTAAAGGCTACACAAGCTTCCTTCTAACTGTACATTTTAGCTACCTTAATTTCCCAAACCAAGTAAGTCCCTGGTTTTGATGTTTCGTGATATTGTAGAAAATGGTTTTATTTGCTCTAGGTGATGTTAACTTAATTGGCAAAACAAATTGTGAGGATTGAATGGAATAGACATGAGTTGAACTTTCATGTTAAGACGTCTAAAACACTCTCAGCTTTCTTCTTTAAAAATGTGTTGGGCACTTGCATCATGACGTGAAGCATGAATTTTAGCTTGATTGTTCAAAGTTAAGCCACGATGCCGTGAAAACTTAAGTTGAAAAGCTGTGATGATTGATGCATGAACAAGAAATGGAATGGTTTTTGTGTTGAAATTCTTATGAACTTCCTTCACCTGTTGTTAAGTTCATAACTACCCCTTGCCTTGATTTTATGAGCATAATACCGAATTCTTATTTTGAGATGTGAAGTGCTCCCATTTTTATTAACTAGACTTGACTTGAGGTACTGCATGCATGTACACATTATAATCCAAGTGTGAGGGGGGAAAACATACATACTTTGAGAATGTGTATACTGAAAATGAATCTGTTAAGCCAACATTGATGCGGGCACTTGATCTGCAGGCACATGGCATACGGCAATGACGATTACGCTATGTTCTTCCAAGACTTCTCAGACAGCTCGGAGACTTCTGAATCCGAAGTGGATTATACTCCAGATGCCCCCCACGGTTTGTGGATGCTAAGGCAGCGAGACAATTTGACAGATCCATCTTTAGACACGTCTTTGTGGAACGAGCGTTCGAGACCCCTTCACACACATTTGAAAAAGCCATTCGCTTCTATAAATGGGAGCCTCTCATGTTCGCTCCAGCTATATCCAATGTGGAGATAGCAAGGGAATTTTATGCCAATGCCAATGCCAGTGACTCCAACACCATCACCCGTCACGGAGTGTACATGAGGGGAACTTATCTCAAGGTGACAAGCCACTCAACCAACCAGCATTTCGGGCTACCTGCTTACCCAGAGGAGGAATTTAGACAGTTGGTAGAGGCGAGGAATGTTGATTATTTGATTGAGTTGGTAGGACTGCCTGGAGCCTCGTGGGTGTGCAATGCACGATCTGAAGACATATATGTGCTGACGAGTGACTTAACTGAGGAAGCCCGAATGTGGCTGCTTTTCATAAATTCAAGGCTCATGCCTACAAACCATGCTACCAAAGCAACCAGAGAAAGAGTACTCTTGATCTACGCCATCCAGCACAGAATGACTATTGACGTGGGACGTGTGATCATGTGGTACATTCAGCGCTCGCAAAATTTTGAATGCACTCCTATTTTTTTCCCCCTTCTACTATCACAAATGGCAAGAAGGTGGGCATCGAGATTGCTCCAACGAAATATTGCTGACAATCCTTGGGAGTTATGGCAGACCTCAATAGCAAAGCTATCTTGAAATCGAGCGGAGGGAAAGACTCCGCCGCGACATTTAAACAAGGCAGTTTCTTTCCCTTTTTCAACAATGGGGACCATTTTTTATTTCAAGTGTTTGGGGGAGTGAGAAGAGTGTGCTTGGGATGGTGAAGTTTCATGTTGTTGCTGTGGTTGATGCAAGTTTGTTGCTGTGGTTTGATAGGCCTAGTGCCTTTGATTTGAATTTCATTCTGTGTGCTGATTTGTTTGTTAAGGGGATTGGAGGTGGTGCTCTAGTATATTAGTATTAATGTAGGTGGTGTAGTCTTTTGTGTTGTGTTGGGAAAGAAAAACAGGCGGCGATTAGCACTAGCCTCGTTGTGTGCTTTCTATTCTCAGTTGCGATAAATGTTAAGTGCTCTATTGTGTTGTGCAAATATTGTCTCAGTTCATTGACACACCAGCACTTCCAATACCATTATCCAATCTATCGTGTACTCTAATTTTCATGCATGCGAAAAATTTTCATCTGATTCATGCAAATTGCTGACTAAAGTGAACTGTTAAAGTAAGATAGAAACGCAACAATTTATTTGACATAGGAGAGAACTTGTGTATCTATTAACTTGTTGTGCAATCTACTTGTAAACACTTATTCTTGCATTTTGAGTATATAATCTATTGAAGACATATAGGAACATGGAATACTTGAAAAGAGATGGGAACAAAAGAGAAAAAGCCAGTGGCAAAGAAAGGGAAAAAATAGCCATAAAACCCTGGCAGTCAAGCACCAAAGTGAGGCATAAGTTTCTAAAAGAAGACATCTTGCACCAATGTGTGTTAAAAGAGGGAACAACCCCAATGAGCATAAGAAGAAAACTCTATCTTTTATCTATAGTATGAAGTGTTTTTGAGTGTGGACAAAACGATTGTAGTGCAAGAATTTTTGTCTAAGTGTTTGCTTGAGTACTTTGTGGAAACAGGAAGATGAATACATGAAGACTCTCAGCACACACATCACATTCGCGATTTGGTCTTTATTCGTTGCACCTTAGTCGATAATTGGCATGTGTCGGATGAACTGTGAACTAAGTATGTAAATCACTTATGCATGAAAGGGTGTCATTTAAAAAAAGGTAGATGATGGTGTTGTAAGTGTTGAATGTAAAAATGGATAAAGACTTGGAATTTGCCTTACTTTTTTCGGGACTAGCAAAGATTCAAGTGGGGGGGTTGATAAGTCGGGTTTGCACCGACTTATTTGCTGTGCTTACTTGAGTTTTTGCATGAAATACTTGTGAAAATTGTGCCTGGTTAATGACTTGTGTGCAAGAATGTTCCTGATTTGATAATTGTGGCAAATGTCAACGTGTTGTGTAAATGTTATGTAAACTTGTATGATTTGTGCATAAATTGGAAGCAAGCACACACTTAGCCATTTTGGCCTCACAAATCTCAAGCACTACACTAGAGTCATAGCACACACTTAACACACAAGCACATTCAATGCGCACACACACACACTGCGAGGCGACCACACCATGCACACACATCACACGGAGGGCGCCTCACGGCGCCTGCCATGCACACACTCACCTGCACTCACTCACATTTTCATGCACATTTACATGCATTGCACTCCACATCTGCATTTGCACTTAGCATACATGGCAGCACAATCCACACAAGCTTTAGAACACACAAGCAAGTATTAACACAGTATTCATAGGTTCACCAAGTGTTTGAGGAATTGCACTCTCGATTCTTAAAGCTTAAGCTATATACCGGTCACGTGACCTCACTAATTTTGATTGATTGGCATTTGTAGGACACGTGGAGGCATCACACACCGAGAGAAGGGCTCAGCCAACATGATCACGCCACGACAAGGAAGGGAAGATATAAATAAGAAGCAGAGATCAACAAGCAAAGGGTCGCAACATTGAGGGAAATAGAGAGAGAGAGAAAAAGATCAGAATAAAAGAAGAGAGAAATTGCAGAGATAGAACAGAATACGATAGCTCAATCACACAATCTATTCTTTGTAATTGCTAAATCTGAGCCGATCAACATGATCGCCTAAACTCTGAGTATTGCCTTGAGGGGTTATATGTATGGATCTTAACCTATTGAGACAATTGAATTGATGTTATCTGTGATATCATTTGTTTATTGTTCTTTACATATTTGAATTCGATGGTTTGCATGATTTGCTTGAATCCACATCGGATCTGCGGTACCCACTGAGAACAGTATGGATCTCCCTAAGGCAATTGAACTCAACGTGAATTGAACTATGAACATTCTTGTGTGAGTCTTAAGATCTGCTTGCGTTGTGATTTTATTTGTGCAGTGGCCATGACAACTGAGATCAAACCTTTATGAAAGACTTAAGATTATTCTTGTAGAACAAATCGAAGGCATGACTTGTTAGCTGCCCTACCAAGGGAGATAGTCAAGGATTGAATTCTAGTTGTTACATAAGGATAGGGATCTGGGTTCTAAACTTGTGCCAAAAACTTGCCCTACCAAGAGAAGTTTGAGGAGCTTTGTGGAATGGAATTGTAAGAACCACCAGGTTGATCAGCTCCAGGACATTAGCAAAATAGTCTCCTCACACATGCACACGAGTCAGTGATAATAGGAAGAGATCCATACAGATTGTTCCACCCTCAAGGTAATACCATTCTCTCCATTGCTCTCTCTATTGTTACATTTCGTTTGTTTAATTTAGCTTTCGTTTTTAATTGTTCACTCTATCACTAGATCGATACCATGACATAGCCCTCTCCCTGTGGATACGATCCCACTCGCCACTACTGCATAATTGAGTGAGTTTGGGTAAAATTGGGAAGTAGCAACAGCTTCCACCAATAAACTTGATTAAATTTTTTATAATTTAGCTATAAAATATTTGTTAAGTTAAAATAATAAATAAATAAATTTTCAATTATTTTGCTTTTTGGAAAACAAGAAATGAAACACGTGTTGTACACATGAGTTAGATTGAATTAATATTGGTATTTAGTTTTATAGTATCTGATTAAATTTTTAATGTGTTTGTTAATAAAGGAAGCAGAATATGCCATTATTAGTTTTCAGAAAAAATTAAATTAAATTAAAATTTCAAAAGATTGCATTGTGTAAGGCATGATATTCAGGTCCATTAGTCAATGAAAAGTATATATAACTATTTGTTTGATCTTTTTTCTAAGAAAGAAAATAAAATTCCAAGTTGAAGATAATTTAACATACATCAATCAACATTAAATTTCTAACCTTGATTTTTATTGACATACTTATAATGTATAACTTTCTCCAACAAAGTCTTATTGCTTCAACATCTTCCATCCATGGCAAACTTAAATGTTCAAGTTGAATTTTCAAGACTTTATGTTGGATGCCCAAAGAATGAAAACTTCCAAACATTCCCAAGCGTGCATAAGAGTTCTAAAAATCATATGTTTCTTTTGCCTTTTGCAAGGTTAGAGGGTAGTCTTGCCTTCATGTAAGCACGTCATAAACTTCTTGGAGTCACAAATTTCCAAAAAGTTCCTGAAATAATGCCACCACATCATTTAGAGATATTTTTTTGTATAGGATAAATGATAGAAACATAAAAAAAATTAGATAAAGAGAGTGGATAAGAGGAAATTAAGGATCTGACTAATAGATAGATGAAAAAGAATTATAGCATATTTGATCTCTTAGTATTTTGTTCAATTGAAATGGAAAATTAAAATGTATTTCAAGAAGTAAATATATTTTTCTAAATCTAAACTCACAAATATGTAGCCCAAAAATAAAATTGAAGAAACAAATTTCTAAAATGTAAAAGTTTGCGAAAGACCAAAAAAATCTTTTTAAGACATTAATAAACATAGTACTAATATGGAATAAACGTGATGAAATAAATTATAATTAGCTATAGAAGATATGTGAACTTAAAATAATTAATATTTGAATTTTGAATAGTTTTACCTTTTGGAATACTAGAAATAAAACACGTGTTGTGCACATGATTTTGATTGAATTAGTATTGGTTATTTATTTTTATTGTATTTGATTAAATTTTTAATGTGTTAGTTCAAACAAGAATCATAATATGCCATTATTGATTTTTAGAAAAATATAATTAAATAAAATTTTAAAACATCTTAATGATTTTTAATAGTTTTTTAAATTTAATATAATTAAATGGACATTGATATGTTGGCGTTAGGGGACCATTAGAATTATCTGTTTTATGTCATTACCAAATAAATCAAAAAATTGACCAATACTTACTCCTATTAAGAGAGCATCACAAACAATATTAACAATTTCAAGATCATTAATAAACTTTTTGGTGTCATATTTTCTCCAAAGGTAGTGAAATGATGCCATTATGTCATTTAGAGAGAATTTTTATGTAGGACAAATGATAGAAAAATTAAAAAAAATATCGAGAAATATAGTGGGTAAGATGAAATTAAGGATGGAACAAATAGATAGATAAAGAAGACTTATAACATATTTAATATCATTATTGTTATTTAAAATTGAAATGGAAAATTAAATTGTACATTGAGAATTAAATATATCTTCCTGAACCTAAAGCCGTAAATATGTAGCCAAAAAATGAAATTGAAGAAATAAATTTCAAAAATTGTAAAATTTTGCAACATTAAAAAAAATCCTTTTAAGACATTTACAAAGGAAATACTAGTATAGAATAAACTTGATTAAATTTGTTATAATTTAGCTATAGAATATTTGTTAACTTAAAGTAATAGATAAATGAATTTTCAATAATTTTACTTTTTGGAATACAAGAAATGAAACATGTGTTGTGCACGTGATTTGATTGAAATAATATTGGTAATTTAGTTTTACAATATCTAATTAAATTTTTAATGTGTTTGTTAATAAAGGAAGAATAATATGCCATTATTAGTTTTTAGAAAAAAAAATTAAATTAAATTAAAATTTTAAAAAATCTCAATGTGTAAGGCATGATATTCTGGTCCATTAGTCAATGAAAAGTATATATAACTATTTGTTTGCTCTTTTTCTTATAAGAAATAAAATAAAATCCCAAGTTGAAGTTAATTTAACATACATAAATCAACATTAATTTTCTAATATTGATTTTTATTGGCATACTTATAATGAATAACTTTCTCCAACAAGGTATTATTGCTTCAACATCTTCATCCATGGCAACCTTAAATGTTCAAGTTGAATTTTCAAGACGTTATGTTTGATGCCCAAAGAATGAAAACTCACAAACATTGCCAAACATGCATAAGAGTTCTAGAAATCATATGTTTCTTTTGCCTTTTGCAAGGTTAAAGGGTAGTATTGCCTTCATGTAAGCATGTCATAAACTTTTTGGAGTCCTAAATTTCTCAAAAGGTCTTGAAATAATGGCACCACATCATTTAGAGAGATTTTTGTATATAGGATAAATTAAAATAATAGATAAAAGTATTTTCAATAATTTTACTTTTGTGAATACAAGATATGAAACACGTGTTGTGCACGTGAGTTAAATTGAATTAATATTGGTAATTTAGTTTTATAGTCTCTCTTAATTTTTTAATGTGTTTGTTGATAAAGGAAGCATAATATACAATTATTAGTTTTTATAAAAAAAATCAAATTAAATTAAATTTTAAAAGATCTCAATGTGTAAGGTGATGAGGTGAATTTATTCACCTTTTATCTGTGGTTTTATACTTGATTCTTTGGTCGTTCTTGTTCTTTTTGATTCGTTTTAGTGTTTTATTTGTAGGTTTGTCGACCATGGTGTAAGCTTGGAAGAGGAAAATCACACGAGAGTCGAATCGGATCCAAAATGAGAGGAAAAGATTGAGAATGATCAAGAAAGACGTGATTAGGCCAAAAAGGTGCATTTCGTCACAAAGAAGCTGGTTCCGTATTTCACAAGAGTGTTCAAGGTATTAATTCTAATTGTTGATGATCAATCCATATTAAAAAGACCTTGGATAGAGTGGTAAGATAAGTGCCCAAGTGATCCCATTGAGTTCGAGACTACAAGAAGGGTTAACATCGCGAAACACGAGGAAAGGTGATGAAAACAAGATGCTGAAGAAAATCTGCCAGGGTTTTGGTATTTTGATCATTATCTCTCTCGATTTATCAGTCCAGAATTGGATGATTTCAACTTGCCATTGGAAAGCTACGAGATATGAACTACAAACTTTCATGTTTTGGGTTTTCTAAATTCGATCCGGAATCAAGATAAAAAACAATGGCCATTTCGGGACGTCGCGACGTGGAGAAGATCCAACGTGCGGACGTGGACTTCACTATTTCCACTTTTGTGTGAGAAATTCTGTGGACGTACGCGACCGTGCGACCGGCACGTCAGCGACGTCGGAAACGAAGGTTTTGCTCGCCAAAATAAATGGAAATTGCCCGATTTTTGACACACTTGAGTTTCCTTTTCCTACAAGGAACTTTTGTAAAGGACTTATGTTGCAAATACTTTCATAGGAATTACTAGTATATAGGGCTAGGGTTTCAGATTTGGTCTCGTTGTTAATGTGACCATTGATTGGGAGATTTCAAGCAAGGGTTTTCTCCTTTGTAATAGCTATGGGTTTTTCTACCTCTTTATTTACTTAGAGATAAACATCACTCGTATTGGATTCATGTTTTTACAAGTCGATATCACATCTAAGGTGTATTCTTTCCTTATAATCATGTTTTCAATATTGTGCTTAATTGTTAATATTAAGATGATTGATCTAGCCATGCTAGGCTAAATCTTATGTGCTCCCGAGATTATGAATAAGGGTTTTTGTGCTTAATCTACATTCTAAGTTCTATTCTATGGTCTTTGTAAATGAGTTTTACTGTGTTCTTCATAATTATGCATGATTTAAGGCCTTAATTATGTATGATGAATATCTTCATAAAGTGCAGTAAATTGCTTAGAGATAACTTGTTTTAATCTGTCCTACCGCTAAATAGGAGGGTTAGAGTATGTTGTTTGGAATCTATTGTGGGTTGGTTGTGAATTTGTTAGATTGATTTACCTTAATTATCACCTACCGCTATATAGGAGGAATTTGGGGGGTTAGTTTGGCATTAGCGTGGCTAGTTTCGGCGTTGCCTCGGCCATAAAGGAGCGGTTGAACTTGAGGGTTTGGTTGAGCTGGTAGTTGCAATAGATTCCGGGTTAATTAAGGAAGTGAACTGTACCTACCGCCATATAGGAGTGTTCAATGAGTTATTTAATATCTAAGTAGTTAAGTGCATTAATCACTCCTTTCCAACCGCTATATAGAAGGGTGTGAGTATGTGTGTTTATCCTTATTTTGCATGACCATAGATAGAATGAATGTGTATGTCTTTATGTAACCCTATCATATAATCTCGGGAGTACACTTGCTTGAATTGCGTTTTAAATCATAGCACCATCTTTATTTTAGTTAATTGTTGTTCCTTTTGTTACTTTCAGTTTGTCAATTATAAGAACACAAAAATATTTACTTTAGAACTTCAACATAGTCTTTTCCCTGAGAGAACAAACTCGCTTTACTATCACCTTCATTGGGGTTGTTTAAGTTTATTTTTGAGTAAGGGGTGGATAGCAACCACGATCACATTTTACATACATATTTGCCCCCATCAAATTTTGGCGCCGTTGCCGGGGAAAGCAGTCGTGTTGGAGTTTTTGTTTTTATTTATTTTATTTTTTATTTATTTTTTGTATTCTTTTCACCCTTTCTTTTTACTCCTTGCATGCACAGGACAAGATCTTGTGGATTGCCAGAATACGAATTTGATCCGGAACGTCACGTGATAAGAAGAAGTTGGATTCTGCAGCAATGGCTAGTCAAGAAAATTAGCAAAATGTGGGTGATCCTCCAAGGGACCCTCTTATTATTCCACCGGCCCAACCAGAAGCACCTCGTCGTCGATATGGTGATCATTATGAGCCTCGAATGGACAACTTGGATTCACCATTCATTAACACTGGAGAGCATTTTCAAATCCCGCCGGCTTTCATTAATTTGGTTCAAAATGGACAGATTTTTCATGGGATGAGTTCTGAAGATCCACATGCACATTTAAGGACATTCCTTAAAGTGTGTAACATAAGTAATCTCCCACATATCCCCCATGATGTTTTGAAGAGAATGTTGTTCCCTTTCTCTCTTCAAGGAGCAGCTGAGAGATGGTATGACTCTATTAATGGGGCGAGGATTGAAACTTTTGATGAGGTTGCAAAGAGATTTATGACCAAATACTTCCCTCGTTCCCGAATGGATAAGATCAGAATGGATTTCATGCAGTTTCGTCAAGGTGATGGTGAGTCATTCACAGAAGCTTGGGATAGATTTCGGGAACTATTCAATAAATGCCCAAACAGTGGGTTGGAGCCGGGACGAGAGTTGAATTTCTTTTGCAATGGACTTAATATGGATACTATGCATTTAGTAAATCTTTCAGCTGGCGGAAACTTGCGAAATAAAACCCCAGAAGAAGTTGAAGAGATTTTTGAGCATATAGTAAGCAATGAACTGATGTTACCCATTGGGAGGAGCAACCTTGGAAGACGTCAAATTGGGATGTTAGAGTTGGATAAAACCACCAACTGGGAAGCACAGATGACAGCCATGCAGAGCCAACTGGCTAGTATTCAAGCAGTATTGACAAACAAAACCACGCCAACTTGTGGTTTATGTCAAGGAGAACATCACATGGATCAGTGTCCTCAAGTAACCAATGAGCAAGTGCAGTATGTCAACTATAATGGGAGTTCAAATCAAGTGGAAGCCATCGGTGGGAACCAAGGATATCAAGGAGGACAGAATCGCCCACAGTATAAATACGTCAAGACCAACTTATCCACCTGGTTATGGTACCCAACAGAGCCACGCAAAATGGTATGCCACAAGCATCACTGGAGGATGTTATCACAGTTTGGGGGGTAGATGGACAAGCTTTTTGGAGAATGTCAACAAAGAACAGCCAATCTTGGAGAAAACAGTGGAGCTTCAAGGAGGCATGTTAAGGGAGCACAGTGCTATTCTTAAGAATGTGGAGATTCAATTAGGCCAACTGGCGAAGGAAGTTCACGATAGACCAGATGGATCTTTACCCAGTGACACTCTCCTTCCCAATCCCAAGGGAAGAGAGCATGTAATTGCTGTGACATTAAGAAGTGTAATGGAATTCGCTAATCTCACAATTATTACTGAAGAGGATTCTTCCAAAGGATGATCAAGAGGTTGTCAAGGTTCAAATGAGAGGAAAAATGCTCCCAAGCAAGTTAGAACACTTAATGGCGATAGTGTTAGCAAAGGGAGGAAGAAAAATCCCTCCAAGTGCTTTTAATTTTCCAGAATATGCTCCACCACCACCTTTTCCTCAAAGATTGCATCCATCAAAGAAGAAGATTTTGTTCAGCAAATTTACTGAAAAGATTAAGCAGCTCCACGTGGAAATACCTTTGCTGGATTTGGTAAAATTAGCGCCTACTTGCTCGAAATTCTTAAAGGATCTTATCTCTAATAAGGAGCAAATTTTGCAATGTGAGGAGGTGATCCAATTGAATGAGGTTGGCAAATGCTTAATGAAATCAAATGTTCCACCTAAGCTCAAGGATCCAGGAAGCTGCACAATTCCATGCAAGATTGGTGGCGAGATACTTTCGCAAGGCCATTATGTGATTTAGGAGGCTTGGTATTAATTTAATGCCTTATTCCTATTGCTGTCAGTTTGGGCATGGGTGAGCAAGTAAAACCTCGGTGGCGATAACTCTCCAGTTGGCTGATAGATCCATTATTACTCCTATGGGCATAATTGAGGATGTCTTGGTGGTTGTGATAAGTTCACAATTCCTGTTGGATTTTATTATCTTAGACATGGAGGAGGATGAGGAGTCCTCTCATATTTGAAGACCTTTCTTGCAACTGGAGATGCTTTAATTGGCGTCCGCAGCAAGACCATCACTTTCCGTCGTCAATGGCGAAGAGGGTAATATTTAAATGTCGATTATGATACAGAAGCATCAGAAGGACATTAATACTTGCTTTTACATGGATGTGGGTTGAAAATTCAGTTGTTACATGCAATCCTACGAAAACACTGTACTGTGAATGATAATGACTCTTTAATGCATATATCTAATTCTGAAGTGCATAAGATAGATGAGAGTATAGCATTAGAGTTGAGAAATTTGATTGAAAATGTTTTCATAGATACTTCCATTTTAGAGATAACTGACGATGTGGAGATGCCTGAAAACTGAATACCATGTTAGTTTAGATAAGGAAGATTTGTGGATTTTTCATGAAATAACTAATATTGGTTAGAGAACTTTTTATTGATAGCCTCCATCTTTGAAATTACTGATGATTTTATTGAGACCATGGAAGCAAACCGTTGGTGGATTCTTATATTTTCTAACAGGGTGGAAGAAAAACGTGACGTCAATAATGAAGAGTCCTGGGAAATCCAAGGATAATGGTGCAGAAGACCCAAGGAAGGAATCTACCTTGGAAGGCTGCAAGAGTGGTACACCTGTTTGAGTTCATCGGAAACTTGCTCCTGCACAATGCATGAGCTCCAAGTTCCCTTAAAAGGGCTGCACAAGAAGCATTATGCAAGTAAGGCAGAGTGCCTCGTGAGAGAGGTTTCTTGTGGCTATAAGGAATGGGGTCATTCCGGTATTGACAGGAGAGGGCCATCGATAATAAGGTCTAGCTAGGGACCAAATAAACCTAGAACTACCTCTTACCCTTCTTTTTAAAAGTAATTGTCTTTATTCTTTGTTTTTAGGTTTTTAAGTTTGAATAAAGAAGAAGGCTACTTGAGACATTGACAAGGATTCAACCGCACAACAAGCTTACCCGGGGAATGACGTGGATCAAATAGGTGAATTCCTTATCCTTATCTCACACAATTGAAGGACAAATGTGTATTTATGTGTGGGGGGGATGAAAGTTCATGTTATTCAATTCATGTTGTTTTGTATGTCGTTATGCTTAAATTCCTGGGAGTTGATGAGTGGATGTTATGCTTTGATTAATGGTTAATTAGTTCTTCTTAGTAGTTTTTTATTATTTTATTTTTATGTTGTGTTCCATTCTTATGATCTTAGCCGAATATAAGTAATTTAGTAAATGATAATTCTTTTCATAGTTAAACTATGGTTTTTTATATGTTTTTACATGTCTTTTGTGTTGTTTTTGTGTGGTATCCAATTTTGAAACAATTTTGATCTGTTGTGATAAGTGTCATGTTGCCAATGATTTGATTTATCGAAAGATTCAATATGGATAGGAAAGTAAGTATGCTATCTAGAGAAAGTCGGGTCTTTGGTAGAAATTTTAGCATTTTGAGTCGACCATAATTCATGCACTTAGGGGAACTACTGAGCGGGATTGATGAGTTCGTAATGCATTAAGTGGTTGGAGTGTTTTTCACACTTTGTTTAGTTGAAACTCATATAACTCGCTTATAATGTGCTCTATAATAAATGTGCTTGCATAATTGTTCGCACTTAATGCTTTTGCATTTTTAAGCTTGTTATGCTCATACTATTGTCCCTCTATGAGAATTGCTTTAATAATAACCCTAAGAGAACTCATATGGATGGTAACGGAGATTAGAAAGCCATACAGACTCTGGCTTCGTATGTCACTCCTCTGCGAGACTGCTCTTAAACGGAAAAGTCAATGGAGAACTGCATGAGTGGGAATGGGTCTAAAATCCCGAAGGTGAGACAGTACTCCAATGGAGTATCACGGGAATTCCAATAAAATACCCTAATTAAGTGTGACAGTCTGTGGGGAACGAGTGTTAATATTTAACCTAAAGGTTTGCTGAGTGAATTCTCATTAGTATGAGCCTGAATAATGAATTTTTATATAATTAGTGAGAAAGAGTTGAGACAAAGACTTAGTTGTTGGAGCCCTGGCTTATGGCGTGGTTGTGGATGATTTATGAACTAAGGTGGAACCTATCGCACACACACACATGGTTGGCTCAACGTGTCTAAATGAGTATGTCAATGCACTTTGAATAACTTTGGGGACTCATATTATGTGTACTTGGCATTTGAATACTTGCGATTATGAGGATAAGACATGGCACTTTGTTCTTAGATCGGATTGATGAATTGATGCATTGTTTGTTATGTGTTAGTTCTATTTGTTAAGATTTTTGTGTGTTAAGTTTTTGTTTTTAGTATTATCCGTGTTTGGCTTAGTTTGTCTAGGACGAACAAAAGGTTAAGTGTGGGGGAATTGATGAGATGAATTTATTCACCTTTTATCTGTGATTTTGATACCTTGATTCTTTGTCGTTCTTGTTTTTTTTTGATTCGTTTTAGTGTTTTATTGTAGGGTTTGTCGACCATGGTGTATGCTTGGAAGAGAAAATCACACGAGAGTCGAATCGGATCAAAATGAGAGGAAAAGATTGAGAAAGATCAAAAAGACGTGATTAGGCCAAAAAGGTGCATTTCGTCACAAAGAGAAGCTGGTGTCCGTGTTCACAAGATGTTCAAGGTATTAATTCCAATTGGTTGATGATCAATCCTATATTAAAAAACCTTGGATAGAGTGGAAAGATAAGTGCCAAGTTGATCCATTGAGGTTCGAGACTCCAAGAAGGGTTAACATCGCGAAACAAGAGGAAAGGTGATGAAAACAAATGCTGAAGAAATCTGCCAGGTTTGGTATTTTGATCATATCTCTCTTGATGACATCCAAATCGGACGACTCAACTGCCATTAGAAAGCTAAGAGATAGAGCTACAATTTCATGTTTCGGGTTTTTCCAAATCGGCCGGAATCATGGAGAAATATGGCCATTCTGGACGTCGCGACGTGGGAGAAGATCCACGTCGCGTTGTGGCTCACTGTTTCGTTTTGTTTAGAAATTCGTGGATGTCGCTACGTGCGACCAGTGCAACGTCGCCTGACGTCGGGAAACGACTGTTTTGCGCTCAAAATTTGGAAATTTGCGATTTGACCCACTTTGAGTTTCCTTTTTCCGACAAGACTTTTGTAAAGGACTTAGTTGCAAATACTTTCATAGAATTACTATATATAGGGCTAGGGTTTACAAATTTTGGGTTGTGACATTATTGGGAGATTTCAAGCAAGGGGTTTCCTTTGTAATAGCTAGGTTTTTCTACCTCTTCACTACTCTGGAGAATAACATTATCTCTTATTGGATTCATGTTTTTACAAGTCATATCACATCTAAGGTGTCTTTCTTTCTTATAATCATGTTTTCAATATTGTGCTTAATTGTTAATATTAATGATGATTGATCTAGCCATGCTAAGCTAAATCTTATGTGCTCCCCAAGATTATGAATAAGGGTTTTTGTGCTTAATCTACATTCTAAGTTCTATTCTATGGTCTTTGTAAATGAGTTTTACTGTGTTCTCATAATTATGCAGAATTTCAATGCCCTTAATTATGTATGATGAATATCTTCATAAAGTGCAGTAAATTGCTTAGGAGATAACCTTGTTCTTTAAATTCTTATCCTACCGCTACATAATAGGCAGGGTTAAGAGTATGTTTGTTTGGAATCTATTGTGGGTTGGTTGTGGAATTTTGTTAGATTTGGATTTACACTTAGATTCCAACCTACCTGCTATATAGGACGGAATTTGGGGTTGGTTAGTTTGGCACATTAAGCGGTGACCTGGTTCCGGCGTTGGCCTCGGCCCAATCAAGGGCGGTTTGAACTTTGAGGGTTTGGGTTAAAGGTTGGTAGTTGCAATAGATTCCGGGTTAACTTAACGGAAGTGAACTGGTAACCTACAGCCGATATAGTGGAAGTGTTCAACCTGAGTTATTTAAGTATATAAGTAGTTTAAGTGGCAATGACTCACTGCCTTTCCGGATCCCTATCTAGGAGGGTGTGAGTAATCTGTGTGTTTAATGCCTTATTTTTGCATGAACCAATAGATAGAATGAATGTCGTATGTCTTTATGTAACCCTATCATATAATCTCGGGAGTACACTTGCTTGAATTGCGTTTTAAATCATATCACCATCTTTATTTTAGTTAATTGTTGTTTCTTTTGTTACTTTCAGTTTGTCAATTATAAGAACACAAAAATATTTACTTTAGAACTTCAACATAGTCCTTTCCCTGAGAGAACGAACTCGCTTTACTATCACCTTCATTGGGGTTGTTTAAGCTTATTTTTGAGTAAGGGGTGGATAGCAACCACGATCACATTTTCCCATCATAAGGTATGATATTTAGGTTCGTTAGTCAATGAAAAGTATATATAACTATTTGTTTGCTCTTTTTTTCTAAGAAAGAAAATAAAATCCCAAGTTGAAGATAATTTAACATACATCAATCAACATTAATTTTCTAATCTTGATTTTTATTGACATACTTATAATGGATAACTTTCTCCAACAAAGTCTTATTGCTTCAACATCTTCCATCCATGGCAAACTTAAATGTTCAAGTTGAATTTTCAAGACGTTTTGTTAAATGCCCAAAGAATGAAAACTTCCAAACATTGCCAAGCATGCATAAGAATTCTAGAAATCATATGTTTCTTTTGCCTTTTGCAAGGTTAAAGGATAGTATTGCCTTCATGTAAGCATATCATAAACTTCTTGGAGTCACAAATTTCTCAAAAGATCCCCAAATAATGCCACCACATCATTTAGAGAGATTTTTTTTATAGGATAAATGATTGAAAAATAAAAAAAAATTAGAGAAAGAGAGTGGATCAGAGGAAATTAAGGATCCGACAAATAGATAAATGAAGAAGAATTATAGCATACTTGATATCTTCAGTATTTTGTTCAATTGAAATGGAAAATTAAAATGCATTTCAAGAAGTAAATATGCCTTCCTAAACCTAAACCCATAAATATGTAGCCCAAAAATGAAATTGAAGAAACAAATTTCTAAAATGTGCAAGTTTGCGAAAAACCCAAAAAAACTTTTTAAGACATTAATAAACATAGTACTAACATGGAGTAAACGTTATGAAATTAGTTATAATTTGCTATAGAAGATCAGTGAAGTTAAAATAATAGATAAATGAATTTTGAATAATTTTACCTTTGGAATTCAAGAAATGAAACACGTATTGTGCACGTGATTTTGATTGAAATAATATTTGTAATTTATTTTTATTGTATTTGATTAAATTTTTAATGTGTTAGTTTAAAAAAGAACCATAATATGCCATTATTAATTTTTAGAATAATAGAATTAAATAAAAAAATTTAAACATCTCAATGTTTTTTAATAGTTTTTTAAATTTAATATAAATAAATGGACATTGATAGGTTGGTTTTATAGGACCATTAGAATTATCTATTTTATGTCGTAACTAAATAAATCAGAAAATCGACCAATACTTACTCCTAGTCACAGAGTATCACAAACAATATTAATAATTTCAATATCATTACTATTTATAATATTTAAATTAGAAATTAATTAATGTTGATAGAAAATCAGGTAATAATAAAATCTATTAAATAATAGATTTTCCTCACTAAAAAATATTACTATTTACAAACAATAGTATAAACAATGTACAGATAACTATTTGATCTATTATAAAATAAAATTCATTTATTTTGAAGTGTAAACTATTTACTTTAATCACTATTTGTAGATAATAAATATTCACATGATAATAAGTATTCACATGCATCTAGACGATTTTATGGTCAAGAACTGTAGTGCTTTAACTATTTTATTTACTAGTTGTTCCAACTCTACTTGTAAACAAAAAATACTAAAACATTGCCAAGCATGCATAACAGTTCAAGAAATCATGTGTTTCTTTTGCCTTTTGCAAAGTTAAAGGGTGGTATAAGCCATCATCTAAAATTGTCATAAATATTTTGGTGTCATAAATTTCTCCAAAGGTCTTGAAATGATGCTACCATATCATTTAGAGAGAATTTTTTATGTAGGACAAATGATAGAAAATGGAAAGAGATATCGAGAAATAGAGTGGATAAGATGAAATTAATAATGCAACAAATAGATAGATGAAGAAGAATTATAACATACTTAATATCATTATTATTTTGTTCAATTGATATGGAAAATTAAAATGTAATTCTAGAAGTGAATATGATACGAATGGTCTTGGATGGATGTCCTTGACCACACGAAATCCACAACCTTCGGATCGTTGCTGCACAAAAACGTTAGAACAAACACAACAAAATAGAATTTTGGGCGGAAGGAATTCAAAGGAAAAACGCCAAGTGTTGAAGTAAATCAAACCCCACGTTTTAATACAAAAGAACTTGATTCAACACATGAAAATTCATGAGCTAAACTAGTTATTTTGGCTTGTTCTTTAAATAAAGAACTCGGGTGAAGTCTCCTAAAGGTCACGCTAAAGGAAAACTTGCTACAATGAAGATCAAACTTGAACTTCAAGGTTTCGAACTACACAAGGTGTAAATTCTCGATTTAGCAAAGCTAAAACTTCTTTCATTCAACTTCTCTTAAAAACGTTACAAGGCAGCTCTCTATTTATAGAGATGAGTTCGGCTCTTGCTTGAAGAATAAGGAAAGAAAACCCTAACTTAATCCTATTACAACTTAGTTTCCAAGTTGGAAAAGGAAACCAATAACAAACTACTTTCCTAAACGAATAACAATAACTACTTAACGTAAATAAGCCCATTAATTAACATCCAATGGACTTAATTTATTTAAAGCAAAATAAATCCTAAATAACTTAAAAGTGGCGTGATCCATATCAAGCCCAAGCACGCCATCTTGGTCTTCAATATAGTCCATGGATTCGCGACGGTAATCTGCCAGAATCACGTCACTCATCTTGGTAGGCATTTTTGACAATGCTAACGTCCGAATCTCGATAAATGTAAAACATAAAAGTTGTAGCCCTATCGCTTATCGTTCCAGGGCTTCTTAAATCATGTAATTCGGAGTTATACCGAGTGATATACGTCCAGAATACCAAAACGTGGCAGAATCTTTCAGGATGAATAATTGACTTTAACACCTTAAATGTCGTGAAGCAACAAACCTCCATGGAACCTTTAGGAACTGTGATTTCGAATTTATTCCAGGCCTCCAACTATATGATTCATCACAAATTAATGGAATGAATTTCATGAACCACTTGCTTATTGACCACCCAAATAATAGGCTTTCTAGGTTCGTATCAGAATATATCTTCCTAAACCTAAAGCAGTAAATATGTAACACAAAAAAGGAAATTGAAGAAACAAATTTCTAAAATTGTAAAATTTTGCGACACACAAAAAAAAAACCTTTTAAGACATTTCTAAAGGTAATACTAATATGGAATAAACTTGATTCAATTTTTTATAATCTAGCTATAAAAGAATTTTTAAATTAAAATAATAGATAAATGTATTTTCAACAATTTTAGGTTTTGGAATACAAGAAATGAAACACGTGTTGTGCACGTGAGTTTGATTGAATTAATATTGGTATTTAGTTTTATAGTATCTGATTAAATTTTTAATGTGTTTGTTAATAAAGGAAGCATAATATGCCATTATTAGTTTTTAGAAAAAATTAAATTAAATTAAAATTTTAAAAGATCGCATTGTGTAAGGGATGATATTCAGGTCCATTAGTCAATGAAAGGTATATATAACTATTTGTTTAATCTTTTTTTCTAAAAAATAAAATAAAATCCCAAATTTAACATACATCAATCAACATTGATTTTCTAATCTTTATTTTTATTGACATACTTATAATGGATAACATTCTCCAACAATGTTTTATAGCTTCAACATCTTCCATCCATGGCAACCTTAAATGTTCAAGTTGAATTTTCAAGGCGTTATTTTGGATGCCCAAAGAATGAAAACTTCCAAACATTGCCAAGCATGCATAAGAGTTCTAGAAATCATATGTTTCTTTTGCCTTTTGCAAGGTTAAAGGGTAGTCTTGCCTTCATGTAAGCATGTCATAAACCTCTTGGAGTCACAAATTTCTCAAAAGGTCCCTGAAATAATGCTACCACATCATTGAAAGAGTTTGTTTTTATAATATAGGACAAATGATAGAAAATGAAACAAAAATATATATCGAGAAAATAGAAGTGGATAAGATGAAATTAAGGATGGAACAAATAGATAGATGAAGAAGAATTATATCGTATTTAATATCATTATTATTTTTTAAATTAAAATGGGAAATTAAAATGTACTCCAAGAAGTAAATATATCTTCCTAAGCCTAAAGCCGTAAATATGTAGCCAAAAAAAAAATTTCGACATTCAAAAAAATTTCTAAAATTGAAGTATTTCTAAAATTGAAATTGAAATTATAATTGAAGAAGTAAATTTCTAAAATTGTTAAATTTTGCGACATACAAAAAAAAATTCCTTTTAAGACATTTACAAAGGTAACATTAATAAGGAATAAACTTGATTAAATTTATTATAATTTAGCTATAGAAGATTTGTTAAGTTAAAATAATAGATAAATGTATTTTCAATAATTTTACTTTTTGGAATACAAGAAATGAAACACGTGTTGTGCATGTGATTTGATTGAATTAATATTGGTAATTTAGTTTTATAGTATTTGATTAAATTTTTAATGTGTTTATTAACAAAGGAAGTATAATATGCCATTATTAGTTTTTAGAAAAAAATTAAATTAAAATTTATAAAGGTAAAACTAATATGGAATAAACTTGATTAAATATTTTATAATCTAGCTGTAAAAGATTTGTTAAGTTAAAATAATAGATAAATGTATTTTAAATAATTTAAGTTTTTGGAATACAAGAAATGAAACACATGTTGCGCACGTGAGTTTGATTGAATTAATATTGGAATTTAGTTTTATAGTATCTGATTAAATTTTTAATGTGTTTGTTAATAAAGGAAGCATAATATGCCATTATTAGTTTTCAGAAAAAATAAAATTAAATTAAAATTTTAAAAGATCGCATATTTTTTGTAAGGGATAATATTCAGGTCCATTAGTCAATAAAAAGTGTATATAACTACTTGTTTGATCTTTTTTTCTAAAAAGCAATAAAATCCCAAATTTAACAGAAATCAATCAACATTAATTTTCTAATCTTTATTTTTATTGGCATACTTATAATGGATAACATTCTCCAACAAGGTTTTATTGCTTTAACATCTTCCATCCTTAGCAAACTTAAATGTTCAAGTTGAATTTTCAAGGCATTATTTTGGATGCCCAAAGAATTAAAACTTCCAAACATTGCCAAGCATGCATAAGAGTTCTAGAAATCATATGTTTCTTTTGCCTTTTGCTAGGTTAAAGGGTAGTCTTGACTTCATGTAAGCATGTCATAAACCTCTTGAAGTCACAAATTTCTCAAAAGGTCCTGAAATAATGCCACCACATCATTTAAAGAGTTTTTTTTTTATATAGGACAAATGATAGAAAAATGAAAAAAATATATCGAGAAATAGAGTGGATAAGATGAAATTAAGGATGGAACAAATAGATAGATGAAGAAGAATTATATCGTATTTAATATCGTTATTATTTTTTAAACTAAAATGGGAAATTAAAATGTACTTAAAGAATCAAATATATCTTTCTAAGCCTAAAGCCGTAAATATGTAGCCAAAAAATAAAATTTTACGACATACAAAAAAATTTCTAAAATTGAAATTGAAATTATAAATTTATAAAATTGAAGAATTTCTAAAATTGAAATTGAAGAAATAAATTTCTAAAATTGTAAAATTTTGCGACATACAAAAAAATTCCTTTTAAGACATTTACAAAGGTAACACTAATACGGAATAAACTTGATTAAATTTATTATAATTTAGCTATAGAAGATTTGTTAAGTTAAAATAATAGATAAATGTATTTTCAATAATTTTACTTTTTGGAATACAAGAAACGAAACACGTGTTGTGCATGTGATATGATTGAATTAATATTGGTAATTTAGTTTTATAGTATCAGATTAAATTTTTAATGTGTTTTTTAATAAAGGAAGCACAATATGCAATTATTAGTTTTTAGAAAAAAATAAAATTAAATTAGAATTTATAAAGGTAATACTAATATGGAGTAAACTTGATTAAATTTCTAATAATCCAGCTATAAAAGATTTGTTAAGTTAAAATAATAGATAAATGTAATTTCAAAAATTTTAGTTTTTGGAATACAAGAAATGAAACACGTGTTGTGCACGTGAGTTTGATTGAATTAATATTAGTATTTAGTTTTATAGCATCTGATTAAATTTTTAATGTGTTTGTTAATAAAGGATGCATAATATGCCATTATTAGTTTTTAGAAAAAATAAAGTTAAATTAAAATTTTAAAAGATCGCATTTTATAAGGGATAATATTCAGGTCCATTAGTCAATGAAAAGTGTATATAACCATTTGTTTGATCTTTTTTTCTAAAAAAAAATTAAAATCCCAAATTTAACAGACATCAATCAACATTAATTTTCTAATCTTTATTTTTATTGACATACTTGTAATGGATAACATTCTCCAACAAGGTTTTATTGCTTTAACATCTTCCATCCTTAGCAACTTTAAATGTTCAAGTTGAATTTTCAAGGCGTTATTTTGGATGCCCAAAGAATGAAAACTTCCAAACCTTGCCAAGCATGCATAAGAGTTCTAGAAGTCATATGTTTCGTTTGCCTTTTGCAAGGTTAAAGGGTAGTCTTGCCTTCATGTAAGCATGTCATAAAGCTCTTGGAGTCACAAATTTCTAAAAAGGTACTGAAATAATGCCACCACATCATTTAAAGAGTTTTTTTTTATATTGGACAAATGATAGTAAAATGAAAAAATATATCGAGAAATAGAGTGGATAAGATGAAATTAAGGATGGAACAAATAGATAGATGAAGAAGAATTATATCTTATTTAATCATTATTATTTTTTAAACTGAAATGGGAAATTAAAATGTACTTAAAGAAATTAAATATATCTTTCCTAAGCCTAAAGCCCGTAAATATGTAGCCAAAAAATAAAATTTTACGACATACAAAAAAAATTCTAAAATTGAAGAATTTCTAAAATTGAAATTGAAATTATAAATTTCTAAAATTGAAGAATTTCTAAAATTGAAATTGAAGAAATAAATTTAAAAAATTGTAAAATTTTGCGACATACAAAAAAATTCCTTTTAAGACATTTACAAAAGGTGATAAGAATCCGCCCGAGTCCATGTCCATGGTGTCAAAGTCAAATATGCAAGCTGAGAGATTCTGCCACAGTTTGGTATTCTGGACATATCTCCTTCGGTATAACTCCGAATTACGTGATTCAAGAAGCTCTGTAACGATAAGAGATAGGGCTACAACTTTCCATGTTTTAAGTTTTACGAGATTCGAACGTTAGCATCAGGTCGAAAATTGCCTCCCAAAGTTGGAGACGGGATTTTGACGAGATTTTTTTGGCAGATTTCCATCTCGAATCCATGGACTATATTGAAGACCAAGTAATGGCGTATTGGGCTTCATTAATTGGATCACGCCACTTTTAAGTTATTTAGGATTTATTTTGCTTTAAATAAATTAAGTCCATTGAATGTTAATTAATGGGCTTATTTACTTTTTAAGTTAAGTAGTTATTGTTATTCGTTTAGGAAAGTAGTTCCCTAAATTATAGGTTACTATTCACGTCACTATTCACGTGAATAGTACTGGTTAGTTTGTTAGTTAAGTTAGCAATCAATCCCACATTGGAATTGATCTAGGTTTTTGGCCAAAGTATTTCCTATATAAAGGAAAGGCCTTGTAACATTTTTAAATAGAATTGATGAATGAAATTTTAGCTTTGCTAAATTGTTGTCTATGCTCTTTGAGTTGACAAAAGCCTTTAAGGAGATTTACTTCTTAATTGTACGAAATTAACCATAGCGTGACCTATAGGTGAATTTCGATCCTGTTCTTTATTTAAAGAACGCGCCAAATTGGTTAGTTGAACACGTGAATTTATCACGGGTTTAATCAATCTATTTGTATTAACATTAGGGTTGGTTCATGTTTGAAATCAGCTACACGTTCCCCTTGACATCTATTCCGCTTTATTGTTTCGTTTTTGTGTTTGTGTTTTGAATCTTGAAATTGAATCATCAACAAGATCCCCACGTTTCGGCATATGCTTTTGGTCCAGGTGTTCGAGCCTCGCCCAAGATCATATCAATTGGTATCAGAGAACAATTTGTTGTCTCAAATTCAGGTTTCATCGTTAATTTTCTTGTCCGCATCTTTTCTGATTTTGTGCGATTTAATTGCTGCAGTTTTACGTTAATTCTGCTGCTGATTTCGTGCATCTTTCTTGTGCTAATCTTGTGTTTTTCTTGCTGATTAAAATCGTCTTAATCTAGCCTTGAAAATTCGTGAAAATCGCATATCAATTTGGTACTCAAATTCTGTCCGAAAGTTCATAATTTCTTATTTGCGAATTTTGCGTTCTTTCTGCAGTTTTATGCGTCAATTCTGCTCTTCTTTTCTTGCGTCCTTCTTGTCTGATTCTTGAGTCTTTATTGTTCTTTAAATTCGTGATAGTACAGTCCATGAAATTCATCAAATTTGCATGATGATTTAGCGCTGAAATTCTGCCGGATTGTTTAACTTCTTGATTCGCGAATTGCATCGTTTGTGTCATCTCTTTGCTGCTGTAGTTGCGATTTGATACTGCAGTTCTTGATCATCGTGCTGCTGATTTTAGTGATTAAATTCTGCTCTAAATTCAGTAGAAATTGTGGCTAAAATTGCATGAAAATCTGAATCTGAAATTCTGCCGAATTGCGTCAATTTTTGTTCTTGCGACTTGAAGTTTTGTGTCTTCTTTCAGCTTTGTTTTGTTTACATCATATTGCTGAAATCTTAATTGTTTTTTTCGTTGTGTCCTTCACGTCCAAAATTAGGATTGCATCTAGAGTTTCAATTCTTGAAATTCTTTCTTGCTCATTCTTGTTATCTTTCTTGTTCCTTGAGTCTTATTTTTGTTCACAATAATCCGTGATCATCATCTTGGTAAAAGGAACCATTCTTGATTATCTTCTTGATTTTCTTGAAGTTTTTTTGAAATTTTTCTTGAAGTAAGAATTTGTTCATTATTTCAAATCTTGAATTCTTGCTCAAAGAAGTATACAAAAATTCCTTGTTCTTGAAGAATTATTTCATATTCTTGGTGGTTAAAAAAAAAAAAAAAAAAAAAAAACAAACTTAAGGTTTGCATTTGTACAAGGTTGTAATAAAAACCTTAAATTTTTGTCTTGATATTGTCCGAATTATAAAAATAAAAAAAAAAAAAGACCGTTTAAAAAAAAAAAAAAAAAAAGATACGGTCCAATTAAAAAAAAAAAAAAAAAGGAGAAAAGTCGAACTTTTATTTTTCAGTTATTTAAATTCTGTTATTTAATTTTTACATTAAAAGAACTAAGTGTTCTTGAAGTTGTGTTTAAAACCATCAAATATTCAAAGTGCCATAACTTCTTCAATACTTATCCGAATTCATTGATTCAAGTTGTGTTTTTCTTGTCTTGAATTCTTCTTCTAGAATATCATAGAATCTGAACGTGAATCAATTATACCCTGAACGTGATCTCAAAAATTCAAGTGACGTGAATTTCTTGTTTAATTCTTGATTTTTGCTTGTGTAAAATTTTGTGTTGTGGAACAATCAATTGAGACAAGTTCTTTGCTATAAGTGAACTTGGTCGAATTCAAAGTCCCAATTACATTATTTATTGAGTGATTTAGTTAGGACAAACAAGAGTGACACCACTTAACAAGAGGGAAGAGTACCTACCATCCAAAGTGAGGAACCCGTGAGGATTATTATATTTTTTCTTGCGTTTTTCTTTGCTAATCTTGCAGGTACCAATGGAGGACGAAGAAAGTGCTTTCAAAACCGGTGAACAACAAAAGCAAACTGATCAAACACTTGCACAAGTATTGCAAGATATCAACCTTCGCCTTCAATTCTTAGAATCGGTCACACCGATTTCCAAACCAAAAGAATCTCGAAAGCCTAAGTACAAATCCGAAAGTGAATCTAGTGGTGAAGAAGAGGAGGAAGAAGAGCCGACAAGTTCTTCTAAGAAAGGTGACAAATCTAAATTCTCAATTGCGTCTGTTAAGCTGACTATTCCTACCTTTCATGGAAAAACAGATCCCGAAGACTATTTTGATTGGGTTCGAGAACTTGATCACTTCTTTGAGGTCCATGAATATCCCGCCAAGGAGCAATACCGAATTGCATCTTTACATCTTAAGGATTTTGCTAGATTATGGTGGAGTGGGTTTATTAAAGCTAGACGTGAGGATGATGAGAAACCAGTCACTACTTGGGAACAAATGAAAAAACACATGAGAAAAAAGTATGTCCCAGCACACTACAACCGTGAGTTAAATAGTAAGTTGCACTCCCTTGTGCAAGGTAATAAAACGGTTGAAGAGTACCATCATGAATTGGAAGCTTTGATGATTAAAGCCAATGTCAAAGAGGATCCTGATTCCACAATCGAAAGGTTCCTTAGAAGTATGAATTCTGAATTGGCTTATCAAGTTGATTTGCAAAGTTTTGTTGATTTGAATGAACTTGTACACAAAGCTATCAAGATTGAGAAACATATGAAGGGTAAGGGACGAAATTATACTTCAAGTACCAACCGAAATTTCACTCAACCTAACACACCTTGGAGGAGAGATCAAAAACCAAATGCTACACCATTTGCGCCATCATTCAAACCAAGGAGTTTCACACCAAATCCGTCATCAAGCTCATCAAGTTATACTCCAAAATTGACGTCACAAGCTGCTGTCCAAACTCCAAAATCGGCGATCAAACCAACTGAGAGGTTAAGAGATATCCAATGTTACAAGTGTAAGGGTTATGGTCATTATCAATCTGATTGTCCCACTCGTAAGTTAATGATCATTCACGACAATGGAGAAGTGGAGAGTGATGAGGAGTGTGCCGACATGCCACCACTTGTGGAGAAAGATGAAATCGATCATGGTGAGAATGAAGAGGTTGACGACGATATTGGCCATTATGAGGTTGGTAATGGTAAGTTTTCCTTAGTGAATCGTCAAGTTCTCAATATACAACCCCAAATTGATGATGTATGTCAACGTGATAATATTTTCCACACTAGATGCTTGATTCAAGATAGAATATGTAGTGTGATTATCGACAATGGGAGTTGTACTAATGTTGCTAGTACTTTGCTTGTAAAGAAATTGAAGTTAACTTGCATGAAGCATCCTAAACCCTACAAACTTCAATGGTTGAATAACACTGCTGAAAACAAAGTTACTAAGCAAGTGAAAGTACCAATCACAATTGGTAGGTATGAGGATGAAATCCTATGTGATGTGGTTCCCATGGAGGCGTGCCATATTTTGCTTGGAAGACCATGGCATTATGATCGAGATGTTACTCTACATGGTAAGCAAAATTATTACTCATTTGATGTAAATGGCCGAAAGTGCAATCTCCGACCTTTGAGTCCGCTTCAAGTTTTTGAGGATCAATCAAGGATTGTACAATCCATGCGAGAATTGCATGAACAAGAAGCAAAGGAGAAACTTGAACAAGAGAAGAAGAAAAAGGAAGTAGAAGCTAGTGTAGGCCAAACCATTGTTCCTAGAACTTGTAATAGCCGAAATAGTGATTTCTTTAATTCTTTCCATTTTGCTTCTTCACGAGATACTAAGAAAGCATTACTAGCTAGGCAATCAATGTACTTATTTCCAAATAGTGTTCACGATTTGCTGTCTAGTGTCTTTCTTTTGCAGATTCATGGAATTCATAAGCATTCAATGGAGTTACAACAAACTCATTATCAATTGGATGGATTCCAATCTGCCTTAGCTTGTTTTCCTCAAGGTAAGCAAGGTAAGTTAGGTAAGTATGAAAGTTTATTGGTTGATTTTAATTGTTTGAATGTTAAGAACTTTGTTAATGTCGATGCTATTGATTTTCAAAGTTTAAATTCTGTTTTGAATCAATTTCAATGTCTTTCACCTACCTTTGAAGCTTTAGTTCGAAAGTTTATACCATGTGTTTTAAAGTTTGAAGATTTGTGTTTTGGTAAGCAAATTATTTCACATAATTCTTCAATTATGAAATCTAACTATTTCATTTTGAATGAGTTTATGTATAATTTCTTCACATGCTATGTTGCTTATCTAATCCATGAATTATATATTGAGCTTAATATTGGATATTTCGAACTACATCAAACCTTTGTATGTACTCATTCAAGTGTTAATTATATTGACTCTACTTGCTGGATTAATGATTCTTTTGATTATTTATTTCGTGACTTTGCTCACATTCATCAAGTTCAAAGAGGTCCATGGGTAATTCAACACTTGTATGGTAAGTTATCTCCGTTCCAAATTTCTTTTGAATTCCAAGAGGTAAAATTTTCTGTTTACAACTATTCAATAGATTGTTTACATTTTAGTCTTTGGAATTACACTCTTATATTTGATAACTTTCGCATGTTGTTAAGGGTCTTAATACGTTCATGTGATTTACACTTTCTCAAGGATGCATATATGTTTTCTTGTTATGAATTTTTGTGTCCTTATGATTCTGTTCATATATGTTTACATCCTTTGTTTTCATTACATGTTCATACCGTACATAATGTGTTAATGATTAGTTCTCTAATTAAGAATATTCGGTTTTCTGATTTGCATAAACTACATGATAGTTATTTGCAACATTGTTTTGAATTCATTAACTTCAGCATTATGATTTATGCAACATTTGTTACGACTAATCATGCTATATGTATTTCGATTTTTCATACATATTCTGCCCGTTCTATTCTTTTGGTGAAAGGAAATTATTCTAAGTCTTGTTTTAGATTATTGTACTTTCTTTTACCTTATACATTTGTCTTGTTTTGGCAGGATATATATTTTTGTTGGTCGAGATGTGCATCTTCCCAATTTTATTTGGCTCGAGTTTGCAGTGAGTTCGTGATACTGGTGTTTGACCCTGGAGCTTACTTTCAAGATTCGAGGACGAATCTTTTCGAGGAGGGAGGGAATGATAAGAATCCGCCCGAGTCCATGTCCATGGTGTCAAAGTCAAATATGCAAGCTAGAGATTCTGCCACAGTTTGGTATTCTGGACATATCTCCTTCGGTATAACTCCGAATTACGTGATTCAAGAAGCTCTGTAACGATAAGAGATAGGGATACAACTTTCATGTTTTAAGTTTTACGAGATTCGAACGTTAGCATCGTCGAAAATGCCTCCCAAAGTTGGAGATGGGATTTTGACGGGATTTTTTTGGCAGATTTCCATCTCGAATCCATGGACTATATTGAAGACCAAGTAATGGCGTATTGGGCTTCATTAATTGGATCACGCCACTTTTAAGTTATTTAGGATTTATTTTGCTTTAAATAAATTAAGTCCATTGAATGTTAATTAATGGGCTTATTTACTTTTTAAGTTAAGTAGTTATTGTTATTCGTTTAGGAAAGTAGTTCCCTAAATTATAGGTTACTATTCACGTCACTATTCACGTGAATAGTACTGGTTAGTTTGTTAGTTAAGTTAGCAATCAATCCCACATTGGAATTGATCTAGGTTTTTGGCCAAAGTATTTCCTATATAAAGGAAAGGCCTTGTAACGTTTTTAAATAGAATTGATGAATGAAATTTTAGCTTTGCTAAATTGTTGTCTATGCTCTTTGAGTTGACAAAAGCCTTTAAGGAGATTTACTTCTTAATTGTACGAAATTAACCATAGCGTGACCTATAGGTGAATTTCGATCCTGTTCTTTATTTAAAGAACGCGCCAAATTGGTTAGTTGAACACGTGAATTTATCACGGGTTTAATCAATCTATTTGTATTAACGTTAGGGTTGGTTCATGTTTGAAATCAGCTACACGTTCCCCTTGACATCTATTCCGCTTTATTGTTTCGTTTTTGTGTTTGTGTTTTGAATCTTGAAATTGAATCATCAACAAGATCCCCACGTTTCGGCATATGCTTTTGGTCCAGGTGTTCGAGCCTCGCCCAAGATCATATCAAAAGGTAACACTAATACGAAATAAACTTGATTAAATTTATTGTAATTTAGCTATAGAAGATTTGTTAAGTTAAAATAATAGATAAATGTATTTTCAATAATTTTACTTTTTGGAATACAAGAAATGAAACACTTGTTGTGCATGTGATTTGATTGAATTAATATTGGTAATTTAGTTTTATAGTATCAGATTAAATTTTTAATGTGTTTTTTAATAAAGGAAGCATAATATGCAATCATTAGTTTTTAGAAAAAAATAAAATTAAATTAAAATTTATAAAGGTAATACTAATATGGAGTAAACTTGATTAAATTTTTAATAATCTAGCTATAAAAGATTTGTTAAGTTAAAATAATAGATAAATGTATTTTCAATAATTTTAGTTTTTGGAATACAAGAAATGAAACACGTGTTATGCACGTGAGTTTGATTGAATTAATATTAGTATTTAGTTTTATAGTATCTGATTAAATTTTTAATGTGTTTGTTAATAAAGGAAGCATAATATGCCATTATTAGTTTTTAGAAAAAATAAAGTTAAATTAAAATTTTAAAAGATCGCATTGTGTAAGGGATGATATTCAGGTCCATTAGTTAATGAAAAGTATATATAACTATTTGTTTGATCTTTTTTTTGTAAAAAATAAAATAAAATGCCATATTTAACAGACATCAATCAACATTAATTTTCCAATCTAGATTTTTATTTACATACTTATAATGGATAACATTCTCCAACAAGGTTTTGTAGCTTCAACATCTTCCATCCATGGCAACCTTAAATGTTCAACTTGAATTTTCAAGGCCATATTTTGGATGCCCAAAGAATGGAAACTTCCAAACATTGCCAAGCATGCATAAGAGTTCTAGAAATCATATGTTTCTTTTGCCTTTTGCAAGGTTAAAGGGTAGTCTTGCCTTCATGTAAGCATGTCATAAACCTCTTGGAGTCACAAATTTCTCAAAAGTTCATGAAATAATGCCAATTTAAAGAGTTTTTTTTATATAGGACAAATGATAGAAAAATGAAAAAAAAATATATCGAGAAATAGAGTGGATAAGATGAAATTAAGGATGGAACAAATAGATAGATGAAGAAGAATTTTATCGCATTTAATATCAATATTATTTTTTAAATTAAAATGGGAAATTAAAATATACTTCAAGAATTAAATATATCTTCCTAAGCCTAAAGCTGTAAATATGTAGCCAAAAAATAAAATTTTGAGACGTACAAAAAAATTTCTAAAATTGAAATTGAAATTATAAATTTCTAAAATTATAATTGAAGAAATAAATTTCTAAAATTTTGCAACATACAAAAAAAAATTCCATTTAAGACATTTACGAAGGTAACATTAATACAGAATAAACTTGATTAAATTTATTATAATTTAGCTATAGAACATTTGTTAAGTTAAAATAATATATAAATGTATTTTCAATAATTTTAGTTTTTGGAATACAAGAAATGAAACACGTGTTGTGCACGTGAGTTAGATTGAATTAATATTGATATTTAGTTTTATAGTATCTGATTAAATTTTTAATGTGTTTGTTAATAAAGGAAGCATAATATGCCATTATTAGTTTTCAGAAAAAATAAAATTAAATTAAAATTTTAAAAGATCGCATTTTGTAAGGGATGATATTCAGGTCCATTAGTCAATGAAAAGTGTATATAACTATTTGTTTGATCTTTTTTTGGTAAAAAAAAATAAAATCCCAAATTTAACAGACATCAATCAACATTAATTTTCTAATCTTTATTTTTATTGACATACTTATAATGGATAACATTCTCCAACAAGGTTTTATAGCTTCAACATCTTCCATACATGGCAACCTTAAATGTTCAAGTTGAATTTTGAAGGCGTTATTTTGGATGCCCAAAGAATGAAAACTTCCAAACATAGCCAAGCATGCATAAGAGTTCTAGAAATCATATGTTTCTTTTGCCTTTTGCAAGGTTAAAGGGTAGTCTTTCCTTCATGTAAGCATGTCATAAACCTCTTGGAGTCATAAATTTCTCAAAAGGTCCTGAAATAATGCCACCACATCATTTAAAGAGTTTTTTTTTTATATAGGACAAATGATAGAAAAATGAAAAAAAAAAATAAATCGAGAAATAGAGTAGATAAGATGAAATTAAGGATGGAACAAATAGATAGATGAAGAAGAATTATATCGTATTTAATATCATTATTATTTTTAAATTAAAATGGGAAATTAAAATGTACTTCAAGAATTAAATAAATCTTCCTAAGCCTAAAGCCGTAAATATGTAGCCAAAAAATAAAACTTTACGACATACAAAAAAATTTCTAAAATTGAAATTGAAATTATAAATTTCTAAAATTATAATTAAGGAAATAAATTTCTAAAATTGTAAAATTTTGCGACATACAAAAAAATCCTTTTAAGACATTTACAAAGGTAACATTAATACATAATAAACTTGATTAAATTTATTATAATTTAGCTATAGAAGATTTGTTAATTTAAAATAATAGATAAATTTATTTTCAATAATTTTACTTTTTGGAATACAAGAAATGAAACACGTGTTGTGGATGTGATTTGATTTAATTAATATTGGTAATTTAGTTTTGTAGTATCTGATTAT
Organism: Ophiorrhiza pumila; assembly: GCA_016586305.1. Classification (NCBI taxonomy): domain Eukaryota; kingdom Viridiplantae; phylum Streptophyta; class Magnoliopsida; order Gentianales; family Rubiaceae; genus Ophiorrhiza; species Ophiorrhiza pumila. The sequence goes on from BLIW01000006.1 coordinate 40,959,885, forward strand.
GTTTTTAATGTGTTTGTTAATAAAGGAAGCATAATATGGCATTATTAGTTTTTTAAATAAATTAAATTAAATTAAAATTTATAAAGGTAATACTAATATGGAATAAACTTGATTAAATTTTTTATAATCCAGCTATAAAAGATTTGTTAAGTTAAAATAATAGATAAATGTATTTTCAATAATTTTAGTTTTTGGAATAGAAGAAATGAAACACTTGTTGTCCACGTGAGTTTGATTGAATTAATATTGGTATTTATTTTTATAGTATCTGATTAAATTTTTAATGTGTTTGTTAATAAAGGAAGCATAATCTGCCATTATTAGTTTTTAGAAAAAATGAAATTAAATTAAAATTTTAAAAGATCGCATTGTGTAAGTGATGATATTCAGGTCCATTAGTCAATGAAAAGTATATATAACAAATTTTTTGATTTTTTTTCTAAAAAATAAAATAAAATCCCAAATTTAACAGAAATCAATCAACATTAATTTTCTAATCTTGATTTTTATTGACATACTTATAATGGATAACATTCTCCAACAAGGTTTTATTTCTTCAACATCTTCCATCCATGGCAATCTAAAATGTTCAAGTTGAATTTTCAAGGCGTTTTTTTTGGATGCCCAAAGAATGAAAACTTCCAAACATTGCCAAGCATGCATAAGAGTTCTAGAAATCATATATTTCTTTTGCCTTTTGCGAGGTTAAAGGGTAGTCTTGCCTTCATGTAAGCATGTCATAAACCTCATGGGGTCACAAATTTCTCTAAAGGTCCTGAAATAATGCCACCACATCATTTAAAGAGTTTTTTTTATAGGACAAATGATAGAAAAATGAAAAAAATATATCGAGAAATAGAGTGGATAAGATGAAATTAAGAATGGAATAAATAGATTGATGAAGAAGAATTATATCGTATTTGATATCATTATTATTTTTTAAATTAAAATGGGAAATTAAAATGTACTTCAAGAATTAAATATATCTTCCTAAGCCTAAAGTCATAAATATGTAGCCAAAAAATAAAATTTTGCGACATACAAAAAATTTTCTAAAATTAAAGAAATTCTAAAATTGAAATTGAAATTATAAATTTCTAAATTTGAAGAATTTCTAAAATTGAAATTGAAGAAATAAATTCTAAAATTGTAAAATTTTGCGACATACAAAAAAATTACTTTTAAGACATTTGCAAAGGTAACACTAATACGGAATAAACTTGATTAAATTTGGCTATTGAAGATTTGTTAAGTTAAAATAATAGATAAATGTATTTTCGATAATTTTACTTTTTGGAATACAAGAAATGAAACACGTGTTGTGCATGTGATTTGATTGAATTAATATTGGTAATTTCGTTTTATAGTATCTGATTAAATTTTTAATGTGTTTGTTAATAAAGAAAGCATGATATGCCATTATTAGTTTTTAGACAAAAATTAAATTAAATTAAAATTTATAAAGGTAATACTAATATGGAATAAACTTGATTAAATTTTTTATAATCTAGCTATAAAAGATTTGTTAAGTTAAAATAATAGATAAATGTATTTTCAATAATTTTAGTTTTTGGAATACAAGAAATGAAATACGTGTTGTTCACGTGAGTTTGATTGAATTAATATTGGTATTTAGTTTTATAGTATCTTATTAAATTTTTAATGTGTTTGTTAATAAAGGAAGCATAATATGCCACTATTAATTTTTAGAAAAAATAAAATTAAATTAAAATTTTAAAAGATCGCATTGTGTAAGGGATGTTATTCATGTCCATTAGTCAATGAAAAGTATATATAACTATTTGTTTGATCTTTTTTTCTAAAAAATAAAATAAAATCCCAAATTTAACAGACATCAATCAACATTAATTTTCTAGTCTTGAATTTTATTGACATACTTATAATGGATAACATTCTCCAACAAGGTTTTATTGCTTGAACATCTTCCATCTAAGGCAACCTTAAATGTTCAAGTTGAATTTTCAAGGCGTTATTTTGGATGCCCAAAGATTGAAAACTTCCAAACATTGCCAAGCATGCATAAGAGTTCTAGAAATCATATGTTTCTTTTGCCTTTTGCAAGGTTAAAGGGTAGTACTGCCTTCATGTAAGCATGTCATAAAGCTCTTGGAGTCACAAATTTCTCAAAAGGTCCTGAAATAATGCCACCACATCATTTAAAGAGTTTTTTTTTATATAGGACAAATGATAGTAAAATGAAAAAAATATATCGAGAAATAGAGTGGATAAGATGAAATTAAGGATGGAACAAATAGATAGATGAAGAAGAATTATATCGTATTTAATCATTATTATTTTTTAAACTGAAATGGGAAATTAAAATGTACTTAAAGAATTAAATATATCTTCCTAAGCCTAAAGCCGTAAATATGTAGCCAAAAAATAAAATTTTACGACATGCAAAAAAAATTCTAAAATTGAAGAATTTCTAAAATTGAAATTGAAATAATAAATTTCTAAAATTGAAGAATTTCTAAAATTGAAATTGAAGAAATAAATTTCTAAAATTGTAAAATATTGCGACATACAAAAAAATTCCATTTAAGACATTTACAAAGGTAACACTAATACGAAATAAACTTGATTAAATTTATTATAATTTAGATATAGAAGATTTGTTAAGTTAAAATAATAGATATATGTATTTTCAATAATTTTACTTTTTGGAATACAAGAAATGAAACACGTGTTGTGCATGTGATTTGATTCAATTAATATTGGTAATTTAGTTTTATAGTATCAGATTAAATTTTTAATGTGTTTTTTAATAAAGGAAGCATAATATGCAATTATTAGTTTTTAGAAAAAAATAAAATTAAATTAAAATTTATAAAGGTAATACTAATATGGAGTAAACTTGATTAAATTTTTAATAATCTAGCTATAAAAGATTTGTTAAGTTAAAATAATAGATAAATGTATTTTCAATAATTTTAGTTTTTGGAATACAAGAAATGAAACACGGGTTGTGCACGTGAGTTTGATTGAATTAATATTAGTATTTAGTTTTATAGTATCTGATTAAATTTTTAATGTGTTTGTTAATAAAGGAAGCATAATATGCCATTATTAGTTTTTAGAAAAGGTAAAGTTAAATTAAAATTTTAAAAGATCGCATTGTGTAAGGGTTGATATTCAGGTCCATTAGTTAATGAAAAGTATATATAACTATTTGTTTGATCTTTTTTTTGTAAAAAATAAAATAAAATCCCATATTTAACAGACATCAATCAACATTAATTTTCCAATCTAGATTTTTTTTGACATACTTATAATCGATAACATTCTCCAACAAGGTTTTGTAGCTTCAACATCTTCCATCCATGGCAACCTTAAATGTTCAACTTGAATTTTCAAGGCCATATTTTGGATGCCCAAAGAATGGAAACTTCCAAACATTGCAAAGCAAGCATAAGAGTTCTAGAAATCATATGTTTCTTTTGCCTTTTGCAAGGTTAAAGGGTAGTCTTGCCTTCATGTAAGCATGTCACAAACCTCTTGGAGTCACAAATTTCTCAAAAGGTCATGAAATAATACCAATTTAAAGAGTGTTTTTTTATATAGGACAAATGATAGAAAAATGAAAAAAAAAATATATCGAGAAATAGAGTGGATAAGATGAAATTAAGGATGGAACAAATAGATAGATGAAGAAGAATTTTATCGCATTTAATATCAATATTATTTTTTAAATTAAAATGGGAAATTAAAATATACTTCAAGAATTAAATATATCTTCCTAAGCCTAAAGCTGTAAATATGTAGCCAAAAAATAAAATTTTGAGACGTACAAAAAAATTTCTAAAATTGAAATTGAATTTATAAATTTCTAAAATTATAATTGAAGAAATAAATTTTTAAAATTGTAAAATTTTGCAACATACAAAAAAAAATTCCATTTAAGACATTTACGAAGGTAACATTAATACAGAATAAACTTGATTAAATTTATTATAATTTAGCTATAGAACATTTGTTAAGTTAAAATAATATATAAATGTATTTTCAATAATTTTAGTTTTTGGAATACAAGAAATGAAACACGTGTTGTGCACGTGAGTTAGATTGAATTAATATTGGTATTTAGTTTTATAGTATCTGATTAAATTTTTAATGTGTTTTTTAATAAAGGAAGCATAATATGCCATTATTAGTTTTCAGAAAAAATAAAATTAAATTAAAATTTTAAAAGATCGCATTTTGTAAGGGATGATATTCAGGTCCATTAGTCAATGAAAAGTGTATATAACTATTTGTTTGATCTTTTTTTGGTAAAAAAAAAAATCCCAAATTTAACAGACATCAATCAACATTAATTTTCTAATCTTTATTTTTATTGACATACTTATAATGGATAACATTCTCCAACAAGGTTTTATAGCTTCAACATCTTCCATACATGGCAACCTTAAATGTTCAAGTTGAATTTTGAAGGCGTTATTTTGGATGCCCAAAGAATGAAAACTTCCAAACATTGCCAAGCATGCATAAGAGTTCTAGAAATCATATGTTTCTTTTGCCTTTTGCAAAGTTAAAGGGTAGTCTTGCCTTCATGTAAGCATGTCATAAACCTCTTGGAGTCATAAATTTCTCAAAAGGTCCTGAAATAATGCCACCACATCATTTAAAGAGTTTTTTTTTATATAGGACAAATGATAGAAAAATGAAAAAAAAAATAAATCGAGAAATAGAGTAGATAAGATGAAATTAAGGATGGAACAAATAGATAGATGAAGAAGAATTATATCGTATTTAATATCATTATTATTTTTAAATTAAAATGGGAAATTAAAAGTACTTCAAGAATTAAATAAATCTTCCTAAGCCTAAAGCCGTAAATATGTAGCCAAAAAATAAAACTTTACGACATACAAAAAAATTTCTAAAATTGAAATTGAAATTATAAATTTCTAAAATTATAATTAAGGAAATAAATTTCTAAAATTGTAAAATTTTGCGACATACAAAAAAAATCCTTTTAAGACATTTACAAAGGTAACATTAATACAGAATAAACTTGATTAAATTTATTATAATTTAGCTATAGAAGATTTGTTAAGTTAAAATAATAGATAAATGTATTTTCAATAATTTTACTTTTTGGAATACAAGAAATGAAACACGTGTTGTGGATGTGATTTGATTGAATTAATATTGGTAATTTAGTTTTGTAGTATCTGATTAAATTTTTAATGTGTTTGTTAATAAAGGAAGCATAATATGGCATTATTAGTTTTTTAAAAAAATTAAATTAAATTAAAATTTATAAAGGTAATACTAATATGGAATAAACTTGATTAAATTTTTTATAATCTAGCTATAAAAGATTTGTTAAGTTAAAATAATAGATAAATGTATTTTCAATAATTTTAGTTTTTGGAATAGAAGAAATGAAACACGTGTTGTCCACGTGAGTTTGATTGAATTAATATTGGTATTTATTTTTATAGTATCTGATTAAATTTTTAATGTGTTTGTTAATAAAGGAAGCATAATCTGCCATTATTAGTTTTTAGAAAAAAAGAAATTAAATTAAAATTTTAAAAGATCGCATTGTGTAAGTGATGATATTCAGGTCCATTAGTCAATGAAAAGTATATATAACCAATTTTTTGATTTTTTTTCTAAAAAATAAAATAAAATCCCAAATTTAACAGACATCAATCAACATTAATTTTCTAATCTTGATTTTTATTGACATACTTATAATGGATAACATTCTCCAACAAGGTTTTATTTCTTCAACATCGTCCATCCATGGCAATCTAAAATGTTCAAGTTGAATTTTCAAGGCATTTTTTTGGATGCCCAAAGAATGAAAACTTCCAAACATTGCCAAGCATGCATAAGAGTTCTAGAAATCATATATTTCTTTTGCCTTTTGCGAGGTTAAAGGGTAGTCTTGCCTTCATGTAAGCATGTCATAAACCTCATGGGGTCACAAATTTCTCTAAAGGTCCTGAAATAATGCCACCACATCATTTAAAGAGTTTTTTTTATAGGACAAATGATAGAAAAATGAAAAAAATATATCGAGAAATAGAGTGGATAAGATGAAATTAAGAATGGAACAAATAGATTGATGAAGAAGAATTATATAGTATTTGATATCATTATTATTTTTTAAATTAAAATGGGAAATTAAAATGTACTTCAAGAATTAAATATATCTTCCTAAGCCTAAAGTCATAAATATGTAGCCAAAAAATAAAATTTTGCGACATACAAAAAAATTTCTAAAATTAAAGAAATTCTAAAATTGAAATTGCAATTATAAATTTCTAAAATTGAAAAATTTCTAAAATTGAAATTGAAGAAATAAATTTCTAAAATTGTAAAATTTTGCGACATACAAAAAAATTACTTTTAAGACATTTGCAAAGGTAACACTAATACGGAATAAACTTGATTAAATTTAGCTATTGAAGATTTGTTAAGTTAAAATAATAGATAAATGTATTTTCGATAATTTTACTTTTTGGAATACAAGAAATGAAACACGTGTTGTGCATGTGATTTGATTGAATTAATATTGGTAATTTCGTTTTATAGTATCTGATTAAATTTTTAATGTGTTTGTTAATAAAGAAAGCATGATATGCCATTATTAGTTTTTAGACAAAAATTAAATTAAATTAAAATTTATAAAGGTAATACTAATATGGAATAAACTTGATTAAATTTTTTATAATCTAGCTATAAAAGATTTGTTAAGTTAAAATAATAGATAAATGTATTTTCAATAATTTTAGTTTTTGGAATACAATAAATGAAATACGTGTTGTTCACGTGAGTTTGATTGAATTAATATTGGTATTTAGTTTTATAGTATCTTATTAAATTTTTAATGTGTTTGTTAATAAAGGAAGCATAATATGCCACTATTAATTTTTAGAAAAAATAAAATTAAATTAAAATTTTAAAAGATCGCATTGTGTAAGGGATGTTATTCATGTCCATTAGTCAATGAAAAGTATATATAACTATTTGTTTGATCTTTTTTTCTAAAAAATAAAATAAAATCCCAAATTTAACAGACATCAATCAACATTAATTTTCTAGTCTTGAATTTTATTGACATACTTATAATGGATAACATTCTCCAACAAGGTTTTATTGCTTGAACATCTTCCATCTAAGGCAACCTTAAATGTTCAAGTTGAATTTTCAAGGCGTTATTTTGGATGCCCAAAGATTGAAAACTTCCAAACATTGCCAAGCATGCATAAGAGTTCTAGAAATCATATGTTTCTTTTGCCTTTTGCAAGGTTAAAGGGTAGTCCTGCCTTCAAGTAAGCATGTCATAAAGCTCTTGGAGTCACAAATTTCTCAAAAGGTCCTGAAATAATGCCACCACATCATTTAAAGAGTTTTTTTTTATATAGGACAAATGATAGTAAAATGAAAAAATTATATCGAGAAATAGAGTGGATAAGATGAAATTAAGGATGGAACAAATAGATAGATGAAGAAGAATTATATCGTATTTAATCATTATTATTTTTTAAACTGAAATGGGAAATTAAAATGTACTTAAAGAATTAAATATATCTTCCTAAGCCTAAAGCCGTAAATATGTAGCCAAAAAATAAAATTTTACGACATGCAAAAAAAATTCTAAAATTGAAGAATTTCTAAAATTGAAATTGAAATTATAAATTTCTAAAATTGAAGAATTTCTAAAATTGAAATTGAAGAAATAAATTTCTAAAATTGTAAAATTTTGCGACATACAAAAAAATTACTTTTAAGACATTTGCAAAGGTAACACTAATACGGAATAAACTTGATTAAATTTAGCTATTGAAGATTTGTTAAGTTAAAATAATAGATAAATGTATTTTCGATAATTTTACTTTTTGGAATACAAGAAATGAAACACGTGTTGTGCATGTGATTTGATTGAATTAATATTGGTAATTTCGTTTTATAGTATCTGATTAAATTTTTAATGTGTTTGTTAATAAAGAAAGCATGATATGCCATTATTAGTTTTTAGACAAAAATTAAATTAAATTAAAATTTATAAAGGTAATACTAATATGGAATAAACTTGATTAAATTTTTTATAATCTAGCTATAAAAGATTTGTTAAGTTAAAATAATAGATAAATGTATTTTCAATAATTTTAGTTTTTGGAATACAAGAAATGAAATACGTGTTGTTCACGTGAGTTTGATTGAATTAATATTGGTATTTAGTTTTATAGTATCTTATTAAATTTTTAATGTGTTTGTTAATAAAGGAAGCATAATATGCCACTATTAATTTTAGAAAAAATAAAATAAAATTAAATTTTTAAAAGATCGCATTGTGTAAGGGATGTTATTCATGTCCATTAGTCAATGAAAAGTATATATAACTATTTGTTTGATCTTTTTTTCTAAAAAATAAAATAAAATCCCAAATTTAACAGACATCAATCAACATTAATTTTATAGTCTTGAATTTTATTGACATACTTATAATGGATAACATTCTCCAACAAGGTTTTATTGCTTGAACATCTTCCATCTAAGGCAACCTTAAATGTTCAAGTTGAATTTTCAAGGTGTTATTTTGGATGCCCAAAGATTGAAAACTTCCAAACATTGCCAAGCATGCATAAGAGTTCTAGAAATCATATGTTTCTTTTGCCTTTTGCAAGGTTAAAGGGTAGTCCTGCCTTCATGTAAGCATGTCATAAAGCTCTTGGAGTCACAAATTTCTCAAAAGGTCCTGAAATAATGCCACCACATCATTTAAAGAGTTTTTTTTTATATAGGACAAATGATAGTAAAATGAAAAAAATATATCGAGAAATAGAGTGGATAAGATGAAATTAAGGATGGAACAAATAGATAGATGAAGAAGAATTATATCGTATTTAATCATTATTATTTTTTAAACTGAAATGGGAAATTAAAATGTACTTAAAGAATTAAATATATCTTCCTAAGCCTAAAGCCGTAAATATGTAGCCAAAAAATAAAATTTTACGACATGCAAAAAAAATTCTAAAATTGAAGAATTTCTAAAATTGAAATTGAAATTATAAATTTCTAAAATTGAAATTGAAGAAATAAATTTCTAAAATTGTAAAATTTTGCGACATACAAAAAAATTCCATTTAAGACATTTACAAAGGTAACACTAATACGAAATAAACTTGATTAAATTTATTATAATTTAGATATAGAAGATTTGTTAAGTTAAAATAATAGATAAATGTATTTTCAATAATTTTACTTTTTGGAATACAAGAAATGAAACACGTGTTGTGCATGTGATTTGATTCAATTAATATTGGTAATTTAGTTTTATAGTATCAGATTAAATTTTTAATGTGTTTTTTAATAAAGGAAGCATAATATGCAATTATTAGTTTTTAGAAAAAAATAAAATTAAATTAAAATTTATAAAGGTAATACTAATATGGAGTAAACTTGATTAAATTTTTAATAATCTAGCTATAAAAGATTTGTTAAGTTAAAATAATAGATAAATGTATTTTCAATAATTTTAGTTTTTGGAATACAAGAAATGAAACACGGGTTGTGCACGTGAGTTTGATTGAATTAATATTAGTATTTAGTTTTATAGTATCTGATTAAATTTTTAATGTGTTTGTTAATAAAGGAAGCATAATATGCCATTATTAGTTTTTAGAAAAAGTAAAGTTAAATTAAAATTTTAAAAGATCGCATGTAAGGGATGATATTCAGGTCCATTAGTTAATGAAAAGTATATATAACTATTTGTTTGATCTTTTTTTTGTAAAAAATAAAATAAAATCCCATATTTAACAGACATCAATCAACATTAATTTTCCAATCTAGATTTTTATTAACATACTTATAATCGATAACATTCTCCAACAAGGTTTTGTAGCTTCAACATCTTCCATCCATGGCAACCTTAAATGTTCAACTTGAATTTTCAAGGCCATATTTTGGATGCCCAAAGAATGGAAACTTCCAAACATTGCCAAGCATGCATAAGAGTTCTAGAAATCATATGTTTCTTTTGCCTTTTGCAAGGTTAAAGGGTAGTCTTGCCTTCATGTAAGCATGTCATAAACCTCTTGGAGTCACAAATTTCTCAAAAGGTCATGAAATAATGCCAATTTAAAGAGTTTTTTTATATAGGACAAATGATAGAAAAATGAAAAAAAAAATATATCGAGAAATAGAGTGGATAAGATGAAATTAAGGATGAAACAAATAGATAGATGAAGAAGAATTTTATCGCATTTAATATCATTATTATTTTTTAAATTAAAATGGTAAATTAAAATATACTTCAAGAATTAAATATATCTTCCTAAGCCTAAAGCTGTAAATATGCAGTCAAAAAATAAAATTTTGCGACGTACAAAAAAATTTCTAAAATTGAAATTGAAATTATAAATTTCTAAAATTATAATTGAAGAAATAAATTTCTAAAATTGTAAAATTTTGCAACATACAAAAAAAAATTCCATTTAAGACATTTACGAAGGTAACATTAATACAGAATAAACTTGATTAAATTTATTATAATTTAGCTATAGAAGATTTGTTAAGTTAAAATAATAGATAAATGTATTTTCAGTAATTTTAGTTTTTGGAATACAAGAAATGAAACACGTGTTGTGCACGTGAGTTAGATTGAATTAATATTGGTATTAAATTTTATAGTATCTGATTAAATTTTTAATGTGTTTGTTAATAAAGGAAGCATAATATGCCATTATTAGTTTTCAGAAAAAATAAAATTAAATTAAAATTTTAAAAGATCGCATTTTGTAAGGGATGATATTCAGGTCCATTAGTCAATGAAAAGTGTATATAACTATTTGTTTGATCTTTTTTTGTAAAAAAAAATAAAATCCCAAATTTAACAGACATCAATCAACATTAATTTTCTAATCTTTATTTTTATTGACATACTTATAATGGATAACATTCTGTAACAAGGTTTTATAGCTTTAACATCTTCCATCCATGGCAACCTTAAATGTTCAAGTTGAATTTTGAAGGAGTTATTTTGGATGCCCAAAGAATGAAAACTTCCAAACATTGCAAAGCATGCATAAGAGTTCTAGGAATCATATGTTTCGTTTGCCTTTTGCAAGGTTAAAGGGTAGTCTTGCCTTCATGTAAGCATGTCATAAACTGGTGGGCGCAAGCTGTCGTAGGCTCCCAATTTTACCCAAACTCAACAATAAATGCAGCAGTGATGAGTGGGATTGTCTCCACAGGGAGAGGGTTGTAATCAAGTATTGAATAATGATAGCAGGTATGAACAATTGGAAAGGCACGAAATTAATACTCAAATGAATGAAAATGCAAGTCTGTTGGAACGGGAGATAACTCAATAAAACGGGAGGTGTTGCCTTGAGGGTGGAACAACTAGTATGGATTTTTCTCTTGCTATCCCTGACTTGTGTAAACAAATGTGAGGGGACTTCTTTGCTAGTGAGCTGGGATTCGATCAACTTGTCAGTTCTCTCAAACCCGTTTCAGAATACTCCTCAAACTTCCCTTGTCAGGGCAAGTTCTATGTACGAGTGAGACTCCCCCACATCCCGATTCTCCTACTGTGAGCCTCGATTAGCCCGAATATACTCCCTTGTCAGGGCAGTCATCCCATATGTAATCTCAATCCTCAATACGAGAATACTCTTAGTCCTTTCCTATAGTGGCAGTAGTGAGCCTCGATTACTTGGATATACTCCTTGTCAGGGCAGTCATCCCAGCTGTAATCTAAACTCACCATACAAAAACGCTCCTTACCCTTTTCTAAATCATGAAATGTGCAGGACTAAGACTCACACAAGCATGTTCATAATCAATACAAGTTGGGATTGATTTCCTTAGGCAAGTTCACAACAATCTCAGTGGTCACCGCAGATTTAATATGAAGTTAATCTGATGCAAAACATCAAACACAACAAGTACAGAATAATGAACATAAATAAACACAGATAAAATTCTAAATCAAATGTCTCAAGCAAGATTAAATCCATACATGTAACCCCTCAAAGCAACACTCTATGTCTAGCCGATCATGTTGATCGGCTCAGAATTCATGATTACAAGAGAGAAATGAAATGGGCAATTCCTCAAGATCTTCTCCCTCTCTGTAATTTTCTAAGTTCTTTCTTGATCCTCAATCTCCCGATCCCCTTTCTCTTTCTTTTTCAGCTCCTTTTATACTTTTCCCTTGCTGGGTTGGCTTGGTGACCTTCCTGGAAATTTCCATCTTTTCCGGAGGAGCTGCCACGTGTCCTTGAATAAGTCAGCAAAGGTAAAATGAGGCCACGTAGTTCACTCAAGACTTAGTCATTAAGGAATTTTAATGCATTTCTTCAAACACTTGGTGCTCAACAGTGAACGTGCGTGATTGCCTGATAATGTGCGCAAAATATGTGCGGGAGCACGAGTGCGGTGAGGTGTATGCAAAACTAAACGTGCAAGTGTGCAAGTGAGAATGTGTGAGTGAGTGTGTGTGTGAGTGAATGTGGTGGGCGGGCGCGCTAGGCGCCCGCCGTGCATGTGTGTGTGCGTGGTGCGGGCGCCTAGTGTGTGCGTTTAGGAGGGGCGGGTGCGCTAGGCGCCTGCCCGTGTGTGCGTTTAGGAGGGGCGGGTGCGCTAGGCGCCCGTCCGTGTGTGCGTGTGAGTGGCGCGCCCGCCCCCGTGTGTGTGTTGAGTGGGCGGGCGCGCTAGGCGCCCGCTATGTGCGTGTTGTGTGTTGAGAATTTTGTGTGTGATGTGAGTGATTCGTGAGTGTTGTGAATTGTGAGTGACTTGTGAGGCTAAGGAGAGTGTGTGCATATTTTACATAATTGAATCAAACTTAACACATATTCCCCACACTTAGCTATTTTCATCAATTGTAAGTTCATGAACAATAATATGCACAAGCCATTCACAAAGTATTCCCTTTACTCAATTCCTATATAAAAAGGATGAGTATGTAAGATAAATAAGTGGTACAACTCCGACTTATCAACCCCCCACACTTGAATCTTTGCTAGTCCCGAGCAAAGGAAAAATGAAAACTATGCCCTCATCCATTCCACATTCAAACACTCGCAACAACATCATCAGCAATCCATTTTCAAATTTTTCGCATGCACAAATATCTAGTTGCCGAGTCCACAGTTCTTCCAACTTATACAATTTGCCAAGCAATGTGAAATGAATAAAAACCAAACCGTCAGCGTGCTGTGTGTGCTGAGAGTTTCTCGTGATTCCCACTTTGTCTATGCAGAGTACTCAAGTAGACACTTAAAGAAAATTCTTGCACCACAATCCTTTTGTCCACACACATGAACACTTATTATTGCAGAACTTAATAGAAATTAACTTGCACATTGGTGCTTATTCATGCCGCACTTTGGTGCTTGGCTGCCCAGGGTTTTGTGGCTATTTTTTCCCTTTATTCGCTCACTGGCTTTTTCTTCATATTTGCACAAATTCAAACAGTTTGTGTTCGTGCGTGTTTCCAATAGACTGTGTACTCAAAATACAAGAATAAGTGTTTACAAGTAGAAAGCACATACACGTAAAGAATCATAAGCTCTCTCTTATTTCAAATTTGTTGCTGGCGTTTCTATCTTACTTTGACATCGCACTTTACTTATCAAATTATACTCATCGAATAGACACTGTAAATCTCAAAAAAAAAATTTCATACATAACAATTAAGTAACATTCATGGATTTGCAATGATACTGGGAGTGCGAGTGTGGTTTGGCGTGCAAGTGTGCGGAATGGACTGGATGGTGAACATTTGCACAGCACAACAGAAACACTCACATTTATCGCAACAATAAGGAAATTCAAGCACACTACAAGGTCAGTGCTAGACATTGACTTTTGCTCACAACAACACAAGAACAATAAAACAAGAAGAAAACACACCACTAAAATACTAAACAATCCACACTATCACTCGTTTCCCGCACATATGATAAACACACATAAGCAATTTTTAAACAAAGGCCCTCGGCTTCACAAACACAAGCATCACTTCAAAGAAGTCCCAAGCATAGCCAATCACACAAACAACAGCAATTTCCAAGGACAGCCCCAAATCATGAATGTCTCCCCCCCCACACTTGAAAAGAGCAATGGTCCCCATTGTAAAGGAGAGAGACTACCGCGTTTAAGTGCCTGGAGGTGGGGGTTGGTTGGAGAAACGGGAGAAGCCGGGGAAGGATGTTGGAGTATTTCTGAAATTTGGTGCACTCGAACCCGCAGTAGAGCTCATCCCCTGTTGCATGACTACTCTTCGACTGCTAGTATCCACAATCATTCTGGCTGGGTTGTCCATCTCCTCAATTGGGGGAAAGTAAGAATTTGGTCCCCGGGATTGATGGTGGTACACCATCATCAAATTGAGATTGTGGACTTCGGTTTGGCACTGGTTGATCTTGTCGTCAATGGCTTTCCACTGTGTGGTCTGCTCTTGTTCCATTGATTCTATTCGTGTCCCAATGATGCCCATGCAGTCCTGCAGTCCAGTCCACCTGCCTTCCATTTTGTCAATGTGTTGCATGAGGGAATTGTGGCGGTTTTGGAATGTCGTTTGGAGTCCCTCAAATGCAAGTTGCATCTTGTTGAAATTATCGAACCCTTGCGGTGGTTGCTGGTTGGGCGGTTATTGGTGTGGCTCGGCTGGGTTTGAATCGACATCAATGTCATCCATTATCGGTATCGGTTCCACCCTTTCTCTCTCCCTTGCCTCAGCCTCTCTCTGCTGTCTGTCTTCTTTTTCTTGATTCTGATAAAATTTTAGTTGGCCATCCTTGACTGGTCCTGTTGACACTCGGCATTCCTCTCCGGTGGACACTTTCACTCCATGCTTGATAGCTTGCTCCAGGATCAAGTGTGGGAAATACATGGCTAGATTGTGCTCAGATATGGCCTGGTTGATGTATGTGGTCATGAACTTTCCCACATCTATAGTTAACCTTCTTTGGATGGCATACAAAAGAAAGATTCTGTCTCTGGTTACTTTTGTGTTATGGGTGGTGGGCATGAGGCGGGAGTTGATAAATAGAAGCCATGTCTTAGCCTCCGCTGTCAAATCTTTAAGCCGCGTATGCCTCAGGTCACCGTGTTGGTTCCTCACCCAATCTGATCCCGGAAGAGTCAGTGCTTGTAGAATAGTATCGGGGTTTCCCATTTCGATCAGGTCACTAAGCTCGTCTGTGTCGTAGTTCGGGAGCCCATTTTCTCATTCATGGCCGATTTCTTGTGGGCAATTTTGGGTCAAGCTTCTCAAGGTGTTAATGATTATCTTGTGTGCAGTGGTGCGTGTGAAAGTGGCGCCTCTACTACCACTCATGCTTTCTTTCCAAATTGATTTGACTATTCTCTGCAAAACTCAGTGTGATCTGAATCATTTCAGAAAGGTAGAGAATCTCGATGTGTTCATCACGTCACGTATGCGATTTGATTCTCATCCTTCGTCAGTGCAAAGAATATTTTCGAAACTGTTTACCTGTCGACATCCGGGTGTACGGAACTCAGCTGCTTAACTCCATGTCTATTCCGAGGTTCCTGCAGATATGCACACCTGATGGCTTTTAAACTCAGGTGTTTTATTGGGATCACAATGTATTGAAATAAACAACTATTAATCAACTAAAATTAAATGGTCGGGTTGCCTCCCAACACAGCGCTTGGTTTATTGTCCTCAGCCCGACATGGAGTCAAGGAGGTGGATTGTCAAGGAACTGGATGTGTCCTTTGTCTATACTTAACACACCCAAAGTCTCGGCACCCACATTTCTGCTTACTGGGTGGCGTTTCTTTTTCTCTTTCCACACCATACGCTTCAGATAGTTGAATAATGGTTGGCATTTCCGCTTGGTTGGTTTTTTGTCTGATTGGGGTGAGCTCTTGTTCCTGTACTCAATATTCTCAAGCCTCGCCTCAGTGGGCACAATTTCCACCTTTTCGTCAGTAGAGACAACAAAATCAAGATTTTCCTTTATTTCGTTCAATTTCCTCTCATCAACACAATTTCCATTAGATTCATGATCAAAATTCATTTTCTCAACAGAGTCATTCAACACAAGTTGTTCAATAATGTTTTACAATTCATGCACAATTTCACTTTCTTCATCAGTTAGCACATTCTCAAAATTATCATGCATATCATTTTCACCTGGGTCATGTGTTGAGGCAAGAGACTTACCTGTTCTGACTTAAGTGAGTGAGGTTGACCCTCCACCAGGCCTGCCAGACAACATTGCTCAATGGTTTGAGGATGCTTCATAGCATAATCCACATTGAATACCACTTCTTCACCATTGACCCGGAATGTGATGGTTTTTCCTTTAACTCCTATGAGGGCGTCCCCTGTTGCCAAGAATGGCCTGCCAAATATAAGTGGGACTTCGGGGTCCTCCTCCATGTCCAAGATTATGAAATCCACTGGAAGCACAAATTTGTCTACCGACACCAACACATCTTCCACCATTCCAGTCGGTTGTACCAAGGATCTATCTGCTAACTGTAGGAGGACAGCCACATGTTTAATCTTCTCTCCCAGACCTATACTCTCGGCGAGGGATAGTGGCATCAGGTTTATCCCTGCCCCGAGGTCGCACAATGCATTATTGAAAAATTTTCCTCCGATAGTGCAAGGGACTGTGCAGCTCCCAGGGTCCTTGAGCTTGGGAGGGAGCTCATTGTTTATCCAAGCCTGGCTCTCCTTAGTCAGCGGAATTGGCACCTCACAACGTAATATTTGCTCTTTATTCGTGATCAGATCCTTCAGAAATTTAGCATACCGAGGCACTGCAGTGACGAGGTCCAGAAGAGGGACATTCACGTTGACGTTTTTCACCATGTCCAGGAACCTTGTAAATTGGGCCCCCTTCTTGGCCTGTGCTAGAACGCGTTGGGGAAAAGGTGGGAGGGGTACAAACTCCGGATAGTTGTAGGGGCTGGCAGGTCCCCTCTTCTTCTTAGGCTCAGGAGCCTTCACACTTTCCTCCTCATCCTTCCGTATCTCTTCTTCCACAATGATAGTCTCTTCTGGAACTTCTTCCACTAATTCTTCATTTCCTCCCTTCTTCTGATCCCTTTTGATCTCCTTACCACATCTTAGTGTGATGGCGTTGCACACCTCTCTCTCCTTCCCTTTTGGTTTGGGCTCGGTATCACTAGGAAGGGCGCCCTGAGGGCGTTGGTTGCTCGCCTTGGCCAGTTGGCCTATTTGCATGTCTATGTTCTTGATGGAGGCCTCTACTGCCGAAGTCCTCTTCTCATACATGTCCATCCTTTCCATGATTGTTTGAAACATTTCATCTGTGGACTTCCTCGGTTCCCTGTTGCTCGACTCTCCACCTTGGAAATACTGTCTTTGCTGATTTCCCTGATTGTTCTGCCCCTAAGACCCTTGACCAGACTGGTTTCTATAGCCACCATATTGCTTCCTGTTGTTGTAATTCTGGATATACTGCACAGACTCTTGTGTCAGCTCGCATTCATCGGTGTGGTGTTCACCTTTGCATAAACCACACATCAGCACAGGAGCAGTGTTTGCGGCCTTGAGAGTTTGGATCTGCCTTGTTAGGGCCTCAATCTTTGCTTCCAAGGAAGTCTCCTCGTCCAGCTCCAGCACTCCTCGCTGTTTTCTCACAGGTGCCTTCCTCGTTTCCGGGAACAAATACTCATCGTCAGCTATGGAATCGAATAGCTCTCTTACTTCCGGGACACTTTTATCCTTGAGGGCTCCGTTAGCCGAGGCCTTAACCATCAGTGAAGATTCGGGAGACAATCCTTTGAAGAACGTGTTAAGCTCCCTTATCTCTCCAAGGTCATTGTTGGGGCATTGCCTGAGCAAGTCATTAAACCTATCCCATGCTTCCTTAAAGGTCTCCCCATCTTGCTGTTGAAAGTTCCTTATTTCGAGTCTCATTCTCTCCAGTTTAGATGGGGGGAAATATTTGGCCAGGAATTTTCTTTCCAATTCCTCAAAAGTGGCTATCGAGGGCCCTCCGATCGAGTTAAACCAGTGTTTTGCCCTGCCTTTGAGAGAGAGTGGGAACAATATCCTTCTCACCTCATCAGGTGTGATTCGTTACAGCTTGAAAGTGTTACATAATCCCAGAAACCAATCTAAGTGCTCGGTTGGGTCGTCGTTGCTCAATCCTTGAAATACCTGACCCTGAGTTATCATCGATACTATTTGAGTTGGGATTTGGTAACTTTCCACATCCACATCTTGCCTGTTGTTCCTCCTCTCGAAGTTGACCGCGAAATGGTCCCCAAACCTTGGTGGTCTGTCTCTTGGTCTCTCCTCCCCCTGTTGGGGCCTAGCACTCTCTTCACCCTGTTCCGCCATTTCTAGAGCCCTTCTCCTTTGCCTCAAAGTCCTCTGGAGCTCTGGATCAAAATTAAACTCAGGTTCTATCCCACGAAGTCTGGCTCCCACTTGCATAAGCTGTATTACCTACACAAGCCAAAGACACCTCCCACGTAGATAGATTACTGAATTCAGAAACAAACTGTAGAAATGGGATTAAATAATCTTGACAGGATCACCAACTATAATCAAAAGTCAATCAAAAGAAACAGAACAAATACTGAAATACGAAATACCAAAAATTCGAAACATAAAACTATCACAATCAATTCCTAATACTTAGCCTCTCCCCAGCAACGGCGCCAAAAATTGGTGGGCGCGAGCTATCGTAGGCTCCCAATTTTACCCAAACTCAACAATAAATGCAGCAGTGATGAGTGGGATCGTCTCCACAGGGAGAGGGTTGTAATCAAGTATTGAATAATGATAGCAGGTATGAACAATTGGAAAGGCACGAAATTAATACTCAAATGAATGAAAATGCAAGACTGTTGGAACGGGAGATAACTCAATAAAACGGGAGGTGTTGCCTTGAGGGTGGAACAACTAGTATGGATTTTTCTCTTGCTATCCCTGACTTGTGTAAACAAATATGAGGGGACTTCTCTGCTAGTGAGCCGGGATTCGATCAACTTGTTAGTTCTCTCAAACCCGTTTCACAATACTCCTCTAACTTCCCTTGTCAGGGCAAGTTCTATGTACGAGTGAGACTCCCCCAGATCCCGATTCTCCTACTGTGAGCCTCGATTAGCCCGGATATACTCCCTTGTCAGGGCAGTCATCCCATATGTAATCTCAATCCACAATACGAGAATACTCTTAGTCCTTTCCTATAGTGGCAGTAGTGAGCCTCGATTACTTGGATATACTCCTTGTCAGGGCAGTCATCCCAGCTGTAATCTAAACTCACCATACAAAAACGCTCCTTACCCTTTTCTAAATCATGAAATGTGCAGGACTAAGACTCACACAAGCATGTTCATAATCAATACAAGTTGGGATTGATTTCCTTAGGCAAGTTCACAACAATCTCAGTGGTCACCGCAGATTTAATATGAAGTTAATCTGATGCAAAACATCAAACACAACAAGTACAGAATAATGAACATAAATAAACACCGATAAAATTCTAAATCAAATGTCTCAAGCAAGATTTAATCCATACATGTAACCCCTCAAAGCAACACTCTATGTCTAGCCGATCATGTTGATCGGCTCAGAATTCATGATTACAAGAGAGAAATGAAATGGGCAATTCCTCAAGATCTTCTCCCTCTCTGTAATTTTTTAAGTTCTTTCTTGATCCTCAATCTCCCGATCCCCTTTCTCTTTCTTTTTCAGCTCCTTTTATACTTTTCCCTTGCTGGGTTGGCTTGGTGACCTTCCTGGAAATTTCCATCTTTTCCGGAGGAGCTGCCACGTGTCTGTGAATAAGTCAGCAAAGGTAAAGTGAGGCCACGTAGTTCACTCAAGACTTAGTCATTAAGGAATTTTAATGCATTTCTTCAAACACTTGGTGCTCAACAGTGAACGTGCGTGATTGCCTGATAATGTGCGCAAAATATGTGCGGGAACACGAGTGCCGTGAGGTGTATGCAAAACTAAACATGCAAGTGTGCAAGTGAGAATGTGTGAGTGAGTGTGTGCGTGAGTGAAAGTGGTGGGCGGGCGCGCTAGGCGCCCGCCGTGCATGTGTGTGTACGTGGTGCGGGCGCGCTAGGCGCCCGCACCGTGTGTGCATTTAGGAGGGGAGGGGGCGCTAGGCGCCTGCCCGTGTGTACGTGTGAGTGGGCGCCCGCCCCGTGTGTGTGTGTTGAGTGGGCGGGCGCCTAGGCATGTGTGTGCTGTGTGTTGAGAAGTTGTGTGTGATGTGAGTGATTCGTGAGTGTTGTGAATTGTGAGTGACTTGTGAGGCTAGGGAGAGTGTGTGCATATTTTACATAATTGATTCAAACTTAACACATATTCCCCACACTTAGCTATTTTCTTCAATTGTAAGTTCATGAACAATAATATGCACAAGCCATTCACAAAGTATTCCCTTTACTCAATTCCTATATGAAAAGGATGAGTGTGTAAGATAAATAAGTCGGTACAACTCCGACTTATCAATAAACCTCTTGGAGTCATAAATTTTTCAAAAGGTCCTGAAATAATGCCACCACATCATTTAAAGAGTTTTTTTTTATATAGGACAAATGATAGAAAAATGAAAAAAAAATATATCGAGAAATAGAGTAGATAAGATGAAATTAAGGATGGAACAAATAGATAGATGAAGAAGAATTATATCGTATTTAATATCATTATTATTTTTAAATTAAAATGGGAAATTAAAATGTACTTCAAGAATTAAATATATCTTCCTAAGCCTAAAGCCGTAAATATGTAGCCAAAAAATAAAACTTTACGACATACAAAAAAATTTCTAAAATTGAAATTGAAATTATAAATTTCTAAAATTATAATTAAGGAAATAAATTTCTAAAATTGTAAAATTTTGCGACATACAAAAAAATTCCTTTTAAGACATTTACAAAGGTAACATTAATACGGAATAAAATTTATTATAATTTAGCTATAGAAGATTTGTTAAGTTAAAATAACAGATAAATGTATTTTCAATAATTTTACTTTTTGGAATACAAGAAATGAAACACGTGTTGTGCATGTGATTTTATTGAATTAATATTGGTAATTTAGTTTTATAGTATTTGATTAAATTTTTGATGTGTTTGTTAATAAAGGAAGCATAATATGCCATTATTAGTTTTTTTAAAAAATTAAATTAAATTATAATTTATAAAGGTAATACTAATATGGAATAACCTTGATTAAATTTTTTATAATCTATCTATAAAAGATTTGTTAAGTTAAAATAATAGATAAATGTATTTTCAATAATTTTAGTTTTTGGAATACAAGAAATGAAACACGTGTTGTCCACGTGAGTTTGATTGAATTAATATTGGTATTTAGTTTTATAGTATCTGATTAAATTTTTAATGTTGTTTGTTAATAAAGGAAGCATAATATGCCATTATAGTTTTTTTTAGAAAAAATAAAATAAATTAAAATTTAAAAGATCGCATTGTTTAAGGGGTGATATTCAGGTCCATTTAGTCAATGAAAAGTATATATAAACCAATGGTTTGATTTTTTTTCTAAAAATAAAATTAAAATCCCAAATTTAACAGGACATCAATCAACATTAATTTTCTAATCCTTGATTTTTATTGACATACTTATGAATGGATAACATTCTCCAACAAGGTTTCATTTCTTCAACATCTTCCATCCATCGGCAACCTTAAAGTGTCAGAGTTGAATTTTCAAGGCGTTATTTGGATGCGTCCCAAAGAATGAAAACTCCAAACATTGCCAAGCATGCATAAGAGTTCTAGAAATCTTATATTTCTTTTGCCTTTTGCAAGGTTAAAGGGTAGTCTGCCTTCATGTAAGCATGTCATAAACCTCATGGAGTCACAAATTCTCTAAAGGTCCTGGAAATATGGCCACCACATCATCTTAAGAGTTTTTTTTATAGGACAAAATGATAGAAAAATGAAAAAATTATATCGAGAAATAGAGTGGATAAGATGAAATTAAGGATGGAACAAATAGATTGATGGAAGAAGAATTATATCGTATTTGATATCATTATTATTTTTTTAAATTAAAATGGGAAATTAAAATGTACTTCAAGAATTAAATATATCTTCCTAAGCCTAAAGTCGTAAATATGTAGCCAAAAAATAAATTTTGCGAGATACAAAAAAATTTCTAAAATTAAAGGAAATTCTAAAATTGAAATTGAAATTATAAATTTCTAAAATTGAAGAATTTCTAAAATTGAAATTGAAGAAATAAATTTCTAAAATTGTAAAATTTTGCGACATACAAAAAAATTCCTTTTAAGACATTTGCAAAGGTAACACTAATACGGAATAAACTTGATTAAATTTAGCTATAGAAGATTTCTTAAGTTAAAATAATAGATAAATGTATTTTCGATAATTTTATTTTGGAATACAAGAAATGAAACACGTGTTGTGCATGTGATTTGATTGAATTAATATTGGTAATTTCGTTTTATATGTATCGTGATTAAATTTTTAATGTGTTTGTCAAATAAAAAAAGCATAATAGCATTATTAGTTTTTAGAAAAAAATTAAATTAAATTAAAATTTATAAAGGTAATACTAATATGGAATAAACTTGATTAAATTTTTTATAATCTAGCTATAAAGATTGTTAAGTTAAAATAGTAGATAAATGGTATTTTCATCAATTTTAGTTTTGGAAGTCAAAAAATGCAAATCCGTGTTGTTCACGTGAGTTTTTGATTGAATTAATATTGGATTTTAGTTTTATAGTATCTGATAAGAGATTTTTAATGTGCTTTGTTTAATAAAGGAAGCATCATAATGGCCACTATTTAATTTTTAGAAAAAATTGACAATTAAATTTTAAAACTTCTTTAAAAGATCGCATTGTGTAAGGATGTTATTCATGTCCATTAGTCAATGAAAAGTAATATAGCTATTTGTTTGATCTTTTTTTCTAAAAAATAAAATAAAATCCCAAATTTAACAGACATCAATCAACATTAATTTTCTAGTCTTGAATTTTATTGACATACTTATAATGGATAACATTCTCCAACAAGGTTTTATTGCTTGAACATCTTCCATCTATGGCAACCTTAAATGTTCAAGTTGAATTTTCACGGCGTTATTTTGGATGCCCAAAGATTGAAAACTTCCAAACATTGCCAAGCATGCATAAGAGTTCTAGAAATCATATGTTTCTTTTGACTTTTGCAATGTTAAAGGGTAGTCTTGCCTTCATGTAAGCATGTCATAAACCTTTTGGAGTCACAAATTTCTTTAAAGGTCCTGAAATAATGCCACCACATCATTTAAAAAGTTTTTTTTATATTAGGACAAATGATAGAAAAATGAAAAAAATATAACGAGAAATAGAGCTAGATAAGAATGAATTAGGATGGAACAAATAGATAGATGGAAGAGAAATGATATCGTATTTAATATCATTATTATGTTTTTAACTAAAGTGGGAAATTAAAAATGTACATAAGAATCAAATATATCTTACTAAGCCTAAAGCCGTAAATATGTAGCCAAAAAATAAAATTTTACGACATACAAAAAAATTTCTAAAATTGAAGAATTTCTAAAATTGAAATTGAAATTATAAGTTTATAAAATTGAAGAATTTCTAAAATTGAAATTGAAGAAATAAATTTCTAAAATTGTAAAATTTTGCGACATACAAAAAAATTCCTTTTAAGACATTTACAAAGGTAACACTAATACGGAATAAACTTGATTAAATTTATTATAATTTAGCTATAGAAGATTTGTTAAGTTAAAATAATGGATAAATGTATTTTTAATAATTTTACTTTTTGGAATACAAGAAATGAAAAACTTGTTGTGCATGTGACTTTGATTGAATTAATATTGGTAATTTTAGTTTTAATAGTATCAAGATTAAATTTTTAATGTGTTTTTTAATAAAGAGCACAATATGCAATTATTAGTTTTTAGAAAAAAATAAAATTAAATTAAAAATTTATAAAGGTAACTAATACGGAGTAACTTGATTAAATTGCTAATAATCTAGCTATAAAAAGATTTGTTAAGTTAAATAATATAAAATGTATTTGCATAATTTTAGGTTTGTGAATACAGAATGAACAACGGTTTGTGCACGTCAGTTTGATTGAATAATATTAGTATTATAGTTTATAGATCTGATTAAATTTTTATGTTTGTAATAAGGAAGCATAATATGCCATTATTAGTTGTTATAGAAAAGATAAAGTTAATTAAAATTTTAAAAGATCGCATTTTGTAAGGGATATTATCAGGCCCATTAGTCAATGAAAGTGTAATATAAACTATTGTTTTGATCTTTTTTTCTAAAAAAAAATAAAATCCCAAATTTAACAGACATCAATAACATTAAATTTTTCATAATCTTTATTTTTATGACTACTTGTAATGATAACATTCTCCAACAAGGTTTATTGCTTTAACATCCTTCCCATCCTTAGCAACCTTAAATGTTCAAGTTGAATTTTCAAGGCGTTATTTTGGATGCCCAAAGAATGAAAACTTCCAAACATTGCAAGCATGCATAAGAGTTCTAGAAATCATATGTTTCTTTTGCCTTTGCAAAAGTTAAGGGTAGTCTTGCCCTTCATGTAAGCATGTCCATAAAGGCTCTTGGAATCACAATTTCTCAAAAGGTCCTGAAATAATGCCACCCAATCATTGAAAGAGTTTTATTTTATATAAGACAAATGATAGTAAAATGAAAAAAAATATATCGAGAAATAGAGTGGATAAGATAATTAGGATGGAACAAATAGATAGATGAAGAAGAATTATATCGTATTTGAATCATTATTATTTTTAAACTGAAATGGGAAATTAAAATGTACTTAAAAGAATTAAATATATCTTCCTAAGCCTAAGCCGTAAATATGTAGCCCAAAATAAAATTTTACGACATACAAAATAAATTCTAAATTGAAGAATTTCTAAAATTGAAATTGAAATTATAAATTTCTAAAATTGAAAGAATTTCTGAAAGTTGAAATTGAAGAAATAAACTCTAAATTTGTAAAATTTTGCGACATACAAAAAATTCCTTTGAAGACATTACAAAGGTAACACTAATACGAAATAAACTGATTAATTTATTATAAATTTAGCTATAGAAGATTTGTTAAGTTAAAATAATAGATAAATGTTATTTTCAATAATTTACTTATTGGAATACAAGAAATGAAACACGTGTTGTCATGTGATTTGATTGGATTAATATTGGTAATTTAGTTTTATAGTATCAGATTAAATTTTTAATGTGTTTTTTAATAAAGGATGCATAATATGCAATTATTAGTTTTTCGAAAAAAATAAAATTAAATTAAAATTTATAAAGGTGATACTAATATGGAATAAACTTGATTAAATTTTTTATAATCTAGCTATAAAATATTTGTTAAGTTAAAATAATAGATAAATGTATTTTTAATAATTTTAGTTTTTGGAATACAAGAAATGAAACACGTGTTGTGCACGTGAGTTTGATTGAATTAATATTAGTATTTAGTTTTATAGTATCTGATTAAATTTTTAATGTGTTTGTTAATAAAGGAAGCATAATATGCCATTATTAGTTTTTAGAAAAAATAAAGTTAAATTAAAATTTTAAAAGATCGCATTGTGTAAGGGATGATATTCAGGTCCATTAGTTAATGAAAAGTATATATAACTATTTGTTTGATCTTTTTTTTGTAAAAAATAAAATAAAATCCCATATTTAACAGACATCAATCAACATTAATTTTCCAATCTAGATTTTTATTGACATACTTATAATGGATAACATTCTCCAACAAGGTTTTGTAGCTTCAACATCTTCCATCCATGGCAACCTTAAATGTTCAAGTTGAATTTTCAAGGCCATATTTTGGATGTCCAAAGAATGAAAACTTCCAAACATTGCCAAGCATGCATAAGAGTTCTAGAAATTATATGTTTCTTTTGCCTTTTTCAAGGTTAAAGGGTAGTCTTGCCTTCATGTAAGCATGTCATAAACCTCTTGGAGTCACAAATTTATCAAAAGGTCATGAAATAATGCCAATTTATAGAGTTTTTTTTATATAGGACAAATGATAGAAAAATGAAAAAAAATATATTGAGAAATAGAGTGGATAAGATGAAATTAAGGATGGAACAAATAGATAGATTAAGAAGAATTTTATCGCATTTAATATCATTATTATTTTTTAAATTAAAATGGGAAATTAAAATATACTTCAAGAATTAAATATATCTTCCTAAGCCTAAAGCTGTAAATATGTAGCCAAAAAATAAAATTTTGAGATATACAAAAAAATTTCTAAAATTGAAATTGAAATTATAAATTTCTAAAATTATAATTGAAGAAATAAATTTTTAAAATTGTAAAATTTTGCAACATACAAAAAAAAATTCCATTTAAGACATTTACGAAGGTAACATTAATACAGAATAAACTTGATTAAATTTATTATAATTTAGCTATAGAAGATTTGTTAAGTTAAAATAATAGATAAATGTATTTTCAATAATTTTAGTTTTTGGAATACAAGAAATGAAACACGTGTTGTGCACGTGAGTTTGATTGAATTAATATTGGTATTTAGTTTTATAGTATCTGATTAAAGTTTTAATGTGTTTGTTAATAAAGGAAGCATATTATGCTATTATTAGTTTTCAGAAAAAAATAAATTAAATTAAAATTTAAAAGATCGCATTTTGTAAGGGATGATATTCAGGTCCATTAGTCAATGAAAGGTTATATAACTATTTGTTTGATCTTTTTTGTAAAAAAACAAATAAAATTCCAAATTTAATAGACATCAATCAACATTAATTTTTCTAATCTTTTATTTTATTGACATACTTATAATCGGATAACATTCTCCAACAAGGTTTTATAGGCTTCAACATCTTCCATCCATGGCAACCTTAAATGTTCAGTTGAATTTTGAAGGCGTTATTTTGGATGCCCAAAGAATGAAAATCCAACATGGGCCAAGCATGCATAAGGTTCCTAGAAATCATATGTTTCTTTTGCCTTTTGCAATGTTAAAGGGTAGTCTTTCCTTTATGTAAGCATGTCATAACCTCTTGAAGTCATAAATTTTTTCAAAAGGTCTGAAATAATGCCACCACATCATTTTAAGAGTTTTTTTTTTATATAAGGACATGATGAGAAAAATGAAAAAAAAAATATATCGAGAAATTGAGTAGATAAGATGAAATTAAGGATGGAACAATAGATTAGATGAAGAAGAATTATATCGTATTTAACTATCATTATTATTTTTAAATTAAAATGGGAAATTAAAATGTACTTCAAGATTTAAATATATCTTCCTAAGCCTAAAGCCGTAAATATGTAGCCAAAAAATAAAACTTTACGACATACAAAAAAATTTCTAAAATTGAAATTGAAATTATAAATTTCTAAGACTATAATTAAGGAAATAAATTTCTAAAATTGTAAAATTTTGCGACATACGAAAAAATTCCTTTTAAGACATTTACAAAGGTAACATTAATACGGAATAAACTTGATTAAATTTATTATAATTTAGCTATAGAAGATTTGTTAAGTTAAAATAACGGATAAATGTATTTTCAATAATTTTACTTTTTGGAATACTAGAAATGAAACACGTGTTGTGCATGTGATTTGATTGAATTAATATTGGTAATTTACTTTTATATTATCTGATTAAATTTTTAATGTGTTTGTTAATAAAGGAAGCATAATATGTCATTATTAGTTTTTTAAAAAATTTAAATTAAACTAAAATTTATAAAGGTAATACTAATATGGAATAAACTTGATTAAATTTTTTATAATCTAGCTATAAAAGATTTGTTAAGTTAAAATAATAGATAAATGTATTTTCAATAATTTTAGTTTTTGGAATACAAGAAATGAAACACGTGTTGTCCACGTGAGTTTGATTGAATTAATATTGGTATTTAGTTTTATAGTATCTGATTAAATTTTTAATGTGTTTGTTAATAAAGGAAGCATAATATGCCATTATTAGTTTTTAGAAAAAATAAAATTAAATTAAAATTTTAAAAGATCGCATTGTGTAAGGGATGATATTCAGGTCCATTAGTCAATGAAAAGTATATATAACCAATTGTTTGATTTTTTTTCTATAAAATAAAATAAAATCCCAAATTTAACAGACATCAATCAACATTAATTTTCTAATCTTGATTTTTATTGACATACTTATAATGGATAACATTCTCCAACAAGGTTTTATAGCTTCAACATCTTCCATCCATGGCAACCTTAAATGTTCAAGTTGAATTTTCAAGGCGTTATTTTGGATGCCCATAAAATGAAAACTTCCAAACATTGCCAAGCATGCATAAGAGTTCTAGAAATCATATGTTTCTTTTGCCTTTTGCAAGGTTAAAGGGTAGTCTTTCCTTTATGTAAGTATGTCATAAACCTCTTGGAGTCATAAATTTTTCAAAAGGTCCTGAAATAATGCCACCACATCATTTAAAGAGTTTTTTTTTTATATAGGACAAATGATAGAAAAATGAAAAAAAAATATCGAGAAATAGAGTAGATAAGATGAAAATTAAGGATGGAACAAATAGATAGATGAAGAAGAATTATATCGTATTTAATATCATTATTATTTTTAAACTAAAATGGGAAATTAAAATGTACTTCAAGAATTAAATATATCTTCCTAAGCCTAAAGCCGTAAATATGTAGCCAAAAAATAAAACTTTACGACATACAAAAAAATTTCTAAAATTTAAATTGAAATTATAAATTTCTATAATTATAATTAAGGAAATAAATTTCTAAAATTGAAAAATTTTGCGACATACAAAAAAATTCCTTTTAAGATATTTACAAAGGTAACATTAATACGGAATAAACTTGATTAAATTTATTATAATTTAGCTATAGAAGATTTGTTAAGTTAAAATAATAGATAAATGTATTTTCAATAATTTTACTTTTTGGAATACAAGAAATGAAACACGTGTTGTGCATGTGATTTGATTGAATTAATATTGGTAATTTAGTTTTATAGTATATGATTAAATTTTTAATGTGTTTGTTAATAAAGGAAGCATAATATGCCATTATTAGTTTTTTAAAAAAATTAAATTAAATTAAAATTTATAAAGGTAATACTAATATGGAATAAACTTGATTAAATTTTTTATAATCTAGCTATAAAATATTTGTTAAGTTAAAATAATAGATAAATGTATTTTCAATAATTTTAGTTTTTGGAATACAAGAAATGAAACACGTGTTGTCCACGTGAGTTTGATTGAATTAATATTGGTATTTAGTTTTATAGTATCTGATTAAATTTTGAATGTGTAATATGCCATTATTAGTTTTTAGAAAAAATAAAATTAAATTAAAATTTTAAAAGATCGCATTGTGTAAGGGATGATATTCAGGTCCATTAGTCAATGAAAAGTATATATAACCAATTGTTTGATTTTTTTTCTATAAAATAAAATAAAATCCCAAATTTAACAGACATCAATCAACATTAATTTTCTAATCTTGATTTTTATTGACATACTTATAATGGATAACATTATCCAACAAGGTTTCATTTCTTCAACATCTTCCATCCATGGCAACCTTAAATGTTCAAGTTGAATTTTCAAGGCGTTATTTTGGATGCCCAAAGAATGAAAACTTCCAAACATTGCCAAGCATGCATAAGAGTTCTAGAAATCATATATTTCTTTTGCCCTTTGCAAGGTTAAAGGGTAGTCTTACCTTCATGTAAGCATGTCATAAACCTCATGGAGTCACAAATTTCTCTAAAGGTCCTGAAATAATGCCACCACATCATTTAAAGAGTTTTTTTTTTATAGGACAAATGATAGAAAAATGAAAAAATTATATCGAGAAATAGAGTGGATAAGATGAAATTAAGGATGGAACAAATAGATTGATGAAGAAGAATTATATCGTATTTGATATCATTATTATTTTTTAAATTAAAATGGGAAATTAAAATGTACTTCAAGACTTAAATATATCTTCCTAAGCCTAAAGTCGTAAATATGTAGCCAAAAAATAAAATTTTGCGACATACAAAAAAATTTCTAAAATTAAAGAAATTATAAAATTGAAATTGAAATTATAAATTTCTAAAATTGAAGAATTTCTAAAATTGAAATTGAAGAGATAAATTTCTAAAATTGTAAAATTTTGCGACATACAAAAAAATTCCTTTTAAGACATTTGCAAAGGTAACACTAATACGGAATAAACTTGATTAAATTTAGCTATAGAAGATTTGTTAAGTTAAAATAATCGATAAATGTATTTTCGATAATTTTACTTTTTGGAATACAAGAAAGGAAACACGTGTTGTGCATGTGATTTGATTGAATTAATATTGGTAATTTCGTTTTATAGTATCTGATTAAATTTTTAATGTGTTTGTTAATAAAGAAAGCATAATATGCCATTATTAGATTTTAGAAAAAAATTAAATTAAATTAAAATTTATAAAGGTAATACTAATATGGAATAAACTTGATTAAATTTTTTATAATCTAGCTATAAAAGATTTGTTAAGTTAAAATAATAGATAAATGTATTTTCAATAATTTTAGTTTTTGGAATACAAGAATTGAAATACGTGTTGTTCACGTGAGTTTGATTGAATTAATATTGGTATTTAGTTTTATAGTATCTTATTAAATTTTTAATGTGTTTGTTAATAAAGGAAGCATAATATGCCACTATTAATTTTTAGAAAAAATTAAATTAAATTAAAATTTTAAAAGATCGCATTGTGTAAGTCATGTTATTCATGTCCATTAGTCAATGAAAAGTATATATAACTATTTGTTTGATCTTTTTTTTCTAAAAAATAAAATAAAATCCCAAATTTAACAGACATCAATCAACATTAATTTTCTAGTCTTGAATTTTATTGACATACTTATAATGGATAACATTCTCCAACAAGGTTTTATTGCTTGAACATCTTCCATCTATGGCAACCTTAAATGTTCAAGTTGAATTTTTAAGGCGTTATTTTGGATGCCCAAAGATTGAAAACTTCCAAACATTGCCAAGCATGCATAAGAGTTCTAGAAATCATATGTTTCTTTTGCCTTTTGCAAGGTTAAAGGGTAGTCTTGCCTTCATGTAAGCATGTCATAAACCTTTTGGAGTCACAAATTTCTCTAAAGGTCCTGAAATAATGCCACCACATCATTTAAAACGTTTTTTTTATGTAGGACAAATGATAGAAAAATGAAAAAAATATATCGAGAAATAGAGTAGATAAGATGAAATTAAGGATGGAACAAATAGATAGATGAAGAAGAATTATATCGTATTTAATATCAGTATTATTTTTTAAATTAAAATGGGAAATTAAAATGTACTTCAAGAATTAAATATATCTTCCTAAGCCTAAAGCCGTAAATATGTAGGCAAAAAATAAAATTTTGCGACATGCAAAAAAATTTCTAAAATTGAAATTGAAATTATAAATTTCTAAAATTGAAGAATTTCTAAAATTGAAATTGAAGAAATAAATTTCTAAAATTGTAAAATTTTGCGACATACAAAAAAATTCCTTTTAAGACATTTACAAAGGTAACACTAATACGGAATAAACTTGATTAAATTTATTATAATTTTGCTATAGAAGATTTGTTAAGTTAAAATAATAGATAAATGTATTTTCAATAATTTTACTTTTTGGAATACAAGAAATGAAACACGTGTTGTGCATGTGATTTGATTGAATTAATATTGGTAATTTAGTTTTATAGTATCTGATTAAATTTTTAATGTGTTTGTTAATAAAGGAAGCATAATATGCCATTATTAGTTTTTAGAAAAAAATAAAATTAAATTAAAATTTTAAAAGATCTCAGTGTGTAAGGCATGATATTCTGGTCCATTTGTCAATCAAATGTATATATAACTATTTGTTTGCTCTTTTTCTTCTAAGAAAGAAGATAAAATTCCAAGTTGAAGATAATTTAACATACATCAATCAACATTAATTTTCTAATTTGATTTTTATTGACATACTTATAATGGATAACTTTCTCCAATAAGGTCATATTGCTTCAACATCTTCCATCCATGGCAACCTTAAATGTTCAAGTTGAATTTTCAAGACATTATGTTGGATGCCCCAAGAATCAAAACTTTCAAACATTGCCAAGCATGCATAAGAGTTCTACTAATCATATGTTTCTTTTTTCTTTTGTAAGGTTAAAAGGCAGTGTTGCCTTCATGTAAGAATGTCATAAACTTCTTGGAGTCATAAATTTCTCAAAAGGTCCTGAAATAATGCCACCACATCATTTAGAGAGATTTTTGCACAAGCCTTTACCATAAGTGATGATTCAGGTGACAACCCTTTGAAAAATGTATTCAATTCCCTCACTTCTCCCAAATCATTATTTGGGCACTGTCTAAGCAAATCATTAAATCTGTCCCAAGCTTCCTTAAAAGTCTCACCATCTTGTTGTTGAAAACTTCTAATTTCTAGCCTCATTCGCTCCAACTTTGCTGGATGAAAATACTTTTCCAAAAACTCTCTCCAATTCCTCAAACGTAGCAATGGAAGGTCCTCCAATAGAATTAAACCAATGTTTGGCTTTAAGGACAATGGGAATAGGACTCTCCTCACTTCATCGTGTGGTACTCTTTGGAGTTTGAAGGTGTTACACAACCCCAAGAACCAATCCAAATGCTCATTTGGATCATCGTTACTCAGACCCTGAAATATTTGTCCTTGTGTTATCATAGACACAATCTGAGTGGGTATGTGATAACTCTCAACATCTATCCCTTGATGGTTGTTCCTTCCCTCGAAGTTTACAGCAAAATGATCCCCAAACCTTGGAGGTTGAGGTCGAGGTCTTTCCTTTTCGTGTTCTGCCATTTCAAGAGCTCTTCTTCTCTGTCTTAGAGTTTTTTGAAGCTCGAGATCAAGTTCAAATTCGGGTTCTATTCCTCGAAGGCGTGCTTCTGTTTGCATAAACTGAATTTTCTGCAAAAATCAAGAACACTTCCCACACAGATAGATCGATAGAATAAAATCAAACAGAAGAAATGGAATGAAATACTTCACAAACGTAATAGCAAAAGCCAACAAAACTTAACAATTCAGACAATGTCAAAATAGTAACAAGTAACAATGAATACGAAAACACAAAACAAAGATCTATCACAAATCAATTCCTAACACCTTGCCTCTCCCCGGCAGTGGCGCCAAAAATTGGTAAAGTTGTCTCTACTTCCCAATTTTACCCAAACTCACTAAAATATGTAGTAGTGGTAAGTGGGATCATATCCACAGAGAGAGGGTTATGTCACGGTTTTGATGTAGTAATAGATCAACAATTCACAATGCAATAACCGAAATAAATGTAATAACTGAAGGAAATGCACCTAATAGAACACTGGAAGGGAATGGTATTGCCTTGAGAAAGAACAATCAGTACGGATCTTGACCTATTATCATTGACTCGTGTATATGCATAAGGGGACTATTCTGCTAGTGTCGTGAAATCGATTAACCTGGTGGTTCTCACAATCCCACTTCACAGACTCCTCAAACTTCCCTTGGTAGGGCAAGTTCTTGGCACAAATCAAGCACCCAGGTCCCTACTCTGTACAACAATTCTAGTTCAAGCCTTAGTCATCTCCCTTGGTAGGGGAGCTAACTAATTCAAGCGTTTAAATTGTTTTACCAGAATGATCTCAAGCCCTTTCTAAGAATTTGACCTTAATTGTCAGTGGGTACTGCACAAGTAAGATCACAAAGCAACCAGATCTTTGAGACTTATGCAAGAATGTTCCAAATTCAATTCACGCTAAATTCAATTTCCTTTGGTAGATCTATACTGATCTCAGTGGGTACTGCAGCTCAAATATGGATTTAAACAAACTCATGCAATCCATTGAATCTAACATGTAATGAATAGAAAAAAATAATGAACACAGATAAAATCAATTCAATTGTCTCAAATAAATCAAGATCCATACATATGAACCCTCGAGGCAATACTCAGAGCTGATCATGTTGATCGGCTCCATTTCAACAATTACAAAGAGTGGAATATGTAAATCAGCTATCGTGATTTGTTCTCTCTTTGCAATTTTTCCTCTCTGATTCTTCCTCTCTGATTCTGATCCTTTCTGATTCGATCTTCTCCTCTGTTTCCGCCGTTCTTTCTTCAGACCTTTTCTTTGCCTTTTTATACCTTCCTTCAATGACGTGTCAAAATCATGGTAGCTAAGAGCTTTAACTAGAATGAGATTTCTCCACGTGTCTGCAAGAGTGAGTCAGCACATAAAGTGAAGTCATCTGATTGAAGCGTTCGCTTAAGCATTAAGATTGCAATTCATCAAACATGTAGTGTGCTGTTGAGTGGCTGTGCTTGAGTGATTGGTGTAGTTGTGCATGTTAAATGTATGAAGGGGTGTGAGTGTAATGAGATGCATGAAGTTAGTGTACGTGTGCAAGTGTATGGCATGAATGCATGATTTTGTGTAGAAATGCAAGAGTGAGTGCATGTGTGTGGGCGGGCGCCCATGTGTTGTGTGTGCGGGCACTTAGGCGCCCGCATGTGCTGTGTGTGTGCGTTGTGTCGTGCGTGTGTGCTGCATGTTTGTGTTGTGTGTTGGGTGTGTTTGTGTGCTAAGTGTGAGTTAAATGTGTGCATGTGAATTGTGTAGTTGTGCTTGTGTGCTGGAACTCTCATGTAGTGCTTGAAACTTTGTGAGGCACAATGATCAAGTGTGTGTGTGTCCAATTTATGCAACAATCATACCAATTTCATTGCATTTACACAACACTTAGCCATTTTCCACATTTGTGAGATTATGAACATTCTGCACATAAGTTATTCATGAAGCACCATTTTCACTAGAATTTCACATAAAAGTTCAAGTAAGCAAAACGAATAAGTCGGTATAAACCAAACTTATCAGTATCTGATTAAATTTTTTATGTGTTTGTTGATAAACGAAGCATAATATGCAATTATTAGGTTTTAGAAAAAAAATTTAAATTAAATTAAAATTTTTAAAGATCTCACAACACAGATAAAATCAATTCAATTGTCTCAAATAAATCAAGATCCATACATATGAACCCTCGAGGCAATACTCAGAGCTGATCATGTTGATCGGCTCCATTTCAACAATTACAAAGAGTGGAATATGTAAATCAGCTATCGTGATTTGTTCTCTCTTTGCAATTTTTCCTCTCTGATTCTTCCTCTCTGATTCTGATCCTTTCTGATTCGATCTTCTCCTCTGTTTCCGCCGTCCTTTCTTCAGACCTTTTCTTTGCCTTTTTATACCTTCCTTCAATGACGTGTCAAAATCATGGTAGCTAAGAGCTTTAACTAGAATGAGATTTCTCCACGTGTCTGCAAGAGTGAGTCAGCACATAAAGTGAAGTCATCTGATTGAAGCGTTCGCTTAAGCATTAAGATTGCAATTCATCAAACATGTAGTGTGCTGTTGAGTGGCTGTGCTTGAGTGATTGGTGTAGTTGTGCATGTTAAATGTATGAAGGGGTGTGAGTGTAATGAGATGCATGAAGTTAGTGTACGTGTGCAAGTGTATGGCATGAATGCATGATTTTGTGTAGAAATGCAAGAGTGAGTGCATGTGTGTGGGCGGGCGCCCATGTGTTGTGTGTGCGGGCACTTAGGCGCCCGCATGTGCTGTGTGTGTGCGTTGTGTCGTGCGTGTGTGCTGCATGTTTGTGTTGTGTGTTGGGTGTGTTTGTGTGCTAAGTGTGAGTTAAATGTGTGCATGTGAATTGTGTAGTTGTGCTTGTGTGCTGGAACTCTCATGTAGTGCTTGAAACTTTGTGAGGCACAATGATCAAGTGTGTGTGTGTCCAATTTATGCAACAATCATACCAATTTCATTGCATTTACACAACACTTAGCCATTTTCCACATTTGTGAGATTATGAACATTCTGCACATAAGTTATTCATGAAGCACCATTTTCACTAGAATTTCACATAAAAGTTCAAGTAAGCAAAGCGAATAAGTCGGTATAAACCAGACTTATCAGTATCTGATTAAATTTTTTATGTGTTTGTTGATAAACGAAGCATAATATGCAATTATTAGGTTTTAGAAAAAAAATTTAAATTAAATTAAAATTTTTAAAGATCTCACAACACAGATAAAATCAATTCAATTGTCTCAAATAAATCAAGATCCATACATATGAACCCTCGAGGCAATACTCAGAGCTGATCATGTTGATCGGCTCCATTTCAACAATTACAAAGAGTGGAATATGTAAATCAGCTATCGTGATTTGTTCTCTCTTTGCAATTTTTCCTCTCTGATTCTTCCTCTCTGATTCTGATCCTTTCTGATTCGATCTTCTCCTCTGTTTCCGCCGTCCTTTCTTCAGAGCTTTTCTTTGCCTTTTTATACCTTCCTTCAATGACGTGTCAAAATCATGGTAGCTAAGAGCTTTAACTAGAATGAGATTTCTCCACGTGTCTGCAAGAGTGAGTCAGCACATAAAGTGAAGTCATCTGATTGAAGCGTTCGCTTAAGCATTAAGATTGCAATTCATCAAACATGTAGTGTGCTGTTGAGTGGCTGTGCTTGAGTGATTGGTGTAGTTGTGCATGTTAAATGTATGAAGGGGTGTGAGTGTAATGAGATGCATGAAGTTAGTGTACGTGTGCAAGTGTATGGCATGAATGCATGATTTTGTGTAGAAATGCAAGAGTGAGTGCATGTGTGTGGGCGGGCGCCCATGTGTTGTGTGTGCGGGCACTTAGGCGCCCGCATGTGCTGTGTGTGTGCGTTGTGTCGTGCGTGTGTGCTGCATGTTTGTGTTGTGTGTTGGGTGTGTTTGTGTGCTAAGTGTGAGTTAAATGTGTGCATGTGAATTGTGTAGTTGTGCTTGTGTGCTGGAACTCTCATGTAGTGCTTGAAACTTTGTGAGGCACAATGATCAAGTGTTTGTGTCCAATTTATGCAACAATCATACCAATTTCATTGCATTTACACAACACTTAGCCATTTTCCACATTTGTGAGATTATGAACATTCTGCACATAAGTTATTCATGAAGCACCATTTTCACTAGAATTTCACATAAAAGTTCAAGTAAGCAAAGCGAATAAGTCGGTATAAACCAGACTTATCAGTATCTGATTAAATATTTTATGTGTTTGTTGATAAACGAAGCATAATATGCAATTATTAGGTTTTAGAAAAAAAATTTAAATTAAATTAAAATTTTTAAAGATCTCACAACGTAAGGCATGATATCCAAGTCCATTAGTCAATG
Organism: Ophiorrhiza pumila; assembly: GCA_016586305.1. Taxonomy (NCBI): domain Eukaryota; kingdom Viridiplantae; phylum Streptophyta; class Magnoliopsida; order Gentianales; family Rubiaceae; genus Ophiorrhiza; species Ophiorrhiza pumila. The sequence goes on from BLIW01000006.1 coordinate 40,997,198, forward strand.
AAAAGTATATATAACTATTTGTTTGCTCTTTTTCTTCTAAGAAAGAAAATAAAATCCCAAGTTGAAGATAATTTAACATACATAAATCAACATTAATTTTCTAATCTTGATTTTTATTGACATGCTTATAATGGATAAGTTTCTCCGACAAGGTCTTATTGCTTCAACATCTTCCATCCATGGCAACCTTAAATGTTCAAGTTGAATTTTCAAGACGTTATGTTGGATGCCCAAAAAATGAAAACTTCCAAACATTGCAAGCATGCATAAGAGTTCTATAAATCATATTTTTCATTTGCCTTTTGCAAGGCTAAAGGTAGTGTTGCCTTCATGTAAGCATGTCATAAACTTATTGGAGTCACAAATTTCTCAAAAGGTCCTGAAATAATACCACCACATCATTTAGAGAGATTTTTTTATATTGGATAAGTGATAGAAAAATAAAAATTAAAATTTAGAGAAAGAGATTGGATAAGAGGAAATCAAGGATTCAACAAATAGATAGATGAAGAAGAATTATAGCATATTTGACATTTTTATTATTTTGCTCAATTGAAATGGAAAATTAAAATGTATTTCAAGAAGTAAATATGTCTTCTTAAACCTAAACCCACAAATATGTATCCCAAAAATGAAGTTGAAGAAACAAATTTCTAAAATGTAAACTTTTGTGAAAAACAAAAAAAAAATCTTTTTAAGATATTAATAAACATAGTACTAATATGGAATAAACGTGATGAAATTAGTTATAATTAGCCATAGAAGATATGTGAAGTTAAAATAATAGATAAATGAATTTTGAATAATTTTACCTTTTGGAATACTAGAAATGAAACACGTGTTGTGCACGTGATTTTTATTTAATTAATATTGGTAATTTATTATATTGTATTTGATTAAATTTTTAATTTGTTGGTTAAAAAAAGAAGCATAATTTGCCATTACTGATTTTTAGAAAAATAGAATTAAATAAAAATTTTAAAACTTCTCAATGTTTTTAATAGTTTTTTAAATTTAATATAAATAAATAGACATTGATAAATTGGTTTTATAGGACCATTAGAATTATATATTTATGTCGTAACTAAATAAATCAAAAAATTGACCAATACTTACTCTTATTCACAGAGTATCACAAAGAATATTAATAATTTCAATATCATCAATATTTTTTAATAATTAAATTAGAAATTAATTAATGTTGATAGAAAACCAAGTAATAATAAAATCTATTAAATAATTGCTTTTGCTCACTAAAAAATGTTACTATTTACGAACAATAGTATAAACCATATGCAGATAACTATTTGATGTATTATAAAATAAAATTCATTTATTTTGAAGTGTAAACTATTTATTTTAATTACTATTTAGAGATAATAAATATTCACATGATAATAAGTATTCACATGCCTCTATACGATTTTAAGGTCAAGAATTATAGTGCTTTTACCATTTTATCCATTAGTCGTTCCAACTCTACTTGTAAATGAATAATTCTAAAACATTGTCAAGCATGCATAACTGTTCAAGAAATCATATGTTTCTTTTGCCTTTTGCAAGGTTAAAGGGTGGTATTGCCATTATTTAACATTGTCATAAACTTTTTGGTGTCATAAATTTCTCCAAAGTTCTTGAAATGATACCACCATATCATTTAGAGAGAATTTTTTATGTAGGACAAATGATAGAAAAATAGAAAAAAATATCGAGAAATAGAGTGGATAACATGAAATTAAGGATGCAACAAATAGATAGATGAAAAAGAATTATAACATATTTAATATCATTATTATTTTGTTCAATTGAAATGGAAAATTAAAATGTACTTCAAGAAGTGAATATATCTTCCTAAGCCTAAAGTCGTAAATATGTAGCCAAAAAATAAAATTGAAGAAATAAATTTTTAAAATTGTAAATTTTTGTGACATACCAAAAAAAATCCTTTTAAGACATTTATAAAGGTAATACTAATACGGAATAAACTTGATAAAATTTGTTATAATTTTGCTATAGAAGATTTGTTAAGTTAAAATAATAGATAAATGTATTTTCAATAATTTTACTTTTTGGAATACAAGAAATGAAACACATGTTGTGCACGTGATTTTGATTGAATTAATATTGGTAATTTAGTATTATAGTATCTAATTAAATTTTTAATGTGTTTGTTAATAAAAGAAGAATAACAAATGTAAATATTTGTTTGAGAATTAAATGGCCCTTCTTCCTAAATTCTATCTTGATTTTCTTGTGATATTACTATAATCAGTTTCTTTTTTTGTTTTTTTCTGGTTCAATTGGGTTTGATTTTTATTCTTTTTATTTTTTTCTTTTATGAGCGTGGTTGCTATTGAAATTGTTGTTTTGTTGATTTTTTTCTTTCTTTGGTTAATTTGCAGAGTTTAATTGTTGGGATGCTATTTAAACATTTTTAAGAGAGCATATAATGCAGCTTCCAAAGCAAATTTAAGTCCACTCAAAAAATGATTTTAAGTTAATTAGGTGTAAAAATGAAATTTTAATTTCAACCATTCTAAAATATTTAATAATCAAACAACAATAATAGTTTCGATTACCATTCCAAATAATAAACCAATCAGTAACAATGGATTTAGAATATAAATAATCACTCCAAAAACACTGTCACATCTATTATGATTACCATATCAATGGCTTCCTTACTGGATTCATCATGAGCATGAATAAGCCAAATGACTTTTATTGACCACATAGGGTGAGAGATGAATCATCGTTGCATTTGAAGGGCTTCGGGAAGGAACAAAAATCTACTTCTTCCCTAAGGCAATTCTCATTCCACAAACACTAGCATAGAACAAGTTTGACGATGCAGGCACAAACACATTGCTCTGCATGCATAGGTTCAAGTCAATGAACTTTTTATACTGAAAATTCTCCAAACCAATTAAGGTACCTTGCCTTGAGATCAAAAGGGATCAAAGCTTCCTGTTGGAATTGATGCAAGACTTGTTAGTTTGAATTAGCAAGAGTTTAGAATCAATTTAAGAACAACTAAACACAAATACTTAGACATATAATGCATCTAAATAGGGCACATTTTCAGTAACAGAAAGCAGTACTAATCTATTTTTTGATGTGTTCTTAGTACATACACTTATATATCAATTTCAATTCAAAAGATAATTTTATGTTTGTATGAAGATTGCAAAAGTAAAGTGAGAAAAGTAGACATGTTATTGCTACTTGTACACATGAATAATCAAGACTTACAATTGGCATGCAGTTTAAGAGTAAAATGCTCTTTCCTCTTTCTACAATTCATACAAGTTACACAATTTAATATGTATATAGTTATGCCTTTATGTAACTTTTGAGATGCGATTATAGAAATTTAATGCATGAAGAAACTGGCCAGTGTGGTTTGATATACCAGAATTATGTCATTTTCATTGAAAAGGGAACTATTAAACAAGAAAACAGTGATGCATACATTCTATATAAAAAAAACTGAATTTTACTTAGATGCATATTGTTTGAATAAGATGTTACCTTGGTAAAGGTATGTGTAGAGATGGCCAAACCCACGGTTCCGGTTCCGGTTCCGGAACCGTGGGCCCCCCAAACCGGAACCGAAACCGGCGGTTCCGGTTCCGGTTCCAAACCGTGATTTTTTTTTTTTTTTTTTTTTTTTTACAATTTCTAATCTATAAATACCCCTTAATTTTTCATTTTTCCCACACAATTTCTACTCCTCTTTTTCAATATTCTAATTCTCTTAATCTCACTTTCTCAAGCATCAAAATTCTATAAAATTCAATTCTATTTATTATTTCTATTATAATTATTAGTTAAATTATTTATTATTGTTTTTAATATATTATTCTTTCAATATTTCTATAAACCGTGGCCATGCTTTAATTTCTTAGTTTTCCACTTCATTTTTATAACATAATTTCTTAGTTTCTAATCTTTATATTGTAAGTTTTAACGTTTATAGTTTACGGTTTAGGGTATCAATTTTTTTAATTAATTATTCTAATTATATTGTTCAATCATTCTTTCAATACTCTTAATCTCTTATGAGTTTTATCATTTATATATTATATTATATATCAACTTAATTTTCTAATCTAAACCCTAAACCCTAAACCCTAAACCCTAATCCCTAATCCAATTATATTATACTCTAATCTAAACCCTAAACACTAAACCCTAATCCCTAATCCAATTATATTATACTCTAATCTAAACCCTAAACCCTAATTCAATTATATTATGTATCAACTTAATTTTTTAATTTATATTATCCTAATTCTATTATTATATTATGCTAATATACTATTTGAATTCCAATTAATAGTTCGATCATTCTCTCAATACTTTTATTCTTTCTATATCTTTCTTTCTCACTTATCTAATATTCATAATTCTATTATTTAAAAAATTCATATATTAGTTTAATTTTAACTACTATTCTAATTATGTTATTATATTATACTAGTTGAATTCTAATTAATAATTCAAATATTCTTTTAATATTCTTATTATTTTTATATCCTTGAATCTCACTTATCTAATTCTTCCTAGTTCTATTATCTAAAAACTATATATTAATTTAGTTCAATTGTAACTATTATTATTCTAAGTATATTATTATGTTGTATTATTTGAGTTTCAATTAATAGTTTAATCATTATTTCAATAGAAATCAAATTTAAAAGTGGGATTATAATCGAAATTCGAAACTAAAAATAAAAAAAAACGAAAATGAAACAAAACCGGAACCGGAACCGGAACCGGGACGGAACCGGAACCGGGATGGAACCGGAACCACCGGTTCCGGAACCGTGACCACCACTAGGTATGTGGAAAGTAGTCTTTCAATGGTTGGAGACTTTTGTGCCATTCAGTCTGAGTTAAATAGAGAGTTGTGTTATTTTGAAAACCAATAATCTTCAAAAATTTACCAATCTCTTAGGGACCATAACAAAATTTGTTGCTTGTCGTATCATTCTTTTGGCAACTTTTCAATTTGAAGTCATCAACTCTGAAATCTACAACAATAAACATGCCTCGAGATGATTTTAAACACAAGAACTGTAGTGTTTTAATCATTGTATCCACCCATCTTTCCAAGTCTGCATGTAGTTTAAGACTTCCAAAAATTGCCAAGCATGCATAAGGGTTCAAGAAATCATTTGTTTCTTTTACCTTTTGCAAGGTTAAAGGGTAGTATTGACTAGAATTTGAACTTGTTTTTTCTTCCTGAGTATATGTTCAATGTTTGAACTGACAAATTCTTTTGTGACTGTTTTAGGAAGCTTGACAATAGTGATGTTGTTTGTTCCTTATTGGTGAGGGAATTGATTCTATACTACTTGAACAACATCATGTAGGACAAAAGATAGAAAAATGAGAAAAAAAAATACAGAAAGAAAGTTGATAAGAGAAAATCAATGATGCAACAAATACAAGAAAAAAGAATTGTTCTTTTGGCAACATGACTTTTCAATCTTAGTGATTATCACTACTTCAATTAACAAGAAATAAACATTTTAAAGTATTTTAAGAAACCACTAACCTGTTTGCTAGAGCTTTGACACTTTTTATATCAGGAAGAACAAGTGTTGCTCCAAGATGCTTGGCTATATAAATTGCATTGGCAACCTAAAGATGGACTTGAAAAAGTTATGCATTAATAAGAGTTCACAAGGAAAAAATAAATCTAATTTACATACAAATTCAATCACCCTTAACTCACCTTTATATTGGAAATGATCATTATTTCTAGCATATTTAATCACAACAAATGAAGATTAAATATAACAAGGAATAAACAAACATGAGATATAGGAGTATGAATACATTTACAACAACAAGTATGCCTTTATTTCGTTGACTGTGTTTGTCTATGTTGACTATACTTGGTCACTGTACTCGATCAGAATAGGAGTAGGTATACATTTGAAAAAAAAAAGCTCCTATTTGGAATCGATTTAAATTAATATGAATTAAGATTATAGCATCAACTGTTATTTATAAAATATTTCAACGTGGTAAACTATACATTATCAATAAAATAAATGAGTAAAATTTGTGTACCTGTGAGACATGATATTCAAGTCCATTACTCAATGAAAAGTATATATAACCATTTGTATGCTCTCTTTCTTCTGAGAAGGAAACATAAAAGACCAAGTTGAAGATAATTTAACATACATATATCAACACTTTCTACATCTTGATTCTTAGTGACATACTTATAAATTTATAATGGATGACTTTCTCCAGGTCTTATTGCTTCAACATCCTCCATCCATGCCAACCTTATATATTCAAGTTGAACATTCAAGACATTATGTTGGATGCCCAAAGAAGCTAGTGCTTTAAACTTTACAAAAAAACAAAAAAAAAAACAAAAAAAATTAAAAGAGCAAAAAACAACCACCAGTTAGATTCCATTATGAGTTATGTATTATTTTCACTATTTTGCTAAATTCTTGATTAGTATTTTGTTTCCCTTTTATCCACCAAAATCTTTGATTAGTTAAAACTAGTCAAATCATGAGGGGCTCGCTTGGTTGGCAGGAAAGTAAAGTTATTTGAGAATATGATTTCTAGGAATGTGATTTTCAGAAAAAAGAATATAGGATAATACTTTTCCTATGTTTGGAAAGATTAGGAATGTTTCACAAGATTCCTATTCCAGTGTTTGGTTCAAATTAATTAAACAATAAATGTAATAAATTTATTACTAGAACACCTAAAATACCCCCTATATATAAATACATATGTATAAAAAAAAATATGTAAAAATACATTCTTTTTTTTGAAGTCTAAATGTAGCCAATATTAATTAAAAACGTTTTAAGTTTCCAAACTCAAGAATATTCTTAAATCTAAACTAAAACAAGCATGTTTCTTATTTCATTCTAATGAATATCAACATGAGAATAAAGAACCAAATTAAGGCATTAAATAGAGAAAAAAATTTAATAAATGAAATGAAAACCAAATTGAGTACACAAATAGAAGGCAATGTTGGACACACCAATTTAGGAAATAGCTTTTTATTTAGTTATTCATGAGTTGATGTTTTCTCTTTTCAAGGACCAATATGCCCATTTTCCATACCAAGACCATACAATACACCAGAATATTTCTCAGTTGTCCCATGAAAGAAACTATCTTTCAACTTCATAAATGTACAACAAGTAAGCAAACTATCTGATCCAGCCTGATGGCAGATACCAATCCGCTCAACTTCCAACAGCTCAGCAAGCTTGTTTAGCCCACCATGGAGGCTGTTGCAGAACCTCATCATATGCTTGATATCATAAATAGTTGGGAAATACATCTTGATCAAATGGAAGAACCCTTCTTGAGTATCAGGCAGGTTTTGGCATGTCAGAAGCTTCAGCAAATACCCAAAATCATACCCACTGTGAAAGGTAACCCAGCTCACATTATCATTCAACACTATCCCAGATGACATCAGAAGCTCACTGAACCGATATGCATCAACGCCCCTATCAGCATTCTTCTTGAAATCAATACCACTGCGCCTCAGAAGCTCAATCGAGTCATGAGCATACACATCCTCATTGGGATTAAACTCACGGAAATTAAACTGCCAGACACAGTATTTATCAGTTCCACAGGTGGGAAGATTACCCTTTTCATCAGAAAATTTGACTTATGCCTAATATTCATTCTAATGACTTATCTGGTTTGTCAGCAATTATTGAACTTTGAATTGAAATTATTGGACTTTTAATAAATTAGTTTTCTCATGGAGTATATTGAGGTAATATACCTTCCTATTCACTGAGCTGAGCTTGTTAAAAAAACAAACAATAACAAAGACGTACACATTTTGTTGACTTGATAACTCAATTAATCCAACCAAAGTAAGAGTAATCATCATGTTTAATTAATGGTATATATAGTACCATATTCAAATCTCAATTCTCACCGTATGTTCTACTTGCTGTAACATTAATGTTTTGGCTCATAATGATGCATAGAACAGCATGCAAATTGAAACAGCAATAGAGCCTCTTATACTTCTTGATGATTTAACATCCACCAATAGCCATGTCAACACCTAGCAAAAAGGATTTCACCAATATCTTCTTTATGGGTATTCAACACAAACACCACAAATCCATTGCAATGGACTCAGAAGAATCAACTACCAACAACCTCAACATACAGTTTGAGGGTGCAATCAAACTGTTTGCCAATTTCATCAGAATTTGCAAGACCACTTGTATTACATAGGTTTAGGATCAATTTAAGGCGTAATGAACTACTATCACACATCTCAAAGCACAAAAAACTACTCTTAATACACATCTCAAAACACAAAAAAGAAAAGGACTACTATTATTCCAATTATTTCGGAATAAAGAATATTTGGAAAAACATACTAATGAAACTAATCCTAAAAAAGTATGCGGAGGATCAAGTTTAGGAGGATCGAATTTTTTTGGAGGACTTACTCTAATTCCCTAGTTTTTTAACGAAAAACGAACTGTCGTCCTTTCAAATATTTTTCACTTATGTAAATACTAAACCCTTGTAAGAAACAAGAATTGAGTTAATAAGAAATAACCATCGATTCTAATATATAAGCAAATTTAAACATCGATTATAAATATATAATCAAATAGAATGAAAATTCTTGAAAAATATGTATTGGAACTCAATACAAAAATCAAATGAGAAAACTTAACAAAAAATATTAAAAACAAACCTGCAATAAGTCATCGGTCGTCTAAAAGAGTTTGTGATGTAAAGAGTTCTATATCTGTTAGAAGTTTGTTAAGAAAAGTTCTACACTAAGCCTTCTTACTAAGAGAAACAATACGAAGAAAACCCTTGCTAAACCTATTATCAAAGAGAGAGAAAAAAAGGGTTAAAATGTACGCGAAATTTTTTTATTAAATTTCCAAGTAATCAGAATACCATCTTTTTTTGAGCAATAATAATCTGGGAAAGTTGTACAACTTTCCTTGTTTTGAGGAATCATTTAACTTTCCCTACCCTAATAAAATTGAACCAAACACAGGATTTTAAAAATAGAGAAAAATAATACTTTTCCATGTCAGAATCCAGGCCAACCAAACGAGCCGAGGAGTTTTTAAGTGCACAAATTTTTGTATTTTTACTTTAACATCAAACAGTTCAAAGAATGAATTAAAATGTTGATTTAAACTCAGTTTCTATTAATTTAAACCCATGATTCAAATTATAAAAAGAAAACAAAAAATTTAACTATTCTAGTAAAGCACAAAAGAAATAGTCAAAATACATCATAAATGTTAAAGAAGTTCCTTCTACACCAAAGACTAAAGGCTTATCCAAAATACATATTACTATAATTTAAAAACTGTCACTCCTTAATTCTCATAAATAGCATGTTAGTTATACCCATCATTAATTATTTCATACTTAGTTTAGTGAGACTAATATCAAAAAATAATGGGTGTTAATTTGGAAGTTACTTTATGACTAATATGACATTATCTAAATTTAATGCAGAAAAAATAAAAGTAGGAATTATAAAGCTATTCTTGTCTTGCTAAACTTTTTTTTTTTTTTTTTTGGAGAAACTTTTTACTTAGATATGAAGGAGAAGAATGAAAGAATGAGATAGTACCAAATTTTTCAACATGCAAATTTTTCACCAAGTGATGTGAGGTTTCCCCGAGGTCACATGCTCCTTGTATAATCACCAGAACCTTAGCAGACCTGCAACACAGACGTCAGAAAATACCTTCGACGTCAGAAAATACCTTCGGGCTGTACCGGGGAGTATGCTCCGATGCTTAAGTCATTTTGGGACCCTGAGCAATAAGCTTAATACGTAATTAAAGTTGTAGAAAAAGTAAAAGTTTACTTTTATAGAGTCGTACGTTCCAGTATAATTAGAACTCCTCAATTCATTAGTAGACTTATCCCGAAGAACTCGGGTTCAGATAGGATATATACAATAAAAGTCCTAGTACAATTCAACCCTGTCAAAACTAATTTTCGTTTTCAAGTTATCTAGAAGGTAAAAGTTAAAATAAATAGACTATAAAAGTTACTTATGCTCACGTTTTTATAAAGAAGTTAGTTAGCATCTTTATTGATCGAATACTAATCCTCTGCGTGTTTCATTGTTATGGTCATTTTTTCCAATTTTTAAATTTTTTGAAAATAAGAATCACACTTAATGAGTTACTAATTTTACTCTTTGTACAAATAATTTATTCAAAGTTTAATACACTTAAAATCAATAATTACTAAAGGACAAATGTGTACATATCTCCGAGTACATGTTATTTAAATATAATGATTATATGTTCCATCATATAAATTAGATCCATTTGGATAAATTACCTTTTCTTTTTAGCCGAAAAAGTAAATTTCAATATGCATCTCAATTATGATATCTTACTTCTCTTTCTTTATATTTCAGAATGCACCGCTTATGATATCTCTTCTATCTTACTCTACATACTCAAAATGCATCGGTCTTATAGAAATAAATACGCTTTCACATCTTTTTAACTCAAAATAATTGCACAGAGAAAATGGTCCGTTTTTATAGTACACATCAAAAGTGGAAACGAGGTGGAACTTGTAATTCATAAGATTACATCACGTGGTTACAAACTATAGTTTGAGGGTAGAATGATGGAGATAACGGATGAGTGTTTAAATTAATGAATTGTAATATTTTAAGTGTATGTGCAAGAAATTTTTTGTTTAAAAATTCTTACCGAAGCAACCTATTTTGGATAGAGAACCAAAAACTGAAATACAGGTTATCTAAACAGAGAGAAATTTTATTTATAAAGATCTTTAGAAAGTTCAAAGTAGATTTTAGAGTTTTTTTTTTTTTTATGAAATGCTCCAAGTAAAGATTTTTAATCAACATGGCAATGCCATGTACACAGTACTTTTCAAGAGACTGACGAACAGATCTGGTCTCAGAATCTCAACAAAGGAGTATGAGAGTATCTATTACAAAGTTGCAAAGCTAAGGGGGCTTGCCCAATATAATGGTAAGTATACAATGCGAGACATAGCAAAGTGTGCAACACCAAACTCAAAGAGTACTATGATAACTGATGAACTACAATCCACGTGAGCTGAGAGATTGGATAACTGATCCAAACGTCTGATCCACAGCTTTGTTCCATAAATGAGCAAAATCTAGACCCGATTCCTTCTCAAAAATTGGTTCTTTCAACTGATAGTAAGGGTTAAATTGTGACCGAGTCTCAGCAATTGATCTATGGATCCTTTTACGTTGATCAAAGACAAATAATCCCGTGAATGTCACTCCCAACGCAGCCCCAAGTAGGCGTTCCCTAGGAAGAATGCTGATCATGGCTTGTCTTGAAAGATTGACCCCAAGAAATTGTGGAATGAGACCACGCAGAGACGAAATTCAGCCCACGTTTTTTTTTTTTATTATCGAGTCAATTGTGAAAAATCTCTTAAACTGTTATATTTTTGCAAATTTTTCCTTAAACTCTTAATTATAACATCTTACACCCGTAAAGCTATGTACATGAGTTACCACCCTCTATAAGGGAGCATATTACATTTTAATTAAATATCTCGAGATGAAAATTTTGTGAAAAATTCATATCTAATAGGGGTTTTTTGCAATTAATTATAGATTTTAATATTATAGTGTGATTATGAGTCTCTTTGCTACTACAAGGAGTAATATACAGAGTAATTCACTCAATTGCTTATAATTAATATCAATAACAGTTGTAGTAGTTTACTTATTTGTTATCTCAAATGATCTCATGCAAGTCAAATACAATCAAACAAAACAAAATAAAATCTTATATTTTTATGTAATATTTTATTTCTTGAAATCTCTAACAACAAGAACAACAGATCTCAAGACAAAATCAACAAAGTCAACACAAATGTCTACAAATGATAGGAATCTTTTTAGGCACCGATAAAACCCTTACAAATCAGAAGTACTAAAGAAGAAAAAACTAACGGTACTTCAATCCTTTTCTAACAAAATATCTAAATAACAAAATAATATGTTTAACAACAATATTTTACCAACTAATAATGATTTAAAATTCTCAAATGCAAATTTGCATGGTGCTACAATAGTCATTCTGCTAACTGACTTACCTTAAACGCACACAAAAATTTTGAAAAATAGTAATTATCTTATTTTCAATTGACTAAAAGTATAATTGTGAAAGATAATTGTTCTATTTATTTTGAAATAGATAAAACTTTCTCATTTTTTACACTAATTCTCAAACAATCTGAGGTGGCAATAATACAATCATGTTAAGTAAGTAAAATGCAGCATTATATCAAAATTATATCACACTAGTGGATCTTAAACAACATATTACTCACACTACTTATTATACTACTATCAAATTAGTTAGAGAAATACTTATCACAATTAGCAGATCAGTATGGTCTTTCTTGATCATATTTCCAAGCATTACAAACATAGACATGGTGAAAAAAGCTGCAACTACTTGCCTCAAATCTACTACCATTATTGTTCTCAAATATCACTCTTTGTTTTCGTAAATTTTGTATCTATTGAAGTATAATAGTTCTACTTTCTCACGTTTTATCATTCGGCTATCTAATTGCTTATTTTGTTTGTTTTCAGCGTCAGAATGGAGGATGACAATTGAACACTTACTAAAGTAAGAGATAGGAGAGAAAACATCAGAGATGCTTAAATATGGAAGGCGACAATGAAGACAGCTCACAAAATGCATGCATACACTTTATTTCATGAAAATAAGGAACTTTTTATACATAAAATGCTTAATACTTTTTTTTGGGCGTTAGATGGATTAAGTCAAGGTGTTCAAACTAAAGCTAAAGTTGATGGAATTTTTTGAAAATTAGTTGAAGGCCATTTGAAGAAATTTAATTACTGTTTAAATAAATTGGCTAGATGAACTGGAACGTTGTGAATTAGTCCAATTGATTGAATTCTCGCTTGATAATTGAAATCTTGTTAGGCCATTGCTATGATCTTTTACGTTTGATGGAGTTATTTATTTTTTGAGTTATTTAATTTTTGGTTAAATTTAGAATTAAGGTTGTATATGGGAGAGTTCTTCTGGAAAACAAATAAAAAATTGATAGAAACTTTCTTATGTTAATCTCCCTCATTTATCTTTCATTTTCTCTTTTACTTCTTTATCTCGCACTTTTTATCTTTATTTTCTTCTTTCATCTCAAATTTTCTCTCTAAGTTGTTTAACAACAAAGATTTTAAATTTTCAATTGAAGACTTGATAATGTTAGTAGTGAATTTTCAAAATTCTCAATTTTTTTGTAAAATATTACGGCTAAAGTAAATATATACAAAGTTATGGGGGGATTGAATAGAAAAACAAGAGGAGAAAATAAAAAAAAAAAATTAAAAAAAATTTGTTGCTACAAATGAAAGATTATGTGAAAGAAATTGTGATAGAAATGAATAATTTTATGGTTAAAAATAGAAGTTAAAGATAAGTTTGGATTAGACTTTTAGAGGGAAAAAAATTAAATCTTAGTTTGAGTTTTAGAAAATGAATGCTTTTGAGTTAAAAAGTAGTTATTTAGATTTATAATTTAATTTTTTTTGGATTAATGTGTTAGAAAATTTTTATTACTCAATTTTAAAATTTAAATTTAATTTGGAAAAAACATATTCTATTTTTTTTCTCTTTTAAAATATAGGCTATGGAACGAGATGCGATCTTCTGTCTAAGATTATCCTGTCTTATCCTCTCTTAGATTAAAACTACGTCATAGTGTTTACTTATCTCTTGGTTAGAGTCTAATAATTGTAAAGTGATTTTAGTTATATTTATGCTTTTATTCCCAACTTTTAGTGAAACTAAGTCGTTTTGAACATTAGACAGGATAATATTGGACAGAGGATCTATTCTCCTACGGAACATTGGCGGAACCACATGGGGGCTGGGATGGGCTCCAGTGCCCACCGATTCCCTAAACTTTAATTATATTAGAGTTCTTCACAAAAAAAAATATTACAAATATTCACCTTTTAACCCCCACTAATTAAGTTTGCCTAAACTTCTACATACAACAAATTTCTTCAATAAATGATTACAAAAATTTCACTAAAATTCTGTGACTTGATTACATAATCTTGATAAATTATTTTCTTACTACAAAGAGTATTTATGATTTTAATGTTAGGATGAAGATGATGATTAGGGTTGAAGAAAAAGAATTTTTGTTAAAATAAAAAAGGAGAATTAAAATTGAAGTAATTAAAGAGAAAGTGATAAACTTTTATCATAAAATTGGTCTAATTTTGTGTTAATTTCAACTTTTGATAAAAAAAAACATGTGATGTGTTTATATAAAATAAAATAAAACGAGGGGTGAAATATATAATATAATAAAATGAAACAATGAGTGAAACGAATAATATCCATCGTCGACACTATTGATAGATATGAATTCACAAAAATTACATATATATATATATATTATGAATAGCCTTTTATATATATTTTTATCGCTTTTTATAATGGTTCATTTGAAAAGTTAGTTGTTAAATGCATTTATTTAATCACACAAAAAAATTAAATTAGCCCCTACTAAATTTTGTTTCTGGTTCCGCCCCTACTACAGAACACAAATGTTACACCATCGTACCATACAGTTATTAGAATTTGCCCAAATTCCAATCAAATAGTTGTAATTTAAATGTTCAAAATTGAATTTCTTGTACGTTTGCTTAGCAAGGAGGAAATGCATTAACTAGGATCTAGGATGTCATGATTATTTTGGAGTTAAGATGAATGCTTTCTATTGACAATGTTCTTTTGGTGTTTTAAATTTTAATATGTATAATGTCGTTTGTATAGGATTTCATGGTAGATAAATGATGTGATATTTTGTACTCTCTTTAATAGTCATGACCCTTATATCTATGTAACTTGTAAAATAAGAGATTAGAGCTGAAACGATTTAACGGCTCACAATAATTCATCCCATGTGATTAAATATATATTTTTATTAAATAAATTAAAGAAATTATTTAATAATTCATGAATTCAATTAAATTAATAAATTTTTTAATTTTTATAGGTAAAATAATTTTTTTTTTTAAATTTTGGGTATTATCAATATTACAATTTGCATGTCACTTATATAAAAAATTTTAAAATATATGATTTTTAGAATGTAGAAGAGTTTTTTAAGAATATAATTTTTAGGATGAAAATGATAAAATGAATAATTACTCAGAAGCCCATATGAAATAATGTCATTTTTCAACAACTGAAATAAACAAGAATAAAAACAAAAATTCAAATCAAAATCAAGCTATGCCCAAGCCTAAACTATGTCATTGGATAAGAAAACCTCATGAAAAATAAATGGGCTTTTTAATTTTGAATATTTTTTAATTTATTAAATATTGCGAAATTTGATGGGGTTGAACTAAATCATCAAGGCAAAAATTTGGATTGACTTTAAATTCATTAAAGTTAATTTAAGATACTTGGTGAGGCTGGAGCCATTGTTTCCCATTTGGCTGAGCTTGTGACATTTGTATTGATGTGCAAAACAACTATTATGATTTTAACATTTATAAGATTATTCAAATTTCAAAAAGTGAGAACCAAAAATAAAATCAACATGAAATATTTACATAATTTATGATCTCAAATAAATTAAGTTTACAATAATGATTAAATCCATTGGAGATTACAAAACTTGATTTTTCTCGACCCGAATCCTTAGAATAATTAATCACTTCTCACAAGTTGTAAAAAGATTGAGAAAACATTGGGAAAAGACTTCTGCCACATCCACACAAAGTAGAGATAAAAATAGAAAGTATAGTTTTCTAAAAGTTACCACTTTATCTCTCTAGTACAATTAGAAAACGTTTATTCAATTCTTAATTAGATTAAGAGACACTTCCTAATTAGGAAATTAGGGAAAGTTTTAAAAATCAATTTAAAAACAAGACAAATCATAACAAATCTCTACATTGGCTTATTTTTTGTGATGCCATGCATCTTTGTGCAGACTTTACTTTTTACTCATACCTAGCGGCAAAATCAATTGAAAATTTGAAACATCCAACACGAGATATATCAATTGCTTTAAACTCGTATATCTCAACCTACTTAAGAATCTTCTGGTTATTTTTCTGGTGCAAAAGATACAATATTTTTTGTATCTCAGTCTCTGGTAATTTCAAGAGCTATATAGCCTAACCTAACTTTCTCTCCCAAAAAAAGAAAACTTTCTCACTTAAAGACCAAACTGAAAAACTCAAAGAGGATATGGCAATAATACTTCCGCCGTCTGTCGTCTCCCCACCACCACACTTTTATTATTTTTGTTGTAATTTTTCTTGTTTTCTTCTTATTGGGAGTGTTTGGTCTCTCTTTGTGGGAGTATTGTTTTTTCTCTCTTTTTTGAGAGATATTGTCTCTTTTTTGGAGTTTTTTTCTTGCAAATTTATATATAAAACAAAAATCAAACCACTAGAATATATATGATGTTTTCCTAGATTTTTCTATTTTTTTGGATCTAGATATGTCATGGGTACTAATTAGGAATAACATTCATCTCCATTTTCAAGTTTTTCTTAAAAAAAACTACATCTTTGAGATTTTAAGGTTTGGGGATGATTTTGAAGATGGAGATAAAATGGTTGCAAAGGATAGTGAAGGGGAAGGGGATGAGATGGAGTGATTTCACTTTCATCTATATTGGTTTTAAATCTGTTCAGATAGTGCTCTAATTTTATTGTGTTTCCGATAATACAAGGATATATAATTTGGCCTAGTGATTTATCTGCAATTTTATTGAAGTTATGTGTTGGATTTGCTCAAACTATTAGGTAGTAAGATTGGACTTCAGTTTTAACTTTGCTTTTAGAGAGAAGATTCTACTTTAGTTTTAGTTGAAGGGATAATTTAGCATATAATAGATATGTAATTTTGTCACTAGACATATTATGCCTTGTGATTTGTAGTTGGTTTATTACTTTATTGTTTTGGTTGATGGCTTTAGGCCATTTATTTTTTATTTTAGTTTTTTAATATACTTGTAATGCATTATTTTTACAGGCTTTTCAACGTAAAACAATGCAATGCTTCTCAACTAATTACCTGTTGTATATTATTTTGTTATGTTAATAAAATTATCACTTTTTATTGAAAGAAAATCTGTGGAAATTTCTGCCCCAAAACCTTCTCTGCTACTCTCAAATTTGTCTTTTAATATTTCAAAACTTAATTATCCGAGCAACTATTATTTCATACTCCTGAATTAAATTCAGGGTTTTAATTAGAAAATTTTTCAAAAAACTTACTACATAAAATCTACTTTAATTTAGTGGATCTAACTATTTATTTTATTGATGATTTATCTAGTTGAAACTTATATACTTCAATATATAGTTATATCTTTTACATCTCAATAAAAAACTTTAGGTTAAAATAAAAAGAGTCATGCATTTAACTGATAAATAGTACAAAATATTTGAATTTCTTAGAAAGGGGTAATACTTTAAATTGTAAAAATGGTTAATGATATCAATGCTAGTAGGATATGTAAGTTAGAAAAATAATCTTTTGTTTATTTATTTGTTTTTTATGTATTTTATTGTATTTAATTTTTTTTCTTTATTTGTTTGCATTCTAACATTACTTCAAACTTTAAATATCTCTTAATACTTTTATCTATAGCATATTGGCCATTTATTATTTATCTAATATTAATTTTATACTTTTTGCATGACTACCTCTTAAGTATATGACTGCATAAAAACACTTTTCTGAATTTTTTTACAATTATTTATTGACTTGCCCAATCAAAAAAAATGAAAAAAAAAAATAAAGATGCAAGACATGCAATTTCTTAATGAACATTTCTCACAAGCAAAAAGTATATGCTTTGTTGTAGATTTCCCACAGTGCTTAAAAATAGAAAGTCTAGAAAAATTACAAAGGTTTCATTTAATTGCACTTCGAATTTTTGTTTCATTTCCTATTTCAATTTTTATTTTAATTTATAAATACACGTCACATATATTTAAGTAAAACTCTATCAATTGATTAGTGAATCCTAAAGGATAAGTATTAACACTACTACAAAATGAGGCTATGGCATCACTTTGCAAGCAACACTTCTAAAAATATTGCAATTGAGAAAGTTTTTAAAAAAGTTGGAAACACTTTGAAATAAGTGTTGGTTATATAGGTTTAATGCAACACCTATTTAGAAGTGTTGCAATTTCTATAAAGAAATGCAACACTTTTTCATAAGTATTGCTATTAGTATAAGAATATGCAACGTTTATAAGAAGTGTTGCCTTTATTAAATGTCTAAAGCAATATTTATATAACATATGTAACATTTTATAAACTATTGCATATAATTAAGTTTAATTAAACAGGACATAATTTGCAACCTTATTTTTGTAAAATTGGTTGAGAAAAAAAAATAAAAAAACTGAACTCAAGTCCTGCCTAAACCAAAAGAAACAATCCACCACTATAAAAACAAGTGACCAATATTTAGTGAGAAATTATATTAGGACAATTTTTTTATTTTATTTAAAAAATTAAATTTGAAATTTGAATTCTATATTTGATTAATGATAATAATGAAAAGTATATAGAAAACATTGTAGCAAAATAATAGCAGTGACATTTTTTTTAATATTTTTAAAACTTTTGTAGCAAAAATGGACAAAACAAGCATGTACATTGAATTTGTATAAAAATATTATGTAAACTAATCATCCCACGAATTGCTTGTGCGGTAAAAAACGAACCAAAAGAAACAATAATGCTTTATGTCTAAAAAAATTAAATTTAAAATTTTCAATTTTATGTCTTATTATTAAATAAAAATAATAAAATATGAAAACACTTTAGCAAAAATAATAACTATAGTATTATTTTTTATTTTAAAATATTTTTAGAAAAACTAGAGAAAACAAACAAACAAATTGAACTTTTAAAAAACAAAGATAAATAAAGAGTAAACTAATTGTTACAAATGCTCTAAAAATACCAAAAGATATTACCTCGTTGAATAGGCTCTTAGATGAAGTATCCAAAACGGCACCGTTCTCATGTTGTGTATAAAACTGAAAGTAAAAAACCTGAAAGACTCTCACCGGGCCTTTCAGCTGAAAACATCACAAGCTAATGGCTGATAAAGATTCAGTGGCTCAAAGTCAGACTCCAAGACTATACTTTTTTCAGTTCTTCAATGGAATTCAGAGACCCGACATCTCGCAGATCTTCAACAGGAATCGAAGTCCCGTTTTTCAACTTTAGCTCAAATGGTCTCATCGGCTGGAGGGATTAACTTTGATTACAGCTTCGGAGCTGTGGATTTCACCCCTTTTTTCTCAGATTTTCAATGGGATTCAAAGTCCCGATTTGCAACATTTGCTCAAATAATCAGGCCGGCTGGAGGTATTAACTACAATGGCAGCCACAGAGCTGTGAATCTCAAGCCACATGCCCAAAAGAGGGAATCCCGATCTGGTCAGATCGGGACCCAAAACCGAAATGCAAGCTACGACGACCAGATGGGAGCTGCACACAGAACGACCAAGACGGGGATCTGCAGCGCCTCAAAGACGCCGGGATTCAAGTCCCGACGGCCCTTTATTTTCAGATCTTCATCGCGGCTGGAGACTCGAATGGCAGATTCGGAGCCGTGGTCAGGTTGCCATTCCGACCAGCGACCTTCGGCGACCAGCATCGGAGGTTAGTCCGTGGTTTTTTGGGATGGATCTGTAGTGGCTAATTATGAGCTGCTCAGCAGTTTTTGATACCAACTTTGGTGGTGGGAGATTTCGAATCTGAGATGCTCATCTATTTAAATTTTAAACTCCAATTTCAACATATGATTTGCTATGATTGTGGAATTTTAATTCTACATTCCCAATTAATTGGTGTTGTGGGCGGTTTAGTAGAACTATGCTCAAGGTCGATTGCTTCCTTGCTGAATCGTGGACTCGCTAGTGATGCTTGAGCAGATGATTTTTTCTTTTCATGTTGCTGATGAATGATCTTGTCATTTATTTCTATTTTCTTGCTGCTATGTGTGGAGATTTGCTCCTTTTCATGCCTCGTTTGCTTGATGTGATCCCTGGAGATTTGCCAGAAATGGGGAATTGACAGAGTCTCTAGTTTGGAAATATTTATTCAGTGAATTTAATTTTGAATTCTTGACAGCCCCCTTTTTGGATTGTGGTATGAACCAGCTGTAGGGCTCTAGAATTTGTTTCTTCAGTTGATTTAAAGGACTGACCAAGTTAGTGGTTGGCCGACTCCTACGTTCATTTGCTTTGTTGGAAACTTTCAATTGCTTAATGGAGAATTGCTATGGGTGGATTAATGACATCATCCGTGCATATACTGCCCATGTTCAGATGAATGGTAAACTATTGTTGGACATTTGCTTTTGGTTGAATTTTGGTTGGACATTTGTTGTGAATGGCAAATGATTGATGCTGTGCTGCAAGGACTATAAGCATTTGCTTTGAAATTTCTTGTTGATTCTGCAAAATGTATGCGTTTAGCCTTATTGGAATTTCTTTTTGTTCAGAACTGCTTCTTAACTTTTGTGCAATTTTGTTTTGCTGGAGTGGAATTTTAATCTTCCTTTGCTGTTTCTTTGTGATTCTTAAGCTATACTGCTAAAATTGCATCTTGTTTTCAAGACCGACTGTCAAAGTTTCAATCATGTCCCTCTGGATCAGAGAGTTGCTGGATTCTGAAAGCAATCCATGATTTATTTATATGCCAAAGTATTTCTTTTCACCTTCATGATCTGATGTACATTTGTATGGTTATTACATCTAAGTACTCGGAGCTACAGTTTTTAGATTTGGATTAGTTCCGGTCTTGTAGTAGTTGTTGCTGAATGTGTTTTGATTAGCAGAAGTTTGGTTTTCTTACATGGTGAATGTCAAATTGGCATGATGAATTGGAGATTGTCTCAAAGTTTTTTGGTTGGAAAGGGGGATATTCTGGAACACTTGTCCTAATAAAGAACAAAGTAACTCGAGAGTTTATTGCCGAAGGGAGGCATTCACTGTTTGGTAAATATGCAAGTAAAATGTAATGCTTGAAGCATTTTATGTATGTCAGCCGGAAAAATTTATATTGACATCAAAGACATGTTTCAATTGGTGTATTACATGATGGAACATGTTTACTTCTTATAGTTGCAGATTTCACAAAATAAATATTCGAAAATAAATATTCAATTTGAAGTTTATATCTTCTCATCCTGGTTGCTTTTTGTGTTTATATATAACTCTGTAAATATTGAAATAGGTTGAAACTCATAAGTTCTAATGAGGTGAATGGTTACGATTATAAGATCCATAGGGAAGAAGCAATCCCAATAGAACCTGTTATTGACTTTTGTCCCTTGGTCCTCTGCCATGTGCATGGAGAGCAGAAAATTGGCAAATTTAACTTCTAGAATGGTAGCTCAATTGCTGCTCTTCAAGTAAACTTGTTTTTGGAACACAAGTTTTTACGATACAGAAAAAGCCATGTATGCAATGTACTGTGTACTTGGTCAGAAATACAGAAATATTGCTGAAAAAAATTGTAATAGGTGACAAATATAAGAATGTTATCCCTAGGGTTTTAGGTCAACAAATAGTGGCTGAGGTTCAACCATTTGTAAGATGCTTATCTTAATTTGTATCAATCCTTCTATACCAGTGAATGCAGTTGTCTTGACTGAAAATTTTGATGTTCTGGTTCTTACTTCCACAGATGGAGTTGGCTGAATACCTTTGTTATTTGGTAACACTAGTCAAATTATCCGAACGACATAGAATTTGACACGATGGGGGTTGAGAATCCCAGTTCAGTCAGTAGCTTGGCAAGAATTCAATGCAGCAGACAGGAGTTCCTTGGAGGAACTGATTTCATTTATGTTCAAGGTAAGCATTTCCAAGTATGAGCAAAGTTACATCCCTACCTGCTGAACCAAGCTGACTTTATTGTCTTATTACACAGTAAAAGAAATTATAGAAGACAATTTTAGTACTCTGCTGAACCAAGCTTGTGCAAGGAACCATTGAATAATGATGAAGTGCTTAGGGTGCATGCCATTACTTTACACTTACAAATGCTCATAACGAATGGTCAATGGCTGCTGATGTTAGGCCATTTTACCAATGTTTAAGTTCATAGGTTGTTGGTGTTAGGTCTATTTGCAGTAATTTTTTGTCTATAAACATGTGACAGCCTTGTTGAGGCATTTCAACTACATTATAGTAAGCAAAAACTAAAAAAGGCTAATGGTTGCTGATGTTAGGCCATTTAGCCATGCATATTTGCTTTTTCTCTTCTCGCATCCCTTCACGGTTTATCAAATTGAACTCTCACTCTAGGTGAATGATCCACATACTGAATTAAGTCACTAGGGAGTATTTTGCAATAACACTTAGAAATGCTTAAAATAAATGGTTAATGGCTGCTGATGTTATGCCATTTTACCAATGTTTGAGTTCATAAGCTGTTGGTGTTTTGTTGCAATAACACTTTGCAAAATGTGCATTAAAATCAGATTTTGTTTTGTTTTGTATTTTGATTGTGCTCGCGCTTATATATACAACTTGTTTAAGTAACTTATTTTTTTTCTTTCTTGCACAGGAAATCATAATACTTTTGGTGAAGGACGATTATTGTTATGTAAAGATACTTTTATGGATATTCAACGACAACGTCACATTTATAGTACAAATGTTGATAATAATTTTTGGAAGGTGCCATTAGTTGGACTAAATTTTGTAAATTCCTTGTGGGAATATTATTTGGCATAACTTCATCTATTACTTTTGTATTTGACATTAGAAGTACTTTTGTAATACGAATATTATTTGGATTATATATTTTATATTATTGCATCTGAGTAAATGATATTGAATTAGTAACAATATAGTTGGAAAAATAAATGTATTAATTGTCTTTTTCAAATGAAACACAAATAAGAGTGTTATTTATTTATAAAAAGTGATGCTTTAGAGGAGTTTAATATATTTAAAAGTGATACATTTGATAAGAAAAAATGTTGCATTATTGGGTTAAAAGAGTGTAAGAAGCGTTCTATTTCGTATAATGAAGTGTTGTCTTTCGTCTCATAAAATGTTGCAATTGGTTAAAGGTAATACATTAAAAGGTGTTGCATTTTCAGAGAAAAAGTGTTGCACAAAGAAAAGCGTTGCATATTCTTACAATTGTAACACATCTAAAAAGTGTTGCCTAAACTAAAAAAAGTGTTGCTATAGGTCTAAAGCGATACATTTTTATAACACACTTTGTAAAGTGTTGGTTTAGGCTATAGCAACATTTTTAGGGCCAAAAACAACACTTTTGGGGTGTTGCTATAGGCTCATTTTGTAGTAGTGTAAATACACATCATATATTTATAAGAGTAAAACATGGATTGAAATAGGAAAGGTAACAACGAATCCTCTGGTATTCAATTGTGCTTGTTCTACTCTTAATTCATTTCATCTATTTTGTTTTTGCATTGAAGTGCAATTAATCCATTTGGCGAACAACTAGAAGTTGATAGATATAATTCAATAAGCACTAAGGACAAAAGATAATTCATGAGTTTCATCAACTTTTTTTTATGCACAAAATACATTTACTATAAAAAATTAAGTTTCTATCACCCAAGTTGACAACTAGACTTGAGATAGCAATCATAGGGGTGGTGAAATCCACAAGTTATGGAATTAAGGGCTATTTTTTTATTACCAAGGGAGCTTAGCTCAATTGGTATCACAAGTGTGGTTCAAATCCCACTTGGAGCAATCTCCACCTATTTTTGGATAAATAGGTGGAGAAGGGATATTTGCGAGATGCTCTAACTCTCCCCGGGGCACATACGCAATGGAGAACGGTTATGGTGGCTGTGCGCAGGAGTGAGGCCGTGTGGGTGCAGAATTCCCTCGGAGGAGTATCTCAACACCCTTCGTTGCGCCGGAGGTGTTAGACTTGGTAAACCAATGATGAAAAACTGGCCCTAGGTACCCAGCTTGGGCTACTACCATAAGGTTAGTACTCATTGCGTGCACATCCCGCGGTTTTACATCCTCAGCTGGCTATGGGACGGTTGGTTTGAGGCCCAAGATTTAGTCTGACTTAACAACAGTGAAGTGGTGGGAAGACACGGAGTTGTAGTGTTAGGAACCTGAGATATCAAAAAAAAAAAAAGGGGCTATTTTTTTTATTTATGTTTTCAGCATCTATTCAAACAAGTCATTTCATATATTTTGTGTGCAAAAAATCATTTTCTCTTCAAAGAAATGTACTTTTAAATAATATATGTGTAGTTTACCTTGCAGTCAATCAGATCAATAAATATCAAAGTTACTCCAGTTAAAAAAAAAGGAATTCAATCAAATGATATATATATATATATATTTGATTGAATATATATATATATATATCATTATATATATATATATATATATATATATATGCCTCCAATTCCAACTTCCAAGTGAGTCCAAAGGCAATCCTTAGTTCTTTATTATGTTATTACCTAAATAAGGATATTTTTAGGAGGCATTTGAATCTATTTCTTTAGAAAATTAGAAAACTTTAAAAATTAAGGATTGCACAGTAAACATTTCAAAAAGGTGTTTGAACCTATTTTCCAAAAAGTCATGAAATTTTTAAAAACAAAGATCGGATAGCCGATCCTCCAAGGGAGGTGTAATGTCCCGTCATTAAGAGAAATAAGCAGGTTGAGCCATCATGCTCAATAATGCTAGCTCTACGCAAACCATATAATAAACTCCTAGGTATAGTTATACAGTAAATAATATAATAAACCATTAAAAAAAACCACATTAAAGTTTAAACTGCCACAAACTCCAACACAAAATAGTATTTACGAATTTTTACCTCTAAGAGTACAAAATACTTCAAACCAATAATTACATCATTAAGAGAAACCAAATATAACCATTAGAAATAAGTAAACCTAGATTTCCTTGGTGCGTCTAAAAATATTTATAAAATTTTAAGATGAGCTTTTTATTATTCAATGAGGGTGTTTTAGGATATTTTAAATATAAGTGTTTGGAAACACCCATTTATTTGATTTTCTCATAAATAGTTATGTGATAATCAAATTTTAGAAAATACGTAAATATCCATAAATAACAAGTAATATAAATTTATCAAAAATTCATTAATCATGCCATTCTAATATAGACACATAACAATGGAAACAGTTACTAGTAGATAGTCGGCCCAACTGAACCTTTGCAAATATCCTATGACTCATCATGTGCCAATTGAGAACTTTATTTACTATAATAAATAGTAAACAGTGTTGCCTTTATATATTAAAGTGATATCTCGATAATAATATAATAGTAATAAACAGTACATTTACTATTGAAACTAAAACATCTTTAGTTCTATTTTCAATGCTCATGCTCAGGAAAAGACTATATAGACTTCCCCTTCATAGAAATCTTCACAGATTTCAAATACATGGACCCTTTATCTGTCCATTGTGCTTAAATCAAGGGGAGACACAATATCATTTGTTTTTAGATTGCAGCTTTATCTCACATCTGGGCAATATGTTTGGAGCAGAGATGGGAA
This sequence comes from Ophiorrhiza pumila, assembly GCA_016586305.1. NCBI lineage: Eukaryota > Viridiplantae > Streptophyta > Magnoliopsida > Gentianales > Rubiaceae > Ophiorrhiza > Ophiorrhiza pumila. The sequence continues at coordinate 41,022,859 of BLIW01000006.1, forward strand.
TCATCAGAATCTTGTCTTTCAGGCCCTATAACTGGTGGACATCAAAACAGGTGAACAGTACCCTGAATTTCATTGCTAAAATTACCCCTTCTATTTTCTCTTGGGTAGTTTGGAAATGCAGGAACAAAATCATCTTTGAAGACATCCATGTGGAACTTACATCAGCAGCTGCTGAAATCTTCAAAATCATTTGGGGATTAACACAACTGAAAGCAGATAGCTCCCTTAATCCACATTGGGCAGACTTCTGGAAACAAGTGGCCATCAAAAGGTCCCCAACCCGTTTGGTTGCAATCAGATGGTACCCCCTGAAGGAAAATGAATGGAAGCTAAGTATAGCTTCTCATATTGCATATGAAACCATTCAAGGGGCTGGTATTATCAGAAATTCCTTGGGTAATGTTATTATGTGGTTTAATATCTCTTCTTTCCCTTGTAGAATTGTCTCCAAATTGCAGGTCCTCATTTGCACGATACACAAAGCCTTTCAACATGTCAATATGAGGTCCCAAGTGATTGATCTAGAGACAGACTCAGACGAACTTCTATCCCTCATCACCAAGAAAGAATATGAAGATTGGAGATGCACCCAACTAAAGGTTCAAACCCAAGCCCTCAAACACATCAGGTTGGTGAGTAAAGTAAAGAAAGAAGAAAATAGGGCTGCCAGGTCTATAGCAGAATTCACATCAAACAACTCAAGATCTCTCCCCCAAATATGCATCAACATTCTGAAACAGGATAAGATGGGGCTCCCAATCTTTAAGAGAATTTCAAGAGATAAAAGGTAGCTCCTAGGCCTTTGTCTACTGATGTTAGGACAAAATTGCCTCTTGCATGCTGTTGTATGTTACCATTCTGCCTGCTGATGTTAGGGCAGAATGGAACTTGTGAAGTTTCCTCTATCTACAGCCTGGTTCTGAATTTGAGAATAGATCTCGAACCTAGGATTTTTGTTGAAGATGAACATTACTCTCATGTTGCTTGACTTGGAATTGGGATCTGAAGTTATTCAGCTCCCACTCCCTTTGTTTTTTAAGGAAGGCACCTCAAGTAGTTAGGTCTCACTTCTGGTGAATTTTGGTTATACATGCCCGACTAAGAATTGCTGAATCTCATGACATGTATAGAAAAGTCTCTCATTTCGAATAGAATTTTGCTGGTCAACTCTCACCTCCGGTGATTTTTGGAAATACATGTTTAGATTATCTTGTTGTATACTATTACATGTATGGAGACTTTCACTATTGTAATAGAATAGGTTATGGCATTATCACTATTGTAAATAGAGTAGTACTCCACATTTACGCTTTCATGCTTTTATATTCACTTGTAAAAGGAGTAGTACTCCTCTCTATTTTTCTTTGTGATACCCTTAAGAACACTATCCATTAGGCATTGTACATGGAAAGTGTTCTTAAGGGTCCTTTCTATTTTGTAAGAGCGATATTAGGGTATATCCATCGGTCAAAAACTTATCTAATATACTGGGAGTGGCGACCCACCTTAAAAAGAGGTTAGCCAAATAAAAAAAAGAAAAGAAAGAGGTTAGTGTCATAGTGGACTAACAACAGTCGTTATCCTTTACCATCTTGACTATAAATGTGAAATTTGTTTAAAAAAAAAGATCATTGGTCCAATTGAAAAAGAATATGCTTATCTCTGGTTAGGATTGCAAATGCAACCAATGCTATTGTTTAGAAGAGTGAATTTAGAGATGAAGTTTTACCTTTTCTGATGGCTTTCTGTTTAGGCCTTTGGAATTGGATATGACGCCTTTGTTTTCGCAGATGTGATCATTTTTAGGATTAACTATGGAAATTTTGGGAGTGATAGCATTTTCATTTCTCTGACGGAGTTATGGTGACTTTGTTTATGAGTACTTAAAAAATCAAATTCCCACTAAATATCTAAATTCCCGTTGCAAAACACTTCCAAAATACCTACATCAAATCCACTTTCTGTTTTTGCAAAGTTGGAATAGTTTTCTCACACTCAAAGCAAACAAAGAAGTATTACAATTTAGTATGAGCACTCAAAAACTGACACCTTAAATTTTATTTTGGAATTGATGGAGGATTACAATTTCAGAAGAAAATGAAGAAATTAATGTCACTGAGCAGACATCTTAGAATTGATGGAGGATTAAGTCATGTGGGTTAATGACACTAAAAGATATACACCAACCACAACGAAGCCCAATTATTCACTCTGTAGGAGTTTGAATCTTTGGTAGAGTTGTTCTTAAAATTTATTTGTCATCTCATGATGATGTTTAGAAAGAGGGTTGGAGCTTGAAGATGAAAATGTTATCGACTTATTATTCTTATTCTAACCTTTAAAAAATGTCACATAACGTTGGTATAAATGTATTTGACCATTTTGTAACTAAAACCTAATGGGAAACCTAAAAATTTACACTTTTGAAATTTGAAGGATTATTTTTCTCATTTTAAATGTGAGAGATCAAACAAATAAAAACTTAAAATATGAGGGAGTTTTATGGTCGTTTTCTCTTTACTATATCACATATTAAATCGCATATTTGCAAATATAACTTTACCACTAGTTTGACTAAATGCGATTAATAAATTTTTATTGTGAAAATTTTAAAAATATTTACAATAGATTGTCACTACTTGGGATGCAATTATAATTTTACAAAACGTAAACTCGTGCTCTTCTTTATTGTTTTGCCACTTTCGTCAAACGAAGATTTAAAGATTGCTCATGATTATAGTTTAAATTGATCTAGTTTACTGAAAATCCACGTTATGACAATAAATCTAATTTCTTAATTGTGAATGGTTAATTACTCAAATATATCAGCAAAATTATTTCCAAGTACTGAAAGTCAGAATTTTTTAGAAAACAGATTCCTATTCCATTCGAAGAGTGTATAACTGTATGGATAGGGTCACACTAACATGTTAATTTGGAATCCTATTTGAGATTTTCCTTGGATGTATCAAGAAGGAAGTGGAACGAAATAATAACGATTCATACAAATGAAAACGTTCTCTATTGATTCAAACACTATTTTTATACTTATAGAATAGGAATAGAGGTTGTATCTATACTTATGAAATAGGAGCAAAGGAAGAGGAAAAGCCGACAAAGCACTTTTGTTTTTATCAAAAAATCAATCTAATTTATTTCGGACTCTTTTATTCAATGAAAACTGAGTTAACGTATAATTCTTTTGTCATCGGAATACTGATCTACCTCATAACTCTATAGACATAAACAAATGTTTGGATTGTTACAGTTATTTTAACCGGATTACTGACTATCAAAAACGAGCATTTTGAACTCGAGAAGGTAAATGTAATTAATCCACTTTTATTTTGCCCTCAATACTTAAGATTTCAAAGAATTTCAGTTGATAACATTTTTGTAACTTTCTAAAAGTACCCTCAACTGGTCATCTGAATAGTATTGTTCTAAGTTGGATCTTTGTATTTATGAGATGAGCGGAGTAACAGAAAATATATCTTAATAGTAGTGTTCTAAGTTGGATCTTTATATTTATGAGATAAGCGGAGTAACAAAAAATATAGTTAAAAGAGCGATTTCAATAGCATAATCGAAAATGCCTATACGGACTCAATTCATTATTTCGGGATGAAAGATAAAATGGTAGAACCAAAAAAATAGGTCTTGCGAAATTATAAATTTTTTTTGTTTTAGGTAATTAGATAAGGAATATTTCTTTTTTTTTATTTGTCCTTTGCATTGAAAAAACAGATTAAAAAATGATATGATTCAACCTTAGACCCATTTAAATGTGGCAGATAACAATGGAGCTAGAGAATTTATGTGTATTCGAATCATAGGAGCTAGTAACCGTCGATATGCTCATATTGGTGACGTTATTGTTGTTGTGATAAAAAAAAAACTACCAAATATGCCCTTAAAAGATCAGAAGTTGTCAGAGCTATAATTGTGCAAACATGTAAAGAACTCAAACGTGACAACAGTATGATAATACGATATGATGACAACAAAGGAACTCGAATTTTTGGCGCGATCACCTGGAGTTAAGACAATTAAATTTTACTAAAATGGAATATTTGAAATAAATAGATTTACAAATAGATTGTATCTCACGAATATACCATTATTAATTATTCACAGTTATAAATTAAAAAAAAGAAATGAAAAAAAATGTTGATTAGAACCAATTTGGATTCGCTGATAATTTTAGCTCATCATTGGTAGGGATACTATTGTTGAGATAATAACATCTATACTAAATGCTAATATGGATAAAAAAAAGAGTGGTTGGAATAACATTTACTAATATTACGAAAAATATTGTTAAAATACTTTTACGATAAGGTTTTATTGAAAACATGAGACAACATCGAGAAAACAATAAAAGTTTTTTGATTTTAACACTACAACACATAAGGCATAGAAAGAGGCCTTATAGACATATTTTCAATTTAAAACAATCAGTCAATTGGATCTATGAATTTATTCTAACTCTCAACAAATTTCTCGAAGTTTAGGTGGGATGAGAATTGTAATTATTTTTACTTCTCGAGGTATAATGACAGATCGAGATGGGCTAGAAGGAATCGGCGGAGAAATTAGCATAGATGATTGTAGGATCGAAATAACTCAAAACAACCAAAATAGAAAATCATCTCAAACGTGAAACAACAATCTGATTTGATTGTTGTAACAGAACAAAAAAAAACTGGACCCATAATCAAACAAGCACTTTTATTAAGCAATAGAAGCTGTATGACTTTAATTGCAAACAGAGAAAACAAAACTAAAGGCTGAAGTTTTTTTTCTCAACTTTGACGTCTGAACTTCGACGATCAAACAAAGGCAACGGCAACGGCCTTTCCTCTATTTCTATTGTATTGGTTGTTCTACGACCAAAACCCCTACACTTTGTATTTATAAAACAAAAACTTCCTAATTCATGTCAACAAGAAATTAGGAAACAAACCAAATAGGAACTAAACCAGTTTAGGAAACTTAGTTTAATTCTACAAATGCCTCCCTTAAACTAAGTCGTCATGCTTAGTCATCCCCAAAAACTTCTTCAACTTCACAAAGGTCTCCATTTTCAATGCCTTGGTAAAAATGTCCGCCACTTGATCTTCAGACTTGCAATAGTTAATTGTAATTTCCTTGTCTCGAACCAGTTCAAGTATAAAGTGAAATTTGATATCAATGTGTTTGCTCCGTCCATGAAACACTGGATTTTTGGCCAATTCAATAGCTGATTTGCTATCACAAAATATCGTAGTCGGACCATCTTGTTTATGTTGAAGAAATCCAAGCATTCTCCTTAGCCACAATGCTTGTGTAGCACTGTTTGACACTGCAATATATTCTGCCTCCGCTGTAGATAATGCAACCACTTGTTGTTTCTTTGAACTCCAAGAAAACACATTTGAACCAGTAAAAAATGCATATCCGGAAGTACTTTTTCGTTGAACTGTGTCATCAGCCCAATCACTGTCTGTGAACCCAAAAAGTTCAACGGGATCACCAGCCGAATAAAGAATTCCATCTCCTTGAGTACATTTAATGTACCTCAAAATTCTCTTTGCAGCTTGTAAACGTGACTGTCGTGGATTTTCCATAAACCTGCTAATCAAACAAACACTAAAAGTAATGTCTGGTCTTGTAGAAGTCAAATATCTCAAACTTCCAACTATACTCTTAAAGTATGTCGGATTTACAGGTTCTCCTGTCCCTTCTTTTGTCAACTTCAAATTTTCCTCTGCCGGAGTCAATATTGGTTTAACCCCATCCATCTTGAATTTTTTCAAGACATCTCCTGCATATTTTTTCTGAGAGATAAATATGCCTTGATCAGATTGTAAAACCTCAATTCCAAGGAAATAGGACATAAGACCCAAGTCGGTCATCTCAAACTGTTTAATCATGGCCTCCCTAAATTCAGCAATCATCTCCAGATTATTGTCTGTAAAAATCAAATCATCTACATACAAGCATATCAAAAGAACATCACACTCACTAGATGATTTCACATATAAAGTATGCTCATATGGATACCTTTGAAAACCATGATTCACAAAGAAAGAATCAATGCGAGTATACCACGCCCTTGGAGATTGTTTTAAGCCATATAAAGCACGTTTCAACCTGTAAACCTTATTTTCCTGACCTTTTCTAACAAAACCAACAGGTTGCTCAACATATACTTCTTCTTCAAGAACACCATTCAAAAATGCAGACTTAACATCCATTTGATAAATTCTCCAATTATTTTGTGCAGAAAAAGAAATTATCAAACTAACAGTATCAAGTCTAGCAACAGGAGCAAATACCTCAAAATAGTCAATTCCAGGTTTCTGCTTGTAACCTTTAGCAACAAGTCTCGCTTTGTATCTCTCCACTTCTCCATCAGGTTTATATTGTCTTATAAACCCATTTCACTCCAATTGCTTTCTTCCCACTTGGAAGGTTTGTAAGCCCCCAAGTATCATTCTTCTCAATGGCATGAATTTCTTCACCCATTGCTTGTATCCAACAATCTTCTCGAGCAGCATCCTTAAAGTCAACTGGGTCACAATCTGTAAATAAAACAAAATTCACAACATCTTCATCAGATAAATCATCATTAGAATTATAACCCACAACATAATCTTGCAATCGAGCTGGTAATTGTCGTTGCTGTTGTGGTCGACTAGACTGTGCAAGAGTTATTTGCACACTTGAAGATGAAGGATCACGAGGTACTTGCATTGTCTGCTATTTATTTTCTTTCTCCTCAATTATTAAAGGTACTAGTGGTTGACCAACTGATGTTGTTGGTTCTTTAGAAGACCAATTCCATGCTCTCTGATCATCAAAAGTAACATCTCTGCTCACAATTATCTTTCCGGTATCTAGATTAAACAATCTATAGCCTTTTGTCTGTAGACTATAGCCAACAAATATGCACTTCAGATTTTGCACCCCAACAATCTTTTTTATAATGGCCAAATTTTCCACAATTATAACATTGAATTTTACTCTTATGGGAATTATTAGACTGTTGAAAATTAAAACCACTATTTTCTCGCTGTTGAAAAAATTGGTTACCTCTACCACGACCTCGGTAATTATTTCTACCGCGTCCTCTTCCTCTAAAATTCTGACCATGAAATTTGATTATGTTGTGGATATAACGCAAGAAACAAAAATTTATCCACATTGACAGTTGAAGAATTTTTTGTGTTGAAGTGTGTCAACACCTCTATATGTCTTTTCCAAAATATCCCAAGCCTTCTTCGACGTTTTGGCCGTTGAGATTTTCAGATAAACTGATTGTTCAATTGCTTGATGAATTTGAGATGGGTGAGATTGGTGATTTCACTGATAAAGAAAAAGTAGAAATCATCAATTTTGAAGAGGAAAAAGAAACCATATCCATGGTTGAAAGTAATAAAAATATCATTGTTGAAAGTGACATTATTGAGATAAAAGATATTGAAAATATTGTTCAAATTGAGAAATATGATTTCTTAATTCTTAGAAATTACATAGTCATTCTTTGATATAAGAGAATATTGGTATATGGGAGTTTTGTGCTAAAGGAAGAGAAACAAAAAACATGTTTGAAGATTTCAAAATCTGGAACTACAAAATTTGTCTCAAGTTATATGTGAAGACAAAGATGAAGATTAAGAAGAAGATCAAATACAATATCCAAACTGCAAAAGAAATTTCAAAAGAAATTCAAGCACGTGAGCTTGAAGGTATTGATCATATATGGAAAGTTTAGTTTAAAGGGGATTTGTTGAAAAATTAAACTAAACTTTTATTTATTAGTAGTTTCCTAATATGTTTTGTTTCTTAAGTTTAAAGTTGTTTCCTAGTAGTATTTATTTCTTAATTAGTTATTGGTAGGAATTAGGAAAGTGTGGAATTAAGAAATCTCTAACCTTATAAATAAAGGGGGTTAGGGATCTTTGTAAAGAGGGGAGTTAGAAGTGAGAAACCTCAAAGAGGTGTTGTGTGAAAAAGCCATACGGCGGCTTAAAGAAATCCGTGGACTAACGGATGTTGTTGTGTGGAGGTTGTGTCATACATGAGATTTTGTGATTGTAATTCCTCTCCTCCCAAATATATTTTTGCTTATTGTGATTTGGTTAATTTCAATCCTACAATGATGATAAGCAACTAAAATGGTAATAATCTCATATCCAAAATGCACCGTTGCAAAACAAAACAAAGGCATAGTTTTTTCTTTCACTAGTAACATAACATCTAGTTTACACCAGATAAAATAAATAGTATCCTTCTCATATATTTAGTCTCAAAAGATGCTTCATATTCTTTCAAATGCCAACAAAGATAAATCAGTTCAATACAGGGGCTGCCGATGTTTGGCCTTCTTCCTGTTTTATATACTACGTACATCTTGATGGCGGACCAAAAATGCTCAATATAACCTGCATGACAACAAAACAAACGTCAACCCTTTATAGTATTGGGAAACACTTTCGAAGAAAAATGAATTTTGGGAGGGAAAACACCATGTATTTTAGCTTTGCTCCAACTGAAATGATCATGAATTCTGAATTTGGAAGTTGTCGTATATTTCAACTTGAGGCCAAACTTTTTGAAAATAAGAAAGGGGATAGTTCTAGCAACTTACATGCAAATATATAAGTCTGTGTAGAAAAACAATAACCAAGGCCAAGTACATTTGAAAGTAATAAACCTGTAAAGGCACGGGAAGAATCAAATTATGCAGAGACTAATGGATCTTCGAATGTGTAAATAATGATGACAGTGGGACATAAACTTATACCACAAAAATTGCTAATCTTGCAAAGCAGAGGACAATGAGTCCAACCAACTTTGTTAGTGTGATTCCACTGGGAAAAACCAAAAGAATAATGAGATACACAAAACTAAATGTCAATCTTCATAAGAAAATCATCCTAAACTTGAGAAATATGAACTAAATGAGGCTTAAGCTGATATGTTCGATGAGATGTTTAAACTGTCTAAGATGCTAGTGGAACAGAAAACTCCTTAATTATGTCATCTTTATCCACACAGCAATGTCCTACGAAGAAAAGAAAACATAGGAAAACACCAAGCTTATGCGAAAAGCTGTCAACTTCCAAAATTTATTGTAATCCCAAAAACCATGTACACCTCATAAATATAGGCAAACAAAGTCATTAAAAGGGTATATGAAAGAATATTAGCTTTTGAATCGCAAAGTGCACCACTATAGGTTTCAATTAAATCTGTGATGAAATTTGTTCCGAGACTAAAATACGCGGGAATCAGTACAACAATTGGTTAACTCTCAGTAAGATGAAATTTGAAAGTCACTTAGCATACATAACATGGTTTTGAAAGTCACTTAGCATACATGACATGGTGAGAACTTCAAATTATCTCTGCCTTTTTGTTTTAACAAACATATTGCTAGAAAAGAGAGAACTAAGAAGACTAACTAACCTAAATACAGAAGCTTCCATGGTTTGGAATGCCTGCCTTGCTCGTTGTTCCCTGTCTCCTTCACTTACCTTAAAAGAAAGGGAAAGGATAAAGATCAACATCTTCAAAAAGGTTGATAGCTTAAAGTCGTCTCAGCTCAATTTTACCCTAAACACTAATGTAGTAGCGTAAGTAGGGATCGTAATCCACAGGGAAGGCGTAGGTCAAGAAAATTGAGTAAATTGTTCTAAAACTCTTGTCACAGAATCTAAGTACTAGAAAGAGGAAAATTCAAAAAAAGAACGAAAACAGAGATGCAAAATAAAGCGATAAGCAAGGAGGAAACAGATATCTTAGGACTCTTGTACTGGATGAACACAGGCCTAGTAAATCTATGCTATGCAATCAGTAAACAATTAAATGCAATGGAGACCTAAATTGCCTAGAAGTCCAAGCGGTGGTTAGCATGGCGACCACACCACTGCTTGTACCCCCAAATCACCATCTCCTCCCACGGCGAGGCCCGAGAATGGTGGAACAAGCTCCGCAAAGTCTCAACTCTCCCAGTTAACTACTCTAACATGCAAAGTCCTAAGAACTCCCATGGCGAGGCCCATCCTAGGGTTCACATATCATTGTTGTTAACACAGAAAGCTCCTTTGACACTTTTCCTAAGGATTCAATTCATTAACACTTCCTATGGCGAGACCTGAGTTTCAGAATTGATTTGATTACAGAGATCAAGTGCAAGGACTTAAACAATCACAATTTAGTTCTCAGTTCATGCAACTTCGCTAACTTTGATTAATCACTCCTCAATTTAGCATGTCGACCACAATTGAAGCTTGATCTATTCAAGATTAGCTAGGAATTATGAAATTCAACATGCTCAATTCAAATGTGATTCCAATACTCAACAACTAGATCGATTGCATAGCATACAATCTACTAAAACACGTATTCATCCATTAAGAATCCTAAGATATCATAGATTTAGCCAGAAAACATCTTTCTCATTTCAAAATCAACAAATTCCAACATTGATAAGCTCATTCTCACTTAATTGGAAGAATTTACCGATTTAATTCGAGAGAATTGTTGATTCCTTTGTCAATTGAGAATAAGAAAGAAGAATCTAGTCCAAATTCACAATCGGAGTTGAGATCGGAGAAGAAATGTTTAGTGAGAGAAAATAGATCTAGAGAGAGAAAATTAGAGGGAGAAAAACTCCCGCTAAAATTCAAAAACGATAGTTCTAAAATCTCCCATCCCCCTTACATGTTAGCTACCTTCCCTATATATAGAATTGGGGAAACGTAACTAATACGCCACATTAAATGTATAAAGTGTTACAAAAGTGTCTTCCAAAGAGAATGACTAAAAATCAGCCCAAAAATTGTAAATTCGAAGTTTGAAGAAATGTCCAGCAAATTCGCGCCTTTAGGCTTCTCCAGAGCACGCCCTCAGTCTCCTCATCAACCCGCCGCACGCCTTCAAGCTTCAACGCCAGCGCCTTCGCTTCTCGAAGTCCAAGTGAGGAAATCAGAGTAGCTTCACGCCTTCTGGCTTGGGTGCTTCACGCCTTCAGCAATTCTGCGAAACTCCATGCGAACCAACCTATGAAGAACCACGCCTCCTAGCCTCTGCACACCACGCCTTCAGCTACCTGGAAATTCAGAACTTAAACACTTAGCCATTTTTTCAAAACCAGAAACAAACTCCATTATGCTTTGCAGCATTTTCCAACCAGATTTCGGCCCTGATAAATTGTAAATTTGGGAAAACTTAAAACATGAAAGTTGTAACCCTTTGTCTTAGCTTTCAATAGCCGTTTGAAACACCCAATTCGGACCTATGACGAAAAAGTTACGACCAAATCAATGTAGTGCAACAAAACTGAAAACTTCATAGAACAATCCTTCAACACTTTACCATTTTTCAGCTCCCATCTTAACAATTAGCCTACGACATGTCGTAGGCTAAATGCTCTTGTTCCAGAATTGGCCTACGACATGTCGTAGGCCAAAATCCATCTCCAAAATCTCGCCCACGACATGTCGTGGGCGAGAAAAACTTTCCTCCAAGAATGGCCTACGACATGTCGTAGGCTATTTTCTTTCTTCTCAAGTCGTAGGCCAATTTCCTTTCCTATGCCAACTACTGCTTGTTGAATGTGATAAGTTGTGCTCAAGTGGTGTGGCTAGGTAACCTGCCAAATGAAATATGCAAGTGTTTGTGCCAAGGTGAATGAGTGGTGTGCCACGGTGCAAATGTTGTGCCAAGAGTGGCATGTTGTGTTGTGCACAAATGGTGTGCCAAGAGTGTGTAAGTGTCGTGCCAAAGTCGTGCAAATGTCGTGTGTGAAATGGTGTGCCAATGGTTGTGTGTTGAATGCTTGGCAAGGTGTTAAAGTTTGTTGGCAAGACTTGGCAAAGTATGTTAGCAATGCTTGGCAAGGCCTTGGCAACGTTGGCTTGGCAAGTCTTGGCATGTTGGTTTGGAAAGCTTGGCAAAGTGTGTCAAGGTTGGCAAGGTGTTGGCAAGGTTGGCAAGGTTGGCAAGGTTGGCAAGGTTGGCAAGGTTGGCAAGTTGGCAAGGTTGGCAAGGTTGGCAAGGTTGGCAAGTTGGCAAGGTTGGCAAGGTTGGCAAGTTGGCAAGGTTGGCAAGGTTGGCAAGTTGGCAAGGTTGGCAAGGTTGGCAAGGTTGGCAAGGTTGGCAAGGTTGGCAAAGTGTTGGCAAGTTGGCAAGGTTGTTGTGCCCGACGAGCTCGTGCAAGGATGGCATGCCAAACGGTACAATGCAAGACCATGTGTGACTTAGTGTTCATTCCAGCACCAAGCTCCACTTCCATGCCAGATTCATGTGTCTTAGCCTCTGAATTAGACCCAGTGGTACACATAAAAGTTCTAGCTAATCCTCTTAGCTTTCCGCAAGTTCAAGAATCAGCATCATTGGGTACCTGTAACTCAAGATATACACATCTTTGTCAAACTGTGGCAATGAACTTTAACACAGAAATCCTGAACGTAGCAATTGGAAAAACACCCCTGTTTCTCATACTTGCACACAGAAATTGGAGAAAGTTAGAACATAACAATTGAAGTTCATTCAAAGAGCTTTTCAGAACATCCAAGATCTCATCATTTGGACTAGTAATGAAGATGTTATGCTCAAAACCATTTCACACTCAAAGCTGCCAAAACCCTAATTTGACCAAATATGCATTTTCGGTTCCTCCATTTGCCTTTTGACAAGTTTCACTTCACTAATCACCATTTTTGCTCTTTTTGTATCATTTGATCATTTTCATATTGCAAACATGTAAATGCCTAAAACCTTTCAAAACATCACATATGCACATAAAACACACAACAAAAGCCAAGCATTTTAACACATATTAGTTGGTATAAAACCTACTTATCAAAGGTATACAAGAAATATTGAATACCAATTCTAGAGTATACAACCTTTGGGGAATATTCCTCGATGATAAAGAAGAAGAAATTAGTGAAAATAGCTCCAGAGTGCATTACCATAAAGGCATGGGATATATGAACACAAAACTCAACAGCAATCCCAATTGACATAATTATGTTCACCACCGAAAGCGCATTCAGCTGGATGTTCAAGATAGCCATTACACCCTGTAGAATTTATCATGAGATTCTGCCATAAATTAAACAATAATGTTAAATAGCAAGAGAGTAATACAGAAAACTTACCATGAGATCTAAAACAATCATGGCTATTACAAGTATAATGACCGCAGAGCTCCATAAACAGTTTCAGTAAAGACCATGAAAACTTCAGGAAAGAGCATTTCGTGATGATGCATAATAAAAACAGAAATACAAGATTTCAGAAAAGAAGAAGACCTGGACGTCATAACCAAGCACACAATGAATACAGCACCTGTCATATGCCATATGATTAATGATGTATATACAGGTGGTTGATAATGCAGAGTCATGAAGAAAAAAAGACGACCAAAGATATATATATAGTTATATATATAAATATATATATTTATATATATAAATATATATATTTATATATAAAGTAAAACAGAACAATAAAACTAAAATACTGATTTCTCAATGCCTAAAGGATCAAAGAAAAAAGGACCAAAAAATTCCTAAACTAGATGATATCACAAGAATTCTAGGCCACTTAAACCTTATAACATTGATCCATCAAAAATAGCTAACTAAATCAGTTAGCTTTTGCCACATCCACTTTCTGGGATTAAGTACCTTCCCATCCCCACCAACCGGGTGCTTCCTTGTCAGGTAAGAGGGTGATATCTAACAAGGCAAAACAGACTATATATCTTGTTTGTAGTTAAGATGTCTCCCAACGGCGATTCACATCCAAACTTCAACCCTTTGCAATACTAGTGTCAGAAGTAAGATCACTATAAGGACTCCATAAGCTTTGGATTAATTGCCCACCAAATAGCTCTGAGGTCACCAGAGTCATTCAATCGAAGTCAATGTAGCTATTACCAAAGTATGACCATACTGCAAATTATGGCACTCGAGCATGTAAGCTAGGGTTCACACTTGACATCAAGCAAATTGTTGTATACAAATATCCTTGACTCCTCTAAAATCTCCCTTGTTAATTTATCTATTTTTAGTTGTCCTGTGCATTAAGATTTTGAACTCACATAAAGCAACATATGACTGCACCATATAATTTACCAAACAACTACATGTTTGACTGTATGGATAAACAGAAGAATTCATGCCAAAAATAGATACCTGAAAAATGAAAAAAGTATATATTACCCACTGCACATTTTGGAGATGTGCAAACTTTAGGTTACATATGGAGAAAATGTTAAAGAATTATTTCAAGAAATAATGTAGCTATGAAAAATGGAAACATTACTATTTCAGAGTGCATTTCAAATGTGAAGAAAGACACAATATAGAATGAAGCAAAACAAACATAAAATTCTAGACATTTATCAGAACTTCAACAGCAGTAACCTTCATGAGTATGACTGCATTTTAGCGAATGCAGATGAACTTAATTGCCAACTTCCAAGACAACATTTCAGAAAGACTATGGCATGATCATGAGATCTACAAACATAGAGAAACAGATACCAAAACGTTTACATTCAACATTATAAAGAGTCGAGATTGATGGCCAACCAAATGCTACAGCAATGTTGATCACAGCTGTAGACCATATATCCAGGTATTGCTCAAAGAAAATATAGAACACTGAATAGGGAAAGACATTCATCTGCAAAACAAAAAATCACTTCAAATGAAACTGATTCAACAAGTAGATCGAGCTGTACAAAACTAATAAATCATGCCCTAGGATATTGAGTATGCGTCAGCATAAACATAATATTTAACTGTCTTATGATGTATGAAATCATGAACATGGAGACAAGATTTTCTAATGAAATAACAAAAAAAAATAGCATAAAATTTATGTCGAAAGCATGAGGATGAATTCAGTTACAAGACAACAGCATGTTCTGATGCTATACTAACCTTCAGAGAATAAAAAATTCTTGCACTAAAGTCTCGGGCAGCTCGGATTGCACTAACATAATCATTCTGCCAAAAAAGGTTACAAATTACAGAAGAAATGAAACTTTTGGAAAAGGAGAAAATCATTATCCTGCTTACTTGCTTTTTTTTGGCTAATCATCCCATTTCGAGGGGCGCCACTCCCTATTTATTTTTAGAAATATAAGATACAAAAGTCAATGGCTAATATAACCGCACTATTCGTACACTTGAAAATCTATAAATAGGGAAGACTCCTCCCTTACATTGATGCACTTATTTGAAGCAAAAGTTTATGAATATAGGCCCTTATCCAATTGACGAACCACCATATTCGCACAATAAGCACAATATAACTACACATGTTAAAAAACTGCACTTACCTATAGGTTCCACCTTTTAGGTTTGGAATAACAAATGAAGGGAATACGTTCCCTCAGCTTTCTCCCGGAAAGTTCATTGACTTTGGGGCTGATAAGAGCTTCCATATACTTTGTTTGCTTTGCCGGCTTCCTGCTTTGCTTCATCTTTTCGAGGAATTTGCCTAGCACATCTTCAGGTTCCTATTCATAGTTGTTCTCCGTCCATTGGTCTTCCCCATCATCGTCATCTTCAGATTCTGTTGGTATATTTTGTAGGATAGCTACATCTGAAGTTGAGCAAACTCTATGCATTGTAGATGTTTCCCCTTCCTCCCAGCTTACCCTAACGTCAGAATTCGGCTTCTTGCTAGGCGACTCTATCTCTACATTTTTTGCCAGCGCTTCACTTGGAATTTGTGCATTTTCGGCCAGCATTTCTGAAATCTCCTTCACTGAATTCCTTTCATTCATCAAACTTGAGGTGTGATCGGCAGAAGTCCTTTCTTGTTCATCAATGAGTTGTAATATATTTTCCTCACTGCCCACTAGAATCTGTGCTTCCTCATTTGTTTCTTCCCTAGTCCTAATTTGCACCAATTCCCGGTTTAAATTCTCCAATTGATCATGAACTTGAATCCCTTCCCGTTGCACATTGGATTCTGATGTTTCTTCTTGAACAGTCCCATTCAGGCAGTGTCTACCTTCCGTGCAAACTTCAGGGAGGGTCTCCTCCTCTACTACGATCGTTTCCTTTGGCTGGGCCAACTCTCTTGTATCAGGGATTGGATAGGACCCTACAGCAGTTCCTAAATCTCCACTGTGGCATTGGGTTAGGTCTCTCTTTTCAACAACAGTTTCAGCTCGGTTCTTTACAGCAGCAGCTGAAGGTACCTGATTCGCAACATTTTTGGGTCTTTACTTGATGATGGCGTCACGGTTGTAGGGACGTTATGAGCATCTGCAGCAGTAGCTGAATGTATCTGGTTCGCAGTGCCTATTGGTTCTTCAGTTGGTGAAGGCTGTTCAGCTTGAGGGTCGGTGTGATTTCTACACTCCTTGTCCATTTCCCCCTCTGAAGGCTGTCGTTTCCTGGGTGCCAAGATTTTCTAAACCAGAACACCATTAGACTCTTTCACAATTGGAGCTGAATTCTGTTTACAGTTTGAATTGGAGTGTCCGAGTTTGTGACAGTCAGTGCAATATGATGGCATTTCTTCTACCTCTATCGATTGCCACCTTCTTTTCTGTTTGCTCCCTATCCAAACCCTATTTGGAATGGGTTTAAGAACATCTATTTCAACTCATAGCCGTGCCTCACTCAGTCTTAAAATTCTTTCTGCGGCTGCTGAGGCAAGGTCAAGTTTAAGAGGAGTCCCTAAAGCTGAGCCAAGGGCAAAATAAATTCTCTTTATTAAATAAGTGTATGTGGAGTAACAGAAATTTCCACACTAGAGTAATTGAGGGTTCTCGGTCAGGAGCAAATTCTGTGGTCTAGCGAAATTTTTTTGCATAAAATCCATGGAAGTTCCATTCTTGTTTCAACCACATTCTATGAAAATCGACTTCCAATTCAAACTTAAAAAGAACATGCCTTTGATCTAGCAAACCTAATTCAAACTTAAAAAGAACATGCCTTTGATCTAGCAAACCTAAGTCACATTTCCCTGAAAACCAACTGTAAGAATTGTCTTCCTTAGAGATTCCATGGACGGTCTCCCTCTAAGGAATTTGCCAATCAAGGTGAATTTAAAAGGGAGAGCTAGAAGCTGCTCCTCTTCCTCCGAAAGGAAGAGAGCCGGCTCCCTTTGTAAGAGGACAAGCTTGAGCGAGGAGTGGATGCAAAGGCACATCAATCTCATTTGACCATTGAGCTGAAACTGCCTTTTTGAAGGATTTCTTCGGCTTACTTGCTGCCACCAAAGGGGCTAATGTTGAACCCGTTTCAATAGGCGAAAGTGAGGTTGAAGTATCTACTGCCTTTTGCTTCATTTTAGAGGTAATGGATTGCTTGAGTTTTGAGGGGTATCCTTTCAGACCTATGCTCGAGGTCAAAGGAGGGAAGGAACCCAAGTGGAAGAGAGGAATGGCAGCTGACTTGGTTCTTGGAGGTAGCCCTGCCGTCAAACCCATTCTAATAGGCTGGAGTGAAGTTTCTACTGCCTTTTGCTTCATTTTGGAGGAAATGAGAGGTTGGATCTGTGACGGTCCTCCCTTTAAAACAGTGCTAGATGTGGTAAAAATGTTGGCCATGGATTGGCTTTAGGAATAGCCACTCCGTTGTAGTCGGTGAAGGTCGGAGCCTTTTAGAGGTCAGCTAGTGGGGGACGATATGAAGTTAGAGAAGTGGATCTCTCTATTAGTTTGGCTGATGAATAGATGGTGAGGAGATCGGTTATTGTGTAGATTTTGGAGAGTTTGGATTTGAATGGCTGATGTTAAAGGTGAAGATTAGATCTTGATAAGGTGAATAGTAGTGAGAAAGGAGAGCAAAAATGAGAATCCTGAAAATGTTTCAAATGAGAATCTGCTTACTTGCTTATTTAGAGGCGTATAATAGGTGAGGAACTCTGAAGCTCGGATAACACCACTGTCATAACCTACCAGGAGAATTTAGCTTTCAATATTTAGCACCATTCTACGAATCCAAATTATAACACGTCTAACAATTACAGCAGTCTTCTTCTGATATAACAGATAACAGAATTACTTGATCCGCATGTTTCCCAAAGCAACCATACCATTTAAATCTATGCTACTTGTGTAAGCTCTGTGGCCACCCTTAGCATGGTTAGCAGAAGGCAGCGCATTTAGAAACCATGGTAACTTCTCCCTAAATTGTGTTGTAGATGGGCAACATTTGACTAAATCTGAACGGCGAAAACACTTGCCATTCAAAACTATCAGTGAAATACCTTTAATTTTCAGCATTTACAAGTCTAAAATAAAAATTCATATTGCATACACCTAAAACAAATGTCACTGGAAGTCAATCAAACATCAGAAATCAATATCTTACAGTTGTACATCTGTGTAAACTCCACCCCATCCACAAGGACCTTCTACAGGTAAACAACAAGGAGGCTGAAAAAAAAATGTTTTTGCTTCAGAAATTTGATAGATTAAAAACTCAATACATCCTAACAAGAAAAATTGAACAGAGCATATCCTTGTGCGTTAGTACACTTAAAACCATGTTAAAAGTTGTGCCACAGAAACAAGTTCCCGGCACGAGACAAATAGCCAAAATAATCACATGCGACTTTTCCATGTGCAACTCATGATTGATCTAATTAGAGCAGTTCAATTCATGCGGCATCCAAAAATTGAAATGCTCTAATTAGATCATAGTGACAGAAGAACTACAAACACCTACTTATGTGTGTGTCTGCATGTTTGCAGTGTTTCAGTTTTATGTGGGTTGGGAAGGGGAGAGAGAGATCAGCAACATTGATTTGTTAGCTACCATACCAACTTGGACACAAACTAAAAATGCAAAACCAGGAAAAATAGCTTATTCAACAACCTGATCATCAGGAAGGCAATAACTACCGTTCACAAACTTCCTACAACAACAAAAAGCTTCAGGTGATGTCCAAACAAGAAAATCATCAAGCCAGGAGGCTGCTGGATTGGCAATGTAGCACACTTCAGGTGTCATAGAAGATCTTGAAATCTGTCAAAATATTTGCCAATAAAAAAATGTACATAATAACGTAAGGCATAGAACTGAAAGCCACTGACAATCATTAGAGAAGCAATACCAATGTTCGAAAAAAAAAAGAAAAGTGTTAGTTAAACTACTACTTCTATGCAATACAACGAAATAAATAACAGTACAAAATGAAATTAAAATAAGAGAAATACAAGTAGATGAAATTATGGCTCTATTGTACTAACTTTTTATTAATAGCAATTTACATTATCAGAGTGGTTAATAGGTTCTACAGAGCTTCATTGGTATTACAAGTTTGCAGAGTTCTAATAGAGTTATTTAAAATGAATTACAACAGTTTCTATTTATTGATGAAACTAGGTAGCTGAACCATGAATTGTTTATTAATTTAGTGTTTCAATATGATAACTGATAATTATCCATTAATCTAGAAGTTTGAGATTCGTTGAATATAGACATTTACAAATGGAATGAATCCAGAGTAGATATATATGAATAATGAATATCCATATTTAATATTTATAACAAAAAGGAATAAAAACTTGGTTTTGGCCAAGTTAAAGGTACCAACAAAAATAACAGTCTGTATCACAGGTTAAAAAGATGTAGAAAGCAAATCCACCTGCAAAATTTTGTCATACAAAGATTAGAATCATTTGGCTAATACAAAAATAAACAAAATATCATATCATGATCGAAAGCTTTGGTCATAAAAATGAAAATTCGGACAATAGGTTACGTTTGGATGCGATATTTTTTTTTTGATTTTATCATGAAATTTTTTTTCGATTTGTTATGAGAAAAGAATATTTTGGGAGTGTTTGGAATGAATGATTTTGTTTTGTTGGGATTTGTATTGAATATTTTTTTATTAATAAAAGTTTGAAATTTAAATTTGAATTAATATTTTATTAATTTATTTTGGTGGGAATTGTGTTAAAAAGAAATGTTTATTATTAAAATTTAAAATTTAAATTTAAATTTAATATTTTATTTATAAAAGATACTATATCAAAAATAATTACTATAACATTATTTTTGTTTTTAAAAATTTTGATGAAAAAATTAAACAAAATAAACAACTTATTTTGTATTTATGAAATAAATCACTAATTTTAGTGCATCCAAACATATACCCTTAGTAATTTCTTTAGCACGCTACACATAGGTCAGTTATGTGAAAGAGGAAGTCGAGAAGAAATAAAAAATTATCAGAGATATAAGTAGTGCACCATAAGAGGCATCAAGCAATGGAGACTAAAGATCCGAGTTGCATTATATCAAATACATGAATTGAAAAGGCTGCATAATAATCACAAGCTTTAGACAGAATATTATAAGGGTCACCATCATCACCATATTTGGTCAATCTCATTTATATTCTAATTCGGGTCAAGGCATGGATACCTTACCCGGTAAAATTAAAATTCGAATTCTTAAATATATTTTTTCAGGCCTTCTCCCCTCTCCTCCGCATCCCTAGTTCTCGATCTGCGGCAGAGCCGCTCCAATCTCTTCTCCATTGCTGCGCTTTCTTTGCCAAATCATTTCCTTATCACTTTAAACTTTCTTTCTTAAAATCAGAGGATAGTGATTAATATTCATCTTGCAGCCGGTTGCTCCCCTCTTCAATTTCCGCTAGGTATTTACTTGAATTTTTAATCTTTTTTTCAGTGACATTTAACTATGTAGATGGGTTTTTAATTTGGTTGAATTTTTGGGGCAGTTTCTTTTGTGCGTTCGTTGTGTTGTCGTCGTTTTTTTTTTTTTTTTGTTGCTTATTCTGGTTTCAAAGAATATGGTTAAAGTTTTGATGAATTGTCCATTGTGAACTTCGTGGGATACTATCTTGTTTTGTATTGTTTTGAATTTTTGAGTTTCTCAGTGGATATGTTTTGGGTTTCTTTGCCTCAAAAATCACGCATTCACATTTGTACAAAATTGTATAGACCACAGCATCCTTCGACAACAGAAAAGAAGAATCAACAACCCTGCTTCCCCTCTTCCTGACTCAAACAATAGCTTTGGTGTTTGAGTTTTGGGTTGTAACATTTTGATATTCTTGTCACCGAATGCTTAGTTCCAAAGAAAAACCTTTTGAATCAACTAACGCTACCCGACGACTGGAAGCTCATCAAGTACCTCTAGGACAAGTTGGGAATCTCAGCTGCATGATCTGCCCTGTCGCAGTTGCCACTCCTGTAAATTGAGGTCTTAGTTTGTACTTTGCCAAAATCTGGACTAATTTTGGTGATGTATTTGGCGTCATTTTGTTTTGTATCTTTCCCTTGGCCTATATTGTCAGAAGTTCTTGAGTTATTGGGTTATTTTGGTGAACAAATGTAGCTTTATGGGTGGGATTTGTGCATATGGTGTGTCTTTTGATAGGCTTTTGGAGAATAGAGGGAATTTGGGCTCGTGAAGGTTTGGGTTGTCTGTTCGATGATTTGAAACTTAGAAGAAAATGTGAAAAGATCTTTTATTTTCTGGTGTTGTTTATTGCGTGAGTCTAAAGTGTGTTTTCTGAAGTATCAGTGGAGGATATGAAAGTGCAGTTATGATTTCTTTTGTTCCAAATTATTCCTTTTGAGGAGTCTTCATTTATGCATTTCATGTGTCTTGGAGATAAAAAGCAAGACCGATGGACCCCAGACGTTATAGCTTTTCCCATTTCAAGTTTTTAAAACATTTATTATCCACTGAATTTTCATCTTTATTATTTGACAGCATGATTTTGGTATTTTTATGTTCTGAAAATTAATCAAGAAACAAAACCCAGAGAAGGAAAAGCATTTGATGTCTACATGGCTCTTTTGTTGAAGTTCGGTATATGTCCAGGTAGTCAAGTATAGAATCCCAGGGGAGGTCCCCCTAGAGTTAAAGATTGGTTAACTTCAGGAAAATCTCTTTCCTTTTAGTGTTTGTCTGGTCTTTGAATGATAATCAGAATTACACCATGTAAATAACTTTGGTTCCTGCCTTGCAACTCAATAAAACAGGATAGCTTATTAATGTGGTTGAGCTGTCTCAATGCCACCCTATTAAGAACATAATTCTGCTATCATATCACACGTGCAACCTTGTCAATGTGTTCTTTGGATAAACTGAACAATTCTAAGATCTCAAAAGTAATGTGCAGTCCTAGTTACAGCCTTTATTTAGTTGCAAATTTGCATCTGAGGTTGCAAGGGCAATGGATTTGTGGAGTACATTAAAGGTGCAGGTGCACAAACTTACCATGCTTTGTGTGCATCAAAAGTTCTTGTATCTCTCAAGGTAAACAGATATGGATATGTTGGGTGGGCAAGTCCCTTACAATTGTCCAATTTTATCTCAAACCAAAAGGGAAATGACCGTCTGCACCTTTATTGTCATACTTAAAGCATGGACTCTCATTACTAATCCAAGTTCAGCAATAGGAAAACTTTGTTTTTATGTTCAAAACTTTTTGTAGTTTATATTTGATTGATGTTTCTTGTTAAAATTCCAGTGGTTCTGATTTTGAGATAGGGAGCGCGGTTAAAATGTGGAAAACATGTGGGGATATTTGTTTCATGTTTGTATCTTTTAGGTATATGTGGGTTTTATAATCCATACATTTATAATTAATATATATTTATGACATCATGTTGATGTCATTCAGTTTTTAGTACCAGTCTCATTGATTGACCCTAACCTGATAGCTTTGACCACATTGCATTGCAGTCCGAGTTAAGGATGATTTGTGTATGTTAGCTTGTTTACCTCTTTGTTGGTTTGGAAAGTGTGGAACATAAGTGAGCAGTGACACCTGAAAAACAAGACTGAGAAACTGAAAAAATCAATTTTTATTATTTGTATGTGCATTTTGATAATTATTAGGCCGGATTGCTGATTTTTACCAAGTCCAGTTGTACAACAATAATGCCCTAGGGCTGATGTCGTAACTATACATTTTAGGCTAAGATCCGTGGTTTTAGTCTTAGAAGGTTGACATTGGAGGGTATTTCGAAAGATAGCATGATCATTCAAAGGAATGAAGTTAGAGTCATGACAGTTCTTTGCATTGCCTGCCATGAGCTTGTGAAGCACTGTTTGTTACTTCTAGCAGAGCATGTTGATTGTCATCTTCTTTTGTACTATTTCAGCATATTTATGGTTTCGTTGGCCCTAGTGCGATTTCTTCATTGATTTCAACTAATCTAGATTTCTATCTAATTCAAGAACAGAGACATTCTTATGCTAGCATGTGCTTTTGTAGAATTTTATTTCATATTAAGAACTTGCATCTAAGAATTTGGTTGTTGTTCTGGTGGAATGCTGGCATTGTTTGGCTAGTTTCTTTTTTGCTTGGTGCATATTCTAGTGAAATCTCTCTCTTAGTGACTTGATTGAGCTGTTTTTTTTCTTGAGACCAAAGCATTTATTTTTGTTGCTTACTTCAATGTTTATTTTCCCATTTTTAAGTTTCTCATGATGCTTTTTACAAAACATCATGATTCCAAGTGTTTTTCATTTCTTGGAATTTGTGCATCTGTTGCATTGCTTGGTACTCATCAATTCTATAATGAAATAGGTATTTTTTTGGTGAAGACAGTCCATCAAATGGCACTGACCAACTTAATACTCACAGTGGCAGGCGTCAGCGCTGTGATTCTGCTGATGAGGAGTGATGTCAGACAATCAGCTGCCATCTTCAGACGCAATGTCCGCCACATACGCCATTGGCTTGAGGAAGAGTCTGCCACTGCTGCCAAGTACATCATCCTTTCTCTAATATTTCCAATAATACTATGCCATTTTATGCTTTCTATATCTTAATCAGTTTTTTTCTCTTGTATGTTTTCTTTTTGTATTTTTTTTTTCAAGAAGCAAATGATGCCACTAATTTGACTATCTTACTTATGGGATTAAATTTTGCAAGGCATAAAATAACTTGGTTTGATTCACTTCATTAATGTACCAGAATGTTCCAAGCTGCTTTGGCTGGAAATATTGTTCTAAATGAATAATTTGCTTTCCAGATCAATTAGGTTGATAATTAACTCTAAATCAGTTGCCATGGTAGCTAGAGTATGTGATTTTTTCTTGTTTACTGAAACGATAATATTTGCAAACAACAAAATACTCAGCTTAATAGCATTCTTTCCTTGATTTAGACAACATAGCTGAGAAACTATTTCATTTCTCTAGCATGACGCTTCCAGTGTGTGGAATCTTCAAGGACATAGCTGATGCAATTTGCTTAATTGCTTGATTCATGATGAAAGAAACACGGTGGCTGGAAAAATGGTCGGATATCCTGGGAATTATAAAGAAACTATAATGTTGTATTTAAAAATAAATGAGCAATGTGTTTAGATGGAACACGGTGGCGAAATATGATCCATGTAGCCTACCCCACTTAGTGGGAAAAAGGCTTAGTTGTTGTTGTATCCTGGGAAATTCTATATGGTTTGGTTCTCCTTATACTTCTTACTTGGTCCATTTGCGTGTACACAATGTTCACATGTTCTGACCTTATTTGTTGCTTAGTTTTCTTCTGTTTTCTGGAATGTAGTTTTAGTCACTCTTTTATCTCATTCATTTTGCATAAGCATCAATTTGATCCCGTCTTTGATCTTACTTAGGGAGATGGAGAAGGCAAAGCCAAAGGAGATTCCTGGAAAGGATGTACACAAGGAGGAGAAGCACTAGCCGATGCATCTTTTCAAATATTTTGAAACCAAAAGCTTGTGAATTTTGTTCAATGTAGTTGGTTTTATTTGTTGGTGTAATCAGTATTATACCAGTAGGAGCCCAGTGGATTTTCCTCGCTTGTCCAACAGATTCTTTAAATTCAGCGACTAACTCGTTGGCGCTACTGTTGGTCTGGTCTTGTATCATGATCAGCATTACACTGTAAATAATTTTTGATGCCTGCCTAATAACTCAATAGAACAACATAGACTACAAATGTGGTTGAATTATCTTGACGTTTACCTTGCCAAAAACATATTTGTGCTTATAAATAACACCTGCATCCTTGTCAATGGGGATTCTAGGCATTCTTATCAACTGAACAACATTAAGTTCCAAATTTGCTGTCCAAGTTGGAAAGGCAAAGGTTATATTGGGGGTATGTCAATGGTGCATGTGCACAATCATACTATGTTTTTCACGCGGGGAAGTCCTGGCATTGGTTATTTATCAAGGCAAATTGACGTTCTTTGTTGGTTGTTATATAACAATTACGGTTGTCCAATTTGAGAATGTACTGGCTGGTTTAATGAGTTGATGATTAATTATCAATGTCATAAAGCTATAAGCCCTTTAAATATGTATTGGCCGGTTAATAATGAGTTGGTGGTTAATTATAATTGTCATGAAGTTATGAGTACTGTAATGTTGATTTGAATCAGTGGGACATTATGGTGTACGTATGGCGTATTATATTGGTGGTTAGTAATCACCTAATATTTTCTCACCCAATATGTTGGTCACATATGATTTTGAAATGAATAAGCGGAACATTATGGTGCACGTTATGTATTATTATTGGTAGTTAGTAATCACCTAATATTTTCTCACCCAATATGGGTTGGTCACATAGAAAAAAAAAATTATTACCTTATCTGTTCTTGAATGAGTTAGTTAAAACTCAATAATTTTTTCTAATTTTTGAAATTTTAATGAAAGATATGCTTTTCTATGCATGAATGTTGCTAAATCCTAAATAGTGAAAATTGAAAGTCCTGGCTTCTTTCGAAGCAAATTGACGTTCTTAGTTGGTTATTTATCAAGGCAAATTGACGTTCTTTGTTGGTTGTTATATAACTATTATCAATGCCATGAAGTTATGAGTGCTGTAATATTGATATGAATAAGTGGGACATTATGGTGCACGTGGCGTATTATATTGGTGGTTAATAATCACCTAATATTTTCTCAACCAATATGTTGGTCACATATAATGTTGAAATGAATAAGTGTAACGTTATGGTGCACGTTGTGTATTATTATTGATAGTTAGTAATAACCTAATATTTTTTTCACCCAATATGGGTTGGTCACATAGAAAAAAATAATTACCTTATCATTTCTTGAATGAGCTAGTTAAAACTCAATAATTTTTTCTAATTTTTGAAATTTTAGTGAAAGATATGTTCTTCTTAACATGAATGTTGTTAAATCCTAAATAGTGAAAATTGAAAGTATACTATAGTAAAACTAGTTACTGGAAATATATTTACTTATGCCGCTTTCTTAATTGCTTCTACGTCGGGCTATGGATGAGTGGCAATAAAATTGAAAATCTTGTGATATTATTCTCAATACATAAAAGTTAAAATCAAGTTTAAATTTGAAAAAAAATACCAATATGAATTTTAAGATTGGTCAAAAAGTTATTCTAAATAAGAAATAACTAAAGAGTGAGCAAGACTTGTTTCCATAATATTTCAATAATCAAATCGAATAAATAGGCAATGTGAAAGTCATAAATGAGAATTAAATGTGAAATAAATTGTCAAGATCATTAAATTTTGCAAAATAAAAACAAATTAAGCCCAATTTGTCTAGTATTAATTGAATGGAAAAATATTTCTTTTTGGATAGCTATTTTTATTATCAAGACCATACATAGCTCGTATATTGGAGCTGTATTGATTTTATATCTACAACTTACATATTTGAATAGTCAGGACAAGAATCGTGATTTTTAAAGAAACTATACCATTGGAATTTGAAGTGCAACAGATGTTCTGTATTACTTTTGTATATCAATTCATGTATTATTATATAAGATTTTGACAGTGTATAATCACATTCCTTAGAGTTCACCAATCAAGTTTCACTTTTATTTAAGAAAACAAGTGTCACATTTATTGAGAGTGTTACATAGAATGATACATAAAATGATACAGAAGATCCAAAGTCAATTTGAAGCCATTTACAACGTTATAAAACTCATACACTAACCACGGTTTTGACAATATTAATCCAAATAATTGTTCGGTTCCTCCATTTTTCAGTCAAGTAAAATCATTGAATAACTTTAATTTCTAATATATATTTTTCTTATTATATTTTCATAAAATTAACTAACCCCACATAATGGGATAAAGACTCGGTGTTATTGTTGTTGTATATTTTCAGGAAATTGCACACATAAAAACTGAATAGTATCTTGAGTCATTTGAAAGTTCACAATTCATAAAAGTGTAATTATGTGAAGCATGTGAGAAGCTATATTTCTTAAATAATATAAATTAATTTTGTAAGATAATTATGCACGTGTTTTGCCCAAAATATTAAACTTTTGAAACTTCACAACTTGCTACAAAAGTTTAGTCCAAAGATAAAGTATGCAAGAGATATATTTATTTAATGAAAAATTACAAAAAACGTCCTCCACGTGTTATTGAAATTTTTTTTTCATCACTCACATTTAAAATAATGTAATTTCGTTAATCACAATAAAAGTTCGTATTAGATTGGTCCTTTTATCTAATTTTATCTATTTTTTAATGGAAAACATACATCTGGCATTGTTGAACTATCTATACGTGTACAGTTTTCGTTAAAAATAAAATTGGATGTAAAAATAGATTTGGTACAATCTTTTATTGTGAGAGACAAATTGCATAATTTTAAATATGATTGATGAATTTTTTTTTTCCAACAAATGTGAAGCACGATTTATACAATTTTCCCTTTATCCAATAATAACAATCAACTTTATAGGCGTCAGAATATTGATAGTAATAAAAGTAAAGAATATAATTAGAGGAATTATAATTTTTTAACACAAAATTATAACTACATTTTTGCAAAATCATGTAATTACTCAATAAACAAGCATATAATGTAAATAAATAAGTGAATGGATGATAATAAGATTCCATGTAAGTGGAGTTATAATTTTGCCTAAAAAAATTCATACTCATTATCATTACCAAAAAAGAAATTACTGAAAATTTATAATATTTCTTGCCAAACATGCTACAATAAAAGCAAATACATTTATTAAAACAGAAAAGGTAAATTCACTTAGTATGCCAAAAAGTACGACAATTATCAATATCAAATAAAACATGATTTATGTTCCAAAATAACTAGTTTATTTAATGTTATGAGATTGAGTGCTTAGGTTTTATCTTTTCTAGGATTGAGTGGCTTTATCTTCTCAAAAGATTCGTCTGTTACATTCTCTATTGCAATCCCAGTTTAAATCTTATAAATTCACATCACGTATTTAATTAATACTTATTCCTTAGGGTTCACTAATCACTTGATAAGGTTTTAAATAAATATACGTGGCATGCATTTATAAATTGACATAGGAATTGCAAAAAAAAAAAAAAAGAATAAAAGATCCGAAATGCTTTAACTTTGTAGTTGTAAAACTGAGATAGGATGTAAACAAATTACTAAAGTCGAGATTTTCATTCAAAAAGAGGTAAGTTCAAAAGCACTTCTCAATCTCTTTTCAGTTTGAGTTATGTAATTGGCTTCCATTTTGGAGTTGCCATTTCTAATAGTTAAACATTTATAATAATTTGAACATTGCACAACGAGTTGTCGAATTGAAGACTTTTGTTGTCTGTGATAAGATGGGAGACCATTTTTTTATGCAAATATGTCAATTATGTTATCGTAGTAATAGCACGTCGAAGTGCAAAATAGGATAATCTACAAAAGACAAGTGCAATCCATTGGGACCATAAATGACGAGTGATGAGTCTAGAAAATCTCACGTCTTCTGAGCAGGTCTTTTGGTCGTCTGAATGCGTTGAATACCTGCAAAAAGTCCCCGGGATTGTTCCTAGCACTACTACAGAATATATAATTTAAAACGGTCTATTTAAAACGGTTATTAATAACCCGTTTTAGATAATTGGGGCGGTGGCATTTTTGTAATAAGAATTAGGAAACTGCAAACTTTCTAAAACGGTTACATTATAACCGTGTTAGAAAGTCTCTTGATGTCAGTTTCTAAAACGGTTCGGGAGACAACCGTTTTAGAAACTGTTATCATCTCCGTTTTAAGAACGGTTTCTAACTAACCGTTTTAGAAAATTTCAGTTTTCTAACACGGTTAAAAGTTTAACCGTTCTAGAAAACTGAAATTTTAAATTATTTAGTACGGTTAGCGTGTAACCGTGTTAGAAAACTGAAATTTTTTTCTCTCTTTATCTTCACACTTTTCTCTGCCGCTCTTCTTCCCCTTTCTCTGCCGCTCTCCTATAGAACAGATCTATAAATCGATGTGCAACTCTGAAGAAGTAAAAATCGAGCGGCGCAGTCAATACCAAGGATGACGACGGCCAAAACTCTCACATTTCGTACAATCAATACCAACGCATATTCGACCCCAATCCTCCTCCTCGTCCTCTTTGCTTCCGTCCGCTCTCGAAGCTTTCTCTGAAGTACAAATCTCTCTCTATTCTTCTTTTTAAGTAAAAAAATTTCGAAATTTGTAAAGATTTTAAATTGATGTTCTCTATTTTTTTGTTCTTTTCTTGCTGGAGGTTTCAGGGCCACTGGAGTTTTTGAACAACTCAGTTGAAGAAGCTACGAAAGATGTGGATGGGCAGAAGTGGCGCCACGGCCATCGCAGGAACCGTAGAGATAAGAATGATATACCTGCTGGTAAATACCATCGTACTATCCTTTTATTTGTTTTAGTACTCGATTCTTTAACCTTAGCTACATCAAAATTTGTAACTTTTTGTGTATTGAATGAAGTCTTAATTGTTTGATGGGTTAGTGTCTCACGGGGTTGTTCAATTTTAGAACAAATCTTAGCTTAGCCTGTTTTATGTGCGTGCTAGACTTAAATAATAAAGACTAAGATTTCTCTTTTGTGTTGGTATTTGAGTTGTTCTGTTCTTCTTGCTGAATCTCTTTGTTTTAAGCTATTCTTTTTCTGTCATTTGGAATTATAGGTGCAGTGATGGAGGCAAAAGCTCAGTTAGTTGGAATCCACGAGAGAGTGAGGAGTGATTTTGAGGGCAACATCCCACGAACATCTTCCTCTCAACCTAGTGGAAAACAGAAGAGAAGCTGAGTTGTACCAACCGTGTTAAAGAACAGACTTTTAAGAACGGTTAATCAACCGTGTTAGAAAACAAACTTTTAAGAACGGTTGTACTAACCGTGTTAAAAAATGTAGGACTTTCTAGTCCGCCCATATCTAAAACGGTTCGGAAAATCTAAAACCCGTTTTAAATAACTATTTTTAACCATTTTAGAAAGTGAATTATGTAGTAGTGTAGGGAGTAAACTTCAAAGCTTAAGTCAGTTATGAGCCTTAAGCGTTATCGATAGGTAATTGAGAGTACGAATCTCAAATCCCCTCCCAAGTGATGAAGGGGAGGTATTTATAGAATACATACCTGAGTTAGAGTTGTAATGAAACTCTAGTAATGTACCTTGAAGAAAAGTTTGTTGTAATGTAAGAGTTGTAATAGAAATAGTTGTTGAGAAGGAGTTGAACTCCTATGAACTGAAGAATACTTATTGTATTGTAAGTCTACTTCTAAGGTATTATTGATAAGTTAGGTTTATACCAACTTAAATATCTTGTTTTACTTAGCTCTTGACTTGTTTTGCATGAAAATGCGGCTTGTTATGTGTTATTTGATGCATTTATGTGATTGGTAATGAGGTGTGCTAAAATGAATGGAAAAGATAAAAAATGAGGTTAAAAGAATCAATTTTGAATTCGGGTGAATAAGTGTGGAAGAAATAAAAAAAAGGTTTGAAAGTGCTTTAGTGTGCCTTAGGTTTGGCAGCTTGAGTGTTGGAATTCATTTGAGTGTATCTTTTTCAATGTTGATCCAAATGAGGAGATCTTAGAGGCTATGGAAAGCTCTTTGTGTGTACTTCGAGTGTCATGTTTTAACTTTCTCCAAATTCTGTGTGCAATCATGAGAAACGGAGGCTTCTTTCTTGTGCTTGGATTAGAGTTTTTTTTAGGGTTTGATCTTCTTGCCACAGTTTGGTAGATTGACAATATCTTGAGCTACAGATCTCCAATTTTGATAATTCTTGATCCTATGGAAAGCCAATAGAGGCAGCTACAACTTTGGTGTTCAAGGCAAAATCCAATTCTGAAAGGAAAACTGGCGAATCACGGTGGAATGGTGAAAAAACCCAATTAGGGTTTTAAGCCTGCTACTCCTTCTCGCCACAGCTCAGTGTTTTGGTCGTAACGTTCTCGTCCGAGCTCCGAATTGGGTGATTCAAAAGGCTATGGAAAGCTAAGATTCGGGAATACAACGTTGATGTTTTAAGGATTTCCAAATTCACAACGTATCAGGGCCAGAATGTAGTTTCAAGGTGACGGTTTGTAAGTTTTCAGAACTTTGAGTTAAGAAATCCAATCTTGGTTTATGTTTTTCCTTTGAGCTGAATTTGTTGGACTCATTCTGTGATAACAATACACAAGTTGATGCTAAATGCACACCCACATGTTGCACAATATATGCATGTCACCGTGCACACATTTGCGCATAGGCACGCACACCACATGCACACTCTAGCACAATTCATGCATGGCTCTTGCACCACATGTGCACAATTTCGGGCCACACTCATGCACACTTTGTGCACATTCACCTCACCACACTACAATGCTCACAGATTCACCCTTGTTCTCAAACACTCATCTTGATCACATGCAAGATTTTCCATTTGCACACTAAACACAAGGAAAGAGCCGACGATGTGTCGTGGTGAAGGGAAGGATTGGCCGACGACACGTCGTGGTTGAAAGGAAGATGAGGAGAAATACTCCACGACATGTCGTGGAAGAGAGGCAAGAACACTCGGCGACATGTCGTGGAAGAGAAGCAAGAAGGCCGGTGACATGTCGTGAGGTAAAGCTGAGTTTTTGTGAAAATTTTTTCTAAGTGTTGATCTTGTGATGCACAGGTGCATGAAGGCGTGATTGGAGTTGGCTTGGAGGCGTGCGGGAGAATTGGTGGCGTGATCGGGCGAGGCACAAAGGCGCTGAAGTTTAACTGAATGAGCAATCCTGCTGGCTCGAAGGCGCTGGAGCTAGTTTGAAGTTTGCTACTTTGGTTTCTTAAACTATTGCTGATGTTAGACATTTCTTTTGAGGGCATTCTTGTAATATTTTAGCTATTTTACCTTTTTACGTATTAATTACATTTTGTATTCCTCTATATATAAAGGGGATTTAGAGGGATTCGATGGGGGGAATATTCGAGAATTCATAACAGACTTTTGATTTTGGAAGCGAAAAAAAAATTTCTTTCTCGATTTTCTCTCGAGATTTACTTTCTCTCTCTACTTCCTCTCTCTAGCATGATACGAAATCATGTTGCTATGCAAAATCCAAGAAATTTAAGGTGTTTATCCCATTTTCATGTGATGAATCTTATATATGGAGGCCTGGGATATCTTGGAAATCAAGCCTCAAGTTGATCTCAAGAAGGTCCGAGACTCCAACGATGATTAACAAAATCGAAATACGACAAGAGGCGTCAAACTTTAAATGCTGAAAGATTATGTCACGTTTTGGTATTCTTGACATATCTCTCTCATTATAACTCGGAAGTTTGTGATTCAAACGGCCCGGGAAAGCTAAGAGATAGAGCTAAAATTTTTACGTTTTACATTTTCCAAGATTCTGCCTTCATCATTGCGCAACGAGGTCGCAAAGAGGAATGACGTGATTCTAGTAGATTACCGTCGGGGAATTTTAGTGTTTTGCGTTTTATTTAATTTTTAGTAATTTTTGTCTCACATGGTTAATAATCGTTGCATGGAATTAACATGTGAATTATTAGGAAGTTTTCAGTTTTATTTATTTTTGATTGAGGTTAATAAGTTGTTTCCAAATAGGAAAAGTTTTCTAATTTGGATTAGTTAAGTGTTAGTTTCTCTTTCCAATTAGACTACTTGTTTAGCAAGTTAGGGTTAAGCTTGTAGCCTATAAATAGGCATCAAATTTCGTTTTTTATTAATAGAGAATTTTGAAAAGTTATTTTTCTTTGTTTTTGTAAGCTGTGTGCATAGAAAACGCAATTTAGGCGTAACCCTAAATTGGAACCATTGATTTTAAGGCGTAACCCTTAAAATTGATCTTTGTTCTTAATTGAGAACAGGCTAGATAGTTTGTTTAATTCAAGAGTTCTTGAATTTAATTAATTATTTGTAATAACACAGAGGTCTTGGATTTAACATATCCAAGGTTGTTGGTTACATATCTCTTTCCCACAATTTTATCCATTGTTTGGTTTGAATTTCTTAGCTAGATCCTTTAAAATATATTGGCGTGAGGATTCCGCACTCACAACGCCATCAAGTGGTATCAGAGACAGGTTGCAAGAAATTCAGGTATGACGGAGGAATTCAATGACATATTTCAATGTTGTTTGAGTTTATTTCATACAAGAATCTACATCCAAGATAAAATTTGTTCCTTGGTGATTGATTGTGAGAGAAGTTTTAACTTGGCTAGCGAGTTGATGGTGGAAAAACTGAACATGCAAACAATTGAACATCCAAATCCTCATAAGCTACAATGGAGTGATGAATGTTGTGAAGTTTTGGCGTCAAAGCAAGTAAAGGTTGCATTCTCCATTGGAAGTTATAACGACGAAATCCTATGTGATGTATTTCCAATGCAGACCACTCATCTCTTATTGGGAAAGCCGTGGCAAAATTGCTCACAATGTTGTTTATAATGATTTTAAAGGTTATTATTCTTTGGTGAAGGATGGTGAAAAATTCAACCTTGCTCGATTGGATCTTTTTAAAGCTCATGAAGATCAACAGATTATATTCAATCAATGTAAATTGATGGATGAAATCAAAAGAAAAGAGCTAGAAAAGAATGAAAAGGAAATTGAAACAACCATCATGGAAGTATCAGTTCATGAAGAGGACATGGAGATTGAAGTTCCTTTGGTTGTGGATCAATCAATAAAGATGGAGCCAATTCATATGGTAAATCCAATACCTTTACTAGAAGTACAATCTCAAATATATTTAAATTCTTGTCATGCTTATAATTTGAGTGATGAAATTATCCCATATGAAGAGGTTGGAAAAATTTTTGAATCGAGCTATCTTGTTATCCACAAACAAGATTCGAGGTCGAATCTTTTTGAGGTCGGAGGGACTGATACGAAATCATGTTGCTATGCAAAATCCAAGAAATTTAAGGTGTTTACCCCAATTTCATGTGATGAATCCTATATATGGAGGCCTGTGATATCTTGGAAATCAAGCCTCAAGTTGATCTCATGGAGGTCCGAGACTCCAACGATGATTAACAAAAACGAATACGACAAGAGGCGTCAAACATTAAATGCTGAAAGATTATGTCACGTTTTGGTATTCTTGACATATCTCTCTCATTATAACTCGTAATTTTATTATTCAAATGGCCCTGGAAAGCTAAGAGATAGAGCTAAAACGTTTACATTTTACATTTTCCAAGATTCGGCCTTCAGCATTGCGCAACGAGGCCACAAAGAGGAATGACGTGATTCTAGCAGATTACCGTCGGGGAATTTTAGTGTTTTGCGTTTTATTTAATTTTTAGTAATTTTTGTCTCACATGGTTAATAATCCTTGCATGGAATTAACATGTGAATTATTAGGAAGTTTTAAGTTTTATTTATTTTTGATTTAGGTTAATAAGTTGTTTCCAAATAGGAAAAGTTTCCTAATTTGGATTAGTTAAGTGTTAGTTTCTTTTTCCAATTAGACTACTTGTTTAACAAGTTAGAGTTAAGCTTGTAGTCTATAAATAGGCATCAAATTTCGTTTTTTATTAATAGAGAATTTTGAAAAGTTGTTTTTCTTTGTTTTTGTAAGCTGTGTGCGTAGAAAATGCAATTTAGGCGTAACCCTAAATTGGAACCATTGATTTTAAGGCGTAACCCTTAAAATTTATCTTTGTTCTTGATTGAGAACAGGCTAGATAGTTTGTTTAATTCAAGAGTTCTTGAATTTAATTAATTATTTGTAATAACACAGAGGTCTTGGATTTAACATATCCAAGGTTGCTGGTTACATATCTCTTTCCCACAATTTTATCCATTGTTTGGTTTGAATTTCTTAGCTAGATCCTTTAAAATATATTGGCGTGAGGATTCCGCACTCACAACGCCATCAAGTGGTATCAGAGACAGGTTGCAAGAAATTCAGGTATGACGGAGGAATTCAATGACATATTTCAATGTTGTTTGAGTTTATCATACAAGAATCCACATCCAAGATAAAATTTGTTCCTTGGTGATTGATTGTGAGAGAAGTTCTAACTTGGCTAGTGAGTTGATGGTGGAAAAACTGAACATGCAAACAATTGAACATCCAAATCCTTATAAGCTACAATGGAGTGATGAATGTTGTGAAGTTTTGGTGTCAAAGCAAGTAAAGGTTGCATTCTCTATTGGAAGTTATAACGACGAAATCCTATGTGATGTATTTCCAATGCAGACCACTCATCTCTTATTGGGAAAGCCGTGGCAAATTGCTCACAATGTTGTTTATAATGATTTTAAAGGTTATTATTCTTTGGTGAAGGATGGTGAAAAATTCAACCTTGCTCGACTGGATCTTTTTAAAGCTCATGAAGATCAACAGATTATATTCAATCAATGTAAATTGATGGATGAAATCAAAAGAAAAAAGTTAGAAAAGAATGAAAAGGAAATTGAAACAACCATCATGGAAGAATCCGTTCGTAAAGAGGACATGGAGATTGAAGTTCCTTTGGTTGTAGATCAATCAATAAAGATGGAGCCAATTCATGTGGTAAATCCAATACCTTTACTTGAAGTACAATCTCAAATATATTTAAATTCTTGTCATGCTTATAATTTGAGTGATGAAATTATCCCATATGAAGAGGTTGGAAAAATTTTTGAATCGAGCTATCTTGTTATCCACAAACAAGATTCGAGGTTGAATCTTTTTGAGGTGGGAGGGACTGATACGAAATCATGTTGCTATGCAAAATCCAAGAAATTTAAGGTGTTTATACCATTTTCATGTGATGGATGTTATATATGGAGGCCTGTGATATCTTGGAAATCAAGCCTCAAGTTGATCTCATGGAGGTCCGAGACTCCAACAATGATTAACAAAAACGAAATACGACAAGAGGCGTCAAACATTAAATGCTAAAAGATTATGTCACGTTTTGGTATTCTTGACATATCTCTCTCATTATAACTCGGAAGTTTATGATTCAAAAGGCCCTGGAAAGCTAAGAGATAGAGCTAAACCGTTTACGGTTTACATTTTCCAAGATTCTGCCTTCAGCATTGCGCAACGAGGCCACAAAGAGGAATGACGTGATTCTAGCAGATTACCGTCGGGGAATTTTAGTGTTTTGCGTTTTATTTAATTTTTAGTAATTTTTGTCTCACATGGTTAATAATCCTTGCATAGAATTAACATGTGAATTATTAGGAAGTTTTCAGTTTTATTTATTTTTGATTTAGGTTAATAAGTTGTTTCCAAATAGGAAACGTTTCCTAATTTGGATTAGTTAAGTGTTAGTTTCTTTTTCCAATTAGACTACTTGTTTAGCAAGTTAGGGTTAAGCTTGTAGCCTATAAATAGGCATCAAATTTCGTTTTTTATTAATAGAGAATTTTGAAAAGTTGTTATTCTTTGTTTTTGTAAGCTGTGTGCTTAGAAAACACAATTTAGGCGTAACCCTAAATTGGAACCATTGATTTTAAGGCGTAACCCTTAAAATTGATCTTTGTTCTTAATTGAGAATAGGCTAGATAGTTTGTTTAATTCAAGAGTTCTTGAATTGAATTAATTATTTGTAATAACACAGAGGTCTTGGATTTAACATATCCAAGGTTGCTGGTTACATATCTCTTTCCCACAATTTTATCCATTGTTTGGTTTGAATTTCTTAGCTAGATCCTTTAAAATATATTGGCGTGAGGATTCCGCACTCACAACGCCATCAAGATTTAGCTCCGTTCTTAATTCCGATCGAGAATTTGTTCCGAAGATTGTAATTCTCTACTCAATTAAGGAGGAATTCACGATTTTGTCGTGAATTGGAAGCAATTGAAGCATATCATTTGGTAAATTCTTCCCAATTAATGAATATGATTTGCTCAGTGTTATCTATTGACGATCGTGAACTGGAAATGGAACTTTGTGGCTAAATTTGCCATGTTATAGGGTTTGGAACCGGATGAGAATGTAATTAGGCTATGCAATGCCTTGCAATTGACGTAACTCATCAAGAATGAACTCATACTAGTAGTTAATGTTGAAATCTGGTTAAGTTTTACTTGCTTGAACTTTGATCGTGTAATCCTCCCTCGATTGTGGTCGCCATACTAGGTCAAGGTTTGATTCATCGGTAGGAGTAAAAATGCGTGAAATGAGAACATGAAGTATGATAATTGAGTTTTCTCACTTGAATTGCTTGATCATGAACCGAGATGCGGTCGTCATGCCGGTGGAAGTTCATTGAGATTTTAGAACTAAGTGAGAAGAGATTTTCCGAGCTTCGCGAAATCAACCAGACCTAAGTTAGATCTCGCCATGGGAAAACCTTAGATTTTGCATGCAATAGTTGCGAATCTCGGGAGGTTGGGACTCTGCGGTTTTAACTCTTCACTCTAGGCCTCGCCATGGGAAATTGTGGAGTCAGTGAACATAGAAAATGATGCGGTCGCCATGCTGATCATAATTTAGGTTCTTAGGCAGTTTGATCTCCTCTTGGTCTTCCAGTGTGTCAATTGCATTGCATTAGAGTAGTCGATTTACAGGATCATCCGGAGAAGAAACCCTAGGACATTTTACTAAAAGTTTGATATCTCATTTCTGTGCTTTTATTTAGTTTGGAATTGTAGTGTTCTTTGTTGTTGTTTTTGTGAGATTGAGTCCTACTCTGTCTCTCTGTTCTATCTTTAGATCATTTTTTTTGTTTTCTCTTGTGTGTTACTATTGTCCATTAATTCGTGAAAACTAAACTTTGTGACATACTTGGAACCAAACCTTAACATTTTTAGTAACCAATTCCTGCCCTGTGGATACTATCCCTACCGCCACTACTACAGTAGTTTCTAGGGTTAAATTGAAAAGTACGCGACACACCTTTCAATTTTTGGCGCCGTTGCCGGGGAAAGCACGGTTTCTAGAATTTGATTAAGTGTTTCTTGAATTTCCTTGTTTTAATTCCTATTGTCTTGTTCTGTTTTGAGTGTTCTGTTCTTATCCAAGTACATCTGTTATTCTGTGTTGTTTCATTGTTATTGTTGTAGATAGTGGTTTCTGTTCTGTTGATTGTTTACATTTGGAGTTTTTGCTTTTGTATTCTGAAATATTTTGGTTATACTTCACATTTGGTATTGTTGTATGCCCAGGCTACGATCTTCTGGAGATCCTGAGTTTACACTAGACCTTGAACTACAAAAGACTTTGAGAATTCAAACCAAACAAAGAGACATGGCTAATCCTGGAGTGAGAGCACCACGTTTTGGTGATCATTATGCTGTAAATTTTGACAACGGCTTTGGACAGCAAGATATTGATGTTGAAAGTTACCACATCCCCACTCAGATTGTATCGATGATTACTTAAGGTCAATTTTTTCAAGGATTAGACAATGAAGACCCTAATGATCATCTGGACTGGTTCTTAGATTTGTGTAGCACGTTCAAACTTCCACGAGTGGAAAGAAGTGAAGATTACAGAATCCTTTTTCCTCTTTCCTTGAGAGGTAAAGCAAAACATTGGTTCAAAACCATTGGAGGCTCAGATGCAACAATATCTTTTGAGGAACTTCAGAAGAAGTTCTTGGCAAAATATTTTCCACCAGCTAAGCTTGAGAAGAGGAGAATGGAGATCATGAATTTTCAACAGCAAGATGGTGAATCATTCAAAGAAGCATGGGAACGTTTCAATGACTTGATTAGGCAATGTCCAAATCATGACCTGGGGGAAATAATGGAATTGAACACTTTCTTCAAAGGATTAAATGCTGATTCTTCTATGATGGTTAAAGCATGTGCCAATGGTGCATTGAAGGATAAGAGTGTGCCAGAGGTTAGAGAATTGTTTAACCAAATCGCCGAAGATGAGTACCTTTTCCCTGAGACACGGAAACCTCATAGTAGAAGACAGAGAGGAGTGCTGGATCTTGATGAGGAAACTTCATTGAGTGCAAAATTTGAGGCCCTTGCCAAGCAAGTGCAAACTTTGAAAGCTACTCAAACAAAAGCTCCTGTGCTTTCATGTGGTCTATGCAAAGGTGAACACCACACTGATAAGTGTGCTATCACAACTGAGTCATTACAATATGTGAGTAATTACAACAACAAACCACAGTATGGTGGAAATTATTCTTGTGGGAATCGTCCTTATGGTAGAGGCCAAAACAATTGGGGATATCAAAATCAGAACCAAGGAGGCCAATACTCGCATGGGAATGACCAAAGAAGAGTTGCAAATCCTCCTTCTGGTTTTGATAATCAACCTAGTGCTTCAGAGCAAAGGAAACCATCCATAGAGGAAATGTTTAACAAACTCATAGAAAAGATGGATAAGAACGAGCAGAGGTTTGGAGGCTTGGAATCAACAGTGAAACACCATGAAGCTACACTCAAGAATATTGAAATGCAGCTTGGGCAACTTGCAAATGCTGTACATCAGAGGCCTCGTGGTTCACTACCAAGTGATACCATCCCAAATCCGAAAGGAAAGGAATAACTTTGAGAAGTGGAAATGAAGTGCACAAAACTAACTAGAGTGATGGTGTTTATGAAGATGACAAGAAGGAAGTAGGGGAATCTGAGAAAGAGTTTGGACAAGAGGATACATTATCTGAGAAACAATGTGCTCATGAGGACATGGCACCAAAGAAGGAATAGGTGCAAAGCAAAGAAGATAAGGAGGTAATCAAGAAGGTTCGTGGACCACCTAGTCCATACAATTATCCAGAGTATGCTCCAAAAACTCCATTCCCTGAAAGAGTGAGACCACCACCAAAGAAAGGGCCACAATTTGACAGATTCTTGAATGTAATAAGACAAGTAAATGTGAGCTTACCATTGTTGGACTTGGTAGGAGCTGTGCCCAAATATGCAAAGTACCACAAGGACCTCATCTCCAACAAGGAATAGATTTTGCAATGCGAAGTCCCCATGATAGTCTCTGAGTGCAGTGGAGCTTGGATTGGGCAAAATTTGCCACCAAAGTTGAAGGACCCTGGCAGCTGTACCATTCCTTGCACAATAGGCATGAGATATTTTGAGAAAGCACTCTGTGATTTGGGAGCTGGAATAAATCTCATGCCTCTATCTATTGCTGTGAATGTTGGCTTGAGTGGAAGAATTCAACCTGTAGCTATAACTCTCCAGTTGGCGGACAGATCTTTAGTGAAGCCTACAGGAATGGTAGAAGATGTTTTGGTAAGAATTGACAAATTCACTCTACCTGTGGATTTCATTATCCTAGACATGGAGGAGGACCCAGAGGTACCTCTTATTTTTTGCCGTCCTTTTCTTGCTACTGGAGATGCTCTAATTGGGGTAAGAAACAAAACTGTCACTTTAAGAATCAATGATGAACAAGTGGTCTTTGATGTGAATTATGCAATGAAACATTCATTGAATATGGAGACTTGTTTTGCTATTCGATCTATTGCATGTGCTGTGAATGTGAATGATGTAAATGGGAAGCATGAATTTATGTGTCTTGATGAGTTGAATTTGTGTAATAATGAAAAAGATGATGTTGAGTTAAATGAGGATAGGAACATCTTGGCTGAAATTGAAAATGATGTTGAATGTTGTGTGATTGATGAATCCATTTTTGAAATACAAAGTGAGATTGTTGAAATAGCAACTGAATGTGAAATGAAAGAAATTTTGGAAGAAGCATGTACTAATGAATTGAAAGAAAATGTTGAGTGTAAACTTCCAACTAACAATATGAATGCATCCACTGAGGTGATAAGCTTATGAGAAGCAATGAAAGTTGTTGCAGGAATGAGAAGCTTATGCCTTCTATCATGGTGGCTTCAAAACTTGAGTTTAAACCTTTGCCTCCGTATCTCAAGTATGCTTTTCTAGGAGAGAGTGAAACATTACCAGTAGTGATCTCATCTAAACTTGAAGATTAGCAAGAGGAGAAATTGCTTGGAGTACTGAGGCAACACAAATTGGCTATAAGATGGACCATTGCAGATATAAAGGGCATAAGTCCTAACTTGTGCATGCATAAGATTCTTTTGGAGGATAACTCTGTGCCAATGAGAGATAGACAACGAAGACTCAATCCACAAATGATGGAAGTTGTCAAGAAGGAAGTGATAAAATTGCTGGACTTTGGAATGATTTTTCCCATCTCAGATAGTGAATGGGTAAGTCCAGTGCAGTGTGTTCCAAAGAAGGGAGGAGTTACAGTTGTGAAAAATGATCCAAATGAGCTTCTTGCAAAAAGAGTTGTTAGTGCTTGGAGGGTTTGTATGGACTACAGAAAGCTTAACAAGGCGACAAGGAAGGATCATTTTCCACTTCTTTTTTTGGAGCAGTTGTTGGACCGAATTGCTGGCTACTTGTTCTACTGCTTCTTGGATGGCTATTCTGGCTATAATCAGATTGCCATTGATCCTAAGGACCAAGAGAAAACAACTTTCACTTGCCCTTTTGGCACGTTTGCTTACAAGCGGATGCCATTTGGCTTGTGTAACGCGCCCGCGACTTTTCAGAGATGCATGATGGCAATATTCCATGACATGGTTGAGTCGATTATAGAGATTTTCATGGATGATTTTTCTATCTTTGGAATGACATTTGATGGTTTCTTGGAGAATCTAGCCAACATGCTAAAGAGATGTGAGGAAACTAATCTCGTTTTAAATTGGGAGAAATGTCAGTTTATGGTTCAGGAGGGCATAGTGTTGGGATATAAGATTTCTTATAAGGGCATTGAAGTTGATAGGGCCAAGATTGATGTTATTGCCAAGCTACCTCCACTAACTAATGTTAAGGGAATCAGAATCTTCCTTGGCCATGCTGGTTTCTATAGAAGATTCATTAAAGACTTTTCAAAGATAGCCAGACCATTATGTAGCCTTTTGGAAAAAGATGTCAAGTTTGAGTTTGGGGTGGAATGTGTTGAAGCATTTGAAACCTTGAAGGCAAAATTGGTGGAAGCTCATATGATTGTCACCGCTCATTGGGGTGAGCCTTTTGAAATCATGTACGATGCAAGTGATTATGCCTTGGGTGCTGTACTTGGTCAAAGAAGAGACAAGGTGTTTCACACAATTTATTATGCCAGTAAGTTGCTAAATGAAGCTCAAATGAACTATACGACTACTGAGAAGAAAATGTTGGCTGTTGTGTTTGCCGTTGACAAATTTAGATCTTATTTGTTGGGATCAAAAGTAATTGTACACACGGACCATGCTGTACTGAAGTACTTGATGGCAAAGAAGGAAGCCAAGCCGAGGCTCATTCGATGGGTGTTGTTACTCCAAGAGTTTGAAGTGGAGATCAAAGATAGGAAGGGCTCCGAAAATGTGGTTACTGACCATCTGTCAAGGTTGGAGTCTCAGGAGCAAGACTCTTCTAGCTTACTTGTCAAGGAACATTTCCCTGATGAGCAAATCTTCAAAGTAGAAAAAGAAGGATTGCCTTGGTATGCGGAGATTGCCAATTTTGTTGTAGCTGGGCAAATCCCTTCCTATTATTCATCTGAACAGAAGAAGAAACTGCGAAGTGATGCAATGTATTATTTTTGGGAGGACAATGCCTTGTATAAAATCTGTAGTGATCAAATCACACGCAAGTGCATCAAGGAGGAAGAGAAAGAAGATATTCTGAGAGCATGTCATGAAGGACCGTGTGGTGGACATTTTGGCTCTACAAGAACAGGATTCAAAGTGTTACAATGTGGTTTCTATTGGCCTCATATTTTCTTGGATGCAAGAATTTGGGTTGGCAATTGTGATCGATGTCAAAGGATGGGGAACATTTCTTCAAGGAATGAAATGCCTTTGAATAACATTCTTGAAGTGGAAATATTTGATGTTTGGGGGATCGACTTTATGGGTCCATTTTAGAAATCCCGAGGCATGGAATACATTTTGGTCGCAGTTGATTATGTTTCCAAATGGGTCGAAGCCATGGCTTTAGCTCACAATAATGCTAAGAGCGTGATTGCTTTCTTGAAGAAACATATTTTCAATAGGTTTGGGGCTCCAAGAGCAATCATAAGTGATGGAGGAACTCATTTTTGTAATAAGATTTTTGAAGCTCTTTTCCCCAAGTATGGTGTGACACATAAAGTATCCACAACTTATCACCCTCAAACGAGTGGCCAAGCTGAAATCTCAAATCATGAGATTAAGAGAGTGTTGGAAAATGTTGTTAATCCAGGACGAAAGAATTGGTCCATGAAATTGGATTATGCATTGTGGGCATACAGAACTGCTTACAAAACTCCTATCGGTGCTTCTCCATTTCGGCTTATGTTTGGCAAGGAGTGTCATCTCCCCATAAAGTTGGAACATAAGGCATACTGGGCAATTCAGAAGTTGAATATGGATTTGTCTGGAGCTCAATAAAAAAGGATGCTAGAATTGAATGAACTAGACAAGTTTAAGATTCAATGCTTATATGAGTTCAAAGCTTTACAAGGAGAAAACAAATAGACTACATGATGCAAGGATTCAAGTCAAAAGCTTTGCTCCAGGACAACAAGTTTTTCTATACAACTCTAGATTGAGACTCTTTCCTGGCAAGTTAAAGTCACGATGGAGTGGGCCATTTCGAGTTGTCAATGTGAAGCCATATGGTGTTGTGGAGATTCAAAATGAGAAGACTGGCAACACAAGGCAAGTAAATGGTCATAGGCTCAAGCCGTATTTGACAACTAAGGAGAATGGCAACACAGATTTGGCACTAGCTCCACAGGAGTTGTACCTGGATGATCGTTTGAGTCCACAATGAGAC
The DNA here is from genome assembly GCA_016586305.1 of Ophiorrhiza pumila. Lineage (NCBI taxonomy): Eukaryota > Viridiplantae > Streptophyta > Magnoliopsida > Gentianales > Rubiaceae > Ophiorrhiza > Ophiorrhiza pumila. Next base: position 41,066,810 of record BLIW01000006.1, read on the forward strand.
AAGAGGCATGGTCGGGCTGAGGAAACTAAACCAAGCGCTACTAGGAGACAACCTAGATTTTTTTTTTGCAGATGCTTGTTTTTGTTTGTTTTTCTTATTTTGAAATCATTAGTGCTGATGTAAGTTAGTTGGTTTCAATTCATGTTATCAACTCACAATTCATGGACAATATCTGCAGGTGATCATACACAATATTGGGAAGGGGAAGACGTTAAAGAATGAAGGTGAGGCTACTGGGATGGTTTTTAGCTCAGAATGGACAAAACATCCAAGAAAGGGTAAGCTTGAGTGGGTGTAAGGACTAAAAAAGGTAAACAAATCAAATCTTGTGAATTGCTTGAGATTCTATTTTACTTGGTGATAGATTCTTGCCCATGACAGTTGCTTGTTGCTATTCAATTAATTGAGGTAGGAATGAATAAGGTGTATTCAGTATGACATGAGTGTGGTGGTGGGCACATGGATGTGTTGTTTTCATGTGTTGTCTTGTGCCTAGCACGGCTTTGCTTAGCGCTTCACCATTTCACTATAAATACTCTGCACCTTGTTCACATTCCATATGCTTAGCTAGAAGTAATCTTCAGAGAGAAAAGCAACACTTGACTTCGCATAACAAATGAGTGATGTCATACGAACGCTATAATCCCTATGAGTACAAAATTTTCAGTGAGGATCTGGGCACTACTTCCCCCTCTTCTTTATCCTCTTCAGCTGATGAAGCAATGGTGATTGATAATGATCCAGCGGATTCTCCACAATTTGTCAATGCTAATGCAGAGCAACTCTACCATCGAACCAGCCTTAGATCAGTCATGATTGAAAGACCATTCGATACTCCCACCCAAAGATTTGAAGATGTCATTCGAGGCCACAACTGGTCTTGGTTAACAATGGCCCCAGAGGAAGTAAACATAGAGATAGTCAAAGAATTCTATGTTAACTCACGAGCAGAAAGGATTCATTCAGTGTTCTTGCGAGGTAGTTATTTGAAAGTAAATCGGCATAGTATCAATTTGCATTATCTTTTGCCTGATTACCCTAATGACGCGTATAGTAGATTGTTGAGGGCAGAGAACACTGATCGTTTATTAAATGCTGTGGCATTGCCTGGTGCTACTTGGGTGAGAAACTCTCGAAATGAAGCTTCTCATGTACTTACTACTGACCTCACAGCTGAAGCTAGGATGATGTTACTTTTCATAAATTCTAGGCTCTTGCCTACTCAAACCACTACTAGGGCAAATAGGGAAAGAGTTCTTCTGATTTATGCCATTATGCATGACTTTTCCATTGATGTGGGACGATTAATTTTGGGGTATATAAGGCGTGCTCAAGGATGTGAGTATTCTCCCATGTACTTTCCCATTCTGATATCTGAAATGGCTCATAGTAAGGGCATTGACATTAGTTCAGCTACACCTCCCCAGCGTTCATTGGGCCTTATGGGAGGACCTCAATGGCGTAATTCTCAGCAGAAGGACAAGGAAGCACGGATTCACAGATGAAGATAAATAGGGCACTTGTTCTTGCTTTTCTTTCCTTTTGAGAAATGGGGGATGTTGTGCTATGCAAGAGTGGGGGGGAGTTTTGATATGCTATGAAGTTGTCATGAGTGGGTTAGGGTTGTTGAGAAGTTTGTGTTATGACTATTGTCCGAATTGTTAAGTAGTCTTAATAGTTAGTAGTTTCTGTTAAGGGCAACTTTATGTTGTTTATCATGAATAATGAGTGGTGAGGTACATTGTGTGTTTGTCGTTCATCTTGAGAAATTAATGTGTGCACTTTTCATACATTGCCAAATCTCACTCATTTCGTTTCTTTTTGTTTTTTCTTCTCATGTACATGCATACATTTAACTGGGAGTGGACATTCCTCCAAGCAAGGTAAGAATTGGTAAGAGTTAGATTAAGGCATTTATGACTGTGTTCTCTACTCTCTAAACATAAATTGAATTGATTCCATCTGAAATTTAGTTCATGTTCTAACAAGTCACCACCATAGTAGGAGTTGTGCATTAAAGGAAGGAAAAGAGCACACAGTGAGTGACATACAGTGGATATGATGTGTTTTCTTTTGGCATGTGAAGAAAGCTGATAGTGGCGTCCCACATTTGATTGATATCCTTGTTGGCTTGTGTTTGGGTTGTAGATTATTAAGTATGCCTTGACCAAATAAATGCTCACAAAGTTATATCTTACTATACTCACAAGTTGGAGCCAATAGATCGGTTTAGGCAAGCATTTCTCTAATGTTTTGTGAAGTTTTGTACATCATGTGAAGGAATCTTATCTTTTGGCAGCTAGAAAGATAAGGGTTCACATGCATTGAGTGACAATGGTCCCACAAGTGTATTGATGTTAGTAGACTCATATGGTAGCTGGGAATATTCAATTCATGTGTTGACCGATTTGTTATTCACTTGCACTCTAGTTCTATAAATGTTAACTTTTGTCCATAATGCATACAACATTGTAACTAGTAAGCTTGTTCATACTTTGGCATTGCTAAGGAAGACATTGAGAGTAATCTTCATTCTCACTTTCTCTTTGCTTCAAGATTGGGTTGTGAGCTTCCTATCAAAGGTATGTTACGGTTTTTCCTCAAGACTTTTACTTGGTGAGGTTTCATGTCTTGTACGATGAATTGTTGATGATTGTATGAACATGATAAGAGTATTGTTCTATGGAGGAAATGATGAGCAAATGGTATACCTTGTTGCTTATGTTCTTGCTCAAATGTTAAATGCACGTTAAGTGTGGGGGAATGTTAGTACTTGATTTTCAGATTTCTTCAGCTTTTACATAGTTCTGTAAACTGGTCGTAACTCAAGCATGGAATGTCCAAATGTGTTGGTTCCAGTGGGAGAATTTAGATAAGGTGAAGGGCTTCATTGTTTATGTTATACACTTTCGCTAGTTCTGGCTGGAACACGGTCCATTTTGGAGGACAATGCGTGTTCATGTTAGGAGATGTGGTTTTGTGAAATTGCTGAATCGACCAGCTTTGACACCTCTCGGTTTTCTTGTCATAATTTTCTCAATTTGAGTCCAAATGAAATGATTCCAGTTGGAGATGTTAGCCAAGAGAATGGGCTGCAATGTTTATGTTTGGCATTTTTGCTAGTTCTAACGGGATTATAGACTAAATTGGCTAAGACTGTGAAGTTAATGCTGAACTAGTAATGAGAATTGCTGAAGCTGTCTAGTTTGGGCACCCTCTGTATTTTGGCCATACTTTTCTCAATTTCAGTCCAAATGAGGTGCTTTTTGTCCCTATATTTAGCTGAGATCTTGATCTACAATTTTGATGTTTCATGCTTCGACTAATTTCCCCTGCTTCATTTCTCATTTTCACGATTTTGTCATGCTAATTTCCAGTCCAGAATTTTGTGGAGCGCATGAGAACTTATTTTGTTGTGAGTCAGTTGTGTGAGTTTAAGTGCAATATTCTGTATAAGCATGAGGTGAGTCTAGGGCCATTTGGTGTTTACATATTGGGATGCTAGAGGTACCATCTAATTTCAATTTGCATGCTATCCGACGGGTGATCTGGATTGTTTCTTGATATTATGGAATGTGGATCGTTGTGTTTCTTGTATCTTAGGTGTCTACCAACGTGTCTTACGTTTATGGTGTGTATACAGGCTATAGCCCCCAAGAAGGCAGCATCATCATCCAAAGGAGCCAGTTCAAAGAAGGGAAAGGCAAAGGGGAAAGCGAAAGAGATAGAGAATGCAGATTCCGAGTACTTTGCAGACGATATGCCAATTTTTGAGGAACCCCCAGTGATCACAATCAAGCCATCGATTCCGAAAAGGCGAAAGGGTGATCCGACATCGTTGTTGTTCATTGAGGCTGCGGCACAGCGACGTTGGGAAGAAGGTTTAGCAGTTAAAAGTGTGCACTTAGAACGTGCTTTTGTCGTTGATAAGGGGCCATTCCAAAAGTTGATGGAATTTCACAAATTTACTGAAAAGTTGTCCTACGCGCCTGAGTTCTGTAATTCTAGTCTCGCTCGGGAGTACTGTGCCAATGCAAAATTTCCAAACGACGAGGGAGCGATTTTTGTTCGAGGAGTGTGGGTTGACATCTCAAGTGGAATCATCAATGCTTATTTAGGGACGTTGAGCTACCCCGAAGATCCTTTTCAGTGTCCTATGAGTGAGGAAGCTGATCAAGAGTTGTTAGAGGAGCTTGCGCATCCTGGAGCCGTGTGGGTTGTCAATCGACAAAGGGAACATAAGCATATTCGACATCAGTATTTGCGTGCCGACGTTAAAATATGGTTGCTATTCATCCTGTCTAGGCTTATGCCTAGTTCACAGAGGTCCGAAGTTGTGCGTAAACGCCTATATTTGATTTCCGCACTTAGAGGAAGAAGGTCTATGGATGTTGGCCTAATTATAGTCGATGACATCAGAGAAGGTATTAACGATCCAAAGGCATCTATCTTTTACCCCGTCCTTATTGAGGAATTATGCAAGGCTCAAGGAATGACCGATGAGTTGGGTGGAGATTGGAGGAAGATTCCGGGACCTATTGCTACTCCTTTGTATCTTAAATATTTACGCCTGGAGAAGGAATTTCTCAAAGATCAAGCAGTGGAGGCGGGATTGCCACGAGACAATTTGGAAGCCCCAGCTCGTGTTGGGCAGCACCAGCAAACTCCACAACCATATGACTTCAGTGCATTTGAAGGAGTAATTCAGGATTTCCAACATTCTGTGGACACCCGTTTCCAACGATTGGATGAGAGGCTGGAACATATGCACCAAGATTGGACACACCATGCATCTACTGTTGATTCCAAATTAGACGATATATCTTCTATTGCACAACAACAGTTTGAAGTACTGTATCATCGTCAGGTGAAAATGCAGTTGGAGCTTGATGCTTGTAATAAGATGGCTGTTTACTACCATTCTCCTCCTGGGCCACCGAAGCAAAGGCCAACTCAAGCGCAATTGGCGGGATATAGCATTCCTAATTTGTCTATGGACGCATTTAGTGGTGCTGTGCACGAGCTTCCTCCTGGTGTGCCTTCAAACTGGTGCTGTGCAACAGTTTATTTGGTCAAGGCATACTTAATGTACTTTCCATGGTTGATTAGAGGGGAATGCATGCCACGATTCAATTTATTGACCAGATTTAGTAATAAAATTTTTCTGACAAAATATCTAGATAACAAAACAATATGTTTAACAACAATCTTTGATCGACTAATATTGATTTAATATTTTCGAATGACAATTTGCATGGTACTATAATAGTCTTTCCACTAGTTGACTATACCTCAAACGAGCACAAAAATTCTGAAGAATAACAATTATCTTATTTTTTATTGACTTAAAGTATCTTACGAAATATACTTGTTCTGTTTCTTCTAAAATAGATAAACTTTCTCATTTTTTGCACTAATTCTCAAACAAACTGAGACAACAATAGAGCAATCATGTTAAGTAAGCAAAATGCAACATTATATCAAAATTATATATATCACACAAGTCGATCTTAAAAAATATATTACTATCAAATTAATTAGAGAAATACTTACCATAAGTAGTGGATCAATATGTCTTTCTTGATCATATTCCAAGCATTGTAAACATAGACATGGTGAGGAAAGTTGCAACTACTTGCCTCAAATTAATTGCCATTCTTGTTCTTAGATATCACTCTTTGTTTTCCTATAAATTTTCTATCTATTGAAGTATAATAGTTCACTTTCTCACGTTTTATTGTTCGGTCATTGAAGTATAATAGTTCTACTTTCTCACGTTTTACCATTCGGCTATCTGTTTGCTTATTTTGTTTTTTTACCGTTAAATAGAGGATGACAATTGAAAACCGACTAAAGTAGGAGGTAGGAGAGAAAATACCAGAAATGCTTAAATATGGAAGGCGACAATGAAGACAGCTCATAGAATGCATACATACACTTTATTTCATGAAAATAAGTAACTTTTTATGTATAAAATGCTTAGTACTTTTTTTTGAGCGTTAGATGGATTAAGTTGAGGTGTTCAAAATAAAATTAAAGTTGATGAAAATTTTTGGAAATTAGTTGAAGGTCATTTGAATAAATTTAGTTTTTTTTTAAACCCAATTTATTAGAAAATAAGCAAAATAAGACGAGGCCGGATATACCCGACACCCCGTTACAAAAGGCAAGCCATAAAGAGGAGTACTACTTCTTTACATTCAAAATCAATAGCTCCTATATTTGAGTAATAAAACTAAAAACTAGGAGAATGAGTGAGGATAGAGAGGCCAAAAAATTTGATAGCCAAAAGGCATAACAAATTCTAAAAACTCTCAACCCTGTAATAAGTGTGTCCTAACCATTATGTGCATTAACGTGAAATCTACCCATTTGTAATATCAGGAAAAATCTGTGCACTACGCCAGATTAGTCCAGGAAAAACAGGTCCAATAATCTGAGGGTCCAAAAGGGGCAGACCAGCCATGCAATAATTCAACCCAAATGACGGGTTCAAAATAACCTAACAGCCCAGCCAGCATGGAAATCCAGATCAAATTCAGTCCATAAGTCCGGCCCAAGAGTCCAAAGCAAAGGCAACCCAGAGACAGCCCAAAACAATTCAGCAACCACAGCCAATCCATTGTTTTCCTAAACAAACCATTGTATGCCAATGCTTGGCCTCAGGTTCAAAACAGGGCAACTCCAATCAAAACCCCAAATTTCATTCAAAACAACCAGCATGTGCCATCCGACCATAACAGTCCAGCGTGATAGCACAAATGCAGTAATGCTACTGCCATCTTCAATCTGCAGCAGAACCAAACACCACAGATTCCAAACACGATTACACAGATGCAACAACGCCTACTCAAAATGCAGCACCTAATGCAGCACTGTCTACTTTCTAACACACAAAGACCAGTAGTGCAAGCACGAGACCAGTTGCATCAGTACCTCTCTAGCCAATTCAGCTATCAAGCCAACCCCACCAAACAAGTATACCTCAGAAACATCATTTCTGTGGCCGCTTCCACCTCATGGAGTTAGTGATCACTAAGCTCATCAAAATATCTTGTAACCACTTCATCCAAGCAAACAGTAAAGCAGCAAGACTAAAGGGGCAATGAGATGGGACAATTTCCATCTTCATTCCAGACCCTATCATAACTATATATAAAAATGCCATCCAGAAATCCACCAAAGCGAAAAATTAAGAGGCACTAAAGCATGTCGGGCCAACTGACGTTAACTTCAGTATTCAGGGGCCATTACACGATTCATACCTGGTTCACCTGAAATTCCAATGCTTGTTTTCTGAGTAGCATATGAAGGGATTTCTATCCCTAAGCTTTCTCCCTGAGCCAAAAGTAGCTTTTGGGCTGAGTAATGCTTCCATAGTCCTTGTTTGTTTGGCTGACTTGCGTCCTCTCTCCATTTTATCAATGTACTTGTTCAGCTCATCCTCCGACTCTTCCTCAAAGCTATTTTTCGTCCAACGGTCTACCCCATCATCCTCCGATTCAAAATCTGAAGGGATTGTTTGCAGAGCTGCTAGGTCGGAGATAGATCCTACATTATGAAAAATCCCATCCTCCCATCTCAATGTTTGGATATCGTTAAGGATTTCTAGGTCTGTCCTAGGTTTTCCTTTGTACATGCTTGATGATTCACCTTCTTCCCATGTTATGGAGACGTTAATTGCCTCTTTATTCAGGCTCTTACTATCTGTCAGAGCTCCAGATGAAGAATCTTTTGGAGTTATTCCAGGAATCTCTTGGACCTTTTCCAAGGTGGTTGGAGGCAAAGGAACAACAGCTTTTCCTTCATTTTCATTGAAGAGCTCCAGGATTTTGCCAAGATTGGCCACAAATAAGGCAATGTTTCCTTCACCAAGACTTAGAGGAAGGTAGTTTTCTTTCGCCTCCTTGTCCCGTTCCTGCCCTCTTATTAATTCATCCCCTGTTTTCTCACTTTCTATGGCCGGCAGAGCTATAATAGGGAGATCCAGTGAACTGCCTTCTTCTCCATCAATGATCCGCAAGGATTGTGCCAAGTTGTTTTCCTCAGTTGTTGACACAGCCTGAGTTTCAGTATTACCCATAGGAGTTGGCATATTAGCAACATCCTGAGCCTTGGGACTGGGTTCAGGCTGCTCCTTCTCCACTTCGCTGGTAGTGGATGTTTCTGGTAGGCTTATTGGCTTTGAAGGTGTTCCAGAAGGCATCCAAATCTTTTAAACATTTTGTCTTTTCACAGCATTCTGTTTGCATGATACCACAGCATGACGCATCCTTTTGCATATGGAGCAGAATTCTGGTAGGTCTTCAATTTGTATTGGTTGCCACCGACCCTTATCCTTGCTGCCTATCCACGCTCGGCTAGGAGTTGGCTTCAGCACATCAACCTCCACACATACCCTTGCCTCACTAGGTCGCAAAATTTTATGAGCAGCTGCCGAGGCTAGGTCAAGTTTCAATGGAGTTCCCACAGCCTACCCCAAAGAGAAGAGCTTCTCCTTGTTGAAATAGTGGATTGGGAGGGAAGGGAATTTCACCCAAACGGGAGTAATTGAGGAATCAGTGTTGGGGCTAAAATCTGGGAACCATTTTGAGATTGTAGCTTTAAATCCATTAAACGTCCAGGTTTTCTTTAGCCACATCCTATGGAAATCTGCCTCTTCTTCAAATTTGAATAACACATTCCTATTATCAAGTAAACCAACCAAGCACTCACCTTGAAATGCGGCTGCCAGAATATGCTTGCGAATAGCAACCATTGCCGGCCTACCTCTATCAAATCGGCCGATGAGGGTGAAGTGATATGGTTTCGCCAGTTCTTTTTCCTCATCCTCTGAAATTAATAATGCTGGCTCTCCATTATGCGTCGTCAATGAGCTCTTGGTCGAGGGATGGAAAGAAACATCAATCTCAGAGGACCACTTAGCAGAAACCGCCTCACGAAAAGATTTGGTTCCTGGTTTGGAACTAGAATCTCCGTTCAGTTGTGGATCCGGCCCCTGCATCTGTACCTTGTTCAAGTTGAAGGAAGGGGGCAATTTCCTGGTGGGAAGAGGCAGAAAAGAGGTGGCATTCTGCAAGTCTTCCACCAAAGGTTATTTCCCTAGTCGAGATGTTTTACTCACAGCCATCTTAGGGGAAGCTATGGATGAAGAGTCTAGCTGAAATCCCGATATGAGGGGAAAATTCATCACTGCACCCATAGGTTTCCTTGGTGCCCAAACATTTTTTGAATGAGTAACTGTCATCATTTTTGGGCCGGCAGAAGGATGCTGCCCGATTGGCAGAGACACGGCCTTAGAGGAGACTGCTTCCGTGGGATTAGGGTTAAACTGCGGTCGAAGAGAAGATTCGGACACATTTAAGATAGTTCCTTTGTTGTACGTCCTGGTTACTTGTATGGGAGCCATCGGCGGTGGGACAATGGGGTTTACAACGATCGTGTCCCCCATCTTATGGTGGCTCCGGCCTCTGGAGGTACTTCGGGACTGCTCCGATTGTGGTGATTGTTAAAGGCTTAGGTCCCGATTAATTTTGAGAAATCGCTAAACTATAGGCAGGTGGGATAGGCTAGGTCAGTTTAAGGGGTGGGTTTGAGGCTTTTGCGGCTAGGGCTTGGTTTTGGAAGATTAAAGCTGAAAACTAGAGAGAAGGAAGAGCATCTCTCACTAAACTATGGACGGAGCAAAGTTTTGATAACATGAATTCTAGTGATTAATGTCTTTTTTGAAGAAATTTAGTTACTGTTTAAATAAGCTGACTAATGAACTAGAACATTGTGAATTAGTCCAATTGATTTCTTTCTGGCTTGATATTTGAAATTTTGTTAGGCCGTTGCTATAATCTTTTGTTTTATGATCTTTTACATTTTATGTGGTTTATTTATTTTTTGATTTATTTAATTTTTAGTTAAATGTATAATTAAAGTTGTATACAGGGGAGTTCTTCGGAAAAACGAATAATAAATTGATAGAAACTTTCTCATGTTATCCTCCTTTTATCTTTCATTTTCTCTTTTACCTCTTCATCTCGCACTTTTTATCCCTATTTTTTCCTTTCATCTCAAATTTTCTCTCTAAATTATTTAATATCTAAGATTTAAAAATTTTAGCTTAAGACTTGATAATCTTAGCAGTGGAGTACTGGAGTTTCAAAATTCTCAAAAAAAAATTTTTGTAAAATGTTATGTCTAAAGTAAATATATACAAAGGTATGGGAAATTGAAAAATAAGAGCAAAATATATAAAAAAAAATTGTTGCCATAAATGAAAGACTATGTGAAAAAAAATGGATTAGAAATAAATAATTTTATGATAAAAATTAGAAGTTAAGGATAAGTTTGGACAAGACTTTATAGGGAAAAAAAATTAAATCTTTGTTTGAGTTTTAGAAAAGGAATGCTTTTGAGTTACAAACAAAGGCCGATAAAGGGGGGCGGACCCCCCAAGATTTTTAAAAATTGTATTATGTCTTTTCAAAAAATTTAAAGTTTTTAATTGAATTCTTAAGAAAATTAGAATTTTGCCCCCCAAAAAATAAAATATAACTTCTAAAGTTTTATCAAATTGGAATTATGTAATTTTGCCTCCCAAACTATAATTTCTGGATTCGCTACTGGTTACAAAGTAGGCATGTAGATTTATAATTTTTACTTTATTTTTGGGTTATTGTGTTAGAAAAATTTTTATTTCTCAATTTTAAAATTAAAATTTAATTTGAATAACAAACATTCAATTTTTTTTTTCTCTTTTAAAATATAGGCTGTGGAACACAGTTGATACACTATCATACCTCACAGTAATTAGAATTTGGCAAAATTCCAATCAAATGGCTGTAATCTAAATGCTCAAAATTGGACTTCTTAGATGTTTGCTTAGCAAGGACGTAAAAGCATCAATCAATATGTCATGATTATTTTGGAGGTAAGATCAATGCTTTCTATTGATAATATTCTTCTCGTGTTTTGAATTTTAATATGTATAATACTGTCTGTATAGGGTTTCATGGTAGATATATGATGTGATATTTTGTGCTCTCTTTAATAGTCATGACCCTTATATTTATTTAGTGGCTCGTAAAATGAGAGATTAGAACTGAAACAATTGAACTGCTTGCAGTAATTCACCCCATGTGATTTGCTACTGCCAGGCCCAACAATTAGGAATGTTCTGAAAGAAGAATTGAAGAAGAATTGGGAAAGAAAGAGTTTCAAGGGAAAAAGAGAGAGAGTTCGAGATAGCATTCAAGATAAGAAACTCCTACAAAATGATTTCATAAACTGTCTTTTTCCTCTCAGATTTGACTATCTAACTGCTATTCTTTCATAATGGGCCAATGATATACATCAAATCTCTACTGGGCTATGGAATCATACAGTTCACCAATCAGCAATACAATCCAATTATAATACGGCCCAATCTTTTCATATCATGACAACACCCACCTTGTGGATTAGACTTTAGAGCGAAAGAGATCAAACTCAGGGAATTGATAACTGATGAACTGCGTATCTTCCCATGTTGCCTCCTCTGGACTGAGATTAAGCCATCGAATTAACACTTGTGACACTGGTTGGCCATTTTGCAAGATGGCTCTCCTTTGTAGGACTGCTTTAGGAGCTATCACGATATGATCAGTAGCATCCATTATAGGTAGTGTAGGAATCAATGAATTCCTTGTTCCCAGCTTCTTCTTCAACTTGGAGACGTGGAATGCAAGGTGTATTTTAGACCCAGCAGGTAACTGTAGTCGATATGCCACAGCACCAATCTTTTCTAGGATAGGAAGGGGCCAAAGGGGCCAAAGAACTTAGATGATAATTTCAATTGCTTCCTCAGTTCCACAGATTGTTGTTTGTAGGGTTGAAGTTTCAGAAACACCAAGTCACCTACTTGAAATTCTCGTTCGGCCTTATGTTGATCAGCATAGACTTTCATTTGATTCTGTGCTTGGACTCGATGATCTTTCAACAATTGCAATGTAGCCACTCTATCCTTCAGCATAGTGCCCGCAGCAGGAACCAGAGCTTCAAACTCAGTACCTAAAGAAAGTTGCACAGGTTGATAATTGTAACAAGCTTCAAATGTGGTCATTTTGATACTGGTTTGATAATTGGTGTTATACCACCACTCCGCCATTGATAACCACTACTTCCAACTATGAGGCCTGTCTGAACACATACATATGAGATAAGTCTCTAAGCACTGTATTAATCTCTCGCTTTGCCCATCGGATTGTGGATAATAGGCAGTGCTGTAATGAAGTTTAATTCCCAGTAGGTTGAAGAACTCCCTCCAAAATTGGCTTGTAAACAATTTGTCCCTATCTGAGACAATCATTTGAGGCATGCCATGCAACTTAAAGATGTTGTCAAGGAATGTTCTAGCTATTTCCTTTGCTGAGAAGGGGTGTTTCAGAGCCATAAAATGTCCTAATTTGGACAATCTATCCACCACTACCAATGTGGTATCATAGCCTTCAGATTCAGTCAATTTTTCTATGAAATCCATGTTGATGTCAGACCACACTTTACTGGGAATAGGGAGAGGCTGTAACAATCCAGGATATGGCAAATTCTCATATGCTTATTGCGCTGACAAACTTCGCACTGAGCCACGACCTCTGCAATATCTTGTCGCATATATGGCCAAAAAAATACAGTTTTAATTCTCTGCAGACTCCCTAACTGTCATGAGTGTCCTCCAACTGCCGAAGAATGTAGAGTCTCTAAAATGTGTTGTCTGAATGCATTTCTTTTACCTAGATAAATTCTTCCCTGATATCTAATAACACCTCCAATATACTTATAATCAACAACTGGTACATGATCCACCGTCAATGCTGCCAATAAATTCTGACATTCTTGATCATTATCATTGGCTTCATAGCTGGAGATTATGTCTTGTATCCATTTAGGCTGTGACACTGACACAGGTATCAAGGTTTCCAATTCTGCCTCATCCTCTACCATTCAAGAGAGTGCATCTGCAACTTTATTTTCTGAACCTATTCGATATTGTATCTCATAATCCAGCCCCAAGAGCTTAGTGAAACACTTAAAACTGTAAGGTGGTTGACAGTTTTTTATCTAATAAGAACTTCAAACTTTGATGATCAGTTCTTATTATAAAATGATAACCCACGAGGTAATGCTTCCACTTAACAACAACCATTAACACTGCCAATAACTCCTTCTCGTAAATGGACAATCCCAAGTTTTTTACGCTAAGAGCCTTACTAAGATAAGCCACTGGTTGACCTTCTTGCATGATTACTGCCCCCTATCCCCTTGTTGCAAGCATCGGTTTCCACTATAAATTCTTTTGAAAAATCTGGCATTCTAAGAACTGGTGTAGTGGTCATAATCTGCTTCAAGGACTCAAAAGCCACTTCTACCTCCTGATTCCAGCCAAAAGTATCCTTCTTCAACAGATTAGTCAAAGGTTTAACAATAATTCCATAACCCTAATCTTCTGTAATATCCAGTGAGTCCTAAAAATCCTCGCAAAGCTTTAATATTTCTTGGAATTGGCCAAGCTAACATATCCTGAACCTTAGTTGTATCCATTTCCACCCCTGCGGCTGAGATCATATGGCCAAGGTATTCTACCTTGTTCTGAGCAAATGCACACTTTGATTTTTTCGCCAACAGCTGATGTTGTCTCAGTAACTGTAGTACAGTTTTCAGGTGTTCTAGGTGTGTTTGGATACCTGGGCTATAAACTAAAATGTCGTAAAAAAAAAAAACTAAAACAAATTTCCTCAAAAAAGGTTGAAAAACCTGGTTCATAATGGCTTGAAAGGTAGCTGGTGCATTAGTTAGGTCGAAAGGCATAACTAAAAACGACCATGATGTGTCTGAAATGCAGTTTGTATCTGTCTTGCGGATTAACACTGATTTGATGGTAACCTGCTCTAAGGTCAATTTTAGTATAAACTTTGGAACCAAACAATTCAGCTAGCAGTTCTTCAATGTGAGGCATGAGATATCTATCCTTGATAGTTAAGGCATTTAATTGCGTATAGTCCACACACATTCTCCAAGTCCTATCTTTCCTTTTTACTAAGAGTACAGGGGAGACAAAGGGACTTGTGCTATGTTGTGCTATACCATTTTGCAACATTTCTGAGACTTCAGATTCAATTTCAGTCTTTTGGAAATAAGGATATCTATAGGGTTTAAAATTGAAGGGTTGGGAATCTGATTTAAGTGGAATGGTATGGTCCATGGTTCTTTCAGGGGGTAGGCCTTTAGGAGATTCAAAAACATCTGTAAACTTTACTAACAATTGTGAGATCTCATCAGGTAGCTGCTTATGATCTTTTTCTGTCATGCTAACATTGCATATGTTAAGCTCAGTTAATTTCCCTTCTCTGAACCTCTTCACTGTTTTCCCCCTGATCAACTTCATTTTGGGATTCACTACAGATCCTTTCAAAACCATTGTGATTTCCTCATTAGCCAAACTAATTTTTTAGTTCTCTAAAGTCAAAGGAAATAGGGCTGAATTGATACATCCAATCCACCCCAAGGATCACATCCCATCCTTTAATATTCATGACCCTCGTATCAAAAACAAAACAGTACTGCTGTATTTCCCATTTAACTCCCAGGCATATTGCACTACTAGTTAACACATTTCCATCAGCAATGGTGGCAGAAATAGGGATGGTTGTTGACATGTTCAAATGCAGTGCATATACTATATTAGAGTTAATAAAAGTGTTGGAACTACCAGTATCTACCAAAATAGAAATTATCTAGTTATTAATCTTTCCTTGCAGTGAAATGGTTTTTCTTTTCAAAGAGTCAGACTAAGGTGTGTATCGATACCTCGACCACTTGTCCCGGATAACCAGTCAGTTCATCTTGCTCACCCACCGCATCTAAAAACTCCTCCTCTTCATCTGCAATCATGAAATGGATATTCCCAAATTTGCATTGATGTTGTGGTCCAAATTTCTCTCCACATTTATAACATAGATGTTTATTCCTCCTGTACTGTATCTCTTGTGCCGATATTTTTCTATGCCCGTCCTCTTCATTGTTTTTCTGTCTCATCTGAACATATCCGTTAGTCTTGCTCGTAGTACCTGGAAAATTCATAATCCTGCCAGACTGTGACCCTTCTGTCCAAGATTTCAGCACTGATTTATTTTTCTTGGTGCACAATTCCAGTGACTGTTCTTGAAGCATTGCTACTTCAAAGGCTTCCAACAATGATTTGGGCTTCATTAACCTCAGCATAGGTTTTATCTCATCCTTGACACCACTAATGAAGCTTGATACAAAATATGATTCTTTCAAATGTGGATCTCGTAGCAACATGAGGGACTTTAACTCCTCAAACTTTTCTTGATACTCCACTATTGTCCCCGTCTACTGTAATTTGTTAAACTCCTCTTTTTCGTCATGCATTCCCTTGTCTCCAAATCTTCTGCTCAAGGCTGCACTGAACTCTTCCCATGATGGCTGTCCTTTTGACAATTTTACGCTTTGATACCAAATCTCTGCCCATCCTTCTAAATGCATTTCCATAACCTCCATTTTGTACTGATCAGCAACCTGGTGAATTAGGAAATATTTTTGACACTTCCTAATCCATTCTCTCGGTAATTCCCCCCAAATGTGGGTAATTCAATTCTTGGAATCCCTGGCCAAGAATTTCTTGGGTTC
This sequence comes from Ophiorrhiza pumila, assembly GCA_016586305.1. Lineage (NCBI taxonomy): Eukaryota > Viridiplantae > Streptophyta > Magnoliopsida > Gentianales > Rubiaceae > Ophiorrhiza > Ophiorrhiza pumila. The sequence goes on from BLIW01000006.1 coordinate 41,082,485, forward strand.
TTGTAAAAAAATCCCCCAATATTATCAACATAACCCTTGGGTCTTAAGCTTGGTGTGGGCAGTAAAGGACTCTTATCTAACACCTGTTGTAGCTCCTCAGTGCTCGTTGTTTTCTCCTTACTCATCTTTCTTCTTATTTTTCCCCATTTCTGTTCTTCTTCTTCCCACTCTTATTAATTTTTTTTTTTCATTTTTTCTCCTTCTTCCTTTGGTTTGTGCTATTGTGCATATTAATTTTATTCTTCATTTTTTTCCTTTTTTATTTTAATTCTAGGTACTTTTATTCATTTTTTTTCATTTTTTCTACATCAATTAATTTTATTTCTTTTTCACGTATTAATTCTTCTTTTTCTTTCTATAGTTAGATTAAAAGTTTGATAATTAAAATTAATATTATTTTTTAAAATTGTCTAATAATTTTGAAATCTACAGGATTGAAAACTCAATATTGATATCTATGGATAATTATTCATGATTTTATGCAATAAAACAAACCTTTTTTCCAAAATTATCTCCCACATCTAAAAAATTTATTAAAAGATAGATCTTTAGAGAAAATAAATTATTCAAGATAATTTTCTAAACCAAAACAAACTCCTCTACTATTTTGTATGATCGAGTTGGGGAGAAATGATTGTAACTACACTCAATTAGACTGTTCTTAACGTGGATAGGAAAGAAAAAAAAATAAGAAAGGGAAAAAAAAAACAAATCTACAATTTATACAAAAGAAATACATTTGAAAGAAGAAAAACATCCATGGTAAGAATAAAAGCCACAAAATCATCACAATCACATGAAGAATAAATAACCAAAATTCCAATTGTAAAAATAGGAAAAATAAAAAAATTACGTCAAATCTTTACCACCTAGTAAATAAAGATTCAAACTTTGAATCAAATAGATTTAAAATGAAAATTTAAAATACATCAATTAGCATTGTTAAATCTAAGATTGAAGTCCAATAGAACTAAAATTGAATCAAATAAATTTAAAATTGAAATTCAATTAATATAGGATTGAATGCCAAACTATTCTATAAAATAGAAAAATTAAAAACAAGGAAGAACAACACTCTTCGCACAAGAGGGAAAAATAGAAAGAGAAAAAGAAAAAAAGAGAAAGAACAAAAAGGAGGACAAAAAGAATGAATGAAAATTGACACGCATAGTAGGAGAGATAATAAAGAGAAGAAAAAGGGAAAAAAAAAAGAGAGGGAAAAATACAGAAGAAAGAAGGAACAGAAGAAATGAAGATGTACAAGGAAAAAAATAAGGAAGAAGGAATAGAAGAAAGGAAGAAGAAAAAAAAATTAAAGAAAAAAAATTAGGAAGAAGGAAAAAAAATAAAAAAGTGAAAGAAAATGACATGATAAACTATTTAAATGAGAATATGGATGAAAATTTTAAAGTTGTCAGGGCGTAATTAGTTCATAGAAAAAAATAATTAAAAAAAATAAAAACCTACTCTTATCTAAGATTATAAAAGATAGCACTTGACTTAACAAAAAGATCATATCCAAACAAATAATTTATAAATAAGAAAAAAAATAGAAAAGTTATATTTTCTCAAATATGATAAAGAAAAATATTCAAAATTGGGAAGCCTGTCCTTCAATTAATGAATTAGGAGTGGATTATTCACATAAAATGTTTGAAAATCATATTAACGAAATTTTGACACTTTTAAAAAAAAAAAAAAATTTAAACCCCATTGAGAAGACTATAATTAAAGATGAAATGTTAAAATCTCAATCTTTTGGTTTTTCCTGTGATGTAAGAAATCTTTAATTTCTTCAAAATATTCTTTGAAGTTTGATATTTTATTTTTAAATGTTTTTTATAGATTTATATTTGATAATATTATATCTTCGAATGTAAAACATTTTATCTTAATAATTTTTAGAATTCAAAAATAAGTTTCCTCTAGTCATCATGAATCAAGGAAGACATACAATGGAAAGCCAAAGAATTGTTAAATTTGAAATTTTCTGTGCAAAGAAAAATGTCTCATTCATTTAAAGTATGCTTAACTTTTTTTTAGTTGAGGACAAGTATATGTACCTTTTGGGGCTATCGAATTTTCATGATTTTTTACATTATGATCTTTTGTATTCGATATAGTTTTTGTAGCTGTGTTTTGGGTTAATTATTTTTTGATTGTTTCTGATATATAAGGGTGTAAGTAGACATGGCCAAACCCACGGTTCTGGAACCGGAATCGTGGGGCCCTTAAATCAGAATCGTACGGTTCCCATTTTTATGGACCAGAACCGGAATCGGCGGTTCCGGTTCCAAACCATGAAATTAGAAAAAAAAATTGCCACATCAGCATTGTGCTGACTTATGCACGCGCCTAAAAAATTAAAAAAAAAATACAGGCGCGTGTTGACATGCGCCTGTAACAAAAAAAAAGCAACGGTCAAATGACAGTTGCTGTAGTTTCTGACCATTGCCATGGTGGCAACGGTCCAAAAAAAATTGCTGAGGAACGGTCAAATGACCATTCCTCAATTCCTTTTTTTTTAATTTTAATTTTATTTTTTTTAATCATTCCTAATCTATAAATACCCGTTAATTTTTCATTTTTCCCACACAATTTCTACTCCTCTTTCTCAATATTCTAATTCTCTTCATCTCAATTTTCTCAAGCATTAAAATTCTATAAAATTAAATTCTATTTATTATTTCTATTATAATTATTAGTTAAATTATTTATTATTGTTTTTAATATATTATTATTTTAATTTCTCATTCTTTTTTTAATCCTTTTGAATTTTTTTTTATAAAATGGATAGTTTTGGTTCTTCATCCCAACCAATTAATATTGGTGATGCATCACAATCAAGTCGTCGTCCACCAACGAATCCAAAATCCGAAATGTTTGTGAGATATTTCACAAAAATTTTTGATGCCGATGGAGTTCTTATTAGAGCACAATGCAATTTTTGCGAGAAATCATACGCCTTCAAAATTGGAAGCGGATATGGTACACTAAACAATTATTTGGAGAAAATGCATCCTCAAGAAATCGGCCCTCAAAAGTCACAAGTACAATTAACTGGTTTTGCTCAACAAGGTTCTTCTTCTTCTAGTAATTTAAATTTATTTAAATTTAGTGATTCAAAATGGAGAGATGGTGTAGTTAGATTTGTTTGTGCACAAAGATTTGTTTGTGCACAACATTTACCATTCTCATTTGGTGAAAAACCAAATTTTGTGAGATTATAACTTGTAAATTTATGATTTAAAATCTTAATTTGTAAATTTTTCTATCCAATGAATAAAATTTAGTAGTTTCTTCATTTATTAATTTCTAACTTGTAAATTTATGAATTAAAATCTTAACTTGTAAATTTTTCTATCCAATGAATAAAATTTAGTGGTTTCTTCATTTATTAATTCTAACTTGTAAATTTATGAATTAAAATCTTAACTTGTAAATTTTTCTATCCAATGAATAAAATTTAGTAGTTTCTTCATTTATTAATTTCTAACTTGTAAATTTATGAATTAAAATCTTAACCTGTAAATTTTTCTATCCAATGAATAAAATTTAGTAGTTTCTTCATTTTTTCATTTCTAACTTGTAAATTTATGAATTAAAATCTTAACTTGTAAATTTTTCTATCTAATGAATAAAATTTAGTAGTTTCTTCATTTATTCATTTCTAACTTGTAAATTTATGATTTAAAAATCTTAACTTGTTTATAATTATGTTATTATATTATACTAGTTGGTTCTAATTAATAATTCAAATATTCTTATTATTTTTATATCCTTGAATCTCATTCTTCCGAGTTCTATTATCTAAAAACTATATATTAATTAAGTTCAATTGTAACTATTATTATTCTAATTATATTATTATGTTGTATTATTTGAGTTTCAATTAATAGTTTAATCATTATTTAATAGAAATCAAATTTAAAAGTGGGATTACAATTGAAATTCGAAACTAAAAATCGAAAAAAAAATTGGAATTAGAACAAAACTAGAACGGAACCGGAACAGGAACCGCCGGTTCCGGAACCATGGCCATGCTTAGGTGTAAGGAGGAGTTTTACTACGTAGAAGGGATGGGAGTTTTTTTTTTCCAAAATAGAATAGTTACTAAAAAATTATTCTCAAACTAACATACTTTCAAACTTTAGGCCTGGTTAATAACCTATCTTAAATATGAAAATTAGTTGATTCAAATTTGAACCAATATTAAACTTGTTTGTTAATCACATATTGCACATCTTAATGGATTAAGAGGGTTTGAAAACACATAAAAAAAAATTGATAGAATTTTAACCAATAAAATATGGCTTAATTTGCTTAATTTGAGAGAATGGTCAAGTATAGAGTTTTAAAATATTTTTAATATGACATAATTAACACAGTTTAAATTTTTTTCTTTTGCACACATATTTATACACACTACACACATTTTCACACATGATATATATTTACACCTACTACACGCATTTTCACATAATACATAATTAAACATACTACACATTTTCACACAACTACACATATATATAAACACTACACACATATTTACCCCCACATATTCATATATATTACACACATTTTCACCCACTACATATACTTGCATATACTACATATATTTTCACACACTACACATATTTTCACATAATATACATATTTACACACCATATGTTTATACATAATGTATAATTTTTTGTCAACCGCATATTTTTACATATTATATTTTCAAATTCAGATGTAAAAATCAGATGAATTATCAAACATATAAAATTAATGAATTCAACAACTTCTTACTTTCAGATTTTAGATTTAAGATTCAGTCAATTTTATAAAACACGCACTTAATTCCCAAAGTAACATATTTTTTTGCCATATAGATTATAATTTGCTAGGGTGGAAAATAAATAATTTGTTTTATCTCTCATATTCAACACAATAAACCCATTTCATTTTTATTCTTTTACAATAAACATTAAAATTTTCCAAATGATTATTTGTGATTCATCATTAAAAGAAATTAAAAAAAAAACAAATCTTAATTTTTCAGTTGAGTATTCGATGTCATCCTTAAGTAAGAATAAGATATTGTTTCTTTTGAACTTTCTTATATGTGCAACTTATATTGCACGCGTTTGTGTAAATGCCTGAAAGAGAGGAATCTGTGTTTGTGCATGGGTTTAGACTTGAAATTTTTTATGTCGAGTCAAGGTCGTTTGTTTTATTAAATTATTTTGGGATTGCAGTTTAGTGATTATTGTGCATCTTTAGGGTTTTTTTGGGTGTGGATTTTTCAGAGCATAATAATTTGTTGTCTTTAGGAGCGAGAACAAAAAGAAAGAATAATTTATTTTCAGTAAAGATGAGAACTTTCATACTCAATCTTTTTTGGCCACGCTTCAAGAACAACTTGTTAAAAGACTTTCAAGCGGTAATTGGACAATATATAATTAACTAGTTTCAGATGCTTCAAATTCAGTTGCACTTTAGTTTCATACCATATACTTGAAATGACATGAATGAATAAAAATGCTAGAATAGTGATGTAATATTTCCGTCTTTTCAGTCATATTAATTGCTTTTTACAATCTATGAAGTTGCTTCCCATTTACCCTAATGTCGTTAAATATTAGCCAACTGTATAATATGTTTAAGCAAGTAGAAGTTGGATCCTATATCACGTTGAAGTGCAACACATGCAGCATTTGCATATTCTATTTGCTTTTTAAACCTTGCATTGAAAAAATGGATTTCTGGAACATTCATTAGTTTCTTTTTAAAGTTGTACAATTTAGGTCATTGGACTTTGTGGGGTGTTTCATCCGGGCAAAAAAAAAAAAAAAAAAAAAAATTTAGGGAGAATTTGTATTAAAGGCACGTCTCATGCTCTTATTATTAAATGGGATGCAACTTTAATATATTTATTATTAAGGGCATCAAAATAACTTAATTATATTATATACTTAATAAAAGTCTTTAGTACATTTATTGTCAATAATAGGAACGATTACATTGAAATACCTAAATTTCTATTTTTTATTAGTTTTTTTAATAATTTCTTGTGGTTAAAATTTGATAGTAATTATATCATTATCAAACTATCTTAAATAATAAAATATACTTATCATTAAACTCTTTTAATTGTTAAGATTTTTTGTAATATCTTAAATAACAAAATATACTCATTGTCAAAAGTCTTTCACAACGTAAATTTTTCTTGTCATGAATATATTTATTATTAAATTATCTTAAAATTATAAATATTTTTCCATTCATATATGTAAATTATAAAATGATTAAATAACATCACTGCTCGAGAAATACATGCAATAACTTTAAAATTAATAATTAATAATTAACTTTAAAATTAAAAATTAATAAAATTAATAATTATAATATAAAAGAGTTTCATAATGATTAAAATTAACATGAAATTTTATGGATAACAATTAAGTAAAATTAATATTAAAATTTATTTATAACATTTATGAAACAATAAATGATGAAAATATAGTTAAAAGAATTAGATTAATGTGTTTCAGTAATAAAAGAATAAAGGAATAAATTTAATATGAAGATTCATTGATAATAATTATAAAACAATACACGATGAAGAGTTTTAAGGTAGTTAATGATTATATTGATATATTTTTGTAATAAAAGGACACAGAAAATAAGTGTTTTGATTGTAATTTGTTGTTTAATTGATGAAAAGGATAATAAAGCCATTGGCTAATTATTTAGACTAATATAAATATTTTAGCACCCTTAATAGTAAATACATTAAAGTTGCGTCCTATTTAATAATAAAGGCATGAGACGCACACTTAATACAAATTTTCTCTAGTTTTTATTCTCTTTTAATGATGGATCACAAATAATCATTTGGCGAAGGTTTAATGTTTAACATGAAAGAATAAGAATGAAAGTGGGTTTATTGTGTTGAATAGAAGAGATAAAAAAACTATTTATTTTCCTCCATGGAAAATTAGAATCCACTTGGCAAAATACATCTTAGTTTGGGAATTATATTTAAATGTTTGTTAGTTTGGGAATATTTTTTAAAAACTAATCCATTTTAGAAAAAAACTCAGCTAAAAGGACGAATAAACACATAGATGGAACTTCACTTGTTATATTCTATCCTCTCTCTCTCTTATTCCTATATTTTCTTTCTCTCTTCTTCTTTCACCTTAATCTCCCTCTAAATTATTTAGTAGTCAAAATTTTAATTTGAGATCTTAACAATTTAGCATTAGAACTTCAAGATTTTCTAATATTTTTAAATAAAAAGTTATGGTTGAATGTACTAGATACAAATCTATAGAGTATTGAATTAAGACACTCTATAGAAAATGCAGGAATTTATTTAGAATTTACAGAAAGAAATGAAAAATTATGCAAAGAAAAATGAACGAAACTGGATAATTTCAAGGTGAAAATACTAGTTGACATGACGTTAATGATGTGAATGATGATTTGGAAGATTCTATCAATTGAGGAAAGTAATTCTTTCACAGAAGTTTACAAATTGTATTGATGAAATTTTTGCAAATCCAAATAAGATTGGTTTAAAAACACCATTAAGAAGAATGTGAATAAAAATTGTTATGCTTTGTGATTTAAATAATATTTCTTCGAAATGTTCTTTAATTGTTAATGTCTTATTCAAAATCACTTTCATAAACTTATACTTTATGATATCCCGTATTTAAGTGTGAGTTTTTTTAAACATATTTTATAAATCGAAATTTTTTTTCAACCTGTCAAGAATGAAGGAAGACATACAATGAAAAGTTGAAGAATGATTGAACTTGTTCTTCAAAGAAAGATATCTCATTCATTAAAAGTTTTTTTACACTTTTTTATATTTGAGGATAAATATGTTTTTTAGGGTTTAGAGAATTGTCATGATCTTTTACATGTGGTCTTTTATGTGTTATGTTGCATTTATAGTCATATTTTGAGTTATTTAATTTTTTTATTAACCTAATTTCAATCCTTAATGGGTGAAAAATACAAAAAATATTTTTACTCTCATAGTGTATATTGGCTTAATAAGTTTTACAAACACTCGTAATAGTATGAATAAAATAATCTAACTGTTTATGAACAATCTAGCCATTATACTTTCTATGTGTTTTGAATTTTTTTGGATAATTTCAATAATAAAGAATGACCATTACTTGTAAGTAATGAATGTATAGAATTTGAAAATTATCATTTAAATAGTAAAGAATTAGCAGCTTTTCACTATTCACTATTTATCTCTGAGAGCTGACATTACTGTTCATTGTCTGGCATGGTCAACTTTATCCTTTACTATTCACTATTTATGTCAAATGGCTAATATTACCATCTATTCGTCTTACATCAAACTTTTGAAAACAAAATCTACCAAAACTCAAAGTCAAGTGGCAAATATTGGATTGGTGGTTACACATCAAATATTTGAGACTATATTAGGAGTGGTGAATCCTATATCGATCATAAGCTATCAATCCGTGCTTCTGGTTATATTTAACATCTACCGCTCATATAGCCACCAGTTACGGTTATGGACAAATAGAGTCAAAACATAACATCCACACTAAAAATACTCTTATGATTTCAGGTCAAAGGATTGCTTACACTACTGTCATGTAGAGATTATACATTGGCACTCAAATAGTTAACAACATGGAAATCTCTAAGCGGATCATTCCAGTGAATATATTCTCTAATGATCTACCCATATATCACTATATATACTAGTCTATCCGCATTAACAATATCCTTGTTATTGTTAATACTATGACTAGAGAAATTTAAGAATAATAAATATTATTCTAAGGACTTTATCATATTGTATATATATCGACATATATATGTTACAAAATGATAAATATGCCATATTTTTATTGCATAAAATTACATAATTATTCTTTCATTATGACTCAAACCAATTATTTAGTACTTCAAACCAAATGAATGAACATGACTATCATGTTTCTTTTGGGATAATGGTTTAGTCAATTAATAATTATATTATCCTTTGCAGGAATCTCTAACTTTACTTAAATTCTATCGGTGATTACTCCAATCAAATGATAAAATTTTAGTACATGTTTGGATCATTGATGAGACCTTAGTTCCTCAACTATTGAAGAAACTATTTCTAACCAAATAATCTTGTAGCAACTTCTCAAGCAACTATATACTTAATCTCTATTGTTGAATATGTTGTTATAATCTATTTGAAACATTTTCAAATAACAACATTTATATTTAGGATAAATACATATCCATCTTGATACTTGCAATCATTTTTATAAGATTGAAAACTAGTATCTATGAATCCACATATATTTAGCTCAACATTCAAGAATAGGTTCTTAATACTTCTCAAGTATTTAAGAAAATTCTTGATTACTTCTAGTGACTCTCACTGGAATTGAATTGAAATATGCTCATAACACTTATAGCATAGGAGACATTTGGTCTTATATAATATATATAAATGATCTTACTTCTTAAGAACATTTTGCATATTATATTTTTAAATATCAGTCTTTGGACACATGTCCTAAGGTAAATCCTATCAAATATAAGAATGTAAACCTTTTAAACTGATCCATGTATGTTAAATGTCTTTAACATTTTATCAATATATATACATATATATATATATATATTGACTTTATATGACCAAACAACTTATTAAATCTATCTCTATAGACCTTTCCCAATGCATAAGTTGTTTCTCTAAAAATCTTTAATTGAGAAGGTTTTTGAACAACTACACCTTTATTAATTTAAGAGTAGTTATGTAAGTTCTCATTATTAATATGTCATCTACATATAATATGAGAAATGCAATAATATTGCCAATAATCTTTTGTATACACAAGATTCGTATTTGTTTTTTTTATTAAATCAAACTTTTGACTATCTCATCAAAACAAATATTTGAACTCTTAAAAGGTCCCTTTAGTCTGTAAATGAACTTTTATAATTTGCATACTTTTCTAGGATTTTTGAATAAAAACCCTTATATTGTATCATATACATATCCCTTTTCAAATTGCAACAAGTAAAATCGTAATGGATTTTAATACGACAATTAGTGAAAAGGTTTCATCATAGTCAATACTATGATTTTGTGTAACCTTTAGTGACCAATATTAATGCTTTATGGGTAAAAATATTACCATCCATGTTTGTCTTCTTTTGAAGACCCACTTGCACCTTATGATTCTTATTAAATAAGACTTCTTTGTAGATAGTAGGTTTAGGTTTACCATTCTTAATGATAAACACATCACCTCATGTGGATGATTTATTCTACTAAACATACAATTTTACTTGTATATTGAGAGCTACATATCCTACCGCATCACCATCAGGTACAAGCTCTAATTCCATATTTTTTTCATTACTAAATTATGATTTAAGAACTTCATTAAGTTCTATATGCTCCCACTTGCCTTTTCTAGAATAGACTATTCTTCTAGAAATATGAAATATTTTGAGACAAAAGTTTTGTGCTGATTGAGATTATAGAAATAATATCCAAAACTTTCTTTTGGACATTCCACAAAATAGTATATATATATATATATATATATATATATAAAATTTTGTATCAAACTTATCAGATTTTACCTTTTATAAAATATAGGATACTCCCAAATATTTTGGTTATTTCCCATACCATATCTCATATGAGGTAGAACAGATAGGTTTAAATGGAACATACTTTAAAAGATCAAATGCAATATTCATGGTATATTCTCAAAACAATTTTGAGAGAATTATATGGCTCATCATTAATCGAATAATATCTAATAAAATTTGATTATTACTTTAATAAAGAAACAAGTTTATTTTATTAAGATAATTATAAATTCTTGACTCAAGTATTCTCTATTTCGATCTAATTGAAATATTTTAATACTTTTATCAAGTTATTTTTCAACTTTAATTTTGTATTCTTTGAACTCTTCAAAGAATTTAGTTATATACTTCAATAAGTTCATATATGACCATATCTAATATAATCATTTGAAGTATGAAAAACTTTCTCTAATTAGAATTAACATAGGTCTATATACATCAATGTGTATTAGACTTAGTAATTCAGTAGATCATTTACATTTTCAAGTAAAAAATGAATTGGTCATTTTTCTAATAAATAAGATTCAGATATTAAATGATTCATAATCAAGTGATTCCAAATAAACATCTTCATGTAATTTGACTGTGTGTTTCTTGTTTATATAACCATATCTATAGTATTAGAGATAAAATTATCAATTTTTTGTTTCTTTATGTTTATGTTTGAAAACTAGATTATCCAAATTAAATATATAAAGTTTGTTATTCAATTGACCAGCACCATAAAATATTGTCACAATAAAAGGAACAACATTTATTCTTTTGAATTATTATAAATCTATTCATGTCAAACATGAAATAGAAATAATATTTTAGTAAATACTGATAATAACAATCCTTTATATTAAGGATTAATCTTCTGAATAAAGAAAACTCTATATTCCTATGGTTAATATAACAACTTTTGTCGCATTCAATTACATATAAGAATACATTTTATTTACCAAACTTTCTACTTATCCTTAAATCTTGCATATTTATGTAAACATGAGATCCAAATTTGGTATCTTATACCCAAGATTTTATTTATAAGTATAAACTTTTATTTCAATCATAAACATATTTGAAGTAGAAACTTCACCAAGTTTCTTCTGCTTCAAAATCTTGATGAACCTTTTAATTCTAATTTCAATGTCTATCTTAATATACCATAGTAGAATTTAATACCATATAAACTTTTTTCCTTATTATTTTGTGTTAAGTTTGAGCACCCTTTTATTGATTTTCATAAAATCAGGGTCCAACTTCACTTTCTTGGAAAACTCAAGTATTAACACAATTTTTTTTCTTCTTGATTGACTCATTTGTTGTCTTTTTTTTTTGGCAGAACCTCAAACGAGGCGGGGCGCCACTCCCTTTTTATTAGACAATATTGTGAGTGGTAGATACCACTCATACAGCAAAAGATCTACATGATCCCGGACCCATTTACATGCATAAAGCCTAATGGGAAGGGGATCAAGTAGAATTCTAAGATTAAATGTGGAGGACTCCTCCATTTACATCATGTTTCTTAGCCTAAAACCATTAGTCTAAGCTTTAATAAAAACAGCTTACAGAACTAATCAAAAGAGCACCATAGGTGCTAATAGCAAGTACATTGTACAAATGTGTCAGCTCGTCCATACGTTCAATTATCTTCATCAGATATTAATTGATCAAAACTTCCTGATTTCAGTGCCCATTTGCAGCTCAGACCCGCAGAGTTCACACATATTTGTTGCCATGGCGAAGCCTGTTTAGCACCAACCAGTTGATGACAAAAACCCTTATCACTACAAGAGCAGTAACTCAAGACTGCAAGCACTCATTTACCAAAAAGTTTGTTACCCATAAACTGGCGAATTCGAATCTATAGGCCATGTGGCTATTCAACCCATTATAAACCTAGTGTCATTTTAGCCAGACACACCACTATTCCAATGCAAACCACACAAGCAAAACCCAGGCAATAAACGTTTATACCAACTTCCATAGTCACCTTGACCTGAATGAGATTATATACAGTCATCCCAATCCTATAAGTTTTGGAGCAGAAATTCCACACATTCATTAGTGACATTCACCCAGACGAGTCAGAATATAAACATTCATCATTGGACCAAAAAAACCAAACCAAAACATGCTTCACCCGAAACATGAGCAACAGCATTGGTCATCACCACAGTTTAACTCAATACAAAAAACACAAACCATCACTACAAGCTTTTCAAACTTGGCCAAACTGATGTTAACGCCAGAAATCAGGGGCCTGAAACCCATACTTACCTGCTCTCACAGCCAAACGCATTCACAACTTCTTATTTCTAAGCTTCCGGTCCGATGTTGGAGCTAGAGGCTTCTGAGCTTTGGGTTTCCTTGACTTGTGATTGCGTTTGGGCAGGACTTCCAAATATGGAACACTATCAGTTTCCTCCTCCCACTCCGAGCTGCCACCATAATGTTGAGGATCCGTATCAGATTCCGGGGTGATGACCTGAAGACGTTGAAGGTCAGAAGTGGAGGGGGCCTTGGACATTGGGAGGAGAATGATCTGGGAGTTTTCCCTTCCTCCTTCACCTATGGGTGGATCTTCCCCTGCCTCTGGTTCCTGTCCATTTTGAAAATCTATGATAATAGGAATTCTGATTTCCTCAGATCGAGTATGGGCAGCAATCAAATTCGCTCCCAGTTTCTGTGCCCCTTCCGGAATAGAAGTTTTCAGCATCCCTCCCCCTCCTTGCAATTGAATGATAGAAAGCTCAGTAGCATCCCTGGAGTCTTTTAGTGCAGGACTGGAAGGCTCACACCCCTGCTCCACTACAGAGACGTTTGAAAAAGCCCTATTTGAAGATTACGGGTGTTATTTTTCCAAGCAAGGTTGTTGATGGCAGTCCACCGCCATTGACTTACCTTTGTCTACTGCTCCAATTTGTTTTTGCTCAGTGTGGGGCATTAGGGCATTTTCAGAAACTTTCTTCTCCGCCACCTTAGTCCATTCTCTTTTCTGCGGTTGAGCCTTTTTACAAACAGCTTGGGGCCTGGTATGAAGAGGATTGCATTTCTGGTTGTTGTGCCCTAATTTCTTACAGGAGGAGAAATAATCTGGTTTTTCTTCCACCTCCATAGGTTGCCAGCGTCCTTTCTCTCTACTCCCGATCCACACCCTAGCTAGGATTACCTTCGTTACATCCATCTCAATACAGACTCTAGCTTCGCTAGGTCTGGCCAAGAGTGTTGCCGACGCTGTAGTTCCGTCCAACTTCAAGGGTGTTCTGACTGCCGAGGCTAAAATGTATAGCTTCTCCTTGTCGTATAAATGCAGTGGTAGCTAGGGGAACCTAATCCAAACCGGCACAATCGATGGTTCAGCTTCAAGATTGAAGCTTTTTGTCCATTTGAAAATCCTAGCCGGAAAACCACAGAAGTTCCAACTTTTCCTCAACCAAACCCGTTGGAAATCTTGCTCAAGCTCAAATTTTAGGAGGACATGGCGGCTATCAAACAGACCAATGTGGCAATCACCTTGAAACGAAGCAGCTAGCACTTATTTCCTAAGATTAGCCATTGATGGCCTGCCCCATGAGATCACCTTGACTCCTTTGTTGTCTTACTAAGCAATTCAAGCAATATTTAGATCTCAACTTTGTTTATATCAAAAATTAAAAAATATAATTTTTTAATGAGACTAATCACCTTAAGCACTTTAGCACATTAGATGATACTAAAGATTATTTGCCATTTTGCTCTAAATGAGTTCGTAAGAGAGATATCATATATCTCAATTTTAACTATTTTATCATACAATCATTTCATCTAATGAAATATTGTAAAAGCATACATATTCATATACAACTTTGGTAATTAAGATTCATGAGTGCTTTTTAGCATAAGACAATATACATTATCAAAATCATCTTTATGTTTCTGATATGTATATTTGATTGTTCAATCAATATCATCATCAAGAAAAAAAGTATTAAGGATATAAATCAACTTCTCATACCTAAAAACAATTTTTAGGTTGTAAAATTCAATCCATAAAATTTGAGCAATTAATATATTGTCATACAATATATTATAGATAATTTTTCACAATAGAAATAAAGATAAAAAATATTTCATATTTATGCAATAAGCAAAACCAAAATAAACAAATATGAACTTATGAAAATTTTTTATTTTGCTCCCACTATTTTATTAAAATCAATATCCCTTAAATTGATTCGAGAATTTCCACAAAATTCTTAGTGGCTAGAATCTCATTTTAATTATTTTAATCTTGAGGCAGCTCAACAAATCAAAATAATCTCAACAAGTAGGTAACAATTACCAGTTACAACTATTTGTAATTTCTAGATAGTTAGGCCATCAACTCTTGATACACATATCTGATATGTCCCCTAACTCTTTGCCTTAAAAACGTTTTGACCTTGAGGTAGCTCAACAAGCCAAAAGTTTTTGTTAAATCAAAACCATTATTCAGAGATCTTATCTCATAGTATAAACATATTTAAAGTAAAACAACCTTGAGGCAGCTCAACAAGTTGGTCTAATAAAATTTGTTTAAACTATAATAATGGAAGGCAACTAATTATGATTTAATATTTAATTAAGGGATTAGTTTATGGTCTTATCATACATACATATCATATGTGAAAATTATTTGATCAATTGAACATACAATATGCAATTAAATAAATATATTATTTTATCAAATATAAATCAAATATGACATGTTATTCAAATAATCACATTAAATGAATATACAATAAATTTATACCAAATATAAATTGTATATGCCACATGTTATTCAAATAATCATATTAAATGAATATATAACAAATTTATATCAAATATAAATTGTATATGGCATGTTATTCAAATAATCATATTAAATGATAGATTCATATCAAATATAAATTACATATAGTCTTATTCAAATAATCACATTAAATGAATATAAAATAGATTTATATCAAATATAAATTACATATGTCATATTATTCAAATAATCACATTAAATGAATATATAATAAATTTATATCAAATATGAATTACATATGTCATATTATTCAAATAATCACATTAAATGAATATATAATAAATTTATATCAAATATAAATTACATATGTCATATTATTCAAATAATCACATTAAATGAATATATAATTTTTATGTCATGAATCTATATGTATATTATTTTTAATTATATTAGAAATCATTTAATTGAATTTTTGAAACTTTTATGGGTCAAAATATAGTTTTCAAAACTATAGGGCAAACTGATCAGAATAATAATGAACTTATGGGATCATTATTTAATTAAGAAAATTCTTTTCTTAAAACTCCAGATTCTGGTTTCCAAAAACCACACTTTCAGTTGTTTTTTTTATAATAAATATATATATTGACGTCAACTGACGTCATCATCATCTTCACCAAAACAAATCGCAGAGTAACTTCTGCTTTCACCTTTTTTTTTCTAATCAATCTTTTGGCCAAGTTTTGTCACATAGACTTTCCAACCGGCATCGCACATTGATCTAATCAACAACAGCCTCAACTTTGCCGGATTTCGATAAAATCGAACTCCGATCTTTGTTGACGGATATTTTTCTCCAATCAAGCCAACCTCGTCGCGACCAAATCTCATCTGGCTGCGGTGGCCAGCAGTCTTAGCCTTTGCACGCAATCCGGTCTTGCCGAATTTTTGTCATAGGCGGCCAATGGCTGTCATTATTATTTTAATTTTTTTTTGAAAATTCAAAATTAGTTTTGAATAAAAACAAAAATTACATATTTAACCCATAATATTTAAAAACAAATTTTAAACATATATATCTCAAATCCATCAATTAAATCCAATATACATACATAAAAAATTTATCATTCATGACATTGTATATTATGTATAGATAAATCAAATTAGGCTCTGATACTACTGTAAGGAAATCAATATACTAACAAAGCAGTGGAAAATATAACAATTATATTATAATTGATTTCCATAGGACCTTTAATGATAATCTATATAAAATATACCTCGAGAGATGCTAGCAAAATCCTTGAGCGAGGTTTAATCGACCAACAAGCCGCACAAGCGTCCGGCCTCTAACGATAATCCACACGAACTACTTTTGTAATCCTCAAAGGATTGATTTTAACGTTAAGTTAATAAGGTAGATCCGACTAAACAATACTCTAGAAATCTAATAAGAAAACCCATTTTTCTTATTTACGTGATTTCTTATTGGGAGAGTTGTATTGTTTTTGACCTAGCATTAAGCAACTATATAATAATACAGCATTCCAAAAAGGTTGTCTTGTTAAACAAGAAACGAATTATTACCAAACTCTATTCACTTTTCAAAAGCGAACAAGAGTATAATAGATGCCATAATTATCATATAATTATGTAATTCATTTTAACCCAAGAAGTAATTCTATTGTGTGTGACCCTTTAAGTTCCTAATCACTTAGCAATAAATATAAATAATAATTTTAGAATTAAATTGACTTTTGTACAAAACCAACACTAAGAATCTTTGAAAACTCAAGATTGGACGACCAATATTTTGCACGGACAATATTTTGCATCGAACGACCAATATTTTGGCAAATATGGGTTTAGATGATCGTTTGATATAATAGGGGATGATTTTTCTTTACTCTAGCTTACTTTCATTTATCTCTTCTATCAATTTTTGACATGGGAATTAATTTTCGGGTATGAAACCTTTCCTATCATTTTTCTTACAAATAAAACATTAGCAGTCTTTCATTATCAATTTGAGTTCACAAAAATTTTATTAATCTTTCTTTTTATGATGACAAACAAACGGTGAAACGCAAGATAGATATAAATACAAATATGTAAAGCTTTCCCCCTTCCACTTTATGCAATTAAGATTCTCATGTAATTCATCCACTTCATCCATATTGTTCTTCTCCTTTGCCATGCATTATTAAAAAATATATATGGCAAGTATATATACAACAACGTCACATCTATAGTACAAACATCGATAATAATTTTTGGAAGGTGCCATTAGTTGGACTAAAATTTGTAAATTCCTCGCTGGAATATTATTTGGCATAACTTCATATATTACTTTTGTATTTGACACTAGAAGTACTTTTGTAATACGAATATTATTTTGGATTATATATTTTATATTATTGCATTTGATTAAATGATATTGAATTAGTAACAAAAGTGATGCTTTAAAGCAGTTCAATATATGTAAAAGTGATACATTTGATAGGAAAAAGTGTTGCATTATTGGGTTAAAAGAGTGCAAGAAGTGTTCTATTTTCGTAGCATAAAGTGTTGCTTTTCGTCTCATAAAATGTTGCAATTGCTTAAAGGTAATACATAAAAAAGTGTTGCATTTGTAGAGAAAAAAGTGTTGCACAAATAAAAGCGTTGCATATTCTGACAATTGCAACACATCTAAAAAGTGTTGCTTAAAATGGAAAAAGTGTTGCTATAGATCTAAAGCGATACCTTCTGATAACACACTTTGTAAAGTGTTGCTTTAGGCTTATAGAAACATTTTTAGGGCCTAAAACAACACTTTATGGGTGTTGCTATAGGCTCATTTTGTAGTAGTGAAAATATCAAATACCAAATTCTTTCGAGGGCAAACCATATAAGCAATTAAGTTTCTCCATTTTTTTATTATTATCTAACTAAAATGGTATAATAGAGAGTTATTTAAGGATATAATTGTCTTATTATTCCCCTTATATAAGTTAAATCAAACTAGTGAGGAAATAATACATTGAAATTCATAGAATGTACGTATCTCCCCATTTTCTAAATTCAAATGTCAAAAAGTACGGCATTAAATGTATCGTTAGAAAGGTAATATCAATCGAATCTTCTTATAAAACTTAGATTTTGTACTCCCCTTCAATAACCTATTCTCAATCTTGATTGGGTATATAAATAATTATTATACTCAAATAGTGAAGATATAAGTGCTAAAGCAACCTAAGAGTGGGGTCAATTAAAACGACTAAAACTTATTGCAAAAACAATTGATATTATAAATATACTTTTCTAAGGAATTTAAACAAATATTTGGTGTATGCGTATTTGTGTATATGGATGTTTTCCTTAATTTTGTGAAATCAATCTATTTTTCTCAAAATTTAATTCACAACAATTCAACTTAAATACCCAATGAGTTATGATCACAAGAGTAATAATTAAATCAATATAACACAATAATGAATAAATTAAAAGTAGAGCATAAAATAGACAAAGAATTTAGAGTGACTCAAACCTCCCTATGTTAGAACTATATATACATCTATTACTTTAGTCCCTTAACTTAGGATTTCAAATATTTAAACTAAAAGGTGATCTCTTCTAGTGGTAAGATTACAATCACATCACACAACAAACCTTTGAAGCCAAACTAATTTTACTAACAACTATATGCTAAAAGAATTGATTTTTTATTCTTCTCTTGAGAAACCATTTACTAGCTACCCAATCACCGTAACTTAAAATTCCACAGCCAAGCATGTAAAATAGTTCAAGAAATCAATTGTTTCTTTTTCCTTTTGCAAGGTTAAATGGAGGTATTGCCATCATTTAAGCTTATCATAAATTTTTCCAAAGGTTCTGAAATGGTGCCACCCTATCATTTAGAGAGAATTTTTTCTATAGGACAACTGATTGAAAAATGAAAAAAATAGAGAAAGAGAGTGGATAAGAGGAAACTAAGAAATGCGACAAATAAATAGATGAAGAAGAATTATGGAATATTTAATATCTTTAGTATTTTGTTTAATTGAAATGGAAAATTAAAATGTATATTCAAGAATTAAATATGTCTTCCTAAACCTAAACCTAAACCGAAAACTAACCTCAAAAATATGTAGGCAAAAAATACAAGGGAGAATTTGTATTAAGGGCGCGTCTCATGTTCTTATTATTAAATATGGTATAAATTTTAATGTATTTATTATTAAGGGCGTCAAAATAACTTTATTATATTATATACTTAATAAAAGTTTTTAGTACCCTTCTTATCAATTATAAGAAAGATTACATTAAATACCTAACTTTTTATCTTTTACTATCCAATCTTTTATCAGTTATTTTTAATAATTTCTTGTGGATAAAATTTGATAATAACTTAACTCATTATCAACTATCTTAAATAATAAATATACTTATCATCAAACTCTTTTAATTTTTAAGATTTTTTGTAATGTCTTAAATAACAAAATATAATCATTGTCAAAATCTTTCAAAAACGTTAATTTTTCTTCTCATGAATATTTTTATTATTAAATTATCATAAATCATAAATTTTTTTTCATGAATATATTTAAAATTAAAAAATGGTTAAATAACACAACACTGAAAAATACAACAACTTTCAAATTAAAAATTAATAATAAATAATTGTACGTGCTTACATGTTTATCAAATGAATATACCAATAGAGGCAGGTTCATTGAAAATATACCAAAAAAACTTAAAATATATTAAAATTAAATATGATTTGTGATATTAGTTTGACAAATTCTTGTGTATTTTTTAAAACTTAGTTTTACAGTATAACATAATTTTATAATGATTAAAATTTACATGAAAGTTTATGAATAACAATTAAGTAAAATTAATATTTAAATTTGTTGATAACACTTGTGAAAGAAGAAGGAGCTTCTCATCTAGGCCAAGAGATGTTTAGCTCGGGTGAATTCGGCCAGTTTCTTGGGGAGATTCTCACTCCCGCGAAGAACAACGAATATCATCTCGCCTTGGCGCACCTGAACTCTCAGCATCCTGATCTAAGCTTAGAGAATGAGGAGGTCTATGATGAAGAAGCTCATATTGACATGGATGCCAAACTGGACGAGCTGAAGAATGGAAAGATTTCTCTGCCAATCACCAACTTCATTCCAGCTTATTCGATCATTCAATTTTCTCCACGTAGAGAGGGTGAAGAGTATGATGGGACCCACCGTCAGAGTTGAAGATCCTTATGCAGAAAAGAATCCTCTAATAGACTGGGGCTCTTAATTCAGTGTATTTTTAGATGTATTTTAATTTGAAATGAAAGTATTCGTCTCGACTTCATCATTTTGATGTTTCGTTGGAATATTGAATATTTTTCATTCTATAATTTTGAGCAATGAATCACTTTTTTTGTTGTCTTTATCATTCCATAGCTCAGAAACTTTGGAGTATTTAATTTTAGTCCTTACGTTGTTCGGACGAACCTTCATAAATTAACTTTTTGAACTTTGTCGCCGATATCTGAGTTTCACCATTTTTACAGAATTCGAATTCTTTAAACTGGTTTTGCTCAATATTGTTTCTATCTTTTGTGGGTTCGGGAAAGTTTATTAACAACTAATCTTTCCGAACTCCATTCCCTAACTTCAACCATGCAGCTTTCTTGTAACTGGTTTTAGGGTTATGCTATCTTTTAGAACTTGAGTTCTTTGAACTGGTTTTCTCGAGGTTACGACCCTCTATTAAATAATTAATTTTGTAAATGAGCCACTGCTTCATTTTTTGATTTATCTTTCTCGAGAACATCTAGGATTGTGATTCAGAGATAAATGTGTTTATCTATATTCCATGATTCTAAAAAACATTTTGAGATTTGAATAGCATGCTTTTCTTTTTCTTTTCGGAATTAGAGTATTTAGCAATTCTGAAAAAATAAGAATAAGCTAAAATTTATGAGATAAAAAGGGATATCAATAAGTAATCCTTTCGACATCCTAGAAAACAATGGGATAATATAACAATCCGAGCTGCACATTTTATTTACTATCTAATCGGTCTCAACCGAGTTGCGTAGCTCTTTATTCTACTAAAGTGTTTAAAGTGACTATATGTAAAACTTCCTTATGTGAGCAATGTTCCACTTCCGTGCAATCATCTTCCTATCTAGGGTTGATAGCTTGTAATTCCCAGTTCATCCAGCTTCGACAACTTGATATGGTCCTTCCCAATTTGGGTCTAACTTCCGAGTTCCCTCTGCCTTGCTTATTTCATTTTTCCTCATCACTAGATCTCTGAGGCAGAAATAAGTGCTTTTAATCCGTTTATTTTAGCTAGTATTTTGTCATATCTGACTTGTACATTGCTTCTCGAATAAACGCGCCTCTCTTTTCTCTTCAATCAGATCTAGATTAAGGAGCATGGCTTAATTATTTGTGTCTTGCTTATGATTAAGCACTCTGGTACTCGGGAGGGCTATCTCGGCTGGGATAACTGCTTCAGATCTGTACACCAAGATGAAAAGAGTTTCTTGTGTAGCTGTCCTTGGCATAGTTCGATATGCCCACAGCACATTCGGAAGATTTACTACCCACTCTCCATTCAGTTTGACCATTGGAATGAGGATCAGCTACCACAGTGAAGTGATGATGAATATTGAGTTCTTCACACCAACTTTTAAATGGATTGGATCGCTTGCAAACTGTGTTCCATTATTGGATACCGCGATTTTTGGTATTCCAAACCGACAAACAATATTTTTTCAAAAGAATTTCAGTATGTATTTTTCCCAGTTATTGTTGCTAACAGTTCCGCTTCAATCCACTTCGTAAATTAATCAACCGCCACTAGCAAGTACTTAACTCGCCCTAGTGCTTTTGGAAAGGGGCTTGCAATAACTATCCCCCATTGCATAAACGGCCAAGGACTTTTCATAGTCACCATCTCAACCTGAAGTATGTGATGAATCCTCGTATACTGCTGGCATTTGACACATTTTTGTATCAAGTCATGAGTGTCGCGACAAATAGTGGTCCAATAATATCCTACTCGGATAGCTTTTCTAGCTATCGTTCAAGCTCCTTCATAACTGTCGCACGACTATTTATGGATTTTTCTTAGCACATATTTTGCTTGATTCGTCCTCACACACCTCAGCCACAGCGTTAGATATCCTTTTTTTGTACAGAACCTCGTCCTTTATTTCATACCTAACAGATTGGATTATCAATTTCTGAGCTGCCACCTTGCTGTCTAGGGTTTCTCCCGAACTGAGGTACTTCCTTATTGGAGTCATCTAACTTTCTTCTTCATCTTCGATGAACTGAACTAAAATTTCATCAATACTCTGGGCTCCCAGCACTTTTACTAATACACGCTTAGTTAGGTATGCATAGGACGACGATGCTAACTTGCTAAGAGCATTAGCTGGTTTGTTTTGAGCTCGCGGAATTCTATCAATTGTGAAGAGATCAAATCCCTTGCCATTTCTTCCGCCTTTTCTCGATAACTTTTCATAATTAGGTCTCGAGCTTCATATCCCTTAATTACCTAGTTTACAATGAGTTGTGAGTCACTGCAAGCCTATAACTCCCGAACTTCCATCTTTTACGCTAACTTCAGTCCTGTTATAAGGGCTTCATATTCCGTTTCATTGTTAGTGGCTTGCAAATCTAATCGGAGGGCATAAGTAAACTCCTGACCTGCGGGATTTTTCAAAATCAGACCTACTCTAGATCATTCTTCACTAGAAGCACCATCCATGAATAACACCCAAACATTGGTGGTGTCGGTTGACACAATGTCCATAGGTTTGTTCGAATGACCTAGTGCCTGAACGTCCCAATCTTGTGGCATTTTGGCAATAAAATCAGCTAGGACTTATCCTTTTATTGCCAACCTTGGCACAAATGTTATATCGTGTTCACCTAATTCAATGGCCCATTTCATTAAACGACCTGAATGGTTAGGTTTATGCAATACTTGCTTAAAAGGTTTATCGTTGAGAACCCGGATAAAATGAGCTTGAAAATAGGGGTGCAGCCTCCGAGCTGCAATAATTAATGCCAACACCAACTTCTCAAGTCCTGGATATCGTTGTTCTGCTCCTTGCTATACCTTGCTAATATAATACACCGACTTCTAAATATTATTATGTTCTTTCATTAAAACTGCACTTATCGCTTTTTCACTTGCAGCTAAGTACAGAGAAAGTGTTTCCCCATGAATAAGAATGGATAGAGCAGGTAATTCGTATAAGTACTACTTGACCTCTTCAAAAGCCTTCTGACATTTTTGGGTCCATGAAAAATCTTTTGCTTTTTTCAAAGTGGCAAAGAATGGCAAACAACATTCAGCTGATCTAGAGAGGAACCTATTCAATGACACCAATCTTCCAGTCAAAGTTTATACTTCATGAATATTTCGAGGCGGTTTCATTTTCAAAATTGCTTCAACCTTCTCGAAATTTGCTTCAATTCCCCATCTTGAGACCATGTATCCTAAGAATTTTTCAGACCCAACTCCAAAGATACATTTCTTGGGATTATGCATAAGACCTATAGATCTTAATGTTTCAAATGTTTCTTTAACATCTACTAACATATCTGCCAACTTCCTACTCTTAATAAGTAGATCACCAACATATACTTCTATATTGCAGCAGATCTAGGAGTCAAACACTTTGTTCGTCATTCATTGATAAGTTGCAACCGCATTTTTTCAGTTATGAAAACAATTTTCTCAGCATCGGCTTTATCCATGAAGATCTGATGATATCCTTTACATGCATCAAGAAAATAGAGCGCCTCATATCCCGCGGTTGTATTCACTTTCTGATCAATCAGGGGTAAAGGATAAAAGTCTTTTGAACATGCCTTATTCAGGTTTGTGTAATCAATACACATCTGCCACCCTGAGTCTGGTTTCTTTAACATGACTAGATTAGCTAGCCAGGTCAGATAGAAGACCTCACGAATAATTTTATCGTTGAGAAGTTTATCCACTTCGTCACAAATAGCTTTGTTCCTATCCAAAGCAGATGGTCGTTTCTTCTACCAAGTTGGGGGTATCGCGGGATCTACATCTAACTTATGTACCGCTAGAGTTGGTGAGATACCTTTCATATCCTGAAGTCTCCATGCAAAAACGTCATTGTATTGTTGAGCAAATTAATGAGTAATTGCTTCACTTCTTGTGGCAAAGTCGCACCTATCTTTACTATCCGATCTTGAAAGTTTGCATCAACAATCACTTTCTCCAAGTCATCTTTTAGCATTTTTGATCTCCTGAGTTCATCAACTCTAGCTCAGTCTTGGATTTTCCATTATAGGCTGCAACTCTCCAGCTATACAATTCATCTTAGATACACAGATTGTTTTATTTGCATCCCTCAAAGTAATCATATGACATTTTCTTGCCATATTTTGATCACAGCAAATAGTAGCAATCCTACCAGATATAGGAAATTTAATAACCAGATGATAAGGCGACCAGCTAGCTTTAAGTTGGACCATTGTCAGTCTACCGAGGATAATGTTATATGGGGAGGTAATATCAAGAACCACAAAATTTGTATAAATCAACCAATCTTTTGGAGTTTCCCCAAAAGTAACAGGTAAAGTAATCATACTAATCGATTCTGTTGTTTACCCTGAAAATCTGATTCAAGGGCCAGAATATTTTAGCAACTGTTCTCGCAGAATTTCTAGCTTTTCAAACTCATTTTGAAAAATAACATCTGAAGAACTGCCATCATCTACATATATTCTATAGACCTCCTTATTTGCCACAATTGTTTTAATTAATAAGGCATTACAATGAGGAAACTTACTTAGAACAACATCTTATTCCGAGAAAGTAATAATTTTTTAGGGTTTGAAATGCTTTTGAATTGGCTCCTGTTTAGGAATTCTCCGTGATGATAATTTTCCCGCCGATTTGGATTCACCAACTGGACCTCCCACAAAGGTATGGATTACACCAGTTACATTCTTGTCTTTCTCTTTGGGTTTAACATATAACTCCTCTTTGGGCTTCTTATCATTTTCAGATCGTCCTCTATCCTGAGATCGGCCTCTTCGGCGACCCATTTGATATGCATATTGCACAAAATCTCGAAGTTAACCACTTGCAATAAGTTTATCTATTTCTTTCTTGAGGTCTCGGCAATCTTCAGTGTTGTGTCCCGTTTGATCATGAAACTTTCGAAAAAGGTCTTTATTTCTTTTGCCTTTAGGAGTAGTCATCTTCGGATATGATTTTATCAAACCTTTCTATCTCATAATGGCCAACATCTCAATTCGGATACGAGGAGCTGAAGAATTCTTGTAATCATTTGGTGTTTGAGATTGAAGTTTATCAAAAGATAGCTTGTCAAATACTGGGGTGCGTTTGCATCTAGTTTCAGATCTACTATTATAATTATCCTTCTTTTTCTCAAGACCTAAAGTCATATCTCTTTTGGTCCTGTCTGCATCTTTACCCTTAGCAAACTTGTCAGTTTGGTCCATCAGCTCATGTATATCTCTAGGTGGATCAGTAACTAGCTTTTTGTAAAGCTTCCCAGGTCGTAACCCGTTGATAAAGGCACCGACCACCACATCTTCATATCGAGTTTTGACTTGTACACTCTCATCGTAAAACTGATCAACATATTCTCAAACTGATTTATTTTCACCTTGTCGAATATTGAAGAGATCGGCGAAGGACTTGTCGAATTTCAAGAGCTGGGAGAGCTGTTTGTAGGAAGAAATTGAAATGGGCTTGAGGCCTTCAAACCATCTATGTGCTTTTCCAACCAAAGTAGTTTCAAATGCCTGAAAAATAGTCGCCTCCGGGGCTTGCTCAAATTTCATAAGTAACGTGAAATGTACCAGATGATCCCCTGGGTCTGTATCTCCGGAGTACATCTCCATTAACAGAATCTTGAACTTATGTGGTTTAGGAAAGCGGCTAATAGCCTCCACAAATGGTGTCACCATTCTATAAGCTCCCCCAGCTCCTTCCCCTAGAATGTTGTGGACTTCATTAAGAATGCGATTCGTAATCTGATTATCTTGATCATCATGATAGTTATGACGATCATGATTGTGATGATGTTGCTGTGGTTTAGGGGAAGGATTTAAGTGCTGATGTCCGTAACTGTTATGTTTGTTACTTCGGACTGGAGATCGGTTCAAAGGATGTCGTCGTTCGGCTTCATTATCACCCTGAGATTTCGTATCGTAGGGTGAAGAAATCTGCATTCTGTCATACATATCCTTGTCAAGTCGCTAACCAGGTCCTTTTGCGATCACCTTGACATGTTCAAAATTCTCAGTAAGAAAATGTCAAAGTGTTGTGAAAAAGTTATGCAATTTGATACTATTGTTACATATATTAGAAGCAAGCATACACTCGTTCACGACTGCCTCATAAGTCTCAAGCACTATATGGAAGTTCCAGCACACACAAGCATAAACACGCACTCTCACAATGCACACTTAGCACACAAATAATCAGCCATGCACACACGCACACACACCGCGGCGCCCGCCAGCCATGCACACACACACGGTGGGCGCCATGAGCTCTGGCCAATCACACATATACACACACACGGCGGGCGTCTCGATGCGTCCGCCAGCCATGCACATACCAGAACTCACATATTTGCACAGTTTTATGTATACACTTGCACACGTACACTACATTTATGCATATCACTCTCCACCTATTCGACACTTAGCATATATAGCAACATTATCAGGCACAATATTTGACATCAAAAAATGCACAAGCAAAAACACAGCTAATTAGGAGCACACCACATGTTTGATGAATTGAAATCTTAATACTTAAGCAAACACTTCATTCAGATGACCTCATTTTATATGCTGACTAACTCTTGCAGACACGCAGAAAAACCTCATATCTTCCAGAGGCTTTTAGTTACCATGATAGAGACACAGCAGCGGGCACCTCGCTGCGCCCGCCAGCAATGCACATACCAGCACTCACACATTTGCACAGTTTCATACATACACTTATACACATACACTACATTTATGCATATCACTCTCCACCTATTCGACACTTAGCATAGACAGCAACATTATCAGGCACAATGTTTGACATCCAAAAATACACAAGCACAAACACAGCTGATTAGGAGCACACCACATGTTCGATAAATTGAAATCTTAATGCTTAAGCAAACGCTTCAATCAGATCACCTCACTTTATATGCTGACTAAATCTTGTAGACACGCAGAGAAATCTCATATCCTCCAGAGGCTTTCAGTTACTATGATAGAAACACATCATCCAAGGGAAGGTATAAAAAGGCAAAGAAGAAGCTGCCGAAAGGGAGGCAAAAAAGGGGAGGAAAAGCGAGGAGATCGATTGGGAGAGAAGAATCAATCAGAGAGAAACAATCAGAACAAGATTGCGAAGATAGAACAGAACACCATAGCTCACACACATATTCTATTCTTTGTAATCGCTGGATCTGAGCCGATCAACATGATTGGCTAAATTTAGAGTATTGCCTTGAGTTTTTCATATGTATGGATCTTGACTTATTTGAGACAATCGAATTGATTTTATCTTTGTTCATTATTGTTTCCTGTTCATTACATGTGTAGATTCAATGGGCTTGTTTGAATTCGTTTAAATCTACATCTGAGCTGCGGCACCCACTGAGATCAGTGTAGATCTACTTTAAAAAATTGAGTTTATGTGAATTGAATTGGGAAATATTCTTGCATGAGTCTCGAAGATCTGGTTGCTTGTGATTTTACTTGTGCGGTACCCACTGACAATTAAGATCAAATTCATAGAGAATACTTGAGATCATTCGGGTAGAACAACTTGAATGCTTAAATTAGTTAGCTGCCCTACCAAGGGAGATGGCTGAGAATTGAACTAGAGTTGTTGTACAGAGTAGGGATATGGGTACTTAAGTTGTGCCAAGAACTTGCCCGAGCAACGGAAGTTTGAGGAATTTTGTGAAGTGGAATTGTGAGAACCACCAAGTTAATCAATTTCATGACACTAGCAGAATAGTCCTCTTATGCATGTATTCAAGTCAGTGATAATAGGTAGAGATCCATACTAATTGTTCCTCCTCAAGGCAATACCACTCCCTTCCATTGTTTAATTACTTGCGTTCCTTTCAGTTATTGCATTGTGATTGTTTTGCTCTATCACTAGATTAATACCGTGACATAATCCTCTCTCTGTAGGAACAATCACATTCACCACTACTGTATATTTTTAGTGGCCTGGGTAAAATTGGGGTGCTAGTGATGGCTTCGCACCAATTTTTGGAGCCGCTGCCGAGGAGAGGAAAAGTGTTCGGAATAGATTTGTGATAGATCTTTGTTTTGTGTTTTTGTTGTTCGTTGTTACTTGCTACTATTTTGATATTGTCTGAATTGTTTAGTTTTGTTGGTTTTTGCCATTACGTTTGTGAAGTCTTCCATTTCATTTCTTTTGTTTGATTTTGTTCTATTGATCTATCTGTGTGGGAAGTGTTCTTAATTTTTGTAGAAAACTCAGTTTATGCAAACAGGAGCACGTCTTCTTGGAATAGTTCCTGAATTTGATCTTGATCTTGAACTGCAAAGGACTTTGAGGCAGAGAAGAAGAGCTCTAGAAATGGCTGAAAAGGAAGTAGAAAGACCTAGACCTCAACCTCCACGGTTTGGAGATCATTTTGCTATAAACTTTGAAAGGAGGAACAACCACCAAGGGATAAATGATGAGAGTTACCAGATCCCAACTCAGATTGTGTCCATGATAACACAGGGACAAATATTTCAGGGTTTGAGTAACAATGATCCAAATGAGCAGTTGGATTGGTTCCTGGGGTTGTACAACACATTCAAGCTGCAAAGAGTTCCTCATGATGAGGTGAGGAGAGTCCTCTTTCCACTGTCATTGAAGAGAAAGGCTAAACACTCGTTTAAATCCATTGGAGGATCATTT
This sequence comes from Ophiorrhiza pumila, assembly GCA_016586305.1. Lineage (NCBI taxonomy): Eukaryota > Viridiplantae > Streptophyta > Magnoliopsida > Gentianales > Rubiaceae > Ophiorrhiza > Ophiorrhiza pumila. The sequence continues at coordinate 41,111,847 of BLIW01000006.1, forward strand.
ATCTCCACCTTTGAGGAGTTAGAGAAAAGTTCTTTGCCAAGTATTTCCCTCAGCAAAGTTGGAATGAATAAGGCTAGAGATCAGAAGCTTTCAACAACAAGATGGAGAAACCTTTATGGAAGATTAGGACAGATTTAATGATCTGCTTAGATAGTGCCCCAACAATGATCTGGGAGAAGTGAGAGAACTAAATACATTCTTTAAGTGATTGTCTCCTGAATCATCTCTTATGGTAAAGGTTTGTGCAAATAGGGCCCTAAAAGATAAAATTGTCCTAGAAGTGAGGGAATTGTTTGATTCAATAGCTGATGATGAATATCTATTTCTAAAAACAAGAAAGATAGCCGTGAGGAGACAAAGAGGAGTCCTGCACTTGGATGAAAAGACATCTTTGGAAGCCAAGATAAAAGCCTTGACAAGACAGGTTCAGACATTGAAATCAGCCAAGACTACTCAAGTCCTATCTTGTGGGTTTTGCAAAGGAGAACACCATACGGATGAATGTGAGCTCACGCAAGAATCTGTCCAGTATGTTAATAACTACAACAATAGATAGCAATATGGTGGGTACAAAAATCAGAATGAACAAGGTACTTAAGGGCAAGGCAACCAAAATAGACAATTCTTTCAAGGAGGAGAGTCAAGTAACAGGGAACCTAGAAGGACCAACGAAGAAGACATGCTCCAAAAGATTTTAGAGAAGATAGAAATGTATGAAAAGAGAACTTTGGTGCTGGAAACTCAATGGAAATACCGTGAAGCATCAATAAAGAATATGGAGATGCAATTGGGCCAAGTGGCCAGAGCAATTCATCAAAGACCCCAGGGAACCCTTCCAAGTGACACTGAACCTAACCTAAAAGGAAATAAGGTGTGTAATGCTATAACCTTAAGATGTGAGAAGGAACTCAGTAAGAACAAGAAGGAAAAAAGTGGAAGAGGAACCAATGGAAGAAGTCATAGAAGATGCCAACGTTGAATCCCTTAAGAAGGAAGAGCCATAGAGAGAAGATAAGGAAGGAAGTGTGAAGGCACCTTAGCCTAAAGGGAAGATAGGGCCTCCAAGCCCATACAATTACCAAGAGTATGCACCACTACCTCCCTTTCCTCAAATGGTCCCTCATCCAGCCAAAAAGGGAGCTCAATTTACCAGATTTGTTGACATGGTCAAGAATGTGAACTTGAATATACCATTACTGGACTTGGTTACAAATGTACCCAGATATGCAAAGTTCTTGAAAAACTTGATTGCTAACAGGGAACAAATCCTTTAGTGTGATGTACCAATTCCACTCATAGAAGAGAGTCAGGCATGGATGAACAATGAATTGCTACCAAAATTGAAGGATCCTGGGAGTTGTACAATACCATGCACAATCGGGGGCAGAATTTTCCATTGTAGAGAATGTGAGACTGGGTGATAAAATCAAACCAGTAGTTGTGCTCCTTCAATTAGCTGATAGATCTCTTATGCAATCCACATGAATGATTGAAGATGTACTGGTATCTGTAGACAAATTTGTGCTCTCAGTGGATTTCATTATTTTGGATATGGAGAAAGATCCAGAAGTTCCTCTAATATTTAGCATACCCTGCTTAGCTACTGGAGATACTCTTATAGGTGTCAAGAGCAAAACCATTACATTCAGAGTGAATGGAGAGTGGATGGTTTTCAATGTGGACTATGCAATGAAATACCCCAATTCTGTGGAACAATACTTCTTTGCACATCCTATAGGAGGTAACCATCACTTACTTGAGCTTGAGCACAAACATAAGTTTTCTCTTACTCTACTTGAATCCTCAGATAAAAAGCATGATGAAGGTGAAAATGCTTTAACTGATGAAGAAAATGTGATTTTGAATGAATTGGAAAATCTGATTGAATGTTGTATAATAGATGAGTCTATCTTAGAAATGAATTTTGAGAGTGATTTTGATGAAAATGCTGAAGGTAATGAATCGTGTGAAATTTTATCAAATGTTGTTATTAAAACTAATGAGAATGTTGATGTGGTGCCCACTGAGGTGAGGCGTGAGATTTCTGAAAACAGGAATGAGAAGTTGATGCCTTCAATTGTGAAGCCACCCAAATTAGAACTAAAGCCTCTTCTTCCCCATCTGAAGTATGCGTTTCTGGGAGAGAATGAGACCCTCCCAGTGGCTATCTCATCTAAGTTGGAGGTATGGCAGGAAGAGAAATTGCTGGAAGTTTTGAAAATGCATAAAGAGCAATTGGGTGGACCATTGCAGATATCAAAAGTATAAGCCCCAACATTTGTATGCACAAAATATTGTTCAAAGAGGGGGCTATTCCTATAAGGGATAGGCAGAGGAGGCTGAACCCACAAATGATGGAAGTAGTGAAAAAGGAGATCATCAAGCTTCTTGACTTTGGAATGATATTTCCCATATCTGACAATGAGTGGGTCAGCCCAGTACAGTGTGTACCCAAAAAAGGAGGGGTGACCGTGGTTACAAATGAGTTGCTAGCTACCAGGATCATAAATGCTTGGAGGGTATGCATGGATTATAGAAAATTGAACAAAGCCACCAGAAAAGATCACTTTCCTTTGCCATTTCTTGAACAATTTTTGGATAGAATAACTGGTTTTTTATTCTATTGCTTCCTTGATGAATATTCCGAATACAACCAAATTGCCATTGATCCAAATAATCAGGAGAAAACCACATTCACTTTTCCCTTTGGAACATATGTCTTCAAGAGAATGCCCTTTGGTCTATGTAATCTACCAGTCACATTTCAACGTTGCATGATGGCAGCCATTTTCCAAGACATGGTAGAAAATATCATAGAAATCTTCATGGGTGATTTATCGATTTTTGGAATGACTTTTGAAGGATGCTTGGAAAATTTGTCATTGGTGCTCAAGAGGTGTATGGACACCAATCTGGTTTTGAATTGGGAAAAGTGTCAATTTATGATGAACAAAGGTGTTGTGCTAGGGCACAAAATCTCAAATGCTGGTCTAGAAGTGGATAGAGCAAATGTGGAAGTGATAGCTAAACTTTCAGATCAAACAAAAGTGAGAGGAGTAAGAAGTTTCATGGATCATGCTAGCTTCTATAGACGGTTCATCAAAGATTTCTCAAAAATAGCCAAGCGTTTGTGTGCTCTGCTGGAGAAAGATGCACAATTCATTTTTGATGAGAAATGCAAAGAAGCTTTTGATCCGTTGAAAACTAAGCTAGTAGAAGCACCAGTGGTAGTCACACCAGAGTGGGGAGAACCCTTCGAGATAATTTGCGATGCAAGTGACTACACTGTAGGAGCTGTACTGGGTCAGAAGAGAGTAAAACTTTTTCATGTCATATACTATACGAGCAAGCTATTGAATGGAGCACAATTGAATTATACCACTACAAAAAAAGAGATGTTGGCTATGGTGTTCGCTTTTGATAAATTTAGGGCCTATCTGTTGGGATCAAAAGTGATAGTCCATACAGATCATGCGGCACTCAAGTATCTCATATCAAAGAAAGAGGCCAAATTGAGACTTATCCGTTGGGTTCTTTCGCTACAAGAATTTGATGTAGAAATCAAGGATAGGAAATGATGTGAAAATGTGGTACCAGACCACTTGTCTAGGCTTAAATTAGGAGCTTTGAGTGAGGGCCAACTGCAAATGTTGATTAAGGAGAATTTTCCGGATGAGCAAATCTTTAGGATCCACACTAAGGCTTTACTATGGTTTTCTGAGATAGCTAATTTTGTGGTTGCGGGGCAAATGCCACAACACTTCTCTAGTGAGCAAAGGAAGAGATTAAGACATGATGCTAAATACTATTTTTGGGAGAGTGGAAATTTGAACAAAAGATGTAATGACCTGGTCATTATAATTGTATACCAGAAGAAGAGAAGGAAGAAATCCTCAGGGCTTGTCATGAATCACCCTTTTGGGGCCATTTGGAGGAACAAGGATTGTGTATAAAATTATACAGACTTGTTTTTATTGGCCACATATCTTCAAGGACTCAAAGCTATGTGTGAGCCAATGTGAATGATGCCAGCGAATTAGTAACATTTCCTGTAGAGATGAGATCCTCTCAACAATATGCTAGAAGTGGATTTGTTTGATGTGTGGGGCTTGAACTTTATGGGACTATTTCCACATTCTTGTGGGAATGAATATATATTGGTGGCTGTGGACTATGTGTCCAAGTGGGTAGAAGCTGCAGCTATGCCTCATAGTGACAGTAGGAGTGTATTGAGATTTATCAAGAGGAACATTTTTAATAGGTTTGGAACTCCTAGAGCCATTATCAGTGATGGAGGAAGTCACTTTTGCATCAAGGTTTTCAAAACTCTATTGGCAAAGTATGGGGTACAACATAAAGTCTCCACAGCCTACCACCCCTAAACAAATGGGCAAGCAGAGGTGACTAACAGGGAGATTAAGAGGATATTGGAAAAAGTGGTAAATCCTGGAAGGAATGATTGTGCACTCAAATTAGATGATGCACTATGGGCTTACAGGACAGCCTATAAAACTCCAATTGGAGCTTCACCATTTAGGCTGGTATTTGGAAAAGAAAGTCATCTTCCAGTTGAGTTGGAGCACAAAGCTTACTGGGCAGTGCAGAAGCTTAATATTGACTTGGATTTGGCTCAAGAGGCAAGAATGATGATGCTTAATGAATTGGATGAATTTAGGTGGAATTCCTATATCAGTGTAAGCCTCTACAAGGAACGTACAAAAAGATGGCATGATGCCAAAATCAAGATGAAAGAATGATAAGTCAGTTTTATACCGACTTAAGAATGTTGTTTTAACTTGGCTTTTGTATATTTTGGTGCCTTTTATGCAAAGAAAATGGTGTGGAATCGTAATCGTGTGTGAGGAATGGTGTGAAGCGTTATTTGGTAAAAAGGGTTGAAATAGGGTAAACATGTTAAGTGTGAGCTTTACTTGATTTTTGTGTGTTTAAGGGCTTATTGGTTTTTGTGTGTTAAATGGCAATATGTGTGTGACAATGTGTGTGAGTTTTGGGTTATGTGAAGAAATGTGTGAAAGGGTTACAATGTATGCTAATGTGCGTATATGCTGGTAATTGTTGTACATGGGCACTCTTTACACCATTGCACATATTGGTCACAAGTGCATGTATTTCACTGCACTTCATCACACACAGCATGCACAACATTGCACACAAGCATGCATGCATCGCTCAACAGGCGTGCATGCATTTTCGTACCCCCTCGCGCCATCGTCACACCAACGCACACACTAGCACAAAGTTGCCGCACACCAACGCACACACTAGCACAAGGTCATCGCACGAACCAGCAGACACTTCATGCATTTCACAGCACACTACATGCACGACACAACATACTTCTTGTACATCATCTACACACTTTGGCATGCATGCACCAAGCACTCTATACATACACAAGCACTTCACTCGCATTTTTAGGCACAAGGTAGCGTGTACTTCACAAGCATTTTTTATGCATTACTTTGCAAGACATCTCTTGCACAAGACATGCACACACTACACAACACACATGCATAAGAGCACACCATGAAATTACATGGTGTGGCAGCACCGTGAAGAAAATTGAATGATGCGGTCGCACTGTGGAAGGATTTGAATGGTGATGCGTCCGCACCGTGTAAATATCATTCATTTTCCTTAGAATTTTCTAAGTGTTTAACTCTCCTCTCGTTGTGCAGAACTTTGAAGGCGTGTGATTTTGAGGCTCAGAAGTGTGAGTAGTGTGACGATGGCGCGAGTTGTGGAGGCTTGAAGGTGTGTGAGGCTGAAATGGATGCCGACGTGGTACATTATGCACGTGCTTGTTTTGAAATGGATTTCTTCGCAATAGGCATTTTTGTAATTTAGAGCTTAGCTTACGGTTGCGCATTGTTTACGTTTTGTAACCTTTATCTATAGAGGAGTTAGTCATTATTTTAGGGAGATTGATCATTCTAGCTCCTTACCAGACTTTTGATTTTGAGAGCGGGAACTTTCTCTCTTTAAAAACTTTCTCTCTCTAGATTCTCTCTCTACTATTTTCAGCTATATTTTTAATTCTGATCGACGATTTGAACCGAACACTGTGAGTCTCTTCTAAATTAAGGAGGAAATTCAGAGTTTATTTGTGAATTTGAGGCATTCAAAGAAATTCTATTGGTATAATCTTTCCAATTAATGAGAATGAATTGCTTGTTGTCGTATATTGATGATCGTGAATTAGAAATGGAGTCTCGTGGCTAAATTGATGATGTCCTAGGGTATGGATTAGATGATTGTGTAATTAAACAATGAAATGCTATACAATTGACTCAATTTCTAAGAATGAGATCATACTTGTTCTTAAATGTATGAATATGTCAAATTTCATAATTTTTGCACTTTTATTGATGGAATTGAACCTTGATTGTGGTCGCCATACTAGGTTGAGGCTCGATTCACCGATAATAGTGAGAATTGCATGAAACGATGACTGAATGTATGAATATGGAGTTTCTCTACTTGTTAAGTCTTGTTCATGATCCAAGATGTGGTCGTCATGCCGATCAAAGATCATTGAGTCACTAGAATAGAGTGTAGAATGATTCTTTGATGCTAACTAAGGTTTAGAAACTTAGGTCGGGCCTCGCCATGGGAGACCTAGTGTTTTGCATGCTTGAGTTGTTAGTATTGGAAGTCGGGACGTTGCGGTGTTCACTCATCTTGTTTAGGCCTCGACATGGGAAAGCAGGATGTTAGGGAGTAAATAGAGCATTACGGTCGACATACTGGGTGTTAACTAGACTCCTAGGCAAAATTTGTCTCCTCCTGATTTGATTTGCATGGGGTTAAATGCATAGCATAAGTTGTTTAATTTGCAATTGTCTGGCACCTAAACCCTAGAACATCTGCGTTATACTTGATTTTCTTTACCTTTTTGCTGATTTTTGTTATTGCTACATTTCTCTTCATTTCTTGAGTCTATTTAGTCAGCATTTGTTCTTGTTATCTCTTCTTTGCGACGCTCTACGGAACAATTTTGCTAAATTCTAGAAACCAATCCCTTCCAAGAGGAATGAAACCCTCTCATCATAACTACGTTAGTGAATAGGGATAAATTGAAGAGGTACACAGCTAGCTTATCAAAGAATTTGAAGTGAGACAACAAGTACTAGTATATGACTCTAGGTTGAGACTGTTTCCTGGCAAATTGAGATCCAGATGGGTTGGACCCTTCACTATCTCTAAGATTTTTCCTTATGGGGTCGTTGAAGTGCAAAGTCAGTCTTCAAGAGTATGTTGGAATATCAATAGGCACAGAGTGAAAATTATTAATTCTGCTGCGGAAGACAAGAGACAAGCTCAGTTCCTTGATGGACCCTCACCTTGATCCCATTCCTTTGTGTCTAGCTGAGGACAATAAACCTAGCGCTGTGTTGGGAGGCAACCAACCATTTCATTTCATGTCTTTGTCTGTTATGTATTTCCTTTAGTAGTTATGTTGTTCCAATAAATGATTGAACCTCACCCTTTTCCTTGTGTGATCATGTGTAGGGAAAGTTGAAGAGAACAACGATGGAAACTGCCACAACTTGTGAATGGAGTGGAAGTGCATACATAACTGAGTGCAAATCATCTAAAGAAGCTGGAAAAATTTTATCCGGAAGTCACGGGGCAACAAAGGTAAAACATGCATAAAATATTCTCTGCACTAATAAGAGGGCACGAATAAATCCAAAGTTTGGCATAGAGTGCAGTCATGGAATATTCAGTTCTTCTGAATTTCAAAGCTTTAATCCCATTTCTCTTTCTTGCTCGAGTCGAAGAAAAATATGACCTGAACATTTTCTCTAAGCTTAGCAGTGAAGAATCAAATCAAATCATGCAAGAAAATGGTTTGGGTAAATGCAGTGAAGTAGGAAAAAGCTGGTAAATCAAAAGCACACATGAGGGTACATATCATGCATACATTCATCATTCAAACTCAGCATTTCAATCACTTCATGCATACCATGTCCGAATTCGGTGAAGAAAAAGTGAACAATGCATGAGATAATTATGTGATAATGGTGGTAAGCTAAGTGTGTAAGAATTAGGGTCCACCAATTTTGTTGGAAGATGCACAATATTCAGAATGACCGATTGATGCAACAAGATGGACTAGACTAAACACAACTTTTGTTTGCATGCAAATTTGTCATATAGCATTTTGTCTTCTAACCAAATCACATTGCACTTGTCTTCTAGCTCTTGATCAGCAGAATCATGCATGCAAACTTTGCTATAAATACCATATTTCATGCATTAGATTTCATCATCTCTTGCATGCATTTTGTGAAGCTTCGGCCGAGAAGGTGAAATCAAGGAGGAGAAATCCAATTCTTGGATTAAGGGCTACACAAACGATCTTCTTAACTTTGCATTTCATTTGTGTTAATCTCCAACCAAGTAAGCCTTCTTATCTTACATGTCCACTGAGTTAACATTGCAAAATGTGTTTTTTCTTTTTGTGTGCCGCTCAGTACTGTTAGATTAATTGATGAATTGGTGATGTTTCAATAGGATAGTCATGAGTTGGACTTTCACGTTGAAATGTCAGCATAATGGTTGATTCAATCTAAGCTTCTCTAATTCTCTCATGAATGCCGAAAAGTTCCTCATCTTGGAGAATGTTTGATTTGCTTGAATGATAAATGTGAAGCATGAATTTTTTATGTGTTGTTCAAATCGATGCACGATGCCATGAAAACGCTAATTGGGAAGCAATGATGATTAATGCATGAGCATAAAGAATGATTTGCTGAGTTGAAATTTTCGTAAAAATTTCAAGACCAGTTGTTTATTTTCCTAGTTAACTCCTTCCCCGATTTCGCGAATATAATGTTGAAGTTTCATTGTTAGCCTATGAAATACAATTTGATCGATCAGGGGGAGTAACATGCCTAGATCTAATTTTCAATGGGTATGCCTCTCTTGTGATGAATGTGAACTCAGTCATTGTTGAAATGAAGTCATGGACCAATGCCATGTAATGCTTGTTTTGAACTCGCTGTGAAGTTAATATTTAAGAGAAATTTTGATGCGAAAACATGAGCTGCCTGATGTATAAAGTGAAATCCATGCCCTATTGTATGATTTGTGATTGAGTGCTTGAAAGGTGTTGGTGAGTAGTGCGCTAAAAATGATTCAATGTTATTCATTTTCTTCCATTGCATGTAAAGGCATTCATGAAGTAAAGCGTTAAACCATTCCACCCAAGTGCTAGTTTTGTGAAAATCATTTACATACCTGTAGTGAGAACTAAGTGTGGGGGGGGGACTTGGATATGCTTTAAAGATGTACGCATTTGGACGAGCCACTGACTGAAGCCAACCCTAATTTGTGAATGTGAACCGTGCAGGCACATGGCATAAGGCAACGCTGATTATGCTATGTTCTTCCAAGAGACCTCGGATTCTTCTGAATCAGACGTGGACTACACTCCGAAAACTCCCCCACGTTTTGTAGACGACAAGTTTGAGAGCCAATTTAACAGATCTATCTATAGGCACGTCATGGTGGAACGAAAATTTGAGGCCCCTGCCCAAGCTTTTGAAGAAGCCATTCGCTTCTACAACTCGAACTTGAAATTTGCCCCAGACATATCTAATGTAGAGATAGCCCGGAAATTTTTTGCCAATGCTAACTCAAGTGCATCTAGTGACCAAAAAAAAGTGTTTCTGAGAGGAACATACCTGGAAGTGATAAGTCACAGCATCAACAGGCACTACCTATTACCCGACTACCCAAATGATGAATTTGGCCAATTGGTGGAGGCGGAGAACGTGGACCACTTGTTAGAATCTGTCAGATTACTTGGGGCTACATAGGTACGAAATGCATGATACGAGGCAATGTATGTGCCAACAAGCGAATTATCAGCTGAAGCAAGAATGTGGTTGTTGTTCATAAATTCAAGGCTCATACCTACCATACAGACCACCAAAGCAACACGAGAAAGAATCCTCCTCATATATGCTATTCAGCATAGAATGACTATCAACGTGGGGTGCTTGATTATGTGGTATATCCATCGTGCACAGCAATTTGAGGCCACACCAATGTTTTTCCCTCTTCTACTGTCAGAGATGGCACGAAAGCAGGGTATAGAAATCTCACCAATAGAATATTGTCGACAGTCCTTGGGAGTCATAGGAAAACCCAGTGGCAAAGCTACCTCAAAACTGAACTAGAGGAAAGGCTCCGCCGCGAAGCTTAAACAGGGCAGTTTCTTTCCCCTTTCCTCAAATGGGGACCACTGAAATCTTTAAGTGTAGGGAGAGTGAGAAAAGTGTTCCTGGGATGTGTTCTTTTGGGGTTGGTGATATTTCACATCGTCGCTGTTTGTGATGCAAGTTTAATGTTTTGCTGTGGTTTGTTATGCCTAGTGCCTTTGATTTGAATTTTATTCTGTTGAGTTTCTTTGTTTGCTAGGGAATATGGTGGTGGTGTGTAGTATATTAGTATTATGTAGGAGGTGTAGCCTTGTGTGATGTTGTTGGGAAGAAAAATAGGCAGTGACTAGCACTAGTCTTGTTACGGCTTTCTATTTTTCAGCTGCGATAAATGTTAAGTGTTTGTTATGTTGTGCGAATACTGTCCCTACCCATTAGCACACTGACACTTCTAATACATAGAACTTCCAATATCATCATCAAATCTATCAATCGTTTACTCAATTGTTGATGCTTGCAAAATTTTTAGTTTACTGCTTCAGTTGTTGCATGCAAGTTGCTGGCTAAAGTGTTATGTTAAAGTAAGATAGAAACGCCTGCAATCTATTTGACATAGGAGAGAACCTATGTATCTCTTAACCTATATGAGCATTCTACTTGTAAACACTTGTTTTTGCATTTTGAATATATAGTCTATTGAAGACACACATGAACATGTAATGTTTGGGAAGAGATGTGAACAAAAGAATGAAAGAGCTAGTGGCAAATAAAGGGAAAAAATAGCTATAAAACCTTGGCAGCCAATCACCAATGTGCGGCATGAATCTGAAAAGAATTCATCTAACACTAATGTGTATTAGAAAATGGGACAAACCCAATGAGCATATAAAGAAAAATCCATCTCTTATCTTTAAGTGAAGTGTTTGTGTGTGTGGACAAAAGGATTGTAGTGCAAGAATTATTGTCTAAGTGTTTTCCTGAGTACTGTACATAAACAAGGTGAGAACATAGAAAACTCTTACACACACATCACGTTGGCGGTTCAGTCTTTATTCGTTGCACCTTGGTTGACAATGAGCATGATTTGGATGAACTATGAGCTTGTGCCAATAAATCATTTTTGCATGCGAAAAATCTTAAGGATAGATGATGATGGTAGGAAAAGTGTTAAATGTGTAAGTGGATAAAGATATTGTAATTGTTTTACTTTGCTCTGGACTAGCAAAGGGTTAAGTGTGGGAGATTGATAAGTCGAGTTTGTACCGATTTATTTGCTTCGCTTAGTTAATCTTTTGTATGGAATTCTAGTGATATTTGAATGAATGACTTATGTGTGGGAATGTTATAATCCTAATAAATTTGGAAAATGTCAAAGTGTTGTGAAAAAGTTATGCAATTTGATACGATTGTTACATATATTGGAAGCAAGCATACACTTGTTCACGGCTGCCTCACAAGTCTCAATCACTATATGGAAGTTCAAGCACACACAAGCACAAACACACACTCTCGCACACAAACACTCAGCCATGCACACACACACACAGCAGCGGGCACCTCGCTGCGCCCGCCAGCAATGCACATACCAGCACTCACACATTTGCACAGTTTCATACATACACTTATACACATACACTACATTTATGCATATCACTCTCCACCTATTCGACACTTAGCATATACAGCAACATTATCAGGCACAATGTTTGACATCCAAAAATACACAAGCACAAACACAGCTGATTAGGAGCACACCACATGTTTGATAAATTGAAATCTTAATGCTTAAGCAAACGCTTCAATCAGATCACCTCACTTTATATGCTGACTAACTCTTGTAGACACGAAGAGAAATATCATATCCTCCAGAGACTTTCAGTTACTATGATAGAAACACATCATCCAAGGGAAGGTATAAAAAGGCAAAGAAGAAGCTGCCGAAAGGGAGGCGAAAAAGGGGAGGAAAAGCGAGGAGATCGATTGGGAGAGAAGAATCAATCAGAGAGAAACAATCAGAACAAGATTGCGAAGATAGAACAGAACACCATAGCTCACACACATATTCTATTCTTTGTAATCGCTGGATCTAAGCCGATCAACATATCGGCTAAATTTAGAGTATTGCCTTGAGGATTTCATATGTGTAGATCTTGACTTATTTGAGACAATCGAATTGATTTTATCTGTGTTCATTATTGTTTCCTGTTCATTACATGCTTAGATTTAATGGGCTTGCTTGAATTTGTTTAAATCTACATCTGAGCTGCGGTACCCATTGAGATCAGTATAGATCTACTTTAGAAAATTAAGTTTACGTGAATTGAATTGGGAAATATTCCTGCATGAGTCTCAAAGATCTGGTTGTTTGTGATTTTACTTGTGCGGTACCCACTGACAATTAAGATCAAATTCATAGAGAATACTTAGATCATTCGCGTAGAACAACTTGAATGCTTGAATTAGTTAGCTGCCCTATCAAGGGAGATGACTGAGAATTGAACTATAGTTGTTATACAGAGTAGGGATCTGGGTACTTAAGTTGTGCCAAGAACATGCCCTACCAAGGGAAGTTTAAGGAGTTTTTTGAAGTGGAATTGTGAGAACCACCAAGTTAATCAATTTCATGACACTAGCAGAATAGTCCCTTTATGCATGTGCACAAGTCAGTGATAATAGGTAGAGTTCCATACTAATTGTTCCTCCTCAAAGCAATACCACTCCCTTCCATCGTTTAATTACTTGCGTTCCTTTCAGTTATTGCATTGTGATTGTTTTGCTCTATCAGTAGATTAATACCGTGACATAACCCTCTCTCTGTGGGAACAATCCCATTCACCACTACAGCATATTTTTAGTTGGCTGGGTAAAATTGGGGAGCTAGCGATGGCTTCGCACCATGTATACCATAAAATCTATTATTAATCACACTGGAAACTCACTTGAATTATTTTTTAATTATGCATTCTATTAATAATTCTATTTATCATTTCTCATCTTCAATGGAAAATAAGTAATTAATTAAACTTAATTTGAAAGAAATAAGTAAAATATGTACTGAAAAGATTTTAATCTTCTACAACATACATCATTTAGAACTTGGTTCTTTAGAACCTATGATTCTAAACAACAAAAATACATTCAAAATGAATATTATGACTTAATTAAAAACACTGATCTAATTATTTCGTTTATTGTATGGTTTTATACTAAAAAATAGTAAATTATATGCATGATTTATCTAGTTTAAAATTAATAGATAAAGCTTATCAAGTTTAGAAATTACCTAATAATAAGTTACTAAAAACAATTCATACTTTACAAATACACAAATAAGAAAATATAAATCACTCTTATGTTGAAAATAAAAAACCTGGTGTAATTCAAAATAATAATGATTCATGTGTTGATAAAAATGAAATAATAGAACAAGAAAAATTGCATAATTTTACTAAAAATAATAATTCTAAAAATATTGAATTATGTGAAATTAATAATTTTGAAATAGGAATAGTTAAAAATAGGGAATTAAATCAGTTAGAAATATTCACACTATATGAAATATTAACACAAAATGATGTTAAATTTAATTAATGAAATTAAAGATCCTATAAAAAAGAAATCAATATCTAGAAATATAATTTCAAGATAATTCCTTTCAAAATAATTATTGTTCTAATGATAATTCTTTAAATAAAAAACAAATAAATAAATTAAATACTTCTTTTAAAATACAAGAAGATAAAAATCATTTAGAAAATCAAGTTCTAGAATTGCTACACCTTTATTAAAATTAGAAATTAATAAATTAAAATATTAAAAGAAAATACTTTAATTGAAAAAGAACTTGATAAAATAGAAGAGATTTCTAATCAAAATTCTCAAATTATCAAAAATGTGATGATAAAACATTATCAAAAATGAATTCTAATTTATCATTTAAATTTATAACTTCACCAAAAACTAGAGATCTTTGTTCATTAAATTTGTCATTTTTACACGAAAATATAAAATCAAAAAATAATCAAATTAATTTTCTTTCACAGGAAATTTTATGTTTGAAAATAGAACAATTAAAATCCTCCCAAAATTACAAAATCAAATTAAAAATATTACACAAGAAATTACTACAAAAATTTGTAGTGAATTACCAAATACTTTTTGGAAAAGAAACAACATATTGTTGTATTACCATATGAAAAAGATTTTCACGAACTAAAAATACCAACAAACACAAGTTCATATCAAATGAATAAAGAAATGATTGAATATTGCAAAAAATAAATTGATGATTTGTTAAAAAAGAAAATAATTAGAAAAAGTTATTCTCCTTGAAGTTGTTCTGCATTTTATGTTACTAAAAATTCAGAAATTGTTCTGCATAAAGAAATGGTTAAATATTGCAAAAATTAAATTGATGATTTGTTAAAAAGAAAATAATTAGAAAAAGTTATTGTCCTTGAAGTTGTTCTCCTTGAAGTTGTTCTGCATTTTATACTCGATCCATGGACTCCGAGGCCTAATGGCCTCCTATCTCTGACTTACAAAGTTCAGTTCATAATGGTAGCATTATTCACTACAGTTGTTAGTTCTCACATAATTTTAAGAGGGAATTAGAGTATCGATACTTTCACTAGGTCGCTTTTTTTATAATTCCCACCTTTAGATCATAGCAAGTTTCATGCAATGGACTAGTACTTCAAAATTTTGAATCACATGCTTGTAACGGTGTGATCGGGTATATCCGGTACTGTATTTTGCTCATGATGTTATAAAGTTTCTCCTTTTCTTAAAAAAAATAAAATAAAATTCAGAAATTGAAAGAAGTGTTCCAAGATTAGTTATTAATTATAAACCTTTAAATACATTTTTACAATGGATTAGATATCCAGTTCGAAATAAAAAGATTTATTAAATAGAACTTTTGGAGCAATGCTATATTTTAAATTTGATTTAAAATTTCGATTCTAGCAAATACAAATTGCTAAAAAAGATAAATATAAGACTACAATTACTGTTCCATTTGGTCATTATGAATAGAATGTAATACCTTTTGGCCTTAAAATGCTCTTTCTGAATTTGAACATATAATGAATGACATTTTTCACAATATTCTTTTATAATTGTTTATATTGATGACATATTAATCTTTTCACAAAATATTGAACTACATTTTAAGAACTTAAATGCTTTTATTAAAGTTGTTATTAAAAATGGTTTAGTTGTATCTGCCAAAAAATTAAAATTATTTTAATCTAAAATTAGATTTCTAGGCTATGAATTAGAACATGGTCAAATTACTCCAATTGCTAGAAGTATTGAATTTGCAAATGAATATCCTGATGAATTAAAGGATGAAAACAATTGCAGAGATTTTTAGGAAGTCTAAACTATATTGGTGAATATTATAAAAATTTGGCTATTGATAGTAAACCTCTCCATGATATGTTGAAAAACGATCCTCCTGCATGGTCTGAAATTCATACTAATGCAGTAAAAATAATTAAACAAAAAGTTCAATTTTTGCCATATTTAAGTTTAGTAAATCCTGATTGGTTTAAAATCGTGGAAACTGATGCTTCCGATATTGGTTATGGAAGAATTTTAAAACAAAAAATTCCACAAGCTAATAAAGAAAAATTAATTAGATATTCTTCTAGAACATAGAAAAAATGCTCAATTAAATTATTCTACAATTAACAAAGAAATTCTTAGTATAGTCATTTGTATTTCTAAATTTCAAGATGATTTATTAAATCAAGAATTTCTTCATAGAGTTGATTGTAGTGCTACAAAAGAAGTATTACAAAAGGATGTAAAAAATATTGCTTCTAAACAAATATTTGCTAGATGGCAAGCTATTTTATCTTTATTTGATTTTAAAATTTATATATTAAAGGTGAATTAAATTCTTTGCTTGATTTTCTTACCCGAGAATTCTTACAAGGATAAAATTTCTTGCTGGATATGACAGAGCAAACTGAAGAATTTTTACAAGATAAATATTTAAAAAATTATCTTAAAAAACCTTATGTCTATAAAAGAGAAGACAGAATAAGAAATTGTTATGAAAGATTAATGATAATTTCAGGAGAACAAAATCGTTTTATTTTAAAACAAGTTAATACTACACGATCTTTAAAGGATAAAACTTTTCTCCATCAAATGCAATATTATCGTATGATAAGAACATATAAAGTCTTAAAAAGAGCAAATGTTGATCCACAATATTTAAAAGCTCATTTTGAATATATGGAATCACATAGGAAGCAAATGGCTTTTTTTATTTAATAAAAAAATATATGGGAGAAAACTTTAAATTACAATGGTTAAAAGATTATGTTGAAAATCCAGCTACAATTGAAAAAAAATAGAAGAATTAATGTATTAAAAGATAGAGTTAGACCACATCCTAAAATTCCAAATGCTTATATAGTAGAAGATATAAATGTCTTATCAGTAAAACATCAAGCATTTCTTCATCAAATATCTTATTATAAATTGTTAATTTCATATTTCACTTATAAGCCAAGAAGATGCCCAAAATTAAATGAAGTTGTGTGGCATCATCTTGAAGAATTTTGAAAAGAAATTGCAATTATTATTTAAAATCTTTTTATTTTTGCAGGTAATGCAAGGACGATGTGGAAGAGGTCATAAACCTCAAATGGATTTTGGCTATGTAAACCATTATAATTCACAATACCCTCTATTATACTAGTCATCTCCAAATTTACACTAGGATTAAATTAAACATAAAATAAATAAAAGAGAAATAAGTAAGTAAGGGACTTACTAGTTATTTCCTCTAATCTTGAAGCATTTTTCTTCAAACTTTTTGCATAAGAAACAAAGTAATAAAAAAGGAGAGAAGAACTTCTTAACTCCTTAGCATAAACCTGTAAAAATATAAAAACTTAAAGAAGAAAGAAGAGAGAAAGCTTGCTTTGAGAGAGACAAGAGTTTTGGAACCAAAGAAATTCTATTGCATAAGAATGTCTTGATTACAAAGAGAGCATTTACAGTGAAAGCTTCAAAATTAGAGTGATAAGTCGGGAATATACCGACTTTTATGTTATAAAATCTTGAGCTTTTGTGTGCATATAAAGTGAAAATCCTACTTGTTGTGAGAATTACGTGCTAAATGTGCATAAAGTGATAGTTGTAGAGATTGTGAAGAAGTGTTAAAAATGTGCTCAAGCAATGTGAAGTATGCATATATTTGATTGAATACACATTTTGGTACAACTATTCTTGCAATTCTCAAGCACGCACACACAAAGTCCTAGAATGGCACACAAACAATTCACACATCAAACACTTTACATTCACACACTTAGCACACACAAAACACACAAGTGTGGAGTAGGCGCACTAGGCGCCCAGCCCACCTTGCACACACACTTGGGTGGGGGCCCATCCTTTGCACACACACAACTGCGCCCGAACCACCACGTACCCAAACTTGGGTGGGGGCACTAGGCCCTCACCCTTGTATACACCGATAGGGTGTGCCCGCACCACACCTATGCACACATATAGGCGAAGGTTTAATGCCTCTGCCCTTGCACTCACTCATAGGGTGTGGGCGCACTAGACACACACACACACATAAGGGCTGGAGCCCTAGCACTAGTGCGCCATCCCCTTTCGCACACACAGCCGGGCAGGCGCACAGCTCGTACACAACTCACAGCTGTGCGTGCACAGCGGGTGGGCATTGCTCACACGGCGCGCATGCAGCACACGTGCCTACACTCGTACACACACTCGCACTTAGTCTCACTATCGCACTCACTCACTACAGTATGCATGCACCAGCGCACTAACACATTAGCACTCACCAACACGATAAGCACAACACTTCACTACACTGAAGCACTTGCACTATGCATAGCATTACTCTAATGTGCCTCACCTCTCAACACTTGCATATGGTATTGCAGCCACTTACATTCTACACAGGCCAAGTATACACTTAGCTAATATCACACGCACCTTGATTTTTACTACTCCAAGTGTTTGATGTGTGTTTTCTTAATCGTTAAGCATTTAGCATTGATGACTTGCAATATAATGACCTCACCTATTTTATTGGTAAAACTTGCAGGACACGCGACGAGTATCATAAGGGAAGAAAAGCACACAACGACTAAGATCATACCACATCAGCACAAGAAAGAAGGGAACGATATAAAAGGAAAAAGGGGAGGAGAAGAGAAGAGAGAGAACAGAGAATCGAAAGGAAAAGAAGAGAGAAAAGATCAGAAACCCACATGGGAACAACAACGAGAAATCTAGGGTTAAAGGCTGAAATAATTGCAAAAGGGAGCAGAGCCCATATCACAGAATACATCATAATTGTAACCTTTGTAATTGCTTTAACCCTAGAACATCCTAACATGTCTGATTCTGGGATTTTAATTCAATTCTCTGAGCCGATTACCAAGATGATCAGAAAAACTCTAAGTATTGTCTTGAGGATTCAATATGTGTAGATCTTTAAATAGCTTAGACATTTTAATTGACATTGATCTGTGTTTGAATGTGTTCTCTCATTTCTGATTGTAAAATTCATCGTATGTTAATTGCAACAAATAAATCTAGGCATGATTTGCGGTAGCCACTGAAATTAGCTTAGATCCAGCTATGATGAAATGAATTAAACATGATTGCATTATAAGAACCCTCCATTCATGAGTTTCTAGTTCTAATTTAGTTATTTAATCCAAGTGTATGGTGCCCACTGGCATTTGAATTCAAATCTCTAGAAACGAACTAGAATTGTGATTGTAGAGCACTTTGAACACACTGTTTGAGTAGCTATCCTGCCAAAGGAGATAATCGAATAGTGGGCTAGAATTGTCATACAAAATAGGGATCTAGGAACTTAATCTGCGCCAAAAGCTTACCCTGCCCTGGGAGGATTTTGGAGTATATGGATTGGTTTTGAGTGAGCCACTCAGCTACTTGAATTTTAAGATAGAGACAGTAAATCCCCTCATGAATATACACTAGTCAGTGATGTTAAGAAGAGATCTATACATGTTGATATCCCTTAAGACAATACCATATCTCTATCTTGTTTTAGTGCTTTTGTTTTACTCGTTTTGTTTACATTCTTGCTTTCTCATTTAGATTATCAACATATTCAATCATTTGACTACCAACCCTTCCTTGTTGGAACGATCCCTTCACCACTACTATATTTAGTGTGTTTGGGTAAAATTGGCGAGTAGGCGACAACTTGCACCATTTTTTTGCGCCACTTTCGGTGAAAACAAGGTGTTAGAGATTGACTTGTAATTGATTTGGGTTTTTGTTTTCATGACTTTGTTTGTTTTGTGTTATTACTTTTGATTATGTTGAGTTTTGCTAGGTTTTGCAATTACATTGTTTGTAGTCGTCAAATTTGATTTCTTCTGTTGATTTGCTTTACTCTATTGATCTACGTGGGTAGGTGCACTTGATATTTACAGGAAATTTAGTTTACGCAAAGAGGAGCACGTCTTCATGAAATTGACCCAGAATTTGAATTTGATCCTAAATTTCAAAGGACATTAAAACAAACAAGGAGAATTCTGAAAATGGCTGCACAAGAAGCAGAAAGGCCCAGACAGCTTGGGGACTATTTTGCTGTGAACTTTGAACGGAGAAACAATCATCAAGGGATTGATGTAGAGAGCTACCACATTTCTACCCAGATTGTATTTATGATAACCCAAATGCATTTGAGAAGACTTGACATAACTTTGTTTGCATGCTTTCTTGTTGGCTAGCATTTCGGCATTTAGTACGTTCACATGTCATTGTTTGCTAGATCTTTTTTGACCGAATTGTGCATGCAAATTTCCCTATAAATGCCACGCATATTGGATGAGGAATTTTCATTCCTTTGCAAGCAATTGTTGGACGGTAGCCTAGAGGAGCCAAAGGACTTGCAATTCCATTTGCTTGGATTGCAACTATCAAAACTTTAATTCCTCCATTGCAGTTGCATAATACTCCTACCAAGTAAGCTTCTCTTTCTTCCCTAGCATGATTTTCAACGAGATTTGTCTTGAGCATGAGTATGTTTCTCTCTATTTGACAGCTCTTAAATCATAAACTGTGGCTAGTTTAATGAATCGGATTTTGCAAGTTTTTTTTTCCTTTTCCAATTGTTGAGCATAATGGTTGGCTATTTCTTTTCTCTCCTGAGCATGATTTTTTGTGTTAAGCTAACTTCTTGTGCAACTGAGCGCAAATCTTGTGCAATTTCTAGTTCCAAATGTTAGCATGAATTCTTTTGAGATTACGTTGTGTTTGGTTCTAGAAATTTGATGAACTCGATGCCATGCAAAGTTTCTAGTTGAATTGTAGTAGTTAGAATATTAGGAAGAAACTTAATGTTAGTGCCCAAATGTTGACCGAGAAGTATCATGGTTCATAAAATGTTTCGTGTTGTAAATCATGTGTGAATGGTGTTATAATGTTTTGCAGATTTTGGTGAAGTGAGATAATATCATATCTTTTTAATTTAGTGTCATGTGTACCCTTCTAAATGGAGTTGAGACGCATGAAACAAGAATGTGAAGTTGGATTGAATTATCTCTTGTGGGTGTAATGCATGCAAAATCCTCAGTTAAAGAATAAACGTTCAGTGCAGTGGTAGTGTCCCTTTGCATGATTAATTCTTTCTTAAGTTACCACTACAATGCATGTGATGGGATGGTGATAAAGTGCGATCATGTGAGTACTGTTGATAAATTAAGGAATAGAGTTGACATGTAGTGAATATAAAGTCAATGAACATTCTGGAAGAAATTTAGGAACTTGTTGAGATGGATTCATCTAACTCAATTTGTGTTGATCTGATAATGTTATTCCCAAAATGTTTCTTTTTCATGTTCGACTCTTTTGTTCTAAGTTGTGTCACCAGATGCACATCGAAATTAAATGTGGGATGTAATGCCCTTTTACTTGTACTATCAATTCTTGCAAGTGTGCATGCCAAGAACCAAGTGTAGGGTGATTGGTGTGCCTTGAGGTATTAATGTTTTAAAATGATGCTATGATAGGCCTACTTTGACATGTGTATTTGTTATCCAGGTACCATGGCACCCAAGAAAGCTTCTAACGCTTCTACCTCCACTATAAAGAGACGATTCTCCAAGGTGAAGACTAAATTTGCCATGTTCACTACACCCTTGGATGACTTGACAGGCTTACCGTGTATCTTGCAATTTTACCATATTCACTAATGTAGATGTGGTGAAAGGGATCGTATCCACAGGGAAGGGGATGGTTCGAGAATTCGAATGTTTGTTCTGCTAATTGTCATGAAGATAAGATTGCAATAATAAAAGCTAAAATAACCAGACTCAAAACACAAGAAATTCACAAGGACTAAATGCAGTAGTAGAAAAGATGATGCCCTAGAGTTCCATATCTGGATGAATACACATTTAGATCACTCTCTCGGTGCAGCTAAACATACGTGCTAAACAAGACGGGAACTTTGTTGCCTAGAGTCTTAAGCCACAACTGCCATGTCGACCACACTATGTCTTAATCCTCTTAACACATTCCTATCCCATGGCGAGGCCTGAGGTCGGTGAATTCATCCCACAACATCCCAATCCACTATTCCTAACAAGTTTAACACTCAACTCTTGGAAACTTCCCATGGCGAGGACTGATAATAAGGTCTAATGCGCTTGTTAATAACAGAGGATCTCTTTTTAACTCCAACCTTATGATCTCATAATCTATGACCGGCATGGCGAACACATCTTAGAAAACAAGCTTGCAAAACGGCCGCAGTACAAGCTTGCAAAACAAGTGAAAAGACTCGATTCATGTTCTCACTCCACAGAATTCACAACAAGAAAGATGCATTAAACTCAAACTCAGTATGACGGCCGCAGTACAAGCTCAATTCAACTATTCCAGAGCAAATACGTGAAACTTAAGTGATATTCAACCATTTTATGTGCAACATGTGCAAGTGTGCATGAGTGTTGTGAAGTGTGTGCAAGAATGAATGTAAAATGAAAAGTGGTGAAGAGTAAAATGTATGTGAAGTGAGTGTTGAGTGAAATGTGTGATGAAGAAGGTGAATGTATGACGAGCATACATGAAGAATTGTGAGATATCTCAGCCATGAATGCAATTGAAGTTTAAAGAAGACTAGTAATGAGATGCTATGAAGATAAGTGTGAGAGTACATGATGGAACTAAATGAAAGTGGAACTAAAGAATGCCTTAGTAATTATGTGATGCATTCTTCACTCATGGAATGGAAAATGTAAAGTGTGTTAAGCATTCTCAAAACATAGAGTGCAAAGTGAATGCTTACATGAAGTTACAAATGATATAGAGAAAACAATGAAACATGAGCTCACAACATGAATGAACAAATGCATCAAGACTAGGTAAAGTGTATACAAAGAATGAATGAAATGTGTGTGTTTGGAATATGCAATTGCCCTCACATCATTCTTAGTGGCACCCTCACAGATTTTCAAGTGGCGAGACCTCTCTAAGTTGAGCTCACTGAAGTTGATGTGAGGGAAATTGCACATTACTAAGTCCATTTCTAAGTTCATCAACTTCAGTTAGTAATGTGCAATTATTCCCTTGTTTACTAAGTCCATCTCTAAGTTCATCAAAATATTTTTCACACAAAAACTCTCAAAGGTTTTCCCGTTCCAAATTTTAAGATTTCAACACACATTATCAACCAAGGCACAATGAATAAAGACCAAAATGTCATACGTGCAAGTGTGTGCTGAGGAATACTGGCTCAGTGCTCTTCATGTATGCATAACCCTTTTATTCTATCTTACGATTCACTGCATATCAATCTCCTTATCCACGCATAGGAACAAATAGTACACAAGATCAATGGCGAACATTGGTGCTTCTATTAGATCATTTACCTTCAAAATTGCACTTTGGTGCTTTCTTTTGTCACACACATTGGTGTATGATTGCCTGGGTCTTGTGGCTCTTTTTTTCCCACTTTTCGCCTGGGTTTTGTAGCTGTTTTTTTTCAAATATGCATGCCTGGGTCTTACGGCTTTTCATTCCCAGATGCCAAAGGCTTTTTCCACCAAATCCTTTCTTGTGTAACCACTAGTTTATATGTGTCTTTAAGGGACTATATATGCAAGAACACTAAAATTCCAAGGAGATGCATAACAAATAACAACTTAAACCAAATTACCTCCTATGTCATTGAATAATTTGTATGGCATATCTATCTTACTTTAACATCATGCCTTGGCCAACAAAACGTACCAATTTCTTTCAAATTTAGAACCGGAAATGAAAATTTTTTTCGCATGCATTAACATAGAAATTTGATGAACCAGATGTTGAACATAGCTAACAGAAAGAACAAAGGTTCAAACAGAAAGTGATACTTCATTTCATACATTTCATTGCCAGCACTATCACTACACCTCTTTTCATTCCATTTCACACATTAGCCTTTATTAGGACACAATCACACTCCTAAAAAAAAACTTAAAACACTAACCAACCAAAACAACAACACTCAACACTTCAAACATTCCATGGATTGACAAGTTTTCCCACAGAGATGTCAACTACAGATAACTTGTATTCAAGAACATCACGTATTCACACAAATTCACAAAAAATTTTCAAAATTGCTCAACAAATGAAAAACATAACATATTACGAGATATAATATGAAAAAGTTCAAAATAACACAACACATCCACAAAAGAAATAACATACTTTGCATCACATAGCACAAAAAATTTCGCACAAAAAATTTCGTTGATGAAAGAAGGTACGCATAACAAATCCAAAAGACACAAACCAAAACAAACATTCACTCCCCCACACTTAAAACTTACATTGTCCTCAATGTAAAGTAAAGATAGGTTTAGGAGCTCCCTGGTGTTCATATGTTATTAGGTCCAATGTTTGCGTGGTGGAGTATCTTTGTCCATAGTTCCTTCTTGCAAGAAAAATGTCATGCACAAGTTGAAACATAGCTTATCAGACACTACTCACTCAAGTATACTACATGTTGGTACAAGGTAGACATAACATAGAGGTGGTATACAAGCAAAGTGTCGCACAAGGACTAGGAGTCATGGTGGTGTAAAAGTATGCAATTAGTAACACTAAATGGCATATCCACAATTCATGCTTGAAATGTAAAACAAAATGATAGTGTGCAGCATGGGAGTGGTCCTTTGCTCCACTCCCTCACACTTAGCCTCACTCCCCCACACTTAGCCTCATGTGTGCATAGCCTATTCTTCTTGCCACTTCTTCCATGTGCATGTCCTGACAACATGAGTGGCTTAGTGAACATACACAATGCAAGAAAACGTAAGACTATGTTAACCAATACACTTTATTAAAGCTAAGAGAAAAAGAAGTAGTTCTAGATTTTGCAAGTCTCCAGCTAGACTATCCTCCTCAAGCTTTCTTCTTCACAATTTGGAATATCCATCCCTGCAAAATTCGGAATAACCATCTCTGTACCATAAAGAAGAAATCTCATAAGCACTCTTCTTCTTTTTGCAAGACACTTGAGGCATATCATCAAGGAGGTGCTTCATGCAAATTTCACTTTGAACCACTGAGACTCCCCCATTGGAGGCAACTCCTTTAATTCTTCTATCATTGGTAGCACATCATCTACCTCTTCCACCACCCTAACCATTTTAATCCTGCAAGGCACAACCAAGGGTTGTTTATCCAAGGTCTCAACAAACCCATCAATCAATTCAAAAAGAGATGTTTCAATAAAGCAATTTTCCACCATGTTAGCAATGTCATTCAAAATTCGCACATCCACTTCATCCAGACTTACATGGAAAATTCCTTCAGTCTCTTCTTTCTTAACAACACAAAAATCATTAGCATTAGTTAACAAGGGGATTTCATTCTACACTTCTTGTGAGTCACCATTAAGATCACTAGATTCAATTACCGTTTCAATAGTTGGGTCCTCCACAAGAGTGTCAATCTATGGGTTAACCTTTTCATTAGCAAGTTCAACATCATTTTTATTCATCGTATCACAATGTTCATCAAGATGTAACTCTATGCAATTTATCAGGACATCAAGAAAAGACACATCCAAAGAATGACTATCAACATCATCAAGTATAGCATGGCACTCATTACCTTTTAAAAAATTCTTAACACATGCTTCCTGTGAGTTCTGTTCTACCAACACTTCATATTGCATTTCAAAGATTGATTCATCTATAAAACAACATTTTACTATGTTTGCAATCTCAGATAAAATCATGCAATCTTCCTTATCCAGTTCTACCCTCTCAATTTCTTCATTGCATACATTCAATTCTTCAAGAGATATGCAATCACGTTTCACATCTTTATTAAACACATGCATGTTCCATGTTATGGCTCTAATTGCAAGATAATGTTCTATATGCCTGGGATGCTCAATAGCATAATTGACATCAAAGACAACTTGCTCATCATTAATTCTAAATGTTACCGTTTTGTTCCTCACACCAATTAATTTATCTCCAGTAGCAAGGAATGGCCTTTCAAAAATAATCGGCACTTCGGGATCCTCTTCCATGTCCAGCACAATGAAATCCACAGGAAGTGTGAACTTATCAATCCTCACCAGCACATCTTCAACCATGCCTGTGGGCTTCACTAAGGATCTATCAGCGAGTTGCAAAGTGACCGGCACTGGTTACATCTTCAACCATGAAGTCCACAGGAAGTGTGAACTTATCAATCCTTACAAGGACATCCTCCACCGTGCCTGTGGGCTTCACCAATAATCTATCAGCAAGTTGCAAAGTGACCGGCACTGGACGAATTCTTCCACTCAACCCAATATTTATGGCAATAGAAAGAGGCATGAGGTTGATCCCTGCTCCTAAGTCGCACAATGCTTTGTCAAAATACCTCTGGCCTATGTTACAAGGGATGGTGCAACTTCCCGAGTCCTTAAACTTTGGTGGTAACTTTTGGCCATCCCAAGCTTTACTACACTCCATGGGCATCGTTGAAGCTTCACATTGAAGAATCTGTTCCTTGTTTGAAATTAGATCCTTAAGGAATTTTACAGACTTAGGAACTGTACTCACCAAATCTAGCAATGGTAGGCTCATGTTAACTTGTCTCACCACGTCTAAGAATTGATCATATTGCGGTCCTTTCTTCTTCGGTAGTGGTTTCAGTCTTTCTGGGAAGTAAGGCTTTGGACCATACTCGGGGTAGTTGTAAGGACTCGGTGGTCCTCTAATCTTTTTAGTCACCTTCTTCTCTTCATTGCTCTTCTCCTCTTCCTCTTCACATGTCACTTCCTCTTGCGCACAATCTTGCTCAACTTCGCTTCTAGTTTCCTCTTCATGCTGGGCATTCTCACCTCCTGAATTGATATTCCCTGGCAAGAGCTTTCCACTCCTCAGTGTAATAGCATTACACACCTCCTTGCCCTTAGGATTAGGAATTGTGTCACTTGGTAGGGAGCCACTGGGCCTATGATGCACTGCCTTTGCTAACTGCCCCAACTGTATTTCAATGTTTTTGAGTGTGGCATCATGATATCTTATAGTTGTCTCCAAAGCAACAAATCTTTCCTTATTTTTGTCCATCTTTTCCATAAGATTATGTAACATGTCTTCTATGGAGGGTTTTCTGGGTTTATGTGTATTGAGCTGATTTTCGAATCCAAGAGATGGTTGGGAAGATTGTCTTTGTTCATTTCCTTGAAATTAATGGCTTCCCTGGTTTTGGTTTTGATGCCCTCAATTACCTTGTCCTCCACCATATATTCTGCTGCCATCAGAATAGTTCCCAGAATATTGAGGTTTGTTATAGTTGTTAACATACTGTAGAGATTCAGTAGTAATGGCACACTCGTCTGTATGGTGCTCGCCTTTGCATAACCCACATGATAACACAGGAGCCTTGGCTTGTGTAGCTTTTAGAGTTTGCAATTGTTTAGCTAAAGCCTCAAACTTGGCACTAAAAGAAGTTTCTTCGTCCAGGTCTAGCACCCCTCTTTGCCTTCTACTATGACATTTTCGAGTCTCAGGGAACAAATACTCATCTTCTGCAATTTTGTCAAATAGATCCCTTACTTCAGGCACACTCTTATCTTTCAAGGCACCATTAGCACATGTCTTAACCATCATAGAAGACTCAGTCGTGAGGCCTTTGAAGAAAGTGTTCAATTCTCTGATTTCTCCCAAATCGTGGTTAGAACATTGTTGGAACAAATCATTAAAGCATTCCTATGCTTCTCGGAATGACTCTCCATCATGTTGCTGAAAATTCATTATATCCATTCTCATCTTCTCCAACTTAGCTGGAGGGAAGTACTTGGCCAAGAATCTCTTTTTGAGTTCATCAAAAGCTGTCATATTAGATCCTCCAATAGACTTGAACCAATGATTTGCCTTTCCTCTAAGAGACAATGCAAATAAAATTCTATAGACTTCACTTCGATTCACTCTCGGAAGCTTGAAAGTATTGCAAAGGCCTAGAAACCAATCAAGATGTTCATTCGGATCCTCATTGTCAAGGCCTTGGAAGAATTGGCCCTGAGAGATCATTGACACTATCTGAGTCAGAATATGGTAACTTTCCAAATCAATTTCCTGCTGATTGAATCCATTTTTGAAATTTATGGCATAGTGGTCACCAAATCTAGGTGCTCTAACTTCCGGATTGGCCATTTCTCTCTGTCTCAGCTGAGTTCTCAAAGTCTTTGGCAATTCAAGATCAAGTGCATATTCTGGTTCAGATGACCTTAGAGACCTGGGCATAAACAACACCACAAGTAAAGTATGATAAGAAAGAAGTGATCAAAGAGAAGCAAGAATTTCAATTGTCAATAAAAGAACTAAAACAGAACAAACACAATGCAACAACACAATTAAAGAAAATAGAACAACACAATGAAATCAAGAAACCGTGCCGTCCCTGGCAACGGTGCCAAAAATTGACAGGCTTATCGTGTACCTTGCAATTTTACCCTATTCACTAATGTAGATATGGTGAGAGGGATTGTATCCACAGGGAAGGGGATGGTTCGAGAATTCGAATGTTTGTTCTGCTAATTGTCACGAAGATAAGATTGCAATAATAAAAGCTAAAATAACCAGACTCAAAACACAAGAAATTCACAAGGACTAAATGCAGTAGTAGAAAAGATGATGCTCTAGAGTTCCATAGCTGGATGAATACACATTTAGATTACTCTCTCGGTGCAGCTAAACATACGTGCTAAACAAGAGGGTAACTTCATTGCCTAGAGTCTTAAGCCACAACTGGCATGTCAACGACACTATGTCTTAATCCTCTTGACACCTTCCTATCCCATGGCGAGGCCTGAGGTCGGTGATTTCATCCCGCAATGTCCCAATCCACTATTCCTAACAAGTTTAACACTCAACTCTTAGAAACTTCCCATGGCGAGGCCTGATACTAAGGTCTAATGCGCTGGTTAACAACAGAGGATCTCTTTTTCACTCCAACCTTATGATCTCATAATCTATGACCGGCATGGCGAACACATCTTAGAAAACAAGCTTGCAAAATGAGTGAAAGACTCGATTCATGTTCTCATTCCACAGAATTCACAACAAGAAAGATGCATTAAACTCAGACTCAGTATGACGGCCGCAGTACAAGTTCAATTCAACTATTCCAGAGCAAATACATGAAACTTAAGTGATATTCACAATCAAAGCAAGATATGAATCATTTCTTCAAAGATTTCGTTTATTGCATCGAATCAAATCATCTAAAATGTACACTCATCCATTGGAACCCTAGGTCATCACGTGATTAGCCAAAAAACTATTTCTTCATCTCAAGTTTATCAAGTTGTAACATGAACAAAATCATTTCCATTCAATTGGAGGATTTTACCGATTTGAGTACAGAGATTTGTCAATTCCTTCATCAATTGAGAAAAAGAAAGCAATTTCCAGTCCTATGCCGTGATCAGAATTCAATTTGTAGAGAGAGAAAGTTTAAGTAAGAGAAAATGTAGAGAGAGAAAAATTCCCGCTCTGAAAATAAAAAATCTGTTAAGATTTTAGAATTATCTCTCTAATCTATGAGTAAATCCTTTATTTAAAGAGGTTGCAAAATGTGATTAGTACGCAAACGTAAAATGGATGAAATATTACAAAAATGCCACTGCCTACATCCAACAGACCCAAAAGAATTGGCTTGGTAACTTCTCACGTCTTCCACGCGTTTGAGGCTTTATTAATCACGCCAATCTACACACCTGTGTAAGAAGAAAAAAAATCCCATACTTAGAAAATTTCTCACAAACATTACAAACACAAAAAATGCACAGCCCCTTAATATTCTAAGTGGCAAGACCTTGCCACGAGGTCTCGTCCTCACACACCACAAATGGCGAGACCTAGCGGCAAGGTCTCACCCTCACACACCACAAATGGCGAGACCTAGCGGCAAGGTCTCGCCCTCACAAAACACACCCGCGAGGTCTCGCCCTCACAAAACCCGAAAATGGTGAGACCTCGTGGCGAGGTCTCGCCATTTTATGTGCAAGATGTGCAAGTGTGTATGAGTGTTGTGAAGTGTGTGCAAGAATGAATGTAAAATGAAAAGTGGTGAAGAGTAAAATGCATGTCAACTGAGTGTTGAGTGAAATGTGTGATGAAGAAGGTGAATGTATGACGAGGATAAATGAAGAATTGTGAGATATCTCAGCTATGAATGCAATTGAAGTTTAAAGAAGAGTAGTAATGAGATGCTATGAAGATAAGTGTGAGAGTACATGATGGAACCAAATGAAAGTGGAACTGAAGAATGCCTTAGTAATTATGTGATGCATTCTTCACTCATGAAATGGAAAATGTAATGTGTGTTAAGCATTACATGAAGTTGCAAATGATATAGAGAAAACAATGAAACATGAGCTCACAACATGAATGAACAAATGCATCAAGACTAGGTAAAGTGTATGCAAAGAATGAATGAAATGTGTGTGTTTGGAATGTGCAATTTCCCTCACATCATTCTTAGTGGCGAGACCTCGCCACGAGATCTCGCTCTCACAGATTTTTAAGTGGTGAGACCTCGCCATGTAAATGCATGCTTGTGAGTTAGAAGTGTAGTGTGCAGCAAAGTCCAACCAAATTCTGGCCCTGATGCGCTAATTTGACAAATCCTAAAACATGCAAGTTATAGCCCTAAGTCTTAGCTTTCCATAGCCCTTTGAATCACTCAATTCGGAGTGTGGACAAGAAAGTTATGGCCACAATACTGAAGTGTGGTAAAGCTGTGTGCGCTGTGCGTGAGCTGGCCGCATGAATTGAGTGAGCTCGCCGCACAGCTCACCGCACATCCGTGGGGCGAGGTGAGGACTTATGCAAGGATGCTATGCTTGTGTATGGCGATGCAACCATTTTCAGCACAACACACCACGTCTATACAATAGATGTGTGTCTTAGCCTCTGAATTGGACTTTGTGGTAAACATAAGAGTTTTAGATCGTTCTCTTGGCTTTCCAGTGGTTTAAGAATCAGCACAATTGGAGGTCCGTAGTTTAAGATATGAACAACCTACCAAAATGTGGCAGTGAGCTCAACAATGTAAACCTGAAGGAGCAATTGCAAAGATTCTCTCGTTTCTCATACTTGCACATAGAATTGTGAAAGTTAAAACATAGGAAATGAAGTACACCCAAAGAGCTTTCCAGAACATCCACGGGCTTATCATTCGAAGTAGTATTGAGAAAGTTACACTCAAATGAAGTACCCCAACTAGTTTTGCCCAACTTCAAACTAAGCAAGATCAGCATGTTTAGGTTTTCCTCAAATTCTTCAAACATCATTCAAGTCCTTTTGAACTCTTTCCTTGTTCTTTAACTCAAAACACCCATTTGTTTCATTTCATCATCATTTTTGGTCTTTTTCACCAATTTAGCATGTCCAAGTTGCATACCACATAAATGCACACGATGAACAAAACACTCAATTGCATGAAAAACAATGTAAAAGTTAAGTGATATAACACATATAAGTTGGTATAAAACCAACTCATCATGACTCAGGTTCTGATGGCGAGTATATACCAAAAGAGCGCGAAGCCCAAATGGTACAGAACCCCAGTGAAAAGAAAAGAAAAGCACCGCAGCAAGCCACTATCCAACACTTTGTCAGTAACCTTGCACAACAAAAATTTTGCACCTTTGCGGTGAGGCACATCCATGTAAAGCGACCTTTCAGTAGCACAGAAAACCCTATTCAAGAGGTGATTCAGTACTATAACTAGGTATTATTGACAGTAGCCCCTAAAGCTTGCAATGTGATGATAGCTAAGGAATTTTATGCAAATGCAACTGCGGTTAAGCCCGAGGAAGCCAAGGCCAAAGGAGTCTTCGTGTGAGGGAAATATCTAAAAATCACTAGTCAGACTGTGAACAAGCACTACTTCCTCCCAGATTATTCCGCAGATGAATTGGGAGAACTAATCGAGGCGGGCAATCCACTTGTTTTCATGTCTTCCTCTTGTCTTGGTATTTTTCAATTTTTTGATTTCTTCTTTCTTGCAAATCTTCTTGTCAATATTTTGTCATCTTCAATTTCTTCGGATGAAAATGTCCTCTAAGTAGATACTGGAGATATTGCTCTTGATTTATCAGAATTGGAGTCTGAAACCTTTAACACATATTCTTTGTTTTACAGAGATTATGATTTAATTGCTCAAAGTCATATTTTCCTTTTTTTTCATTTTAGGATAAGGATCATGATTCTAATACACTGATGTGTCAAATTCTTCATCGTCATTAAAATTTATTAAATCATTAGTTGATATGTGAGATGTCGATGCATTTAATTTTTCTTTTGCCTTTCTATTTTTCTCTTTTTCAATTTTTTCTCTTTCCTCTTTTTCCTTTTCTTTTGTTAATTTTTCCTCTCTTTCCTTAAGTGGAGTAGAGAAAGCAAAGATCTTATCAATTTCTTTTTTTATTTTTTCAATCATTGTTTTTCTAATTTTCAACAAAATGTTTTGTTTTAGGGAGAGATACATTAAGACAAACATCCAATAATTTTCCTTTTGCAAGAAAAACATCCTCATATGCAAGATTTATGAATTGAATCATAATCAAATTGACATTTTGGCCACCATTTTGTGTATAGTATTCTTCTAAGCTGTGTAATGTCATCAATTGCATAACCTACTTCATATTTCCATGCAAATAACCGTGGTAATTAAAATTTTGTTAAGAATAATAGAAGGGATTTTCCAAAGATTTTTGGAATTTTGAGGAGTAAATGTATTGAAATTGGCTATAGAATGGTTGTAATTTTCTAAGTAAAAAATTTTCTTGTTGTCGTCCTATATTTTTGAACCATTCAAGAAACTAATTTGGTTGTTTTTCAAAAATTGTATCATCAATGCGTATCTACTATGTGTGTTTGCACGAAAAATTTTGGTATAAAAATGCCTTGGAGAAGCTATCCACCATATCTAATAAGTAAATTGGTATTCAATTTTGTTATAATTTGAAAGGAATTTTAAGGATTGGGTAGATGGTATTTTCCAATCTGAAAAGGAAGGGATTTGGTAGATATATATTTGAGAAAGGGCTATTTCAGTATCCTTATAGGTAGGAGGTCTTTTTTTTCGAAAATATATATTTATATATATGGGCAAAATATGGTGCCGGATATACCCGAATACACCATTACAAGAGTGAAAGCAATAAATTTGGAGTACTACTCCATTACATGTGATTCGAAGTAGGAGGTCATTATTGAGGATGGTAGGTTTTTTGTTTATTTTTAACATCTGTAAATTCTATGAAATTTAAGAAAGCTACATATGTATGACGGGTTTTTAAGGGTAATGGTCCCTTTAAACCAAATTGCGAATTAGAAAGATTATTAAAATATTTATTTGCTACATCATTAATGATCTAATTTAAGATCACTTCTTGATATAGTTAAAACATTTATTTTTGCTCCATTTGGAATATAATCATAATCCTGATTTGAAGATGTTCCTTCTAGAATATTTCTTTTAACAGTGGGATTAAAACCTATAGCAAGGGGAGTATTATTTCTAATATTTGTCTAAATAGAGATATTTGGACCTCTCATTTGAGATGGCTATTGAAATGAAGGGTTAGAGAGTTTATTTTGACTTACTTGATTTAAATTATAATCAAGTTTATTTTGAGATCGACGACCTCTACCTTGCATTCCTGCAAAAACGAAAATGTTGTTGAGGAGAACCAATTATTTTCTTCCTTTTTCACTAGCATAACAAAAACCTGCAAAATTCAATCTTGTGATATTTCAGAAGAATTTAAGAGAAGTATTGAAAATTTTTAAAGATCTCTAATTTTTGGAAGAGTCACAAATTTAAATGATAAGTTTGAATTAATTTTTTATAGTTTCTTACCATCACATTGATAAGGATGTATTAAATTTAAAAAATAATTTCCTAATATTACATGTTGACCAATTGCATCAGTTAACACAAATGGAGAACAATTGTAATTATTTTCTTCAAAAAAAAATGCAAACATCTTAAACTTTATATTTTATTTTTATTTCTGTACCTTGTGCTGCATGTAATACCACTTGGATTTTTTCAGAATATTTTAAAGGTATTAGTCCTTATTTTATGCAATTTAAATCAGCACCTGAATCAACCATTACAATTGTTTGAAATTTATATTCTCTATTTATTACAAGTGTCAGGGAAATATAATATTTTTGAGAAGTAATTAAAGTATTTATTTGAAGAAAATTATTTTGTTCTGAGATTTCTTCTATTTGTTCCATATCTTGTTTATTTAAAATATTTATTAAATTGAATTCTTCTAAAATTGAAATTCTTTCTTTTAGTCTTTGAATTTCTATTTTTAATTCATTAACCTCTTGTTTTAATATGGGTACAGTAATTTATTTAGGATTTTGATTTTGTAAATGATCTATTACATCTTGCATTATAAATGAAGTATTTATTCTATCGAATTGCCTTTTTATCTGGGAATTTTCAAAATGATTAGAAGTAGATGGAGAATGATTGAAGGAAATTTTATTATCTTATTCTAATTGTAAATATCTTTCCAAATATTGTCTTCTTTTTATTGGATCTTGAATTTCATCAGCTAAATCAAGTATCATTTTATGCTTTTAAGACAATGTAAATATTCCTATTTCATTTAACCCATTAGTGTCAATTATTGCTTTATAATAATCTGTTTATGAATTACAATTTCAACAATTATCATCAGTATTATCATCTGAACTTATATTATTTATATCTACAGATTCTTCACTATCTGATCACTCTGATTTGCACAGTTATTTTCTATTGTTTGTATTAAATATTCTTTTAATTCTTTATCTAAATTTATATCTTCTATTTTTTCTAAAAGAATTTCATTTATATTTGTCCTAGAAGTACATTTATTAGCATAATGTCCTCTTTTACCACATTTTCTACATATTACATTTTTTTTCTATCCATCTCCTTCTAGATTTTTTCTTTCTTCTAATTCTTTCCTTAGAATTTTCAGATCTTTCATATATTTCATTTCTTTCACTCCTATGTCTTTTCTTTAAATGTTTTTTATCTAATTTTTTAACGGGTGATTTTAATTCATGTGGATTATAAGCAAATTGATGACAAAAATCTCCTAACTCTTCTTTTTGATTTTCTCTTTTTAATTGTGCTTTTAATTTTATATCATTACATAATTTCAAATCATCTTCAGTACATACACTGATTAATTCTCCATAAGTAATTTGTGAGAAAGGAATATTAATTCAATCAAAACAATTTCAAAGATTTTCTCTCACCTTTTCAGCAAATAATTTAGGTAATCCCAAAACAATTTTTTCTTTACAGAAATCTGCTTTAGCATTTGGCCTCGAATATAATTTAGATAAGAAAACATCTTTATACCATCTAAAATGAGATAGTGTAGGACATTTTAAGTTCATTAATAATTCTTTATGAGATTTTGTTAAATAATTATTTCCAACAAAATGTTTAACTATTGCAC
Organism: Ophiorrhiza pumila; assembly: GCA_016586305.1. Classification (NCBI taxonomy): domain Eukaryota; kingdom Viridiplantae; phylum Streptophyta; class Magnoliopsida; order Gentianales; family Rubiaceae; genus Ophiorrhiza; species Ophiorrhiza pumila. Next base: position 41,147,073 of record BLIW01000006.1, read on the forward strand.
ATATTAAATAAAAAGCAGCATCAGGAACATTTGTTGTAACGGTCATTTCTTGAGGTTGATTACTTTATGGTTTTGGGGGAATGGTTGTAGTTATTTGTTTAGTAACTTTTAAAATTTCATATCTTTAATAGTCATTTAAACAATGATTCCACCAACAACGTAATTGGCTAGAAAAACCTTGAGTACAAACTACCACATTTTGTTCTTTAGAAATTGATTACATTTTTATAATATTAATATACATTGATAGTTTGTGACACATTGGAAATTTGATAAGTTGTAAACCCATCAAGATTCTATTCATATATGGAGTTATTTTGATAACAATTTTGAAATCCTCCATCATATTCTTCGATTAGAAGATCTTGAGGAGTTGGTCTAGGGTAATAAATTTGAGTTTGTAGATAATTTGGTCTAAATTTTGAACGAGATTTTTTTATTTTATTAATTTCAATTTTATTGGAATCTTCATTTTTATATAAATTATTAAACATTTCTTCTAATTGATCTATTTGCAAATCATTTTTCATTTCTTCTTTTTCAGAACTTAATACATTAAGTTTTAATTTATTAAATTCTAAATTTAATTTCTCTCATTTTTCTTTCGTAAAACTTGAAAGTTGAGATTTTAACAAATTTAAAGGTAAATCAGGCATAGGTTTAAATGAAAATGGTTGAGGTTTGATGGATCCTAATTTCATTTTTTCTAGAGGGAAAATATTTTGGGAGGTTTGAAGATTAATTTTATCTTCGAGATGACATAATTGCGTACAAATGGTGTTTAAATTGAGATTTGTAAAATTATTTTGTCTAGCCAGTTTTGCTAATTCAACTTTATTGACATCAATATTAGGACAAGCCCCAGTTGAAGTATTTGTAGCATTTATTTTTACTAGCTGTAAAGTATGATGAATTCCTTTTAACAATTTATCATCAGATAATCCCCAAGTCAGATGGGCTTCTTCAAGAACATTTAGACTGAATTGATCATCAATGTATTTTGCTTTTTGTTCAGTATGAAACCAAGATATAAAAGAAATTATGACACTAGTAATTTTAATAAAACTATAATATTGATCTTGAAATTGTTTTTGTTATTTAGAATTATAGGTTTTAAAAAATCAAACTCTAAATGATGTATATTGTGGGAGATTAAAATCTTTAACACACAACTTACTTATTTCTTTCAAGTCAATTTTATTTTCTTGAGAAATTGTATTTATTTTAAAATTCATTCCTGACTCAAGACTTATGTCATCTTGTGATTTTTATGTGTGGACAAGTCTTGGTATTTGATTATCTGTTTCTGTAATTCCTCAAAATTAAACTTATCAGATCTAGATGCAGAAGATGATGAAAATGAGAAAACTAAATGTCTTCTTTTGAATATGTGGTTCAAATATTATTTCTACATTTACTTCATTATCTTCATGAATTTGAGCATCTTTAAATTTTAGAGGAATTGTTAGTTTACTTATTTTTCCTAAAACCCAATTTGAAGGTAAAGAGATTTCATCCCAATTTATCAATTTAGGTACTTGTAATTTCGGTCTTTTTAAATTAATTTCAATTAACATTGTACTTTTTTCATTATTTTTTACCCTTGCCCCTGGACTTATAGTATTCATTAATTTATAATAAAGTCTATAAGTTAAATTGATGTTTTCAGATCCATGTTTCATATCATAACCTTGAGTTTGTAAATTAACGGTTAATACATCTTGTAAATTTCTATCAGTTAAAGTACCAAAAAATTTGGATATGTATTAAAATAAATTAGACCATTACAAAGGCTATACTCAATTAAGCCTAATAATGAATCATAAAATTTATTATGCCTACAATCTCTCAAGGCAACTAAGATTGTAGTTTCTAAACCTTGTCTATTTAAAGGTTGTATTGCAATTTATATAAGACCAATATGTAAATAATTATATCCCTCTTGTCTAATTTGAGACAAATAATCTAAATCTATTAAATGAACTTCTTTTAACTGATTTTGTATAAAAATTATTTTTTCTACATTTTTTATTGCTTTTCTAGTATTTAGATCAAAAGTGCCATATTTATAAATTTGTTTGTTCTCAATTTTTGGAACATGCCAATTTTATATTTTTTACTCAATTTCAGAGAATTCAATTAATGCATAAGTTTTAGTATATTTATTTGAAGAAGAAGATGAAATAGTAGAATTACTACGTGAAAACATTCTAGAATTACTACGAGAAAACATTCTAGGAATAACAATTAATGAGAGCTGCAGGTGGGATTACTAACAAATTTTATGGTAATATACATATAACTTAGTTCCTTCTATATGGAATCATATATTGAATATCTTAGATTTTCTCCATATTTGATAACATGTATTAAATATCTTAGATTTTCTCCATACTTGATAACTCATTGTGCAAATGGTACTAGCAAAACATTAGTTTATACGTCAATCTTTTAACCATTTAAAAGATAGAACATGCCTCAATTTTATTACGGTGCTAATCTTGCTCAACTGTCAGCGATTAATTACCGCCTAAAAAGGGGACTTACAATATCAAAACTGCCTCATGAAACACTGAACACGACTTGGGTGTCGACTCACAAGATCATACCATAAGAAGAATGATACCGTTTATTTCTTTTAAGGGTCATTGTATTAAACATATAAAATAAGTTTCAACTAAGTAACAACGCCTTATTGTTAACAATATGAATATATCTAAAACTTCTTGTTGCCGAACCATATGTTCAGAACCAAAATTACGTTACCATAACTGCCAGTAATCCCCCCCCCCCCCCGAAAGGAGGCCTAGCCTTCCATGGCTCTGATACCAAATCTAAGACAATCTCCAAGATCAGGCATATGTTCAATACGTGATTCCATATGGAAGGAACTAATTTATGTGTATACCATAAAATCTGTTAGTAATCCCGCCCGAAGCTCTCTTGAATTATTATGCATCTATTAACAAATATATTTCTCATTTCTCATCTTCAATGGAAAATAAGCAGTTAATTAAACTTAATTTGAAATAAATGAGTAAAATATGTGTTGAAGATTTTAATCTTCTACAATATACATCATTTAGAACTTGGTTCTTTAGAACCTATGATTTTAAACAACAACAATACATTCAAAATAAATATTATGATTAAATTAAAAATACTGATATAATTATTTCAGTTATTGCTTGGTTTTATAATGAAAAAAGAGTGAATTATATGCATGATTTATCTAGTCTAAATATAATAGATAAAGCTTAACAAGTTTGGAAATTACCTAATAATAAGTTACTAAAATCAATTCATACTTTACAAATATACAAAGAAGAAATTATAAATCACTCTTGTGTTAAAAATAAAAAACTTGGTGTAATTCAAAATAATAATGATTCATGTGATGATAAAAATTAAATAATAGAAAAAAAATTGCATAATTTTACTAAAATGAATAATTCTAAAATATTGATAAATTATGTTAAATTGATAATTTTGAAATAGCAATAGTTGAAAATAGGGAATTAAATCAGTTAGAAATATTCACACTATCTGAAAAACACAAAATGATGTTAAATTTAATTAATGAAATTAAAGATCCTATAAAAAGAAATCAATATTTAGAAATATATTTTCAAGATAATTCCTTTCAAAATTATTATTCTTCTAATGATAATTCTTTAAATAAAAAACAAATAAATAAATTAAATATTTCGTTTAAAATACAAGAAGATAAAAATCATTTAGAAAATTAAGGTCTAAAAATTACTACATATATATTATAACAAGAGATTAGAAAACTAAAAGCAGAAATTAAAATATTAAAAAAAAGACTTTAGTAGAAAAAGAACTTGATAAAATAGAAGAGATTTCTGATCAAAATTCTCAAATTAATACTTTAATTACATCTCAAAAATATTATATTTTTGTAACTCTAATAATAAATAAAGAGTATAAATTCCAATCAACAATAATGGTAGATTCAAATGTAGATTTACATTGTATTAGAGAATGATTAATACCTTCAAAATATTTTGAAAAACTCAAGTCATATTAAATGTCGCACAAGGGCCAAAAATACATGTAAATTATAAACTATAAAATGTGTGTATATTTTCTAAAGAAAATAATTAGGTTTGTTGTCCATTCCTTTTAGCTAAAACACTTAACCAACATACATAATTATTTTGTTCAGAAAATATACACACATTTGATAGTTTATATTTTATTGAATATTTTAGATTTTCTCTATACTTGATAACTCGTATTGAATATCTTAGAATTTCTCCATACTTGATAACTTATTGTGCTAATGGTACCAACAAAACAATAGTTTATATGTCAATCTTTTGACAGTTTAAAAGATAGAACATGTCTCATTTTTATTATGGTACTGATCTTGTTCGACTTTCAACGACTAATTACTGGCTAAAAAGGGGTCTTACAACATCAAAACTGCCCCACAAAATGCCAAACGTGACTTGGGTGTCGACCAATAAGATCATACCATAAGAAGAATAAAACCATTCATTTCTTTTAAGGGTCATTATATTAAACATATAAAATAAGTTTCAACTAAGTAACAACGCCCTATTGTTATCAATATAAATAGATCTAAAACATCTTGTTGTTAAACCATATGAATAGATCTAAAACTTCTTGTTGTGAAACTATATGTTTAGATCCAAAATTACGTTACCATAACTGCTAGTAATCACCACCCCCCACTCCCCGACCGAAAGAAGGCTTAGCCTTCCATGGCTCTGATTCCAAATTTACACAAGGGTTAAATTAAGCATAAAATAAATAAAAGAGAAATAAGTAAGTAATGGACTTACTACTTATTTTCTCTAATCTTGAATCATTTTTCTTCAAACTGACAAGCGTGTCACGTACTTGCACAATTTAACCCTACTCACTAATGTAGATGTGATGAGAGGGATCGTCTCCTCAGAGAAGGTGTTTGGTTTCAAGAATTCACGAAATGTTGCTCAAATTGTGTTGCCAAATTTGCACTATCTAGAGCCAGTAGAAGTAATAACAAACTAACGAAATAAAGGTAATAAGACAACTGCAAGAAGAACAGTAAGAAGGTAACAAGATCTGAGACAAATGTCCTAGAGTTACTGTACCAGACAACTGTGAACTAAACACGATTGCTATGCATTAGATCACATGCAAAACAAGTTAGGAGGTGACAATTGTTGCCTAGGAGGCTAGTGAACTCTCAGCATGTCAACCGCAAAGTTCTCTATACTCCCTAACATCCTACTTTTCCCATGTCGAGGCCTAATCAAGATGATTGAACACCGCAACGTCTCGACTTCCAAACACTAACTATTCAACATACAAAACCATATGTCTCCCATGGCGAGGCCCGACCTAATGTTTCTAAACTCAAGCTAGCATCATAGAATCATCCTTCACTCGGTTCTAATGACTCGACGACCTCCGATTGGCATGGCGACCACATCTCGGATCGTGAGCAAAGCTAAACAAGCAAAGGAACTCCATCTCATACATTTAGTCTTTATTTCATGCAATTTCCACTCTTTTTGGTGAATCAAGCCTCGACCTAGTATGGCGACCACAATCTGAGTTCAATTCAGTCAATGAAAGTACAAATTTCATGAAATTTCACTTAATCGGGCAATTAAAAGCATGTAAGATCATATCCATTGAAATTAGGTCAATTGCATAGCTTTTCACGGTCTAATTACACATTCGTCTGGTCATAACCCTAGGACATCATTCAACTAGCCACGAAACTTTATTTTCATATCTCTATCTCCACATTCAAGTTCAAGACAATTCATTTTCATATAAATTGGAATAATTTACCAGCAAACGTGTAAGAATTGTCAAAAACTCCGTTAATTGATAATGAGAATTCCGTGCTCAGTTCACAAGTTTTATCGGAATCACGATCGGAGAAGAAATTGAAGAGAGAGAAAATCTAGAGAGAGAAAGTTTTAGTGAGAGAATATTTCCCGCTCCGAAAAATAAAAAATCTGTTAAGTATCTAGAATGATCTCCCCTCTAATCTATGACTAAATCCTCTATTTATAGAGGTTACAAAACGTAACAAATACGCAAACGTGAAATAACTAAAATATTACAAAAATGCCACTACAAATATCGAATAACTCAAATACTGTGCATGTGACCAAATCAAGTCCAACATCCTACTTCACGTGTTTCAGCGCAAGTCCCCACGCCCTCATGCTTCTTTCCACGCCTTTGAGCCACTTTCCACCACGTCTTCATCACCCCCTGCACAAGAGATCCAACAGCCGACACATAGAAAATATTCCAACCACAAAAAGAGTGTTTCTTCATGGCGAGGTCTCGCCTTGAAGGTCTCGCAGCGAGACCTCGTCTTGTATTTTATGCGTGTGGCGAGGTCTCACTACGAGACCTCGCGCCATGCATTTGCGTGAGTGGCGAGGTCTCGCTACGAGACCTCGCCATGCATTTGCGTGTGTGTGAATGAAATGAGTTGTGAAGTGTTGTGATGAAGAGTGAATGAGATGAGTGATGAAAGAATGAGTGTTATGAGGTGCATAGAAAATGAATGTCAATGAAAAGTGTTGAAGAGTGAAAATGTGATGTGATGAAAATGAGAATGCATGAAACGTAATGAAACAAAGTGAAAGCGGAGATTGATGAATGCCATTGTAAATATTTAATGCATATGAAGTTTGTAAAAGAGTGAAAATGTGATGTGAAGAGAATGAATGTGAGTGTTATGATGACGAGTGAAATGTGTGTGAGATGAGTGTTGTGAAGTGAGAATGTGAATGAATACAAGTAAAAGGAATGTTTTTGCAACTGACTAAAATGTTGACATATGAAATATTGACATGCATGAAAGTTATAGCCCTGAGTCTTAGCTTTCCATAGCATTTTGAATCACTCAATGTGGAGTTCAGACAAGAAAGTTATGGCCAAAATACTGAAGTGTGCTAAAGCTGTGTGCGTTGTGCGTGAGCTCGTCGCACATGCGAGCGTGACCAATGCGAGGTCGCCACACGCTTGTGCAGCAATCAGGTGAGCTCGCTGCACATTCGTGATGCGAGGTGCGTGAGTGAGTGCGGCGAGGTGCATGATTGTGTGCGGCGAGGCAACCCGTTTCAGCACAATACTCCACTCTTATGCACTATATGTGTGTCGTAGCCTCTGAATTGAACTTTGTGGTAAACATAAGAGTTTTATATCTTTCTCTTGGCTTTCCATTGGTTCAAGAATCAGCATCATTGGAAGTCTGTAACTCAAGATATGGACATTCTACCAAACTGTGGCTGTGAGCTCAACAATGTAACCCTGAAGGAGCAATCGCAAAACTCCTCCCGTTTCTCATACTTACACACAGCATTAGAAGATAGTTGAAACATAAGAAATGAAGTACACCCATAGCACTTTCCAGAACATCCAAGATCGTATCATTTGGACTAGTATTGAGAGAGATACACCCAATTGCAGTTAAGCTATCTATTCTGCCAAAGCATGAAATATGCATATTTAGGCATTCTTCAAATTCCACAAACACCAATCCAACGAATTTGGCTTCTTTCCTTGATTTTCAACCTAAACACACATTTGATTCATTTCATCATCATTTTTGGTCTTTTTCACCATTTTAGCACTTCCAAGTTGAAAACCACATAAATGCGCACAATGGCACAAAACACTACACAATTGCATGAAATACAAAGCAAAAGCTAAGTGATATCACACATATAAGTTGGTATAAAATCAACTTATCAATTTCCCCCACACTTGAACCATTGCTTGCCCTCAAGCAAGGACACAACATAACAATTACACAACTCATGTTAATCACTCACATTCAAACCGTTACTCCCTTGTTTACTATTTCCATCTCTAAGTTCATCAAAACATTTTTCATACAAAAACTCTCAAAGGTTTTCCCGTTCCAAATTTTAAGATTTCAACACACATTGTCAACCAAGGCACAATGAATAAAGACCAAAATGTCATACGTACAAGTGTGTGCTGAGGAATACTGGCTCAGTGCTCTTCATGTATGCATAACCCTTTTATTCTATCTTACGATTCACTGCATATCAATCTCCTTATCCACAAATATGAACAAACAACACACAAGATCAATGACATACATTGGTGCTTCTCTTAGATCATTTACATTACACTTTGGTGCTTTCTTTTGTCACACACATTGGTGTATGATTGCCTGGGTCTTGTGGCTCTTTTTTTCCACTTTTTGCCTAGGTTTTATGGCTATTTTTTCCCAAATATGCATGCCAGGGTCTTATGGCTTTTCATTCCCATATGCCAAAGGCTTTTTCCACCAAATCCTTTCTTGCGTAACCACTAGTTCGTATGTGTCTTTAAGGGACTATATATGCAAGAACACTAAAATTCCAAGGAGATGCATAACAAAGAACAACTCAAACCAAATTACCTCCTATGTCATTGAATAGTTTGCATGGTATATCTATCTTACTTTAACATCATGCCTTGGCCAACAAAACGTGCCAATTTCTTTCAAATTTAGAATCGGAAATGAAAAATTTTTTCGCATGCATTAACATAAAAATTTGATGAACCAGAGGTTGAACATAGCTAACAGAAAGAACAAAGGTCCAAATGCAAAGTGAAACTTCATTTCAAACATTTCATTGCCAACACTATCACTACACCTCTTTTCATTCCATTTCACACATTACACTTTATTAGGACACAATCACACTCCTAAAAAACTTAAAAATACTAACCAACCAAAACAGCAACACTCAACACCTCAAACATTCCATGGATAGACAAGTTGTCCCACCGAAATGTCAATTACAGATAACTTGCCTTCAAGAACAACACTTATTCACACCAATTCACAAAAAATTTCAAAATTTTGCAAAAAAAACTTAAAACGTGCACAACAAAAAAACATAACATATTACAAGATATAATATGCAAAAGTTCAAAATAACACAACACATCTACAAAAGAAATAACATGCTTCGCATCACATAGCACAAAAAATTTTGTTCATGAAATAAAGTACGCATAACAAATCCAAAAGACATAAACCAAAGCAAACATTCACTCCCCCACACTTGAAACTTACATTGTCCTCAATGTAAAGTAAAGATAGGTTTAGAAGCTCCCTGGTGTTCATATGTTATGAGGTCCAATGTTTGCTTGATGGAGTGTCTTTTTCCATAGTGCTCACACGCATGAAAAACAACCTCCTACACATGTTGAAGCAAAGCTTATTAGAAATCACTCACTCAAGCACACTATATTTTGGTGCAAGGTAGACATGACATGGAGGTAATATGCAAGCAAAGTGTCGCACCATGACTAGGGTTCATGGTGGTGCAAAAGTATGCAATGAGTAACACTAAATGGAATATGCACAATTCATGCTTGAAATGTAAAACAAAATGATAGCGTACAGCATTGGAGTGGTCCTTTGCTCCACTCTCCCACACTTAGCCTCATGTGTGCATAGCCTAGTCCTCTTGTCACTTCTTCCATGTGCATGTCCTGACAATATGAGTGACTTAGTGAACATACACAATGCAAGAAAACGTAAGACTATGTTGACTAATACACTTTATTAAAGCTAAGGGAAAAAGAAGTAGTTCTGGTTTTTTTAAGTCTCCATCTAGACTACCCTCCTCAAGCTTTCTTCTTCACAATTCAGAATATCCATCCCTGCAAAATTCGGAATAACCATCTCTATACCATAAGGAAGAAATCTCATAAGCATTTTTCCTCCTCTTGTAGGACACTTGAGAAGTATCATCAAGGAGGTGCTTAAGCTCATGGACATTGGGAACAATCTGTACAAATTTCACTTTGAACCATTGAGACTCCCCCATTGGTGGCACCCCCTTTAATTCTTCTACCATTGGAAGCACATAATCTGCCTCTTTCACCATACTAACCATTTTAATCCTGCAAGGTTCAACAAATGGTTGTACTTCCATGGTCTCAACAAACCCATCAGTCAATTCAAAAATGGATACATCAATAAAGCAACTTTCCACCATGTTAGCAATATCATTCAAAAATCGCACATCTTTCAAATCTAAAATAACATGGGAAATTTCTGAAGTCTTTTCTCTCTTAACAACATAAATATCATTATCATTAGTTAACAAGGGGATCTCGTTTAGCCCTTCTTGTGAGTCACCTTTAAGATACGTAGATTCAATCACCATTTCAAGAATTGGTGCCTCAACAAGAGTTTCAATCAACGGGTTAACCTCTTCATTAGCAAGTTCAACATTATCATCATTCATGATATCACCATGTTCATCAAGATGTGACTCTATGAAATTTATCAGGACATCAAGAAGAGACACATCCAAAGTATGGCTATCAACATACTCAAATATAATATGGCACTCACTACCATTTGGGACATTTTTAACACATGCTTCTTGTGACGTCTGTTCTACCAACACTTCATCTTGTATTTCAAAGATTGACTCATCTATAAAACAGCATTCTACTATGTTTGCAATCTCAGATAAATTCATGCAATCTTCCTTATCCAGTTCTACCCTCTCAATTTCTTCATTGCGTGCATTCAATTCTTCACAAGATATGCAATCACATTTCTCATCTTCATTAAACACATGCATGTTCCATGCTATGGCTCTAATTGCAAAACAATGTTCTATATGCATGGGATGCTCAATAGCATAATTGACATCAAAGACAACTTGCTCATCATTGATTCTAAATGTTACTGTTTTGTTCCTCACGCCAATTAATGCATCCCCAGTAGCAAGGAATGGCCTTCCAAAAATGATAGGCACTTCGGGATCCTCTTTCATGTCCAGCACAATGAAGTCCACAGGAAGTGTGAACTTATCAATCCTTACAAGGACATCCTCCACCATGCCTGAGGGCTTCACCAATGATCTATCAGCAAGTTGCAAAGTGACCGGAACTGGACGAATTCTTCCACTCAACCCAACATTTATGGCAATAAAAAGAGGCATGAGGTTGATTTTTGCTCCTAAGCCGCACAATGCTTTTTCAAAATACCTTTGGCCTATGGTACAAGGAATGGTGCAACTTCCCGGGTCCTTCAACTTTGGTGGCAACTCGTGGCCATCCCAAACTTCACTACACTCTATGGGCATCGTTGAAGCTTCACATTGAAGAATTTGTTCTTTGTTCGAAATCAGATCCTTAAGGAATTTTGCATACTTAGGAACTGCACTCACCAAGTCTAGCAATGGTAGGCTCACGTTAACTTGTCTCACCACGTTCAAGAATCGATCATATTGCGGCCCCTCCTTCTTCGATAGTGGATTCACTCTTTCAGGAAATGGAAGTTTAGGAGCATACTCAGGATAGTTGTAAGGGCTTGGTGGTCCTCTAACCTTTTTAGTCACCTCCTTCTCTTCATTGTTTTTCCCTTCTTCCTTTTCAGGTGCTAAGGCTTCATGTGCACACTCTTGCTCAACTTCACTTCTTGCTTCATCTTCAAACTGGAGATCCTCACCTCTAGGCTCAGTGGTTTTATGTACTTTCTTTCCACTCCTTAATGTGATTGCATTACAAACTACTTTCCCTTTTGGATTTGGAATTGTGTCACTTGGAAGTGAACCACTTGGCCTATGGTGCACAGCATTGGCAAGCTGTCCCAATTGCATCTCAATATTCTTCAAGGTAGCTTCATGGTGTCTCACAGTAGTCTCCAAAACAGCAAACCTTTCCTCATTTTTATCTATTTTTTCTATAAGTCGATGGAGAATCTCTTCTATAGATGGTGTTCTTTGCTCTGAGGAATTCGGTTGATGATCAAAGCCTGGAGGTGGTTGAGTGGCTCTTCTTTGTTCATTTCCATAGTACTGGCCTCCACCTTGAGTTTGATTTTTGTTTTCCCAACTATTTTGGCCTCTACCACCATATTGTCTATTATTGCCTCCAGAGTAGTTGTTAGGATATTGTGGCTTGTTATAGTTATTCACGTACTGTAGAGACTCAGTTGTAAGGGCACACTCATCCGTGTGATGCTCACCTTTACACAATCCACATGATAACACAGGAGCTTTGGCATGTGTGGCTTTCAGAGTTTGCACTTGCTTAGCTAAGGCTTCAAACTTGGCACTCAAAGAAGTTTCCTCATCAAGGTCCAGTACTCCTCTCTGCCTCCTACCTTGGGGTTTTCGTGTCTTAGGAAAAAGATATTCATCTTCAGCAATTTGGTTAAACAACTCTGTAACCTCTGGCATACTCTTATTTTTCAATGCACCGTTAGCACAACCTTTCACCATCATAGAAGACTCAGCTGTGAGGCCTTTGAAAAATGTGTTTAACTCCCTAATTTCACCAAGGTCATGGTTAGAACATTGACAAATTAAATCATTAAAGTGTTCCTATGCCTCGCAAAATGTTTCACCATCGTGCTGTTGAAAATTCATGATATCCATGCGCATCCTCTCTAGCTTCGCAGCTGGGAAATATTTTACCAAAAACTTCTTTTGTAACTCTTCAAAAGACATTGCTGCATTTGCTCCCCCAATACTCTTGAACCAATGCTTAGCTTTACCTCTTAAGGATAGAGGAAATAAAATTCTATGGACTTCACTTCGATCCCTCTCGGAAGTTTGAAAGTGCTACACAGGCCAAGGAACCAATCCAAATGTTCGTTGGGGTATTCGTTATCCAAACCTTGAAAGAACTGGCCTTGAGTTATCATTGATACAATTTGAGTGGGGATATGGAAGCTTTCAATGTCTATATCTTGCTGATCGAATCCACTCTCAAAATTGATTGCATAATGGTCTCCAAACCGTGGTGCTCGTGCTCCTTGGTTGGCCATTCTCTTTTCTTTTTGTCGGATTCTCAAGGTTTTTGGTTTCAAGATCTAGTGAAAATTTTTGTTCTCCTTTAGATCGAAGCCTGGGGCATACAACACACTACAAGTGATAACAAAACACAAACAACACCGCAGTAACAAAGGTTGTAAATGTAAACTAAAGAAACAGAACAAAACACTTAACACAAGAACTTCAAGAATAGATTGCACCTCGTAGTAGAGAAATGCAACAATAGAATCGCAAGGATGTAATAAGGAGATAGGAGAAAACATAATAGACCAAAACAACAACAATTAAATGAAAATAGAACAACACAATAAAATCAAGAAACCGTGCCTTCCCCGGCAACAATTGACAAGCGTGTCGCGTACTTGCACAATTTAACCCTACTCATTAATGTAGATGTGATGAGAGGAATCGTATCCTCAGGGAAGGTGTTTCTTTTCAAGAATTCACGAAATGTTGCTCAATTTGTGTTGCCAAATTTGCACTATCCAGAGCCAGTAGAAGTAATAACAAACTATCGAAATAAAGGTAATAAGACAACTACAAGAAGAACAGTAAGAAGGTAACAAGATCTGAGACAGACGTCCTAGAGTTACTGTACCAGACAACTGTGAATTAAACACGATTGGTATGCATTAGACCACATACAAAACAAGTTAGAAGGAGACAATTGTTGCCTAGGAGGCTAGTGAACTCTCAGCATATCGACCGCAAAGTTCTCTATACTCCCTAACATACTACTTTTCCCATGTCGAGGCCTAAGCAAGATCATTGAACGCCGCAACGTCTCGACTTCCAAACACTAGCTATTCAACATACAAAACCTTAAGTCTCCCATGGCGAGGCCCGACCTAATGTTTCTAAACTCAAGCTAGCATCATAGAATCATCCTTCACTCGGTTCTAATGACTCAACGACCTCTGATTGGCATGGTGACCACATCTCGGATCGTGAGCAAAGTTAAACAAGCAAAGGAACTCCATCTCATACATTTAGACTTTATTTCATGCAATTTCCACTCTTTTAGGTGAATCAAGCCTCGACCTAGTATAGCGACCACAATCTGAGTTCAATTCAGTCAATGAAAGTACAAATTCCATGAAATTTCACTTAATCAGGCAATTTAAAGCATGTAAGATCATATCCATTGAAATTAGGTCAATTGCATAGCTTTTCACGGTTTCATTACACATTCGTCTGGTCATAACCCTAGGACATCATTCAACTAGCCACGAAACTTCATTTTCATATCTCGATTTCCACAGTCAAGTTCAAGACAATTCATTTTCATATAAATTGGAAGAATTTACCAGCAAATGTGTAAGAATTGTCAAAAACTCCGTTAATTGAGAATGAGAATTCCGTTCTCAGTTCACAAGTTCAATCGAAATCACGATCGGAGAAGAAATGAAAGACAGAGAAAATCTAGACAGAGAATGTTTTAGTGAGAGAATAATTCCAGCTCCGAAAAATCAAAAATCTGTTAAGTATCTAGAATGATCTCCCTTCTAATCTATGACTAAATCCTCTATTTATAAAGGTTAAAAAATGTAACAAATACGCAAACGTAAAATAACTAAAATATTACAAAAATGCCACTACAAATATCGAATGACTCAAATACTGTGCATGTGACCAAATCAAGTCCAACATCCTACTTCACGTCTTTGAGCGCAAGTCCCCACGCCCTCATGCTTCATTCCACCCCTTTGAGCCACTGTCCACCATGCCTTCATCACCCCCTGCACAAGAGATCAAATAGCCAACACTTAGAAAATATTTCAACCACTAAAAGAGTGTTTCTTCGTGGCGAGGTCTCGCAGCGAGACCTCGCCTTGTATTTTTTTGCGTGTTGCGAGGTCTCGCAGCGAGACCTCGTCTTGTATTTTATGCGTGTGGCGAGGTCTCGCTACGAGACCTCGCCATGCTTTTGCGTGAGTGGCAAGGTCTCGCTACGAGACCTCGCGGAGAAGTCTCGCAGCATGACCTTGTCTTGTGTTTTATGCGTGCCATGCATTTGCGTGTGTGTAAATGAAATGAGTTGTGAAGTGTTGTGATGAAGATTGAATGAGATGAGTGATGAAAGAATGAGTGTTATGAGGTGCATAGAAAATGAATGTAAATGAAGAGTGTTGAAGAGGGAAAATGTGATGTGATGAAAATGAGAATGCATGAAACATAATAAAACAAAGTGAAAGTGGAGATTGATGAATGCCATTATAAATATGTAATGCATATGAAGTATGTAAAAGAGTGAAAATGTGATGTGAAGAGAATGAATGTGAGTGTTATGATGACGAGTGAAATGTGTGTGAGGTGAGTGTTGTGAAGTGAGAATGTGAATGAATACAAGTAAAAGGAATTTTTTTTTGCAACAGACTAAAACGTTGACATACGAAATATTGACATGCATGAAAATATGCTTGAGACATTGTGAAAGAACTAAGTGATGCAACTGGAATAGAAGCTATTATGTATAAAACATTCTCAAAACATGTAGAAACATGAGTGAACTGTGTGTGTGGACTGTGATGAAAAAAATGAGTGAAGTGTGTTTTAAAGGGTGAGCTCGCCCTCACAACATCCTAAGTGACGAGACCTCTCTCACAAAAACAAAAGTGCGAGACCTCTTAGAGAGGTCTCGCCATGTAAAATGCAAGTGTGCGTGTGTGCAGCAACTTCCAACCAAAATCTAGCCCTGATGCGCTATGAATTTGACAAATCCTAAAATAGGAAAGTTATAGCCCTGAGTCGTAGCTTTCTATAGCCTTTTGAATCACTCAATTTGGAGTTCGGACAAGAACGTTATGGCCAAAATACTGAAGTTTGGTAAAGCTGTGTGCGCTGTGCGTGAGCTCGTCGCACATGCCCGAGCGACCAATGCGAGGTCACCGCACGCTTGTGCAGCAATCAGGTGAGCTCGCCGCACGGTGCGTGAGTGACTGCGGCGAGGTGCATGATTGTGTGCGGCGAGGCAACCCGTTTCAGCACAATACTCCACTCTTATGCAATATATGTGTGTCTTAGCCTCTGAATTGGACTTTGTGATAAACACAAGAGTTTTGGATCTTTCTCTTGGCTTTCCATTGGTTCAAGAATCAGCATCAGTGGTGGTCTGTAGCTCAGGATATAGACATTCTACCAAACTGTGGCAGTAAGCTCAACAATGTAACCCTGAAGGAGCAATCGCAAAGAACCTCCTGTTTCTCATACTTACGCACAGAATTAGAAGAACGTTAAAACATAAGCAATGAAGTACACCAATAGAGCTTTCCAGAACATCCAAGATCGTATCGTTTTGACTAGTATTGAGAGAGATACACCCAATTGAAGTTAAGCTATCTATTCTGCCAAAGCATGAAATAAGCATATTTAGGCATTCTTCAAATTCCACAAACACCATTGCAAAGAATTTGGCTTCTTTCCTTGATTTTCAACCTAAACACACATTTGCTTCATTTCATCATCATTTTTGGTCTTTTTCACCATTTTAGCACTTCCAAGTTGCAAACCACATAAATGTGCACAATGGCACAAAACACTACACAATTGCATGAAATACAAGGCAAAAGCTAAGTGATATAACACTTATAAGTCGGTATAAAATCAACTTATCACAAACTTTGTGCATAAGAAACAAAATAATAAAAAAGAAGAGAATAAATTCTTAACTCGTTAGCATAAACATGTAAAAATATAAAAAAACTTAAAGAAAAAATAAGAGAGAAAGCTTGCTTTGAGAGAGAAGAGAAATTTTTGGAACCAAAGAAATTCTATTGCATAAGAATGTCTTGATTACAAAAAGAGCATTTACAATGAAAGCTTCAAAATGAGAGTTGAAAATTGAACGTAAATTGCAACCCATTTTGTGTTCTATTTATAGACCTACCAATAAATAAAGTAAAAGACATAATTTCAAAAGACAATAATTATAAAGACATGATGTGATAGTTTCCACTTGTCTTGATGTGACATTTTTCACTTGTCTTCATGTCTTCCACTTGTCTTGGTATTTTTCAATTTTTCGATTTCTTCTTTCTTATAGATCTTCTTGCCGGTATTTTGTCAACGTCAATTTCTTCAGTTTCAAGAATAAAGATGTAATGTATATTCACTCCAATTTTGACATAATCATAATCCTGATTTAAGGACTCATGAAGAAGAACATTTTTTACTGTAGGTTTATAACCTATTAGAGTAAGGGTGGTATTTTTGGAATTTGATTGGTCAGAAGATGACTGTCCTCTCATTTGAGATTACCAGTATAATGGAAGGTATTGTGAGTTATATTGGCTTACATAGCCAAAATCCATTTGAGATCTGTGACCTCTTCCACCTCTTCCTTGCATTACCTGCAAAAATAAGAAGATAATAATGGCAGTTTAAATAAATAAAAGAGAGTAAGTAAGGACCTTACTAGTTATTTTCCCTAATCTTGAAGAATTTTTCTTCAAACTTTGTGCATAAGAAGAAAAGCAATAAAAAAGGAGAGAAGAACTTCTTAACTCCTTAGCATAAACTTGTAAAAATATAAAAACTTAAAGAAGAAAGAAGAGAGAAAGCTTGCTTTGAGAGAGAAGAGAATGTTTTGGACCCAAACAAATTCTATTGCAAAAGAATGTCTTGGTTACAAAGAGAGCATTTACAATGAAAGCTTCAAAATGAGAGTTGAAAATTGAACGTGCCTTGTAACCCATTTTGGGTTCTATTTTATAGACCTGCCAATCAATAAAGTAAAACACATAATTTCAAAAGACAATAATTATAATGACATAATGTGAAATTTTTCACTTTGCTATTTCCCACTTGTCTTGATGTGATGTCTTCCACCTTTCTTTGATGATATGATGCTTTTTACTTGTGGTTGCCTACTTTTGATTTTTTTTCCTTATTTTGGCATAATCAAACATTATAATTTATGCTGTATTTGGCATAGATTATTTCTTTGATTTTTTTTCTTCCTTGTAGTCTTCTTGGAACGTATTTCCTCAACTTCTTCTAACGAAGATTTTCTTGAAGTCGATCTTGGAGTATTTGCTCGGTATTTATCTGAACTAGAATCTAACAATTTTAATACATATTATTTATTTTTACATAAATTATATATTAATTGTTCAAATTCATTTTTCTCCTTTTCTGTCATTTTTCGTTGCTCATCATAAGAATTAACTTTTGGATTTTCATCTGGGAAAGTTTCTAAATCTTCTTTTGTCGTAGATTCTTCATCAATGAATTTGATCAAATCTTTGTCAAAAGAAAATTTTGAAATAGATGGTTTTCTTTTTTCCTTTTTATTCTTTCTTTTCTCACTTTCCTTGTTCTTTTCTATGTTTTCTTTTTCAAATTTTTTCCCTTTCTTTTTCTTTTGCTATTTTTTCCTCTTTCTCTTTTATAGGAGAAGAGACAACTTTCATTTTCTTTAATTCATTTTGTAATTTTTCAATCAGATTATTTTTCTCATTGTCATTTACCTCATATTTAGAAGAAGTATCAATTTCTTGTAACAATTTTCCTTTTGTAAATAAAGTTTTTGCTTCAACAAGTGACTTCTCAATTCATTGTATTCTACTTTGCACTTTGGCCATCATTTGGTGTACACTACTCTTCTGAGCTGTAGAACTCCATCAGTGATGTATCCAGTTTCATATTTTTAAGTAAACAACTATGGAATTTGAAATTTTATTAAAAAGAGTAAAATTGGTTGTTTTTGAAATTTTGAATCTTGGAATTTTTCAGAATAAATATTTTTGAACTGGATAAACAAATTTTTCAATTTTTCAGATAAGAAAGTTTCTTCTCAGGGTCCATGATTTTTGAACCAATTAAAAAACCAAATTGGAATGATTTTGTCAAAATTGGCTTCATCAATATGAATCCACCATATATGAATAAGTAAATTCATACTTATAATTGTTATATCGTAAAATGAAATTTTAGGTTTGAATGGGTTAAGAGTTACAGTCAGAATATAATGGTATTTTATGGATATACATATAAGACAAGGCAATTTCATTTTCTTCAGTTGTTGGAAACCAATTTTGGTGACGATTGGATCATGGTATATCATCGATATCAGCAATTTTGGTGAATTTAAAAAAATCAACATAAGTATGCCAAATTTTTAGAGAAAGTGGACCTTTTAGGCTAAAATGTGAATTTGAAGGATTATTAAAATATTTTTGAATTATTTCATAGAGATCTAATTTAAGATCAGTTTCAAGAATAAATATAGAATGTATATTCACTCCATTTTTTACATAATCATGGTCCTAATTTAAGGACGCATCAAGAAGAACATTTTTGGCTGCAGGTTTATAACCTATTGGAGTAAGGGTGGTATTTTTGAAATTTGATTGGTTAGAAGATGAATGTCCTCTCATTTGAGATGACCAGTATAATGGAGGATATTCTGAATTATAGTGGCATACATAGCCAAAATCTATTTGAGGTTTATGACCTCTGCCACCTCTTCCTTGCATTACCTGCAAAAATAAGAAGATTTTAAATAATAATGGCAATTTCTTTTTGAAATTCTTCAAGATGATACCACACAGCTTTATTTAATTCTGGGCTTCTTCTTGACTTACGAGTGAAATATGAAATTAACAAATTATAATAAGATATTTGATGAAGAAATGCTTGATGTTTTATTGATAAAACATTTATATCTTCTACTATATAAGCATTTGGAATTTCAGGATGTGGTCTAACTCTATCTTTTAATACATGAATTCTTCTAATTTTTTCAGTTGTAGCTAGATTTTCAACATAATTTTTTAACCATTGCAATTTAAAGTTTTCTCCCATATGTTTTTTTATTAAATAATAAAAGCCATTTACTTCCTATGTGATTCCGTATATTCAAACTGAGCTTTTAAATATTGTGGATCAACATTTGCTCTTTTTAAAACTTTATATGTTCTTATCATATCATAATATTGCATTTGATGGAGGAAAGCTTGATTCTTTAAAGATCGTGTAGTACTAACTTGTTTTAAAATAAAACGTTTTTATCCTCCTGAAATTATCATTAATCTTTCATAACAGTTTCTTATTTTGTCTACTCTTTTATAGATAGAAGGTGTTTTTAAGATAATTTTCTAAATGTTTTTCTGGTAAAAATTCTTCAGTTTAGTCTGTCATATCCTGCGAGAAATTTTATCCTTGTAAGAATTCTCGGGTAAGAAAATCAAGCAAAGAATTTAATTCACCTTTAATATATACAATTTTAAAATCAAATACAAATAAAATAGATTGCCATCTAGCAAATATTTGTTTAGAAGCAATATTTTTCACATCCTTTTGTAATACTTCTTTTGCAGCACCACAATCAACTCTAAGAAGAAATTCTTGATTTAATAAATTATCTTGAAATTTAAAAATACAAAGGACTATAGTAAAAATTTCTTTTTTAATTTTAGAATATTTAATTGAGCATTTTTCTATGTTCCAGAAGAATATCTAACTAATTCTTTTTTATTGGTTTGTGGATTCTTTTGTTTCAAAATTTCTTAATAACCAATATTAGAAGCACTAGTTTCTACGATTTTAAACCAATCAGGATGTACTAAACTTAAACATGACAAAAATTTAACCTTTGGTTTAATTATTTTTACTGCATTAGTATGAATTTCAGACCATGTAAGAGGATTTTTTTCAACCTATCATATAAAGGTTTACTATTAATAGCCAAATTTTTATAATATTCACCAATATAGTTCAGACTTTCCCAAAAATATCTGCAATTATTTTTTATCCTTTAATTTATCAAGAAATTTATTTGCAAATTCAATACTTCTAGCAATTGGAGTAATATGACCATGTTCTAATTCATAGTCTAGAAACCTAATTTTAGATTGAAATAATTTTAATTTTTTTGGCAGAAACAACTAAATTATTTTTAACAACAACTTTAATAAAAGCATTTAAGTGCTTAAAATGTTGTTCAATATTTCGTGAAAAGATTAAGATGTCATCAATATAAACAACTATAAAAGAATATGGTGAAAAAATATCATTCATTATATGTTGAAATTCAGAAGGAGCATTTTTAAGGCCAAAAGGCATTACATTCCATTCATAATGACCAAATGGAATACTAAATACAGTTTTATATTTATCTTTTTCAGCAATTTGTATTTGCCAGAATCTAGATTTTAAATCAAATTTAGAATATATCACTGCTCCAAAAGTTCTATTTAATAATTTTTTTTATTTGGAATTGGATATATAATCCATTGTAAAACTGACAAGCGTGTCGCGTACTTGCACAATTTAACCCTACTCATTAATGCAGATATGTTGAGAGGGATCGTATCCACGGGGAAGGGGATGGTTTCTTAGAATTCAATATTTGTTCCGAGATTGTCACAAGAAAAAGATAACAAGTTATTGAGTACTCACTAATCAAAACAGAGAGCTTGAAAATAATGCAAGAAATAAGAACAATAAGTGTTGTGTAAATTGAAGTAACAAAACTGATGTCCTGGGGTTTAGGTGCTGGATGTTTGCACTAACAGCCTACTCGAATGCAATGTAATTGCCACACAAGAAAAACAGAGAAGAGATCAAGTTGCTTAGGAATGTAGAATACCATCAGCATGGCGACCGCACGTCATCCTACATTCTTTGTCACCACTCTTTCCCATGGCAAGGCCTAAGACTGGTGGTTGAGCAACCGCAACATCTCAAGTGCCAAAGACTAGCTACTCTATCATGAAAATCCTGAGGTTTTCCAATGACGAGGCCTAACCTAGGTTCCATTTATCTTCGTTAGACTTAGATAGTCTCTTCTCACACTATTCTAATAATTCAATGAATTTCCACCGGCATGGCAACTGCATCTCAATTCATGAACAGATAAAACAAGTGAGAAGACTCAATTTTCGTACTCTGGGTTCTCATTTCATGCATTCCTTACTCCTAAATGTGATTCTAATCCCGACTTAGCTTGGAGACCACAACCGAGGTAAAAATCAGTCAATAAGAGCATGAATACATAAGACTTAACAAAATTCAAGCGTTAATTTCAAGTACGATCCCAAACTTCACGAATTGTATCAATCGCAAGGCATTGCGTAGTCTAATTGCACAATCATCCGGTCTCAATCCTAAGACATCATAGATTTATCCGTGAAACTTAATTCTCATATTACGATCTTCACATTCAAGTTCAAAACAATTCATTTTCATATAAATTGGAAGAATTTACCAGCAAATGTGTAAGAATTGTCAAAAGCTCCGTTAATTGAGAATGAGAATTCCGTGCTCAGTTCACAAGTTCAATCAGAATCAAGATCGGAGAAGAAATGGAAGATAGCGAAAATCTAGAGAGAGAAAGTTTTAGAGAGAGAATAAAATCTCGCTCCGAAAATCAAAATTCTGTTAAGAGTCTAGAATGATCGATATCTAGAAATAATGACTAACTCATCTATATGTAGAAGTTACTAAACGGAAACAATAAGCAAACATAATTTGACTACAATATTACAAAAGTGCCACTACAAGATCCCAAATGTCCACAAAACAACTCAATCATTGCCTTGCTTCACACCTTTAATCCACAGATTCTATGTCTCCGTCGCATGTTCAACGCCCTTGAGCTCCACGGATCACGCTTTCATAAATCTCTGCACAAGAATAAACTTCCAACACTTAGAACAGTTTTTGGCAAAATTCATGGAGAATTACATGGTGCGGCTGCCTTAGGGCCGCACCGCACAAATTTTATCATGGTGCGGCTGCCTTAGCGGCCGCACCATGCAGATTCTAGTGTGTGCACATGTGAGGTGGTGGCAAGAATGAAGTGCATGTGGTGTACCTTGATGTATAGCGAGTGGACAAATATTGTGAAGTGGCAAGAATTGTGGTGCATGAGCGTGCATGACCTGCTGCAAGTGTGCATACAAGTTATGCATGTGTTGGTGCTAGTGTGATGCTTGTGATGCATGTTTGGGTGCAAGAGTTCCTTGGTAGTGTGCTTACGTTGTGCATGCGGTGCATATGTGTGCTAGAGTTGCTGAAAGTGTAGTGTGCATATTGTGCGCTGTGAAGTGCCCATGTGAGTGCACAAGTGATATTGTGAAGTGCCCTAGCGAATGCATGCTGTGCGGCGATCTGCTAGTGGACGCGCGCAGGCGTGTACGAACGCTGCTCGCATGGGCGGTCGCGGCTGGTGCTGTTGGGCGCGCGCTAGCGTGCTCGCGCCTGTACGTCGTGTGCATGTGCTGCGCCAGACGCGCGGACGAGTGTGAGTGCTGCACGCCGTTCTAGGCGGCGATGTAGGCCTGCTAGTGCGATAATGCACTTGACGTGTGCGACAATGTCCGTGCCTATGCATACGAGATGTTGTGCAAGTGTGATAGAGAATGTGCAAGCATATGCACTACGATGCTAGCTATGCAATGAATTTTGTACACAATGATCACAAGTATGTAAATGACATTCCTTCATGCCATATCATCAAAGTTCTTAACATTTCAACTCATTTACACCACATAAGCTCACCTCTCACACAATCTTCACCAAAGATCAAAACAACATTTAGCCAGAACAAATTGTTTAACTTCCCCAATTACATCACATTACACTGCAGATCTACCATTTTCATTCTTTTTGATCACATAATGCTTCTCATCTTATTTACACAATCACACAAATTACAGCCACATTTCTTCATTAAAGCACACTTTAATCCACATAAGCCAAGCAAAACCTACTAAATCAAGTCAGTACCAAACTGATTTATCAATTTCCCCCACACTTAGACTTTTGCTTGCCCTCAAGCAAAATTCACACTACATTTATATGTTAATCACTTTTGCACATGACCTTGCCCCCTTGTCCACTGTGCTCTCCTTTGAGCTCATCAAAACATTTTATCGCACACAAACTCACAAAAGTATCTCGACTCCAAGCTCTCAAATCTCAGTACAACATTATCAACCAAGGCACGATGAATAAAGACCAACATGTCACGCGTGCAAGTGTGTGCTGAGGAATGTCTGACCACCTATCCTTCTTGCATGCATTCCCCCTTTGTTTCAAAAATAGCTCATCGCTTACCAATCACCTTATCCACACATAAGAACTCTTAGTACACAAAATCAATGGTCGCACATTGGTGCTTCTACTGAATATTATCATTTTCCTTTTTCACTCTTATGCATTCACTTCTCACACGCATTGTCATTTTTGTTTGGGTCTTGTGGCTCTTTTTCCCACTTTTTGCCTGGGTTTTATGGCTGCTATTTTTTCCCATAATTGCTTGCCCAGGGTATTTCGGCTTTTCATTCCCAATTGCCAAAGGCTTTTTCTCCATATCCTTTATCGTGTGACCAACAGTTCCTATGTGTCTTTAAGGGACTATGTACGCGAGAGCACCCAAAACACCGAAGGCATGCATATCAATAATGACAACTTGAACCAGATTCCTCCTATGTCAAAGAGTGATTGTGCATGGCATATCCATTTTACTTTAACATGATGCCTTGGCCAACAAAATATACCAATTTTTTTAATTTCGGAGTCAATAAAAAAATTCATGCAATTCCTTCAAATAGAACATTGATGAACTCAAATTCAAACATAGTTAACAACGGAATCAAGGCGTAACAAAAGGGAATTCCATTTAATACATGCATAATATCATACACCCTTGACCCCCTTTTTATTTCAATACATATAACCCAATACACATAACACAAGCACTCTCTCAACCAAGCTCTCACATTCTAGACATAAAGCTAATCAGTCACAAGCTCCCAACGCTTTTATGGCATACTTCAAAGACTAGCAGCAAATTCCTAAATCCCATAGTCTTTAAACAACTTCACAGTGCAATGCATCTTCTAAGTTCAAAACGACTTCAACATACCACATAACAAGACAGCTTTCATAACGAGAACCACAATTTCATCAACACATGGCAACAAACATCACAGCAACATCCGGAACAACAACATCACAGCAATTTTCAAACATGCGCAAGGACATCTATCTCAAAGCCACTTCACCACAACAACAAAGCACCTCAGAACAACACCTCACATCACAACACCCAATTCATGCAACACATTCCACCCCCCCTCTCCCCACACTTGAAGCACACATTTTCCTCAATGTAAAAGATTAAGGAAGAGGGGCTCCCTGAGAATACGAAGAGGGTGCAGAGGAAGCCGTAGAAGAGAATGACGCTGTTGTGGAGAAAGAAGGTCCACTGAAAGGCTCTGCTACCTAATAAAAAGGACCATGACTTGGTCCATGAAGAGGCTGCCCCGTACTAAATATTGGAATCCTTGTTGGTGGCATGAACTTGGGGTCCACTCTAAAAGTAGACGTGGGAGGCATTAGTGGGATATGACCAAATATTGGAAATGGGTTGAGTGAAGATACTGCGGATACCCCCGGTGGAAGCTCATGAATGGCGCCACTGATAACATCTCTCGTCAGGTTGGGAACACGATATCCGGCCAATTGTACAGAAGTTGGTGTCAGTTTGGGAGGTCCAGAATCAGAATGATAATACACGGACATTTTGTTGCACTTATCAAGTTCCATTTGCATCATCACTTGCCTATGATACAATACCTCAAATTGTTGCTGAGCTATGGAAGAGATGTCATCCAATTTATTCATTACTCCAGAAGCGTGTGAATCCCAACCTTGTTGCATATCATTCATCATTTCGTGCATGCTTGCTAAACGCTCGTCCAAGACCTGGAATCAAATGTCCACCGATTGTTGGAAATCATTAAGGGTGCTATGGAAGGAACTAAAATCAAAGGAATGAGGAGGGACATCGTGTGAACCAGACTGGTAAGGATTGTCATCCTCAAGCATAGTAATAGGCGAGAGAGTGCGGGCCACTTCTTTTATCTATTCGCACATACTTAGCGTAAAGGGGCCTGGCAATTGGAAGTTGAACCTGCCGCCAATCAGTACCCATGGAATCATCCGCACCTTAAGCATGACATAGATCGGCCAGAAGCACCGAGAAGTATATAGCGGCCATATCCTCTGTGATTCCAGCTCGAATGTGGTTAATAACGATGTGCCCTACATCTATAGACTTGAGATTCCGGATCGCAAAAATCAGATATAAGCGCCCTCGCATAACCTTCGTGACATGAGAATTGGGCATAAGTCGAGACAAGATAAACGTCAACCAAATTTTTGCATCACTTTTTAGAAATCGCTAAAAGATGTGTTTACGGTCCCCGTACTGATTCACTGCCCACTCTGCCTCTAGATGTGCCAACTCTTCCAACAACGCTTGATCAGAAACCGCATCGTCCAAGCTCTCAAATTCAGTGTCATAATTAGGCGTGCCCAAAAACTCATTCACCACGACGCTGTCAATCTGGACCCACTTCCCTCTGACATAAACCACTCCATCTTGATTTGGGAATTTGTCGTTGGCATAATACTCTTGCGCAATGCTAATGTTGCAAAATTCTGGTGCCGTAGTTAACTTCTCACTGAACTTATGATATTTCATCAATTTGCGAAAAGGGCCCTTTTCCACAATAAATGCTCGCTCTAAATGTAACTTCTTATCAAACACACCATCTTCCCACCTTTACTTTTCCTCGTCGTTGAAAAACACCAACACAGGAGCTTCCCCTTTACGCTTTTTTGGTACAGGAGGATTCACCGTAACCTCCGGGAGATCCTCAAACATTGGCATATCTTCAGGAAAATAGTCGTCATCAGAGTCTTGAGACACCCTTGCCTTTCCCTTTCCTTTGCGAGAGGTAACGCTTTTCTTCGGAGGCATGTCTGGAAGAAACACTATAAAAGTAAGAATCTTGATATATTCCCATTACTGAATTAATGACAAAAAATGTTGCAGCCGTGCACACGACCCACACTTTCATCACAACTCAACTTAGTGCTGAAATTGGTAACACAAGAGATATATCGGGACATGTAAGCAGCATAAAGCACGTTACACAACTCATTAGGATCAACATTTCCAATTAATGCTCATCTGACCGATGCATCATCACTCTAGACCAAATACTCAACACAAAATTTTTAGTTTGTACAATGTCAACAAACCAGAGAACATGTCATGCTAAGCAAGGACAATGATCCATACTCATAAAACAAAAGTTATAGACAAAAACATTTTAAGCCATCCTCTTAGCTAAGCTCTCCAACTTGAAACACCCAATTAGGATATCCTATTCTCGAGTTATGACCAAATTACAAAAGTAAGTCGTGACGGGTCTAACTAATTGGTACAGTCCCCAGTTTGAACCACTCTTAAACTATGCAACATAACATACTGAGTAAATCGAATTAGCCAAAACTTACAACATCAAAGTTATAGAGCAAGATCTAGCTAAATTCAAGGACTAGAATCACCCAATTTGGAGTACAAATGAGCAATGTATGGAAAAAATACCGAGAGGTATCAAACTGGGCAATTTCAATACTTATCACACTAGCTATTCATCATTAGTGATACATTCTTGTCCAAAATACTCTATGATCCAGTAAAAATTAGCAAAAATGTCAAACATAAACATTGTAGCCCTCTATCCTAGCTAACTTCTCCAACTAGAATCATGCAATTTGGAAAACACATGCTCTCGTTATGTGTAATTTACAGAAACTCAGTAAAGCTGAATCTTCTTGAGTAAGTCATTTTAACCCTTCTCCCACACTTAACATGTATTCAACTCTTGAACAAGTAACACAATATTCCATTAACTCACCATTTCCTTCACAACTTAGCAACATTGTTACCATACTCATACACTCACCACACTTCACGGCATAAGGAATAAAATCCACAAGAAATGAAGACAGAAGAGAATTGAGACCTACCTTGGGTGGAAACTACAATCCGAAAGCTTGAAGGAAATAGGGAATTGACAAAAATGAAGAATATCAATGCTATCTTTCACGAATGCTGAGCTTGGAAGTAAAGAAGGATAAGAACCATGCTGGATATTTATAAAAAAAAAATCAATTCCACAAATATTCAGTCAAAGCATATTCAATGATAACACCCACCAAACCCAAGAAAACAAAAACATCATCCAATTGTGGGACCCCACCTCATTAAAGTCATGTGAACCAAAATAATTCACTCACACCTCATAAAAAAACAAAAAAAAAACATTTCAGCCTTATGCCTTTCATTTCACGTCAAAAGGTAAGACACTGCACTATTGCATTCCAACTTTTAGTTCATGACTTCAGCTTTTCAGACGAGTTAACTCACGCTCAGAAGGGGTAGATTTCAATATCATCAATGCACTTACTTAGCTTCCATTAATGCCAACTCCTCAACATGAAACTACTATCAACTAACAACACACACAAAACACTCAAACAAATATCATGAAATATAATTCACGCAAACTACTATAGTAAACACCAAGATCAACAACATCATCCCCCCACACTTGCACAACCTCACCCCCCCGGTGCGCGAAATTATAAAGGGAACTGCCCTAGTTACATTCCTCTACGGAGTCGGGCTCCCCTTTCGTCCTCTAGATAATTATGCCATTGAGGTGTCCCCATAAGGCCCAAAGAAGGTTGGGAAGGTTCAGTGGAAGTAATATCAATTCCCTTCCGGTTGGCCATCTCGGATAAAAGAACGGGGAAGAACATTAGGATAAACTCAAATTTTTGCGCGCGCCTTATGTACCCAAGAATCAATCGTCCAATGTCAATGGTAAATCGATGCTGAATGGCGTATATCAAAAGAACTCTCTCCCTAGTTGCCCGAGTGGTCTGATGAGTAGGCATGAGCCTAGAATTGATAAAGAGCAACCACAACCTCGCCTCCGCTGTCAGATCACTTGTGAGTACATATAGTGCTTCATTTTGAGCATTTCGTACCCAAGAAGCACCAGGCAATGTCACATCTGCCAAAAGATGATCGGTATTCTCCGACTTCACCAATCGATGTATCATGTGGATAGTCCGGCAGAAGGTAATGCATATTTATGCTATGTCAATTCACCTTCAGGTAACTTCCCCGCAAAAATACTGAATGGATACTGTCTGTATTTGCAATAGCATAGAACTCCCTAATGATGTCCATGTTCACCGCAAGAGGAGCCATTGTTAAAAAAGCCCGATTTTGGTAGCGAATTGATTCTTCAAAGCTGCAGGGGGGTACCTCGAATGGTCTTTCAATCATGAAGCTTCGGTGGATTGATCAATGGTATAGGCTTTCCGCTCTAGCATTCACGAATTGTGGAGATTCGGCCGGATCACAATCGCTAACCATTTCATCATCGGTCGAAGAAGAAGAGGAAGAAAAAGAACTTCCCAAGTCCTCACTAAAAATTGCGTATTCATATTGGTTCAGTTCGTATTCGTATGGGATCATGTAAGGGTCGTCTGCCATCAACTTGAATGGAATAAGAGTTGTCTCCCTGGTGAAAACTCTAGCAAAGAATGTAGAATGTTAAGCGAAATGCAAGGTATTTATAGTGAAAATTATGAGGCACAAGAGAACTCTATGCTAGCTACAAGACATATACATGTGATGGAATCTAGAAGACAACACACAAGATGACAAAATGGACATGTAACCACCACAATAGTCATCTCTCCATGCAATATACATCCCTACCTCGATTATTTAAATAGGAACAAACGAAATCACGGGTGTAACACTCAATGCACGAGGGATTCACGAGATTTGATTCTTTTACCTTTGATACCGTAAACAGCAAATCACTCTTACCCCCTTTTGCAAATGGTTCGTACACATATGCGAACTTCCATCCAAGAACTCCGCCTCAACAAATTCACTCTCAAAAATCCCATTCACTACAACTGCGTACATGCCTTCCTGCAAAAGTTATCAAAAGATTATGAGATTGGCTACGAATTTGCATTACACTATCCACTAACTAACTCTACACTATAACTAGAAATATAAGATAAAGATTGAGAACAAGAATCTGAGTTGCCTCCTAGGAGCGCTTGGTTTAAGGTCAACAGCACGACCATGTGACTTGGTATCAATGTGAAGGTAAAGGATCATCCAAGAACAGCTCGTGTGGAGCTTGTGTCAACTCGATGATACCCTTCTATGAACTTATCAAATATGGCTTAAGTCTGTGACCATTCACTTGCCATGAAATCCTATTCTTGGTGTTGAGTATCTCCACCACTCCATAAGGCATGACCTTAACAACTGTAAATGGACCAGTCCATCGAGAGTTATACAACAACACCTTTGTCCCTAGCGCAAAACTTTAGTCTGAATCTTTTCATCATGTAGCCTCTTAGTCCTCTCTTTATAAAGCTTAGAACTCACATATGCATTGAATCTAAACTCATCTAACTCATTCAACTTTAGCATCCTTTTGGATTGAGCCCCATGTAAGTCCATGTTAAGCTTCTGGATTGCCCAATATGCCTTATGTTCCAACTCTACTGGGAGGTGACACTCTTTTCCAAGCACAAGTCTAAAAGGAGAAGTCTCGATTGGTGTCTTGTACACTGTCCTGTATGCCCGCAGAGCCTCGTCTAACTTGGATGCCCAGTCCTTTCTTCCCGGGTTGACAACTTTCTCCAAAACCCTCTTAATCTCCCGATTTGATACTTCAACTTGACAACTTGTCTAGGGATGATATGCTGTAGAAACCTTGTGTTTCACCCTATACTTGGCCAAAAGAGCTTCAAAAATCTTATTACAAAAGTGTGATCCTCCATCACTGATGATTGCACGAGGGGCTCCGAATCTATTAAAGATGTGTCTTTTGAGAAATGCTGTAACACTCTTAGCATCATTGTGCGGCAATGCGATAGCCTCATCCACTTCGACACATAGTCCACCGCCACAAGAATATATTGCATACCACACGACTTCGGGAAAGGACCCATGAAATAAATACCCCAGACATCAAACAATTCTACCTCTAGGATGTTATGCAACGGCATCTCGTTTCGTGAAGATATATTCCTAGTCCTTTGGCACCTATCACATTTTCCTACCCAAATCCTTGCAACCATGAGTATATGAGGCCAATAAAAACCACATTGTAACACTTTGAATCCTGTTCTAGTAGAGCCAAAATGCCCTCCACAAGGCCCTTCATGACACGCCTCGAGAATAGCATCTTTCTGCTCTTCTTTGACACATTTTCTTATAATTTGATCACTACACACCTTGTACAATGCATTATCAGTCCAAAAGTAGTGCTTTGCATCACTCTTCAACTTCTTCTTCTGCTCATGCGAATAATAAGAAGGTACTTGCCTTGCTACTGCAAAATTTGCCATTTCTGCGTACCACGGCAAGTTCTCTTTCTCCATTTTGAACACTTGCTCATCAGGGAAATGGTCTCTTATCAACAACTTGGAATTATCTTGCTCATGAGACTCTAATCTTGGTAAGTGGTCAGTAACCACATTTTCTGAGCCTTTACAATCTTTTATCTCAACATCAAACTCCTGAAGTAGAAGTACCCATCGGATGAGTCGTGGCTTTGCTTCCTTTTTCGCTAAAAGATACTTCAAAGCTGCATGATCAGTATGCACTATGACTTTGGATTCCAACAAGTAAGCACGGAATTTGTCAAAAGCAAAAACCACAGTCAATATTTCCTTTTCAGTGGTCGTATAGTTCATCTGTGCCTCATTGAACAGTTTACTGGCATAATAAATTATGTGAAACACCTTGTCTCTTCTTTGCCCAAAAATCGCACCTAGTGCAAAGTCACTAGCATCACACATTATTTCAAATAGTTCTCCTCACTGTGGAGTGGCTATAACTGAAGCTTGTACAAGCTTTGATTTCAGTAGCTCAAAGGCCTCAACACATTCTTTTCCAAACTCAAACTTGACGTCTTTTTCCAACAAGCTGCATAATGACCTGGCTATCTTAGAAAAGTCCTTGATAAATCTTCTGTAGAATCCCCCATGTCCAAGAAAGCTTCTGATTCCCTTCACATTTGTAGGAGAAGGAAGCTTGGCAATCACATCGATCTTGGCCCTGTCAACCTCAATTCTTTTGTTAGAGATCTTATGACCAAGCATGATACCTTCTTGAACCATGAATTGGCACTTCTCCCAGTTAAGCACTAAATTTGTTTCCTCACACCTCTTCAACACCTTGGCCAAGTTGTCCAGACAACTATCAAATGTCATGCCAAATACAGAGAAGTCATCCATAAACATTTCAATAATAGACTCCACCATGTCGTGAAATATAGCCATCATACAACGCTGAAATGTTGCAGGAGCATTGCACAAGCCAAAGGGCATATGCTTATAAGCAAAAGTGCCAAAGGGACAGGTAAAGGTCGTCTTCTCCTGGTCCTTGGGATCAATTGCGGTTTGATTATAACCTGAATATCCATCCAGAAAGCAGTAGAAGAGAAAACCCGCAATTCGATCCAAGAGTTGTTCCAAGAATGGGAGTGGGAAATGATCCTTCCTAGTTGCTTTGTTGAGCTTCCTGTAATCCATGCACACTCTCCAAGCACTAATTATTCTTGCTGCCAAAAGCTCGTTTGCATCATTTTTCACGACCGTAACTCCTCCCTTCTTTGGTACGCACTGCACAGGACTTACCCATTCGCTGTCTAAAATAGGAAATATCATGCCAAAATCCAACAATTTAATGACTTCCTTCTTCACAACATCCATCATTTGCGGATTTAATCTTCTTTGTCTGTCACGAACTGGCACGGAATTTTCTTCTAGCAAGATCTTGTGCATACAAATTCCAGGACTTATTCCTTTTATATCTGCGATAGTCCATCCAATTGCTCGTTTGTATAGCCTCAAGACTCCTAACAATTTTTCCTCTTTCCATCCTTCAAGTTTGGATGAGATCACTACTGGGAGTGTCTCATTGTCTACCAAAAACGCATACTCAAGTATGATGGTAACGGTTTTAATTCAAGCTTTGGAGGCAGCATGATGGAAGGCATGAACTTGTCATTCCTACACAACATTGGATCACTCATCACCGCAGTGGGTTCCAAAGCATCATTAGAAAAAACATGGCATTTTTCATCTTTCCACTTGTCAACACACGTTTCTTCTAACAATTCTTTCATCATACATTTTATTTCCTATTTCAATAGCCTCAGTTTGAATTTCAAATATAGACTCATCTAACACACAACATTCAACAATATTCTCGACTTCAGACAAGATTTTTCTATCTTCAACATCTAACTCAAACTTATCTAATTCTTCTTCACAAACATTCATCTCATCAACCAAAGAAAACTCATGATGAACATCCTCAATCATTTCATGTAAAGTAGCACATGCTACGACATTAATGGCAAAACATGATTCAACATTCATAGGATGTTTCATGGCGTAGTTAACATCAAAAATGACTTCTTCATTATTTATGCGAAAAGTAACTGTCTTATTCCTTACCCCAATCAGAGCATCACCTGTTGCCAAAAAAGGTCGATCAAAGATAAAGGGCACTTCTGGATCATTCTCCATATCAAGTACAATAAAATCAACCAGAAGAGTAAATTTATCTATTCCCACTAAGACATCTTCGACCATTCCAGTAGGCTTTACCAAAGATCTATCTGCCAGTTGGAGAGTTACAGCTACTGGACGAATTCTTCCCTTAAGCCCCACATTGATAGCAATAGAAAGAGGCATGAGGTGTATGCCAGCACCCAAATCACATAAAACTTTCTCAAAGTACCTTGTGCCAATCTTGCAGGGTGTCGTGCAGCTACCAGGATCTTTCAACTTGGGTGGCAAATTGTGCCCAACCCAGGCTCCACTGTACTCTGTGAGTGTCAAAGGCACTTCACACCGCAAAATTTGTTCTTTGTTTGAAATCAAATCTTTGAGGAACTTTGCATATTTAGGCACTACACCCACCAAGTCCAACAATGGTAAACTCACATTGACTTGTTTAACTACGTTCAAGAATCTATCAAATTGTGGTCCTCTTTTCGACTTTCGTCTCACTCTTTCAGGGAATGGAGGCTTCGGAGCATATTCTGGAAAATTGTAAGGACTTGGAGATCCTCTGATCTTTTTAATCACGTCCTTTTCTCCATTATCTTGTACCCCCTCCTTCTCTGGTGCCATGTCCTCATTGGCACAATCTAATTCAGGTTCAACTACCACTCCCTCCGCATTTTAACAACATTCTTCTCTAGACTTAGGGATCTTATGCACTTCCTTTCCACTTCTCAAAGTAATTGCATTACATACTTCCTTCCCTTTTGGATTTGGAATGGTGTCACTTGGGAGTGAACCATTAGGCCTGTGATGCACAGCATTGGCCAATTGACCCAATTGCATCTCAATATTCTTTAGAGTAGCCTCATGATGTCGTACAATAGTCTCTAACCCACCAAACCTTTGTTCATTCTTGTCCATCTTTTCCATAAGTTTATTGAACATATCTTCCACTGATGGCTTTCTTTGCTCTGAGAAACTCGGTTGATGTTCCAAGCCTGGGGGTGGTTGTGTGGCTCTTCTCTGTTCATTTCCATAGTACCGGCCTCCTCCTTGAGTCTGATTTTTGTTTCCCCAACTATTTTGGCCTCCACCACCATATTGTCTATTATTGCCTCCAGAGTAGTTGTTAGGATATTACACTTGTTATAGTTATTCACGTAATGTAGAGACTCAGTTGTAATAACACACTCATCAGTGTGGTGCTCACATTTACACAAACCACATGACAACATAGGAACTTTAGCTTGTGTAGCTTTCAGAGTTTACACTTGCTTAGCTAAGGCTTCAAATTTGGCATTCAAGGATGTCTCCTCATCAAGATCCAAGACTCCTCTTTGCCTCCTGCCCTGAGGTTTCCTTGTCTGAGAAAAAAGATATTCATCTTAAGCAATTTGGTTAAATAACTCCCTAACCTCTTGCACACTCTTATCTTTTAAAGCACCGTTGGCACAAGCTTTCACCATCATGGAAGACTCAGCTGTGAGTCCTTTGAAAAATGTGTTCAACTCCCTGATTTCTCCAAGATCATGTTGGGACATTGTCGAATTAGATCATTAAAACGCTCTCATGCCTCTCTGAATGATTCTCCATCCTGTTGTTGAAAGTTCATTATCTCCATTCTCCTTTTCTCTAATTTCGCAAGTGGACAATACTTGGCTAAAAATTTCTTTTGAAGTTCCTCAAAAGTTGTCACACCATTTGTACCCCCGATGGATTTAAACCAATGTTTTGCTTTACCCCTCAAGGATAATGGAAATAAAATTCTGTGAACTTCATTTCTATCGACTCGCTGAAGCTTGAAAGTACTGCAAAGGCCCAAAAACCAATCCAAGGGTTCATTCGGGTCTTCATTGTCTAATCCTTGAAAGAACTGGCCTTGAGTTATCATTGAAACTATTTGAGTGGGAATATGGTAGCTCTCAACGTCTATGTCCTGTTGATCAAATCCACTCTCAAAATTGATTGCGTAGTGGTCACCAAACCGTGGTGCTCATGCTCCTTGATTGGCCATTTCCTTTTCTTTCTGTCTGCTTCTCAAGGTTTTTGGTAACTCGAGATCAAGTGTATATTCTGGCTCTCCTTCAGATAGAAGCCTAGGCATACAACACACCACAAGTGATAACAAAACACAAACAACACCGTAGTAACAAAGGTTATAAATGTAAACTAATGAAACAGAACAAAACACTCAACATGAGAACTTCAAGAACAGATTGCACCTTGTAGTAGAGGACTGCAACAACAGAATCGCAAGAATGTAATAAGAAGACAGGAGTAAACAAAACAGACTAAAACAACAACAATTAACCGAAAATAGAACAACACAATAAAATCAAAAAACCGTGCCTTTCCCGGCAGTAACGCCAAAAATTGACAAGCGTGTCGCGTACTTGCACAATTTAACCCTACTCACTAATGCAGATATGGTGAGAAGGATCGTATCCACAGGGAAGGGGATGGTTTCTTGGAATTCAATATTTATTCCGAGATTGTCACAAGAAAAAGATAACAAGATATTGAGTACTCACTAATCAAAACAGAGAGCTTGAAAATAATGCAAAAAACAAGAACAATAAGTGTTGTGCAAAATTAAGTAACAAAACTGATGTCCTAAGGTTTAGGTACCGGATGTTTGCACTAACAGCCTACTCGAATGCAATGCAATTGCCACACAAAAAAATAGAGAAGAGATCAAGTTGCCTAGGAACGTAGAATACCATCAGCATGGCGACCGCATGTCATCCTACATTCCTTGTCACCACTCTTTCCCATGGTGAGGCCTAAGAGTGGTGGTTGAGGAACCGCAACATCTCAACTGCCCAAAACTAGCTACTCTAGCATGAAAATCCTGAGGTTTTCCAATGACGAGGCCTAACCTAGGTTCCGTTTATCTTCGTTAGCCTTAAATAGTCTCTCCTCACGCTATTCTAAAAAATCAATAAATTTCCTCCGGCATGGCGTTACCGCATCTTAATTCATGAACAGATAAAACAAGTGAGAAGACTCAATTTTCGTACTTTAGGTTCTCATTTCATGCATTCCTTACTCCTAAATGTGATTCTAATCCCGACTTAGCATGGCGACCACAACCAAGGCAAAAATCAGTCTATAAGAGCATGAATACATAAGACTTAACAAAATTCAACCGTTAATTTCAAGTACGATCCCAATCTTCACGAATTGTATCAATCGCAAGGCATTGCGTAGTCTAATTGGACAATCATATGGTCTCAACCCTAAGACATCACAAATTTAGTCGCGAAACTTCATTCTCATATTACGATCTTCACATTCAAGTTCAAAACAATTCATTTTCATATAAATTGGAAGAATTTACCAGTAAATGTGTAAGAATTGTCAAAAGCTCCGTTAATTGAGAATGAGAATTCCGTGCTCAGTTCACAAGTTCAATCGGAATCACGATCGGAGAAGAAATAGAAGAGAGCAAAAATCTAGAGAGAGAAAGTTTTAGAGAGAGAATAAATTCCCGCTCTAAAAATTAAAATTCTTTTAAGAGTCTAGAATAATCAATATCCAGAAATAATGACTAACTTTTCTATATATAGAATTTACAAAACGAAAATAATAAGCAAACGTAATTTGATTACAATATTACAAAAGTGCCACTGCAGGATCCCAAATGTCCACAAAACAACTCGGTCATTGCCTTTCTTCATGCCTTTAATCCACAGATTCTACGCCTCTGTCGCATCTTCAACGCCCTTGAGCCTCCACGGATCATGCTTTCATAAATCTCTGCACAAGAATAAACTTCCAACACTTAGAAAATTTTTTGGCAAAATTCATAGAGAAGTACACTGCGCGGCCACCTTAGCAGCCGCACCACACAAACTAAGGCAGCCGCACATCACAAATTCTATCAGTCACACCGTACATATTTTATCATGGTTCGGCTGCCTTAGCGGCCGCACCATGCAGATTCTAGTGTGTGTGCACGTGTGAGATGGTGGCAAGAGTGAAGTGCATGTGGTGTGCCTTGATGTATAGCGAGTTCACAAATGTTGTGAAGTGGCAAGAATTGTGGTGCTTGAGCATGCATGACCTGCTGTAAGTGTGCATACAAGTAATGCATGTGTTTGTGCTAGTGTGATGCTTGTGATGCATGTTTGGGTGCAAGAGTGCCTTGGAAATGTGCTTACGTTGTGCATGTGGTGCATATGTGTGCTAGAGTTGCTGAAAGTGTAGTGTCCATATTGTGTGCTGTGAAGTGCCCATGTGAGTGCACAAGTGATGCTGTGAAGTGCCCTAGTGAATGCATGCTGTGCGGCATGTGCTGGTGGACGCGCGCAGGAGTGGGCGAGTGCTGCTTGCATTTGCCGCTCGCGGCTGGTGCTGCTGGAAGCGCTGGCGTGCTGGCGCCTGTACGTTGTGTACATGTGCTGTGCCAGCGCGCGGGCGAGTGTGAGTGTTGCACGCCCGTCCAGGCGATGATGTAGGCTTGCTAGTGCGATGATGCACTTGACGTGTGCGACAATGTCCGTGCCTATGCATACGAGATGTTGTGCAAGTGTGCCAGAGAATGTGCAAGCATATGCACTACGATGCTAGCTATGCAATGAATTTTGTACACAATGATCACAAGTATGTAAATGACATTCCTTCATGCCGTATCATCAAAGTTCTTAACATTTCAACTCATTTACACCACATAAGCTCACCTCTCACACAATCTTCACCAAAGATCAAAACAACATTTAGCCAGAACAAATTGTTTAACTTCCCCAATTACATCACATTACACTGTAGATCTACCATTTTCATTCTTTTTGATCACATAATGCTTCTCATCTTATTTACACAATCACACAAATTACAGCCACATTTCTTCATTAAAGCACACTTTAATCCACAAAAGCCAAGCAAAACCTACTAAATCAAGTCAGTACCAAACTGACTTATCAAAAACCGTATCTAAAGGTTTATAATTAATAACTAATCTTGGAACACCTCTTTCAATTTTCGAATTTTTATTAACATAAAATGCAGAACAACTCCAAGGAGAATAACTTTTTCTAATTATTTTATTTTTTAACAAATCATCAATTTCTTTTTTGCAATATTCAACCATTTCTTTATTCATTTGAGATGGTCTTGCATTTGTTGGTAATATTTGTTCATCAAAATCTTTTTCATATAGTAATTCAACAATAGGTTGTTTTTTTTCCCAAAAAACATTTGGTAATTCACTACAAATTTTTGTAGTAATTTCTTGAGTAATATTTTAATTTGATTTTAAAATTTTGGGGATTTTAATTGTTCTTCTATTTTCAAAGATAAAATTTCTTGTGAAAAAAATTAATTTGATTATTTTTCAATTTTATATTTTCGTGTAAAGGTAACAAATTTAATGAACAAAGATCTCTAGTTTTTGGAGAAGTTATAAATTTAAATGATAAATCAGAATCAATTTTTGATAATGTTTTACGATCACATTTATATGGATGCATTAAATTCAGGAAAGGAGATCCTAATATTACATTTTGATTAATTGTTTTAGCTAAAACGAATGGACAACAAACATAATTATTTTCTTCAGAAAATATACACACTTTTGATAGTTTATAATTTACATGTATTTTTGCCCCTTGTGCAACATTTAATATAACTTGAATTTTTTAAAAATATCCTGAAGGTATTAATCATTCTCTAATACAATTTAAATCTGCACCTGAATCTACCATTACTGTTGATTGAAATTTATACTCTTTATTTATTACTAGAGTTGCAAAAATATAATATTTTTGAGATGTAATTAAAGTATGAATTTGAGAATTTTGATCAGAAATCTCTTCTATTTTATCAAGCTCTTTTTCTACTAAAGTCTTTTCTTTTAATAATTTAATTTTAATTTTTAGTTTATTAATTTCTTGTTTTAATATAGGTGTAGTAATTTTTAGAACTTGATTTTATAAATGACTTTTATCTTCTTGTATTTTAAAAGAAGTATTTAATTAATTTATTTGTTTTTTATTTAAAGAATTATCATTAGAAGAATAATTATTTTGAAGGAAATTATCTTGAAAATATATTTCTACATATTGATTTCTTTTTATAGGATCTTTAATTTCATTAATTAAATTTAATCTCATTTTGTGTTTTTAAGATAGTTTGAATATTTCTTACTGATTTAATTCCCTATTTTTAACAATTCCTATTTCAAAAATTATCAATTTCACATAATTTATCAATATTTTTAGAATTATTATTTTTAGTAAAATTATGAAATTTTTCTTGTTCTATTATTTCATTTTTATCAACACATGAATCATTATTATTTTGAATTACACCGAGTTTTTTATTTTCAACACAAGAGTGATTTATAATTTCATTTTTCTGTATTTGTAAAGTATGAATTGATTTTAGTAACTTATTATTAGGTAATTTCTAAACTTGATAAGCTTTATCTATTATATCTAGACTAGATAAATCATGCTTATAATTTACTCTTTTTCAGTATAAAACTATGCAATAAATGATATAATTAATTCATAATTTTTAATTAAATCATAATATTCATTTTGAATGAATTTTTGTTGTTTAGAATTATAGGTTCTAAAGAACCAAGTTCTAAATAATGTATATTGTGGAAGATTAAAATCTTCAGCACATATTTTACATATTTCTTTCAAATTAAGTTTAATTAATTGCTTATTTTCCAATGAAGATGAGAAATGAGAAAAGGAATTGTTAATAGAATGCATAATTAAAAAATAAGTCAAGAGAGTTTCGGATGAGATTACTAATAGATTTTATGATATACACATAACTTAATTCTTTTCATATGGAATCATGTATTGAATATCTTAGATTTTCTTCATACTTGATCACACGTATTGAATATCTTAGATTTTCTCCATACTTGATAACTTATTATGCTAATGGTACTAGCAAAACTTTAGTTTATATGTCAATCTTCCGACCATTTAAAAGATAGAGCATGTCTCATTTCTATTATGGTGATGATCTTGCTCGACTGTCAACGACTGATTACCGGCTAAAAATGAGTCTTACAACATCAAAACTGCCCCACAAAACGCCGAACGTGACTTGGATGTCAACCCATAAGATCATACCATAAGAAGAATGAAACCGTTAATTTCTTTTAAGGTTTATTGTGTTAAATATAAAATAAGTTTCAACTAAGCAACAAAACATTATTGTTATCAACATGAATAAATATAAAACTTCTTGTTGTGAAACAATATGAATATATCTAAAAATTCTTCTTGTGAAACCATATGTTTAGATACAAAATTATGTTACTATAAGGAGGCTTAACCTTTCATATCTCTGATTGACGTAAAATGAGTACCACGACTAATTCTGAGCTAAGCTATTAAAAACTAATTTACCAAGTGAATGCTATAAACAATTATTTTATTGACGTAACAGAAAACGAAAACTAAAGTTGATCTAATTGAAATTGACGAAGACTAAAACTGAAGTAAAGCGAAACAATTAATACTAAAATTAAACTAAAACTACTTGAAGAATAAATAAAGACTACGTAAAAAAACCTTTCCCCAAAGTCTTCCCTCTAGGCTTTTTAAATAAAGCATCTTATATATATTACTCCTAAAGCAATTACGACTCCTAAAAGTAGGGCTTGTTTCCAAATAAGATAATTGTCTTTTGGATAATTCCATAAACACAAAAACTTATATCAAACAAGTTCACATATAAAAATGCATGTGATTCATACATGAAACGCATAGTTAATGACACGCTCTCACGCACACATTTATATACTTTCGGCTTTTTTGTTTTTCCCTTTTCTTCACTATTAAGTATTAGATTAATACTTTTGAACTAAAAAGTGTGTCGCACAAAAATTAATACTTATTAAGTGTTCATTGTACGATTATTAGATTGATAGTTTTGAATGGAAATGTATTATGCGAAAATTAATACTTGTTGAAAATAGTCATAATACAAGTATTAAATTGATACTTTTGTATTAAAAAATTGGGTAAATTACAAAATACCTCCCTGTGATTAGGCGATATTTTAAGTTACCTCCCTGATATAGTAAAACCTATACTACACCTCCTCGTGCTTTGGGTTTTTCTGAAAAGTAACAGAATTTGAATGACTTGACGGATTTTGTAGCTTATCACAATTAAAATTTTATTTTTAATTAAAAAGTGATACTGAAAAGACAAATATAACTCTAATAATTTCATCTTCTCAAATCAAACAAGCTGCTTCCAGCTATGAGCTTCTTCCAACATGACAATCGGCCTAGAGAAGGTGGGATGCGAAGTCACCGGGGTCCCGATCTGAGTAGCCAACGGCAGCCCAGATCGGATAGTTGCACCCTGAGGTGAAAACGCACATCGGAGCTTGAGATCTGATTGAAATCTAATGGATTGAAAGTCCGACGGTGAAAAAGCACGATGGATTGGGGTTCGTCAATTAACAGTTCAAATTTCTTGAAGCAATGTTGAAGGTGAACTTTGCTTCCCAATCCAACAGCGCAAGAGAAGGCAAGAATTACAGAAGGGTGATGAAAGATGAATATGCAATAAAGCCACTGTCATTAATAAGTGGTAACAACAGCCTTTTGTTAGAGGGTTATATTGTCTTTTTATGCTAACTCTGTCACATTTTCTCATTTCCATCTATTTTTCAAAAAAACCCAAAGCACGAGGAGGAGTAGTATAAGTTTTACAATGTCAGTGAGGTAACTTAAAATATCGCCTAACCACAGGGAGGTATTTTGTAATTTACTCTTTAAAATTATATGCGAAAATTGATACTTTTTTAGGAGTTTTACTATTCAACATGAAAGTTATACGTGAAAATTAATACTTGTTGAAAAAATTTTACACCAGCAGTAGAATTTCTACTTCTCCAAGAGTTTCTTGTCTATTAAGTTTTCAACTTGTAATTACATGTAAAAGGGTAATTATTTGCCACCACAAGTGTGTTTTGTACATATACATAGATATATACCCTTAAAGGGTAATTTGGGTACATCTAATTACTTAGCTAGCATAATTTAGTAGTCTTGCGGCACGGTGTTTCAACTTGGTTTACTGTCTAATTAGAAGACATGCACAAGAACTGATCAGCACGCAATTTTTTTATGTTAGGACTATACTAAAAAATTTTTATTTAATAAATCATCTTGAAATTTAAAAATACAAAGGACTATATTAAAAATATCTTTTTTAATTGTAGAATATTTAATTGAGTATTTTTTTATGTTCCAGAAGAATATCTAACTAATTCTTTTTTATTGGTTTGTGGATTCTTTTGTTTTAAAATTTCTCAATAACCAATATTAGAAGCACCAGTTTCTATGATTTTAAACCAATCAAGATGTACTAAACTTAAACCTGGCAAAAATTTAACCTTTGGTTTAATTATTTTTACTGCATTAGTATGAATTTCAGACCATGCAATAGGATTTTTTTTTTCAACCTATCATATAGAGGTTGACTATTAATAGCCAAATTTTTATAATATTCGCCAATATAGTTTAGACTTCCTAAAAATCTCTGCAATTATTTTTTATCCTTTAATTTATCAGGAAATTTATTTGCAAATTCAATACTTCTAGCAATTGGGGTAATTTGACCATGTTCTAATTCATAGCCTAGAAACTTATTTTTAGATTGAAATAATTTTAATTTTTTTGGCAGAAACAACTAAACTATTTTTAATAACTTTAATAAAAGCGTTTAAGTGCTTAAAATGTTGTTCAATATTTTGTGAAAAGATTAAGATGCCATCAATATAAACAATTATAAAAGAATAGGATGAAAAAATATCATTTATTATATGTTGAAATTCAGAAGGAGCATTTTTAAGACCAAAAGGCATTACATTCCATTCATAATGACCAAATGGAACAGTAAATGCAATTTTATATTTATCTTTTTCAGCAATTTGTATTTGCTAGAATCTAGATTTTAAATCAAATTTAGAATATATCATAGCTCCAAAAGTTCTATTTAATAAATTATTTTATTTGGAATTGGATATCTAATCCATTGTAAAACCATATCTAAAGGTTTATAATTAATAACTAATCTTGGAACACCTCTTTCAATTTTCGAATTTTTATTAACATAAAATGCAGAACAACTCCAATGAGAATAACTTTTTCTAATTATTTTATTTTTTAACAAATCATCAATTTCTTGTTTGTAATATTCAACCATTTCTTTAATCATTTGAGATGGTCTTGCATTTGTTGGTATTTTTTGTTCATCAAAATCTTTTTCATATTGTAATTCAACAATATGTTGTTTTCTTTCCCAAAAAACATTTGGTAATTCATTACAAATTTTTGTAGTAATTTCTTGTGTAATATTTTAATTTGATTTTGTAATTTTGGGGATTTTAATTGTTCTTCTATTTTCAAAGATAAAATTTCTTGTGAAAAAAATTAATTTGATTATTTTTCAATTTTATATTTTCTTGTAAAGATGACAAATTTAATGAACAAATATCTCTAGTTTTTGGAGAAGTTATAAATTTAAATGATAAATTAGAATCAATTTTTGATAATGTTTTACGATCACATTTATATGGATGCATTAAATTCAGGAAAGGAGTTCCTAATATTACATTTTGATTAATT
Source organism: Ophiorrhiza pumila (assembly GCA_016586305.1). Taxonomy (NCBI): domain Eukaryota; kingdom Viridiplantae; phylum Streptophyta; class Magnoliopsida; order Gentianales; family Rubiaceae; genus Ophiorrhiza; species Ophiorrhiza pumila. The sequence continues at coordinate 41,190,954 of BLIW01000006.1, forward strand.
GTTTTAGTTAAAACGAATGGACAACAAACATAATTATTTTCTTCAAAAAATATACACACATTTGATAGTTTATAATTTACATGTATTTTTGCCCCTTGTGCAACATTTAATATAACTTGAGTTTTTTAAAAATATCTTGAAGGTATTAATCATTCTCTAATATAATTTAAATCTGCACCTGAATCTACCATTACTGTTGATTGGAATTTATACTCTTTATTTATTACTAGAGTTACAAAAATATAATATTTTTGAGATGTAATTAAAGTATGAATTTGAGAATTTTGCTCAGAAATCTCTTCTATTTTATCAAGTTCTTTTTCTACTAAAGTCTTTTCTTTTAATATTTTTATTTTAATTTTTAGTTTTTTAATTTCTTGTTTTAATATAGGTGTAGTAATTTTTAGAACTTGATTTTCTAAATGATTTTTATCTTCTTGTATTTTAAAAGAAGTATTTAATTTATTTATTTGTTTTTTCTTTAAAGAATTATTATTAGAAGAATAATTATTTTGAAAGGAATTATCTTCAAAATATATTTCTACATATTGATTTCTTTTTATAGGATCTTTAATTTCATTAATTAAATTTAATCTCATTTTGTGTTTTTTAGATAGTTTGAATTTTTCTTACTGATTTAATTCCCTATTTTTAACGATTCCTATTTCAAAAATTATCAATTTCACATAATTTATCAATATTTTTAGAATTATTATTTTTTGTAAAATTATGCAATTTTTCTTGTTCTATTATTTCATTTTTATCAACACATGAATCATTATTATTTTGAATTACACCAAGTTTTTTATTTTCAACACAAGAGTGATTTATAATTTCATTTTTCTGTATTTGTAAAGTATGAATTGATTTTAGTAACTTATTATTAGGTAATTTCTAAACTTGATAAGCTTTATCTATTATATTTAGACTAGATAAATCATGCTTATAATTTACTCTTTTTTCAGTATAAAACTATGCAATAAATGAAATAATTACATCAGTATTTTTAATTAAATCATAATATTCATTTTGAATGAATTTTTGTTGTTTAGAATTATAGGTTGTAAAGAACCAAGTTCTAAATAATGTATATTGTGGAAGATTAAAATCTTCATCACATATTTTATGTATTTCTTTCAAATTAAGTTTAATTAATTGCTTATTTTCCAATGAAGATGAGAAATGAGAAATGGAACTGTTAATAGAATGCATAATTAAAAAATAACTCAAGAGAGTTTCGGGTGGGATTACTAACAGATTTTATGATATACATAATTTAGTTTTTTTCATATGGAATAACGTATTGAATATCTTAGATTTTCTGCATACTTGATAACACGTACTGAATATCTTAAATTTTCTCCATACTTGATAACTTATTGTGCTAATGGTACTAGAAAACATTATTTTATATGTCAATCTTCTGACCATTTAAAAGATAGAACATGTCACATTTTTATTATGGTGCTGATCTTGCTCGATTGTCAACGACTGATTACCGGCTAAAAATGAGTCTTACATCAAAAATGCCCCACGAAACGCCGAACGCGATTTGGATGTCGACCCATAAGATCATACCATTAAAAGAATGAAACGGTTCATTTCTTTTAAGGTTTATTATATTAAATATAAAGTAAGTTTCAACTAATCAACAAAACATTATTGTTATCAATATGAATAGATATAAAATTTCTTGTTGTGAAACCATATGAATATATCTAAAAATTCTTCTTGTGAAACCATATGTTTAGATACAAAATTATGTTACTATAAGTGCCACTAATGACCCCCCTCCCCCTCCACTCCCCCGAAAGAAGGCTTAACCTTTCATATCTCTGATTGACGTAAAATGAGTACCACGACTAATCTCTGAGCTAAGCTATCAAAAACTAATTTACCAAGTGATTGCTATAAACAATTATTTTATTGACGTAATAGAAAACGAAAACTAAAGTTGATCTAATTGAAATTGACGAAGACTAAAACTGAAGTAAAGCGAAACAATTAATACTAAAATTAAACTAAAACTACTTGAAGAATAAATAAAGACTACGTAAAAAAACTTTTCCCCAAAGTCTTCCCTCTAGGCTTTTTAAATAAAGCATCTTATATATATTACTCCTAAAGCAATTACGACTCCTAAAAGTAGGGCTTGTTTCCAAATAAGATAATTGTCTTTTGGATAATTCCATAAACACAAAAACTTATTACTCCTAAAGCAATTACGACTCCTAAAAGTAGGGCTTGTTTCCAAATAAGATAATTGTCTTTTGGATAATTCCATAAACACAAAAACTTATATCAAACAAGTTTACATATAAAAATGCATGTGATTCATACATGAAACGGATAGTTAATTATACGCTCTTACGCACACATTTATATTCTTTTGGCTTTTGTTTTTCCCTTTTCTTCACTATTAAGTATTAGATTGATACTTTTGAACTAAAAAGTGTGTCACACATAAATTAATACTTATTAAAAGTGTTCATTGTACGATTATTAGATTGATAGTTTTGAATGGAAATGTATTATGCGAAAATTAATACTTGTTGAAAGTAGTCATAATACAAGTATTAAATTGATACTTTTCTATTAAAAATTTATATGCGAAAATTGATACTTTTTTAGGAGGTTTACTATTCAACATGAAAGTTATACGTGAAAATTAATACTTGTTGAAAAAATTTTACACCAGTAGCAGTAGAATTTCTACTTATGCAAGAGTTTCTTGTCTATTAAGTTTTCAACTTGTAGTGACATGTAAAAGAGGGCTTTAGGTTAATTATTTGCCACAACTGTGTTTTGTACATATATACAGATATATACCCTTAAAGGGTAATTTGGGTACATCTAATTACTTAGCTAGCATAATTTAGTAGTCTTGCGGCACGGTATTTCAACTTGGTTTACTGTCTAATTAGAAGACATGCACAAGAACTGATCAGCAGGCAATTTTTGTATGTAAAAAAACGAAAAAAATTAAAAGAAATTGATTCGAAGCTGAGGACGACTTTGAATTTGTAATATAATATGTTAAGGATTACGTAAATTGTAATAATTTCAAGTTTAAATAGTTTTAGAATAGGCATAATATAAAGGTATGGATCATGTCACATTGCCATAACCTAAGAAGAGAACTTTTGACTTTATTACAATTTACAACGAAACAACAAAACTTTTGCTTCTTTTCTATTTGGATAAATTACTTCAATAGTATCTCAATTAGAGAATTCATTTCATTTTTTTTTCTAATATTTTAAAAGTTTTATTTTTGTTCATCATGTTATAATTGAATTTAAAATCTCTATTCAATTCATTCATTTTTTCACTTCAAATTCAACTTGAATAAATATTTAACAAATATATACCAAATAAAAGTGTATACAAATTGAAAAAGTTAGGCATATATACATGTTAAATGGTAATTGAAATTAAACTTTTCTATCATAAAAAGTAAACAAAAAGCCATTGAAAGTTAAAAATTTAACATGAGAAACAAAAATAAAACCTTTTCTAAATTAAGAACAAAAACGATATCAAACCCCTAAATTAAGAAAGGGTTGAAGTAATTCACCATTTCTATATTTGTGCATTATTTTGTATCTTTTTGCAGGATTTTCCACCGCCACAGGTGCTGGTGCAGTACTGAACCATATTAATGAATTAAAACACCAAGACCAAAAATAACTTTACCTGTGCTGAAAATCCCTCGTCTTACTTACGTCTCTCGATCTCTCTGTCTTTTGCAAATCATCGATAACTCATTCGTTATGTTGCAAGGTCAGCTTTTTGCAATTTTATTGTCCATTGCCGTAATATACTTTTGGTTCTCCACAGACAATTTGAACGAACATTTCGACACTGCTTGTTATCGGATTGATATTAACCGGAATCAGAACCAAACCCACATGTGTGAGGAGCGCGTTTCCCATTGCGGGGAGACTGCCCTCAAGTTGAAGTATCCTTTTCGATTTCAAGGCGATCCTGATTTTTTCGGTCATCACAACTTTGAACTCTCTTGTAAGCATAATCAAACTGTATTATACTTGGAAAATTCATATGTATATTATTATGTAGTTCCAGACAGTATCGATTATGAAAAGCTAACAATCCACGTTCTTGATCCTGGGGTGCATAAGGACAACTGTTCAACTCTTCCACTTTATCCAAGAATATTTCAGTCCTATTTTTTTGACGACACTAGAACTTTGTGGATTTTGGTGAACTGCAAAGATGCAGTGAAATCGAAATCTCCCCTCTACGTAGAAACTGCGCCTTGTAATATCACCCAAAAGGCTTTCTCCAACCATAAATTTTTTTACCTAAATCAGAGTAGTGAAATTAAAAGTTCCTGGTACAGTAACAGTTATGCAGTTGTTGGTGAAAATCTGGTGGCATCTGACATTGAAGAGAATTGCACAATCTATAATACAGTTCCTGCACCCTTTCAGTCTCTTGATAGTATTGGAACAGGAAATATTTCGTTCCAAGACATCCACAGTCTACTGGCAAATGGCTTTGACATCCAGTGGAGAGAACCCAACACCAAAAGAGGATCAATTTTTTGTAAGTATTGCATCGTTTTTATTCAATATGTTGAGTGTATTGCAAAGTTTTTAATGTGTATTATTATTTATTACATATTGTATGGCAGTTCGACTTCTTAAGTGGAGAATGGTTTTATATTTCACGTATTATTCTTTGTTTAACTTATTAGTATTTTGATAGTACATATTTATTTATATCAATACTTATAGCATAAAAATTCACATCACTTCTAGTTTATTTTAATATAAAATTTATTTTTTTCTGATTTTATTTTATATTTGAAAATTAATTTTGGCTATTTCTTATTTTCTTTTGGACTGAAAATGGTAAGAAATCACAAAAATAATTTAAAAATATGAAATAAATCAGAAAAATTAATTTTTATCTTAAAATAAACAAGAACAAGTTTAAGTTTTGATGGTATAAATATTCTTATAAAATATTCACGTATTAAAATATTAATGTGTGAAACACGAAGTGATACATGAAATGTAAATATTAATTGTAATTAAATCAATCTAAGAAATTTCAAATAAAAAAAAAACAAATTTTTAATAAGAAAGAAAATAACTTTAATCTAAATAGTTTGAGGTTTTCTTTGTAATTTAATTTATTTTAGCTTAATTTCATATCACAATGAAAGTTATTGTAGTTTTTTTTTTCTTTTTTGAGGAGTTAAGACAGCCAAACGAGCATATTGAAAAATGATTGTTGTTCATTTCCAGTCATTGGGTTATTAGACTTTTCTTCGTGGATGATGTAGGCTAATGTGATATACTTGATGTGGTAGTCTTTTATACTTTATACGCTAATACTCTAATTTTGTATACATTAGACACTAATTTTTTATGTTAATACTCTAATTTTTTTTACTTTATACGTTAATCTTTGATACTGTATACGCTAATTTTTCATACATTACATGCTAAAGTTAAATTTGATATGCTAATTTTTATACTTTTTAAAGTAATTTTCAATACTTTATACGTTAATTTTGATACTTTATACGTCAAAGTGAAATTTGATATGTTAATTTTTTTTATACGCCGATGTTTTGATGTTTAAAATTATATACGCTGATATTTGTATTTATATACGCTGATGCTTGAATTTATATACATTAATGTTTGAATTTTATATACTCTGATGTTTGTTTTAATTTTATATACGCTGATATTTTGAATTATCTACGTTGATGTATGACCATCGCATATATGCGACCGTAGTACATGATTCTACCCCCTTATCCATAATATCTCTATAATCTGTTCTACCTTTCAAATTACTTCCTACTTCTATATTCCAATATTTTTATTGAATATACTTTCTTTGTTCATTTTATATCCTAATATTTTTATTTAATATACATTCCTTCTATATTTTAATATTTACTTGATTTGATTAAAAAATTTATGTTTTACAATTTGATGAATTTTTTCTACCATCTTTTTTTTTAATTTAAATCAAATTTTGATTAATTAAGAATTATATTTTCAAAATTTTAAAAGGATAACATTCAATTTAGTAGAACACTATGAATGAATATATAGAGGTCACAAATATATGCATTTTTATGATAATATTTTTATACTTCAAATTATTAAATTTTAAAATTTTTATTTTTAAAAAAAATTATATTGTATACATTTTTGAATAATTTTTATTAGTTGTTTAAAAAATAATATATTGCATATTTATTGAGAAAATAAATATCTGCTTAACAAATCGTATTATTCGAGTCATTCATTTATGTGATGAATATGTTTATGAAATAACTTTAATTATTTGAGTATTAACATTCACACATTTAAAATTAATTGTTTGATTATTTAAAATCAAACCTAATTATTTAAGATTTAAAATTTCATATTTCAAATTTCAAATTTTACATTTCACTTTTTACTTTTTCTTTTTTGATGTTATAGGCTATGTGATGTCATTTATATACGGGTTCCTTTCAACGTCGTTTGCTTATTTTTCGGATAACGTATCCAGTAATTATGTGGGAGGTGAGTAAATCTATCTACAGTTACTATTTGGCAAAGAGTAATGATTGGGGAAGTGAAAAATTAGAGTGAAAACCCAAAGTGAGTGACGTGGCATGTATAAAAAGACAAACTAATACATTACCCATTAGGGTTCACTCATCATTTGGTTAGGGTATTAATTTGTTTTTTTATAACTGCCACGTCAGTCACTTTGGGTTTCACTCTAATTTTTCAGTCCCCCTATCATTCTTTTTTGGCAAAATATCTTTGTACGTCACCTTGCTAATCCTTTTATTTTGTTTTATAAACAGACTATATCATTTTGGGGTGCAAATTATTTGGTAAGAAAACTCAATAACAATGAATTTGTTTATTTTAGATAGAAATTAAGTTTAATTGCTAATTATGCAATGCTATATAATTAGTTTATTCTATGCAGCACTATTCGTTGCAGGAAGAAGTGTGATTGGATTTTTACTATTATTTGCTTTCTTCATTTATAAGTGGAGTCGAAGGCATTTATCAATTTATGATGAAGTGGAAGAATTCCTACGAACAAACAACCTCATGCCGATTAGGTACTCGTACAAAGAAATTAAGGCAATGACAAATAATTTCAAGGACAGGTTAGGTGAGGGTGGCTACGGTTTGGTATACACAGGAAAATTGCGAAGCGGTAATTTCGTTGCTGTCAAGGTGTTGAACAAATTAAAAGCAAATGGTGAAGAGTTCATCAATGAAGTTGCAACTATTGGAAGAATTCACCATGTCAATGTGGTACGATTAGTGGGATTTTGCTTTACCTCCACAAAGCGTGCTCTCGTCTATGAGTACATGCCTAATGGTTCTTTAGACAAATTCATTTTCTCAAAGAGTTTGAATGATAATTCACTTAGTTGGAAGAAAGCATATGAAATTGCAAAAGGTATTGCTCAGGGGATTGAATACTTGCATCAGGGTTGCAATATGCAAATTTTGCATTTTGATATCAAACCCCATAACATCTTACTTGATGAGAATTTTGTACCAAAGGTTTCGGATTTTGGACTTGCTAAACTATATCCAATACAAGATGGGCATATTGCAAATCTTACTGCTGCAAGAGGTACACTGGGCTACATGGCTCCTGAATTGTTTTACAAAAAGATTGGCAGAGTATCATACAAGGCAGATGTGTATAGTTTTGGAAAGTTACTAATGGAAATGGCAGGAAGGAGGAGGAATGTTAATGCTGGTGCCGAGCATTCAAGTCAAATATACTTCCCTTCATGGATATACGATAAATTTGAACAGGGGGATGAAATGGAAATTGGAGATTATGTAACTGAAGAAGAAAAAGGGATTGCAAGAAAATTAGTTTTGATTGCATTATGGTGCATACAAATGATACCGACTGAAAGACCTTCAATGAAAGAAGTCCTAAAAATGTTTGAATGTGATATTGAAAGGTTGCAATTGCCTCCTAAACCACTCTTGTATCCTCCTGATTCGCCTCTACACATAGAAAGCGATCATAGTTATTCTGAAGAGTCAACGGAACCTCTATGCAGATTTGTTACTTTAGAAATTGAATAGATTAATAATTTAGTGTTGCTTTATTGTGTACTCTTTGTTGATACATTAAAGTAAGTTTCAATAATTAGTAGATTTCTTATAAGTTGTGTTTTTTAAAGTATAAGTCGGTTTTTTAATAGGTTTTGTTTAAAATCAATGAAATTTCTATGCTAGCAATAGAGTTATTTTGAATAAAATTATCAATGAATTTGGCAATCATCAAAACTAAGAAAATGCTCTCTAAAATGCTCTCTAAAATTTACCTAGCTAACTGAAAGTGTTTAACCCAGCGATTAATACTTTACCGTTTAGATTAAGTTTGTCTCTAACGGTAACACTTCGATACCTGATCCCCACTAGGTTAGCCGCCCATGGCGGAGGTGGAGGCCCCTCCTCCACCACCTCTGTTCAAATCCGCCCTAGGCCGACAATCTCCTCAAGACCTAAACATTTCCTTCTCTTCCATACAACAAAAGAAGCCCCTCTCCTTGCACAAAGGAGAACCTGCCCTATTCCTATCAGAAGAGGAGGAGGAGACGCTTGCAGCCCCATTTCAATGGACCCTGGTCGCAAAATTTTCTTGGGGTCGTCCGTCCATGGCCAACCTCAGGAAGGAAATCCTAGCTGCCGCTTTCCTTGGAGAATGCCACGCCGGACTATTGGATAATCGTCACGTTCTCCTCAATTTTGAAAAAGAGCAAGATTTTCAGAGACTTTGGCTCAGGAAAACTTGGCACTTCAATGGATTTGCTGCACGCATCTTCAAATGGACAAGGGATTTTGACCCTTCATTCGAACCCTCGATTGCTCCTGTTTGGATTCGGTTCCCTTTGCTCCCTCTGCACCTTTTCCACAACGAAACCTTGTATTACTGGCATCTGCAGCAGGGAAACCCCTCAAACTTGACGCCGCCACAGCCTCTCCTACAAACCTTGTGCGCCCAAGCGAAGCTAGAATTTGCGTCGAAATAGATGTGATGAAGCCAATTCCTACCAGAATCTGGATAGGTAATAGGGCTAATGGCAAATTGCTCCAAGTGCAAAAAATTGGGGCACGATTTAAAGAACTGCAATCCTCAAACTCAGACAAAAATCCCAACTGGTAAGATTCCGCAAAAGCTAGCTGCTCAGCCCCCGAAGCAGAACGCTCAAGAATGGATTTTGGTGAAGAAAAAAGGATCTCTAGCCCCTACCGGTAAAGCTACCCAACCAGTAAGAATGGAGATTCTCCCAGAAACTCAGTCCAAAGGGAAAGAACCACTAACTGCCGTTGCTCCACTAGCCGGCTCCCATTTTGACATCCCTGAATCCTCTAAATCGACCACATTTTCACTGCCTCAACAAAGCCTTCTAAGGGACAATAGGGCCCTTACAGTGGTCTCAACAGATCATCAAGACGCCACTCTTGCTCCTCACAATACCTCGGAGTTGATAGGTGCTCAGGAGGACTCCTGTCTATTAAAGGCACCAAGCCTCCAGAATCGAAAAAGCTCCCCTAAACTTGATCCAAAAATTCCTCAAGAAGCCTTATCAGATCCCAATCAAGTAGAAGCACTAGTAATTGAGGATGTAGAAGCCCAAACTATAGCCCCTAATCAAGAGGACACTACTTCCAAAACTGATCTGGATACAATTCCCCCCGTCGCTCCCCAAGAGGTATTTCAGCCAAATAATTCTGAGCAAGGGAATGGATATCACCCACTGAACGAGGAAATCTCACAAGCTGACCCCCAAACAGGACATTGTACTCAGGCCTCCCCTACTCCCCCCATTAATCAGGTAACCTGCTCTCAGTTCCCCTTTTTTACTCTTCCAAAGGTGGCTTCTAGTGTAAACGTGCAGGAAGTTGACACTTCCTCAGACGAAGACATGGAGGTCCAAGGGCCTATTTTAGCCCTGTCCCCTAAGGAGATCATACTGGAGGCCCCCAATAAAGCATACCCCAAGTCATGGGCGAAATTCCCATCTCTGATAACGAAGAGAAGTCATGGTTCAGGTACTGCCTCCTTGAAAACCCCCTCCAATGATTAATCTGCTATACTGGAATATAAGGAGCATAAATAAAGCTCCAAACTTTAGAAAATTGAAAAAAACTGTGTGCCAACATAAATGTGATTTCCTAGTTGTAGCTGAACCTTTTGCAAACTCTAAGAAAATGGATATAGTTAGGAAAAAACTAAACTTTGATCAGGCCGTAAGTAACTCCTCCAACTCTATGTGGATCATGTTTAGATTTCCTTTCACCTGCACTATCCTGGAAAACACTCTGCAGCACATTTCTGTATCTATCACACATCCCCTTTCCCCTATTATTCTCCAATATTTATGCCTGCTGCTCAGATTCGAACAGGAAAGAACTATGGAACTCCCTTGCTGCACTTAGATCATCAAACATGGCCTGGCTACTTTGGGGGGATTGGAATTGTAAAAGATTCCGTGTGGAAAAAAACGGGGGGTAGACCTTTTTCTCAGAAAGAAGCATTGGATTTCTTTGAATTTGTAAATGTCCAGGACCTCACTGAAATTACCTCCTACGGGCTAAGTTCACGTGGTGGAATAACAGGGAGGGGAAGGCTAGGATTTGGAAGAAATTAGATAGAGGCTTTACTAATTCTGTTATGCTGAACAGTCCCTTTTCCTACTGTATAGAACACCTAGCTAGAGCCCCATCGGATCATGCACCCTTATTACTGAAAATAAATAAAAAACCACCATGCCCTGCGAAGTCTTTTAAATTCCAGAATTTTTGGTTGACCCATGAGTCATGTCTTCCATTGATTAAATTAGTCTGGAAACCCCATGAGAAAATTTTGCTCAAAACTCAAAGCTGTGAAAACAGCCCTAAAATCCTGGAATAGAGAGATATTTGGTGACATATTTTCTAATGCTGAGATTGCTGAAAAGGAGCTCCTGAGACTTGAGAAGGAGGATGAGACATATGGGGTCCCTAGGGAATCTCTAAACTTAGCAAAAGCCAACCTGAACCTCCAGCTAGGTAGACAGGAACTTTTTTGGAAATAAAAAGCCAACACCAAGTGGATGGCTGAGGGGGATCGTAACTCTAAGTACTTCCATTCAGTAGTTAGGCAGAGACAGGCACGATCTTATATCCATAAGATTCAGGACCAGACTGGAAACTGGATAAAAGGTGAGGATCAAATTAGTGAGCTAGCCATTGACTACTTTTCTAGCCTCTATTCCTCTGAACCTAATAACCTGATCTTGAAAGCAGACCTGATCCCCAATATTCTGACAGATGAAGATAGAGGTTTACTTACTAGCATCCCTGAAATGCCAGAAATCCACCAAACTATTTTGAGTATGGATAAGGAAAGTGGCCCTGGCCCTGATGGTTTTAATGGCCTATTTTTCTTCAAAGCCTGGGACATTATTAAAGAAGATCTTCTACAGCTTATCCAACACTTTATGAATGGGGGAGAATTACCAAAGGCAGTCACGGCCACATCTATAGTGCTGATCCCAAAGACACACCACTCGGCTGCTCTCTGGCAATTTAGACCTATCAGTTTATGTAATTTCATAAACAAGATAATATCCAAATTGCTAGCCAATAGGTTAGCCACTGTCCTGCCTCGCCTTATATCCGAAAATTAGAGCGGCTTCGTTACGGGTAGAAACATTTCCGATAGTTATTTACTAGCTAGTGAATTAGTTTCAACAATCCCTAGGAAAAGAAAGGAAGGGAGCGTGGTTCTCAAATTAGACATGGAAAAGGCTTACGATAGGATAGAATGGGATTTCTTGCTCCAAATCATGAGACTTATGGGATTTGGGGAAATATGGATAGACATAATGTGGAGACTTCTTTCCAACGCTTGGATGTCTATTCTAGTGAATGGTTCCCCTAGGGGCTGGTTTAAATCATCTAGAGGCCTTAGACAAGGAGATCCCATCTCCCCCCTGTTATTTATCCTAGGAGCTGAATACTTGTCGAGGGACCTTAATGACAATGGTCCTAAGGGACTAGACTTTAGAGTTCCCAAAGGATGCCCTAAGGTGACTCACCTCTCGTACGCTGACGACATGATTATCTTCTCTTCTTCTAGTCCCCAAACAATTAGATCGGTTTTGAACAAGCTGAAACACTATGAAGAGGTTTCAGGCCAAATGGTGAATCACACCAAGAGTTGCTACCTGGTTCACAATAACCTCCCTTCTGCTAGGAAACACTTGATTGGCAGGATTACAAAATTCTCCAGAGGTTCATTCCCATTCCTTTACCTAGGTATTCCCATTCACTACAAGAGAGTCCGAGCTTCCTCTTATGGCTGTCTAGTTCAGAAAATTGCCCAAAAAATTCAGGGTTGGAGTTCTAAGTTTCTCTCTATAGGAGGCCGAATTACCTTGATTAAAAGCGTCTTATCCTCCATTCCCTTATATACAATGATGAGTCTCTACCCCCCTAAGAAGGTCATCCATCAAATTGAGTCCCTCATGGCCAATTTCCTATGGTCTGCTTCAGATAGGAAATCAAATTATCATTGGATTAGTTGGAAGACTTTGTGTCTAGATCAAGACGCGGGAGGAGTGGGCTTTAGAAACCTCAACTCTGTTCTTGAGGCTCAAACCTACCGCATGTGGTGGAAGTTTAGACAGAAAAATTCACTCTGGTCCATGTTTTTATGGGCAAAATACTGCACTCAGTCCCACCCTCTTCACTGTCAGATTAAAAGGGGTCACTCCAGCATTTGGAAGAGATTACTAGCCCATGGTAAAAAGGCTGATGAACACATCCTCTTCCAAGTGGGTTCTGGAGAATGTAGCTTGTTTTTTGATAGATGGAGGGAAGAACGCAGCCTTTACAATACCCTAAACCTATCAGGTGATCAGAAAATTAAGGATGTTCTTGGGCCAATGGGCTGGAACTTCCAAAGATTATCAGACTTCTGTCCTTAGGTCCCCTATTCCCATTTCACTGATTTGCCCCTAAACTTGTCTGATAGACCAGACTCCATAGTGTGGACTCTAACTGATAATGGCTCTTTTAGCATGAAAACTGCATACCAGATAGTCAAAGGCCCCCGAGCTTATGTTTTCCCCTTCTCTAAATTCCTGTGGGACCCCCTTATCCCAATCAAAGTATCTTTTTTCATGCTGAGATTAACTCAATATAGACTCCCTATTGGTCATTTGCTCCACAGAGTAGGCATCATTGGACCTAATTGTTGCCCCTTTTGTTACTTACAAGAGGAAACAATAAATCATATCTTTAATTCTTGTAAGTTTGCTGCTCAGATTTGGTACATTATGGGAGCTGAAGTTGGCATTACTTTCCACTCTCTTTCACTATATAGCAACCTCTATGCTTGGTGGAACTGTGAGAATAAGTTCGTAGCATTCCATTTTCTGAAACAAATTATTCCTTCTCTGATTTGCTGGTTTATCTGGAAAATGAGGAATAAAATTTTATTTGAAGATGCTAGACCTGATCTCAATGTAGTTATTCAGAACATCTTTAACATGACCAAGAGTATCTGTAAGCTCTAAAGGTAACCTAAGAGGGGGGGGGGTGAATTAGGTTTCTAAAAAATTCTAAGTGCAACAATCAATTTAAATTTTCTTAACCAAATTAAATCCAACACAAATGAGTATGTAGTGTGAATCACAACAAGTGTAAGATATATATATATTGATATTCCACAAATTCAATCCACAATATCAACACTTCAATATCAATAACCCAAAGCATAGGCAAATCAAAATAAGTGCAGAAATAAAGAAAATGGAAATCAAGGACACAATCAATTTAGAGTGGTTCAAGTCTCCCCCTTGGAGCACTCTACATCCACTACCCAAGTTTTCCAACTTAGGATTTCAACCTCTTCACTATAAACTGATCTTTTCTTGTGGCAAGATCAAAAGAACCACTTTTACAACCCAAGTAACCTTACTTAGGATTTCAACCAAGGCTCAACCTTTACACTAGCAATTCCAAGCTATGTGTACAAGGTTTTTACTCTCACTTGAGAAACCTTTTACAATCACTTTCAATGAATGTTTAGAGATGAAGTACAATCCCACAAATTGGGTAGATATGATATTGTTTAGCTCACAATATGATTCCTATAATGAAATTTACAACTCAAACTATATAGCTCAAGAATAAGATGAAGAACTCAAAGAATGCTCAAGAAACTTTTGATCTTTTGTTTCTTTTGAAATCAAATTGAAATGTATGAGTTGTAGAGAGTGTTTTTCAAGATTAGATGCTCAAGGAATCAAGGGAGGAGTTGTTAAAACGTTTTAACATTGGCTAGTATTTATAATATAAGAGAAAAGACAAGAAAACGTTCATATTTGACTTTTAAAAAAACTAGCCGTTATGAGTTTCGGACGCTAGTTTCGGACGGATGAGCCGTCCGAAACTAGGTTTCGGCCGTCCGAAACTCAGTTTCGGACGTCCGAAACTCTCCTCTGCAGCTTCCATTTCTGACTCCAAATACCAAATTCTCTGGACAGTTTCGGACGGTAGTTTCGGCCGTCCGAAACTAAGCACAGGCGTCCGAAACTTTGATTTTTCATTCCTTTTTCAATTTTCGTTGTTCAAATCACTTTTGTAACAATGTGTGTCTTTGTGCAAGTGCTTTTAAAACATTTTGAAGTTCATTTGAGTACTACCTATATTTAGAAAACATTTTTACTTGAGCATTAAAAGAGTAGATCAACTTCTTGAGCTATTTACACAAATAAACTAATTTACCATATTTTCATATCTTTTGCACTTCCAATTCTTTCTTCAACCGATAATACTCCATGCTTGGCTTCTTTGTATATCTATCACATTGAAACACTTTTTCAACCATTAGCATAAACATAATTGTTTGTTAAACATCAAAATAAGTAAGATTAAGACCCTAGGTCTTCACAATCTCCCCCTTTTTGATGATGACAAACCAATTATGTGATGGAATAAGTAATAAGTGCAAAAACATACATTTTGTTGAAGTAAACCTATTTTGATAAATGTTCCCCCTACATGTGTACTTCCTTTTCTTTTTATTTTTCCCACCTTGCTATTTTTCTAATTTCTAACTTTTAAAAGTATATTCATTTCTCCCCTTATCATCTTTCAACTAATGAATTTCATCACTTAATTACATATTTTTCTCCCCCTTTTGTCATCAACAAAATAAGTGATCTTAAAGCCAACATGATACCATTTTTCTTTACTTCATTCTATTTTGTTTCTTTTTCTTTTCCTTGTTCTTTAATATATTTCTCCCCCTTTTGGCATCATCAAACTAAGAAAGTTAAAATGACATGATAAATAATATACCTTTCTCCCCTTTGGCATCAATAAAATAAGTGAGCTAAAAATAATATGATTTCATAACATATTTATCTTCCCCTTTCATTCTTTTGTTTTTCTTTTTCTCAAACAACATATCTTTCTCACGCTTTCATTCTATATTTCTCCCCCTTTCATGTTCATTTTTATAACTTATACCTATGTATATTTTTCTCCCCTTAGAATATCTTCTCCCCCTATGTGTATACTTCCATTTCATTGTATGCTTTCTCTTTTCTAATATTCTTCTTCCCCTTTATTTTTCTCCCCTTTTTGATATCATCAAAATAAGAATGTGAAAATAAGAATGTGAACACATATAAACCATACACCTCATTTTTTATTTACCTTGTTTCCTTTGCATGGTGAACAATATATAGTGTTAAGGAAACAACATCATATCTTAGGACTACCTTTCCACTCCTTGCAACCTAATGGGTGGCTAGGCATAATAAAAAAAAAATTAAGTATAGGAAACTTTGTAAAAATTTTGGCAGAGTTTCCTTTGTTTATATACTAATTCCACATGCCAACAACCCAAAATTTTTACAAAAATTCAATGCACAACATATAAGTATACAATCATATGACATTCACAAGAGTCATAGGTACTAAAGTATAATCAATTTTTCACCAAGGAAGATAGCAAAGATCATAAATGTCTAAAACAACATGGATACCAAATTAAACCAAGAATGATACCAAATTAATAACATCATCTTCATTAATAATGAATCATAAGAAAAACATAGTAAACTTATCAAGCTTTCTCATTAATCACATGATTGTGCTCTAATGCCAATTGAAATGCACAAGGCCGTCATAATGCCAATTGAAAAGCACAAGGCCGTCATAATGCCAATTGAAAAAGGAAATCTTCTCAAATGTTTACAATCCAATACAAGTCACAAAAATATGCACAATATAATGTATTGCAAAGGTTGCAACACTAATGTACAATATAACCTCAATTTGCACAATACACAATATACCAATTTTCAAAGTTTCCAAACAACCTATAGCACCATTTTGCACAATATACCAAATGCACAATGTATCATGATCACCATAGATATTAATGCACAATTTAAGCTTTCACTAAATCCAATAATGGTTAAACAATTGAAGGAATTAGATAATGAACATCAAAATTTCAATAATTAAACACAAATGACTAATGCAAATCCTAGGGTACCACAATCCATGTTTTACCTTTCCTTTGAGGTATTAAGTGTGAATGATTTGCACATGATTGAATTCTAGCACATTATCATTTGTCATTCACAATAAGCATAGAAACTAATGCATAATTATATTTCCACCAAAGAAGATGACAAAATCCATGAATGATTAAACAAGATGAATAATGGGATAAATAACTGTTCTTGCAAAATAGACAAAGTCTTAGCAACTCCAAAATGTCCCATTAAACCACCCCTATGTGCTTCTCTAACCAACAAGTCACGTAATAAGCAATTTGGAATGCACAACTTATTTTCTCTTAAACATAAACCGATCATGCCTATAGATCTTTCCTATAGCATATTTTTCACAAGCTTGATAAGCCTTCACACAAATCAAAATCAATAGGATACATTTCCTTATCAAGTTCAAAAACAGGAATCTTTGCATCAAGTGTAGAGATAAGAGATTACCTCCTTGAGAGTGTATATGCCGCAACATCTTCTTTGCCTTTCTTGTACTTGATGACGTAAGGAAATATCTCCACAAAAACTCCATCCATATTTCACTTAGCTCTTTTTGACCCTTTTTACACAATCTTGCATGTTCTTTAAAGGTATCACTTTTATGTGCCAAAAATGTTATCCAATTGAGCCTAGAATAGTCATATACTATTACAAATGCATATCTTTTTGCCACCTAAACTTGTAGTTTGTGATGGTCCAAACAAATTCATATTTATTAACTCCAAAGGTTTAGAAGTAGTTTCCATGTTTTTAGGTTTGAATGTACTTCTAGTTTGTTTTCCATATTAGCATGAATCACAAATTTTGTCTTTTTCATATTTTTGTTTGGGTAAGCCTCTAACTAGTTCTTTAGTTACTAGATCATTTATGTGATTTATTTCTACATGAGCTAGCCTTCTATGCCAAAACAAAGTTGTGTCATGTGCACTAAGACAATTCATGTCTTGTACCATAATATCACACAAATGAAGTATATACACATTGTTATGCCTAGAATAGGTAAGAATGATTTTACCATCTTTTTGAACAATACATCAAGAAATTTATCACATATTTGACTTATACTAATCAAGTTGAATTTCAAGTCATCAATCAAAAGCACATTCTCAATCACATTGCTATATTTAAAAAAAAATAACTTCAAGTCCACCATGACTTCTAATGTTTGATTGCCATGCTTGATTCTCATTCATTTTCTTCATGTTAGCACAAATACCAAACAAATTTTGTTTTTTTTTTTTTCACAAAACTCACTATTTAAAGTCAACAAGTTGATTTGTATTCAAGCATGAATTGCAAAAAGAAATGAACAAAGTTGGAAAACATTTTCTTTACTCAAATGAATCGAATTCATGAAATTTGTTTTGTCCATACTTTCCTTGAGAGAAAGTAACACACTCTCTATGCAAGAACATCATAAAATGTTTGATACTTTCAACAAACCACATGTATTCAAAATTGAAAATCAATTTCATGTAAGACACTTAGAGTTTTAAGCATTTCAACTTGCCCTACCAATTTACTCTCATATGTATATTTTGCAATTGACTCACATATAGGCATCCAAACTCTAGTATCTCTAAATAAACACTCAATATGCTCAAAGTACTCATCATATGAAAGTTTAGCACAATCATTCCATACTTGAATCACTTCATGAGAATTTTCAAGGATCTAATTGGATTTAATGAAAGATATATTTTCCATAAAATTAGCATTCAAAGGATGCTTCCTAAAGATAAAGAAATTAACAAGTAATTGACATTCTTTCAAAGCCACAAAACTAGAATGCAAATGAGCAACAATATTATGAAATTCATAGCCTCCTAAGATATGAAAATTTTATTGTAAAGGCACCATCTTGAGGAGATCATACAATGCATTCTTCAATACAAAAACAGTTTGTAAATTCAATATGTTTTCCAAGCACAAAGCTACATCTTGAAACATATCAAAAGATCTAACACATGCACTAATATGCACTAATCCAATTATTTTTCCCTTTTTATCATTTCCAAAAGTAACATGTCCCTTATTTCTAAAATTTTTAAGCAATAAGGAATTGCATGTCATGTGTCTTGAGCATCCAACATAAAAGAACTATTTTATATCCAAAATTGTATTTTCAAACATACCTACATTTAAGAATCAATGTGTGAATTTAAGCTCTTACATCATTGATATCTTTTCTTTTCCATGTTTTTGATCCACTTTCTACTTCCATTCTAGCAAAACATTTCCTTGAGGTATGTCCCTTTTTACAACAATAGTCACATATTACATGGTATTTAAACGAATGTGAAGTCTTATAGTAAGGCCTAGTATTGTGAAATCTAGGTTCAAAATCGTACCTCTTATTTCCATAATGTGAAATATACATTCTATGTTCATGATGTGTTTTTATTCATTCCATACCCATGATGTTGGTGATGTGTATTATGCATCCAATGTCCATGATGTTGGTGAGATCTATTTTTAGGATCTTCAATCCTTTTATCATGATTGTATGATTTGTGAGTCATTTTTACCGGTTTGAATTTTGAACTTTGACCTACTTCATGTGAGTATCCTAATCCAAATTTGCTATTTCCCATCCTTTGATTTCCTAGAAGTATTTCTAAGTTGTTCTTACCTTGAGTGAATTTGGCTAAACAATCACTAAGGTCTTCTATTCTCTTTCTTAACCCTATGTGTTCTTTCTTGACTTCATCATACTTTTTAACCTCTTCTTTAGCCTTGTTACTATCTATTGTTAGTTTTTCATTTTCAGTTTTTAAGGTACAATTCTCTTTAACTACACTATCATATTTATTGCTCAACTCTTGATTACTAGAGGTGATTTCTTCCACTTTGGCTTTAAGCCTCTTATTTTGAGTTTTGGTTTTCTTTAACTCATCTACTAGTCTAGCAATATACAACTCAAGTTCATCTTGATCATAGCAATTATCATCATCATCTTCAATAGAAGAATTACTTACCTCATGGTCTTCAAATCCCATAAAGCACATGTGTGAAACTTCTTCCTCTTCTTTTTCAATTTCCTCTATGGATTGGTCATCATCCCATGTGACTTTGAAGCTTCTTCCTTTGCCATTGTTGTCATGTTCAAGCACCTTCTTTCTCTTTGGAAAATCTGCCACAAAATAATCAAGTTGATTACATTCAAGGCAATTGTTGATTTTGGAGGTTTCTTCCTCATGTATTTCTCTAAGTTTGTTCCAAATATCATGTGCATTCTTACATCCTTTAATCCTACTAAATTCATTTACATCTAATGAGTTATATAGAGCATTTGTAGCCTTGGCATTCAAAGCAAGATTTCTCCTATCAAGTTCATCAAGTTCACTCCTCTTCTTTTCTCTAGTTTCATCTCCTATAGTTATTTCAGCCTTGTAAGGTCCTTCCTCAACTATATACCACATCTCAATGTCAATGGATTTAAGATAAATTTCCATTCTAACTATCCAATTGCTATAGTTAATTCCATTAAACATTGGAGGCCTAGAGATAGATTGTCCCTCCATAAACATAGCATTGTTTATTGCCATAATCTTTACTCTAAGGTTGTTAAGCCTAATCAAATAGAGACCAAGCTCTGATACCAATTGTAAGCTCTAAAGGTAACCTAAGAGGGGGGGGGGGGGTGAATTAGGTTTCTAAAAAATTCTAAGTGCAACAATCAATTTAAATTTTCTTAACCAAATTAAATCCAACACAAATGAGTATGTAGTGTGAATCACAACAAGTGTAAGATATATATATATTGATATTCCACAAATTCAATCCACAATATCAACACTTCAATATCAATAACCCAAAGCATAGGCAAATCAAAATAAGTGCAGAAATAAAGAAAATGGAAATCAAGGACACAATCAATTTAGAGTGGTTCAAGTCTCCCCCTTGGAGCACTCTACATCCACTACCCAAGTTTTCCAACTTAGGATTTCAACCTCTTCACTATAAACTGATCTTTTCTTGTGGCAAGATCAAAAGAACCACTTTTACAACCCAAGTAACCTTACTTAGGATTTCAACCAAGGCTCAACCTTTACACTAGCAATTCCAAGCTATGTGTACAAGGTTTTTACTCTCACTTGAGAAACCTTTTACAATCACTTTCAATGAATGTTTAGAGATGAAGTACAATCCCACAAATTGGGTAGATATGATATTGTTTAGCTCACAATATGATTCCTATAATGAAATTTACAACTCAAACTATATAGCTCAAGAATAAGATGAAGAACTCAAAGAATGCTCAAGAAACTTTTGATCTTTTGTTTCTTTTGAAATCAAATTGAAATGTATGAGTTGTAGAGAGTGTTTTTCAAGATTAGATGCTCAAGGAATCAAGGGAGGAGTTGTTAAAACGTTTTAACATTGGCTAGTATTTATAATATAAGAGAAAAGACAAGAAAACGTTCATATTTGACTTTTAAAAAAACTAGCCGTTATGAGTTTCGGACGCTAGTTTCGGACGGATGAGCCGTCCGAAACTAGGTTTCGGCCGTCCGAAACTCAGTTTCGGACGTCCGAAACTCTCCTCTGCAGCTTCCATTTCTGACTCCAAATACCAAATTCTCTGGACAGTTTCGGACGGTAGTTTCGGCCGTCCGAAACTAAGCACAGGCGTCCGAAACTTTGATTTTTCATTCCTTTTTCAATTTTCGTTGTTCAAATCACTTTTGTAACAATGTGTGTCTTTGTGCAAGTGCTTTTAAAACATTTTGAAGTTCATTTGAGTACTACCTATATTTAGAAAACATTTTTACTTGAGCATTAAAAGAGTAGATCAACTTCTTGAGCTATTTACACAAATAAACTAATTTACCATATTTTCATATCTTTTGCACTTCCAATTCTTTCTTCAACCGATAATACTCCATGCTTGGCTTCTTTGTATATCTATCACATTGAAACACTTTTTCAACCATTAGCATAAACATAATTGTTTGTTAAACATCAAAATAAGTAAGATTAAGACCCTAGGTCTTCACAGTATCATCCATCTAAAATACAACATCAAAGATCTACAGTAGCTGGACTGGAGCTGTTTCTGGCTGTCGGTCCCCAAAATCAGAAGATCAGTGAAAATTTATTTCATCAAATGGAAACCCCCTGACCCCCCTGGTATCAAGATAAGTATAGCTTCTTCTATTGCAGGTGATCAATATCAGGCTACAGGGCTCGCGAGAAATGCTGCAGGTAGGCTTCTCTTCCTAATTCCTTTATCTAGATGTTCTCACCAGGACTCTATTCTGCAGATGGAGATGAACTGCTGCCTGGAGGGAATCAGGATGAGCAAACAATTAGGCTTTCATGATATCACCATTGAGGCTAATTCTATAGCCCTACAAAAGGCCCTCAACACACAAAACAATTGGAGGACTAGGAAGTGGGAGGCTCTAATCCAGCAAATCAGAACCCAAGCTAACTTCACATGGATCCCCAAGGCTGCTAACAGAGTAGCATCATACCTGGTGCTGCACAATTCTCCAGATCAAAACATGCTTGAAAGCCTCCTCAAAGATGACAGATCAGCACTCCCAATTGTTTCCAGAAAACGCAGCAAGCTCTACTTTCTGGCCTAATCAGATCAGCTCGACCTCTCCTCCCCTGATTTCCCTCCTTTCTGAGATGAAGTGCAATTGTCTCACCCGCTCTGACAGGATTTCAGCTTCAGTAAACAGCTGCCCGAGGTCCCTAACACTTCACTTGCTACAGGCCACATATTCAGTTCCCCAGAGTCCTCAAACCTCTACCAAATGGCCTGCGCAAATTAAGCTAATTCCTTGCAAGCTCCCCTCGTTACAGAACCACAGCTCCCTTCAGCTGCTTTTACGGATCCACCACAGGCTGCCTTGGACCAAATCTGCTACATTGCTTCAATCATTCAAGTGGTCCTTGAGAAGTTCCCGACACTCAATTGCCATCCCTCAAGCTAAGGACCAAAGTTGCAGAGTCAAAGGGCTAGGACAGCTTTTGATTGGCCTTATTAAAATTGGGTCGCATCAACTGATTTTGTACAGGGAACTAACCAAAGCCTCCATGTTTTTGTTGTTAATTTTGTGCATAAGTAGGAGGCCTCCTCTTTTGCCCATTAACTCGACTGTAAATTGTTTATGGACTCGACATTTCAGTAGCTTACGTAAAAGGAGTAGTACTCCTCTTTTGTGCTCTCCGCTTGATCACATCTCCATTAGGCTTGTAAATGGAGTAGTGATCAATATGGCATATTTTTGTAAGGGTGATTTTAGGGTACGTCCATCACCCAATTCACATATTAATACAAGTGGGAGTGGCATCCCACCGTCCGAAGGCGTTGCCATTTAAAAAAAAAGAGTTAAAAATGAATTTAACCAATCTCAAAGAGCAGTCAAACATATTTGATGAGAAAAAAGAGGGATCTCAATGAAGTTGTGACATGTGATGTTGGAATCAAAATATTTCGCTTACTAGAAATATATCAAAATAGATCTTGGAATTCTGGGTTTGCTAGAAATAATTGAATTGAAATAATTCAATTTGGAATTTTGTGTTTTCTAGAAATGATTAAATTAAGGCTGCGTTTGGTTGCTT
The DNA here is from genome assembly GCA_016586305.1 of Ophiorrhiza pumila. Classification (NCBI taxonomy): domain Eukaryota; kingdom Viridiplantae; phylum Streptophyta; class Magnoliopsida; order Gentianales; family Rubiaceae; genus Ophiorrhiza; species Ophiorrhiza pumila. Next base: position 41,214,145 of record BLIW01000006.1, read on the forward strand.
AGAAATAGAATTGAATTTGAATTATAATATTATAGAATCTTAATTCAATAAATTAGAATTCTAACATGTTGAATTCCTTTGTTTGGCAAAACATTAAAATTAGTATAGAATTAAATTATAACTCCAAACCCTTTGTTTGAAAGTTAAAAAAAATATGAAATTAGATTTCACTTATAAATAGAATTGGTAAAATAATTTATTTTTAGATTTTTATAACAATATTTACTTTTTAATTATTATTTTCTAGAATAAATTTAAACAAACTCAAAAATGAAACCCGCCTTTCAAATCACTTACATTATATTTATAAAGATAAATTCTGGAAAAATGATCTTTCTTTTTTTTTAAAATATAACAGAGACTTTATTAATGATGAAAGAAATGAAGTTTGATCTAGCATGAGCAAACTAGACCAAAACCCATGAAAAATAATCTTTATTTTTTGATAAAATAATATCTATTTCATTGTATTACTTATTGTGGCATAAACTTGCATTTATATTTGTGACAACAAATTTCTCAATAGTCATGCCATGTGTCTTGTTTCCATTAGTTGTCATACAAGTATTTTGTCATACTAATTATATTGTTAATTTACAAAGTAATAACTCTCCACAAGGATATTATCAAATGAATCGTGCAATGTTGTAAAACATATGTGCAGAATGTAATTTTCTAATAACCTGCATAAAAATTGGCAACAAAGTTAAAAAATCTCATACTATGCAACTATTTTCTTTGGTAATATCAAATCCTCCTGTCCTGATCCCCGCAATCATAGTGGAATATCTTGCTCTTCAAAAGGTTTCCCAAAGATTAATCCATGAAGTATGCTTGCATACCGTCCTTATTCTGGAATGCTTGGAATTTAGGGGATTCATCTCCTCCATAGCAGCTGACAATCTTTTTTCCACCGCTGCAATTGCTTCAGCATTTTTGCTTCATCTTTTGTATTTCTGCCAACATTTGCGGCCATAAACGTCACTGAGACATCTAGGATGTTGCTTATTAATGCAGATGAATAACTCACGGGATTGATAATCTCTATAATATCACATATAGTTTTAGAATTTTCAATCTTATTCTAGCAATGTAAATCATTAGCACGAGAGTTTGCATTTTGACTTCCTTGATTTGTAGTCACCTCACAAGAACGATTAAATGCTACTACATTCTGTAGGCCATTTGGTGTGCCAAAGGAAATTAGCATTAACAGAATTAGCCCAAAAGACCGTTCTTTTTTTTTTTGTTCAAAAGCGATAGATTCTATTCGATCACAAAATATCATTTACAGTATTGCCAACTGGCTGGAATATCGGACTTGTCGGCATTGACAAGCCAAAGGGGAAAGTTAGAATTCCATTCACAGGAAGTTCTATTACAACTAGCTTCTTTAGCAAGTATATTACTTGCTTTGTTATACCTACTAGGAATCCAAGAGAAATTGCAATAATCAAAATAGGTCTTCAAATGCAGGATGTCACAAGTTATTGTGTAAACTTCATTGGTTGGAGAAGTTTGTTTGATTAATCTATCCACAATAACTTTGACCTACGATTGTATTTCTATTGATCTCTATCCTTGTTGAATTGCTTGAAGTTGAATCCATCTTATTATTGTAACCTCGGCTGCCACTGAAGATAATTGATTCTCCCTAGCATGTATCCAAGCTTTGATTAGTTGTGCCTTGTCATCTCTAGCCACCGCTCCAAACCCTGTCACCTCCCTTTCCATATTCATGTCTGTGCTCATTTTAATTCTGATACAGTCTGATTTTGGTCTCTCTCCAGTTGCGATATCTCTGCCTTGCTGATTGTTGCCATTTATGAGGATGCTTGTTGGTTTTGAGGCTTCTGTAAATTCCATCCATGCTTCGGTTGCTGTATGAATTATTATCTGTTCCGTCTTGTCCTCCTACTGAACAACGAAGCATTTCTAGCCTTCCATAGTTGCCAAAGTATGTGCAATGTGAGTTCAATTCTATCCTCCAGCTTTTCCCTTTTCTTGATTTTTCGTAAATGCAGCCACCAGTCTTTAAAGGAGTTAGAAAATTGGTGCAGACCTGGCCATTGAACTGGTGATAACTTCCAGACTATTTTTGCTCTAGTACAATGGAAAAAGATGTGTTCTGTGTCCTCAGTTTCTGCTCCACAGATTCTGCAAGCTTGTTCCTTTAGAATACTTCTTTTCATCAGGTTTGAAGCCACTGGCAATCCATTATGAAGACCTCTCCAGACAAAGTGTTTGAATTTTCCGAGAATTCGCATTTTCCACAAGTGTTTCCAGTTTCTTCTTTCTGGTTCGAAAGGTTCACTGGGGCCTGTCTCATTCTTGGCTGATTCCTTCCATTGTTGGATTGCTTTGTAGCCTGACTAAATATCATACTCCCCAGTTTTGGAGAAGTGCCAAACTGTTTTGTCTCTGATTCCACATTCAGACAAAGGAGTTTGCATTATCATGGGAGACTTATGTTCTTGAAATAATCCTTGGATTAATTCCTTGTTCCAACCACCTCTAGCATGCTGTAGTAGATGACTAACCAGATATATCTCGCAACCTTCAGGCTTAGGAGAGAGAATTTTTCTTGGAATGCCATCGCTCATCCAGAAGTCTTCCCAAATTTTTATGGATTGACCATCTCCAATAATTTTTCTATGTCCCTTCTCCATTACATACTTTGCTTCCATCCAGCTTTTCCAGAGCCATGAGCTTTGGCTGTTTGGTTTTGCTTCCATGAGAGAGGTCTTTGGGAAGTATTTGGCCTTCAGGACTTTGGTCATTAGTAAGTTGGGATTTGAGTTTAATCTCCAAAGCTGTTTGGCCAGTAGAGCATCATTGAAAGTTTCGAGGTCTTTAAAGCCCAAGCCTCCTTTTTCCTTCTGAATTGCAAGTTTTTTCCAGGCTATCCATGCAACTGACCTCCCCTCTTTATATTTGTTCCACCAGAATTGAGAGATAACAGAGATGATTTCATTACACAAACTCTTAGAAAGTCTAAAACACGCCATAGTGTAAACTGGGAGAGCCATAACTACAGCTTTTAGCAGGACTTCCTTTCCGGCAGAGGAGAGAAACTGATTTTTCCAACTACCAATTCTTTTTTTCACATGTTCCAGAATGTAATTGAAGACTTGCTTTTTAGATCTTCCAATCACCATTGGTAGCCCCAGATATTTGCTGCTTCTTTGTTCCAAGATACCATCTAGAGACGTACAAATGTTGGCTCATATCTCTGGAGGGGTGTTCTTGCTGAAGAAGATGGCTGATTTTTCGAGACTGATTAGCTGTCCTGAGTTTCTGGCATACTTTTGCAAAAGATTCTTGATGTACAGTGCTTGCCTTAAGTAAGCTTTACAAAACAACAAAGAATCATCAGCAAAGAATAAGTGGAAAATTACAGGTCCCTCTTTACTGATTTGAATGCCTGATAGATTTCTGGAAAGTTTAGCTTTCTTGATGCTGTGAAAGAGGCCTTCTGCACAAAACAAAAACAGATATGGGGAGAGGGGATCACCTTGTCTAATACCTCTAGAAGGCCTGATATAACCTTTTGGGTTCCCATTTAAATTGAAAGAGAATGATGTAGAACTTATGCAACTTCTAATCCAGCCTACAAAGATTTGGTGAAATCCCATTTTGGTCATAATAGTAGTGATATAGTCCCATTCAACCCTGTCAAAAGCCTTTGATATATCAAGTTTGATTGCCATGAAGGAGTTGTTTCCTTTTCTTTTGTTGTTTAGAAAGTGTAAGAATTCATGGGCTATCACTACATTGTCCAAAATTTGTCTGTTTTTTATGAAAGCTGATTGGTTTTGACTAATGCAAAATTGTAGCCAAGGCTTCATCCTTTCAACCAAAATTTTTGAGATGATTTTATATACCACATTACAAAGGCTTATAGGTCTAAAGTGTGAGACGGCTAGGGGTTTCTTTATCTTGGGGATTAATGTGACAAGTATGTGATTAAGTGCTTTGAGTAGAAAGCCATTATGAAAAAAGCTTAACACAGAATTGCATATGTCATTTTCTAAAATATACCAGTACTTTTGAAAGTAAATAGGGGACATACCATCCAGTCCTGGGGATTTATCAGGATGCATAGAGAAGACAGCTTTGATGATATCCTGTTTTTCGACTGGTTTGATCAATTCTTTGTTCATAGGCTCAGTGATAGATGTTTGGATATCTTTGAGGTCTTCATCTAAACCATAAGGAGAGAATGTTGTAAATAGACTGCTGTATGTTGAGATATCTTCAAAACCCCAAAATAAAGGTTAAAAATTGTACCTTTCCGACCCTGTTTCGACAAATGACTTCAATCTCATAGAAAGTTCAGCAAGTTTAGGCCTCTCTATCGTCCTCAACCTCTTCAATCTAAAGCTCCTTAAAATCATCATTTCCCTTTTCAAAATTACAAATAAAGCAAGAATTAATGCAGTTCCCATCGAGAACGATTCTGTCTCAATTAGCCCAAGATATATAAACTGAGGATGTAAGAGATAGGAATGAGAGGATTAGGGTTTGGAAATTTAGGCCAAAAATTATGAGCAAAAAAGGAAATCGGGGATGGAAGAGATAGGAATAAGAGGATTAGGGTTTGGAAATTTAGGCAAAAAATTATGAGCGAAGAAGGAAAATGAGACGAAGATAAACGAGAGAGTAGAGAGTATGAGAGAAAGAGGAAGAAAAGACTTTTTCTTCTGGCGAACAAAGGCGAACAAAGCCATTTACCAGGCATGGCCGCTGGACCGAGAAGTATGGCAACAGACTACACGACAAAAGAGAAAGAAAATAAGATAAGAGGAAGACGAGTCTGAAATAAATGTATATATAGGATCCGGATTTTTAATTTGATCCATTAAAGATCCGCGTGTTGACTCGAATTTGAATAGAAATGGGATTAGAATTTTTTGGTTTGAGTAAAGAATTGAATCAAAAGAATTGGACCATCTTGAATTGGAACACAATTCCAATTTTTATGATTTAATAAGGAACCAAATACAAGAATTTCTATTTCTAAAGGTCCAATTCAATGTAACCAAACACAGCCTAAATAAATTCAATTTGGGATTCCAGGTTTTGCTAGAATGGATTGAATTGAATGAATTCAATTCAGGTACTTGACATCATCTTCTCAATTTAATTAATCTTTGTAGCCGCCATCTTCCCTCGCTATTGTCATAACCATTACTATCACCAACATCCATTTTTCTAGAATATTAGAAGAATTAAATAAAAATATAATTACTTATTGGATTGAGATTTTGAATACGTTAGAAGAAATATTTAAACCCAATAAATTGTGGGCTATTCCAATTTTCTCTATGGTGAGAAAGAGAGAAAGAAAGAAAGAAAGAGAAATGAGAAGAGAAAGAAAAATATCCCATGAGAAAGAAACAAAGAAAGAGAAAAAAGGAATAGGCACACATTCAGATCTATTGGGGGTAATTATTGTGGATTCTTTTGGAGTCATGCTTGAATCTATTGCGGCTAAACACAATCAGTCTTGAACATCTTCCACTATTTGTTATATCCTTGTCTGATTAGTTGGGAAGGAAACTTGTCATCCTATTTATAAAATTCAAACTTCCAGACATAAATCCATGCTAAAGAAAAGATGGAGTAAAATTGGAGAAGTGTAGGTACATGATTGTCTGGGGATGTAAATTTTTCAGAAAAAATTTACAATCCTGCTTGTACGTCATTTGGTAATATTTGTTGATTTGGTCTATAACATTGCTATCATTGAATAAACCAAATCGGAGAGTTATATTTAGTTCCTCTTTTGAAGTGGAAAAACCAAGAATGTTTGTTTATTTGGTTTTAGGTAGAGAATGTATTGAACCATGCTTGTTTGTAGTCCCAGTAAGTAAATTTTGGGGGAGAAAATGGTTGGGAAAAGGTTTGTGATGTGTTTAAATCTGTTCCCCAGTCATTAGGCCTGAGGATTTTGAGAATTTGGGTCATTGAATGGGTTATCAAATCTTTATTTGTATAGCGCTTGAGAGAGATTGAGCCAGTATCTACAAGAATGAACTCAGAGAATTTTTTTAGTTTTGTTTAAGGCATGTTGAATAAAATTTGAGTGATTTGGTAATATTGTTTTAGCTATCTCGTTTGGGTTGTTGATAAAGAAATCTAGCTCTGTTTGGCAAACTAATACAAAATATTGATTTTTGAAATATTCTTGGTTTGAAGATGATTTTTGAAAAACATTTGTTTTTGCTAAATTTTATTTTGAAATCATGGGGTAGAGGCCATCACATTTGTTTGGATGGTGGGTTTGGAAACCATCACGTTTGAATAATTAATAGGGGTTACAACCACTACTAGTGTTTATGGGGATTTCAACTTATGTGGCCCATTACTGGATGGATTCAAAGTGGGATTGTTGTATCTGGGCCTGTTCATCTTCTTCAATGATGCCAGCCCAAATTTTTTGGAGTTGGGTCGAGGCATCAACCTTTAAAGCTTCAAATTGGTTTAGGCTCAAAGCATAGCCTAAGTGCAGAATGTTAGTTTGAAGATGATGCTTCAATGGGTTGACTTTGCATTTGGACAATGTGTTTTGGCATTTGGGGCAGTTCTTCTTTCTTCTTGCTAAGCATCATTTACCCTAGAGAAATTCATGAGTCAAATAGTTAGGCAAAGAATTCATTTCTCCTTTGATATATTCAATATCAAGTCAAGGACTGATAAAACAACTTGTTATCTTGCAAAAATCTGTTTAGAAGCAAGGTTTTTCACATCTTTTTGTAGAACATCTTTTGCAGATTTACAATCTACTCTAACAAGAAATTTCTAGTTAAGTAAGTTAGATTGGAATTTTGAAATACACAAAATAATTGCTAGAATTTCTTTTTTAATTGTGGAATAGTTTTGTTAAGTACTATTCCAGTGTTTAGAAATGAAGGCAACAATTTTCTCTTTGTTGTTTTGCACTTACTTAACTATTCCACCATAACCCAAGTCAGGCGTGTCTCTTTCCACGATTTTCGGGAGACTTGGATTTGGCAGAACTAGACAAGGCAAAGCCTTGACTTGGGCTTTAACTTGCCTCACTACTATAGTATGGACATCAGTCCATGGTGGAGGAGATTTCTTTAATCTGTCATGCAAAGGTTTAATAATATTAGCTAACTCAAGGATAAAATCATTTACGTAATTAAGGCATCTTAGAAACCTTTGCAATTGCTATTTTTCTAAGATTTGGTCAGGGAACCGATCAGCAAATTGAATAGATCATTCTATAGGAACTATTGTACCTTGATGAATGTAATGACTAAGGAATCTTATTTTAGATTGAAATAAACTAACCTTCTTCCTGGACACGACTGGACTATTGGTCTTAGCAACCTGTAAAAAGATGTTTAGATGTTTGACATGTTGATCAACATTGTTAGAAAAATCAAGACATCATCAATGTAAACAATAGCAAAATTTTGGTATGGATTGAAGATTTAATTCATGATTCTATAGCATTCTGATACAACATTTTTCAGTCCAAAAGGCATTACGTTCCATTCATAATGTCCAAATAGAACTGTAAATGCTGTTTTATACCTATTAAATGCATGAATTTGAATTTACCAAAATCCAGATTTCATATCAAATTTAGAGAAAACCTTTGCTGTATAAAGTCTTTGCAAATGATCTCTTTTGTTTGGAATTAGATATCTGATCCATTAAAGAACTTTATTCAAAGACTTGTAGTTTATCACTAGCCTAGGCACTCTATCAATTTCAGAATTTTTGTTGACATAGAATGCCGGGCAACTCTAAGGAGACTAACTTGGACTGATAATCTGTTTCTCCTGAAGATCATTGATCTCCTTTTTGTAGTGTTCCATGAGTTCTTGATTCATCTGGATTGGTCTGGCCATAGTGGGAATATATCTTTCCACAAAATCCTTTTCATAAGGAAGATAGATAATATCTTGCTTCCTCTTCCAGAAAGCAGTTGGAATTCAACACAAACTTGCTGTTTGATTTTTCGTTGTAGCTCTTTGATTCTATTTTGAACTGTTGGCTGTTTCAGTTGTGCTTCGATCCTTTTGTATTCAATTTCTTCCTTCAAGAAATTGATCTGCTTTATCTTGCTGGATAATGGATTGAGCTCCTTGTGTACTGGCTGTTTGGTAAAAGGAAGAACAATATCTTTCCCAAATTTGTGTGGCCAGATCCCTTCGAATGTTGTCATATAAGATACCAGCTGTATAATAAAATATGTACCAAAAATAACTGGATGAGTAAGATTTTTAACTAACAGAAATCATACCTTTACCCGTGCCAAAGAGAATTTGACTTTAACATCCGTGAGTTTGTATATATATAATAAATTTGTAGTTTTGCTCCTACTAACTTTAAGATATATAAATTGACTAATGATACTCTCCAAGAAATCCAACAGAGAAATATCATTGTCAAATATATCACAATTAGGAATTTAATTTCAGATTTTATATATATATATATATATATATATATATTTTAATTCAAAATCGGGATACTATGATTCTTTTGTTAAACAAAATATAGGTTGGTACTTTTATATATACATATATATATATATATATATATATATATATATATATCACCTTTCAACTTTCCAATTAATCAAGAAAATTATTTTCACATTTAATATAGTTCTAACTCAAAATGAACTATTAGTGTCATTCTACAATAAATAATGCCCTATTTATGGCATCATCTTAATTCTGGAATTTTACTACTCATGACTAGTGAAAAATATTAAAAAGTCATCTTGTATGTCTAATTTCATAATTAGACTTTGAGATGCAAAACATGATTATTGAAAAATTATCAAGTCCCATTGTTTCGAAACAACTTGACAAGTGAGATTGATGATAATGGATTATTCTTAATGTGATTTCTCAGTACGGGTTGCATTAACTGATATTCCGTGGTGAGTCAAATCACGTCCATGATTTCATTAATAATCTTTAAAATTCCATCATTGGATCAAACAGTGAACAAATCAACTATTGTGCATTCTCTTCAGGTGTGGATATTTATCCCATTTTAGTTGCACAACTTCATATGTGTAAAATTCTTAAATATTATTTCTATCCACTCTAGAACTTTAATGGTGTTCGAAACAACATTGAATATAATAATATTTAAGCTATACACTACATATTTTCACGTCTTATTATGGATAAATATCTACTAAAACTGCAAATGCTTTTCATAAGGATAAATTACAATAAACCTCCCTATGGTTTGGGAAATTTTCAAGTTATCTCCCTATAGTTTAAAAACCTACAAATTACTTCATTGAGGTTTTTTTTAAATGTTAAAAAATCAATAATTTTGAAAACAATCCAAAGTTCACTTCACTTCAAATCATGGATATAAAACTTTGTCTATGTATTGAACAAAATAGATTTACAAAAATAAGTACTTTAAATATATATTTTTGTGCATATTTTCAAAGAAATGCAAACAACAAGAAGGTAATTTGTAGGTTTTTAAACCATAGGGAGGTAATTTGAAAATTTTTAAAATTACAGGAAGGTTTCTTGTAGTTTGCCCTTTTCATAATGTCCTTTAGCATTTCTTTTCAATTCTTTCATAAAGTTACATCACTAAGATGTGATTAATCAAACCATTTTTGATCATTATCAATGCAATGACTAAAAAAACTTTAAAACAGGCTTTTGTATATCCCATATTATGTATTCTATTATTATTATTTACTATTTTATCATCCACCCCTTCTTTGAAATCTTTAAGAGTATGAAATACTCATGTTTCTCAAACAAGAATTAGAGTAGCATGGCTCAAAATGGTTATAGAAAAATGATAATATCCCATATTCTATATTCCATTAATTGTTATTTTCTACTATTTTATTCTCTATTTCTTGTTTGAAATCTTTAAGAGTATTAAGTACTCATGTTTCTCAAACAAGAATTAGAGTAGCATGGCTCAGAATAGTTATCAAGAAATGATGTAAAAATATTATAAACCATTGAAAATTGTAAAACATATACAACAATGTATTTACGTTGTGATTTAAAGTAATGGACACTCTTTTGACATAAATAAGAGTTTTGATAGGCTGCTTTAATTTTGGCAATCTAGTAAAGTATCAATGTTGCTTAAATGTAAAGTTTTTTAGACATTATGATTAAACCAACTCTATATTCTCTCATGATATATATTTTTATGCCAAAAGTTAAAAGAGTTTTCTTGAATGATAACTCTTTTAAGTCAAATAAAAGTTTAAATATGGAATTTTGCTCATACTTAACAAAATTTCAAAAAAGATAATGTAATTATTTAAAGATTTTCGTTATTAAAAATGAGAAACTGAACCATATTCAATAGTTATTTATTTTTTAAAAGAAAATAAAATTAACACAACATTGTTTTAATAAAATGAGTTATTCAAGATGAGAAACAACTCCCATTTTTTTTCATGTGAATGCATCTAGATACTTTAAGAATGCAATATTCAATTTCATTTATTTTCTTATTTGGCAATGTGAATTATTAGAATAATTCACTAAATAATATCAAAATCACAATACATCACATTCAAATTCTCAATTGATTTCTCCAAATTATACTGTATTTTCGTCTTTTGTAACAAACTTAGTAACTTTATTATCGTTTTACATTATGAAGTCACATTTTTTGTTTATTAGCATTTCCTTTACAAATCACAATATAAATTTTTGGTGTCTCATATACTCTAACTTATTTTTACCTTTTTATTCCTTTAAATACACAATTTATCATAGTTAACCATAATACTTTATATGTATTTGAGGAAGTTTGATAGGTTAAAATATTTAAGGAAGAGTTTAGAATGAAATGCTATAAAGAAATCATTGAAATTTCAACTATGGGATTTTAACATTCATTTGCATTATAAGGTTAAACATACTTATTTGTAAGTTTTCAGAAACAAAAAGGCTCATAAACGTGCACATCAAAACTATTTTATCAATGACTTTCTTGTAGTTTTGATTTTAACTTAGTTAGGATCGATTTGAATTCTAACTTTCTCATATGAATATGAGAGTATCAATTGATTGCTTTCGCACTCACATTCGGCTGTTATATCACATATGATTAACTATATGAGAATAAATTATTCATTTTCATGAATGCTAATAAATATTTGCTCCCAAATGCTCAAAAGAGTTTATTCATAGTATAGTAAATAATAAAACCGTTAGAATATAAGATAAAATATCAAGCAACAAGTAAATACATGAATAAATGAGAATCAAAAGGATATGAATGCTATGATCCAAATATACAATTTAAATTAAACTTATTTTAATTCAAATAGTAAATTGAAACCTTGTTCTGGGTAAAAGTTGCCAAGCATGCATAGAATTTACTTTTTCTTATAATAAAACTAGTTAACTTACATACTAAAAGAAATAATTCGTACTTGTGTGTATAGGAAATTTCTCAATTTAATATATAGTTTACCATCTTATTCTAATTAATTTCATTAAAATAAGGCAGTTATTACTGCCATGTAGGGGTGGCAAATGGGCGGGTTGAGTCACTCCGCGGGTCAAGTTGAGTGAGGAGTGGTAGTTGGCGGGTCATGACCCAATCCAACCAGCCTATTGGTGGTTCATGCATGGGTTGGGTCAAAGCCGGGTTGGATTATAACTAATTCAACCCGCGGGTCAATTTAACTATTTTTTTCTTGACCCGCGGGTCAATTTATGTATTACTTTTTTTTTGACCCGCAGGTCAACTTAACTATTACTTCCTTAATACATTAGTTAATTCAAATTTTTCTTTTTAATTTTTGTTACTTTTAAATTAAATATTTATTATACACATTTACACATATTAATTATATTTTCACATACTACACACACTACACATATTTTACACATAACATATTTTCACACACTATACATATTTTACACATAATATACACATTTTCACACACTACACATATTTTACACATAGTACACACATTTTCACACACTCACACATTTTCATATATTACACACATTTTCGCACTCTACATATATTTTATACATACTACACACATTTTCACACACTACACATATTTTGCACTTAGTACACGTATTTTCACACACTACACATATTTTACACTACACATATTTTACACATAGTACATGCATTTTCACACACTACACATATTTTACACATAGTACATGTATTTTCACACACTACATATATTTTACACATAGTACACATATTTTCACAAACTACATATATTTTACACATAGTACACATACTTTCACACACTAAACATATTTTTCACACAATATATATATATATTTTACACACAATTTACACAAATTAACACGACCCAAACCAATGACCCACGACCCATGACCCATACCCACGGTTCATGACCCAGACCCACGACTCAGACCCATGACCCACGACCCATGACCCATAACCCACGACCCAAACCCAAAACCCAAAACTCACGACCCACGACCCAGACTCACAACATACGACCCACGACCCAAGACCCACATACTACGCACATTTTCACACACTACACATATTTTCACACACTACATATATTTTCACACAATACACATATTTTACATATACTACACACATTTTCACACACTACACGCATTTTCACACACTACACACATTTTCACACACTACATGCATTTTCACACACTACATATATTTTCACACAAAACACATATTTTACACATACTACACATATTGTCACACACTACATGCATTTCCACACACTACACATATTTTCACACACTACACACATTTTCACACACTACACACATTTTCACACACCACATATTTTCACACACTACTAATATTTTCACACACTACACACATTTTCACACACTACATATATTTTCACACAATACACATATTTTACACACACTACACACATTTTCACACGCTACACGCATTTTCACACACTACATATATTTCCACACAATACACATATTTTACACACTACACACATTTTCACACACTATATGCATTTTCACACACTACATATATTTTCACACATTACTCATATTTTTCACACAATATATATATATATTTTATACACACTATACATATTTTCACATAATACATACAATTTACAGAGATTAAGATGACCCAAGACCCACATACTAAGACCCACGACCCAAGGCCTAGACCCGCAACCCACGATCGATTACCCATTTGATCCATGACCCAATTACCCATTTGACCCATCACCCGATTACCCATTTATCCAATGATCCATGACTCAATAACTCAGTCCCACGACCCGATTACCCATTTGACTAATGACCTGATTATGCATTTGACTCACGACCCAATTATCTATTTGAACCATGACCCAAAATCCATGACCCGATTACCCATTTGATATAAATTAAAATTATTGAAGCATTTTGGATGTAAAAATTTTCACATATATATAGGAATTGTGCAATGTATATATAGAGGATGCTTTCACGTGTATTATTATAAGCAAAACATCATTGCCCCATTTTTGTTTGCAATTAACTATAAAACAATGCAATACTCAAGTGTGCATGTACAAGCCAGATCTAGCATATTTTACTCAATTAGAATTTATTATATTTTGTTTTTAATTTAATGTTGATGCATTCATTTCAACTTGACTAAATTAATTTGACTAAATCTTTATGCACTATTCCTATGTATGCATTGCACATCACTCCTTTATCCCAAGTGAGGAATTCTTTTAAGGGATACTCGCCAGTCGCCACGAATATTGAAATTTGACGATATGATAAAACAAACTGAAAAATGCTGTTTCACTTGAAAGGATTATAAGAATGCCACAAGTATGAATCTTTTACATATGGTATGGCAGCCGTAGTTTGGTAAAGAGTTGGGATTTGGAAAGATACAAGAACTAAGAGCAGACATGTCTTTCTGAAAGTCATAAAGATCCAATGAGATGACAAAAATATGTAATTACTATTATTTCCCAAAGCAAATTAAACATTATCCCCATCTACAAATCCACAAAACTATCTATGCATATCAATAATGAAGAGTGAACTGCTAATATTTTGCGTTCATCAACTGAATACTGCCTATTTAAAACTTCTCGTTACCAATATGCCATAACTAGTCAAGAGCTACGCCAGAAAATATGCCACCAAGGAGAAATACCACTAACAAGTTCCCCAGTGCATTTTGCTCAGGTCCCTGCAACACCAGAATAAGGCAAACTAATTTTTTTGAAAAAGGGAAGGCAAAACAATACTAGTAGTACTCAATTCAAAGAAAAGTAAAGTGTCACTTTATTGTAGTCACAAGAGTTTCAACTAACAATTCTCTTCTAGATGCCTCCAATGAATGAAAGTTCAATTTGAATTTACAATATTACGGATTGCTTTTGACACATTGATACAGTAGAAACTAACAATTACTCAAGTCCACAAACTCAATTACCTTTCCAATACAGATTAAATACAATCAACAGTTTTATCTTAACTTGACTATATTTTCTACAACATAAAAATATTAATTTTTATCACAGTGCCACAAAGACATGCCTTAACACTTACTAATACTACAACTTCTAAAAATATCAACGCAGTCGTTGTAAATATAAATAATGCAACATACACAAAAGTGGTACAAATTACATGGTAAATTACAAAATCGGCATAAATACTGACTGGACCTGATAATCCAAATTGAGATGTAAAAGTGATAGTACTTAATAAAATGCTGAAAAGCATTAAGAATGTCGGACGTCCAAATCAGTGGAGCATTTTCAGAAAAAGGGGTTTGCGGGAATAGCAAAAAGCTGTGATCTTTACAGTTTAGAGACCCAAAGAGCAAATTCAACGTAATGCCATTCTCGTTTTTAAGTTACAATTACAGGAAAAGCAGCAATATCGGTGTAAGCAAAAGCAAAGAAAACAGAAAGGAAATTAGAGAATTCAGAAACTCACAAAAATGGCTGAGGAAAAGTCATGGAAGTTGTATGATTATGCAGACTCAGCCAGCGCTAGGACACAACAGAGACAAGGGGGAGAGTGGCCGAGTGGGGGGTAAAAAGAAATCTTGTGTGTATGGCTTAGGAATAGCAAAGTGGATGAAGTGGAAGTTCAGTATTAGCAGTAGAAAGAGGGATGAAGATTGATGGATGAATCTTGAAATGTAAGCCATACTGTGAAGGTGATCAGGCTTATATATACTTTGGTTAATTTGGTTACATTCTTCCATTTATCCTGTTTTGATCGATTTGATGGCTCTCTAGAATTAAATCGAAAATATATAGTGGAATTGCACAAATCAAGTGGAGGTCCAGAAGAATTGTGTTCTTAATACAAGTTTGAGCAAACATTTACTTGCAAATATTTGCAATTAGTACAACAACAACATGTGCAGAAGATTTTGGAGAAATCTAGACTGAAGAACAGAAAAAAATTTCATCGTATCGTTTAAAGATATGCAACACTATGAATTCAAAGCAATACAATCCCTGTTCCCACCTCACCAAAAAAATGGAGAAAGAAAATATTAAAATGGAAGATTAAGCATAAGATACTTCAAGACATGAACAAGAATCAAAAGAACTAATCTTTAACAGCAAAAGGGATGAAGTTTATGGAGGAAAATCAGTACCTTCCTCTTCAGGCAATAATTGTGCCAAGGATCTTAAATCAACACTGAAGCAATTCAAGATAAGAAATACATAGAGAATGCCCACAAAGATCTCCACAAAGATAAGGAGGAGGTGTTGCTGCTGCACGTGTGAGGGAATCGCAGCGTGGTGATTTGGTGGTGGAAGAAAAAACGCCGAAGTGGAAAAAGTCAGTAGGCAAGAGGGGAAGAGCAACGCAGAAGTGAAAATCTGATTGAGGGAGAAAAAACGCAAACAAAATTGATGACTCGCGGGTTTTCCATAATCCAACCCAACCCAACCCCTTAAAGATCAAGACCGTCTGACCCGTGAATCGTTTGATCCGTGACCCATTTGACCCAACCCTACTAGTTAATTTGATGGGCGGGTTGGGTTAAAAATTCGGGTCACGGGTTCATTTTGACAGCCCTGCTGCCATGGTAGATATTAGCTTCCAAAATAATAAATTCATGCTCTTCCCAATTTACCCTTGATTAGTCAACTACTTTTATTTTTACCTTTTCTTTTCCCATCACCCTGGACTTGTTTTTCTCTAGTAGATTCCCAGTGGTTCTTCACTTGTTGTTGTATCTTAGGAGAGGGAAAGTGGGTTTGGATCCTTACTGAGAGAGGCAAAAGAAAACTAACAATTTTGATGTGTGTAAGGATACGAGCGGTTGAACATGAGACATATGAATGCAAAAAAAAAAAAAATTAGAGTGGATGGCGGAGGTGAATGAGAGAAAGCTGGAAAAGATGGCGGAGGATTTATGAAGAAGATGAATGAGGACATTATTAATAAGGAGAAGGTAAAAGGGGGTATGGATATGAACAAGTATGTGCATAAGTGTAGAGAGGATTCTGAAAGGTGTAGGAAAGTGATGAAGAAATTAGTTAGGGAGTCTCTTAAAGGTCTGTTGGCTTCCAAGAGGAAACATGCAGCTGAGGGTGATCTACTTGAATCCTAGAGGTTCAAGATATGGTAAGTTGTAATGGGACTTTTATCTTCATTTTTCGAATTTAATTGTTTTTTGTCTACTTAATTCTAATTCACGCAAGTTAATTTTTTTTTTACAGTTACATCTTGTATATGCATGATTGATTAATATTACTAAACTTGTAGGTGGTAGGTTGAGCATTGAAGAAATTTATATAACTAATATGGTCTTTGCATGTGGATTATTAGTGGTGAGATATAGAGTAATTTTTCTTGATATTGTCTAAGTTTGTATGGTGAGACTTATTAGGAGCTTCATGCTATTTTTGATAGTTTAAGTTTCCAAGGAAAGTTTTCATTATAGGGATTATAGTGAGTTAAGAAATATAATTCAATAGATCATGATGGTATGTTAAAAATTTTTATTGGGGTAACTGAAATATGTCTAGTTGACAAGATCAAGTTTCTCATGGAACCATTTTGATAGGAATAGTTTGCTGTGTGTTTGTTAGGTTGATGTCTTTCAGAAAATATCACTTAATGTACTTTTAACCAAATTTTAAAATTTATATTGTGTAAGTAGCAGATTGTTGAGATGTCCGCATTTGGAACATCTTGTTATATTTGTTGTTAATTGTTAAGTATGTCTTATATTTAAAAAGTTGTTGCATTAAGAAACAAGGTTTGACTTTCTTATTTGGGATGCAAGGCACTTTGTCTCACATGGATGTATAAGGAACTTGAGGTTTCTCTTAAGGTCATAAATAAATCCCTAAAGGCTCGTTTGGTTGGCAAGAATTTGGGGTTGGAAAGTAATCTTTTTCTTGATTTTTAGATTTCAGTGTTTGGTTCATTTTTTTACTTTTGAGAAAGTAAAAAGAATTCCGCACTCCAGGAAAGTTAAGTTAGTATAAAATTTCTGGATTCTTAATCCTTATACCAAGTTGGTATTCTGATTACTTACTTCAGGAAAGTGAGTCATCTTTCATTAAATATTTATTAATACAATCTTATCCTTTATGATACAACCCACATGAATAAATAATTTAACCTTATTGAAATTTAATTAAATAACATAATAATTTTTACTATAAACTTAGTTCTTGCTAATTATAATTTTACATATTTGTTCCTCAAACTTTCATCGTAAAACTAACCCACTCTTAAAATATAAAAAATTTAAATAACAAACAACATTAATTTTAAAAAAAAATTATTATGGAAATAAATCACTTTTAAGAAATAAAAATAGACAACATTAATTTTAAAAAGTTTAAAAAATTATATTTGATTTATATAATAATGATAATACAACGTTAAATAAGTAGTTTACATTTTTTAGCATTTTGAATTTTTTTATTTATTTGTTTGTTATAACACATAAATTATATAATAATACTTATTTTCGACATCATAATTTTACAAGCATTTTATATTTTGCTGGATAATAATTATTTATTACACATAAATGAAAATTTTTAAAGAATAATTAGACAATAATTTTGTTATATAACCTTGTATATATCACAAATATATACTTTTTTATAATTGAACCAAAAATGCATTGCATTTTTTGGTTGATTAATTTAAATGAAACACTAAAACATGAATTTTAATTAATTTTTCTCTTAACATTCTGTGATCTATCCAAATATAGGAAAGAGAAGTTGTTGATTCATTTTTCTCAGAATCAAAATCCAAGAAATCGCATTCCCAAAGCACTTTACTAAGTATTGAGATGTAAGCACCAAAGTAAGACAACACCAACACTACTACTCAAAAGGTTCAATCTAGTTTGGACCAGGTTGAGTTTAGCATTTGTAACTATTTGATAGCCTTTGGATTTTTTGTGCTCTATGGGCTATTTTGGGCCTTGGGTATTGTTGGACTTAGGTTTTTGGGCTTGTCTTCTTTAGGCATTATTTGGGAGACTTGGGTTTAGCTCAAGTTGTAATCATTTTTCTGATAATGCAAAGGTACATATCTTCAACTATGACTGTAGGTCAATTGACCAAACTATTTTAAATTCATGATATCTATTTATTTCATTGTTTCCTCATTATTCATGCCTTGTTATTATTTGATGGGTTATCTATTCATTTTGCAAATTAACTTGAAATTATTCCTAACAAACTAGTATTAGAGTCAATTTGAGTTAATCTATGGATAGCCATGGTGATAACAAAGTTTGTGTAGAAGTTTGATTAGAGTGTCAACTTTAGTTTGTGGAAGCTTAACATGTTAGCTATTTTGATAAAAGATGGAGTGTATTAGCTGCTGTGAGGGAGTGAGAAACAATCAGGAAAGATGACAAAGGAGCAATTTCTAGATTTAGATAAGAAAGCAAACTCAGTTAATATTCTAAATCTTTATGATAAGGTTATGAAGGAAGTTTCTTAGGAAAGACAATGAAGGATTGTGGAGTAAATTAGATCACTATATATGGAGAAAACGGTGGAGAATCGACTTTATTTGAAATAATCTCTCTATATGTTGAAGGTACGTCTATTATTTTACACATGGATAAGTTTGATTTTATTATTATGGATTTGAGTAATATATTCATTACGATAAAAAATGAGGATCATACCCTATTATTGTTATGTTCCCTTCCCCAGTTATTTAAACACTTTAGAGATGCGTTGTTTTATGAGAAAGAAACTATCTCTTATAAATAGATTAATTTTCGTTTAAAATTTAAAGATTAGATTGATAGGAAAATTATTGGGAAAAGTGAGTGGAGTCAAGTAGATGACTTTTTGGTTAGGAGTAGATCAGATAAGAAAGATAATGGTAAATTCTATTTTAGATCAAAATGCAAACATAAAAATTTGAAGTGATACTATTGTCACAAAAAGAGGCACATTAAAGCTAATTGTCATCAGCTGAAAAGGGGAAGGAGCAAACAGAGGTTGAATAGAAGAGCGAGATTGCTAAGGCTAGTGCAGCTTCTGCTGAAATTGATGGAACTATATTGTTGCAACTGGTAGTGTTTTTAGGTCTAACGATGAAGTGGATTTTAGATACAAGTTGTTCTTATCATATGTGTACTAATAGTGATTAGTTTTAAACATATGCTTTTGCTACTAGATTTGTGTTGATGGGCAACAATGTTGTTCATAAGATTGTTGGTATAGGTACAATTGGAATCAAAATGTATGATAGTGTGGTGAGGATGCTTACTGGTGTTAAATATGTTCCCGATTTGAAGAAAATTTTTATCCCCTTTGGTATCTTTGATATTCAAGGGTATAGATATACAACTCAAAGTGGAGTGTATAAGGTTGCACGTTGTGATCTAGATGTGATGAAGGAGCACGAGTTTTGTACTTTATCTATTTTAGAGGAATCTAAAGTGATAGGCATGGCTGCCATTTTGACATCAAATTTTATCTGATTTTGACATTACCAAATTATGGCATATATGACCAGAACACTTGAGTTTGAGGGGTTTATCTATTTTGGTTAAGCAAGGTCTTCTTAGTAGTCAAAGTACCGGAGCATTCAACTTCTATGAATATTTCATTTTTGGGAAGTAGAAAGGGTCAACTTCAACTCATCAACAGTCTATAAAACAAAAAATACTTTGTATTATATTCATTCAAATCTTTGCTTGTGTCCCTCTAAGGGTTGTGCCAGGTACATGCTACTTTTATTGATGGTTTTTTCAAGAAAAGTTTGGATTTATTTTCTGAAGCATATGTATGAGGTTTTCCAAACTTTCAAGCAATGGAAAGTTTTGGTTGAAAAGCAAATGGAGAAACACATTACGCAGCTTAGAACATATAATGGCTTGAAATTTTGTGAAAGTTAATTTAATGAGTTTTGCAAGAGTGAAGGAATTATTTGACATCAGACATTTAGGATGACTCCTCTAAATAATAGTGTGGCAGATCATATGAATAGAACTCTTACAGAGAGAGCCCGTTGTATGCTCTTAAATGTTGGGTTGTCGAATATTGTTGTATTAGGAACTCGTAAGTGTGTTTTGTATTTAGAAATTTGTTGTATTAGAAAACAATGTTTGAATTTCTTATTTAGGGTGGAACACACTTTGTCCTGCATCAGTTATGTAAACAACTTGGGGCTTTTTTTAAGGCTATAAATAAAGTTTTAAACATTGATATTTGAGTATCGGAGCAAAATAATACCAACACTGCTACTCAAGGGGTTCAGCCTAATTTGGGCCAAATTGGCTTTAGTGTTTGTAACTATTTGATAGTCTTCGGATTTTTTGGGGTTTGTGAGCCATTTTGGATTTTGGGTGTTGTTGCCTTTTGGCTTATCTCCTTTTGGGCTTTTTGAGAGACTTTTGAGTTTAGCTGAAGTTGTAATAATTTTTTTGATAGTGAAAAGTTTTTCATCTTTTCACGTGGACATAGGTCAATTGATCGAACCAAGTTAATTTTTTTTCTAATGTCTATTTCTTTAATTTTGTTTCTCATTATTTGTGCATCGTTATTTGATGGTTATCAATTTGATTCTGGAAATTAACTTGACATTATTCCAAACATTAATTTTTCATATTTCAATTATACAAAGAATCTTTTATCCATAATTCAAGAAACCAATTTTATTTTATTTTTTAGTACTTGATAGTGTCGTTACACCATCAAAATTAAAACCTACTCTTTACTACTATAACACCAGAGTAAGGTCATCTCCTAAGGGAACAATTGTACTTTTTCCTTCAAACTTGTCACAAAAATATTAAAAATAAATAAAAAAAATAGATAACACAAGAATTTAATCGATCAATGAGAAAGAAAATTCGATTAAAGCATTGAATCTACACTAATTAATTCCTTGATCATTGATGTAATGATTAAACATGTAATAACAAGTAAATCAGTTATAGTTATCTAGAATGCCCCTCAAATAACATCATTTTTCCTTATTGGTAATTAAAAGGATGCCTTACTAATTACTCTCTAATTAATAAACAACTTAAGAGGATATCTCATTAGGTTTAATTCATTAACAATATTAAGATGAGAGAAACCTGATTCTGATGTGCTCATATGGATGCCATATGCCTACACCAACTCGTTATGCCTAGGAATGACAGTCTTACTACCAATTGAGACTAAATAGACAATTACGGATCTACCATCTTAATTGATATTAGACATTCCTATAATTAATTAAACATTTTCCATATATTTAAGAATTATAGAATAATCATAGACCATTTATCATAGAGCATAAAAAGGTACTTGATTAACAGATTTATTTAAATCCAATTAGATCTCACAAGGATTAAATTAGCGCTTTATCAATACTTTGAGTGGAATTAATTATTTAGAAACTAAAAATAATTAACTTAAAGATAGAAGAATTAAGAAAAATATAATTCATAGTTAAAAGAAAATTAAACTTACCAATTATTTAAGTAATAAAGAATGAGAAGAAATAAAATAAACTAAGAAGAATAGAGATTACTGTAGTTGAGTATCTTGATTGCGAATTTAGAATGACAACATGAACTCTATTTCGATGTTGTAATTCCACAATTTTATCCTAGCTCAATCTTGCTAAGATGTAAAAAAAAAAAAACTAAAAGTGAGGACTCTTGTTAAATTGACGTAAAGAGAATAAGTAGATTAAAGAAAAAAGTCAACTTACTGATTAAAACTGATAAAAAAAATAGAACTTAAAAAAACGTATTCTTAAGCTAAAAGAAAAAAAGAGTAAAATAAAAAAACTACTTACCAGACTCTTCTCAAGTCTTGCCTCTATACTTTTTAAAAGAGCGTTTTAACTTATTTCTAAACCAATCAAATTTCCCAAAAAATAAGGGAATTATTTCAAAATATAAAATTATCTTAAAAGATGGAATTATCTAAACAGCTAAAATTATCTTATGAATTTTATTCATAATATCTCACACAACTTCACACGTCTTTGACCGAATTTTCTCCAAATAAACAGGAGATTTTTCCTCTATCTTTGTTGCTTGCTTTGTATTCTTCAACTTAACTTCTTCCACTTTTCCTTGAGAACATGCCTCTGAATCTTCTCAAAAGTATGTCTAGATATATTTTCCACCATTCTTGTACTTTTAGATCCCAACAACTTCCTCCATATAAATGAGTGATTTCTCAAACTATGATCCTTTTAAAAAAACTTTCTAAGAATTGGGTTGTTTTCAACCCCATTTCTTAGAACGTTGAATACGAAGTCCCTGAATTAATTTATATAATTTTTAAAAAAATTAATAAAAATTGGCATCCGGACGTCCGAATGGAGTCCGGATGAATTGTTCATCCGGACTTATGTCCGGATGCAAATTTTTTTTTTTTATTTTTTCATTTTTTTTTTCAAACATCTATGTTAAAAATTAACTTTTTCCAAATAATTTTATATGTACTTTACTTATATAATTACTTTAAATATTCGTTAATATAATTTGTTGTAATGATTTTTTTTTTATAAAATTCATAAATGGATCCCAATTTTTTCAGAATAATTTTTAGATTTTTTCTATATAAGTATAAAATTATTTGCAAGGAAATTTTGTTATTTACAAACATAATTGGCAGTAATTATATGATTACATTTTATTATATTGTTATTTTATTTGAACTTACATTTTTCACCAAAATATATAGAATAACTTTTTATATAATTACATATAAAATAGTTTATAAAAAATTTGAACTCTTTAAAATAAAAACGGAAAAAAATAATAATAACACAACGAATGAATATTTAAAATATTTTGTGGGAATTATTTAAAAAAAAATTCCGGCCATTATTTTCCGACGCGCTGGAAACACCTCTCCGCGTCGTAACTCACTGTAAAGTTTTTTTTGGTGCATATTGTTTTGAATTTTCGGCGTGCAGGATAGGTGTTTCCGGCGGGTCGAAAAATAATGGCCGGTTTTTTTTTTTAAATAATTCCCACAAAATATTTTAAATATTCATTCGTTGTGTTATTATTATTTTTTTTCGTTTTTATTTTAAAGAGTCCAAATTTTTTATAAACTATTTTATATGTAATTATATAAAAAGTTATTCTATTTATTTTGTTGAAAAATGTAAGTTCTAATAAAATAAAAATATAATAAAATGTAATCATATAATTACTGCCAATTATGTTTGTAAATAACAAAATTTCCTTGCAAATAATTTTATACTTATATAGAAAAAATTTAAAAATTATTCTGAAAAAATTGGGATCCATTTATGGATTTGATAAAAAACAATCATTACAACAAATTATATTAACGAATATTTAAAGTAATTATATAAGTAAAGTACATATAAAATTATTTGGAAAAAGTTAATTTTTAACTTAGATGTTTGAAAAAAAAATTGAAAAAATTAAAAAAAAATTGGCATCCGGACTCGTTCGGACTACATCCGGACGTCCGGATGTCAATTTTTTTTAATTTTTTTAAAAAATTATATAAATTAATTCAGGGCGAATGCGAAGTCCCTATTCTAAGAAATGGGGTTGAAAACAACCCCATTCTTAGAAATTTTTTTGAAAAGGATCATAGTTTGAGAAATCAACCCCATATAAATATACAATTATCAACACTTTATTTTTATATAATAATGCCAATAAAATTCAAAATAAATATAGATAAATATCAAAATATTTGCATTATTAACTCCCTCACACTTGGTCATGCTTGTCCCAATTATGGTTAACTTATAAACACATCAAACACATTTTCACATAATGACTAAAAGACAATAAAAACACAAATGATACAAGCAATGTCTTTTATTAAAAATGAATAACAACTTAGATTTGAGCACCACCATCTTACAAACAAATCTATCTATATTTCAAAACAATTCAAAATATCCTTTCACTTCAGTTAAAATAACAAGAATTAATACCCTCACAATTTTCACTCATATCACACATTGATTAATAGAAAATTTCACACATCATAATCAAATGTCATTACCATATGTTTGCAATGCGTCCATATCTCCACCATATAAGGAAATAATTTTATGCATAATAAAGAAGGTCTTTATAAAGTTGAAATGTGGTTAAGGTTAAGGGAAGGATATAAAGATATTAATTGGCTAGATTTTTTTTCAAAGAATAAATAACCAAGTCAAAGTCTTTACAAATTTAAAAAACTACTCCTTGAGATTTTTAAAGTAACCACGGCTTCTCAATCAACTTTTCAACCAGCAACAATTATTTCGATTATTCCTAATCTTTTTTTAAGGAGACTTCTTTCAATCATTTTCATTCTTTTCACCTTTTCTTTTTCAATATTCACAACTGAGAATTCAACATGGATTTCATAACTTGGAACACATAACCAAGGAGTAATTTATCAATTCAAAACATAGTCAAATTATTCTTTGACAAAATGGGTTAAAAAAGAAAGCTAAAAAAATAAGATTTACAGCTGATTATTGTGGTTTTTAAAACAAAGAAAAGGTTAGTCACAAAAGAGTTCACTAGGGGGTCAATTTAAAAAGGTGGAAGTTGTTAGAAAGTCAATCCTTGGTGTCTTTATGATTTTTATTCACAAATAAGTAATTTCAACGTGCATCTAAAAGCAAATTCTAGAATGTCTATTTAATTTGATATACTCTCAAAAAAATTCATTAAATACTAAAAAAGTGGTTATTGCATACTTCAACTCAAAACTCACATTAATAGGTTAAAAACGAATCAATTCTTATAGTTTTTCATTTAAGAAAACATACAAGGTATTTAAATCATTCTAAAATAGATATTATAGCCAAAACTTTTCAAAACATGCTCAAATCAAATTAAATATTTTCAAGACATTTAAAAAATATATATAACAAAAGTTAAACACCAATTTGACTCTTTGAAAATAAATTGACACTCAAATTGAACAAAAAAGAAGTAAAATTATAGAAAAAAGATCAACAAAATCAAACAAACTCCCCCACACTTGAATGATACATGGTTTTCTGTGTATAAGCAAGCATGTAAGAAAAGAAAATAATAAATAAAACAACTAATAACACAATAAATAAATCTCAACAAGTAAATAAAAACTTGGACTTAAATGAAAATATATTGGCAAGGTTGTGGCTTGAAATGTTAAGAAGTTAATGTAGTGGAGAGTTTGAGGGAAAGAAAGTCCAACAGTGAAAGGGCCGTGGAGAATGTGAGAGTGATTTTTTATTTTCCTGCAAAAAAGAAAAGAGAGGTACTTAGAATTTATTATAAAAATGAAAAACATCTTTTTGGGTTTTTTTTTTGTTTTTGAAAAAAAACCAAACAATAAAGAAAATTAAAACTTATTAAATTAAAGAATGAAAAAAAATGGGTTGCCTCCCATTAGTGCCTTTAGTTAGTATCTTTGGCTAGACATGAATATGATGCTCATGTAATCGACTTGGTGTATTTCAAATGGATAGAAAGGTGTTTTAATTCTAGCTTGGGTGCCTGGAAAATAGACATGTAAACATCTCATTAATAATTAAAATGGCCATATGAAATGGTATTACCTCATTCATGTGGACATATGAGTATATAATGATGTTCCTATCTATTTTTGCTTTGTGTCAAAGTTCAATTAAGAGCATCATGCACTAAAGTATATTGCACAAATTCTTCAAAAAGGGGTTCAATAATATTCATATTAGAAACAAATTCCCAGTTATATGGGTATTTCATGGCCTTGATAAGTGGGAAATTGATTTTCACTTTTTGGAAGATATTCAAGACATCTTGTGTCTCTTCCCCTATAGTGAACCTGCTAGAAAATGTGGTGTTAAAACAATTTGATGCTTACCAACTATAGGCTAGTTTTTACCTTGGATATATGAAGTCTTTTATGTGTATTGTGTTTGACTCTGAAATTGGCATTTGATCAATTTCTCCCTCGTCAAATTCGAAAATGGGCATTTGGTCAGCTTCTTCCTCGTAAACTTCTGAAATGGCATTTGGTCAATTTCTTCCTCGTCAAATTTCAAGAACTTCTTCCTCGTAAACTTCTGAAATGGGCATTTGGGTTGGAATTGAAATGGGTGTTGGAACATCTGATTTTTTATCTAATTCTTTATTTCTTTACCACTTTTTAAGTGTTATAGCACTCACATTCTCCTATAGATTCACCTCCACTTGTGATGGAAATTTACTTTGTATAGCTTCTAACATTGCTATTGTGGTAGCCATCTGAGTGATTTGTATGGCCATATTGATAAAACTGGTCCTCATCTTTTGTTGAAACATTAGATTCTAAAACGCTAGAGGTTTAATCGTATCTTCTAAATTTGAGCCGGGTATAGATACGGTAGTTCTAAGAGATGTTATGGTATAAAGTCAAATGACTATGATGGATGAAGTAAGTAAAATTGGTTAAAATTGACATTTTGGTAATTGGTTGACATATATGTCAAGTTGGGATGATCATGCCAATTAAAATCGTATTGGTTAGGATCATAATGTCTTTATGCTTGCTATGTGGCCATTTCATCTTGTAGAGTCACTATGAGCCTATAGCATCACCCTAAAAGTGTTGTTTTTTACCTTAAAAATATTGCTATATTAAGGCAACGCTTTACAAATTGTGTTATAAAAATGTATCTTCTTAGAACTATGACAACATTTTTGTCATTTTAAGTAACAGTTTCTAAATGTGTTGTAGTTTTCAGAATATGCAACACTTTTATATATGCAACACTTTTTTTCCAAATAGAACATTTTTTATTTATTACCTTTAAACTATTGCGCAACACTTTATCCTATAAAATGAAATACTTTTTATAATTTTTTAACACCCAATAATGTAATTTTTTTTCCTATAATATGCATCACTTTTTGGTACATAAGTAATACTTTTATCATTCAAATGCAATTTTTTCAAATTGATAATAATATTTTTATTACAAAACTATTTATAGTGTCAAATACAAAATTAATTGATGAAATTAATGCTAAACTATATACCCCTAAGGAAATTTACAAATATAAGCCAATTAATGGCACATTTCAAAAATAGTACTACAAAAGTATGGATATTTCTACTACAAATTCTGTAAGAATGCAATTTGTTCATTAAGTTTTTCTTTTCATGTGATTCATCTTCCAATATCTTCCAAAGCTTTAAAATCTCTAAACATTTTTATGCCTAAAAAACAGCAAACAATCACTATCAGCAACCTCATCATAGAAACTTCTAACAAAACCATGTAGGATATCATAATATAAATATATGTTCACACAAATCATATCTTCAATCTTTTTCATTGAAACTGCTTAACCTCGTAGTAGAGTTTTATTTTGAAGCAACTGCTTAACCTCTTAATTTTTACTTAAAACATAAGAAAATACAAGATAAAGATAATTAATGTAAAAGTGAGACCAAGTAAGTCCCCACACCTAACTATAACTTGTGCAACAAAGAGATATCATTTATATATAATCTAAGTCACTAATATGGATATGTTTAAATCATGTATGTAGCATGAACAAATACAAAGAAAGGAGCAACATCATAATATCCATTCTCAACATCTTTGATCTCTATTATATGAATGAAACATATTGTTTCTAAACTCGTTCCAAAAATTAAAACTCAAATTCTTTAATGCTAATAAGGAAACATGTTGATGGTAATATTCTCCTTTCTAAGGTTCAACAGCTATTCTAGGGCAGTGTTAATTTGAAAGTATCCATCTCCAAGTTTTCATCTTAGAGATAGGAAATAGAAAAAGAAACATTAATTCTGCCAAAAACAAATACTATGATTTCAATTTTCTTCTATTTCTAAAATCTAATAAATTTTGGACAGCCATACTTAATGAAAGTATAATAGTTAACATTTCTGTAGGATTCAAACAAACAAACTAGATATGAAAACTTTTCAAGTATAAAAGAGATGCAAAATGTGAAAATGCAAAATATTAGCTACATCAAATAAGCTAATACTCATGCAAAATTAGTTAACTAAAAGTTGTTAATCTAAGGTAGCCACTTACAAGAACCCATACCAATACCACAACATGGCATAAGACTTTCTCTTATAACAGGTGTCCCTTTAAAAATAAATATTCAATCAATGACGACAAAATAAATCCATAAAAAAGAATAAGAGTCCTAAATAGAGTATAAACTATAAAAAAAAACATACAAGAATCCTGAAGATGAGATAGTTAATTTGATTGAAAAGTGTAGTGGCTTCTAAACATGTGTACATAAAGTAGCACCTACTATGTGCTATATAATTTTTTTCAGAAATAAAAATACTACCCACTGTCCACTGTTGAATCCATGTAATCTTTATGAATTTTCAATCTCTCCTTCTACAAGAGAATAAACAATAAATTTAGCATCTCATCATATAAGACTATAAGTGATAAAAAAAATTCTCAAAAGTTGTCATGAACTAATTCTTTTTATTTACATTCAATCTTCAAATATAGTTTGAGCTTCAATTACTCCCCTAAATAATAAACATAGAGGTAGAAAAACCAAAAATAAGGCTAAAAATTAGACAAACACATGCATATAAAATTTTAAATCATGAATTCAAATCAATATTCCACCAAATATCATGCTACCACTTTGTATCACTAATTATGTCAAAAAACATTCAAAAAAACCAATTAAGAAAAATAAGTTCCTCGTCAATGTCCAAGAATATCATTAATTCAAAACAATAGCTACCTACTTAATTTTAAAGACTCAATGAAAATTCAAAAACTTTCAAAAGTGCAAGATAACCAATACATTTAACAAAAATAGTATCTAATTTTGTGATATGATTTAGAGAGAAGAGATACAAAAAGTTTATTTAGGAAAATCTAAATTTCCTTACCATGTTGATCCATAAGTGCTCACCTGATTCCTTTATGCTTGCTAGAATATTGTCATTTACATAGAGTTACAACAAGTGTTTTGTGATATTTTATTTGCTCATGAATAAGAGAACAATATCTAGCTAGTGTGTGTTAGATTGTTGGATAAGGTCAATATAAGTTATAACATAACAGTTCTATGAAAAGAAGAAACTATAGTTTAACAACTTAAGAAAACCCTTTGTGAGCATCCACCCAAATCTAAGTGGTTTTATGAAATGTGTATCCAGAAGCGTGCCTGCCAGAATTAGAGGGATAAACTTATCACCATTTAGTGTATAATATAAGTTCAATTAGCCATAAGGAACATATCCATAGATTAATGAGATTTATAATTCAAATCTTCAACTTTATTTTATTCTCTATATGATATTCATAATGTGAAACATAGAATCAATAGATCATTTGGGTTGAGAATTGGTTTTAGGCAAATTCAATTTGCAAGATAAAGAAGAGTTTACACAACTATGATGAAAGTGGTTATGTAAATTAGGAAAAGTACAAATGATTGAGAACATCGATCATAACTACAACTTTGAATTGGATTCTTGTTCCACCTTGTTAACTCCACTACTAAATTAGTAATTTATACATGTAAAGATGAGATGGATCAACAATGTCCTTGACGACTCAAACATATACAATATCTTTTGTGTGTGTGTTTTCTCAGTAAAGAAATTTTAAAGAACACAAATTTAAGTTTTCTCTTCTAGAAAACGCATCTCCATAGTCAATTACACCAAGTACCAATCATCATATCAACCAATTAATGAATATCCATGATTGCTATTGAACAAAATCCACCAATCAATAATCTAATTATCTCCACCGAAAAAATAGAACCATAAATGAGGGGATCAATTCAATTGGAATTTAAGATGGTAAATTAATAATAATATAGTTATATGTAACTATACTACAAAAAGGGATCAATTCACTTGGAATTTTATTCACTTATAATTTATGAATCTGCATCAAAACAAAGAGCTAGATGTGTGAAACTTTTTACCTTTTTTTCTATTAATACTTTATTCAGAATTATGTTATCCATAACTCTCTACTGTGTAAAGCATTATCAGAAACCAAAACGCATCAATTATAAACAAAGAAAACATCCAATTTGTATTGCCCATCACTGATATTTTTTTTGAGCATCAATTTGTGTTGCCCATCACTGATAGTTTTTTTAAAGACCTCACTTCAATTATTTAATATAAAAACACATAAAAATAAGTAAATTAGCATATATAAATTAGATGGAAAAAATCAATATTAACTGTATATACGGGTTTTATAATTTTAGCATGAAAGATTACAAATGAGTCCATGTAATCACTTCATGTATGCTGAATAATGTTCTCCCATATCATAACAAAAATACTTCAACACAAATTTAAACAAAAATTATAATTTCATACCTTAAGGTTCTTGTAAAAGGAATTTATATCTAGCTTGATTTGAGTGTGGAAATAATGAATTTAATCCATAAAAATGCTCCCTTAGTATTTGCATGAGTCATAGAGTGATGATTGTTGTGAGATTTTGGTGATTTGAAGTTGTGTGAAGTAGGGGAGGTGAAGATTTGGGTGAGGTGAAAATTAGGTTCGTCTGTTGTAGGGAGAAGGGGGGACAAGAAAAGTTGAAGAAAAGTTATGCTTCTACCTTTTTGTTTCTCTCTCCACGTCACTAATTACAAAACTTGTAAACAAGTACTGCATTTTTGTTTAGAAGTGTTCCATTAAGTTATATATGTAATACTTATTTTAAAGTGTTGCAGGTTTTTTTTTTAAAAATTTATGTCAATTGTAATATTTTTGGAAGTATTGCCTTGGAAGTGTTGCTATAGCCTCATTTTGTAGTAGTCAGTTGAGCACATATATGTTGGATGTCCATTCAAGCAAATCCCATAAATTTGTATGTCATGCATTTAGTGGGATGCATATACTCCAAATATTTGCACATTATTACTCAGGTCAGATATCAAAGCTTGCACGACCATTTTCTCTCTCTTTCCTCTCGTTGCATATCTTTCAATTTGTAGATATTAATTCAATGGTCCTACAAGATTAGAACGTATCATAAACCCAAAAGAGATAAAATAAAATATTTATGAAGAAAAAAATTATTAATGTCATTCTTCGGCAATGACACCAAAATTTGATAGTGTTGTTGCGCCACCAAAATTAAAACCTACTATGATGAGAGTTGATAGTGTTGTTGAGCCAACAACTTAATAGAACGCCTCATTAGTTTTAATTCATTAACAACGTTTTGATAAGAGAAACCTGATTCTGATATGTCATATATCCATACCACTCCTTATTTCCACTACTCATGAATGACGGCCATATCACTGATTAGGACAAAATAGACAATTACGGATCTACCGTCTTAATTGGTATTAGATCTTCCTGCAATTTTTTAAACATTGGCAATATATTTAACAATTATAGAATAATTATAGAACCTTTATCACAGAGCATAAAAAGGTATTTGATTTACAGATTTATTTAAATCCAATTAGATCTCACAACGTTTAAATTAGTGTTTTATCAATACTTTAAGTTGAACTAATTATTTAGAAACTAAAGATACAAGAATTAAGAAAAACATAATACATAATTAAAAGAAAATTAAAACTTACCAATTATTTAAGTAATAAAAAATGAGAAGAAATAAAATGAACTAAGAAGAATATAGATTGATGTAGTTAAGTTTCTTGGCTGCGAATTCAGAATAAGAACATGAATTCGATGTCAATATAGTAATTCCACAATTCTATCCTAACTCAATCTAGTTAAGATGTAATAAAATAACTAATGTTAAGGACTTTTGTCATATCATAAAAGAGAAGAGGTAAATTAAAGTGAAAAGTCAACTTACTAATTCAAACTGATAAAAAACTAGAACTAAAAAAAAATATTATAAAGCTAAACTAAAAGAAGACTAAAATAAATGACTACCTACCAAACTCTCCTTAAGTCTTACCTCTAGCCTCTTTAAATACAGCTTCCTTAACTTATTCCTAAACTAATTAAACTTCCAAAAAATATGGAAATTATCTCAAAAGATAAAATTATCTTAAAATGTGGAATTATCTAAACAACTTAAATTATCTTATGAATTTTATCCATAATATCTGACACAGCTTCACACGTCTTTGATAGAATTTTCTTCTAATAAATAGGAGACTTTTCTTCCATCTTTGTGGCTTGCTTTGAGTTCTTCAATTTAACTTCTTCCACCTTTCCTTGTGAACATACCACTAAATCTTCTCAAAAGTGTGTCTCGATATATTTTTCACCATTTGTGCACTTTTAGTGCCCAACAACTTCGTCTAGATAAATCTGCAATTATCAACACTTTTTTCAATATAATCTGAAATAAATATAGATAAATATCAAAATATTGGTATTATCAGTACTTAGGAATCTATACAATTGACACATTTTACATATAGAAATTATAATAGATGAATGAAAATTTCTTTGCATGACTTGATATTGATCATGCTAACTATTTATGCTTTTACAGGCTTGGTAAGAGGAAATAGGCTGAGAATGATACTGATAATTAGGCTATGGACGAGAACGATAGTGACAAGGATAAAAATAAGGAGAACAACAAATCTGTTGTCAATTGTCATAGATAATAAGAATTATTCAAAATCAAGTAAAGAACTAGAATAAAGTTCTAATTTGTTTACTAGAGCCCAACATGATTTGGTGTCATTGATAGTGGTGTATCAGAGAGTGCATTTGAGGAGGAAAAGGTTGTTCTTGAAGAGAGATGAGAATTTGTTGAAAATATGAGTATTCATGAGAATACCACTAGTGTGTCTGAACCTAAATTAGAAATTTTTGAAGTGTAGACCTTTCACCATGTAGATGATTTATCATTTCAAGCATCCAATAAGCAGACAGGAGCTACCCAAGAAGAAAATAAAGTGTCCAAGGAATTTTATTTCTTCATCGTGGGTTAAAGAGCTTACCCGACACTAGTTTTGTCTGGCTCTAGAATTTGCCATAGAAGAGCCTATAGTTGTATCGAAATTGACACTGCATGTTTATCTCCAAGGGCAAGGTCCAATCTCATGTCCTTCTCGATATCTATGTCCAAAAAACTTCTCCGAATTGGACTTGCTACAGCACTATATCTGGCCCTAAGAGAAAAATGCATATGACTACGTAATGCTTTCATAACTTTGGAGTCATGTAGCATAATTATGAATTCCATTAGCTCACCCCAACCTATGATTAATAAAGTCCAATGGATTTTTTGTTATATTCTTTTTTTCAATCTATATTTTAATCTTTAAATATATGTCATGTGTATTTAACACTTAGAATTTACTAATCACTTGATAGAATTTTAGTAAAACATACATGGTGTGTATTTATAAATTGAAATAGAGATTAAAACAAAGAATGAAAAAGAAGATCCAAAGAGATTATAAAGTCACAATTATGAGAATTGAAGCAACAAAAAATGAAAACTATTTGACTTAATAGCTTTAGAGTCTTGGTGTACATGGACACCCCATCCACAAGTTCATCAAAGTTGTTTATAGCAAAACATGAAATTGGTATCAAAGCAAATATAAAATTTAAAAATAAATAATAATGCATACCGTCCACTAATTATTAACAAACAAAAACTTGTATTTAACTTCTAATTCCATTGAAACTCATCATATAAACTCGAATTGGCATTCAAATCAACAAAAGTTATCTATCCTCTCTCATCCATGCCTAAATGTTAAAAATAGATCTTCATTCAAGACAGTTGTGGTAATTTGGTTTGTTTGAGTACAATGATCTCTATCCTTATGAGTTTTTTACTTCAGTGATACTTCAACATTTTCAAATTGTGATGGATCTCTAATTGTTGAAATCAATCATTTTCTCTCTTTTCTAATTGTTGGTCTTCCTCTGCTACGTTGTACAATTGGCTCATAACTCAAAGCAAACGCTCTATCGACAAGTTCAAATATTTTTTGTGGATATTTTTCTTCTCAATGATAGACAATTGTTTATATTTACCTTCAAACATGTTAATCAACCCACCGAAGATAGAATCATTATCGTTAGTCTTGACATCCGCAAAAATAAATTTTCTTTTGTCAATTCGCAATTGGGAATGTTAGATACAAGAGGTATTGCTGTTCCTTTCCAACAACTCATTATATGTGCACAAGGTAACTTTATCATAGCCATGAAGCTACCACTACATGTTTGACTCATTTCTATGGTTTTTTAACTTCTCAAACTGCTTTTCTAACTCATTCAAGGCAAAAATTGACAATCGAGTCATAATTTCTCTAAGAAATGGAATATTACATCTGTGAGGAACTTGAATCCTTTCATTTTCTATCTTTACTTTAATTTATTTAAGATCATTTTTAGGAAAAGGATAAATTTTCTATTTGACCATCAAAATATCTTCAATTGAAACCAATAAGTACCGTTTCAATTTAGAATGTGTACATTCTACTCTTGAAGAAGCATGGGTTCTAAAATGTAATTTTTTTTCTGTCCAGGCATTTACAAAATATTGTTTAAAAGAAAGTCATGTGTTACAAAGATAATTTAATATATCTGCTTTTTCTTTGTATTACAACTCAACCTCGTGCTATGCTTGACCAAATGCTTCTTTTGTACTAGAGTATACAACTATATTTCAAAATGATAAAAACTTTTTCCCATATTTTTATCTTTGAAAATGAGATTTACATTTTCCAACAATATATTTCTCAACATGCCAAACACATAACAAATTCGAAGCATAAGGAAAAACTTGAATAGCTTTCATCAATGCCAATTATCTGTCAGCAGTAATAGTCGAAAAGAATTTCATAACCGAGCATCTCACTAAAGATACCTAATGCCCATTCATAATCTTCATATCCTTAGTTTCTTAATAATTCAAACCAAGAGTAAAATAATTTATTAAAACTTGTGATCCAAACTATATCAAGTAATGGCATCTTTTACATATTGGTCTCATATGTGCAATCCATAATAAAAATAGTTGAATAACTTCTACCCAATTTAATAAATTTGGGATGGGTAAAGAAAATGTGAATTAAGCAACTATCTTGATCTAATTTAAAGTCAAATAAAAATCAAGACTAAACAAACTCTACAAATAAAACTTAAATTGTAGACCATCCATTAAGGTTTTTCCTTGTGATTTTTCTCATCATATTATAAACATCTTGTGTAATGACTTGAGTGGTTAGATTCATTTGACGAATTGATGAAAGAATTTTATGAGGTAGAATCCCACCTCTACTCATCTTATCAATAGCTAATATATATTATTTTGAAAAAAACCGCACTCAAATGGGTGTCCTAATATATATTCTGATGCTTCATGATAACGTGACTTATTTTTAATCAATAACTTCCAAAACTCTTATCTTGCCCTTTTTTCATAAATTTGAAAAAGGCAATTTATAAGACGAGTGGTTGTTTTCACTTTCTATGTTCAATTACAACATGTTTCTTATCTCGATATACTCCTCCTCTATCACATACAGTAGTAATATATTTGTTTAGCCTATAACCTTTTATTGATAAACTGTACCTATGTGCTAAGTAAAATTCTCTTACAGCCTTTATGAGATCTTCATTGATCTCATATTTAGTTTCAAGTAATTTATTCAAGCTTACTTCTCCAACATTTTTTGGTTGTTGTATGGCAGAACTAGAAATATAAAAGTCATTTACTTCATTCTCGTGATATCCCATAGGTGTTCAATTGGAAACTTATAAATACATGTATACAATTAAGAGCAATAAATTGACAATAATTTAAAATAATGATTGAATACTGTATAACATGTTCTTTCTGTAAAAGTCTTGAAGGATGATAGAGGCAATTTGCTCAGTCACATACCAAAATAAGAAAAAAAACTCAGTACTCACTGCAGTTTCAGGTATATAAGAAAAAATATCCCACTTTCCAAAAGAAAAATGAAAAAAACATAATGAAAAAACCATAATTTTTCTGGGTAGGAAGAGGAAGAATCCCTTAACTGTTGAATAAGTGCACCATTGACTAGTGTGCGCTTAGCAGTTAGGATCTTTATTCTATAATCAATTGTATCATATCTATCCTCCCATTCTCCTCACACATACACACAATTGCCAAAACAGGATTTTCATTAGCAAACTCAAAAGTATAAAACCGTACAACCCAAAAACTCTCATAGTATGTTTTCTTGTTTAGTTAATTTTTCTTGAGTAAAATTCGTTTAATTGCAGCCTTTATGAGATTATTTTGTGAAATTCAAAAAAATCAAACTTTATTCATCGTAGTTAATTTTCAGAGAAAAATTTCAACACATTCCATTATGCAAAAAAGTGAGATGAAAATTAAACACAAGAAAAGAATGAGACAAAGAAACTTATTCAATTACTAAATAAGCAAATGAAAAATGAAAAAAAAGAAACCAATCTACCTCTATTGTCATCTTCAAAAAAATCCACCTTTGCCTGATTTTTGGAGAGAAGTTAATAAATTTTTGAAAGAAATTAGTGGAAAGAAGAAGAAACAAAAGTTTAGAGGCACATATGATAGAAACAATCTGTAACTCCCCACCCAATTCCCTTAACAAAAATGCAATGGAAACATTAGGTTATGCCCAACTCACGCCTAGATTCTAACCTTGAACATTAAAAATTAAAAATCTCAATATTATAAATAAATTTTTTCAACACAATATTCACCTTATGTATACATTCCAAAAGTTATTCCATTCAAGGTGTCAAAGTAGTTTTATCATCGTAATTACAAATTAAACAAAAAAACTAAAATAACTTAATTTTCTATTCCTCTATTTCTTCAACATGTCTAAAATTACAGAATCCATTTCAACCCTTAACTGATCTTAGGTCACTTTGAAAATATTTTCATAAAAGGGGTGAGTTCAAAATAACTCAATGAGAGAGTAATGGATCATTTTCAGAAAAATAACTTTATGAAAAATATAATTTCAAGAAATGTTTTTCCAATACAAATAACCATATGTCATAAAGCCTTACCATAATTATTATATAAAAGATTGCACAATGCACATATCCATGTATCACAGAACGTTACTGTTAGAGCCAATTAAAATATTAGACATATATTTTGTACCTGTCACGATCGGCCCTACCGACCTACACAACCTTATCTCCCCCGATAATTTATTGTTGCATGCACGACTTGAAAAGCTACCTTATCCTTTCTTGTGGTCAGTGACCACAACGGCCCCATAAGCCTAACATGGCACCTAGATTTGCCACTCCGACTCGCATCAACAGTATTAAAAACTCTTTAATCACGTGGCGAAGCTCACCGGTGTGGTTCTGGCATAATCGTCAGCTCGATGCCATCTCGATTACCTTCCAAGCCAACACCTACTAGGGTTGTTGCGATTACGGGTTGGATGTCTAATTGTCCAGGCGGTAATGATAGTATCTTGTACCTAAATCGTTGGCTCACTTTTTCTAAGTAATGGGGAAGAGGACCAAAACATGTCACTGAAAGACTCAACTGAGACAAAGAGAGGCTGTCAAGAACGTAGAGGAGGTAGGATGGGCAGTTGGTCAGTTCTAGTATGGAAAATTATGTATTAATTACTTTTCACCAAGAATATCCTAATTATTCACCAATCACTGGAAATGTTGGACTCTATAGATGTGGTTTGTACGGACTCTAGCGGTGGCTTCTACCTTTAAAGTAATGTAGCAATTGGCTCTGGACAGCACTTAGTTCTAACATACCCAGTTTATCAATAAATATTTTATAGGCATGAAGTTACATACACACTGATACATCAATTAAAATAGATGCCAGTTATCAAAGGATGAGAAAAACTCATTCATCAAAAAACACACTTTTTAATGCAAGACAAGAGAGTGTCCATAATTCAAACAGTACTAATATCACTTTCCATTGTTAAGTTGACACAAAACCAAAACTAGCACTCCAAATTCAATAAGAAAGGTGTTCAATAAATAATTTTGAATTTTAGTTTGAACTGGATTCCCTATTTGATTCAAAACAATGTAACTTGACAACATCATATTTGATTGATGTGAATTCAAAACTACGTAAAACCATACTCAAGTTAAGAAAAATCTTATATGTTATGAAATTCCATGTTCTGCATTTAAAAGTGTTGGAGAATGTTTCAACATCTGTAAGGACTTTAAGATCCCATAACAAAGACTCAGTTCTAACATATTCAATTCAAACAGCCATATCTTGACATGAGAACATCCAAATGATATGAGATAAAAGCCATTTGAAATGAACTTTGAAATACTGAAACTTTCATGTTTTACAAGATTCCAAATTAAACATGAAAGGTATTCAAAAATAAAATAAAAATTCTAAAATTTAGGTCATAAATTTCAGTATCGTCATATTTTATTCAAACTATTATAATTTAATATTCAAATACCCAGATGTAGTGAAACTAAAGTATACAAAACTAGACTCGTAATAACCAAATTCTTCTGTTGCATTGTTTTCAGAATTCAGTTTGCAACGTGTTGAAAAACTGTTCAAATTTGCTATAATGATTTAAAATTAGGTAACAAAAATTCAATTCTACCTTTGTTGTTTGACAATACTCGAACTTCTCAACCAAATGTCTAAATAATATGAAACCAACATAGAATAAATCTAGAATCAAATTTCTAAAACTTTGATGATTTACTAAATCCAAAATTCATTCTACAAATGGCAACAAAAATTGTTCAAACTTCAAGTAAGAATGAAATCTCATAATAAATTTTTGTTATTTGCCTCTAATGACGAGACTAAAATCTAATTAACTCTATAAGGTATAATGATTATAAAATAACTCTGATAACTACGTTTTATGTTATATTAGTTGTGGATTTATTATAGAATAATTTGAATAGATTTGTACTGATTATGGTTTTAATTATAGGATTCTTGTTGATTAGTGGATTTGGCAGTTTGTGCAAAAAGATTAAGGAAAGAGGTAAAATATTAAGTTATTTGGAAGCTTTTGAAAAGAAATTGGAAAAGAAGATTTACTTATCTTAATTTGGAATAAGTAAAGATAGTGGAGAGTTTTGGAAAGAGAAGATTGTTTTGATTAGCAATTCAGAATTGGAAGAATTCTATAGGCATTAAAGATGTTGATAATGAAGTTTTCCTTATCACATTTTAAAAGAAGATAAGAAAAGATTAAGAAAGATTTCCTTTTGGGGCATGCGTGCCTTATTTTTGCTCCGGTGGAATTTAAAATTTTGAAAACAAAGTGTAACTTCCAATTGTTATGATAAGGTTTGTGTAATTTTAGGGATTTGTTGAATAAGGGAGTTGCATTCTTTATAAAAGGAAGCAGCCAAAGATAGCAAATGATACGAAATTAGTTAGGAAATTTTTATATTTATTGCAATTGTCCGTTAATAGCTCCAGGGATTGCAACCGTATCTCCAGAGGGACGCATACTTAAGGACAATAAGACTTTTTCAATTCATTATGCTTTTAATTTTAATTTTAATTTTACTTTTAATTGTTTTCCTCTTTCGACAATATACAAGTTACACAGTTTAATTTGTATATAGCTATGACTTTAGGAATCCTTTTGATATGGGATTATACAAATTTAATGCATGAAGAAACTGGACAGTGTTATTTGATCAACTAATGCAATATTGCAATAGTAGAATTATTGCCATTTTCATTGAAAAAGGAATTGTTAAACAAGAAAATTGTGATACATACATTCTATATAAACAAATAGAATTTTACTTAGATGCATATTGTTTGAATAAGATGTTACCTTAGTAAAGGTATTTGAAAAGTACTTTTTCAGTGGTTGGAAACTTTTGTGCCATCCAGTTTGAAAATAGATAGTTGTATCATTTTAAAAACCAATAACCTTCAAAAATTGATCAATTTCTTTGGGACAATAACAAAATTTGATACTTGTCGTATCATTCTTTTGGCAACTTCTATTGACTTTGAAGTCATCAACCCTCATATCTATAACAATAAACATGCTCCAAAATCTAAACCCATAAATATGTAGGCGAAAATATGAAATTGAAGAAAGCAATTTCTAAAATTGTAAAATTTTTTGACAAACAAAAAAATCTTTATAAATGTAATACTAATATGGAATAAACTTGATGAAATTAGTTCTAATTATCTATAGAAGATATGTAAAGTTAAAATAATAGATATATGAATTTTGAATAATTTCACTTTTTGGGAAATAGAATTGAAGCTTGTGTTGTACACGAAAGTTTAATTGAATTAATACTAGTAATATATTTTTATAGTATTTGATTAATTAAAGGTGGAATAATGTGAATATGGGCTTGTTTTAACAAAATTAAGATTTTATACTTTTACTCATCCATAAGTGACACGTGAGCTAAGTGTGCGATTTTTGTTTTTGCTAAAAAATTGACAAAATTTTGTTGAATGAAGAATTTGATGTATTTTTCAATGTTAATGACTAAAATTCATCATTATTTATGTGTGATACAAAATTAATTTTTTCGTGTGATGTTACTCACAATTTTTGCAATTTTCCCAATCTCTTCGTGATGTAACAAAATTTGTTATTTGTATAATTCTTTTAGTAGCTTATTTTCAATTTGAAGCCGTCAACCCTTAAATCTACAGGAATAAACATGTCTTCAGATTATTTTAAGTTCAATAACTGTAGTGTTTTAACCATTGTATCCACCAATATTTTCAACTTTTGCTACGATTGAAAACTTTCAAAGATTGCCAAAAATGCATAAGGGTTGAAGAAATAATTTGTTTTTTTGCCTTTAATCTTTTTTTGCAAAGTTAAAGGGTGGTATTGCTATCATGTAAATTTGGTAAAAACTTTTTGGTATAATAAATTCTCCAAAAGGCCAAAAGAAATAGCAACATATCATTTAGAGAGAATTTTTTTGCATAGGACAAAAGATAGAAAAATGGGAAAAATATAGAAAGAGAGTGGCCGGATAAGAGAAAATTGAGGATGCAACAAATAGATGAAGAAGATTTATAGAAGATTTAATATATTTAGTATTTTGTTCCATTGGAATGGAAAATTAAAATGTATTTTCAAGAAGTAAATATGTCTTCCAAAATCTAAACCCATAAATATGTAGGCAAAAATATGAAATTGAAGAAAGGAATTTCTAAAATTGAAAACTTTTGTGAAAAACAAAAAAAAAAATCTTCATAAGACATTAATAAATGTAATACTAATATGGAATAAACTTGATAAAATTAGTTATAATTAGCCATAGAAAATACGCGAAGTTAAAATAATAGATATATGAATTTTGAATAATTTAACTTTTTGGGAAATTGAAATAAAGCACGTGTTGTACACGAGAGTTTAATTGAACTAATACTAGCAAATTTTTTTATAGTATTTGATAAATGAAAGGTGCAATAAAGTGAAAATGGTTTTGTTTTAGAAAAATTAAGATTTTCTACATTTCCTAATCCATAAGTGAGACGTGATCTGAGAGTGCGACTTTTTTTCTGTTAAAAAAATTGAATTTGGTTGAATGAAGAATTTGATGTATTTAATTTTCAATGTTAATAATTAAAATTCATCATTATTTATGTGGGATACAAAATTAATTTTTTCGTGCAATGTTACTTACAATTTTGGCAATTTTCCCAATCTCTTTTGGAAGTAACAAAATTTGTTATTTGTATAATTCTTTTTGCAACTTTTCTTCAATTTGAAGTCATCAACCCTCAAATCTACAGGAATACTAATGAGTTGGTTTCATACCAACTAATACGTATAAATATCTTAGCTTTTGTCTTGTGTTTTATGCAAATGTGTGGTGATTTATGCTGTTTTGTGCACATATGTGGTTTGCTATTTGGTAATGTTTAAATGGTGCAAAAGGAGTAAAAATGATGGTGAATGAAGTGATATGTGTCTAGGTTGAAAATGAAGAAACTTAAAGGTGCTTTGTTCGACTAGATTAGGGTTTTGGCAGCTTGGTGATGCAACTTGTTTTGACTGTAACTCTTTTAATTCTAATCCAAATAAGGAGATCTTGGTGGCTATGGAAAGCGCTTTGTGTGTACTTCAATTGTCATGTTTTAACTTTCTCCAAATTCTGTATGCAATCATGAGAAACGGAGGCTTCTTTGTTGAGTTTGGATTAGTGTTTGGTTTTTAGGGTTTGTTCTTTCTGCCACATTTTGGTAAAATGGGTATATTTTGGGCAAAGGGTATCCAATGATGTTGATTATTGAACCATTGGAAAGCTTAGAGGGAGATATAGAACTTCTATGTTTACCACCAAGTCTAATCCCGGGGCTAAGGCACATTTATTTGGCATGGAAGTAGAGCATGATGTTGAAAATGGACACTTAGCCATATAGTTGTTCTCATAATTGCACTCACCTCACACTTCATGTTTGTATGGCACCTTCACTCACATACACTCACTCACTCCACACACACATTGCCGCACATATGCATGCACTCATCTCAAGCACTCACTCACACTAGGCGGCAAGATCACCTCGCCACAACACACACAAGCACTCATGTAGGTGGCGAGGTCACCTCGCCACCATATTCTCACCACAAGCACACACTCACACCGTGACCTCGCCGCACAAGGAACTCACACACTCTCATGCACACACGTCTCACCGCACGCACTTTAGCATGATGCACACACCACATTCACAAACTACATGTAATTGTATTACAATCATACGCATTGTGAATATTACTAGCAAGACATGTTATAGGCTATCCATGTTGAAGTTTCTTTACAATATTTGCTCACAATTATTTTGTCCATTTCATTCACCATTTTTCATTCATGTTAACATTCAAGACTTCACTCTAATCATAACATTCACTTAACTCACACTCACCTTCACTCCACAACACTCACAACACATCACTCATTTGCACATCACAAACCTCACAACACTCGCACACTTGCACCAAAGTGGCGAGACCTCTTAGCTTGGAGATTTACATGGCGAGACC
Source organism: Ophiorrhiza pumila (assembly GCA_016586305.1). NCBI lineage: Eukaryota > Viridiplantae > Streptophyta > Magnoliopsida > Gentianales > Rubiaceae > Ophiorrhiza > Ophiorrhiza pumila. The sequence goes on from BLIW01000006.1 coordinate 41,257,546, forward strand.
TCTTAGAGAGGTCTCACCGTTTTACGGTTTGTGTGGCGAGACCTCTTAGAGAGGTCTCGCCATGAAAATAGGTTAAAGTGCCGAGACCTCTTAGAGAGGTCTCTCCATGTTAATAAGAGAGTGTTGTTTTGCGATGAAAAAATAACAAAGTACTTAGGAGTTTTGCTTTTTGGTGTATGCAGGTGGTGAAGGCGCGAGGGTAATGGATTCAGATGAAGGCGCTGGATTCGAGGCTCAAAGGCGTGAATGAAGGCTTTGACCGATTGTCGTTTTTGTTCTCTTTTCTTTTCTTTTCTTTGATTTTCATTTTATGGCATTATGGTAACAATGTAGTCATTTTACGTTTGTGTACTGTTTACGACTTTTGTAACCTCTATCTATAGAGGAGATAGTTAGTAGATTGTAATAATTCGGGAATTCATATTCTAGTTTCTTACCAGACTTTTGATTTGGAGAGCGGGAAATTTTCTCTGGAGATTTACTTTCTCTCTCTAGCATTTTAGTTCCGTTCTCAATTCCGATCGAGAATTTGTTCTAAACATTGTAATTCTCTACTCAATTAAGGAGGAATTCACGGTTTTGTTGTGAATTGGAAGCAATTGAAGCATATCATTTGGTAAATTCTTCCCAATTAATGAATATAATTTGCTCAATGTTATCTATTGACGATCGTGAACTGGAAATGGAACTTTGTGGCTAATTTTGCTATGTTCTAGGGTTTTGATCCAGATGAAGTGTAATTAGACTATTTAATGCCTTGCACTTGACATAAATCATTAAGAATGAACTCATACTAGGAAATATTGCTTGAAAATTGTTAAGTCTCACTCATTTGAGCTATTGTTGATTGAATTATGCTTCGAATGTGGTCGTCATACTAGGTTGGGGTTTAATTCATCAATAAGAGTAGAAATGCTTGAAATGAGAACACACGGTATGGTAAATGAGTCTTTTCACTGTATTGCTTGATCATGAACCGAGATGCGGGCGTCATGCCGGTGGAAGTTCATTGAACCCTAACAATTGAGTGAGAAGAGATTTCTCGAACTTTACTTAGATAGACGAACCTAGGTTAGGCCTCGCCAAGGGAAAACCTTAGATTTTATATGCTATAATAGTAAATTCTGAGAAGTTGAGACTCTGCTGGTTACAACCGTCACTCTAGGCCTCGCCATGGGAAAGAGTGAAGTTAGGGAGCGTAGAATATGATGTGGTTGCCATGCTGATCATAGTCTAGGTTCTCAGGCAGTTTGTTCTCCTCTTTGTTCTCCGGTGTATGTCAAGTGTCTTGCATTTAAGTAGTCTATTTGCATATTCATCTAGTATAAAACCCTAGGACAGCTTACTAAGACTTGATACCACATTTCTGTGTATTTTTCTTAGTTGTTCTTTGTTCTTGTTGTGTTTGTGCTCGTTGTTTGTTTCTTGTTACTGTTCTTGATAGTTACATCACTTCCTTGCTCTGTTTGTTCAATTAGCATTCATTTTTGATATTAGAACAATTTTCTGAATTCTTGAAACCAATTCCTTCCCTGTGGATACGATCCCTACCGCCACTACTACTAGGGTTAAATTGAAGAGTACGCGACAAACCTTTCAAATACACATGCCTTCAGACGATTTTAAATTCAATAACTACAGTGTTTTAACCATTGTATCCACTAATCTTTTCTACTTTTTCCATAAGTGAAGACTTTCAAAGATTGCAAAAATGCATAAGGGTTGAAGAAATCATTTGTTTCTTTTGCCTTTAATCTTGTTTTGCAAGGTTAAAGGGTAGTATAGCCATAATGTAAACTAGTCAAAAACTTTTTGGTATCATAAAATTCTTCAAAGGACATAAAAAAATGGCAACATATCATTTAGAGAGAATTTTTTATATAGGACAAAAGATAGAAAAATGGGAAAAAAATAGAGAAAGATAGTTGCTGGATAAGAGGAAATTAAAGATGTAACATATAGATGAAGAAGAATTATAGCATATTTAATATCTTTAGTATTTTGTTCAATTAAAATGGGAAATGAAAGTGTATTTCAAGAAGCAAATATGTCTAACTAAATCTAAACCCATAAATATGTAGGCGAAAATATGAAATTGAAGAAAGTAATTTCTAAAATTGTAAACTTTTATGACAATTTTTTTTATAAGACATTAATAAATAAAATACTGATATGGAATAAACTTGATGAAATTAGTTATAATTAGCCATAGAAAATATGTGAAGTTAAAATAATATATATATATATATATATATATATATATGAATGAATTTTGAATAATTTAACTTTTTAGAAATTTGAAATGAAGCACTTGTTGTACATGAGAGTTTAATTGAACCAATACTAATAATTTTTTTATAGTATTTGATTAATGAAAGATGGAATGAAGTGAAGATGGTTTTGTTTTAGCAAAATTAAAACTTTCTACTTTTACTCATCCATAAGAGACACGTGATTTGAGCGTGCGAATTTTTTTATGCTAAAAATATTGACAAGATTTGTTTAAATGAAAAATTTGATGTATTTTTAATGTTAATGACTAAAATTCATCATTATTTATGGTGGATAAAATATTAATTTTTTTACTGCAATGTTACTAACAATTTTGGCAATTTCCCCAATCTCATGGGAATATAAAAAAATTTGTTCTTTGTATAACTCTTTTCGCAACTTTTCTTCAATTTGAAGTAATCAACCCTCAAATCTACAATAATAAACATGCCTTTAGACGATTTTAAGTTCAATAATTGTAGTGTTTTAACCAATATATCCACAAATTTTTTCAACTTTTGTTACAATTGAAGACTTTCAAAGATTGCCAAACATGCATAAGGGTTTAAGAAATCATTTGTTTCTTTTGTTTTTAATCTTCTTTTGCAAGGTTAAGAGGTGGTATTGCCATCATGTAAACTTGTCAATAACTTTTTGGTGTCATAAATTTCTCCAAAGGGCCTAAAAAAGTGGCAACAAATCATTTAGAGAGAATTTTTTATATAGGATAAAAAGATAGGAAAATTGAAAAAAAAAGTAGAGAAACAGAGTGGCCAGATAAAGGAAATTAAGGAGGCATCAAATAGATTAAGAAGATTTATGGTATATTTAATGTCTTTAGTATTTTGTTCAACTAAAATGGAAAATTAAAATGTATTTCAAGAACTAAATATGTCTTCCTAAATCTAAACCCATAAATATGTGGGCAAAAACATGAAATTGAAGAATGCGATTTCTAAAATTGTAAACTTTTATGACAAACGAAAAACAATCTTTGCAAGACATTAATAAATATAATACTAATACGGAACAAACTTGATGAAATCTGCTATAATTAGCTATAGAAGATATGTGAAGTCAAAAGAATAGATATATAAATTTCAAATAATTTAATTTCTGGGAAATAGAAATGAAGCATGTGTTGTACACGAGAATTTAATTGAATTATTACTAGTAATATTTTTATAGTATTTGATTAATGAAAGGTAAAAACAAAGTGAAGATGGTTTTTTTTAGCAAAATTAAGATTTTCTATTTTTACTCATCCATAAGTGACACGTGATCTGAGTGTCCAACATTTTTTTGTTAAATAAATTGACAAAATTTTGTTGAACAAAGAATTTGATGTATTTTTCAATGTCAATGACTAAAATTCCTCATTATTTATGTGGGATAAAAAAATTAAATTTTTCTTGTGATCGATGTTACTTGCAATTTTGGCAATTTTCTGAATCTCTTTGGGACGTAACAAAATTTGTTATTTGTATCATTCTTTTAGAAACTTTTCTTTAATTTGAAGTCATCAACACTCAAATCTATAGCAATAAACATGCTTTTAGATGATTTTAAATTCAATAACTGCCGTGTTTTAACCATTATATGCACCAATCTCTTCAACGTTTTCTAAAATTGAACACTTTCAAAGATTTCCAAAAATGCATAACGGTTGAAGAATTCATTTGTTTTTCTTGCCTTTAATCTTTTTTTGCAAGGTTAAAGGGCGGTATTGGCGTCATGTAGACTTGTCAAAAACTTTTTGGTGTCAAAATTTTTTTCAAAGGACCTAAAAAATGGTAACATATCATTTAGAGAGAATTTTTTTTATCCACAACAAATGATAGAAAAATTGAACAAAATAGTCAAAGAGAGTGGCCGGATAAGAGGAAAGGCCAGGACAAATAGATGAAGAAGTTTTATAGTATATTTAATATCTTTAGTATTTTGTTCAATTGAAATGGAAAATTAAAATGTATTTCAAGAAATAAATGTGTCTTCCAAAATCTAAAGATATAAATTTGTAGGCAAAACTTTGAAACTGAAGAAAACAATTTCTAAAATTGTAAAATTTTGTGACAAACAAAAAACAAATTCTTTATAAGACATTAATAAATGTAAAACTAACAAGGAATAAATTGGATGAAATCAGTTATAATTAGCTATAGAAGATAAATAATAGATATATGAATTTTGAATAATTGAATTTTTTGGGAAATACAAATGAAGCACCTGTTATACACGAATGTTTAATTTAATTAATACTAGTAATTTATTTTATATTACTTGACCACAGAAAGGTTGAATAAAGTGTTGATGGTTTTGTTTTAGCAAAATTAAGATTTTCTACTTTTACTAATACATATGTGACACGTGTTCTGAGCTTGTGGCTTTTTTACTGTTAAAAAAATTGACAAAATTTGGTTGAATGAAGAATTTGATGTATTTTTCAATTTTATTGACTAAAATTCATCATTATTAATGTGGGATACAAAATTAATTTTTTTGTACAACATTTCTCACAATTTTTGGCAATTTTCCCAATCTTTTTAGGGACGTAACAAACTTTGTTATTTGTATCATTCTTTTAGCAAATTTTCTTCAATTTGAAATCATCAACCCTCAAATCTACAGCAATAAACATGCCTTCAAACGATTTTAAATTCAATAACTATAGTGTTTTAACCATTGTATCAACAAATATTTTCAACTTTTGCTACTATGGAATACTTTCAAAGATATCCAAACATGTATAAGGGCTCAAGAAATTATTTGTTTATTTTTTTTTTAATCTTCTTTTGCAAGGTTAAAAGGTGGTATTTTCATCATGTAAACTTGTCAAAAACTTTTTGGTGTCATAAATTTCAGCAAAGGACAAAAAAATGACAAGATATTATCTAGATATAATTTTTTATATAGGACCAAAGATATAAAATTGTTAAAAAAATAGAGAAAGAGAGGAATTTAAGAATGCAACAAATAGTTGAAGAATAATTATAACATATTTAATATCTTTAGTATTTTTTTCAATTGAAATGAGAAATTAAAATTTATTTCAAGCAGTAACTATGTCTTCCTAAATCTAAATCCATAAATATGTAGGCAAAATTATGAAATTGAAGAAAGCAATTTCTAAAATTGCAAAATTTTGTGACAAACAAAAAACAATTATTTATAAGCCAAAATAAATGTAATACTAACATGGAATAAACTTGATGAAATTAGTTATAATTAGTTATAGAAGATATGTAAAGTTAAAATAATAGATAAATAAATATTGAATAATTTAAGTTTTTGGGAAATAGAAATTAAGCACATGTTGTAAATGGGAGTTTAATGTAATTAATACTAGTAATTTGTTTTTATTGTATTTGATTAATGAAATATGGAATACAGTGAAGATGGTTTTGTTTTAGTAAAATTAAGATTTTCTACTTTTACTCACCCATAAGTGATACGTGATTTGAGCGTGCGAGTTTTTTTTTTTGTTAAACAAATTGACAAAATTTTTTGAATGAAGAGTTTGATGTACTTTTCAATGTTAATGACTAAAATTCATTATTATTAACGTGGAATACAAAATTATTTTTTTCGTGCAATGGTACTCACAATTATGTCTATTTTCCAAATCTCTTGGGGACGTAACAAAATTTGTTATTTTTATCATTCTTTTAGCAAACTTTTCTTGAATTTGAAGTTATCAACCCTTAAATCTATAGCTATAAACATGCGTTCACACGATTTTATGCTCAATAATTGTACTGTTTTAACCATTGTATCCACAATCTTTTCAAATTTTGCTACAATTTAAGACTTTTAAAGATTGTCAAACATGCATAAGGATTCAAGAAATTATTTGTTTCTTTTACAGGATAAAAAGTGGTATTGCCATCATGTAAACTTGTCAAAAACTTTTTGGTGTAATAAATTTCACCAAATGACCTAAAAAAAAGGGCAACATATCATTTAGAGAGAATTTTTTTTATATAGGATGGAAGATAGAAAAATGGGAAAAAAAGTTAGGAAAAGAGAGTTGTCTTGTAAGAGGAAATTAAGTACGCAACAAATAGATGAAGAAGAATTATAGCATATTTAATATTTTCAGTATTTTGTTCAACTGAAATATAAATTTTAAATGTATTTCAAGAAGTAAATATGCCTTCCTAAATCTAAACTCATAAATAAGTAGGCAAAAATATGAAATTGAATAAAGAAATTTCTAAATTGTAAAATTTTATGATGAACAAAAAAAATCTTTATAACACATTAATAAATGTAATACTAATATGGAATAAACTTAATGAAATTACTTATAATTAGTTATATTATACATGTGAAGTTAAAATAATAGATATATGAATTTTGAATAATTTAACTTTTTAGGATATTAGAAATGAAGCACATGTTGTACACGAGAGTTTAATTGAATTAATACTAGTAATTTATTTTGTTAGTATTTTATTAATGAAAAATGGAATAAAGTGAAGATGATTTCGTTTTAGCAAATTTAAGATTTTCTAGTTTTACTCATCCCTAATTGACACGTGATCTGAGCATGCGAGTTTTTTCTATTAAAACAATTGACAAAATTTGGTTGAATGAAGATATTGATGTATTTTTCAATGTTAATGACTAAAATTCATCATTATTATTTTGGGATACAAAATTAATTTTTTCGTGCAATGTTACTACAATTTCGGCAATTTTCCAAATCTCTTTGGGACGTAAAAACAATTGTTATTTGTATAATTTTTTTAGCAACTTTTCCTCAATTTGAAGTCATCAACCCTCAAATCTACATCAATAAACATGCCTCGAGTGATTTTAAATTCAATAACTATAGTGTTTTAACCATTATATCCGCCAATCTTTTTAACTTTTACAACAATTGAAGACTTTCAAAGATTGTCAAAAATGCATAGGATTGAAGAAATCTTTTGTTTCTTTTGTTTTTAATATTCTTTTGCGAGGTTAAAGGGTGGTATTACCATCATGTAAACTTCTAAAAAACCTTGTGGTACTATAAATTTCTCCAAAAGACCTAAAAAATGGCAATGTTTAGAGAGAATTTTTTACATAGGACAAAAGATAGAAAAATGGCAAAAAATGGAGAAAGAGAGTGGTCGGCTAAGTGGAAATTAAGGTTGCAACAAATAGATGAAGAAGATTTATAGCATATTTAATATATTTACTATTTTAAAAAATTAAAATGGGAAAAAATAATGTATTTTTAGAAGCAAATATGTGTTCCTAAATCTAAACCCTTAAATATGTAGGCAAATATATGAAATTGAAGAAAGTAATGTCTAAAATTTTAAAATTTTATGACAAAAAAAATTCTTTATAAGACATTAATAAGTGTACTATTAATATGGAATAAACTTGATGAAATTATTTATAATTAGCTATATTATATATATGTGAAGTTAAAATAATAGATATATGAATTTTTGAATAATTTAACTTTTTGGGAAATATAAATGAAACACGTGTTAGACACGGGAGTTTAATTGAATTAATACTAGTAATTTATTTTTATAAGATTTGATTAATGAAAGATGGATTAAAGCAAAGAAAGTTTTTATTTTTTTCTTATTTTTTTATTTGTTGGCTGAACCTAAATTAGGTGGGGCGCCACTCCCTGTGTATTCAGCAAAAGATGTGAGTGATGAAACACTCTTACAAAATAGGCCTCATGAAACCAAATCCATTAACAAATGGACAGGGTTTCATTCGGGTATGATCTCAGACAGTAAGGGGAGATTAATGTACAATCAATCGCCCCTGTTTACAATCCTAAGCTGTCTGCACAAAAGACTCCATTCTCACAAGGAGTGACAAAATATTCAGCAAAATGCAGGTCGACCTAACAATGACCATGTCCAGCTGAGTTAATGGCCTAATCAAAATACAAAATGGCAGGACCACTATGATTCAGTGGCCCTAGCCTAATCCTTTCCTGAGTTTAGTTCGTCTAAAATAAGGAAAACCCAGTTTATCCATTTTGAGCAGCTGCTTACAGGTTGGGGGGAGACCACTGACCACCTCAGAGCTACTGTTAGCAAACTTTCTGGCCACTAGATTCTCTTCGTTTATCACCTTCCTCACTGATTTGACTTCATTAATAAGTTCTATATGATTCATAAGTTGGGAACATCTCTAGTCATCTATGGTGTCTTTTTTGATCAGCACTTTCATACTATCAGATTCAGTTAGCAATATTGACTTGAGCCCCTTCTCTTTGCAGGATAGTAGACCATTATAGGCTGTGCAGATTAAAGCCTGGATTCTTGAAATCAACCTGACAGGGAAATTCTTTACAATATACCACATGATCATGTCCCCCTTGTGATCTCTGATTACCCCGGTGCCCCGTACCCCTTCTTGGGAGAAATTATAGGAAATTTTCAGCTTCCATATCCGCTCCAGCGGTGGCTTCCAGTCCATCGCGATTAATTTAGAGGCTTATCTCATATTAACTTCCGACAAAAAAATTTCCCAATGCTGATTGAAACTCCTTCTAGTTTTGATCTGTGTAAGATTTCTCAGTATCTTGAAAATATTGGAAATAGTCATATCCAGGTCTGGAGCTATGTTCTCAAATGTAGCTTTGTTCCTGCACTTCCAAACCTCCCAGCAAATGATAGATGGAGTAATTTTAATTATGAACTTCATTAGGCTGTCTCCTTGAGCTATTCTCCACCATGCCTGGGGGGTAAAGGTATGAATCTCTTGAACACCTACCTCTGCGCCAAACCTCCTCCCTATTGTTCTTATGAATTTGCAATCAGTGAAGATGTGAGTCTCTGTCTCCCCATGATAGCAGCATAGTGGGCACGTAAAAGGTCCATGAACATTCATTCTATAGAGATTTTTTCCAAGCAGAGTAGGTGGAGTTTCTTCCTGAGCATGAAAAAAGAGATTTTAATAGGTAAACCTAGGACCCAAATAAAGTTATAGTATGAATCAGATTGTCTATGAACTGTAACACAATTAAAAGCAGAGGAGATAGAGAAACTCTCATTTTGATTGAATGTCCAGTGCAACTTGTCCTTGGAGTTGCGAGGGTGGCAGTGTATCTGGCTGACTTTCTCTACCCATGTTGTTGGCACGACGGCCATCAGGCCACCTACGTCCCAGCCTTCATCTGAGTAGAAATCTGCTACTTTGTGATCACCATTAAGGCCAGTAAGGGAGCCTATAGAGCCTGATCTAGTCCAGTTGTCCTTCCAGAAATGGCATGGCCTTCATGTACACAGAATGAGATGTACTTCTCTGCAATCCTTGCTATGTCCATTAGTCTTCTCCATGAGTGGGAGTCCCCTTTTTAGGGAGGATGTCCAAAGGATGGGAAGAGTAACAGTATTTGTGATGAAGAAATCGAGCCCACATAGAGTCCTTTTGACTAAATCTCCACCAAAGTTTCATGGATTAAGCCTTGACACTGTCCTCCAGGCCTCTGAAATTTAGACCTCCCTCTTCTTTTGAGAGGCATAACGATTTCTAGCTAATCCAATGGTATCTGTCGGTTCCGTTAGCCCCATTACAAAGGAAGTTTGCCATAGATGTTTCAATATAGTTTAGCACTATCTTTGGTGGACTGAGTGATATAAGGATGTATAATGGGATAGAGGAGAGCACACTTTGGAGAAGTGTAATTTTCCCCCTATAATCTGCATATTGGCCTTCCAAGGATGAATTGTAGCAGTGATTTTCTCCACAATTTCAGAGTAGTGCCTAGCCTGAATTCGTTTATAGTAGAGGTGGAGGCCTAAGTATTTTATGGGGAGCTCCTGCTGGGTGAATTTGGTCATAGTTCTCAACTTGTACCTTGTGCCACTATTGATACTCTTATGCACAATGAAATTACTTTTTTGGGAGCTGATTTTCTGCCCTAAAACACTCTTATAATTGGCCAAAAATTCCATGACAACTTTCAGAGCTTTAGGATGAGTTGCAGTAAAGATGATGATATCATCATCATATAAAAGATGGTTTACTTGGGGACATCTAGCGGGGAGGCAGAATTTAGGGATATTAGGTTGTAGGAGTAGGTTGTTCAGTCCTCTTGACAAGTATTCAGAAGAAATAATAAACAGTAGTGGTAAATAGGGTCCCCTTTCCTAAGTGCCCTTGTAGCTTTAAAAAAACCTCTAGGGCAGCCATTCAGTAGGACAAAAAACCAAGTGTTTGAAACCAGCCTCCAAATCAGATCAATCCATATCTCCCAAACCCCATTAGTCTCATGATTTGGAGCAGAAAAGACCAATGAACCCTATCATATGTTTTTTCCATGTCAAGTTTAAGGGCTACATAACCTTTTTTTTTGTTTCTAGGGAGGAAAGGATCTCAGAGGCCAACAAGTAGTTATCAGAAAAAAGCTTTCCTTTCACAAAACCACTCTGGTTAGGGAAGATGATTTTTGGCAGCAAGGTAGTTAATCTGTTAGCAAGCAATTTGGAGAAGATTTTGTTTACAAAATTACAGAGACTAATGGACCTAAATTGAGAAAAATTAACAGGGTGTTTAACCTTAGGAATCAGTAGAATTGATGTGGCTGTGATGGCTCTATTTAAGCTACCTCCATTCATGAAGTAGGAGACAGCCTTGTAGACATCTACTTTAATTAAGTCCCCATGTTTTTTGAAAGAAAACACCATTCAAACCATTAGGACCAAGTGCACTGTCCCTCTTTAGTGAGAACACTACATCCTTCACCTCCTCTATAGAGGGAAGGTCTATCAGGGCATTCCTAACCACTTCATTCAGCATGTCAGGGATTAGGTTACCATTGATGTTTGGGGAGATTTCAGAGGCAGTAAAGAGGTTCCTAAAATGAGTTTCAGCTACCAACCCTATATCGAGTTCTTCCTTAAGCCAAACTCCATCCTCGTTCTTAATCCTATGAATATAATTCTGACTGTGTTTTTATTTAACATGGGCATAGAAGAAGGCTGTATTCCTTTCTCCTTCTTTCAACCACTATATTTGGGACTTTTGTGCCCAGTAGTGTTCCTCAATGCTTAGGGCATATTTAAGGTTAGCAGCAGTTTTCTCTAAATCTTCTCTGGTAACAACCCGAACAGTATCCTTCAGCTCCGACCTTTCGACCTCAGATTCTGCCTCCTCTACCATATTAAAGATATTTTCGAACTGATTCCTATTCCACTCTATTAGGTCAGCTTTAGTTTTTTCATTTCTTCTATTAGCTTCCTGATAGGATCACCACTGCATTCTACCTCCCAAGCATTTTGCACAATTTTCAAGAAATCCTCATGTTCAGCCAAGAAATTCTAGAACTTAAAGCTCCTTGGTCTCTCTGATTTTGAGGTAAGTTCAAGGATCATTGGAGCATGGTCAGAGGGGCTTCTACTCAGTATCATGATGTTTGATACAAAATGGGAGTCTATCCATCTAACATTTGTAATGCCTCTATCTAATTTTTTTCAGATCCTAGCCTTACCCTTTCTATTATTACACCATGTAAACGTTCCACCTAGTGTGTTTATTTCAGTTAGGTTTTCACTAGTAACAAAATTCTCTAATTCTTGTATATCTCTATGCTGGAAAGCTTTACCCCATTTCTTCTCATCCCTATAAAGCATACAATTCCAGTCCCCCCAAGTTGACCAAGGTGTATTCAATCCATTCAACCTGCTGAGTGATGTCTAGAGCTCTCTCCTCTCTAGGGGAGTGCATTTGGCATATATGTTTGAGACGAGTAGCTTCTCTTTAATCTGAGAGATCTCCAGCATGACAGTAATGTGCTGAGAAGTTTTCAACACTAACTCACATTTTATAGGATAATGATACAACAATAAAATAGATCTATTGTCATTCACATAAAAGTCATCAAATTTAAGCTTATGCAAAATTATCGATACCTTCTCCAGGCCAACAAAAGGTTCAGCAATTGCCACAAAGTTAAATCTTTTTGGATCTTATGATTCTTTTCAGTTTTCTAAAATTGGGTTTCTTTTGAATGCTTCTGATATTCCAATATAACAACTTGATCATTAAACTAAATCTGTTGGGGGAGTACCTGTGTCCATGCTTCTGAGGCACCTACTTTGAGTGGCATAGCTTTTACCCTCTACACTCTTTTCTTTAAACATCTTATTTTTTTCTGGCCTACCTTTTTTCCTGGTTGGAGCCGATGTAACTTCAAATTGTAGGGGAAGTTCAATATCAATGATATGTTGTAGCTCAGCTGGTTGTACTGCTATAATCCTGTCCTCCTCCGATTCGTCGTCTGATCTCTCCACTTGCAAGCCTTCCACATTTGAAGGGTGATCTTGGTCTAAAAGGCATTTTTCAATGATGTTCAGCTCTTGGTCCGATTCTTAATTGCATTGCAAACAGCTGGGCCAATCTTGATAGCATTATGGCTTAGTGGCTGAGTTGTATTCTGATCTACTGGGTTCGTATCATTGACCTCATCTACCTTGATTCCTCACTTTCTCAGCTTCACTTCTATATAAAGAGTTATGTGTAATATTTAGGTTCTGACTGGGACTCTCTTGTTGTGTCTTGCCCTGTGGCAAATTCAGCATCTCTTACCCAGCAGTCCAGAGATACCTGGGGTCCCCTGCGCATCCATCTAAGCTTCCTTGACCACTGTCTTATGATAACTCAATTTTATACTGACGTAATTGTGCTATTTTTCACTTGACTTTTGTTGATTTGGGTGTATTTTGGGTAGTATTGTGGTTGAAATGAGTACAAGAAGCTAAGAATGCTTGAACTATGATATGAGAGAATTAACACTGTGGGAAGATGTTTTGTATGATTAAAGTGTCTAAGGAGTGGAAGTGATGTTGAACTTGTCATTATGATTTCTGTGGATTTTGTGAGAATGTGTTGTTGTATGTGAAAAAAATGAGAAAAGTAGGTTCATGTTTGTGAAAACGAGTTGCCTTGTTGAGAGTTTGGAAAATGATGCATGAAGGAATATCATTGGTAAACTGAAGTTACATGGTGTAGTTGTTGTTATTGCGCATCCTTACACAAGTACATGCATATAGCTCACTATCGTACTCACTCCATCGTAGACACTCACGCACTCACTGCACACACACATCGCACTAGCTGCACACGCCGCGCGTAGCACTCACACACCTCGCCGCATGATTCATGCGGCGAGCTCACAGCACTCGCGCACAGCCACGCGCGCATGCGCGCGGTATTCATGCACACTCGCTGCGCAGCACCCTCATACCAGCCGAACAACACTTGCACATAGCTTGTGCACATACTTGCACATATCATACACAAAAGAGGGCAACACTTATAGCACACAACATGCACTAGTCTTGGCAACATCCATGCACACGATTGTTATGCACTTATGCACACACATGCAAACATGCACACAATTGTTACACATTTTATGCACCATTCTTGCAACATTGTTTGATTCATTAATTGTTGTTGCATTTTACCAAGACTACCTACACACTTGTGCATGACTCATGCGAAACACAACACCATTCATACACAACATGACTAGACATTAGAGCTAACATTTCAGCATAAAGGAGTTGGGCAGAACTGGTTGTGTAAATTGTTCTGAGTTTAACTCTCTCAATACTAGTCTTATTGCTTAAATCTTGGATGTTTTAGAAAGCTCTTTGAATGTACTCCATTTCTTATGTTTTAACTTTCGTCTAATTCTGGGTGCAAGTAGGCGAAACGGGGGCGTATTTGCAATTGCTATTTCAGGTTTTCGTATTTGACTTCTCATTGCCACAGTTTGGTAGAATGAGTATATCTTGAGCTACAGATCTCCCATGATGCTGATTCTTGAACCCATGGAAAGCCAAGAGAAAGATCTAAAACTTTTATGTTTACTACGAATTCTGATTCAAAGCCGAAGACACACGAATTTTGCATAGAAGTAGAACGTTTTGCTGAAGCAAGAAATTAGCCTGCGAGACCTCACAGGCATGTGTAAGCATGACAAAAATTGGCATGCGAGGTGAAAGCATGACAAAAATTGGCCTGCGAGGTGAAAGCATGACAAAAAATGGCCTGCGAGAGAAGTTTGGCTTGCGAGGTCTCGCCATGGAAATCTTCCTCTCGCCGCACTTCAGTAATTTGGCCATAACTTTCTAGTCCTAGCTCCGATTTGGGTGATTCAAAAGGTTGTGAAAAGCGAAACTTGGGGCTACAACTTTCATGCCTTAGAGTTTTCCAAATTCACAATGCATCAGGGCCAGAATTGGGTTGGAAGGTGACGATTTGCAAGTGTTCAGAATTTGAGAGATTTGGAAAAGACGCTGAAGTCTAGGCTCAAAGGCGTGTGGATGCAGCTGAAGGCGTATGGGCTGGAGACCTGGGGACGTGAGAAGGCTGATGAAGACGTGTAATAGAAACGCTCAGAGGCGTGGTTCGGTCTTGTGCACAAACTGATGATTGGATTTTTACTTGAGGCAGTGACATTCCTGCGATTTAGCCGTCAATTTATGTTTACGTATTGTGTACTTTTTGTAACCCCTGTATATAGGGGATTTAGCTAAACTTTTGAAGGGGGGATTCTAAAATAGATTTAGAACTTAGACTAGATTTTAGAGTTGGTGGGAGCGGGAAATACTTCCTCTGTCTAGCTTTCTCTCACTAGGATTTTCTCTCTCTAGAAATCATCCTCCATTTTGAATTTCGATCGCACATTTGTGCTGAGGATTGCATTTTGATTCTCAATTGAAGAAGCATTTGACAATTCTACGTTTTTTAATCGGTAAATTTGTCCAATTTGATGAGAATGAATTGTTCAATGTTGTTTTGTGATGAATATGAGATGAAAATGGAAGTCCTCGGCTAACTCGTGTGATGTCTTAGGGTAAGGATCGGATGAATGCATGACTAAACGATGAAATGCTATGCAATTGACATAAATTATGATAATGAAATCATATTTGTTCTTAATGCTTGGAGATGTCAGGTTTCATAATGTTCGCACTTTCTTTGTTTGAATTGCACCTTGATTGTGGTCGCCATGCTAGGTTGAGGCTCGGTTCATAAATTAAAGTGAGAATTGCATGAGATGAGGACTGAACGTATGATAGTGGAGTTTCTACACTTGTTAAGTATTGTTCATGATCCGAGATGTCGTCGCCATGCCAATCGAAGGTCATTGAGTCACTAGAATAGAGTGTAGAATGACTCTTTGATGTTAACTAAGGTTTAGGAACTCAGGTCAGGCGTCGCCATTTGAGACTTGAGGTTTTGCATGTTCATTAGCTAGTATTTTGAAGTTGAGACGTTGCGGTGTTCACTCGTCTTGCTTAGGCCTCGACATGGGAAAGTAAGATGTTAAAGAGTGTAGAAGGCATTGCGGTCGACATGCCGAGTGTTAACTAGACTCCTAGGCAACCTTTGTCTCCTCCTGATATGATTTGCATGAGTGTCAAAAGTGGAGCATAAGTTGTTTAATTTGCAAATTAACCGACTCCTGGACCCTAGGACATCCAATTCATACTTGATTCTATACCTTACTCTCTATTCTTGTGATTTTCTTTTGTTACTGTAGTAGCGTTTTATCTCTATTTTATCTCTATTTGTGACATTTGTTAGAGCAATACTCGAACTCAAGAATCCACTCCCTTCCCTGAGGATTCGATCCCTTTCACCACGACTACATTAGTGGGTAGGGTAAAATTGTGCAAGTACACGACACGCTTGTCAATTTTTGGCGCCGTTGCCGGGGAAGACACGGTTTCTTAAATTTTGACTTGTTCTGTTTTGTTTTTATTTGTGTAGATTAGTAGTTGGCTGTGTTCTAGTTTGGCAAATTTTGTTGTTTTTCTTATTTTTGTGTTTTGTTGTCTACTTTGGTGTATTTGTGGTAAGTGCAGGATATTAAACTTAACTGAAATTGAGTATTGCACACCATAAGTACTCAAGCTTGTCTAGGTGGGACTTCTCTCCACCACCATATGAGGAGCAATGACACAATCAAGCACAAAGAAACAAAACGTATCTCATTGGAAACCAAAGACTCTCTGTGGAGGATATGTTTTCATAACTTTTGGAAAGACTTGATAGAGGCTCACAAAAGGAAGAAATGAGATTTTATCAAGAAGAAGAGTTTTCAAGAAGCCAACAAATGAGTACTCAACTAGATGCTTTGTGGAGCAATGTGAAAGAACAAAGTGAGACACCAATTCAATATGCACCATCCTATCCAGAAGGTACACCTCTAATTTCTAGAGTACCAACTCCTGAGGAATATCATTTTGGAATGCAAGCTAATGTTGAATAGGGTGAAAAGAATCATTGGGAGGTGGAATCTACAAATATTGAGGTTGTCTCACAAAAATGCATTATTGATGAATCTTTGATTCATGAGTCAATTTTTAGTTGGGATATAGAGAATGATGTCTTATGTGATGAGCCCGATACTGATGAAATTAGAGCCTTATGGTTTCTTAGCAACAATATGGAAAATGTGACAAATGTTGAGTTTGGCATTAATTTTATGGAATTCCATGAGTCGGATGATGTTGATAACCATTCATTAGAGTCTTCTCCTTTTGATAGCTTTGTAAATTGTACAGAGACATTTCTTGATGATCATTGTGATATTTTGAATGGAGATCATGTGGAACTGACTGATGAGAATGTCACCATATTACTTGAAACTCTTGTTGAGGCACCTACTCTTGAAATGTTGTTTGAAACTAAATGTCTAAATGTGGACTCACAAGAAGTACAAAATGAGATACTCTTGTTAATTGATGACATTGCTTTTTGTGTTGTTGACAAAGAAAAGACTCAAGAATTTCCATATGTTAGTCTAGATGATGAAGATGTTCCAATTTTGAATGACAATGCCAATATAGTGGAAAATTGCTTCATTGATGAATCCATTTTCGAGTTTACTGATGTTAGTCTAGATGATGAAGATGTGAAAATTTCTAATGAGATTGCTAACATGGTAGAAAATTGCTTTGTTGATACATCCATTCTTGAATTTACTGATGGTTTTGTTGAGACTATGGATGTACAATCCTTGGTTGAGCCTTGCAGGATTAAAGTGCCTAGTATAGTGGGAGAAGTAAATGATGTGCCTCCAATGGTGGAAGAAGTGAACCAGGTGCCTCTTATGGGAGACCCTTAACCTTTGGTTGAGCTGTGCATGGTTGAAGAGCCTAAAATGGTAGGTGAAGTCAAGGAGGTGCCTACAATGGGGGAGCCTCAGTGGTTCAAAGTAGAATTTGTAGAGGTTGCTCCCCATGTGCAGGAGTTTAAGCACCTCATTGAAGCTACTCTTCTAGTGTCGTACAAGAGGAGAAAAAAGATTTCTTGTGAAATATCTTTTTTCTGGTACAGAGATGGATATTCCGATTCTTGAAGAAGAGTGATATATGAAGGAATAAAGTCTAGCTGGAGACTACAAAACCGAGATCTAATTCTTTTCATAGTACCTTTGTTTATTTTGGTTAACTAGTCGTTATGTTGTTTTGCATTTTGTTTATGCTTACTCACACTACTCATGTTATAGGGGCTTGCACATGAAGAAAGCTGCAAGCAGAATGGGCAAAGCACACATGAGGCTAAATGTGGGGGAGGAATGCCATGGACCACTCCTACAATGCACACTATCAGTTTATTTTACATTTCAATCATGAATTGTGCATGTGTCACTTAGTGTTGTTAGTTGCATATTTTTACACCACCATGAATCCTAGTCTTGGTGCGACACTTTGCTTGCATGTTACCTCCATGTCATGTTTACCTTGCACCAACTTGTAGTATATTTGAGTGAGTGAGTTTTAATAAGCTTGGTTTCACCATGTGTAGGAAGTTTTTCGTGCGTGAGAGGAAACTATGGACAAAGACACTCCTCCAAGCAAATATTAGAATTCATAACATATCCACACCAGGGAGCTCTTTCACCTACATATCTTTACTTTACATTGAGGACAATGTAAGTTTTAAGTGTGGGGGAGTGAATGGTTGCTATGGTGTGTGTCTCTTTGAACTTTATATGCTTACTCTTCTTGCATGAATGAAATTTTTTGTGCTATGTGATATGTTGTGTCTTTCATTGTTGTGCAAGTTTGAAATTTTTTGTGAATAAGTGATGTTAAAAACACAAGTTTTGTATAGTTGATCTGTGGCAAAATGTGACTGTCCATGGAATGTGTGAAGTGTTGAGTGTAGCTGTTTTGGTTGGTTAGCTCTTTTAAGTTTTAGGAGTGTGAGTGTGCTAATAAAGGGTAACGTGTGAAATAAAATGAAAAGAGATGTGGTGACAGTGAGGGAAATGGAATGAAGTAACACTTTGTACTATGCTTCTGTTCCTTTGTTAAGCTATGTTCAAAATTTGAAGTTCATCCATCTTTACTTTTGCTTTGCATGTGAAAATTGTTTTGCTTTCCTTGTTTCCAATCTCGATAAAATCAGTATATTTTGTTAATCATGGCATCATGTTAAAGTAAGATAGATATGCCATTCAAACATGCTCTTGGACATAGGAGGAAACTGATTCAATTTGTTCTTGTTGTTATGCATTACTTCGTTTGTTTTGGATGCTCTAGCATATATAGTCCTTTAAAGACATTTAGGAAGTTTTAGTCACACAAGAAAGGATATGGAGAAAAAGCCTATGGCAATTGGGAATGAAAAGCCGAAATACCCTTGGCAAGCTTAATTGGGAAAAAACAGCCATAAAACCCAGGTGAAAAGTGGAAAAAAAGAGCCATAAGACCCAGGTAATCATACACCAATGTGTGTGACAAAAGAAAGCACCAAAGTGCAAAAGCAAATGAAAACTGAAATCAATTAAGAGAAGCACTAATGTGCGACCATTGATCTTGTGTGATTTTGAGTTCTTGTGTGTGGACATTGTGATTATTTATGCAAAGTGATGTTTTGGAACAAAAGAAGTAATGCATGCATAAAGAATTGATGGACCAGTATTCCTCAGCACACACTTGCACGCATGACATTTTTGGTCTTTATTCATCGTGCCTTGATTGATAATTTATGCTGAAATTTGATGGTTTGGAGTTAAGGACTTGTTATTAGTTTTATGCATGAAAAATTTGTTTTGATGAACTCAAAGGAGAACAAGTTGGACAGAGGAGTGAGGTCTAGTGCTAAGTGGTTGTGAAGTGTAAGTTTGCTTGAGGGCTAGCAAAAGCTCAAGTGTGGGGAAATTTGATAAGTCAGTTTTATACTGACGTAATTGTGATATTTTTCACTTGACTTTTGTTGATTTCGGTGTATTTTGGGTAGTATTGTGGTTGAAATGAGTAGAAGAAGCTAAGAATGCATGAACTATGATATGAGAGAATTAACACTGTGGGAAGATGTTTTGTATGAATTAAGTGTCTAAGGAGTGGAAGAGATGCTGAAGTTGTCATTGTGATTTCTGTGGATTGTGTGAGAATGTGTTGTTGTCTGTGAAAAAAATAAGAAAAGTAGGTTCATGTTTGTGAAAACGAGTTGCCTTGTTGAGAGTTTGGAAAATGATGCACGAAGGAATAGCATTGGTAAACTGAAGTTACATGGTGTAGTTGTTGTTATTGCGGATCCTTACACAAGCACATGCATATAGCTCACTATCGTACTCACTCCACCGTACACACTCACGCACTCACCGCACACACACATCGCACTAGCTGCGCAATTCGGTGCGTAGCACTCACACACCTCGCCGCATGATTCATGCGGCGAGCTCACAGCACTCGCACACAGCTGCGCGTGCATGCACACTCGCTGCGCGCATTGGCGCGCAGCACCCTCATACCAACCGAACAACACTTGTGCATAACTTGTGCACACACTTGCACATAACATACACAAACGAGGGCAACACTTATACCACAAAACATGCACTAGTCTTGGTAGCATCCATGCACACGATTGTTATGCACTTATGCACACACATGCACACATGAACACAATTGTTACACATTTCATGCACCATTCTTGCAACATTGTTTGATTCATTAATTGTTGTTGCATTTTATCAAGACTACCTACACACTTGTGCATGACTCATGCGAAACACAACACCATTCATACACAACATAACTAGACATTAGAGCTAACATTTCAGCATGAAGGAGTTGGGCAGAACTGATTGTGTAAATTGTTTTGCGTGTAACTCTCTCAATACTAGTCCTATTGCTTAAATCTTGGATGTTTTAGAAAGCTCTTTGAATGTACTCCATTTCTTATGTTTTAACATTTGTCTAATTCTAGGTGAAAGTAGGCGAAACGGGGGCGTCTTTGCAATTGCTATTTCAGGTTTTCGTATTTGACTTCTCATTGCCACAGTTTGGTATAATGCGTATATCTTGAGCGACAGACCTCCAATAATATTGATTCTTGAACCCATGGAAAGCTAAGAGAAAGATCTAAAACTTTTATGTTTACTACGAAGTTTGATTCAGAGCCGACGACACACGATTGTTGCATAGAAATAGAAAGCTTTGCTGAAGCAAGAAATTAGCCTTCGAGGCATGACAAAAATTGGCCTGTGAGACCTCGCAGGCATGTGAAAGCATGACAAAAATTGTCCTACGAGGTGAAAGCATGACAAAAAATGGCCTGCGAGATCTCGCAGGCCATAAGAAGTTTGGCTTGCAAGGTCTCGCCATGGAAATCGTCTTCTTGCCGCACTTCACTAATTTGGCCATAACGTTTTAGTCCTAGCTCTGATTTGGGTGATTGAAAAGGCTGTGGAAAGCTAAGACGCGGGGCTACAACTTTCATGTTTTAGAGTTTTCCAAATTTACAATGCATCAGGGCCAGAATTGGGTTGGAAGGTGACGATTTGCAAGTGTTCAGAATTTGAGAGAATTGGAAGGCACTGAACTCTAGGCTCAAAGGCGTGTGGATGCAGCTGAAGGCTTGTGGGCTGGAGACCTGGGGACGTAAGAAGGCTGATGAATGCGTGGAATAGAAAGGCTCCGAGGCGTGGTTCGGTCTTGTGCACAAACTGATGATTCGATTTTTACTTGAGGCAGTGACATTCTTGCGATTTAGCCGTCAGTTTATGTTTACGTATTGTGTACGTTTTGTAACCCCTGTATATAGGGAATTTAGCTAGACTTTTGAAGAGGGGATTCTAAAATAGATTTAGAACTTAGACTAGATTTTAGGATTGGGGGGAGCGGGAAATACTTCCTCTCTCTAGCTTTCTCTCACTAGGATTTTCTCTCTCTAGAAATTATCCTTCATTTTGAATTTCGATCGCACCTTTGCGCTGAGGATTGCATTTTGATTCTTAATTGAAGAAGCATTTGACAATTCTACGTTCTTTAATCGGTAAATTTGTCCAATTTGATGAGAATGAATTGTTCAATGTTGTTTTGTGATGAATATGAGATGAAAATGGAAGTCCTCGGCTAACTCGTGTGATGTCTTAGGGTAAGGATCGGATGAATGCATGATTAAACGATGAAATGCTACGCACTTGACATAAATTATGCTAATGAAATCATGCTTTTTCTTAATGCTTGGAGATGTCAGGTTTCATAATGTTCCCACTTTCTTTATTTGAATTGCATCTTGATTGTGGTCGCCATGCTAGGTTGAGGCTCGGTTCATAAATTAAAGTGAGAATTGCATGAGATGAGCACTGAACGTATGATAGTGGAGTTTCTACACTGGTTAAGTATTGTTCATGATCCGAGATGTGGTCGCCATGCCAATCGAAGGTCATTGAGTTACTAGAATAGAGTGTAGAATGACTCTTTGATGCTAACTAAGGTTTAGGAACTCAGGTTGGGCATCGCCATGGGAAACTTGAGGTTTTGCATGTTCATTAGCTAGTATCTTGAAGTTGAGACGTTGCGGTGTTCACTCATCTTGCTTAGGCCTCGACATGGGAAAGTAAGATGTTAAGGAGTGTAGAAGGCATTGCGGTCGACATACCGGGTGTTAACTAGGCAACCTTTGTCTCCTCCTGATATGATTTGCATGAGTGTCAAAAACGGAGCATAAGTTGTTTAATTTGCAAATTAACCGACTCCTGGACCCTAGGACATCCAATTCATACTTGATTCTATACCTTACTCTCTGTTCATGTGATTTTCATTTGTTACTGTAGTAGCGTTTTATCTCTATTTGTTCTCTGTTTGTGACATTTGTTAGAGCAATACTCGAACTTAAGAATCCACTCCCTTCCCTGAGGATTCGATCCCTCTCACCACGACTACATTAGTGGGTAGTGTAAAATTTTGCAAGTACGCGACACGCTTGTCACCCTACCTTTATCCGCGTCAGCATTCATTACTGAAGTATTGGGCAAATTTTTCACAGCTTTCTAGTTTCCTACCAGGGTCCATTCTTTATAATTTTTCTACAGCATAACCTTGTTACTTGTGGGGGAAATTTGTCTGACTCTTAAGGGATTACATTGGTCCTTGCTGTGTCCTATTTTGGAGTAGCTCTTGCAATATAATGGTTTATCCTCGATTTCAATATCTTTCCAAAATCCCGAGTGAGTAGTGCCAATCCATATCTGCGATGGAAGTTCCTGCGTTACATCTATTCCACGCATATGCGGGCTTCACTTGGCCAGATCAGGAACTCTCCCGAAGCTGTTGCCAAATCCAATTTTAGGGGTTTCCCTACACAAAAAGCCATGGCAAACAGCTTCTCCTTCTGGAACAAGTGAAGAGGGAGTAGAGGGAACCGAATCCACACTGGAAAAATGGAGGATTCCTTCCCTGAATTAAAGTCTTTTGACCATCGGAATATTCTTGCTTGAGATCCCGCAAAAGACCATGTCTTTTTCAGCCAGACTCTCTGAAAGTCCACTTCTTCCTCAGATCTGAGGGCAATGTGTCTATGGTCCAGAAGTCCTATGTGAACAGTACCTTTGAAATTAGCTCCAAGAATCTCTTTTCGAATCACTTGCATTTGGGGTCTCCCTCAAAAGAATTTTGCAATGAGGGTGAATTTGAACCTTTTTGCTAAAGCCTCTTCTTCTTCAGTGGTGAATATTAGGGCCGGTTCTCTCTTATATGTTGAGAGTGAGGGGGCATTGGCTGCAACCGTTTGAAAGACACAATGGTCTTCTTATTGTTGCTGCTGGGGGTATGGGTAGCATCCCTAAAGGAATTTTTTAGGTGGATCTGGGGGTTTAAGTGGGGTCTCCGCCATGCCCGAAGGCTGGGACAAAAGGAGGACAGGGATGAAAAGTTACTGTTAAATGTGACCGTTTGGGCGGCATTTAGCTTTAGCAGCTATTAATTTGAGAGCATCTTGAGTACATAAAGACAGTTTTGATTTAGGAAAACTATGATTTTCTACTTTTATTCATCCATAAGTGACACGTGATCTGAATGTGGACTTTTTTACTCTTAAAAAATTTGAGAAAATTTGGTTGAATGAAGATATTGATTTTTTTTAAAATTTTAATAACTAAAATTCATCGTTATTAATGTGGAATACAAAAACAATTTTTTCATGCAATGTTACTGACAATTTTAGCAATTTTCCCAATCTCTTGGGGATGTAACAAAATTTGTTGTTTATATCATCCATTTGGCAACTTTTCTTCAATTTGAAGTCATCAATCCTCAAATCTACAACAATAAACATGCTTTTAGACAATTTTAAGTTCAATAACTGTAGTGATTTAACCATTGTATCCATTAATCTTTTCAACTTTTGCTACAATTGAAGATTTTAAAGATTGCCAAACATTTATAAGGGTTCAAAAAATCATTTGTTTTTTTTGCCTTTAATCTTCTTTTGCCAAGTTAAAGGGTGGTATTTTGTTTTTTTAATCAAAAGGGACATCTCCCCCAATTTTATTAAAAACCAAGGAATTGGACATAAACAATCCTCCCTGAATTTACATAGTAACTATCAATGTAAATTAATATTAAATTAAACTACTCACTTTATAATTTTTTAATACGCAAAGCTGGCATTGATATCCTATCTAGGTAGAACGCACCTGAACTCTAAGAGGTAAATCCTAAAATTGGAGATAAACTTTTCATTATTGACTATCACATCCTACATTCGCTAACATGTCCCCAGGTACATTACCGTCATGGTAAATATGCTGAAAATAAGAAAAACATATGGAATCAAAAAAAATTTGAACTACCTTTCAAGATGTTTTTGCCATATCAACCTTTAGAATGAAATTATGTCTATGATATCGTCCACCCATTGGTTGAACCAATTCTTGAGGCAATAAAGCATTATCAAAGATTTTATGTCCACTACTACAAAATGAGCCTATAGCAACACCCATAAAGTGTTGTTTTAGGCCCTAAAAATGTTGCTATAAGTCTAAAGCAACACTTTACAAAGTGTGTTATTAGAAGGTATCTCCTTAGATCTATAGCAACACTTTTTTCATTTTAAGCAACACTTTTTAGATGTGTTGCAACTGTCAGAATATGCAACACTTTTATTTGTGCAACACTTTTTCTAGAATAATGCAACACTTTTTTATGTATTACCTTTAAGCAATTTCAACGTTTTATGAGACGAAAAGCAACACTTTATGCTACGAAAATAGAACACTTCTTGCACTGTTTTAACCCAATAATGCAACACTTTTTCCTATCAAATGTATCACTTTTACATGTATTGAACTGCTTTAAAGCATCACTTTTTATGAATAAGTAACACTTTTATTTGTGTTTCATTTTGAAAAAGATAATATTTGTACACGTTAATAGCAACATTTATTTTTCCTACTTTATTGTTACTAATTTAATATCATTTACTCAAATGCAATAATATAAAATATATAATTCAAAATAATATTCGTATTACAAAAGTACTTCTAGAGTCAAATACAAAAGTAATATATGAAGTTATGCCAAATAAAATTCCAACAAGGAATTTACAAAATTTAGTCCAACTAATGGCACCTTCCAAAAATTATTATCGATGTTTGTACTATAGATGTGACGTTGTCGTTAAATATCCAAAAAAGTATCTTTACAAAGCAATAAACGTCCTTCCCCAAAAGTCTTATGATTTCCTGTGTAAGAAAGAAAAAAAAACAAAAATAACTTATTTAAGCAAGTTGAATATATAAGCGTAAGCACAATGAAAAAAATAAAACAAAACAAAATCTCATTTTAATGCATATTAATGATCATTGAAGTATGTTTTGAGGGAAAAGTTTCATACATGTTTCCTTCCCTTACGGTACTTATTAAATTCATTAGTTGTTCATGTCATTGTCAGACAAGGTAAGTACATTAGTTTGAAAAATGAAATTAGTCCAAAGTTCAACCAATTTATGACTAGAAAAACAAAACAACCGCACAAGAATACAAGAATTAACGGTTGTTGATCAGCAAAGTGAAATGAAGTCTCAAATCTCTCAATATATATGCAGTCAATTAAGAGAAATAACACATTTGAAGATTCCAAACTTATTTTAGAACTATATGCCAAACTATAACTTCTCAACTTCATCTCATTGAGATTCAAAACCAAATTTAACCAGAACATCAACTCAATCGGGATTTTAACCAGCACATAACATAAGCCTATAGTTGTAGGATAATATTTAACGATGATGGGAAAATGAAGAATGCTGATAAAAACATATATTGACTTACTTTTGGGTGAAAACATGCCCAAACTTCAAAGGCCTTCATTCAAGAGGAAGCTCTGAAATCCCATTCAGTAGGAATGATCACCACTTTGAAGTCCTCAGTTCTTGAGTCTAGCTGTTGCTCATAAATTGTCTCAATAGACTTTGCAGCAGATTGGCTGCACCAGTGCAATTCAGGGTTGAGGTTCAGAGTAAGTAAACAACTCAGCAAAGTAGTTACGTTTCAGAAGTTTGTTTCTGAAACAGTTGTATCACGCAATTTTCTCCAAACTATAGACACACTCAATGAGTCAAAGGACATTCTTCTTCTATTTAAGTAAAAGGAAAACATGACAAAGCAAGACAGACCTCAAATTCTCCCTCTCAAAATGTAGAACTCCAATGTTGTTCAGCAGCTCTACCGACACTTCTTTATCTTCATCTTTATATATCTCATCTTTATCTTTCTTTTCGTCTTTTCTGTTTTGAAGTAGATTGCGCGCCTGTAAAAATTAGCCTTTAAGAACATATTAGATCTCACACCAAATCATCCAAATCAGGAAATCTAAGGTGACTATGAGATTGAAAAGAAACTGAACTATCAAATGGAAAAGCATCCATGTGCTGCCTTGATGCAACAGTCTGACAAACTTTCTTCATTATTGGCATGCACAAGGTTTCTAAGTTTTTCAACTTACTGAGTTTCAACAAGATCCTATCCTCTGAAAGTGTTATTGCTCTAAGTATACTTTATTAGCTTGATTACCAGGAAAAATACATGATATCCTAATAGCAGCTAGATTAAGACAGAAATCCAGAGAATCTACAGAAACTATATACAAGAAATGAAATAGCTTCAGTAAAAAAGAGCAATCAGCATGTATGAAAGTTAAAGAACACAGGGAAGTCTTTACAGTTTTAAAGGCATCTAACACAGCAGCAGCATCAGTAAAAATTAATAACTCCCCCAGATCTAGAAAAGCCTGCACAAATATGCAAAAAGATCGTAAACCATCAGTAAACTTACCGGGAAATAGCCAATGACTAATAGAATAATCTACCACTTCTCCTAAAATTGAAAAAAAAATCTAGAAAAGGCAAATGAATCATGTTAAACATAGCCAGAGAAGTAACCAAAAACAAAAGCAAGCTAACCTCATAAGCAAAAACATAGATGAACTCACTACAAATCTAACTTTTAGCATCATTTTCACAATAGAAGGTGTCAGCATCATTTTCGCAGCAGGTCACTAAGGACATTTCTAGAAGAATATATAACCTATGTTCTAAAGAATGACTGTTAAACTACTGTCAAACAAATTTAAGAGGCTATAGTAGATGAGTGACAAAATATATAATAAAGCATACATTACAACAGAATCATGATGCATATACTAGAAATACCTACTCAGAGAAGTAAGCTAAATACACAATTTGTATTTCCATTAAACATAACAAAATTTGCTTCTTCATTAAATTTTTCGTACTCATAGCAGTGATAAGAAAGAACACCATACTAAAAGAAATATTGCATGACTTGGCCGAAAATATCTCAAGTGTAGAGAGGCAACAAATACATCCCTCTGATGAATTCATGAGCCTTCTCAGCTTGGCCAAGCTGAATATAAATGTGCCCAAGGGTCTGCATTTACCAGAAAAAAGAGACCATAAGAATTGGACAAAAGTACAAGAACATATCAGATAACTGTTTATGCGCATAAACAGTTATGATGATGACTACCGAAAAACCACAAAAAAAACTACTCCTTTAGTAATCCAAAAAACTAAGAACTAATTAGACTCCAAAAAGATTAAGAAAAATTAGTATTTTATTACATTCCCAAAAATCAAGACTTACAATTGTCTAAACAATAGTAAAAGCACCTTACCTTGAAAGTTGCACCAGCATCAGCAGCAATGTCGAAATTTGGAAGCTGTATATAATCAAAAAATTTCTTCATATGCTCAGATTCCAAGACATATATGTGGATCAAGACAGATTCTTAGAAAGACTCGATAAAGTTATATACTCAAAACAGATTATAAAGTGCCTTATTTTATATGCTCTAAGCACTCATTATTTTTTTTGGGTGTATTTTTCCTCTATTCAATCCTTAAGCACAAAGATAAATAGAGCAAAACAAAAATTAAAGCAACCATTCCATGCACCTTGCAACACTCTGATGGCATATGCATTCCCGTAGCATTGCACCATAATGCAAAGCCATCTTTGAATTATCATAACTGAGTAATTCAATGCCAAAGATACACAAATAAATTAAATCAAATCTATCTTAGCTTCCAAGTAATCACAGGCAATCAACCGTGACTGGACCTGTTGCCTCTGAAGATTTGCAACAACTTGAGTAGCATCCTTGCGGGTCTGCAAAAGGTTATCTTTTGTCAGGATAAAAAACAAGGAGCAATGAAATACATTGACATCCCCTGGTACAATTAAATGGCAAAATCATCAAATGCACCTGAGGCGCAAGAATATAGGTAAAGATTAACAAAAATGGTCATCACATTAGTAGGAACTAGATTGATTAGGCCTCTTGTGCATCACATTACCTCCAAATTTAACTTTGGAAGACATATGATCAACAGGCGCAAAGTGTTCTCTCTAAAGAACTCCTGGGTCAACTGAGCACAAGCTTCTGCTACAGGCTCAGCTTCACTATTTCCATAAAGGATTACCTTCAACTCTCGGATAAGCTTGCTGAGTTCCATCATCTGCAAATAGCAGATGAAAGCACTAAGTATTGAATGGATAATCCAATAGACGAAGGTATGGCTAAACCAATACTCCATTCTGGATCGGCAATCACGTTTCAGCAACCCGTCTAATGGCATTCATAACAACAAAGAGCATCTCTCCATAATATTTGAAAATACTAATCAAGATTTCAGAGTATCACAAGTATCCATTAAGGATGATTAAAAACCTTCAGTGCAAGAATAGAGTAAAACGAAAAATGAATGCACTGACACAAAATTGATTGAAAAATAGAAACGTTCAGCTGACGAATTTCCAAAAAAGATTAAATCTTTCCCACAACCCATAATCGAAACTAATAGAAAAATAACTGGTACATTACTTGATCCAGACAAAAAAAAATCATAAACACACATATAAATCTTCGCCATTGTACAGCCAGATCAAATATTCAGAAACTTTAAAAATATTATATATTTAATAATTAAAGAAAAAGGACCTTTTCTTCACGTTTGGTTTTGCGAGGATCAGAAGCCCGATCGAGATAGATGAGGAGATCCCGAGTCTGACGAACGAAGTCAGCAGGGGTCTCGGGCTTCGACTTAAACAATCCCTTTATTTTAGGGCCGCCGTTACCTTCGCCACTATCCGATGCGGCAGCAGCAGAAGACGGAAGCCTCCCCGGCGGCGACTACTGCCTCTGAACCAACACCGCCGACGATGCCGAGGCTGTGTGCGTCGCAGCTGAGCTTCCACCTGACCAACAAACCCCTAATTTTCCTATTTTTCTCTAATAATCAATCACTGTAAACAATTTTCAACATAATTGTTAATCTTCTTCGATTGTTAGATAGAGGGCTTACATGTGCGAAGATGGTAAAGATTTTGAAACACAATTGATGGATTAAGGTATTATGTAAGAGATGGCTGAAGAGAATAGTAGAAAGAGTTTATTCGTTACATATATGAGTTCAAAATTTTTCTAAGTCTTAGGAGTCCACAAGCTGCTTCTACGACATCGTTTTTGTGTTAATGTTGATTGTCTCAAAAATTGAAAATGACATTAGTTCTACTTAAATAATTACAATATTTTAATTTTATTTTCAAAATTTCTTATTTAATTTCTTATTTTGTCAAAGTTGTCTACTTTTGTTTATTTATTTATATGGCTATTTTAACTAACTATCAAATTTCGTAATCTTTTTATCATGTTATGATAATTTACAAATTAATTTCGTAATCCTTTTAATGTATACTTTAAATATTCTAAAATTATTTTTGTATATTTTTGTTACAAAGTTGCTACAATTATTTTTTATATAAAGATAAATAATCAATTTGTTATAATTATACACAAAAACATTAGCTTCTTTTATATATATATATATATATCATTTTATAAAGTGTTGCATATATTATATAAGTATTACTTTAAATACCCAGTAAAGGCAACACTTTTTAAATGTATTACATATTCCTATAATAATTGTAATACTTACAAGTGTTGCATTTAACTTATATATGCAACACTTATTTGAAAGTGTAGCAACTTTTCTAAAAATTCTGTTCAAATGCAATATTTTTAAAGTGTTGCTGTGAAAGTGATGCAACAGCCTCATTTTGTAGTAGTGATCCTTGTACAAAGCCACTCTTTTGATCATAGATAAGTCGTGGAAGAACCTTGGCTAATTGATTAGACGAAATCCTTGTAATGATCTTATTCATCACTGTGCACAACCTAGTCAGTCAAAAATCTGTCATACTCACACTACATTTCTTTTTAGGAATAAGCACTAAAGATGTAGAGGTAAAGGCTCTAGAAAGTTCGCCGCCTGCAGAGAATTCCAAAATTGCCTTATATATACACATCCTCACTCATAATTTCCCATGCCGCCACAAAAAAAATAGTAAAACCGTCAGGTCCTAGAGCACTATCCCCATCAAAATGCTGTATCACTTGAAAAACTTCCACTTTTGAAGTCCAAGCCAATAATAAATTATTTTCTTCCTTAAACAAAAGAAGGAATCATGTTCAGAGCATCTAAATCTACCAAGTAATTAGATTCAGTAAACTGTTCTTGAAAATAAGACATAGCCACTTGAGCAACTGAAGACGAATCATACACCCAATCACCATTTAGCCCCTGAATTCTTCTAATAACATTCTCTATACATTGACACTTTACAAAATTATGAAAAACGTTTGTGCTGCAATCACCCTCTTTCACCCATTTTATATGTGCTTTTTGCTTCAAAAATTCTTCCTCCTCCTCAAGGCATCTAGTGAATTTAACCTGAGTATTTTTGTAAGCTATCCAAGTCTTTTCAAAAGGATCAACCTGTAGTTTAGTTTCCAAATCCTGAACCAACAATTCGGTTGTATGAACAGCTAGGAAAATATTACACATCCTCAGTTTATTCCACAATACCAATGCCTTCTTTGTTTGTTTCAGTTTCTGCCAGAGAACACACAAATGCCGACCCATTACACTCCCATCATTCCAAGCATCTCGTATATTATGAAGAAAATCATGACATTTCATCAGGAAATTAAAGAATTTAAAGTACTTTACAATCTATGCTCCACCAATATCTAGTGAATAGCGGTGAATGGTAAGAACAATGCTTGCTTAAATGTTGGACAGAAGTAGAGAAAGTGTTGCACCATTCGAAATTCATTAAGCCACTGTGTAACCTCTTCCACATTCGTGACCGCCTACACCAATTATTACATCAAGTGTAATCAGATCCACTAAAACCACAATAAAAAAGGCAAGTATAAAAAGGAAATTAAGGATAAAATAAGAAAGAGAGTGGCCGGATAAAAGGAAATTAAAGTTGTAACAAATATATGAAAAAGAATTATATCATATTTAATATCTTTTATATTTCGTTCAATTAAAATGGGAAATTAAAATGTATTTCAAGAAGAAAATATGTCTTCCTAAATCTAAACCCATAAATATGTAGGCAAAAATATGAAATTCAAGAAAAAAATTTCTAAAATTGTAAAATTTTATGACAAACAAAAAAATTATAATACATTAATAAATATAATACTAATATGGAATAAACTTGATGAAATTAGTTATAATTAGCTGTAGAAGATATGTGAAGTTAAAATAATTGATATATGAATTTTGAATAATTTAATTTTTTGATAAATAGAAAAGAATCACATATTGTATGATGAGTCTGATATGCGAGACCGATCTGATAACCCTCGACTGAGCTGATGACCAAGCACTCCGAGATGTATCTTCCCTACACAATTGACACTCCTTTTGTTAACTTCCAAGGGATTGTTCATAAGGAAGCTCCGATGGCTAAGTTAGTACTAGAGTTTTTCTCTGTCTTTTTCTCATTGCCTTCTTCATAGAGAAAGCTTAGTATTAATTGGGAAAGAATTCCTAACCTGTTCAACAGCTATTGAGGAATAGTGGATGGGTATGGGCGTTGCCAACCTACTACTCTTCCTGTCCCTTCACCAGTTACTTGATGTTCAAATGACCCTTATCTAGTCACGTCAGTTTGGTAATAATCATGTGATCCTTCCTATCCCATCATGTTGTATCATGACATTACTTATGTCAGTCTCTATCCATGCGTCGCTTTCTAATTGGCTTGCATTATTATTATTCATCAACTAGCCCCCTATCAATTAAGTTTGTCAAAAATTTTCTCTGCCTTCTCTCTACCCTCCACCTACCTCAGCTCGCCATTGGCCAGAGCCAGTCAATCCTACCATTAATCAACTTATTTCTCATTCCCTGCCTTTTTCTACATCGAGCCTTTCTCTACCTCAAGCTCTCCATCGGGATTTCAGATCTTCCCATTCTCAGCTAAATCAGAGCTTCAAGACTCCAAAAATTAGCATTCTTCAGTAATTTTATTTGAAGCTAAGAGCAGATTTTGACAAACGGACTTTTGCTCCTGCAAGGAAAAAAAACACTGTGTCTTCACTTCCAGCCGGTACTAGGATTAGCAAGCTAAGAGAGTTCAGATCTCATTAGATCGAAACCCATCTTGGTGAGCCTGAACCCAGTCTCGAAAGCTACAGCGACGGCGACAGAGGCGACGGCGGAATATATCACACCTGGTGACGGAATATCTCACACCTGCCAGCTCCGACTGGAATATCTCACATCTGGCGACGGCGGCAGAACCTACGGTGGGACGATTAGGCTGAATCGGAGTCTGTGAAGAACACCGAAGTAGATCTAAAAAACGTGGATTCGCCAAACTCGCCAGATCCCAATGCCTTTCGACTCCCGATCTGCTGCAGAGATTACTCCGGCACGGTTACAACTGGAGCTGGGAGATCTCATCACCTCGAGTCTCTCAAAGCTCTGATGTTCGATTCCACCGAGAAAGTAAAAAGCTCCGATTTTATCTCAAAGTTTCGATCTTATCTCAGCCGAAGAAAAATGTTGTTGTGGCAATCGGGAGCTTCATCCACATATGTGTGTTGGAGCCCTATCTTAGGAGACCTTCAAGGGTGTCCCTGCAGGCGGCTCGAGGAACAGATTCCGGTCCTTACGGCCAAAATTTTTTTTTTACTCCAGGCTATGACCTTCATGGTCTTCATCTGGTTGCTGGATAGACTCTAACTTGGAACATGCCCTCATTTATTCTACTGAACTCGAAGCTGGAAATTAACCTTTTGGATTCTGTTTGCTTGACTGGATTTTGCTATATTAGCTGAATCCAGCACACATAATTTGGTGAAATGTTCCCTTAATACGAATTATACTTTCGTGTGCTTATAGTGTTTTTCATGTACTTTATCCTTATGTTGCTACTAGAGTTGATGTTTTGTGCCTTGTTGTTAATTACCTCATTTAATTAGCTGTTCTGCATGGATCGTCTGCCACTGATAATGTTCCTTGGAATAGTAATTTGCTGCATTTGCTTGATACTGTGTATTGCCTTGGTGACATGGTGACTACACAGCTATTTGAACTTTTCTGTTGAATTTGCTTGACATTGTGGTGTGGCTACTGACTTAAAATTTGATTAAAGTGGATTGACCATTTGCTTTGATTGATTGCTAGTATAGAGATCTTGATTCTGGTTTGCTTTCTTGGTGGGATAAGAATGAAAAACACATAATTTGATGCAATGGGATTTGTGTGATTGGGTGCGGTGGCATATACTTAGTGTGAACTTCCTATTCTGCATTTCTAATTAATGCCATCCTTTTTGGACGGTTGGCTGAGCTTCGTGTATTCATTTGAAAATGAATCTGTGGTGAAATGTTGATAAACAGTGAAGAGAATTCCCAACCAAAATGCTAATGGTTCACCCATATACTTGTTAATGTACTCCCGTAGAATTATGTTGGTATTTCTGCTGAGAAGAAACTGGCGCGTCCTTTGACTCATTATCACGAGCTTGATATGAATGTGGACTATTTGGTGCAATTTGTGATAAACATGTAAGGAGAGGTCCCATTTAAATTGCTTCATGTACTCAGCGAGCCATAGCGATCCTGCAGCCCTTTGGTTGAAGATTGGTCAATTGATCAATATCATGTAATTGGTGAGGTCAAACTCCCTGTGGCTTCCAACCTCTAGAATTCATGTCATAATGCATAGGCTTCACAATCACTTGACGTCATAATGCATAATGCATAGCCTTTTGAATGGGAAATAGAAAGTTATACTCTACATCTTGGAATTAATGATTAATCATTACCCTTGAACCTTTGATATACCCGAGACATAGCTGTAACCCATTGATAAGATACCAAAGGGCTCCAAGGTAATTCAAATATAGAACCTCTTCACTCCCGAGCTTATCAGCCTTTGTCTTCGAGGTTTTGTGACGCTTGCTCGGCATTCCGAGCTGTTTGGACCAGCCTTCATGGGCTTCATCCGAGTGAAGAGGTTCTATATTTGGAATTACCTTGGAGCCCTTTGGTATCTTATCAATGGGTTACAGCTATGTCTCGGGTATATCAAAGGTTCAAGGGTAATGATTAATCATTAATTCCAAGATGTCTTGGATGCCTAACCACGCCGTCTGGAGCTTCTCCTAAGATATTTCAGATCTTTTTTCTCATTTTGACCTTTTCACTCGCATTCTATTTTACTATATTCTCCCAATTTCAGTCTTCTCCAACATCTTAGGCTAAAACACCATTTCCTTTCTTTTGTTGTTTTCTTTCTTCTTACACCAAGTGTCAATGTCGTCTTCCGGTGATGATAAAAAGTAAAACCCTTTCTTCTCGATCGGTTGAAGTCGGCTGTCGTTCTTCGATGGCTATTCATATCTTCGATAATATTGGAGATATTTCCCTTATCGTGAGGACACCAGTGGTGCTCACGAGGCCGGAGTCTCCTCCGATGCTGAGGTTAAAGACAAAATCATACACAAAAAGCTCTTATTTGAAGTTATGTCCTATCGATCTTCTGTCATTCCTCTTCATCTTGCGTCGATCCAGTCTAAATTTTTTATTCCAAAAAACTTTATCCTGACAGCTCCGGGAAAGAATGACAATGTCTTGTTAGCCCCCATTGGGTCAGTGTGGGTAGACCAGTTAATAGTTGGTCTACATTTCCCTCTTTCGCTTTTCATGAAATCTTTGGTCACCGAATCGGGATTGGTTTGGGGAAATTGGCCCCAAATTGTATTCGGTTCTGCATGGGATTCGAGGCACTCTATGCTCCAAGATTACCCCATCAGTTTCGACCTTTAGGCGTATTTTTACCCTAAAGGTTTTAGGGAGAAGTCGAGCTAGTTTTATCTAGCTCGGTGTAAAAATTCCCCTTTAATTATTGACCTTCATTTCTCTATTAAAGGGTGGAAGGAAATGTTCTTTTTTATATCTGGTCTGGATATTCCCAAGATCTAGCATACTGAGGATTCCTTCAATGATCCTCTGCCGATCTCGAAAGAGGCTCATATGGTGAAAGTGATCTGAAGGACCTTGGGGTACATGTATCGATGGCCGACACTTTTTCAAGACAGAGCTGATATCCGCCGGCATCAGTTCCGCCTCCCCCCACAGATCCTCAAAGTATATCTCACTTTACTTTTTTGCTTTTCTTCAATATTGTTTTTTACGATTATGTTTTACTACTCTTGACATAGGCTCTGTTTTTGCAGAATTTTTCAAACGATTTACCACCAAAACTATGGAAAAAAAGGACTTTTCCAAGCTTAAAGAAAGATCCCCCCAAGAACCACCCCCATATCCACAAAAACAAGTTTCATTTTTATCAAGCCCCCCAATTTTGGCTGTTTCGAGCCCCTCATCCCCCTCAAACTGAGGTTCCCCTTTCTAAAGAGGGCTTTGCTCCTGAATATGCCCCTTCCAAGAGGCGCCGGGTGGAGAAGACTAACTCAGCAAATAATTGCCTCAGAGTCATCAGCTCGTTCACTCCCGGTGATCTTTTCTTCCTCTGAGGCTGCTCGTCAGTGGTCACCCGATGGGTGTCTCGAAAAGAGCGAGCACGAATCACCTAGCTGAATACCGAGGAGCTTTATGAGCTGGGTTACAAGTCCCTTTCCAAGGTATAGATTGTTATTCATTAAGGTTTATATTCTTTCATGTATTTTCCTTTCCTTACTCCTTTTTTTTCCAGGTTCTTCCTGTCATGGAAAGAGATCTGGACATGGTTCGATACTTGGATCAGAAGGTGTCTGGGCACACCAGAGAGATTGAGTCCCTTCAGAAGGAGCATGATGAGCGCAAGGATACTTGGGAGAAGGAGAAAAAAGAGCTCCTATCAGCAACCGTCCTTTCTGTGCAGCAGCTTGAGATTGAGTAGAAAAGGGTTCGGAATCTAGAGTCACAGTTGTTAATAAGTCAAGAAACTATGGTCGCCGAGTACTAATCATCTCCAGTATTTGTCGAAGAAAAGTCCCAAGCGATCAATGATTATCACACTTTAGCAGGGTTTAACAAAATGCTGAGAAAGCTGATGGGCATTATCACCGACTACGAATATAAATATGGGCTTAAATCAGTTAAAGCCGTGTATGAGAACGTCGACCTCAGTCTTTTCGATGGATTTCAACCTCTGCCTCTTGCTGCCTTAAATCAGCTCTTGGATTAGTATGGCCTTATAATAAATAGGTCGGTCGATAGTGACGACGAGGAGGATAGAGCCAAGCCATCTACAAATGAAGAGACTGATCGAGCCTCCTAGTTTTAGATTTTATAACATAGGATTTTGTAACTTTATATTTTTCTTTTATGTTTGAATAAACTTTTTCTTTTTTTATTCTCTATATTGATCTTCTTAATTTAGGAACTTTTAGTCACGTTATGATCGATAACCTGAATGAGCTTCTGTCGAATTATCCAACTAAACTAACTTGGCAAACTAAACTACCGAGAATATTAATCAATAAACCGAGCTAACATAATTGAACTGAACCGAACTGAACTTAAAACTGGAACAATTCACAAATCGAACTTAAAAAAGGAAAAATTCTGCAAATACATCTCTTCCCCCTTTGTTCTTTTGGAGAAATTCTAAAGTAAATCTTCCCATTAAAGAACAAAACCCCTGGAGAAAAATTTACTCGTAGAATTGTGTCAAATTTACAGCATTCCATGATCGAGATATTTCTTTTCCTGTTAAATCTTTTAACCTGTAGCTACCTGACCTCTTTGCCTCGATTATCTCGTAAGGTCCTTCCCAGTTTGGATCTAGCTTTGTATTTTCTTCCTGTTGGCTAATGTCATTTTTTCTTAAGACTAGGTCTCCTGGTCGAAAGAATCTCCCTCATACCCTGAAATTATAGTACTTTGAGATCTGCTGCTTGTACCTCACCTGTCAAATTAGCTATTGTTCTCTCTTTTCTTTCACCTCTTCTAAAGCTAATCACATATTCTCTTCGTTTTGACCTGGGTCAAACTCGGCCATACAGTAGGTTGGAATTCCGTTCTCGGCTAGGTTAACTGGTTCAACCCCGAATGCCAGTGAGTATAGCGTCTCGTCGGTGGCAGTTCCCAGGATGGTTCGGTAAGCCCTATAATACCGTCGAGAGCTCGTA
This sequence comes from Ophiorrhiza pumila, assembly GCA_016586305.1. NCBI lineage: Eukaryota > Viridiplantae > Streptophyta > Magnoliopsida > Gentianales > Rubiaceae > Ophiorrhiza > Ophiorrhiza pumila. The sequence continues at coordinate 41,295,072 of BLIW01000006.1, forward strand.
AGCCCAGGATCCTTTAGATTTGTCAAGTCTTGTCTTTATTCTACTCAACAATGTTCTGTTAGTGACCTTGACCTTTCTGTTGGCTTGGGGATGACAGACCGAAGAATAGAACTGGGAGATTCCCAAATCTTCACGCATCCTGTGAAAAGATCCCTCAAATTGCTTGCCATTGTCGGTTACCACTGCCCTTAGTAGACCAAATCAGCAGATTATATTCTGCCTGAAGAACTTTTTTACTGTGTCCTAGATTATGTTCCGCAATGGCTTGGCCTCTACCCACTTTGTGAAGTAGTCTATGCCCATACAGATAAACTGAAAATCCTTGGCTGATTTTGGAAAAGAGCCTAGTAAATCCAGCCCCATTGCACAAATGGCTATGACTGCTCATGGGTATCATATCTACGGCTGGAGACCTTAGGATCGGAGCATGAATCTGACATTTTGGACACTTTTTTACCATGGACTCTGAGTTCTTAAACATGGTCGGCCAATAGTTCCCCTAGATCATTGCTCTTTTGGCCAAGCTTCGATGTCCTATATGAGCTCCGTAGATCCTCTTGTGCATATCTGCCAAGATAACTGAGTCCTCTTCTAGTCCCACATACTTCAATAACGGCATTAAGTATGATTTCTAGTACAGATTCCAATTCACCATTTTGTATCTCATGGCCTTTACTAAGATTTTTTGCATCTCCAACCTGTGTACTGGTAAGGTTCCCTCTTTCAAATACTGGATAATCAGGCTCATCAATCCTTCACCCAACTCTATTGTCATCATCTTATCCTCATCTACCGATCTCCTTGACACGACCTCCACTAGTACGGACTTTGTCAGATGAGAATATACTGGGGAAGCTAGTTTAGATAACGCGTCTGTGTTTTTGTTCCTAGACCTCGGTATTTTTATAATTTCAAACTTATCAAATCGTGTGATAAGTTAACGAACTTTGCAGCAATATTTCTTCATTATTTTTTCACGGGCTTCATACTCACCTTGAACTTATCCGACCACTAATTGTGAATTGTTGTACGCTTTTAACTGCCTTACGCCCAAGGACTAGGCTATTTTTAGCCCTTATATCATAGCCTTATCCTCAGATTCGTTGTTGGAAGTCGGAAAATCAAAATGTAAAGCATATGTATAGCTCATCTCTGTAGGGTCGGTTAAGAATATTCATGCTCCGATCTCATAAGAGCTGAATGCTGCATCGATTACAACTCCAATTTGTCTGACTAAGGAGGTGGTTCCAAAGGCAGTCCAGATCTTCCTTTCCTTTTCCCCTATCCTTCTTCCGAGTACATTCTTGGATAAAATCGCTAGCGATTTGGCTTTTATCACGGTCCTAGAGGCATACGTAATATCAAATTTGCTCAACTGTACTGCCCACTTTGTTAGTCTTCCTGAATTCCAAGGCTGTCATAGGATTTTTCCAAGTTGAGTATTTGTTAGGATTTTGATTGGATGAGCCTGAAAATATGACCGTAGCTTTCGTGCTACTATAACAATGGTCAGTGCATATTTTTCGATCTCTAGATAGAGCAGCTTGGCTCCATGAAGCACCCTGTTGACGTAATGAACTAGTTGTTGCTCTTTCTATGTTACCAACTCTTTCTATGTTACCAAGAACGAGCTTATCGCCTCATTTTCCACTGATACATATAATACCAGCTTTTCTCCCTTCGAAGAGGTTGACAATCTCGGGAGTGCCGATAGAGATTCCTTTAAGACTAGAAAGGCAAACATGAGAATCTTGAAAAACGGCAAACTTTTCTCTGCTAGTTTGAAAGGAAATGACTAAGTTCCGTTAAATACCTTGATAATTTCTGTATCTCCTTTACCGACATTGGGGACTTTATTTTGAGTACTGCACTTACCTTCTTAGGGTTTGCCTCAATGCCTATTTTCGATACCATATATTTGAGAAATTTTCCTGACTTCATCCCGAAGGTACATTTGGTTAGGTTCAACCTCATCCCCACTGATCTGATTATTTCGAATGCCTCTCTCATGTCATGAATCAGCCTCTCTGACTCATTACTTTTGATGAGAATATCATCAATATAAGCTTCCATGTTTCGTCAAATTTATTGTTTGAAATGTTTGTTCACCAGCCTTTGAAAGGTAGCCCCACCATTTTTCAACCCAATGGGCATTGTTGTATAGCAGTAGGTTTCTCGGTCAGTGATGAACGATGTTTTTTCCTCGTCCTCTTGACTCAAGAAAATCTGATGGTAGCTGCGGTATGCATCCAAGAAACAGAGCCATATGAAACCCGAGGTGGAATCCACCAAAATATCAATCCTCGATACTAGAAATAAATCTTTTGGGCAGGCCTTGTTAAGATCTGTGAAACCTACGCACATCCTCCAATCTCCGTCGGGCTTTTTTGCAGGGACGCGGTTAGCAAGCCAGTCAGGGTATTCCACCTCCCAAACTATTCTCACTATCAGAAGTTTATCGACTTCCTTATTGATTACCTAACTTCGTTCAAGGGTGAATGTTCTCTTCTTCTATTTCACCAGCTTATGCCTCGGATACACCCCAAGTTTGTGTTCAATGATTCTCTTTGGGATTCTGGCATATCATTTGCTGACCAAGCGAGTATTTTTCTGAACTCTTTTAACAATGTTATGACTTTCTCCTTCAACCTACCTTGCAATTTTTGCCCGATTCTCACAGGTTAATCAGGTCGGTCTCTATCCAACCCACTTCCTCAATCTGGCCCTGTGGTCTTTTCCCCTAGGTCTGGAGGAATGAGGTGTTTGGCTGTGAGGATGCATTCCCGGTCTACCTCCTTCAGGGTAGCAATGTAACACATACAAGCTTCTTTCTGATTTCTTTTTACTACCCGCCTTGGTTGGGAATTTCACGAGGTAATGGAAACTCGTACATACGGCCTCAATAGTGTGTATTCCTGGCCTTTCGAGAAGGATGTTGTATGCCGAGTTTCCCTTAATTATGAGAAAATTGATGACTTCAATTCTACTAGTTCTTCTAACCCCATTATTGTAGGAAGTTTTATCCTCCCTCTGGTCTCACCACCCCTCTTGAGAATTCTACCAACAAAGTTCTTACCGGTTCTATGTTCTTCCTATCCAACTTAAGTGAGTCAAACATTGTATCATACATGATATTTGCCGAGCTCCCATTGTCCATCAGAATTCTTTTCACCAGAAAATTAGAAATTACCATCTCTATAACTAAGGGGTCATCACACCGTCCTCATCCTAAGAAGAAGTCGTTGTCAAAGAAGGTTATTTTGTTTGAGTCTGACGATGTCCTCTTCTTGAATGGCAGCCCCTCCGGTGTCTGAGCGTACCTTTTCTGATACGAGTTCAAGGTCATATATCAAGTTCGTTGAATTCAAAGTGCTCATACCAGTTATAAAAGACGAGTCATTCATTTGGAGACCAGGAATTGAAGAAAACGACGTGGACAGTAATCTACTTCGCGACGTGGAGAGGCTCCGACGTCGCGACGTCTACCCACGTCGCGACGTCCATCGTCGCGCGTCGCGACGTCCTTCCAGCTTAGGGTTTTTTTATTTTTGCGACTTTTTCCCGACGTCGCGACGTCGGGCTCCCCCACGTCGCGACGTGCGGGAATTTTATGCGTTAATTATTTTTCTTTTTTTAGAAACTAGGGTTTTAAGTTATTTAATGTTTCCTTTTATGGTTTAGGTCGTATAGGGTTAATGTTAGACCTATAAATAGGCATTTTTATCAGTTGTAATGAGATAGATGCGAATTTTGAGAATTAAAAACACAGAGTTATTTTTACGTGAGTTGTTTTCCTGAGGAGGGATCTCGATTTACTTTGTGGGTTTTAGTTCCTGATGAGGGGATTAAATCTTACGCTACTGTCGTGTAAATTGTATGTGAGGAGCATCCAATTAATTGTGCATACTGTCAGCCTACAGAGATAGGTTGATTCGACATGTTCAATTTGATTTACGAAAAGATCAACACGTTATTCCGCAACAACTATCAATCTATGTGAGGAGCGTGGTGAGATCGTTATCAAGTGGTATCAGAGATCAAGGGATTTTCGAAATCAGGTTTTTCAGTTTTCCTTAAAATTGAAACCCTAAATTGTTGTTATATGCGGCCTTGCATGATTTGGTTATTGTGTTAAGGTTACAACAATTATATCTTTTGTTTTTTATTCATTTGTATTGTGAGAGTTTGATCCGGTTGAATTGGTGTTGATTGTTGGTTTGAATATATATTGGATATTTGTGGGTAATTGTTGCTGTAGTAATTGTTGTGGGCATTCTTTGGAAAAATTTGGTTAATTGACAATCATGAGTAATCAAGGAGAATCAGATATGAATCAAAGGCTCGCAAGATTGATTGCAGCCATGGGAGATCAGATAAGCCAAATATCTGCTACCTACCAGCAAATTCGAAGTGACAATCAATAGTTTAAGCTGCGGATTGCACAGTTGGAGTCGAGATCTAGAGCAGGTATTCCAACTCTATATAAAAATCCTTGGATTGAGGGTTTGAAGTAGTCTAAACCAAAACCAATCCGGTGTGCTATATGTATGGCTCTAGGTCATAATTCTATTAGTTGTCCAAGATGGTATGATTTGTATGTTGAACCTCCAAAGGTAAACCCATCTGTCAAAGTTGTTACTATACCATTGTTGGAAAGTGTTGAAGATCATGGGGATAATATATTGCATCCATTGGAGATGGGACAAGCTCGTGAAATTGTTGAAACAATGGTGGAGGCCATTAATGAAGATCCTTTGTTAGAGGAAGATGACGCTTCTTTGCAGGAAGTTCAATCACCTATGGTGGAGGTATCACATGATGTGCTTGAAGAACAATCTTGTGAAGATTTAATTCCTTTTATTGCTTTAAATGATTGTAATTTAATTGTTCTTAATGATGTTTATCATGATAAGCAAGAAAGTGAATTGATTCATGATTTGAATGGAAAAAGCCTTGAGGTGAGGTTTGTAGAAAAAGGCAAAGAGGAGAACAATAATGAGTGTGAATTTCCATATATTTTGTCTTTTTGTCTTCATGATTTTACAGATTTTGTACCGGATTTCCTTGTCACCAATCAACAAGATTTGAAGTCAAATCTTTTTCAAGTGGGAGGGAATAATACGAGTTCAAGGTCATATGTCAAGTTCGTTAAATTCAAAGTGCTCATACCAGTTATAAAATCGAGTCATTCATTTGGAGACCAGGAATTGAAGAAAACGACGTGGACAGTAATCTACGTCGCGACGTGGAGAGGCTCCGACGTCGCGCGACGTCCACCCACGTCGCGACGTCCACCCACGTCGCGACGTCCATCGTCGCGCGTCGCGACGTCTATCCAGCTTAGGGTTTTTTTTATTTTAATAACTTTTCCCCGACGTCGCGACGTCGGGCTCCCCCACATCGCGACTGGCGGGAATTTTAGGCGTTAATTATTTTTCTATTTTTTAGAAACTAGGGTTTTAAGTTATTTAATATTTCCTTTTATAGTTTAGGTCGTCTGGGGTTAATGTTAGGCCTATAAATAGGCATTTTTATCAGTTGTAATGAGATAGACGTGAATTTTGAGAATTGAAAACACAGAGTTGTTTTTACGTGAGTTGTTTTCCTGAGGAGGGATCTCGATTTACTTTGTGAGTTTTAGTTCCTGAGGAGGGGATTAAATCTTACGCGCCTGTCGTGTTAATTGTATGTGAGGAGCATCCAATTAATTGTGCATACTGTCAGCCTACAGAGATAGGTTGATTCGACTTGTTCAATTTGATTTACGAAAAGATCAACACGTTATTCCCCAACAACTATCAATCTATGTGAGGAGCGTGGTGAGATCGTTATCATTTTCTTGGCTGAGTTTGAGTCTTCTCCCAAAGGTCCTCCAGTGATTGTATGGATAATTCCTGCCAACGGTCCCGCTCTGGCCTCATTTCTCCTATCATACCCTTTATTTTGGAATCGGACGTATTGTTTCTTCCCCCATATTGGGTCCTTTTTCACCATAAAATGCCTTAGTTCTTCCCTCTTAATTGCTCTCTCAATCTCTTCTATCAGGTCATGACATTTATTTGTGTCGTGGCCATGTGTCCCGTGGAATGCGCACTGCTGGCTTCTATCCCTGTCTGTAACCACAATCATCATTAGCCTAGGGCGAATGAGAATCCTTTCTGCTTGTACCGTGACCCAGATCTCTGCTCTAGTTGTGTTCAAGGGAGTGAGTCCATTATAGTTCACCATTTCATGCTTACCCTTTCCTTTGAATGGGAAGACCTGTTCTAGAAAAAAAGGACATTCCAATACCCATTTTCCTTTCTTATCTCCCAACTTTACGTCGGGTACTGCCGCTCTTACGACACCAGCTTTCTTCCCTTTTCTCAATCCGTACCAGCCCCTTTTATTCTGGTCGGAATCCTCCCCCAAGGTTGTTCGGTGGGCCCTCTGGAAAGCCTCCTCATATGTTTTGGGATAATTTTTAGCCATGCTTCTGTTGAAGAAACCTGGCTTTAATCCTCCTACGAAAGCTGTCATTAAAAGCTTATCATCTTTTCCCGAGATTTGATTCGTTTCATCCTCCATTTGCTTAATACTCATCATTTGAGTAGCTGTTTCTGTGTGTACAGATTCCCCATAAAATTGGACACAAATTTCTTCTCAAAGTCCTACCATGAGACAATGAAACCATTTAGGAGGTCGTCACACCATTTTTTGGCAGCCAGGAGAAAGTAGAGGGCTAGACCAAGCATTTTTGATTGTTCCCGATTTTGTACATGGTTAAAATTGAGTTAACATATGACAGGTGGTCCCTAGGATCCCCTGTACCATCGAAGGTTTGTAGGCTGGGGGGTTTACAATATCGGGGCATGTCTGCCATTAAAATCACCTATGCTATAGGGGGTCCGCTTTTGATCTGTGACTGGATATCGAATTTCATCCAAACACCTCGTTATTTCATCTAGATGATTTTTTACCTCTTCTAGCCCGGGCTATTGACTCCTTTGTTCATCTCTATCACGGTCGATAGGTTCTCCGTGCCTACCTCCTCGATCCCTTTCCAGCACGGTTCCAGTACCTCGTCTAGGTTCTACGTCCTCCTCCTGGTAGTAGTGCCTTTGCCGAGTGCGGCGATCGTCATAATGATCTTAAGGATCTACCCGAGGTTCATTCATATGCTGTACCATGTGCTCCAAGTCCCTCATCCTGAGCATTATTTGATTCCATCTCTCCTTGCAACCTTCTTGCTGTTCCTCTCGGTAAGGGCGGAATTGCGAAGTTGCTTCTTGGTCTTCTCTTGGGGCACTTGATTCGGTCCTCGAGTGTTGCGACATAAGTAGGTCGAAGGTAACTTGCACTCGGCCCCATGATGGGCACCAATTGATGAGTCTGATATGTGTGACCGATCTGATAACCCTTGACCGAATTGATGACCAAGCACTCCGAGGTGTATCTTTCCTGCACAATTGACACTTCTTTTATTAACTTCCAAGGGATTATTCCCAATGAAGCTCCAATGGCTAAGTTAGTACTAGATTTTTTCTCCGTCTTTTTTTCATTGCCTTCTTTATAGAGAAAGCTTAGTATTTATAGAGAAAGAATTCCTAACCTGTTTAATAACTGTTGATGAATAGTGGATGGGTATGGGCGTTGCCGACCTACTACTCTTCCTGTCCTTTCGCCAGTTACATGATGTTCAAGTGACCCTTATCTAGTCACGTCGGTTAGGTAATATCCACTTGATCCTTCCTATCCAATCATGTCGCATCATGACATTACTTATGTCAGTCTCTATCCACGCGTCGCTTTTTGATTGGCTTGCGTTATTATTATTCATCATTGTACACGACAGTTTAATTGAATTAATACTAGTAATTTTTTATAGTATTTTATTAATGAAAGATGGAATGAAGTGAAGATGATTTTGTTTTAGCAAAATTAAGATTTTCTACTTTTACTCATTCATAAGTGACATGTCAAATGAGTGTGCGACTTTTTTTCTGTTATAAAAATTTAAAAAATTTAGTTGAATGAAGAATTTGATGTATTTTTCATTGTGAATGACTAAAATTCATCATTATTATTGTGGGATACAAAATTAATTTTTTTTCATGCAATGTTACTGACAATTTTGGCAATTTTTCCAATCACATGGGACATAACAAAATTTGTTATTTGTATAATTCTTTTAGAAAATTTTCTTCAATTTGAAGTTATCAACCCTCAAATCTACAGCAATAAATATGCCTTCAGATTATTTTAAGTTCAATAACGGTAGTGTTTTAACCATTATATCCACCAATTTTTTCAACTTTGGCTACAATTGACTACTTTCAACGGTTGCCAAACATGCGTAAAGATTCAAGAAATCATTTTGTCTTTAATCTCCTTTTGCAAAGTTAAAGGGTGGTATTGCCATTATATAAACTTGTCAAAAACTTTTTGGTGTCATAAATTTCTCCTAAGGATCTAAAAAATGGCAACATATCATTTAGAGAGAATTTTTTATATAGCACAAAATATAGGAAAATGGAAAAAAATAGAGAAAGAGAGTGGTTGGATGCGAGGAAATTAAGGACACAACAAATAGATGAAGAAGAATTATAGCATATTTAATATCTTTAATATTTTGTTCAATTAAAATGGGAAATTGAAATGTATTTCAATAAGTAAATATGTCTTCCTAAATCCAAACCCATAAATATGCAGACAAAAATATGAAATTGAAGAAAGCAATTTCTAAAATTGTAAAATTTTATGACAAACAAAAAAATCTTTATAAGACATTAGTAAATATAATACTAATATGGAATAAACTTGATAAAATTATTTATAATTAGCTATAAAAGATATGTGAAGTTAAAATAATAGATATATGAATTTTGAATAATTTAACTTTTTGGGAAATAGAAATAAAGCACGTGTTGTACACGAGAGTTTAATTGAATTAATACTAGTATTTTTTTATAGTATTTGATTAATGAAAGATGGAATAAAGTGAAGAAGGTTTTGTTTTAGAAAAATTAAGATTTTGTACTTTTACTCATCCATAAGTGACACGTGATATGAGCATATGAAATTTTTTCTGTTAAAAAATTGACAAAATTTTCTTGAATGAAGAATTTGATGTATTTTTCAATGTTAATGACTAAAATTCATCATTATTAATGTGGGATACAAAATTAATTTTTTCGTGCAATGTCACTATCAATTTTGGCAATTTTGCCAATCTCATGTGGACATAACAAAATTTGTTATTTGTATAATTCTTTTAGCAACATTTCTTGAATTTGAAGTCATCAACCCTCAAATCTACAACAATTAACATGCCTTCAGATGATTTTAAATTTAATAATTGTAGTCTTTTAACCATTATATCCACCAATCTTTTCAACTTTTGCTACAATTGAAGGCTTTCAAAGATTACCAAACATGCATAACGGTTCGAGAAATTATTTGTTTCTTTTGTCTTTAATCGCAAAAGGTTAAAGTGTGGTATTGCCATCTTGTAAACTTGTCAAAAAAAATTTGGTGTCATAAATTTCTCCAAAGGACATAAAAAAAATGGCAACATATCATGTAGTAAGAATTTTTTATAAATGACAAAAGATAGAAAAATGAAGGGAAAAGAGACAAAGAGAGTGACCGGATACGAGGAAATTAAGGGCGTGACAAATATATGAAGAAGATTTATAGAATATTTAATATCTTTCGTATTTTGCTCAATTGAAATGGGAAATTAAAATCTATTTCAAGAAGTAAACATGTCTTCCAAAATTCAAACTTATAAATATGTCTGCAAAAATTTGAAATTGAAGAAAGCAATTTCTAAAATTGTAAAATTTTGTGAAAAACAAAAATAAAATCTTTATCAAACATTAATAAATGTAATACTAATATGGAATAAACTTGATGAAATTATTTAAAATTAGCTATAGAAGATATGTAAAGTTTAAAATAATAGATATATGAATTTTGAATAATTTAACTTTTTGGGAAACAGAATTGAAGCACGTGTTGTACACAAAATTTTAATTGATGAAAGGTGGAATAAAGTGAAGATGGTTTTATTTTAGATAAATTAAGATTTTCTACTTTTACTCATCCATAAGTGACACGTGATCTGAGCGCGAGACTTTTTATCTGTTAAAAACAATTGACAAAATTTGGTTGAATGAAGAATGTAATGTATGTTTCAATGTTAATGACTAAAATTCTTCATTATTTATGTGGTATACAATATTAATTTTTTTGTGCGATGTTACTCACAATTTTGGCAATTTTCCCAATCTCTTTGGGGTGTAACAAAATATGTTATTTGCATAATTCTTTTAGCAACTTTTCTTCAATTTGAAGTCATCAACCCTCATATCTATAGGAATAACATTCCTTCAGATGATTTTAAATTCAATAACTGTAGTGTTTTGACCATTGTATCCACGAATCTTTTGAATTTTTGCTACAATTGAAGACTTAAAAGATTGCCAAAAATGCATAAGGGTTGAAGAAATTATTTATTCAATTTGCCTTTAGTCTTTTTTTTGCAAGGTTAAAGGGCGGTATTGCCGTCATGTAATCTTATTAACAACTTTTTTGTGATATAAATTTCACCAACGGACCTAAAAAATGACAACATATCATTTTGAGAGAATTTTTTATATAGGTCAATAGATAGAAAAATGGGAAAAGAGTAGCGAAAGAGAGTGGCGGGATAAGAGGAAATTAAGGACGCAACAAATAAAAGAAGAAGATTTATAACATATTTAATATCTTTAGTTTTTTGTTCAATTGAAATGGAAAATTAAAATCTATTTCAAGAAATAAATATGTCTTCCAAAATCTAAACCTATAAATATGTAGGTAAAAATATGAAATTGAATAAATCAATTTCTAAAAATTCTAAAATTTTGTAACAAAAAAATTATAAGGCATTAATAAATGTAATACTAACAAGGAATAAACTTGATGACATTAGTTATAATTAGCTATAGAAGATATGTAAAGTTATAATAATAGATATGTGAATTTTAAATAATTTCACTTTTTCAAAAAGAGAAATGAAGCACGTGTTGTATACGAAAGTTTAATTGAATTAATACTAGAAATTTATTTTTATATTATTTGATTAATGAAAGGTGGAATTAAGTGATGATGGTTTTGTTTTAGCAAAATTAAGATTTTCTACTTTTACTCATACATAAGTATGCAACTTTTTTTCTGTTAAACAAATTGACAAAATTTGGTTGAATGAAGAATTTAATGTATTTTTCAATTTTATTGACTAAAATTCATCATTATTAATGTGGGATACAAAATTATTTTTTTCGTGCGATGTTACTAACAATTTTGGCAATTTTTCCAATCTTTTGAGGACGTAACAAAATTTGTTATTTGTATCATTCTTTTAGCAACTTTTCTTCAATTTGAAATCATCAACCCTCAAATCAATAGCAATAAACATACCTTCAGACGGTTGTAAATTCACTAACTGTAGTATTTTAACCATTGTATCAACAAATCATTTCAACTTTTTCTACAATTGAAGACTTTCAAAGATTGCCAAACATGCACAAGGGTTCAAGAAATTGTTTATTTCTTTTTCCTATAATCTTCTTTTGCAAGGTTAAAAGGTGGTATTGCCATCATGTAAACTTGTCAAAAAATTTTTGGTCACATAAATTTCTCCAAAGGACCAAAACAATTGCAACATATATTCTAGATAATTTTTTTTATATAAGACAAAAGATAGAGAAAGAGAGTGGCCGGATAAGAGGAAATTAAGAATGCAACAAATAGATGAAGAAGAATTATAGAATATTTAATATCTTTAGTAATTTTTTCAATTGAAATGGGAAATTAAATTTTATTTCAAGAAGTAAATATGTCTCCCTAAATCTAAACCCATAAATATGTAGGCAAAAATATGAAATTAAAGAAAGCAATTTCTAAAATTGTAAAATTTTGTGACAAACAAAAAACAATTCTTTATAAGACATTAATAAATGTAATAATATATTGAAATAAACTTGATGGAATTAGTTATAATTAGCTATAGATGATATGTGAAGTTAAAATAATAAATAAATGAATCTTGAATAATTGAACTTTTTGGGAATAGAAATGACGCACGTGTTGTACATGGGAGTTTAATTTAATTAATAGTAGTAATTTATTTTTATAGTATTTGATTAATGAAATATGGAATAAAGTGAAGATGGTTTTTTAGCAAAATTAAGATTTTCTACTTTTACTTATCCATAAGTGGCATGTGATCTGAGCGTGTAACATTTTTTTTTGTTAAAAGAATTGACAAAATTTGCTGAAAGAAGAGTTTGATGTATTTTTCAATGTTAATGACTAAAATTAATCATTATTAATGTGGGATACAAAATTATTTTTTTCGTACAATGTTACTCATAATTTTGTCAATTTTCCCAATCTCTTGTGCATGTAACAAAATTTGTTATTTGTATCAATTTTTTAACAACTTTTCTTCAATTTGAAGTTATCAACCCTCAAATCTACAGTCATAAATATACCTTCAGACAATTTAATGTTCAATAATTGTAGTATTTTAACCATTGTATCCACAATCTTTCCAACGTTTTCTACAGTCGAAGGGTTTTTTAAAGATTGTCAAACGTGCATAAGGGTTCAAGAAATCATTTGTTTCTTTTGCCTTTAATCTTTTTTTGTAGGTTAAAGGATGGTATTGCCATCATGTAAACTTGTGAAGAACTTTTTGGTGTCATACATTTCTCCAAATGACCTAAAAAAATGGCAACATATCATTTAGAGAGAATTTTTTTATATAGGACAGAAGATAGAAAAATGGGAAATAATAGAGAAAGAGAGTGGTCGGATAAGAGGAAATTAAGGATGCAACAAATAGATGAAGAAGAATTATAGCATATTTAATATCTTCAATATTTTGTTCAATTGAAATGGGAAATTAAAATGTATTTCAAGAAATAAACATGTCTTTCTAAATTTAAACCCACAAAAATGCAGGCAAAAATATCAAATTGAAGAAAGCAATTTCTAAATTGTAAAATTTTATGACAAACAAAAACAAATTCTTTATTATATTAATAAACTTAATACTAATATGGAATAAACTTGATGAAATTTAATTATAATTAGCTATATTATATATGTGAAGTTAAAATAATAGATTTTTGAATTTTGAATAATTTAACTTTTTGAGACGATGGAAATGAAGCACATGTTGTACATGGGAGCATAATTCAATTAGTACTCGTAATTTATTTTTATAGTATTTATTAATGAAAGATGGAATAAAGTGAAGATGTATATAGCATTTTATAGTATTTTATTGATAAAGGTAGAGTTGTATCATAACTCTTCTTGAAGAAATCCCATCTCTACCTGAATTCTTCGGGATAAGACTTCTAATGAACTAAGGAGTCTCATTCCTATTGGGACTCTATGAGGTACGGTTCTATAAAAAGAATCTTATGGCCACTAGGTAAGGGGTTAGATTCTCTACTACTACTTTACACTTTACGCTTATTGCTCAGGCACTGATACTGACTTAAGAATCGGAGTATACTCCCCGGTACAGCCCAGGGTATTTTCTGACGCGTGTATTGCAGGTCTATTAGGTTATCGACGACGATCAGGGAGCACGTGACCTAAGGAAGCCCTCAATGCACTTAGGTGATTTCTGACATCATCAAATTGGCGCCGTCTATAGGAATCGATAAATAAGCTATATCGATGACGCTCAATCGTTCGTAGTTGAACACGAAAGGTGTTCTTACCACTCAAGCTACCTCCAGTCGCCCTCCGCGTGGAGCAACGACTGGCAAAGAGGGTAATCTTGGTGCATATCCATAAAATCCGCAGGGTAAGCAAGTTGATCCTAATACTTCAAAGCTTGTTCTTGGTGGTAACATTCTTCCGCGCCGTACCTCAGATACACCGATCCGAGGTAGCGGACAAGACAATCCTATTATCGACATTCACTCTCCAAAGACGATTAAATTTCTTACTAAACATTTTGAGCATATCAAAGCCATTGTTGAAGGACCTGGTCGGCGGCATGGTAAAGAGTCGGAGCGAGCTTCAGATATGCATGATAGGATGCAGATTTCATCATCTTACAGTCCGGAATCTCAGGGAGATAATGACCTGGAACGTCACCGACCTCTGAACAGATCTCCAATTCGGAATCCGAAACATAATAGTTATGGATATCGGCACTTGAATCCTTCCCCACCTCGGGATAGACAATATCAAAATTCGGGTAACCGTAATGATCAGGATGATCATATTAATAACCGCATCCGTGATGAAGTACATAATATTTTGGGGGTAGGAGCTGGGGGAGTTTACCAAACAGTGTCGCCGTTTGTGGATGCTATTAGTCGTTTTCCGAAACCACATAAGTTCAAAATTCCTCAGATGGAGATGTACTCAGGAGATACAGACCCTAGGGATCATCTAGCTCGGTTCACGTCGCTTATGAAATTCGAGCAAGCCCTAGAGGCAACCATGTGTTAGGCTTTTGAAACCACATTGGTTGGAAAAGTGCGGGGGTGGTTTGAAGGCCTTAAGCCAAATTCCATTTGTTCCTATGAGCAACTTTCTCAACTTTTCTATCAGAGATTTTTGCAAAGGAAGAAGTTTGATAAATCCTCCGCGGAGCTCCTAAATATTCGATAGCGGGAAAATGAATCAGTTCGGGAGTATATTGACCGGTTTAATGACGAAAGTGTACAAGTTAAGACCCGGTCTGAAGATGTGGTGGTTGGTGCCTTCATAAACGGCTTACGAACTGGAAGGTTATACAGAAAACTTGTAAATGACCCACCTAAAGACATGCACGAGCTGATGGATCGGCTGACAAATTTGCAAAAGGTGAGGATGCCGACAGAACCAAGCGAGATATGCATCGAGGTCCGGAGAACAAGAAAGATACTCATTATAACAGATCCGAAACGGGAGTTAAGCGAACTCCAGTATTTGATATGTTGTCATTTGATAAAACACAATCTCAAAAATCAAATAATAAGGGTTCCTCAGCTCCTCGTAACCGAACTGAGATGCTTGCTATTATGGAGAAGAAAGGGCTGATAAAGTCGTATCCAAAGATGACTACTCCCAAAGGCAAAAGGAATAAGAATCTTTTCGGTAAGTTCAATGATCAAACGGGACATGATACAGAAGATTGCCGAGATCTGAAATAGGAAATAGATGAACTCATCGCCAGTGGCCATCTTAGAGACTTTATACAACAGACATATCAGAAAGGTCGCCGCAGAGGCCGATCTTAGGATAGATGATGACCTGACAATAACAAAAAGCTCAAGGAGGACGAATATGCTCAACCTAAAGATGACGAAAAAAATTGTCAATGGGGTGATTCATACCATTGTGGGAGGTCCGATCGGAGAATTCAGGTCGGCACAAAAATCTTCCCCACGACGAATTCCCGAGTAGGAGCCGATACACAAGAGTTTCAAACAATCCGAGGTCATCACTTTCTCTGAAGAGGACGCAGTTCCAAGTAAGTTTCCTCATTGTGATACTTTGTTAATTAAAGCAATTATAGTAAATAAGGAAGTCCATCGAGTATATATGGACGATGGGAGTTCCTCAAATGTGATTTATCGCAATGCATTTGAGAAGCTGGGAATTCCTCGAGAACAGTTGCAAAAATGTCCCGGTCCACTGATCGGATTCTCTGGAGAGGCGACACAGCCTATTGGAATGATTATTTTGCCTGTTACCTTGGGGGAAGCTCCAAAGCATAGGCTGATATATACGCATTTTGCAGTTCTTGATGTTACTTCGCCATACAACATTATCCTTGGAAGACCAACGATGGTTCAACTTAAAGCCAGTTGGTCCCCTTACCAGCTGGTGATAAAATTTCCCACAGCTTGGGGAATAGCTACAATCCGAGGTGATCAAAATATGGCACGAGAATGTCATATGATTGCTTTGAGGGATGCGAACAAAAAAACAACAATGCCTCGAAGGTAAATTGTATATCTGGCGAACTGCAACCGATACTGCATGAAGACCAAGCTGGGGAAGAGTTGATGAACTCCGGAGGTCATGAAGTGATAATTGATAGTTTGGAAGATGTTGTAATTGATCCAACACTCCCGGATCGAACTGTGAAGATAGGTGCAGCTCTACCTCCAGAAGTAAAACAATCTCTCATTAGTTTATTACAGAAGTACAAGGATGTGTTTGCTTGGGGACCTGAAGACATGAAAGACATTTCGCCCGATATTGCAGTTCATAAGTTGAATGTAGATCCTGAGAAACCCCCAGTTCTGCAGAAGAAGCGACCATTTGCTCCGGACAGGAATAAAGATATTGTTGAAGAGGTGGATAAACTCCTGGATGCTAAAATTATCCGGGAGGTCTTCTATCCGACCTGGCTCTCTAATCCTGTTATGGTGAAGAAACCAGATGCAGGACTGCGGATGTGTATTGATTATACGAATTTAAACCAGGCATGTCAAAAAGATTTCTATCCCTTACCTATTATCGACCAGAAGGTGGACGCAACTGCGGGATATGAAGTACTTTGTTTTCTTGACGCACATAAAGGATACCATCAAATTTTCATGGATAAAGAAGATGCTGAAAAAACCGCGTTTACTGAAAAAGGCATTTATTGTTATGAGAAAATGCCTTTCGGGTTAAAAAATGCGGGGGGCGACTTATCAACGAATGATGAATAAAGTTTTTGATTCTCAGATCGGACAACATGGAAATATATGTTGATGATCTCCTTATCAAGAGTCGAAAAGTGGCAAACATGATAGCCGGTGTCAGGGAGACCTTTAAAACTTTAAGAGCAACAGGTTTAATGTTAAATCCCAAGAAGTGTACTTTTGGAGTAAGTTCAGGAAAATTCTTGGGATATATGGTTTCGAAGCGTGGCATTAATGCTAACCCTGAAAAGGTGGAGGCCATCTTGAATATGACCTCACCTTGGAATGTTAATGAAGTTCAAACCCTCACTGGGCATTTGGCCGCGTCGAATCATTTTCTTTCTAAATCAGTTGAGCGTTGCTTGCCATTTTTTGCTACACTGAAAAAAACAAGGGATTTTCATGGACAGAGGAGTGTCAAAGGGCCTTTGAAGACCTTAAGAAGTACCTATGCACCTTGCCATCCTTAGCTATTCCTGTTCATGGAGAGACTCTTTCTCTGTACTTAGCGGCATCAGATAATGCTGTAAGTGCAGTGTTGATTGAAGAAAATAGTAACATCCAAAAACTGGTATATTATGTGAGCAAGGCATTGCAAGTAGCAAAGCAGAGATATCCAGGTCTTGAGAAGTTGGTATTGGCCTTAATTGTTGCAGCTCGGAGGTTACGCCTCTATTTCCAAGCTCATCCCATCCGAGTTCTCACTGATAAACCGTTAAAGCAAGAACTGCATAAGCCTGATCATTCCGGCCGTTTAATGAAGTGGGCTATTGAACTAGGTGAACATGATATCACATTTGTGCCCAGATCGGCAATCAAAGGCCAAGTTCTTGCCGATTTCATTGACGAAACACCACAAGGTTGGGATGTTCAAACCCGAAGTCATACACAAGATAATTCTCAGATCATGTCGAATAGCACTACAAATGTTTGGGTGATATTCGTGGATAGTGCATCTAGCGAAGAATGATCTGGAGCCGGTCTAATCTTGAAGAATCCTGAAGTTCAGGAGTTCACTTATGCTCTCCGCTTCAACTTTAATGCAACTAATAATGAGGCGTAATACGAAGCCTTGATAACAGGATTGAAGTTAGCCAAGGAAATGAGAGCTCGGGAGTTACAAGCTTACAGTGATTCGCAACTCATTGTAAACCAGATAACTGGGGGATATGAGGCTCGAGATCTGGTTATGAAATGATATCGGGAAAAAGCGGAAGAAATGGCTAAGGGATTTGATCTCTTTACTATTGATAGAATTCCGCGAGCTCAGAACAAACGAACTGATGCACTTAGCAAGTTAGCATCATCAGCTTATGCGCACCTCACTAAGAAGGTATTAGTAGAAGTGTTTGGAGCTCGGAGCATTGATGAGCAAATAGTTCAATTCATTGAAGAATAAGAGAATTGGATGACTCCAATCATTAAATACCTCAGCTCGGGAGAAGTTCCGAACGACAAAGTGGTAGCTCAAAAATTGAGAATTCGGGCTGTTAGGTATGAAATGAAGGACGGAGTTCTTTATAAGAAATGATATTTAACGCCATGGCTGAGGTGCGTGGGTCCGAACCAATCAGAGTATGTGTTAAGGGAAATCCATGAAGGGTCATGCGGAAGCCATGAAGGAGCTCGGACAATAGCCAAGAAAGCTATACGAGCAGGGTACTATTGGCCCAGTGTTCACCGAGATGCACATAACTTGGTGCAGAAATGCGTTAAGTTTCAGCAGCACGCAATAATTCACCATGTACCTCAGGCCAAACTAGTGACTATGCAAAGTTCTTGGCCGTTCATGCAATGGGGGATAGACATCGCAGGTCCCTTTCTAGAGGCTCCCGGACGAGTTAAGTATTTTGTCGTGGCAGTGGATTACTTTACTAAGTGGATCGAAGAAGAACCATTGGCGACGATAGCCGGAAAGAATATACTTAAGTTCTTCCGGAAGAATGTTGTTTGCCGGTATGGGATACCGAAGATCATAGTATCTGATAATGGTACACAGTTTGCAAGCGATCCATTTAAGAGTTGGTGCGAAGAACTCAGGATATATTAGCATTTTACCTCCATAGCTTATCCTCAAGCTAATGGACAAACCGAGGTAATGAACAGAATTATCATTCAAGGGATCAAGACTCGGTTAGAAAATGCTAAAGAAGAATGGGCCGTGCAACTTCCAAATGTATTGTGGGCTTACCGAACTACGCCAAGAACGGCCACACAAGAAACTTCATTCAGTTTGGTGTATGGATCCGAAGCAGTTATTCCAGCTGA
Source organism: Ophiorrhiza pumila (assembly GCA_016586305.1). Classification (NCBI taxonomy): domain Eukaryota; kingdom Viridiplantae; phylum Streptophyta; class Magnoliopsida; order Gentianales; family Rubiaceae; genus Ophiorrhiza; species Ophiorrhiza pumila. The sequence continues at coordinate 41,314,019 of BLIW01000006.1, forward strand.
GATAGGCATCCCGAGTATCAGAGTGCTTAACAATGAGCAAGACAAAAACAGTAAAGCCTTACTCCTTAACCTTGATCTGATGTAAAAGAAGAGAGAAGCGGTGTTTATCCAAGAGGCAAAGTACAAGTCGGATATGACGCGGTATTACAACAAACAGGTTAGGAGTACTTATTTTCGGCCTGGAGATCTAGTAATGAGGAAGAACGAAATAAGCAAGGCTGAAGGAACTCGAAAGCTAGATCCAAATTGGGAGGGACCATATCAAGTGGTCGAAGCTGGAAGAGCTGGGAACTAAAAGTTGTCAACATTGGATGGGAAGGCAGTTTCGCGAATGTGGAATATCTCTCATTTGAGGAAGTTTTATACTTAGTTGTTCTCAAACATTATGGTAGCAAGAGCTGTGTAGTTCGGTTAAATCTGATTATTTAGAGAATAAGCCTCACAGCTCGGCTTTTATTTTATCAGTTATTCTAAAGGATGTCGAAAGATACTTGATATTTTCCATTATCTAATTCAATTTGGTTTATTCTTACTTTTTGCAGAACGCCAAATACTTAGAATTCCGGAAAGAAAACAGAAGCATGCTATTTTAATCTCAAAATGTTTTTGAGAATTATAAAACGGAGATGAACACATTCATCTCTGAATCATAATCCCAGATGTTCTCGGGAAAGATAAAGCAGAAAAATAAGTAATAACTTATTTGCAGGATTAATTAACTGAGGGTCGCGACCTCGGAAAATCCACCAAGGAATCTGAGTTCGGAAATCCGCTAAGGAACCTAAATTCGGAAAATCCACCAAGGAATCTAAGTTCAAAAATCCGCTAAGGAACCTGAATTCGGAAAAATCCACCAAGGAATCTGACCTCGGAAAAATCCACCAAGGGTCCTGAGTTCGGAAAAATCAGCCCAAGGAACCAAAGCTCAGAATGGTTTAAAATCACTTAGCAAAATGTAATCGATATATAAAGTTCTGGATTTGGACCAATTTTGAACAAACCAGTTTAAAGAACACAAGTTCTAAAAACGTGGTAATAGAATCAAGAGAACGGAGCTCGGAATAGTTAGTTAATAATTCTATTCGAACTGCGTTGAATATTAGAGACACGATTATTTCTGAGAAACCTAAACCGAGCTACGGAGGTTGGCTTCAATTTATTGATGACAAAATATTGAAAAACGAATAGATAAACTCAAACGAGGCAAGGTTGATCAAAATTCCGAACTAACAAAATACTTGTATTTAAATGCAAGATAAAAGGTCTTCTTGAATCATACTCAAGTATGAAAATATTCAAAATACACTACATCAGTCAAAATGATTGTCAAGATCCCTAAGCTATTACAAAGATTAAGGAACGGAGTCTTCCGCTCGGGAAACATCTTCAGTTCGTGTGGATTCGTCAGCTCGGAGATCATTCTCAGTTCGGGAAGGCTTAGCTGCTTGGTTGGCATCTTCCTCTTTATCAGAAATCCAGTCGATCTCCGGAGAAGAAGGCACAAATGACTCCACGGGAATGATAATCTTTCCTTCTTTCAGCTCGTCAAGCACCTCGTCCATGTCAGCTTCGCACCCCTCGTCATAACCGGGCTCAACTTTTATCCCGAGGTCGGGATACTTGGAATCCAAATGCGACAGCGCGAGGTGATAGCCGTAATCCTTGGCAGGAGTCATTATCTTGCCAAGGAAAGCACCGAACACTGTTGAGTAGTGCATCCGGTGGACGAGCTCGGCGGCGCTTTCACCTTTGCAGTACACCTTCTTAGCTTGCTCCGGTTGCAGCTGATTCTGTAGCTTGACTTCATTTGCCCGCAGCTTGGCAATGATTCCATCATCTTCCTTTAGAGCTTCTTGACTCTTCCCGAGTTCGGTTTTCAAGTTCTGCTCCCTGTACCCAATCTCTTGATTAAAAGACTCTAAGTCATCTCGTTCTTTCTCTGAAGACTTCAGGTCGGAATGAAGCTTGCGGATCACAGCTTCATCATTTTCGGATCAGGCAATCAATTCCCCGACCAGAGCTAAAGACTACAAAAAATCACAAGTGTCAGTGGAGTAAAGCATATGTATATGAGAATAACCTTAGCTCGGGACCGAAAAGGTTAAATCACCTGGAACACTCCCAAAGCAGTTCGTCGCCGCAGCTCGTTCTTTTCAAAGCAATAGAGAGCTTCTTTGTCCCGAGGTGGGATAGCTTCCTTTACGAACTCGAGGGAAGTGTCGATGGACAGCCGATCGTTCTTGGTTAACCCCCAGTTCGGCAAATGTTGATAGTCAGGGACCTAGATCACATCATCTGAAAAGGTCTTCCATTGTACAACGAGTTCCCCGAACAGAGAAGGCCCTGGGTGTTCAGCGATGGTATCTATTGTCTTATTCGCTTCGGCCAGGGTAACTTCGGCATTTCTTTTCTTCTTACGAGACTCAGGCGCCGAGCTGGTGGTAAGTTGACTGGCAGATGTGCCCAAAGCAACCGTAGAATTGATTGGATTGTGAAATCTGCCAAAAGTCTTCCCCAAACTTTGTTGCTCTTGTTGCCCGAGCTCGTCGTTTGTAGCTCTTTCTGAAGACTGGAGGGTTGGGACAACTGGTGACTCCAAGCCTAACACAACTGGTTTGCCTTTTGGAGGTCGGATCTCTTTGGAGGTTTTCAAGCCCCCCAGCATGTCTTTGAGTTGCATGACTAACAAAAGATAAACAAATAATTATGAATATACAAAACAGATGTTATAAATTACACACTCAAAGGAGACATATACCCTTATGACCGAGCTCGTCCACCTCGTCTTCATGATCTGGTCCCAGCTCGACGGGGCTCAATTTTAAGGATACTAACACCCGTTCTGGGATATTGTTGAGGCGTAACTGGCCGTTTTCATTTACAAGGGTTTCTAATTGGACTAAGGCTTCCTTAATCAAAGTTGTACACTTTGGCGACCGATCTGAAACTGACTTGTAGGGACGCCAGAAAGTTTCCTCACCTACCGCCCGAGCTCCGACAAAAAGGAACTTGTCCTTCCAGTCATGGATTGAGCTCGGAAATCCCTTAAACAAGTCTACTCTACCTGGGCGACGAGCAAAGTAGAACCATCCGGCGTCCCGACCAGAGGTTTTAAAACTATATATGTATCTGAAGAGGGAAGTAGTGCATGAAATGTCTAAGTGATGACAAATCATCTCAAAACCTCTCAGAGTTCGGATGGCGTTAGGGGTGAATTGGGAGATGGAAATGGCGAACTCACTCAAAATGGACTTCAAGAAGTCAGAGAGAGGAAATCTTAATCCTACGCCAATTTGTTCAGCAAAAACGCTGACAAAGCCTACTGGAGGTTGGCTAGCAATCTCACCTAGCAACGGAGTTCGGGCTCCTATTTCAACTGGAATAAACACTCGCCGAGCTATGTTCTCTACTTCGTTATAAGACAGAATGGAATCTAAAGTATCTAACTTAGATATGGATTCCTCGTGAACATCCCTAGTGTTTTCTACATTGGTAGTTTCATTGATTCTCTGAGGTGAGGAAGAGCTTGGAGGGAGGTCGGTTGTGTTATGACCTGAGGTTGATGTGTTTTGATCCTTAGTTCTGTTTCTATTACCCTAGTTTCCTCTTTGGAATTTGCTACGGAGTTCGAAGAATTGGGAATATCCAGTTCTCCCGATCTACAAACTGAATTAATAGCTGAAGAAGAATTGGAATGATCAGAGGTAGACATACTTACTTGGTTCAGATGAAAACACTGAGTTTGGAAATATTTTGAATCCGAGCTAGGGAATAGCTGGTTGCTTCAAAATAATCACTTGCAGGAGTAATCAGCACAGTGAGGTGAAGGGCTATTTAAAGATGTTTAATGGGCTGATGGGCTGCGTGTTCTCAACCGTTGATATCTCTTTGGATCTGCGTCTGGATAGCTGGAACACACTTGGAAGAGTTTGAAAGGTCATACGAACTACGGAGTTCGGCACATAATTCATTGCTTAACAATAGTGCATGAATTAAATACCGAACTAGGGCTAGGTGTTGTGATTGATTATTTCACATATTAGTGTAGTTGATGTGTGTATATATGTGCTGATTTCCGGATGTTGATCCGCGGAATACTCAGCGTAGGGTCTTCATGCGTCTTAGATTCCACAGCTTAACAATCACATGATTAATTGAGAAATGTAACATGTCTACAACGACTATTTTCAAGGTCGGCACATTCCTATGACAGAAATGCATACTTCGCATCTATGAAGATCTCCGGAGTTCGTCAATCATGCGGGGTTTGCCGTCCACAGATTAATTGTTCCAAAGGCTCTTAATTTGTCTGGGGCTTTAAACAACGGATATTTATGAGCATCAGATAATGCATGAAGCGCACGGGAAACGGAGATGAAATTAGTCAGATCGGATAAGTTCCAAGAGAATCTCAACCGATCTGAGAGGCTATTGATAAAGGTAGAGTTGTATCATAACTCTTCTTGAAGAAATCCCATCTCTACCTGAGTTCTTCGGGATAGGACTTCTAATGAACTAAGGAGTCTCATTCCTATTGGGATTCTATGAGGTACGATTCTATAAAAGGAACCTTATGGCCACCAGGTAAGGGGTTAGATTCTCTACTACTACTTTACACTTTACGCTTATTGCTCAGGCACTGATACTGACTTAAGCATCGGAGTATACTCCCCGGTACAGCCCGGGGGTAATTTCTGACGCGTGTATTGCAGGTCTGTTAGGTTATCGGCGACGATCAGGGAGCACGTGACCTAAGGAAGGCCTCAATGCACTTAGGTGATTTTTGACATCATCAAGTATTTTTTTAATGAAAGATGGAATAAAGTGAAGATGGCTTTGTTTCATCAAAATTAAGATTTTCTACTTTTACTCATCCATAAGTGACACATTATCTGAGCATGCGAGTTTTTTTCTATTAAAACAATTGACAAAATTTGGTTGAATGAAGATATTGGTGTATTTTTAAATATTAATGACTATAATTCATCATTATTATTGTGCGATACAAAAGTAATTTTTTTGTGCAATGTTACTCACAATTTCTGCAATTTTCCCAATCTCTTCAGACGTAACAAAATTTACTATTTGTATCATTCTTTCAGCAACTTTTCCTCAATTTGAAGTCATCAACCCTCAAATCTACAGGAATAAACATGCATTCAGAATATTTTAAGTTCAATAACTATAGTGTTTTAACCGTTATATTCACCAATCTTTTTAACTTTTGCTACAATTGAAAACTTTCAAAGATTGCAAAAAATGCATAAGGGTTGAAGAAATCATTTGTTTCTTTTGCCTTTAATCTTTTTTTTTTCAAGGTTAAAGGGTGGTATTGACGTCATGTAAACTTGTCAAAAAACATTTTGGTGTCATAAATTTCTCCAAATGACCTAAACAAATAGCAACTTATCTTTTAGAGAGAATTTTTTATATATGACAAAAAAAAAGAAAAATGGGAAAAAAATGGAGAAAGAGAGTGGTTGGATAACGGGAAATTAAGGATGCAACAAATATATGAAAAAGATTTATGGCATATTTAATATCTTTAGTATTTTGTTCAATTAAAATGGGAAAATAAAATGTATTTCAAGAAGCAAATATGTCTTCCTAAACCTAAACCCATAAATATGTAGGCAAAAATATGAAATTTAAGAAAGCAATTTCTAAAATTGTAAATTTTTTTGACAAACAAAAAATAATTCTTTATAAGAAATTAATAAATGTAATACTAATATGGAATAAACTTGATGAAATTTTTTATAATTAGCTATATTATATATATGAAGTTAGAATAATAGATATATGAATTTGGAATTATTTAACTTTTTGGGAAACATAAATGAAGCACTGTTGTACACGGGAGTTTGATTGAACTAATACTAGTAATTTGTTTTTATAGTATTTGATTAATGAAAGATTAAATAAAGTGAAGACGGTTTTGTTTTAGCAAAACTATGATTTTCTACTTTTATTCATCCATAAGTGACACGTGATCTTAGAGTGCGGCCTTTTTTTCTGTTAAAAAAATTGACAAAATTTTGTTGAATGAAGATATTAATGTATTTTTCAACGTTAATGCCTAAAATTCATCATTATTAATGTGGGATACAAAATTATTTTTTTCGTGCAATGTTATTGACAATTTTAGCAATTTTCCCAATCTCTTGGGGACGTAACAAAATCAGTTGTTTATATCATCCATTTGGCAACTTTTCTTCAATTTGAAGTCATCAACCCTCAAATCTACAATAATAAACATGACTTTCGATGATTTTAAGTTCAATAACTAGTGTTTTAACCATTGTATCCACCAATCTTTTCAACTTCTGCTGCAATTGAAAACTTTGAAAGATTGCCCAACATGTATAAGGGTTTAAGAAATTATTTTTTTTTCTTTTAATCTTCTTTTACAAGGTTAAAGGGTGGTATTATTTTTTTTAACCAGAAGGGACGTTATCCCCAATTTTATTAAAAAACAAGGAAGTGGACATAAACCATCCTTTTTGAATTTATATAGTGACTATCAATGTAAATAAATATTAAATTAAACCACTCATTTTATAATTTTTTAATGTGCAAACTCATTTTATAATTTTTTAATGTGTAAAGCTGGCATTGACATCCTATGCAGGTTCAATGCACCCTAAACTCTAAGAGGTAAATCCTGAAAATGTAGATAAACTTTTGGTTGTTGACTATCACATCCCAATTTTGCTAACATGTCTGCAGGTACATTACCCTCATGATAAATATGTTGAAAATAATAAAAAACACATGGAATCAAAATTTTTTGAACTACCTTTCTCAAATGCTTTTTCCATATCAGCCTTTAGACTGACTTTATGTCAATGATATCGTCCACCCATAGATTGAGCCATTTCTTGAGCCAATAAAACATTATCAGAGATTTTACGTCCTTGCATAAAACCACTCTTTTGATCAGAGATAAGTCATGGCAGAACCTTAGCCAATCGATTAGATGAAATCTTTGTAATGATCTTATTCACCACTGTGCACAGACTAATTAGTCGAAAATTTTCCATACTCACTCTAACATTTCTTTTTAGGAATAAGCACCAAAGATGGAGAGATAAAGGCTCTAGGAAGCTTGCCACTTGCAAAGAATTCAAAAACTGACTTATACACATCCTCAACCACAATTTCCAATGCTTCCACAAAAAAAGAATTAGTAAAACCATCAGACCTCGAATGCTCTATCCCCATCAAAATGCTATATCACTTGAAAAACTTCCTCTTTTGTAGGCCAAGCCGATAATAAATTATTTTCTTCTTTAGAAACCAAAGAAGGAATCATGTTCAGAGCATCTAAATCCACCAAGTAATTAGATACAGTAAACTGCTCTTCAAAACAAAACATTGCCACTTAAGCAACTAAAGACGAATCATACACCCTATCACCATTTAACCCCTGAATTCTTCTAATAACATTCTCTATACCTTGGAACTTTACAAAATTATGAAAAATATTTGTATTGCAATCACCTTCTTTCACCCTTTTTATATGTGCTTTTTGCTTCAAAAATTCTTCCTCCTCCGTGCAAGGCATCTAGTGAATTTAGCCTGAGCATTTTTGTAAGCTATCAAAGTCTCATCAAAAGGATCAACATGCAGTTTATTTCCCAAATCCCGAACCAATAAATCAGCTGTATGAATAGCTTGGAAAATATTACACACCCTCAATTTATTCCACTGTACCAATGCCTTCTTTGTTTGTTTCAGTTTCTGCCAAAGAACACCCAAAGGCTAACCCATTACAATCCCATCATTCCAAGCATGTCGCACAGTATTAAGAAAATCAAAACATTTCACCAATAAATTCAAGAATTTAAAGTATTTAACAATCTATGCTCCACCAATATCTACTGAGAATAATAATGGTGGATGGTTAGAACAGGTCTTGCTTAAATGTTTGACACAAGTAGAGAAAGTGTTGCTCCATTCGAAATTCATTAAATCACTCTCTAACCTCTTCCACACTCGCGACCTCCAACGCCAATTATTACACCAAGTGTAATCACATCCAATATAACCACACTAAAAAAGGCAAGCATCATTTATGAAATCAATAAAATCCTTAACTTCGGACGAAGAAAATGGCAGCCTACCAAGTTTCTAATTCTGATCAATAATAGTATTAAATTTCCCAGCAACAAGCCAAGGTTTTGGTGCAACATTAACACGCATTAAGGTAGACCATAAATCTTTTTGGCCAGGTACAAAACTGAACCCATGAACAAAAGACAAAAAAAAAATCTTCATTCAAACCCGAGTCAAGCACTTTTAAAATTAAAGATTGAGGATCTTGTAACAAAATTTGACAAATCCAAACGATCAGAGAAAAATACCCATAGTCTACCTTCGGCATTAGCTAAAGCTTTATCAAATCCCAATTTTTCTTTAATATTCTCCAGTTCAAATAAAGATAATTTAGGCTCACATATACAAATCAGTTGTAAGTTATACATACGTTTGAGCTTTTTTAATCTTCGAATTGTTGCATTATTCACAACACCCCGTACATTCCAAAATAATGTCTCAAGTATTGGAAACAACTTTGGAAAAAGGTATAGAAATACCTTTTTTGGGTCTTAACGTTCTCTTCGACTGAAGTGTACCATGTTGTTTTTGAGCTTTCATATTGTAACACCCCGATTTTCGAGGATCAAAACATGCCGTAACCTCAAGATTTAGTTTCCATAATCTTGAGATCGCAAGGAACCTCTTACTGTCATTTCTTAATAATAATATAAAACTAATACTTTATTAATCATCCTTACAAAATAATAATTAATAAATATCCATCATAAAAACTCAAAACATAGTCATGGGTCTAAAAACCATAAATTTATTCAAAAGTTCCTATACTAACTACTTGATCCATTCATCATTTACCATTCCTAGACCCTGGTCTCATCCTTATCTACTCCATCAACTTCATGTGTAAAATATTATATATATATATATATATATAGAAGAATGAGCGAATCGTCCAGCAAGTAAACCCTAGATCATTTAAACTAGTCATACTTCAAATATAATTTCTTTTCAAACTAAACATTTATTCAAACAAACAAACTTCAACAATCAACTTACACAATAATGTAACTTATTCGTCACTTATACTTTCATATGGTTGGTACTTTGACATATAAATAAACTAAAAACATGTTCACGTAGCATATCTTAATGAATGTATTTTCATTGCATACATGCATTCACGTCTTACTGAGTACTCAGCCTAGTTGTAATCCCGCTAGGTCGGCCATTAGGCCCTTAGGCCACATACATGACATACATAGATCCCCCTTGGGACGAGAATCTTCATTACATAATTAAATCCCCCTTGGGTCGAGGATTAATTATGCCATGACATACATGTTCGAAACACGTATTCCTACTGTTAGGACATGTAAGTCTTGATACCATGCATTAAGTTCATGTCATGTAAAACACATAGTAGATCTTGTTATGAATTTATAAAACAATTATAAAGAATTATTTTTCATATTTAAATTAAGTTTTGGTTTACTGTAAGATCATATCACATACGTTCACATAAAGAAGAAACTAACATAATTAATCTTGCATCATTATATAACTATATGTAAAAGTCACATTGTATAAATAATGAGGACATAATTATATACTTTCATGATTGCATAATGATCACATAATTATTAGTAATGATTACCATATTAGTTGAATGTACAAATATATTCATACATCATTAGATATAAGACAGTAACATACTTATTCATCAATATGTTTGATATATAAAGGCAACATATTTAAAATCTTACTAGTATAAAGCGGGAGTTGAGACCGCCTTTTGCCTTTTTTGTGCGGTATCAGCTCCCGGTCACCATCAGGTTATGTTTTTTATGTCTCTATCATGTGGTGGGCCTGCCTATTTTTGTGCATCCTTTTCACCTGTTTTAGGTGTTTTTGCGTGCTTTTGACCGCTTGTGTCTTAGGGTTTTGACGTTATATATATAAATGCTTTTTAGGGATTGCAACAGTCGTTTCTTGCTGCTTCATTTTTCCTTTTTTTAGCCTGTTTTCTTCTCGCGTTGTCTCTTTCATTCCTTTCCTACGCTGTAATGTCTGCTTGCTCCTCCTCCTCGCTTGTTTATTTTGTTCTTCTTTTCGGTCTCATATTTTTTGCATTTTTTATTTCTGTTCCTTGCATGCCTATTTGCTGGTTTTTTCTTTTCCCGATTATTTCACTACTACAAAATGGCGAATTTAAACCTCCTTTTTTATAGCGGTTAAACATAATCTGGTGTAATTTATAAAAACACGGTGGCATTATCGTAATATTAAACAAGAATAGTATACTTTTTACACCGGTTATAAGAAAACCGATGTAAAATGTGTACCTTTTACGCGGATTTAAACAAAAATTTAGTGACTAGAGAACTATTTACACCGGTTTTATTATAACCGGTGTAATATGTAAACTTATTACACCGGTTTAAACAATAACCGGTGTAAATAGGTTATATATTACACCGGTTATAACAAAATCGGTGTAAAAAGTTTATATGTTACACCTAAAAAGTACACTATTACACCGGTTATTAGAAAACCGGTTAAAAAGTTTATATGTTACACCTAAAAAGTACACTATTACACTGGTTATTAGAAAACCAGTGTAAGTTTCAATGGTAAATATATAGTACACTCTCCACCAACCTACGACACTCTACCATCTTCGGTCCTAGCCAAAACCTTCCCTCACCAGCTGTCTTTCTCACCACCCACCACTCTCTCTACTAGCCGCACACGGATCGAACTACTCACTCGACAAAGGTAGCTCTTTGAGTGGAGCTGCTACTGTGGAGTGGCGCTACCAGCTGCTGCACACGGATCAAACTACTCACCTGGCTCCAGCTCTTAATCAGAGTGCACATGGAGGCTCATCTGAGCTCCTCAATCTCTAGAGAAAGGTTCGAACCTAGATCGGTCTTCCCGCACATAGATCGAGCCTCCCCTAACTCGGTTATAGCCCAAGCTGCACCCTTTTACTATTCATATATCAGTGGTCACTGTTCATAACTCAGTGGTCGTTGTTCACTCAATCTGGCCAAATCCGATCCCTGAGCTAGTGGATTTGTGCTCAACTGCGACCGAGTACTTGGAGCCTCCAGCTGAAAATAGGTTAAATTGGAGTCAAGGTCCCCTCAAGAAATTCTTCAAACTGGCCACAATCGAGCTGGAGTTAACTATTGGCATCTTTTGAATTTGAACAATGAATGTGTATCCTTTGCTTGAGAGGAGTTCCCACTCATATTGCTTGGTAAACACTCACGTATTTGGGACATTATCCTGTGCTTGGTAAACCATGCTATGCTGAAGGAACTGGCTTCATTCATGGAATGTTTGGTGCATTGTGTAATATACATTTGAGGCGAATATCCCAGCTGAATTGCTGTTGGCTCATTCATTTTTTTGGTGTTGAAACTTTCAAGCACTTCTCCAAAATGGAATATTGATTCGGTACTATGAGTTTTAGTTTTCTGGAATCAAGAATTTGGAACCATTTTCTTGGGGGCAGTGAATTCATAAAAATTGCTGCTGTTGTTTGCTAAATGAATAACTTGATGGAAAGATCCCCTCATATGCTGTTGGTAATCTAGTTGCCTACATTTAATACACCGATTATTTAACCGGTGTAAAATAAACTTTTTACACCGGTTTTATCAAACCGGTGTAAGAAATTTATACTTTTTACCCCGCCCGTATATACACCGGTTCATTTTTATAATAACCGGTGTAAATAATAAGATTTAACCGGTGTAAAATCCCATTTTTGTACTAGTGTTTTTGATGGAACCCGCGGGCATTTTTTGGATGTTTGGGGGGTTGGATCCGTATGCTTGTTGTTGCTTGTGCTTGTTTTTTGGTTTTTCGGAGAAGGCGACGCCCAGGAGGGGTTGGCTTGGTTGATATAACGGTTATTATGAATAATGGTTGTTGAAGTTGTGAATGTTCTTGGGTTGAGAATTTTTTTGGATAAACAGAAAAAAACCTTTTCTTTTTTGGGGTTTTTAATTTGTCTTTTTTAGATATGTTTTTTTCGATCGATTTGGTGCATGTGAATGATTTTATTTTGAGGGGAAGCCTGAATAAAGCCCCGGTGGGAATTTTTAAAAAAAGTGTTATTTTTTTGCTTTTGTTGTTCACAAAGCCATAGAAAATTACAAAGTAGTTTGCTCTTTTGAATAACCCAGTTTATTGCCACTGCTTTGAAATACTTCGGTTTTGTCAATGTTATTGTTCTTAGATTTCTCTACAGACATGAATTAGGAGTACTAATCTGCTGCGTTTGTTTATTGATGTCAGCTATAGTTTTTTGGATGTGTATATTTTGGATTTGTATCTCATATTTTGTGTGATTTCGTTGCTGACGAGCTTGGGTTGAAATTTGGTGGGGGAGGTTTTTGACAATTGGTCTATTGATACGAAACCCGGATCGATTCGCTCCAAACCCTGGATTGTATGTCACGGAAGCAATTGCAGGACCTTCGAATAAAACCGATGAACAAGAACAATCTAACAGGTAGATTGGAATTTACACGCCAATTGATAAAGCCGCTTCGCGCAAACTAATCAATTCTCAGATTTGTTAGTTTGAAAACCCTTCGCAGGAAATCAAATTCACAAAGATAAAACAATCGCTGTTTTATTTCTCAAATAAAAATTCTTCTCTCCTCTAAAAAAATGCAAATAAGATGCCTATTTATAGGCTACAAGCTTACCCTAACTTGCTAAACAAGTAGTCTAATTGGAAAAGGAAACTAACACTTAATTAATCCAAATTAGGAAACCTTTCCTATTTGGAAACAACTTATTAACCTAAATTAAAAATAAATAAAATTGGAAACTTCCTAATAATTCACATGTTAATTCCATGCAAGGATTATTAACCATGTGAGACAAAAATTACTAAAAATTAAATAAAATGCAAAACACTAAAATTCCGCAGCTGTCCGTGTCATAACGTGATGTGCGACTTCACGGCGTGTTTTTACCTTGATCCCGTCAGAATCTGGAAAATTGCAAAGCATCAAAGTTTTAGTTCTGGATCTTAGCTTTCTAATGCCGCTGGAATCAACCCATTCTGATTTACGATGAGAGAGATATGACCCAATTACTAAAACGTGACAGAATCTCTCAGCAAACAATATTTGACGCCTCTTGTCATGATCTCCTTTGTTATCCCATTTTAGAGTCTCGGATCTCCTTGGGACCAACATGAGGCTTATTCTCCATCCTATTCCAGGCCTCCATACATGAGATTCATCTTTAACAATTGGAACAAGTTCCTTGGATATTCTGGAACATGTGATCACACATGATTTTGTATCATTCCCTTCCACTTGAAAAAGATTTGTCCTCAAATCTTGTTGATTGGCAACAAGGGAATCCAACACAAAACCTGGAAAATTGTCAAGACAAAAAGACAAAATATATGGAAATGCACACTCATTATTTTTCCTCTCTTTGCCTTTTTCTACAACCCTCACCTCAAGGCTTTTGTCATTCAAATCATTACTCAATTCTTTTTCTTGTTTATGATGATATAAAACAAAATTATCAATTAATGCAGAATCACTTAAAACAGTAAAAGAATTTACATCATCACAAGAAGGTTCTCCAAGAGTAGTAATTTGATCAACCTCTTCCCCTTGAATTGTTTTCATTTAAGGTAATGCTTCCTCCACCAAAGGATCTTCATTAATGGTCTCCACCATTGCTTCAACAATTTCATTAACTTGACCCATCTCCAATGGACTCAACTCATTATCCCCATGATCCTCAACACATTCCAACAATGGTATAGTAACAACTTTGACAGTTGGGTCTTCCTTTGGAGGTTCAACATACAAATCATACCATCTTGGACAACTAATAGCATTATGACCTACAGCCATACATCTCAAACACTTCCTAGCATGGACCCTAGGCGTTGGCGTCCTAATCTTTCTTTCAACAAAAAGGTTAGCATAATCGCGTTCTTGATGACCATACCCAGAACATATAGCACACCGGATTGGTTGTGACTTGCAAATCTGTTCTTGCAAGGTTGCTTCTTGTCTCAAACTTGCCAATTTTTTTAATTCCGCTTCCACCCTGTAAATTGTCTCTCGACGATAGCCATAGCGATCTCCATAGGGATCATACTTCTCCAATAAAGAGAAAAAACTTTCGGAATGCAATGACATCTCAAAATATAAAGTCCAAATTGTGCCACTTTATATGAACAACAAGGATCCAAATTTTTTTTCACTAAAATCAAAACCAACAAAATAAAAGATATAACTTCTTGACACCAATCAGAAAACAAAATTTATGACAGGCTTGCGAATATCAAACAATTTGAATTCAATTTTATAAGGAAAAATTGAAAACCTGATTTTTGTTCGAAGAACTGTGCTCTGATACCATTTGATACGAAACCCGGATCGATTCGCTCCAAACCCTAGCTTGTATGTCACGGAAGCAATTGCAGGACCTTCAAATAAAACCGATGAACAAGAACAATCTAACAGGTAGATTGGAATTTACACGCCAATTGATAAAGCCGCTTCGCGCAAACTAATCAATTCTCGGATTTGTTAGTTTGAAAACCCTTCGCAGGAAATCAAATTCACAAAGATAAAACAATCGCTGTTTTATTTCTCAAATAAAAATTCTTCTATCCTCTAAAAAAATGCAAATAAGATGCCTATTTATAGGCTACAAGCTTACCCTAACTTGCTAAACAAGTAGTCTAATTGGAAAAGGAACCTAACACTTAATTAATCCAAATTAGGAAACTTTTCCTATTTGGAAACAACTTATTAACCTAAATTAAAAATAAATAAAATTTGAAACTTCCTAATAATTCACATGTTAATTCCATGCAAGGATTATTAACTATGTGAGACAAAAATTACTAAAAATTAAATAAAATGCAAAACACTAAAATTCCGCAGTTGTCCGTGTCATAACGTGATGTGCGACTTCACGGTGTGTTTTCACCTTGATCCCGTCAGAATCTGGAAAAATGCAGAACATCAAAGTTTTAGTTCTGGATCTTAGCTTTCTAATGCCACTGGAATCAAACCATTCTGAGTTACGATGAGAGAGATATGGCCCAATTACTAAAACGTGACAGAATCTCTCAGCAAACAATATTTGACGCCTCTTGTCATGAGTTCCTTTGTTATCCCATTTTAGAATCTCGGATCTTCTTGGGACCAACATAAGGCTTATTCTCCATCCTATTCCAGGCCTCCATACATGAGATTCATCTTTAACAATTGGAACAAGTACCTTGGATTTTCTGGAACATGTGATCACACATGATTTTGTATCATCTATGGCCTTTATAAGTTTTTTTTCGTAAGCCTTTTGTTGTTCTTTCATTCGCTGAACTCGTTTGATGCTTGGTTTGTTTAATAGTAAAAAAAAATTCAGCTTTGTGATTAGTTATAAATATATATCCTTTCTAAACATATTAATGCTGATTTTAAGAATTTAGGCTATGTTTGGATTGAGGGAAAGGGAGGGAAAGGAAAGGAAAGGAAACGAGTGGAAAGGAAAAGAAAGTAGAGTAGAGGAAACCAATTTCCTTCCAACCAGTTTGGATAAATTGGGAAAGGAAGGCAAAGAAAGGAAATGATATACTAAAAACATTATGTGAAAAATCTAAAACTATTATTTATGGATATCTATGATGATGTTTTATAGTATGATATTGTATATCTATATCTTTATGTTAGATGATGATTGTAAACTTAGATAAAATAATTTTTCTATTATAGCTAAATTATTTTAGAGTTTGGATATCTTTTGGTAGTCTTGGTCAATCATTTGTTAAGTAAATGTAATTTAATTTAGTCCGTATTTTCCTTTATAAAGGTATAAGAACGGAGATATACTTCTTTAGCATTATCAATCACAAATATAATTTAGGAAAAAAAGAAAATCATATAATTAATAAAATAAAAATATATAGACACTACAATCTAATAAAAAATTTATTATTTGAGATAAAATTGTTATTTTTGTGTGAAAAATCTAAAACTATTATTTACGGATAGCTTTGATGATGTTTTATAGTATAATATTGTATATCTATATCTTTATGTTGGATGATGATTAAAACCTAGATAAAATAAATTTTCTATTATAGCTAAATTATTTTACAGTTTTGATATTCTTGTAGCATAAATTTGGTAGTTAAAAGTTTATTAAATTAAAAAATATCGAAATTAGTAAAATTTTATAAATTAAATCAAATTTAAATAGAGTAGAACTCTATTATTATTTTATGGGTGGCTAGATTTTGTAATATATTGAAACTCTAGTTTATTATGAAATAATAATTTTATAATCTTGCAACCAATTAGAAGTTAATAAAGTTTTAGACATCAAATAAAAATTTAATAATATTCTAATAAATGTTGGTAGTAATATCAATTGTACTAGGATTGAAAGATTGCCTCCAAGTTTGTCCTATAAGTTTTAAATGATAATTTATGTTGTAATTTTTAAATTAAAGTTTACGTTAGAAGGATAAATTTAGAATAATAAATTATTAATTATAAAAGAATTATCGTTTCCTTCCGTTTCCACCCACTTTTGGACGGAAAGAGATATGGACTAAACTGGTTATATCTAATCCCTCCATTTCCCTCCCTTTACTTTCCTTTCCTTCCCTAAAAAAATATCCAAACGCAAAAATTCTAATCCGTTCTTTTCCTTTCCTTTCCTTTCCCTCCCTTTCCCTCAATCCAAACATAGCCTTAGATTGCCATTTTTGTTTGTTTTGAAATTGGGCCTTTTTAGAGAATTAGCAAATACTATCTTTTCTACTACATTGTAGGGTTTTTCCAAATAGATTTATTCTTTATTTATTTATTTATTTATTATTATTTATTGGAAGCATTTGTGTTTTATGAATAATCTTTAATTATGATTTTGAAATTCTTATTACTAATGTTATTTTCGAGCTTTAATTAGTTCTTGGGGATTCCGTTATTTCTATGCTTTCTAGTTTTGTGCATTTGATAGCTAAAAGAAATGGTAAAGCTTGTCAACGAATCTGAACGATGCCAAGAAAAGGCATATTGGACTCACTTTAAGTATCAGAAATTTGCTAAGATCTTTAAATTTGAACACTAATCCCGATTGGTGAGTATGGATTGATAGTTATTATACATCTTTTAGAGGCATTCATTGTGCTTTATGTTATGTTATATGATTACTGGCCTTTAAAAACTCTAAGTTCTATCTGTATTGCTATTTTGGAAGCTTATCCCTCAGTAATTTGTTGGGAGTATTAGTACCAGCTTCGATACTGCTGTAAAGGTGCGAGATCCGAGTAGAATTGTCTGGGAGTTTGGCCTGCTAAGAAGATCAAATGCAGTTTATTTTGATCAAGGCTGGAAAACATTTGTGGCTGCTCATTGTCTTCAGGAGAATGATATTCTAATTTTTACTTATGTTGGTCAAATGCATTTTGATGTCTTGATTTTCGAATTTTTATTTATTTATTATTATTTATTGGAAGCATTTGTGTTTTATGAATAATCTTTAATTATGATTTTGAAATTCTTATTACTAATGTTATTTTCGAGCTTTAATTAGTTCTTGGGGATTCCGTTATTTCTATGCTTTCTAGTTTTGTGCATTTGATAGCTAAAAGAAATGGCAAAGCCTGTCAAAGAATCTGAACGATGCCAAGAAAATGCATATTGGACTCACTTTAAGTATCAGAAATTTGCTAATATCTTTAAATTTGAACACTAATCCTGATTGGTAAGTATGGATTGATAGTTATTATACATTTTTTAGAGGCATTCTTTGTGCTTTATATTATGTTATATGATTACTGGCCTTTAAAAACTCTAAGTGCTATCTGTATTGCTATTTTGGAAGCTTATCCCTCAGAAATTTGTTGGGAGTATTAGTACCAGCTTCGATACTGTTGTAAAGGTGCGAGATCCGAGTAGAATTGTCTAGGAGTTTGGCCTGCTAAGAAGATCAAATGCAGTTTATTTTGATCAAGGCTGGAAAAGATTTGTGGCTGCTCATTGTCTTCAAGAGAATGATATTTTAATTTTTACTTATGTTGGTCAAATGCATTTTGATGTCTTGATTTTCGAAAATCAAATCTTTTGTGAAAGAGTCAGTTCGTATTTTGTTGATAGGTTAGATGTTGAGGATGAAGAAAACAGATTTGGCCAAAAAATCAAACCTTTTGTGAAAGAGTCAGTTCGTATTTTGTTGATGGGTTAGATGTTGAGGATGAGAAAAATAGATTTGGCCAATCTAGCAGCTTAGGGCATGGCTTACTCTTTGTAAGTGAAGGTGGTGGTTGTGTTTCCCAGTGTTCAAAGCTAAAAAAGGCTGGGAAAAGACATATTATTGGGGAAAGCAAGGAAGAAACAAATTGTTTGGGCCGTGGCAGTAAAAAACCAAAAGAATCTGGTGATTTTTTGGGTTTTAAATTATATTACTATATTTTCTGTATTTATTAATTTTTTGAATTGGTTGTATGATACTGTAAACTGTTACGTATTTAGGTTTTAAAACTTGAATCTTTTTGTGTTGTGTAGGCATGAATTTTTTTGGACTCACTGATCAAGAACTATCAGAATATCCTGATATAGGAGGACAAATATTAGGTAATTGATGTTTTTTGTAAAATGGAGTAGATAGCTATAGGTTACAGCTTCACTATTCACCCTTATGTTTGTTTTAACGGGGTTTCTGGTCTATAAATATTGAAGAACCTCTAAGGTCACCTTCGATTATAACCTCTGGCTTTTCCGTTCAGAAAACAAGCATTAGAGATACTGATTGTTTTTCGGACCCAGAAGATGTAAAGTGTACGGATTATTATGCTGGTAATGTTTTCACAACAATGCTTGCCTGATTATTTAGTCTTTAGATGTATTCGTATTAGCCCTATTTAGCGTTACCGTTTTATGTGAGCCTTTTAATATTATTAATTTGGTGTTGTTTTGCTTTGCTTATTTTTAAGACCCAATGCCATCACCTTTTGCTGCCATTTCGGCTGGAACAAAACAAACCAACAGGGAATCTGTACTTGCTAAGCTTAAAAAACAGAAAGCCCTTCAGCTTGCCTATGCATCAGCCAAGGGAATTTGGTCTGTCTATACGATGCAGTAGTCATACATCAGCCAGGGAATCTCTATGGTTAAACTCTGAATTTGGATATTTCTCAAAAATGGAAAAAAATGTGTTCTACATGAATTATTATTTTTTTAATTTGTTTTCAATCTTGTTAGTTGTATAACCGTTTGTATTTTCTCTCTATATTTCTATGCTGCAGACTTTGGCGACTAAATGGGCAAAACAATATCTGCCTTCGCAAAGCTAAGATATTGTTTTGCGAACTAATGGGGAAATCTGGAGTGTAAGATATTACAGAAAAGGCCATGGCTATGCATTGACTGGAGCCTGGAAGAAGTTTGCACTTGATAATGATTTGAGGGAAGACGATGTCTGCGTTTTTTATCTGGATACTACTGCATTTCGAGCTGTTACCCTCGATGTGGGTATTTTCAGGCCTCGAGACGTAGAGATTGGAGAAGATGCCATTTCAGAAGTTGCTCTTGTTCGTGGCATCAAAAATTTAGGACAAAAGAAGAAAATGGGAAAGCTGTTGGTGGATGAAGATGCTGAATAAGCCTAGCTTATGTTTTGTAAATTTTTATAACCCGTGGTTTGTCACGACAAAACCATAATTAGATTTTTATAACTAAGTTTTTTAACTTGGGGGGAAAAGGGTTGTTTAATATCCTATTATATTTTGGAAAGTTGGGATTCAGTAGTAATCGGATTAAGATGCTAAGACTTTTTCGTATTATGCATATGTTTATGCTTATTTATGTATTTAAAATCTTGACAGCTCTTTTATAAATAGTGTTAATATGTTTAGAATGGTATGTTGCAAACAATTTGGGCTGTTTTTCATAATAGATTAATATAATAATCCCTTATAGGCATAGCTAATATTGAATCTTGTAATTTGACAGATAAATACATAACTATCCTTGGTGTGCCGAAAAAACGAGCTTTATATATTTATATTTAAAAAATGTTTAAAGCTAGAATTTCTTCTTTTTATTTTATACAAATTCTACAATAGATAATGAGAATTATAAATTTATAGCCTGCACCTTAATTTTTCTATATTATTTATCAATTTATTAGTATTATAAAATTCATTATTAGCATTTTTAGTAATGGGACTCAGGTTTTGCAATTTTAAAGCCTCCCAATATTAAAGCTTTTATTAATGACCCTTTTTAGCCTCAAAATGTTTGCTGCCAATTCATAACTTGAATTCCATTATATTTATTTAGTTTATATATGTAAGACGAACCCAGAAATATTTATAGATTTATATACAAAGCTTATTTTTTAATTTATAATATCAATTTTAATAGTTATTCTTAATAAATATAACTATATACTAAAAATTCGTACTTAATATTATTGCATTATTTAGTATTTTTTAAAAAAAAAAATCTTCCCTTTTCGAATCATTCAATCGAATTTTAAAACGTATACAACCTCTAAAATTACACAACATTAATATATTATTATTATATGTCCCATTAATTATAAAAACAACTCCATTTTCACAAATTGACATAGATATTATAATTTTTTTCTTAAACAATGTAAGATTATAAGAAAATGGTATAATATTGTCATTAAAAGAAACAATATAAGCAAGATTAATTATTAAAATACAATATTATTATATTTCATATTTATCAAGATTATGGTTTGCAAATTTGTTTAATTATGTTCGCTTATCTAAATTGTAACTTTTGTAGCTGCGATCTATTTAAAAAAAAAATTGGCTCATTTTGAACTTTTACAATTTCTGGTTTTAAAAGTATTGATTTCTCTTGCTTAACATAATTAAATTTCTATTTTGTTATGCCATTGCATTTGTTTTTGCTATGTTCATATTTTGGTTTAAATCAGTACGAAGAAATTTTAGCTTTCGAGTTGATACCATTTATAGCTTTTATTTATATTAATTATTAGATTAGTTCTGCTAGATGATAAATATTGGAGCAAACTGCCCAGAAGGTCACTAAACTTTCACTATGTCCGGCTTTTGGTCACTAAACTTTTAAAGTTGTAAAAAAGGTCACCTAACTCTTCGAAAGTGCAACTTTTGGTCCTTCCGTCCAACAGCTCCGTGAGTGGAAACGGAAACAAGGTTATTTTTGTCTGCACAGCACAAAGAAAAGGTTAGAACGGTAAATCGACCAAACACCACTTTTTGAGAGTCATTTTTGTCGTCTTCTTCTTCTTCTTCTTCTTCTTTTTTCATTGAAATTTTAGGTTTCCTAATGTTTGTATGCCAGTTTGTATGCATTCAATTCGGCAATTTTAAGCTTTGATATGATCACTGCTCTCTTTCTGGATCTCCTCATGCTTTTGATGCTGTTGTTCCAACTTTGTTTTAGATGATGATGAGTTACTACAACTACTTGACATCACAATCAGTTCTTCCCCATTTTGATTAATAAAATTGCTGGGATGATCATAAACTTGTTCATTATAATATGAACTCGTCTGTGAAAACATATCGCAAAACTCAGAATCATTTAGAAGATGGTGTTCTATGAATGCAAACAAAGCCAAGTCATCAGAATCCATGGTTTTTGCTGCGTATAATTTATTCCTGAATGAAGATTTTTGGAGGGTTTTGAGGGTTCTGATCAGTGAGGTTGATGAGTGAACTAATTATAGAGAAAGATTAATCATACACATATATATAAGGATCGCCAAAATATTTAAACTCAATCATGTGTAATAAAATAAAGGCCAATTTTCCCCAAAATTTGAAAGATTAATCATACACACATATATAAGGATTTGCGATGAATCATACAGATGAAAAGTTTGCGATGAAAATTTGTCAAAAAAAAAGATAAAGGCTAACTTCTTCTTCGTCTTCTTCTTCTTTTTCTTTTTCTTCTTCTTCTACAGATCTGAAAAAAACTCCTTTTCTTGGATTGGATGTTTATAAATTCTTGCAAATTTTTTTTTTCTTGGAAATGTTACCAAACCTGCAAAAAGCTTAAAGCAATAACAGTCAACCACATAATAGAATCAAGTGCTAAATACCAATAACAAAGTACCTAGGCGGGCAGTTTGTCATCAACGATCTATTTTCAGATTTATATGATATCAGATCTGAAATACGAAGAAGAAGAAGAAGAAGAAGAAGAAGAAGAAGAACAAGAAGACAAAAATGCCCGTCAAAAAGTTAATTTCCGTTTCCACTCAGGGAGCTGTTGGACGGAAGGACCAAAAGTTGCACTTTCGAAGAGTTTGGTGACCTTTTTTACAACTTTAAAAGTTTAGTGACCAAAAGCCGGACACAGTGAAAGTTTAGTGACCTTCTGGGCAGTTTGCTCTAAATATTGAGACAAAACCTTATTAGGAATAAAGTAATAAAAATAGCTAAGATGCCAACTTTGACTATTGGGATTGAAGAAAACTTGAAATCCACAATATTGTTTCATAGATAACTGTGCGCAATAAACATTTTTATTAAATTGGCTGTATATAATGATTATAGGCAAATATTTAGTTAGAAAGATTAGCTATTTCTAATTTTTTATAATTGATTGTTGCACTTATCCATGATATATTGTCCAAAAATGCCAAACTTTTGCAGCAGAAATTGATACAGTTTCTACTTTTTGATTTTATACTCCCAAGATAAAAATATTACAATTTTATTAACAGTATAAAATCTCTTTTTTTTGTTAGACACCTATATGAAGAAATCGGTTTAATATTAAACATCTTACTAATTAAAATTTTTACTGTAGTTATGAAATTATAATTAGAGTAAAAACAAATAAACATACGTTATTAGATACTTAATTGTTTGGGCTTTATTTTTGGGCCGATTTCATAGTATTCAGAATTACCAATCCCAAATTTTTCCCCTAATACAGCTGTATCAAAAATCACAAAAGTAGAATACTTTTGTTTGGTGCTACATTTTGACTATATGTTAGGTTAGAATTCTTGTATTTATCTTTGCAAATCTAGAACTTTGCTCTTATAAAGTGTAGCTGCGATTTTAACACAGAATTTTTCTATACTTTTTTATAAAACCACCTATAGCTTTCACTTCATTCTCTGCAGTTATTGCACTTCCTAACAAATTAATATTTCCTACAAATCAATCTCTCTTTGCTGGTTTGGAACTTTGTAGGTTGGTTATTTACTTATTAAACATGTTTTTGTTTGTAGCTATAAATAAGATTTATGCATATTTATATGTATTAAATTGTTTTTAGATCGCTACATCTGATCTTATTCTTAATACTATCGTTTCCAACTTTTGCATATTAGATGAATTCATGTTGTTTTGTCATGCCTGCGTCTTAACATATAGTAGTAACTTTATCAAAGCATCTTTATCTTAGCTTTAAATTATTTTAACTGGTTTCTATTTTAATATGGCTAAAGATATTAATTATTATTGTGTGTGTGTGCATATATATATGTGCTTTTCATATAGAGAAAAGCATTATCATACAAACCATATTACCAAGTTTCTACAAGAAATCCCTAATTATAGCGCACAGACCTAAATCTTATTAGTTCTCGAGCCATTATATTTTAAAAACTACTATTTTAGATAGGCCTACCCCAAATAATAATGCCTTATAAGTTGCTATTTTGTATACAAAATAGCGTACAAGAATAGATTTGAGATATGCTAACCAAGAGAAAATATAAGTCTGTTGAAGAGCGCAGAAATGAGCAACACCAACAGCGACAAATTGAAAACAAGCAAAGAAAAAGGAAAAATCATTCAGGATGCATTAATAAACATCAATATACAAGCATGCTCAGTACAACTACAACACAAGAGCTCTTATTAAGAGCTTCATTGTCAACTGAGCATGCCTCAACATCTGCAGAGGCTGAGCATGTTCAACAGCCAAGTAGAAGTATTGCTATTTCAAATTCTACAACAATAAATACTCGAGGTATTTTTTTTATTGTTAACATTTCGCTATTTGATGAGTCTCAAAAACTCACGTCGGCGGAGTGTTACTAGCAGGTCATCTGGACGTCCAGAACACACCGAAGAAGACCTGCAAAAACACCCCTGGGATTGATCCCAGGGAAAATACTCCGATGCCTAAGTCAGTAATGAGCTTTAAGCGTTTTCTAGTATGTAATTCAGAATACTCGTATCGAATCCCCATTTTAAGAGAGAGAGGGGTTGTATTTATAGAATACATACCTGAATTAGAGTCGTATTGAAACTCTAATAACATACCTTGAAGAAGGGTTTACTATCTAAGAGTTGTATTAGAATGGTAACTCTTAACATACATGTGAGATAGGATCAGTTGCTAAAATGGAGTTGGACTCCTATGAACTGAAGAGTACTTGTTATATTAGAAGTCTATCTCTGAGGTATTCTACTCGTTGTAAAATTCAACCCTCATCAATAGCCCCTCAGGTCAGATTGCATTTATTCATTCCGATCTGAATGATAACTTCTTAGCATAATACCGATCTGACGAGTACACATTCCAATCATTGAATTTCGTGCTCGAGAAACACGTTTACAGGTTTCTAACCACGACTTAACCATCCTGACGTTTCGGTTGCATGTTCTTCGATACAGCTGTCACGTCCGTTCGCATTC
The DNA here is from genome assembly GCA_016586305.1 of Ophiorrhiza pumila. Lineage (NCBI taxonomy): Eukaryota > Viridiplantae > Streptophyta > Magnoliopsida > Gentianales > Rubiaceae > Ophiorrhiza > Ophiorrhiza pumila. The sequence continues at coordinate 41,338,776 of BLIW01000006.1, forward strand.
CCTCATCCATCTCCTATAAATAGAGTGTTTTCGTAATTCATTTGCGCTTGCACCTTCCAGAGCTTTTAATCTTTCAGTTCGGATTTCAGAACTCTTTGTGCATCACTTCCAGCTTCCAAGCCTTCCAGCTCAGCTTCCTTAGATCGAGTTCATCTCTCCGTTCACAAGTAAGTCATGTCCAATTGAGAACACTCTAATTCATCTTCTGAAATTCATTCTGAAAATAAGTTAGAAACTGAACACAATTCACATTCACACAAATCTACATATACTTCTAGTGGTTATTTTGATTCTTCTTCTAGTTCGCTTGGTAATTACTAGAGTCAAGTTAATTTGGCCAAAACTCTCAAAACCACAAAAAAAGTATAAGTTAGTTCGAATAGGTGAAGAAGACATGAGAAAAACTCAACACATAGGATTAAATAATCAGCTCATCAGGAAGAAAATTTCGAGGTAAACATAGACCAGTCAGTCGCCCATGCTATTCCTTTGGCAATAGAATTTCCTGAGAACGAGCCTTCAACTAGTTGACCTGCGGATCTAGAAAACAACAACTCCTGAGTGGGAAACATAGTTCCATTTACGAGTGGAAAGATAAATTTTTTTTATCTTAGCCTCAAATCATTAGAATGTGAGTGGCACTGGAAGGACGCCGGTCGCGTTTCTGATCCCATCTCAATCAAAAAACTTCCCAAGGACCTCACTGAAAAGCTAGGAAAGGAGAAGCGAGTCCTTAACACCAACATATTTCCTGAATGGGTGTTAGTGTCGATGGGGTTGAGTTAAGCTATTCTTCCATCCGACCACACAGATCCTGTAATAAACGGGAAGACGGGTATAACTTCTAACTTTACTTGTCCTTAATTTACAACTTATTCGTATGTTCTGATCGGATTGCTCTTCTCTTTTCTAGTGGCCAATATTGACAATCTGATGGCCGAACTACTCAAGATGAGGTTCCAATTACTGAAATTGAAGTTCCTGTTTCTGAAACTCCCACCAACGAAGCCCCCACCAACGTGGTGAAGTCGGATGATAAAATGAAGAAACCGACTAGCTCATCGACTAAAGAAAAGTCCAAGAAGTTTCCCCCAGGGACTGGGAAAGGCTTCAAAACAGTTAAAGAAGTCCAGCGCAAGAGGAAACTAGTTACTGCTAGATGTGTGGTTGAGAAGAAACCCAGAGCTGCAGAAATTGAAGCAGATAAGGCCGAGGAGACTGGCCCTTCACTTTTTTTGAGGGACGACTTTATCCCTTTTTCCAAGGTTCTGGAGGGTGAAGCTTCCTATGCCCTGTCTTCTTTCCGTCCTGATGTTCGGATGGATATCAATGACAGGTTCACTGTGGAGACGGCACCCAATTTTGTCTTCAACTCTATCCCTCGTTGGGATAGAAAACAGTTAAAAAGATTGGACACCGCCGCTATTCATCAACGCCTGACTCTAGGCATTACCCAGGTATATCACATTCTTAATATGCTTTTTCTATATTTTATTTATTTTATGATGTTATTGTTTATTAACAACTTTGTTTCAGGTCATGTGTTTGGCTGCAGAGGCAATCGATCTCAGTGATGAGATAGCTGATGATCTGGATACAATGTCATCCGAACAAGCTACCGATCGCAACTCTTACCTCTTAACTTGAGGCAGAGCGAAAGAAAAATTCTGACTTGAAGCAGGAAAGTGATCTTCTGCAAGATGATTTGAAAGCGGTCCGAGCATCCAATGAAGATCTGAGTGCTTAAAATAGAAGACTGCTTGTCGAGGTGGCTTTTTTAAATGGGGGAGGTTCTTCTCAACTGATCTCCAATTTCCTATCTTCTGACGAAGGTAAAAATTTGCTGGTTCGACTGTGTACCCCAGCTCGCAATTTTGGATATTACAAGGCTTTGATTGCTCTCAAAGAGAAATGTCCTGAACTTAACATAACTACTGAAAGGGGATACAACGTCAAGTCCTAAGAAGCTCTGAACCAAGCCTTTGCTGATATGAAGTTGGTGAAAGTTGATGGTCGCCCATTCGTTCCTTCAATTCCTGAAGAAGATAATCAGAAGATCGGAGAAGAGAAAAGCTAAGCCCATAAGCTCGTAAATTTTGTAATAGTGCTGTAGGTTTTTGAAATTCCTGCACAGCAGTTAGACCAATTTTTGGTCTTTTTGGATGTTATTTTGGATTTTTAAATTCTTGATATGTGAAATCTTTATATACCTTGGTGTCTTCTATGTCATACTTGTTACGAGTATTGTTATTTCAATTCGATCTGAATTAACATATAAGTAGATGATTTGTACTTGATCAAACTTAGTGAAAATCGTTTGTATTAAATGAAAACTAAGCTTAAATATGCATACGAACTAAAATAATGACGTGTCCTTGGTGTAGTTCAGTATGCCCATAGAACATTCGGTAGTTCTTCAACCCAATCTCCCTTAGCTTTTGCCAGCCTTTTCTTCAAACCTTCAACAATTATTCTGTTCGTGACCTTAGTTTGTCCGATTGCCTGTGGATGTGCTACTGAAGTAAAATGTTGTCTTATATTCAGCTCTTCGCACCAGCTTTTTGAATGGATCACTTGCAAACTGTGTGCCATTATCACGTTGGTATTCCAAACCTGCATACTATTTGCCTGCAGACGAACTTAATCATACTTTTTCTGGAGATTCGCACAAGTGGTTCGGCTTCTACCCATTTAGTGAAGTAGTCAATAGCCACTACCAAGTGCTTTAATCGTCCAGGAGACTCAGGAAATGGTCCAGCAATGTCAATTCCCCATTGAGCGAATGGCCATGTACTTTAGATTGTAATCATCTCAGTTTGTAAAACATGTCTGACAACTGCGTGAATCTGGCACTTAGGGCATTTTTGCACCAGTTCATGAGAATCTGCACTCATCGTGGGCCAGTAGTACCCTGATCGCATTGCCGTTTTGGCCAACATACGTGCTCCGACGTGACTTCCACACGAGCCAAGGTGGATTTCCATCAAAATATACATCGCCTGTTCTGGTCCTATACAACGTAGCCAAGGCATGGGATAACCTTTTTTGAACAAAATTTCGTCATGGATAGCGTACCTGGCTGATCGTAAGGCTAGTCTACGACCTACGATTTTGTCATGTGGAAATTCTCCACTGGTTAGAAATTTGATGATTGGAGTCATCCAAGTATCTCTCACATCTTCAACTGCCAAAATTTATAATTCCTCAATGCTTCTTGTTGGCAAGACCTCGACCAAAACCTTCTTTGTGAGATGAACATGTGCCGATGATACCAACTTGCTAAGTGCATCTACTCACTTGTTCTGAGGACGGGGTATACGTTCAATTAGAAACTCTTGAAATTTTGTCTTCAAATATTCAGTTTTTTTCAAATACGTCTTCATATTCAGTTCTCGAGCCTCATACCCCCCAGTTACTTGGTTTACGATGAGTTGGGAATCACTGTAAATTTGTAACTTTTTTACGCCCATCTGAGAGGCTAACTTCATCTCAGTTATTAATTCCTCATACTCTGCCTCATTATTTGTTGCATTGAATTCAAAACGCAAAGCATATATGAATTCTGCTCCTGATCTGTCGTCACTTAATGCTCCATCAACAAATAAACCAAAAACCTTTTTTTCTTTCAAAGTGTTTCTCAGATTATTCTCTTTTGAAAGATCCCCTTCTGTAAGAGAAACTTCTGCCATGAAGTCAGAAAGTACCTGACCTTTTATTGCCGTTCGAGGTTAGAATATGATGTCATATTCTCCCAATTCAATTGCCCACTTCATAAGCCTTCCAGAAGAATCAGGTTTTTACAGGACTTGCATTAGTGGTTTATCTATTATGACATGAATTTCATGTTCTTGGAAGTACGGTTTCAGTTTTCTTGAAGCATGTATGAGTGCAAGTGACAATTTCTCCATTGTCGGCTATCTCTGTTCAGCTCCCTGTAAAGCACGACTCGTATAATACACCGATTTCTGTGTTCCCTGATTGTCTCTGACCAGAACTGCAATTATAGCTGCATCACTTGCTGCTAAATATAAATATAAAATCTCTCCATGAACTGGAGTTGATAGCACGTGTACTTCGGATAAGTAAGTTTTCAGCTCATCGAATGCTTTATTGCAGCTCTCGTCCCATTCGAAATTTTTTTCTTTCCTTAGTGCTTTGAAGAACGGCAAGCTGCGATCAGCTGACCTTGACAAAAATCGATTCAATACCGCTAAACGACCTGTGAGTCTCTGAACGTCGTTCAAACTTTAGGGTGGTTTCATATCCAAAATTGCCTTAATCTTTTCTGGATTAGGCGCAATTCCTTGATTCGAGACCATGTGACAAAGAAATTTTCCTGATCCAACTCCGAATGTGCACTTCTTTGGGTTCAACTTCAGACCAGTTTCTCGCAACTTCTCCAAGTTTCTCTCACATCATCCAAGAAAGTTTCTATTTTTCTGCTCTTAATGAGCATGTCGTCAACATAGATTTCCATTTTCCGCCCGATCTGATCTGAGAATATCTTATCTAACAATCGTTAATACGTGGCACCTGCATTCTTCAATCCAAAAGGCATTTTTGTGTAACAATACACGCCTTTCTCAATGATGAAAGCTGTTTTCTCCGCATCATCTTCATCCATCTGAATTTGATGATATCTTTTGTAACCATCCAGAAAATATAAGACCTCAAATCCTGAGGTCGCATCCACTTTCTGGTCGATTATCGGCAAAAGATAACAATCCTTTGGGTAAGCCTTGTTTAGGTTAGTGTAATCTATGCACATTCTTAACAAAGTATCTGGTTTTGAGACCATTACAGGGTTAGCAAGCCAGGTCTGATAGAATAATTCCTTTATTATTTTTGCTTATAACAGCTTGTCAACTTCCTCATATATGGCCCGATTACGATCTGGTGCATACTTCCTTTTCTTTTGTCTAACCACCTGAGCAGACTTGTCAATGTTCAGCTTATGAACCATCAGGTCGGGAGATACCCCTTTCATATCATGTGGACTCCAAGCAAAGACGTCTTTGATTTCCAACAAGAGATTGGCTAGTGATCTTTTTATTTCCACGAGCAATGATGAACCAATGAGAACTGTCTTGACTGATTCAGATTCATCTAAGAAGACAGCTTCTACTTTGTCTGTTAACATCACTGGTTCAGTTCGGTTTTCTGTTTCAACATAATTCACATCTGCCAATTGCTTTTTCTTATTTCCTTTCAAGGCAATCATATGACATTCTCTCGCACCAACTTCTGATCACCTCGTATTGTTGCAACTCCAGCTTCTTTAGGAAATTTCATAATAAGATGATATGGAGACCAAATAGCCTTTAATTGCACCATGGCAGGTCGTCCAAGAATAACATTGTATGGAGACGTGACATCAAGGACTGTGAACTCAACATAGATGAGCCTTTCCTTGGGATATTCTCCCAATGTCACTGGCAGGTTTATCATTCCGATTGGCATCGATTTTTCTCCTGAAAAGCCAATTATGTGTGAATGACAAGGTTTTAACTATTTCTTGTCGATACCCATTTTAAGGCAAGTTTCATAATAGAGAATATCGGTCGAACTGCCATCATCTACATATATTCTGTGGACTTTCTTGTTAGCAATGATTGTTTTAATTAGCAATGCATCGACATGTGGGAATCTGGTCGGTACTGCTCTTCTTCTGAAAAGGTGATGGTGTCTGTTGGTTAAAACCGTTTATGAATTGGCTCTTGTTCGGGAATTCTTTTGCAATTCGATTTTTTGGAGGTCATCAAATCTCCATCATATGGCCCCCTGATAATGGTGTGAATTACTCCCGTTATGTTTCTGTCTTCGCCGGGGTTTCTATCACTGCCATTATCCTTTCTCCTCTTCTCATGCAGAAGATCTGGATCCTTCTTATCTTCAGGTCGGTTAGATGAATTCCCATCTCGAAATAATTCTTTTAGATGGCCATTCTAAATCAACTCCTCGATGTATCTTCTGAGGTCTTTGCAATGCTCTGTGTCCTGACCATGTTGATTATGAAACTTGCAGAAGAACTTTTTATTCCTTTTGTTATCCGGACCTGACATCCGCTGTGGATACCTCACATTTCCTCTGTTTTCTAAGATAGCAAGTATGTCGGTTCTTGTTTTATTAAATAAAGTAAAATTCTTGTCTTCTCCAGTTGTGGACGAGCTAAATTGTACTTTATCAAACTTTTGCTTTCGATTTCCTCCACCAGATGCTTTAGCTTTATCATCTTTCCTCTTATCAGGTCCCCTGTCATTGTCTCGCTTTTGCTTATCCGCATCTTCTCCTTTTGTTTTGATTTCACTGAATTTACGAAACACCTTTGGAGTAAGGTTGTCATACCACAATCATGCAGCTCCCATCAGAGTTACCCCAAAATATTTGCACATGATCTGATCTGGATAATTATAAATCCTCATACTTTGTACGTAATTATGCACATGTTTTGCTGGATTTCCTTCACCGTTGTAATACAATAAATTTGGCATTTTGAACCAATGTGGTAGAGAGTAATTTTCCACATCATCCACAAATGGAGAATTCACATCTGAATCACTATCATATCTTGGCAATGAAGTGGGTGGAAGGTGTGATGGACCTATGTCTCCAAATCGCAGATTATGATTCCTTGTCGGTTCATATGACCAATACAGGTTATCACCAAAGTGATCTTCAACCCTAGTCCTCTGACGATAATTGACCTGTCTTATGTTTCTGTTCAGTGAATCCCTTCGTTGAGATGAGACCGAGATGTGATCTCTGTTCCTCCTATCAGTACATTCCTCAGCTCTTATCCTGAGTTCCTGCTCATCTCGAAGCCTTTGCCGGAGATCCCGCTCACGAATAGCTTGATTTCGTTCCTCTCGCTGCCGTGTTTCACGAGCTTCACGCTCATTCAGATCAACTGGAGCACGATTTGCTATTATAGTTTGAATCATTTCTCCTTTTGCAATCAGGAACTTGACCACATCAGGTGAATCCAAATCAACAATTGGAATTGAGCTTCCTCCTAGATTCTTAGGATCAGAACCTCTGTTATTCTGAATAGGGGTACGATTGGAAGAATTTGCAGGTTCTTCCCTCAAAGGTGGATTATTCTCTTCCTGACGTTCAGGAGCTGGAGAATTTCGAGCCAGCTACTTGTCACGTTTCAACGACTGTAATCGAGTAGTAGGCATATTGTTTTCTGCCCCACGGTGGGCGCCAATTGATGAGTCTCAAAAGCTCACGTCGGCGGAGTGTTACTAGCAGGTCATCTGGACGTCCGGAACACACCGAAGAAGACCTACAAAAAAGCCCCCGGGATCGATCCCAAGGAAAATACTCCGATACCTAAGTCAGTAATGAGCCTTAAGCATTTTCTAGTATGTAATTCAGAATACTCGTATCGAATCCTCATCTTAAGAGAGAGAGGGGTTGTATTTATAGAATACATACCTGAATTAGAGTCGTATTGAAACTGTAATAACATACCTTGACGTAGGGTTTACTATCTAAGAGTTGTATTAGAATGGTAACTCTTACATACATGTGAGATAGGATCAGTTGCTGAAATGGAGTTGGACTCTTATAAACTGAAGAGTACTTGTTATATTAGAAATCTATCTCTGAGATATTCTACTCATTGTAAAATTCAACTCTCATCACTATTAAAAGTGGTATTTCAATAATCTATAATATTGTTATATATCAAATTTGTATTTATTGATGGTAGGGTATTATCCAAAAACAATAAACAGAACTGATCCTTTGCAAAACATAGCTACTGAGGCAGAAATCCTACCAGATGTACCAAGTTATATATATTGTCAAGTAAAAATAATCTATCTAGAGCCTCCTCGGTTTTGTTGCTCTGCTGGTGAAATAAGGCTGTTACAAACCCAAATGCCAGAAGAACTCAGAATGCTGTACCTTAACAATTCAAAAGAAGGATGTGATTTTCGCAATAATGTTCGAAGTTATAATAACATATTTGCCTTTACATCACTTGGAGCTCATTCTGACAAAATATTAAGCAAAAGAACAGATGGAATTTATACATATAGAGTTCAAGGACAACTTTACCATTTTATCCCTCCACTTACACCTACACAACATCAAAAACCAAACAATGTGCAGATGTATTTTTTTGATACAGAACATGAGCTTGATAACCGTTATTCCATTTCAGAGAAATTTGACAAGAACCTGATTACAAAACTAGCTTGGCTATTAAGAACCAATCCTTATTCAATAATTTTTAGAAATCTAGGTCAAATAGAGGATTTAGATAGTTATAGAGTCGTTTTAAAAGCACATCCTGATTTAGATCAAAGGCTATTCAACAAACCGAACATATCTGAAGTTGCAGTAATATGGTCTAAACCAGAAAATAGAGAAGAATATAACAGCCAACATATACGAGTTTATCCAAAAGATGGGCCTACTCAGATTGTAAGAAATTATTTTGGCTGTTATGATCCAATGCAATATCCCTTAATTTTGATAAATGGGGAGCCTAGTTGGCACCCAGGGATTGAAAGACTGATTTCAAAAGCAGATAGGAGCAATTTAGCAAAAACATGTAATAATGAAAGGGAGTTCGATGTCCGAAGATTTGTAGATCCTAATATTTCTATAGAGGTTGAGAAAGAAGGTATTTTAAACACAAAAACCTGGTTTTTTTTCATTTATCAATATATATACCAATTATTCTTATCTTTTTAGAACATCTAACAATTTTTTAAATATCTTCTAGGTATATCAAGAAATAGGAGAAAAAAGAACATTGTATCTTGCAGAAAATATTATTGTTACAAGTTACAAATGAGGCCTACTGATACATCATTTCTGCTACATACAGGTAGACTTTTGCAATAATTTGTTTTTGATATGTACATTAAAATTGAAACATCAAGGCTAGAATTTTTAAAATCAATAGAAATACAAAATCGTATTAGGACAGAAATTTATAAAGGTGTAATGGATAGCATTATAAAAGGACATGATTCAGGTGCTGATATTAGAAAACGAATAATATTACCTAGTTCTTTTATTGGTGGCCCAAGAGACATACATAAAAGATATATGGATGCTATGACTTTGGTAAAACGTTATGAAAAACCAGATATATTCTTGACAATGACTGCTAATCCAAGCTGGCAAGAAATTTCTAATAATAAATTGCATTCTGATGAAATAAAAAATAGACCAAATATAATAGCAAGAATATTTAGAGCCAAGCTTGAACTTCTAAAAATTGAATTATTTAAGAAAAATATTTTTGGCAAGGTTGCTGCATACACATATTATTCTTATTATTCTTAATTCTATGTTCAAACTTTATTCAGCTGAAGCATGTGATAAAATTATTAGTGCTGAATTACCAGATATTGAAAGCCAGCCCTATCTATTTGCGACAGTTGCAAGACATATGATGCACGGACCATGCGGAAGTCTTGATCCAAAATGTCGCTGCATGAGACCAAATTCTGTTTGTAAATATGAATATCCGAAGAAATTTTCAAACACAACAATATATGGAGAAAACAGTTATCCTACTTATCAGCACAAACACGACCAAAGGTCAGCCAAAGTACATGGTCATTATTTGGATAATTGTTGGATAGTTCCTTATAACCCGTATTTACTAGCAAAATTTAATTGCCATATTAATGTAGAGATTTGTTCAACAATTAGAGCTATCAAATATATTTTTAAATACATTTATAAAGGACATGACAAAATTGCATATAATATAGCATCACAACAGGCTGATAGAATAACTGATGAAATAAAAAATTTGCAAATAGCAAGATGGGTTTTAGCACCTGAATCTATATGAAGAATATTTAAGTTTGATCTAAATCAGACATATCCTACAGTTATAAGTCTTCCAATCCATTTAGAAGATGAGCAAAATATGGTATTTAAACCTACACAGTCACTTCATAATATCGTTAATAATCCAGTATGTAAAAAAATTATGCTAACTCAATATTTTTTTATGAACAAATCAGATTTATATGCACGAGGCCTGAATTGTCTATATATTGAATTTCTATAATACTTTACATGAAATGACCAATATAAAGAATGGCAACAGTGCAAGCAAATAAAAGTTATTAGAAAATATATAGTATACACCCATCTGAAGGTGAGAAATACTATTTTTGATTACTATTGATGCATCGCCGAGGAGCTACTTCTTTTGCAAATTTGAGAACTGTCAATGGTGAAATAGCAAGTACATAAAAAGCAGCAGTTGAATTATTAGGCCTGCTTCAAAATAATAATACTGCATATCTTTGTATAGAAGAAAGTGTTGCTTATATGATACCAGCTGCACTTCGACAGTTATTTGCAACTCTTTTGGTATATTCTAATCCAGAACATGCCAATCAGTTATGGTTAGACTTTGAAGAAAATCTATCTGAATACTTTAGCCAAAACAAGGCTTTAAACCATACTATGGTAAGAAAACAGACGTTACATGCGATAGATGACTGTTTGCACACTATAAATAAAGCACTGCAAGATTTTAATATTATTGATGATCTCAAAGAGCTGGATTAAATTGACAGCCTAACCAAAGAATTGGGAAATGAATTAAATATTATTATTTTCCAACAAGAGCTGGAGGCAATATCAAAATTAAATTGGGATAAAAAACAAGCTTATGATGTAATAATACATCATATAAACTAAGATTTACCGAAGGCATTTTTCATAAATGGTTCAGCTGGTACATGTAAGACATTCCTCTACAAATGTTTGCTAGTAAAGATAAGATCAGATGGTGGAATAGCACTTGCAACAGCCAGTTCAGGAGTGGCAGCATCTATTCTTCCAGGTGGAAGGATAGCACATTCAAGGTTTAAAATATCAATTGATGATGACACCAATGAAAGTTGCAATATAAGCAAACAAAGCACATTGGCTTATTTATTGAGAATTGCAAAACTGATTATTTGGGATGAAGCCACAATGATGAAAAGAAGTATTATTGAATATTTTGATACAGCCCTAAGAGATTTGACAGACCTGGTTTAGTGGAAAAGTAATAGTTTTTGGAGGTAACTTTAGATAGACATTACCAGTGATACCTAAAGGCTCCAAAGAAGATATTATAAATGGAAGTATTGTTATGTCACCACTTTGGCCAAGATTTGAAAAGCTACAATTACATCATAATATGAGAGCACAATCTGATTATGGTTTTTCTGAATATTTGCTCCGAGTAGGAAATGGATTGGAGGAAATGAATGAAGAAAGACAAATTCAAATTCCAGAGAGTATGAATATCCCATTTGTGGATGAAGCAACATCACTACATGCTCCTATTAATGCTGTTTTTCCAGATTTAAGTCATTTTAATACTGATTTAAACTCGATTATCAACAGAGCAATTCTTACAACAAGGAATGACTTTGTTCATGACGTGAATAATATGTTGATAGAAGAGTTTCAAGGAGAAGAATTCATATATTATAGCATTGATGAGGCTATTAATCCTATGGATCAGGCAGATCAACAAGATTTACTACATTCCTTGACTCCTAAAGGGTTCCCACCTCATCAGCTTATTCTAAAAGTCAATTCTCTAATTATGCTATTACGCAATATCAATCCAAGTAAAGGCCTATCAAATGGAACCCGGCTTATTTGCAAGGGATTTGAAAAAAATATTATCTTTGCTAAAATCTCTACAAGTTCTTATATTGGTACAACTGTTTTTATTCATCGAATTATGCTTGAGTGTTCAAAGCATGATTGCAGTTCTATATCTTTGAAAATAACATAGTTTTCGGTACGTTTATGTTTTGCAATAACTATTAACAAATTCCAAGGTCAAACATTAGATTTTGTTGGTATATATCTCAAAGAGCCTATTTTTTCACATAGCCAATTATATATTGCTTTATCCAGGGCTAAAAGTGCAAAACAGGTAAAAGTTTTGATCAAGCCTCCAAGTGGTGTACATACTAACACTAATATTACAAAAAATGAAGTATATACTGAAGTTTTGTCAATGATGATTCCAAACTTATGTCTTTAAAATAATGTCCAGTTTATATATTTTATATTATTGTTGTATAAACATTGTAATTTGTATGTATAACTGCTATTATTTCAATTTCCTGAACTCAATTAATGCATAAGATTAGAATGGCACACATTAATTGAGCATTTCAATATTTGAATAAATATTGATTCTATTTTTTAACATATTTACATATTCAATTTTATACCAACAAAAAGGTATTCATTTTTATAATCTTACAGAATTTTTTTTAATATATACATGCAATATTTTTATAGCTTCTATAGAATATCTTATTTGAGCTAAAAATGTTTCTTTTTTTATCAAACAGCTTCTCTCGCATATTCATTTGAATATGGAGAATAGATGTGTTCCTATTTCAGCACTAACAGATACGACTAGAGATTGGGTATCAAAACTAATTTTAGTCGAGAAAACCACAATACGTATTGGAAAAGAAAAAGGAGCTGCATATCAAAGATATGTCTTCAATGATGTTCAGGTATAAACATGTTATTATGCATATTTATTTATTTTAGTTTAAAAGTATTCAAATCATTTAGTAATAACTAATTTTACAGAAAAATAGCATACAAGCTATTGCTTATAGTGAGGATGTACATCAGCTGGACAGAGTTTTGCAGCTCTATAAAACGTTCTACATTGGCAACGCCATGATAAGACCAATAGTAGGAACATTTCCACGATATGCGTTTTCTTCTTACCAAATGATACTATAGAAGAGTGCTTTTATAAAACAAGTTCATCAGTCAACAGAGCTGCCATTAGTTGACTATTATAAGCTGACCAAATTTGCTGATTTTGATGATAAAATGGACAATCCTGATCTAAAAATCAGTTAAGTTTATAAATATTCTAAATTTATATTATATTTATTTAAAATCCTATGTATATAATTTGAATGTCAAATCTTGAATAAGCTTTCGGTCCTGGATTTGAATCTAATTCAAAATTATGCTCTGTTGCAGATATTCTATGTGCTGTGATACATGTTCTTCCATCAAGAACTGTACCAGTGAAAGGAAGAAGTGTTCCTATTCAAGAGTTTATCATTCTGAATGAAGAGTAAGAAGCACTTTATTTGTTATATCAAAGCTCAAATCAAAAAAAAATCCTAATACAATTTCAATCTATGCAAATGTAGACCTATGATATTTACATTCTGGGAAGATTTCTTATACGCATAAGTGCCATATATCATCAATAATGTTCATGAAATGCCAGTTGTTTTGGGCACACGATTAGCAATCACATCATTTCATGGTAATTTTTGTTCAGGAACAAGTTATTAACATAATGCAAATTTATTAATATATACACTTTTTTATGTTTCAGGTATCTCGATACGAACTATGTCGAACAGCATGATTCTTTTTTATCCACTTTTACCAGAGGCAGTACAGCTAAAAAATTGGTAAACCTAGATCTAAATCTAGCAAAATATATACATGTTTATAAGAATTTCCTCTATTTACAATTCTCAAAATTATGTTATTATCTATGTAGGTTACAAACAAATACGACTCACATTGAAAAGATTGTGACTGAAAAGCTGTATGAAAAACAACATCAAATAATCAGTACTCCCTCAAATACTCAAGTTCGCAAAATAAGCCAATTATTGAGCTTGGCTGAAACATTAAGTAATTCAGGCTTTTTATTTTAGAATTTTCATTATACAACTATCACAAAAAAGATACTTAATACACTTATATAAATAGAGTAAGAAAAATCAGTAATTCTGTTTTTACTTATAGATCAAATCATGCTAGGTGAAAGCTGAAGTCAAGATAGAGAATACAGCACAGAATTTCTACTATCTTATTTGTCTAAATTGCTCAAAACCTACTGGTGCAGGACTTGATATGGAATTTACTTGCTTATATTGTGCTGCCACGTGTCCAATGCCTAAACCTCAGTAAGATAGAAATCAGAAAAAAAATAATATTAACCAGTGAATTCGTATAACAGCTAAAATAAATTAGTTTTAATTTTTTGTAGGCTTCGATTTCAAGTTGAGCTATTTGATGGTTCTGCAAGCTTACAAGCATCAATCGATCAAAAAATGCAGAGCTATTGCTAGGATTGACAATTGAACAGATTATAAATATGGAAAAATAGGTACATATACATATTATTTTTCTCTAGTCTTCATATTTTTCATTATTATAATACTATTTGGTGTAACCCCTATATCCTACTATACAGCATGAACATATGGATTGTGATGCTTTTAACAATAAATTTGAGGGTCTGAAACTACTATTTCATATACAACTCAACAGCTTCATGACAAGAACAGGACAAGTGACACACTATAATATCATAACATGCTTACTTACTGAAAGTCAATCTTCCAAACTATTACAAAGCAAAGAGGTAGGAACATCCATTGATATTGCACCACACTCAAAATTTCAAGAGAATACAACCAAAGGTGTTGCTATGACATGTCCACAACAAATTGAAAATGTAAGTTCCACTTTGCAACATAATATAGTGCATACTCCAGTAAAAGAAATCATAGCTTCCCAAACCGAGGCAGAAACAAGTATCATTACAGCAAGAATGGGGACCAAAAGAAGTTTAGAGCCAACATTTGAAAAAGAGATCAAACAAGGTAAAACTGACAAATAAGGATTTCTATTTCCAATTAGCATGCTATTCCTTAGTTATGCTTTTAATTTACTATTACTGTATATAAATTTCTGTGGCCATATGTTTTGATAGCAGTAACATAAATAATGCTGGTTTTTTGCTTATTATAAATGCTTATCGCTTTAAGATCATCGCAATTATATATTATGTATTACTTTTAATATATTTCTAAAACATATCAGCCATATTTTTTTCTGGAAAGCTTAAACTACTTTTATAATTATTAATAATAATATAAAAAAACACTGTATATTTACTTTGATCTTGCAGTGTGACAAAAAAAACTTTTAACCAATAATAAATTCAAAAATTATTTCAAATTACTTCGATCCTATTACTAGCAAAAAAATAATAGCAAACAAATTACGTTCTAAATATTTCAAGTTATTTAGTAATATATGTCCTATCTCACCTTCTTCTTTGTTATTGCCGCCATAAAGATTCTCATTTCTGCCCAGGCTTAAATTATTTTAGAAATCAAATCTATTACAAATCTTGATAATCTAGATTTGTATACCGAAGTCCACACAACCAAAATTCTGCACCAACCAGCAGATCTATAGATCAACAACAAACATCACATCCAAAAAAAGCCCTGTAAAAAAAATAGATCAGAAATATATACAAACAAAATTCAGCCTCTCGATTAAATATTACCAAACTATACTAACTAAATCAGAATTATAATATATTAAAATTTACTAATGAAAAAGAGATAACCTTTCAAAACTGACGCATGCAGAGGAAAAAAACTTTGCTACAGCCAAGAAAAACAATTACCACGGTCTTAAGCATCCATAATATTTTACGCTACCAAACTCCTCACAAAATTCAAATATACATAGAAAAAAATGAACGCCTTTCAAATACATATAGTTTTAACAAAATTCTGCTTGGCAATTTGTTCCTATAGAAAACCAAAAAATCGACGGCTGCACTTTACAACATTTCTTTACAGCTTCTCTTCTATACAACATTAAGAGACAAGTTTAACAAATAACCCTAATATCCTGAAAACAAATTGGGCCTTTTACCTGAAAAAATAACAAGGACAAAATTTAACAAAAATAATAAGCTTAACCGACCCAATAATAAAACATAATAACACAAAGCCCAAGACACAACTTTGGGCTACCGCACCTTGTGCGGCTCCACAACTACTAGTTACTATATAAAACTTAATTTCCAAGTCTTTGAAAGAATACATATAGGAATTAAAAATCTTTAAAAAATATATATATTGTAACATATACATACTGAATATTTTAAGTTAAGTTATGTCAAAGTCTCTTTGCAAACATACTATATATTTCAATCATATATAGCCTAAACATTTTATTCCAAAACAAAAAGAATCTTTGGTGAAATTATTCGTTCATCACCTTTGTGTACTTTAAAAAAAGAAAACATATACTTAGTATTTTGTTTCAAAGGAAAAATATATAAACTTTTATGATCACAGAATAGTCAGGACACAAATATAAATATTTTCATTATCACACAATGTTCATTTAATTATTATTACTGATCATAGTATATACAAAGCTAGTATTTAAATATCCGCATGATCACATAATGAGTACCTGATTATTACTTCTTATCACAACCTATTTAATGTACTAATTTAATATATTTTAATCATCCAAAATTTTCCCACAATAAATTAACTCTATGATCAGTGTGTATTTAACGCAAGTGAATTAGTTTCTGAATCTTTAACAATGTAAGGAGTTTGAAATATAAGTCTTAGCATATTTAGTTCAGGTTATGGAATTACCTTGTAACCGAATATAGATTTACGTTATGAAATTTTGTAATTGCATGATCATATATAAATTGTAACATATATATAATCAAATAATTTAGAAAATAATTAATAATTTATAACTATAGAAGGGATCTAGGATTTACTTACTTGTTATTGTGGTTTCTATCAGCCTTTCCTCTTTCTCCATGAATTTTTTGATGTATGGGATGGTCCTATTTATACTATTTTATTAGGGTTTACATGTACCAGATTCCTTATGCATAAAGTATTCTATTCCTAATTTTTAGCCTTGTTTCTCTAGGGTTTTCATGTGTTAGATTCCTTATACATAAAGTATTCTATTCCTACTTTTTAGCCTTGTTTCTCTAGGATTTCCAATATTGCAAATAAAGTATTTATATTTTCACGTATAAAGTTATCAAAGATTTCTTCACACATTATTTATCCTTTAATCATAAATCATTACTCTTGTACACTTTATTTGTAATTAAAATTCTTGAGATATTACATAATTACCCCCTTAAAATAAGTTTCATCCTCGAAACTTGCTTGTCCTATTCCTCAAACAATTTTGAATACTTCTTTATTTCACACGTTCTTTATCCCTTAATCATAAATGACTACTCTTGTATACTTTATTTGGATTACAAACTTTTGAGATATTACATACTTACCCTTAAAGTAAGTTTCGTCCTCGAAACTTGCTGATTCTATTCTTCGAATAGTTGAGGAAACTTCTCTCGCATCTTTTCTTCCAATTCCCATGTGGCTTCTCTTGGCGTGTGACTGTCCATTAAACCTTCATAAATGGTATGATCTTTTGTCGTAACTCTTGTATCTTGTGGTCCACAATTCTCAGGGGGCCGGTATTCTTCATAAGTTAGGTTCTCCTCCAGTTGAATGTTATCATCCTCCTCTAGAATATGGTTTGAATCATGTATGTATCTCCTAAGTTGTGATACATGAAATACATTGTGGACTAGAGACATGTTTGGTGGTAATGCTAGTCGATATGCTAAGTTCCCAATTTGCTCAAGAATGTCATATGGTCCTATATATCTTGTGTTCAACTTTCCTGATCCTCCAAATCGCTTGACTCCTTTTGTGGGCGAAACTTTAATGTACAATTTATCGCCTATGTTAAATTCTATTGGCCTTCTTCTTAAATCTACCCAACTCTTTTGTCTATCTTATGCAGCTTTCAAATTTTCTCTAATAATTTTCACTTTATCCTTTGCTAGTTGAAGTAATTCAGGACCTATAATATATTTCTCTCCTATATTATTACAATATAATGATGACCTGCACTTCCTTCCATATAGGGCTTCATAGGGTGCCATTTGTATGCTGCTATGATAACTATTATTATAAGAGAACTCTCTCAATGGCTCATATTTGTCACAACTCCCTTCAACTTCCATAGCACAAGCTCTTAACATGTCCTCCAAGGTTTGGATAGTTCTCTCAGTTTGTACACCAGTTTGTGGATGATAAGCAGTACTCAAATTCACCGCAGTTTGAATTTGTTTTTGAAATTCCTTCCAAAACCTCGAAGTGAACCTTGGGTTTCTATCTAAAACTATACTCATTGGAACACCATGTAATCTTACAATCTGATCAAGATAGAGTTCTACTAGTTTATCCTTACTCAGGTCAAATCTTATAGGAAAAAAGTGTGCGGACTTCGTCAAACTGTCCACTATTACCCATATTGCATCATTTCCCCTTTTTTATTCGTGGTAAGCCCACAACAAAGTCCATGGAAATACTTTCCCATTTCCAAACTGGCATCTCTAGTGGTTTTAATAGTCCACCGGGCTTCTGATGTTCAGCTTTGATTTTTTGGCATACCATATATTTAGCCACTAATCCAGCTATGTCTCTTTTCATTCCACACCACCAGTAGCGTGTCTTCAAATCTTTATACATTTTAGTACTACCTGAATGGATAGAAAATTTAGTGTTGTGTGCCTTTTTTATTAGGTCTTCCTTTAATTGTTCATCTTTAAGTACAAGCAACCTTTCACCCTTTCATATACTTCCATCTTCCTTCATTCTAAAATCTTGTGTTACCCCGTCTTCAATTTTTCTTTTTATAATTAGAGTTTCTTCATCTGTCCCTTGCCTCTTCTTAGTTCTCTCCACTAAGCTTGGTTGTAAGGTTAGAGCAGCTAAAACTTCGTTTATGGATTCTACTTGTTCTAGGTTCAATTTCTCCATTTGCCGAGTTAAAATATTTGCCTTCAGAGTATTACTCCTTCTACTTAGTGCATCAGCTACTTTATTTACTCTTCCAAGATGATAGCTGATCTTTAAATCATAATCCTTAATCAACTCAAGCCATCTCCTTTGTATCATATTGAGTTCTTTTTGCGTGAATATATATTTCAAACTCTTATGATCAGTAAAAATCTCACATGTTACTCCGTAGAGATAATGTCTCAAGATTTTTAAAGCAAAAACTACTGCAGCTAGCTCCAAATCATGAGTAGGATAGTTCTGCTCGTATGGTTTCAACTGTCGAGAGGCATAAGCGATGGCTTTTTCATTCTGCATCATGATGCATCCTAGACCATTTTTAGAAGCATCACTATAAACCACAAAACCCTCATCTCCTTGTGGAAAGGATAGCACTGGAGATGAAACTAACCTCCATTTTAATTCTTGAAACCTCTCCTCGCACATTGGGGTCCACTCGAATTTCGCTCTTTTTTGTGTTAATCTTGTTAAAGGTATTGCTATTTTCGAGAAACCCTCCACATATTTTCGGCAATAACCAGCTAAGCCTAAGAAGCTCCTTATTTCAGTAATATTTGTTGGGGTTGGCCAATTTTGACGTATTTTTAATTTTTCTCATGTCAACTAATAGTCCCTTAATTATATGTTCCAAGATTGTTACACTTTTTAACAAAATTTACACTTACTAAATTTTAGCATATAATTATTTTTTTATTTTCGAACACTTTTGTTAGATGTCTTCAATAAATCTCTTTATTAGGCGTGTATATCAAAATATTTCATATAAATACAATTATATACTTATCCAAATACTCTTTCATAACTCAATTCATCAGATTCACAAAAGCTCTAGAAGCGTTAGTCAATCCTACGTGTATCACCAAAATTCGTAATTCATATATCTCGTCCTTGATGCACTCTTTAGTACATCTTCAGGATTTATCCTTAATTGATAATATCTTGACCACAAATATATTTTGAAAAATATTTTAACTCATTTTAATTGGCCAAATAGATCATCTAACATTACAAAGGGGTTCTTATTCTTACTCGATCAAAACCTTAAACTTCAAGTATTTTTTTTAAACAAAATAGGTGCGCCCCAGAGCAAAATATTCCATCTAATACTTTTTTGTATCTGAAAGCCCTTGTAATCGCTATTTTAACTCTTCACTTCTAAAGGGCATTTTATGTAGTGCTTTCGAAATTAATTTCCTTATTAATTTGAATATACTTCAAAATCAATTTTTGCCTCTTTGTTAATCCTTATAATTCAAGGGAGTACTTTTACTATTAGAAGATTTTTATTTTTTTTTACCTCATTAGTTTCATTCATATGCTAATTATCCTTCACTCTTTTTTTTTTGGTATAACTTTGAAAATGATTCTTTAAACCTTATCACCTTGTAGTTCTCATCTCCCGTATTTTGCAAGTGAGGATTCTCCTAATATGTCAACTTTATGTTCGTTATTCATCCCTATAATATTCATTGTCTGTTTCAGCCCTTACTAAAATTACTAATTTTCCTCAAAGCTTTCCTTCATAAGTTTTTTTTCTAACATGAAGTGTTATTAAAACAAACAGTAGCTCTGCTCCCTCAAATCCAACTCTTAACTTTTCGCTATTTTCTTTCATACCCTACTAATTATAATAAGAATTAAAGTTAAAATAATTATACTTTGTCATATAATATAAAATATTTATCACGTTCTCAAAATCCTTTAAATCTCCATATGATGCTTTCAATATAAATTTTTTTAATTAATATATTATTCTACATTTCCTTAGATTCACACTAATCTCTTGAACTTTCTTTTATAGAAGAAATTCGAAACATATTTGATCCATTGCAACTATATGAGTACTCATACTATACTATTAAAACAAACACCCAACGAGAACTACGTTAGGGTCCTGCTTTAAATTTTGTTAAGTATATACATAAAGACGTAGTAATTTATTAAACTTTAAATTCTTATTTAATTTTTAATTTGATCATGATTTTTTTTGGTTTTTGTATTTAATTCACTCACACTTAAAATAGGAGTGAACATGGTTACCTATCAATATTTACACTTACAAAATTCCCTAATCGTCAAAATAGTAGACTTCCTAGTTTTTCTTCTGAAGACCTAAGAATCTTTCTCTCAGATACCACTAAATGTAACACCCCGATTTTCGAGGACTGAAACACGCCGTAACTTCAAGATTTAGTTTCCATAATCTTGAGATCACAAGTCACCTCTTACTGTCATTAGTCAATAATAATATAAAACTAATACTTTATTAATCATCCTTCAAAAAAATAATTAATAAATATCCATCATAAATACTCAAAACTTAGTCATGGGTCTAAAAACCATAAATTTATTTAAAAGTTCCTATACTAAGTACTTGATCCATTCACCCTTTACCATTCTTAGACCCCGGTCTCGTCTTTATCTACTCTGTCAACTTCATCTGTAAAATATTATATATTTAGAAGAATGAGCGAATCGCCCAGCATGTAAACTCTAGATCAATTGAACTAGTCATACTTCAAAAATAATATCTTTTCAAACTAAACATTTATTAAAACAAACAAACGTCAATAATCAACTTACACAATAACGTAACTTAATCGTCACTTATACTTTCATATGGTTCGTATTTTGACATAAAAATAAACTAAAAATATGTTCACGTGGGCATATCTTAATGAATGTATTTTCATGACATACATGCATTCACGGCTTACTGAGTTCTCAGCCTAGTTGTAATCCCGCTAGGTCGGCCATTAGGCCCTTAAGCCACATACATGACATACATAGATCCCCCTTGGGTCGAGGATCTTCAATACATAATTAAATCCCCCTTGGGTCGAGGATTAATTATGCCATGACATACATGTTCGGAACACATGTTCCTACCGTTAGAACATGTAAATCTTGATACCATTCATTAAGTTCATATTATGTAAAACACATAGTACATCTTACTATGAATTTATAAAATAGTTATAAAGAATTATTTTTCATACTTAAATTAAGTTTTGGTTTAATGTAAGATCATATCATATACGTTCACATAAAGAAGAAACTAACATAATTAATCTTGCATCATTATATAACTATATGTAAAAGGCACATTGTATAAATAATGAGGACATAATTATATACTTTCATGATTGCATAATGATCACATAATTATTAGTAATGATTACCATATTAGTTGAATGTACAAATATACTCATACATCATTAGATATAAGACAGTAACATACTTATTCATCCGTATGTTTAAAATATAAAGGCAACATATTTAAAATTACTATATAAAACTTAATTTCCAAGTCTTTGAAAGAATACATATAGGAATTAAAAATCTTTAAAAAAATATATATTGTAACATATACATATTGTATATTTTAAGTTAAGTTATGTCAAAGTCTCTTTGCAAACATACTATATATTTCAATCATATATAGCCTAAACATTTTATTCCAAAACAAAAAGAATCTTTGGTGAAATTATTCATTCATCATCTTTGTGTACTTTAAAAAAGGAAAACATATACTTAGTATTTTGTTTCAAAGGAAAAATATATAAACTTTTATGATCATAGAATAGTCAGGACACAAATATACATATTTTCATTATCACACAATGATCATTTAATTATTATTACTGATCATAGTATATACAAAGATAGCATTTCAATATCCGCATGATCACATAATAAGTACATGATTATTACTTCCGATCACAACCTATTTAATGTACTTGTTTAATATATTTTAATCATCCAGAATTTTCCCATAATAAATTATCTCCATGATCAGTGTGTATTTAACGCAAGTGAATTGGTTTCTAAATCTTTAACAACGTAAGGAGTTTGAAATATAAGTCTTAGCATATTTAGTTCAGGTTACGGAATTACCTTGTAACCGAATATAGATTTACGTTATGAAATTTCATAATTGGATGATCATATATAAATCGTAACATATATATAATCAAATAATTTAGAAAATACTTAATAATTTATAACTATAGAAGGGATTTAGAATTTACTTACTTGTTATAGTGGTTGCTATCAGCCTTTCCTCTTTCTCCAAAAGTTTTTACGTGAAATTTTTGATGTATGGGAGGGTCCTATTTATAGTGTTTTATTAGCGTTTATATGTACCAGATTCCTTATACATAAAGTATTATATTCCTAATTTTTAGCCTTGTTTCTCTAGGGTTTTCATGTGTTAGATTCCTTATACAAAAAGTATTCTATTCCTACTTTTTAGCCTTGTTTCTCTAGGGTTTCCAATATTGCAAATAAAGTATTTATATTTTTCACGTATCAATTTATCAAGGATTTCTTTCACACATTATTTATCCTTTAATCATAAATCATTACTCTTGTACACTTTATTTTTAATTAAAATTCCTAAGATATTACATATATCCTGAACTGTAATAGAATTCACTTCAAGAATCACATCTGTTAATGCGCACGTTGGCATTATTATTAATTGGCATTAATTTTTTGGCAAAGATAAGGAAAGATCTTATTGGAGGCATAAATCAAATTAAATCAATCTATGCAAGGAAGATTGATTTGAAGATTAATGATATGAGGATAATTATGGAGCTTATCTTGGTATTCTTGGAAGAAGCTATCTTTGGAAAAGATAAGCATTAAAGGCACATGGTGTTTCCATCTTTCTATTTGAATTATTTGGAAATAATCTTGGGATAAACATGGAAGACTTGGAGTGCCTTTATGATCTTTCCATTTGAATTATTTGGAAATAATCTTGGGATAAACATGGAAGGATTTTTGTGCGCATATATGATCTTTCCACCACACGGTTTTTGGGGTGTGGATTATTTATTTTATTTCGGTTTTCATTAGACTGTGAACACACTTCTTTATTGGAGGTCTTTGATCAAAGTATGTTGGCTTGAAGCATCTTAATGCAATATTATTGAAGGTGCAATCATTGTGTTCTTGATTCAATCATAGCCTCGGGATGAGGTTGCTAAGAAGCTCAAGAGGAGTTCAAACGTGGGCAAGGGGATCTTGCATAACCACAGATTCCGGGAGGAATCAACACAAGTCGAGGGGAGCTCGCACAATCACGTTCACTGTGAAGTTAGGAAGAGGCGGTAACAAAGATAAGATGGTGTCTTACTTTGTGTCAGACCGAGTGTCTTGTAACTTGTGAACTTAGTGGATTGTTCTTTCTGGGCGTGGCCCAGCAGACGTAGGCAATTGCCGAACTGTATTACCAATCTCCTGTCTCTTTACTTTCAGCATTTTTATTATTGTCCATTACTGTTTTATTATCGGTGTCACACCTAGTGTTCCAAGACACTAGAACACCACGTATCTAACCTAGATCTTTCAATTGGTATCAGAGCGGGTCGTCTTTGTTTCTTAGGCGGGATCCGCAGGACTTGATCTTAGTTGGTCAGTGTGATGGACTCTATGAAGGAAGGAGGTTCAACAGTGTGTCCACCTCTCTTGAATGGAAGCAACTATGCTTATTGGAAGGCCAGAATGAGAACCTTTATCAAAACTATTAATGAGAAGGCGTGGAAATCAATTCTGACAGGATGGGATCTTCCAATGACTACAGATACTGACGGTGTCAAATCTCTCAAGCCCGAAGAAAGTTGGTCTGCTACTGAAGATGCCTTAGCAAACAGTAACTCAAAGGCTCTTAACGCCATATTTAATGGAGTTGATCCAGCACAGTTCAGACTTATTTCTACTTGTGTGACTGCAAAGAAGGCATGGGAAATTCTCCAAACTACTCACGAAGGGACTTAAGTGTAAAGGTGTCAAAAATGCAGATTCTGACCACAAGATTTGAAAACTTGAAGATGCTTGAAGACGAAAGTATTGCTGATTTCAATGTCAAACTCTGTGATATTGCCAATGAGGCATTTGCTCTTGGAGAAAATTTTTCAGAAGAAAAGCTCGTGATGAAAACCTTACGATCTTTGCCTCAACACTTTGCCTATAAAGTAACTGCCATTGAGGAAGCAAAAGACATCTCAAAGATGAAGCTGGAAGAATTGATGGGATCCCTTAGAACATTTGAGATGAATCTAAGAGTAGACTTGGAAGCAAAGAAGAATAAAGAGATTGCCTTAAAATCAGAAATGCAGAAGTCAGATAATACTGGGGAAGATGACCTTGAGGACTCTTTGGCATTAATATCTAAGAACTTCAGCAAAATACTAAAAAAATATAGCAGAAATAATCAGGGTGTCAGGGGTAGTGTCAGTAACACAAAGAATGAGTTGGCAAGCAATAAAAAGTACAGGGAAGAAAATCATACAGCTGAACAATCATTCAAATATAAAGGAATTAAGTGTAGAGAATGTGACGGTTACGGTCATGTTCAGGCAGATTGTGCCAATACATTGAGAAGGAAGAGGAATTCTCTCAACACAACTTGGAGTGAAGATGATTCAGACAAAGAAGAGGATTTTCAGAACAATCATGTGACTCTCACCACTAAGACTGAACAATCTGATCATGGTAAGAAAATGGATGTTACACAGAGTGTCACTGAAAATAGGTCAACATATATAGATGAAGATGAAGATTATGTTACAGAAGAAGATATTCTGGTTGAATTCAAGAATCTTCATGATAAGTGGACTGAACTTTCTAAAGTGAATCAGCAACTTCATATGCAAGTTGGAGATCTACAAAACGAGAGGGACAATCTTTTACAATCTAACACTGATCTGGTTACCAAACTGAAAGTAAGTCAAGAGGAAGTGAAGGACTTGACCAATGAGTTAAATCATATAGAGAAAGGAGTTAAGATGCTAAATTCAGGTGCTTTCAAGCTTGATGAAATTCTTAAAATTGGTCAATCAAGTGGTGATTACACAGTACTGGGGTATAAAGGAGAAAGCTCAGTGTCACAACCTGTGTCCCAAACCATGCCACAGTCAGTGTCACTATCAGTGGATAAATCCAAGGGGAAGCAGGTTGCTGTGGATGCTGCAAAAAGGTCAAATCCTTATTACTCTTATCATGCTCCTAACGGAAGAGGTAACAGATTTATACCTGTTTCTCATTATTGCAATCATCGTGGTCATATTCGTCCTAGATGCTTTATTTATCTTGCTGACTTAAGACAAGGTACTGCTAGAAAATCTACTTCTCGCAGAAATACACAACAGAGCTGGGTGATGAAGCCTAATTTCCGATGCACTTTCACAAATACTTCACTAAAGGCTGCCACGACTGATGAGGGGTATTTTGACAGTGGATGTTCCAGGTATATGACTGGTGACAACAAGTTTTTGAAGGATGTTGTGTCTGAAAGTATGGGAAAAGTAACTTTCGGCAATGGTGTCACAGATCGTGTCATTGGAAAAGGTACTCTAGATGTGCCCTGGTTACCAAAGTTGGATAATGTACTGCTGGTAGATGACCTCAAGGCAAATTTTCTCAGCATTAGTTATTTATGCGACCAAGATTTGAATGTAAATTTCACTAAGAGAAATTGCAAGGTGATAGATCAAAACAACATGTGTATCATGGAAGGAGTAAGATCGAGGGATAATTGCTATCTCATCTCTACCTCATCAATATGTCTTCGATCAAGTATGTAATATTCAATTCTATGGCATCAAAAATTGGGACATATGAATATACAGATGCTGCAAAACATTACTACTAAAGGAGCTGTCCGTGGGATACCCCAACTGAAGTTTGATGAAAACAGAGTATGTGGACCATGTCAGATTGGAAAACAAACAAAGGTGTCACATCCCAAGTCTCAGACACCAGGAACAACTCGTGTGCTGGAACTACTTCATATGGATTTGATGGGCCCTATATTAGTAGATAGTATTGGAGGAAAACGGTACGCATATGTAACTGTTGATTATTTTTCTCGTTTTACATGGTTTTAATTCCTTTGAGAAAAGCCCGACACATTTAATGCCTTCAAAGCATTGTGTCTACGTCTTCAGCGTGAAAAGGGAAGTGCTATCTTGAAAATTGTGCGAATTCGTAGTGATCATGAAAGAGAGTTTGAAAATTCAGATTTCTCGGATTTTTGTAATCAACATGAAATAGGTCATGAGTTCTCTGCACCAAAAACTCCTCAGCAAAACGGAGTTGTGGAAAGAAAGAATCGGACTATAGCAGAGATGTCACGAGTCATGTTACACGAATGAAATATTCCACAGCAATTCTGGGCAGAGGCGATAAACACAGCATGTTACACTATCAATCGAGTATACCTTCGTTGTGGAACTGATAAAACTCCATATGAGATTTGGAAAGGTAGAACTCAAACTGTTAACTATTTTCATCCTTTTGGTAGTACTTGCTATGTGTTGAATGACAGGGAATATAAAGGGAAGCTCGATCGCAAGAGTGATGAAGCAATTTTTCTTGGATATGCTATTAATAGTCAAGCTTATTGAATCTACAACAAAAGGACTCGAACTATCATGGAATCTGCAAATGTTCAAGTCGATGGCTCTCTGGATGTAACTGCTGTTTCTAATGAAGATGTTACAGACTCACTACATGAAGTAAGTTCCAGTGTTCCAGGCAGTGGTTCACCCAGTGTCACAAGTGGTGTCACTGATCAGAGTGCAGCGGTTGATAATGTTGAAGATGTCATCTCACCTCGCAGGCAACCATCCACGCGTGTACAGAAAAATCATCCTATTAATGAAGTTATTGGAAATCTGGATGATGGAATTCGAACAAGAGAAAAGTCAAGAGTGAAATACCGAGATATGATTCAAATGGCATGTTTTACATCATCTATTGAGCCTAAGAACGTGAAAGAAGCTTTATTAGTTGAATATTGGATTGGTGATATGCAAGAAGAACTTGATCAATTTACTCGTAATCAAGTTTGGGATCTAGTTCCATGTCCACCTAACGTGAATATCATTGGCACAAAGTGGATATACAAGAACAAGAGTGATGAGCATGGGAATATCACTCACAACAAGGCTCGGTTGGTTGCTCAGGGATACACTCAAATTGAAAGAGTTGACTTTGATGAAACATTTGCTCCAGTTGCTAGACTTGAGTCTATTCGATTATTGCTAGCCATTGCATGTGTGTTGAAATTCAAATTGTATCAAATGGATGTGAAAAGTGCTTTCCTCAATGGTATTCTTAATGAGGAAGTATATGTTGCTCAACCAAAGGGTTTTGAAGACACTCATAATCCCGAGTTTGTCTACAAATTGAAGAAGGCCTTATATGGAATAAAACAAGCTCCTTGGGCATGGTATGAACGGCTAGCGCAGTACTTGTTGGCCAAGGGATATGAACGAAGGGGAGTAGATAAAACTCTTTTCATTCGCTGTGCTAAAGGTCACTTTTTACTGGCTCAAATATATGTTGATGACGTAGTGTTTGGCTCAGTGTCACAAGTGATGGTGGATGAATTTGTTGCTCAAATGACTGAGGAATTTGAGATAAGTATGATTGGTGAGCTTACTTACTTTCTTGGACTTCAAATTCAGCAACGTAATGATGGGATTTTTATTTCTCAAAGAAAGTATTCTAAGAATTTGTTGAAGAAGTTTGACTTGGAAAATGCTCGTCCAAGGCGAACGCCTATGGGAACTCATGAGAGGATATTTAAAGATGAGAAAGGGACTCCTATTGATGCAAGTCTATACAGAAATATGATTGGTAGTCTATTATACCTAACTGCCAGTCGTCCGGATATCTGTTTCAGTGTTGGTTTATGTGCCCGGTTTCAAGCAAATCCTCGCGAGTCACACCTGGTGTCAGTCAAACGGATTCTCAAATATATCAGCGGGACAACTGACTATGGGATCTGGTATTCGTTTGATACAAACACCAATCTAGTTGGTTATTGTGATGCTGACTGGGCTAGAAGTTTAGATAATCGAAAGAGAACCTCTGGTGGTTGTTTCTATTTGAGAAACAATTTGGTGTCATGGTTCAGCAAGAAGCAAAACTCTATCTCTCTGTCAACTGCCGAGGCAGAGTATATTGCAGCCGGGAGTTGTTGTACTCATCTTCTCTGGATGAAGCAAATGCTGAAAGATTATGGTGTCACACAGGATGTCATGACACTCTACTGTGACAATATGAGTGCTATCAATATTTTTAGGAATCCTGTTCAGCATTCTCGGACAAAGCATATAGATATTCTGCATCATTTTATCCGATCTCTTGTTTAGGATAAAATTATTGCTTTGGAACACATGGTGACGGAGAAACAAATTGCCGATATTTTCACAAAAGCTTTGGATGGAGCAAGGTTTGAAGAACTGAGGTCTACTCTAGGCCTATGTATCATGTGAAGGGGTTCTTATGTACTGTATGTTTTTTTTATTATTGTATGTACAATAAAAAATAAAAATAAAAAAATGGAAAAACAATACAAAACAAAAAGAGTAGAATAGTTGTTGTTTTTATTTTGTTCTTTCGTTTTTCCCGCCTCATATTGTTGTTGGCGAGTTTGTAGTTGTAGATTTCGTGTTTTATGGATTTCTGATCTTCAGCACTCCAAGTGACACGTGTCAGTTATACGATTTCTCGGCTGAATATATGGAATTGAAGAGTTGGCCTCGATTACGCAAATTCTGACGGTAATAATTTCGGCTTCTATTCCCTATTTTGAAATTTCAAGGGTTTCTGAACTTCTAAGCTTCCTCTACTTCGGTTATTGAACTCATCACAGCCGTCTTCACTATTTTGAACATAATTGAAGCTTTTGAAATTCCAGTGAGTTAAGTGATAAAAAAAACTGAAGATGTCTCAACCCAAGTCTTCATCTCATGATAAAAATGTAGTAGAAACTATGGATGATGATGAAGTTCATGTTGTCATTACTCATTCTGCACCAGAATTGTCAAAAAGAGATGGTAGTTCTGCTAAACCACAAGAGCAAACTCCGGATACTGAAGCTGATTTAGCTTCAAGGGCAATTATTGTCACTCCTATTCAGTCCATTGATCCTTCAAGAGTGAGGACACGGTTTGGGTAAACAAGTGATGGTCCATACAGGACGAGTGCTGTACCCCCCAAAGCACCGGATGTTTCTAAGGTTGCTACTAAACCAAAGAGAAAAAGATTCCAACTGGTGGATGAGGATTCCTCGGATGAGGATTGGGCAGAAGAAGGCAATATGAGGGGTGATGTTTCTGATGATGATAAGAATGACTCTTCCAATGGAGAAGAGGGATCCTCTGATGATGATGACTCTCCTAGTGGTGATGATGATACCTCTGAGAATATTGAAGTTCATGACCTTACTGATTCATAACTTGTGAAGTCGCCAAAGGCAAAGCGACAGAAATCTACTCCAGCCCCTGTATCACAAAGAATGACTCGCTCCAAATCAGTGTCAAATGGCAAGTCCCCTGCTACTCTAAGTAAGTCATCAGATTCAGCTGTTAATTTGAATGATTTTAAATCTGAATACAATGCTGGGTTGTGGAGTAGTGTCTAGGAGAAATATCTAGAATGAAAGGAATATTCATGATGGTGACTTTAAAGACTGCCGCAAACTTGTTGATTAACTGATTAGTCAAGGTTTAGGGCGAACAATCAAAAGAATAAAGCCTTATGTGAGGAGGGTAGTTCAAGAATTTTATTGCAACCTAGACTCTACAGTGAAAGATCATGAACATCCCGATGGAGGACATGTTTATGTAAAAGGACATGTCTTTAATTTTTCTCCCGATGTGATTAATACAAATTTGGGTAGTCACTGGGCAGATGTTGAAAATTTTACTCCTGATTATAGTATGATAATCTCTAATGGCACTGGAGGAGTCAGACGGGTATGGCCAAGAGGAAAAGATTTTCCTGCCTCCCAGTTGTCCGTGAAATATGCTATTTTGCACAATATTGCAATGAGAAATTGGCTACCCACATCTCATGGAACTGGAGTGAATAAATCCATGGCCACTTTACTGTTTAAGATTGGCAACTTCATTGAATTCGATGTTGGGCAATTTCTATTTGATCAGATTGTGAAGCACGCGGATTGTAAAAATGAAATTCTAGCTTATCCATTTCCTAGTTTGATTTATGCAATTTTATCTTCACAACATTCGGTAATTCGTGCAAGGGAGATTTTGGAATCTGATAAGGAAGAAATCAGGATCAGTTACAAGCTGTTAATGGGAAATCATGTCAATGACATGGAAGATGTCACAGAGGATGTCTCTGACACAGAAGAATTGGGTAACTCTATCCTGCTGTCTCGTACCATCAAGGTACTGTAGGATGAATTAAAAGCATTGGTGGCACAGCAATCTGAAATAGAGAGAAGAATAAAGGAGATTTCTGTTGTCCTTGATGACCTGGTAGCCTTAAAGGAGGCAAAGGATGTTGCAGCTGATGCAGCTGAAAGAAAGAAGAAGTTTGATGCACAGGCTAAAAATGCAGCTGCTAATGCCCCTGAATCTTCAGATATCCCGCCGGATGTCACTACAGATGTTACTGCAGGTATTCCTCAAAAACTATCTACTGTTTCTACAGAATCTGACATGCATGCTGAAAATCCTCAAGTTGAAGAAAATGTTGAGTCTGATCCTGATGAGGACACTACTGTGACTGCAACTGCTGATACTTTGGGTGATGTTCCTACTGGTGTCAGTCCTAATGTCCCTGACATCACTACCCCTTCCAGTGCCCAATCTGATGGGTATGATGCTGGTAAAGATGATAGTCTTCCAGAAGCTGCTGGTGGTGTTCACTTACTTGCAGATTCAGTTGGCCTTGTGCCTGATAATGCAGAAGATTCTGCTTAATATGACTCTGATATTTTTATGATTCTTTGATTAAGACAATTTCGTATGTTTTATTGTTGTATTTATGCCCTTTTGTCTTTTGTGGCAAAAAGGGGGAGTAATTTGGATATTTTTGGGTATTTGTTTTGTAATCCCTAAAATATTTGTATGTTGGGATCTTGGTGTCTCTTGATGTGTCATGCACAGTGTCTTGTGCAGTGATGTTTTGTTGGTAAGATCTGATGCAGGGGGAGTTCGAATCTAGATGTCTTTTGATGGGTCTTGTGCAATATTCTGTTTCTTGTGAAAGTTCCAATTCAGGGGAGCTTCATCGAACGTCTATCTAGCATACATGGGGACTTTGGATTTTGCCAAAAAATGTCAAAGGGGGAGATTGTTAATGCGCACGTTGGCATTATTATTAATTGGCATTGATTTTTTGGCAAAGATAAGGAAAGATCTTATTGGAGGCATAAATCAAATTAAATCAATCTATGCAAGGAAGATTGATTTAAAGATTAATGCTATGAGGATAATTATGGAGCTTATCTTGGTATTCTTGGAAGAAGCTATCTTTGGAAAAGATAAGCATTAAAGGCACATGGTGTTTCCATCTTTCCATTTGAATTATTTGGAAATAATCTTGGGATAAACATGGAAGACTTGGAGTGCCTTTATGATCTTTCCATTTGAATTATTTGGAAATAATCTTGGGATAAACATGGAAGGATTTTTGTGTGCATATATGATCTTTCCACCACACGATTTTTGGGGTGTGGATTATTGATTTTATTTCGGTCTTCATTAGACTGTGAACACTCTTCTTTGTTGGAGGTATTTGATCAAAGTGTGTTGGCTTGAAGCATCTTAATGCAATATTATTGAAGGTACAATCCTTGTGTTCTTGATTCAATCATAGCCTCGGGAGGAGGTTGCTAAAGAGTTCAAACGTGGGCAAGGGGATCTTGCATAACCATGGATTCCGGGAGGAATCAACACAAGTCAAGGGGAGCTCGCACAATCACGTTCACTGTGAAGTTAGGAAGAGGAGGTAACAAAGATAAGATGGTGTCTTACTTTGTGTCAGACCGAGTGTCTTGTAACTTGTGAACTTAGTGGATTGTTCTTTCTGGGCGTGTCCCCACAGATGTAGGCAATTGTCGAACTGTGTTACCAACCTCCTGTCTCTTTACTTTCCGCATTTTTATTATTGTCCATTACTGTTTTATTATCGGTGTCACATCTAGTGTTCCAAGACACTAGAACACCACGTATCTAACCTAGATCTTTCAACATCCTTTCCTTTAGCACTCATCAAAGCCTCATCTGTAGAGTGCAATGACAGTGTTTCTTCCTCTGAATCCATGTACTTCTTCGAGGCACTATCCTGAATGTTCAATGGTGCCTTTATACGTTCTAAAATCTTACGAGTTGAAGAATGCAAATCACAATCAGATTGTATATTTCCCTTCTTAATGTCAATTAAAATATGTTGATCATCAATTGCAGGGAGGACGATTTCAAGTCCTTCCCCTGGTTGCAGGTTCATCATCATGTGTCCTAAGCATAGGCATCAACCCCTTGTTTAACGAGGCCACAATAGTATCTCCATTTACTTGTTGTTATTGATCCACTTCATCACCCTCTGAATTCTCAGGTGTTTTCTTCTCCACGTCCCCTTTCTTAGTTACATTCACTAAATCCTTGTTCGAAGAGTCATGGAAAATACCAACATTTAGATGTTTTGATGTACCAATTCCTTCACTATCAGATGTCCCAGATAATTTCTTCTCCTTCTAATTTTTCTTTTCTGATTATCTGCCTCTCTATTATTGATATTACATTCTGTATAATCATGTCCTTGTCTGAAACAATTAGAACAATAGCTTGGCACCGAGTTCAATTCTTGCCCAAATTCCATACCCTATTGAGTTCAAGCCAAATTCATTTTGGAATTTCTTGCAAAAGGTCCACCTCCGCACAAACTCTAGCAACGCTAGGTCTATTCATGGAAACAGTTGTTGCATCAATTAACAAAGTTTTTCCAATAGCTGATATCATTGAAAATAAACTGACTTTGTCAAAGAATTGAAGGGGAAGACCAGGTAATGAAAACCAGGTTAAAGGGTGATATTGCCATGAGGAAAACTTGTCAAAAACATTTTGGTGTCATAAATTTCTCCAAAGAACCTAATAAAATGGCAACATATCATTTATAAATAATTGTTTACATAGGACAAAAGATAGAGAAATGAGAAAAAAATAAAGAAAGAGAGTGGCCGGAAAAGAGGAAATTAAGGATAAAACAAATAGATGAAGAAGATTTATAGCATATTTAATATCTTTACTATTTTGTTCAATTAAAATGAGAAATTAAAATATATTTCAAGAAGTAAATATATCTTTCTAAAACTAAACCCATAAATATGTAGGCAAAAATATAAAATAGAAGACAACAATTTCTAAAATTGTAAAATTTTAGGACAAGCAAAAGAAATTCTTCATAAGACATTAATAAATGTAATACTAATATGGAAAAAAAAAACTTGATGAAATTAGTTATAATAAGCTATAGAAGATAAAATAATAGATATATGAATTTTAAATAATTTAACTTTTTTGGGAAATAGAAATGAAGTACCTATTGTACACGGGAGTTTAATTGAATTAATACTAGTACTTTTTTATAGTATTTGATTAATGAAAGGTGGAGTAAAGTGAAGATGGTTTTTATTAGAAAAATTACGATTTTCTACTTTTTACTCATCTATAAGTGACATGTGATCTGAGCATGTGACTTTTTTTCAGTTACAAAAATTGACAAAATTTTGATGAATGAAGAATTTGATGTATTTTTTAATGTTAATGACTAAAATTCATCATTATTAATATGGGATACAAAATTATTTTTTTTTGTGCAATGTTACTGACAATTTTGCCAATTTTGCCAATCTAATGGGGATGTAACAAAATTTGCTATTTGTATAATTTTTTTAGCAACTTTTCTTCAAATTGAAGTCATTAACCCTCAAATTAAATCTATAACAATAAATATGCCTTAGATGTAATAATTGAAGTGTTTTAACCATTATATCCACAAATTTTTTCAACTTTTGCTATATTTGAAGAATGTCAAAGATTGTCAAACTAGTATAAGGGTTTAAGAAATCATTTGCTTCTTTTGAATTTAATCTTCTTTTGCAGGGTTAAAGGGTGGTATTGCTATCATGTAAACTTGTCAAAAACTTTTTGGTGTCATAAATTTCTTCAAAGTACCTAAAAAAAATGGCAACATATCATTTAGAGAGAATTTTTTATACAGGACAAAATATAGAAAAATGAAAAACAAAATAGAGAAAGAGAGTGGCTGGATAAGAGGAAATTAAGGACGGACAAATAGACGAAGAAGATTTATAGCATATTTAATATCTTTAGTATTTTGTTCAATTGAAATGGGAAATTAAAATGTATTTCAAGAAGTTAATATGTCTTCCAAAATCTAAACCCATAAATATGTAGGCAAAAATATTATTGAAGAAAGCAATTTCTAAAATTGTAAAATTTATGACAAACAAAAAAATTTCTTTATAAGATATTAATAAATGTAATATTAATAAGGAATAAACTTGATGAAATTAGTTAGAATAAGCTATAGAAGATATGTAAAATTATATATATATATATATATATATATGAATTTTGAATAATTTAACTTTTTGGGAAAAAGAAATGAAGACATGTTGTCCGCAAAAGTTTAATTGAATTAATACTAGTAATTTATTTTTATAGTATTGTATTAATGAAAGGTGGAAAAATTGAAGATGGTTTTGTTTTAGCAAAATTAAGTTTTTCTACTTTTACTAATACATAAGTGACACGTGATCTGAGCGTGCGACTTTTTTACTGTCAAACAAATTGACAAAATTTGGTTGAGTGAAGAATTTGATGTAGTTTTCAATGTTAATGACTAAAATTCATAATTATTAATGTGGGATACAAAATTAACTTTTTCGTGTGATGATACTCACAATTTTGGCAATTTCCCAATCTCGTGGGGACATAACAAAATTTATTATTTGTATCATTCTTTTAGCAACTTTTCTTCAATTTGATGTCATCAACCCTCAAATCTACAGCAACAAACATGTCTTTAGACGATATTAACATCGATAATTGTAGTATTTTAACCACTCCACCAATATTTTCAACTTTTACTAAAATGGAAGACTTTCAAAGATTGCCAAACAAGTATAAGGGTTGAAGAAATCATTTGTTTCTTTATCCTTTAATCTTCTTTTGCAAAGTTCAAGTGATATGATCTTGGGCGAGGCTCGAACACCTGGACCAAAAGCATATGCCGAAACGTGGGGATCTTGTTGATGATTCAATTTCCAGATTCAAAACACAAACACAAAAACGAAACAATAAAGTTGAATAGATGTCAAGGGGAACGTGTAGCTGATTTCAAACATGAACCAACCCTGACGTTATTACAAAAAAGATTGATCCAACCCGTGATAACTTCACGTGTTAAACAACCAATTTGGCGCGTTCTTTAAATAAAGAACAGGATCGAAATTCACCTATAGGTCACGCTATGGTTAATTTCGTACAATTAAGAAGTAAATCTCCTTAAAGGCTTTTGTCAACTCAAAGAGCATAGACAACAATTTAGCAAAGCTAAAATTTCATTCATCAATTCTGTCTAAAACGTTACAAGACCATTCTCTATATATAGAGATGGATTTCGGCTCTTGCTTGAAGAGTAAGCAATGAAAACCCTAAAAGTTGTTAAGTACAACTTGACTTCTAAACTTAAAAACAAACTACTAAACTCGACCAATAGGAAAGACTTTCCTAAATCAAGGAAGCAAAACATGTCTTTGCTTCTTGATGAAAAACGTTAAAGCCTCCCTAGAATTTAGGAAACTAAATTTAGGAAAGTTTCCTAATTAATCACAAGGCTTTATCTTGTAAAACAATTGGGCCAAGTAATTAATACTTCTTACAAGACACGAAATTAAAGCCCACTTAATTAATGTTTATGGACTTTAATTAACATTAATTAAAAACAATAAAACCTATGAATTAAATAAGTTGGCGTGATCCAAGCTTAAGTCCACAAGACGCCATTTGTTGGACTTCATTGATTCGGCCATGAAAACTCTTCAAGGTGGAATCTCCTTAAGTTGTAATGAAGAACTATGTGGGACATCTTCATAAATGGTGATTGAAGAAACATGCCAAAGGACTTCATGTTGTTGAGATGGTGGTTCGGCAGCCTCCAAGTCTTCACAATGAGTTGAGAGTAAAGTGTGCAAAGCCTCCTTCATCCTCCTACTTCTTGATCTTGTCATTGGTCCATCAAGATTCTCCAATGGATCTTTCGAACTCGGCTTCGGCACCATAGACGTTGGTGGATTCTTATCATTCCCTCCTTCCTCGAAAGGATTCGTCCTCGAATCACCTACATCATACAACGATAGATCAGCAACATTGAATGTAGACGACACGTTTCCATACTCACCAGGAAGCTCAATTTTATAGGCATTGTCGCCTATCCTCTCCAAAACACGAAAAGGACCATCTCCACGAGGTTGAAGCTTAGATTTCCTCTTTTCAGAAAACCTCTCCTTCCTTAAGTGTATCCAAACCCAATCTCCAGGTTCAAACAACACTTGACGTCGGCCTTAGTTTGCTTGGTTGGCATATTGCTCATTACGCCTTTGAATGTTAACCTTGACCTTTTCATGTAACTCTCTAATATACTCGGCCTTTTGCTTTCCTTCAACACTAACAAACTCATTAATAGGCAAAGGCAAAATATCAAAAGGAGTTATTGGATTAAACCCATAAACAATCTCAAAAGGTGAAAGTTGAGTAGCACTATGAACAGCTCTATTATAAGCAAATTCAATATGCGGCAAACAAGACTCCCAATTCTTTAAGTTGGGCTGAATAATAGCACGAAGCAAGGTTGACAAAGTCCTATTAACTACTTCAGTTTGTCCATCAGTTTGTGGATGTGCAACAGTAGAAAACAATAACTTTGTGCCTAACTTATTCCATAGAGTACGCCAAAAGTGTGACAAAAACTTTACATCTCTATCACTTACAATACTCTTAGGAAGTCCATGCAACCTTACAATTTCCTTAAAGAAAAGGTCAGCAATATTTGTAGCGTCATTAATTTTGGAACATGCAAGAAAATGTGCCATCTTACTAAAACGATCCACGACTACAAATATACTATCCTTACCAGTGCGTGATCTAGGCAATCCAAGTACAAAGTCCATAGATATGTCAATCCAAGGATGACTAGGAACAGGCAATGGTGTATACAAACCATGAGACATAATTTTCGATTTAGCTTGCTTACAAGTAATGCACTTAGAACAAACACTTTTTACATCTTTTAACATGTTAGGCCAATAAAAGTGTTCATGCAAAACAGCAAGGGTCTTTACAATACCAAAATGTCCCATTAACCCTCCCCCATGGGTTTCCTTAACAAGTAACTCTCGAATGGAACATTGGGGAATGCACAACTTGTCTTTTCGAAATAAGAAACCATCATGCAAGTAGCACTCTCCATTCGGCGTTAAAGCACAAGCATTAAAGACGACAGAAAAATCTTTATCATCTTTGTACAAATCTTTAATCAAATCAAAGCCTAGCAACTTAGCATGCAAATAGGTAAATAGAGCATATTTCCTAGATAATGCATCAGCTACTACATTTTCATGTCCAGATTTATACTTGATGACATAAGGAAAAGTTTCTATAAATTCCAACCACTTAGCATGCCTTTTATTTAATTTCCCTTGAGATTTCAAATACTTAAGGCTTTCATGATCAGAATGTATAATAAACTCTTTTGGCCAAAGATAATGCTGCCATACTTGTAACGACCTTACCAAAGCATACAACTCCTTGTCATAAGTTGCATACTTTAAAGCTGCCCCATTTAGCTTTTCACTAAAATACGCCACGGGTCTTGATTCCTGCATAAGAACAGCACCAATACCAATCCCGGAGGCATCACAGTGTATTTCAAAAGCTTTAGAAAAGTTGGGCAAAGCAAGCAATGGTGCGTGAGTCAACATGTATTTCAATTTGTTAAATGCATTGTCATGTTCAATAGTCCAAACAAAAGGAACATTTTTCTTTACAAGCTCATTTAAAGGGGCTGCTATAGAACTAAAATCTTTAACAAATCTCCTATAAAAACTTGCAAGACCATGAAAAGAACGAACTTGACTAGCATTCATTGGTTTTGGCCAATCCATTATAGCTTTTACTTTTGACTCATCTACAGCAATGCCTTGAGAACTTACCACATATCCCAAAAAGATTAATGATTCTAAACAAAAGTTACACTTTTTGAGATTAGCATACAATTTGTTCTCTCTCAATATAGTAAAGACGGATTTAAGATGAACAACATGATCATTTAACGTCTTACTATACACAAGGATATCATCAAAATATACCACTACAAATTTGCCAATAAAGTGACGGAAAACATGTTTCATTAACCTCATGAATGTGCTTGGTGCATTAGTGAGACCAAAAGGCATAACTAACCACTCATATAATCCATATTTAGTTTTGAAAACAGTTTTCCATTCATCACCTTCTTTCATGCGAATTTGATAATAGCCACTCTTCAAATCAATCTTGGAAAATATACATGAACCATATAACTCATCAAGCATGTCATCTAACCTAGGGATAGGATGTCTATACTTAATAGTTATTTTATTTATGGCACGACAATCAACACACATACGCCAAGATTCATCCTTCTTTGGAACTAAAATCACAGGAACCGAACAAGGGCTTAGAGACTCACGAACTATACCTTTGTCAAGGAGTTCATCCACTTGACGTTGAATCTCTTTTGTCTCCTCAGGATTTGCTCTATAAGCTGGCCGATTGGGAATTTGTGCACCAGGTATAAAATCAATTTGATGTTCAATACCTCTTTCAGGCGGCAATCCAAAAGGTAGATCCTCGGGAAACACATCTTGATATTCCTGTATAAGAGATAAGACAATACTAGGCAGAGATTTAAGGTTATCACTATCCATGATAAGTACAAGATCTTTGCGGATAAGTAAATACAACTGTTGCCTATCTAGTAAAGCTCTCTTAACATCACTCTTAGAAGCAAAACAAGAATTAAAAGAAGTACAATTTCGACTATTACAAGCTCTTGGAACAACAGAATTTTCGACGCCAATTGCCTTCTTCTTCTCTTGTTCGGATTTCTCCTTTGCTTCTTGTTCTTGTAATTCACGTATGGATTGTACAATCCTTGATTGATCTTCAAAAACTTGAAGTGGACTCAAAGGACGGAGATTGCACTTGCGGCCATTAATATCAAAAGAATAATAATTTTGCTTACCATGTAAAGTTACATCTCGATCATAATGCCATGGTCTTCCAAGCAAAATATGGCACGCCTCCATGGGAACCACATCACATAGGATTTCATCCTCATACCTACCAATTGTGATTGGTACTTTCACTTGCTTAGTAACTTTGTTTTCAGCAGTGTTATTCAACCATTGAAGTTTGTAGGGTTTAGGATGCTTCATGCAAGTTAACTTCAATTTCTTTACAAGCAAAGTACTAGCAACATTAGTACAACTCCCATTGTCGATAATAACACTACATATTCTATCTTGAATCAAGCATCTAGTGTGGAAAATATTATCACGTTGACATACATCATCAATTTGGGGTTGTATATTGAGAACTTGACGATTCACTAAGGAAAACTTACCATTACCAACCTCATAATGGCCAATATCGTTGTCAACCTCTTCATCCTCACCATGATCGATTTCATCTTTCTTCACAAGTGGTGGCATGTCGGCACACTCCTCATCACTCTCCACTTCTCCATTGTCGTGAATGATCATTAACTTACGAGTTGGACAATCAGATTGATAATGACCATAACCCTTACACTTGTAACATTGGATATCTCTTAACCTCTCAGTTGGTTTGATCGCCGATTTTGGAGTTTGGACAGCAGCTTGTGACGTCGATTTTGGAGTATAACTTGATGAGCTTGATGACGGATTTGGTGTGAAACTCCTTGGTTTGAATGATGGCGCAAATGGTGTAGCATTTGGTTTTTGATCTCTCCTCCAAGGTGTGTTAGGTTGAGTGAAATTTCGGTTGGTACTTGAAGTATAATTTCGTCCCTTACCCTTCATATGTTTCTCAATCTTGATAGCTTTGTGTACAAGTTCATTCAAATCAACAAAACTTTGCAAATCAACTTGATAAGCCAATTCAGAATTCATACCTCTAAGGAACCTTTCGATTGTGGAATCAGGATCCTCTTTGACATTGGCTTTAATCATCAAAGCTTCCAATTCATGATGGTACTCTTCAACCGTTTTATTACCTTGCACAAGGGAGTGCAACTTACTATTTAACTCACGGTTGTAGTGTGCTGGGACATACTTTTTCCTCATGTGTTTTTTCATTTGTTCCCAAGTAGTGACTGGTTTCTCATCATCCTCACGTCTAGCTTTAATAAACCCACTCCACCATAATCTAGCAAAATCCTTAAGATGTAAAGATGCAATTCGGTATTGCTCCTTGGCGGGATATTCATGGACCTCAAAGAAGTGATCAAGTTCTCGAACCCAATCAAAATAGTCTTCGGGATCTGTTTTTCCATGAAAGGTAGGAATAGTCAGCTTAACAGACGCAATTGAGAATTTAGATTTGTCACCTTTCTTAGAAGAACTTGTCGGCTCTTCTTCCTCCTCTTCTTCACCACTAGATTCACTTTCGGATTTGTACTTAGGCTTTCGAGATTCTTTTGGTTTGGAAATCGGTGTGACCGATTCTAAGAATTGAAGGCGAAGGTTGATATCTTGCAATACTTGTGCAAGTGTTTGATCAGTTTGCTTTTGTTGTTCACCGGTTTTGAAAGCACTTTCTTCGTCCTCCATTGGTACCTGCAAGATTAGCAAAGAAAAACGC
This sequence comes from Ophiorrhiza pumila, assembly GCA_016586305.1. Taxonomy (NCBI): domain Eukaryota; kingdom Viridiplantae; phylum Streptophyta; class Magnoliopsida; order Gentianales; family Rubiaceae; genus Ophiorrhiza; species Ophiorrhiza pumila. The sequence goes on from BLIW01000006.1 coordinate 41,380,252, forward strand.
AAGAAAAAATATAATAATCCTCACGGGTTCCTCACTTTGGATGGTAGGTACTCTTCCCTCTTGTTAAGTGGTGTCACTCTTGTTTGTCCTAACTAAATCACTCAATAAATAATGTAATTGGGACTTTGAATTCGACCAAGTTCACTTATAGCAAAGAACTTGTCTCAATTGATTGTTCCACAACACAAAATTTTACACAAGCAAAATCAAGAATTAAACAAGAAATTCACGTCACTTGAATTTTTGAGATCACGTTCAGGGTATAATTGATTCACGTTCAGATTCTATGATATTCTAGAAGAAGAATTCAAGACAAGAAAAACACAACTTGAATCAATGAATTCGGATAAGTATTGAAGAAGTTATGGCACTTTGAATATTTGATGGTTTTAAACACAACTTCAAGAACACTTAGTTCTTTTAATGTAAAAATTAAATAACAGAATTTAAATAACTGAAAAATAAAAGTCCGACTTTTCTCCTTTTTTTTTTTTTTTTTTAATTGGACCGTATCTTTTTTTTTTTTTAAACGGTCTTTTTTTTTTTTTTTTTATAATTCGGACAATATCAAGACAAAAATTTAAGGTTTTTATTACAACCTTGTACAAATGCAAACCTTAAGTTTGTTTTTTTTTTTTTTTTTTTTTTTAACCACCAAGAATATGAAATAATTCTTCAAGAACAAGGAATTTTTGTATACTTCTTTGAGCAAGAATTCAAGATTTGAAATAATGAACAAATTCTTACTTCAAGAAAAATTTCAAGAACTTCAAGAAAATCAAGAAGATAATCAAGAATGGTTCCTTTTACCAAGATGATGATCACGGATTATTGTGAACAAAAAATAAGACTCAAGGAACAAGAAAGACAACAAGAATGAGCAAGAAAGAATTTCAAGAATTGAAACTCTAGATGCAATCCTAATTTTGGACGTGAAGGACACAACGAAAAAACAATTAAGATTTCAGCAATATGATGTAAACAAAACAAAGCTGAAAGAAGACACGAAACAACAGCAACAAGGACGAACACAATTTCAGCAAGAAGACAAATTGACGCAAATCGCAAAACAAAGTTAAGCAATTTTCGGACAGAAATTGAGCATGCAATTTTTTTTGACGAAATTGAAGCTGGACTTTTGACGAACTAAGACAACAATTTTGACTCTAAGAACAGCAAGAAATAAGACTCAAAAACTGCAGCAATATTGACGCAAAAAAAAAAAACAAAAAAACAAAAACGACGACTCAAAACAGCCCCAAATTCATAATGAATTTTGGCGCAACAAAAAACAGCTCTAAATTGTATAGGAATTCAGCACGAATTTATGAACTTAAAGAGCAGAATTATGACGCAAATTACAGCAGTAGATTGACCCTAAAAACTGCAGCAAATACAACACAAAAAAGGACGCACGAAACAGCACTAAAATTGACGCAACAAAAAACGAAAATCAAGAAACGGATAAACCTGAAATTTGAAGACAACAACTTGTTTGCTTTGATACCAATTGATATGATCTTGGGCGAGGCTCGAACACCTGGACCAAAAGCATATGCCGAAACATGGGGATCTTGTTGATGATTCAATTTCCAGATTCAAAACACAAACACAAAAACGAAACAATAAAGTTGAATAGATGTCAAGGGGAACGTGTAGCTGATTTCAAACATGAACCAACCCTGACGTTATTACAAAAAAGATTGATCCAACCCGTGATAACTTCACGTGTTAAACAACCAATTTGGCGCGTTCTTTAAATAAAGAACAGGATCGAAATTCACCTATAGGTCACGCTATGGTTAATTTCGTACAATTAAGAAGTAAATCTCCTTAAAGGCTTTTGTCAACTCAAAGAGCATAGACAACAATTTAGCAAAGCTAAAATTTCATTCATCAATTCTGTCTAAAACGTTACAAGACCATTCTCTATATATAGAGATGGATTTCGGCTCTTGCTTGAAGAGTAAGCAATGAAAACCCTAAAAGTTGTTAAGTACAACTTGACTTCTAAACTTAAAAACAAACTACTAAACTCGACCAATAGGAAAGACTTTCCTAAATCAAGGAAGCAAAACATGTCTTTGCTTCTTGATGAAAAACGTTAAAGCCTCCCTAGAATTTAGGAAACTAAATTTAGGAAAGTTTCCTAATTAATCACAAGGCTTTATCTTGTAAAACAATTGGGCCAAGTAATTAATACTTATTACAAGACACGAAATTAAAGCCCACTTAATTAATGTTTATGGACTTTAATTAACATTAATTAAAAACAATAAAACCTATGAATTAAATAAGTTGGCGTGATCCAAGCTTAAGTCCACAAGACGCCATTTGTTGGACTTCATTGATTCGGCCATGAAAACTCTTCAAGGTGGAATCTCCTTAAGTTGTAATGAAGAACTATGTGGGACATCTTCATAAATGGTGATTGAAGAAACATGCCAAAGGACTTCATGTTGTTGAGATGGTGGTTCGGCAGCCTCCAAGTCTTCACAATGAGTTGAGAGTAAAGTGTGCAAAGCCTCCTTCATCCTCCTACTTCTTGATCTTGTCATTGGTCCATCAAGATTCTCCAATGGATCTTTCGAACTCGGCTTCGGCACCATGGACGTTGGTGGATTCTTATCATCAAGGGTGGTATTGTTATCATGTAAACTTGTCAAAAACTTTTTGGTGTTATAAAGTTCTCCAAAGAACCTAAAAAAATGGCAACATATTCTCTAGGGAGAATTTTTTATATAGAACAAAAGATAGAAAAATGATTAAAAAAAATAGAGAAAGAAAGTGGCAGGATATGAGGAAATTAAGAATGCAACAAATAGATGAAAAAGAATTGTAGCATATCTAATATTTTTAGTATTTTGTTCAATTGAAATGGGAAATTAAAATGTATTTCAAGAAGTAAATATGTCTTCCTAATTCTAAAACCATAAATATGTAGGCAAAAATATGAAATTGAAGAAAGCAATTTCTAAATTTGTAAACTTTTGTGACAAACAAAAAGCAATTCTTTATAAGAAATTAATAAATATAATACTATAATGAAAAAAACTTGATGAAATTAGTTATAATTAGCTATAGAAGATATGTGAAGTTGAAATAATAGATATATGAATCTTGAATAATTTAACTTTTTGTGAAATAAAAATGAAGCATGTGTTGTACATGGAAGTTTAATTTAATTAATATTTGTAATTTATTTTTATCATATTTGATTAATGAAATATGGAATTAAGTGAAGATTGTTTTGTTTTAGTAAAATTAAGATTTTCTACTTTTACTCTTCCAAAGTGACACGTGATTTGAGCATGCGACATTTTTTCTGTTAAAAAAATTGACAAAGGTTTGTTGAATGAAGAATTTGATGTATTTTCAATTTCAATGACTAAAACTCATCATTATTAATGTGGGATAAAAAATTAATTTTTTTGTGCAATGTTACAAACAATTTTGGCAATTTTCCCAATCTCTTGGGGATGCAACAAAATTTGTTATTTGTATCATTCTTTTAGAAACTTTTCTTTAATTTTAAGTTATCAACCCTCAAATCTACAGAAATAAACCTGCCTTCAAACGATTTTAAATTCAAACGAAAATCTTAATTTTTTTAAAACAAAACAATCTTCACTTAATTCCATATTTCATTAATCAAATATGATAAAAATAAATTACTAATATTAATTAAATTAAACTTCCATGTACAACACATGGAAGTTTAATTTAATTAATATTAGTAATTTATTTTAAAGATTGCCAAACATGCTTAAGGGTTCAAAAAATAATTTGTCTCTTTTGCCTTTAATCTTCTTTTGCAAATTAAAAGGTGGTATTGCCGTCATGTAAACTTGTCAAAACCTTTTTGGTTTTATAAATTTCTCCAAATAACCTAAAAAATGGCAACATATCGTTTAGAGAGAATTTGTTTATATAGGACAAAAGATAGAAAAATGGGAAAAAAATAGAGAAAGAGAGTGGTCGGATAAGAGGAAATTAAGGATGCAACAAATAGATGAAGAAGAATTATAGCATATTTAATATCTTCAGTATTTTGTTCAATTGAAGTGTGAAATTAAAATATATTTCAAGAAGTAAATATGTCTTCCTAAATCTAAACCCATAAATTTGTAGGCAAAAATATGAAATTGAAGAAAGAAAATTCTAAAATTGTAAAATTTTATGACAAACAAAAAAAATCTTTATAAGACATTAATAAATGCAATACTAATATGGAAAAAACTTGATGAAATTACTTATAATTAGCTATATTATATATGTGAAGTTAAAATAATAGATATATGAATTTTTAATAATTTAACTTTATAGGATAATAGAAATGAAGCACGTGTTCTGCACGAGAGTTTAATTGAATTAGTACTAGTAATTTATTTTTATAGTATTTGATTAATGAAAGATGGAATAAAGTGAAGATGGTTTTGTTTCAGCAAAATTAAGATCTTCTACTTTTACTCGTCCACAAGTGACACGTGATCTAAGCGTGTGCCTTTTTTCTGTTAAAAAAATTGACAAAATTTGGTTGAATGAAGAATTTGATGTATTTTTCAATTTTTATGACTAAAATTCAACATTACTATTGTGGGATACAAAATTAAATTTTTCGTGCAATGTTACGGACAATTTTGTCAATTTTTCCAAACTCTTGGGAATGTAAAACAATTTGTTATTTGTTTTGAAGTTATCAACCCTCAAATCTACAACAATAAACATGCCTTTAGACAATTTTAACTTCAATAACTTTAGTGTTTTAACCATTGTATCCACCAATCTTTTCAACTTTTGCTACAATTGAAGACTTTCAAAGATTGCCAAACATGTTTAAGGGTGTAAGAAATCATTTGTTTCTTTTAACTTTAATCTTCTTTGGAAACGTTAAAGGGTGGTATTGCCATCATGTAAACGTGTCAAAAACTTTTGGTGTCATAAATTTCCCCAAAGGACCTTAAAAAATGGCAATATATCTTTTAGAGAGAATTCTTTATATAGGACAAAAGATAGAAAAATGAGAAAAAAAAATGGCAAAAAGGGTGGCCGAATAAGAGGAAATTAAAGATGCAACAAATAGATGAAGAACATTTATAGCACATTTAATATCTTTACTATTTTTTTCAATTACAATGGGAAATTAAAATGTATTTCAATAAGTAGCTATGTCTTCCTAAATCTAAACCCATAAATATGTAGGCAAAAATATGAAAATGAAGAAAGCAATTTCTAAAATTGTAAAACTTTTTGACAAGCAAAAAAAAAACTATTTATAAGACATTAATTAATGTAATACTAATATGAAAAAAAACCTTGATGAAATTAGTTATAATTAGCTATAGAAGAAAAGTGAATTTAAAATAATATATATATGAATTTTGAATAATTTAACTTTTTGGGAAATAGAAATGAAACACTTTTTGTACACGGGAGTTTAATTGCATTAATACAAGTAATTTCTTTTATAGTATTTGATTAATGGAAGATTGAATAAAGTGAAGATGGTTTTGTTTTAGCAAAATTAAGATTTTCTACTTTTACTCATCCATAAGTGATATGTAATCTGAGCGTGCGACTTTTTTTCTTTTAAAAAGATTGACAAATTTTTGTTGAATGAAGAATTTGATGTATTTTTCAATGTTAATGACCGAAATTCAGCATTATTAATGTGGAATAAAAAATTAATTTTTCATCCAATATTACTGACAATTTTGGAAATTTTTCCAATTTCTAGGGGACGTATCAAAATTTGTTATTTGTATAATTCTTTTAGCAACTTTTCTTCAATTTCAAGTCATCAACCCTCAAATCTAACAGCAATAAACATGCCTTCAGACAATTTTAAATTCAATAACTGTAGTGTTTTAACCATTGTATCTACCAATCTTTTCAACTTTTTCTACCATTGAAGACTTTCAAAGATTGCCAAACATGTATAAGGGTTCAAGAAATTGTTTATTTTTTTTTGCCTTTAATCTTCTTTTTCAACGTTAAAGGGTGGTATTTCCATCATGTAATCTTGTCAAAAACTTTTTGGTGTCACAAATTTTGCCAAAGAATCTAAAAAAATGGCAACATATGATTTAGAGAGAATTTTTTATATAGATTAAAAGATAGAAAAATGCGAAAAACAAATAGAGAAAGAGACTGGCCGGATAAGAGGAAATTAAGGATGCAATAAATAGGAAATTAAGGATGCAATAAAGAAAGCAATTTCTAAAGTTGTAAAATTTTATGAAAAAAAAAATTATAAGAGATTAATAAATGTAATACTAATATGGAATAAACTTGATGAAATTAGTTATAATTAGTTATATTATATATGTGAAGCTAAAATAATAAATATATGAATTTTGAATAATTTAACTTTTTGGGATAATAGAACTAAAGCACGTGTTGTACATGGGAGTTTAATTGAATTAATACTAGTAATTTGTTTTTTTAGTATTTGATTGATGAAAGATGGAATAAAGTGAAGACGATTTTGTTTTAGCAAAATTTTGATTTCTACTTTTACTCATTCATAAGTGACAACTGATCTAAGCATGCGACTTTTTTTCTGTTAAAAAATTATCAAAATTTGGTTGAATGAAGATATTGATGTATTTTTCAATCTTAATGACTAAAATTCATCATTATTAATGTGGATACAAAAATTAATTTTTTCGTTCAATGTTACTGACAATTTTTTCAATTTTTCTAATCTCTTGGGGACATAACAAATTTTGTTGTTTGTATCATTCTTTTGGCAACTTTTCTTCAATTGAAGTCATCAACTCTAAAATCTATAGTAATAATACATCCATTCATACAATTTCAAGTCCAAGAATTGCAGTGTTTTAACCATTGTATATATCCACCAATCTTTTCAACTTTTGCTACAATTGAAAACTTTCAAACATTGCCAAACATGCATTAGGGTTCAAGAATTTATTTGTTTCTTTTTCCTTTAATCTTCTTTTGCAAGTTTAAAGGGTGGTATTGCCATCATCTAAACTTATCAAAAACTTTTTGGTGTCATAAATTTCTTCAAAGGACCTCAAACAATATCAACATGTCATTTAGAAGGAATTTTTTTATATAGGACAAAAGATAGAACATATTTAAAAAAATAAAGAAAGAGAATGGCTGTATAAGAGGAGATTAAGGATGCAAAAAATAGATGAAGAATAATTATACCATATTTAATATCTTTAGTATTTTGTTCAATTGAAATGGGAAATTAAAATGTATTTCAAGAAGTAAATATATCTTCTTAAATCTAAAACCCATAAATATGTAGGTAAAAATATGAAATTAAAGAAAGCAATTTCTAAAATTGTAAACTTTTGTGACAAACAAAAAAAAAATCTTTATAAGACATTAATAAACTAATATGGAATAAACTTGATGAAATTAGTTATAATTTGCTATAGAAGATATGTGAAGTTAAAATAATAGATATTTCAATTTTGAATAATTAAACTTTTTGGGATAATAGAAATAAAGCACGTGTTGTGCACGTGAGTTTAATTTAATTAATACTACTAATTTATTTTCATAGTATTTGATAAAGTTTTAATGTGTTAGTTAAAATGAGATGCATAATATGCCAAAATTGGTTTCTCGAAAAATTAGATTAAATAAAAATTTAAAAGATCTCATTGTTTTTTTTTTTTTAAATTCAATATAAATGTAGATTGTACATAATATGTTGTTTGTTATTGAATCATTAGAATGATCTTTTTTATGACAGACTAGACAAATAAAAAAAACCAACCAATACTTACACCTATTGACGGAGTATCACAAGCAATATTAGCAATTTCAATATCGTTAATATTTTTTAATATTAAAAATTAATTAATGTTGGCTGCAAACCTATTAATAATAAAATATGTTATATAATAAGATTGTGATTATTAAAAAGTGTTAATTATTGTTATATAACAATAGTTTAAAACATGTGCATATAACTATTTTATCTATTATAAAATAAAATGCATTTTTTCAAAGTGCAAACTATTTATTTTAATAACTATTTATAGATAATAAATATGCACATGTTTAATATTAATTTATTTTTAAAATGTTTTAAAAATATTCAAATTAGTATATAGGTTAACCTATACTTAGAAACCAAATGTGAGTCTCATGGTAAACAATAAATTTTTAAAACTAAAATAAAATAATTAAAAAATATAGTGAGTAATGGCTCTTTCTAGATGAACCACTTCCTTGTTTTAAAATTAATAGATATATAAATTTTGAATAATTTAACTTTTTGGGAAGTATAAATGAAGCACGTATTGTACACAGGAGTTTATAGTATTTGATTAATGAAAGATTGAATGAAGCGAAGATAGTTTTGTTTTAGCCAAATTAAGATTTTCCACTTTTACTCATCCATAATTGACACATGATCTGAGTGTGCTACTTTTTTTCTGTTTAAAAAATTGACAAAATTTTGTTGAATGAAGAATTTGATGTATTTTTCAAAGTCATCATTATTAATGTGGGATACAAAATTAATCTTTTCGTGCAATGTTACTGACAATTTTGGCAATTTTTCCAGTCTCTTGGGGATGTAACAAAATTTTTTATTGTATCATTATTTTTGCAACTTTTTTTCAATTTGAAATCGTCAACCCTCAAATCTATAGGAACAAACATGCCTTCAGACGATTTTAAGTACAATATATGTAGTGTTTTAACCGTTGTATCCGCCAAGCTTTTCAAGTTTTCCTACAATTGAAATCTCTCAAAGATTGCCAAACATGCATAAGTGCTCAAAAAATAATTTTATTTTATTTTTTTTGCCTTTAATCTTCTTTTGCAAGGTTAAAGGGTGGTATTGTCATTATGTAAACTTGTAAAAAACTTTTTGATGTCATAAATTTCTCCAAACAACCTAAAAAATGGCAACATATCATTTAGATAAAAATTTTTATATAGGACAAAAGATGTAAAAATGGGAAAAAATAGAGAAAGAGAGTGGCCGGATAAGAGAAATTAAGAATGCAAACAAATAGATGAAGAAGAATTATAGAATATTTAATAGGGAGAATCAACAGAAATGTCCCTCACATATGGCCCTTTGAGCAATTTTGTCCCTCACATTTAAAATGTAAAAAATTTACCCCTAACACTCTCAATGTGTAATATTTATATCCTTCGTCAGACTTCTGTTAAAACGTCTGTTAAATAATGTCACGTGACCACCATGTGACTTATTTCTTAGGGGTAAAAAGGGCACGACAAAGACAACACACACCAAATCCTCTATAATTTCCCTAAATCTGAAATCGATTGAAGAAGAATCATTTGATGAATCAACAGACGTGCGCAGAAGGAGTTGAAGAAATTGGTTCGCTAATACCTGGTGTAATTTTGAATCCAAAGAAAGCTTGAAGAAGATGACACAACGAGTTGTATGCTATTGCGGGAAGCCAACTGTTGTGAGAACTTCTTGGACATTGAATAATCCTGGTAGAAAGTTTTATGGCTGTGAAGAATATGAGGTAAGTAATAATCTTTTTTTGAAAATATTAGACAAATATTGATTTTAATGTACGTACTAATATTTTGGTAATTGGATGATAGGTTGTGGCTATTTTCGATGGTGTGATGTAATGTGTGATAGGTGTGATAGGGCAACTGAAATAATTGGTGGATTGTTGAACACTGTTAGAGATTTGGAAGCAGAAAGAGCCAGAAGAAAAATGAAGGAAATAGTGCTTGTTTCTGCACTAATTTTAGTATGTATGATAATTTTGTTTCAGTGCATAAGCACTGATATTTAGTAGCAGATTTGGAAGCAGAAAGAGCCAGAAGAAAAATGAAGGAAATGGTGCTTGTTGCTGCACTAATTTTCGTATGTATGACAATTTTGTTTCAGTGTATAAGCACTGACAATTTTGTTTCAGTTGTAGTGCTATGTGCACAATTTTGTGTTAATGTATTAGTTGAAGTAGTTTGATGAAGTAGTATTAGAACCTACAAGTAATTCTAACACCATTTTGAATTGGTATCCTTTTGTATTAGTGTTAGGGCCTTGTAATTTCTCCAATGATCAATGAAAATGGAGTGTTGCTGATGAAAAAAATGAGCATTCAGATTGATATTCATCAACTTTTTACAAAAACTTTACTTCACATATTCATTCAGTACTGCAACTGAAATACAAAAGATCAAGGGCTGTCCAAAATATGATTCCAGTAGATTTTGCATTAGCAATAACATTCAAAATAAAATATTAATCAATCCAGTTGATTTTCTCTTAGAAGAACACTAATATACAAAATATGAAGGGTTGCCAAAATATTAATCCAGTAGAGTTTGCCTTAGCAACAATATACAAAATATCAATTAGATTGATTTTGCATCTATCTCTTTTAAAACACTTAAACACCAGCTTCTTTTGTCTTTTCCATAGCTGAACTTGTTTGATTTGAACCAGCACTTGTCCTTGTCCTTGATGCATTGGATGTCTGCACATATAACATTCCAAATTTTAATTTGTAATCATTAAGAAAAGTATAAACTTCAATGTTGTGTAACTGAAAATATTAAAGTTGATACTTACAGCCCAACTAGTATATTCAACATCATGTGCTCTATAAAGTTTAGCAACAGTGCTTTCACATGTTACCCTATTATGGCCAGATTGTCTACATAAACTGCAACAAAGTGCTTTTCCTTTCCTGACCTGCTAATTGGATAGCAAATGAATGGATAAATTCAGTAACAAACTAAAAACCAAACTAAGAAATAATTTAGAGCTTAACTAGTTTAGTTGACTGCATTTTGATGGTGGATGCAACAGTTTGTTGGCTGGAAATTGGTGGTTCCAATACTGTATTCTCATCAACATATGAGATTGTGTCATGTATTGGCTTTGCTGCTGGTACTTGAACTGCAGCTGCAGATGTTGAAGTTGTTGCTGGTACTTGAAATGCAGCTGCAGATGTTGAAGTTGTTGCTGGTACTTGAACTGCAGCTGCAGATTGTTCAGAATTATGCATAACAACATCATCCTTTTCAGGTTGTTCTTTTCCCTCACCTTGCACCTCCTCGTTTTCTGTTGCAACTGGTTTTTTGGGACATTTTCTACTATTGTGACCAGTTTGTTTGCATATTTTGCACTTATAGATCATTTGGCCAACTCTAGACATTTTCTGAACATCAGTTTTCTTCCCTGTTGCTGGTTCATCAGGTTCTATTCTCCTGACTTTTATTGGTCTACCTGGCAGCTTCAATGATTCTGGGGGATACACAAGAGGCTGATGGAGTTTTTCCCACATATCTTGCCCATTTAGAGGGTATATGACAGGCTCATATGTCTTTGCATAAGCATTCTTGTGGTAGAAATCATTAACAAAAACCTCAGGTGTCTCACTTGTGGTGCTTATAGCACTTACTACATGAGTACATGGGATTCCATTCAATTCCCATTTTCTGCAGGAGCAAGTTCTTTCAACCAAATCTACTGTGAATTGATCACCATACATGCACCTAACCTCAAATTTCAATTCTCCTGCATGTGTGGCAATACATGCACTTGAATTTTCTTTAATCTTCTCCAACTTTTTCTGAATTTTAGGACACAAATTCCCATTGAACTTCTTCATCCACTCTCGCTTTTGCTCCATCCTAACCATTAAATAGTATCTAATACTTTCAAGCATTCCAAGAATTGATTTTTCCCTTGCACTAAGTATGACTGAGTTGAAACTCTCACACAAGTTGTTGAGCAGTATATCACATTTGGGTTTACTTCTGAAATAGGATCTGCTCCATTGCTTTGGGGATGTGTGTTCAACCAACCACTTATATGCTTGCTCATCCATGTCCTTCAATCTCTCCATTTCAGAAACAAACTTGTTCACATAAGTTGCTCTAGCTGCAGCCCAAATTTTATCTTTAAGTGCTATTCCACTATGCTGCTTTTTGAAATTGTTGTACATGTGACGCACACATAGCCTATGCTCAACTTCTAGAATAATATCTCCTATTGCATTTATCAGCCCCTAAGTAAACAAAACAAATGTTAATGAGTAATGATATTGACAACAATAGTTTTTTATAGACTATAAATTTAAAAATGAGAGTACTGAATGTATTACCTTCTGCTTGTCTGAAATAAATGTCCAATCATTGGGATTCCATATGTAGAGATCTAGTTGGAGCTCTCTGATAAACCATTTCCAAGTAACCTTGTTTTCAATCTCCACAACAGCATATGCAATTGGAAAGATTTGGTCATTGGGATCTAAACCCACAGCTGTAAGTAGAATACCCTTATGAGGGCCCCTTAAGTGGCACCCATCAAGTCCTATAAGTGGTCTACATCCAGTCAAGAATCCCTTCTTGCATGCTTCAATACAAACATACAATCTTTTGAACACTTCATCCCCATTATCATTCGTTTCAGTTGTCATAAAAACATTTGATCCAGGGTTAGCTCTTTTTAACTCATGACAATAATCATGCAACCTACTATAATGTGCCACATAATCCCCTTCAATCATCATTGTTGCCTTTTTCTTAGCCAAATAAGCTTGACTTTTTGAAATATTAATATTCAAATCAGTGTGCACCTTATTCACCATCTTCCTAATCTTCCAATGTGGTATAAGCCGAATGTCTTCTTTATATTTCTCGCACAAGTATGTAGAATTTGCACATCCATGGTTGAATGTCCTGCCACATGTGTGAGTAATCTTCATGCTTTTAATTTGTAGGCCCTTCTTTTCTTTCAATTGAGAAGTTGAAATAAACCAATCACAGCCCTTGCAAAATGCCTTAACCCTTCTCTTGTCACTCTTCTTCAATCTAATCTTCCTCCCATGCTTCACCCCATGACTCTTGCATGCTTTTTTAAATTCAGCCTTACAACTGAAAACCAAACCAACTTTGAATTGAGGATCATCCATGTCAATGTCAGGCTTGAATCTAATATAGTGTTCACTCCTTTGCATGTTGTCTATTTCATCACCTGAACTTGAGTTACTATTCAACTCATCTGAAACAACAACATCATCCTCGTTATCTATACAACCCTCACTATTGTTTCCACTCATTTCCTGATTAGACTGAGTTGTTGTAGTATTCCTTCCAAGCATTTTCTCAACTTCCTCCCATTCTTTTGATTTTTTAGTAAGAATGGACAGTAGGTCCTCCTCACTAAATTCATATTCACTATCATGTAGACTCTTACATTCACTTGTTTCAGTCTCTTCTTCAACTTGTTCTTGTCTCTTCTTTGTTTTTCCAGCTTGTTGCGGAGTAGACCCACTGCTTGTTCTTTTAGTTGAGGTTTTGGTTCTCTTTCCACTTTCCTCAACATTGTCATGCATGTTAGCAGGTTGCTTTCCTTCAAAATTCTTATGCATGCCTACATTTTCTGTGGGTTTTTCAGGCACAAAATGTTGACTCTCAGGTGACACCACATTCTTATTTGAACCTGTTGTGTACCCCTTTTGTACATCATCAGCAAGTTTCTGTTGTGCAGTTTTAGCAAGTTCCTCAGTTATAACATGCTCAATATTAGGTCTTTCAGCCTGCTCAGCCTGCTCAGCCTTCTCATTACTGGCACTTTGAACACTTGAACCTGCAGTCGTAACACATTCTGCAACATTGACATCCAATTTCCTTGCAGCTTTAATTTTCTCCATCTTGTTTCGGAGGTAAGCTATATGCTTCTCATTTGGCTTCTTATTTGCCCAGCACTTCTTTCTACGTGGTGCACTTTGAGTTACCTGCTGCACTTTTCCTACCTCTGACACATTGCTTTTCTCAACTGAATCTTGTCTCACTTTTACTTTCTCAACAACATTTCTAGATGAAGGGTCGTCACTGTGCACTATGTATACATCTACTAGCTTATGTTTTATCCCATAAGCTGCCAATTTTTGAGCATCATCATCACACAACAAATATACCAATCCATTAGCCATAGTACTGCCAGGCGTAAGGTAATAGTACACCACACTGAATTCAGAATACCCTAACTTTTTAGCTATAATATCCATAACACACATTGACCATTCATCAGAATTGCAGAAATCAACAATATCTACACTTCCACCAATGTATTCCTTCTCGGGATAATGCTTAAGTATACCACCAAAATGAACCCTAATTGAAAATAACTTGCTCTTGGGTCCTGTAGATTAATTAGTCGACAGCAATTATTAGTGGAACTAGCACTGAGGGAACATTAGCAATAAAAAATACAAATGCATATTAAACTATCAATATGAAACTATCACTGGGACCATAATGTGGTCCTGTAGTTTGGACCACATCAAATGATATTATTGAAACTCGAAGAGAAAACAAACAGGGAAGATGACAAGTACAAGACCACATCAAATAACTTACCATAATCTGGAAGTTTCACTCCGTCTTTACTCATCATTCTAGCATACAGTTGAATTTAGGTTCTTCTTCGATTTCAGATTTAGGGAAGATGACGAGTGGTCGAAATTGGGGATTAGGGATTTGGTCAGAGAGGGAAGTAGGGAAGATGTCGAGAAGAGTGAGGATTTGGTGTGTGTTGTCTTTGTTGTGCCCTTTTTACCCCTAAGAAATAAGTCATATGGTGGTCACGTGACATTATTTAACAGACGTTTTAACAGAAGTCTGACGAAGGATATAAATATTACACATTGAGAGTGTTAGGGGTAAATTTTTTACATTTTAAATGTGAGGGACAAAATTGTTCAAAGGGCCATATGTGAGGGACATTTCTGTTGATTCTCCCTATTTAATATCTTTAGTATTTTGTTCAATTGAAATGAAAAATTAAAATGTATTTCAAGAAGTAAATATGTCCTCATAAATCTAAAACCATAAATATGTAGGCAAAAATATAAATTAAAGAAAGCAATTTCTAAAATTGTAAAATTTGTGAAAAGCAAAAAAAAAAATTATAAGACATTAATAAACGTAATACTAATATGCAATAAACTTGATGAAATTAGTTATAATATGCTATAGAAGATATGTGAAGTTAAAATAATTGATATATAAATTTTGAAAAATTTAACTTTTTGGGACAATAAAAATGAAGCACGTGTTGTGCTCGTGAGTTTACTTGAATTAATACTAGTAATTTATTTTTGAAGTATTTGATTAAATTTTTAATGTGTTAGTTAAAATGAGATGCATAATATGCCAATATTGGTTTCTACAATAATTAAATTAAATAAAAATTTAAAATATCTCATTGTTCTTTTAATTTCCTTTTTAAATTCAATATAAACGAACATGAATATGTTGGCTGTTATTGGATCATTAGAATTATCTTTTCTATGACAGAATAAACAAATCAAAAAAACCAATCAATACTTACACCTTTTCATGGAGTATCACAAGCAATATTAGAAATTTCAATATCGTTATTATTTTTTAATATTTAAATTAGAAATTAATTAATGTTTGTTTCAAACCTATTACTAATAAAATCTATTATATAATATGATTGTGATTACTAAAAAGTGTTAATTACTGTTATCAGACAATAGTTTAAAACATGTGCAAATAACTATTTTATCTATTATAAATTAAAATTCATTTATTTTAAAGTGAAAATTATTTATTTTAATCACTATTTATAGATAATAAATATGCACATGTTTAATATTAACTTATTTTTAAAATGTATTAAAAATATTCAAATTTGAATATAGGTTAACCTATGCTTAGAAACCAAATGTGAGTCTCAAGGTAAACAATAAATTTATAAAACTAAAATAAAAGAATAAAAAAAATATAGTTAGTATAGGCTCTTTCGAGATGAACCACTTCCTTCTTTTACTTCGAAATATAATTCTTCTAAAGTTTGATTTTTTAAATATTTTATCACAATCTATTAGTTTATAGATTTTCTAGTAAACATGTAGTAAAAACCAGAAATTGAAGAGACAACATTATAATCCACAAAAACAATTAATTTTTTTAATATTTTTACTTTTTGTCTTTTTATCACATCTATCTATTTAGATATTTCTCATTGATTTAGAAACAATAAACAAACTATTAAAAACATGCGAATACAGTTCTTTTAAAAATTTGTGATTTTTTAAACCCAAAACCCATAGTTATAGCCAACAAAAGAAATAAACATTTCAAAATTTTTATTTTTCTATTTCTTATCATAGCATAGATATTTAGATATTTTTCATGAGTTAAGAACAAAAAATAATTGTTAAACGTATGCGTACATAATTTTATACCGAAAATAAGGTCATAATTCACAAAAAATGAAATTTTAAAGTTTTACTTTTTTAATATTTTTTTTCAAAATCTACCATCTTGAAATCAAAAGGCATCAAATCATCACATTGGAATTAATGCCAAACTTATTAGTTTGTCTTTTAGTGAATGAATTTTTTAAAATTGAGAATTAAGTGTTTAAATTTAAATTTAATATATATTTTTTATTGTTTAAAACATCTAACAATGGACCACTATTGATCCATAGAAATCTGATTTTCAAATTTGTTGTCGATAGTAATTAGTTAGTGGACCTTATTAATTTATTTTTTGTTAATAAATGTAAATATACTAGAATGTCCTCATTATGAAAATTAAAAAATTAAAAAGTTTTTGCTTAAAAATCACTAGCCCGAATGACCACATTTTTGTCCAAGGACAAAAACAAGCAAAAGTGGTTATGTTTAGAAAAAAAAATACAAAATAATAAGGAAAAGAATGAACCAAAATATTCTTATCATAATTTTTTTTTAAAAAAAAATTCCTTAAAAAATCACTTGGCCAAAAAACTCTGGTACGTTTGCTTTTACACCTTCTTAGGTTTTTTTTTATCACAAATCAAATTTAACTTATTTTTTTTATCTATTTTTTGTAAAACAATTTTAAATACTAAAAACAATTATACAATATTTACTTTTGCTAAAATAGTTTTAATAATGAAAAAATTTCCTAATATAAACTTCAACAAAATAAACTCATAAAATATTAATCAAATTCGAAATTTAAAATTTATTAATAAAAAATTCTCCAATTCAAATTTTCATAAAAACAATTCCTCAATCCAAACATCCCAAAATTTCTTTCATATTAAAAAAACTCAAGAAAAAAGATTTTATTATAAAACTATAAAATAATCTATCCAAACTATCAAAAACAGGTAAACCAAATACACCCTTGATTTACCTTTGTACTAGCTATACAAGTGTGTCACCAATGTTGATAATAAGTCAACTCATGTGATACACTTCAATTGCATGCCAACCAAATGAACAAAGTTTATGTTTACTTTTTTTAACTGACTAATATCACATGTATATTCCAAATATCGAGATCTAAACTATACTTTTGGATAATCATTTAATGTAGTCAAGCCCAAAATAGATCACCCAACGAAAGCTAAAACCCAAAAATACAAAAATGTCCATCTCCCAATTGTGTTCGATACACCATAAAGGCCACAAAGTAAATTTATAACATTCGTCTAATGGCCAAAATCCTCATTTTCAAGTTAGTTTTATATTCTATTTTACTTCTCATTCTTATTTTGGTATAGAATCTTTAGAAGTCCTTTAATTATGGAGTTAATTGCAAAAATCACTCTTGAACTATGACTATAATGTAAAAATGCACGCTAAACTTTTAATTTTAACACTTTATCACTCGTACATTTAATTTTTGCATGGTATTCAAAATACAATTTTGATCACTAGTATAAAACGGGGATTTTAAACCTCCCTTTTTAGAGCGATTAAACAGAATCCGGTGTAATTTATAAAAATACGGTGGCATTATCGTAATATTAAACAAGAATTTAGACTTTTTACACCGGTTATAAGAAAACCGGTGTAAATAGTTTATCTATTACACCGATTTTCTTATAACCGGTGTAAATAGTTTATCTATTACACCGGTTATCTTATAACCGGTGTAATATATTTACTATTTACACCGTTTATAAGAAATCCGGTGTAAATAGTTTATATATTACACCGGTTGTAAGAAAACCGGTGTAATATATTAACAATTTACACCGGTTTTTGTTAACCGGTGTAAATAACAAGTCTAAAAAAAGGCATACAATTTCCCTTCTGCTCCAGCTGTAAGTCTATTTTAATTAAAATTAGAAACAGATTTTGTTGATTTTGTCCTTCATTTAATTTGTTGATTAATTTATATGATGTAATATTATGAAAGCATCAATGCATTTATTTTGTTGGTTAACTTATTATAATTTTTGTTGATTAAAACCGCGGATGCTTTTAACTTAAAACAGCTTATTTCAAATTGATGAAGAATATTTTACACCGGTTACTACATAAAACCGGTGTAAAACACATCTTTTTACATCGGTTATTCTTTTAACAGGTGTAGAAAGTCTTTTTTTTACAAGAAAGTCTTTTTTTTACACCGGTTAAAGAATAACCGGTGTAGAAAGAGTAAGGAGAGAGTAAGGCTGGTCTTATCTTTGCGGAGCCTTTGAGTAGGCTTTTCCCTGATATTACCATCCTTCCATTTGTACAAATTGACATCATTCAGGCCACCAAAATCTCTCACTATCTCTATCAGTTTTCCAAGTAATTATTAGTATCTGTGGCTCTCATCACATCAACTTTGTAAATTTGGATCACTCCATCTCACTTGTTTAATTATATTAATGAAGGCACCCCACGGTAGAGATATTTCCCAGTATGACTCTTCTCAAAAGATCACCAGCGCCTATTGTAGCGGACTTCTCTTCTAGAGGGCCAAGTTCTATTTCCCCTGGTTTTCTCAAGGTAATGTAATTACATTCAACTGAATTCATCTACTTTGTATATGCCATGAATGAATGGTAGAATTCTTTTAATCCTTTTATTAGTTGATTTTTCAGATCTCAAACAGTACCAACTCACTTTTTCCAGATCTTAAAGGACCGATCCATCTTTTTGTTCAGATTCACTTGCTGTGGCTTTCAACGGATCCAAACGAGATCTCCCAACTCAGATTGGAGCTCCCTCAACCCCCTTCAACATTTGATTTTGCTTTCCTTGCTCTACCTGCATATGCTTAGTGTGTTGGGCTGAGCTATGCATCGAGTGCTCCTTGGTTTGAACCGTGTTGCGACGACGTGCTGGATTCAGTAACCGTGAAAGGAATTTGTGCTTTAGTTGATTGGATTCTGGTGGCTGGATGCATTTCTATAATTTCTGTTTTTGATCCTGATGAATGTTTATAGTTAATTATTCACATATCTTGGCTTCTATGTGATGCTCATTTTTTTTGGGATGTTTTTGTTTTTTACACCGGTTATATAAAATAAACGTTTTTACACCGGGTTTATAAACCCGGTGTAAGAAAGACTTTTTACACCGGTTTTATAAACTGGTGTAAAACATTATGCACATTTTACCCCACCTATATATACACCGGTTCATTTTTAAAATAACCGGTGTAAATATCTAGATTTAACCGGTGTAACAGGCTATTTTTGTACTAGTGGATTGAAATTGTATTTTGAAAAATATAATCAATCTTTATAAATATTAGTTGCCTAAAGTTCCCTCATCTATTTATATTTATTTTTCATAATTTAATTCAATCGAATAACTTTTGTCCAATGTTATAAATTCTTTCTCTTTTTTAAACTCTTTATTGTTTTTGAGGCTTTGCAAGGGAAATAAAAAAACATTGGAAAAAAATTATTCAATTGAATCAACCTATGAAAAATAAACACAACCAAATGAGTGTACTATGGCCATTAACATTTATAACAACAGATTTTGTCATTTTATAGTACAATTTCTATTAAAATATAAACATTGAAAACAATTCAATGTTTAGGGCGGTAAAGTGCTAAATTAAAAGTTTAAGGAGTATTTTGTAATCGAGCCATGATTCAAAGGTACTTTTTTCAATTAACTCTTAATTATACTCCAAAAATAAATAAAAAAGTAAAAAATAGGATAAATATGGAGAAAATGGCGTGTCTCAAGTTATTATTACTAAACAGGGCATAACTTTAATATATTTATTATTAAGGGTATTAAAATAACTTTATTATTTTATATAATTAGTAAAAGTTTTTTGTATCTTCTCCCTGACCTAAATATTTCCTTAAATTTTTTAATTAAAATCCTTATCTTGAAAATAAAATTATGAAAACAAAATTAATGATAACATCAATTAATCCACATTCATATACTAACTTTTCAATAATTTCTGATCAACCATTAAAGGAATATAAGAAAATAAATCCCAACACAAAAAAAAAAAAATCTCAACACAAACTTTCTTTTGATTGGGCTTTAGCTATACAATCATCATTCTTTCTACATCACAAACGCAATCTCTCCAAGGCTTCTTTGTTATCTATAATCTTCTAGTTAATAAAGGTTTTATCTTTATGTGATGCATTCTTTTCTCATCTTTAGTCTTCTTAATGAAGGTTTTATCTTTATGTGCTACGTTCTTTCATTTAAAATTTTGAACTGTTTTGTCGTGGATTTATTATCTCTCTTTTGTTTGTAGTTTAATTTATTTTGAAACAACAATGCTACGTGGAATTAAAAAAGCATAGCAGATCTTTTTTTGTTTCAAAAAAGCATAGCAGATAGCCTCTTGTAAGGAAGTACATTTCATGGTTTTAAAGAATTCCCTGCAATTCTTCTTGTTATTTGAAACAATGGAAGAATTTAATATTATTGGTAGGAGTGAGTGGCACTTCCTTTGCTACATACGATATGCAACCTTTTGCTTGTGATTAGGAAAATTGAAAATTGGTTATGTACACTCATTACTATGAGTACATTGATGCATAACAAATTTCTAGTTTTTAAGTCCGCCTTGTTGTGTGTTGTTGTTGATTATCTACTGAATTAGTAGTTTTCAACAATTTCATCCAGTTTTGAATATTTCTTTCACATAGTATTTGACATTGAATTTTTTTAATTTCCAAAATATATTAAAAAATAAGAATAATTTGCTTTCAAGAATTTGTAAAAGTTTTATCTCACGAAAATGGTACGTTCACAAGATGTTGTCAGATAAAAATTTGAAAGAAGATACACTATATATCTTGAAGAGATAAAAATTTGTGAATATGTAAAAAAAAGTGATGACATCATCGATAATTCGGATTCACTACATTCACAATCTCAATCGAAAGAGGATTTATGTTGGGATTTATATTCTTGCCTTCCTTCAATGATTGGACAGAAAATTATTGAAAAGTCTCGATTAATTGTCGTTATAATTGGTTTTTGGTTTTAGAATTTATTTTGAGGATTAGGGTTTTAATTAACAATAAAAACTTTAAAGAAATTAGTGTTTAGTCAGTGGAAAGGATACAAAGTTTTTTACCAATTATATAAGATAATAAAATTAATTTAATGGCTATAATTATAAATATATTAAAAATACACCTTAATTAATTAGTAATAATGACTTGAGACATACCATTTCGCCAAATTTTTCTAAACAAATAAAGTGAAAAAACTCAACTGAATACTAAAATCAATTTACTCACAAACAAAATAACACAAGAATTTTAGTCTTTCTTGTGTTAACAAAATCCATTTTACTCTTCTTGCTGTTTGTCTTTCTTTCTATTGTGTGTTTGTTCAGCTCTGATTAGCTGATGTTGTAGCTCACTTAATACGTTTATGGATATTTCAGTTTTCTTAATGATGAGCTTAGACTGGACTAATTCTGTGTGCTCTTTATATTCACATCTCTCTATCTCTCTCTCTCAATGTAGAAAGTGAATTGTACAAGCACCCATGGAAGGATGTTTGGAGAATTTGACTTGCGTTTTTCAAAATTTTAAAACATAGAACTACCATTTTTTCATTCTGAGATAGTTTTGTGAATAACTTGTTTGACTTGTAGGAAAGCCAGATGTGCTCAAAATTAGAACATCTAGGGTCTGGGAAGGGGTAGTGGGAGAAAGAAACAAGGGCCAGGTTTATAGTATTCTGTCAAACTTGTACAACTTGTTTAGTGGGATTATGTTTTCTTGTTCTTGGAATTGAATGATTTTTGAAAAAAACAAGTCAGTAGTCATTGAAAAGTGAAATCAATTGACTTCTCCAATGAAATGAAAATAGGGTTTTTTGGGGAAAAAACAAATTAGTTTAATTAAAAGTGAAAAGATTCCATTTGAATAATTTAATTAGACAAAATAGATTGCATCTAGTTGTAGAGGGATTACTCACGGATAAAGATTTACGTGGTTGAATTTGTTAAATATCCAAAAAATTCTGTCAAATGTATGTAATTAGACAAATTTTGAAACATTGAAGACTTCCTGGTCAAAAAATAACATTGGGGACTAATTTTGCCACTGCCTATAACATTGTGGAATAAAATTGCCTTTCGCCCAAGAATTAAATATAATTGATCATGTTTCATATAGAAAAATCTTTTCACTTGGTTGTTTTCTGTTGTTGACTTGGGTTTGATTTTTGTTATTTTTGTTTCTTCTTTTATATATGAGGAAGGTTGCTATTGAAATTATTTTTTTGTTGATTTTTTCTTCTTTATTTGGTTAATTTGCAGAGTTTAATAGCTGGGATTCTATTTAAACTTTTTTTTAAGAGAACATATAATACAGCTTCAAAAGTAAATTTAAGTCCACTCAGTAAATGATCTTAAGTTAATTACGTGTAAAAATAGAATTTTAATTTTTTTCTATTAAAAAATATTTAAGAACTGAGAAGTAATAATGGTTTTGATTACAATGCCAAACGATAAACTAAGCAGTAGCATTGGATTTAGAATATACATAATCATTCAAAACACTATCAACCCCAATTTAACTACCATTCCAATCACAAAACAAAACAGCCCTAGAATTTGTTCCAGAAGATTGAAAATGCAATGGCTTCCCCTACATGATTTAATTAGCATAAGCATGAATATGCTAAATGACTTTTGTTCAACACATAAGGAGAGAGATAATCCATTGTTGCATTTGAAGGGCTTCTTGAAGGAACAAAAATCTGTGTCTTACCTGAGGCAATTCTCGTCCCCGCAACACTAGCATAGAACAAGTTTGACGATGCAGGCACAAAAACATTGCTTCGTTTGCATAGATTGAAGTCAATGAATTCTTCATACTGAAAATTCTCCAAACCAAGGTACCTTGCCTTGAGATCAAAAGGGATCAAAGCATCCTGTTGGAATTAATGCAAGACTTGTTAGTTTGAATTAGTAAAGAGTTTAGAATAAACTTAAGGACAACTAAAAACAAATACTTGTACATATATAGAATCTAAACAGTGCACATTTTTAGTAACATAAAGTAGTATTGATCTATTTTTTTGTGCTCTTAGCATACACACTTATATATCAATTTTAATTTTAATTAACAAGATAGTTTATGTTTGTATAAAGATAGCATAAGTAAAGTGAGAGAAGTAGACATGTTATTGCTACTTGTACACATGAATAACCGAGACTTACAATTGGCATGCTCTTTCCTCTTTCTATCATGAATACAAGTTACACAATTTAATTTGTATTTAGGTGTGCATTTATGCATCCTTTTGAGATGGGATTACACAAATTTAGTGTATGAAGAAACTGACCAATGGTTTGAACTACCAATGTAATGTTGCAAATTAAAATTATATTCATTTTAATTGAAAAAGTTACTATAAAACAAGAAAACAGTGATGCATATATTCTATAAAAAATAGAAGTTTACTCATATACATATTGTTTGAGTAAGATGTTACCTTGGTGAAAGTATTTGGAAAGTATTCTTTCAACGGTTGGAGACTTTCGTGCCATTGAGTCTGAGTTAAATAGACAGTTGTGTCATTTTGAAAACCAATAGTTTTCAAAAATTGACCAATATCTTGGGGACTGTAACAAAATTTGTTACTTGTATCATTCTTTTGGCAAATTCTTTTCAGTTTGATGTCATCAACCTTCAAATCTACAGCAATAAACATGCCTCCAGATGATTTCAAACTCAAGAACTGTAATGTTCTAACCATTGTATCCACCAATCTTGCCAACTCTGGCTGCAAATTAAGACTTCCAAATGTTGCCAAGCATGCATAAGGTTTAAAGAAATCATTTGTTTCTTTTGACTTTTGCAAGGTTAGAGGGTGGTATTGGCTTACAATTTGCACTTGTTTTCTCTTCTTGAGTATAGATCCAATGCTTGAACTCACAAATTCTTTTGTGATTCTTTTAGGAAGCTTGACAATAGTGATGTTGCTTATTTCTTGTTGGTCAGAAAATTGATTCTTTGCTACTTGAACAACATCATGTAAGCTTGTGATGAACTTTTTGGTGTCATAAATTTCTCCAAAAGTCCTGAAATGATGCCATCATATCATTTAGAGAGAATTTTTTATGTAGAACAAATGATAGGAAAATGGAAAAAAAATTAGAGAAAGAGAGTGGATAATAGGAAAGAAATGATGCAAAAAATAGATAAAGAAGAATTATAGCATATTTAATATCTTTATTATTTAGTTCAATTGAATGGAAAATCACAAATGTATATTTCAATAAATATTTATGTAATCCTAAACATAAACCATAAATATCTATCCAAACAAAATGTAATTAAAGAAAAACAATTTCTAAAATTGTAAAATTTTGTAACAAACAAAAGAAAATTCCTTTTAAGGTGTTAATAAATTTAATACTAATATGGAATAAACTTGATAAGATTAGTTATAATTAGTTGTAAAATATCTGTAAATTTTAAATAATAGATATAAATGAATTTTAAATAATTTTACTTTTTGGGATATTGTTCTCACATCCATCATGATTTTTCTTTTTTGTTCTTCTACGATTAGTTAATTAAAATGCAAATTGTATTGTTCTGATTATTATCAAAGAGAAAATATTTTTGCCAAATTTAAATTAGGTTTGATGCCACTATCTTTCATCAAGAACTTGATCCAATTTTTTCCTTGAAAGTTGCAAAATTTTCCAAATTTTACTATTCTAGAGCAGTGGAATCAAGTACAAAGCCTCTTTCATGCCCACATTTTATGCAATATTACAAATTAATGTTATGTGAAGACTAATTATTGTGAAGTAAAATGAATTAAGCATGGTAAAATTACATCAATTGCCTCTAACCTTTGAACCCGAGTTTATTGTAAAATACTTTTTGGCATATTTTAATTTTTTTTATCAATTAATTATATTTACCTTTTTATATAAGGTTAAACCATGTTAGACAATAAACTCTCATATTTTTGAATATTACATCCATCATCTTGACTAATCAAACTTGTAACAAATACCTCTATTATTAGCTGACTAATGGTTGATTAACTGGTTCAGTATTTTTTATTGTGAAATTATTAAGACAAATGTAATAACTCTTAACTAGAGGCAAGGTAAATACATTTTTTTTTTAAACTTCAACTCAATTTTTTTTTATCATTTCATTAATCCCATTAGCGACAATCTAGTCAAAATGATAAAATATAATATAATGAAATCTCATATTTTGTTTTGTAATTTTGCTTAACTAGAGAGAAAATAAATATAATTAAACCTTTTTTACCTAGTACTAGGGCATAGAAGAATGGTTTATCTGGGCAATATTGCTTTCCAGTCTTAGTGATTATTAATACTTGAAATTCACAAGAACGCTTTAAATTACTTTGAGAAACTACTAACCTCTTTGCTCTAGCATTGGCACCTTTTATATCAGGAAGAATAAGTGTTGCTCCAAGATGCTTGGCTATGTAAATTGCATTTGCAACCTAAATATGGATTTGAAAGTTATGCAATAATAAGAGTTCATAAGGGAAAAATAATTCAAATTAACATCAAATTTCAATCACCCTTAACTTACCTTTATGTTAAAAATGATAATTATTTCTAACATACTCACAACAAATGAAGATTAAATAAAACAAGGAGTAAACAGACATATATAGGAGTATGTATACATTTACAATAATAATCCTTTATTCCATTAAGTGTGCTCGGCTATATTGACCACATTTTGCAACCGTACATGATCGATACAGGAGTACATATATATTTGAAAAAAAAACTCCTATTAAATGAGTATGAATTAACAATATAACATGGTAAAAGTTTACATTATCAATAATACAAATAAGTGCAAATTGTGTACCTGTAACGCATGATATTCAGGTCCATTAGTCAATGAAAAGTATATATAACCATTTGTTTGATCTCTTTCTTCTGAGAAGAAAAAAAAGCCCAAGTTGAAGATAAATTAATATACATATATCAACACTTTCTACATCTTGATTTTTAATGACATACTTATAATGGATAACTTTCTCCAGCAAGGTCTAATTTCTTCAACATCCTTCACCCATGGCCGACTTAAATGTTCCAGTTGAATCTTAAAGACATTATGTTGGATACCAAAAGAAGCTGGTGCTTTAACCTTCACAAAAAAAAAAAAGATTAAAAGATGGAAAAATAACCACCAGTCAGATTCCATTATGAGGAGAATTATGTATTATTTTCACTATTTTGCTCAATTCAATATTAGTATTTTTCTTCCATTTTCTCCACTATAATTTTTTATTAATTAAAACTAGTCAAATCATAAGGATTTCTCAAGTGCACAAATCATTGTATTTTTTCTTTAACATCAAAAAAATTCAAAGAATGATCAGAGATCAATATTTACTTAGACTAAGTTTCTATTAATTTAACCCCATCATTCAAATTATGAAAATATAAGAAAATTTTTATTTATTATAGTAAAACACAAAAGAAATGGTCATAACCCATTATAAATGTTAAAGAAGTTCATTCTACACTAACAAGAATATGACAAAATGAAACTAAGACTAATAAAATTTAATTTACTAAAGTATATTAAAGTTTAAACTTGTAAATATTACCTCGTATGCCTCATCTAAAAATAGTGATTACATGTTTCGTAGTAAAGGATCCGTTTGGATAAATTACTTTTTATTTTTAGAAGAAAAAGTAAATGTCGATATACACCTTAATTATAATATCCTTTCTCTGTTACTTTATATTCCGGAATGTGATGTTTATAATATCTCTTCTCTCCTACTTCGCATATCGAAATACATCATTCTAATAGTGATAAACATGCTTTCACATATTCTTAATCTAAAATAATTGGGCAGAGGAAAGAGTGATTTTTTAAAAGTACTCATCGAAATAGATCCGATGAAAATGAGATGGAGGTTGTAGTCCAGAGGATTAAAGCACGTGGCTAGTTTAGGGGATAGAATGATGAAGACAACGATCAAAAGTCGATACTTTTTAATTGAATGTCTGCCAACCACACTTTACACCCTTAAAGTTATTTAGATAGACTATCACAATCTCTTAGGAGGTATGTTACTTTAAAATAAACTTCTAGAGATTTGTAGTGTTACAATTAAAAGTTTGATTAAGAATTTATGAAAAAGTCATATATCATAGGCAGTTTTTGCAATTAATCATAGATTTTAATATTATAGAGTGATTATTAGTCTTTTTGATACTACAAGGGGTATGCAGAGATTAAACTCAATTATTTATAACTAATCTCAATTGATACGGGATCTTCTGTCCAAGATTTTGTCTTTCTTATTCTGTCCGAATTAAAACTACGTCGTAGGGTTCACTAATCTCTTGGTTATGGTCAAATAATTTTAAAGTAATTTTAATGATATTTATGCATTTAGCCCCTACTTTTAATAAAACTACGTAGTTTTAAACGTTAGACAGAATATGACTGGATAAATATTAGACAGAGGATATGGAGTCATCTCAATTACAGTTGTAGTAATTTACTTATTTTTATTTCAAGGATGTCATGCAAGTCAAATGCAATAAAATAAAATAAAACTAAATAAAATATTACATATTTATATATTATATCTTATTTATTAAAATCTCTAACAAAAAGAACAACAAATCTCAAGACAAAATCAACAAAATTAACATAAATATCTATAAACAATGGAGTATTTTTTAGACACTCACAAAACCGTTACAAATCGGAAGTAACAAAGTGGAAAAAAATAATAGTGCTTTCAATATTTTTCCAATAAAATATCTAAATAACAAATCAATATATTTAACAACAATCTTTTACCAACTAATAGTGATTTAAAATTCTCGAATTACCATTTGCATGGTGCTTCAAAAGTCCTTCCACTAACTGATTATAACTCAAACGAACACAAAAATTTTGAAAAATAACAATTATGTTATTTTCAATTGACTTAAAGTATCTTGTGAAAGATAATTGTTCTATTTATTTTCAAATAGGCAAAACTTTCTCATTTTTTTACTCTAATTCTCAAACAATCTACTAGAGCAATAAAACAATCATGTTAAGTAAGCAAAATGCAGCATTATATCAAAATTAAATCACACAAATTGATCCTAAACAATATATCAGTCATACAACTAATACTACTACTACTACGAAATTTGTTAGAGAAATACTTACCACAAGTAGCGGATCAATATGGTCTTTCTTGATCATATTTGCAAGCATTATAAACAAAGACATGGTGAGAAAAGCTGCAACTACTTGCCTCAGATCCACCGCCATTGCTGTTGTTAGATATCACTCTTTGTTTTTGTGTAACTACTCTATCTATTGAAGTATAATAGCTCTACTTTCTCACGTTTTATCGTTCGGCTATCTGTTTGCTTATTTTGTTTGTTTTCACCGATGAAATAAATGATGACAATTGAACGCTGACGAAAGTAGGAAGTAGGAGAGAAAGCACTAGAGATGCTTAAATATGGAAGGCGACAATGAAGACAGCTCACCAAATGCATGCATACACTTTATTTCATGAAAATAATCAACTTTATGTATAAAATGCTTAAATACTTTTTTGCATGCGTTAGATAGACTAGAATTAGAGATGATGGAAGTTTTTGGAAATTAGTTGAAAACTATTTGAAGAAATTTAATTATTGTTTAAATAACTTGGCGGAATGAATTAGAACATTGTGAAATTTGTTATATCTAATTATATTTAGTATTTCTTTAACTTAACCATGCATATTTTTTTCTCAATTTCGTTTTCAACGTGCAAACTAAAATTACGGGAATAAAAGATAAAGTAAAATTTTAAAAAAAATCTCAGTTTTACAAATTTTGAAAGAAAAATAGAGATTTTTGAAAATCTATTTATACATGCTTTTAATTTTTCTTGTTATTTAGTTCTCGAACTCAATGAAAATATATAAACAGTGAGATTATGCCAAAACAAAAAAATAAAATATAAAAGTTTCGAGAAATATTAATTTTCATGATGTATTGGTTTTAGTTTCCTAAATAATTTTTTTCTTTTCATATAAGCACCAAAGGCAACACAAGAATTTAAACTACTTTAGTATTAAATTTATGTTAACATTCGTAATTAATTCAATTAGAAATTTGTAATTACTTTCTAAATCAATCCAATCAAGAAATTGAAAATCTATGAAAGTACTCTCATAAAGTAATTCAGAATTTTCTGAACCAAATCAATCACATAACCAACTAAAATAATATACAGTCTAATTTAGATAAATTAAATTAAAGAAAGGAAGTAAAAAATTCATAAATCAATTAAATTAAGAAACCAATATGAACCCAAATATGCAATTTTAGTTTCAAATCAATTAGAATTTTGCTATCTTAGGATTAGATTTATGTTAAGAAGGTAGCCAATTAAAATACTAAATATATCATAATATTCAATCTTAGAATCTATGCTATTTTAGGATTAAAAATATATTAATTTAATTTTAATGGTTTAGGGTTTAATTTAATCTAATTTAGATTGTCTAGAAAAAAATGAATGAATTAATTAATCATGTTTTATTCTAATTTACTAAACAGTGAAAATTTATGCAAAGTTTTTATTATATTTGATTAATTATATTTAGTAATTTGTTATTATATTTCATCGAAAACTTATTTATAAGGATTTTCATTAATTTGTCCAGGAAAAGCAATGGATATAATTTATTTAATTAATAATGTTGCAATAACTTGTTACTTCACACAAAACGTACAACATAGAGCTAAAATTGTTCGTACAATATCTCAACTTCAAAAGTTATCATTGGTTATTCAATAGGGCTAAATATATCAGCTTCAAAAGTTATCATGGTTGTTCTATCGATCTATTGGTATCAAAAGTAAATAGCATGATAATTTTGATAGACACTTTAATATTTTTTCTTTGATATCTTAATAGTATATAAAAATATAGGTTTAATTACCAATAACCTCCACGTTGTTTGTCGATTTTTCGTATAACCCCCATATATTGTTAAAATATACCAACAACCCCCATGTGCTTCGGTTTCAATTGTAAAGTGGACGGAAATCATGTGCCCTAACGGCACCATTTTTACTTCCAATAGTACCCTCCTTTAGTTTTTAAAATCAAGGATTAAACCTTCAAATAATTAAAATTTTGGGGTTAAATTTTAAATTATTAAACTCTTAAGGTAAAATAATAATAATAATAATCTCACCATTTTTTCGTTTTCCTTTCTTCTTTTTATTTTTCTATTTCCTTTTTGTTTCTCTTTTCTCTTTTCTTTCATCTTCACCGATTCATTACAATTTCCCTTCTTTATTTTTGCTAGCAATCATACTTCGACATTCAATTTTTCCCTTCTCCTTTATTTTTACTCCTCTTTCAATCGATCCCGCAGAGGATAATTTCCCAGGCCACTGAAAATGGATCCCTCACAAGTTCATCTGAAATGGGTTTTTGTTAATAATTCATTTGTTCTTTTGTTTCAACTTCTTAGCTATTTTAGTATCTTTCTTTGTTCTGAACTTCGTTTATTTTCTTGTTGAATCAAATTTAGGTAGAGTTGGGGATGTCAAGAGGGTGACAAAAGAGACTAACGTGTTTGTGAAGGTGAATTTGGATGGTAATGGAGAAATTGAAGAAATTAAAGCAATTCATGATTAGAGAACCCATCTTGTCAATTTCAATTTTCATTCTCTTTGATGTTCTATTGGGGTGGGCACTTGGTGAATCACGAGATTCTTGTTGGTAGTATGAAATCCGATGGTGAGAACTCCATGGATGAGTTGACGATGGTGGTAAAAGTGGTGTTGATGATTGGAATTTGCGGTTGTACGAAGCAGTGATGATGAATTGCACGGTCGGGTGGGGGTGGTGGGTGGGGTTGGTAGGTTACGGGGGTTTGTGAAAATACAGTAAACTAATCTTGATTGATTTTTGGGTTATAATTCTTATTTCTTATCCTCTTTGTGGTGTTTGAATTGAAATTGGTTTGTGGTATTTTAATTGGATTATTTCTGAAATTGAATCCATAGTTAGTGTTTGAATTGAAATTGTTTTGTGTGGGAAGTTTACTTTTGTTGGAATAGTAGTTTTATAGGAAAACTAATTTTGGAGAAGATGACAATGGAAGAAGCCGATGGGGAGGAAAGAGAAAAGAAAAGAGGAAAAGAGAAAATAAATAAAGAAAAGAATGAGAAAAATCTAAAATTCAAGATAATAAGTTTGTTTTAATCTAAATAATTACGAATAATTATCCATATTTAGATTGAGCTTAATTTATTATTAGAATTATAGTGTAGATTTATTGAATTTAATTTAACTAAAATGAAAAATAAAAACTAAAACGTTAAAGAAAGAAAAAAAAAGAAAGAAAAGAGAGTAATGATTGGCAAGAGAAAAAAGAAGATAAGTACAAAGGAAGAAAATGATAGTATGACTTTAAAAGGTCAAATAAGGGTAATTTAGGAAATGTACAATCATATAATGAGTTTGTGATAATCATACATGCAGAATTTGGCGCGTGTAACTCAATTTCCGTTGACAGACACGTTTTCCGTCCACTTTACAATTGAAACCGAAGCACATGGGGGTTGTTGGTATATTTTAACAACACATGGGGGTTATATGAAAAATCGGCAAACCACATGGGAGTTATCGGTAATTAACCCAAAAATATATTACAATACAACAATTTAAAGTCACTTATCAATACTATTCAAATACAAAACTTTCAATACATTAGTCCCTCTTTGTGCCTTTTTTTTTTAATAATAATTGATTTTTTTTGATTATTTAGGAAATGATTTAGTTAAATTTAATAACTATTGTAATAGAGCTCAAAGTATAATTTATTTTTAATTTGTTTAATGAAACATATTTTGTTTAGAAATAGGTTGTTGAATAAATTATATGTTTCTTAATTGTATTATAAGAAACAATATTAATTGATTTCATTATTTATTTAGGAAAGAATTTCGTTAAAATTTAATAACTATTGTAATACAACTCAAATTGTAATTTGTTTTTAATTTGTTTATTGAAACATTCTCTAGCTTCAACATATAAAAAATAATGTGAGAAAAATATAACATTTGGATATTATTTATAGTTAATAATTAAAGTCCAAAAATATTTTACATTATTTATAGTCCACTAATTAAAGTTCCACAATATTTTACGTGAAGTAATAAACGCTTACTTCTTAAGATTAATCTTGTTAGATATAGTATTTTTTTTATCATTTTTAATTACCTTTAATTTATTATATAAAAGTATATTAGAACAAAACTTTCTAGATCGTGTTAAATATAGTATTTTCTTATTATATATATATATATATATATATATATATATATCTTTTTATTGTTTAAAATATCTAACAATGGATCACTATTGATAGATAGAAATCTGATTTTCAAATTTTCTGTTGACAGTGATAAGTTGGTTGTGGACCTTATTAATTTGTTATTGTGCATAAACAGAAAAAAAATTATAAAAATTAAATTAAAAATTATTAATTTATTTGTGTGCATAAGTTGGTTGTGGACCTTATTACCAGAATGTACTTATTATAAAAAATTAAAAATATTCTTAAAAAATCATTAGGCCAAATGACCACATTTTTGTCCAAGAACAAAAATAATCAAAAGTTGTTATTTTTAAAATGAAAAAAAAACAATAATAAGAAGGAAAAGAATGAACCAAAATATCCTTGTCGTAATTTTTTTTTAAATTTCCTTAAAAAATCACTTTGCCAAAAAACTGGGGTATGCTTGCTTTACACCTTTTTAGGTGTTTTTCTTACAAATCAAATTTAACTTGTTTATTTTGTCTATTTTTTCTACAAAAAATTTTAAAGCCAAAAAAGTTATACAATAATTAATTTTTCCTAATACAAATTTTCACTTAGAAAATATTTAATTGAAATTTAATTTTAAAATTTTATTAATGAAAAATTCTCTAATAAAATTTCCAATAAAAAGAAACTCATCAATCCAAACATCCCGAAATATTTATTTCTTATAAAAAAATTTTAAAAAAACTATTATAAAACTAAAATATATCATATCCAAACGAACAAAACAAGCAAACCGAACACTCTTCAACAATTTATCCTTGTACTAGTAATGCAAGCAGTGGCGGAACTTGTGGGTGGCGAGCCGGTGCGACCGCCCCCCCTTCCTTCGGAGAAGAAGAGTAGTAGTACTCTTTTTCATCAGTGTCGCACCCTTTCGGTGACTCTGTCATAGTGCGGCGGAGCAAACTGAAAAACAACTTTAGCGACCAAACTGTTAAAAAAGCTCCAGCAAGAATACGATTCATTTTTTTTTGTTTTACTCTTTAACTGAAACGACGTCGTTTTACTTAAAGAGTAAGTCTTAAACAAAACTACGCCATTTTGTTTAAGAATAAAACAAATTTTAAAAATTTCTAAACCTGATTTCCTAAACTCTAATTACTAAAATCTAATCACACTCTAATTTTTAAACTATATGGAACTCAACCTGATAATGTTGTCATAGATCCATTGTTAAGCAAACCAATTATAATAGTTACACATTTATTTTATAAAAAAAAAATTCTTTTAAATTAAGCTCTCCTTAAAAAAATACTCTAGTTCCGCCACAGAATGCAAGTGTGTGTCACCCTAGTATCAATAGATATATGCCTTTGGATAATTATTTAATGTAGTCAAACCCAAATCCACCAACCAATGAGAAGCTAAAGCCCAGAAACTCATATATGTCCAACAGGGAAAAGCTGAAATACTGCCTATATGCCAGTTGGGTTCGATAGGGAGACCAAATCCTCTGTCCAATATTATTTTGTCATATTCTGTCTAACATTCAAAACGACGTAATTTCACTAAAATTAGGGACTAAAAGCA
This sequence comes from Ophiorrhiza pumila, assembly GCA_016586305.1. Taxonomy (NCBI): domain Eukaryota; kingdom Viridiplantae; phylum Streptophyta; class Magnoliopsida; order Gentianales; family Rubiaceae; genus Ophiorrhiza; species Ophiorrhiza pumila. The sequence goes on from BLIW01000006.1 coordinate 41,414,371, forward strand.
TATATATCACTAAAATTACTTTACAATTAATAGACCCTAACCAAGAGATGAGCGAACTCTACCACATAATTTTAATCTAAAATAGGATAATACAAGATAATTTTAGACAAAAGATCTCAGCTCTTCAATAGACCATTAAGGCCACAAGATAAATTTAAAACAACATTCACCTAATCCTCTTTTCTAAGTTAGTCTTATGTTCTATTTTACTTCTCGTTCATCTTTTGATATAGGATTCTTAGAGGTTTTTTAATTATAGAATTATTCCAAAATCACTCTTGAATAATAGCTTGATTGTAAAATATCCCTTAAACTAATTTTATCACTCTTAACATTTAATTTTTGCATTGACCCCATTTTGATAGAAACTGTATTGTGAAAAAATTGAATCAACCCTTATAAATATTAGTTGCCTAAATACCTTCATCTACTTGCATTTATTTTTTACAAGTTGGTTCAAGCGAATAAATTTTTCCCACTGTTAAAAATTCTTTCTCTTTTCAAAACTCTTTATTATTTCAGAAGTTTTGTGAGAGAAATAAAAAGTTTTTAACGTTGGGAAAAAATTATTCGATTAAATCAACTTATGAAAAATAAACACAATAAAATGATGGTACTATACGCAATTAACATTTATAATAGCTGCTTTTGTCTTTTTATAATATAGTTTCTATCAAAATAAAATAAATTGTAAAAAATTAAATGTTAAGGTGGTAAAGGGATAAAGTTAAAAATTTAAGGAGTATTTTATGATTGAGCGTAATTGAAGGGTTTTTTTTGCTATTAACTCTTAATTATACTCCAAAAATAAATAAAAAATATGTAAAAAATAAATTTAAAAAACTCAATTGAATATTAAAATCAATTTATCTACAAACAAAATAAGGATACAAATGCAATCTTACATAATTCTATATTTTATGTGTATGTATCACAGGATACATCAACAATTGTACGGATGAACAAAAATATTCAAAATAGATATCTCAAAATGTAAATTGTGATGGCTTCGAAGGGAAGTGGTGAACACGCAAATTCAATATTTAATCAAACCCTTGAAACTCTAGAAAAAGGACTCAGTAAAGATATTTGCTTGGATTGAAACATTTATTATGTGTTGGATGTATGAAACATATGGATTTTATCTGCATTCATTTAGTTCTTTTAATTCTTACTCCAGATAATGAAAAATTATCGTATTTAATTAGGCTTAAAACCATTGTTAAAATATTTTTCATGCTCTATTGGTCAATAGAATATGTTATTATGTTTTGTTTTGTAATTAATTTTTCAATCACAAATGTGAAATATATAAAATGTAATGGATTTTTTTGTGAAACTTATAAGAGTACATTAGCACAAATATGAGTTTCAATAAAATTTATTCACACACACTTACATCACATGTATGCCCCAAATCTCGAATTACAAACATAAGGGTCGAAAGGGCACAAATCATCTAAATTAGTCCTATATAAATCTATCCCAAAATATTTCTATCATGATAAACCAAAATAAATTTTTTTAACAATAAGAGTTTCATAATACTTTATAAAACAATCTATCCCAAAATTTTCTTGCCATGAATTACCAAAAAATTAAAATTTTGGACAACAACATAGATTTGAAATAAAAGAAGTTTGGCAGTGCATTATAGAATGAACCACTAATTTGATCATGTGAATATTCGTAAATAAATTCTATACACTAAACACTTAATAATTACCAAATTAATTAACACACAAATACAAGGCATTTATTTATGTTTTACATTTTTTTTTCCAAATAAACAAACATGCATATACTATACTACAACATCCTTAAAAGAGTACAAGGAAAATTGTGAAATGCAATGGCTTCCCTATTGTATTTAGCATAAGCATGAATATGCTAAATGACTTTTATTCAACACAAAAGACGAGAGATTATCCATTGTAGCATTTGATGGGCTTCTTGAAGGAACAAAAATCTGGGTCTTGCTTGAGGCAAATCTCATGCCAGCAACACTAGCATAGAATAAGTTTGACGATGCAGGCACAAAAACATTGCTTTGTATGCATATATTGAAGTCAATGAATTTTTCACACTTGAAACTTCTCCAATCCAAGGTATATATCTTGCCTTGAGATCAAAAGGGATCAAAGTATCTTGTTCGAAAGTAATGCAAGACTCATTAGTTTGAATTAGTAAAGAGTTTAGAATCAACTTAAGGACAACTAAACACAAACACTTGTACAAATGCAGCATCTAAATAGTGCACATTTTGAGTAATAGAAAGCAGTACTGATCTAGTTTCTTATGTGTAGAGCATACACACTAATCAATTTCAATTCGCAAGATAGTTTGTTTTTGTATGAAGATAGCACAAGTAAAGTAAGAGAAGTAGACATTTTATTGCTACTTGTACACATGAATAACTAGGACTTACAATTGGCATGCCATTCAATAATAAATTGCTCTTTCCTCTTTCTATCAAGCATAGAAGTTACACAATTTAATCTATATGTAGCTATGCCTTTATACATCCTTTTGAAATGGGATTACACTAATTTAAGTGAATGAAGAAACTGGCCATCAGTTTGATCTATCAATGCAATATTGCAAAAGTATTGTTGCCATTTTCATTGAAAAAGTAACTGAAAAACAAGAAAAAATTATGCATATATTCTACAAAAGAAAAAAAAATTGAATTTTACTCAGATGCATCAATTATTTGTTTGAAAAGATGTTACCTTGATAAAGGTATTTGAAAAGTGTTCTCTCAATGGTTGGAGACTTTTGTGCCATCTCGTTTGAGTTAAATAGAGAGTTGTGTCATTTTGAAAACCAATAGTTTTCAGAAATTGACCAATCTCATTTGGATCGTAACAAATTTGTTACTTGTCATATCGTTCTTTTGGCAACTCTTCAATTTAAAGTCATTAACTATCAAATCTATAGAAATAAACATGCCTCCAGATGATTTCAAACTCAAGAATTATAGTGTCTTAATCATTGTCTCCACCAATCTTTCCAACTCAGCTTGTAATTGAAAACTTCGAAACATTGGCAAGAATGCATAAGGTGTTGGTTTTGTACAAAAGCCAATTTAATTCTAAGATTATTATTTATATTTATTGCCAAGTGACTAGGAACCTAAAGGGTCACACACAATAGAATTACTTCTTGGGTTAAAATGATTTACATAATTATATGATAATTATGGCATCTATTATACTCTTGTTCACTTTTGGAAAGTGATTAGAGTTTGGTAATAATTCTTTTCTTGTTTGACAAGACAACCTTTTTGGAAGGCTGTATTATTATATATAGATGCTTAATGTTAGGTCAAAGACAACACAATTCTCCCAATAAGAAATCACGTAAATAAGAAAAATGGTTTTTCTTATTATATTTCTTAAGGTGTTGTTTAGAGGGATCTAACTTATTAACCTAACGTTAAAATCAATCCTTTGAGGATCCCGAAAGTAGTTCATGTGGATTACCGTTAGAGGCCGAACTCGTGTGCGGCTTGTTGGTCGATTAAACCTCGCTCAAGGATTTTGCTGGCATCTCTCAAGGTATATTTTGTATAGATTATCATTAAAGGTCCTATGGAAATCAATTATAATATAATTGTTATATTTTCCGCTGCGTTGTTACTATGTTGATTTCCTTACAGTGGTATCAGAGCTTAATTTAATTTATCTATACATAATATATACCATGTCATGGATGATAAATTATTTATGTATGTATATTGATTTAGTTGATGTGTTTGAAAAATTATTTATTTAAAAATTCGTGTTTTAAATATTATATGGGTCAAATATGCAATTTTGTTTTTATTCAAAACTGATTTTGAATTTTTTCAAAAAAAAAAAATCAGAATGGTGTGTTTTGAACGACACCAGAACGGAAAAAAAAACACAACTGAAAGCGTGGTTTTTGGAAACCAAAATATGGGGTTTTAAGAAAAGAGTTTTCTTAATTAAATAATGACCCCAGAACTTCATTATTATTCTGATCAGTTGGCCCTGTAGTTTTGGAAACTATATTTTGACCTATAAAAGTTTCAAAAATTCAATTAAATGATTTCTAATATAATTAGAAATAATATACATATAGATTCATGACAGAAAAAATTATATATTCATTTAATGTGATTATTTGAATAATATGACATATGTAATTTATATTTGATATAAATTTACTATATATTCATTTAATGTGATTATTTGAATAATATGACATATGTAATTTATATTTGATATAAATTTATTATATATTCATTTAATGTGATTATTTGAATAATATGACATATGTGATTTATATTTGATATAAATCTATTTTATATTCATTTAATGTGATTATTTGAATAAGACGACATGTAATTTATATTTGATATGAATCTATCATTTAATATGATTATTTGAATAACATGTCATATACAATTTATATTTGATATAAATTTATTATATATTCATTTAATATGATTATTTGAATAACATGTGTCATATACAATTTATATTTGATATAAATTTATTGTATATTCATTTAATATGATTATTTGAATAACATGTGTCATATACAATTTATATTTGATATAAATTTATTGTGTATTCATTTAATATGATTATTTGAGTAACATGTGTAATATATGATTTATATGTGATATAAATTTATTGAATATTCATTTAATGTGATTATTTGAATAACATGTCATATGTGATTTATATTTGATAAAATAATATATTTATTTAATTGCATATTGTATGTTTAATTGATCAAATAATTTTCACATATGATATTATTTATAATGAGACCATAAATTAATCCCTTAATTAAATATTAAATCATAATTAGTTGCCCTCCATTATTATAGTTTAAACAATTTTTATTCGAGCAAGTTGTTGAGTTACCTCAAGGTTGTTTTATTTTAAATATGTTTATGCTATGAGATAAGATCTCTGAATAGTGGGTTTGATTTAACAAAGACTTTTGATTTGTTGAGTTACCTCAAGGTCAAAATGTTTTTGAGGCAAAGAGTTAGGGGACATATGAGATATGTGTATCAAGAGTTGATGGCCTAACTATCTAAGAGTTACAATTTGTTGTAATTGGTAATTGTTACCTACTTGTTGAGATTATTTTTAACTTGTTGAGTTACCTCAAGGTTAAAAATAATTAAAATAAGAGTTACAATTTGTTGTAATTGGTAATTGTTACCTACTTGTTGAGATTATTTTTAACTTGTTGAGTTACCTCAAGGTTAAAAATAATTAAAATAAGATCTTAGCCACTATGAATTTTGTGAAATTCTCGAATCAATTTAAGGGATATTGATTTGAATAAAATAGTAGGAGCAAAATCAAAAATTTTCATAAGTACATATTTATTTATTTTGGTTTTGCTTATTGCATAAATATGAAATATTTTTATATCTTTATTTTCTGTTGTAGAAAATTATCTATAATATATTGTTTGACAATATATTAATTGCTCAAATTTTATGGATTGAATTTTACAACCTAAAAATTGTTTTTAGGTATGAGAAGTTATTTTATGTCCTTAAAATCTTTTTCTTGATGATGATATTGATCAAGTAATCAAAGATACATGTCAAGAACATAAAGATGATTTTGATAATGTATATTGTCTTATGCTAAAAAGCATTCATGAATCTTAATTACAATAGTTGTATGTGAATATGTATGCTTTTACAATATTTCATTAGATGAAATAATTGTGTGATATAAGAGTTAAAATTGAAGATATATGATATCTCTCTTACGAACTCATTTAGAGCAAAATGTCAAATAATCTTTAGTATCATCTAATGTACTAAAGATGATTAGTCTCATTGAAAAATTTGATTTTTTAATTTTGTTATGAACAAAGTTGAGATCTAAATATTTGCTTGAATTGCTCAATAAGACAACAAAGGATTCAGTCAAGAAGAAAAAGGAAATTGTGTTAATACTTGAGTTATCCAAGAAAGTGAAGTTGGGCCCTGATTTTAAGAAAATCAATAAAAGGGCGCTCAAACTTAACACAAAATAATAAGGACAAAAGTTTATATGGTATTAAATTCTACTATGGTCTATTAAGATAGACATTGGAATTAGAATTAAAAGGTTCATTGAGATTTTGAAGCAGAAGAAACTTGGTGAATTTCCTACTTCAAATATGTTTATGATTGAAATAAAAGTTTCTGCTTATAAATAAAATCTTGGGTATTAGATACCAGATTTGGATCTCATATTTACATAAATATGCAAGATTTAAGGATAAGTAGAAAGTTGAGTAAAGAAAATATATTCTTATATGTGGTAATTGAATGCGACAAAAGTTGTTACATTAACCATGGGAATATAGAGTTTTCTTTATTTAGAAGATTAATCCTTAATATAAAGGATTTTTATTATCAGTACTTACTAAAATATTATTTCTATTTCATGTTTGACATGAATAGATTTACAATAATTCAAAAGAATAAATGTTGTTCTTTTTATTGTGACAATATTTTAAGGTGCTGGTTAATTGGATAACAAACTTTATATATTTGATTTGGATAATCATCTTTTCTAACATAAATACAAAGAAACAATAATTGATAATTATTTCTCTATCATTGTAGATATGGTTATATAAATGAGAAATGCATAGCCAAATTGCATAGAGATGTTTATTTGGAATTACTTGATTATGAATCATTTGATAAATATGAATCTTATTTATTAGAAAATAACCAATTTACCTTTTACTTAAAAAGGTGAAAGATCTACTGAATTACTAAGTCTAATACATATTGATGTACGTAGACCTATGTTAATTGTAATTAGAGAAAGTTTTTCATACTTCAAATGATTATATTAAATATAGTCATATATGTACTTATTGAAGCATATAACTAAATTCTTTGAAGAGTTCAAAGAATATAAAATTGAAGTTGAAAAACAACTTGATAAAAGTATTAAAATATTTCGATTAGATCGAAACAGAGAATACTTGAGTCAAGAATTTATAATTATCGTAATAAAATGAACTTGTTTCTTTATTAAAGTAATAATCAAATTTTATTAGATGTCATTCAATTAATGATGAGCCATACAATTCTCTCAAAATTGTTTTGAGAATATACCACAAATATTGCATTTGATTTTTAAAGTATGTTCCATTTAAACCTATCAATTCTACCTCATATGAGATATGGTATAGGAAAGAACCAAAATGTTTGGGAGTACCCTATATTTAAAAGGTAAAATCTGATAAGTTTGATACAAAATTTTCATATATACTATTTTGTGGAATGTCCAAAAGAAAGTTTTGGATATTATTTCTATGATCCCAATGAGCACAAAATGTTTGTCTCAAAATATGTCATATTTCTAGAAGAATAGTCTATTCTAGAAAAGGCAAGTGGGAGCATATAGAACTTGATAAAGTTCTTAAACCATAATTTAGTAATGAAAAGATAATGGAATTAGAGCTTGCACCTCATGGTGATGCGGTAGGACATGAAGCTCTCAATACACAAGTAAATTGTATGTTTAGTAGGATAAATCGTCCTTATGAGATGATGTGTTTATCATTAAGAATGATAAACCTATTATTTACAAAGAAGTCTTATTTGATAAGAAATGTAAAAGTGGTTTTGAACCTTAAAATCTAAAATGGATTCCATGAATGACAACAAGGTATAGACCTTAGTTAATGCACCTAAAGGGATAAAATCCATAAGGTGCAAGTGAGTCTTCAAAAGAAGACAAACATGGAAGGTAATATTGTTACCCATAAAGCATGAATATTGGTCACTAAAGGTTACATAAAATCATAGTATTGACTATGATGAAACCTTTTCACAAATTACCGTGTTAAAATCCATTAAGATTTTATTTGCTATAATTTGCAAAAGGATTAGTATATGATACAATCTAAGGGTTTTATATCTAAATATCCTAATAAAGTATGCAAATTATAAAAGTCTATTTATAGACTAAAGCAAGCTTTTAAGAGTTTAAATATTTGTTTTGATGAGATAATCAAAAAGTTTGATTTAATCAAAAACAAATATGAATCTTGTGTATACAAAAGATAATTGGCAATATTATTGTATTTCTCATATTATATGTAGATGACATATTAATAATGAGAATTTACATAACTACTCTTAATTAGTTAAGATGTAGTTGTTCAAAAACCTTCTCAATTAAAGATTTTTGGAGAAACAACTTATGTATTGGGAAAAGTCTATAGAGATAGATTTGATAAGTTGTTTGGTCATATACAGTCAATATATATATTTGTATATATATTGATGAAATGTTAAAGGCGTTTAACATACATGGATCAGTTTAAAAGGTTAACATTCCTATATTTGATAGGATTTACCTTAGGACATGTGTCCAAAAACTGATATTAAGAAATATAATATGCAAAATGTTCTTAAGAAGTAAGATTATTTATGTATATCATATAAGACCAAATGTCTCCTATGCTATAAGTGTTATTAGCATATTTCAATCCATTTCCAGTGAGAGTCACTAGAAGTGGTCAAGAATTTTCTTAAATACTTAAGAAGTATTAAGGATCTATTCTTGAAAGTTGAGCTTAATATATATGGATCCATAGATACTAGTTTTCAATCTTATAAAGATGATTGCAAGTATCAAGATGGATACGTATTTATCCTAAATATAAATGTTGTTATTTGAAATTGTTTCAAATAGATTATAACAACATATTCTACAACAAGGAATAAGTATATAGTTGCTTGAGAAGTAACTACAAGATTGTTTGGATGGAAATAGTTTCTTCAATAGTTGAGGAATTAAGGTCTCATCAATGATCCAAACATGTACTAAAATTTTACCATTTGATTAGAGTAATCAATGATAGAATTTAAGCAAAGATACAAGAGATTCATGCAAAGGATAATATAATTATTCATTGACTAAACCATTATCCCAAAAGAAACATGATGGTCATGTTTATTCATTTGGTTTGAAGTACTGAATGATTGGTTTGAGTCATAATGGAAGAATGATTATGTAATTTTATGCAATAAAGATATGGCATATTTATCATTTTGTAACATATATATGTCGATATATATACAATATGATAAAGTCCTTAGAATAATATTTATTATTCTTAAATTTCCCTAGTCATAGTATTAACAATAATAAGGACATTGTTAATGCAGATAGACTAGTATATATAGTGATATATAGGTGAATCATTGGAGAATGTGTTCACTGGAATGATCCGCTTAGAGATTTCTATATCGTTAACTATTTGAGTGCCAATGGTATAATCTCTACGTGACAATAGTGTAAGCGATCCTTTGACTTGAGATCATAAGAGTATCTTTAGTGTGGATGTTATGTTTTGACTCTATTTGTCCATAACCGTAACTGGATATGCGAGCGGTAGACGTTGGATATAACAAGAAGCACGGATTGATAGTTTATGATCGATATAGGATTCACCACTCCAAATAGTGGCAGAGTATATTCCTTTCTGGCGCCACTTGTTGAAACTCAACTAAAAATGCGCATAATTAGTAAGTAAATTTGGAAAAGTTCTAAATTTATTTACAATGAGTTGAATTTCAGTACAAGAAAGAAATATAATTAGTACAATAAAGAGTTGGCACTTAGACTTTACTCTTGTACTAATTGGAATATAGGATGGTGAAAGGATGATAATTACATTGTACCTGGTTTTTGGATAGGTGAAGTCGATCAATTGACTTTTCCTAACTCTTGGGTGGTCATGATGTCTTGGCTAGAGGCCGCTCTTGATCTATGAATATAAATGAATTAATTGTTGAATTAATGATAAATTAAAGTTGTTTAATTATCCTTTCTTAGAAGCTCCGTGACTAAATTGTCTTTAGTCCAAGTGGGAGTTTGTTGGTTTTGTACAAAAGCCAATTTAATTCTAAGATTATTATTTATATTTATTGCCAAGTGATTAGGAACCTAAAGGGTCACACACAATAGAATTACTTCTTGGGTTAAAAATGATTTACATAATTATATGATAATTATGGCATCTATTATACTCTTGTTCACTTTTGGAAAGTGATTAGAGTTTGGTAATAATTCTTTTCTTGTTTGACAAGACAACCTTTTTGGAAGGTTGTATTATTATATATAGATGCTTAATGTTAGGTCAAAGACAACACAACTCTCCCAATAAGAAATTACGTAAATAAGAAAAATGGTTTTTCTTATTAGATTTCTTAAGGTGTTATTTAGAGGGATCTAGCTTATTAATCTAACGTTAAAATCAATCCTTTGAGGATCACGAAAGTAGTTCGTGTGGATTACCGTTAGAGGCTGAACACGTGTGCGGCTTGTTGGTCGATTAAACCTCGCTCAAGGATTTTGCTGGCATCTCTCAAGGTATATTTTGTATAGATTATCATTAAAGGTCCTATGGAAATCAATTATAATATAATTGTTATATTTTCCGTTGTGTTGTTACTATGTTGATTTCCTTACATAAGGGTTCTAATGATGGTTGAATTTTACTACAAGTATAATACCTCAGAAATAGACTTCCACTACAACAAGTATTCTTCTAATTACAGGAGTCTAACTCCTTCACAGCTATTATTTCTATTTCTTATGCATGCTAATAGTTATAATTCCATTACAACTCTTACACTACAACAAACCCTTCTTCAAGGTACGTTATTAGAGTTTCAATACAACTCTAATTCAGGTATGAATTCTATAAATACAACCCCTCTCTCACTTGGGAAGGGTATTCGATATTCGTACTCTCAATTACATATCGATTAAGGCTTAAGGCTCATAACTAACTTAAGCTTCGGAGTTTACTCCCTGGGAACAATCCCAGGGATCTTTGCAGGTATTCGGCGTTCTGGACGACTTGAAGACCTGCCCAGACGACATGTGAATTTGAGACTCATCAATTGGCGCCCAGCTCGGGGTAGAAAACAATATGCCTACAACTCGTTTACAATTGTTAAAGCGCGACAAACAACCTGCTCGGAATTCTCCAGCTCCTGAGCATCATGAGGAGAATAATCCTTCGTTGAGGGAAGATCCGGCAAGTTTATCCACCAGAACTCCTATTCAAGACGGAACAAGTGCTGGTCCTCAGAACCAAGAGAGAAATTTAGTTCCTGTCGTTGACTTGGATTCGCCTGATGTACTTAAGTTTCTGATTGATAACGGAGAAAGAATTCAAACAATGATAGCAAATCGAGCTCCGATTAATGATGAAGGTTGAATTTTACTATAAGTATAATACCTCAGAAATAGACTTCCACTACAACAATTATTCTTCTAATCACAGGAGTCCAACTCCTTCACAGCTATTATTTCTATTTCTTATGCATGCTAATAGTTATAATCCCATTACAACTTTTACGCTACAACAAACCCTTCTTCAAGGTACATTATTAGAGTTTCAATACAACTCTAGTTCAAGTATGGGTTCTATAAATACAACCCCTCTCTCACTTGGGAAGGTGATTCGATATTCGTACTCTCAATTACATATCGATTAAGGCTTAAGGCTCATAACTAACTTAAGATTCGAAGTTTACTCCCTGGGAACAATCCTGGGGATCTTTGTAGGTATTCGGCATTTTAGACAACTTGAAGACCTGCCCAGACGACGTGAGAATTTGAGACTCATCAATTGGCGCCCACCTTGGGGCAGAAAACAATATGCCTACTACTCGTTTACAATTGTCAAAGCGCGACAAACAACCGGCTTGGAATTCTCTAGCTCTTGAGCACCAGGAGGAGAATAATCCTCCGTTGAGGGAAGATCCGGCGAGTTCATCCACCAGAACTCCTATTCAAGACGGAACAAGTGCTGGTCTTCAGAACCAAAAGAGAAATTTAGTTCCTGTCATCGACTTGGATTCGCCTGATGTACTTAAGTTTCTGATTGATAACGGAGAAAGAATTCAAACAATGATAGCAAATCGAGCTTCGGTTAACTTGAAAGAACGTCAGGCTCGCGAAGCTCGGTAATGAGAAGAACGGAATCAAGCTATTCATGAGCGTGATCTCCGCCAGAAGTTACAGGAGGAGCATGAGCTCAGGATGAGAGTTGAAGAACGTGCTAACAGAAGGAATGTAGATCATATTTCAGTCTCATCTCACCGAAGAGATTGAAGATCTTCGACCAGGAACAGGAGACCAGCACATTATCGTCAACGCACGAGAGCAGAAGGTCGTAATGATGACCTGTATATGCCTTATGAACACCTAAGGGATCAGACATTGCGTTTTTGGGACATAGGTCCATCCGACCAGCCACCCACTTCATTGCCAAGGTATGATAATGATTCGGACGTAAAGTCTCCGTTTATGGATGGTGTAGAAAATTATCCTCTTCCACATAAATTCAAAATGCCAAATTTGCTACATTACAATGGAGAAGGAGATGCAGCAGAACATGTGCTTCACTACGTGCAAAGTGTGAGAATCTATAACTATCCAGATCAAATCCTATGTAAATGTTTTCGCATAACTATGATGGGAACTGCACGATTATGGTACGACAACCTTAGGCCTAAAGCATTTCATAAGTTCAGTGACATCAAAGCAGCTTTTAAAGGCAGATTTGTGCAAGGACATAAGTTTGTGAAAACAAGTGTTGAGTTACTCAATGTGAAGCAAGGAGACTCGGAGTCGTTAACTCAATGCATTGAAAGATTCATAAACGAAAGTTTGGAAGTGGGCATAGATCGGAAGAGGTGGTCATCGGAGCTTTTACTAATGGTTTACGACCTGGAAGATTGTACAAAAATTTTGTCATAGATCCTCCTCTTAGTGTTGAAGACATTATGAAACGAGCTCGAAAGTTCGCAAAAGGTGAAGATACGGATAAACGAAAACGAGATAATGATAAAAGATCTGAAAAGAAGAAAGATGAAAAGGCCAAAGCATCTGGTGGAGGAAATCGGAAGCAAAAATTCGATAAAGTACAATTTAACTCGTCCGCAATTGGGGGAGACAAGAATTACACTTTATTGAATAAAACAAGAACTGACGTACTTGCTATCTTGGAGAACCGAGGAAATGTGAGGTATCCACAACGGATGTCAGTTCTGGACAACAAAACGAATAAAAATTTCTTTTGCCGATTTCATAATCAACATGGTCACGATACAGAGCATCGCAAAGATCTCAAGAAATATATAAAAGAGCTGATTCAGAACGGGCATTTAAAGGAATTTGTCCGAGCTGGGAATTCAACAAACCGACCGGAAGACAAGAAAGATCCAGATCTTCCTGATGAGAAAAGGAGAAAGGATAATGGTAATGACAAAAATCTCGATGCAGATAGGAACATCACGGGAGTAATCCACACCATTATCGGGGGACCATATGACGGAGATTCTATGACCTCCAAAAGATCGAAGAACAGAGGAATTCCTGAACAAGAGCCAGTTCATAAACGGTTTAAGCCAACAGATACCATCACCTTTTTCGAAGAAGATGTGGTACTGACCAGATTCCCACATGCCGACGCATTGCTGATTAAAGCAATCATTGCCAATAAGGAAGTCCATAGGATATATGTAGACGACGGCAGTTCGACCGACATTCTCTATTACGAAACTTGCCAGAAAATGGGTATCGACAAGAAACAGTTAAAACCTTGTCATTCACACCTAATAGACTTTTCAAGAAAAACATCGATGCCAATCAGAACGATAAACCTGCCAGTGACATTGGGGAGAATATCCCAAGGAAAGGCTCATCTATATTGAGTTCATGGTCCTTAATGTCACGTCTCCATACAATGTTATTCTCGGACGACCTGCCAGGTTACAATTAAAGGCTATCTGGTCTCCATATCATCTTGTTATGAAATTTTCTACAGAAGTTGGGGTTGCAACGATACGAGGTGATCAGAAGTTGGCAAGAGAATGTCATATGATTGTCTTAAAAGGAAAGAAGAAACAAGCGCAAAATGTAAATTACATTGGGACAAAAAACCTAGCTGAACCAGTGTTGTTAACAGATAAGGTAGAAGTTATTTCTTTGGATGAATTTCAAGCAGACAAGACAGTTCTCATCAGTGCATCATTACCTGTGGGAGTTAAAAAGTCGTTAACAAATCTCTTGTCAGAATTCAAAGATGTTTTTGCATGGAGCCCAAATGACATGAAAGGAGTATCTGCTGACCTTATGGTTCATAAGTTGAATATCGATAAATCTGCTCAGGTAGTTAGATAGAAGAAAAGGAAGTATGCGTCAGATCATAATCGGGCCATATCTGAAGAAGTGGATAAGCTGCTACAGGCAAAGATAGTTAGAGAAGTATTTTATCTGACCTGGCTTGCCAATCAAGTCATGGTTCCGAAGCCAGATGCTTCATTAAGGATATGTATAGATTACATAAATCTGAATAAGGCTTGTCCAAAAGATTGTTATCCTTTACCAATAATTGACCGGAAGATAGATGCGACTTCTGGTTTTTGAGGTCTTATGCTTTCTGGACGCCTAAAAAGGTTATCATAAAATTCAGATGGATGAAGACAAAGTGGAAAAGACAACTTTTATAACAGAGAAGGGTGTGTATTGTTACACAAAAAGGCCCTTCAAATTGAAAAATGCCGTTGCTACATACCAGCGATTGGTGGATAAGATATTTTCTGATCAGATTGGGAGAAATATGAAAATCTATGTTGATGACATGCTCATTAAGAGCAGAAAGATAGAAACTTTCTTGGATGATGTGAAAGAGACTTTGGAGAAATTGCGAGAAATTGGTCCTTAAGTTAAACCCAAAGAAATGCACGTTTGAAGTTGGATCAGGAAAATTTCTTGGCCATATGATCTCAAACCAAGGAATTGCGGCAAATCCAGAGAAGATTAAAGCAATTCTGGATATGAAACCACCCCAAAGTTTGAATGAGGTCCAGAAACTCATAGGTCGTTTAGCTGCGTTAAACGTTTCTTGTCAAGATCGGCAGATCGCAGCTTACCATTCTTCGAAGCGCTAAGAAAAACAAAAATCTTTGAATGGGATGAAAGTTGTGACAAAGCATTTGATGAACTGAAGAAATATTTGACAAACGTACAAGTGTTATCCACCCCAGTTCATAGAGAAATCTTATATCTATATTTGGCGGCAAGTGACGTAGCTATCAGTGCAGTTCTGGTCAGAGACGATCAGGGAATACAAAAGCCAGTATACTACACAAGTCATGCTTTGCAAGGGGCTGAACAGAGATATCCGATGATGGAAAAATTAGCACTTGCACTCATTAATGCTTCGAGAAGGTTAAAACCACACTTTAAAGCACATAAAATTCAAGTCTTAACTGACAAACTGCTAAGGCAAGTTCTGCAGAAACCTGATTCCTCGGGAAGGCTCATGAAGTGGGCAATTGAGTTGGGAGAATATGACATCACATTCTCACCTTGGATGGCAATAAAGGTTCAAGTATTGACTGATTTCATAGCAGAAATTTCTGTTACAGAAGAGAATTTTTTAAAGGAAGAAGACTTGCGAAACCCTTGCAAAGAAAAAGAAGGCTTTTGGGTCTTATTTGTGGATGGAGCCTCGAGTGAGGACGGTTCAGGCACTGGGTTGATATTGACAAACCCAAACGGGCAGATACACTCAGTAAGTTGGCATCTTCAGCACATGTTCACCTCACAAAGAAGGTTTTGGTTGAGGTCTTACCAGCTAGGAGCATAGAAGAGTTGCAGGTCTTAGTGGTCGAAGATGTAGGTGACACTTGGATTGTTAAGTTCTTGACAAATGAAGAATTGCTACAAGACAAAGCTGCAGCCCGAAAATTGGTTCTACGATCAGCCAGGCATGCTATCAGTGATGGAGTCTTGTTTAAAAAAGGTTACCTCATGCCTTGGTTGCATTGTGTAGAACCCGAATAGGCGACATATATTTTGAAAGAAATTCACCACGAATCATGCGGAAGTCATGTCGGACCTCGCATATTGGCTAAAATGGCAATGCAATCAGGAAATTACTGGCCCACGATAAGCGTAGATTCTCATAAATTGGTGCAAAAATGTCCCAAATGTCAGATCCATGCCGATATCAGACATGTTCCGCAAACCGAGATGATCACTATCCAAAGTTCATGGCCATTTGCTCAATGGGGAATTGACATTGCTGGCCCATTTCCTGAGGTTCCTGGATGGCTAAAGCACTTGGTAATGGTTATTGAATACTTCACAAAATGGATAGAAGCCAAACCACTTGTGCAAATTTCTGGGAGAAGTATTGTTAAGTTTGTCCGGAGGCAAATAGTGTGTCGGTCCGGGATACCAAAAACGATCATATCTGACAATGGAACACAGTTTGCAAATGACCCGTTTAGAAGTTGGTGCGAAGAGCTGAACACTAGACAACATTTAACTTCAGTAGCACATCCACAAGCGAATGGGCAAACTGAGGTCGCTAACAGGATAATTGTTCAGGGATTGAAGACAAGGCTAGAAAAAGCTAAGGGAGATTGGGTTGAAGATTGCCAAATGTTCTATGGGCATACCGAACTACCCTAAGAACGGGTACCCGTGAAACTCCATTCATCTTAGCTTATGGTTCTGAAGCTGTAATCCCTGCTGAGATTGGACTCTCAAGTCCAAGAACAATCCACTATGTTTTGGAAGCCAACTCCGAAGAGCTGCGATTAAACTTGGATTTATTAGAAGAAAAATGAGAGATAGCACACCTCACAGAAGCTGAGTATAAAGCTGATATGGCCCGATATTATGATCGGCGAGTCAGAAAAACTCAGCTCCAGTGATCTGGTCATTCGGAAGAATGAAGCAAACCGAGTTGAAGGCATCAAGAAGTTTGATCCGAACTGGGAAGGACTTTACAAGGTAGCACAAGTCGGGGGAGCAGGAAGCTATAAGTTGGAAACTCTGGACGGATGAACTATCCTGAGGATGTGGAACATCACCAACTTGAGAAGATATTATCAATAACTTTAGTTATTTTCAGTTGATTTTTATTAAAATTAGCACATTGATGCTTTAATAAGTGTAATACAGCTTTAAAGCTACATCAATAAAATAACTCATTATGAGTTCATTTTTATAAATTGATCTTGTGTTCAGCTCCGTTATGCTCAATATATCTTTATTTCACATTAAATTTCGATTCAATTCGAATTAGTCGATTTCATATCATATTTTCCTACCAAGAAGGAAAACATCATTGTTTAATGCAAATTAAAGTTCGATTCATGTCGGATTAAACGATTTCACGTCACATGGATTTTCCGTCAAAAAGGGAAAACCTCCAGATCAATAACAAATCAAAAATTTGATTCAGTTCGAATTATTCGATTTTTGATCATACTAACGATCTTCCGACATAAAGGAAAGCATCAAACTTCTCAAGTTCAATTCAGTTCGAATTAACTTATAGTCCAGTTCGAATCCAGTTTAAAATTTGATTTGTGGGAAATTACAGGATTTCAGGTCGTATTATTATGCGATTCCTAATCATCTCACACTAGTAATTCATAGCGAAAGCAAAACAGAGTTTTTACATTACCAAAAAGAGTTAGTTTGAATTGCTTGTTGTCTCAAATATAACTCAATTCGTTCTAAAAATCGAATCAAATAGACGACGTCAATGCAAGATTTGAAATAACCAATTCAAATATACTATCCGAAAAAGACCACAAATTGGTCAATTGCTGTTCAGGACATAATTAAAGACCTACAGAACTATTACAAAGCTTATGAGCTCGTAGGCTCAAGTCTCCCCCTCTTCATTTTCTTTTTCCTCGGGAGACGAAGGCAAAGGCACATACGGACAACCCTCAACCCGCATCAGCTTTAAGTCGATGAAGGTCTGGTTCAGAGCTTCCACAGATTTGACATTATAACCTTTTCTGAAGTTATGTCAAGCTCGGGAACCTTATCCTTAAGAACAACCAGAGCCATATGATAGCCATGGTTGCGAGCTGGAGTGCACAACTTGACCAGCATCTTCCTCGCCTCCTCGGATGACAAGAAGTTGAAAATTAGTTGAGAAGAGCCTTCTCCTGTCTAAAAAGCCATTCGAGCTTCCACAGAAAGTAGCTGGGCAGTCAACTCATCATTCGAATCTCTAACAGCTTTCAGGTCGTCTTGAAGAAGGTCAACCTCTTGCTTCAGCTTGGATGACTTTTACTTCTCAGCATCCAGAGTAGAGGAGAGAGCCTTGACCTCATCTACGAGGGTGTCCTTATCATTAGACAACTTGTCTAACCCCTCAGACACCCCCTCACTACGGTCGATGACCTCAGACACTAGGCACATGACCTGCAGAAATAGTTAAACAAGGATAAAAGGGCCGCATAAAATATATATAATCACAGCACAAGGGAAATGAATAAAATACCTGAGCAGTGCCAAGACCTAGACGTTCGTGAAGGGAAGAAGTAGTCGATCTGCTCAACATCTTCTTATCCCGACGAGGAACGCAGTTGTAAATGAAATTAGGCGCCGTTTCTATGGTAAGCCTATCATTTATGTTCATCTTCACGTCGGGATGGAAGGAATGCAGAGGATATTAAGCTTCACCCTCCAATTCTTTTGAAAAGGGGACAAAGACGTCCCCAAGTAGTGAAGGACCAGACAGATCGAACTCGTCAATTTTGAACTCCGCAAATCGAGCCTTTTTCTGAGCCTCCTCGGCGGAACTCTCTGCTTTTCTCTTCTCAAGCACCTTGTTTGCTTTTTTTTGGGAAAGGAAACTTATATACAATATGAACAAAATACGGTGTCGGATATACCCGTACACACCGTTACAATCGATGAGCCAAAAGTTGGAGTACTACTCCAATACATGAAATACCTAGGATCTAAACATGAGGCTAAGAGGAGCACTACTTTTGGTCAAAGTAGCACTACTCTTAGTCCTTTACAGGTATATGCCTAATTCCTTTAAGTGTTTGCAAAATATATAAATCAAGACCAGGCCGATTTCCAATCTATGGCGCCATCATAAGAAGCACTAACTATAAACAATTAATTGTCAGATCATAGATCATTATGTATGCCGTACCTTCTGTCCCTCCATGACGATTCAGCTTCACAAGGCATCATTCTCTATGCACATTTGAACACATAATATCACTAGATTTGAAGGCAGTCCATTGAATACAGTTTATGTCTAGCCTCGTAGGTAGTCCATTTTCCAATATCACGGTCCATAAGCCAAAAGAAAATTGGGCAGCATTTCCCCCGTATGTCCACATTCATCACCAAATTCCAGTCCATAGCAAAGTAGTGTAGCAACCAGAGACAAATCCCAAACAGCCATACTCATATATCCACCACACTCAAAAGGCCACTCAGGTTAGCAAAATACAATCAATGCAATAGGCAAGCAATGATTAAACTATCAAGTTTATATATGATATGGCCACTCTGATATAACACCAGTAATCAGGGGCCTTCACAAGATGTAAGTGACCATTACCTAGGATTCCAGTGTTTTCTTTCAGAATAGCAAAGGAAAGGGTTCCGGTCCCTGAGTTTTCTCCCAGAATAGACATTGGCTTTGGGGCTAACAAGTGCCTCAATGTACTTTTTATTCTTGGGAGGCTTCCGGCATTTCTCCATCTTTTCAATGAATTTGGCTGGCTCATCTGTGGGTTCCTCCTCGTAGCTATTTTCCATCCATAGGTCGACTCCATCATCCTCAGATTCCGATTCTGTTGGGATAGCTTGTAGGATCTCTAAGTCCGAGGATGAACTGACTTTGTGCATTGTCGACGATTCTCCTTTCTTCCACCTTACCATAACATTTATGGCTCCAATGTTCAGCATCTCACTAGGACTTAGAGGCTCCAATACCGGATTAAGATTGACTGTGGCCTGTATCATTTCTGAGTTTTCCTTAGAATCCAGTATCGGTGGGGATGTTTTCCTTAGAATCCAGTTTTCCTTAGAAGTAAGTCAGCCGGGATCCTTCTTGCCCGTCTATAATCACCAAAGATTGTGCAAGCTCGTTTCCCCCAGTGCACACAGGAATCTGTTCTGCCTCATTAGTTTCCTCTGAATTCCTTATGTGCTGTACCTCTTGATTAGTTGTGTCCTCCAATTTGTTCTCCTTCTCTTGCACATTTGCTACAAGCATTTCTGTCGGGACAGTTTTTCCCATTTCATTCTCCATTGGCGTAGAGCTTGGAAGATCCCCAACATCCACTATCATACCTTCGTCCGACTGAACTACATTTTTGATAGGATCATCAACCTGGTTGACCGAGTTTTTGGGTACCCAGACCTTGGCTGTTTTGGGTGATTGGTGTAATTTGCATTTTGTGATAGAATGGCCAAATTTATTACAATGTGTGCAATATTCGGGGACATTCTCCACCTCTATCGGCTGCCAGCGGCCATGCTCCTTACTGCCTATCCAAACCCGACTTGGGATATGTTTGAGTACATCAAGTTCGACACACACCCTAGGCTCGCTAGGCCGCAACACACGGTCTGCGGCTGCCTTGGCTAAATCCAATTTTAAGGGATTGCCCACAGCTGATTCAAGCGCGAAAATATTTTCCTTGGAGCATAAATGAATAGGCAGCAGTTGGAATTTCACCTAGGCTGGAACGATAGAGGACTCATTGTCCGGGTGAAAATCAATTGACCATTTAGACAGTTTGGCTTAAAAACCATTAAAATTCCAAACATTCTTCATCCACATTCTAAGAAAATCATCTTCTCTTTCACATTTCAGGAATATATAGCGGAAATCTACCAAGCCAACATCACAATTATCTTGGAATTTTGCAGCAAGAATGGATTCTCGGCTGGACACCATAGCTGGCCGTCCCCTTACGAATTTCCCAATCAACATGAATTTAAAGGGGGTAGCCAGCTTTTGTTCTTCCTCTTCGATTATGAAGAGAGCTGGTTCGCCATTGATAGAGGAGAGACGGGCGGGTTGTAACGCCCCGCCATAATTTACATTTAAAACTATATAAGGTAATATACATATTACCGTATCATCCCAAAACGCATATACAAAAAAATACACAACATACAAATTGCCTCATGACCATAATTATTATCCGAATCAAGATAATTAAAAATCCTGAACTTCTATTCATCATCTCTTCCTTTAAGTATGTAAACCAAGATCCTGTCCACCGCCTAATCCATCTTGAATCACTGAAAAGTATAATTTACAAAAAGGGTGAGCTTAAAATAGCTCAGTGGGTGGGGATAGTGGCTTCATTATTGAAAAATTGATTTTTAATGAAATACAGTTCCAAGTACGAATTGCAATGCATAAACCATGTACCAACAAATTCACCATGGATGCCAATTAAACATTGGCCATATATTTGGTATGTGTACCGATATACAATTTTAATACACATAATCATGTATCGCAAAACTTTAACATGGATGTCATATCAAACATTAAACATATAATCGGTACCTGTCTCGATCGGCCATGCCGACCTTTACCAATCTTATCTCCCCTGACAATTCATTGTTGCGTGCACGACTTGAGAAGCTACCTTATTCTTCCTCGTCGTCAGTGACTACTACGGCCCCGTAGGCCTAACGTGGCATCCGGATTTGCCACTCCGACTCCCGTCAACAGAATTAAAAACTCCTTAATCCTGTGACGGGGCTCACTGGTGTGGTCTTGGAGTAATCGTCGGCCCGATGCCGTCTCGATTACTCTCCAAGCCAACACCTACTAGGGCCCAAACAATTCATTACAATACATGTATCACATACAATCAATGCAAGTTGGCAATTAATTAGGGAAATTCATCCACTTGTGCCAAACTTCAACGATTCACAATGTCAAAGCACTAGAGTCAACAAAGCTCATGTGGATTCTAGAGGTGGCTCATGCCTTTAAATTGACGTAGAACTTAGTTCCGCACAGAACTTAGTTCCACAGTACATAAATCCAATATCCAAATTACACCACAGGTATTCGATACCATCAATTCAAAATGAAATTGGCACAAAATTAGGAAATTCAATCATCACATGACATTTACCCTTGCAACTTGCAAGTTTGGATTGAATACAATCCAGGCAATCATCCCAATAATACCAAAATAAGCAATTACCATATTTCATAATTCAAAAACATTCACGTTTTACAGAGTTTCAAATTCAATATGAAACTCATAACGAGATAATCCATTAGTAAGACTAAACGAGAGCATGCCAAGTAGCAATTTTAGTTTTGACACAATTACTTCAAACCCTTGTATCTTATTTTCTATAAAATAGAAAAATGCATCACTTTTACCATATGAATATGTTAAAATACAAAACCTTTTACATTTTGAAAATACCTAAATTCTTTCCATAAAATCGTATATAAACTATTCAAAGTAGCCCCAACAGCTGAAAATACCTTAGCCAACTTTCAGTCTTGTCAAGGTAGAGTCAATTAATGATAACTTCATTTCCAATTATCCAAGTAATGTGAAATTAAACTGTATAAAACTAGATTCAAAATGCTACAACTTCCATGTTGTGTAACACGCTGAATTCAAACTACAAATTAGTGTAAAAATAGTTCAAAGTTTCTTTAAATATCGAAAACTCTATGACCAGATTTTCGGTTCTGCCATAGTAGCTTTAAATGGGTATAACTTTACGACTACAGGTCCAAATAACACAAAACCAAAAGTCCATAACACTAGACTTGAAATACATAAATTCTTGTGTTACACGATTTTGCAATTCTTCCCATAAATAGAAAAACAAACAGTCCAAAAATTGCATAAGGTCTTAACATCCCGTACCTAAATTTTGTCATGGCAGGGCGGTTTGAAATAGCCATAACTTGGCAGTCAAAAGTCCAAAAAATGAAAAATCAAAACCATTCAAAATTAGATTCAAGGTACTACAGTTATTGTTTCACATGAAATTCCAAATTCTTTGTGCTAATAGGTCAAAAATGGATATCAACTTTCAGCATTTAGAAATTCCAAGCCTGTTTCGCATCTAAATTGAAAGTTAGATGAGCATCCTAGCTATTTGCTTATCTTTATTTATGTTGAACTGTGAATGTGGTACATGGTATTTATAAAGAGTCCTAACAAGGTTAGACTTATAGACATAATTTTTAACATTTATTCCTAAGAAAAATAGTAACCCTTTTTACCCGACAATGATAACCCATTATTACTTAAAACTCTAGAAACTCATATCTTTTATTCAAAGTAGGATCTTCTTTCTTTTCTTTTCTGCATACAGTTTTAGGATCAAATTTTAACAAGTAGCAAGATCTAACTAATTCAAGATGCTATAAAATGATTAGAGACCCAAATGATGTAAAATCCGAATGACATGTATGAATTCGTTTACATTATTTTCCTCTCTTTATTTTCAGATTCATAAATCCTTTTCCATCTCTTTCAACTAATATAAAACTAAAAGATCAACCAACTCACTCTTGAATTCTTTATCCACTAATCAGTTATTTTGCTTTGAAAGAATTCAGAGAAGAACATAAAATGTAACAGCCCCAAGATAGGAATGTTAAGACTTCTTTAGTTATTAGAATTTCAACAAAGCCACAATACAACTCTTACCCCAAGACATTAACAGATTCATGGATTCTGCAGCATATAAGTTAAACCACAAAATTCACACAAGCCAACTCTGCAGCATATCAGTTAATCCTCAAGATTAACTCGAGCCGTTAAAATCCACATAACGATTCTTACACATATAAACACTTTGTTTTGGTAGTCAACCCATGTTATCACCTCTTGGGATCCCCAGCAAAATTTATCTATAATTGTACAGACAACAACTACTAAATTTTTGAAATCAAAATACACCCACTTCTCTTCCACATGTTTAACACATAATAGCTAACGAGTTTCACAGAGTTTCAAAACAACTTAATGAAATTCATATATAATCACCAATTTATAAGGCAAATTAGAGCAACAAATCAAGATATTAACAATTCAAGCAATTCTTCCAAACTCCAATTTTAATCTTTACCCACCTGTTAAAAGCTTTAAAAACTTCAATGAATTGATTAAAACGCTGCCCCTTTTCTTTTCCTCTCCTTTCCTTTTTTTTTTCTTCTCTGCTTCCCCGTTTTCTTCTTCTCTGTAGTTTTTCGTTTATGTTGCTTCCCCTTTAACTTTTGGGGAGGCCGCTTGTAAGCCTAAGGGTTTACATGTTTGCCTCACCCTTTTTATTTTTTTTTTCAATTTGTTTTCCTTATTTGCAAATTGGCCCTTGAATTTTGTAAGAACCAACAAGGACCAAAATTTATTTTAAATTATGCAATTAAATCTCTTATAATCTTATAGAATTTATAATTTCTAAAATTATCAATTAACTAAAATTCTTAGTCATATGATTTTAATTTTCATACAGCTTTTACCAAAGATGTGGTATTTTAATTTTAAAATTAAAATAACTTGCATATATTTAATATTAATAATATTAATAATATGTTAAAATTTTGGGGTCTCACACCCTTCCCTCCTTAAAAGAATTGTGTCCTCACAATTCAAAATCACTATCCGATGATATTACCTTAAATGACTATATAAACAAGTATTTCCCTCACACACCCCTGATGGTACTTGTATTTGAACTTATCTAAAGACAGGTTTAGGTCGTGGCCTCTACATTTACAAACACACACACACACATTTTGTCTCACTCCATGTTGTGTCCTAAGAGATCCATAAATGAGTCCAAGAAATTTAAGCAAGTGACAGCAACAACAATTCAAGTGACAATTAATCCATGAAACATTTTCAAGCATTTGGTCAAACAATTTTACAATTGAGCAAATCTATATCAAGACCGTGCTCGGCCATGGGTTCACCCACAAAATGGTAACTTCTTTCACCATATATGAATTCAATCCAATTACAAATCAAACAACTCATCGAGACGTGAAAGGAATTTCACAAAGAATATAAAGTTGATAAACTTATGAGATTATAAAAAAAATGACAAGATCCAGTGCATTACAGTTGATAAGAACTTAATCAAATAAAATTGATACTTAAACTTATTATCTCTTTCACACTGTTACTTATTTGAGTTTCACTAGAATATCACTTAATTTTATACTTAGGAACATAGTCCCACTTTTCGATTGGCCTTAAACTTTTTTTTTCTTTACACTTATGAGCATATTTAAATCATAATTATACATTTCAAAGTTAAAGTCAAATGTTCCAGGAGTGCACCTATAAATTAATATCTAGAAACTCAGTTTAACCCAAAATAAATCCACCTACTTCACTCACATAATGCTATACATAATTTTAGACATAATCTTGCTAACAATGCACAAGGTTGTTTACACCTTCAACAGATTAAAATTTGTATCATTATCATAATAATGTGGTCTTTAAGAAAACTTGGAGATCATCAACACAGTGAACTAGAACTAGGAGTATACTTGTGAATTAAATTTTAGAAAGGCAAACTAATACAAATTAAGTCCACTAATTTTATCCCCATGAATTTCCTATCAATTCACAGTAAACTACATCACACTATCAAAGTTGAACTTGGTACATAGTTTTTCTTTTCTTACATCAAACATTTAGAGAGTTTGAGGTAAAATTTACCATTCCTACAAAATCATGCCTAACTAGGTCCTCTCCAAACAAATATCACATCCGCATCAAGATAAAAAAAGAGCTACAGATAATTAATCCTACCATAAAAATAGAAGAAGAAATGAAAGACATGTACTTTAACTTAGTTTGAACGAATTCAAATATTATTTGAAAAGGTCTCATTTAATATCTATTTTATGTCCCAAATAGAATCTGAAATGACTCAAAATGACTTTATGCAATCATATTCTTTCAAACATTAAATGATCTATGAGGACAAGTGCTTAAAACACCAGTTCATCCATATTCTTATATCAATCAGGTAAGAAAACAACCCATAAACATCAGTTTACAAGGTAAACACCAATTCAGAAAGCAAGTTCATCCATTTGTTTCAAAAATTGAAACCAATTAAGCTTCAAAACCAAAAACTCACCCACATCTCTCTTTCACAAATTTAGCACATGTCGATAAACTTCCACAAAATTTCAAATACAAATCAAGTGGAATTCATACATGGGTATCAATTAGTAAGTCAAATACAAAGCAGAAAATCACGTTCATTTTTTTTAAAATTTTTTATTTTTATTAATTGAAGCAAATTTCAGAAATCTAGTTTTACACAGAGCCATTAAGCCATAAGTATTCAATAGTATCCCACATAATCTGAAAATTTACACACGCTATCATCAAGTTAAGTTACACAACTATTCTAGTGAAACCCAAACAAACATGTTCTTAAATCAATATTTTGAAAAAAAAATTAACTATAGAAGTCACAAACCAATGTAGAATATATAATCTCATACAAGAACATCACATAGCATCGTCACAGTTTCATACAAGAAATCATCACATTTTTTTTCTAAGGGAATAAGGTAAGGGAATAAGATTAAGGTGTTTCTGAATTAAGGTTAAAATCGAGGCAACAAAAGAAAAAAAAATCTTGTATAAGTGTATTAGCTATTACACATAAACCCTTAGTAGGATTTTAAAATTAAATCTATTTTTTTTATACTTTCCACCATTCGCATATTCTTTTAAAATTTTCTTATAGCCATAGCTTGAGAGACAGAATTAAAAAGATCCTAATCTTAGGTTGATCAGTCCTAAGAGGATCAATCTAATCATACAGTCAAACTTATAGCTTTAGAATTATTTTTTCTAGTAAAGATTTTCATTTCCAATAATTGAGTTTGTAATTTCTAAAACACTATGTTGAACTTTTCTCAAAATGATTCTAAATTTAATTAAAGCCTAGTGGACACTATTCCACAATCCAAGAATCATACCCTGGCTTTTAAGAATCCAGCTTAGGCCAAACACCATTCATCAATTTAAAAAATTTCTCATGTGTTACAATTAACAGACAACACTATTAATATCTTGCTTCGGTTTTCTCCATTATCAATGAACCTTTATTCAATATTCTTATATGTTCACTGATGTCATCAAAATGAAGCACAATCTCTATTATCCCGAATGTGAAATTTTATGACATTCCTTCAATTCTCCCAACAATTCTTTGGTTTTACATCACACCTAACTCTTTGTAATACTTCAAAATTGAAAATCTGCTTTATGTCTTTCACTATTCACGGAGCCTCTGAAATTTTCTTAGGAACATAGCTTGATAAAGGATTTAAAAGAATCCCAAATATAAAATTGAACAATCACCAATGAAAATAATCCAACCACATTAGAATTCAAACTTAAATTTTAACATTCTTTTTTAAGAAATTCATTCCTAACCGTGGGACCAATAATGTCCACAATTTTTTCTTTAACGCTTATCAAATACATCTCATCTCAATTTAAACCTAACAAATTACCATTTCAAAGTCCAAGAATCTTATCCTGGTTTACGAGCAAAAATGCTTTGATACCACTTGTAACGCCCCGCCATAATTTACATTTAAAACTATATAAGGTAATATACATATTACCGTATCATCCCAAAATGCATACATAAAAAAATACACAATACATAAATTGCCTCATTACCATAATTATTATCCGAATCAAGATAATTAAAAATTCTGAACTTCTATTCACCATCTATTCCTTTAAGTATGTAAACCAAGATCCTGTCCACCGCCTAATCCATCTTGAATCACTGAAAAGTATAATTTACAAAAAGGGTGAGCTTAAAATAGCTCAGTGGGTGGGGATAGTGGCTTCATTATTGAAAAATTGATTTTTAATGAAATACAGTTCCAAGAACGAATTGCAATGCATAAACCATGTACCAACAAATTCACCATGGATGCCAATTAAACATTGGCCATATATTTGGTATGTGTACCGATATACAATTTTAATACACATAATCATGTATCGCAAAACTTTAACATGGATGTCATATCAAACATTAAAAATATAATCGGTACCTGTCTCGATCGGCCATGCCGACCTTTACCAACCTTATCTCCCCTGACAATTCATTGTTGCGTGCACAGCTTGAGAAGCTACCTTATCCTTCCTCGTGGTCAGTGACCACTACTGCCCCGCAGGCCTAATGTGGTATCCGGATTTGCCACTCCGACTCCCGTCAACAGAATTAAAAACTCCTTAATCCTGTGACGGGGCTCACCAGTGTGGTCTTGGCGTAATCGTCGGCCCGATGCCGTCTCGATTACTCTCCAAGCCAACACCTACTTGGACCCAAACAATTCATTAGAATACATGTATCACATACAATCAATGCAAGTTGGCAATTAATTAGGGAAATTCATCCACTTGTGCCAAACTTCAATGATTCACAATGTCAAAGCACTAGAGTCAACAAAGCTCATGTGGATTCTAGAGGTTGCTCATGCATTTAAATTGACGTAGCACTTAGTTTCGCACAGCACTTACTTCCACAGTACATAAATCTAATATCCAAATTACACCACAGGTATTCAATACCATCAATTCAAAATCAAATTGGCACAAAATTAGGAAATTCAGTCATCACATGACATTCACCCTTGCAACTTGCAAGTTTGGATTGAATAAAATCCAGGCAATCATCCCAATAACACCAACATAAGCATATTACCATATTTCATAATTCAAAAACATTCACGTTTTACAGAGTTTCAAATTCAATATTAAACTCATAATGAGATAATCCGTTAGTAAGACTAAACGAGAGCATGCCAAGTATTGACACCACAAGGACCAAAATTCATTTTAAATTATGCAATTAAATCTCTTATAATCTTATAGAATTTATAATTAAAATTCTAAAATTATCAATTAACTAAAATTCTTAGTCATATGATTTTAATTTTCATACAACTCTTACCTAAGATGTGGTATTTTAATTTGAAAATTAAAATAACTTGCATATATTTAATATTAATAATATTATTAATATGTTAAAATTTTGGGGTCTCACAAGGGTGGGCTAGCTGGAAATGACACATCAATTTGCTTGGACCAAGAAGACGACACTGCCTCCCTATATGACCGGATCTGTGGCACTGTCTTAGTGTCTATGTCCGGCTGTATTTCCACTGTCTTAGCAGCTGTTAGAGGCTGTGGTGGTTCTGGTGGCGGCATATCTTTATCAAGCGTGGTAGGGGCTGGGGTCTTAGTAATCTGCTGAGAAGTAGTGGAGGAGGAGTTGACCAGATCCAAAGTTGGGCAGGCTGGTTGAAGCAACGTGCTCACCGATCCACTTGTACCTGTGGTCGGTGAATCCTTGTTATGGTTCTCAGTTGTACGGGATTCAGCTTGGAGTGTGGTCGGTGAAGCCTTATTATGGTTCTCAGTAGCAAGGTCAGACGAGTCAGCTTCTCCATTGGGGTGAGGTTGCTACATTAATATGGTTTTGTCTTCATTGAGCTGCGATGAAGTGACTGCCATCTTCTCCACTTGGCTTGCGGTTAAAGTCTAAGCTGGTCCATTCTTCAGGGCTAAGCTAGGAGGAGGACCATTGGTTGGTTGATTTGTTGTTGGAGAATTCGAATTTGTCACAAAAGCAGAGCTAACTGGAAGCTGAGGGCACGAGCTCGCACAGTTGTAGATCGTCTTAACTGATGGGGCTGATGGTAAAGTTGTGGAGGAAAGTGTTTCCTTGGGAGCTCTCTCAGCTGATATACCTTGAAGAGAAGTCGGATTCCTATGGAAGTAGTTGCAGCACAGTCGAGGCCTGTGGTTCGGTTGTGAAAGAGTACCTACAGTCATCTTAGGTGCTGAAAGAGTGGATAGATTTGCCTCCACAAGATCTGAACTAGGAGGCCTAGGGTTTGATGACCATAAGGGCCGATCTGAGGGAGGAGCCATTCGGGCAGCTTGGGGCTCCAATTCCATGGTGGTGGTCGTCGGCTCCGGCCAATAGGCTGGAGCCGATGGGGTGTAATGGGGATAGCTTCGGTTATAGGGCGTGGCAGGAGAAGAGAGAGAGGAGAGGAGATGATGGGTGTTGGCTAAGATGGGCTGAAGTGAAGGAGTAGTACGGCTGCCTTGGTTGCTTAAGAGATTTCCTAGTTCCAGGAGGCTTCTTCCCTTTTCCTTTAACAGATGAGGATGAAGGTCTAGAGTTTTTAGCTTCCAATTTCACCTTATCGGTGGGGGCTGAACTGGCGGTAACATTTATAGGAACCCTCTCAGTACGAGCTCCGCCTTCCTCGACCACAGGCTCAAGAATTTCTTCAAAAAGGTATATGATGTTGTTCACTGAAAAGAAAAATACAAATCCGATCAAAACAGAACGTATAAATTCTAAAAATAAGATAAGGGATAAGAGGCTATACCTTCCTTTCCGTTTACTACGTGCTCCATGTGGTTGGATGAAAGTATGGCTAGACTTATCCCCGCCGACACCAACACTCACTCAGGGAAGACATTTGTGTTAAGCACTCGTCTTTCACCATCTAGCTTTTTAGCCAGGTTGGCTGGTAGTTTTTTCATGAAAATCAGGTCAGAAACACGACCTGTTTCTTTCAAATACCACTCTAAATCTAAAGAACTAAGATTAAGATAGAAAAATTTGTCTTTCCAATCATGAATGGAACTGGTTTTTCCACTTAGAAGCTGTTGTTTTCTAGATCGGCTGTTGAAATAAAACCAGCATGGGTCCTTTCCAGAAGACTTTAGGCAGAAAAAAATACCTAAAGTATGGTACAGAACATTATAGTCTATATATTTGAAGAATAACTCAAACCCGACCAGAATTCTAATCGTGTTTGGAGTTAATTGGGTTAGACAGATCATGTAATCAGTAAGGACATCTTTGACGAACTGAGAAAAAGGAAATCTCAGTCTGGCTCTAAGTTGTTCTACAAATATACTTACAAAGCCTTCCGGATGTCAGCTAGCTACATCTGACTCCCCAGGTACTCTGATGTCAAGGTGGGGGCCGATATGAAAATCCATAGTAATGTTGACTAAAGAAGAAGCAGTTGTGGTCGAATTTAGAGTTTCTAACTTAACCACAGTTTTTGTGATTGATTGGGATTTCTCATTTGCTGGACGGCTAGTTGAGGGATTATTTTCGGGAAATTCTATTGCCAAAGGAATAGCTTGGGTGACTGATTGGTCTAAGTTTGCCTCAAAATTTTCTTCCTGATGAGCTGGATCATTTAATTCTATGTGTTGAATTTTCTCCATGTCTTCTTCACCTATTCGAACTAGCTTATACTTTTTTGTGGTTTTGAGAGTTTTGGCCAAATTGGCTTCACTCTGTGAATTACCATACGAACTAGAGGAAGAATTAGAATAACCACTAGAAGTATGTGCATATTTGTGTGTAGGTGAATTGTGTTCAGTTTCTAAGTTATTTTCAGAATGAATCTCAGAAGATGAATTGGAGTTTTCTGAATTGGACATAACTTACTTGTGAATGGAGAGATAGACTTGATCTAAGGAAGTTGAGCTGGAAGGCTTGGAAGCTGGAAGTAGTGCACGAAGAGTTCTGAAATCCGAACTGAAAGATTGAAAGCTCTGAAAGATGCAAGTGCAAATGAATTCTGAAGACACTCTATTTATAGGCGAAGGGTGTGGGAATTCAAACGGACGTGACAACTGTATTGGAGATCGTGTAGCTGAAAAATCAGATTTGATAAGTCGTGGTTAGGAACTGTAAGCGTATTTCTCGGGCACAAAGTTCAAAGAGTTAAATCATGTACGTGGTAGTTCGGTATTATACCAAAATAATTCAGCTCGAGAATGGATAAATCCACTCCGATCTGAGGGGCTATTGATGAAGGTTGAATTTTTCTAGAAGTATAATACCTCAGAAATAGACTTCTACTACAACAAGTATTCTTCTGATCACAGGAGTCCAACTCCTTCATAGCTATTATTTCTATTTCTTATGCATGCTAATAGTTATAATCCTATTACAACTCTTACACTACAACAAACCCTTATTCAAGGTACGTTATTAGAGTTTAAATACAACTCTAATTCAGTTATGAATTCTATAAATACAACCCCTCTCTCACTTGGGAAGGGGATTCGATATTCGTACTCTCAATTACATATCGATTAAGGCTTAAGGCTCATAACTGACTTAAGCTTTGGAGTTTACTCCCTGGGAACAATCCCGGGGATCTTTGTAGGTATTCGGCATTCCGGACGACTTGAAGACCTGCCCAGATGACGTGAGAATTTGAGACTCATCAGGTTCAACAAATCATTTGTTTCTTTTTCCTTTTGCAAGGTTAAAGAGTGGCATTGACTAGCAATTTGAACTTGTTTTCTCTTCTTGAGTATAGATTTAATGTTTGAATTGACAAATTCTTTCGTGACTATTTTAGGAAGTTTGACAATAGTGATATTGTTTGTTCCTTATTGATAAGGGAATTGATTCTCTGCTACTTGAACAACATCATGTAAACTTGTCAAAAACTTCTTAATGTCATAAATTTCTCAGTTCATGAAATGATTCCTCCATATCATTTAGGATTTTTTTTATATAGGACAAAGGATAGAAAAATGAAAAAAAAAATAGAGAAAGAAAGTGGATAAGAGGAATACAAGGATGCAACAAATAGATGAAAAAGAATTATACAAGAATGGCCTCAATTGTTATTTTGGCATTATTGCTTTTCAATATTAGTTATTATCACTGCTTGAAATTGACAAAAAATAAACATTTTAAAGTGCTTAAGGAAGTACTAACTTGTTTGCATGAGCTTTGACACTTTTTATATCAGGAAGAATAAGTGTTGCTCCAAGATGCTTGGCTATGTATATTCCATACTTAGTTTACTAAGACAACTATCAAAAAATTAATGCGTGTTAATTTGAAAGTTTGATGCGAATGGTTGACCGAGGCTCTAGCTCCTGGACCAAATTCGATTTCCACAATGTAGGACCGTGCTGCACAAAGGTTATTCCAAGACAAACAAACAACAAGAACTCGGGTGGATGAAGATTCAAGGGAAAAACGCAGAGTGTTGAAGTAAATCAAACCCCACGCTTTAATACAAATGAACTCAATTTAACCTATGAAAATTCAATTAGTTAAACAAGTTAATTTGGCCTGCTCTTTAAATAAAGAACAATGGTGAAGTCACCTATAGGTTACACTAAAGGTAATCTTTTACAATGGATAATTAAATAATTCTCCAAGGCTTGGACAACACAAAGTGTTAATCACAATTTTTAGCAAGCTAAAAATCTCGAAATTCTTCTTCTTTCTTATTGAATAAAAAACGTTAATGACCCGTTTAAATAAAGGTTTAAAGTCGGTCAACAAGAAACCCTAGTAGTAGCAAAATACAACTTGACTTCTTAACTAACTAACTAACTAACTAATCCTTTTCCAAAAAGGAATGGATAAAATGGTTTCACAAGGAAGGAAAACACGTTTTTGCTACCTTTGTTTCCTAAACTTATACTTGCCATTATCATGTAAGATAATTGGGCCAAGCAACTTATTAATGATCAATTAATTAAAGCCCACATTAAGTGTTTGGACTTAATTAATAAACAACAAAATAAAACCCTAAAATTACTTAAGGGCGCGATCCATATGAAAGCCCAAGTACACTCCTTGCCATTGGACTTCAACTCGGCCATGGAATATTTCTTCAAGGTGGAATTTCCTTCAGCTCCAATGTAGAACATGTAGAACTTCTAGAAACTTCATCATGAATGATTATTGAAGAAACATGCCAAAGAACTCTATGTTGAGATGGATTACAAGTCTCGGCCTCCAAATCTTCAAAGTGTGATGACAACAAAGTGTACAAAGCTTCTTTCATCCTTTTGCTCCTTGATCTTGTCATTGGTCCATCAAGATTCTTCAAAGGATCATGTAAGCTCGGTTTTGGCACCAAGAAAGTGGATGGATTGCTATCATTCCCTCCCTCCTCGAAAAGATTCGTCCTCGAATCACCTACATCAAACAAAGATAAATCAGAAACATTGAATGTAGATAAAACATTGCCATACTCACTTGGAAGCTCGACTTTGTAAGCATTATCTCCAATCCTTTCCAAAACACGAAAAGGACCATCTCCTCTTGGATGAAGTTTAGATTTCCTCTTTTCAGGAAACCTTTCCTTCCTCAAGTGAATCCAAACCCAATCCCCTGGTTTGAAAATCACTCTCTTCCTTCCTCTATTGGCTTGCTTGGCATATTGTTCATTACGCCTTTCAATAGTATTTCGAACCCTTTCATGTAACCCCTTAATAAATTCAGCTTTCTTTTTACCTTCAACATTAACAAACTCATTAATAGGCAAAGGCAAAATATCAAGTGG
Source organism: Ophiorrhiza pumila (assembly GCA_016586305.1). Taxonomy (NCBI): domain Eukaryota; kingdom Viridiplantae; phylum Streptophyta; class Magnoliopsida; order Gentianales; family Rubiaceae; genus Ophiorrhiza; species Ophiorrhiza pumila. The sequence continues at coordinate 41,448,634 of BLIW01000006.1, forward strand.
AGTCAAAGGATTGAACCCATATACAATCTCAAATGGTGAACAAGATGTCGAACTATGAAAAGTTCTATTATAAGCAAACTCAATATGTGGAAGACAACTTTCCCAATTCTTTAAGTTTCTTTGGATGATGGCTCGAAGCAAGGTAGATAAAGTGCGGTTAACTACTTCAGTTTGCCCATCAGTTTGTGGATGTGCAACAGTAGAAAACAACAATTTAGTGCCTAACTTATTCCATAAAGTACGCCAAAAGTGAGACAAGAACTTAACATCCATATCACTAACAATACTTTGTGGAATGTCATGCAATTTTACAATTTCCTTAAAGAACAAATCAGCAATATGTGTAGCATCATTAGTTTTGGAACATGCAATAAAATGTGCCATTTTACTAAATCGATCCACTACTACAAATATGCTATATTTACCATTGCGTGATCTAGGCAACCCAAGAACAAAATCCATAGAAATATCAACCCAAGGATGACTAGGAACAGGCAAAGGTGTATACAATCCATGAGGCAATATTTTCGATTTGGCTAGTTTACACACAATACATTTATCACAAACACTTTTCACATCTTTAATCAGATTAGGCCAATAAAAGTGTTCATTCAAAACAGTAAGTGTTTTAGCAATACCAAAATGTCCCATTAACCCTCCCCCATGGGTTTCCTTAACAAGTAATTCACGAATGGAACAAAGGGGTATGCACAATTTATCCTTTCGAAACAAGAAACCATCATGCAAGTAGTAGTCACCATTTGGCTTTGAAACACAATCATTATAGGCGGCATTGAAATCATGATCATCTTTGTACAAATCTTTTATCAATTCTAATCCAAGTAACTTAGCATGCATATAGGTGAATAATGAATAACGCCTAGATAATGCATCAGCTACAATGTTTTCCTAACCAGATTTATACTTAATCACATATAAAAAAGTTTCAATAAATTCGAACCATTTAGCATGCCTCTTATTCAATTTACCTTGAGTTTTCAAGAATTTAAGGCTTTCATGATCAGAATGAATTATAAACTCTTTAGGCCATAAGTAATGTTGCCAAACCTGTAATGACCTTACCAAAGCATACAACTCCTTGTCATAAGTTGCATACTTTAAAGCTGCCCCATTAAACTTTTCACTAAAGTAAGCTACGGGTCTTGATTCCTGCATCAAAACAGCACCAATACCAATCCCGGAGCCATCACAGTGTATCTCAAAAGCTTTATAAAAATTAGGCAATGCAAGTAAAGGGGCGTGAGTCAACGTATACTTTAATTTAGTGAAGGTGTTTTCATGCTCCTGTTTCCATTCAAAAGCAATGTTCTTTTTAACAAGTTCATTCAAAGGTGCAGCTATAGAACTAAAGTCTTTAACAAACCTTCTATAAAAACTTGCTAAACCATGAAAACTCCTAACTTCACTAGCATTCTTAGGTCTCGGCCACTCCTCTATAGCCTTGACGTTTGACTCATCAATAAAAATACCTCGAGAACTAACAACATAACCCAAAAATACAATTGATTCCATGCAAAAAGAACACTTTTTAAGGTTAGCATATAATCGGTTCTCACGTAATACAACAAACACTTGTGTTAAATGTTCAACATGCTCATCAAGCGATTTGCTATAAATAAAGATGTCATCAAAATAGACCACAACAAATTTACCAATGAAAGACCGAAATACGTGATTCATTAGCCTCATAAAAGTACTAGGTGCATTAGTTAGACCAAAAGGCATGACTAACCATTCATACAAACCATACTTTGTTTTAAAGGCTGTTTTCCATTCATCGCCTTCTTTCATTCTAATTTGATAGTGGCCACTTTTTAAATCAATCTTGGTGAAAATACACGAACCATACAATTCATCAAGCATATCATCTAATCTAGGAATTGGATGTCTATACTTAATGGTGATTTTGTTTATGGCACGACAATCAACACACATTCTCCAAGATTCATCCGTTTTAGGTACTAAAATTACTGGAACAGAACAAGGACTTAGAGATTCACGCACAATACCTTTGTCAAGGAGTTCATCCACTTGACGTTGAATCTCCTTTGTTTCCTCAGGATTTGCTCTATATGCTGGACGATTTGGAATTTGTGCACCAGGAATGAAATCAATTTGATGTTCAATCCCTCTTATTGGCGGCAATCCAATGGGTAAGTCCTCGGGAAACACATCACTAAATTTCTGCAAAAGAGATAAAACAACACTAGGCAAAGAAGCAAGGTGATCACTATCAACAATAAGTACAAAATCCTTGCGGATCATCAAATACAATGATTGCCTATCTAGTATTGCTCTCTTAACCTCACTCTTAGAAGCAAAATAACAAGATTTAGAAGGAACACTATTTCGGCTATTACAAGATTGAGAATCAATGCTTCGGCCTACACTAGTTACATTCTTTTTATCTTCTTGTTCTTTCTTCTCCTTTGCTTCCATCTCACGGTAAGATTGCACAATCCTTGATTGATCTTCAAAAGCTTGGCTTGGACTCAATGCCCTAAGGTTGTACTTTCGGCCATGATAGTCAAAAGAATAATAATTCTTCTTTGCATGATATGTAACATCTCTATCAAATTGCCATAGACGACCAAGTAAAATATGACTAGCTTCCATTGGTACAACATCACACACAATATCATCATCATACTTTCCAATGGTTAAAGAAAATTTAACTTGTTTAGTCACTTTACTCTCGGCAGTGTTATTAAGCCATTGAAGCTTATATGGATTTGGATGTTTCATGCAAGTCAAGTTTAGCTTCTTAACAAATAATGTACTTGCCACATTTGTACAACTACCACTATCAACAATCACACTACAAATCTTACCTTGAACCATGCATCGAGTGTGAAATATGTTTTCCCTTTAGACAAATCATCTTCAATTAGTGGTTGTGCACTCAAGACTCGACGAGTAACTAAAGAGAATTCACCAACATCATATGTAGTAAGATCTTCACTATCTTCATCACTTTGGTACTTCTCTTCAAGTGGTGGCATGTCGGCACATTCTTCATCACTTTCAACCTCTCTATTATCACGAATTATCATCAATTTTCTGGTTGGGTAGTCGGTTTGATAATGGCCATAATCTTGACACTAATAACATCTAATGTCCCTCAATCTCTCATTCGGTTTGGGCGTTGCTTTGGCTGAAGATTCAGCAAGTTGGCGGACTGTTTTGGGAGCATTATTTGAAGTGTTTGAAGGCTGGTTTGGGGTGAAAACTTTCGGCTTTGATGGAGGGGTGTAATTCAGCTTTTGCTCTCTCCTCCAAGGCGGCAATGGTTGTTGGAAATTTCGCCCTTTACCCTTCATATGCTTCTCAATTTTGATAGCTTTGTCAACAAGTTCATTAAGATCAATGTAACTTTGAAGATCAACTTAGTAAGCCAATTCGGAATTCATACATCTAAGGAACCTCTCAATGGTTGTGTCGGGGTCTTCATGAATATTGGCTTTTATCATCAATGCCTCCATCTCATGATAGTAATCTTCAACTGTTCGGCTACCTTGCACAAGGGTATGTAACTTTCGGTTGAACTCTCTATTATAATGTGAAGGAACATACTTCTTCATCATGATTGCCTTCATTTGATTCCAAGACTTGACTGGCCTTTCACCATCTTGTCGTCTAGAGCGAACAACTTCATCCCACCAAAGACTAGCATAATCTTTAAGGTGCATAAAAGCAAGTCGGTATTGCTTTTTCTCGGGGACATTATTACCTTCAAAGAAGTGTTCTAAATCTCGAACCCAATCAAGAAAGCTTCGGGATCTGATTTGCCATGAAAGGTAGAGATGGTGAGTTTAACAGAATCAATGGAAATTTTAGACTTTTCACCTTTTGAAGAGCTCGTGTACTCCTCCTCCTTTTGCTCATCATTATCATCATCAGACTCATCATGTTCTTCAAACTTAAGCTTCCTCGATGTGGAGCTTTTAGTTGATGACTTCAAATTATCAAGTCGGAGATTGATCTTTTGTAATATACCAAAAAGGACTTCATTAGCAAACTTTTGCTCGGCTTGTGTTATAGGTTTGTCACTTTTTGATTCCTCCATTTGTACCTGCAAGTTAGTAAAGAAAACACAAGAATATATATATATACCTCTCGGGTTCCTCACTATAGATAGTAGGTACTCTCCACTCTATTTAGGTAGTGTTCTCTCTTGTTTATCCTAGCTAACACTCTCAAGTAATGAATGTGTTGGGTTTATTAAGACTCACCAAGTTCAATTAATCTAATAGCAAGTCTCAATCAACAAGTTCCACACAAAACTTTAACAAGAAAAATCAAGAGAGTTAAACAAAGAAATCACGTCACAAGAGGTTTAAGAACACGTGTGGGTTATAACTGATTTACCACCAGAAACTAAGAAATTCAGAAAATAAACTCAAAGATGAAGAGAACGCAATTTGAATCACTTAATTCCGAGTTGTATTGAGAAAGTTATGGCACTTTTAATCCAAGGTGGTTTTCAAGTAACAACTTAAGAACAATGTGTTCTTCAAAATAAAATAAATTAAATAACAGAAATAAAGTCCGAATTCTAAATTTATATATTTTTTTGTTCTTTTCTTTTCTTTTTTTTTGTTCGGGCAAGATTCTAGTACAAAACAAAACGTTTAAGGTTTGGACACAAACCTTGGACAAAACAAAGTGACTAGGTTTGGACAAGAACCTTAAATGATACTAGGTTTAAGGTTTTAAGACAAGAACCTAGTAAAAAGTACTTAGGTTTAAGGTTTGAAGACAACAACCTAAGATTAGGGTTTAAGGATGTTTTGTCTTTTTGTCTTAACCTTAACAACCTTAAAATTTTCAAACTTTAATATCTCACCAAGGAAAACAAATTTGCATGTGCCACTTTCACAAAAGATTCAAGATTTTCAACAAGGAACATGAATATGGCTCAAGATTCAAATTTGGACACTTTTGAATTTTCAAGAAAATCAAGAAGTTCAAGAAAGTGTTCAAGAACTTATCTTTTTCAAGTGTGATAAAAGTTTGATCACAACACACTATATCAAGAACGAAATAAAGAAACTAACACAAAAGAAAGATCAAGAAACGGATAAGAAATGAGCAACTTATGAGACAAAGAAAACCCTAGTTGATAAACCCTAGTTTGACACAAAACCCTAGAAATTGTTTTGACGTGAAAACAGCAAGGAAAACTCAAGAATTCCACAATATGATGATGAGCAAAACAATGCAGAACTTAGACACAAAAAAAAAGCAAGAAAATGCAACAAGAAACAACACAAAAAGATCACAAAAACGCAAAACACAAGAAGGACGATTTCGGGCAGATTTGTTGATCAAAGTGAGATGCGAATTTGACAAAATTTCTAGATGATTATGACACGACCTAGGACAGCAAGAAGGACACAAAATAGCAGCAAGAAGATGCACGAAAAACTGCAGAACTTGACGCAATAAAACGGCAGAAAAGACGCACAAAAATCAGAAAAATCGCAGAAGAGATTAAACGGATTAACCTGAAATTTTTGGGCAACAACTTGTTCTCTGATACCAATTGATGAGAATGGTTGATCGAGGCTCTAGCTCTTGGACCAAATTCGATCTCCACAATGTAGGACCGTGCTGCACAAACGTTATTCCAAGACACACAAACAACAAGAACTCGGGTGGATGAAGATTCAAAACGCAAAGTGTTGAAGTAAATCAAACCCCACGCTTTAATACAAATGAACTCAATTTAACCTATGAAAATTCAATTAGTTAAACAAGTTAATTTGGCCTTCTCTTTAAATAAAGAACAATGGTGAAGTCACCTATAAGTTACGCTAAAGGTAATCTTCTACAATGGACAATTAAATAATTCTCCAAGGCTTGGACAACACAAAGTGTTAATCACAATTTTTAGCAAGCTAAAAATCTTGAAATTCTTCTTCTTTCTTATTGAATAAAAAACGTTAATGAGATCTTTAAATAAAGTTTTAAAGTCGGTCAACAAGAAACCCTAGTAGTAGCAAAATACAACATGACTTCTTAACTAACTATTTAACTAACTAATCCTTTTCCAAAAAGGAATGGATAAAACGGTTTCACAAGGAAGCAAAACACGTTTTTGCTACCTTTGTTTCCTAAACTTATACTTGCCATTATCATGTAAGATAATTGGGCCAAGCAACTTATTAATGAATTAATTAAAGCCCACATTAAGTGTTTGGACTTAATTAATAAACAACAAAATAAAACCCTAAAATTACTTAAGGGCGTGATCCATATGAAAGCCCAAGTACACGCCTTGCCATTGGACTTCAACTCGGCCATGGAATATTTCTTCAAGGTGGAATTTCCTTAAGCTCCAATGTAGAACTTCTAGAAACTTCATCATGAATGATTATTGAAGAAACATGCCAAAGAACTCCATGTTGAGATGGATTACAAGTCTCGGCCTCCAAATCTTCAAAGTGTGATGACAACAAAGTGCGCAAAGCTTCTTTCATCCTTTTGCTCCTTGATCTTGTCATTGGTCCATCAAGATTCTTCAAAGGATCATGTAAGCTCAGTTTTGGCACCAAGAAAGTGGATGGATTGCTATCAAAGTTAATCTAGCACTAATATGACATTATCTAAATTTTGAAAAATTAAAAATAGCAACTCATAAGCAATTCTTGTCCTGTTAAACTTTTTTTTTAATTTTGGTGAGGAATTTCTAACTTAGATATATGAAGAGGAAGAATGAAAGGATGGGATAGTTCTAAATTTATCAATATGAAAATTAATTTTCATTTTCAAGTTATCTAGAAGGTAAAAGTTAAAATAAATATATTATAAAAGTTATTTATTCTCATATCTTTGTAAAGAAGGAAGTCAGCATCTTTATTGATCATACACTATCCTTTCTGTCTCCTTTTCAATTTTTGAATTTTTTAAAATAAGAATCACACATGATGAGTTACTACTTTTACTATTTGCATAAATAACTTTTTCAAATTTTAATAAACTTCTAATCAATAAACTATATTACTAAAGGATACATTTATACATAAGTTTATACATATGTCCCTGTACACCTCATCTAAACACAATGATTACATATTCCGTCGGGTTCAAACAGCTGAAGACATAAATCGGGCGGTGAGATGATGGAAGCTAACGGGAGCTGATGGGAGGTGTTGGTGTCCAAGGTAAGGTTTTGAACACTGATCTGCTGTCTTCGAGCTTAGATCCAGATGTGGTTGATTTGTGAATTTCTGCACTTGAACCGTGATTATGGAATGGAAATATTCCTGTCTTGATTAATCCATTGACTTGGCGCCTGTGAGTGTAGATTCACATATGTTGATGGGAGGTATTATGGTTGGATTGCAATGAATGATGGCAACCATTTGCTTGAAAATTCTAATTCTGTCGATTCTTGGGATTTTGGGTGACAATGGTGGTTCATACTGTCATTGTTGCTGGAATTAAAAGTTGCTTTGAATTTTGATTGAGGATGCTTGGCTTTGCTGTGTGTTTCTGGTCACTTCTGGACATTTGGACATTTGCTTTGATTGCGTCATTGAATTTTTTGACGAATTTTTTAACTGCCCATGGTCAGATTTTTTAGTTTTGTAGGCGAACATTCATTTGCTCAGTAGACTGGCTCAAATCATGTGATATCCTAACTTGGATGAGTGTGGCTTCTTTGCTGGTTTTGATTTCGGTTGGCATTCTGGTATGAGCAAAGGACAGCTTCACGCATATACTTAGTCTCCTGTGCTTACATTGTGGCGAGGCCCTGTCTTTGTTCTTAGAGGAGGCGTCTTTGGGGAAAGAATTCCACTACTTTGGTATTTGCCAAAGCAGTGGCTTTCTTCCCCAAGTACAGAATATTGATTTTCATGTACTCGAATAGGAGTGTAAAGCTATTGCATTTACTTTCAAATCACATGTAATGGAGTAGTACTCCAAAATTATTGCCTGCACTTTTGTAACGGTGTGTTCGGATATATCCGACAACGTATTTTGCCCATATATATAAATATTTTTTCGGTTAAAAAAAAGATTACATATTCCGACATAAAGGATCCGTTTAGATAATTTACTTCTTATTTTTAGAAAAAAAATAAATTTTGATATACACCTCAATTATGATATACTTCTCGGGTTATTTTATATCTCCTAATATACTATTTATGATACATTCTCTCTCCTACTCCACATATAAGAATATAATCCAAACACCATGAGTATTGGCTCAATGGTCATCAACTAAAGTAGGTGAGTTGGAGGTCAGGAGTTCAATTATTGCTTCCAACAAAAATCCCCTTCTATTTATGGATAAATAAAGATTAATGAATATTTGTGGAACATCAAGTGCCCCGAGGCACATACGCTAGTGTAGAAAGGCTTATGGTACTACGCGCAAGAGTGAGGCCGTGTAGAGCCGGTATTCACTAAATGAGCATCATCTAACACTTTGGTTGGAGTGATGACTTGGTGACCAAAAGTTGAAAACTAGCCATGGTACCCAGCTTGGGCCGGTACCAATACATTGAGAGTAGTATCTATCAGCGTGCACATCTCGCAATTTACCTCCTCAGGTGGCTAGGGGACGATTGCCTTGAGATCCAATATAGTACAACGTAAAGTGGGATCTGGGTCATAATAAAAAAAATAAAATCCAAAATAAATGGGAACAGGAAAGTGTCCTGTTTTGAAAGCACTCCTCGAATTAGATCTAGCAAAAATGAGATAGAATTTGTAATTTAGAGAATTAGAACACGCAACTATTAACTAGGATTTATGGGTAGAATAATCGAGATAGTGACCAAAAGTTTATACTTTTTAATTAATTGTCTCCAACCACACTTTACACCCTTAAAGTTATCTAGATGAGTTATCACCATAGGGATATATTACTTTTTAATCAAATGTCTAGAGTTGTGTAGTAATACAATTAAAAGTTTTGTTAATGCACACGTGGTGTGGCATTTATTTTAATTGGCATTAATTTTTTGGCAAGATAAGGAAAGATCTTTTTGGAAGCATAAATCAAATCAAATCAATCTATACAAGGAAGATTGATTTGGAGATTAATGCTATCTTGGTATTCTTGGGCTTATCTTGGTATTCTTGGAAGCTATCATTAAAGATCTATCTTTGGAAAAGATAAGCATTGAAGGCACATGGTTTTTCCATCTTTCCATTTGAATTATTTGGAAATAATCTTGGAGATAAACATGGGAAGATTTGGAGAAAAACATGGGAAGATTTGGTGTGCCTATATGATCTTTCCACACCACACGGTTTTGAGTTTGCAAGGCATGTGAATTGTTTGAATCATGTGGAGCCTTGATGTTTATTCGGTCTTCATTAGACTGTGAACACACTTCTTTGTTGGAGTTCTTTGATCAAAGTGTGTTGTCTTAAGCATCTTAATGTCATATTATTGAAGATGCAATCCTTGTTTTCTTTATTATAATCCAGCATCGGGAGGAGGTTGTTGAAGAGTTCGGGAGAGTTCAAACGTGAGCAAGGGGATCTTGTATCAACCACGAATTCTGAGAGGAGTCGCCATTGACAAGGTGATCTTGTCTTCATTGTGGGCAAGTGGACTTTATTAACCATAAATTCTGGGAGGAATCAACACAAGTCGAGGGGAGCTCACACAATTCGTTCACTGTGGGGTTAGGAAAAGGCGGCTTCAAAGATAAGAGGGAGTCTTACTTTGTGTCAGACCGAGTGTCTTGTAACTTGTGAACTTAGTGGATTATTTTTCTTGGGCCAAGCCCCGCAGACGTAGGCAATTGCTGAACTGCGTTACCAACCTCCTGTTTCGTTACTTTCCGTATTTTTATTATTGTCCATTACTGTTTTATTATCGGTGTCACACCTAGTGTTTCTAACCCACTGAGACACCGCGCATCTAACCTTGATCTTTCAATTGGTATTAGAGTGGGTCGTCTTTGTTTCTTAGGCGGGATCTGTAGGACTTGATCTTGAATTTTGTGCAATGGACTTTATGATGGACGGAGGTCTCTTCATTAGCTGATGATGTCCCTGGATCTTCAGATGTTCCACCTGATGTTACTCCAGATGTTACTGCAGTTGACTCTAATTCTGTGGACGAAGTTGTTGCAAAGAAAACTCCTTTTCCTTCTGCTGTTTCTGGTGTCAATGCTGGTGTCACGCCAGGTGTCACTGACAGTCATGTCCCTTCCAGTGCCCAATCTTGTGGGTTTGATGCTGGTAAAGATTATAATGTTCCAGAAGCTGCTGCTGGTGTTCATCTACTAGCAGAATCAGTTGGCTTAGTGCCTCATGATGCAGAGGATTCTTATTGATATGGCTATGATGTTTGTTTATGATCCTTTGCTTATGACAAATTTTATGTTTTATTGTTGTTTTTGTGCCCTTTTGTCTTTTTGTGGCAAAAAGGGGAGTAATTTGGGATATTTGGGTATTTGTTTTGTAATCCCTTAAATAATTGTATGCTGGGATCTTTGTGTCTCTTGTTTTGTTATGCACAATGTCTTGTGCAGCAATGTTTCTTAGGGAACTTGGTGTCTTTTGCTGTGTCATGCACGATGTTTTGTGCAGTGATGTTTCTTTACCTAGTTCCTGTTCAGGGGGAAATTTCAAGACCTTCCGATTCAGCATACAGGGGGAGTTTTGATTTTGCCAAAAAAATGTTAAAGGGGGAGATTGTTGATGCATATATGGAGTGGCATTTATTTTAATTGGCATTAATTTTTTCGCAAGATAAGGAAAGATCTTTTTGGAAGCATAAATCAAATCAAATCAATCTATACAAGGAAGATTGATTTGGAGATTAATGCTATATTGGTATTCTTGGGCTTATCTTGGTATTCTTGAAAGCTATAATTAAATATGTATCTTTGGAAAAGATAAGCATTGAAGGCACATGGTTTTTCCATCTTTCCATTTGAATTATTTGGAAATAATCTTGGAGATAAACATGGGAAGATTTGGTGTGCCTATATGATCTTTCCACACCACACGTTTTGAGTGTGCAAGGCGTGCGAATTGTTTGAATCATGTGGAGCCTTGATGTTTATTCGGTCTTCATTAGACTGTGAACACACTTCTTTGTTGGAGATCTTTGATCAAAGTGTGTTGGCTTAAGCATCTTAATGTCATATTATTGAAGATGTAATCCTTGTTTTCTTTATTATAATCCAGCCTCGGGAGGAGGTTGTTGAAGAGCTCGGGAGAGTTCAAACGTGGGCAAGGGGATCTTGTATCAACTACGGATTCCGGGAGGAGTCGCCATTGACAAGGGGATCTTGTCTTCATTGTGGGCAAGGGGACTTGCATTAACCACAGATTTCGGGAGGAATCAACACAAGTCGAGGGAGCTCGCACAATTCGTTCACTGTGGGGTTAGGAAGAGGCGGCGTCAAAGATAAGAGGGAGTCTTACTTTGTGTCAGTCCGAGTGTCTTGTAACTTGTGAACTTAGTGGATTGTTTTTCCTGAGCGTGGCCCTGCAGACGTAGGCAATTGCCGAACTGCGTTACCAACCTCCTGTCTCTTTACTTTCCGCATTTTTATTATTGTCCATTACTGTTTTATTATCGGTGTCACACCTAGTGATTCTAACCCACTGAGACACCGCACATCTAACCTTGATCTTTCAAATTTGATGAAGAATTAATGAAAAAAGTCATATCTCATATGGATTTTCTGCAACTAATTCTAGATTTTTATATTGTAGGGTAATTATTAGTCTTTTTGCTATTAAAAAGAGGGTATGCAAAGTAATTCACTCAATTGTTTATAATTAATATCAAATAACAGTTGTTTTAGTTTACTTGTTTTTATCGCAAATAATCTCATGCAAGTCAAATACAATAAAATAAAACAAAATAAAGTTTTACATATTTATATATTATATTTTATTTCTTGAAATCTCTAATAACAAGAACAACAAACCTCAATACAATCAACAAAATTAACATAAATATCTAGAAACGATGGAATCTTTTTTACACACACACAAAACACAAATCGATCAGAAGTACCAATGAGGAAAAAATTAACAACGTTTTCAATCTTTTTCCAATAGAATATCTAAATAACAAAATAATACATTTAACAAGAATCTTTGACCAACTAATAGTGATATAAATTTTCGAATGACAGTTTACAAGGTGTTACAAAAGTTCTTCAACTAACTGACTCTACCTCAAACGAACAAAAAGTTTTTGAAGAATAATAATTATTTTATTTTCAATTGACTTAAAGTATCTTCCAAAAAATAATTGTTCTATATATTTTGAAATATATAAAACTTTCTCATTGTTCGCACTAATTCTCAAAAAATTAAGAGAGCAATAAAACAATTATGTTAAGTAAGCAAAATGCTACATTAATTATATCAAAATTATAACACACAAATTGATGTTAAACAATATGTTACTCATACTACTAATAATAGTACTACCAAATTAATTAGAGAAATACTTACCACAAGTAGTGGATCAATATGGTCTTTCTTGATCATATTTTCAAACATTATAAACATAGACATGGTGAGAAGAATTGCGACTACTTGCCTCAAATCTACTGCCATTGTTGTTCTCATATATCACTCTTTATTTTTGTATAAATTATCTATTTATTGAAGAATAATAGTTTTACTTTCTCACATTTTATGTTTCGGCTATTTGTTTGTGTATTTTATTTGGTTTCACCATTGAAATAGAGTAAGACAATTGAACACCGACTAAAGTAGTAAGTTGGAAAGAAAACACCAGAAATCCTTAAATATGGAATGCGACAATGAAGACAACTTACAAAATGCATGCATACACTTTATTTCACGAAAATAAGCAACTTTTTATATATAAAATACGTAATACTTTTTTGCGTGCATTAGATGGACTAAGTTGAGGTGTTCAAACTAAAATTAAAGTTGATGGGAGTTTTTGGAAATTAGTTGAAGGCAATTTGAAGAAATTTAAATATTGGTTAAAATAAGTTTGCTGAATGAACTGGAACAATGTGAATTAGTCCAATTAATTAAATTCTCACTTGAAAGTTTAAATTTTGTTAGGCCATTGCCATGATCTTTTGTTTTATAATCTTTAACATTTGATGTAGTTTATATTTATTTTTTGAGTTATTTAATTTTTGGTTAAATTTAGAATTAAGGTTGTACGTGACAAAGTTCTTCTTGAAAAAGAATAATAAATTGATAGAAATTAAACTTTCTCATGTTATCTTCCGTCCTTTATCTTTCATCTTTTATTTTCTCTTTTATTTCTTCCTCTCACTCTTTTTTTCACTATTTTCTTCTTTCACCTCAAATTTTCACTCTAAATTATTATAACTAAGATTTTAAATTTTCAATCTAAAAAGTTGATAATCTTATCATGATAGATTCAAAAATTCCAATTTTTTTGTGAAAATTTATGGGTAAAGTAAATATATACAAAGCTATGATGGAGTACAACATCAAAACTATGCAAAAAAATATTATAAAGAATTTATTGCTACAAATAAAAGGTTATATGAAAAAAATGGATTAGAAATGAATAATTTTATAGAAGAAATTATAAGTTAAGGATCAATTGGAACAATACATTTTTTTTAGGGAAAAATTAAATTTTGGTTTGAGTTTGAGAAAAAGATTGCATTTGAATTAAAAAGTTGGTAATTCAATTTATAATTTTGGCTTTTTTGGGTTATTGTGTTGAAAAACTTTTATTAATCAATTCTAAAATTTAAATTTAATTTGGAAAAAAATCTTTGTTTTTCTTTTTAAAAATATATTGGATGTCGAACACTGTTGATACACCATCGTACCACCACAGCTACTAGAGTTTGGCCAAATTCTAATCAAATGCCTATAATCTAAATGTTCAAAGTCAGATTTCTTGTATGTGTGCTTTGCAAGGACGGAAAGGCATTAATTAGGTGTCATGATAATTTTGGATGTATAATCAATACTTTCTATTGATAATGTTTTTTAGGTATTCTGATTTTAACATGTATATATTATATTGTCTATATAGGATTTCATGGTAGATGAATGATACGACATTTTGTACTCTCTTTAATAGCCATGACTTTTATGTGTATCTGGTAGCTCATAAAATAAGAGATAATAACTGATAAAGGATCGAACTATTTGCGAGTAGTTAACTCTCATGTTGTTTACCAGATTTCATTTTTACCTTCATGTGTTTTGAAAATATACTATTCACCTCCGTGTACTGAATTTGGACGAAAAACATATATGTTAATAAAAATTGAGTAACACATGTAAATTTTGTACGTGACATACCAAAAATTCATTAAATAATTATACATTTTTCAAATCACCCTTTCTTTTGACCTTGAACAATATACTTTTTGAGTTAACCTTCCCCCACCCCACCCCTCCCTTTATTTTTCTCTTTTTTCTTTTTTAGTTCTCCTTCTTCTTTTTTTCTTTTTTTATTAATTCATGTTATTTTTATTCCCTTTTACCTTTTTTCATTTCAATTATTTTTCTTCCTTTTCTTCATGTATTATTCTTATTTTTTTCTCTATAATTACATTAAAAGTTTGATAATTAAATTAATATTACTTTTCAAATTGTCTAATAATTTTGTGAAAACTCAATGTAGATCGAGAAGTCATTCCGCCCTTTATCCCCAAATTAGGGTAATATAAAGCGGATCTCAACATAAGAATAACTGCCTATGGGAATAGTGCAGATAGACTTCATAATCCAAATTTTTCGTGAAAAATGGCACCCAGATGGTGGACCAAAACAGAGCCTCGGCCCTTAAGTCGGAAACTACTTGCTTCTATTACCGTTGGGATTGGATATAGATAGAAGGTTGAAAGGGATGGCATTTTGAGGAGGGTTAATAATATATATGAGATACTGAGGTGTAAGCAATGATCTTTTTAAGATCGATCTATCTTAAAGGTATTCATATTTATGGATAATTATTTACAATTTTCTGTAATAAAATAAACTTTTTTTACAAAATTATCATTCCATATCTAATTTTTGAAAAGATAGATATTTAGAGGAAATCAAACTCTCCAAGATAATTTACTAAAATAAAAAACACTCAGTTACTATTGAAGAGAGAAGATTGCAACTGACACTCAATTGGAATGTTCTAAATAGAAAAGGAAAAAAAAAGATAAGAAAGAAAAAAAACAAATCTATAATTTGTGAAAAGAAAAATACATTTGAAAAATAAAAATATCCACGGTAAAGAACAAAACCCACAAAAAATCAATTACGATTATATGAACAATGAATAATGAAAACACAAATTGTAAAAATAAGAAAAAAATTTAAAAATTTGCATCAAATCTTACCACCTAATAAATAAAGATTCAAATTTTGAGTTAAATATATCTAATATTGGAATTCAAAATATATCAATTATCATTGTTAAATCTAAGATTGAAATCCAATAGATTTAAAACTAACTTGACTTGTCCAAATTTTCCACCAATACGGAGTTAAGACTACTATTGGGGTAAGTCTAGGGATCAATTTCTATACCTTGCTTAATTTGCCATTTTATACTGGCATTAAATCAGTGTTGGGGTAGGTTTTAGGATCAAATCCTAGGGCCTGCTTAATTAGCTAGATTAATGCTGACACTAAATTTAGATTAGTTCCTTTTATCTAGTTGGGTCATCCCATAGAATATTGTAGGTTATGAATGGAATAGAAAATTGTATTGCTAATGACCAAACAAAATTTAATATATTAAAAATTGAAACTTATTCAATCTATAGTGAATGAATAAGGAAAAAAGAAAACAACATGAGAGTGTGAATGAATGTTTAATGTTGCCATTAGTAAATTTTCTTTTCATCTAATTTCTACTTGATGCCAAAGCACATAGCAGTGAGTAATTTATTTTTAAAAAACATGGGTAATAGAGAAATGTGACAAATCAAATAGAAGTTTTTGGTAATTACTCTATAAAAAATAATTTAAAAACAAAAACAAAAACTACCTTTAATCTAAATTGATGAAATGTAGTCATTTGTCTTAATAAAGAAATCTTATACAAAAAATAATTTCTATCTAAGAAGAGAAATATACAAGTCATATTTTCCCAAATATAATGAGGAAAAAGATTCAAATTTTAGAAAACTATCCTTCAATTGATGGATTAGGAGTGAATAGTTCAAAAAAAGAGTTTAATAATCATATTAATGAAATTTTGACAAATTTAAAACAAAAAAAGTTTAAAAGTGTGAACAGAGATAAAGAAAGAAACACTCTCAATCTTCTTCTCGTTCTTTTCTTAATGCAAAGAAATCATACAATTTAAGTTGGTAAATTAGAAAACAATAACTAAGGAAAGTCCTAGAATATTTATCAATCAAGGAGTGATTGATTCTTTCCTTTAATCCTAGGATATCACTTTCCTAATTTATCAAGTTCAAATCAAATCAAATCATAATCAAATCCAATCATATCAATTTTCTTGACACTCCCCTCAAGTTGATGCAAAGATATCTATTATGCCCAACTTGCTAACTTGAAATTCAAATGCTGTCTTAACAAGCCCTTAGTAAGCATATCTCCCACTTGTTGTGATGTTGGCACAAATGGAGTGCAAATAATTCCAGCTTCAATCTTCTCTTTTATAAAGTGTCGGTCAATTTCAACATGTTTTGTCCTATCATGTTGAACTGGATTTTGAGCAATATTGATAGCTGCCTTGTTATCACAGTATAGTTTCATAGTAAGATTAATGGTTATTTTAAGATCTTCTAGAACTTTCTTGAGCCAAAGAACCTTACACACTCCTTGAGCCATTGATCTGAATTCAGCTTCAGCACTACTTCTAGCAACTACACTTTGTTTCTTGCTTCTCCAAGTAACCAGATTATCCCAAAAAAATGTGCAATACCCTGATGTTGACCTTCTATTAACATTTGATCCTGCCCAATCTGCATCAGTATATACCTCTATACTTCTTTTCTCATTTTTCCTGAAAAACAGTCCTTTTCCTGGTGTTCCTTTGAGGTATCGAATAATCCTGTACACAGCTTCCAGATGTTCTTCATATGGAGAGTGCATAAATTGACTCACCATACTCACAACAAAGGCAATATCAGGGCGTGTGTGTGACAAGTAAATTAATCTTCCAACCAGTCTTTGTTACCTGCCCTTATCTACCGGAATCCCATCTTTGACTTCTCCAAGTTTAACATTGACTTCTATTGGGGTATCAGAAGGTTTACAGCCACTCATTCCAGTTTCTTTTAAGAGATCTAGAATGTACTTTCATTGCGAAACCATAATACCCTTCCTTGACCTTGCCACTTCCATTCCAAGAAAGTATCTTAGCTGGCCTAAGTCTTTAATTTCAAATTCCTTGGACAAGTTCTGCTTCAATCTACTCATTTCTTCCATATCATTTCCAGTCAAAATTATGTCATCGACATAGACAATTAAAACTGAGATCTGGTCGCTGGTGGATTTTTTTGTGAATAGTGTGTGATCAGAATGACCTTGACTATATCCTTGACTTTTGACAAACCTTGTGAACCTTTCAAACCAGGCTCTGGGAGACTGTTTAAGCCCATATAAAGACTTTTTTAATCTGCATACCTTAGTTCCAAACTTATCAGTGAATCCGGGTGGAGGTTCCATATATACTTCTTCTTCTAAGTCTCCATTCAAAAATGCATTCTTCACATCTAACTGGTTTAGTGGCCAATCAAGTTTAGCTGCAACAGATAGTAGTACCCTAACTGTATTTAGCTTTGCCACTGGAGAACAACGTCTCTGAATAGTCCACTCCATATGTTTGTGTGAAGCCCTTAGGTACTAGGCGGGCTTTGTATCTTTCCAAGGATCCATCTGAGTTGTACTTCACAGTAAATACCCATTTACAACCTACAACTGCCTTCCCATTTGGTAAATCCACTTTCTCTCAAGTAGCATTCTTTTCCAAAGCTCTCATCTCCTCAAAAACAGCTTCTCTCCACACAAGAACATTTAGAGCTTCCTGGATACTGTTAGGAATGGAAACACTAGACAATTTTTTTGAAATAAAGGCACAAAATGAAGGTGAGATGTTGTTGTTAGACACAAAATTTGACAAAGGATGTTTTGTGCAAGATCTAACACCTTTTCTAAGAGCAATAGGAAGATCAAGTTGATTAGAGGGATTTGACTCAAAGTTACCTGGAAGGATTTCAGAAACTTTTGAATCACCATCATGAATTTCATGATCCAACCTCTGATTAGATTCTTGGTGATGCGGCAAGATAGGACTTCTCCTTTTCTTTGAATATACAAGACCTTTATATCATTTCTCATCCATTTCTGTTATTTCAGATTTTTCATTTTCAGAGGGCATTACCAAAGGTTGTTCATTGATGTTTTCAAAATCTATTTCTGCCTCATTTTCTTCCAGTGATTGAGTGTGTGAAACATCAGGATGAAAAAGTTCAACTTTTAAGTCAGATCCATCTAAAAAACCATCTTCACTCTTGTTAGTCTCCCCTTGGAGATGGACTGTATTCTAGTATGAAATTCCTTCATGAAATGAAACATCCATATATACATACATTTTAAATTGGATCAAAACATTTGTACCCTTTTTGATTGTTGGAGTAGCCTACAAAAATACATTTATGTGCTTTTGGATCAAGTTTTGAACTTCTCAAATCGTGGTTATGAACAAAGGCCACACTTCCAAAAATTTTAAGAGGAATGTCTATCACTAGACGAGAATTTTGGAACCAATAGTAAAAACCTGGATAGGTGTTTCAAAATTCAAACTCGTGTAGGGCAGCCTATTAATCAAATAAGTAGCTGTTAAAATTGCTTTTCCCAAAGATACTTAGGAACTTGGTTGTAAAACTCAAGGCTCGAGCAACTTCAAGAAGATGTTTATTTTCTCGTTTCAGCCACCCCATTTGTTGGGGTGTATATCTACAAGAACTTTGGTGCACAATTCCTTTTTCAGCAAAAAAATTTCCCAACACTTGTTTGAAATAATCTTTTCCATTAGCACTTCGAAAAATTTTAATTCGAGTTTGAAATTGGTGTTTGAACCATTGTATAGAAATTTTTGAACACATTGTAGCTTCAGATTTTTCTTTTAAAAGGAACAACCATGTGACCCTCAGTTGATCATCAATAAAAGTCAATAAACCACCTTTTTCAAGAAGGAGTTGTCTCTCTAGAGGGACCTCAAACATCACTGTGAATCATTGTGAATGGTTCTGTTTTATTTGTATGGTTGGAGATAGAAACACAGGCACGATGATGTTTTTGCTAATTTCACATGACTCACATTGAAAGTTTGAGTTATTTTTTTTTGTGAACAACTTAGGGAAGTAAAAGCTTCAAATATTGAAAACTAGATGTCCTAATCGATAAATGCCATAACAAAATTCATCATTATTTGCAACAGAAATGGAATTGAAATATGTTTGTTGGTCTTGCCTGTCTAAGAATTGAGCTTTTGTTAAGGACATATAGTCCACCATCCGTGTTTAGCATCCCCCCAATCATCTCCCCCGAGGGTTAAATTCCTGAAATTCACAACGTGAGGAAGAAAAAATTAGCAGTTACAATGATGATCATGTGTGAATTTACTGATAGATAAGAGATTGTAATGAAAAAGGTAGGAACATAATAAAAACATCACTTTAAGGGGTTAGAGATGGAGATATAGGTACTGGTCCTTTTCCAGCAACAATAGCAAAAGATCCATTAGCAATTTTGACTTTTTGATTTCCTGCAGACGGTACATATGCTGAAAAAAATTTCGAAGTGCCTATCATATGATCAGTGGCACCTGAATCTAGAATCCAGAAATCCTTAGATTTTGGGCAAGCAACAATAAGAACAATACCTGATTTTGCTATGGACTAAGGATGGTTATTGTTTCCTGTAGATTGAGGCTGAAATAGTTTATATAGGTGCTCTATTTGTTCCTTTGTGAAGGGAAGGGATTCTGAGGTTGACTGCTGCCCTGGATCTAAATTACTAACTTGAAGAGCATGATTATTTCCCCATGACCTGTTGTCATTACCTTGTTTTTTCTTCCCATTTGTAGGCTTCCCATGTAGCTTCCAGCAGGTTTCACGAGTATACCATGGTTTTCTACAATGGTCACACCATGGCCTTTGCTTTTCTCACCTATCTCCTTCAAAATCAGCACCTCGGGCTGCAAGTGCTGAGCCCTCAATCTCTGTTTTTGACTCACTAACCTTTTTCAACATCACTTTTCTTCTTGCTTTTTCTCTACGCACTTTAGAGAACACTTCTCTCATCTAGGATAAAAGCTTTCGTCCTAAAATACGTCCCCGAACCACATCAAGTTCTTTGTTCAATCATGTCAAGAAAACAAATATTCCGCTTCTTTCTATCTTCTTTTTTTATCGAGCACTATCACTTGGATTTTCCCACTCTTCTTCTTCGAACAAATCCAACTCCTGCCAAACAGTCATCATCTCATTATAATAAGTTGTTACTTCACGATCTCCTTGCTGCATTTTCCACATTTGGGCATTCAATTCGAACAATTGTGAATGGTTGTCCAAATCTGAATAAGTTTCTGTAACTGCTTTCCACACGTCATGAGCAGTTGGCAAAAATAAAAATGGTTTTCCAATTGCTGGATCCATAGAGTTGATCAACCAAACAATGACCATCGAATTTTCAGAATGCCATTGCCTGTGTTTTGGATCAGCTGTCGCTGGAGCCTTCACTTCGCCATTTAGATACCCAAGTTTCCCTTTGCCGTCGATCACCAATCGCACGGACTGAGACCACTCAAGGTAGTTCTTGCCATTCAATTTAAGAATGGTAATTTGGAGAGAGCTTTCAGAAGTGGAACCAACCACTGGCTGAACAGCCACTCGAGCATCTTCTGAAGGCATCACATCACTACTAGCATTCGAAGATGATGAATTGGAACCTACCATGGCTGCTTTAAAATTCATTAGCCCCAAGGCTCTGATACCATGTGAACAGAGATAAAGAAAGAAACACTCTCAATTTTTTTCTCCTTCTTTTCTTAATGCAAAGAAATCATACAATTTAAGTCGGTAAATTAGAAAACAATAACTAAGGAAAGTCCTGAAATATTTATCAATCAAGGAGTGATTGATTCTTTCCTTTAATCCTAGGATATCACTTTCCTAATTTATCAAGTTCAAATCAAATCAAATCATAATCAAATCCAATCATATCAATTTTCTTGACAAAAAGCCCCATTGAAAAACTATATTTTGATATTTTATTTTAAATAGAATTAATAGATAGATGTTTGATAATATTACATTTTTTAGTGTAAAATTTTTTATCTTAAAATTATTTAGAATTTAAAAAAAGTAATAGAAAGAAAAAAAGAATGAACGAAAATTGATACGCACCGTATAAGAGAAAACAAAAGACAAGAAAAGGAGAATAACAAGAAAAAGAGAAAAAAAAAAGAGGAAATAACATAGAAGGAACGAGGAATAGAAGAAGAAAGAAGAATAAAAAAAATAAGGAAGAAGGAAGACTGACGGAAGAAGAAGCAGTGTTTTGAAACTCAGACCGGAGTGCGAACCGGTGGAGCTACTGGGTTAGGGGTCCATTGGTCGGACCGGTCGAACCGGTATCAAGAACCGGATGACGTCATAAATATATTTAATATAAATATATTAGTTAAATATTAACATATCTCACATTTTATGTCAAATAAAATGACCAAATTATAAAAAAAATAATATTCAATTAAATTCTTAGTTTTTCATCCATAAAAAAATCATAGATTGTATTGTTTAATAATGCTAATAATTATTTTGTTTATAATTTAATAAAACTTTATTAAAATACGTGAGATATAATAAAGTATTAATTAATTTAATATCAAATCGATCATATTAAAATAAGTTAGAAAATGTAGTTCTCAATACACAATTTATTTATTTCAAAACTTAAACTTGTGAATTAAAACAATTAATGACCTATCACACTTTGGATTTAATTTTGTGTGCTATAAAATAATAATTAAATAAAAAAACAATAAATATTATATTTATTTGAATTGTATGAATGTGATTGATTGAAAATATTAATGAAAAACATAATTTTCATATTCATTCAAAATCATGTAATAGGGTAAATTGAAAGTATTTATGACAATTAAAATTTATTAAAAATCTTAAAATATGGTAAATTAAAAGAATTTATGATAATTGAAAGATATTAAAAATTTTGAATATGTTAAATTAAAGTATTTTGACAATTGAATGTATTCAAATTTTAAAATATTAAAATATGGTAAATTGAAATCATTAATGATAATTAAAAATCTTGAATATGTTAAATTAAAATATTTATGGCAATTTGATGTATTTAAATTTAATATATTAAAATATGATAAATTAAAATCATTAATGACAAATGAAGGTATTGATGGAAAAACATTAATGTACCATACAAATTATAAAAGTCTAAGAGATATTTTCCCACTTGTTCCATGGACAGAAAGTCATTGAGGCTTGAGCATGATTTTCAGAAGAGAACAAAACATCTGACGTTATTGACTTTGAGTGACAGAAGCAGTGATTGATGCTCCATTTATTAGTTGTTGATGTAGTGCACATGTTCAAATTGGAACAGTTTTTAAAAGACGAAGTTAATGATCGAACGGACGAGTATGGACTATGGAGGGTCTTTGGAGAATGGCTGCAGAGTTGCTTAAAAAAAAAAAAAAACAAAACAAAACAAAACCGGGTTCCAACCGGTTCCCGGTTTTCCCGGTTGAACCCGGTTTTTGACCGGGTTTGACCGGGTTTTAAACCCCCGGTTTTTCAAGCCAACTCGGACCGGACTCCTAACCGGTTCCCGGTCCAACCGGCCGGTCCGGTCTGAGTTTGATAACACTGAGAAGAAGAAAGGAAAAAAAAAGAGGAAGAAGAAGGAAAAAAAAAAAAAAAAGTCAAAAGAAAATGACAGATGATGAACTATTTAAATGAGAGTGCAGATAAATATTTAACATTGTCGTTAGTGAATTTCCTTTGCGTTCAATATTTGCTTGATGTCAATACACATACTGGTGAGTGATATATTTTTAAAACACATGAGTAATAGAGAAATGTGGCAAACCAAATTGGGGGTTCTTAGTAATTAGTCAATAAAAAAAATTTTAAAACAAAAACTACCTCTTATCTAAATTGATAAAAGGTAGTCACTTGTCTTAACAAAGAAATCTTATAAAAAAATAATTTCTAACTAAGAAGAAAAATAGAAAAGTTATACTTTACCAATATGATGAGGAAAAAAGATTCAAATTTGGAAAACTATCCTTCAATTAACAGATTAGGAGTGGATCATTCACATAAAGAGTTTAACAATCATACTAACGAAATTTTGACAAATTTAAAACAAAAAAAAAGTTTAAAAGCCCCATTGAGAAACTATATTTTGATAGTTTATTTTAAATGGACTTAATAGATTTATTTTTATAATATTACATCTTTGAATGTAAAGCTTTTTATCTTAAAATTATTTAGAACTCAAAAAATATAAAAGTTTTTTCTAGTTGTCAAGACTAAGGGAAGCCATACAATGGGAAATATAAGAATGGTTGAATTTGAAGTTTTTTTACCCAAAGAAAGATATCTCATTCACTTAAAGTTTTTTTTTTTCCACTTTTCATAGTTGATGATAAGTATATCTTTTGGCCTACCACATTTTCATCATTTTTTACGTTATGATCTGTTGTATTTGATATAGTTTTTGGAGTTATATTTTTGGTTAATTAGTTTTTTATTAATTTTAATACATAAGGCTATAAAGAGGAGTGGCGAATAACAATGGATACAAACTTTCTCTTGTTATCTTCTATCCCCTATTTCTCTTATTTAAAATTTTCTTTCTCTTCTTCTTTCACCTTAATCTCCCTCTAAATTTTCGTTAATCAAAATTTTAAAATTTTAATTTAAGACCTTAACAATTTAGAATTAGAACTTCAAGATTCTCTAATTCTTTTAATAAAAAATTATGGTTGAATATACTAGATATAATTCTCTGGAGGATTGAATTAAGATACACTATAGAAAATGCAAGAAAGAAATGAAATATTATATAAAGGAAAATTAACAAAAATAGATAATTTCACGGTAAAAATAGAAGTTGTGATGATTATAATGATGTGAATAATGATGATGGAAAATATTCAAAATTTGAAAGATTATATTTCAATTGAGGGGATTAAAAGTAATTCTTTTACAGAAGGAGTTTAACAATTGTGTTGATGAAATTTACGCAAATTTGAAATAACATCTGTTTTATAACACCATTAAAAGAATGCGGTTAAAAATTATTAATGCCTTTTTGTTTAGGAAATATTTCTTCGAGATCTTCTATTTTTGATGTTTTATTCCAAATGGCTTGTATAAATTATACTTGATGATATCCCGTCATGGAATGTGAGATTTGTTTCTCTTAAAATTTTTTAAGATTTGAATATTTTCTCAAACTGTCATGAATGATGGAAGACATACTGGAGCTAACAGCTTGCTATGGCAAAGATGGAAAGCTAGGAATGAGTGGCTGTTCAATTCAGAGATGAAAGCAGAGGTAGAAATCATCCACAGAGCTCAGAATGAATGGATGGAGTTCAAAGAGGTTAAGCAAAAAGTTGAGAGAAGTGGACATTCCAGAAAACAGAGACAGGAAAATAAGGAATGTTGGATCCCTCCTCCTGTAGGTTGGATAAAAATTAACGTGAGCACAGAGGAAGATGCACCAAAAGGATATCATGGCATAGGAATTGTTGCAAGAAACTCAAGTGGTTAAATCATCTTTGCAAAGTCGGCCTCTAGGGAAGGTTTATGTCTTCCAGTAGTGGCTGAATGTGAAGCTATTAGAGAGGCCTTACTACAGGCTACTCTTAAAGGATGGCAGAGAGTTGATTTACAAATTGATAGAAAAGATCTAGTAAATTGTTTACAAAGGAAGAAGGCAGTTTCTACGGAGACAATCAATATTGAAGAAGAGATTTCCTTTTTAACTCACTTGCTAGATGATTGTAACTTTTCTTATATTTGTAGGAGTGTGAACTCTATAAGTTATTTATTAGCTAGGCATGCAAATATGTGTTTGCAAACACAAGTTTGGGAAGATCATACCCTGAATGGATATTGAATTTTGCTCAAAAGGAAGTTGAGTCATTTGACTGCATGTAAATATTTTTTTGTCATGAATGAAATATCGCTTTGGATAAAAAAAAAAAATTATTTTTTAGGGGTTAGAAAATTGTCATGATCTTTTTACATTGTGGTCTTGTATATTTTATTTAGTTTTAGAAGCTATACTTTGAGTTATTTAATTTTTTATTAACCAAATTTCAATCCTTAATAGGTACAAAATAAAACTAATTTTTATACTCGTTATAGTGCATATTTGCTTAATAAGTTTTAAGAACACCTTTTAATAGTGTCAATAAAATAATCAAGCCATTTATAAACAATCTATGAATCTAAACAATTTTATCCTCATGATTTATACCTTCTAAATGTTTTAAACTTTTGGATATTCTTAATAATAAAGATTAAGCATTACTTAAGAGTAAGGGATGGTTGAATTTTTATAGAATTTGAAAATTATTGTTTAAATATTCAAAAATTAGCAGTTTTTCACTTTTCACTATTTATCTTGAACAATTGGCATTATGGTTCATTGTTTAACATGGTCATCTATATTTTTGCACCGGACACATATTTTAGAAAATATGGGCATTCTAAACTAACTTCCATTCATCTTTTCTATGAATTTTGGAATGAGACTTAACAATTCGCGTATGAAATCTTACTTATTAATTTCACACTCAAATAAAACATTAGTATTCTTTCATTATCAGTTTGAGTCCACAATAAATTTTTCAATCTCTCTTTTTTATGATAAAAAAATAAGGCTCTGTTTGGATGTAATATTTTTTAGCTTTATATTGATTTTTTCTCGGCATTTATTATAAGAAAGAGATATTTTGAGGATGTTTCGATTAATAAGTTTATTATAGGGAGAATTTGTAGTAGAGAATTTTTCATTAATAAAATTTAAAGTTCAAATTTAAATTAATATTCTATAAGTTTATTTCGATAAGAGGTTGTGTTAGTAAGAATTGTTTATTATTAAAAATTTAAAATTAAAATTAAAATTTAATATTTTATTTATTAATAGTATAAATATTATTGTAGCAAAAATAAGCACTATGGCATTGTTTTTGTTTTTAAAAATTTTAGTTGAAAAAATAGACAAAAAAAAGAAATTATTTTAATTTTGTAAAAGATAACACTAATTTAGTAGCAAACAAATAGAGCCTAATAGTGAATGTAAGATGATATAATCAATTCAAATATGTAAAGCTCTCCCCCTCCCAATTTATGCAATAAAGATTTTTACGTAATTCATTTACTTCATCCATCTTTTTCTTTCAGTTTACCATCAGCAAAAATAAATATATGGCAAGTACATGCACAACAAAATATAAATAATAAATTGTTTCAAGGGAAAACCATATAAGCATTTAAGTTTCTCCCTTTTTTACTATCAACAAACTAACATGGTATAATAGACAGTTAATTAAGTATATATATACTTGTCTTATTATTCCTCCTGCATAAATTAAATCATACTTGAAAGAGGTTATATGCGTAGTATTCTAGTGTGGTGGAACAATAGATGCGACACTGTTAATAAAAACAGTAATTGACAAAATTTAAGATGCGGAAAGTAAAGAGACAGGAGGTTGGTAACGCAATTCGGCAATTGCCTACGTCTGCGGGGCCACGCGCAGGAAAAACAATTCACTAAGTTCACAAGTTACAAGACACTCGGTCTGACATAAAGTAAGACACCATCTTATCTTTGTTACCTCCTCTTCCTAACTTCTTGTGTGAACAAGATTGTGCGAGCTCCCCTCGACTTGTGTTGATTCATCTCGGAATCTGTGTTAATGCAAGATCCCCTTGCCTACAATGAAGACAAGATCCCCTTGTCAATGGCGACTCATCCCGGAATCCGTGGTTAATGCAAGATCCCCTTGCCCACGTTTGAACTCTCCCGAGCTCCTCAACAACCTCCTCCCGAGGCTGGATTATAATAAAAAAAACAAGGATTGCATCTTCAATATTGTTGCATTAAGATGCTTCAGCCAACACACTTTGATCAAAGACCTCCAACAAAGAAGTGTATTAACAATCTTGTAAAAGATCGAAAGAATAATCAACTCTCCACACACAAAACCGTGCGGTAGGAACGATCCTTATAGAGT
Source organism: Ophiorrhiza pumila (assembly GCA_016586305.1). Lineage (NCBI taxonomy): Eukaryota > Viridiplantae > Streptophyta > Magnoliopsida > Gentianales > Rubiaceae > Ophiorrhiza > Ophiorrhiza pumila. The sequence goes on from BLIW01000006.1 coordinate 41,475,908, forward strand.
GCACAATATCCTTCCATGTTTATCTCCAAAATTACTTCCATATAAATCCCATAGAAAGATGGAAACAATGTGCCTTCAATGCTTATCTTTTTCAAAGATAATCCTCCAATGATAATTACCAAAAATACCAAGATAAGTCCCATAATTATCAAGATAACATTAATCTCCAAATCAATCTTCCTTGCATAGATTGATTTAATTGATTCCTGCTGCCAATTATGATCATTCCATATTTGCCAAACCTTATGCCAATTTAATGAATGCCATCTTCATATGAGCATTTACAATCTCCCCCTTTGGCATTTTTTGGAAAAATCCAAACTCCCTCTGTATGCTGAATCGGAAGCTCTTGTAAACTCCCCTGAACAGGAACTAGGTAAAGAAACATCTCTGCACAAGACATCGTGCATGATACAGCAAAAGATACCAAGTTCCTTAAGAAACATCACTGCACAAGAGGTTGTACATGACACAACAAAAGACACCAAGATTCCTAGCATACATTGTTTTAGAGATTACAAACCAAAATCCAAATTACTCCCCCTTTTTGCCTCAAAAAGACAAAAGGGCACAAAAACAACAATAAAACATAACATATTGTCTTAAGCAGAGTAAAATAACCAAATATCAGAGTTATATCAATCAGAATCCTCCTTATCATAAGGCACAAGGCCAACTGAGTCTGCTAGCAATTGAACACCAGCAGCAGCTTCTGGAACACTATAATCTTTACCAGCATCAAACCCACCAAATTGGGCGCTGGAAGGGGCATGACTGTCAGTGACACCAGACGTGACACCAGGAGTGACATCAGAAGTGCCTTCACCAGAAACAGCAAAAGGAACAGGAGTGTCCTTTGCAACAGCTTCCTCAGCAGAATCAGAATGAACATGTTCTTCAATGATAGGATTGCCTGGATCCATTTCAGACTCTGTAAAAATAGGAAATAAATTTTGAAATATACCTGCAGTAACATCTGGAGTAACATCAGGTGGGACATCTGAAGATCCAGCTCCAACATCATCATCTGCAGCTGTAACCTGGGCATCAAACTTCTTCTTCCTTTCAACAGTTCCAGCTGCAACCTTCTTAACAGCCTTTAAAGCTACCAGATCATCAAGTAACGAAGAAATCTCTGTCATTCTCTTCTCCATCTTAGTTTTGCTGAGCAATCAAAGCTTTCAACTCAACCTCCAGCACCTTAATGGTGCGTGATAGCAACACAGTGTTACCAAGCTCATCTTTGTTAGAGACATCCTCCATATCATTGACATGATCACCTTTTAACAGCTTGTAGCTAATCCTGATTTCTTCCTTATCTGTCTCTAGAATCTCTCTTGCACGAATTACCGAATGTTGTGAGGATAGAATGGCATAAATCAAGCATGGAAAAGGATATGCTATCCTTTCATTTTTGCAGTCTGCATGCTTTACAATTTGGTCAAATAAGAATTGTCCAAAATCGAATTCAACAAAATTTTCAATCTTAAACAGCAAAGTGGCCATGGACTTATTAACTCAAGTTTCATGAGATGTGGGTAGCCAATTTCTCATTGCAATCTAGTGCAGAATTGCATATTTAACTGCCAATTGAGAGGCAGGGAAGTCTTTTCCTCTCGGCCATACCCGTCTGACACCGCCAGTGATATCAGTGATTATCATGCTATAGTCAGGCCTAGAATCTTCCACATTCGCCCAGTGACTACCTAGATAGGTATTAATTACATCCGGAGAAAATTTAAACAGTTTACCCCTCACATACATATGACCACCGTCGGGATGTTCAACATCTTTCACAATAGAGTCCAAATTACAGTAAAATTCCTGTACCACTCTTCTAACATAGGATTTTATTCCCTTAATTATCCGTCCTAGCCCTTGGCTAACCAATTGGTCCACAAGTTTTTGGCAATCTTTAAAATCACCATCATGAATATTCCTTTCATTCCAAATATTTCTCCTAAAGACTCTACTCCATAAACCAGCATTATATTCAGACTTAAAATCATTCAGATTAACAGAGAGATCTGATGACTTACTTGCAGCAGCAGGTGACTTTTCCTTTAACATTGCCTTTGAGCGAGTGATTCGCTGAGATTCGGAAACCGGAGTACTCTTCTAGCGCTTTGGCTTTGGGGACTGAACGGGATCTGGGTCGGAAAGACTCTGATCATCATCATCAGATGGGACATCCCCCTTGACATCTTCTTCTTTTTCACCCTAGGTATCATTCGAAGAATCTTCATCCACAATCCGAAAATCGCTTTCTCTGAGGCTCCACAGTAACCTTGGACACATCAGGTGCTTTAGGGGATACAACACTTGTCTTAAATTGTCCACCACTTGTTTGTCAAAATCTTGTTCTCACTCCTGAAGGATCTACATACTGTATGGGAGTGGCCATCTCAGCTTCTGAAAACAAATCAACCTCAGAACTTAAAGACTTCTCCTGTGAGTGAGTAGTACTACCACCTTCACTTGATGAAACTGGAGAAGCAGGAGTAACAACTACATGAACTTCATCTTCATCCATAGTTTTAACTATCTTTTCGGCCCGAGATGAAGACCCTAATTGCGACATCTTGAGAATTTTGGATCACTTGACTCACGAAAAATCTTAGAGGCTTTGATTATGTGCACACTGATGAAGACGACTGAGAATAGTCCAACACTTTGGGTAGTAGATGTCCAGAAAACCAGAAACCCTTGGAATATCAAAACGAGAAATAAGTACCGAAATTATTGCAGTCAGAGTTTACGTAACAGAGATCAACTCTTCAATTCTATATATTCAGCAGAGGAATCCCAAAAAGCCACGTGTCACTTGCGGTGCTGACAATCAAAATCCACAAAACACGAAATCAACAACTACAAATTCGCCGAAAAGCATGTAGCGGGAAAATAGAAAAGACAAAACAGCTATTCTACCATATTTTTGTGTTTTTCATTTTTTTTATATTGCTGTAAATACAATTACAATACAAAAAAAATAAAATTTACAACACTTGAAGAGCCTCCTCACATGACACAAAGGCCTAGGATAGACCTTAATTTTTCAAACCTTGCTCCATCCAAAGCTTTGGTGAAAATATCAGCAATTTATTTTTCTGTCACCATATGTTCCAAAGCAATAATTTTATCTTCCACAAGGGATCTAATAAAATGATATCGAATATCAATGTGCTTTGTCCGAGAATGCTGAATAGGATTCTTAGAAATATTGATAGCAGTCATATTGTCACAGTAGAGTGTCATGACATCCTGCGTGACACCATAATCTTTCAACATTTGCTTCATCCAGAGAAGCTAGTACAGCAACTACCAGCTATAATATATTCTGCCTCGGCAGTAGACAGAGAAATAGAGTTTTGCTTCTTGCTGAACCATGACACCAAATTGTTCCCCAGATAGAAACATCCACCAGAAGTGCTTTTTTTATCATCTGAACTTCCAGCAAAGTCAGCGTGACAATAACCAACTAAGTTGGTGTTTGTATCAAAAGAATACCAGATACCATAGTCAGTTGTCCCACTAACATATTTGAGAATTCGCTTCACTGACACTAGGTCTGACTCGCGTGGATTTGCCTGAAATCGAGCACATAAACCAACACTGTAGCAGATATCTGGACGACTAGCTGTTAGGTACAACAAACTACCAATCATACTCCTGTATAGACTTGCATCAATAGGAGTTCCCTTCTCATCTTTAGATATCTTCTCATGAGTTCCCATAGGTGTGCGCCTTGGACAAGCATTCTCCAATTCAAACTTCTTCAGCAAATTCTTGGCATACTTGCTTTGACAAATGAAAATACCATCATTGCGTTGTTCCAAATTTGAAGTCCAATAAAGTAAATTAAGTTCACCAAACCATACTCACTCAAATTCCTCAGTCATTTGAGCAACAAATTCATCTACCATTGCCTGTGACACTGAGCCAAACACTATGTCATCAACATATATTTGTGCAAGTAAAAACTAATCTTTAACATGTCGAATGAAAAGGGTTTTATCTACTCCCCATCGCTCATATCTCTTGAACAATAAATACTCCGTGAGTCTTTTATACCAAGCCTGAGGAGCTTGTTTGAGCCCGTATAACGCCTTCTTCAACTTGTAGACATGTTTGGGATTATGAGGGTCTTCAAAACCCTTTGGTTGAGCAACATATACCTCCTCATTAAGAAGACCATTGAGGAAAGCACTTTTTACATCCATTTGATACAATTTGAATTACAACACAGATGCAATGGCTAGCAATAACCGAATAGACTCAAGGCGAGCAACCGGAGCAAATGTCTCATCAAAGTCAACTCCTTCAATTTGTGTATACCCCTGTGCAACTATTCGAGCCTTGTTACGAGTGATATTTCCATGCTCATCACTCTTGTTCTTGTATATCTATTTCGTGCCAATGACATTCACATTAGGGGGGTACGGAACTAGATCCCAAACTTGATTGCGAGTGAATTGACCAAGTGTTTCTTGCATAGCACCAACCCAATACTCATCGAGTAAGGCTTCTTTCACATTTTTGGGCTCAATGGATGAAGTAAAACATGCCATTTGAATCATATCTCGATAGTTCACTCTCGGTTTTTCTCTCGTCCGAGTACCATCATCCAAATTTCCAATAACTTTCTCAGTAGGGTGATTCTTCTGAACACGAGTGGATGGCTGCTTGCGAAGTGAGAGGACATGTTCTACAGTATCATCCTCGATACTCTGATCTGTGACAACCACTGAGTGGAACACTGCCCGGAACACTGGAACTTACTTCATGTAAAGATTCTGTAACATCTTCATGAGAAATAGCAGTTAATTCCAGTGAGTCATCGACTTGAATATTTACAGATTCCATGACAGTTTGAGTTCTTTTGTTGTAGACTCGATAAGCTCGACTATTAAAAGCATAACCAAGAAAAATAGCTTCATCACTCTTGCGATCGAGCTTTCCTTTATATTCTCTGTCATTCAACACATAACAAGTACTACCAAACGGATGAAAATAGTTAACATTTGGAGTTCTACCTTTCCATATATCATAGGACGTCTTTTTAGTTCCTCCACAAAGATATACTCGATTTATAGTATAACAAGCTGTGTTCATAGCTTCAACCCAGAATTTTTGTGGAATATTCTTTTCGTGTAACATTACACGTGACATCTCTGCTATAGTCTGATTCTTTCTCTCCATGACTCCATTTTGCTGAGGAGTTTTAGGTGCAGAGAATTCATGAGCTATTCCATGCTGATTATAGAAATCCGAAAAATCTGAGTTCTCAAATTCTCTTCCACGGTCACTACAAATCCGTACAATCTTCATAATAGCACAGCCCTTTTCACGCTGAAGACGTATACACAATGCTTTGAAAGCATCAAATATGTCAGATTTTTCTCTAAGAAATTCCACCCAAGTATATCAAGAGAAATCATCAACTGTCACATATGCATAACGTTTTCCTCTAATACTCTCTACAGGCATAAGACCCATCAAATCCATATGAAGCAGTTCTAGCACACGATTTGTCCCTAGTGTCTAAGACTTCGGGTGTGACACCCTTGTTTGTTTCCCAATCTGACATGGTCCACACACTCTTTCTTCATCGAATTTCAGCATTGGAATCCCACGGACAGCTCCCTTACAGACAAGTTTCTGCAGCATCTTTATATTCACATGACCCAATTTTCGATGCCATAGGATAGAATCTTCTATGCTTGATCGAAGACAAGTAGATGAGGCAGAGATGAGGTAGCAATTGTCCGAAGATCTTACTCCTTCCATAATGCACATGTTATTATGATCAACTACCTTACACTTTTCCTTAGTGAAGTTCACATTCAGATCTTGATCACACAAATGACTAATGCTGATCAGATTTGCCTTCAGTCTATTTACCAGAAGAACATTCTCTAGTTTTGGTAGCCATGACACATCTAGACACAATGTTCCAAATGTTACTTTTCCCATATTTCCAGACACAATGTTCTTCAAAAACTTCTCATCACCAGTCATATGTCTAGAACAGCACTGTCATAGTACCACTCATCAGTTGTGGCAGCCTTTAGTGAGGTATATGTGAAGTTGCACCTTAAATTGTACTTCACTACCTGATTCTGTTATGAGTCCCTGCGAAAAGAAGACTTTCTAGCAGTACCTTCTCTCAAATCAGCACGATAAAAGAAACATCTATGATAAATATAACCGCGATGATTGCAATAATGGCAAATGGGAATAAATCTGTTACCTCTTCTTTTAGGAGCATGATAAGAATAATGAAGATTTGTCCTTCTTGCTTTCTTTGCAGTATTCACAGCAACTTGCTTCACTTTGGGAGTATCCACTGGTAGTGACATTGATTGTGACACGGATTGTGACTCTGCTTGTGACACTAAATGTGACACTGAGCTTTCTTCCTTATATCCCAGTCCAGAGTGATCACCACTGGATTGCCCAGTCTTAAGAATTTCATTCAGTTTGGAAGAACCAAAATTTAACATCTTGACTCCTTTCTTTAAGTGATTTAGATCATTGGTCAGATTCTTAACTTCTTCCTGACTTACTTCCAGTTTGGCTTCCAGATCAGCAGCAGTGTTCTGAAGATTGAGCTTTTCACTTTGTAGACACTTAACTTAAATATGAAGATGCTGATTAACTTTGATAAGTTCTGTCCATTTATCATGAAGATTCTTATATTCGACAAGGATATCTTCTTCGGTGACATCGTCTTCATCTTTATCACTATAAACAAATACTTTTTCAGTGACACCGCATATAATATTCTTGATCCCACCATTATCTGATTGTTCAGTCTTGATAGTAAGAGCCACATGATTGTTCCGAAGATCATCTTGTTTATCTGAATCATCTTCACTCCATATTGTGTTGAGAGAATTCCTCTTCTTTCTCAATGTATTTGCACAGTCTGCCTGAACATGCCCAAAACCATTACATTCTCTACACTTAATTCCCCTGTTCATGAATGCCTGATCAGATAAGTGATTTTCTTCCCTGGACTTTGTATTGCTTGCCAATTCATTCTTAGAGATGTTGACACTAGGCTTGACACCTCTATTATTTCTCCCAAATCTCTTCATGATTCTGCTAAGATTTTTTGATAATAATGCAAGCGAGTCCTCAATGTCATCTTCATCGCCGTCAACTGACTTCTGCATCTTTGCTTTTAGGGCTATCCCTTTAACTTTCTTTTCTTCCAAATCTACTCCCAGATTCATCTCGAAGGTTCTAAGAGATCCCATCAGTTCTTCCAGCTTTATTTTTGAGACATATTTTGCCTCTTCAATGGCCGTAACTTTATAAGCAAAACATTGAGGCAAAGATTGTAGAGTTTTCCTCACAAGTTTTTCTTCAGAAAAACTCTCCCCAAGAGCAAACGCCTCATTGGCAATGTCACAGAGCTTGGCATTGAATTCAGCAATACTCTCATCTTCATGCATCCTTAACCTCTCAAATCTTGTAGTTATCATCTGCATCTTTGATAACTTTAAAGCTATCGTTCCTTCATATGTAGTTTGAAGAATTTCCCATGTCTTCTTGACTGACACGCACGTAAAGATAAGTCTAAACTGAGCTGGATTAACGCCGTTGAAAATAGCATTAAGAGCCTTTGAATTACTTTTTGCTAAGGCATCTTCAGTAGTAGACCAATTTTCTTCTGGCTTGAGAGACTCAACACCATCTGTGGTAATCATTGAGGGATTCCATCCTGTCAAAATTGATTTCCAAACTTTCTCATTGATAGCTTTGATAAAGGCTCTCATTCTTTCCTTCCAATAAGCATAATTTCTCCCGTCTAATAAAGGTTGACACGTTGTTGAACCTCCTTCCTTCATAGAGTCCATCGCACAAAAACCAAGATCAAGTCATGCGGATCCCACCTAAGAAACAAAGACGACCCTCTCTGATACCAATTGAAAGGTCAAGGTTAGATGCGTAGTGTCCTAGTGTGGTGGAACACTAGATGTGACACTGTTAATAAAAATAGTAATGGACAAAATTGAAGATGCGGAAAGTAAAGAGGTAGGATGTTGGTAATGCAGTTCGGAAAATTGCCTACGTCTGCGGGGCCACGCCCAGGAAAAACAATCCACTAAGTTCACAAATTACAAGACACTCGGTCTGACACAAAGTAAGGCACCATTACCGCCTCTTCCTAACTTCTCGTGTGAACAAGATTGCGCGAGCTCCCCTTGACTTGTGTTGATTCCTCCCGGAATCTGTGGTTAATGCGAGATCCCCTTGCCCACAATGAAGACAAGATCCCCTTGTCAATGGCGACTCCTCCCGGAATCCGTGGTTAATGCAAGATCCCCTTGCCTACGTTTGAACTCTCCCGAGCTCCTAAACAACCTCCTCCCGAGGCTGGATTGTAATAAAGAAAACAAGGATTACATCTTCAATATTGTTGCAATAAGATGCTTCAGCCAACACACTTTGATCAAGACCTCCAACAAAGAAGTGTGTTCACAGTCTTGTAAAAGACCGAAAGAATAATCAACTCTCCACATACAAAACCGTGCGGAAGGAACGATCCTCATAGAGTGCACAAAATCCTTCCATGTTTATCTCCAAGATTACTTCCATATAAATCCCATAGAAAGATGGAAACAATGGGCCTTCAATGCTTATCTTTTCCAAAGATAATCCTCCAATGATAATTACCAAAAATACCAAGATAAGTCCCATAATTATCAAGATAGAATTAATCTCTAAATCAATCTTCCTTGCATAGATTTATTTAATTGATTCTTGCTGCCAATTATGATCGTTCCTTATTTGCCAAAAAACCTTATGCCAATTTAATGAATGCCATCTTCATATGCGCATTTACAATACTAACATTGAAATAACATATTGAAATTCTTAGAATGTTTGTATCTCCCCATTTTCTAAATTGAAATGTCAAAAAGTACATGAAAATTAAATGTATCATTAGATAGGTGAGATAATAAATACTCAAAACTTTACCCAATCCAATTTCCTTGAAACTTAGATTTTGTACTCCCTTTGAATTACCTATTATCAATCTTGAATGGGTACAAAATAGAAATAGTTATTACACTCCAATAGTGAAGATGTAAGCACCAAATCAACTTAAGAGGGTGATAAATTGATTTGTCTAAAAATTATTACAAAAACAATTGTATTACAAACATGTTTCTTTAAGCAATTTAAACAAATATTTGACATATGTGTGGATGCGAACGGATATTCTGTCCAGTTTTGTGAAATCAATCAATCAATCTTTTTCAAATTTCAATTCACATTAATTTAACTTAGGAAAAATTTCCATTAAGGATGCGCTTAGAGCAATTATTATTAAATAGGGTATAACTTTGACCTAATTATTGTTAAGGGTTATGAATAATTTAACTATTAATATATTTAACAAAATACTTAATTACCCTTTAATCTTATCTTTTAACACTTATCAAACAAAATTCAATATTCCAATCATTCAAAAATTCAAAAAAATTTTGCCATATAGAAACAAAATATCTAAATCTAACAATTTTTTATAGCAAATTGAACATACATAAACTAAGAAGAATAAATAAATTTATCATCAAACGGCCGCCTATTAAAATTAAAAATAGATTTTTAAATTTAAAATCTTGATCCTAATACTTTAGTAGATGTTTAATTTCTTTGTTATGACTAATTCTCGTATTTGGTTGGCTTTATGAGATATTTTAAGAAAATAATAAATTCTTGATATAAATGAAAATTATCAAATTATTCTATTAACCTATATTATTTTGTACTTGGTTGGCTTAATAAGATATTTTAGAAAAATAATAAATTCTAGATCTAATTAAAAATTATTAAATTAATCTATAAAGTATATTCACTACAACAAAAAAGGTCATTGGCGAGGGAAGAAAACGGTCGCCAAAGAATGAACAATGCTCACTAAAAGTATAAAGTGACGAACTTTCCTCGCTAACGAGTTTTCTAGCTAGTTTAGCATCGCAAAAGGTTATGGCAAGGAAATAAAAATCAGTCCTCGCTAAAAATGTAAAAGTTTTGCGAGAACATACGTTTCTCACAATTTTTTTAGGGCTTTAGTGAGTAATTTTTCCTCACTATTACATATGTAAATACATCTCTAAAACTTGAGAAACCTCGCGCAAATGGTCTATGGTTTAGTGAGGAAAAATGGTTTCCTTGCAAAAAAAATGTAAAGACAATTATGCCCATCCTAGCAACAAGTGAACAACTACTCGCTAAAGGTTGAAAATAGCGAGAAAAATATTTGTCGCTAAAGATAAAAATGGACATAAAGTATCCTCGTTGAACGTTTATATATTCTTGCTAAAAGCGGAGATTTAGCGAGAAAAATCCATCGCTAGTGTTTTGATTCTTTCTTGTTAATTGTAATAGTAATGAAAAACAATTTCTCACTAAAGAATACAATGACAAAGAATTGTCAAATTAGCGAGAATATATTGCTTTCTAAATGTCATGGTTTAGGGACAATTTTTCTCACTAATTGTTAATAGTCACGAGGTGGTTTCTCTCTAATTAGATTGTTTGGCAAAGTGTTATTCATGGGTAAGATCCATTTTACAAGAAAATAATGTAGCACTTAATATTTTATAGTATGTAGCCAAATAAAAGAAATTAACTTTAAGATAAACACTAATATTGTAATGATAATACACTAAAGAAAAAAACTCCTAGCACAAATTTCTAAAATGTAAATACATCATTTGGCCTTGAAAGATGTCTAGCAAAATTAGTGTCCCCAACCTTTTTCTTGTCATTTGAACTGCACTGCAAAGATAGAGAAAAAAATTATTCAATAAGTTAATGCATCTAAATCCATCATAATCAACTGTATTCTATTGAGGAAAGGAAAATTAAGATTCATCTAAATGCATCATAGTCTAACTCTATTCAGATTGGCAATTAAGTTTCATTATGTAAACACTGAAATATTCAAATTCCATTTTGATGATCAACAAAATAATCTGCATTAACTGCAAAAGCGAATCTTTTATTAACCTTCACAATTAAAGATTATAGACTACAAAAGAGAATATGCTTATAAATCGAACACTAACTTATTATAAGAAACAAGTAGAGTGTGTTATTAACGAGTATATTAAATTTAGCATCACCAACAAAAAGGCAAAATGGTCACACAGAGAAAATAAACTCAAACATTACCTACCAATATACTGGGCAAGGTGATGAAATGTTATCATTGGTAAATCTTTTGGAAAAATACCTCTTGCAAAAGTATACAAATAAATGAACCATGATCAGGATACTCAATCTCATAGCCAAATTGGTCTAGATATTCACATTGATAATTGGTAGGTTGAAGAGAAGCATAATTGGATCTAACATGGTTTATATTGGGTTAGTAAAGATTGTGAGGGCATGCAAAAACAGAAAAATATAAGTTTGATATTAAACAATAAAGCTATACTATTATCAAAATCAAATGCCCAAAATTTGAAGAATGATAAATATGGACTTTAGAAAGAAAACAATTACTGGTGTGCATTTGATACAAGGTGCATCACACTAAACCTTGATTAGATCGCTGCCAGTATGTATGAAAAATAAGGTTTTGGAGGCTGGTTTCATTAAGGTTAACATGGTAGTACCGCCAAATAATATAAATATTATCAGCTTAAAAACATTGCATATAAGCCACTAAAAACAAAAACGAAAGTGAAAAGAAAATCTCAACATTCAACCAATCTGCCTTCCACTAAAACTAGCATTCACAACCCATATATAATTCCAAATCCTAAACCACATGTTTATGAGAAAAGAAACATGAAAAAAATTAAATCCGAACTTTCAAAGAACAAATCATCTATTTAATGAAAGAAACAAGACAAATTCCACAAAAGAAAATAAAATGCATCATCTCAAAATAAGAGAGGAAATGATCATTAGGAATGCTTACTACAACACTATGGAATTCATGATTTAACTTTTTCAAGAATATTTTATCCTACAAGTTTAGGTTGAGAAAGGGTAAAAAATAATGTTGGGAGAGCATAAATTAATATGATTCTCCAAGAGTTACATTGATAAAATCATCCAATATAAGTCTTTTAACAAATTAGACTAGATTCACAGTCCAAATGAACTGTAATAATGAATATTACAAGCAACATCAATATGTTGATTTATTGTCACGAAAACAAAATTCACATTCATCTCAATATCCCATCGATGTAGAACAATTAAAATAGTGGCAATTGAAAGATTACTATATACTAGTAATTGCAGTATGTAGATTTCAAAAGACACTCTGAGTAGACTATGAACCAAAGTAATTTCCCTATAAATCACAGAAAAAAATTAGCTACCATGAATACCTGAAGAAATTGCATTCAAGTCAATCGACTAGAACTTTCTTAATAGTTATAACTACTTGTTCCTAAAAGAACATATTCAATTCAGTTCAATAACCAATCTGATGTGAGGCAAATATATGTATAAAAATTGTGATCGTGGTTGCTATTTACCCCTAATCAAAAATCAAGCTAAACAACCCCTAAAAGGTGTTAGTATAGCAAGTTCGTTCCCACGAGGAAAGGACTGTGTTGAAATTTTAATAAAATATTTTTGGTTTTTTGTTTATCAAAGTAAATAACAAGTAAGCAGAGAACATGTAATTGTAATGGTGTGTTACAGTATGTCAGCCACCATATTTTGTCCATTAATATATATAAAGCCGGTTTTTATAAAATAAAAAAAAAAATAAATAATAAGTAAGCAGAGAACAAATAACTAAAATAAAGGAGGTGATTTGATTTAAAAACTCAAATTAAGCAAATGTACTCCCGAGATTATAGTTTAGGGTTATTTTAAAAAGCACATGCATACATCCTATCTATGGTCATGCAAATCAAGGGTAAATAACATAACTCACGCCCTCCTTTGTGGCGAGAGGCAAGGAATGATCTAGTCACTTTACCTATTTAGATATTAACTAATTCATTAAACCCTCCTTTGTGGCGAGAGGCAAGCTTTACTTCCTTAATTAATCCGGAATCTAATGCAACTACCAACTCAACCAAACCCTCAAGTTCAACAGCTCCTTTGTGGCGGAGGCAACGCCCGAACCAGTCATGCTAATGCTAAACTAATCCCCCTAACTCCTCATTTGTGGCGAGAGGCAAGAGCTAAGGTAAAATCAATCTAACAAATTCACAACCAACCCACAAAAGATTCCAAACAACCCACTCAAATCCTCCTTTGTGGTGAGAGGTAAGATTAAAGCAAGTTATCTCTAAATAATTTACTGCACTTTAAACAAATATTCATCATACATAATCTGGCCAAATCATGCATAATTATGAAGAACACAGCAAAACATATTCAACAAAGACCATAAGATAGAACTTAGCATGTAAATTAAACACACAAACCCTTATTCATAATCCCGGGAGCACAATAGATTTAACCAAGCATGGCTAAATCAAACATCATCATGATATTAATGTTTAAGCACAATATTGAAATCATAAAATAAAAAGGGAAGAAAACACCTTGAATTGTGAATCCGTAGATGAAATCTTTGTCTAAATTAATGAAATCAATAATCAACGATGTTCCCAATCCATACAGATTCAATTCTCTGTAAAATAGCTAAAAGAATGAAACCCTAGCTATTACAAATAATAAAACCCTTGCTTGAAATCTCTCAAAGTTGTCACACCCAAAATTTGTAAACCCTAGCCCTATATATAGGAAACAACTTGAAACCCTATCAAACATTGATAAGATGGCACATTTTTGGGCCCTAATATGTAAGGAACAAGTTAGGAAACAACCCATAATAAAAAGACATATTAAAAACGTCAAAAACTGAAAAAAGGAAATTATTCGCGATGTTGCAGTTATGGACGTCGCGACGTGGAGCTTCTCCCCCGTCGCAACGTCCTGTAATAGCCATTGTTCTCTATGATCCCGGCCGAATTAGGAAAAACCGTAAAACATGAAAGTTGTAGCTCTTCCTCTTAGCTTTCCAATGGCACTTGAAGCATCCGATTTGGATGTAAATCGAGAGAGATATGATCAAAAAACCAAACCCTGGCAGATTTCTTCAGCATTGTTTTTCATCACCTTTCCTCGTGTTTCGTGATGTTAACCCTTCTTGGAGTCTCGAGCCTCCATGGGATCAACTTGGAACTTATCTTCCACTTTATCCAAGGTCTTTTAATATAGGATTGATCATCAACAATTGGAATTAATACCTTGAATATCTTGTGAAACACGAAACCAGCTTCCTTGTGATGAAATGCACCTTTTTGGCCTAAATCACATTTTTCTTGATTTTTCTCAATATTTTCCTCTCATTTTTGCCTTCATGCTCAATAACCTACAAAACATACTAAAAACACATTAAATAGCACAAAGACGGCGCAAAGTATAAGTGAAAATAGCATATATAAGATGAACATATTCGCCTTATCAATTTCCCCCACACTTAACCTTTGTTCGTCCCCGAACAAACTAAACTAAACACGACAAAACTAAAACAAAAACTTAACACATAACAACAAAACATATCCAAATTCATCAATCCGATCTAAGAACAAATGCCATGTATTATCTTCATAATCTCAAGTATTCAAATGTCAAGTACACATAATATGAGTCCCCAAAAGTTATCAAAGTGCATTGACATAATCATTTAGCCACGTTGACCCAACCATGTGTGTGTGTGTGATAGGTTCCACCTTAGTTCATAAATCATCCACAACCACGCCATAAGCCAGGGCTCCAACAACTAAGTCTTTGTTTCAACTCTTTCTCACTAATCATATTAAAGATTCATTATTCAGCTCATATTAATGAGAATTCACTCAGCAAACCTTTAGGTTCATATATAGCACTCGTTCCCCCAGACTGTCACACTTAATTAGGGTTTTCAATGGAGTTCCCGTGACATCCACCTGGAGTACTGTCACACCTTCGGGTTTTAGACCCATTCCCACTCATGCAAGTTCTCCATTGACTTTTCCTTTAAGAGCAGTCTCGCAGAGGAGTGACAATATGAAGCCAGGGTCTTATGACTTCTAGTCTCCGTTACCATCCATATGAGTTCTCTTAGGATTATTATTAAAAGCAATCTCATAGAGGGACGATAGTATGAGCATAACAAGCTTAAAAATGCAAAAGCATTAAGTGCAAACAATTATGCAAGCACATTTATTATAGAGCACATTATAAACATTATAAGCGAGTTATATGAGTTTCAACTAAACAAAGTGTTAAAAACACTCCAACCACTTAATGATTACGAACTCATCAATCCCCTCAGTAGTTCCCCTAAGTGCATGAATATGGTCGACTCAAAATGCTAAAATTTCTATCAAAGACCCGACTCCCTCTAGATAGCATATTACTTTCCTATCCCACATCGAATCTGTCGATAAATTCAAATCATTGGCAACATAACATTTATCACGACATGATCAAAATTTCAAAAAAAATTGGATACTACACGAAAAAGTCCTAAAACCATGGTGTAATTATGCAAATAGCTATCATTACCGACTAATGTATTTACGAGCTAAGGTTACCTCAAGGGATAACTATACGAATGGGACATCATAATAAATTAAAATAAATCCTAATTCCATTAACATAATTGTCTCAATTTGGTGCAAAATAACAAGAAAACATCAAAATGAAAACAACAAAAGAAAAGAAAAATAATCATCCAAATAACAACTAAATAACATAAAAACAGAACAAATAGAAAAACAAAAACACACAAAAATAAAAAAAACACAAAACTCCCCCCCACACTTAAAATCCACATTGTCCTCAATGTGGGCAAGGAGAAACACGACCTAATCCTGCTGCATGTCGTCGCGTGGAGGAGGCTGCGAACTGGTGCCCTCGCCGCTAGAAATCTGCCACTGTCGGCTCATCTGACGGGCCAAATCAGTCATCCGCGACATCTGATGAGATAAGTTGGCATATGCCAACTCCATCTGATCAAGCCTCTCATCAAAATGTGTCGCCTGCTTCTGCGCCATATCAGTCATCTGCGTCATCATAGCCTCCATCTCATCCATACGTGTGTGGATGCCCGCAATATTCATGACACGGTGGGGTGGGGGTGGAGGATCGGGCTCCTCGTCCTGCTGCTGCTGCTTCTGGCCCTCCTCATGCTGCTGCTCTTGGCCTAGCGGGGGCGGTGGCTGCGGTGGTGGCACTGGGGGTTGACCTAGCCGCTCATACGAACTACCCCGATATCCATTATACTGTGCAGTGGTGATGACATCACGCACTCCACTCATCTCATCTGTGCCCAAAGCTGGCACCCCAGAAGCATAGCAAATGGCTGTAATCGCCGACGAATAATAAAGGCCTGTCCGTACAAATCAACATGCCTTCCTGATCTTAATGTCCATGATCTCCCCAACATCTATAGAAAGCCCTGCCTGAATAGCGTAATTCAGAACCGCCTTGTCGTCGTCGCAGGAGGACTAATGGATGCTTGGAATGAGCTTGCCAATAATGAAATAATGCCAAGCTTTGGTGACCTTGGTCATTTGAGCTAACTTGAGCTCAGAAATCCTGTGCGTCCGTCTGACATCAGCAAGTCGTTGAGCCGTGATAGTGGACAAGATTTGCTGACGGGGAGGCTCATGATAATATAAAGTGCGGTATGCATTTCCCTCAATGTCAGTCAACCCGTAGTACTCGTTGAATCTGGTGCGACTAACGGGCACATCGACGCCTCGCATCCGCAAAATACCCTGCTGTGCATAAGGGTAGTTTGCGTAAAACTCCCGAACCAAAGTCACATTGCCGCCTACCGGTTGACGGCAAAATTGTGTCCATCGTCGGTTCCTGATCTGAGTCGCAATAGGTGCGACTGTGACCTGGATACCTCGCTCCATGACCTTGTCCTTCAGTGCCAAATGCTGATCATGGAATGTCGCCGCCTCCAAGCACATAAACCTGAAGTCATCGAACCCCGCTGGATTGGGCCGCGGTGGTGGTGGAGGAGGTGGTGGTGGCGTTGGTGCTCCACCAGCGGTAGAGCTACGTGTCCTTTTTGGTCCCATACCTGTCAATACAAGTACATTAAATACAAACCATAAACTAATTGACAAGATAATTACCACACAATTCGCACACTTAATCAATGCTATTAACTAACTGACCTTGTCCCCCTCCCCCACACTTGAGTTAAAACAGAATCTCAACACTAGGCATAAAATGCAAATAGTATGACTACACACTTGCAAGATCAACAACTAATCACAGAACACCAAAAACAGAAATAACAACACATAAACACAACAATTACAGTTCCACAATATACATAAGTTGAAGATCACAATTTTGCACAACCTTAAGACATTCAAGAGTTGGTGTGAAGTCAAAAGAATATCAAAGAATCAGTAAAACAAACACATGACATTCCTGTGATGTTCAAGCATAAAAAGGTGTGTCAAATTCAAGAGAAAAACTCATTGAAGCATTTTAACAAACACCTAGAATACAGTAATATCTCAATCATATTAAACCAACAATCCAAAGCAATTGCCCAACAAAACCACATCAATGCTTAATAACATTGCAACACGATTACAATGTATCAGTCAAACATGATTACTCAACACAAATGTGCGCAACCAGTGAGCAAAATGTGTGCAAAATCGTGTCTAATTCTTGTCCAAAACTTTAACAACCCAATTCTTGCTTTGATTGATCACCGAAATTACCACACTACACAAGCACAGACTAATGTAACATGATTTCTATCAAGAATGGATCATGATTTCATAAGCCGAATCACAGAAATCACAGTTGTTCCAAAACAGTATGTAACCATGTGCACAAATTTTTCAAAAATTCAACAATTCAAACTTTGAATACATTCATCATCACAATTCACTCAATACTATGAATAGAATATGTAAAGCACGATTAAACACAAGATTGCAACAAAATTTAGAGAAAAATTTCGGAATTTACCTCTTGAAGACCAAAAATCAAATTGAAAAATTTGTATGTTTTGTGATGAACTCGAGCCCTCTACACCGTCCCAAGACCTCCTAGAATGAATTGAAACCACCTAACACTAACGAATTTCACTTGAAATTCGGATTTTGATGTTTGTTTGTTTTGGGAAAAATTTCAAAATTTGGTCGATTTTTGGGAATTGAATCGGTTATATTGTATGGTTTTGTCGTTAATGTGATCCTATCTCAACCTATAACACTAATGTGGAATGAATTTTCAGAAAAAACGAAAGAAAGTAGATTGAGTAGAGAGGATTTTTGGTTTTGTGAGGTTTCGGTGAAGAAGAACAGATTCTGTTCTTGATTTTAACACAATTTTTGCCCGACGTCGCGACGTGGATCATTGGACGTCGCGCCACGTGGGTGAACCCTAGGGTTTTTTACTAAACGTACCTGGACGTCGCGACTTGCGATCATGCACGTCGCGACGTGGGAGACTTTTTGCCAAAATTTTCAATATTTCTGGACGTCGCGACGTGCAATCATGAACGTCGCGACGTTGGCGATTTTCTCCACGTTTTTGCACATTTATTCCTCCAAATTTCCTTAATCCTTTCACCAACCTACAAAACAAAAAATTTACAAAAAAAGACTATTAGTTAATGGAATATTTAGCCTAAATAAATAAA
Organism: Ophiorrhiza pumila; assembly: GCA_016586305.1. Classification (NCBI taxonomy): domain Eukaryota; kingdom Viridiplantae; phylum Streptophyta; class Magnoliopsida; order Gentianales; family Rubiaceae; genus Ophiorrhiza; species Ophiorrhiza pumila. Next base: position 41,494,584 of record BLIW01000006.1, read on the forward strand.
CTTAAATGAAACTTAAAAATATAAAATATAAACTTGAGTTGCCTCCTAAGAAGCGCTTTATTTATCGTCGAAAGCTCGACGCCTGTTGCTTATTCTTCCCTCGGTGACTCTTCAAGAGTCACCTTTTCAACAATGCGTAAGATCTTTTCTCCTTGAGAAAAATAGATTTTCAATCTATGCCCATTGACTATGAAAGAATTTCCCGCCTTTTCATTTAGAAGCTCCACTGTGCCATAAGGAAACACTGTCTTAACCTTGAATGGACCACTCCATCTTGACTTAAGCTTGCCTGGAAAAAGTTTCAGCTTAGAATTGAAAAGCAAAACCAGCTGCCCGGGTTCGAACTTTTTATGTAGGATGCGTTTATCATGCCACTTTTTAGTTCTCTCTTTATAGAGTAATGCACTTTCAATTCCTTTAATGCCCAAAAAGTCTTGTACTCAAGCTCAATTGGTAAATGACAAGCCTTACCAAAAACCAAGCGATATGGAGATGTACCAATAGGAGTTTTAAAAGCTGTGCGATATGCCCATAGATAATCATCCAATTTTGTTGCCCAATCCTTCCGAGAAGGTTTCACAACCTTTTCTAAAATTCTCTTCATCTCCCGATTTGATATTTCCACTTGTCCACTTGTTTGAGGATGGTAAGCCACTTTATGCCGGACTCCATATTTGGTCAATAAGGTTTGAAAAGCCTTGTTGCAAAAATGTGTGCCTCCGTCACTGATAATAGCTTTTGGGGTTCCATAACGAGTGAAAATGTGCTTCTTGATGAACCCCACCACACTTTTTGCATCACAAGTCGGCAAAGCAATTGCTTCTATCCATTTAGAAACATAATCCACAGCCACAAGAATGTAAGACTGACCATTAGATTTTGGGAATGGTCCCATGAAGTCGATGCCCCAAACGTCGAAAATTTCCACCTCCATAATATTGTTTAAAGGCATCTCATTCCTCCATGAAATATTTCCTGTCCTTTGGCATTCATCACACTCTTTGATCCACTCTTGAGTGTCATGGAATAGTTTAGGCCAATAATACCCCGACTGCAACACTTTGTATGCTGTTCTTCGCCCCCCGAAAATGTCCTCCATAATCAGATTCGTGGCATGACCGAAGAATTTCTTTTTGATACTCCTTAGGAACACATCTTCGGATAGCTTGGTCACTACATACCTTGAAAAGATAAGGCTCATCCCAATAATAGTAGCTTGCCTTGTGGATGAGTTTTTTTCTTTGTTGGACAGACAATTTGGGTGGAATTCGTTGTGAAACCACATAATTTGCACTGTCGGCGTACCATGGAACTTTTTCAGCTTCGTCCACTTGAAATAATTGCTCATCTGGGAATATCTCCTTGATTTGAACATTACTATCTTCTTCCAAATGCTCATGCTTTTCCAAACGAGAAAGGTGGTCGGCAACATGATTTTCAGCTCCCTTCTTATCACGGATTTCCAAGTCAAACTCTTGTAGAAGTAGAACCCATCGAATCAACCTCAGTTTTGCATCCTTCTTGGTCATTAAGTAACGAATTGCTGCATGATCAGTGTATATAATCACTTTGGCTCCCAGCAAATAAGAACAGAATCTATCCACAGCAAATACAATTGCCAACATCTCATTTTCGGTTGTAGTGTAATTACACTGGGCTGGATCGAGTAGACGGCTGGCATAATGGATAGTATGGAAAATTCTGTCTGTCCTTTGACCAAGAACCGCCTCCACAGCAAAATCACTCGCATCGCACATAATCTCGAAGGGGGCTCCCCAATTGGGCGGTTTGATGACCGGAGCTGCTACAAGTTGGCCTTTTAGAAAATCAAAAGCTGCCTTACAATCATCATCAAAGTTGAATACCGCATCTTTCTCCAAGAGATGACACAAGGTCTTGGTGATTTTAGAGAAATCCCGAATGAACCTACGGTAGAACCTGGCATGGCCCAAAAATCTTCTTACTCCCTTGACATTTATAGGATATGGTAACTTTGCAATAAGATCCAATTTTGCTTTATCCACTTCCACGCCTTTAGCTGAGATCTTGTGGCCAAGTACAATTCCTTCTTGCACCATAAATTGGCATTTTTCCCAATTCAAAACCAGATTAGTATCCACGCATCTTGCAAGAACCTTAGCCAAATTATCCAAGCACCGATCAAAAGAATGGCCAAAAACTGAGAAATCATCCATGAATACCTCAATAATATCTTCTACCATGTCATGGAAGATGGCCATCATACACCTTTGAAATGTAGCTGGTGCATTGCATAACCCAAAAGGTATCCTCTTAAATGCGAAAGTACCAAAAGGGCAAGTGAATGTTGTCTTGTCCTGATCCTTTGGGTCAATAGTGATCTGATTATACCCGGAGTAACCATCCAAGAAACAATAAAATAAATAACCAGCAATTCTATCCAAAACTTGATCAAGGAATGGTAGAGGAAAATGATCTTTGCGGGTTGCCTTGTTGAGCTTGCGATAATCCATACAAACTCGCCATGCATTAATGATACGGGTTGCCAACAACTCGTCATTATTGATCTTGACCACTGTCACCCCACTCTTTTTTGGCACACATTGGACTGGACTTACCCATTCACTATCAGATATAGCATAAATCATCCCAAAGTCCAAGAGTTTGATCACTTCCTTTTTGACCACATCCATCATTGCTGGATTTAATAGACGTTGCCTATCACGTACTGGAATTGCATCATCTTCCAAAAGAATTTTATGCATGCAAATTGATGGACTAATTCCCTTAATATCAGTAATAGTCCACCCAATAGCTCCTTGATATATTTTCAGTACCATAATAAGCTTCTCTTCTTGCCATGGTTCCAAGGTAGCTGAAATCACTACTGGTAAAGTGTTATTTCTCCCAAGAAGGCATATTTGAGATGTGAAGGGAGTGGCTTGAGCTCCAATTTTGGGAGTTCTTCAACTGAAGGTTTCAACCTATTTTTCACTGCAATCAATGACTTCAATTGGCCTCACCTCAATGGGCTCCTCATAAACAGTATCAGTTAGCTCATAAATGGAAGCATCAAGATAAGCATTATCAACCATACTTTGTAACTCTAATGCTATATTTTCATCGATCAAAAGCAAGTAAGAATTAGACATATGCATTAAAGAGTCATTATCATTAATACTACATGTTTTCATGGGATTGCATGCATTAACTGAAGTTTCAACCACAGCCATGAAAAAACAAGTACTAATATCCCTAGGATGCTTCATAGCGTAATTCACATTAAATGTTACCTCTTCGCCATTGACACGAAAAGTGATTGTCTTGCTGCGTACGCCTATTAAATCATCTCCAGTTGCTAAGAATGGTCTTTCCAAAATGAGAGGAACCTCCTCATCCTCCTCCATGTCCAAGATAATAAAGTCCACCGGATTGTGAACTTATCAACAACCACTAAAACATCTTCAATGATACCCATAGGAGTGACGATGGATCTATCAGCTAACTGAAGAGTTATAGCCACTGGTTTGATTTGCTCACCCATTCCCACACTTACAGCAATAGAATAAGGCATCAAGTTAATACCAGCCCCCAAATCACATAATGCCTTAGCAAAATATCTTGTGCCAATCTTACATGGAATTGTGCAGCTTCCTGGATCTTTAAGCTAAGGGGGAAGATTTTTCTTCATTAAGCACTGCCCAACCTCATTCAATTGGATTACCTCCTCACATTGCAAAATCTGCTCCTTATTTGAAATTAGATCTTTCAAGAATTTTGTATAAGTAGGCACTGTCTTCACCAAATCCAACAAAGGAATTTCCACATGGAGTTGCTTAATCATCTCAGCAAATTTGCTAAACATAATCTTCTTCTTTGATGGCTGAATCCTTTGAGGGAAGGGTGGTGGTGGAGCACATTCTGGAAAATTGAAGGCACTTAGAGGATTTTTCTTTCTCCCTTTACTTGCACTACCTTCCTTGTGTTTGGTTTGCTTGGGTAAACCTTCCTTTTCAACTTGAACCTTGACAGCTTCTTGATCATCTTTTGGAGATTCTTCTTCATTAAGAATTGGAGATTTCAATTCTTTACCACTTCGTAGTGTCACAGCATTGCATTGCTCTCTTCCCTTGGGATTGGGAAAAGTATCAATTGGTAAAGTCCCTGTTGGCCTATTATGCACTTCATTGGCGAGTTGGCCTATTTGAGTCTCCATATTCTTAAGGAGAGCTTTATGCTCTCTGAACATTCCATCATATACCTCCATTCTTTTCTCCACATTGGCTTGTTGCTGTTTACATTCTCCAAAAAGCTTTTCCATCTTGGCTCCCAACACAGTTATAACATCATCAATTGTTGCTTGAGAATTACCACCTTGTGTGTGTTGTTGATTTCCATAACCAGGCGGATAAGTTGGTCTTGATGAATTATACTGTGGGCGATTTTGTCCTCCTTGAGACCACTGATTTCCACTGGATGGTTTCCATTGATTTGAATTAGCATTCCGGTTGTAATTGACATATTGAACTGGCTCATTAGTGACTTGAGGACATTCATCCATATGATGTGCTGCTTGGCATAATCCACAAGATGGCGTGACTTTGTTTGTCAAGGATGCATGAATACTAGCAAGTTGGCTCTGCATGGCTGTCATTTGTGCTTCCAAGTTGGCTGTTTTATCCAACTCTAACATTCCAATTTGTCGTCTCCCATGTGTACTTCTTGCAGTGGGCAACATTAGCTCATTACTTATTATACGCTCAAAAATCTCTTCAACTTCTTCTGGTGATTTATCACGCAAATTTCCTCCAGCTGAAAGATTTACCAAATGCATAGTATCAAAATTGAGTCCATTGCAAAAGAAATTTAGCTCTCTTCCAGGCTCCAACCCACTATTTGGGCATTTATTAAAAATCTCCCTGAATCTATCCCATGCTTCAGTGAATGACTCATTTTCTCCTTGACGAAACTGCATGAAATCCATTCGAATCTTGTCCATTCGGGATGGAGGAAAGTATTTAGTCATGAACCTCTTCGCAACTTCATCAAAAGTTTCAATTCGTGCCCCATTAATAGAGTCATACCATCTCTCAGCTGCTCCTTGAAGAGAAAAAGGAAACAACATTCTCTTCAAAACATCATGTGGGATATGTGGAAGATTGCTCGTGTTACATACTTTAAGGAATGTCCTTAAATGTGCATGTGGATCCTCAGTACTCAATCCATGGAAAACTTGGCCATTTTGAATCAAATTAATGAAAGCCGGCGGGATTTGAAAGTGTTCTCCAGTGTCAATAAAAGGTGAATCCAAGTTGTCCATTCGAGGCTCATAATGATCACTATACCGACGCCGCGGTACCAATGGTTGTGCTTGTGGCATTCGAGGGGAATCTCCCCCTAGAGGATTTCCACCCACTGGAGGTACATCATCATTGACCTGATTACCCGGTGCAGCCATTGCTTCAAACTCCAATTTTTTTCTAACACGCAAAGTCCGTGCAAGTTTCGGGTCGTATGAAAATTCCGCTAGACCTTGAGATCTAGTCCTGGGCATACAAAGAGAAGGATAGCAACAGTACTAAAAGGATGTAAGAAAATTAAACTAAAACTTAACAAAATAAAATAGAAATTCCAACACGACTGCTGTCCCCGGCAACGGCGCCAAAATTTGATGTGAGGCAAATATATGTATAAAAATTGTGATCGTGGTTGCTATTTACCCCTAATCAAAAATCAAGCTAAACAACCCCTAAAAGGTGTTAGTATAGCAAGTTCGTTCCCACGAGGAAAGGACTGTGTTGAAATTTTAATAAAATATTTTTGGTTTTTCTGTTTATCAAAGTAAATAATAAGTAAGCATAGAACAAATAACTAAAATAAAGGAGGTGATTTGATTTAAAAACTCAAATTAAGCAAGTGTACTCCCGAGATTATAGTTTAGGGTTATTTTAAAAAGCACATGCATACATCCTATCTATGGTCATGCAAATCAATGGTAAATAACATAACTCACGCCCTTCTTTGTGGCGAGAGGCAAGGAATGATCTAGGCACTTTACCTATTTAGATATTAACTAATTCATTAAACCATCCTTTGTGGCGAGAGGCAAGGTTTACTTCCTTAATTAATCCGGAATCTAATGCAACTACCAACTCAACCAAACCCTCAAGTTCAACCGCTCCTTTGTGGCGGAGGCAACGCCCAAACCAGTCACGCTAATGCTAAACTAATCCCTCTAACTCCTCTTTTGTGACGAGAGGCAAGAGCTAAGGTAAAATCAATCTAACAAATTCACAACCAACCCACAAAAGATTCCAAACAACCCACTCAAATCCTCCTTTGTGGTGAGAGGTAAGATTAAAGCAAGTTATCTCTAAATAATTTACTGCACTTTAAACAAATATTCATCATACATAATCCGGCCAAATCATGCATAATTATGAAGAACACAGCAAAACATATTCAACAAAGACCATAAGATAGAACTTAGCATGTAAATTAATCACACAAACCCTTATTCATAATTCCGGGAGCACAATAGATTTAACCAAGCATGGCTAAATCAAACATCATCATGATATTAATGTTTAAGTACAATATTGAAATCATAAAATAAAAAGGGAAGAAAACACCTTGAATTGTGAATCCGTAGATGAAATCTTTGTCTAAATTAATGAAATCAATAATTAACGATGTTCCCAATCCGTACAGCTTCAATTCTCCGTAAAATAGCTAAAAGAATGAAACCCTAGCTATTACAAATAATAAACCTTGCTAAAAATCTCTCAAAGTTGTCACACCCAAAATCTGTAAACCCTAGCCCTATATATAGGAAGCAACTTGAAACCCTATCAAACATTGATAAGATGGCACATTTTTGGGCCCTAATATGTAAGGAACAAGTTAGGAAACAACCCATAATAAAAAGATATATTAAAAACGTCAAAAACTGAAAAAAGAAAATTATTCGCGATGTTGCAGTTACGGACGTCGCGACGTGGAGCTTCTCCCCCGTCGTGACGTCCAGCTATAGCCATGTTTCTCTATGATCCCAGCCGAATTAGGAAACACGTAAAACATAAAAGTTGTATCTCTTTCTCTTAGCTTTCCAATGGCACTTGAAGCATCCGATTTGGATGTAAATCAAGAGAGATATGATCAAAATACCAAACCCTGGCAGATTTCTTCAGCATTTGTTTTTCATCACCTTTCCTCGTGTTTCGCGATGTTAACCCTTCTTGGAGTCTCAAGCCTCCATGGGATCAACTTGGAACTTATCTTCCACTTTATCCAAGGTCTTTTAATATAGGATTGATCATCAACAATTGGAATTAATACCTTGAATATCTTGTGAAACACGAAACCAGCTTCATTGTGATGAAATGCACCTTTTTGGCCTAAATCACATCTTTCTTGATCTTTCTCAATCTTTTCCTCTCATTTTGGCCTTCATGCTCAATAACCTACAAAACACACTAAAAAAACATTAAATAGCACAAAGACGGCGCAAAGTATAAGTGAAAATAGCATATATAAGGTGAACATATTTCGCCTTATCACAATCACTGAAAAACATCACACACGCACGCACTGGCACTTGTATACATTACACAAATTAATCTCTATAAGTAAAGTTGTCATCTTTTCTTGTAGTAAATTTCATTAATAATGATAATTTTAAAAAAAGAAAAGGGATAGAGAAGACAGAGCTTACTAGCAAAAGATAATGAGAACAATGCCGAATGCCCATTCAATTCCTCATCATTTGAAAACTTTGACTCAATCAAATCAAGTGTTATAATCTTTCTGTGCTTACTGATCATATAGCAATTCCATTAGTCCCAAATCCATCAAAACACACCAGAACTAGTTCTTTAGAATTGGCAAAATAGTGAGCCGATTCAATCATTTCTGCTGAATGATGGTGATGCCACTGTAAGGGAATGACCTCATCCAAAGTCTTGTTTTGTTTCTACAAAAAGAGCAAAATATAAGATCAAAGAGATTCAAAATAGATAAACAAGGAAGAAGAGTAGGGAAAGTAGTGTTTTCAGAAGAGAAGGGAGTGAACCCCCAAATTCTAGCCTCAAGATAAAAATTATACAAGAAAAATTCAAACTTTTCCACAAAATTTAAGTCTTACCTAAAAACTTAGATTTCCCATTGAGTGTAATGTAAATTTAAATACAATTTTGGGCATAAAATTGAAATATAAGATAAAAATAAAATTTTCTATTAAGTTAAATATAAATCCATAAAAAAGAACCAATATTACCTCGTATGTTGGATCCAAGATGTCTGAAGACATGGAAATCAAAAAGCTCCTCCATGTTCAGAAAGTTTCAGATCTGAACAGTTGCAAGAAATTACATTTCACAATAGTACCCACTCATAATCAAATCAAAAAGTAAGAAAACTGAAGCAGATAAGAACCCTGTACTAGAAAGGGAAGAGGAAACAAGGGTCACGACAAAGAGAAGAGAAGAAGAAGGAGGAGGAGGAGGAGGAGGAGGAGAGTATGGAGTACAGTTTGAGAAGTGAAAATTTTGTTGAAGTGTTAAAATGAGAGTTAGGGTGGACAAAGGGAAGAGAGTAGGAAGAGTGAAGCACCGTTGTCTCTGAGAAATGAAAATTTTGCCAAGTTTTAAAAAGGAATGTTATGGTATAGATAGAATGTAAAAGAAAACGACGTAGTTTAGTTTTCAGTATTTGTCAAATTAAGAGCGACTTTCTTTATCCCAAAAATTATATGAATTTTGTTTTTCCCTCCTTTTTTTTCTTCTTATGTAACTGGTATTTTCCATTTTTAGTAAATTTTAAACATATTCTTAGTTAAAAATTGACAAATACATATCATACAAATTATGTTTATCCAAATAAATTAACCAAATTCACACTATTTATCTAATCCAATAAACTTCACATGTTAAAATGTTTATTATTGTCACTAATTTAGTAAATTGATGTGAAATTGGTTCAATATATTTGAATTTTATCCCCTAACATTTAGATAAATCTTTAATTCAAATATAAACACGAAAGCTTATTATATAAAAAAAGATCCCAAGTATTAGCTATAGAACATATACTTACGTTTATGCAAGTCATGTAAAAAGTCTCTATTTTATACTAATAATTTGCAATACATCAAGTGAATAGTTACTTGCATTGATATGAAGGCATCAAACATTAGTTTTTAAGTTTTTTAATACTTATTTATTTAAAAGAGTGACTAATAATGAATAAAAATTTATTCATTTAGTTTATCGTGTTATAATCCAACGTATCAATTACTTATTATATTTATAGTAGTTCTTATGAAATTATACTCTTATTTTTTTTTTTAAGTTCATTTTTATAGTAAAATATTGATTCTTTTTAACATTTTGAATTCGTTATAACATTATAGTAGCATTTGTAAGTTCTAGATTTTGTAGGTGTTAATTCAAAGTTTTATAGTATAACATCATTTTAATTAGAGTAAATTACAACAAGTATCCCTATAGTTTGACATATTTTAAATTAGTTTTTATGATTTAAAAACCCATGAGTTATTTCTTTATGGTTTTAATTTTTGAAAATGCATACTAGTCTATTAGTTTAATATGTTTATTTCATATCAATCTTTTTATTTCAATAATAAGTTATACTCTTTGTTCATCAGTTTGAGGTAAATGTTTAACAAGATTCACACCTTCAATATTTTATTTCAATCATTAGTTATACTCTCTACTTATCATTTTGAGGTAAATTTTTAGCAAGATATACAATTTTTAGTATATTTTTTATTTAAAAAGCACTATACTACATAAGGATAACTTGTACTCTTATAGTTGTTAAATGGTATGAAAGTAATATAAAAACCTCTTAAATTAATCTCTAGGAAATTTGTTGTCATTAATACATTTAGTTAAGATAAATTAAAACTTAAAAGGCCATTTTTGTTGTTTAATAAGAGATCCAATTCTTTTTTTTTCATATATGTGTGAAAGTAAATAAATTTTTTAAAATAATAATTTTAATAGAAATTAGTTTTACTTATTGAAATAATTACTATTTAGTTACTATACTTACCATGATAATGAACTTTGTATTATAATTTTTTTAATTAAAGCATGCAAGTAAATAGTAAGAAATCCTATATATGGTAGGAATCACTTCATATATACTTATCAAGTTAGCTGCTCAAATTTGTATTCTAGTTAAGAGGTTAATTGTTCCATTTTTTTTTTCAATTAAAAAAAGCCAATGTGAATCACCATAATTAATTTTATAATTGCTGAAATAATTTTGGGTATGAAATTTATAAGATTAGTGATTTTGGGCTACAACAAATTTAAAGCCCAATAGTATATGTGGCCAATTAGAAGATAAAGTATAATTCTCTACTAAATTAGAAGCCTAGTTATCAAATAAGAACCCATTATGCAATTTGGATGTCTTGTCGATTTGGGCTATAACAAAATTAAAAAAATAAAAGTATATGTGATAGCCCAATTAGAAAGTAAAGACTTTTCAACTGAGATGGGAGCTCAATGGGCCCAAACAAAAAAGCCCAATATGCATATTTGCACATAAATGTATGTCTCTCTCTATCTACACACACACACACACATATATATATATATATATATATAAATCTCCATTTTTTTAATTTTGGATCTAAGAATAATGGTGAGAGATTTTATTGTCATATAACATAACTTATTATAATTATATACAATTTACATTTGTAGTTTAATTTTAAGACAATGTACAAATATTCTTCATTACAAAATGGAATTAAAGATAAATAAAGAACAAAAAGATAGAAAAAGAAAAAAAAGAAGGAAAAAAAGAAAAGAGAAATATAAAATAAAAAATAATTAACATATTTTATGAGAATATTTATTATTCTATATGCTATAATTTTTGTGGATGGTTTCTTTGCTAGAAAAGGAGAAAAAAGAAAAAAATTGAAAAAAAAGAATTTTGATATTTTGTTTAAGAATATTCTATTAAATTTTTCACCTTTTCAGCGATAATATTTGGTTTTCTCACTATCTTTTGATAGGTAATAGTTATTTTTTTTATATATTGGTGTATTTTGCGAGAAATAAATTTTCTCGCTAAAGTAACTCTCACTTTAGCGAGGCATATAGACTATATTATATTGTATTTAGCGAGAAATATGTAATTTTCTCACTAAAACATGTAAAAAATTGTCGCTATTATATCATTGTGTTAGTGGGACCTTTCCCTCCATACCATTAGTGACAAAAATTGGTAGAAATTTTTTTTTCCTCACTAATTAAAGTTGCTTTCTTGATGAACAGTAAAAAAATTTTAATTTCTCGCTAATTCATATTTTTAGTGAGGAAATTGAGTTTCATCACCAAACTTATCGTCGCTAATGACCTTTTTTGTTGTAGTGATTATATTTGTTAGGGGTAGTGAAACTTGTAGTATGTGTATAAAAATAATTAAGTTTATTTCTAAAACACTAAAGCATCAACTTGATTTCAATTAATCATGTATAATATTATATTCTAATTCTGATTAAATTTGTATATTTTATATACCAAGATTAATTAATTAAGAAGAGTTTTAATAGGATTTAAAGACCAAAAACTAAAACACTAAAATTCTAAAACATCAACACACTTCTAATTAATTATGTGTAATATTAATTATATTCTAATTTTAATTGGACTTTATATTTTATATATCAGGAATTAATTAATTGACAAGAATTTTAAAAAGATTTAAAAATTAAAAAAGTATACACTAAAACATCAACATGCTTTTAATTAATAATTGTGTATAATATTATTTAATTAATTGTGTATAATATTATATTCTAATTCTGATTGAATTTTTATATTTTATATACAAAGAATTAATTCATTAATTAAGAAGAATTTTAATAGAATTTAAAGACTAGCAATAAAACACTAAAACATCAACATGTTTTTAATTAGATTAGAAATAGAATTAAATAATTGCATATAATATTATTTAATTAATCATTTATAATATTATATTCTAATTATGATTAGATTTTTATAATTTATATACAATAATTAATTAATTAATTAAGAAGAGTTTTAATAGGACTTAAAGACTAAAACGCTAAAACCCTACAACATAACATGCTTTTATATATTGTGTATAATATTATATTCTAATTATGATTGAATTTGTATAGTTTATATACGAAAAATTAATTATTATTTTCTTAAATATCTTGTTAAGCCAATTAAATACCAAAATTGGTCGTAATGAAGGAATTAAACATTAATAAAGTATTAGGATCAAAACTTAACTTTAATATCCATGTTTAGTTTTATCCGGCCTTTTGATGATCATAAATTTATTTCTTCTACTTAGTTATATATATTTTCAATTTGTTATACAAAATTTTTGTTTTATTTAGATCTTTTATTTTTGTATGGTACGATAAAATTGTTTTAACTTTTTGAATGATTGAGATAATTGAAAGTTTCTTTATAGATGTTAAAAGATAAGATTAAAGGGTGGTTAAATATTTTGATAAATGTACTTAATAGTTAAATCACCTACACACCCTTAACAATAATTAGGTCAAAGTTATACCTTGTTTGATAATAATGATTTTAAACGCGCCCTTAATAGAAATTTTTCCTTAATAAAATTGATGTGAATATTTGTAAATAAAATTTCATATATTAAACACTTATCAATTAACAAACAAACACGAGGCATTTATTTATGTTTTACATATTTTTCACCTAATATACTACTAGAAAATAGGGCTTTTGAGACAAAATTTTTAAGACAGTGCAAAAATTTGTCTCAAATATTAAGAATTTATGACAATAGTAATCGCTGTCTCAATAATTATATTGAGACATTTAATTTAAGACGGTATTTGAGATGGTGTCTCAAATACAACTAAATAAGACACTTTATTAAGACGGTAAAAAATATAAAATATAAAATAACGCTTAAATCCCATTCTTTTCTCGAAACAAAGAATTAGCCCTAAGGAGTTGACGTGAAAACAAAAGGAGAGGATATGCCTCCTGTCTCTCTATTCTTTTCTTAAATCCCATTATTTTCTCAATGATTGCCGTAAGATGATCAGATCCGTCGACATTGACAGTGACGGTTGCTTTAACTTCAAAGAGTTCAAGAAAATGATGGGCAGCGGAACTTGATAGCGGAGTACCGTATTGATTGTCGAGTTTTCGATCAGCGTTTCGATTTGTTAACTTTTTAACTCCAACCCAGATTTAGGTTCTTAATCACTCAACTTAGTTTCTGTAGATTCTCTCCAATTTTTGAGTAAGTATTATATTAGCCGCATTTTAATTTTTCTTCATCTATTTTCTTTTATTAAATCCAGTGCCGTTGTTTATCGTTGTTTTCTTTTATTAAATCCTTGTTGATGATGTCTTAGTTATAGGGAGTGGTGGAATTCAAATTGGATTTGATATTGGCTGTGGTTGTGGGACTTTTGCTGCTAGAATGGCTGAGAGAAATGTGACCGCAGTGACTGCCACTTTGAATATTGATGCACCATTTAATGAATTCATAGCTGCAAGAGGGCTATTCCCTTTATTCTTCAGTTTAGATCATAGGTTTCCTTTATTGGTCTACTAAATCATGTGTGAACATTAGGACTGGTGATTCGAAGGTTTGCGTTTGTGAGATACAAGTACCAGGATGAGGCGCAGAAGGCAGTTGAAAAGCTTGATGGCGAGTTGTAAAATTCAGATTTGTAAGCTTTTCACCTGCTTCATTATGCTGTTGTCTGAAACTTTATCTCTTGCTTTCTATTTCTCTTCTTTTTGCTTTGAGTTTTCTCATTATTTATTTTTGTTTACTAAATTCAGGAAGAGTTGTTGATGGAAGAGAGAAAATGGTTCAGTTTGCAAAGTATGGACCTAATGCGTAAAGAATGTTAGTCTTTTCAATGTTTTCAAGTGTTTATATTATTAAATTGTAGGATGATGTTTTGGTTAAGGTTACTGCAATTTTCAATGCCATTCTTGTCCAAGGCATATACAAAACACGGATATATTCAAAAAATTTCTAGGTTGCATCACTGTGGAATATAAAGAATGCCTACCTTTTTTTGTATAATTTTGGTGAGTTAACTTTGATTGTCTTGGACAGCAGTCATAAAGGAAAAATGATGGAACCAGTATACAAGTTAAAAGGAAGGTCAATAAGCCACAGTCCTCGGCCAAGGTAATACTCGTCCCTTGCAATGATGCTGAGATATGATTAATTGCACATAATGCGTTTGATTTGGTTCATGCTACAAATGGATCGGACGTTGCTGAGAAATTGGAGTTCTTGGTATTTGATATTTATAGAGTACTGAGAGCAGGCGGATTGCTTTGGTTGGACAACTTTTATTGTTCTAGTGATGAAAAGAAAAGAGCTTTAACACATTTAATTGAACAATTTGGGTATAAAAAGCTAAAATGGGTAGTGGGAGAGAAGATCAATGGATCAGGAAAATCAGAAGTTTATCTCTCCGCTGTTCTACAAAAACCAATAAGAGTATGATTATTAGAATTTCTCCATGGTAGCAGGTCAGAAGAGCTATTCTATCATAGAATATCTGGCTTTATCTCATTTCTAAACATCCTGATGAATTTCCTTGCAATGTGAAATAAGCAAATTAAATTGATAATTTATTTTCTCGACTACGATCAGGAATATAGGATTATTAGCTCTGCAAGGTGTGACATGTTTTTTTACTATCAGATAGATTGTTTTTCTTCGATGATGAAATGTCAGAGATAGAGAGCTTTTTCTTCTTGGGTTTCTATTGACAGGGTCAATTTGTATTCTACAATGACATGTCTTTTAAACTTAGGCATTGTCGAGCCTTGTACCTTGAAAAACTTTCAATATTGTGTGCAAAAGTGTCTGTATTTAACTGTTGTATCTGTCTGATAAGCTTTTATAGAAATCTATCAGTAGCTTTTGGCTTGTTACTATTTTTTTTTTAAAAAAAATAATATATTTTGGATACTTGCACAATTGGTTTTTTTTTGAGTTTATTTAAATTTTGTGTACACCATATGCCATCTTGACAAAAAAAGAAAAAGAAGTGATCGTGACAAAATATATAATATATGTGTATGTGTTGATAATTTCTATGTTTCTTGCAGTTGTTCCTAATATTTTTTATGGTGGTTCTTCTTTATAATTGAATATTTATGAAATTAAAAGTTGTGATCATGGAGTTGTTTTGTTGGGGTTATCATATAATGAACAATGCTTTCCCTTCTATTTGTATCATTTTTTTTGAGATTGTAACTAGAAAATAGTTAAACTATTTAATTAGTCATAATTGCAAGAATGGTGATCTATGAATTAATTATGAATTTTGTGTGAAAAGTGTTCAATGATTTTTTTCATCATATAGGTTTAGTCCTAGAATCAGATTTTTTTTTAAAAAAATTTTGTATGTTATTCATTACACTTAGATTTACATCTAATAAGATATTTTTATGTTCTTTTTTCAGGACTCTGGAGATGAATAGAAAAATAGAAGTCAAATAAAGTATTTTCTCCGATAGCACTATGAATAGCGCAATCTCTAAACTTTTGGCACTTATTGTTCTTTAGATTTTCTATCGTGTAATTTTTATGAAAACTGTAGTATATTTTACTCATTATTTAATATTGAATATTTGGATATTTTTATGGGTAGATGATTATTGTGAAATTGTACGGAATACAAATTATTATTATTTTATGTTATTGATCTTACTTTTAATTTATAAAGAGCATATGTTTTTTAGTTTTTAAGATGACAATTAAATAAGTTTGATGTAAACTTATATGGTAAAATATTTTTCCTAATAGTACATTGCCTCTTAGATGAGGTGTCCAATAAGTCATAATATTGAGACAAAAAAAATACTGTCTTTATTTATATTTGAGACAGTACATTGCCATCTCAATTTAGTGTCTCCAAAATATTAACAAAATAGGACACAATATTTGAGACAAAAACAAAGTTGTCTCAAATAGTATTAAGACAGTTGAAACACTGTCTCAATCCCGTCTTAAAAAGTATTTAAGACAGCACTACTGTCTCAATTTTTTTTGAGACGGCTGTATTAGAGACACCTATTTTACCGTCTCAACACCGTCTCAAAAACATTTTGAGACAGCAAATCTAATATTTAAGACACATTTTCTTGTGTCTCAAAAGCATCTTTTTCTAGTATAAGAAACAAACATGTATATACTATTATAACATCCTTAAAGAGTACAAGGAATAATGACTATAGGGGGTGTTTGGTACATGAGTTTGACTTTGATATCCTTTTAATATGTTTGGTTCATTATTATGAGTTTGACAATTATATACCCATACCCAACTAATTAAAAATCCTATACCCATATAATTTATTGGATTTGAGTGTATTGTCTTGCTTTTTCTCCTTTTTTATTTTACTTTTTCTTCTTCTACAGAGTTACTCCGCTTATGATTAGGTCACCTTAACTTTTTTTTAAACCAAAACGATAATTTCATTTCACAAAAAATTTTATACAATCAACCAATTGGTTGAACGTCTTTTCCAGCTGCAGTTTGCAACCATCTAGAGAAATCACATTCCCAACATTTGAAACTTACATCCTTTACAGCTTCTTTTGCTAATAATAAAGGGGTTGAGTTGAATTTACTATGGATATAAGTGAATCTACAACATTCAAATAAGCTGGCCAACAACAAGATATCTTCAGCAATAGTCAATGGTGTATTTTTGATGATTCTTCTCTTCTGTAATTTTTGTACTAGAGCTTTGAAATCTAATTGTATCTCTACCTTTTGCCAGTTATTTTGGAGAGCCTGTAGAAGAGATTCCTGGACTGCCTCCAAATCAGTTACCACTGGTGTGCTTAATCCACCCTAGCAGCTGACATAGCTTGAATTAGCTGTCCTTCATGGTTTCTTGCTACCAATCCATAAGCTTACACCCCTTCTTTTTGACTTGTAATCCCAACAACATTCAACTTGATCCATTCGGGGAGTGTATAAAATGATTAAGAAAATAATATCTTGAAAGATATGAAATGAGAGTAAGCGCTAGTAAACAAAATAGTAGAAAACAGAGAGTGAATAAAAGAGAATTTTATTTCTTCAAACTTACAATGATGAATATATAGATTGTTTGATCTTTTATAAGCAAAGAAAAGCTAATTGTTACATTTAATTTGAATACAATTTGAAATCCGGAATCTACTTTTTGAGTAGTGCCTTTTGAATAGACCACTTGTCATTATGGCTTCACATGGTTTTCATATGATCTTCACGTGGGTGGTTCTCCTTTGTTGAATAGACATTTTTGGAATCTGCAACCTTTTTTTTTATGTCTGAATACATCCATTTTGATGTTGAAATAATCCTTTTTTGTTTTATATGCATAATACTTCCACCAATAATGAATTGTTGAATTTCTTCCTGATTGATGAGCTTCGATTGTATCTAAAGAATATGGACCATTCTGATGTATAATCCTTGAATTGCCTTGTCCCATTTCTCTATTTTGAATCAAAGTAGCTATATTGATAATGCTACTTGGGTGTCTTGATTTATCATCCATCTCAAATCTTTTCTTGGTGAATGTCTGCAATTGATATTGTCTTTCTTTTTCTTCCTGAAATACAAAAATTTAAATATTTACGAACTTTTACAAACTTTTACTTTTTCTTATTCATATGGGTCTTGAGCCATTTGTCCTCCAAACATATCTTCGGGGGATGGGCTTGGTGTTGAATCTGTTGACATCTGTGGTTGTTGTTGAATGTTTCTCTTCCTTTGGAATTCTATGAATTGAAAAAATGCTTCCATATCTTCTTGTTTGAATTGGCTGGATATTGAAGTTTGTGGAATCTGAGTAGGAACTGGATTAGGATTTGAATTAACATGAACTTTTGAATTGCTAGGGCCTGCTTGTTCACTAGGTTGTGTTATTGTTGGTGGAGTCCATTGTATATGACCAGTTGTCAAAACAGTATTGACTGCTTTTGGACAACATAATGATGTGTCGTATTTCTCCTACCACTTGCATTTGAATTGTCTTATGAGTGACATTGGCATTGGTTCAGCTTTGATTTGTTGAATTTGAAAGTTCCAACACCAAATCCATGGAACCTTCATTGCTACATACCATTGAACTTCTCTAACATATTGTGGCATAGTTGAATGAGTTTTCCAATAATTGAATCCTTCTAATGCTTTTGAGGGCAACAGTTCTTTCTGAGATCCATGAGTTTCCCACCAGTCGTAGAACCAAAGCTGGAATTCTTTTTTGCAGTCTTTGTGGAATGTAAAGAACCATGAATGTTCAAAAGATCTTAAGTAAAATGCCTTTTTCCAGGCTTGTTTATAATCTTCATATGAATATCCTTGAGAATTATAGGGAATTGAAAAAGGATTCTTTGAATGAATTGATTGCCAATCTTGAAAATTTAAAACATTTTTAATGACACATTTTGAATAAGTAATTTTGTTTGAATCATCTTATTATGGAAGATCTCGGCTGAGAATGAGTCTACAGGAATGAATTCATAAAACCTTTGATTTTTAATTGGATCATCTGAAAACCACAAAACAGTATCAGTAAATAAAGTTTGAGTATAATAATTCAGATTGGGAACATCAGGTTTATCCTTAAATTTTGTCAAAATTAAATATTCATATACTTGTTTGAGTTGATATGAATTTGTTTTATTATTATTATTAATGGATGTAGTTGTGATGGGTAAAGGAGTCATTGTTCTTGGAGTAGAGGTTTGACTATTTGGCTGATTTCTTAATCTTGCGAATGGGGTACTAGCAACTTGAGTATAAGTGAGTGCTGGAAACGGTGAAAATTCATCAAAAGGAGTGAAATTGTTTGACACTTGAATAGTTGGTGATAATGGCTTTGGACTGAAGTACCTTATTAGTAGCATAATCACTTGGACTTTTCTTCTTTTGATTTTTGAATGAGGAAGATTCACCTTTATCAGTCATCTTGAATATTTACCTGTAAGAAATTCTCGAGTTAGAAAATCAGGTAATGAATTATCTTTTCCTTTGATATATTCAATTTCAAAATCAAAAACAGATAGAATTCCTTACCATCTAGCAAAGATTTGCTTAGAAACTAAATTTTGAATATCCTTTTGTAATATATCTTTTGCTGACTTGCAATCTACTCTTAACAAAAATTTCTTATTGTATAAATCATCTTGAAATTTAGAAATACATAGAACTATAGATAAAATTTCTTTTTTAACTGTTGAATAGTTTTTCTGAGATCCTGTCCATACTTTTGAAGTATATCTTACTAACTCAATTTTACCATTTAATTTCTGTTTCAGAATACCTCCATATCCTACCTCTGAGGCATCTGTTTTGACTATCATGAATGCGTTTAGATTTGGAATACCTAAACAAGGTAATGATCTAATTTTTGCTTTTGCTTCTTTAACTATTTTTGTGTGTTTTTCTGTCCATGCCGGAGGATCGTTTTGTAACCTTTGATATAATGGTGTACAAACTGTTCTTAGTTTAGGAAAGAAATCGGCTACATTATTTAAACATCCTGAAAATCTTTGTAATTGATTTTTATTCTTAATATCATCCGGGAATTTTTCTCCAAATTCTAATGCTCTATTAATAGGTTTAATTGTTCCTTTATATATATCATGACCTAAAAATCTAATTTGAGTTTGAAAGAGTTTCATTTTTGGTACTGATATAACTAATCCATTTTGAATCACTATTTTTGAAAATATATGTAAATGCCTAAAATGTTCATCTATGGTCTGAGAGTAAACTAATATGTCATCAATGTATACAATCATGAATGTATAGGCTGAAAAAATATCATTAATTATATTTTGAAATTCAGAAGGCGCATTTTTTAATCCAAATGGCATTACATTCCATTCATAATGACCAAATGGTACAGTGAATACTGTTTTATATTTATCTTTTTCTGCTATTTGAATTTGCCAAAATCCTGATTTTAAATCAAATTTTGAATAAATTTTTGCATTAAATAACCTATTTAGTAAATCTTTTTTATTAGGAATGGGATACCTAATCCATTTTAATACTTTATTTAATGGCTTATAATTTATAACTAATCTAGGAACTCCTCTTTCTTTCTCACCTTGATTATTGACATAAAATGCTGGACAACTCCATTGAGATTTTGATTTTCTAATTAATTTCTTTTCTAATAATGTTTGTATTTCTTTCTTACAATGTTCTAGTAATTCTGAGTTCATTTGAATTGGTCTAGCTTTTGTTGGAATATTTCTTTCATTAAAGTCTATTTCATAAGGTAATTCAATAATATGAATTTTTCTTGTCCAGAATGCAGATGGATGATCTGCACATATAGTTTCTTTAAACTTTAATTCTAATTTATTAATTTTTTTAATTATTTCTTTTCGTTGTAACTGTAACTCTATTTGATTATATGTAATTTCTTCTTTTATAGAATTAATTTGATCTTCTTTTTGTTTAATGTGAGACCTAGTGTCTTAACCTCACTTATTTTGATGTTGAACAAACAATTATGTTTATGCTAATGGTTCAAAAAGTGTTTCAATGTGATAGATATAAAAAGAAGCCAAGCATGGAGCTCTATTATATGGAGAAAGAATTGGAAGTGCAAAAGATATGAAAGTATGGTAAATTAGGTCATTTCCCCAACCCTAAACCTTATCTTGTGTAAATAGCTCAAGAAGTTGATTTACTCTTTTAAGGCTCAAGTAAAAATGTTTTCAAAATGTTTTTAGTCCTCAAATGAACTTCAAAAGAAGTAGTAAAAGTGAGGAACACACTTGTACAAAGTCACACTTAGTTGCACAAATGATTTGGAAAACTAAAATTGAAAACAAGTTTGAGAAAGATAGGTTCGGACCCTGAGGGCTGAGTTTCGGCCTTCCAAAAGATAGGTTTGGACGCCCCTCTTTGGTCAGTTGACTGTCCGAAACTGTGGTGAAAAATGAAGCTGTCAGAAGTTTAGGTTCCGACGGTGCAGGAGAGTTTCGGCCGTCCGAAACTTAGGTTCGGACGCCCCCTTGAGGTTTCGGTCTTCTGAAAGTGTCGCGATAGGGTTTTTCATGCTTTCAGATGAATAGGTTCGGACGACCCCCAGGGTCCGAAAGTACCGTCCGAAACTCGGTTTTTCAACATAACGGCTAGTTTTTGAAATGTCAAAGATATACATTTTTCTTGTCATCTTTTGTGACAGTTTAAATACAAAAACGTTTTACAAGATAAAGACTTGATTCCCTAAGCTCTCAATCTGAAAAACACTCTCTACAACTCTTGCACTTCACTTTGATTTTTCAAGAAACAAAAGATTAAAAGTTCATGAGCCTTTCTTGAGTATTTCACTTCATTCTTGAGCTATATAGTTTGAGTTGTAATTTTTATTGTAGGAATCATACTGTGTGCTTCAATTTATCTTATTAACCCAAACTATGGGTTGTTGTTTCATTATCAAACAAACATTGTGAGTCATTGTAAAAGGTTTCTCAAGTGAGAGTAAAAACCTTGAACTCATAGCTTGGGATAGCTAGTGAGAAGGTTGAGCCTTGGTTGGTTGTAAAAGTGGTTCTTTTGATCTCACCACTGAAAGGAGATCAGTTTATAGTGAAGAGGTTGAAATCCTAAGTTGGAAAACTTGGGTAGTTGAAGAGTGCTCCAAGGGGGAGGTTTGAACCACTATAAATTGATTGTGTCATTGATATTTATTACTTTCAATTTTTGCTATCTTTTTCATGCTTTAATATACTGCAATTGGATTGAAGTATTTATTGATTGTGTTGTTGGAATATCAAGTTTAACATTCTTTAGTATTACACTTGTTGCAAGTCACACTACTCACTCATTGTTATTGGATTTGAGTTGATTGGTATAGATAATTTTTAGAAACTTAATTCACCTCCCCCTCTTAGGTTGCCTTTAGAGCTAACATTTAATTTGTTGGAATATACTATTATTCTATAATAAATGTAACTCTTTTTGTCTTACTGGTGTAATAAATTGGAATATTATTTTGTTTCCCATAATTTTGAGACTTAAACCTTCAGTTGTTTTCTTGAATGGTGTTATTTGGTATAAAAAAGGATTTCCTAATATGACATCTTGAGTTAAATCATCTATAATAATAAAAGAATGTTTAAAACAATAATTATTATTACATATGAATCCATTTGATAACTTATATTTTATTGTTAAAGGACTACCATTTGCCGTTAATAATCTATTATTTGTTTTTGAACAATATTTGATTGGTATTATTCCTGATTTTATACAACTTTGATCTGCTCCACTATCTATCATAGCCACACAAGTTCTATTAAAAGTTTGTACTCCTTGAATGCCTATTGTGACAAATACATACCATTTTTCGATATTAACTTTTTGAATAATATTTAAATATTCTTCTTCATCCTTGTAGAACTCTTAGTTTCTTGAGAAGGATTTCCTACAAAATGCATTGTCATTACATATATTAAAAAATCTGCACAATCTGATATTTTCTTTTTGATAACATTTCCTTCCATATCCTTAACAACTTGTTTACTTATATCTAATTCATCTTCTTCAATACTATGATTGAGTACTTCTCTTTTATCTTCTTCTGTAATTAAATTATCCCACCAATATTTTAATTGTCCTCAAAAACCTGCTATGAATGCTATCGCTATAGAGGGTTGATCATATCTCTGTTGCTTGTAGGCTGCTTTTGCCATTCCCATTTCTTGGAGTAATCTTAATATTTCATATTCTGACTTCCTATCTATATTCCATTCATAAATTGCTCTACCATCATATTGACTGGCTGCAAATTTTCATCTTTCTTCTATTTGTAAATCTGGAGGTGTTAATTGTAGATAATAATTTTTTCTTTGATATGGTGTATATGTTAATTTATTATTATGATATTTATTATTATAATATTTTCTTGACTTATATGGTTTTTTAATTCTATTTATTTCATCAAATTCATCAAACTCTCTTTCAATTTGTTCTACTTTTCATATGTTTCATTATTTTGACTATCATCACTATTTTCATCATTATCTTCTGTATCTTCTAGTGGATTTACTTGTTGAATATTTTGAATATGACTAGTACTAGGTTTATTCTCTTCTAATTTATTTAATATCTTTTGCAAAGTATCTTGCTCATGATTTGGAAGTTGAATGTTTTGAAATACATCTTTTATTTGAAAATGAGGTTTAGAGATTTCATTTGGAAATTTTAAATTATTAATTTTAAAAGGATTATTATTATCTCTAGGAATCGTATCTATTTTTGTTGCAACTAAATCTACCTGGTGTGCTATTGTTGATAAGATTTGATTAGGATAATTTAATTGTTGATTAACTTTTTTTATATCTTCAATTTTTGCTGGACCTTTTTCAGTTCTAGATTCTCTAAATAATGTTGCCACTATTTCTCTTGAGGTGGTTTGAATTTTTATATTTAATAAAGGTGGATGTACTGAACTCAATACTTCTTCTCCTATTATATTCCATTTTTTGTACAATGATGTTTGAACATTTATACTTTCAGTACTATAAATTTTTGAATTTTTTATATCCTGAACTTCGTATTCTAACCATGAAAAGAACGGAAAATTGAATTTTTTAATTGTTAATTCTTCTTTCCATTTATTCTAACCATGAAAATTGAGTTGGCTTGATTATCTTCATCTTGTTTGCCTCCATAAATTCTGTCCATTCCTTGTGTGCTCTCTGGATGATGTCTAATGGAGTAGAGTCAATATGGTTAAAAAATCTGTTGTTCCTAGCTTTCCAAGTTTGCCATAGAAGATAGATTGTTAGCTCAACTCTGTTATCCAGCTCATCTTCCTTCTTAATCCAGCAGATACTTAGCCGCCAACTCTTGAAATCTTTTTTTTCCATCAAGTTACCATCCCAATTGACCTGAGCCTGCTTCCATATAATCTGAATTGATGGACGGTCGAACATCATATGCATCAAGCTTTCATTCTCCTCACCGCAAAATGTGCACAAACTATCTGTTAGTCCACCTTTTCTTGCAAGATTTTCATTTACTGGTATGGCATTATCAATACATTTCGATAGGAACATCTTTAATTTCGTCTTAATGTTCAAATTCCATAATCTTCTCTAAGCTCCCCTTTCTTCTGTTCCTCCCGTACTTGTTTCTGCAGCATCTTTACTTAAACAGCATATGCATCAAGCTTTCATTCTCCTCACCGCAAAATGTGCACAAGCTATCTGTTAGTCCACCTTTTCTTGCAAGATTTTCATTTACTGGTATGGCATTATGAATACATTTCCATAGGAACATCTTTAATTTCGTCTTAATGTTCAAATTCCATAATCTTCTTTAAGCTCCCCTTATGTTCCTCCCGTACTTGTTTTTGCAGTATCTTTACTTAAACCTTTGAGCTTAAGACCCAAGAGATATCCAGACTTAACCTCATAAGTATTGTGATCTGAATGCTCCCATATTAATCTATCCCTTGGCCCCATTTTGCTTACAGGCTGCTGGAGAATCAATTCATCTTCTTGATGGTTAAAAGTCTGTCTGATCGATCATGTTCACATTCTAGCTCTTGCTCTCGGATATAATCAACTGGTTGACCGTCTGGAGCTCTCCTGAAGTAGGTTTGGGGGATAAGGGCTTCATCCCTAAGGTATAAGGCAACCAATTATCCTCCCAAATTTTAATATTTCTCCCATTTCCCACTTGCCACCTGCATCCTTTCTCTAGCAAGTATTTTGTCCCAATCCAACTTTTCCAAATCCATGAAGCATTTGATTTTGCTTCAACCTTCAGCACTGATGAATTAGGAAAATACTTATTTTTCAATATTCTGCTTACAAGAGCTTTGTTAAGATTCTCCAGAGTTGCTTAGCCAACATAGCATCATTGAAAACTAAGAGTTCTTTGAAGTTGAGCCCCCCTTCTCTTTCGCCTCTATCATCGTTTTCCAAGCTACCCACTTAACTTTCTTTCTTAGAGGGCTCTCACCCCACCAAAAGTTAGACATAGCAGAAGTAATGTCTTTATATAGTTGCTTTGGGAGTCTGAAACACAACATACTATAGACTGGCAAAGCTAAGATCACAGATTTTAGAAGCACTTCCTTTCCTTCTAGTGATAACACCTTGTTTTTCCAATTCAGAATTTTTTTTATTGTCTGTTCTTTGATGAACTTGAAGGCTTGAGACTTTGATCTGCCAATAACCATGAGGAGTCCTAAATATTTGCCATCATTCTCCCCTCTCACTCCAATTAACACCTTGGCAATTTCCTGTTTCTCCCTTGGAAGAGTGTTTTTATAGTAGATGCCTAATTTCACCAAGTTGATTTGCTGCCCTGAGCATTTTTCATAGGCTCCCAGTATTTCTTTTACCACCCTTACCTGTTCAACATTGGCTTTACAAAAAAGAAGAGAGTCATTAGTAAATAATAAGTGGGTAACTGCTGGACCTTTTCTACTAACCTTCATTCCATCCAGTACTTCTCTCTGAACATCCATTTTGATTAATGATGAGAAACCTTCAGAACAGATTAAAAACAGGTATGGAGATAGAGGATCACCCTGTCCAATTCCTCTACTAGGCCTTATATAACCTTGAGATTTTCTATTAACATTAAAGGAAGAGGGTATGGAGGTTACACAATTAAGAATCCAATGAATGAACTTCCTTGCAAAACTCATCTTCTCTAAGACTCTATCTAAGAACTCCCATTCCACCTGATCATAAGCCTTAGGCATGTCTAGTTTTAACGCTAAGAACCCCTCAGACCCTTTCCTCAAATTTTTCAAGTGGTGCATCATCTCGTGTGCAATGACAACATTATCAAGGATTTGCCTCCTTGGAATAAAAGCATACTGGTTATGACTGATACAAAAAGGGAGATATTGCTTTAATCTTTCAGAGAGGATTTTTGAGATCATTTTATAAATTACATTACAGAGGCTAATTGGTCTATATTCACTTAAGGAGCTTGGATGCTTGACTTTGGGTATCAAGGACACTAATGTATGATTAAAAGACTTCAACAAGTGCCCATGTTTAAAAAAACTTTTTATAGGTTCAATAATATGCCAATATTTTTGAAAAAATAAGGGTGACATACCATCCGGACAAGAAGATTTGTTGGGATGCATAACTAAGAGAGCTTTCCTGATCTCAGTTTCCTCCACATGTTTGGTTAGATCTGAATTCATATCTGCTGAGATTGTCTTTGAGATCCCAAGAAGAATATCATCGTCTATTGTTGGATTAGAGGTTGTAAATAGATTCTTATAATGATTCAAAATCTCCTCCACCACTTCTATTTCAGTTCTACAAACTGAGCCATCTTTCCTTTTCAATTGTGTTATAGCATTCCTATTCCTTCTCTGCATTGTGGAAAGATGAAAGAATTTAGTATTTCTATCACCCTCCCTCAACCATCTCAACCTGGCTCTCTAGCTCCAATAACACTCCTCTTGTTTGTAGGCATCATCCAACCTTGACCTCAACTCTTTCCATTTTATCCAATCCCTACTGCCACCAGTATTTCTCATTTTATCCATCTCTTCCTTGATTAATCTGATTTCTTTCCCTGAGTTATCGTTTTTGGACCTGTACCATTTTAATAAGGCCAATCTGCAGGCTCTGATTTTCGCTTGTACCATGTATTATTTTGAACCTGGAATCTGATTACACCAAGCCTCCTTGATCACCTGTTCAGTTTCCTTATTGTCAATCCATATGTTATCAAATATGAATCTCTTCTTGATTTTGGAATTAGCTCACCTTAACTACGCCACCAATGTTAGCGCTCCTCACCAACTGATTTCATCTCGCGGAAGTCTCGATCCACATCTGGAAGATAATAAGCATCGAAACAAGACCCTTTTATCGAAAATCAACAATTTGCCATAGGCTTCACTCTGTAATGGAGTTAAAAAAATTGAATTTTTATTAAGTTTCAGAGTGAAAAAAATTATTTTCTTTATGGTTGGAAGAGAATTAAATGGCCCTTATTACCAAATTCTATCATGATTTTCTTGTGATATTACTATAATTGATTTCTTGTGTTATTTTCTTTGAATTGAATGGCCATTTTTTAGGGAGAAAGAATTAAATATGATTGATCATGTTCGCTATAGAAAAATCTTTTAACTTGGTCGTTTTTATTGTTCACTTGGGTTTGATTTCTATTCTTTTTATTTCTTCTTTTATAAGCGAGGTTGCTATTGAAATTGTTTTTTGTTGATTTTTTCCTTTCTTATGTTTAATATGCAGAGTTTAATTGTTTGGATGCTATTTAAACTTTTTAAGAGAGCATATAATACATCTTCAAAAGCAAATTTAAGTTCACTCAGTAAATGATCTTAAGTTAATTAGGTGTAAAAAAGAAATTTTAATTTAAATCATTCGAAAATTTTTAATAACCAACCAGCAACAATGTTTTTGATTACCATTCAAACAATCGACCAAACAGTAGCAATAAATTACAATACCCATAGTCATTCCAAAACACTATCAACCCCATTTACAATACCCATAGCAGCCCAAGATTTTGTTCTAGAAGATTGCAAAATGCAACGGCTTCCTAAATGTGGATTTAGCATAAGCATGAATAAGCCAAATGACTTTTATTGATCACGTAAGGTGAGTGATAATCCATCGTTGCATTTGAAGGGCTTCTTGAAGGAACAAAAATTTGTGTCTTACCTAAGGCAATTCTTATCACAGCAATACTAGCATAGAAAAAGTTTGACAATATAGGCACAAAAACATTGCTTTGTATGAATAGATGGAAGTTAATGAATTTTTCATGTTGAAAATTGTCCAAACCAAGGTACCTTGCCTTGAGATCAAAGGCCATCAAAGCATCCTATAAGAAATTAATGCAAGACTTATTAGTTTGAACTAATAAGAGTTCAGAGTCAACTTCAGGACTAATAAACAAAAACACTTGTACATATAAAGCATCTAAATAGTGTATATTTTGAGTAATATAAAGCGGCACTGATCTATATTTTTATGTACTTATAGCATACGTACTTATATCAATTTTAATTCACAAGATAGTTTATGTTTATATGAAGATAGCAAAAGTAGAGTGAGAGAAGTAGAAATGTTATTGCCACTTAAATACATGAATAACCAGGACTTACAATTGGCATGCCATTTAAGAGTAATTCGCTCTTTCCTCTTTCTACAATGCATGCAAGTTATACAATTTAATTTGTATATAACTCTACCTTTAGACATCTTTTTGAGATGGGATTATACAAATTTAATGCATGAAGAAACTGGTTAGTGATTTGATCTGCCAATGCAATATTATTTAAGTAGAATTATTGCCATTGTCATCGAAAAAGGAACTGTTAAACAATAAAATTGTGATGCATACATTCTATATATATATATAAAAATTTACTCAAATGCATATTGTTTGAATAAGATGTTACCTAGTAAAGGTATTTGGAAAGTATCCTTTCAATGGTTGGAGTCTTTTATGCCATCGAGTCTGAGTCAAATAGAGAGTTGTGTTATTTTGAATTACCAATAGTCTTCAAAAATTTACCAATCTCTTGGGGACCGTAACAAAATTTGTTACTTGCCTTATCATTCTTTTGGCAACTTTTCAATTTGAAGTCATCAACCCTCAAATCTACACCAATAAATGTACCTCCAGATGATTTCAAACTCAAGAATTGTAGTGTCTTAACCGTTGTATTCACCAACTGTTCCAACTCTGACTGTAATTTAAGACTTCCAAACATAGCCAAACACGCATAAGGGTTCAAAAAATCATTTGCTTGTGGTGTTGGCTTGCAATTTGTACTTGTTTTCTTTTCCTAAGTATAGGTTCAATATTTGAACTGACAAATTCTCTTGTGACTCATTTAGGAGCTTGACAATAGTGAAGTTGTTCATTCCTTGTTGGTAAGAGAATTGATTCTTTGCAACTTGAACAACATCCTGTAAGCTTGTCATGAAGTTCTTGGTGTCATAAATTTCTCCAAAAGTCCTAAAATGATACTATCATGTATCATTTAGAGAGGATTTTTTATATAGGACAAATTATAGAAAAATGAAAACAAAAATAGAGAAAGAGAGTGGATAACGGGAAATTAAGGATGCAACAAATAGATGAATAAGAGTAATAGCATATTTAATATGTTTAGTATTTACTTCAATTGAAATGAAAAATCACAAATGTATTTCAAAAAGTAAATATGTCTACCTAAACCTAAACCCCATAAAATATGTAGCCAAACAAAATGAAATTGAAGAACCAATATCTAAAATTGAAAAATTGTGTAACAAACAGAAATTTTAAAAAAAATATGTTTAAGGCGTTAATAAATATAATACTAATATGAAATAAACTTAATGAAATTAGTTATAATTAGCAATATAAGATCTGTAAAGTTAAAATAAAAGATAAATGAATTCTGAATAGTTTTACTTTTTCGATATTGCTCTACATCCATCACGATTTTTTTTGTTCTTCTAGAATTATTTCATTAGAATGAGAATTTTATTGTTCTGATTATCATGAAAGAAAGTATTTATTGCCCAATTTATCTCAAAGGTTTGATGCAAACATCTTTCATTAAGAGTTTCATCCAATTTTCCCCCTAGAATTGTAAAATTTTCATAATTTATTAGTCCACTGCAATTTTCATAATTTCTCTATTTTTACCTATAATTATAAATTAATGTTATGTGAAATCTAAGTAAAATAAATTAAACATGGTAAAATTACATCTAACGCCTCCAACCTTTGAACCTGAGTTTATTGTCAAATAATTTTTGACATAGTCTTGTAAATTTTTTATTAGTTAATTATATTTACCTTTTATAAGACTAAACCATATTAGACAATGAACTCTCATGTTTGCGAATATTATATTCATCATATTGACTGACCAAAATTATAACAAATTCCTTCACTATCAGTTAATTAATGGTTGACTAATTAGGTCAATAATGTTTATTATGAAATTACTAAAACAAATGTAATAACTCTGAACCATAGGGAAGGTAAATTCAATTTCTTTAAAAACTTCCACTCAAAGTTTTTCTTGTCATTTTGTAAATTCCATTAATGGACTCACCGATGGAACTCGGGTGATGAGTTGGTGCAGTAGCCCCCTCTCCCCCATCTTCCTAAACAAGAGGAGAGTAGCACTCCTCTTTCACCAATTCCATTCCTCCTCTATGCGACTGCGCAAGGGTGTGGTAGTGCCACCCAAATTTCAAAAACCTAGCGAACTCCAAAACTTGTGAAGAAGTAGAAGACATTTCGTTGTCTTTTTTTATTTTTTATTCTTTAGTAAATTGATGTCTCTTTACTTAAGAGTAAAAAATCTTCTTAAGTAAAATAATGTCGTTTTACATAAAAAATAAAAAAAATATAAGTAAAACGATGTCGTTTTACTTAAGAGTACAAGAAATTAAAAATAATAGTTTTTAATGTGAATTTTTAAACTTTAATTACTAAAATGTCATCCCCACCATAATTCCTAAAATCTAAACATGAAGTTTCTCTCTTGCTCCCTTATGACGTCTCCAACCTACTCTTCCCTCGTGATCTCACCTCTCTCCACTCTTACTTCCACTTCTATTTAGTTGAATTAGTCTAGTCACCTATAGCTTTTCCCGTCATCACTAGCATGGCGAAAGGGGGCATTGGAATGGTCTTAGCTACATACTTCTTCCTCTAGGCTATTTAGCTTAATTGTTGTGATTTTTTTTTTGTTTTATGTTCTTCTTAATATTAGTAATGTTTAAACTTATACAATTGATCCCCCCTAAAGAAAAATATTCTGGTTACACCACTGAAAGGATTTAGTAAAACAAGATAAACTATAATTGGATGAAATCCCAGATTTTGTTTTGTAATTAGACTCAACTAGAGAGAACATAAATACAATCAAACCTTTTTTAACTAGTACTAATACTTACAAGAATGGCTAAGTGTTATATTGGTAATATTGTTTTTCAGTTTTAGTGATTATTAATACTTGAAATTCACAAGAAATAAACACTTTAAATTATTTTGAAAAACCACTAACCTCTGTGCTCTAGCATTGACACCTTTTATATTAGGAAGAACAAGTGTAGCTCCAACATGCTTGGCTATGTAAATTACATTGGCAACCTAAAGATGAATTTGAAAGTTATGCATTAACACTACAAGAAAAATGGGCATTAGTGACGAAAAACATTTTGACAAGAAAAAAATTGTCAATAAAAGTACCATTTATTGACGATATATGTAGTTGTCAATACAATCTGGTCAACATCATTACCTTTATTGACGGAGTCTAAAAGGTCGTCAATACATCGTCAGTAAATAATGGCGGCAATTATTCCCGCCATTTTTTTCATATTTATTGACGACCTATTGACGACAGGTAGTGACGACGTATCTTTATTGACCAGATGTTGTGACGCAAATTATATGTCGTCAATAAAAAGGTGAGATGTAGCAATCTTATGACAACATATTGTTGTCAATAGAATATTTTTGTTCATTAACGACATTTGGTTGTCAATGAATGAATGTTTTTTTTGTCAAAAATAGTCTCTAATATATATCATCAAGAACACGTAAAGTTTTTATTTTTTTTAAAATAGTATTATCAAACATAAATGATATTTCAATGAACTAAAACGGTAATAAATCCCAATTTGAATGATTTCATATATTCAATATGTCATAATTATAATTAAATATATTGAATTAATGTAGTTTGCTAAAAGAATCTAACTCAAATTAGATTAATATATAGACACACACACATATATGTACATGTACAACTTGCATTTTTCTTGAAATAGTTGATAAATTTTCTAAAAGTTGAATTTGGTGCCTATGAAAAATCTATTTCATGTCCCCATATCCTCTTCAAAAGAATTAGTTAAATTTCTTCATTATTTGTGTAGTTATTCTAATAAAAACCACTTATTTATTCAAAATCATATTTGCATACTACCATATATTATTTGTGCATCGATGTAGTTGCTTAGAAATTTTGATCCTTATTAATACTCCATAAATCTTTAAATTAATTACTTATAAATTTTGATATGAAATTAGTAATTTATATTAACACAAATATGGAAGTTGTTATGAATTTATCTAAATAAATTTTAACATGCCTCTCTTACAACATTTTAATAATATCCTATTGGATAAAGGAGAAAGAAAACATATATAGTCTATGATTAATTTGGAATATAGGTGTTATTGTTAAACTAGTTAATATAAATTTGTATGAAATGGTTTTATTATAATTTAATTATATTGCAATTATTTGTTAGATAATATATAGTAGTATAACTTAAAAAAATTAGTTAATTAATAACTTCAAATTTTGTTTGGTGATAGTGTAACTAATGTTTGTACCAAATTGTTATTAAAAAAAATATCATTAGCTATTTTTATCTTTAAAAGGTTGTATTTATATGGTAAAAAAGTTTAATTCATAATAACAAAGTTAATATAAAAATTTGTAAAAATACAATTTTGTTTCATATATAAACTATGTGCAATTATTTAGTTAAAATAAAAAGTAATAAAATTTGATATAGCTTAAATACTTGTAGAAAATAAATAAGTACAAGTTGACGTTTTTGCAAAAAAAAAAGATAAAAAAACTAAAAATAATAATAAAATAAGATAAAGTGGAAAATAATTATCTTGGAAAAAATATTAAACGACGTTGTACTAAGAAAATGTGCTAAAACAAGTAGAAGGGTGGAGTTTAAAATTCTGACGTAATAAAATAAACGACATCGTACTACTAGATTTAAGTATTAAACGACGTCATATATTTAGTTACTGTGAGGTTACCATCTCTCTTGAATCTAAGCACTCAGCCACCACCGGCTCTGGCCTTTTGGTCAACCTATTTTCTTTCCAATTAATTTCTACAGCCCTCATCGTATTTCCCCAGCTCTTCCACTCCTTATTTCTCCACCAATCTCCCACTTTCTCCAGCCCCTGACCTCTGTCCACCAGATTTCTTATCTCCAGACACCAATTTCTCCCTTAGCCAAACAGCTACTCGGATCAGCTCTGCCAAAGGCAGCTCCCTGAGTGCTCCGACCACTCTAGATCCGCCTTGTTTCTTAGCTGCGGAGAGCAGTCCCCAAAGAGGACAGCCATCAGCTCCAAAAGGATCAATCTTCAGCCTTGAAGAGGAAGGATCCGATTCAGCTCTTATGAACTCACACTACCTTAAAGAGGAAGGATCCATCCAGATCGGGCCTTACTTTGGGACTACTGGATCGAGAAAGCCACGACTTCACGATCTTGGCGAATTTCCGGTGACTTCACGACCTGCCACGACTTCACGATCTGCAAGCTCCGTTCACCACCTGTCGTTGATTAAGGATCTGCTAGAGCAACCGAGGTAAATCTTGAACTTATAGGATGAAATCCACCATACCGGAGGGTCATCTTGGAGCTGCTGAGCTCCTTACATCCTCTGTGGTGGTGGGGTTATTGAACTCAAACCCCAGATTTGAAGCCTTTTCTGCACTTATTCTGTTGCCATTGTTTTAAATTAATGTGAACTTTAGTGGGCGGAGTTGTGGAACAATCGTGTACCCTCTGATTGAACGATATGTTTCAAATGGAAAACTACAGCGTGAATAGTTTTGGCTTTCTCCTCTTTGTGGTTTGCTGCCTTGATGTGATAATGATGCGAACTGAATTTTGGTACACATAATCTGGTTTTTGGATGTAGTGTGGTTGGTTGAAATTGTATGGTTTTCATGTTCTTAAACTGTTGAGCTACTCTGCACCATGGTGGTTGGGGTTTTTGCCGAAGATTTTGATGCTGAAAACAGACTCAAATTTCAGATTCTAAAATTTGATTTTAATTTGCTGCCTTTGTTTAAAATTACGATGTTATTTCCCAATTAATTTCCGTTTTTTAGGCGGATTTGCTGTTCTTCGTTTGCTTGAATGAATTTGGAATTTCTGATTAACTAAGTGTTACAATTTCTGGAGAGTTGCTGATTGCATTGTTCTTGCTGATGGATTTGAGAGATTCAGGCTCTGGACTCAAGATTGTAGTTCAATCCTTCATGTGCTTGGTGAGATAATTTGTCTTGTGGTTT
This sequence comes from Ophiorrhiza pumila, assembly GCA_016586305.1. NCBI lineage: Eukaryota > Viridiplantae > Streptophyta > Magnoliopsida > Gentianales > Rubiaceae > Ophiorrhiza > Ophiorrhiza pumila. The sequence goes on from BLIW01000006.1 coordinate 41,528,724, forward strand.
TGTTTTGTGGAATTTGGGTACTTTAACTTGATGCACTGTTATCGGGTTCATGGAATTTGAAGATAGTAGACTCAGGAATACCACATTGTCATGTACAAGGTGGTCTTGCCATTTCTTGACATTGTTTATGTGCTATTCCAAACTGCAGGATTGGAAGGCTAGATGTGGGGCGCAAATTCAGATTTCCTTATGGGATTTAGCCTTTTGATGTTGTTAGTTCTGTGGTTAGTGCTAAAACGGGATCCAGCACACATTGAACATTGATTTGGAATCTGTGATGAAGAATGTGGACTTTCTTTAAGGAGAGTCCCCAGGCTGGAATTTGACTTTTTTGTTGTGCTTCTCTTTTTCTTTTTTTTTTTGGTTTGATTATCATCTCAGGTTGAAAGGTTATATGAACTTCCTCAACTAACTGAACTGAAGCAGTTAACTCTAATAGTTGATCTTGAGTTATTAGAAGATAACTATAGCATGCTAGGATTGACTTCCTTGATAAAGGCATCGCCCAACTTAGAGAAGTTTGTGGTAAAGGTAGTAGATTCTTATTATAGTCTCACTAATCGCATTAAAATGATATCTTTTTAGCTTCTAAAATACATACAAGTTATTCTGTTTACATCATCTCTGCATTTGCTTTGTGTCATGCTGCCACACAACTTTGTGCATTGAGATTTTATTCTCCGATAAGTTTTATTGGATATGGGATCCGGAAGGGGAAGGTTATTTGCATAGCAGTTGGTGTAGATTTGCGGTACAGTTTAAGCGGAATGGATGATGTATGGACTTTATTTTGCTCCATTCCTCCGTGGAGAAGAAAATCCAAAATGATATTACACCACCGGATTGCATTGGATTTTATCACTAGGATTAGTTTGAAAGAATAATGCGACATTGAAAGCAAATTGGAGTAAAACGAAACAAACAAATCAAAATGAAAAATGGATCAACCACATATAAGCATGAACAAATCTACTTTTGGGGTTCATTCTTGCTTACAAGAAGGCTTTTATTATAGAAAACACTTGTGTTCCCTTGATTTTCATGCCATCTTTCCTATATGCCTCATTCTTGTAATATATGGTACTGGTACTGTTTTGTGTTTGTGATCTCCTTAGATTTGTTTTCTTTTTTGTTTCTTCACTATCATGTTTGCATGATATGAATGCGCATGTACTGTTTTGCAGTTGGTTTGGATCTCGAGAAAAGTTAAAAGCATACAATTGGTTGAAAACTTCAAAAAGTTCAAGAAAATGCTAGTGTTCCTTTTTTTAGAATTGTTTGAGAAATTTTTTTATTTTACATTAAAATTTTTGATTTAATTACGGAAAATGTAGCCACTAATGCTTTTAATTGGTCGAGTTTGTACCAGGATGAGTAATCTGCTTAAGCGTTGCATAAGACTATCATCTTTCTCCTTAGAGTTACTGCTGTAGTTTGTTGGTAATTTTGCATGAATGCTAGGCCCTAATTTTAATTTTCTTTAAATAAATTGTAGGCCAAGGAAGTCCGGAGGCTTGCTAGCAACATGGTACAGCTTGAAAAAGAGGTGATTATTGCTTGCATTCTTTAGTTTAGAGCTTTTAAGCAGCCCATGAAACTTGAACTAGAATTGCATTGTATCAAAGTTTTGTTGTCTTCTGCTTCTGGATATTATTAGTAAATGTATTTTCTATCCCTAACTTATTGTATCCATAACTTATTCTTATCCCTAGGCTTGTCGTGAACTCTGCTGACTTGTGTGCCTCGACTCTTGCTATTTCAAGTTGACATATATGATATTTCAATTGTACCAAAGTTGTAAGTTTTCTTCTAATCCTCATTAAAAACTCATTCTCTTTAGAACAATGTTCAAAATAAATTTGATTGCTTATCGTGTTGCTGGCTTCTAATGATTTTGTTTCTTTTTGAATTTGGGTATTTTATAGTGATTCAGTCTTCAAGGGTGCAGAAGAAGTACTGAGGGGCAAACAACGACATCTATCCTTAATGATGGATATTTAATATTGGTTTAGGTTGTATTCATTTATATGCCACTTAGCACTTGGCATTAGTTTGGTATATAATTTGTGAATGCTTTTCGGAATTTTTTTTGTGGATATTATTAGTGAACGTATTTTTTGGATTTGCTTTCATTTGTAAGGTGAAATGGAATAGAATACAATAGGTGTATTGATGAATATTTGTTATATAGTGGCAATTGCAACCCAAAACATTCCACTACTATTCGTTAATAAATTCATTTTGATAGTGACAACAATCCTCGCCAATGCCTATCGTCAATAAAACTATTTTTGTATTTTGTTTTCTATTGACAACATTTGTCGTCAAATCTGTTTGTCCCGTAAAGGTTGACTTTTTCATTTCTTTTGACAACCATTTGTCGTCATTATATCTTGTCAGTAAAGTGTTTGACCATACTATTTTTGATTGACGACTTTTATGCGTTACTACCGATATCGTCAATAAAGGACACCATTTATTGACAACTAACTACTATTATTGACCAGACCGTACTGACGAAATTTTATCGTCAATATTTGTATTGACAACAAAATTCGGTCAATAAAAGGGAGTGTTTACTGACGGCGTAAAAATGTCGTCAAAAGACCCATTTACTGATGACACTTTAATGTCGACCATTTGACGACATTTTCTCGTCACTAATCCATTGTACTGACGACATTTGCGCCTTTATTGACGCAATGGCTTAGTCAGTAATGCCCACATTTCTTGTAGTGTAATTAGGGTTCATAAGGGAAAAATAATTCTAATTAACATAAAAATTCAATCACCCTTAACTTACCTTTCACATTTACAATAATAACAACTAAACTTTTATTCCATTAACTATATTCGAATATATTGATCTCATTTCATCACCGTACCCGATCGAAATAGGAGTACGTATACATTTGGAAAAAAAACTCCTATACGGAATAGATTTAAATGAATATGAATTAAGAGTAATGCATCAACTGTTATTTGTGAAATGTTTCAACATGGTAAACTATGCATTATCAATAAATTAAATAAATGAGTGCAACTTGAATACCTATAAGGCATGATATTCTGGTCCATTAGTCAATGAAAAAGTATATATAACCATTTGTTTGCTCTCTATCTTTTGAAAAGGAAAACAAAATCCCAAATTGAAGATAATTTCACAAATATCAGTACTTTCTACACATATCTTGATTTTAATGACATACTTATAATGGATAACTTTTTCCAACAAGGTATTATTGATTCAACATCCTCCATCCATGGCTACCTTAAATGTTCATGTTGAATCTTCAAGACATTACGTTGGATGCTCAAAGAAGCCAGTGCTTTAACCTTTACAATAAATAAATAAATAAAAGAACAAAAAACAACCAACAGTCAGATTCCAATATAAGTATATTTATGTATTACTTTCATTGTTTTGCTAGATTCTAAATTAGAATTGTGTTTCCATTTTGTTCACCAAAATCTTTGATTAATTAAAACTAGTCAAATCATAAGGACTTTTTAAATGGACAAATCTTGTATTTTTACTTCGACGTCAAAGAGATTCAAAGAATGAATTAAAATGTTGATTCAAATTCAGTTTCAATTAATTCAAACCCATTATTCAAATTATAAAGAGAAAAGAAAAAAATTAATTATTGTAGTAAAGCACAAAAGAAATAGTCATAATACATAATAAATGTTAAATAAGTTCCTTCTACGCCAAAAACTAAAGGTTCATTATATTCAAAATACATATTACTATTTGTGCAAATAACTTATTCAAATTTCAATACACTACTAATGAATAAACTATTCCCTCTGAGCTCTAATAAGTGTCATTTTAGCTCTCATTTTTTATTTTTAAATAAGTGTCATTTTACAAAACTTTCTCTCATTACTTTCTCTCACTAAGGAAAACGCTTTCAACTCTCTCTACTAACTCAAATATCTAACGGATAAGCCTAACCCTTAAACCAACTTACAGCCACTCATTATAGCCAACCGTTATGAGACAACGGATACAAACTACACCCCAAACAGCTCTGGCTCTAACGTAGCCATCCCAGGCAACCACCATCTCCACCACCATCGTTCCACAACAAAACCCCACTAATCGACCCCTGACCCTCTTTGAAAATAGCCAAACTGACTAAGACAGCTAAATCGATTTACTGATTTTTCCAACAGCATAACCCCATCCCTAACCCTCACTGAAGATAGCCTAATCGAATCACGATTTGGGAACCTCAGAGATGGGGGATCCTCCCCCAAGAGCCCCAACCAAATCCTTCAGTGATGCCGTAGAGATCCAGAAAACTACCCAATTCACGACCCAGATTTCATTTGCTGACATTGGAGAAAACCCTCCTGAGCTCACAACTTTTAAAGGGGAGCCAACTCTACTATTGACTGCAGAGGAGGAGAACAAACTTGCCCACCGATTCAGATTCACACTTGTTGCGAAATTTTCATGTTGCATACCTCCTATGGTTAATATCAGTAAAGAAATACTCATGGTGGTGTTCAAAGGACAGGTCCACACAGGACTACTAGACCAGATGCACATTCTAGTCAAATTTGACTTGGAGGAGGATATCTAGAGGATGTGGCTCAGGAAAACATGGAACTTCTCTGGATTCCAAGCCAGGATTTTTAGGTGGACCAAGGATTTTACTCCAGAGAAAGAATCGACCATTGCACCAGTCTAGATTAGGTTACCTAACCTCCATTTTCATTTATTTGAGAAGTCCAAGCTGTTTGCTATAGCCTCTTGCACAAGAAAACCACTCAAGGTAGATTTGGCAACTGCTGCAGCTAAAAATCTCCATAGACCGAGTGAAGCCCAGGTTTGTGTGGAGATGGATGTGCTGAAAGTTCAACCTAGCCAGATTTGGATAGGCAGCAAAGAAGAAGATAAATGGCAAGAGATAGAAATTGAAGATAGACCGCAGTATTGTAATACTTGCAACAAAATAGGACATAATCACACTCAATGCAATCCGGACAAACCAAGGCCAACCTCTGAACCAAAGCAACAAGCCACTCTCCCTACAAAAAAAAAGCAGGGGTGGATTCCAGTTACTAGATCGAAAAAGAAGGATCAAGAGGAAAGCAATCAGAACAAAATGACAGTCCAGCCTCAAACTCAGACAAAGGATAAAGGAAAACAAGTTATGATTGAAAATGGCAACTTAAGTGTAGAATTCCAGGCAGGCTGCTCGATGAATGGGATACAGGAGCTCATCACTCTACCTATCGAAGCTCAATCCTTACCTAGCAAGAACTATCACACAGCTCCAATTGAAATAATGGACCAAGAAACCCCCTACAACTCATAGAAGGATCAACCAGAAGGAGAATTACAAGGCCACAACAACCAGGAGAAAAACTTTGCCTCCGAGTCAGAGGCAGTAGAAGAACTACCCCAGAAATCTTACAATCAAGAGGAAAATAAGGACCAGGACTGCCATACAATGCCGGCTCAAATATTGCACCAAGGAACCACTTCCAACTCTCAGAAGGATCAACAACAAGAAAAAGAAACACAAGGGCTCAACACCCAGGGAAAAAAGTCTGACAATGTCCCAGAGACAGAAGAAGAACAACCTCAGGAAAGCAGCAGTCAAAACGAAAAGAAAACATAGGACTGCAGTGAAAGAGATAGACTGAACCTTCAATCAGAAAAAACAAGTAAGAAAACGACGAGCAAGTCAAAGTCACAAGTTACATTAGAAAGGAAGCTTAGGAGTGACAATACAGATACTACTGAACCTGAGGTAAGTTTACGATGATTAAAGCTCTTTTTTGGAATATAAGGAGTGTTTTCAAAAAACCAAACTTCAGAAAGTTAAAAAGAGTAGTGAAATCCAAAAAAATTTATTTAATTGCAATAGCAGAACTTTTGCATGTAAAGAAAAATTTTTTAAGTTAAAGCTCAAACTGAATTTTGAACACTGTGTATCTAATGAAAATAGCTCACTCTGGATCTTGTATAGAAGCCCTTTCATGTGTTCAATTATTGCAAACTCTGCTCAGTATATTACGCTAGTCATGGAGCATCCAAAGCTGAATTTAAAATGCCTAGTTTCAAACATATATGCTAAATGCACTATATCTGATATAACAGAACTATGGAACTCGCTCAGCAATATAAACCCCTCCAATCTACCCTGGTTAGCTTGGGGGGATTGGAATTGTATATTGCATAAAGAGGAAAAAAAAGGGGTAAGGGTTTCAGCTAAGAGACATTCAAGAAATGGTAGAGTTTGTACAGAAACATAATTTAGCAGAAATTAAACCAATTGGGGGATTATATACATGGTGCAACAACAGAAAAGGAAAGGCAAGGATATGGAAAACATTGGATAGAGGTTTAGTCAACCAAAATTGGATCCTATCAGATATACAGACTAGTGTTACCCATCTCAGTAGGTCACCTTCGGATCGCACCCCCTTAATATTAGAAATAAAACCAGGGGCTCTGGATAGAATAAAGAGTTTCAGGTTCCAAAATTTCTGGGCTAAACATGAAAATTTCTTAGAAATAGTCAAAACAGCCTGGGAAATGCCAGTTAGTGGTAACCCAATAGGGTGTTTGTAGAAAAACTAAAAAAAATACCAAAAAAGCTTTACAAAAGTGGAATAGAGACAAATTTGATAACATTTTTAATGCGGTAGATGAAGATGAAAAGGAAATGAAAACTTTGGAAATAGCTGACTCTCAAAATCCAGTCCTTGAGAGACTATGCAGAAAACTGAGGCAAAACTTAAACTAGCTTTGAGAAATGAAGAGGATTTCTAGGCCCAAAAAAAGAGTACTAAATGGGCTAGGGGAAGGAGATAGAAACACAACATTTTTCCTCTCCTATGTGCAACAAAGACATGCTGCCAACAGGATACACAAAATAAAAACAAACTGTGGACAATGGGTAGAAAATGAAAGTGAAATAGGTAAAGAAGCAGAGATATTCTTTTCTAAACTGTTTACAGCTTCTAACACCTCCTCTTCTATCAAGTCCCATCTACTTCCATCGGTTTAAACTGAGGAAGACAGAATCTTGTTGACTAGATTCCCAAAAATAGAAGAACTGAAAAAGATTGTATTCTTCCTCAGTCATGAAAGTGCCCCGGGACCTGACGGTTTTAATGGGAAATTTTTTTCATGTAGCATAGGATATAGTTAAAGCAGATCTACTCCTAGCTATAAGGGATTTCACGAATGGGGCAGAACTCCCAAAGGCAGTGACTGCTATAGCCTTAGTTTTAATCCCCAAAAGCAAGCATGCAGCAGAGTTTTCCAATTTCAGGCCTATTAGTTTATGTAATTTTGTTAATAAAATCTTCTCTAAACTATTGGCCAATAGATTAGCTTCTTTACTTCCTAAGATCATTAGTGAAAACCAAAGTGGTTTCATAAAAGGAAGGCAAATCTCAGATAATTACCTGTTAGCTTCAGAGTTGATATCTACACTCCCAGGAAAGAGAAAAATAGGAAACATGGCATTAAAACTAGACATGGAAAAGGCTTATGATAGAGTTCACTAGTCTTTCTTACTTCAAACCATGAGATACTTGGGTTTCGGAGAGGTCTGGATTGACTTGATATGAAGACTAATCTCCAATGTGTGGTTCTCAGTACTAATAAATGGAAAGCCTAGAGGTTTCTTTAGGTCTACTAGAGGACTAAGACAAGGGGACCCAATCTCACCTTTATTGTTTGTTTTAGGGGCAGAATATTTATCAAGACTCTTAAATAGCTCTTTAAATCATAAGGATACAGCCCAATTTTGCCTTCCAAATCAGTGTCCAAAGATAAATCATTTAGCATATGCTGATGATATTATCATATTCTGCTCTTCTCAGCCCAAAGCTCTAAGGAAAATCATGAATATATTGCAGCATTATGAGCACACTTCAAGGCAGGAAATTAGTCAAGCCAAAAGTAGATTTATAGTTCATAAGAACATGACTAATATAGAAAAGCATAGGACACATAGAATCACAAAATTTCAGCAAGAGGATCTCCCTATACAGTACTTGGGTTTGCCACTACATTATAAGAGAATACAAGCAAGTCAGTTCTCTGAGGTGGTGGGAAAAATCACCTCCAAAATTGACTCTTGTAAATCTAACATGCTTACAATGGGAGGAAAAATCACCCTCATCAAGAGTGTTCTAGCTTCAACCACCCTACACACCACAATGGCAATTAATCCCCCCAAATGTGTAATAAACCAACTGGAAACATTATTCAGTAATTTCTTATGGAATGAGGTGGATAAATCACATAGATTCCATTGGATAAACTAAGTATTGTCACCTCCAACATCCCTCAATTGTCACAGCTATAAGAGGAAATTCTCATTCCTGGACTAGATTACTTGAGGTAGCAGAATTTGCAGAAAATCACATTTCCTTCACAATTAATGAAGGTGAATGTGATTTCTGGCATGATAATTGGATGGGAACAGGAACATTATCAGAACTAGGTGAAAGGCATGAAAAAGTAAGAGACTTTCTAGATGATGGGGGCTGGTTATATGACAAACTCCATCAAAAGGTTACAGCAGCCTGGGCACAAAGAATTTGTCAAGTTCCTATAAATAATAAAATGATAAGAGATACTATTCACTGGAATTTGGAAAATAAAGGTCACTTCTCACTCAAATCAGCTTTCCAAGCTGTCAGAAATAGCAGACAATGGTCAAATGAAACTTGGAAGTACACTTAGGACCCTCTATTGCCTCAAAAAAAATCATTCTTCATGCTTAGAATGTCTCTAAATCGAATTCCTCTTGGCTCTAATCTGCACAGATTCAAAGTACAAGGGCCATGGAGATGCCCTATGTGCTGTGAACAAGAGGAGACAACTAACCATATTTTTGCAGATTGTTTTTTTGCACAGAATATATGGAAAGTCTTTGGGGTCGAATTGGGAATATTCCCCATTCCAAGACAATTGGCACATTGTTTGGGCATGTGGTGGAGGAAAAAACAAAGTAGATTTTACATGAATTTCCTAACTAAGTTGACTCCTTCACTAATCTGCTGGGAACTATGGAGGGTTAGAAACAAGGCTATATTTGAAGAAAGCACTCCCTCAATGACTGATACCATTGCTAATATCTTCAAAGAAATAAAAACCTCCATCATAGTAAAATCTGAAACCCAACTACCTGCGACATGGGTAGAATTTTGAACCAAAATCAACACCTTAATGAGAAAAAGATAAATTCAGGTAATCAAATGGATTCCCCCAAAGCAGCAGCAAGTCAAATTAAACATTGCCATACACAAAAATGGGGGAGCAGGAATAATTAGAAGAGAGAAAGGTGAAGTTTTCCATACTTACGTTATGCATACTTTTCCACAATTTGTTGTCACTAACATGCAGGTTCTAGTACTTCTAGCCTATGAAGGAGTCTCCCACTGTAGGAACAAAGGCATAAACATGATATGGGTAGAAACAGAGTCAAAGGAGATGACAGAACTCTTCCAAGAAAGCTGGCAGTTCAACCAATTGCAACAGCAGGTTCGGACCTTGAAGAATCATGCTTCCGTTTCGGTTATTACCAAAGAAATGAATCTACCAGCAAGATTGATGGCAGAAAGAAGAAGCAATAACATCGAAGACCCACAGCTACAGAAACTAATAAACTTGGATAGATGCGAAATCCCCTTGGTGAAATCAAAGCTCTTCAAACCTCCCTGAATCAGAGATAATCACAGGTTAGGGCTCCTGTTTGTTGATGTTAGGACAGGTTGCCAAATAAAATTGTTAAATTTCATGCCTGCTGATGTTAGGGCATTGGTCAATAAATCTGAAAAGTCTGAACTTAGTGTGAGGTTGCTAGGAATCAGAGAGAATGAAGATTGGATTTTCCAGCTGCCAGCTGCCAAATTCCTACTTTTGCTATACTTCTCCTTCACTTCATCTTCCCTTTCTGTTTTGGACGTAGTGAAACTGGGTAAAGGAAGACAATGCCAACAGCTCCCTCTGATTAAAAGAAGACCAGTGCTACAGTAACTAAATGGGATGCTACTCAGAATCTTAATGCCATCATTTGAAAAGAAGTTCAAGCAGTCTCAAGACTAGATGCTTCAGCTGCCAATCTCCTACTTTTGATTGACCACTGCTTCACTCCATCTCTTCCTGCTGAAAATGTGAAAAAAATGTTTAAAGGAAGACAAAGGCAGTGACTGCATATGCATTGCTGTGAGATTTGATGATCATAACTGATACATATATGGCATGTAAAGACACAAATCTCCTATATCATGATTTTTAGCACTTAGAGGACCTCACCCCTAGTGATTTTTGCGAATACATGTATGACTATGCATAGCTTTATTTTAGTACATGTATGTTTTTCGTTTGCTTGTAATAGAATAGTTCATAGTAAATGACAAATGTAAATGGAGTAGTACTCTATATGCTTTCATGAACTAACTCTGTAAATGGAGTAGTACTCCACTCTTTTTTCTTTTGTGATATCCTTAAGAACAACTCTCCATTAGGCTTTGGCATGTAAATGGAAAGTTAGTCTCAAGGATCCTCTAACTTTTGTAAGAGCGATATTAGGGTACATCCATCACTCAAAAAGATATCTAATATATCGGGAGTGGCGCCCCACCTCAAAAGAAAGTTAGCCAAATAAAAAAAATGCCATTTTACAAATTTTAATGCAAAAAGTTTAAAAGCTTCTAATTTTACCTTCCGTCTCATTTATCTATGTAATCTTATTTAAAAGAAGAGAGAGAAAGTTATGGTTATAAATATGGGTAAATAGGAGAATTTATCACTTTTCTTAATTAGTGTACACATCTCTAAAACGACACTTATTAGAGAAGAGAGAAAGTATATTACTAAAGGACAACATTTGTATATATCCCCGAGTATATGTCATCTAAACATAATGATTATATGTTCCGTCATAAATTGAGTCCGTTTGGATAAGTTACCGTCTCTTTTTAGGAAAAAAAAGCAAATTTCAATATGCATCTCAATTATAATATCCACTTCTCATACTTTATATCTCAAAATGCACAGTTTATAATATCTCTTTTTTCCCACTTTACATCTCCGAATGCATCTTTCTTATAGAAATAAAAAAGCTTTACCAAATTTTTAACCAAAAATAATTTGCCAGTGAAAAGAATCCTTTTTTCATTGTACTCCTCAAAAGTGGAAATGGGGTGGAACGTGTAATTCATAGGATTACAGATACAAAACCATATTTTGGGGTAGAATGATAGAGACAACAGATGAGTATTTGAATTGATGAATTGTAATATTTTAAGTTTTTGTGTCGAAGAATTTTTTATTTTTTTTTTATGATTTAAATTTTTTTCCCTTAAATATGGCAAGCTCACAATAAAAGTAACCACCATGAAGGCACTATCACTGCTGTCAGTAAAATCATTCTTACCGCTGCATTGAAATCCACCTCCTCCTTTAAATCTAACATCAATTCAATTTTTGCGATATCTATTCCGCCTTCAATTCGTTCACCTAAACAACCCTTTTTGAATTCTTCATTAACTCTACTACCTTATATGTAATACCATTAACCATTTCAACTTCTCATTTGCTCCTTCATGCAAGTCAAATACAATAAAACAAAACAAAATAAAATCTTACATATTTATGTAATATCTTATTTCTTGAAATCTGTAACAACAAGAACAACAAATCTCAAAGACAAAATCAAGACAAATATCTAGAAATGATAGGAATCTTTTTTAGACACTCATAAAACCGTTACAAATCAGAAGTACAAAAGAGGAAAAATTTGATTGTGCTTTCAATCTTTTTCAACCAAAATATCTAAATAACAAAACAATATGTTTAACAGCAATCTTTGACCAACTAATAGTGATTTAAAATTCTTGAATGACAATTTGCATGGTGCTACAATAGTCTTTTTGCGAATTGACTATACCTCAAACGAACACAAAATTTTTTAAGAATAACAATTATCTTATTTTCAATTGACTTAAAGTATCTTGTGAAAGATAATTGTTCTACTTATTCGGAAAAAGATAAAACTTTCTCAGTTTTTGCACTAATTCTTAAACAATATAAGATAGCAACAAAATAATTATGTTAAGTGAGCAAAATGCAGTATTATATCAAACTTATAGCACACAAGTCGGTCTTAAACAACATATTACTCAAACTACTAATTGTACTACTACCAAATTAGTTAGAGAAATACTTACCACAAGTAGTGGATCTATATGGTCTTTCTTGATCATATTCCCAAGCATTATAAACATAGACATGGTGAGAAAAGCTGCAACTATACTTGCCTCAAATTCACTGCCATTGTTGTTCTCAGATATCACTCTTTGTTTTCGTATAAATTCTCTATCTATTGAAGTATAAGAGTTCTACTTCCTCACGTTTTATTGTTCGGCTATCTGTTTGCCTATTTTGTTTGTTTTCACCGTTGAAATAGATGATGACAATTGAACATCAACTAAAGTAAGAGATAGGAGAGAAAACAATGTAGATGCTTAAATATGGAATGCGACAATGAAGACAACTCACAATATGCATGCATACACTTTATTTCATGAAATCAGCAATTTTTTACATATAAAATGCTTAATACTTTTTTGCAAGCTTTAGATGGTCTAAGTTGAGATCTTAAAACTAAAATTAAAGTTGATGGAGGATTTGGGAAGCATTTGAATAAATTTAATTATTGTTTAAATAAGTTGGCGGGATGAATTGGAATATTTGTTGATTAGTCCAATTGATTAAATTCTCGCTTGATGGTTAAAATTTTGTTGGGTCTTTTACCAAAATATTGCCATTTTCTCAAAAAATTACCAAAATGTTATGAACTTTGAAATGTTTCCCAAAGTAGTTAAAGCGAGATTCACAATCTCGACTTTGAAATTGCTTAAAAAGAAAATAAATTTGTCTTATTTATAAATTAACCCCAGAACTTTTAAAATAAGTTCATATAAAGATTGTATATTCTTTAATGAATATAATTCCGCACTGATCCCTTCAAGGCTAAGTATAACCTTAGTTTAAACCCGTCTAAAATGGTATCAGAGCCATGTGCTCATAAAAATTTATAATTTCCTAATGGAAAAAGATTATAAAATTGTTTTCTTCTATGAAGAAAATAACATGCATAACTTTGTTTTTCATAAACAAAATTTAGAATTGTGGTTAACTATAGAAACTCCAATTATTATTGGATTATTGAAAGAATTAATGAATATGAGTATAATATCAGATCTTAGAAAGATCATTTATGAAAAAATATTAAAAAATTTTGATTCTACAAATTATGAAATACAAATAAAAGAATTTAAAGAAAAAATATATTCTGAAACAGAATATGAATGGAATTCAGAAGATTGGCCCTGGCCAAATACAGATTAATAAAATAAAATGTATAGAAGAACAGCTTCAAAAGTTTTTGAATCTACTAAAAATGCTATGTTTGCATAGATTTTATAGAAAGAATACAAGACTCTAATAAAGAATTAAAAATAAGAAAAGAAAGATTTCAAGAAAATCTTATAGCAGGAGTAAAACCAGAAGCCTTAGAAAGGCAAGAAATTGTTATAAAAGAATTAGAATCTGAAATTCTATATATGAAAGAAAAGGTAGACTTTCATGGAACTCATAGATAAAATGAGTAAACTTGAATCAATAGAGTTAATTCTTCTTAAACAAGAAGAAAAAATAGAAAAGTTAATACAATTAGTCGTAGGACTAAAAGTAAAAATTAATACAATAGAAAATATGGTTAAATCTGTAGAAGATCAAATACCTAATAAGTAAAAGATAGTAAAAATTTTCAAGAAAACCAACAAAAGGTTTTTGAAGAATTTTGTATGAAAAAGGCTTCAACAGGATATAGGCCATATGAGAAAGGAAGTTTAGACGAAAGATTTCATTTAAAAGAAATGAAAAGAATTAAACAAGAAAAAATGAAACAGAAAGTTTCAAATGAAGAAATCAATCCAAGTTCAGAAGAAGAAATAGAATTAAAACAATAAATGGATAAAGAAATAGAAGAACTGATATATTCTTTAGAAGATTTAGTAATAGAAGAACCAATAAAGGTAAAAATGAATAAAGATACATCTGTAAAATTAGAAACAGATAAACCAAGTACATCATCAGTACCTATAAATCAAGGAAGAACCCGTAGAGTTCAACCTGAAAAAGTAGCCATAGAATATACTTATTCACCTAGTGGAAAGTATATACCTAATAGACATATACCAGCAACTACAAGTTCTGGATTTAGATTTATGAACCTTGACTGCAAGCTAGATGCGTAAAAAACTTTACAACAATGGGGACAAGACATAGGTCTCTATTTTTTGACTGATAAAACATTCAACTTTTCTTTAGAAGAAAAATACCAAATATGCGTAGCAGCATTAAATGGAAATGTTAAAAACTGGTATCAAGGATTGTCAGATTCAACCAGAAATACAATAAGAGTTAATGTTATCAGATATATGGACACTTCTTTACAAATGGAATTTGCACATTCATTAACTATATAGCAGATGAATTCATGGGATATGATTGGAATTCAAAAATAGATTCATCAAGAATAGCTGAAAAACAAGAAGCTATAAAAAAGATTAATCAATTACAAATTTGTAATATGTGTGATATTAATTCATATATATGTGAATTCGAAGAATATTATTATCAATATTTTGATAGTAATGAAGATATGACTAAAATAGCTGACATGCTATATCAAAAATTGCCAGGTATATGGAGTTCATATTTTTTGACTCAGTTTTCAAAAAATCATGAAATAGAAGGATATTCAAATACTCTAGGAGCAAGAATAGTTTTCTTAAAAGAAAAATGATCTGATCTTTGTGCACAACAAAGAATACTTTCAAAAGCAAAAAGAGTTAATGAAACTATATGTTGCAAAGAAGTATCTGAAGTAGGCAATTGGGGATGTCAAGGATCTACCAATAAGTCTAAAAAACGTAAATTCAAAAATAAGATTTACAAAAAATATAAAAAATTCTTTAAAAAGAATAAAAAACAAGATAGAAAATATTATAAAAGAAATAAAAAAGATGGAGATAAAAAGAAAAAACCAACTAGTTGTAGGTGCTATAACTGTGGTGAAGAAGGACATAAGTCCTATGAATGCAATAAAAAGAAAGTCAAAGTTTCAATACTTGACATAAAAGACATAGAATCTGATTTAGAAACTGTGTCATCATTTGATTCTGAAATGACAGAAATATTTGAAGTATTTACTGAATCTGATTCAGAATGAGTGAAATAGAAATCAGTAAAGAAGAGGGAAGGAATTCTCATACAAGAAGAAGAAGAAACTATAGAAGGATATGTATTAAAAGCATCTTTTGACCCTTCTAAATATGAAAAGATTAGGAATCTAGAGCTAAATTTAAGAGGACCTAATCAAAATGTGTTAAGTCAAATAGGAAATGCTTTTAAAAGAAAGAAATACGTTTATCATGAATCCATGAAAATTGAAAAGGTTAGACCTATTTAAGAAACTTCTGGAAACAGAAAATTAAATTTATTAACAAAAAAGACAGTAACAGATTTGTTAAATAAACTGCCTAAAGAAAAGAAAGATAAAATGCAATATGCTTATCTAGCAGGCATACAAATTCTTTGTAAATCAACTTTTCAAGAAGGAATTGATTGTCCTTTAGTTATCAATTTATCTGATGAAAGATTTACAAATGCTTCAGATGGAAATCTTGGAATAGTAGAAGGCAATTTAGCCTATAAAAAACTACTTTTCACGTATTATCCAAAATACTGTATATCTTTAAAAGATAAAAGTTTAAATGATGCCTTGAGTTTACATTTTCAAATTCTAAGAAAAGGATTTTTCAAACCAGGCAATCATATAATGAGCATATATTATTGTGCATTATACAGTCTTACTAATTCAAACTATGGAAGTATTTTTTATAAAAAACCAGTAGTTGAATTAGACAAAGAATGCCTAGAAATAGGAAGATTTCTAGAACCCACTAGAAATAATATAACTATTCCAGATAGTTATTCAATTGAATTCGGAACTTCAAAAAATTTAGAAGAAGGAACCTCTAGAGATATAGTCTCATATAATAAAAATAATATTGTGATAGAAAAAGGAATGAGAAGTTATTCCTCACTCAATATATCAAGAAAAGAAAATACACCAAAGGACTTAAAAGTGTTTGGTAAATACTTTAATGGAAAAAATTATGTTGAAGGATATAACATTCTTATAAATCCAAAAAGTACACAAAATCATTTTAATAGTTATTTTGATGCAGGATTAATAAAGAAATATAAAGACACACATAGACATATATCAAACAATGAAAATGAAAATGAGATCAATGAAATAGTTAAAGTTTCAATAATATTTCAAGAAACCAAATTTAACATTAATTGTTATTTGGATATTTTAGATGGAAAACAAAACCATCATATAATCTTAGGAAAGTCATTTCTAGACAGCCTAGATAATGTCACCATTGACAAATATGGTATTGAGATTTCTTTTGCAGGAAAAAATATTTTTCTAGAAAAGGAAAATGCCTAGCGAACAGAGATTTTCTGTAAGTATTTTCGTAGAAATTACATGTTACGAAAAGAAAATTCTCACTTGTGCTCAGATTGATACAGGTGCAGAAATAAGTTTAGGAAAAGAATTCTTATTCAAAAATTGGATAAATAATCCAATAAAAGTCTCAATGCAAGGAATAACAGGTAAGAAGCACTCTTTAGACAAGGTATGTTTCAAACCTGAAATTATATTAGGAAGCAAAATAGTGGCTATAAAACAGTTATATGCTTATGAAGAATTAGATGTCGACTTACTGTTGGGAAACGACTTCGTTCAACAGTTTCAGACATATAATCAAACAATCTATATGATTAGTTTAAAAACCCCCTGTGGACATTAGATACGCATCTCGCGAATTCATACCCCATACAGAGTTCAGCCGCACCTCGTGGTGATGGATATGAAAAAATTTGGTTACATAAAAACCAGATAAGAAAGTTGAATGCTAAAATGTTAGATATAGACAAAGTTAAAGATCTAATAGCTAACAATTATGGAGAAAATCCTATAGCAAAATGGGATATAAAAAGAGAATTAGCAATAATAGAGCTAAAAGATCCAAATATTATCATTAGAGTCAAACCAATGATATATTCAGAAGAAGATAAAATTGAGTTTAAAACTCAAATAAAAGAATTACTTAATATGAAATTAATTAGAGGAAGTAATAGCCCTCATAGTTCACCAGCTTTTATGGTTAGAAACCTTGCTGAAGAAAAACGAGGAAAAGCAAGAATGGTTGTTAACTATAAAGAGTTAAATAAACATAGTATTTTTTAGGGATATTTTCTTCCAAACAAAAATAATTTAATCAATTTAGCAAAAGGAAAGAAATACTTTTCTAAATTTGACTGTAAATCAGGATTTTGGCAAATAAAACTTGCTGAAAAATCTATACCTTTAAATGCCTTTAGTACACCTAATGGACAGTATGAATGGTTAGTGATGCCTTTTGGATTAAAAAATGCACCACAAATATATCAGAGAAAAATGGATAAGATATTTTCTATTTTTTCATATATGCTTGTTAATGTAGATGATATTCTTATTTGCTCTAATGAATATCAGGAACATATAGGACATTTAAAAGAATTTGCAAAAATTTGTATGCAAAATGGAATAATCTTAAGTCAGAAAAAGGCTGAAATTAGTAAAACTGAGATAGAATTTCTTGGTATGATAATAACCACTAATGGTATTAAATTACAGAGTCATATATCTCAAAAGATATGTAATTTTCCAGATAAATTAAACACTAAAAAAGAAATAGAACAATTTCTTGGATGTTTAAATTATGCAGGAGAATTCTTGCTAAGAAAAGGTCTTTGTTGCAAAACTTATAAAGAAAAAATAATACTAGTGGATGGTCAGATAATCATACTAAAGTAATTAAATCTTTAAAGGAAGAATGTAGAGAACTTCCTAAACTCAGAATGCCTGAACCAGAAGATAATCTTATTTTACAAACTGATGCTTCTGATTTCTATTGGGCAGCTATTTTAAAAACTGCACATCAATGAGATATGCAAGTACACAAGTGGTAACATTTATAACAGTAGAAGATCAATTCATCCTCACAAATAAAAAAGAACTTATTGGCTATAATAAAAGGAATAAGAAAATTTTCTTTTTTCTTATTACCAAAACCTTTTGTGGTAAAAACAGATAATACTCAAGTTGGTAGTTTAATTTTTAATAAATTACCTTCTGAACCTCAATTTAGAAGATTATTAAGATGGCAATCTTTGTTGTCTTATTATACTTTTAAAATAGATTATATAAAAGGAACTGACAATTTTTATGCAGATTTCCTATCCAGGAACCCCGAACATGGAGAAGGGTAAAAAACAGCAAATGTTAGAACTTTGCAGCTCTTTAGCTACAAAAATAACTCGGCTAGATAAAAGTATAGTGGAAAAATCTAATATGTTATTCTCCATTCGAGAGCAAACAATAAACCTTGTAGAGCAGTAAAAGCAACTACAACAAGAGATGAACAGTCTTGTTGAACAACAGGGAGAGATACTGACAGAATTTGCAGATCTCTATGAACTGGTAGAGAAGTTTTGGGACTCTCATGGAATGTTGGGTGATAAACCAACTTATAGTGGTGAATCCACTAAAACTAAAAATGTTGAATTCAAATCAGCATATGATGATTCTACCATTCACATGGAGAATCCTGAGAATATAAATCTCAAAATCAACAACGAGCAACCCAGTTCTTCTGATACTGGAAAAAACAAAGTTGTTCGGATAAAAGGATCTTCCGATTCAAAAAACTTAAAAGAAAAAGAATATTATGAATTTGCTTTGCAGGCATACAATTTAGATAATGGAGAAACTTTCCAAGGATAATTACGATTGAAGGAGTTCCAGCCAAATTCCTATACCAACTATTCAAATTCGGTTTTTGTGATCGAATTTACCCAAGCATGGAGTTAAAAGAGTTCCAATTCTTTGACCCAATATTTGTTCAATGTCTTGAAAAATATGCAGAAGGCAAAAAACTTTTCATTCGAGTGTATAGCATTGCACCGAAATATGATGAAAATGAAGAGTACCCTTGCTTTAACCTAGTTCATATCGCCAAGCTCAAAGGAGATGTGAGTCTACGAGTTAATGAACAAAAGGTGAAAAATGGGAACAATATAGGAGAGCTATGGGAATCAAAGCCATAGCAGGAATAATAGAGACTTTCTCTGTAAAAAATTTTCAAATCCTCAACAGCTCAGAAAGCTGGATGATCGTGACAAAAGGAAATAAAAGATCTCCAACATTACAAGAAAAAGTAAAAGAATTCAAAATCGACAGGTTTTATGGCAGAAGCACCACTTTGCAAATGGCATGCAAAATGAGCCAGCATATGCAATCAAGAGATTCTTCACCAAAGAAAGACAGCACCATGTGAAGAGTGGTCCTTACCATTACGCTCAAAATGGAGCATACGAAGAATGGTCCCTACCACTATTGGAAGCAATTGCTGAAAAATAACAGCAATGGACCACATCCATGTGATGATAAAGATAACTCTTACCCCACTCATCTAGTAGATATGAATTCCTATCATCAATCCACCAATGAAGAAAGAGGCTTATCTCTTTACGCGGGTTTTCAAACGCGGTTGAAGCCTATAAAAGGAGAACACCTTGAAGAATGAAGGCATCGAAAAATTCTATCAGAAAACCCCCAACCAAAGAGTGTTAGAAAAAGAATGAGTTTCTAAAGTTTTCTTCTTTACCATAGGGAAAATATAAGCATAGGGATGAGCTGATTAAAGCTCTTTTCTATTGTAAATTAGTTTGTTCAAATTCAATAAAAGAACGTTTCCTTTTAAGAAATTGAGCTATATATTTCCATTGTTTCAATTCTTAAAAACCCAAATCAGAATTTGATTCTGTACCCAAGGGAGGAGCTGTTGCAGTTAGAGGAATCTATCAAGGACGAGAAGGCGTTGAGGCAGAAGGCCGTTAGCCGTTAAGAAGTCCGAAGATGTGAAGATTCTGACATCGATGCAATTAATCATGGCCCGAAAGGTGAAGCCAAGCGGCTGATAAGGTTTTAGGAAGAAGAACAAACAGCTTAAAGGAAGCGAGGTAAGACCCGAAAAATTTGAACTGCTAAGATACAATAGCTAGAGTTTTATTATGCTTTAATTATGCTTATATGAGTACCTAGGGAATATAAAATTAATTGAATTCTAAAATATTTATGTTTTTATATGATATGCAGAAAGTTAAAGGACTAAAAATCAAATAGCTAAAAAATTTTGGCATATTTTAATAATAAATCTCAAAACAACAATATTTTGGGAATAAAGTTTAAAAAGAACCATAGTTTGGGAAATAACCCAAATTTTGTTAGACTATTGCCATGATCTTTTATTTTTTTATTATTTTTGAGTTATTTATTTTTTTGGTTAAATTTAGAATTAAGTCTACTTATGGGAGCTTGGGAAAACGAATAGAAAATGAATAGAAAATTTCTCATATTATCCTCCCTCCTTTATCTTTTATTTTCTCTTTTATCTCTTCCTCTTGCGCTTTTTTTTCTCTATTTTATTTTTCCTTCATCTCAAATTTTCACTCAAAATTATTCAATAACTAAGATTTTAAATTTTCAATCTAAAACTTGATAATATTAGCATGCGAGCTTAAACATTTTAATTTTTTTTTATGAAAAATTATAGTTAAAGTAAATATATATGAAGCTATAGAGAAGAGAAAAAAAGAGCAAAATATGCAAAAACAAAATTATAAAGAATTTGTTACTATAAATGAAATATTATGAAAATAAAAATGGACTTGAAATGAATAATTTTATGGTATAAATTAGAAGTCAAAAAGTAAATTGAACAAGAATTTTTTCAGGGAAAAAGGTAATTCTTGCTTTGAGTTTTAAAAAAGGAATGTTTTGAGTTAAAAAGTGGGTATTTTCATTTCAAATTTTTACTTTTTCTGGATTATTGTGTTGGAATATTTTATTACTCAATTTTAAAATTTAAATTTAATTTGAAAAAAAATCTATATTTTCTTTTTTAAAATATAGGATGTGAAAGACAATTGATACATTACCTCATCACCACAGCTATTAGAATTTCGCCAAATCCTAATCAAATGGCTATAATCTAAAATGAGATACTAGAACTGATAAATGATCTAACTGCTCCCGAGTAGTTCACTCCTATGTTGTTTGTTGTATTTTTCTTATTTATTTATGTGTTTTAAAAATAAACAACTCACCTCGTATACTTGAGCGTCGAGTGAAATTTGGAGGAAAAATAGATCTTTTAACGGAAATTTAGTTACACTTGTAATATACAAACAGCTCATTTAATGATCATGCGTTTTCCAAATCACCCTTTCTTTTGACCTTGAATAACATACTTTTTGAGTTAACCTTCCCTCATCCCATCCCTGCATTTCTTTTTTTTCCTTATTTTAGTTCTCCTTCTTCCTTTTATTTTCTTTGTCTTTTTATTATCTTTTTCTTTTTTGTTCTCTTTCTTTTTCTTTTTTGTTCCTTTTCTTCATTTCGTTTTTCCCTTCTTTCTTTTGTCTCTTTATTTTTCTTTCTTGTTCTCTTTCTCCCCGTTCTTATTTCTTACTTTTTTTTCATTTTTTTTAATTCTTCCCCTGGTTTGTGTATATCAATTCTATAATTTATTTTTTGTCCTTTCCTTATTTTAATTCTTGGTATTTTTACTTCTTACCTTTGTTTTCATCAATTATTTTTTCCTTTTTTTCATATATTAATTCTTCATTTTTTTTCTAAAATTATATTAAAAGTTTGATAAACAAAATTAATATTGCTTTTGAAATTGTCTAATAATTTTGAAATCTACAAAGGTAAAATTTTAATATTCGTATCTATGAATAATTATTCACAATTTTGTGTGATTGAATAAAAACTTTTCCAGAATTATCATCATCGCCTTATAAATTTCTAAAAAAAATAGATATTAAGAGAAAAATAAACTCTCCAACATAGTTTTCAAAAATAAAATACACTTCTTTAGTATGATTGAGTTGTGGGAGAAGATTTCAACCAGACACTCAATTGGACTGTTTTTATCGTGAATATTCTTTAATTTTTATTTTAATAGTTAAGTTATTTATTATTCAAATTTATTAAATAACTTATAATTTATAAATTATTATTAACAATATATATTTTATAATATAAAACCATCAATATTAATAATATATTATAATTTTTAACACATGAGTATCATGGCTAACAATAACATGCTTTAATGATTTACAAATTTAATATGTAACTATTATAATTTTTATTATAATTCACTACTATTTTAAACATTAAATTTCATAAATAACTTAAGATAGAAAAATCAAAGTATATTCGAAATTACATTTTGATCTTACAGTAATTTTTCTATATAAGTCAAAATATAATAGTGAGGAGACAATAAATAAACATTAATACTATTATATTGTAATTTATATTATTAAAAATTAATAACAATAACAAGTAATTAAAATAAGTATATTTTAAATTTTAAATAATATTATGAGTTCATGAATATATGTAATTAGTACATCAACTAAATACATTATATTTATAGGTTATAAGTAAATTAAACTCTAAATATAAGTAATTAGTATATTAACTAAATACATAAGTATATTTATAGGTTATAAGTAAACAATACTTTAAATATAATTAATTAGTACATTAACTAAGTATTTATTTTTTAACATCCACACATCCTTAAATCACATGAAATTTATCATTTAATATGTTAAATTAAATATTCAATTTATATTTCAAACATAGTTAATTTGTTATTCGTTTTTTTTTTTACTTTCAAGAGTTAAAAAAAACCTTATTCGATTTTTCGATTTAACCAGTTAACCGACCAGGACTGGTAAAATGGTTACCATTCGGGTAATCGGTTATGACAAAATTTGCCAAAATCTATACAAACTAGAACTGGTTAATCGGCCAGTTGAACCCCCCTAGCCGTGTCACCACGACTGTTTTAAATTTGTTCGGACGGTTTATCAAACGTACTTGGTCAAAGAGAAAACATTAGCCAAATTACAAGCATGAAAAATATGCAAAAAAGAGAAGGTCCAGTCATTACCCACTTGTTTTTAGCATATGACTCCTTGTTATTTTGTAAAGAATATTATACTCATGTAAGGTGCACCAAAAATAGGATGTTGAAATATAGAAGGAAATATGGTCAAAAGATAAAATCTTGACAAGTTATTAGTATTACGCAGCAAGAACACGCCAAATTGGTTGAAGAGAAAAATATTTATAGAATTTGACAGAGTTACTGAATAGAGTGTTGGGAAGAAATTGGGTATTTCAATAAATTCAACATACCCACAATACAGAATAAATTGTCCCTATTTGTTAGAATATTATAAGAACACTAACAAGTCTTAAAAAGTAACTAATTGAAGATAAACTAAATCCAAAGCAATAATAACTAGTGGTAGAACCAGAGAGAATTGTTTGGGGGCGAAAATTTATATTTTAATTTTTATAAAGAGCAAAATTCTAATTTTTTTAAAGACTCAATTGAAAATTCGTAATTTTTTTAGAGATAAATAGTATAATTTTTCAAATTTTAGGGGTAGGCACACCTCATCGCCCCTCTAGATTAGCCAGTGACAACAACAAAGAAATTCCACAAGTCAACAATTTTTACGTGAAAAGCTCATTCAACATGAAGGAGAAAGAGACATGTCTATGGAGTCCACCTCGAATGTACATTGTAATCAATCAAAGAGAAGACTATAAGTTTTAACAATTAGAGAAATGACATCAAACATCTAACATGACTGAACCAAATCTTTAATTCAAAAAAGAAAACATGAAGGAGAAAGAGACATGACTATGGAGTTCACCTCATATGTCCATTGTAATCAATCAAAAAGAAGAGTATAAGTTTGACCAATTAGAGAAATGACATCAAACATCTAATATGAATGAACCAAATCTTAATTCAAAAGAGAAAACATGTGAAAATGTTTACCAAATATTATAGCAATTTTTCGAAATTCATAACTCGGAATAGATTCATCAAAATTCAATCTCCACCATAGAGAATGTAGAATAGGATGTCATCTACCTCCAGTCAAAATTTCAACTCGATCAAACACCGTTTGCCCTTCCAATTTTGCATTTGATGAAGACTGTTCAATTTTGAAATTGCTCAAAAAACTGCAACAAAGAGCTACAAGAAAGCTGCCTCTTTCTCCCACTTTTGACCAAAACTTAGACATGACCAAACATCCGGTTCCGGAACCAAAACCGGTGGTTCTGGTTCCGGAACCGGAACCGTGGCCCAATAGAATCGGAACCAGAACTGAACCGTCTATGGACAGTTCGGTTCCGGTTCCAGAATTTGTGGAATCGAAACCGGCAAAAAAAATTATAATTCTTTAAATATTTCTATACCGCTTCATTTTCATCACATAATTTCTTAGGCTCCGTTTGGACAGCAAAAATTTCAATCTATTTGTAAAATGAAAATTAATTTCGTTTGGCACTCCATTGCTTTACCGATTGCAATTACGATTGTAAAAGCATGTACAGTAAAAGTGAACAAGCCTGTTATTATAATAATGAATAGTAAAAGTGACGGCGGGCTTATGTCTCTGCAATGCTCTTGCCAAAACTGTGCAATACAAGATTGTGAATAAGAATAGGAAAGGTTTCAGCAATGGAAAAAGCTTTCACGTGGGTGTGGGCCTTCCAGCATTGGTATTTTGCAGTCACATGCTTTGACAGCTTCCATTTTTATTTGACTATTGTATGCATTGTTGCTGAATGTAATAAATAGTGGGTCCCATATCTTTTATTTTATTAATTATATAATAATATATAAAATAATCATTATATATATAATAATAATTTTTTCTATACAAAATTTTCAATAAATTAACCAAATTTATCTATCCAAACATATCTAATCATTTTTCAAATATTCCTTTCTCATTACAAAACCCAATAAAATCATTTCATAAATAAAACCAAAAAACACCTTATCCAAGCGGAGCCTAAGTTTTCTCATCTTTATATTATAAATTTTAACGTTTATAGTTTAGGGTTTAGGGTATCAATTTTTTTAATTAATTATTCTAATTATATTATTATATTATTATATTGTTCAATCATTCTTTCAATACACTTATCATTTATATATTTTTCTTTCTCACTTATCTAATCCTTCATAATTCTATTTTTCTAAAATCTCCATATAATAGTTCAATTTCAACTATTAATCCAATTATATTATGTATCAACTTAATTTTCTAATTTATATTATCCTAATTCTATTATTATATTATGCTAATATACTATTTGAATTCCAATTAATAGTTCGATCATTCTCTCAATACTCTTATTCTTTCTATATCTTTCTTTCTCACTTATCTAATATTCATAATTCTATTATTCTTAAAAAGTCATATATTAGTTTAATTTTAACTACTATTCTAATTATGTTATTATATTATACTAGTTGAATTCTAATTAATAATTCAAATATTCAAATATTCTTTCAATATTCTTATTATTTTTATATCCTTGAATCTCACTTATCTAATTCTTCTTAGTTCTATTATCTAAAAACTATATATTAATTAAGTTCAGTTGTAACTATTATTATTCTAATTATATTATTATGTTGTATTATTTGAGTTTCAATTAATAGTTCAATCATTATTTCAATAGAAATCAAATTTAAAAATGGGATTACAATCAAAATTTGAAATTAAAAATCGAAAAAAAGTCAAAAATAGAATAAAATCGGAACCAGAACCGCCGGTTCCAGAACCGTGGTCACCTCTACCAAAACTAACCCTTCCAAAAAATTAAGCATAACTAAGGTTATTTTCTAATGGGCTTATTAGACTTTTTTCATATGGGTTGGGAGCCCAACAAACCCAAGATAGAGAATTAGCAAATATCTTAGATTAACAATGGTGATTGGACTTTTTCAAATAGGTTGAGAGCCCAACAAACTTAACATAGAGAATTAGCAAATGTCTTAGATTAACAATAGTGATAGGGAGATCAAAAAGTCAAGTGTTTAAAAACTTGTCAAATCAGTTGGGATAGAAAATTGAAAAAATAGATTTCTATCAATAGATGAAAGGAGATCTTAATAAAATCTGTGGCAATGACTTTTCAATATATACCACGTCTTGTTCTAAACTAACAAGTGCAATTTGTAATCAATTTGTAAAAGAGATAGTAAAATTCTAGTGGGCAAGGAGAAAAAGAAAAGAAAAATCTATGGATAGCTTGGGAAAAAAATGACTGAAGCCAGACAGGATGTGCACTTTGGATTCAAAGTCTTGCAATCTTTTAACAATGCTCTATTGGCTAAACAATTGTGGAGAGTAATTACAAAGCGTAACTTGTTAATATGCCATGTGATGAAAAGTAAATATTTTTCAAATAGATTTTTCTAAAGTCAAAACACAAGCATCGTCGATATGAAAAAGATAGATGGAGGCAAAATATGTTCTACTGAAAGTCTGAAAGGATGAAGAGTGGCCATTGGAGATGGACAAACAATCAAACAATGGGATGGAAAGTAGATTTCATATCACATTCCAATGACAACAATATCTCCAAGACCTACTACAAGTGAAATCCAAACAATGAGACTTCCGATGAACTAGAATAGAGAGAAATGGAATCACGAGCTAGTACGCCAAATTTTTAATCCACAGGAAGTGAAGATGATTATGAAATTACCTATTAGTGGAATGGGTACAAAATATTTGATGGTTTGGCAATTTACATAAAATGGAATGTATACAATGAATTTTGGATATAAATGGGAAAAAATATATATAGAAGGACTCTGATTCATAGAAAGCCAACATCAACAAAGAATAAATTGTAAGCAAAGGGTTATGTAGATGATTATGGATACTGAATAAACAAATTAATTGTATATTCTATCTTTCTTTCGATGGGATCTAATAATCAAATACAACAAATTAATTTCAGTTTGATCCTGTTGTAATTAAAAAAATTGATAATATAATAAAATCAATATATATATATATATATACATATTAAAGAGTGATACTATAACGTCCCACTGTGATTTCTTAAATGATAACATGATTTAAATTATGGGTATTTGATAATATTATTGGACGAAGTTTAAACGTAAATAACAAAATATATATATATATATATATATAATGTCACGCCCCGAATCCGCGAGACACGGCCACACGATTGGAAATCGACTCCAAACGTGCGAAACCTCCTGTTTGTACAGTTTACTACACCAACAGTACATATACATAGGCCACACTTTACTTAATATATTCAATATGTGCATATTCAAATCCACGTTTCCAAAATCTCACATTCAAACCTACAACTTGATATATATCACATATTTCTCCAACAATCAGAACCTAGTATACAACGCCGTATATACCATTATAACTAAAGATTTCACATACAATCTCAAACATACATTTCATATCAAACTATCTTAAAATATATATACTCCATAATCAAGAAACAATGTTCCAACATTGTTCAACCCAAAACCTCTATTACATTTCACTCATCTCATATACACAACTTCAAACATCATCATCATAAGAATCTTTTACTACATCATAAGAAAGAACAAGAATAATTCCATATTAACCAATCTAACATCGTTTAACATTATCTCTACATAATTATACATCCATAAAATGCCTTCCTCTACTTCCAATCATCCTCATAAGATGCACCTGGAATTTTAGAATCTGTAAAGATAAACATTTCTGTGATATGAACAAACACTATGCCCAGTAAGTAGTTAAGACATTCCTTTATCGGGTTGAGCATGTTATATACAATATATTTTCTCAAAACATCATTTAACCCATCAAACCATCATTTAAAGAGCTTTTCAATCAAAAACACACACATACATATACATAGTCACAAATACATTGAGTATTTGTCATCATTTATCAACATTTCACATTTAGCTCATGAATCATTCAATTCACTCTTGGGTCAAAATACTGGATCCAGCCCTAACCTTTATAACCCGTTAGGTAGGCCATTACATATGGTTCCTAGCTACTATAACCCGCTAGGAAGGGCCATTACAATAGGTGGAACATGTTCCCCCCAATCGTTCATTAAACATTCAAGAGCTCAAAACATTTCAAATCATTCAAATCATTTCACAAACACTTTACATTCGCAAAAGCCACTGCATACATTTCATAATCATCAAATTCACAATCTTATTCATGCTCAAACTATTTTAAGATAATAACATAATCAACTTTCAAAGTAAGTTTCATCAAAAGCTTTATAAAACTTAAAGGGATATCATAACCACTTACCGGAAGCCAAAATCCAATATAGCTCTTGATTCTAAGATTTTCCACCACCTTATTTACTTCACTTTCCTATAAACATACACATATATAACCAAATATCAATCAAATGGAGCCTAAAACTCTTAAGACAACTTTCTTAATCCACAAACACTTCATTACCCTTTAATTCTTAAACCCACATACATATCATTTCCAATAACTTCCTTCCATAACCTATTCCCACAATTTCATTCAAATTCATCAAATTCATGTTCTATACTTACTCAAATGAATGCTATAATTCTTAGATTAGTGTTCTTGAACTTATAGGATTGAAACCCATTTCCTATCATAACAAAACTTTCAACTCTTACTAATCTATAACACTAATTAAAGATATTCATATATATAAATAGACTAGAGTGTTTCCTTACCTTCATTTGAGTGGAATTTGGACGGAGATTGAGCCCTTAATTCCTTCAATCAAACGCCTCTACTTGCCACCCTAGGATGGAGGAAAATAGAACAACAAAAAAAAAAATAAAGAAGAAGCTGAAACTTCAGCCTAATGAACGAATGGGTTTTAAGACCCATTTGTCAATTTTGCTAAATAGTCCCCAAAGTTTCTTTTATTTACTAAATGGCCCTTAATAAATTCATGGGTATTATATTCTACCCTCCTTATAGGAAGTTTCGGCCTCGAAACTTACCGTACCTTGTTCCTCAACTAGTGTGGATATTTTCTTTTACTTTCTCTTCCGATTCCAAAGTTGTCTCACGAGGGGTGTTAATACAGTCAAACAAATCATCCCATTTTCTTTCAACATCAACTTTTTAACTTGAAGAAAATATAGATACCTCGAGCCATATTTGATTATATCTCTAAGCCACCATATCCTTCCTCCAAATTCTATATTCATTTTTGACATATCCTTTAATGTGCGAAAGTCGTCGATTAGACTTAACGTTACATAACATTCATCATAATCAATGATCAAGTATCCTCTATGTTTAAACATCACATTTAGGCCAAGGAAGTCAGAAAAGAAAACTTGGAAAACAATTAAATTTTGAAAATTTCATGACTGCCGAAAATTTCTCCACGTCGCGACGTGTACGCTTCCACGTCGCGACGTGTACGCTTCCACGTCGCGACGTGGGTGCACGTCGCGACGTGGGTAAAGTTTCTCCCTGCCCATTTTTCTCCCTCTGGACGTCGCGACGTGGAGAACCGACGTCGCGACGTCGGGGCATTCTTCAGCTGAAACTTCAAGTTTCTCTTTCTTATTCCTTCCAACTCATCATTCTTTCAAAACTACACCATTTCTATACATCAAAGCTGTATATACATCATTCCAATCTCCCAAACATTCATTATAATTCACGATACACATTCACACATCACCAACATCATTAAACTACGAATCTTCACTATTATCAAAAGATTGGACGAAATGCTCTAATATCTACAATTCCAATACAAGTTCATCATACATATTGACATCAAATCTAATGTTCGCACATTATTCTTTCTTTTTCTTCTTTCAATCTTACATACTCTTCTCAAACCATCATAAAATCCATGTGCCCAACCAAATGAAACGTAGTTCCAATAACACAAACATTCATTAATCTTCGCTTTACATATTCACAAACTTACAACATCGTGATGATACGAATCTTCACTATAATCAAAAGAAGAAATACAAATGCTCCAACGTTCATCATTCTAACAAGATTTAACATTACATATACATAACTACCAAATTCACAACTCCATCTCTATTAACTACAAACTACACAAAACAACCCTTCTCCTCTTTCAAGCAATCACTCCAAAAGGCATCCGAAACATTTGCATCTGCATACATTTCTCTTTTAAAACCAATCTGAAATCAAAACACCAACAACCAAAACCAACATCATTCTATCAACATCAAACTTTCATTATCATTCTCTTTACATATTCTCAAAACTAAAAACATCAACACTCTAAGGATCTTTCATTATATCTAGAAGAAAGAACACATATGTTCCAATGTTCATCTTTCTAGCACAATTCAATGTTAAAATTCTAACACATTATATTCAAACCTACATCTTACTCCAACAAGGATAATATATACAAATTATAACGAAATGACGTCACTTAAGATTACAACTAACAACCTTGCATTTCATCTCTTATATGTACCTATTGTCATCGACTTCTCTCTGATACCACTAAATGTCACGCCCCGAATCCGCGAGACACGGCCACACGATTGAAAACCAACTCCAAACATGCGAAGCCTCCTGTTTGTACAGTTTACTACACCAACAGTACATATACATAGGCCACACTTTACTTAATATATTCAATATGTGCATATTCAAATCCACGTTTCCAAAATCTCACATTCTAACCTACAACTTGATATATATCACATATTTCTCCAACAATCATAACCTAGTATACAACACCGTATATACCATTATAACTAAAGATTTCACTTACAATCTCAAACATACATTTCATATCAAATTATCTTAAAATATATACTCCATAATCAAGAAACAATGTTCCAACATTGTTCAACCCAAACCTCTATTACATTTCACTCATCTCATATACACAACTTCAAACATCATCATCATAAGAATCTTTTACTACATCATAAGAAAGAACAAGAATAATTCCATATTAACCAATCTAACATCGTTTAACATTATCTCTACATAATTATACATCCACAAAATGCTTTCCTCTACTTCCAATCATCCTCATAAGATGCACCTGGAACATTAGAATCTGTAAAGATAAACATTTCTGTGGTATGAGCAAACACTATGCCCAGTAAGTAGTTAAGACATTCCTTTATCGGGTTGAGCATGTTATATACAATATATTTTCTCAAAACATCATTTAACCCATGAAACCATCATTTAAAGAGCTTTTCAATCAAAAACACACACATACATATACATAGCAATGGCATCATCATTGATCAAAACATTCACAAATACATTGAGTATTTGTCATCATTTATCAACATTTCACATTTAGCTCATGAATCATTCAATTCACTCTTGGATCAAAATACTGGATCCAACCCTAACCTTTATAACCCGTTAGGTAGGCCATTACATATGGTTCCTAGCTACTATAACCCGTTAGGAAGGGCCATTACAATAGGTGGAACATGTTCCCCCCAATCATTCATTAAACATTCAAGAGCTCAAAACATTTCAAATCATTCAAATCATTTCACAAACACTTTACATTCGCAAAAGCCACTGCATACATTTCATATTCATCAAATTCACAATCTTATTCATGCTCAAACCATTTTAAGATAATAACATAATCAACTTTCAAAGTAAGTTTCATCAAAAGCTTTATAAAACATAAAGGGATATCATAACCACTTACCGGAAGCCAAAATCCAATATAGCTCTTGATTCTAAGATTTTCCACCACCTTATTTACTTCACTTTCCTATAAACATACACATATATAACCAAATATCAATCAAATGGAGCCTAAAACTCTTAAGACAACTTTCTTAATCCACAAACACTTCATTACCCTTTAATTCTTAAACCCACATACATATCATTTCCAATAACTTCCTTCCATAACCTATTCCCACAATTCATTCAAATTCATCAATTCATGTTCTATACTTACTCAAATGAATGCTACAATTCTTAGATTAGTGTTCTTGAACTTATAGGATTGAAACCCATTTCCTATCATAACAAAACTTTCAACTCTTACTAATCTATAACACTAATTAAAGATATTCATATGTATAAATAGACTAGAGGGTTTCCTTACCTTTATTTGAGTGGAATTTGGACGGAGATTGAGCCCTTAATTCCTTCAATCAAACGCCTCTACTTGCTGCCCTAGGATGGAGGAAAATAGAACAGCAAAAAAAAAATGAAGAAGAAGCTGAAACTTCAGCCTAATGAACGAATGGGTTTTAAGACCTATTTGTCAATTTTGCTAAATAGTCCCCAAAGTTTCTTTTATTTACTAAATGGCCCTTAATAAATTCATGTGTATTACATATAATGTTTTCGTCGCGTTTGCGTTTGCCTTTGCGTTTAAGAAAATTTAACGAGGCTGGATACACTAATTATACAATAAAAGATCCAAAGCAACTAAGAAATGTGGTCTTATTTTCTAGAGAAGAAAGATAGAACAACAGTTTTAGCTGTGACATTCCCTCTATCTATTAGGAGAAGATGTCAAAGTGATGAAAATTTACATTGGTATCTAAGTGTTGGAGGGAAAGCTTTGGAAAAGGTTGAGTTTAATGAGGTTAACAATGAAAAAAAGAATAAAGAGTACGAAAAAATAAAAAAAATTCTTATCAAAGAAAATATTAGTAAAAATAATATATTGTTGTAGAATATTGGCTTCTAAATTTGACTGGGTAGTTCTAATGGAAAATTTAATGATTTCACTTAATTAAAACTATATAGAGGTAAAGTGTAGAATTTTAAACCCTAAGGGAGTCATGTGTTCAAACATCAAACCACAAGAGGATTTTGTGGAATTTGCCCAAATAGCTTTAATTGTAGAAAGACTTCTAATGTTAGGCTAAACTGATTTAAAGTCTTATGAGAATTTATTTCTTCATTAGTTTTTACAATAAAAATTAATCTTGATTTTTTCCCTCTACTCAGATGTAAGATTTTACAATGTGATAGAGTTCAAAAAAAATCTAAATTAGTTTCCATTAAAATACTTAAAGAAAAATATTAGTGGTTAAAATTACATTTTGTAAACTAAAACTTATCAATATTGATAAAATATGCAATTATTTATGAATTCAATTTTTAGGTAGTACGTAACTAAACTATACAAATAAAATAATGATTTAAGCAAATAAAATGTTGTTTAAGTATCAAACCATACTAAAAAAAATTATAAAAAAAGGAAAGAAGTGGTGGCATAATAGAATTCAAACTAAGAAAAAAATAAAAATAAATAAGAAAAGAAAGGTAAATTATTTAAGCCATATAATATTAAGGGTCATTCTCCTGTGAGACCTTCTCATATATTAGACTTACGTATGAATTTCACTTTAATATCTAAAGTATAAAAAATTAGCGTATAAAGTATAAAAAATTAGCATACTAGCATATAAAGTATCAAATATTAGCTTATAACATATAAAAAATTAGTGTATTAGCGTATAAAGTATAATTCTCATATCACGTTTCATATATGAGACTCTCACAAGAGTTTTTACGTAATATTATAGGGGATGGAGGACAATTCTTGGATGAAAAATTGAACTATTGACTAACTAAGCTCAATAAGACAAAATGCAACTGGCCTATATAATTAAGGGTGCTTAGTGTAATTAAGCTAAAAAAAAGGAGAAAATAACAAAAAATTTGCTCCATTAATGACTCTTTTAAGAACTTTAGGTATAATATTAAGTGCTGAGATTTTCTGTCTAACATTATCTCTATCTTATC
The DNA here is from genome assembly GCA_016586305.1 of Ophiorrhiza pumila. NCBI lineage: Eukaryota > Viridiplantae > Streptophyta > Magnoliopsida > Gentianales > Rubiaceae > Ophiorrhiza > Ophiorrhiza pumila. Next base: position 41,562,643 of record BLIW01000006.1, read on the forward strand.
ATGCTCAAAATTAAACTACGTGTTCACTTATTCTTGTAAATTAATTTTAGTGATATTTATGCTTTTAAGGTTCACTCATTATTTTGTTAGGGTCTAATAATTTTGGAACTAAAACTAGGGACTAAAAAGCATAAATATCACTAAAATCACTTTATAATTATTAGACCCTAACCAAAGAATAAGTGAACCCTGCAACGTAGTTTAATTTTGGACATGATAAGACATAAGAGAGAGATAATCTTGGACAAAAGATCCCAACTCTAATTTATTATTCCAAATTATTTGTTTGGATGGTTAAAAAAGTTATATGGAATTGGATTTCACTTATAACTGAAATAGCACACTGTAAATATTTTCATAATTTTAATTAGATGCTGAATTCTATGGTTGGCCTTTTTTTACTTTTTTCTAGAATAGTTTTTTATTTTCAAAATTAATATTAAGCATAAATGCGTTTCAGCAGTTAAGTGAACTATTTAAACTAATGTTTCTAAAGTCACTTAGAAAAGCAAAAGTCGGCATCAAGAACTAAACTTTTTTATACTAATTAGAGTCTATTATATAAATTATAAATTTTATTTCTCCACTATATTCGGTTTAAACTAAGTTCCTCCTCGTTTATATTTAAATATAATATATATGGTTTTTTTCAATTCTTTTTTGTCTTCCTACCTCCCTTTATATAAAAAATAGCTTAAATAAAGTTTACAAAAATTAGATAAACCATTTGTTTTCCAAAAGTAATAATCACTTAAGATAGTAAACGTTTGACATTGTCTCAACCTAATTCTCTATTTTATTTTTCTCTTTCCATGTTTCTTCTTAGTATATAATTAGAGAAATGATAGGGGGAGTGAAATTCTGGAGTGAAATCTCATAGTGAATGACTTGACAGTGATAAAAAGACAAACTTATCCCTTATCCATTAGGGTTCACTCATCATTTGGTTAGGGTATATTGAATGACCTGCTCATTTTTACCACAAAAAGTCAAAATCCTGAATACTTTGGTATAATGAGAAACTAAGCTGACTTTTCAGTGCACATCTTGATAATGACATACTATGTATTTAAACTCTAGAGAAAACAAAGACGGTACTCCGAGTGCATAAAATATCAACCTTTTGGAAGGCATTTTAAACAAATTTTGCATTAAAAATGACATGTTTGACAATCTACAAGATTTAAGAAAGTAGTGTTTTTAAAGTATAGCTTGAACTAACTTCTAAATATACTCATCAGTTACAGTAAATTGTACGCTATAGGCCTGCAAACATACAAAGAATTGATTGACGCAATACTTGATGATTCTGAGTAAACATAAGAGCAACAACTTTTCTAAAGAAACATAACCATCATTACTTTTCAAGATGCATTAGAATCCATGGCTGCCTCAACTCATTTGGCATTCCAGAAAATGTATCAAATAGCCTTTGATCATGCGTCATATGTTGGTTTTGTACAAAAGCCAATTTAATTCTAAGATTATTATTTATATTTATTGCCAATTAATTAGAAACCTAATGTAAGGAAATCAACATAGTAACAACGCAGTGGAAAATGTAACAATTATATTATAATTGATTTCCATAGGACCTTTAATGATAATTTATATAAAATATACCTCGAGAGATGCTAGCAAAATCCTTGAACGAGGTTTAATCGATCAACAAGCAGCACACGTATCCGGTCTCTAATGGTAATCCACACGAACTACTTTCGGGATCCTCAAAGGATTGATTTTAATGTTAGGTTAATAAGCTAGATCCCTCTAAACAACACTTTAGAAATCTAATAAGAAAAACCATTTTTCTTATTTACGTGATTTCTTATTGAGAGAGTTGTGTTGTCTTGACCTAACATTAAGCATCTATATATAATAATATAGCCTTCCAAAAAGGTTGTCTTGTCAAACAAGAAACGAATTATTACCAAACTCAATTCAATTTCTAAAAGTGAATATAAGAGCATAATAGATGCCATAATTATCATATAATTATGTAAATAATTTTAACCCAAGAAGTAATTCTATTGTGTGTGACCCTTTAGGTTCCTAATCACTTGGCAATAAATATAAATAATAATCTTAGAATTAAATTGACTTTTGTACAAAACCATCAAACTCCCACTTGGACAATTTAGTCACGGAGCTTCTAAGATAGGATAAATTAAACGACTTTAATTTATCATTAATTTAACAATTAATTTATTTATATTCATAGATCAAGAGCGGCCTCTAGCCAAGACATCATGACCACCCCAAGAGTTAGGAAAAGTCAATTGATCGACTTCACCTATCCATGAACCAGGTACCATGTAATTATCATCCTCTCACCATCCTATATTCCAATTAGTACAAGAGTAAAGTCTAAGTGCCAACTCTTTATTGTATTAATTATATTTCTTTCTTGTACCGAAATTCAACTCCTTGTAAATAAATTTATAACTTTTCCAAATTTACTTACTAAATATGTGCACTTTGAGTTGAACTTCAACAAGTGGCGCCAGAAAGGAATATACTCTCCCACTATTAGGAGTGGTGAATCCTATATCGATCATAAACTATCAATCCGTGCTTCTTGTTATATCCAATGTCTACCGCTCACATATCCAGTTACGGTTATGGACAAATAGAGTCAAAACATAACATCCACACTAAAGATACTCTTATGATCTCAAGTCAAAGGATCGCTTACACTACTGTCACGTAGAGATTATACCATTGGCACTCAAATAGTTAACGATATAGAAATCTCTAAGCGGATCATTCCAGTGAACACATTCTCCAATGATTCACCCATATATCACTATATATACTAGTCTATCCGCATTAACAATGTCTTTGTTATTGTTAATACTATGACTAGGGAAATCTAAGAATAATAAATATTATTCTAAGGACTTTATCGTATTGTATATATATCGACATATATATGTTGCAAAATAATAAATATGCCATATCTTTATTGCATAAAATTGCATAATCATTCTTCTATTATGACTCAAACCAATCATTCAGTACTTCAAATCAAATAAATAAACATGACCATCATGTTTCTTTTGGGATAATGGTTTAGTCAATGAATAATTATATTATCCTTTGCAGGAATCTCTTGTATCTTTACTTAAATTCTATCGGTGATTACTCTAATTATAAGATAAAATTTTAGTACATGTTTGGATCATTGATGAGACCTTAGTTCCTCAACTATTGAAGAAACTATTTCCATCCAAACAATCTTATAGCAACTTTTCAAGTAGCTATATACTTAATTTCTATTGTAGAATATGTTGTTATAATCTATTTGGAACATTTCCAAATAATAACATTTATATTTATGATAAATACGTATCCATCTTGATACTTGCAATCATCTTTATAAGTTTGAAAACTAGTATCTATGAATCCATATATATTTAGCTCAACATTCAAGAATATGTTCTTAATTCTTCTCAAGTATTTAAGAAAATTCTTGATTACTTCTAGTGACTCTCACTGGAATTGGATTGAAATATGCTCATAACACTTATAGCGTAGGAGACATTTGGTCTTATATAATATACATAAATGATCTTACTTCTTAAGAACATTTTTCATATTATATTTCTTAATATCAGTCTTTGGACACATATCCTAAGGTAAATTCCATCAAATATAGGAATGTAAACCTTTTAAACTGATCCATACATGTTAAATGTAGAAATATTCTGTCACGTTTTGGTATTCTTGACATATCTCTCTCAGTATAACTCGGAATTTTGTTATTGAAGCGATCCTAGAAAGCTAAGGGATAGAGCTAAAACTTTTATGTTTTACGTTTGGCGAGATTCTGACATTATTATCATTAAATATGCCTACCAAGATGAATGATGTGATTCTAGCATATTACCGTCACGAATTTCATGGACCTTTTGAATATCAAGAAGGCGTGCTTGGGCTTTATCATCTTGGATCACGCCACCTTTAATTTATTAGGATTTATTTGTATTTTAATAAATTAAGTCTGAAACATGAGTATGGGCTTATTAATTTAATTATTTAATAAGTTAATTATTTGTATTTTAATTATTTTGTCTTAAGGCGAAATAAGGTCAGCAGACAAACTAGGGAGGTTAAGTTAGACCCGAATTGGGAAGGACCATACGAGGTGGTGGAAGTTAGGAGAACAGGCAGCTACAAGCTAAAGGACCTAAGTGGGAAAGAGATTCCTAGGTCATGGAACGCAGCGAACCTCCGCAGATTTTATCACTAGGTTTATGATTACTTTAATAAGATCCCACATCGTGAGATTGTAGCGATGTGGGGGAGTTGTAACTGTTATTGTCCAGAGATAGGTTAACTTTTTAATGAGATCCCACGTCATGTGAGGTGGGAGAGTTGTTATTTAAGAATTGTTATTGCCCATAAATGGGTTAGCTTTTTAATAAGATCCCACGTCGTGTGGTTGTCACGATGTGGGAGAGTTGTTATTTGAGAATTGTTATTGCCCAGAGATGGGTTAGCTTTTTAATAAGATCCCACATCGTGCGGTTGTCGCGATGTGGGAGAGTTTTTATTTGAAAATTGTTATTGCCCAGAGATGGGTTAACTTTTTAATAAGATCCCACATCGTGCGGTTGTCGTGATGTGGGAGAGTTGTCATTTGAGAATTGCTATTGCCCAGATATGGGTTAGCTTTTTAATAAGATTCCACGTCGTACAGTTGTCGCGATGTTGGAGAGTTGTTATTTGAGAATTTTTATTGCACAGAGATGGGTTAGATTTTTAATAAGATCCCACGTCATGCGGTTGTCGCGATGTGGGAGAGTTGTTATTTGAGAATTGTTTTTGCCCAGAGATGGGTTAGCTTTTTAATAAGATTCCACGTTGTGCTGTTGTCGAGATATGGGAGAGTTGTTATTTGAGAATTGTTATTGCCTAGAGATGGGTTAGCCTTTTAATAAGATCCTACGTCATGCGATTGTCGCGATAAGGGAGAGTTGTTATTTGAGAATTGTTATTGCCAAAGATGGGTTAGACCTCAAGTCGCGAGATGTCAGTGCCCCACGTCGCTAGAGAGGGGTGTTTACTTATACCCCATGTCGTAAGATTTCTGTGACGAGGGGGAGTTGATACGAAAATAAAGGTAAAAGTTATGCCATTCTATGTGCGCAACAATAACAAAGTTATAACAAATAAACGAGTTCAACAATGAGAAATACATTAAGATTAAAAGGTTGCAAAAATATAAGTCCCTATAATACTATTTCCTAAGTGAGCTCTCCAGAGCATGCAAAATGGATTCCTCCTCCGTGTCATAATCGGCATCAAGGATGAATCCCAGGCGAGCGATAGTGGCGCGATATGCGGCCTTCTGCCTAAGATCTACCCCTTGGAACCTGGAGAAATATAAGCTTGGAAAGAGATTCTTCGCTGCTTGGAGCCCTTTTTTGTACCCATAGCTGACTAATGGGGTAAGCAGCTCTTTCACGAGGTGGCTAAAAGAGGAGGAAACCTTGAAATCGGCAACAACTTTTTCTTTCATAGCATCACCGAGTGGAGAGTTAATGAACTCCTCCACAGCTTTCTTCTTCATGTCTTCGCACGCCTCCGAGGAGAGGAATTCTTTAACAGCTTGAGAGCAAGCATGGGCGAGTTTCCTCTACAGCTCTTCGTTTTCATCTCTAAGGTGCGAAGAAGACTCGCGCAAAGACTCCAGCTCGGAGGATTGATTCTTAATTTTCTACTCTAGGGAAGAACATTTAGATTGCTCGGTAGCAATTACCTCGCCTAAGGGTACCTCGACTCTTTCATTGCGACGAACGATCTAGTGAAATTTCGGCCCCTTCAAAAGTAAAACCAACTTTTTAGACTCAGTGAGCAAGTGAGAATGAAGTCAAAGAATAAAGAAGAGTTACCAAATCAATAATGGAGAGAATCTCTTGGGCTAGCTGCTGAGTAGTATGAGATTCAAATTTCTCAAAGATTGAAGCTCCAGCAGCGGGCTCCGTGATGACAATGAGATTGTCGTCACGAGCTACGAGAGACTGAGGGGCAGACTCAACAACATCACCTCAATCTCAACCTCAATGTTTTCGAGAATTGAGCCTCTGCGGAGCCGCTTTAAGGGTTGAGTGTCCTCCAGAGTGGCACTAGAGGACACCGTAGGTGCTGGAGAGGGGATCTCGTGGACTGGGACGGTCTTGAGATCTCCGATTGCAGAATCGGCGTCCATGAAGCCGAATCGCTTGAAGATACCTGCACAACGCACGTAAACTTAATATGAGTACTAAAGGTAAAGAGGAAGGGTAATAAGAGATTATACTTGAGCGATCAACACTCTGAGCAGAACTAAGGTCGGCCTAGACTAGCTTGGTCTCAGAGAAGTCAGGGTTGACAAGGACGAAGGCCGCCGATAGGAGATGCATATCTTCTTCAATTTCTGCGGAGGCTGCGTGTCGAAGTTTGTCCCCGATGGCGTTTTGGGTGTGCCATACGTTGAGAATTCCCTGCTACTCTATGGAAACAAAAAAGGACTTCGACTTTTAGTCAGAAATCAAAGATGGTCCTACCCGTACAATAAGAGGAAGTCTGTTCCTCTTACTGAAACAAAACCAGTTGGGTCAATGCCCCGCTAATCTTCATACAATAATAGCGTCAGAACAACTCGACACTGGGTTTCACCATGGCGTACTTGCAGAGAACCTGGAAACCTACGATTACCAGAATTGAGCAGGGTGTAAGCTGCCCCAACCCCACGCGATAATGCGCGAGAAAATCTTTAGTAAATTGAGATAGTGTAAAGCGAAGTCCGGCAACAAATTGGTTGAGATATGCCCCGACATAGCCCTTTAGAGCAAAATGTATAAGATCCGACGGCTTGGGGGATAGCAAGTCTAGAAACCCTGGAAAATAGAATCGGGCATGACATCGACGGATGTCGCGCTAGTTTTTAAAGTTGAGGGTATGTGTGAAGCATTGCTGTCCTCGATAGCAGTGGATTTTTTCCTCTTTCTAATTGTCGGATGGGCCTTAGTGCTTGGTTGAGGATCGAAATCTGGGGGGAGGGTTTCTGGAAGAGAAGGTTCGACCGAAAGTGAAGAAGGTAATGTTTTTTGAACAAGTTTGAGAGAAAGAGTTTTACCTATTTTAGAGGAACTAACAATTGGAGTTGAGGAAGCCATGGATTTCAGCCGGAAGAATTTATAGAAAACGGTTGAAGGGACCTAGAAAATTCAGGACTAATAGTGGCAGAGAGACTTTAAAAGGAAGAAAGTTGTTAGCTTTGAAAGAAAATGAGTCCGAATCAGAGAAGAGGTAATATTGAAATGGCAAAAAATAGACATATACATAACGGTTCGTTTTTGAAATTGAAATCGGCGCAGTTGCGAGGAACGAAGCGGCCAAATGTTTTGAAAATTGAACTATCATGATGATGATTAGACAGGTAGATACGGCTGGCGTGGGGGATAGCTAGAGAGCGTGTTGTCATGTCTTGTTAGTGTCACTCGGAAGTTGCTGGTTATTCTACACCACCCACGACTTGGGGGACTAGTTGATAGACCCTAACCTCTTTATACGGATAGTGATCTGTGACGGTAAGTTCTAAAAGATAATGCATAAGACACGCATAACACTTAAAAAATATCTAAAGAATCCTGAGATAAGGATAAGAACGTATACATCATAGATTCCTAACCAAAGACTAATATCCTTGAGATAAGGATAATATTTATCAAGCTGAGGAGCGTTATCATTACTCCATAGGTGTGTTTATAAATACCAAAGCACAACCCCGAAAAGGGTAAGGAACTTCATTCAGATTTAGCATACTATTTGATATAGTCGAGAACTAACTTAAGCATCGGAGTCTTCTCGGGAAAGATCCCGTGGAAAATCTGATTGGTGTTTACATTTCAGGGCCCAAGGTCAGACGCTGCACTCCGTATTACGATTTGGTGGTTCCATGTTTCATCACACACTATAATCGTTAAGGAAAAAAAAAGAATAATTACCCACTAATCGCTCAAGCATTTGACCAGTGAACGGTAATGAAAAATGGTCTTTCCAGGTGGGTGTATTTAATTTACGGAAATCTATGCATATGCGCTAATATTTTTGCAAACACATAGGGACCAATTTATTTTTCTCATTCTTGATTACCTGAAACCCAGACTTTTTAGGGACTACATATACCAAACTTGCCCATTGACTATAGAAGATTGGAAAGATGATATCAAACTCAAGAAATTTAAGTATCTCCTTTAGCACTACTTCTGTCATGTTTGGATTTAATCATCGTTGAGGGTCTCTCACTGGTTTTGCATCTGACTCCAAACAAATCCTATGACTGTGGCTTTTATATTTGCCAATGTACATACTGTGGCTTTTTTGTGCTTACGGAGGACTCGAAATAGTTTCTCTTCTTGCTTATGTGTTAAATGCTTAATAATAATGACTGAAAGAGTATTATTTTTTCTTAAAAATATGTATTTTAAGTGCTCAAGAATGGCCTTTAACTCCAATTTTGGTGCCTGCACAATAGAAGGTAAAGGTTTATCAGATTGGTTCTGTATGGGTAGACGACAATGATCAGAACTACTAGAGGATTCTTCTAGTGAATGTAAAGACATGATTACATCTTTTAGCTCGCTATTCTCCATTTCTAGCGCTGCAAATTCTATGAAACTCCCTATGATGGCCAACTCCAGCTTATCCTATAAATATACTATCTCAAGATGTTCTCGGACTAAACGTTAAACACATTAATCTTATAAATATTTTCAACGTCAAGTGGGTGTTTCATTGCATCCAAGATATTAAAAGTTGTGAACCCTCCATTGAATTCAAATGTTAAAGCACCCTTATCAATAATAATTACTGCTAAGCAGCCTTCATAAGAGGTCATCCTAAAAGTAGAATACCAGGATTTTCATCATATACCAAACCCATATCTAAAACAGAAAACTCTGCTGGATAGATAAAATTTTTAATTTTTACCAAGATATTCTCTAATATGTCAATCGGGTATCTCAATGTTCTGTCCGCTAATTGGGTTGTTGTTCTAGTATCAGCCAAGGGTCCTAAACTCAATCTATGATATGTATCCAAATGCATGACATTTATGGAGGCGCCCAAATCTAACATTCATTTTTCTATGATCTTATCTCCAATCATGTATAGAATGGTAAATATACCTAGGTCTCCGCACTTAGGTGACAATTTGTATTTAATCACGGCAGACACATTCTCTCCAACAACTACCTTTTCATTATTTGCATCGTTAATCTTTTTACCCAAAAAGTTCTTGAGAAATTTAGCATGGGCATGCTTTAAATTGCCTCAAGAAAAGGTACATTAATCTCTACTTTGCAAAAAATCTTTAGGGGGTCATCAATATCTTCTTCTTTAGCTTTTCTGTACAATCTGTTAGGGAAAAGGGGAGAGATTTTAATATCTGCGATATTGGGGTATTCAAATCATATTATACCTTTCTTTCCTTTGAAATCTTCATCTGGGCAGACAGAAGTTGATCCTCTAAGTTAACTTTTTCTCCACTCTTTTTTATCTCTATTGGGTCTTCCAGGAGCTTTCCACTTCATAGTATAATCTGGCAAACATTTGCCTGTAGGTTTACCAACACTTCAGATGGTAATCTGCCCTGATTCTTCTCGTACGTATTCATCTGCATGGACAATTGAGTGATTTGGTTGTTAATGAGATATAAAATTTCTCTAGTCTTCTATTTGAATTTGTGATGATTGTTCCATATTGATTTGTAAGTTTCTTGTTCAACTTTGGTACTTTCTTGGAAATCTTTTGTCAAGACAGCCATTTGGGCCTCAAGATTTTCCATCGTTATGCCTGCTATTGGAGGGTTCTCTAAATGTTAGGGGTGAAATTGCGGAGTGGTTTGTTGCTGATTTTGAAATTCTAGTGGAGTTTGTTGTTGTCCCCTATTCCCCTATCTAAAATTTGAATAATCTTTCCATCTAGGATTGAATGTGTTGATGTAGGAGTCATATCGACACTGAGATTGAAAATCTCTAACGACATTTACTTGAGCATCCATATCATTTTGCCAAAGTTGACATGCATCAGTTGAATATTGTAATTCCTCAAACAACATATGATTTCTCGTGCTGAACCGTTCTTACACTCGCTACAATTCTTTCCATGGATGAAGTAAGTGCATCTAGCCTACTTTCAATGGATGTTAATTTAATCTCATTCACTTTTTTGGCCCTGATGGTCAGGAGCCTGATATTGCTGTCTGAAATCACAGGTTTATAAGATTCATATTTTTGCTTGAGTTGGGTTTTGTCCATGAACGCACTACCACTGATTGTATCTGATGTCCTTTTCTCCTCTGGAAGCAACCCCTAATAGAAGTATTAAATCAATAGCTCTTCCGATATGCGATGTTGAGGACAACTATTGCATAACCCCTTGAATCTGTTCTAATGCATGTGCAATGATTCTTCATATTCTTGCTTAATCCCACCAATCTCTTTGGTGATTGCCGCAATTTTAGAAGAAGGAAAAAATCTATTCGAGAACAATCGTTGCAACTCATTCCATGTTGTTATTGATCTCGGTGATAAGTCAGTTCTGTAATGACTTAATAACATTGTTTTCACTTGGCCTTTTGCATGTTCTAGTACCTAAAAGGGGCTGAAAGTGGTAAATATGTGATGTGTGAGTTCTATCTACCTTTTGTGGTATTTGTGGGATTTTGTGTCGAATTATAGATGTGTATGAGTTTATGTGGATAAGTGTGTGAAGTGTTACTTTGTAGAGAAGGTTTAAGTGTATGCAAGTATGTGTATATGCTGATAAATTTTGTGTACGAGTGTTACACCATTGCACACACCTATCGGCCAAACCCGCACCATCACAGCGTAACATCGTGCACATCATGCACAACACTTGCTGCATCATCGCGCACACCATGCATGAGTAGCCACATATGTGCATTGCATCGCCGCACGAAAAATGCAACATTTGCCGTATGCATGCACACACGTCTCGCACAAATTCATAGCACTAGCGCACTACATGCACTACACTTATGAACACACATGCACACTTTTGCAGGAATTGCGGCACATTTCCCCCACCATTTCTTGCACTTCACCGCACACTCGCACACCACACTCTTCGTACAACACTCGCTCATCTCACCTGCATTTTTCTGGCACTTAGCATAACACTTACACTCAAGCACACTTGCATACCATACCAATTCATGATTCACGCACACAACTCCTCACACTTCACAAACTTCACTTCAGCACACAAATACAACACACACACATAAATACATGGCGACGCGTCGCCATGAAGAGAGTTACACGGCGACGCGTCGTACGAAGCGTTGCCATAAAGAGGACTACACGGTGACTCGTTGTATGATACGTCGCCATGAAAAATGTTTGCCCTGCGACGAGTCATACGACGCATCGCTGGGTTATTTGCAAAATTCAAACTGGCTGGAATTTTTTCTAAGTGTCGAACTGATACTTTCTTATGTCCAGAGGAGGCGAGTTTACCGGAGGTTCGGAAGCATAGAATATGCAGTGGAGGCATAGAGATTTTATGCTAGAAGGCGTGGGCTAGAAGTTTGGACTGACATGGAGTTTATGCACGTGCACAGTGTCTGAGATATTTTCTATATTGCAGTGGTATTTCTATAATATTACACTTATTTTACATAGCGTATAGAATAAGATTTAACCCTCTATATATAGAGGGTTTTGTCATTATGAGGGGGATCGATTATTCTAGAATTGTAACATACTTTTGATTTTGTGAGCAAGAATTATCTCTCTCTAGCTTTCTCTCTCTAGAATTTTAGCTCTGTTTTCGATTTCGATCAAGGATTTGGACCAATCGTTGTAATCTTCTTCTCAATTAAGGAGGAAATTCCGAGTTTATTTGTGAATTGGAGGCATTCAACGTAATTTAATCGGTATATCTTTCCAATTTAATGAGATGAAATTGCTTGTTGTCCTTATATTGAAGATCGTGAATAAGAAATGGAGAACTTGTGAACTAAATTGAATGATGACCTATGGGTTCAAGAACGAGACGATTGTGTAATTAAACCGTTAAATGCTATGCAATTGACCCAAATTCTGAGAATGAGATCATATGTGTTCGTGAATGAATTTGTCAAGTTCATAAATTTTCCACTTTCATTGGTGGAATTGTACCTTGATTGTAGTCGCCATGCTAGGTTGAGGCTCGGTTCATCAATTTCAGTGAGAATTGTATGGAATGAGGACCGAATGTATAAGTATGGAGTTTCTCCACTTGTTAAGTTTTGTTCATGATCCGAGATGTGGTCACCATGCCAATCGGAGGTCTTTGAGTCACTAGAATAGAGTGTAGAATGATTCTTCAATGCTAACTAAGGTTTAGAACTTAGGTCGGGCCTCGCCATGGGAGACCTAAGGTTTTGCATACTTGAGTAGTTAGTATTGAAAGTCGAGACGTTGCGGTGTTCACTAATCTTGTTTGGGCTTCGACATGGGAAAACAGGATGTTAGGGAGTATAGAGATCATTACGGTCGACATACTGGGTGTTAACTAGACTCCTAGGCAACCTTTGTCTCATCCTGACTTGATTTGCATGGGGTCAAATGCATAGCATAAGTTGTTTAATTCGCAATTGTCTGGCCACCTAAACCCTAGGGCATCTGTTTATTGCTTGATATCACATAACGCTTGTTGTCACTTGCTTTACTACTCATTTTCTCTATTTTGTTAGTCAGCATTTGAACTTGTTATTTCTAGTTGAGACACTCTACTGAACAATTTACTTAATTTTTGAAACCAATCCCCTTCCCTATGGAATGATCCCTCTCACTACTACTACAGTAGTTTAGGATAAAATTGGAGCTTACGACTTGAGCTTGTCAATTTTTGGCGCCGCTGCCGGGGAAGGCACGGTTTCTTGATTTCTTTGTTCTGTGTCATTTTTGTTTTGTTTACTTCTGTCTTAATTTCTTATTACTCTGTTGGTGCAATTCTCTACTCCTACTTGTTGTCTATTCTTGAAGTTCTTGTGTTGAGTGTCTTGCTCTGTTTCTGTAGTTTACATGTACAACTTTTGTTGCTATTGTGTTGTTCTTATTTTTCTATCAAACATCACTTGTAGTGTGTTGTATACCTAGGCTTAGATCTGTAGGAGAACCAGAATTTTCACTAGATCTTGAATTGCCAAAGACTGAGAGAATTCAACTGAGACAGAGAGAAATGGCTAACTAAGGAGTGAAACCACCGAGATTTGGTGACCACTACACAATCAACTTTGATAATAGTTTTGATCAACATGATATCGTTGTTGAAAGTTTTCACATTCCAACTCAAATAGTATCCATGATCACCTAGGGCCAATTCTTCCAAGGTCTTGACAATGAGGATTCGAATGAACATCTTGATTGGTTCTTAGGCCTCTGCAGTGCTTTCTAGCTTTAGAGAGTGGATCGGAGTGAAGTTCATAGAATCCTTTTCCCTCTATCTTTGAGAGGCAAGGCAAAGCATTGGTTCAAATCCATTGGGGTACAAATGCTATGACAACTTTTGAGGAACTTCAAAAGAAATTTTTGGCCAAATACTTTCCTCCTGCCAAATTGGAGAAGATGCGTATGGATATAATGAACTTCCAACAGCATGATAGAGAGTCATTTTGAGAGGCATGGGAGCATTTTAATGACCTAATCCGACAATGTCCCAACCATGATCTTGGAGAAATCAGAGAGTTGAACACCGTTTTCAAAGGACTCACAACTTAATCTTCCATGATGGATAAAACTTGTGCTAATGGTGCATTGAAAGATAAGAGTGTCCCTGAAGTGAGGGAACTCTTTGACAAAATAGCTGAGGATGAGTATCTATTCCATGAGACTAGAAAGGCACATGGCAAAAGACAGAGAGGTGTCTTAGACCTTGAGGAAGAAACGTCCCTAAGTGCTAAGTTTGAGGCTCTAGCTAAGCAGGTGCAGACATTGAAAGCTACACAAGCTAAGGCACCAGTGTTATCTTGTGATTTGTGTAAGGGCGAGCACTACACGGATGAATGTGGTCAAGGAGGTCAATACTTTCAAGGGAATGAACAAAGACGATCTGCAAATCCACCCCCAGGCTTTGATCACCAACAAAATGCGAATAAGCAATGGAAGCCATCCATAAAAGATATGTTCCACAACCTTATGGACAAGATGGACAAGAATGAACAAAGGTTTGGTGGGTTAGAAACTACTATAAGACATCATGAAGCCACATTGAAGAATATTGAGATGCAACTGGGACAACTTGCCAATGCTGTGCATCATAGGCCGCGCGGATCACTTCCAAGTGATACCATTCCGAATCCAAAAGGAAAAGAAGTATGTATTGCTATCACGTTGAGAAGTGGAAAACATGTGCATAAAACCACTAAGCCTGGAGATGAGGCCTGTGAAGATGAGGAGGACATAGTTGTTGATACTGAGAAAGATTGGGCCAATGAGGACATGGCACTAGAGAATGAGGAGGTGCAAGATAATGGAGATAAGGAAGTGACTAAAAAGCTTAGAGGGCCTCCAAGTCCATAATTTGATATCATATTGTCATCAATGAAAGATCAAGGAGGAGGGGTTTCCTGAGAAGATGAAGGCGCAGATAAAAATGGTGATGAGAATGATGCCATAGTAGAAAATGAAGATCCACTGAATGGAGGTGCCACCCAATGGAATGGTCCATGAATCGGCTCTTGAAGTGGTTGTCCTAAACTAAACATTGGTATCCTTGTTGCGGGTATGATGTTTGGATCCACACGAAAAGTAGGAGTGGGAGGTGATGGTGGAATGCGACCAAAGGTTGGCAATGGTTGTAGAGAAGACTTTGCAAACACCCCAGGAGGAAGCTCCTACATTCCACCAGTTTTATCCATCGCCAAGTTTGGAATCCGGTAGCCCGCCAACTGTGCCCTTAGATAGATGTGGTTTTGGTGATCCAGGAGGCGAATGATAATAGACAGTCATCTTGTTACACTTATCCAATTCCATACAGCTGCCGGTGATAGAGCACTTCACATTGTTGCTGGGCAATCGATGAAATGTAATCCAACTTGTTACCGATGGTGGATGTGTGGGAATGTCACTCTTGCTGCAAATCATTCATCAATTCATGCATGCTTCCTAAACGCACATCCATGACCTGAAAACGTGAATCAATCGACTATTGAAAATCATTAAGAGTGCTCTGGAACGGACTAAAATCATACGGGTAAGGCTGTTGTTCTTGTGGGCCAACATGTGCTGGGGGCTCCAAATTATCACGAGACACACCAGTGTCCTCCCGTGCTCTCACCATCTCTTTTTCAATTCGTAAGTATTTCAAATACAGGGGTGTAGCAATGGGTCCCTTAGTTTTATGCAGTCACCGACCATCTCATTGTTTACTCCTTGAGCCTTGTACAGCTCCTCAATAAGAACGGGGAAATAAATTGATGCAAGTGGATCCTCAATACCCACTCTGATGTCATTGACTATAATCCCCACCAACATCAATAGACCTTCGTCCCTTAATAGCTAAGAATAAATACAGGCGTATGCGCCCAACCTCGGATAATTGCGAACTAGGCATAAGCCGTGATAGAACGAACATCAGTCACAGTTTAACATCGCAACGTAAATACTGATGACGCATATGCTTAGGTTCTCCGAATCGGTTTAAAACCCACTCAGCCCCTGGGTGTGCAAGCTCCTCCAGCAACTCTCGGTCAGAAGCCTCCTCGCCTGGACACTGAAAAGGATCTATGGGGAAGCTAGGAGTGCCCAAGTGCTCATTGATGATGTCATTCGTAATGTCAACCCATGTTCCTCGAACATAAACAGACCTGCTCTCATTTGGAAATTTTGCGTTGACATAATACTCGCGAGCAAGACTTACATTGCAGAATTCGGGCGCGGATACCAACTTCTCATCAAATTTATGGAAATGCATCAACTTCTTAAATGGCCCCTTGTTAACAACAAATGCACGCTCCAAATGCAACTTCTTGACAGCTAAACCTGCTTCCCATTGTTTCTGTGTTGCAGCATTAACGAATAACGATGGTGTCGATGTGCCCTTTCGTTTTTTTGGTGTCGGTATTCGCAAAGTCACTTCTAGGGGATCTTCAAAGATTGGCAAATCCTTTGGAAAGTATTCTGATTCAGAATCCATGGACATTTGAGCCTTGACCTTACCCTTGGCTTTACTGGTCTTGGAACTCTCACCTTTCTTCGGAGCCATGAGTAAGCTAAACCTGAATAAAAGAGAAACTCATAAGTAAACTCTACTTCATATGCAATAACTAGCTTAACACAAACACGCAAATGATGAGATATTACCCAATTACTTTCCAAAGGCCACAAAGAGTACAAAGTACACTATACCCGCATAGACACTTCAGCATAAACATGAACTTTGCACTGAATGAGAAACTCAGAACAAATAGAATTGAACAATCTTGTCAAGACAAACGTTGTAGCCCTATGTGTAAGCTGCAAGTAGAAGTTGAATCACCTTATTTGGACAAAAATTGAACAAATCGAGCACATAATACCGAGGTGTGGCAGGGCTGGACAGAACAATCACAAAGTTTCCAGCTTTCAACGTCGACGAAACATTGGGAACCACATGCTAAGGAAGGAAGAATTAGCCAAAACTTACCAAATCAAAGTTGTAGAACTAGTTCTTGGCTAAATTCTGGGACCAAGATTGTCCAATTTGGAGTTAAAATGAAACATTTATGGCCAAGAAACCACAAGGTGTCAAACTAGGCAAATCCAGCAACATCAAATTACTAATTTCAGCATGAAAAACTCCATTTCTTCCTTAAACTGACAATGTTTCGTCCATAACTAGCCAAAGGGTAAAACATAAACATTGTAGCTCATCTCCTTAGCGAAATTCCCCAGCAGGAATCATCCAATTGGGGTAACATATGCTCAAGTTATGTGAGATTTACAGAAGCATGTCAAAGCTGAAACAACTTAAAAAATACATAAACCTTGCCCCCACACTTAGTATGTAATTATCCCTTATGAGCATAGCCGAAACCTTCAATACATTTAGCATATTCCCCACAACTTCAACACGTAATGAACATGAAAGCCAGAAAGCTTTACTCATATAAACATGGATCACCTTGACAAAGCTTGCAACAAGGAAACAAGAAGAGAAGAAATGACATACCTTATATGTAGAATGAACAAAAGATATTTCTCACAAAATGCAAATGAAAAATCCGAATACTCTCTTGCTGCCCAAAGCTCCTTGATGCTTGCTTGTTGTGAACACGTATTGACAAATATGGTAATGAATTTATAGTCTCCACAACTACATACCACATTCCACACTAAATACTTCCAACTAACAAAATGACAAATTCAATAAGTTTGTGGGCCCTAACTTTTACTCCTTCTTATCATGCAGCTTTTTATTAAAGTTAGAAGACAAACATGATGGGAAACACCATTTCAGACTTTATGCCTCACATGTCACTTATGTCCAAACCACATTTCAGCTTTGATTCTTTCTCTAATGCCATTATCCACTTGTTTTGTCACATTACATTTTAGCTTTTCCATTGTTTGATATTCTCGCTCGGAAGTATAGTCAAAGATGAAATAATTGCTCCATGTGTGTAACTTCCCAACCCTTACCATTTCATTAATTGACCTCCATCTCCTCGATTCTGCACAGGCTCTAATTATAAGAAGACTATAAATTCACAAAAGATGTAAGTAAAGAAAGATATGCTTGGGCTGCCTCCCATGACCAAACAACAATTACTCCCCCACTCATGCTCCTACATTTAAGAATTAGCGTTTATCTAAAGAATCAAACTAAGTAACAATAACCAAACAAAAATTCAAGGAAATCACTACATAACACAAAATAAAAAAATGAAGAAAATGCAATAAACTCATGCTGGGTTGAAATCAAAGCAAACGCAAGCATCACATCAAAACACCACTGCAATACGTCGCCCCCACACTTTGACAAAGCAATGGTCCCCATGGCCTGTTTAGATGCCCCGACGGAATTGCTCCTCCCTCTCATCCTCAAGATAAATGTGCCATTGATGTGCTCCTATGGGACCCAAAGATTGTTGGGAAGAGTCGGTAGAAGCAATTGCCACTCCTTGTCTGCTGGCCATTTTCGATAAGAGAATGGGAAAAAATATGGGGGTGAACTCAGAACGCTGGGCACGCCAATATACCACAGAATCAAACGTCCTACATCAATTTTCAACCTTTGCTGAATAGCATAGATCAAAAGGACCCACTCTCTGGTGGCTCTCGCTGTTTGTAGAGTCGGCATGAGTCTAGAATTAATGAAGAGCAACCACATCCGTGCTTCAGCAATTAACTCGCTCGTTGAAACAGACATGGCTTCAACTCGCGCATTTCTTATCCATGTAGCACCTGGTAAACAAACAAATTGCAACAAGTAATCCATATTCTCCTCTTCTACCAACTAGCTATAGTCATCGTTTGGATAATCAGCCAGAAGATAATGCAAGTTAATATTGTGGCATGTGACTAACAACGGTGTTCCTTGGAGGAAAAATGTAGTGTTGGTGCTAGAGTGACTGGCGTTTGCATTGGCATAAAATTCACAAACTACCTCCATATTAACTACAGCTGGTGCCAAGGTCAAGAATTCCTAGTTGTGGAAGCGGATGGTGTCTTCAAAAATAGGAGCTGGAGCTTCAAATTATCGTTCAATTAAGGCAAACCTGAAAATAGATTGGTGGAATTGTATCTCTGCCCTGACATTAACAAAGCGTGGAGATGCGGCTGAAGTATTGTCCGTGTCCGTGTTGGAATTTGAAGCATCCGAATTATCCGAAGCCACTGGAGATAGCATAGTGTATTGGTCGTCATTGTATGCCATGGACATGATTGGAGAATTATACACAAGCAACGCAAAGTGATGTTTGAAATGAAGCCCTAACATCGAATGCACATTGTCAAGTGAATTACATGGTTTTTTACAGTGAAATGTGCAAGAATAACTCAGCTATTTGCTAACTAGAAGACAAACACATGTGATAGAATCTAATAGGCAACACACATCTTGACAAAATGTCATTGATTCCCAAATTGTTCATACCGTCCTTCTGCATGCTCACGGGTCTTACCCAAATGATTTGGGTAAGAAACAATGTTCACGGGTCTTACCTTGTAATCACGTGTCTAACTTACAAAACCATGTCATGGGATCTGATTTCGTACCTTAGATGCTGAAAAAAACCAGATTAAACTTACCAATATCTCGGATAGATTGTTCACAATTTGCTTAACTAACAATCCAGCTGCATCACCCTTTGCATTTGCACCCTTTGAAGTCCACTCCTCCTTGATTGCATACATGAATAGCTGCAGAATACATTGAAAAATTTGATCAACACAATAAAATTCTAACTAACACTTGAGAATGTAAAACGAAAATGACAAAAACTATGTCAAAATAGAAAACTGAGAAGAAGAAACTAGGTTGCCTCCTAGGAGCGCTTGTTTTAATGTCGACAGTCCGACTGTGTTCCTTTTTTACTGCGAGATCAAAGGATCATCTAAGAACAACTCTTGTGGAGCTTGGGATCCTTTTGGCACATCTTGATCCTTATGTATAGCATATGGTTTAAGCCTGTGACCATTCACTTGCCATAAATTGCTTCTCATTATGGATCTGCAGCACTCCATAAGACATGACTTTGATAACCCGAAAAGGACCAGTCCATCGTGATCTCAATTTTTCAGGTAACAGTCGGAGCCGAGAATCATATAGCAAAACCAACTGACCTGGTGCAAAACTCTTTGATTGAATTTTGGCATCATGGAGTCTCTTTGTCCTTTCTTTGTACATCTTAGCATTCACATAAGAATGAAACCTGAATTCATCCAATTCATTCAACTCCATCATTCTTTTAGACTGAGCCCCATTGAGATCCAAATTTAGCTTTTGAATTGCCCAATATGCTCGGTGTTCCAGTTCCACTGGCAAATGGTATTCTTTTCCAAATACAAGCCGGAATGGTGAAGCATCAATTGGTGTCTTATAAGCTGTTCTATATGCCCAGAGAGCATCATCCAACTTTAAAGCCCAGTCCTTCCTACTTGGATTTACAACTTTCTCCAAAACTCGTTTGATCTCCCTGTTGGATATTTCAGCCTGGCCACTTGTCTGGAGATGGTATGTAGTAGAAACCTTGTGTTTTACCCCATATTTGGCCAAAAGGGATTCAAAAATTTTGTTATAGAAGTGTGACCCTCCATCACTGATGATTGCCCTGGGAGTTCCAAATCTGTTGAATATATGTTTCTTGAGGAATGCAGCTACACTCCTGGCATCATTGTGTGGGAGTGCTTTAACCTCAATCCATTTTGAAACGTATTCTACTGCAACCAAGATATACTCCATTCCACATGATCTTGGAAATGGTCCCATGAAATCATATCCCCAGACATCAAACAGTTCCACCTCTAAGATGTTGTTCAGGGGCATTTCATTTCGTGGGGAAATGTTACCTCTTCTCTGGCATATATCACGATAACCTAACCAAATTTGTGCATTCAAGAAGATGTGTGGCCAATAAAATCCACTTTGCAACACTTTAAAACCAGTTCTTTTAGCACCAAAATGTCCTCCACAAGGCCTTTCATGGCAAACTTTCAGAATGTCATCTTTCTCTTCCTCTTTCACACACTTCCGAATGACCTGATCACTACAAACCTTATACAAAGCATTCTCATCCCAGAAGAAGTACTTTGCATCACTCCTCAATCTTTTCCTCGGCTCATGTGAGTAGTAAGAAAGCACTTGTCCGGCCACCACAAAGTTAGCTATCTCTAAATACCATAGCAAGCATTCTTTATCTACTTTGAAGATTTGCTCATCAGGGAAATGTTCTTTTATCAAGATTTTAGGCTCATCTTGGGCTTCTGATTCTAACCTCAAAAGGTGGTCAGTTACGAGATTTTCATATCCTTTCCTGTCTTTAATTTCAACATCGAACTCTTGAAGAAGAAGCACCTATCTTATAAGTCTAGGCTTTGCTTCTTTCTTGGCCAACAGATATTTCAATGCTGCATGATCTGTGTGAACAATAACTTTCGAACCCAGTAAGTAGGCACGGAACTTATCAAAGGCAAACACAACAGCCAATATTTCCTTCTCAGTAGTCGTGTAGTTCAGTTGAGCTTCATTCAATAGTTTGCTTGCATAGTATATTGTATGGAAGACCTTGTCTCTTCTTTGCCCTGGAACCGCACCAAGTGCATAGTCACTAGTGTCACACATTATTTCGAATGGTTCACCCCATTCTGGAGTGACTATGACCGGTGCTTACACAAGCTTTGCTTTCAATAGCTCAAAGGCTTCAACACATTCTGCCCCAAACTCAAACTTGACATCCTTTTCCAATAGGCTACACAATGGCCTTGCTATTTCAGAGAAATCCTTAATAAACCTTCTATAGAATCCTGCATGGCCAAGGAAACTTTTAATGCCTTCACATTGGCTGGAGGAGGGAGTTTTGCAATTACATCAATCTTTGTTCTATCGACTTCAATTCCATTTCTAGAAATCTTGTGACCCAAGACTATGCCTTCTTGCACCATGAATTGGCATGTTTCCGAGTTAAGCACCAGTTGTGTCTCTTCACATCTCTACAACACCTTGACCAAATTCTCCAAACAACCATCAAATGTCATGCCGAATACAGAGAAGTCGTCCATAAAGATCTCAATGATAGACTCCACCATATCATGAAATATAGCCATCATACAACGCTGAAAAGTTGCAGGAGCATTGCATAGACCAAAAGGCATGCGCTTGTATATGAAGTGATCTTTTCTGGTTGCCTTGTTGATCTTTTTTGGTTGCCTTGTTGATCTTTTTTGGTTGCCTTGTTGAGCTCACAGTAATCCATACAAACTCTCCATACACTAATTATCCTTGCCGCAAGAAGCTCATTTGCATCATTTTTTACAACTGTAACTCCGCCTTTCTTAAGTACACATTGCACAGGACTCATCCATTCACTGTCTGAGATGGGGAAGATCATACCAAAGTTCAACAATTTGATTACTTCCTTCTTAACTACCTCCATCATCTGAGGGTTAATTCTTCTCTGTCTGTCACGTACTGGAACAGAATTTTCTTCTAACAAAATCTTGTGCATGCAAATGCTTGAGCTTATTCCCTTGATATCTGCTATGGTCCACCCAATGGCCTGTGTGTATTACCTCAAAACTCCCAACAATTTCTCCTCTTACCAAAACACCAATTTAGAAGAAATCACCACTGGCAATGATTCATTTTCCCCTAGAAAAGCATATTTCAAATATGGATGTAATAGCTTGAGTTCCAGCTTTGGAGGCACCACTATGGAAGGCATGATCTTTTCATTCCTGCATAAACTTTCTTTGCTCCTCACCTCATGGGTACACACACTTCGTTAGTTGAAAACTCACAATCACCATCATTTTTCAAACCTTTAACACATACTTTCTCCGACGTATCTTTCATTGTACATTCACTTTCTACTTCAACAACTTCATTTTGCAATTCAAAAATGGATTCATCCAACACACAGCATTCAACAACATTTTCAATTTCAGACAAAATTTTTCTATCTTCCTCATCTAACTCAAACTCATCAAATTCTTTTTCACAAACATATAATTCATCAACACAAGAAAAATCATACTTGACATTCTCATTCATTCCATGCAAAGTAGAACATGCTATAGCTTTAATGGCAAAACAGGACTCAACATGCATAGGATGTTTCATAGCATAATCTACGTCAAAAACAACTTGTTCATTATTGATTCGGAATGTTACCGTCTTGCTTCGTACTCTAATCAGAGCATCACCAGTAGCCAGGAATGGTCTTCTGAAAATAAGAGGCACTTTAGGATCCTCTTTCATGTCAAGAACAATGAAGTCCAATGGTAGAGCAAATTTGTCCACCAAGACCAGCACATCTTCCACCATGCCCGGTGGTTTTACTAGAGACCTATCAGCAAGCTGCAATGTTACAGCCACATGCCATATCCTCTCACCAAGACCCACATTCAAAGCAATAGACAAAGGCATAAGATTAATCTCAGCACCAAGGTCGCAGAGATCTTTCGCAAAAAATCTAGTGCTAATCTTGCAAGGTATAGTGTAGCTGCCTGGATCCTTTAGTTTTGGTGGTAAGTTATGCCCAACCCAAACTCCACTGGACTCTATAAGTGTCAAATGCACCTTACACCTAAGAATCTGTTCCTTGTTTGATATAAGGTACTTTAGAAACTTTGCATATTTTGGCACTGCTTTCACCAGATCAAGAAGAGGTAGACTCACATTCACTTGTTTAACCATATTTAAGAACCTATCAAATTCTTTGGCTTTGGTTTCACTCTTTCAAGGAATGGAGGCGTATGCTGTGATTGTTCTTTGCTCTTTGCTAGGAGGGATGCCATGTTAAGCTTGTTATTTTGCTGAAGTTGATTTGGTTTTGCTGAAGTGTTTTGGTGGGGTGCTGCATTTATGAGGGGATGCTTTTGTCATGAATGCTTTTGTCATGAATGTTGGGGAGTTGTTCGTGTGGAAGTTTAGGTGTTGAAGTAATGTATGTATGTTTGAGCTGTGAGTTGTTATAATGTGCTGAAGCGTAGAAAATTGTAGTGTTTGAGTGTTGCTATTGTGTTTAGTTCCTTAAGCTCTTGAGAGTGTGAGTGTGATTAATGAAATGAATGAAGTGGGAGAAATGAAATGAAAGGAAGTGTAGTGACAGTGTGAGTGATGTACTGTAGTGAAATATGAAGAATGGAGTGTCACATTGCACTCGAGACTTTGTTTCCTTGTTAGCTAATCTGAAGCTCTAGTTCATCAATATTCTCTTTTATGATCATGCATATGAATATTTGATTCTATTTTGGTTCCAAATTTGAAAGAAATTAGCATAATTTGTTGGCCAAGGCATGATGTCAAAGTGAAATATGCATAATTTGTTGACATAGGAGGGCATCTGGTTAAAGTGTGTCCTTCTTGTTATGCATTTACCTTTGTATTTTGGTGTTCTTGCATATATAGTCCTTTACATACACATAAAAGCTAGTGATTACACAAGAAAGGATTTGGTGGAAAAAGCCTTTGGCAACTGGGAATGAAAAGCTGTAAGACCCTGGCAAGCATAGTTGGAAAAAAATAGCCATAAAACCCAGTCGAGAAGTGGGGAAAAAGAGCCACAAGACCAAGGCAACTCTACACCAATGTGTATGGAAAAAGAGAGCACCAAAGTGCCAATGAATGATCTAATAGAAGCACCAATGTGCGCCTAGGTGACCATTGATCTTGTGAGTTAGTAGTTCTTGTGTGTGGATAGGGAGATTATTATGCAAGGATATATGAAGCAGAATACAAAGGGATTATGCATACAGGAAGAGCACTAAGCTAGCATTCCTCAGCACACACTCGCACACATGACATTTTGGTCTTTATTCATTGTGCCTTAGTTGATAATTCTTGCTGAAGTCTGATAGTTTGGAATTGGGAAACTTCTAATTATTGTTGTGTGAAAAACGTTTTGATGAACTGGCGGAGGACGTAGTAAACAAGGGAGCAAGGTTTTGAATGTAAGTGATTAACATGTGAAGTGTGGGTTTTGCTTGGGGCAAGCACGAGTTCAGGTGTGGGGGAAATTGATAAGTCAGTTCTGTACTGACTTAATAACATTGTTTTCACTTGGCCTTTTACATGTTCTAGTACCTAAAAGGGGCTGAAAGTGGTAAATATGTGATGTGTGTGTTCTATCTACCTTTTGTGGTATTAGTGGGATTTTGTGTGGAATTATGGATGTGTATGAGTTTATGTGGAGAAGTGTGTGAAGTGTTACTTTGTAGAGAAGGCTTAAGTGTATGCAAGTATGTGTATATGCTGATAAATTTTGTGTACGAGTGTTACACCATTAAACACACCTGTCGGCCGCACCCGCACCATCACAGCATAACATCGTGCACATCATGCACAACACTTGCTGCATCGTCCCGCACACCATGCATGAGTAGCCGCATATGTGCATTGCATCGCCGCACGAAAAATGCAAAATTTGCCGCATGCATGCACACACGTCTGGCACTAATTCATAGCACTAGCGCACTACATGCACTACACTTACTCACACGCATGCACACATTTGCAGCAATTGTAGCACATTTCACACACCATTTCTTGCACTTCACTCGCACATCTCACCTGCATTTTTCTGGCACTTAGAATAAC
The DNA here is from genome assembly GCA_016586305.1 of Ophiorrhiza pumila. Lineage (NCBI taxonomy): Eukaryota > Viridiplantae > Streptophyta > Magnoliopsida > Gentianales > Rubiaceae > Ophiorrhiza > Ophiorrhiza pumila. The sequence goes on from BLIW01000006.1 coordinate 41,587,939, forward strand.
ACTTACACTCAAGCACACTTGCATACCATACCAATTCATGATTCATGCACACAACTCCTCACACTTCACAAACTTCACTTTAGCACACAAATACAACACACACACACACACACATACATGGCGACGCGTCGTAAGAGGGTTACACGGCAACGCATCGTACGACGAGTCGCCATGAAAAATGTTTGCCCTGCGACGCATCGTACGACACGTCGCTGGGTTATTTGCCAAACTCAAATTGGCTGGAATTTTTTCTAAGTGTCAAACTGATACTTTCTTATGGCAGATGAGGAGGCGTGTTTGCCGGAGGCTTGGAAGCATTGAATGTGCAGTGGAGGCGTGGAGATTTTATGCTAGAAGACGTGGGCTGGAAGTTTGGGCTGACTTGGAGTTTATGCACGTGCACAGTGTCTGAGATATTTTTTATATTGTAGTGGCATTTTTGTAATATTGCACTTATTTTACGTAGCGTATAGAATAAGATTTATATATAGAGGGTTTTGTCATTATGAGGGGGATTGATCATTCTAGAATTGTAACAGACTTTTGATTTTGTGAGCGGGAATTATCTCTCTCTAGCTTTCTCTCTCTAGAACTTTCTCTCTCTGGAATTCTAGCTCCGTTTCTGATTCCGATCAAGGATTTGGACCGATCGTTGTAATCTTCTTCTCAATTAAGGAGGCAATTCAGAGTTTATTTGTGAATTGGAGGCATTCAACGTAATTTAATCGGTATAATCTTTCCAATTAATGAGAAAGAATTGCTTGTTGTCTTATATTAAAGATCGTGAATTAGAAATGGAGACTTGTGGCTAAATTGATGATGACCTAGGGTTCGGACCAGACGATTGTGTAATTAAACTGTGAAATGCTATGCAATTGACCCAAATTATGAGAATGAGATCATATGTGTTCGTGAATGCAAAAATTTGTCAAGTTCATAAATTTTGCACTTTCATTGGTGGAATTGTACCTTGATTGTAGTCGCCATGCTAGGTTGAGGCTTGGTTCATCAATTTGAGTGAGAATTATATGGAATTAGGACCGAATGTACGAGTATGAAGTTTCTCCACTTGTTAAGTTTTGTTCATGATCCGAGATGTGGTCGCCATGCCAATCAGAGGTCATTGAGTCACTAGAATAGAGTGTAGAATAATTCTTCAATGCTAACTAAGGTTTAGAAACTTAGGTCGGGCCTTGCCATGGGAGACCTAGGGTTTTGCATGCTTGAGTAGTTAGTATTGGAAGTCGAGACGTTGCGGTGTTCACTCATCCTGTTTGGGCCTCGACATGGGAAAACAGGATGTTAGGGAGTATAGAGATCATTTCGGTCGACATGCTGGGTGTTAACTAGACTCCTAGGCAACCTTTGTCTCCTTCTGACTTGATTTGCATGGGGTCAAATGCATAGCCTAAGTTGTTTAATTCGCAATTGTCTGGAACCTAAACCCTAGGGCATCTGTTTATTGCTTGATATCACATAACGCTTGTTACTTGTCACTTGCTTTACTACTCATTTTCTCTATGTTGTTAGTCAGCATTTGAACTTGTTATTTCTAGTTGAGACACTCTACAGAACAATTTATTTAATTCTTGAAACCAATCCCATTCCCTGTGGAACGATCCCTCTCACTACTACTACAGTAGTTTAGGATAAAATTGGAGCATACGGCTTGAGCTTGTCACTCGGTGTTAAACTTTTATACAACAAATTTACTTCCTCAATCTATGTAAATGGAAAACTAGCCAAAGTTATATATACATGTGACACTCCTCTATTATTCACTGTGTCGCATATCTTGAGGAATTCGTGCAGAAAATTATGCGGGTTTTCATCAACTTTTCCATAGAATTTTGGTAACAAATTTAGATATCCTGAACAAAGTTCATAATCCATCTCTAATGTAGGTAGGATGATAGGAGATGGTAGACAATCAATGGTTGGGCTTGTCAATTCCCTCAGAGTTTGTTCATCCTCCTGGTTTTCCTAATGTGGTACTTCAGCCATGGTGGTGTCAATATCCCTTGGAAAAATCAAATTTGCTTCAGGTTCTGTAGTTGTATGCTCAGACCACACACTTACAGAACTAGAAGTAGTTCCTTGGTGTTTTTCCTTGGTCTTTTTCCCCAATCACCTTGTTGTCTTCTTAATCTCAGAATCATGTATATCAATTCAGGACTAGCAGACCTGGACATAACCCAAAGAACAAAAGTAAATCAACTAAAGTTAAAAGTAAACATCATCCCCAGCAACGACGCCAAATTTGGTATCATCATTTTTATAACAAATAAATTACCTATTTTAAAGCATACAAAAAAGTAAAGTGAAAGTATGGTCGAATCCCGCGAAGATGGAGTAAAATTTTCTTTAGTTAATTTATGTAATTTTGATTTCAAAAGAGTGGTTGTAACTATCAACTAAAATCCAAAGACGTAAAATAAGTAAAGTGTTGAAGGAAATTTAATTAATAAAAAGCTCTGGCATTAGTGAATTCACAATAACTAAGTTTATATCGGTCATCGATCCATGAATGAATTAATAGTTGTAAACCAACCAGTTATAGACTACCAAGAACCGACTCCTACGTAGTCGAATTCTTCCGTACTAAATTGGTAATTAACAAGAACTGACTAAATTAATTACTTCCCTAACCAAGACACAACCTACCTAGAACCGACCAACACCCAATTTAATGTTTCAACAGCATTACAAAATAGAATAACCCAATTCTAAAAACTTGTAATCAGTTGTCAGTATGTCACAAATTACTAATCAATTACCCCCATCTACTTGATAGTAGCTTCACCACTAATTAATCCTATCTATTAAATCCAGAGAATTAACAGGAGATTAATTAATTCTACCTAGATTAACTAAATATGGCCAGTATTTAAAGAACCTAAGCAATTATCATTAGACACAGAGGGCTCTTGGAATTTACAAGCTTATTAATTTGTATTTAAGCACTTGGATCTCACGACTTCACTTTCATTATTGCTTTATCACTTAGCGTCGGAAAAAGTAAACTACTCACAATTCATAATGACAAACAAAAAAGATATAATTAAAAGCATAGTTCATTGAAATATAAACATATTACTGCCCTTAAGTATGCATCCGTCTGGGTAGACATCTACAATCCCTAGAGCTACTAACGAACAACTGCAGAAAATATAAAATACTTCCTAACTAATTCAGCTTACTTTCCTATCTATGGTTGCTTTCTTTATATAGAATGCAACTCACTTATTCAACAAATCTTAAAATCACTCCAACATTATCATGATAATTGTGAGATAGACTTTGTTTTTAAAACTTTAAATGCCACGGGAGGCAAAATAGGGCACGCATACCATAAAAGGAATTCATCCTTAATCTTCTCTTATCTCTTTTAAAAACTGATATTGGTACTTTTTTTTACCATAAATATCTCAGACTGAGGAAAAAACTTGGTTGTGAGCCCTCAGAGGAGCAACTTGCCACTTCTTTGAAGATTAGTCGTGCAGATTTACAATCAAAGTTTGTCGAGTGCTCTTTGGCTAGAGAAAAGCTAACAATGAGTAATGTCCGGCTTGTCATGTCTATTGCACAGAGATACGGCAACATAGATGCTGAGATGGCGGACCTTATTCAGGGTGGCCTAATTGGACTACTTCGAGGAATTGAAAAGTATGATGCCTCAAAGGGATTCAAAATTTCTACTTATGTTTATTGGTGGATTCGACAGGGTGTATCAAGAGCTTTAGTTGAGAACTCAAGAACATTGAGATTGCCTACTCACCTTCACGAAAGACTAAGTTTGATTCGTAATGCTAAGATCAGTCTGGAAGAGAAGGGAATAACTCTATCTATCGATAAAATTGCTGAATATTTCAACATGTCTCATAAAAAAGTCAGAAATGAAACTGAGGCAATCTACAAGGTGATCTCACTCGACAGGGAAGCATTTCCTTCGTTAAATAGTCTTCTAGGAGAGACACTACACAGTTACATTGTAGATGATCGCATAGAGAATAACCCGTGGCATCGACTTGATGAATTAGCACTCAAGGATGAAGTGAAGAAGCTCATCAGTGCAACATTAGGCGAGCGGGAAAGAGAGATTATTCGGCTCTACTTTGGTTTGGACAATGAATGCCTTACGTAGGAAGATATTAGTAAACGGATAGGTTTGTCGAGAGAGAGAGATTGAGGCAGGTAGGACTCGTTGCACTTGAGAAATTGAAGTGTGCCACCAGGAAAAGAAGACTAGAGGCGATGTTGATGACACGTTAGTTTTGACCTCCTCTCTTTTTTTTAAAATTAGACAACAAATTGATTGGTGTGTGTATACATATGATAGAAAGAAAAGTTGCTGGTTAGATGAAAGTAGTGTTGTACAAAAGCGAACCCTATACTGTAAGATCAGCAAGTGCACGGTGTATCCATGTATGAACTTTTAAATTTATATTATCCTAATTCTATTTTTATATTATGCTAATATAATATTTGAATTTCAATTAGTCGTTAAAAAAAACATCTTTAATGCTCGTAGAATTCTTCTCAAATCTGAATCGCAAAATCAAAGCAATCTTCTCTTTCCAAAACTCTCCACCATCTTTGCTCCTTCCAAATTAAAATAAGGAAATCTTGTTTTCCAAATTCTTTTCAAAAGCTTCCAAATAACTTCATAATTGGCCTCTTTCCTTATTCTTTTCACACAAACTCCCAAATCCACCAATCAACTAAAATCTTTCAATTAAACATCTAATCAGTGCAAATCTATTCAAATTATTGCATAATAAACCCGCAAATAACATAAAACACAGTCATCGAGTGTTAATTTCAACTTTAATAAAAAAACAAGTATTATCTTTAGATAAAATAAATTGAGTAAAACATACAATATCATAAAATAAAATAAAGAGTGAAACACATAATATCACAAAAGATCTTTTATCGACACAATTGAACAATGAATTCATAAAAGTAACACACAGAGATATAAATATATATTTTCATTATTGCGAAAAGCATTTTTTATTTCTTTTATATTATGTATTTAGAAATTTAGTGGTTAAATATATTTATTTAATCACACAATTTTTTTAAACTAGCCCCCACTAAATCTCTTTCTTGGTTCCGCTACTGATCTAATAGGTCAAAATATATGTAGTGTACGAAAATTTGTGAAATATATAAAAATGTGTGTAATATGTATAAATATATGTAGAGTATAAAAATTTGTATAGTATGTATAAACAAATGTAGCATGTGAAAAAATATATGTAGAATGATGTAAAACGAGGGCTAGTTTTGATTTCGAGCCAAACCATAATACTACCAATTTACATTTCACATTATTAGAGTTTCATATTATTAACATAATAATTACACAAATATATAAAATATAATATAAACAAATATATATATATATATAAAATCTTATACCGTACAAAAGAGAATATATATGTTAATACTATTGTTAAAGATCCAAATCATAGGATATAAAATCTCCACATAATTCCTAGACATATAGTTTATGTGGCAGTTAAGTGAAAAAAAAATTCCAAAGCGATAATTTTATTAACATATTTACATAGCCAACTGGTTGAATTTGCATCATGTTGTTAGATTACTAGCAGAATACCACCGTGACCTACACGGTAAGCTAGTATAATTATGAACATAAATGAAGCATAAAATTTTAGCAATTCCTTGGTTGTAATTCAAAATAGTGATATGTGTTAGGTATACGTAATTGGAGTTATAAATAATGAAATTGAAAAGATAAAGCAATTAAAGTCCATCAATGTAAATTAACTAAAAAAAATTAATGAGCATTAAATGCATAATAGTAGAAAAACAAAAATACTAAATTTGGATAACAAAGAATTATACCGCACTTTGCGCAGTGGTTAACTTGCTAAAATTAAAGTGATATAAGAAAATGCATGAATACATTATTTCTAAAATTAAATATTGTGCATACATTAGCTAATTAATTTTTTTGCTATAAAAGCATGAGAAAAGGAAACTAAATTAAATAAATTCAATGATGGTAAACATGTAAGTGGGAGGACGACCACGTCTGAGTTGGATAAAGTCTTGCCCCACTTATTCTTAATTAGAACTATTATAAAACGGAAAATTTAGTCTTAACAAATCATAGAAAAATTTCTATGGCTAACTAAAGTTTTTTTTTATCCTCCTTTCAAAACCACCATGCTACTAAAGTTATCTACACTAAGTTGAGTTCGACCCACAACATCAACTAATTTTGCTTACTTTGTGATAAACATACAAGTGAAATTTAGTTTACTCATTTCTTTATTTTAATTTTTCTAATTAATCAACCAATAGTTTTTATTATTCTAGGAGAAAAACTTTTATCAGGATCATCCTAATAAACCATTTGTCAGACACCAATCATTGAATGTCAGACACCAATCATTGAATGTCATATAAGCATTTTTTTAATGTTCACTATAATAATAATACACCATATTTATATCATATAATTAACCAAGACCTTAAATTAAAATACTAAATTTGTCGTGAAAAAAAAACTTAAATAGCACCAAAATAATAAATCCCTCAAATCCAATAACATCGTCTTACAAGGAGATATAGAATCCTTTATGTAAAATTATCATATCTTATTATGTGATTAAAATCACATAGTAGACTTCACTCATATTTGGGTTAGAGTTTAATAATTGTAAATTTAATTTTTGTGAAATTTAATTCTTTTAATTCATAATTTTAGTGAAACAATGTCGTATGGTTCACTCGCATTTGGGTTAATGGTTAATAACTAGAGATTTAATTTTATTAATATTTTATTATTGGAATCACTAATTTTAATGAAACGATGTTGTAAGTTCACTCACATCTTGCTTTGGTCTTAATAATTGTAGATTTAATTTTAGTTATATTTTATTTTTTGTAATCCTTGATTTTAGTTATTTGAACATTAGACGGAATAAATACATGATAATTTTAAACAAATGATATGAATGAGTTATGGAAAGATTCATCATCTTGGTGTATTTAATTTTTTTTCTACAAATTTAGTGTTTTAAGATAAGGCATAAGTGGGGTATATTATTATTATTATAGTGAAACACTAAAAAAATATATACATGGCATTCAATGGTTTTGAAGGGGAGAGGCAGACAGGGAGAATAAAATTGAGTTTTGTAAGGCTTAGTATGTTAAAAGAGAACATACTTGGTGTAACTCTTTTCTTCTCATAGTGCATTGGAATAGACGTTATTCTCGTGGATTAGATCTGTTGAGATTATTCCCGTGGACTATATCTATTGACATCAAACCAAATTAAATATTGTGTTCGTGTCTGATTATTTTTATTGTTGTTAGCTTTATCCTCAAGAAGCGATTTTGGGATTAAAAGTTGTAGCCCAACATAACCCAATGACTTTTAAATTTTCAACCCCTATATCATGCTAGAAAAGTTAGTCCATATGGAATCTAAATATCAAGTTATCAACTCTCAAATTATATATAAAATATTTTTTGCCATCATATTCTATTTATATGGATTATATTCCTAAAATTCCAAATAGAATGAAAATTCCAAACAGTTCAATAATGTTCTCATATTACTTTTGAGCAAAATGCAAATGTGATCACTTTATCCAAAATCTAGATTTTGGTTACTCAACTATTAAATTGATCAAAAATATCATCGAACATTTTAAATGTATGTTTTAGATCATTCTGTCATCCAATTTAGGTATCTATTATAAAACGGTTAAATGAAGGATATTTATGTCTTTACAAATAAATTATAGTAAAAGATTGTCTTCTCTTTCTCTCTTTCTCTCTACCCACATGTTTAAAATTTTCTTCTTATTCAATCAAAATCTGAAACTATAATTATCAATTAATTATCATTGAATAAAATGAAACATTAATGATCAATTATTTATCTTTTGAGGGACTGAAGAAGTAGAAGAGTGATGAAGAAAACAATGGCACTTCCATTTCTATTCGATATTCCCATCTTATCATCATCAAGGTTTTGTTTGCTACAATCACTTGTATTCAGCCTCAAGGTTTGTTTTTCTTCTTCTATTTCCTAATAATTCTTACTAGTGAAGTATATGTACATTTTTCTTTTGCTACAGTCCCTTTTACTTTTTGGTGACCACTTTTTTATTTTTTTTACCATATCTTGCTTGTCACTAAAGCCCATTTTTCTTGTAACATGTTGTTAGGAATCTCATATACGGATGTCAGTGAAAACCAAATCAAATTGTGGATCATAAAGAATTTGTGTGGGTCATTTAAATAATCCCTAATTCGAAAGTTTGAATGAAAAAATAACCCAGGCCTCTCAAAATCTCAAATACAAAAAACTCATAATGATTACATCAAATGATTTCAATATTTACTATGAGAGTGGATTGATACCCATATTAATACGTGAATTTACCAATTAAGAAAGAGTGAATCTTTTACTTCGATTGATATGAGAAGAAATAGAGAGAGCAAGTGACAAAATAGAGAGAAATATCGATTTAAGAAGAAAGAGAGAAAGAAAAATCAATTTGAGAAGAAAGAGAAATAGAAACAAAAATAGAAACAGGATGAGAAAGAGAAGGAGATGACAGGGGAAGGAAAGGGAGAAAGAAGATTAAGAAAGAGTTTACCCTAATTTGCTTTATTTATTTGATTAGACTATTTTATCCTTTAAATTTGTAACTTTCCTCTAGGTTGAATAGAAAAATCAACGGAATGTCCAAAACACATGCATTAAAAAAGTTCAATGATACTTTTCGCAAAAAAAAATAGTTTGAAGGCTTGAACTCGAATTTGAAAAAAAAAATGAGTGACCTTTTTTGTATTTTTCTCATTACTTTTAATGTAACTACCCATTTCTTGACTTACAATATGATTAATATTTCAATCTAGGTATTTTTTGTCACACAAATAGTGTGCTTGAAATTATTTTCTCAGACGTTTGTTTGTTACATTGAATTACTTTCTTGAAGAATTATTTGATATCAATGCTCTTATGTCATACACCTTTTTAAGAGTTTAAATCCAATTTAATTATTCTATAGTTTATGAATTTACAACGTTAAATCTAAATTAGGTTTTTTACCTAAGAATTTGTAATTAGTACATTAAGATAAAATTAGTGTTTAAGAACATGTTTAAAAACTTAATATGGGTTTAGGACATAACTAGGACGTTAAACATGTTTAGAGTTTAGAAGTCGGTATTATGCTTGAAAATAAAAGATTTTGAAACTTTAGATAAAATTTAGAATTTCTAATAATTTGTTTTATTATTTTGGGTGAGTAATCATTGAAACTGGCCTAAATCCATTTAATTTTCTAGAAATTTTCAAATTTTGAGTATGAGCATAATGCTATAGCGACATTTCAACTTTCATAATTATGAATACTAGTACTACTAACATAAATTGACCGAGTTTAAACACAAAATATATGTGCATCTTCATGAAAGAGTTTATCAGGGTTCATATGAAGATTTCATAAGATGAGCTTTTATTAAACTAGTAATATAGCATGTAACAAAGATTCATGGTGAACTTAAAAAGTGTGAAAACATGTTTTGAAAATAAAAATATATGAAAATACTTTTAAACCACAACATGATATGGATCAAACTGATCTTGTAACCAATGTTTTGAAAATCGAATGAGAGTATATTAGAGGTAAGAGGTCAAAGGGGTCAATAGATTAACCCAATTAATTCAGACAAATAATTTCGACGACATCATCATAACATCATAAATAAATTTAAATTATAAATATGTTAATAATTCAAAAAAAGCATTGTATCTAATTACAAATATTTACTGAATTATAACTAAAAAATATATAATTAATAAAAAATCATTAATTAGTATAAAAATTAGACATTATTTATTATCAAACATAATTCTAAATGAAAGGAAAAAATATACAGAATGTCTCAAAAGTCAGTGAAATTTTCTTATGAACCCTTTACTCTATCAACAAATGATATAAAATGACAATAAACCCACATATGTGTTTTTTCTTTTATTTTGGATGGTTTGAGAAAGAGATTAAAGAATAAATTTTTATTTATAAAAAAATGATAGTGGGCTAATATATATATATATATATATACTAGATGTGGAGCCTGCGCAAGGCGCACGGGGGATAGAGACAGTTTAGGGTTTAGTGAACTAAATTAGTACAATGGTATAACAAAGAAGTGAGGGTGGTTGGCTAAAATTAGGGTAGAAAGAATTTTTCCCAGTAATATAGGGGTAAAATATTTTTTATCTTGCTGAAAATTGTTTGGCAATATACTAAAGGCACAGGCTTTTAGGGACAATTACATGTTTTTTCCAGGCTCGTTATAGGAAAACACACCTTTAAATTACATTCAAAGTGGCATAGAATGTTCAATTCCTACAAAATTCTGAAAGGGAGTAACTTTGGAACCAAAAGTTTCCTTTTGCACATTATTCATGCAGCAAGAAATCTGCAGGGAAAAAGGACCACCTCAAAAAGAAGAATAAACATAGTTACAATCTCATAAACAATCGGACAATAATACTAAGTTCCAAAAAATGGAACTATAAGCACATATCATGATGTGTGGTTGCTGATTCAGCACCCGGAGCAGCTCCCCCGACCTCTGATAAACAGCTGTTACACTTGGGTTGCAAACAACTTCCACCTCCTTCAACTTGTCATCGTAATCCTCCTTCTCGGCGTTTTGATTATCATCCAACCATTCAAGGGCCTCCTTAGTTGCTGCTTCAATTTGATCCTTTTCATCTGACTTTAATTTGTCGGCCAGCTTGTCCTTGTAATTGATCTGGTTTCTCATGTTATAAACTTAAGTGTCCAAGCTGTTTCTGGCATCAATTCTCTCTTTGTCCTTTTTGTCTTGATCTGCATATTCTTCAGCTTCACGAACCATATGTTCAATCTCTTCTTGACTCAAACGTCCCTTGTCGTTGGTGATTGTAATCTTCTCAGACTTCCCAGAGGCCTTGTCCTCAGCCTTAACATTTAAGTATACCATTGGCATCAACTTCAAATGTAACTTCAATTTGAGGAGTTCCCTTGTTGATAAGTTGGTTTTATACCAACTTAAATGTATTATTTCACTTGGCTTTTGCCTTGATTTTCATGCAAATGTGTGGTGCAATGTGCTATATTGTGTGTTTATGTGGTTTGCAACTCATAGTGTTTAAATGGTGAAAAAAGACCAAAAATGTTGTTAAAATGAGGAAAATATATGCTTGGTGTCAAATGACAAGGTTTAGAGTTTGAAATAATGAGAATGGTGAGTGGGAATTTAAGAAAAACTGAAATGAGCTTATTTGGCCAAATTAGGGTTTGGGCAGAATGTTGGTGTAACTTGTTTTGGGTATAACGCTTTCAATACTTATCCCAATTAGGATATCTTGGATGTTCTGGAAAGCTCTTTGAGTTTACTTTATTTCTTATGTTTTAACATTCTTCTAATTCTGTGTGCAAGTATGAGAAACGGGGGCAACTTTGCAATTGCTACTCCAGGTTTTCATCTTTGATTCATATTGCCACATTTTGGTAGAATGAACATATCTTGAGCTACAGACCTCCAATGATGCTGATTCTTGAACCAATGGAAAGCCAAGAGAAAGATCTAAAACTTGTATGTTTACCACAAAGTCTGATTCAGAAACGAAGACACACGCATTCTGCATAGAAGAAGGAAGTTTTGCTGAAGTAAGAAATTTGCCCACGACATGTCGTGGACAAACTTTCAGAACAAAAGTTTGGCCTACGACATGGAAGGACGAAAAATGGCCTACGACATGTCGTAGGCCATTCTTGAAGAGGAAAATTTGCTCCACGACATGTCGTAGGCTATTTAAGAGGAATGGAAGTTTGCTCCACGACATGTCGTAGGCTTAAAATCCAGTTTTGCCACGCCTCAGTGTTTCGGTCATAACTCTCTCATATTAACTCCGATTTGGATGCTTCAAAAGGCTGTGGAAAGCTAAGACTTGGGGCTACAATTTTCATGGTTTAGGTTTTGCCTTGTTTGCAGTGCATCAGGGCCAAATCTTGGTCGGAAGGAGACGGTTTGTAAGTTTTCAGAATTTGAGAGGTAAAAGGTTCCAAGTATCTTTGCTTGTGTTTTCCTTGCATCTTTGAGCTGAAGTTGTTGCACTCGATGGTTGTTGATTTTACGCAGCTTGATTTCACACTTGGTGCCTACTTGTTACTCACATGTATGCGTAACACTTGTACACACTTGCACCACAATGCAGAGCTCAAGTGCACACTTTGGCACAACACTTATGCATTAGTCTTGCCACATACTTTGCCAAGCAACTCATGCCACACATTTGCACCTTGGCACACCACTCATGTTGCACAATGAACTTCACAAACCAAGGCACACAACTTGGTATAGGAAAGAACTAAGCAGCCGAGAACAAAAAGAGAATTGGCCTACGACATGTCGTAGGCCAATCTTGAGAAGACAGAAAATGGCCTACGACATATCGTAGGCCATTCTTGAAGGAGATTTTTTTTGCCCACGACATGACTTTGGAGATGGAATTTTGGCCTACGACATGTCGTAGGCCAATTCTGGAACAAGAACATTTAGCCTACGACATGTCGTAGGCTAATTGTTGGAGAGTTGCTTAAAAAATGGCAAAGTGTTGAAGAGTTGCTTCATGGGTTTTAAGCTTTGTCACACTTCAGTAGTTTGGTCATAACTTTCTCGTTTTAGCTCCAAATTGGGTGATTTAAATGGCTATGGATAGATAAGACAAAGTGTCACGAATTTAATGTTTTAAGTTTTTCTTAATTCACAGTGCATCATGATCAAATCTTGGTGGGAAATTGCTGCCATGAAGTACATTGTGTTAAGTTTCTAGAAAAAATGGCTAAGTGTTTAACTTCTGAAGTTCTGATTTTCAGGACTGATGAAGGCGTGAAGCTACGGGGCAGGAAGGCGTGATCTCATGAAGGCAAGACTGAGTGAATGTTCGCGGAGTTGCTGGAGGCGTGATGTTGAATGGCTTGAAGGCGTGAAGTGACTCTTATTTCTTCACCTGGAGCTCTGAGCAGTGAAGGCGCGCGAAGCTAAGCCTGAAGGCGCGAGGAAGAACAGCAAGGATGATAAAGTCGCTGGAACTTGATACTGAAGGCGCTGGATTGCTGGGAAAAGTTTTCCAACTTCGAATTTTCACATTTTTGGGCTGATTTTGGTTCTTCTTTTCAAGGACACTTTTGTAATATCTTTAGATATTTTTAGTTAGCGTATTAGCTACATTTCTACTACTCTATATATAGGAGGTGTAGCTAATATGGAAGGGGGACTTTAGATCCCGGAGACTATTTTTTTTCATCCATTAGTTAGATTTTAGATTTTTGTAACAAACTTTTGAGAGCTGGAGAGCGGGAATTCATTTGAAGATCTACTTTCTCTCTCTAGTTTCTCTCTCTAGCTTTTGAGCTCCATTTTCTATTCCGATCAAAGATTTGCTCCGATCATTGTAATTCTCTTATCAATTAAGGAAGCTCTTGGAAGAATTCGTTGGTAAACTCTTTCCATTTATTGAAATTGAATTGTTTCAAGTTCCAAATTGTTGATCGTGAATTGGTAATGAAGTTCTATGGTTAGATCTCTCATGTTCTAGAGTTTCAACCGGTTAAATGTATAATTAGACTATGCAATGCTATGCAATTAACATAATTTCTTAAGGATGAAATCATATGTGATTTTAATGATTAAATCTTGTTGAGTTTCATGAATTCACAGTTTTATTGAATGAATTGAACTTTGATTATGGTCGTGCCATGCTGAGTTGAAGTGAGATTGACCAATATCTGTGAGAATTGCATGAAATGAAGACTAAATGTATGATGATTGAGTCTTCCACTTGCTTTGTTTGAATCATTATTTGAGATGCGGTCGCCATGCCGGTGGAGAATCATTGAGTTGTTACGAAAAAATGAGAAGAAACTTTCTAAAGTAAGCAAACACTCTAGGTCCTAGGTCAGGCCTCGCCATGGGATACCGTAGGAATTGCATGCTAGATTTGCTAACTTTGGAGAGTTGAGGCATTGCGGGTTGAATCCGTTCTACTTAGTCCTCGCAATGGGAAAAGTGGAATGTTAAGGAGTATAGAAAACACTGAGGTCGTCATGCTAAGTGTTAGCTAGCCTCCTGGGCAATAGAGATCTCCTCATTGTTTTACTTGTGTGTCAAGAGCATTGCAATCATGGCCTAATGTGCATTCAACTGGTGGAAATACTCTAGAGCATCCACTCTTTTCCTGATTTTACACTTTACTTGTTGCATTTGATTCTTTACTAGTTAGTGTTAGTTTTAGTTCTTTCGCGACATACTGTGAGCAAATTTTGAGTTCTTGAACCATCCCCTTCCCTGTGGATACGATCCCCACTCATCGCTACTACGTAGTTTAGGGGTAAAATTGAGCTGATACGACTTTAAGCTATCAATTTTTGGCGCCGTTGCCGGGGAAGGCACGGTTTCTTGAATTTTGATTTGCTCTGTTTTCTTTTCTTGTGTAGTTTAGTAGTCTTGTTATTTTTCATTTTGGTAACTTTTGTTGTATTTTGTAGTTTTCGTGTTTTGTTTTCTGCTTTGGTGTATTTGTGTCAAGTGCAGGATATTGAAGTTCACTGTAATTGAGTATTGCACAAGTACCCAAGCATGTCTAGATGGTACGAGGACTTCTCTCCACCATCATATGAAAGGAAATGGCAAAATCAAGCACAAAGCAACAACTCACACCACATTGGGACACAAGAGCTTCCTGTGGAGGACATGTTTTCTCAACTTATGGAAAAACTTGACGGAAGCTTTCCAAAGGAAGAGAAATGGTATTACCAACAACAAAGCAACGAGTGTGATCTCAGAGAAGAGGCAAAAATGGAAAACATGTTGTCTCAAGTTTTGGAGAGAATTGATAAAAATGAAACAAGGTTCGCTCAACTGGAAGAAGACCTTCAAGGGCGACAAGAAAGGTTTGATCGAATCAACGCTTTAATAAGCAACCTATGGGAACAAATTGAGACACCAACTTTAGATGCACAATACCACTCACAAGGTACACCTCTCATTTCTAGCGTACCACCTCCTAATGACAATCATTTTGATATGTATGATAATGTTGATTGTGGCTTAAAGTGTCTAAGGGAGGAGGAGTCTACATGTTTTGGGGATGATGTACATGGATGCTATGTTGCTGATTTTTTTGTGCATGAATATGTGAACTTTGATGTTGAGGATGATGACTTCTTTAGTGATCCTGATAGTGATGATTCTAGTGATCTAAGTTGCCATGTTACTAAGCTGGAAAGTGTGTCTAAAGAGGAATCTTTCATTAATTTCATGGAATTCAATGAGTCATATGATGTTGATTGCCTTTCTTTAGTTGTTTCTCCGCTTGATAGTTTTGTGAATTGTACAGAGTCATTTCTTAAGGATCAATGTGATTTCATAAAGGAAGATAATTTTGCATTTGTTAATGAGAGTGTTAACACATTGTTTGAAGCTCTTGTTGAGGCACCAATTTTTGAAATGATCAATGAATCTAAGTGTCTAAATGGTGATTCACAAGAAATGCAAAGTGAGATACTCTTGTTAATTGATGATAATGCTTGTTGTGTTGTTGAGAAAGAAAAGACTCAAGAAATTCCCCATGTTAGTCTAGATGATGAAGATGTGCCAATTTTCAATGAGATTGCCAACATTGTGGAGAATTGTTTTGTTGATGAATCCATTTTTGATATTACTGGTGGTTTTGAACTTACTAATGGTTTTGTTGAGACCATAGATGTAGAACCCTTGGTTGAACCTTGCAGGATTGAAATGGTTTGTGTGGTGGAAGAGGTAGATGATGTGCTTCCAATGGTAGAAGAAGTAAAAGAGATGCCTACAATGGGGGAGCCTCAGTGGTTCGAAGTTGAATTTGTAGAGATTGCTCCCCATGTGCATGAGCTTAAGCACTTCATTGGACATATTCTTCAAGTGCCCTACAGGAGGAAAATGAGTTCTTATGAAATATCATTTTTCTGGTACAGAGAAGGTTATTCCGATTCTTGAAGAAGGAAGTTACATAAATAAAGTCTAGCTGGAGACTACAAAACCCAGAACTACTTCTTTCATTTTACCTTTATTTCAGTTTTTGGTTCAATTAATTGTTATGTTATTTTGCATTTCTGCTTATACTCACCAAGGCCACTCATGTTATAGAGGCATGAACATGAAGGAAGTTGCAAGGGAATTAAGCCATGCACATATGAGGCTAAGTGTGGGGGAGAGGAGTCATGAACCACTCCCGCAATGCACATAATCCTTTTGTCTTACTTTTCAAGCATGATTGTGCATGTGCCATCTAGTGTTCTTAGTTGTAAAATTTTACACCACCGTGGTTCTTAATCATGGGATTTTTCATGCAATAAAGAACTTCAAACAAGGACACTATACCAAGAAAGCATTGGATTTCATGATATATCAATACCAGGGGGTTCCTAAACCTATCTTTACTTTACATTGAGGACAATGTAAGTTTTAAGTGTGGGGGAGGGAATGTTTGCTATGATTTGTGTCTTTTGGACCTGATATGCTTACTTTTTGTTATGGAAATTTCTAAGTTTTGCTGTGTTATTTTGAGTTTTTGCATATTATACTTGGTATATGTTGTGTTTTGCATTTTTTGTGCATATTATACTTGGTATATGTTGTGTTTTTCATTTTTTGTGCAAATTTTGTGCAAATTTTCATTTTGAATGTTTTTGGTGAAATTTTTGAACTTTGTGAATAAGTGATGGCTTTGGTGAGCACGAGTTGTGTTGTGTGTCAATGGAATATGGTGCTAGTGTTGGTGTGTGTTGAGGAGGGTGACAAAAGTTTGAGTGTGTGGACTATAAAGTTAATATCACACATGTATTTGAAACTTTGTTCTTAGTTCGCTATGGCTTAATTCAAGTTCATCAACTTTACTCTTTTTGAGTTTGCATGTGAAAATTTTTTGTTTCCTGGTACTAAGTTTGAGGAAATTGGTACATTTTGCTGGCTATAGCCTGATGTTAAGGTAAGATAGATATGCCATGCAAAACTAAATGACACAGGAGGTATGTGTATGAAAGCTTACTCTTCTGGCTATGCATTTGTCTGAATGTTTCCAGAGTTCGTGCATGCTAATCAACTTGAAACTCTTATGAACATGTGCATGCATAAGAGAAGACATGGAAGAAAAAGCCTTTTGGCATCTGGGAAGGAAAAAGCCACAAGAACCTGGCAAATGATTAAAGGGAAAAAAACAGCCAAAATACCCAGGCAAATGGTACCAATGAGTATCACAAATGCACTAATGTGCTTAATAAGGGCAATGTCCCATAGAGCTGTGTGCGCATAGGATACCATGGATCTTGTGATTGCATGTTCATGAGAGTGGCTAAGGAGATGGGCTTGTATTGAATGAGTGAGACAACTAGATGGTGTATAGCAAGGGAATAGATGAAGTGCATGTTCCTCAGCACACACTTGCACGCGTGGCATGTTGGTCTTTATTCATTGTGCCTTAGTTGATAATTTGTGCTGAAATCTGAAGGCTTGGTGCCAGAAACCTTGGAATGAATTCTTGTGTGGAAAAATGTTTTGATGAACTAGGATGTGGCCATTGTGGATGGATGAACAATGTGTTAGATACGGGTGCTGAAAATGAGTTTTGAGTGTACAATTTGCTTAGAAGCAAGTTAGTGTGAATTAAGTTGAAATGGAAAGGAAAGTTGTTTCTATCAAGAGTCCAAAGCATGGTGTGTGTGTGGCATGGTTTTGTGATTGAGTTAAATGGTTTCGTTTTGTGTCTTTGCTTGAGGACAAGCAAAGGTTCAAGTGTGGGGGAATTTGATAAGTTGGTTTTATACCAACTTAAATGTATTATTTCACTTGGCTTTTGCCTTGATTTTCATGCAAATGTGTGGTGCAATGTGCTATATTGTGTGTTTATGTGGTTTGCAACTCATAGTGTTTAAATGGTGAAAAAAGACCAAAAATGTTGTTAAAATGAGGAAAATATATGCTTGGTGTCAAATGACAAGGTTTAGAGTTTGAAACAATGAGAATGGTGAGTGGGAATTTAAGAAAAATTGAAATGAGCTTATTTGGCCAAATTAGGGTTTAGGCAGAATGTTGGTGCAACTTGTTTTGGGTATAACTCTTTCAATACTTATCCAAATTAGGCGCTCTTTGATGTTATGGAAAGCTCTTTGCGTGTACGTTATTGCTTATGTTTTAACATTCTTCTAATTATGTGTGCAAGTATGAGAAACGGGGGCCACTATGCAATTGCTACTCCAGGTTTTCATCTTTGATTTCATATTGCCACATTTTGGTAGAATGAACATATCTTGAGCTACAGACCTCCAATGATGCTGATTCTTGAACCAATGGAAAGCCAAGAGAAAACAACTTTGATGTTTACCACAAAGTCTGATTCAGAACTGAAGACACACGAATTCTGCATAGAAGAAGGAAGTTTTGCTGAAGCAAGAAATTTGCCCACGACATGTCGTGGACAAACTTTCAGAACAAAAGTTTGGCCTATGACATGTCGTATGCCAATCTTGGAAGGACGAAAAATGGCCTACGACATGTCGTAGGCCATTCTTGAAGAGGAAAATTTGCTCCACGACATGTCGTAGGCTATTTAAGAGGAATGGAAGTTTGCTCCACAACATGTCGTAGGCTTAAAATCCAGTTTTGCCACGCCTCAGTGTTTCGGTCATAACTCTCTCATATTAACTCCGATTTGGATGATTCAAAAAGCTGTGGAAAGCTAAGACTTGGGGCTACAATTTACGTGTTTTAGAGTGTGCCCATTTTGCAGTGAATCAGGGTCCAAATCCTGGTCGGAAGGAGACGGTTTGTAAGTTTTCAGAATTTGAGAGGTAAAAGGTTCCAAGTATCTTTGCTTGTGTTTTCCTTGCATCTTTGAGCTGAAGTTGTTGCACTCAATGGTTGTTGATTTTACACAGCTTGATGTCACACTTGGTGCCTACTTGTTACTCACATGTATGCGTAACACTTGTACACACTTGCACCACAATGCAGAGCTCAAGTGCACACTTTGGCACAACACTTATGCATTAGTCTTGCCACATACTTTGCCAAGCAACTCATGCCACACATTTGCACCTTGGCACACCACTCATGTTGCACAATGAACTTCACAAACCAAGGCACACAACTTGGTATAGGAAAGAACTAAGCAACCGAGAACAAAAAGAGAATTGGCCTACGACATGTCGTAGGCCAATCTTGAGAAGACAGAAAATGGCCTACGACATGTCGTAGGCCATTCCTGAAGGTGTCGTGGGCAAAACTTTGGAGATGGAATTCTGGAACAAGAACATTTAGCCTACGACAATTGTTGGAGAGTTGCTTAAAAAATGGCAAAGTGTTGAAGAGTTGCTTCATGGGTTTTAAGCTTTGTCACACTTCAGTAGTTTGCTCATAACTTTCTCGTTTTAGCTCCAAATTGGGTGATTTAAATGGCTATGGATAGCTAAGACAAAGTGTCACGACTTGCAGGTTTTACGTTTTTCTTAATTCATAGTGCATCATGATCAAATCTTGGTGGGAAGTTGCTACCATGAAGTACTTTGTGTTAAGTTTCTAGAAAAAAAGGTTAAGTGTTTAACTTCTGAAGTTCTGATTTTCAGGGCGGATGAAGGCGTGAAGCTACGGGGCAGGAAGGCGTGATCTCATGAAGGCTAGACTGAGTGAATGTTCGCGGAGTTGTTGGAGGCGTGATGTTGAATGGCTTGAAGGCGTGAAGTGACTCTGATTTCTTCACCTGGAGCTCTGAGCAGTGAAGGTGCGCGAAGCTAAGCCTGAAGGCGCGAGGAAGAACGGCAAGGATGATAAAGGCGCTGGAACTTGATGCTGAAGGCGCTGGATTGTTGGGAAAAGTTTTCCAACTTCGAATTTTCACATTTTTGGGCTGATTTTGGTTCTTCCTTTTAAGGACACTTTTGTAATATCTTTAGATATTTTTAGTTAGCGTATTAGCTACATTTCTACTACTCTATATATAGGAGGTGTAGCTAATATAGAAGGGGGACTTTAGATCCCGGAGACTTATTTGTTTCATCCATTATTAGATTTTAGATTTTTGTAACAAACTTTTGAGAGCTGGAGAGCGGGAATTCAATTGAAGATCTAATTTCTCTCTCTAGTTTCTCTCTCTAGCTTTTGAGCTCTATTTTCTATTCCGATCAAAGATTTGCTCCGAACATTTGTAATTCTCTTATCAATTAAGGAAGCTCTGGGAAGAATTCATTAGGTAAAACTCTTTCCATTTATTGAAATGAATTGTTTCAAGTTCCAAATTGTTGATCGTGAATTGGTAATGAAGTTCTATGATTAGATCTCTCATGTTCCTAGAGTTTCAACCGGTATAAATGTATAATTAGACTATGCAATGCTATGCAATTGACATAATTTCTTAGGATGAAATCATATGTGATTTTAATGATTAAATCTTGTTGAGTTTCATGAATTCACACTTTTATTGAATGAATTGAACTTTGATTGTGGTCGCCATGCTGAGTTGAAGTGAGATTGACCAATATCCTGTGAGAATTGCATGAAATGAAGACTAAATGTATGATGATTGAGTCTTCCACTTGCTTTGTTTGAATCATGATTTGAGATGCGGTCGCCATGCCGGTGGAGAATTATTGAGTTGTTAGGAAAAAGTGAGAAGAAACTTTCTAAAGTAAGCAAACACTCTAGGTCCTAGGTCAGGCCTCGCCATGGGATACCGTAGGAATTGCATGCTAAATTTGCTAACTTTGGAGAGTTGAGGCATTGCGGGTTGAATCCGTTCTACTTAGTCCTCGCCATGGGAAAAGTGGAATGTTAAGGAGTATAGAAAACACTGAGGTCGTCATGCTAAGTGTTAGCTAGCCTCCTGGGCAATAGAGATCTCCTCATTGTTTTACTTGTTGGTGTCAAAGGGCATTGCCAATCATGGCCTAATGTGCATTCAACTGGTGGAAATACTCTAGAGCAGCCACTCTTTTCCTGATTTTACACTTTACTTGTTGCATTTGATTCTTTACTAGTTAGTGTTAGTTTTAGTTCTTTCGCGACATACTGTGAGCAAATTTTGAGTTCTTGAACCATCCCCTTCCCTGTGGATACGATCCCCACTCATCGCTACTACGTAGTTTAGGGGTAAAATTGAGCTGATACGACTTTAAGCTATCACCTGTTCAAACAAAATAGTAAATTCGGTAAGGAAAATGTAACATTAATATTTGCTCTTTTTGGACTGTGGTTTAATAATTACCATGGAGCTGGTGCTATTCCAGTTAAATCAAATTTTCCAACCAACCTACAGTCATTTGTAAGACTCCGTTCATCCTCAAAACCTATAGACAACATTAGTTCACTTTAGAGTCACATTTTTTGTGATGGCTAATTCATTCAAGAATATACAAACCTGAATGTTGACAATTGTCTACTGATCCTAATAAGTGGTGAATACTTGAGATTTTTTAGTCGGGATAAAAGTGTTTCTAGGAATCAACTTTGTCATCACCCCACCAACAGTCTCAATTCCAAGAGTGAGGGGAGTCAAGTCCAAGAGCAGAATTTCTGATCAATAAACACAAGACATTAGTGGAACTAATTACAGGAAAATTACTACAATTTTTTCCCCGTAGCTAAACTATGTCGTGTTAATTCCTCATATGCCTGAATAAGACCAAAAGTAAGTTAAGTACCTTTGGTTTCATCACCTCCCTCTCCACTCAAAATTCCTCCTTGTACAGCAGCACCATAAGCAACAACCTCATCTAGGTTCACACCCTTATTGGGTTCTTTTCCATCAAAATAATCTTTCAGAAGCTGTTGAACCTTTTTGGATTCTAGTGCTTCCACCAACAAGAACAATTTCATCAATCTAATTTTTCTCCAAACCAGCATATCCTTCATGGCCTTC
Source organism: Ophiorrhiza pumila (assembly GCA_016586305.1). Taxonomy (NCBI): domain Eukaryota; kingdom Viridiplantae; phylum Streptophyta; class Magnoliopsida; order Gentianales; family Rubiaceae; genus Ophiorrhiza; species Ophiorrhiza pumila. The sequence continues at coordinate 41,609,942 of BLIW01000006.1, forward strand.
TTAACAGGTCCCATGGTTTTTCTAAATAAATCATTGTTCAAGTCCTCAAAGCAAGCTCTGGTGAGTGGTTCAGAGAAATCCACATCATCAAATAGAGACTCAATCTCAACACAGCTCTGAGGTTAGCTGCTCAAAGCTCTCTTAGCAAGCTCGGATTCTCTCCTCAACTTTTCAAGAGCTCTGTTATCCTTGCTGATGTCCTTACCATGTTTCTTCTTGATCAAATTGATAAAGTACTCTATTATTTTGTAATAAAATTCCTCACCTGCATGAAGGTCACAAAAAGTGTTAGAAAAACTGGCAGGTCGCCCATGATGGGTTGACCCAACCTAATTTAAAATTAATAAAATGATGAAAGATCTAGGTTAGATACGTGGTGTCCTAGTGGGTGAGTGACACTAGGTGTGACACCGATAATAAAACAGTAATGGACTATAATAATAATGCGGAAATTAAAAAGACATGAGGTTGGTAACGCAGTTCGGTAATTGCCTACGTCTGCGGGGCCACGCCCAAAAAGAACAATCCACTAAGTTCACAAGTTACAAGACATCCAGTATGACACTAGGTAAGACACCATCTTATCTTAGTTACGGCTGCTTCCTAACTTCTGCAGTGAACGGATTGTGCGAGCTCCCCTCGAGTTGTATTGATCTCTCCAGGAATCCGTGGTTAAGCAAGATCCCCTTGCCCACGTTTGAACTCCTCCCGAGCTCTATGCTTGAATCAATAACACAAGGATTGCATCTTCATTGATGTTGCGTTAAGATGCTTCAAGCCAACACACTTTTAACTAAACTCTCCAAACAAAAAGTGTGTATACAGTCTTTAAGAAGACCGAATGGAATAATCAAAAACTCACACTTGAAAACCGTGTGAAGGAAAGCTCATATAAGCACACAAAAATCCTTCCATGATTACCCCAAGATTATTTCCAAAACCATTCGAATGGAATGACGTAATCACCAAATCTTCCCATCATTATCTTCAAGGTAATTCCCAAAATAATTTAAATAAGAAGATGGAAACTCTTGTGCCTTCAAGACTTATCTTTTCCAAAGTTAGATAGCTTCCAAAAATACCAAGATAAGTTCTATAATTATCCATATGGCATTAATCTTCAAATCAATCTTCCTTGCTTAGATTGATTTTATTTGATTTTTGCCTTCAATAAACGCTTTCCTTATCTTTGCCAAAAAATCAATGCCAATCAAAATAAATGCCAAACTCACGTGTGCATTAACAATCTCCTCTTTTGACATTTTTTGGCAAAATTCAATCTCCCCCTGTATGCTGAATCCGAAGTGCTTGAAGAATTCCCCTAATATTCACTTGGTAAAGAACATCCGCACAAGACATTGTGCATGACACAGCAAGAGACACCAAGTTTCCAAGCATACATATTCTTAGGAAGAACAAACCAAATATCCAAACTTCCAAAATTACTCCCCCTTTGGGCCCATAAAAAGACAAAAGGGGCCCTCAAAACAATAATAAAAACATAATAAACTGTCTTTGAAAATCAGCATAAATTAAAATATCAGAGGAATCATTCAGAATTCTCCTCATCAGGAGTCACAAGACCAACTGAATCAGCCACGAGTTGAACACCAGTAGTAGCATCTGGAACTCTTACATCTGAACCAGCATCAAACCCACCAGATTGGGCGCTGGAAGGGAGTAGAACTGTCAGGAACATCAGGTGTTACACTAGCAGGGACATCATCAGATACAGTAGTAGGAACAGTAGTGTCTGCCTCAATCATATCCTCATCAGGATCAGAATAATCAGCTTCTCAACAATGGGATTTTCAGGTTCTGCAAAGACAGAAGATAAATTCTGAAGTATACCTGGACCAGTAAGCATTCTGGGATGTGACATCAGGTGGGACTTCTGAAGACTCAACCCCAGCAGATATAGTGGTAGCAAATTGTGCACCAACTTTCTTTTTCCTTTATGCAGTTTCAGCTGCAACATCTTTTGCCGTTTTGAGGGCAACAAGATCATCAAGAACTACAGAAATCTCTTTCCTCCGTTTATCAATCTTTGACTGTTGTGTCATCAAAGTTTTCAACTCATCTTCCCGCACCTTAATGGTGCGAGACAGCAGCACAGTATTCCCAAAATCCTCCGAGTCAGTGACATCTTCTGAAACATTGTCCATGTCATTGACATGGTCACCAATTAACACTTATAGCTAATCCCGGATCTCTTCCTTGTCAGCTTCCAAAACCTCTCTAGCTCTAATTACAGGATGTTGTGATGCGGAGAATTGCATAAATCAAGCTAGGGAAACGGATAACCAGCCTTCTCGTTCTTACAATCTGCATGCTTAGCTATCTGATCAAACAAGAATTGTCCAACATCAAACTCAACGAAGTTACCAACTTTGAACAGCAGGGTAGCCATGGCCTTATTAACACCTGTGCTGTGTGATGTAGGCAGCCAATTTCGCATAGCTATCTTGTGCAGAATGGCATATTTTACTGACAAATGAGAAGCCGAAAAGTCTTTCCCTCTTGGCCAAACTCGTCTAACTCCACCAGTGATATCAGATATTATCACACTATAATCTGGTGTAAATTCTTCTACTTCTGCCCAATGACAACCCAGATATCTAATAATCACATCCGGAGTGAAATCAAACACTCTTCCTCTCACATATACACGACCGCCACCGGGGTGTTCAACATCCTTCACACTAGGGTCAAGATTGCAGTAAAACTCCTGCACTACTCTTCTAATATAAGGTTTAATTCCCTTGATTGTCCTGCCCAGTCCCTGGCTAACTAACTGATCAACCAATTTCTGACATTCTTTAAAATCACCCTCATGTATATTTCTTTCATTCCAGATTTTCCTCCTAGACACTTTAGTCCACAAACCAGCATTGTACTCCGATTTAAAACCATCTAAATTCACATTAAGATTTGGTGACTTACTTGGTGCAGCAGGGGACTTCCCCTTTGACATTGACTTGGAACGTGTCATTCTGTGTGATACAGACGCCGGTTGTGCTTTCTGGCGTTTTGCTTTGGGAGACTTCATTAGTTCTGAGTCTGAAACATCATGAATTTCAGCATCCTTAGAGAAATCATCATCAATAGGAGAATCATCATTTTCTGAAGAGGAGTCCCCCTTACCCACTTCAGACTCACCTCCTTTCACATTGTCTTCACCAGCCCAATCCTCATCGGAGGAGCTTTCATCTACCAGATGGAACCTCTTTCTCTTAGATTTGGTAGTCACATTTGAGACACCCGGTCCCTTAGGAGGCACAGTACTTGTTTTGAATGAAGTATCACCTGCTTGCCCAAACCGGGTTCTAACTCTTGCATGGTCAATTGACTGAATTGGTGTCACTTCAATAACTCGTGAGTTTAAATCATCCTCAGCATTTGGTGCTTGCTCTTATGGCTGGGTTAAATTCTCATCATTGTTGGGTGATTCTGAAGAAGTATGAGTCACAATAGCATGGACTTCATCATCATCTAGGGTCACCTTGCTTGTTCGTGATGAAGACTTTCTCGGAGACATTTCTGAAATTTTGAATTTCGTGACTCGATAAAACTCTCTAAAATTCTGATTGTGGTCAAAATAGTGAAGATGGCAGAGTGGAGTTCAAAAGCTTATGAGTAGTAGAAGTTGAGAAGACCAGAAACCCTTGAATTTCAAATAGCGAAATAATTGCCAAAATTACTGCAGTCAAATTTTGCGTATTCAAAGCCAACTCTTCAATTTCATGTAATTGGCCGAGAAATACGAAAATGCTAGATGTCACTTGAAGTGCTGAACCGCTGAAGTTCCCAAAAAACCATAAAACACAAAATCTGCTACTACAAGCTTCCCAAAATCATTAGGCGGGAAAGCAGAAATAAAAAAATAGCTATTCTACTATATTTTTGTGTTTTTCATATATATATATTTTCTATTATAATCTTGCTACGAAAGAAAATACAAGAAAACTTACAATTTCGAAGAACTTCATCACATAACACAAAGGCCCAAAGCAGACCTAAGTTCTTCAAATCTTGCCCCATCCAAGGCTTTGGTGAAAATGTCAGCAATTTGTTTTTCTGTCACCATATGTTCCAAAGCAATTATTTTATCTTCCACAAGAGATCTAATAAATGATCTCGAATATTATTGTGCTTTGTACGAGACTGCTGAACAGGATTCTTAGAAATATTGATAGCACTCATATTATCACAGTAGAGTGTCATGACATCCTGTGTGACACCATAATCTTTCAGCATCTGCTTCATCCAGAGAAGCTTTGTACAGCAACTACCAGCTGCAATGTATTCTGCTTCGGTCGTAGACAAAGAAATAGAGTTCTGCTTCTTACTGAACCATGACACCAAATTATTTCCCAAATAAAAACATTCACCAGAAGTGCTTTTGCGATCATCTGAACTTCCAGCACAGTCAGCATCATAATAACCAACTAAGTTGGTGTTTGTATCAAAGGAGTACCAAATTCCATAATCAGTTGTACAACAAATATATTTGAGAATCCTTTTGACTGACACCAGGTGTGACTCGCGAGGTTCTGCCTGAAATCGAGCACATAATCCAACACTGAAGCAGATATCAGGACGACTAGCAGTTAGGTACAAGAGGCTGGCAATCACACTTCTGTAAAGACTTGCATCTTCCAATTCAAATTTCTTCAGCAAATTCTTTGCATACTTGCTTTGAGAAATGAAGATACCATCATGTCGTTGCTGAATTTGAAGTCCAAGAAAGTAAGTAAGCTTACCAACCATGCTCATTTCAAATTCTCCAGTCATTGGAGCAACAAACTCATCCACAATTGCCTGTGACAATGAGCCAAACACTATATCATCAACATAAATTTGAGCAAGTAAAAACTGACCTTCCACTTGGCGAATGAAAAGGGTTTTCTCTACTCTCCCTCGCTCATATCCTTTGGCTAACAAGTACTGAATCCGCCTCTCATACCAAGTCCTAGGAGCTTGTTTGAGCCCATATAAGGCCTTCTTCAATTTGTAGGCAAATTCGGGATGATGAGGGTCTTCAAAACCCTTTGGTTGAGCAACATACACCTCCTCTTGAAGAAAACCATTGAGGAAAGCACTCTTCACATCCATTTGGTACAATTTGAATCGCAACACACATGCAATGGTTAGCAAGAACCGGATAGACTCAAGGCGAGCAACTGGAGCAAATGTCTCATCAAAGTGAACTCCTTCAATTTGCGTATACCCCTGAGCAACTAATCGAGCCTTGTTGCGAGTGATATTACCATGCTCATCACTCTTGTTCTTGTATATCCATTTGGTGCCAATAACATTCACATTAGGAGGACATGGAACTAGATCCCAAACTTGATTGCGAGTGAATTGATCAAGTTCTTCTTGCATTACTTCAATCCAATATTCATCTTCCAGGGTTTCTTTCACATTCTTTGGCTCAATAGAAGAAGTGTAGCAAGCCATTTGAATCATATCTCTATAATTTACTCTCGACTTTTCTCTTGTACCAACACCATCAGTCAAACTTCCAATAACTTCAGCAGTAGGATGATTCTTCTGTACACGAGTAGAGGGCTGTCTGTGAGGTAAAGTGACATCATTCACATTATCATTTTCTGCATTCTGATCAGTAACATCACCTGTGACACGGGATGAAACACTGCCTAGAACATTGGAACTTACTTCAAGTAGAGAATCTATAATATCTTCATTAGGAACAGCACTTACTTCCAGAGAGTCATCAACTTGAACATTTGTAGATTCCATCACAGTTCGAGTCCTTTTGTTGTAAACTCGATAAACTCGACTATTAATAGCATATCCAAGAAAAATAGCGTCATCACTCTTGCGATCGAGCTTTCCTTTATATTCCCTGTCATTCAACACATAACAAATACTACCAAAAGGATGAAAATAGTTAACATTTGGAGTTCTACCTTTCCATAATTCATAGGGCGTCTTCTCAGTTCCTCCACGAAGATATACACGATTTATAGTGTAGCATGCTGTGTTCATTGCTTCAGCCCAGAATTTCTGTGGAGTATTTTTCTCGTGTAACATGACGCGTGACATCTCTGCTATAGTCCGATTTTTCCTTTCTACGACTCTGTTTTGCTGAGGAGTTTTAGGTGCAGAGAACTCATGACCTATTCCATACTGATTACAGAAGTCTGAGAAATCTGAGTTTTCAAACTCTCTCCCATGATCACTATGAATCCGTACAATCTTTAAAATAGCACATCCCTTTTCACGCTGAAGGCGTATACACAATGCTTTAAAGGCATTAAACGTGTCGAATTTTTCACGAAGAAATTCAATCCATGTATATCGAGAAAAATCATCAACAGTTACATATGCATATCGTTTTCCTACAAAACTTTCTACTGGCATAGGACCCATCAAATCCATATGTAGCAGTTCTAGCACACGAATTTTTCCTGGTGTCTGTGACTTGGGATGTGACACATTTGTTTGTTTACCAATCTGACATGGTCCGCATATTCTTTTTTCATCAAATTTTAGTTGAGGAATCCCACGAACCGCTCCTTTATTAACTATGTTCTGCAGCATCCGTATATTCATATGACCCAATTTTCGATGCCATAGAATTGAATCTTCCATACTTGATCGAAGACATATTGATGTGGCAGAGATGAGATAGCAATTATCCCTTAATCTTACTCCTTCCATGATACATTTGTTGTTTTGATCAATCACCTTGCAATTTTTCTTAGTGAAATTTACATCCAAATCTTGGTCGCAAAAGTGACTAATGCTGAGCAAATTTGCCTTGAGGTCATCTACCAAAAGTACATTTTCTAACTTTGGTAACCAAGGCACATCTAGAGTACCTTTTCCAATGACACGCGCTGTGACACCATTGCCAAAAGTTACTTTTCTCATACTTCCAGACACAACATTTTTCAAAAACTTGTTGTCACCAGTCATATGCCTGGAGCATCCACTGTCAAAATACCATTCATCAGTTGTGGCAGCCTTTAGTGAAGTGTATGTGAAATTGCACAGGTAATTAGGCTTCACCACCCAGCTCTGTTGTGTATTTTTGCGAGAAGTAGAGTTTCTAGCAGTACCATGTCTTAATTCAGCAAGATATATAAAACATCTAGGACGAATATGACCACGACGATTGCAGTAATGACAAACAGGTATAAATCTGTTACCTCTTTCGCTAGGAGTATGATAGGAGTAATAAGAATTTGACCTATTGACAGCAACCTGATTCCATTTGGATTTATTCACTGATAGTGACACTGACTGTGACATGGTTTGTGACACGGGCTGTGACCTCATTCTTGATGTTACTGACACTGCCTCTGGCACCCGGATTACTTCTGACATATCTTTTCAATATTTTGTTGAAGTTCTTAGATATTAATGCCAAGGAGTCCTCAAGGTCATCATCTCCAGAATTATCCAACTTCTGCATTTCTGCTTTTAAGGCAAGCTCCTTGTTTTTCTTTGCTTCCATGTCTACTCATAGATTCATCTCAAATGTTATAAGAGATCCCATCAATTCTTCCAGCTTCATTTTTGAGATGTCTTTTGCTTCTTCAATGGCAGTAACTTTATGAGCAAAGCGTTGAGGCAAAGATCGTAAGGTTTTCCTCACAAGATTTTCCTCTGAAAAACTTTCACCACATGCTTCGTTGGCGATATCACACAGTTTGACATTGAATTCTGTAATGCTTTCGTCTTCAAGAATCCTCAAGTTTTCAAATCTTGTAGTCAGAATCTACATCTTTGATAATTTTACACTTGAGGTTCCTTCATGAGTAGTTTGCAGAATTTCTCATGCCTTTTCAGTAATCACACATATGGAAATAAGTCTGAACTGTGATGGATCTACTCCGTTAAATATGGCATTAAGTGCCTTCGAGTTACTATTTGCTAAGGCATCTTCAGTAGTCGACCAGCTTTCTTCGGGCTTGAGAGATTTGACACCAGTAGCATCAGTAGTCGTTGGAGGATCCCATCCAACCAAAATTGATTTCCAAGCCTTTTCGTCAATGGCTTTAATAAAGGCTCTCATTCTGGCTTTCCAGTATGCATAGTTGCTTCCATCCAAGAGAGGTGGACGCATTGTTGAACCTCCTTTCTTCATAGAGTCCATCGCACCAACCAACTAAGATCAAGTCCTGTGGATCCCGTCTAAGAAACAAAGACGACCCGCTCTGATACCAATTGAAAGATCTAGGTTAGATACGCGGTGTCCTAGTGGGTGAGTGACACTAGGTGTGACACCGATAATAAAACAGTAATGGACTATAATAATAATGCGGAAATTAAAAAGACAGGAGGTTGGTAACGCAGTTCGGCAATTGCTTACGTCTGCGGGGCCACGCCCAGAAAGAACAATCCACTAAGTTCACAAGTTACAAGCCATCCAGTATGACACTAGGTAAGACACCATCTTATCTTAGTTACTACTGCTTCCTAACTTCTGCAGTGAACGGATTGTGCGAGCTCCCCTCGACTTGTATTGATCCCTCCCGGAATCCGTGGTTAAGCAAGATCCCCTTGCCCACGTTTGAACTCCTCCCGAGCTCTATGCTTGAATCAAGAACATAAGGATTGCATCTTCATTGATGTTGCGTTAAGATGCTTCAAGCCAACACACTTTTAACTAAACTCTCCAAACAAGAAGTGTGTATACAGTCTTTAAGAAAACCGAATGGAATAATCAAAAACTCACACTTGAAAACTGTGTGAAGGAAAGCTCATATAGGCACACAAAAATCCTTCCATGATTATCCCAAGATTATTTCCAAAACCATTCGAATGGAAGGACGTAATCACCAAATCTTCCCATCATTATCTTCAAGGTAATTCCCAAAATAATTTAAATAAGAAGATGGAAACTCTTGTGCCTTCAAGATTTATCTTTTCCAAAGTTAGATAGCTTCCAAGAATACCAAGATAAGTTCTATAATTATCCATATGGCATTAATCTTCAAATCAATCTTCCTTGCTTAGATTGATTTTATTTGATTTTGCCTTCAATAAACGCTTTCCTTATCTTTGCCAAAAAATCAATGCCAATCAAATAAATGCCAACTCACGTGTGCATTAACAATCTCCTCCTTTGACATTTTTTGGCAAAATTCAATCTCCCCCTGTATGCTGAATCCGAAGTGCTTGAAGAATTCCCCCTAAATATTCACTTGGTAAAGAAACATCTGCACAAGTCATTGTGCATGACACAGCAAGAGACAGCAAGTTTCCCAGCATACATATTCTTAAGAAGAACAAACCAAATATCCAAACTCTAAAATTACTCCCCCTTTTTGCCATAAATGGACAAAAGGGCCTCAAAACAATAATAAAAACATAATAAACTGTCTTGAAAAATCAGCATAAATAAAATATCAGAGGAATCATTCAGAATTCTCCTCATCAGGAGTCACAAGATTACTGAATCAGCCACCAGTTGAACACCAGTAGTAGCATCTGGAACTCTTATATCTGAACTAGCATCAAACCCACCAGATTGGGCGCTGGAAGGGAGCAGAACTGTCAGGAACATCAGGTGTGACACTAGCAGGGACATCATCAGATACAGTAGTAGGAACAGTAGTGTCTGCCTCAATCATATCCTCATCAGGATCAGAATAATCAGCTTCTTCAACAATGGGATTTTCAGGTTCTGCAAAGACAGAAGATAAATTCTGAAGTATACCTGCAGTAACATCTGGTGTGACATCAGGTGGGACTTCTGAAGACTCAACCCCAGCAGATATAGTGGTAGCAAATTGTGCACCAACTTTCTTTTTCCTTTCCGCAGTTTTAGCTGCTACATCTTTTGCCGTTTTGAGGGCAACAGGATCATCAAGAACTGCAGAAATCTCCTTCCTCCGCTTATCAATCTCTAACTGCTGTGTCATCAAAGTTTTCAGTTCATCTTCCAGCACCTTAATGGTGCGAGACAGCAGCATAGTATTCCCAAAATCCTCCGAGTCAGTGACATCTTCTGAAACATTGTCCATGTCATTGACATGGTCACCAATTAACAGCTTATAGCTAATCCGGATCTCTTCTTTGTCAGCTTCCAAAACCTCTCTAGCTCTAATTACAGGATGTTGTGATGCGAGAATTGCATAAATCAAGCTAGGAAACGGATAAGCCAGCCTCTCGTTCTTACAATCTGCATGCTTAGCTATCTGATCAAACAAGAATTGTCCAACATCAAACTCAACGAAGTTACCAATTTTGAACAGCAGGGTAGCCATGTCCTTATTAACACCTGTGCCGTGTGATGTAGGCAGCCAATTTCGCATAGCTATCTTGTGCAGAATGGCATATTTTACTGACAATTGAGAAGCCGAAAAGTCTTTCCCTCTTGGCCAAAATCGTCTAACTCCACCAGTGAAATCAGATATTATCACACTATAATCTGGTGTAAATTCTTCTACTTCTGCCCAATGACTACCCAAATATGTATTAATCACATCCGGAGTGAAATCAAACACTCTCCCCCTCACATATACACGACCGCCATCGGGGAGTTCAACATCCTTCACACTAGGGTCAAGATTGCAGTAAAACTCCTGCACTACTCTTCTAACATAAGGTTTAATTCCCTTGATTGTCCTGCCCTGTCCCTGGCTAACTACCTGATCAACCAATTTCTGACATTCTTTAAAATCACCCTCATGTATATTTCTTTCATTCCAGATATTCCTCCTAGACACTTTAGTCCACAAACCAGCGTTGTACTCCGATTTAAAACCATCTAAATTCACATTAAGATTTGGTGACTTACTTGGTGCAGCAGGGGACTTCCCCTTTGACATTGACTTGGAACGTGTCATTCTGTGCAATACAGACGCCGGTTGTGCTTTCTGGCATTTTGCTTTGGGGGACTTCATTAGTTCTGAGTCTGAAACATCATGAATTTCAGCATCCTTAGAGAAATCATCATCAATAGGAGAATCATCATTTTCTGAAGATTCTTCTTCATCATCAGAGGAGTCCCCCTTACCCACTTCAGACTCACCTCCTTTCACATTGTCTTCACCAGCCCAATCCTTATCGGAGGAGCTTTCATCTACCAGATGGAACCTCTTTCTCTTAGATTCGGTAGTCACCTTTGAGACACCCGGTCCCTTAGGAGGCACAGTATTTGTTTTGAATGAAGTATCACCTGCTTGCCCAAACCGGGTTCTAACTCTTGCATGGTCAATTGACTGAATTGGTGTCACTTCAATAGCTCGTGAGTTTAAATCATCCTCAGCAACTGGTGCTTGCTCTTGTGGCTGGGTTAAATTCTCATCATTGTTGGGCGATTCTGAAGAAGTATGAGTCACAACAGCATGGACTTCATCATCATCTAGGGTCACCTTGCTTGTTCGTGATGAAGACTTTCTCAGAGACATTTCTGAAATTTTGAATTTAGTGACTCGATAAAACTCTCAAACATTCTGATTGTGGTCAAAATAGTGAAGACGGCAGAGTGGAGTTCAAAAGCTTATTAGTAGTAGAAGTTGAGAAGACCAGAAACACTTGAATTTCAAATAGCGAAATAATTGCCAAAACTACTGCAGTCAGATTTTGCGTATTCAAAGCCAACTCTTCAATTTCATGTAATTGGCCGAGAAATACGAAAATGCTAGATGTCACTTGAAGTGCTGAACCACTGAAGTTCTCAAAAAACCATAAAACACAAAATCTGCTACTACAAGCTTCCCAAAAGCATTAGCCGGGAAAGCAGAAATAAAAAAATAGCTATTCTACTATATTTTTGTGTTTTCATATATATATATATTCTATTATAATATTGCTACGAAAGAAAATACAAGAAAACTTACAATTTTGAAGAACTTCATCACATAACACAAAGGCCCAAAGCAGACCTAAGTTCTTCAAATCTTGTCCCATCCAAAGCTTTGGTGAAAATGTCAGCAATTTATTTTTTTGTCACCATGTGTTCCAAAGCAATTATTTTATCTTCCACAAGAGATCTAATAAAATGATGTCGAATATTAATGTGCTTTGTACGAGACTGCTGAACAGGATTCTTACAAATATTGATAGCACTCATATTATCACAGTAGAGTGTCATGACATCCTGTGTGACACCATAATCTTTCAGCATCTGCTTCATCCAGAGAAGCTTTGTACAGCTACTACCAGCTGCAATGTATTCTGCTTCGGTTGTAGACAAAGAAATAGAGTTATGCTTCTTACTGAACCATGACACCAAATTATATCCCAAATAAAACCATCCACCAGAAGTACTTTTACGATCATCTGAACTTCCAGCACAGTCAGCATCATAATAACCAACTAAGTTGGTGTTTGTATCAAAGGAGTACCAAATTCCATAATCAGTTGTACCACAAATATATTTGAGAATCCTTTTGACTGACACCAGGTGTGACTCGCGAGGTTCTGCCTGAAATCGAGCACATAATCCAACACTGAAGCAGATATCAGGACGACTAGCAGTTAGGTACAAGAGGCTGGCAATCATACTTCTGTAAAGACTTGCATCAATAGGGGTTCCCTTATCATCTTTGGAGATCTTCTCGTGAGTTCCCATAGGTGTTCTCCTTTGGCGAGCATTTTCCAATTCAAATTTCTTCAGCAAATTCTTTGCATATTGCTTTGAGAAATGAAGATACCATCATGTCGTTGCTGAATTTGAAGTCCAAGAAAGTAAGTAAGCTCACCAACCATGCTCATTTCAAATTCTCCAGTCATTGGAGCAACAAACTCATCCACAATTGCCTGTGACACTGAGCCAAACACTATATCATCAACATAAATTTGAGCAAGTAAAAACTGACCTTTCACTTGGCAAATGAAAAGGGTTTTATCTACTCCCCCTCGCTCATATTCTTTGGCTAACAAGTACTGAGTCAGCCTCTCATACCAAGCCCTAGGAGCTTGTTTGAGCCCATATAAGGCCTTCTTCAATTTGTAGACAAACTCGGGATGATGAGGGTCTTCAAAACCCTTTGGTTGAGCAACATACACCTCCTCTTGAAGAAAACCATTGAGGAAAGCACTCTTCACATCCATTTGGTACAATTTGAATCGCAACACACATGCAATGGTTAGCAAGAACCGGATAGACTCAAGGCGAGCAACTGGAGCAAATGTCTCATCAAAGTCAACTCCTTCAATTTGCGTATACCCCTGAGCAACCAATCGAGCCTTGTTGCGAGTGATATTACCATGCTCATCACTCTTGTTCTTGTATATCCATTTGGTGCCAATAACATTCACCTTAGGAGGACATGGAACTAGATCCCAAACTTGATTCCGAGTGAATTGATCAAGTTCTTCTTGCATTGCACCAATCCAATATTCATCTTCCAGGGTTTCTTTCACATTATTTGGCTCAATAGAGGAAGTGTAGCAAGCCATTTGAATCATATCTCTATAATTTACTCTCGGCTTTTCTCTTGTACGAACACCATCAGTCAAACTTCCAATAACTTCAGCAGTAGGATGATTCTTCTGTACACGAGTAGAGGGCTGTCTGTGAGGTAAAGTGACATCATTCACATTATCATTTTCTGCATTCTGATCAGTGACATCACCTGTGACACGGGATGAAACACTGCCTAGAACATTGGAACTTACTTCAAGTAGAGAATCTGTAATATCTTCATTAGGAACAGCACTTACTTCCAGAGAGTCATCAACTTGAACATTCGCAGATTCCATCACAGTTCGAGTCCTTTTGTTGTAAACTCGATAAGCTCGACTATTAATAGCATATCCAAGAAAAATAGCGTCATCACTCTTGCGATCGAGCTTCCCTTTATATTCCCTGTCATTCAACACATAACAAATACTACCAAAAGGATGAAAATAGTGACACTTACTGTGACATGGTTTGTGACGCGGGCTGTGACACTGAGCTTTCTCCTTTGTACCCCAATCCTGTGTAGTCACCACTTGATTGACCAATCTTAAGAATTTTATCTAGCATGGAAGCACCTGAATTTAACATCTTAACTCCTTTCTTTATGTGATTTAATTCGTTGGTCAATGTCTTCACTTCCTCTTGGCTTACTCTCAGTTTGATAGCCAGATCCGTGTTAGATTGTTGAAGATTGTCCCTTTCATTTTGCAAATCTCCAACCTGTGTGTGAAGTTGCTGATTCACTCTAGAAAATTCAGTCCACTAGTCATGAAGATTCTTGAATTCCACCAGAATATCTTCTTCTGTAACATAATCTTCATCTTCATCTAGATAGGTCGACCTATTACCAGTGACACTCTGTGTAACATCCGTTTTCTTGTTATGATCTGATTGTTCTGTCTTAGTGGTGAGAGCCACATGGTTGTTCTGAAAATCATCTTTTTTGTCTGAATCATCTTCACTCCAAGTTGTGTTGAGTGAATTCCTCTTTTTTCTCAATGTATTAGCACAATCTGCCTGAACATGCCCATAACCTTCACATTCTCTGCACTTAATTCCTTCATGTTTGAATGATTGATCAGACATCTGATTTTCTTCCCTGTACTTTCTATTATTTGCCACCTCATTCTTGATGTTACTGACACTACCTCTGACACCCGGATTACTTCTGCCATATCTTTTCAATATTTTGCTGAAGTTCTTAGATATTAATGCCAAGGAGTCCTCAAGGTCATCATCTCCAGAATTATCCAACTTCTGCATTTCTGCTTTTAAGGCAAGCTCCTTGTTTTTCTTTGCTTCCATGTCTACTACTAGATTCATCTCAAATGTTATAAGAGATCCCATCAATTCTTCCAGCTTCATTTTTGAGATGTCTTTTGCTTCTTCAATGGCAGTAACTTTATGAGCAAAGCGTTGAGGCAAAGATCGTAAGGTTTTCCTCACAAGCTTTTCTTTTGAAAAACTTTCACAATGGGCAAATGCTTCGTTGGCGATATCACACAGTTTGACAGTGAATTCTGTAATGCTTTCGTCTTCAAGCATCCTCAAGTTTTCAAATCTTGTAGTCAGAATCTGCATCTTTGATAATTTTACACTTGAGGTTCCTTCATGAGTAGTTTGCAGAATTTTCCATGCCTTTTTAGCAATCACACATGTGGAAATAAGTCTGAATTGTGCTGGATCTACTCCGTTAAATATGGCATTAAGTGCCTTTGAGTTACTATTTGCTAAGGCATCTTCAGTAGTCGACTAGCTTTCTTCGGGCTTGAAAGATTTGACACCATTAGCATCAGTAGTCGTTGGAGGATCCCATCCAACCAAAATTGATTTCCAAGCCTTTTCGTCAATGGCTTTGATAAAGGCTCTCATTCTGGCCTTCCAGTATGCATAGTTTGATAGCAATCCATCCATGTCCATGCCAAAGCCGACTTCAAGTGTTCACCTATTGACAAATCTTGACGGTCCAATGACAAGATCAAAGAGCAAGAAGATGAAGGAGGCGTTGCAAGCATTATTGATAACTCATTGTGAAGAATTGGACATCTTTGAAAAGAATCATGATCCGGTCCAAGCATCTTCATCCAATGGAGTTTTATGGAATATCTCTTCAATCACAATCCTTGAAGAGATGGATCAATCACAATGAAGTCCAAAGAAGGCGTGCTTGGGCTTTGCTTAATGGATCACGCTTTTGTGTTAATTAAATTAGGGTTTTTATTTAATGTAATTTTAAGCCCAATGTGACGTTTTTATTTATTAATAAATGGGCTTGGAATTTCGGTCATTAATAAGTTTACTTGGCCCATTTATCTTGCATGATAAAGGCAAGTAAAAGTTTAGGAAAGTTAAGAAGTCAATTTGAGTTTCGCTTCTTCATAGTTTAGGAAACAAAGGAAGCCAAATTGTATTTGGCCACCTTTTAAGTCCGTGTGTCACAATCCTTTTTGGAAAAGGATTAGTTGGTTAGTTGTTAGTTTCCAATTCCAATATGGAAAGTTAGATAGCTTAGAATTCAAGTTGGAATTGAATTAAGCTAGGGTTTACAAGGTTTGGCCGATTTTTGCCTCTATAAAAAGGCCATCATTGTAACAATTTTTATAAGATGAATTTTGATAAAGTTTAGCTTTGCTAAAGTGTTTTTACAGCCTTGAAAAGTTGTGAAGAAAAACGTGAATTAATTCAATTAAGTTTAATTGAGTTTTCATAAGAACCGTGAACCTAGAAGCTAAGACCTTTAGGTGAACTTACAAGTTCTTGATTCAAAGAACAAGCCAAACTGATTTGTTTAGCCTTTGAATTTTCATAGGTGATCCGAATCCTTTTGATTCATACGTGGGGGTTTGATTACTTCATATCAAATCTTTTCGTGTCAATATCTTTTAATTTCTGTTTTTGTGTAATTCCGCATCTTTGTGATTCTTGTTCTTGGTTCGAGTTTGGTAAGCAACGGTCCAAAGGAGGTGGTTTCGAGTGGTCCAAGGTGCTGCATCTTGATCATTCATATCAATTGGTATCAGAGCACAAGGTTGTCTTCCAAATTCAGGTTTAAAATTTCAGTTTTTGAGTCTTCTTCTTTCTCGGTTTTTCTTGCTGTTTTTGCATCGTTTTTGTGTTGTTGTTTTTGCGTCTTTTTGTTGCTGTCTTGAGCCAATTTTCTGCAGTAAATTTGTGTCTTAATTCAGTCCTAAAGTCGTCATAATTTTGTCCAAAAATCGCATAAAAATTCTTGCTCAAATCTGCCCAAAAAGTCGAGTTTTCTTGCTTTTGCGTTTTGGCCGAATTCTTGCTGTTTTGTGTTGCGTTTTTGTTGCTGTTTCTTGGTGTCTATATTCTGCACTTTTATTGTCTTCATAGTGTTGAATTCCATTGGTTTTCATTGCTGTCCACACGTCATACTTGATAGGGTTTTTGAAGTCAAGAATTAGGGTTTCTTACAAACCCTAGTTTTGGTCAAGATTGCATAACTTTCTTGTTTCTTATCCAATTCTTGATCTTTCTTTTGTGTTAGTTTCTTTGTTTCATTCTTGTCATAGTGTGTTTTGATCAAACTTTTATCACACTTGAAAAAGATAAGTTCTTGAACACTTTCTTGAACTTCTTGATTTTCTTGAAAATCCAAAAGTGTCAAAATTTGAATCTAAAGCCATATTCTTGATCTTCTTGATAAATCTTGAATATTTTGTGAAAGTGGCACATGCAAATTCATAATTCTTGGTGAGATATTAAAGTTTGAAAATTTTATGGTTTTTAAGGTTAAGACAAAAGACAAAACATCCTTAAACCCTAATCCTAGGTTGTTGTCTTCAAACCTTAAAAGTTTGTTTTGTACTAGGTTCTTGTCCGAACCTTAATTGTTTTTGTTTGTCCAAGGTTTTTGTCCAAACCTTAAAAAAAGTTTGTTTTGTCCTAGGTTGTTGTCTGAACAAAAAAAAAAAAAAGAGGCCGCATAAAAAAAAAGGCCCAACTCAAAAAAAAAGGCCGTATAAAAAAAAGAGGCCCAATACAAAAATAAATAAATAAATATAATTTCGGACTTTTTATTTCTGTTATTTATTATTTTCTGTTTTAATTAATTTATTTTATTTAAAGAACACATTGTTCTTAAGTTGTTTCTTGAAAACCACCTTGGATTAAAAGTGCCATAACTTTCTCAATACAATTCGGAATTAAGTGATTCAAATTGCGTTTTCTTCGTCTTGAAGTCTACTTTCTATTTCTCTTAGTTTCTGAAGTTAAATCAAGTTATAACCACACGTATTATTAAATACTCTTGACGTGATTTGTTGAAACTTCTTTGGTTTTACTTGTGAAAATTTGTTGGTGGAATTAATTGGTTGAGTCTTGTTATTACAATCATTGAACCAGTAAGTTCCATAGTTTGAGAGTATTAGTATAGGGTATACACGAGAAAAGCTTTCATATTAAGAGAGGAGAGTACCTACTACCCCATATTGTGAGAACCCGTGAGGTATATTTCTATATATTTCTTGTGTTTTTACTAATTTACAGGTACAAATGGAGGGTGAAGAATCTAAATCACCAAAGGTAGTGGACCAAAAGTTCACTAATGATGTCCTCTTTGACATGATCCGAAAACTCACACTCAAAGTTGATAGTTTGTCTTCGTCACCACCCAAGGGTTCTAAATCCCGAAGAGTTGAGTTTGAATCCGACAATGACTCTAGTCATGATGAGGAGGATGAAGTGGAGGATACGAGTTCTTCTAAGAAAGGTGACAAGTCTAAGATTTCAATTGATTCTTTAAAGCTAACTATCCCTACTTTTCATGGTAAAGCAGATCCCGAAACTTATTTTGATTGGGTTCGTGACCTGGAACACTTCTTTGAAGGCCATGATTACCCCGAAAAAGAGAAGTATCGAATTGCTTTTGTGCACCTTAAGGATTATGCTAGTTTATGGTGGGATGAAGTTATGAGGTCTAGACGTCAAGATGGTGAAAGGCCAATCAAGACTTGGAGCCAAATGAAGATTCATATGAGGAAAAAGTATGTCCCTTCTCATTACAACCGTGAGTTGAACAGAAAATTGCACTCTTTTGTGCAAGATAATAAATCGGTTGAGGATTATTATCATGAGATGGAAGCTTTGATGATCAAGGCTAATGTGTATGAAGATCGTGATTCTACTATAGAACGATTTTTGAGAGGTATGCATTATGAATTAGCATATCATGTGGATTTACAAAGTTATATTGATATTAATGAACTTGTCCACAAAGCTATTAAGATTGAAAGGCACATGAAAGGGAAGAATAAGTTTTCACAACCGCCACCACCATGGCAAAGAGATAAGAAGCCGAATGTTGTCCCTTATTCTCTATCCACAAAACCGCGCCAATTCACTTCCAATCAACCATCAAGTACACCTCCCAATGTCCCAAAATCAGTACCAAAAGCTGCTGAAACCACTCCTAAATCGGCGTCAACTTCATCCACAAGATTGAGGGATATTCGTTGTTATAAATGTCAAGGTTATGGTCATATGCGATCCGATTGCCCTACTAGTAAGTTGATGATTATTCTTGACAATGGAGAAGTTGAGAGTGATGAGGATTGTGCTGATATGCCACCCCTTGAGGAGAAATATGTAAGTGATGAAAGTGAAGATTTTGATGGTTCTTCTTATAAGGTTGGTGAATATTGTTTAGTCTCTCGTAGAGTACTTAATGCACATCCACTTGTTGATGAAGATTTGATCCATCGTGAGAACATATTTCATACACGTTGCATGGTTCAAAACAAAATTTGCACTGTTATTATTGATAGTGGCGGTTGTGCAAATGTGGCAAGTACTTTATTTGTAAATAAGCTGAATTTGACTTGCATGAAACATCCTAAACCATATAGACTTCGATGGTTAAATAATTCAGCTGAGTCACGAGTTACCAAGCAAGTTAAATTTACATTCACCATTGGTAGTTATGTTGATAAAGTTACATGTGATGTTGTTCCAATGGAAGCTAGTCATATATTGCTTGGAAGACCTTGGCAATTTGATAGAGATGTTGTGTATCATGCCAAGAAGAACTTTTACCATTTTTCGCACCAAGGTAAAAAGTTTAATTTGAGAGCCTTAAGCCCTACTGAAGTCTTTGAAGATCAAGCTAAAATAGCTAAGGCTTATGGTGCAATGCGTGAAGCCAAAGAGAAGAAGTTACAAGAGAAGAACAATATAACTAGCATAGGGCGAAACATTGTAACTAGAAATAGTAATAGTGATAGCCGAGAGTTAGTTGTTTCAAAATCTTGTAATTATGCTTCTAAAAGTGAGGTTAAGAGAGCTATATTAGATAGGCAAGTAGTGTATTTACTTTTTCGCAAGGATGTACTTATCATTGATAGTGCTCACCTTGATTCTTTGCCTAGTATTGTTTCAGCTCTTTTGCAGGAATATGAAGATGTGTTTCCTGAGGATTTACCAAAGGGTTTACCACCTATTAGAGGTATTGAACATCAAATCGATTTCATACCTGGATCTCAAATTCCAAACCGTCTAGCTTATCGAGCAAACCCTGAGGAGACCGAAGAGATTCAACGTCAAGTGGACGAACTTATTGACCGATGTATGGTTCAAGAATCTTATAGTCCATGTGCTGTTCCTGTTATTTTAGCTCCTAAGAAGGATGATTCATGGAGAATGTGTGTTGATTTTCGTGCCATAAATAAAATAACTATTAAGTATAGACATCCTATTCCTAGACTAGATGACATGCTTGATGAGTTATATGGTTCATGCATATTTTTTAAGATAGACCTAAAGAGTGGTTATTATCAAATTCGAATGAAAGAAGGTGATGAATGGAAAACTGCTTTCAAAACAAAGTTTGGTTTGTATGAATGGTTAGTCATGCTTTTTGGTTTAACCAATGCACCCAGAACTTTTATGAGATTAATGAATCAAGTTTTTCGTCACTTCATTGGAAAATTTGTTGTGGTCTATTTTGATGATATCCTTGTATATAGTAAATCACTTGATGAGCATGTTGATCATTTAAGACAAGTGTTTGCTTTTTTACGTGAGAACAAATTATATGCTAACCTTAAAAAGTGTTCGTTTTGTATGGAATCAATTATCTTTTTAGGTTATGTTGTTAGTTCTCAAGGTATATCTGTTGATGAGTCAAAGGTTAAAGCAATTCAATGTTGGTCTCGACCTACATGTGCTAGTGATGTTAGAAGCTTTCATGGATTGGCAAGTTTTTATAGGAGGTTTATTAAAGACTTTAGTACTATAGCAGCTCCTCTAAATGAACTTGTTAAGAAAAATGTTGTTTTTGAATGGAAGGAAGAACATGAAAATGCTTTTAACAAGTTGAAGTATTTGTTGACTCATGCGCCTTTACTTGTTTTGCCCAATTTTAGTAAAGCTTTTGAGATACACTGTGATGCCTCTGGGATAGGTATTGGTGCTGTTTTGATGCAGGAATCAAGACCGGTGGCCTATTTTAGTGAAAAGCTCAATGGGGCGCAATTGAAGTATGCAACTTATGACAAGGAGTTGTATGCGTTGGTAAGGTCATTACAGGTTTGGCAACATTATCTATGGCCTAAAGAGTTTATAATTCATTCTGATCATGAAAGCCTTAAATTTCTAAAATTTCAAGGAAAATTGAATAAAAGGCATGCTAAGTGGTTAGAGTTTATTGAAACTTTTCCTTATGTGATTAAGTATAAATCTGGTAATGAAAATGTTGTAGCTGATGCATTATCTAGGAGACATTCGTTATTCACCTATATGCATGCTAAGTTACTTGGTTTTGATTTGATCAAGGATTTATACAAAGATGATGTTGATTTCAAAAATGTAATTGATTCTTGTGTTGTAAAGCCGAATTGAGAATTTTATATGTATGATGGTTTCTTATTTAAAAAGGATAAATTTTGCATACCCTCATGTTCCATTCGTGAATTACTTGTTAAGGAAACCCATGGGGAAGGGTTAATGGGGCATTTTGGGGTTGTCAAAACTCTTGCTGTTTTGAATGAACACTTTTACTGGCCTAACATGATTAAAAATGTTAAAAGTGTTTGTGAAAGATGCATTGTATGTAAACAAGCAAAGTCAAAAATTATGCCTCATGGTTTGTATACACCATTGCCTGTTCCTAGTCATCTTTGGGTTGATATATCTATGGATTTTGTACTTGGATTGCCTAGATCACGCACTGGTAATGATAGCATTTTTGTGGTAGTTGATAGATTTAGTAAGATGGCACATTTCATTGCATGTTCTAAGTCTAATGATGCTACAAAAGTTGCTGATTTTTTCTTTAAGAAAATTGTAAGGTTGCATGGAATTCCTAAGTGTATTGTTAGTGATAGAGATGTCAAGTTTTTATCTCACTTTTGGAGAACTCTTTGGAATAAGTTAGGCACTAAGTTATTATTTTCTACTATTGCACATCCCCAAACTGATGGACAAACTGAGGTAGTAAATCGTACTTTGTCTACTTTGCTTCGTGCTATTTTTCAGAAAAACTTAAAGAATTGGGAAGGTTGTTTGCAGCATATTGAATTTGCTTATAATAGAACTGTTCATAGTTCTACTAACTGTTCGCCTTTTGAAATAGTTTATGGATTCAATCCTTTAACTCCTCTTGATATTTTGCGTTTGCCTATTAATGAGTTTGTTAATGTTGAAGGTCAAAAGAAAGCAGATTTTATTAAGGAGTTACATGAAAAAGTAAGGCATAATATTCAAAGGCGTAATGAGCAATATGCCAAACAAGCTAATAAAGGTCGGAAAAGAGTGATATTTGAACCGGGTGATTGGGTTTGGATTCACTTAAGGAAGGAGAGGTTTCCCGACAAAAGGAAATCTAAGCTTCATCCACGAGGAGATGGTCCTTTTCGTGTTTTGGAAAGGATTGGAGATAATGCTTACAAGATAGAGCTTCCTAGTGCCTATGGCAATGTCTCATCTACATTTAATGTTACTGACTTATCTTTGTTTGATGTAGGTGATTCGAGGACGAATCCTTTCGAGGAGGGAGGGAATGATAGCAATCCATCCATGTCCATGCCAAAGCCGACTTCAAGTGTTCACCCATTGACAAATCTTGACGGTCCAATGACAAGATCAAGGAGCAAGAAGATGAAGAAGGCGTTGCAAGCATTATTGATAACTCATTGTGAAGAATTGGACATCTTTGAAGAGAATCATGATCCGGTCCAAGCATCTTCATCCAATGGAGTTTTATGGAATATCTCTTCAATCACAATCCTTGAAGAGATGGATCAATCACAATGAAGTCCAAAGAAGGCGTGCTTGGGCTTTGCTTAATGGATCACGCTTTTGTGTTAATTAAATTAGGGTTTTTATTTAATGTAATTTTAAGCCCAATGTGACGTTTTTATTTATTAATAAATGGGCTTGGAATTTCGGTCATTAATAAGTTTACTTGGCCCATTTATCTTGCATGATAAAGGCAAGTAAAAGTTTAGGAAAGTTAAGAAGTCAATTTGAGTTTTGCTTCTTCATAGTTTAGGAAACAAAGGAAGCCAAATTGTATTTGGCCACCTTTTAAGTCCGTGTGTCACAATCCTTTTTGGAAAAGGATTAGTTGGTTAGTTGTTAGTTTCCAATTCCAATATGGAAAGTTAGATAGCTTAGAATTCAAGTTGGAATTGAATTAAGCTAGGGTTTACAAGGTTTGGCCGATTTTTGCCTCTATAAAAAGGCCATCATTGTAACGATTTTTATAAGATGAATTTTGATAAAGTTTAGCTTTGCTAAAGTATTTTTACAGCCTTGAAAAGTTGTGAAGCAAAACGTGAATTAATTCAATTAAGTTTAATTGAGTTTTCATAAAAACCGTGAACCTAGAAGCTAAGACCTTTAGGTGAACTTACAAGTTCTTGATTCAAAGAACAAGCCAAACTGATTTGTTTAGCCTTTGAATTTTCATAGGTGATCCGAATCCTTTTGATTCATACGTGGGGGTTTGATTACTTCATATCAAATCTTTTCGTGTCAATATCTTTTAATTTCTGTTTTTGTGTAATTCCGCATCTTTGTGATTCTTGTTCTTGGTTCGAGTTTGGTAAGCAACGGTCCAAAGGAGGTGGTTTCGAGTGGTCCAAGGTGCTGCATCTTGATCATTCATATCATAGTTGCTTCCATCCAAGAGAGGTGGACGCATTGTTGAACCTCCTTCCTTCATAGAGTCCATCGCACCAACCAACCAAGATCAAGTCCTGTGGATCCCGTCTAAGAAACAAAGACGACCCGCTCTGATACCAATTGAAAGATCTAGGTTAGATACGCGGTATCCTAGTGGGTGAGTGACACTAGGTTTGACACCGATAATAAAACAGTAATGGACTATAATAATAATGCGGAAATTAAAAAGACAGGAGGTTGGTAACGCAGTTCGACAATTGCCTACGTGTGCGGGGCCACGCCCAGAAAGAACAATCCACTAAGTTCACAAGTTACAAGACATCCAGTATGACACTAGGTAAGACACCATCTTATCTTAGTTACTGCTGCTTCCTAACTTCTGCAGTGAACGGATTGTGCGAGCTCCTCTCGACTTGTATTGATCCCTCCCGAAATCCGTGGTTAAGCAAGATCCCCTTGCACACGTTTGAACTCTTCCCGAGCTCTATGCTTGAATCAAGAACACAAGGATTGCATCTTCATTGATGTTGCGTTAAGATGCTTCAAGCCAACACACTCTCCAAACAAGAAGTGTGTATACAGTCTTTAAGAAGACCGAATGGAATAATCAAAAACTCACACTTGAAAACCGTGTGAAGGAAAGCTCATATAGGTACACAAAAATCCTTCCATGATTATCCCAAGATTATTTCCAAAACCATTCGAATGGAAGGACGTAATCACCAAATCTTCCCATCATTATCTTCAAGGTAATTCCCAAAATAATTTAAATAAGAAGATGGAAACTCTTGTGCCTTCAAGACTTATCTTTTCCAAAGTTAGATAGCTTCCAAGAATACCAAGATAAGTTCCATAATTATCCATATGGCATTAATCTTCAAATCAATCTTCCTTGCTTAGATTGATTTTATTTGATTTTGCCTTCAATAAACGCTTTCCTTATCTTTGCCAAAAAATCAATGCCAATCAAATAAATGCCAACTCACGTGTGCATTAACAAACGATATAAAGAAATATCCAAGGGTGAACCGGGTTCACCGCTTGTAAATTTCTGGTTGCTTTAAAGCAACAAAAACGAGCAAAAAGTTCCAAGTTTTTTTCTTCTGGGAAAAACGAATAAAGAACAGAGTTGTTCTTGCTTCTCTTAAATATTCTCTCCAGCCACAAAATCACAATCAAGGGATTTGGGTGGTGAAATATTGAGTGTTTTCCGCTTTTGTGATTGCACTCAGGACTGTTGGAGCTGTGATTCAGTCCAAGATCCTGTTGTTAATCTTTTGGATTAAGCTTCGTGAGGTAAGCTTGTTTTTATAGTTGAATACTGCAGATTGATATGTGGTATTCCTTCAGTGGTATCAGAGCCTTTCATGGCTGAATTCGTGCTCTTTATTATTGTGGTTTAGCTGAAAGTTCATATTCGATCAGATTTCTTGGAAATCTTTGGAAGGGCTCTGATGGCATCTTTGGATATACTTGATTATAAGCTCTGAAACTTTGGAAACATGTTCCTTGTTTGACGAAGAACGTGTGCTCAAGTTTTGGTAATTTGTTTCTCAATGGAGTGGGAGTTTACAAATTTTGGAACCGAAACTTTCTTGATTTTCTGCGGATTGTAGGAACAGTTTCAGAGGCTCTTCTCTATATGATCATGGTCTCCTTGTCGAGAGCTTTCGATCGGTATATAGAACTTTAAAAACTGACGCCAGGATTATGAGAAATCCTTGTTTAAAGTTTTGAAGAAAACTTAACAATTGTGTTCTGTTTTGCGCAAGTTTGTTTTGCTGAAGAAGAAGACGCGCGTGTATCACACGCGTTCATGGGCTCAACAAAATTTTTAATTTTCTGTTTTTAAAATAAAAGAAATAATTAATTTTTCTTTGAAAAATCACAGAAAATAAATACAAATCAGAAAAATCTGATTTTTGAGCCAAAATGTTTCTAATTTTGTGCTTTATTTAAATATGAAATAATCTGAAATATTATGTGTAAAATAAAATATATTTCAGATTTAAATGATTATATGCCATTTAAGATAAATATTATAAATTCATGAAAAATAAGTTTTTATGAAATTATTTATCCTATTGAGAATATGACATATATTCTTGCATGTTTAATTTTTATGACATGCCATGAGATGAATATGAATACAATATGTGTATTATATGTCATATTTATAAGTCTTTGTTCAAGTGGGAGCATACATACTTATTGGTTGAGCCGTGACTCCCAACAAGACACTTAACTTATAAATATATTTTAACAATATTATTTAGACTTTTATGAGTACATGAGATGATTGGGAGCTTAGCGAACTTTCGATCTTGTACCTATTGTCTAAAAATTATTGTTTAAATGATATTTGATGCGAAGTGAATATGAAAAAAATATGTCACAGTGCTTATATTTATTTTGAGTTATAGTCTATATGCAATTTGTTCAAAATGTTCGTGGATACTAAAACATCATGCCAAAATTGAACAAAGGAGAGGAACTGAATTATGAAAAATTTTGATGTGTAATATCGAAAAATTCAGTATATTCTCGTAGAACGAGAATGTGAATCAACTCTCCGTCATACCATGAATGAACATGAGCAATGTAATACTCCTCAACATCAAAGAGATGATCTTGACCCTGTCAAGCATGAACAGTGAAAGTGTAGCTCACATAACGATGTTGAGCAGCATTCAAGATAATTTGATGGTTGAGTTTGAGGGATTCACGGTTGCTCAAGAGCTTTGAATCGCTTTAAAGAAAAAAGGTTTGGAGTGATTTCAACTACTAAGCTTAGGCAGCTTAGAGTCAAATGAGGAACTATAAATACAAAGTTGAAATCAACTGGATTTGTATCATCTGATGAGCACCAAGTGCAAATAGTCATCAGATAGCTTCCTCAAAATTGGAAGCATATGAAAATAGGGCATCATATTTTGCTAGAAGAAGAGCGCCTAGAGGCTGCTAAATCTTGCTAGATTTATGTTGCCAAGTCCAGTTTGAACGAGGTTACAAATTTTAAACCTAAAAAGAACAAGAAGTTCTTTAAGAAAGCGGATCCAGGTTTTGAGAAGCCCAATTTTTTCACCGATAAGTACGGTGGTATTAAGAAGGACAAGAGCAATCGATCATATTATAATAGTGGCAAATGGCCACTGTGCTCGTGAATGCACTGAGCCTAAGATTAAGGACTACTCAAATTTCTATCATGAAAGTTATGTTTCTAGCACCATAATGCTTGTTGAATCGCATCCTTTGTGGATTGTTGACTCAGAAGCTATGGACCATGTAGCTAGAGACAAAGAAGTTTTTGTCGAATATTATCGTATCCTTGTTGGATCGAAATGAATTTATGTAGGAAATAATGCAAAGATTGCAATTAAAGGCATTGGCACCTGTAAATTATTATTTTATTATTATAATTTTTCCCTTAACAGGTGGCCATACTTTATTCCTACATAATATTTTGTATGCTTCGAATATTCGACGAAACTTGATTTCTGTCATTGTCCTCTTTGGTTTGGGTTATATACATATTTTCATGGTAGTTCAAATGTTGTATATATTTGGTTCCGCTCATTCTTTGAATGGTTTTGTTGTATTCGAAGAAGTACAAAATAATGACGTGTGCTTTTCTTAATTACATCTATTAGTAATTATGTATTTGTCAATATGTGACATGCTAGATTGGGTTATATTGGGTAAGATCGTGAGAACAGGCTAGCCAAATGAAATCTTTTGAGCAGTGTCTCAAAAGTCGATCTACCAATATGTGAGCATTATCTAGCTGGAAAAGCAACAAGGAAACCATCTGGTAAAGGAACCAGAATTGTATTCCCATTGCAATTAATCCATTCTAATATATGTGGTCCAATGAATGTGAGGGAAAGGCATGAAGCCTTATATTTCATCCCTTTTATAATGATTTTACTCGTTTTGGCCACGTTTATCTGATTTCCTATAAGTCAGAAGCATTGAATTGCTTTAGACTTTATTTGAATTTGGTTGAAAATCAGTTGGACAAAATAGTTAAATCATTTAGGATAGATCGTGAATGTGAGCATCTGTCATATCAATTTGATGATCTATGTGATGAAAAGAGAATTAATAGGTAGCTAACTATTCCAAACACTTCGCAACAAAAAGTGTTGCAGATAGAAGGAATAGAATCCTATTAAATATGGTTAAGTTAATGATGGCGCAAATAAATATGCTAATCTCCTATTGGGGAGATAATTTATTGGCTGCGACATATGTATTTAACCGTATGCCCTCCAAATCAGTTACTTCCACTCCCTATGAATTTAGGCAGGTCAAAAACCTGATCTAAATAATTTACGGCCCTAGGGTATATGTTCATGATCCAAACAATAAATATGGGAAGTTGGATCATTGAAGAAAGAAATGTATCTATGATAGATACTTTGAACATTCATAGGAAAATGTGTTCATTCGTGAACATATAAGATGGAAGTATTACTGACTTGGAATAAAGAATGCCACATTCTTGGAAAATGAATTTCCAGTACAAGGTGAAATTAATAAAGATCTCACTCTATATGAGATGCGAAATCTAAATGTTAATGATATCCGTAGTGGTTCAATTTTTAAAAAGAGAAGAGGATATTCCTTGTTCTCTTGAACCAAGTGGGAATAATTCCATTAAAAGTTTTAATTTTACCATAAATTCAGTTGCGTAGAAGCAATCATAAAGTATTCCTCATCGCCATTTTGAGATTGATGGAAAAACTTTTATGATGGCTCCGTAAGGTGAAAGCGAACCAAATCAGTTGAGGAAACGCTTTCATCAGTTGATAAGTATGAATGGAAAAATGCAATGGATGAAAAATGGAGTCTATAGAACCAATCATATTTAAGAATTGGTTGATTTGCCATATGAGCGTAAAACTATTGAGAACAAATAAGTTCTCAGAATTAAGAGATAGGCAAATGGTATTATTGAATTACATAAGACACGTTTGATAGCTAAGGGTTATACCCAACAAGAGGGTATAAATTTGACTTTTTTCCGCATGTTGTAAGGTTTGCTATGATTCACCTTATCCTTGTTATTGTTGCCCATTTGGACCTTGACTTGCACCAAATGGATGTTAAAACTACTTTTCTAAATGGAGAATTGGATGAAGAAATCTACATGTAACAGCCTGTAGATTTCGTTCTTAAAAGGCCAGGAGCGCAAAGTTTGCATGCTTCAAAAAATTGATATATGGTCTTAAACAATCATCCATACAATGGTATTTAAAATTCCATCGAGCCATAATATTTTATGGGTTTACGATGATTAGTGAAGACCATTGTGTATATATTAAGCAGTTTGAAGGTAATATTTTAATATTGTCATTTGTATGGACAATATTTATTGGCTCAGATAACATTAATGTTATTAATGCCATTAAAGAATAGTTATCTTGAAATTTTGAAATTGAGGATATGGATGAATCTACATATATTCTTGGTGTGAAAATCATAAGAGATTGTTCAAAGGAATTTCTCGCTCTGTCACAAGAGCTCTATATTTTTCTGAAATTTTTGGAACGTTTTCACACGCAATATTGCAAACCTATTGGCAACTCTACTGCAAAAAGTAAATCCCTTAGTAAAAAATGTGTCCTAAAACTCCAAAAGAGCTGAACAATATGGAAAGAGTTCCATATGCTAGTGTCATAGGATGTTTAATGTATGTCATGATGTGTACTTGCCGTGATATATGCTATGTGGTTGGTATGGTTAATCTCTACCAATCAAGTCCTGACTTAATTCACTAATGAGAAGTGAAAAGAATATCGAGAAATCTCAAAGGCACCTCCAATTACATCTTATGTTATCAGGGTAGTGACTTACAATTGGTAGGTTACACTGATACAAATTGGAGTGGTGACCTGGATGAATGAACATCCATGTCAGGATATGTATTCTTGCTGAATAATGGCGCCATAACATTGAATAGCAAGAATTAAACATGTAAAGCATTATCACTAATTGAGGCTGAGTTTGTAGCCTGTGGAGCTACAGTGCATACGGCTATTTTTCTTTAAGGATTTTATGAAATTTGAAAATAGCCGCGATATGTCAATGTCCATGACAATCTATTGTGATAGTCAGGTAGTCATTGACTACAGTAAAGACTTAAAAGTATCACGATTGAGAAAAATATATAGATATCGAATACAACTTTGTCAAAAATGTTGTAGAGCAAAAATAGATATGCTTGCAACGTATTTCTACGCATAAGATGGTTGTGGACCGTCTTACTAAACTAATCCCTAGAGATACATTTTTTATGTATTATGTGAAAATTCTAGGATTGCGTAGAATGTGAATGACAAAGATGTTGTATTTTGGAGTAGTGATGTATATAGTACCATATAAATGCAAATGTTGTATTTTGCTCATGAATGCATATATGGTATTTATTTAAATACACCCTACTTAATTAAAGCACTGATGAATATTTTTTTAGTATGTCGCCAAGCTTTGGTTGACTCTCTCATACGAGTAACCGCCTCGGCGCTATGAGAGCGAGCTGAGATGCGACTAAACATACTTAATTGCAGAGTATGTAAGATGTCGCCTTGATAACAATCAAGATGAGGTTTACTTGCGAAAATCGAACGTGATATCTCATGATCACGTAAGCTTGAGGTGGAGCAGGATGCGAGATCTTAAAAGGCGCTTTGAATAGCGAGTCATTCAAGATCTCGAACTAGTCGCTTGACACAAATTGTGGGGTTGCGACTGAGTTAAGATCCGTATGGTGGTGTAAAGACATACACTCTTTCCAAAAAGAGTAATCCACCATAGCATGTGTTTAATACCACATGTGCTATAAACGACCATAATAGGAAGGTGAGTGAGTATTTTTAAATCCCTATCTTCTCACCTGTATGAGTCCTATGTTTGTGCCTTATGTGACTTTCAATGATGCCACGAGGTGATGAATAAATGTTTGCTACTTTGGTGTGTTCCTTATGATCATGAATGATTCGACCTTCCGGACATTACTGGGAAAGCAATTTATTCATTATCAAATGTTATTTGTGTGGAGGGAAGACCATTTTGATTATACTCTCCACATGTATTCACTGGTCTACCAATTATGTTTCCTATTTGGGTTGAGACATAATTGTGAATACATAGTGATTTATAGATATCAAGTATGATCTTGGAGGGATTAGATATACTTTGATTAGTATAACAAAATGAGTCTGAGGTACAACGAGACACCGTTAATATTATTCCTTCTAGGGTTGTAGCCACTATGTTATCCCTAACAAGTGCATAGTTGAGCTCCCAAGTGCTTTTAGGGTTGTCGCCGCTATGTTATCCCTAACAGGTGCATAGTTGAGCTCCCAAGTGCAGGTGTGCTCGCGGTCGCACGACCCACTTTCCTGTATGAAAGCTGTGATTTTGTGTAAGGATAGTAACGGGTCTATCCCGTCATGTGCGAGTGGGAGAATGTTAGAAAAACTGGCGGGTCGCCCATGATGGGTTGACCCGACCCAATTTAAAATTAATAAAACGATATAAAGAAATATCCATGGGTGAACTGGGTTCACCGCTTGGAAATTTCTGGTTGCTTTAAAGCAACAAAAATGAGCAAAGAGTTCCAAGTTTTTTTCTTCTGGGAAAAACGAATAAAGAACAGAGTTGTTCTTGCTTCTCTTAAATATTCTCTCCAGTCACAAAATCACAATCAAGGGATTTGGGTGGTGAAACATTGAGTGTTTTCCGCTTTTGTGATTGCACTCAGGACTGCTGGAGCTGTGATTCAGTCCAAGATCCTATTGTTAATCTTTTGGATTAAGCTTCGTGAGGTAAGCTTGTTTTTATAGTTGAATAATGCAGATTGATATGTGGTATTCCTTAAAAAAGGAATCTATAATTCCCGAGCGATAATGATCAGTGGTGAGAGTTTCTAATCTAATGTAGTACGAACATTTCTCACAATCAAATCTAAATTCAGGTTCCAAACCATTAGGCTCAAGCCATGCTTTGCAACTATTGCATTGCACAAAAAGAGTACTTCATTGCCTTTGCCAACCTAACATAACAATTAAAACAGGAAATAGGTATGACTTGTGCAGCAACAAAAGTTGTTACCTCCTAAATGAGTATCTCTATTTTTTGCAAGAACCTCAAACACACCATTATCGATAGTCAATACACTAACATCGAATGTTCCACCACCAAGGTCAAAGACAAGGATATTCTTTTCACCGCCTTTTTTGTCCAAGCCATATGCGATGGCAGCTGCGGTAGGATCGTTAATGATCCTTGCAACATTCAGTCCAGCAATGACACCGGCATCCTTGGTGGCTTGCCTTTGGGCATCATTAAAATAGGCTGCAGTATTTAGACTGAGAATATTAGAATCTGCAGAATCATACCAAAAAAAACTTTATCGTCCTGTAATTTCACCCACCAGGAACAGTAACAATAGCGTCCTTGATTGGTTTTCCCAAGTACGCTTCTGATGTTTCCTTCATTTTTGTAAGAATCATAGCGCTAATCTCTTCAGGACTGAAGACTTTATTCTCTCCATCCTTAGTCTTGACTTCTATATACGGTTTTCCATCCTTGTTCACAATCTTGTAGGGAACAAGCTTTATGTCCTTCTGAACTTCTTTATCCTCAAATCTAAAAGAAAAAAGCAATAGAATTAGAATCACAGAATCACCTCATGAATCATGTCAGGTCAACATAAATACAAAAAAGAAAAAGAACCTAATCTTACTTATTTTCGGCCAATAAGTCTTTTGACATCGAAAGAAACCTACCAAAAGAGATGAATAATACCTCCTCTTATGTCACCCGTAATTGAGAGTCTTTTTAAAATCTTTTTACATGAAAGAGTTTATTCTTGAAAGCTCACTTATGAACAAAGGAGAAACTAAGGTTTCAGACTTATAATCTACTGATAGTAGCAGGTAAACTTGTTGGTATAATGCCTCCAATGTGGTTGTCACTAAGGTCTCTATTTTTATAAAAATCACACAATTCTATTAGCATAAATAGGAAAGCAATTGTGCATTAGAGGCAGCTATTAATGCAAACACGTATAAACTAAAACTACTACCCCGTTGAAGTTCACTTAGGAGTGATATGAAAGTAAATAGTCCAACTCAAACAAACAATGACGATCATTTTCTGGACTTCACAATTAAAAAGAGCACTTATTCGTATCATCGAAGTAAAGGAGGCCAAGTCAGTACTAAGTACGCCTCCAAGATTCGCACCATTAAGCAGACTATCAATTAGTAAAATAAATCATTATAAACCAACACATGAAATCAGTAAATAAACTTCTTTAAAAGTGAGAAGGGAAATCATACATTCCAGTTACATTGCCATTCACACATTCAACTCGTTGCCAAGCCAGCCCACAAGGGTGTCCACCAATTAGAAGCCACCCGGCCAGAGGTGGAGAGGCCAATGCCGCATATAAACTGTTAAGGGCATAAACTAACACCAAAAACAAAATCAGAAGATAAAAATTTTCACAAAAAGAAGCGCGCACACACAAATAGAGACTCGCAATAAGGATACAAGAAATCAAAAATAGAAACAAAATGGAGTCTGTGCATGCCATACTGTCACTAATGTCCCTGAGTCCCCAGCAAGTTGGCAACGCAAGAACAAACAGTAGAACAAGAAAACGTACAAAAGTTTTGCAACCGAAATAGCCCATCAAGAATTATGGTCACCTCTTATTTGCTGCTTCAATTTTCTCCAAGTTTTGCTTCTCTTCAGCACACAGTCGACAAAACCCACAAACAAAAACCTCAAAAATCTTACCTTTAATACAAAAAACACAAATTTTAACCACCAATATCAAACCCCTCAACTCAAAAGGCAGTCTTTTTTAATGGGTTTACATTCAAAGGATCAAAAAAACAAAAAATGAAAAAAGTGAAATCTTTTACAGCAATCAACGGTACTACAGTAAACAAACAAAAAGAAAAAGTAAAGTAAGACAGTCAAGCACAAAACCCAATTATTGAGAAGTCTAAAAACCCAGTAAAATAGAACCAAAAATTATTTCAATCACTGTGGAACGTTATATTTATTTTGGTCGAATACACCATGAAAATTCTTGAATTTCTTTTGCTCCCAGAATTAGCCATCAAGGCTCATAACTGTTCCCTCAATCTCATCGTAAGAGGAGAAAAAAAAAAGGAAAAAATTATAGTGTTCAAAGCTGTGAAGAAATGAGAGAAGAACAGAAACTGAGATTGTAAGATGATGAAGACATAGATGAAGTGGATTGCCACATGTTTAGTTTTGCTCTTGCAACATCAGCCTGCAATTCCAAGTTGATATTTACACCACCATCCTAAACAGATAGGTCGTGGCATCTGCTGGGAAGGGGAACAAAAAATGGAGCGGAGCGAAAAGACAGTTTTACCCCCTAAGCAAGCATGTTGAAGAGGAGCTTGCTCACAAGATTTGCTAACTCCCTCTTTTATCTAATGTCTGTATGTGCAGCGAAAAGACAGTTTTAAACCCACCCCCCCCCCTCCCCGAAGCAAGCATGTTGAAGAGGAGCTTGCTTGTAGATTCCCAACTCCCTCTTATATATAATGTATAGATATAGATATAGATATAGATATGTTTTGATATTTGACCCAATGTAAATAAAGAGAAATGATAGGGGGAGTGAAATTCTGGAGTGACTGACGTGGCAGTGATAAAAAGACAAACTAATACCCTAACCAAATGATGAGTGAACCCTAATGGGTAAGGGATAAGTTTGTCTTTTTATCACTGCCACGTCAGTCACTCCAGAATTTCACTCCCCCTATCATTGCTCGTAAATAAAAATAATAATTTAGAAACCCAAAAATGACAATAGACTCATATATTTATATTGTTATTGGACCAAGATTCAAAACCAGTCCAAAAGTTCAAAAGTATAATAAAGAGAGAGAGGGGGGAGACTAGGTTGACTAATCAAACCTATGTTAAATTTTAACCGACTTTCTAAAAAAAGGTTGTTAGAGAAAATTGAACTACACTTTTGATTTAAAGTTAGTGACGCTATTTAGTATTTCTCTCCTTCGTAGACTGATCTTTCCCAGTTTACTATGTATGTATTATCAACGAGTACCACATCATATTTAATCTAAATTATTATAGAACGAGATTAGTACTAAAGATTCTTTACTGGTGATTTCGATCGTGAATATCAACTATTGATTTTTTTTAATGTTATAAATAGTTATTTTCCTATCTTATAAAGGATTCCAATTTTTAATAGGATTTAAAAAAGTTGACACATTGAAAATTTCAAGAAGGCGCTTGGACTCATTTAATTGAAAAAAAAATAAGGTTTTTAGAAATATGATTTTTAGAATTTTGATTTTGAAGAAAATGAATACAACAATATTTGTTTCGTGTGTTTGATAGATTACAAGATATTAATAGGCTAGCTACCAAAATTCATGTTCAAATGTTTTGTTTGAATTCATGAGCCAATGAATAGAATGTCTTTTGGTTCAATTATTAAAAACATGTCAATCCAAATTGGTGAGTTGGATAGGGAGGGATCACTTAAATGTTAGATCCTTCCGAACACCCAAATTTAAACTTTGAGATTTGGAGAATGTATGTGATGTAAGTGTGTGCAAATAAAAAATAATAATTATCAAAAATGTCCTTATAATATACACAGTGTTATACAACGAAATTATTTTGTAATTGCTTTTCAAAATTTTGCATTCATGTGTAATTAATAATTAATATTCACCAAGATATATATCAATGCGTGTATAATTACAATATCTAAAATAACTCCTACAAAATTATTTAACCATTATATATACCAAAACTATTAAGTAAAATTAATCCAAAATGCTAACTAATGTAAACTAAACTGAATAGATGAACCTAATTGTCCATTGAGATTGTATTCTACACAAACTATTTTGCCTTGTGTTGAGAAAAAGAAAAATGTTGCATTCGAGATACTTCAATAGTTTGCATTTCTTAATATCGAGTGTTTTCATATAAAAATATTGATATTCGCATCAAATAATAGTTTAAAATATGAATATATTCAAGACACTCAAAATGATTATTTATGAGGAATAACGGAGTTTTCATTTAAAAATATTAGTGTTGGCCCTATATGCAACCTAAAAAGGGGGGATTGAATTAGATTGTCTAATTAAAAATTCTATCAAAAATAATCTATTCTAGACAAATGCTTCTCTAAGGGTATCTCCAACCACAAACTCCATTTTGGAGTAGCCTTACTCCAAAATGGAGTAGCTACAGTAAAATTCTCTCCAACTCATAACTCTATTTTTCACACTATAAGAAATATTCTTTACGTATTCATATCCATACCTTATTTTATATCATTTTTTTATTTCTTTCATAATAATAAATTACTTTCATATCATTTTATATCATTTATACACATTAAACAAAAGAAAGTCAAAATTTTCAATTTGTGGTATATTTAAGGATGATAATCAAATATTAGTATGTGAATTAAAATTAACATAAGTATAATTAGGGGCAATTTATTTTAAAAATAAAAAAATTAAACTATAATTAAAATTTGTAGTTGTTATATTATTTTTATTCACATATTTTAATTCAATTATTTAAGAAAATTAAATTAAAATCATGTTTAAGAATGAAATTAAAATTAAAATTAATTTATCATTTTAAAATTGAAATAATATAATTAAAATTAATTTACTTGAAAATGAAAAAAATTGATTCAAAAGTGAAAAAAATAAAACATTAAACATTTAAAAGAAAGATTAAATAAACAGCCAAACATAATCCTAAAAACAAAGATAAAAAAAACTTGAGTTTCTACAATGCAACGCTATATTTAGCATTGCATTATAGATTAGCACCAAATTGGTGCAAAAAATGGCTCTGGTTAGAGTTGGATATTTTTCAACTTTTTGTCCTTTAATGGCTAACCGATGCT
This sequence comes from Ophiorrhiza pumila, assembly GCA_016586305.1. Classification (NCBI taxonomy): domain Eukaryota; kingdom Viridiplantae; phylum Streptophyta; class Magnoliopsida; order Gentianales; family Rubiaceae; genus Ophiorrhiza; species Ophiorrhiza pumila. The sequence goes on from BLIW01000006.1 coordinate 41,646,448, forward strand.
AAAAATAGCATCGGTTGGTGATGGTCTAAGTAATTTCAACAAACACTTATGGTGTGTGTTTGTGTGTTTGTGTGAGTGTGAATGTTGTGACATCAATCAATTTTTATCTAAAGATCAATTTCCAACAATACAAGTCAAATATTCAATTAATAACGATCACATAAACATTAAGGAATTTAATCAAACACAATATAAAGCAATTAAAGATAAAACTTTAAAGAAGAAGATACAATATTTATAGTGATTTAAATCTTTTCCTCGGAGCACTCTACATCCACTATCTAAACGCTCAATTTTAGGATTTCACCAATCCACTGGATCTATTCACCAAATGTGAGATCCAAATCTTTAACAAATCTTACAAAGAATGTGAAACTAACTCAATAGTTATCCCAAGCTATGAGTTTAGTTTTTACTCTCCCTCTTGGATAAAGTTTTCAGTTCTTACAAATTTGAAGATTACAACACTTGAAACCCTCTTAATAGGGTGGATGAATTCTCTTTAAGTTATCACAACAATTTCTCTCAAAGAATGTTTTTTACAAGAAGGAAATCTTATCGCACAAAGGATGAAGAACAATATCAAAGCTCAATATTTTTCTCTTTTTGAATGATGAACTAATAAAAAACCCTTTGATCTTTTGGAGAATGTTTTTACACTTGTTTTCTGCTCAAAAATCAACCCCTTATCATAGTATATGTCTTTAGTATTTATAAAAATTATTTGAGAAACAAAAATTGACAAAATAATCATTTTTCATAAAACTAGTTGTTACTCACATGTCAGAATAATTCGGATTTCTGAATTAGTCAAGGGTAGTCTGAACTAAAATTTCAGAGAATTATCAAAATCATGTCAGATAGATTCGAACGTCCGAAAGTTACTATAGAGGATCCGAATCTACTTTCGGACTTCCAAAAGTTACTATAAAGGGTCCAAATGTAAATTTTAGAGAGATTTTCAAATCTTTCAAAAATAGGTTTGGATAGCTGAAACTCTCATGTGGTCGTCTGAAATAAGACTTTTTGTCAAATTTCTAATTTTTCAATTTTTTTAATCATTTCGTAAGAATGTAAAACAACTTTTATGGAATCTTTTTTTTCAAAAAGACATATTTTTAACTTTCGTTTTTTTAGATTCATTTTACTTGAATTTTTGAATGATTCAATCATTTTATGAACTAATTTACAACTAGATTTGAGGTCAGAAAACATACCACAATTTATTTAGTTTCTATTTCTTCAATTTCTTCAAACTTTCATTTGCATTTTGCATGCCTATAATTTTAAGGAAACTAATTGAAACATTAGCCTACATAATTACTTGTTAATTATCAAAACAACAAGTAGATTTCATTTAAGACACTAACTCTTTCAATTTCTTCCTTTTATATGATGACAAACTAATTATGTGAGGGGATAAATAAAAAAATAAAAAGTAATGCATATGTTACATAACATGAATAATGCTCCCCTTAAACATATGATCTTTTTCTCCCCCTCTTTTCATCAACAAATGCTCCCCCTAAATGTATTCTCTTTTTCTCTCCCTCTTTTCATCAACAAATGCTCTCCCTAAATGTATGTTCTCCTTTTCCCCCTTTGTCAAATTTATATTCCGAATTTCTTCTTTTTCTTTCTATTATCATTTCTCATTTCTATATGACAAATCACCTAGTCATTTTTACTTTCCTAATTTCTTTTTTTTTTCTTTCTATTATTATTTCTCATTTCTTATAGAACAAATCTCCTAATTACATAATCCTTAATTTCTCCCCCTTTGTCATTAATAAAAACACACAAAAAACTTCAACTATTATAGTTCATATAAGGGAAATCTTCACATATAAGGCCATCAAAACAAGTAAGAGCTTGATTATCAATATGACTTGCAATTTTAATCAATCATGAAAGCTCTTATACTATTTTGTTAAAATGATGCCATATGTTAAAATGATGCTCTTGTACCAAATTTTGATTTAGCACTCAATCTTGAAGAGTACTTTTCTTTTTCTTTCAATGGCTTACCTTTCACTCTTTGCAATCTTGTGAGTTGTTAGGTTCTAAATTTCTCCAAACCTCAAAATTTTGGTTAAGTGTATAATTTTGGAAAACTTTTGACAAATATTTTCCTATTTTTGGACTATTTTTCATTTGTCAATGACCTAAATTTTGACATAAAATACAATTGCAAGCAAATTTAAGCACAAATATATCCATAACATAAGCACATATCAATAATGGATCCACTTCAATCATTTCCAAAATAAAAAATTCAAAGAGATAACTCATAATCTTTCAAATAATTGCGCTTATATAAACTAAGCCAAGGTAATGTGCTCCAAAGTAAGAGACACTTTAACCTAGTTATTAAACTATTGTCAAACTTAGTTAATCAAGCATGCTCATAACTATTTTACTAATCTTTCCCTAAACACATGTATTACATATATTATTTTTCACACATTTTAGCTTGGGTACTTTTTAAATTTTTTTTATCTATTGCTTTGTTCCATTTCTATTTCTTCTCTTGCAAAGAAATTTCTAGATATATACCCCTTCTTACCACAAAACATCATATACAATATTCTATTGAAATGAATATGAGACTCTATACATGACCACAGTTCACTAACCGCCAGTTACTGTTTGTGAACCGTCGGTTCACGATTCCACGAAGCGTGGAACCTGAACCGGCCCTTGGACTCACGGTTACGGTTACGGTTCATGAACTGCCGGTTCACTGTTTCGTCACGATTCTGGTTCTGTCCCGGTTCCGGTTCCATTCCAGTTTCAGTTCTGGTTCCGGTTCCGTTTTCGGTTTCGGTTCCGATTTTGGTACAGTTTTCTCACGGTTTGACTTTTTAAAAAAATAACAATATGAAATGTAATATACTTTACAAATTTACAAGATGAAAAAAAATAAGTTTGGTATAATTTACAATGTGAAAAATAAGAGAAGTTTGATATAATTCACAAATTGACAAATTTACAAGGTGAAAAAAAAGAAGTTTGGTATAATTTATAATGTGAAAAATAAAAGAAGTTTGATATAATTCACAAATTTACAAGGTGAAAAAAAAGAAATTTGGTATAATTTACAATGTGAAAAATAAGAGAAGTTTGATATAATTCACAAATTTACAAATTTACTCGGTGAAAAAAAAAGTTTGTTATAATTTACAATGTGAAAAATAAGAGAAGTTTGATATAATTCACAAATTTACAAATTTACAATGTGAAAAATAACAAGTTTGATATAATACGTACAAGTTTACAAGTTTGATATAAGTCAAAAAATACCTCATTTTATTATTGAAATAGAAAATTTTGGCCTAAAATATCGGAATTTCGAAGTTGCCATTTACATATATGAATAATGAATCATGATACAACATTACTAAAAAATAAAAATTTTTATTTATGAAAGTAATTTGAGTACAAGTTAATTGACCTAAATTTTAATCATCTAACTCTTCAATGTCATCAACTGGATCGGGATGGACGAAATCCGTGAAATAGGAAACTCCGGTTGAAGATCCGGCTGTACTAGCATTACCAAGTTTACGTGGTGCTATAGAAAATATTGATGGAGTACTAGTATTTTGATGTGATGCACTACTAGTAGAGCTATCAATATTAGATCCGGTATTAATAGAAACTTGACTACCATATTTAGAATGAAATTCATTAAATAAATCACGAAGAAGAATTTTACTTTCTCTATAATCTTCCTTAGTACTTTGAGGTTTATACCTTCATTGTCAGAAAAAAATGAATCTTCACAACTATTATATGCTAATAATATATTCTTCTAAAATATTAATTTTTTGCCCGTGGATCAAAAACAGAAGAAATTAAATATGTAGGTGGAATTTTTTCGGTAATAGTTAAGCCATTTTATTAACATATCATATATAAGAAGTGATAAAACAGGGTCTATTTTTTAATTTGTTGTAAAATACCACACAACATCACATGCAATGTGAATAAATAGATGAGAAGTAGGATAATAAACACCAGATAAAATTTCAGTAGCATCTTTAAATATCTTTAAAAGTTGTAATAATTACAACAAATTTCCCACATATTAGGATGCAAAGAAATATCGTCTACATGATTTTGCATAAAAAAAGTACATAACAAAGTACTATATTGTGTAGATGCATTCAATAATTTATAAGTTGAATTCCACCTATTAGGAACATCTTTGCTAAATCTTTTTGGTTTGCGTCCATTTTCCATACAAAATTTTACCCATAGTTTCATTCAATTTGGACGGATCAATAAAAGACTAATTGCCTCTTTAATAGGCGTAATATATGTATTTAGTGTTTTTAAACCATCTTGTACCACTAAATTTAATATGTGGCATGCACACCTAATATGAAAAAAAATTTCGCCTATTATTGGTTGACAAAGAGTTGTTAATTGACTAATTGAAGCTGTATTAGCCGAAGAATTATCAAAACCAATTGAAAAAAATTTCTAGATAAACCATATTCATCTAAAATAATATTCAACAAAATAGATATATTATTTGCGGTATGTCTTGCTTCAAAATAACAAAAAGCAATAATTCTTTTTTGTATTTTCCAATCACTATCAACCCAATGACAAGTTACTCCCATCTATGAATACATTTGCCATAAATCACTCCAAATATCGGAACATATAGAAACACTACCATTTAATTTTGAAAAAGTTTCAATTAAAATTTATTTGTCACCTTTATAAATTTTCTTTAATTCCCTTGTTATTGTTGTTCTAGGCATTCTTTTAGCTTGTGGATTTAATGCATTTTGACAATAATGAGTAAATCCTACTTTTTCACCAAAACTAAATGATAAATGTTCTATGGCTATCATTTTATCTAATTCTTTTCTATTTTTTTCATTTGAATATTTAAAAGGAGGAGTAGTAGAGGGAACAAACTTGGATAATTGCGATTGGTTAGTGGAAAGACCGATTTTGTGTGGATATTTTTCCTTCAAATGTCGCGCCAAAGTTCCATTGCCCAATCATTTCTTGAAAGCATATAATTTATTTTCGGAACAATAATTGCATTTCGCCATGATTGGTTGTTGGTTGGAATATCTTTGTGTAATACTGCTTGAACATATCCGATTTTAGCCTTTTTTCAACGTTGGGGCTTTCGATTTCTCCACCACCACTAAAAATTTGCTCACTTTGGTTTGCACCAAATTGTGAGCTACCAACAACATCTCTATTAAAACTATCCATTTTATAGTAAATTAAAATTAAATAATTGAATAAATGTAAATAATTAGATAAATAAAATTATAACTTTATAAGTCTATAATAAAAGTATTTAAATAAATTTAAATAAATTCAAATAATTTAAATAATAAAAATTATTAATGAGGATTCAATATTTAATAAAATAAATATTTTTCAAAAATAATTAGCTAAAGATTTAAAAAAAATAAAATAATTTAAAGTAAAGAATTGAATTTTGAATATAATGAATTAATGAGTAATTTAATGATAACAAAAAAAGGAGATGATAGGATTATCGCGTACCTCTTCAATTTTACCCTAACACTACTATAGTAGTGGGGAGAGGGATCGATCCACAAGGAAGGGAGTGGTTTCACGAATACAGTAATTTCGTCACAAAAACACAAGAACAGATGATAACAACAACAAGAAGAAAGGAACAATGAGTAACAATTACAAGTCCAGTAAAAGAAAAATGTGATAACAAGTAAGAGTTTGATGTCCTAGGTTCTCATACCGGATGAATGCACTTTAGACTACTCAACCGCAATGCAATTGACACACAAAGAAAAGAGAGGAGATCACACTGCCTATGAGCCTAGTCTGTAGCCAGCATGGCGACCGCACCACATTCTACACTCCCTGACATCTCTTTCCCATGGTGAGGCCTAAGAGTGATGATTGTAACCCGCAACGTCTCAACTTCCCAAGACTAACTACTCTAGCATGCAAATCCTAAGGTCTTCCCATGGCTAGGCCTGACCTAGATTCATTTGTCTTCATTAGTCATAGAAAGTCCCTTTTCACTCTATTCTAATAATTCAATGAACTTAAACCGGCATGGCGACCGCATCTCAGATCATGAACAGGCAACACAAGTGAAGAGACTCAATAATCATACTTTAAGTTCTCGTTTCGTGTAACTCTCACATTTATTAGCATGGTGACCACAATTGAATCACAACTCAGTCAATAAGCATGAGAATTTATGAAACTCAACTAGATTCATGCATTAATTCTCAGTACAATTTCATTCTTCATGGTTTGTGTCAAGTGCAGAGCATTGCGTAGTCTAATTACACATTCATCCGGTTCAAACCCTAGCACACCTTAGATTTAGCCACTAAGCTCCATTCTCAATTTACGACATCAAATCAAAACTCAGAACGATTCATTCTCATCATATGAAAAGAGTTTACCAATTGAATTGCTTCCAAGCTTCAAATTCACAAAAGATTTGTGAAATTCCTCCTTAATTGAGTAGAGAATTACAATGATCCGATCAAAAGTGTGATCGGAATCGAGATCGGAGCTCTAATGCTAGAGAGAGAATCTAGAGAGAGAAAGAGTCTAGAGAGAGAAAATATTTCCCGCTCAAGATAAAAAATCTGGAAAATTCTAGAAAGTCTGAATCCCCTAAAAGTATGGCCAACCCTTTATATATAGAGGTTAAAAAACGTAAACAATACGCAAACGTAAACTCCCTACTAAATTACAGAAGTTCTACTACAATATAGCAATTGCTCCAAAGTCAGCTCGTTCATTGCAGCATCCACGCCTTTCAGCCACGAAACCCCACGCCTTCATCGCAGCGAGCACGCTCTCGAGCTTCACCAGTTCACGCTTCCGCAACCTGCACATGGAAAGGATGAACTCAACACTTAGAAAAAATATGCAGGCCTGAATTCCAAAATTCAACTGCGATGCATCGTGGCTAACTCCTTACACAGCAATGCATCTTGACGATGCGTCGTCGTGTTATTTCTCCAATGGCGACTCATCTTGATGATGTGTTCGCCGTGTATTTTCTTTCATGGCGACGCATATTAACGACACGTCGCCATTGAGAGGTCTTCATGGCGATGCATCCCGGCGATGCGTCGCCGTGAAACTGCTTTGTTCTTGTCATGTAGATGGAATTCATGAAGTCATGCACATGTTATGGTGCTCGAGTAATGTGTTGGATATGCCCAGGAGCTGTTCGAGTGAGTGTACAGCGATGCATACAGTAGTGTGCAGTGGTGTGTTCATGCTTGTGCTGAGATTGTGCGGCATCGTGCACAAGTGTTGCGGTGAAGTGCACAAGTGTTGCGGTGAAATGCACAAGTGTTGCGGTGAAGTGCACAAGTGTTGCAGCAATGCATGTGAGTGTTAGTGCGACTGGTGTGCTATATGTGTGCATTGGTCGTGTGGCAATGTGTGATGGCGTGGTGCAAGTACGTGCGGCGAGCCTTACGAGCTCGATCAGCAAAATCGTGCATATGTGCGGTGTAGTGCATAAGTGTGTGCAGCAAGTGTGTGCCGAGTGCTGTGCATATGTGTGCCGTGTGCATGCGATGAGTGCTGCATGCTTGTGACGATGCTTGCGAGGTGAGTGTGAGTGCTGTGTGTGAAGCAAGGTGTGGTGTAATGTGATGCGTGATCATGCGGCGATACACGCATGTGTTGTGCAAACCATGTGCATTGAATGTGCTATGAAGTGCAGCCAATGTGTGCGGCGATACAAGGCACAGTGTGCGGCGATGTGTGCTATGTTTGTGTGAGGTTTGGGCAACAATGTGAGTTCAAACACACACTCGTGCCTTTACACACTACTTCAAACACACTTGCATAAATTTTCAACCCATCCTTCTACCAAGCACACCACACATATTTCTTCACACAAACTTACAAATCACACACAACATTGCACACATTGCCACTAAACACAACGAAAGCTAAAGTACAGCTCACACATCACTCATTCACCAATTTTCAACCCTTTTCATCAGATAGCAATTCACACCATCCCTTGCACAATCTTACAAAAATATGCATTTATAAGCACGGGAACACACAAAAACCAAGTGAAAACACCACTATAAAGTCAGTATAAAACTGACTTTTTAATTTTTCCCCACACTTGAACTTTTGCTTGCCCTCAAACAAAACTCACACTTCACATCTTAATCACTTACATTTAACACATTGCTCCCTTTTCACTATGCCAATCTCTAAGTTCATCAAAATATTTTTTCACACACAACCTCCCAAAAAATTTCCTGGTTCCAAAACCTTAGATTTCAGCACACATTGTCAACTAAGGCACGATGAATAAAGACCAAAATGTCATGCGTGCAAGTGTTTGCTGAGGAATGCTGGCTCAGTTGCGCTTCCTGTATGCATAACCCTTTGTATTCTATTCCATAGCTCATTGCATAACAATCTCCTTATCCACACACAAAAAAAAATAGTACACAAGATCAATGGTAACCTAAGCGCACATTGGTGCTTCTATTAGAACATACCAATTTCCTTTCAAATTTGCACTTTGGTGCATTCTTTTGTCACACACATTTGTGCATGATTGCCTGGGTCTTGTGGCTCTTTTTTCCCACTTTTCACCTGGGTTTTATGGCTGTTTTTTCCCAAATATGCTTGCCAGGGTCTTATGGCTTTTCATTGCCAGTTGCCAATGGCTTTTCCTCCATATCCTTTCTTGTGTGACCATTAGTTCACATGTGTCTTCTAGGGACTATAAATGCAAGAACATCAGAACACAAAGAAAAACATAACAAAAAGAAACAAACTCAACTCACACTTCCTCGTGTGCCGATTAAAAATGGTTTGCATGGCACATCTATCTTACTTTAACATGATGCATTGGCCAACAACGTATGCTAATCTCTTCAATCTTGATAACAGAAAGAAAAAATTTCGCAGGCATAATCATTACAGAGTAAAGTGATGAACTAGAGAAAAAACATAGCTAACGAGGATACAAAGGTTCAAATGCAAAGTGATCTTCCATTCTACGCATTTCATTACATTACATCACTCCTACACTCACTTCATTACTTTCAATTCCACACACACACTACATTCATTTCATTTTAACCCACACCCACATCCCTAGAATCTTAAGGAACTGAGAACAACAAACACTCAATCACTTCACGCTTCAAAGCTTCAGCACATAATATCATGCTTTCAGAATCTAGCACAACTTCATAGCTATCAAGATCTCCACATACAAAATGAACCCCTAAGCACAACACGGCTTCATGTTTCCAGAAAACTTCAAAATAGCAAGAAAGCTTAAAAACAAGAACTCCATAATAGTCATAACAACGGCATCCCCATAAGTCGAACCCCCCACCAAATCAAAATCATGGCATACCAACTTCACAACATTCATAGCCAACAGAAACAATCATCACAACACCCCCAATTTTGCAATCACCCTAAAGTAAACTCCAGCATAATAATCACAATTAAGGCATCATATTCAATCATCGACAACCCCCCTCCCCCCAACTCTGGAAACAAACACTGTCCGCAATGAAAAGCTAAGAAGGATGAGCTTCCTAAGAAGATGAAGGCGCAGATGAGGACAGTGACGAGAATGATGTCGAAGTAGAAAAAGAAGGTCCGCTGAATAGAGGTGCCACCCAATGAAATGGTCCATGAATAGGCCCTTAGAGTGGTTGTCTAGAACCAAACATTGGTATCCTTACTGCTGACATGAAATCCGAATCCACACAAAAAGTAGGAGTGAGAGGTGCTAGTGGGATACGGCCAAACGTTGGCAACGGCTGAAGGGAAGACTTAGTAGAGACCCCGGGAGGAAGCTTGTGCACACCACCAGTTTTATCCATAGATAAATTTGGAATTCTGTACCCTGCCAACTGCGTATTAGACGGTGGTGGTTTTGGTGGCCCAGGAAGGGCATGATAATACACAGCCATCTTATTGCACTTATCTAGCTCCATTTGCATCATGAGTTGTCGATAGTGAAGCACTTTAAATTGCTGTTGTGCAATTGAAGAAATGTTGTCCAACTTGCTACTAATGGTGGATGCATGGGAAGTCCAGTCGTGTTGCAGGTCATTCATCAATTCATGCATGCTTCCTAAACGCTCATCTATGACCTAGAAACGAGAATCTACATATTGCTAGAAATCATTAAGGGTGCTTCGAAACAAACTAAATTCAAATGGTTGATAAGATTGCTCATCATGTCCGATATGCACTGGGGCTTCAAAACTTGCTCGTGGCACGCCAGCTTCGGATGCGTACGCTCTGACAGTTCTCAGTCGAGTCGCAGATATTTAATATACAACGGTATAGCAATGGGTGCCTTAGTCTTGCGCCAGTCCCAGGCCATCTCATCGTTTACTCCTTGGGCCCTACACAGCTCTTCAATCAGAACAGGGAAATAAATTGATGCCAACTTCTCCTCAATACCAACTCTTATGTTATTAACTATAATCCGGCCAACATCCACAGACCTTCGTCCTTTAATAGCTGAGATCAAATAAAGGCGATTGCGCCCAACTTTGGACATCTGCGAACTTGGCATAAGTCTCGATAGAATGAACATTAGCCACAGTTTGACTTCGCAATGCAGAAACTGATGACGTATATGCTTACGCTCCTCGCATTGGTTTACCACCCATTCAGAAACCAGGTGCGCAAGCTCCTCCAGCAATTCTTGGTCGGCGGCCTCATCAGTTAGACACTGAAAAGGATCTGTGGGGAAACTAGGAGTGCCTAAGTGTGCATTGATAAATTCACTTGTAATGTCAACCCACGTTCCCCGAACATATACTGCCCCGTCGTCGTTTGGAAATTTTGCGTTGGCATAATATTCCCGTGCAAGACTGACATTGTAGAACTCGGGCGCCAGAACCAACTTCTCATCAAATTTATGAAAATGCATCAACTTCTTAAATGGCCCTTTATCCACTATAAATGCACACTCCAGGTGCAACTTCTTAACATGTAAACCCTCTTCCCACCATTTCTGTGCCACTGTATTAACAAATAATGATGGTCCCGATGAGCCTTTCTGTTTCTTTGGTGTTAGTGCTTGCAAAGTGTACTCCGGGGGATCCTCAAATATTGGCAAATCCTCGGGAAAGTACTCTGAGTCAGAATCAATAGGCTGTGGTGCCTTGCCCTTGCCTTTGCTCTTCTGTGAACTCTCTCCTTTCTTAGGACCCATTCCTGCGAGTAACACCAACAAGAGTAAGCATCTCAACAATCACCTTAGACAAATGTAGCAAATATACATAGTAGGCACCAAGATAAATCATAACTGGAGAGCACAACATTCCACAAGCACAACAAATACCCACAAAGTTCATAATCACGAAGTTCATCATGCAGCACATAATCACCTAGTAGTTAGATGCATCAAGAAATATACAAAATTACCTTCAGGGATGGAATCATTGGAAAACATGACCATCACACATCCACCCATGACATAAGGGAAAATTGACAATGTAAACCGCCACTGTCCTTACCCCATCAAATTCTATACTTATGGACCCATGAAACCAGACCTCAAGTTTCACAAGTGAACCCTCTTACACAATTCAGAACATGCACCTAGGACAAAAATTGTGGAGTTATGCCAATTAACTATCCCAAAGAAAAATAAGTGCCAAGTGCACAAAGAACAAGCTAAATTTTCCAGCAAAAACTTGACACGTACACCTAAATTGGAACTTAGCTCAAGTAGAAGCATACTGAACTTAAAACATGAAAGATATAACACTGCTTGTAATCTACATTTAACAAGTCGAAACACCCCATTTGGAAAAGAATTGATCAACTTATACTCAGTTTACCGAGGTGTGGCACAACCGAGTAAAAAGCTTAACTAAATTTCCAGTTTCAACCATCAATTATACATGACAAATAAAATGCTAAGCAAGTAAATTTAGCCAAAACCTATAAAATCAAAGTTGTAATGCTAGAGCTTGGCTAAATGTGGGGACCAAATTCACCCAATTTGGAGCTAGAATGAACAATTTATGGCCTCAACACCGAAATGTGTCAAACTGGGCACATTTAGCAATCGTCTCACTACTAATTTCAGCATGACCACACTACTCTTTATTCATAATGACTAGGTTCCATCCTTAACAAGCAAAAGGGTAAAACATAAACTTTGTAGCTCATTATCTTAGCTAAATTACCCAACTAAAATCATCCATTTTGGATATCACATGCCCAAGTTATGTGAAATTTACATAATCATGTCAAAGTTGAAACAAACTTTGTGAGCCATTAACCTTTCCTCCACACTCAGTGTGTTATTAGCACTTGTGAATATGGCCAAAACCGCAAATTTAATTAGCATATTCCTCACAATCTCAGCACCTAATGAACATGAAAACACGCTAGAAAAATTTACTCATCTAAGCATGAATCACTTTGGTAATTCTTGCAAAAATTTAGACAAGAAGAAAGGAAAAGACATATCTTAAGCTTAGGATGACCAAAAGGTATTTCCCACGAAATGAAAAACTCTGTAGTAATTGAAAGAACCCTAGTGCTCTCTTGCTGCCAAAACTCTTTAGTGATTGCTTGATATGGAATGTGTGGACAAGTATAGTATTGAAAAGAATTTATAGACTCCACAACTACGTACCACCTTCCACACTAAATGCCTCCAACTAACAAGGTATAACCAAGTGACAAGCTCAATCAATTTCGTGGGCCCTAACTTCTTACTCATTTCTTATCTTGTGCACCCTTTTATTAAAGTTAGAAGACCAACATAATTGAAACCACTATTTCATACTTTATGCTTCACATGTCACTTACTTCCAAACAAGATTTCAGCATTCGATTCTTTCTTCTAACGCCCTTTCCCAATGAGTTTTTTGTCGCTACATTTCAACTTTTCCATTGTTTAATATCTTGCTCATAAGTTAGTCATGAACTAAATAAATGCTCCATGTGTGTATCTTACCAACTCTTACCATGGCATTCATTGAAGTCCCTCTCCTCGGCTGACACACGTGCATTGCAAATAATTACAAAGACGTTTCCATTAGACTAGAATGTTAATACAAATGACATGCTAAAACCGAAATTACACTAAGGACTGAAATTACAAAAAAACAAAATAAAAATTTAACAAAACATTTGTAAGTAGAGAAATCATGCTTGGGTTGCCTCCCAAGAGCGCTTGTTTTAACGTCGACAGCCCGACCATGTTCTTTTTTCAATGCGAAGGCAAGGGATTATCCAAAAACAACTCGTGTGGAGCTTGTTGCTTTTCTAGCACACCCGTATTCTCATGTACTGCATACGGCTTGATTTTGTGACCATTGACTTGCCATGAATTTCCATTCTTCTCATTCTGTATCTCCACCACTCCATAAGGCATGACTTTGATAACACGAAAAGGGCCTATCCATCATGACCTCAATTTCCCTGGAAAGAGCCTCAACTTAGAATCATATAACAAGACCAACTTCCCTGGTGCAAAACTTTTTGATTGAATTTTTTTATCATGGAGTCGCTTTGTCTTCTCTTTGTACATCCTTGCATTCACATAAGAATTAAGCCTGAATTCATCCAGTTCATTGAGTTCCATCATTCTTTTAGATTGTGCCCCATCCAAATCCATATTAAGCCTCTGAATTGCCCAATAAGCTCTATGCTCCAACTTTACTGGTAAGTGACAATCTTTTCCAAAAACTAGCCGGAAAGGTGAAGAACTAATTGGAGACTTGTAGGCTATTCTATATGCCCAAAGAGCATCATCTAGCTTGAGAGCCCAGTCTTTTCTACTTGGATTGACTATCTTTTCCAAAACTCGATTAATTTCTCTATTTGATATCTCAGCCTGGCCGCTAGTTTATGTATGGTAGGCAGTTGAGACCTTGTGCTTTACTCCATATTTAGTCAAGAGGGATGCAAAAATCTTGTTACAAAAGTGAGAACCCCCATCACTTATGATTGCCCTTGGAGCTCCAAACCTATTGAATATATGTTTCTTCAAAAATGCAGCAACACTTCTTGCATCATTATGCGGGAGTGCAATGGCCTCAACCCATTTTGATACATAATCTACTGCCACCAGTATGGGTGTTCAAAATTCAGTTTAAACCAAAAACCGAATCAAAAATTTGAAAACTGAATTCGAATTCAGAAATTTGAATTCGGTTTTCAAATTTCGAATCGATTTTCGATTTAAACCGAATTCGAATTTCAATTTTCGAGTCGATTTTTGAATTGGGCTTCCAATTCGAAAACCGAATCGAAAACCGAATTCAATATATATAATAGAATTTTTATAAATATAAAATATATAATAATAATAATAATAATTGAAAACCCAGCTTAGTGTATTCGTACTCGTACTGTACATCAGATTTTACAACATCGAAGATTCAACATCAAAGCCTCTCATCTCATCTGCTGCCGACCATCTTCTCGAAGTTGCCGACTGAAGAGACCCGGTGCTCGTGCTTCAGCGCTTTTGGCTCCTTGGACGCCGGCGGCAGGAGCTTCTGGATCGCGAAGTGTAATAGCGCATCTGCGCTTTGAAGACTCGATCTTCACATATCTGACTTGGAGCAATTGAAGCCGATCGAAGCTAAACCAGAGCGAACTTGGAAACGAGCTTCACGACGGCCCAATCCAAGAGATGACGGCGACCCCTGAGCTCAAACTTCAGATGATTCTGAAATTTTGAGGTCTTTAATTTGCTGACTAAAGGAGTCCAGAGGTATGCCAAAACTTTGAGTCTATATTGGTTTTTTTTTTCTCGTAACTTTTATAATTTATCAATCTGTGATGTTGGTCCTTCTTTATGTACTCGTGTTCCTGGTGGGTTGATTTTGGCTGTGCACATTTGCCTTAATGGGTTTTTTGATTAAGTTATTCATCAGTCCTGTGATAAATTTTGAAATACATTTGTAACTTGTTGTTGAAATTGACTTTATTAGATGTTCAATTCTAGGAATTTGGTTAGAGCTGAAGAATAGCAAAAACTAGTGGTTTTATCAGCCTAAGTTATATTTTGAAATCATTTAATGGTTGGAATAATGTGTGAATTTCTTGAGTCAAGGAGAGGATTTGTAGCGGGTTGGATTGGAAAACTTTCAATTTTAGCTGCCATGCTGCTTGTTTGTCCTCGGAGGGGTTGAACCAATTTGATTGGTTTGTTGAGGAAGGATGGGATGCAGCAATAGCTTATGCAAAGAATGTGAATTAGATATTGGAATCCATTTGCTTTGAAAGATATTGATTGAATGTGATTAACTGGGAGATAAACAATTGAGAATCAATTGCTTTCGTTAATCACTTATGCGCTGCTGGATTTGTTGCCGTGTGAAACTAAATGTTCATTATCTTGAGGACGGTTTCAAATCGATGTTGATAAACCATTTATGTTTTTTTTGGTAAATTTTCATGTGCTTGGCTGAGATAATCTGGTATTGGAACATTGATGTGAGGCTAGGTCTTGATGGAAAGATTCATTTGTTGTCTCATGCATGTACTTGGCAACTTTCTTGTTTATTTATGGTTGTTGCTTGTTAGCTTACACCTTTGTTTATGGTTTGTTTTTAGCTACTTATTAGACTATTTTGCTGAAAAATTATATTGTTTAGGTGGTGAATACTTAATACGATGTCTCAATCAAATGAGAATAATTCTACATTGGAAGCTCGCCAAAATATTGAAGGTGAAGGCCAAGGGTCTACGGGAAGTAGTAACACTGACACAAGCACAATAAAGGGTCTTGGAAAGCGCAGAGAATATCATAAGAGGTCAGTGACTTGGCAACATTTCTCCGAATTTGTTGATGCTCAAGGTAGAAAAAAGTGTAAATGTAAGTATTGCAATAGAGAGTATAGCTGTGCATCCAAGTCATGTGGGACTTCTACTTTGTTAACTCACATGAAAACTTGTCCATTAAACCCTGTCAACCAAACTTCAACACAAAGTCAATTAGCATTCAACTCTTCCAAAAATGAAGAAACTGGGGAGGAAATGGTTAATTTATTAGCATGGAGATTTGATCAACAAGTTGCTAGGAGAGCTATAGCTGAGATGATCATTATTGATGAGCTCCCATTTAAATTTGTGGAAATGTGGGTTTTAAACAGTGTATGAAAGCATGTTAGCCTGCACTTGTGATTCCATCTAGAAGTACAGTGACTAGGGATTGTTATCAGTTATTTCTTGATTAAAAAGCTAAACTTAAGAGTCAAATCAAACATACAAGTGTTAGGGTTTGTTTGACAACTGATACTTGGACATCTTTGCAAAGAATTAATTATATGTGTCTCAGTGTTTATTTTATTGATAGTAATTGGAAATTACAGAAGAAGATGATAAATTTTTGTCCTATATCAAGTCATAAGAGTTAAGATATTGGAGTAGTTGTTGAATTGTATTTGGTGGATTGGGGTTTGCGCAATGTTTTTACTGTTACAGTTGACAATGCAAGTTCTAATGATGTTGCACTTGATTATTTGAAAAAGAAGTGTGCCAATTGGGGGGACTATGTGTTTTACAAGGAAAATGGATGCATGTTAGGTGTATTGCTCATATTATGAATTTAATTGTTTAAGATGGCCTAAAGGACCTTGGTGGATCAATTGAAAGTATTAGGGCAGCAATTAAATATGTTAGGCAATCACCGTCTAGGTTAAAAAAGTTTATGAGGTTTGCTGAGTTAGAAAAATGTGAATGTAACAAATCTTTGTGTTTAGATGTTCCAATGAGATGGAATTCCACTTATTTGATGTTGAGTGTGGCACAAATGTATGAGAGAGCCTTTGATAGGTTAGGAGTGGAGGATGATTCTTATCAGGATGATCTTCAAAATCATGGCTCTAAACTTGGGGTTCCAAGTTCTTGGGATTGGGAGAATGTAAAGAGATTGGTTGTTTTTCTTCGACATTTCTATGTTCTCACTTTAAGAGTTTCTGGTACAAAATATATTACTGCAAATTCTTACTTGGATGATATTTGTAGCATTTATGGAGTGTTGAAAGAATGCATGTCAAGTGAAGATGATGACTTTATAAATATGGCTTCAAAGATGAAGAAAAAGTTTAATAAATATTGGGGAAGTGTTGAAAAGTTTAATATGTTGGTTTTTGTTACTTGTGTATTTGATCCTAGAAGCAAATTTGATTATTGCGACATTGTTCTTTACAATATGTATGGTGATGATGAAGGGAGAAAAATGGTTGAGAATGTCAAGAGTGCATTGTTTGAGTTATTTAATGAGTATAAAAGAATCCATTCTGATCAACATTCCAAGACTGTTACATCTTCATCATCTTTGTCTTCCGGTCCCATTTCTTTAGTTTCAAGGTCATTTGGTAGTGACTGTGATGTTGATCCTTTGATGAAAATTAAAGAAAAAAACTTGGCTGCATTAAAAAAAAGAAAAGCAGATTCTGGTGCAAATAGGGATGCCAAGTCAGAATTGGAGAGATATTTGACTGAGGATGATGAAGAAGATAAATCTATGCTTGAGAGTCCAGCCTTTAACATTTTGGATTGGTGGAAGAAAACAAGTCCAGTATTTTCAATATTGTCTTTACTTGCTCGTGATGTTTTAGCCATTCCAATTTCTACCGTTTCTTCTGAATCTACTTTTAGTACTGGAGAAAGAGTTCTTGATTCATTTAGGAGTTCTTTAACTCCTAAAATTGTACAAGCATTGATATGTACCCAAGATTGGATTCGTTTAGATGAATCTCCTGTTAATGTGGAAGGAAACATTGAGGAGTTGGAAAAATTTGAACAAGGTAACCTCTAATTGTCTCTTATTTAATTTCTTTTATTAAATATTTTTGGCTTATATTCAGTAGCACATTTGAATGATTTGATTTAATATTTTTTTAATTTATTGCAGAATTGAAGCAATCCATGCCTGAGTCAACCGTTGTTGATATTTAGTGATGCAAGTATTGCAAGATGTATTAATGTTGTTCTGTAATAGTTCTAATGAAGACTATGGAGTAGAATGTAAACTCTTAATTATTGGGGTGTAAGGACAATTATTATGATGACATTGAAGAGTTTTTGCTTAACTCTTAATTTTGGGTTTTTCTTTGTGATTTGTTGAATTTTATTTGTATCGACTCTTTTTAACTCTTAGTGTTGTTCTTCGTTTTTATGCATTATTTGATTTAATTGAATATTTGTATATTTTCATATAATTTATGTAATTTAATGATTTAATTAGGATTTAAACAAATTCGAATTCGGTTTATTCGAATAAAACCGAATTCAAACCAAAAACCGAATCCCGAATTCGATTCGGTTTGTTCGAATTTTATTCGAATTCGGTTCAGTTTTCGAATTCAAGTTCAGAAATGTCCAAACCGAATAAACCGAACTGAATAAACCGAATAAACCGAAAATTGACTCGAGGAACAGGCCTAGCCACCAGTATGTATTGCATGCCACACGACTTTGGGAAAGGTCCCATGAAATCAATGCCCCATACATCAAATAACTCTACCTCTATTATGTTGTTCATAGGCATTTCATTTCGTGAAGAAATATTTCCACTTCTCTGGCATCTGTCGCATTGTCCTACCCAAATTCGTGAGTCCAAGAAAATGTGTGGCCAGTAGAAACCACATTGCAACACTTTGAAGCCAGTTCTTGTGGCACCAAAGTGTCCTCCACATGGGCCATCATGACAAGCCCTTAGGATCTCATCTTTCTCACCATCTTTAATGCACTTCCTTATCACTTGATCGCAACAAACTTTGTAGAGTGCATTATCTTCCCAAAAGAAAAACTTTGTATCATGTCTCAGTCTCTTCCTTTGCTCATGAGAAAAATATGAGGGCACTTGACCAGCTACAATAAAATTTGTAATTTCAGTATACCATGATAGTGATTCCTTCTCCACTCTCCACACTTGCTCATCAGGAAAACATTCACGTATCAACACCTTCGAAGTATCTTGCTCTTGGGACTCCAACCTCAACAAGTGGTCAGCTACAACATTCTCTGAGCCCTTGCGATCTCGTATTTCAACATCAAACTCTTGGAGTAGCAATACCCACCGAATGAGCCTCGGTTTGGCCTCTTTTTTGGCTAACAAATACTTCAACACGGCATGGTCTGTATGCAAAATAACTTTTGATCCCAACAAATAGGCACGAAACTTATCAAAGGCAAACACAACAGCCAACATTTCTTTCTCAGTCGTGGTATAATTCAATTGGGCTTCATTCATCAATTTGCTCGCATAGTATATTGTGTGGAAGATCTTGTTCTGCCTTTGCCCCAAAATAGCCCCCAATGCGTAGTCACTTGCATCACACATTATTTCAAATGGCTCTCCCCATTGGGGTGTGACTATAATTGGTGCATCCATAAGCCTTTTCTTCAAGGTCTCAAAAGCTTCATAGCATTCCTCACCAAAATCAAACTTCACATCTTTCTCCAACAGACTACACAGGGGTCTCGCAATCTTTGAAATTTTTTTAATAAACCTTTGGTAGAACCCTGCATGTCCAAGAAAACTCTTGATACCCTTCACATTGGTTGGAGAAGGAAGTTTTGCAATGACATCTACCTTAGCTCTGTCTACCTCAATCCCCTTGTGAGAAATTTTGTGTCCAAGCACTATGCTTTCTTGTACCATGACCACCAAATGTGTTTCTTCACATCTCTGCAATACCTTGGCCAAGTTTTCCAAGTATCCATCGAATGTCATACCAAACACTGAAAAATCATCCATGAAGATTTCTATTATGGACTCCACCATATCATGGAAAATTGCCATCATGCACCTTTGAAATGTTGCTGGTGCATTGCAAAGGCCAAAAGACATGCGCTTGTATGCGAACGTGCCAAATGGGCAAGTGAATGTGGTTTTCTCTTGATCCTTGGGATCGATTACTATCTGATTATAATCTGAGTATCCATCCAAGAAACAGTAAAAAAAAATCCAACAATCCTATCCAAGAGCTGCTCTAATAAGGGTAGTGGGAAGTGGTCCTTCCTTGTTGCTTTGTTGAGCTTGCGGTAGTCCATACATACACGCCAAGCACTGATGATTCTTGCTGCAAGGAGTTCATTGGCATCGTTTTTCACCATGGTTACACCACCTTTTTTAAGCATGCACTGCACTGGACTCACCCATTCACTATCCGAGATTGGGAAGATCATGCCAAAGTCCAAAAGTTTAATAACTTCTTTCTTCACAACTTCCATCATTTGAGGATTAAGCCTCCTTTGTCTATCACGCACTGGAACAGAATTATCTTCTAGCAAAATTTTGTGCATACAAATACTTGGGCTGATTCCCTTAATATCTGCGATGGTCCACCCAATATATAGCTTGCTTGTATTGCCTCAAGACTCCTAACAACTTCTCCTCTTTCCAAGCCTCCAACTTAGAAGAAATCACCACTAGTAAGGTTTCATTTTCACCTAGAAAGGCATACTTCAAATACGGAGGCAATGGCTTAAGTTCCAACTTTGGTGGCACCACAATGGAAGGCATAAGCTTTTCATTCCTGCACAAATTCTCTTTGCTCCTCACCTCATTGGGTGCACACACTTCATTAGTCAAAGCATTGCAATCGTCCTCATTTCTCAAATCTCTAACACATGCTTTTCCTAACGTATCTTTCACTACACATTCATTTTCCACTTCAACAGCTTCATTTTGCATTTCAAAAATTGACTCATCTAATACACAGCATTCAACTATGTTCTCAATTTCAGACATAACGTTTCTATCTTCATCATCCAACTCAACCTCATTAATTTCTTCTTCACAAACATTCAATTCATCTACACAAGCATAGTCATGTTTCATATTTTCATCAACCAAATTTACAGAACATGCAACAGCTCTTATAGCAAAACAAGACTCTATATGCCTGGGATGTTTCATAGTATAATTAACATCAAAAACCACTTGTTCATTGTTTATGCAAAATGTTAATGTCTTGTTTCTAACCCCTATCAACGCATCACTTATGGCAAGAAAAGTTCGACCAAAGATGAGGGGTACCTCATGGTCCTCCTCCATATCAAGCACAATGAAATCCACAGGCAATGTGAACTTGTCTATCTTTACCAAGACATCTTCCACCATTCCTGTAGGTTTCACCAACGATCTGTCTGCCAATTGCAAAGTCACGGCCACAGGGTGAATTCGTCCACTCAGTCACACATCAACAGCAATTGAGAGAGGCATAAGGTTAATCCCAGCACCAAGGTCACAGAGTGCTTTCTCAAAAAATCTCGTGTCGATCTTGCATAGTATGGTGCAACTGCCTGGATCTTTCAATTTAGGTGGCAAATTGTGCCCTATCCAAGCTCCACTATATTCTGTAAGCGTCAATGGCACTTCACATCTAAGAATCTGTTCCTTATTTGATATGAGATCTTTTAGAAATTTTGCATACTTAGGCACCGCAGTTACCAAGTCTAGACGAGGTAGGCTTACATTCACTTATTTCACCACATTCAAGAAACGATCAAATTGTGGCCCTCTCTTTGGTGGTGGTTTCACCCTTTCTGGAAATGGGGCCTTAGGAGTGTAATTCGGGAAATTCTAAGGGCTTGATGGTCCTCTAATCTTTTTAGTCACCTTATTTCCTTCATTGTCCTGCACCTCCTCCTTCTCTGGTGCCATGGCCTCATGAGCACAACATTTCTCAGGTTCCACAACTTCCTCATTATCAATCTCACAAGCATCATCTCCAGGGACGGTAGTTTTATGCACTTGCTTTCCACTTCTCAAAATTATAGCATTACAAACCTCTTTCCCTTTGGGATTTGGAACTGTGTCACTTGGCAAGGAGCTACTGGGCCTGTGGTGCACAGCATTGGCAAGTTGTCCTAACTGCATCTCAATATTTTTAAGTGTAGCTTCATAATGTTTCACAGTTGTTTCCAAACCACCAAATCTTTGCTCATTTTTACCCATCTTTTCCATAAGCCTATAGAACATGTCTTCTATGGAAGGTTTTCTTTGCTCTGAAGCATTAGGCTGATGGTCAAAGCCTGGAGGTGGTTGTGATGATCTCCTCTGCTCACTACCTTGAAAATACTGGCCTCCTTGATTTTGATTTTGCTGTCCCCAATTACCTTGGCCTCCACCATAAGGTCTATTTCCTCCAGAGTAATTGCCATAATATTGTGGTTTGTTGTATTTGTTGACATAATGCAATGACTCCGTAGTAATAGCACACTCGTCTGTGTGGTGCTCTCCCTTACACAAACCAAAAAACAACACTGGAGCTTTTGCGTATGTAGCCTTCAATGTCTGTACTTGCTTAGCCAGAGCTTCAAACTTAGCACTTAAAGATGTTTATTCATCCAGGTTCAAGACACCTCTCTGCTTCCTACCATGTGATTTTCTTATCTCAGGAAAAAGGTATTCATCTTCAGCAATTTTATCAAAGAGTTCCCTCACTTCTAGAACACTCTTGTCTTTCAAGGCTCCATTTGCACATGCCTTTACCATCATGGAAGATTCAGCTACGATCCCTTAAAAAGGTGTTTAATTCCCTTATTTCCCCCAAGTCATGGTTGGGACATTGTCTGATCAAATCATTAAAACGTTCCCAAGCCTCTCGGAATAACTCTCTATCATGCTGTTGGAAGTTCATTATGTCCATACTCATTTTCTCAAGTTTAGCTGGTGGGAAATACTTTGCGAAGAATTTCTTCTGCAATTCCTCAAAAGATGTTACAGCATTCGTGCCCCCAATAGATTTGAACCAATGTTTGGCTTTGCCTCTCAATGACAATGGAAAAAGAATTCTGTGAACTTCACTCATTGGCACTCTTTGAAGTTTAAAGGTACTGCACAGGCCTAAGAACCAATCAAGATGTTCATTAGGATCCTCATTATCTAGACCTTGGAAGAATTAGCCCTGAGTGATCATGGATACTATCTGAGTAGGAATGTGATAGCTCTCTACATTAATATCTTGTTGATCGAAACCATTCTCGAAGTTGACTGCATAGTGGTCACCAAATCTTGGTGGTCTAGCTCCTTGGTTGGCCATTTTTCTCTGTCTCTGTTGAATCCTCAACGTCTTTGGCAATTCGAGATCCAATTAATGCTCTGATTCTCCTGCATATCTAAGCCTAGGCATACAACACACCACAAGTGATGTCTGACATAAAAACAAAAACAAAAACAAAACAATAGAAATGAGAGTTGTAAATGTAACTAAGGAAACAGAACCAAAACTCACAACACAAAAATAATTCAAGAATAGACAACACCTGGTAGCAGAAAATTGCACAAATAGAGTAACAAGAATGTAAAAACTAGGCAAAAGTAAACAAAATAGAAATAATCACAAAACAATGAAATCACGAAACCGTGCCTTCCCCGGCAACGGTGCCAAAAATTGATAGGATTATCGCGTACCTCTTCAATTTTACCCTAACACTACTGTAGTAGTGGTGAGAGAGATGATTCACAAGAAAGGGAGTGGTTTCACGAATACAGTAATTTCGTCACAAAAACACAAGAACAAATGATAACAACAACAAGAAGAAAGGAACAAGGAGTAACAACTACAAGTCCAGTAAAAGAAAAATGTGATAACAAGTAAGAGTTGGATGTCCTAGGATTCTTATGCCGGATGAATGCACTTTAGACTACTCAACCGCAATGCAATTGACACACAAAGAAAAGAGAGGAGATCACGCTGCCTAGGAGCCTAGCTTGTAGCCAGCATGGCGACCGCACTACATTCTACACTCCCTGACATCACTATTTCCCATGGCGAGGCCTAAGAGTGATGGTTGTAACCCGCAACGTCTCAACTTCCCAAGACTAACTACTCTAGCATGCAAATCCTAAGGTCTTCTCATAATGAGGCCTGACCTAGGTTCATTTGTCTTTGTTAGTCATAGAAAATCTCTTTTCACTCTATTCTAATAATTCAATGAACTTAAAATAGCATGGCGACCGCATCTCAGATCATGAACAGGCAACACAAGTGAAGAGACTCAATAATCATACTTTAAGTTCTCGTTTCGTGTAACTCTCACATTTAACGGTGAATCTGACCTCAATTTAGCATGGCGACCACAATTGAAGCACAACTCAGTTAATAAGCATCAGAATTTATGAAACTCAACTAGATTCATATATTAATTCTCAGTACAATTTCATTCTTCATGGTTTGTGTCAAGTGCAGTGCATTGCGTAGTCTAATTACACATTCATCCTGTTCAAACCCTAGCACACCTTAGATTTAGCCACTAAACTCCATTCTCAATTTACGATCATCAAATCGAAACTCAGAACGATTCATTCTCATCATATGAAAATAGTTTACCAATTGAATTGCTTCCAAGCTTCAAATTCACAAAAGATTTGTGAAATTCCTTCTTAATTGAGTAGAGAAATACAATGATCAGATCAAAAGTGTGATTGGAATCGAGATCGAAGCTCGAATACTAGAGAGAGAATCTAGAGAGAGAAAATATTTTCCATTCAAGATCAAAAATCTGGTAAATTCTAGAAAGTCTGAATCCCCTAAAAGTATGACCAACCCTCTATATATAGAGGTTACAAAACTTAAACAATATGTAAACGTAAACTCCCTACTAAATTATAGAAGTTCTACTGCAATATAGCAATTTCCCCAAAGTCAGCTCGTTCATTGCAGCATCCACGTCTTTGAGCCACAAAACCCCACGCCTTCATTGTAGCGAGCACGCTCTAGAGCTTCACCAGTTCACGCTTCCGCAAACTGCACATGCAAAGGATGAACTCAACACTTAGAAAAAATATGCAGCCCTGAATTCCAAAATTCAACTGCGATGCATCGGCCACGATGCATCGCAGAAAAACTCCTTTCACAGTGACGCATCTTGACGATGCGTCGTCGTGTTATTTCTCCAATGGCGACGCATTGCCGTGTACTTTCTTTCATGGCGACGCATCTTGACGACGCGTCGCCATTGAGAGGTCTTCATGGCGACGCATCCCGTCGATGCGTAGCCATGAAACTGCTTCGTGCATGTCATGAAAATAGAATTCATGAAGTCATGCACGTATTATGGTGCTGGAGTAATGTACTGGATGTGCCCACAAGCTGTGCGAGTGAGTGTACAGCGATGCATACAGTAGTGTGCAGTGGTGTGTGCATGCTCGTGCTGTGATTTTGCGGCAACGTCCACAAGTGTTGCGGTGAAGTGCACAAGTGTTACAGCAATGCATGCGAGTGTTGGTGCGAGTGGTGTGCGATATGTGTGCATTGGTCGTGTGGCAATGTGCGATGGCATGGTGCAAGTACGTGCGGAGAGCCTTGCGAGCTCGTTCAGCAAAATTGTGCATGTGTGCGATGTAGTGCATAAGTGTGTGCTGAGTGCTGTTCATATGTCTGCCGTGTGAATGCGATGAGTGCGGCATGCTTGCGGCGATGCGTGTGAGGTGAGTGTGAGTGCTGTACGGCGACGTGATGCAATATGTGTGCGGGTGTGGTGCAATGTGATATGTGATCATGATGCGATACACGCATGTGTTGTGCAAACCATGTGCATTGAATGTGCTATGAAGTGCAGCCAATGTGTGTGGCGATGCAAGGCAACGTGTGCGGCGATGTGTGCTATGTTTGTGTGAGGTTTGTGCAACAATGTGAGTTCAAACACACACTCGTGCCTTGACACACTACTCCAAACACACTTGCATAAATTTTCAACCATCCTTCTACCAAGCACACCACACATGCTTCTTCACACAAACTTGCAAATCACACACAACATTGCACACATTGCTACTAAACACAACGAAAGCTAAAGTACAGCTCACACATCACTCATTCACCAATTTTCAACCCTTTTTATCAGATAGCAATTCACACCATCCCTTGCACAAGCTTACACAAATATGCATTTATAAGCACGGGAACACACAAAACCAAGTGAAAACACCACTATAAAGTCAGTATAAAACTGACTTATTCGGAGATAATATAAATGTAATTGAGTATTGAGAGAATTGGGAGAATTGAGAGAATTGAGATTGAGAAAAGAGAATGATGTGAATATTGATTTAGAAATTTTAGGTATTTATAAAAGAAAAATTAAAAAAAAATGTAGCACACACAAGACACAACTGCCACTGTGTGTGCCACAAGTGGCAAGCCCACAACGGCACAACCGTTGGCTTTCCAACGGCCTAATTTATGGACGTTGGATTGCCAACAGTCATTTCATAAATGGATGGCCGTTGGATGCAATGGCCATCTCATCCTTTTTTATTTTTTTTTAATTTTTTATGAACCGGCGGTTAGCCATTGGATCATCCAACAGCTAGTTAATCCTGGCCGTCTATTTTTTAAAAGAAAAAATCGACAGTTTTGAACCGCCGATTTGCAGTTCACAGTAGTGTGAACCGGAACCAGCCCGCCTGGGCCGGTTCAGGTTTCACACCCAGCCCGCCAGGTCAGTTACGGGCCGATTACGATTAAAACCAGAACCGGGGTCATGACTAGACTCTATTGTATGAATTTATCCTACTATTACCATCCTAATTTTTTAGATTTGCATTTCTCTTCCAAAGTGGTGATAGTGTGATTTATGCATTTGAATTCCAAAATGATGATATTGTAAATCATTTTTAGAGTTTTGCACTTCACTATCACGATGGTGATTATATAAATTAAGGTTAGCTCTAACAAATTTAGAGTGTGAGTTTTGTGATCTCTTTCCATGTACATATCCTAATCCATGTCTATTATTTCATAACCTTAAAAAAAGCTTATGACTAAGTTTTGATTGTAATTAGTAGCTCTTTTTAGTTTTGCCTTAAACCTCTTGTTTTGGCTTTTACTCTTCTTAAGTTTATCAATTAATTTAGCCATATACAATTCAAACTCATCATCATCATTGTAAGAGGAACTTATCTCATGGTCTTCAAATCTCATGAAACTCATATATGAAACTTTATCCTCTTCATCACTTTCAACATATTGAGCTTTAAAAGTAATGCTCGTTTTGGCACTTGGCTTCTCCTCCTTGTGTTTAGACCAAATTTTCAATTCAAAAGACATAAGTGGGCAGATCAATCGATCAATAGGTAATTATTTTAGATTTTTGGTTTTTTCAATTACTATGACTTTTGATTCTCATTCTTTAGATAAAGTATTCAAGATTTTTCTATTTTGTTCATATAAGGGTTAGAATTTTCCCAAATTTTATAAGTCTTTTATCAAGCTATTGAACCTACAAGACATTGAATCTATTGTCTTATTACTTTTCATTTCAAAACTTTCATATTGAGTTACAAGTAGTAACTTCTTTTTTTTAACATTTTTGGATCCTTCATGTGTTTTTCTAAGCTTTTTCCAAATTTTGTATGAATCTTTACACCCCTTTATTTTATTAAACTCATTTTCATCAAATACATTATATAATGCATTTGTTGCCTTAGTATTAAGATTGAGATTTTTTCTATCATTTTGATCTATTTTACTCCTATTCTTTTCCCTAGTTTTTTCATTTATTGTGATTAACGCCCTACAAGGTCCTTCTTCTACAATATACCACAATTCTACATGAATTTGAGATAAATTTTCATTCTATCTCTTTAACATACATAATTGATTCCATTAAATATGGGAGGTTTCAAATTTAATTGTCCTACTAAAAATATAACATTATTGGTTGCTATAATGGTTTCTCTAAAGATGTTAAGCCTAAATGTATAGAAATTAGACTCTGAAACTATTCGTTGACCGATATGCAATCTAAGAAGGGGGGTTGAATTAAATTATCTCATTAAAAATAATTTATTCTAATCAAATGTTTCTCTAAGGAATTTCAACAAATACTTGTAGTGTGTGTGTGTGTGTGAATGTTGTGACATTAATCAGATTTAATCTAAAGATCAATTCTCAACAACACAAGTCAAATATTCAATTCACAATGATCACATAAAAATTAAGAAATTTAATCAAACACAATATAAAATAATTAAAGATAAAGCTTTAAAGAAAAAGA
The DNA here is from genome assembly GCA_016586305.1 of Ophiorrhiza pumila. Lineage (NCBI taxonomy): Eukaryota > Viridiplantae > Streptophyta > Magnoliopsida > Gentianales > Rubiaceae > Ophiorrhiza > Ophiorrhiza pumila. Next base: position 41,674,453 of record BLIW01000006.1, read on the forward strand.
TACAAGAATTATAGTGATTTAAGTCTCTCCCTTGGGGCACTCTACATCCACTACCTAAACCCTCAATTTTAGAATTTCATCAATCCACTAAAGAGATCTCTTCACCAAATGTGAGATTCAAACATTTTACAAATCTTACAAAGAAAGTGAAACTAACTCAATAGTTATCCCAAGCTATTAGTTTAGTTTTTACTCTCCTTCTTGGAAAAACCTTTCAATTCTTACCAATTTAAAAATTACAACACTTGAAACCCTCTTAATTGGGTAAATGAATTCAGTTTAATCTCTCACAATAATTTCTCTCAAAGAATGTTTTTTACAGCAAGAAAATCTTAGCTCGCAAAGGATAAAGAATAATATCAAAAACTCAATGTTTTTCTCTTTTTGAATGATGAACAAATCAAAAACCCTTTGATCTTTTGGAGAATGTCTTTACACTTGTTTTTCTGCTCAAAAATCAACCACTTATTATAGTATATGTTCTTAGTATTTAAAGAAATTATTTGAGAAGCAAAATGGACAAAATACTTATTTGTCATAAAATTAGCCAATATTCACATGTCAGAGTAATTTGGACTTCCAAATTGGTTAAAATCCTGTCAGATAGATTGTAACTTCCAAAAGTTACTATAGTGGTTCCGAATGTAAATTTCAAAAAGATTTTCAAATCTTTCAAAAGTAAGTTCAGGCGGCCGAAACTCTTGTGGGTCATCAGAATTAAGAATTATTGTCAACTTTCTGATTTTTCAATTTTTGAATCAGTTTGTAAGAATGTAAAACAACTTTTATGAAATCTTTATTTTCAAAAAGACATTTTCAACTTTCATTTTTTAGATTCATTTTACTTGAACTTTTGAATAGTTCAATCACTTTATGAACTAATTTACAACTAGAGTTTGGCGTTGAAAAATCTATTCTAATTTACCTAATTTTTATTTCTTCAACTTCTTCGAATAGAAGCACTAGGTCTTTCAAGTGGTATTTGCATCAAAACTCTAGATAATGCTTATGGAAGAAAGAAAAAAAGTATATGGATGAAAAGAAGATGTAGAAAGAAAATAAGTTTGGAAGTGCATATTAAAAAAAATGAATGATGGTGAATGAAATTGTGTTCATACGATTGAATGAGATTCTAAAACAAAGTGCATGTAAGCCTATTTAATGTTGATGTTAATTTTGTATAAAATAGTTAGAACTAATTTGAATAATAAGGGATAGATTTCATATATATGTTTTAGAAATTGTTTGTTTGATATAGTTGAAAATTGAATTTAAACTCCATATAATTGTAAGTGTATGAATTACTTTGTAAAGGCATGATTTTATGTGCAATCTTTAAGGTCGCACGTGATGAAATGACTATTTTAATGTAAATGATGATATGTAGAGTCAATAATCTAAAAAACATTGAGTGATTGATATGGATAAAATTACATGGGCAATTGGTGATAAATATGAATGAACAATTGGTTATAAATACGAATAGGTAATACAAACAATACTAATTACTAAAGACACAAATTTCACAAAATTTTACAGTTATATTGAATAATAATGAAGTCGTCATAATGAAAATAAAGACGTACAAGTGTTTATATAGTATTAAAAATTCTAATCTAAATAAAAATAAAAATGCCAAAATAATAAAACAAAGGACTTTTGAGAAGAAAGGCGCACATAATGAGGCAAAATACAATAGCAATTCTGTGTTTTATGAGAAAGTTACGTTTGTTTAAAGTTAATTACGCAATTTAGCCTTTCTCCTTTTTTACACTGATGACTGATCTATTCAATGTAATAAGTGCGTATTATCAACAACGCGTACCACATCACAATTTATCTAAGTCATAAAAACAGAGGTCAGGACAAAAGACTAACACTGGTAATTTTGTTCGTGCAATATCAACTAGTAAAACCGTACATTTTGAAATTCATAGTGACTCAAAAGTCCTCCATTAATACACACAGAAAAAGTTTGTGTGGTGGGAGTCCAGAGCCGTGGCCCGTGGGGCAGTAACCACATGCAAAAAAACAACATATCGTGCCCACCATGTCACATGCCGTGATTTAGACAGTTAAACCTTCTCTAGATAATTTTGCTGGTTTGCATATTTATTTAGGGTTTTTCCACAACATTGTTCTGAACTCGTGATCACGCAGTATTACTCCAGTCGTGAAGTATCATGCACGCTATAAATCAAATCAGTACGTCCAGCTGACACTCAAAACAAAATTAATTAATTTCTTTTTTATACATCGAACTATAATTAATTTGTCTTTTTATAAATATCTTATCTTAACTTTGAAAAATAGAAAAATTGTTATAAGTTAATAACCAGCATAAATTTTATTAAATTCTATAAAATGAGTTACATGAAAATGTTGTACGATAGTAAAAAGAAATTCATGATCGACTTCATCTAGTAAGATAAAAGTTTAATTGTTGTTGTTGTTGTTTTGTCATCCTTACCTACCAATGTTGGAAATTAAACTAAGCTTTATTAATTAGAAATTATATTTCTAATAGGATTTACTTATTAGATTGTTTTCCTTTAGGAATTAGAATTTGTGAGGGATACACACCCCAAATCCTTGTGTGTTTTAGATTTATTATTACCCTATAAATAGAGGGTGATAGAGGTCTTTGTGATAGTGGAAGAGAGAGGTAGAGGAGTAGGATTAAATACCTCAAATAGGTGTGAAGAAAGCCCTTTCGGGTTTGGAGAAATTCCGCGGGTCAGCGGATTGTGTTGTTGTGTGGCGGTTGTGCCATACACGTGATATTATTGTTATATTCCTCTTCTCTCAAACACATATTCTTGTGTTAAATAAATAAAAGCGCTTCCGCATATTAGCGTGTTGGTATAAGAACTAATTTCTAGTTTTAAAGTTACTATCGGAGATTTTTTTTAATCTCCAACAAAAACATATGTTAATTATTAGATTTTGAATGTTTAAACTCTCACTTATAAGTTATAATCAAGTCCTTCTCCTCTTAACGTTCCAACGTTACAATAAGCAAATATCATTTAGTCATAAACTTTGCGTTCTTGGACTAAAATTCCCCGAAAAGAGTCAGAATGACGATTTTTTCTCATTGGAAAAAGCCTAATTAAATAAAACACGAACTGGCATTTTGAGCATAAAGATTCATTAAACTATAAAATATGGGCTTAAGCATTAGGAATAAAGTAATATATCTGAGAAATTATTTCAGAAGTTGAACCTGAAATCACAATTTTGTAGTTTAAATCAAATAAGTTAAGTTTGTGAAGTGTTTTTAGTTTTAATTAATTCTTGTTGTCAGTACATGTTCTGTTTTATTTAGTTTAAATCGTAAACATGACCTCTCGATCTGATGAAAGAGTCCCAACAAACTTTAGAAACTTCCAAGTAAATCCCAAATATATTTATGGATTATAAACATATTATAAAAATTTGACTTCATAGCGGTCTTCATTTATTAGTTCTGTACACTCAAGTTTTCTAATTCAATTATCAAATGGAATGGAGAAAGCAACATAAAAGGATTGTAATTTAGCATTCATCTCACAAAACGATGGTGATCGATTTCAAATTTATGTGAAAATCCATTGATTTTTTTTAATTAAATAACCATGTAGTTAATGTATTTTTTGAAAACTTTTAACAAAATCTTATCTTCACAAGGACAATAAAATATAAATTATAAAATTTGTTTTCACGAAATTTCAATTTCGACAATTTCAAAAATTCTATTATGATACATTTGGAACACCAACAACAATAACGTAACTAACCCATTTTCCCATTAAGTGAGATTGGTTATATAGATTTTTTTCTGTATTTGATCTAATCTTTTTTTTTCATTTATATTTAAATATAACATATTTTTTATTTTTTTTATATTCCACTTCTCTTTTTAATTTAAATTAATAATTCTCTATTTTTTTCTATACCTCATTGGGGCATCTATATGTCTCCATGTAGTTGAACTCACTCAAGTATTGTCTTCTTATTAGCTAGGTACTTTTGGAAGTTTCATTGAGCACAAATTTAAAATCAATAAAAAAAATTAAAAAAAAAAAAGAGCAGATGGCACTACAAAAAATATGACCTTTAGTGACGACAATAAATTGTGATTAATTCTGCAAATGTCGTCACTGTGATGCAACAGTGACGAGTTTGGTGTCGTCACAGCATAGTCAATACTGCCTTGGCGCAGTATCTACTTTGTGACGACATTTAGTTGTAGTCAATAAAGTTTTGACACCCTTTGACGACAAAAGTCGTCAATAGCATGTCCTTAAAATCCACCGTGGCAAGATGATGTGGACAACGAGCTGACGTGGCATTCTGATGTGGACAACGAGCTGACGTGGCATGCTGATGTGGAAGGTCATTATTGACGACATGTTGTCGTCAATAGCATGCATTGACTACATTGAGGTTGTCAATACATAAATGGATCAGTGACAACTTTTGTCGTCACTGAGCACAACTACTAATTTTTTTTTTTTGGCACTTTTTTTTACTAATTATTTTCATTTAAATCTGACCAATTAATACATTTATAAAATATCAAATCAAATGGTCTAAAACTCATTTGTCAAATATATTTCATTCATTCAATAATAGTATCTAAAAGTGCAACATTTTTAACCAAAATCAGGTAACAAAATAAATGTATTTATAGTTGTCAACTACAACTATACTCAATTCCTGATTCTTAGTCTAAACAGAATACCTCTAAACAGAAAGCCCTTCTAAGATGGAAGAGCATGTCAGCTCACAAAGCAACATCATCTCAACTTACACCACATTTACTCTAGCCTCAGCCTGATGATATAGGAAAAGGCTATATACCTAAAGCCATGCCCTTTGCTTCTTACTTCCTCCTTCAGATTATGCACTCTTAACAGTGGAAGAAAGTTGCACTTTTGAATTCTAAGCCAATGCCAGAAGTTGCACGGGCAGAAGATGTTAAATTCAGAATGTATCCACAAGATCCACAGCTGCAAAGAATGGAAACGAAACAGAAAATTTAGTTTTGTCAGTTATAAGCAGGATATTTCTCACTATAAACGAAGTCTTAGTAGGCATGAGTAAATTAAGTGTATTATCTTTCGATATTTCATAATAACCTACCCTGAAACACGCATATAACTGCTAAGAGAAATTAAATTTTTTCAGAGTCAGTTGTAAATCAACAAACTATCTACTTCCCTCTTTTTGTGCACAATTTTCAACATATGGTAGTATGTTAGAATTGCGATTGTAAATCTCCTAACAATTAGCATAGTCACTAAACAAATAAAGCCAACAAAATTCTGCTCAGGATTAGAGGTGCCAACATAAGTCTGCAGACAGAGGTGCAAGACTGAAAATTACAGAATGGATATGGACTCGGAGAAACTTTAGCTGACAAATGAGACTTGCATCTTCGACAATTAAATGACCAAAAAGCAGAAAAGAATAAGGGAAAGAAACATGTCAACTGTATTAAAAGTATATAACTTAAAGCACTGCTAAGATATTGATTATTTAGCACTGCATTATAAGTTACTGCCTGCATGACTATCAAGGTAGCAATATGAAATTCAGTAAAACTATCATCAACAAGATACAACCTAAAGCAAAACGCAAGAAATCATTCCGAAAAGCCTGCTACCAAAAAGAGAACCAGTCTTATTATAAAGGTAGGACAGTTGCGGATTTGAGATCCATAACATTGGGAATGTAGTAACAATAAGGCAGCTGTATCAATAACAGAACAGGGATTTAAATGTTGGACACAAATTCTTAAAACAGAATACATCAGTTAATTGAGCTATTCTTTAAGTAATTAAAGCTATTTCCAAGTTATTGCAGGCAAAAGGCAGGTCATGCAAGCATATCTCAGCAGCACATCCAACAAATTGATGTACAAAAGACAGATTATATTGTAAAGCTTTAGCATTAGCTTTCAGACATAGTGATTTTATAACTACATAAAAATGCATAAAGAAAGAGAAGTATAACACTTACACTTTCAGTCAATTGTCATTTGATGGCAAGAAACGCGAGAATTTGTCATACATAAATTGAATACGTTCGTTTGTTTTCGTTTGCGCCTTCTTTAGGTCAGAAACTTCATCTTGTGTTGTTTTCAATGAGGCAGCAAGCTGAGCACTCTTAGCTTCAGCCTCTTCAGCCCTTTTCTTATACTCTTCAAGTTCAACTACATATTTGTCACGTACTTCCCGTTCCTTCTTCGACATAATTCGACCTCTTATGTGTCCAGGTAAGTATCCAATTTCTTGCACACAAATCTCATTAGGAGTCATTGATGTAGTATTTTGCAACTCATTCATTTTAACCTACGTTAATAGAATAAATTATAGGATTATTCACTTTATAAAATGAACTAAATTGAATAATGTGAATGATAATTGTACTCACTACCTTCTCTTTGACCAAAGCATTCACCATGTCACCTTTTTTTTTGGAAAAATGACCAATTTCAAACTGCTCATAAACATATGAGAATTTCATAGAAATCTCGATGATTTTGCAGCTGGTTTTAATTAATTATCTAATTAATTTCCTTATATGTTTTGGATATGCAATTTTGAAAATTTCCATTATTTTTTTTTCTTTTGGGATCATGCTTTTACAGTAATAGCAATGGACAATAGTACAAAGCATGCATGTATATAATGTCCAAAGAAAGGAAACGTAAAATGTTTGCATCACCCATAGTTTTAAAACTTCACTTTGTGCCTTTTAAGAATGCAAGCCACACCAACACAGTGGTTTTTCTCAACTCTACAAAACAATAATATTGGAAAAGTATTGTATAGATATACACACATTTTGGTGTAACGTATTCATATTAGGTATATGGTTAATATATATAGTAACTAATTAAGCATTATCTTTTTCATTTTTGAACAAGATCCCTGACAGGGCAATATTGTTTCAAAAGCAAAATGAATTTCCACTGAGGAGAACTTCAGAAAGTTTGACAAGTGATAAGACCATAAAATGCAACTTACCACAAAGTATTTTTTCTGTCAGTTCCATGAGGTCATTGTAATCTGCATAAGCCATGTAAAATTCACAAGTAGTAAACTCATGATTATGTGTCAAGTCAATTCCCTCATTCCTAAATTGCTTTCCCATCTCATATACACGATCAAGTCCACCAACAAGAAGCTGTTTAAGATAAAGTTCAGGTGAAATGTGCAAGTACAGCCTCATGTTCAATTCATTGTGATGAGTTTCAAACGGACGTGCCGCTGCTCCCCCAGCAATCATGTTCAGCATTGATGTTTCAACCTTATGCAAAGAATAAAGCACTCAGGATAAAAGTAAAAACATGGAACCAATACAACAAGTAAAGAATTAATAATCTTTTTTTTTTGAATCCCAAAACCAACGGTAATCAATAATCTCAATTCAAATCCAACTGGCAGACCACTTACCTCCATGAAATCAAGATTATTCAAAAAATTTCGAACATAAGCGATTATCTTAGCCCGGGTCTTATATCTATCACCAACTTCCGAATTTAGCGTCACGTCTAAATAAAGTTGCCTATATAGGGTTTCCTGACAAAAAATAATAAAGATATTATTTGGCCAAGTGTGAGCATGAAGAGGAACAAAAATCAGCTTCAAATAGTTGCAGAAATGTCAAAAAAATTCAAAATATATGAGTCGAGATTGCTTCCAATTCAAAAGGACAAGGTATTTTGCTATCTTGGTCTTTATTCCTATATGCAAAGTTTATAAAATTGTCCACCCCAAGGTCATATGAAACATGTCTTCTATCTCTTATATTCATCCAAGACTTATCCATGACCTATCAACATAGAATATGCATAACAAAATACAAAATATTATTATACAAATTGGAGCAGGTATAAAGTGTATATCATCATTTCAGTTCAAATATAAAAAATTTTGAACTGCACATATGGAAGCTCAAGTAGAAAACCAGCAGTGAAATGACAGCTATAAAGCTCAATCAGATTCCCCAATTTTCACACAGAAAAGTCAGAAACCTAAAGCTCATTAGTCATGATAAACAGAGAGTACCCCAGCATGAGTAGCAGAATATCAAACAAGAGAACAACTTAAATACCAAAAGAGTACAAAGGAAAATCCCTAGGACCAAGAGCAAAAGAGTATTCCAAGGTTGAGTACATTCAAGCAATAATTCCAGAAAAATTCACATAAGCTGAGTGCTCCGGATGACATCAAACAATAACAATTAAGAAATGCAGCAGATGTAGATAATAGTTTAAAAGCACACCTTCAACTTTCTCAGGATTCAGTGAAGAAATATCGCGAAACTCCAAAGCTTTGTCCAATTTCTGCTTGAGAGAATTCAACAGAGAATATTAAGTCAGGCACAAAACTTGCACATTCAACGCATCATATAAGGATAGTAACCTCAATTTAGTTCTATAAAGGACTAAAAGGAGTAAAAGGCCTATATGGTTATCACCATTTTTAATAAGAAACCAGGAGCCTATAAGAAGTAAGAAACCAGGAGCCTATCAAACTAGACTAGTGTCATCATTCTAGACTTTAAATTCCAGTTAAGAAGTGAGTTCGTTGATTTAAGCCATCACATTGTTTCAGATTGGTCCCATATAGAGGATAAGAAGTAATTAAAATGCAATCACACTTCAATGAATAAGAAGGCAAAGAAAGGGGCAGAAATGTGAGCGAATCACAATCAAGTTCTTCATGTATTGACCACAGAGAAGTTCTTTACTCAATGGCTTGTGCTAAAAGAGCTTTAATAATAGTGGGCAGTTTTATATGGGCCAGTTTTATATGGGCAGCCATTAACTGTCATCAAATCAGTCCATATATGTTCATCAATGCTCACAGTACCTCATCAATATCTGCATTTAAACCTGGACTCTACCTAGTCAGACCACCTTTTCATCCTCAAATCATTTATCATAGACTCAAGTGAATAATCACTTGAGAGTTTCAGGCAAGGCAAGACTTAATCACCATCTAATAAACATAATCCATGGACTGTATTGATCAATGTATAACGTTACTTTTTTAGCTATTTGGTTCAATCACAGAATATGTATCCTAGAACCAAATCCTCCATTTACGACATCAAACCTTCTCTTCATCAACAATCCATTCAAATTCAACTAATCACAGTTCTTTAATCATAAATTCAGCCAACACATGCCACCACAGGACTTAGCAGCTAGGACTAGATAAAATTCATTCATATTTTGATTAAGGTAAATTTGATTTTACAAAGACTTCTTTTCAAGTTACAAACATTAGCATTCTCTTGTCGTTTTTATTAATGACAGAACAGATTTGTATAAACTTTGGATTCCATTATCATTTTATGGTTTGTAAATGAAACATATGAACGAAAGACCAACATTAGTTTATAAAATTATTCACATTTTCATGTTAGACATATCAATGTGTGATTAATCAAAAGATAATCCTTTTAACAATATTAAAAACATGCAAAACTCTAATTTTTTTCCTTCAAACATAAAACATATGTAAGCATAAATGACCATTTCAAAGTAACAATGGAAAGGAGGGATGATTGATTGGTAATATGATGGACCACATAGTTTTAGGACCAAAAAAAAGTTTCCAAGGTCAGATTAAGACTTAAGACTAGAAGCAAGAAAACACAAGTTTAAGAGCCACAGAAGAATACTCCATTTCAGACTGGGCAAAGTCCATCTCCATGGCATTCTTCTTATTCCAGTAAAATTAAGAGTAACTCAAAGTTCACCTTATGTTTCTTGGAGAGGTCAATTATATTAGTCCAAATCATCTGGACATCTATTTAGGCTAAGTTACAGGCATCTTAATCATACATTTTTTCCATAAATGACAAAATAAGACAGCTATGTAGTGAATGTTAAGGTTAATAAGACCCTTAGCTATTAGTAGTATCCAGTCCACCAATATGAGACAGCACTAGAATTTAAGTAAAATATGCAAATCTACATATACAGTTTACTTGCCTGAAACAACAGGCACTTGTTTCAAATAAGACAAAATGAGCTACGTGATATTACAAGTTAGAGGATTCAATAGCGAAGCTTCAGTTCCACTGGGAAAAGGATTCAAATTAGAGGATTCAAAAGAAGAACAAAACAATTGGTAGAGAAATAATGTAAAGTGAAAATCAAAGGTATAGAAGATAACTTGCTTGAATTTTGCACCACATTTCAAACTTGTACGTCAAAATCTTGTCTGGCCTGAGAAAACTCACAAACTTTTGCAACCAATTTTGCTGCTTTCCTTCTTAAAACTGCACATCTTCACATGTGTTTTTGAAAAAAAATTTATGTTTCCCAACTTTTCTGAACTCAAAGCTAAAAGGATCACCTCATACAATATTATATTGAAAAGAAAGAAAGCAAATTGCCTAAAACTATTGTAAAACAGAAACTGAACTGAAACACAATACCATAATCATATGAAGCAAAATTCACTCTAAGGTTTGTTCTCTTATTTGTCTTGAACACAATACCATAACCAGAACAAACATGCAACTCATCAACAGACAATCATATTTGACTGGGCAACTCTGAGGTTTGTTCATTGTGTTTCTCATAGATTTGGCAATATAATGAAAGGTGTCAAAAAATTGCACAACAAACTGGTATTTTGGTTGACCCTGTGTATACTTTAGCTGCTTGGGAGCTAGCCACAAAACTCACTCTCAAGTTTAACGAAACAATCAACAAAGATCTGAACCAAAATAGCAGCAAAAATATGCAGATTAACGAAACGAAATCAAACTCACTCTCAAGTTTGCTAAGCTCTAATTCCACCGATTCTGCTGTCGCTGCTTCGGAGCTAATCAAACTCACTCTGAGCTCCGATTAGGTCGCCAGCTGAGCTCCGATTAGGTCGCCAGATGAGCTCCGATGATAACGAAAGCTTCTGCGATTTTGAGATTAGGGCTTGAAATGAGATTGGGAGAATATGAGGCGATTGTGAGTGTTTAAGAATTTTGCTTAAAATTATAAAATTGTGAGTGTCGGGATGAAAAAACAAAACAGAAAAACAGCAAAAAAATTGTCAAACGCCCGGTTTTATTTTTTGCTTAAAATTATAACTAAGGCCCGGTTTGTTTTTCTCTTTTTTCTGCAGAAGGGATAGAATTTATTAGTCATATATTCTATGGAGTAGTGGTTAGCAGTCTGTACTTTGAATCCACACACTTGGGGTTCGATTCCCGGTGGAATTTATTTGATCTTTACCCAACTATTTTTCTCTTTTTTGTTTGTTTTTCATAACACTATTTTTTAAAAAATAAAACTTATTAACTCAAATTAAAAAAAAAAGAGAAAGACCAAAAAAGAATTTAAAAAATCTATAAAAAAAAAAAGATTTGTTACATTTAAATATAAATGAAAAATGAGGTTGGACCCTTGTAGTAATTTTTATTTACATTATTAATATCCTTGTTTTATTGAAATAAAACATATATAGAAAATATACTATGTATTTTTACAATTATATAAGCAATACAAACTAAATATAAGAAAGGTAGTTTAAAAAATTAAAATTTATTAAACTAGATCGAATTCATTTTCAACTTTTAATAATAGTTCAAAATTTTCTATTGTAAATTTTTGTCAAAAATATTAATATAAAATTTTTATTTATCTTTGCTGCAATAGTGACTAGGATTGTAGTCAAAAAAGCGTACATACAAATGTGTTGTCAACATGTGATTGACGACATTTGTCGTCAGAACGTCTTATTTTGACGACATTTGCCGTCAAAATCTCTAGCATCTTATTGACGACATTTGCCGTCAGTATGTTTTTGACGACATTTGCCGTCAATAGGTCCAGTGTATTATTGACGACATTTGCCGACAGTATCTCTTTGACGACATTTGTCGTCAGTACGTCTAGTCTTTATTGACGACATTTGCCATCAGTATGTCTTTGACGACATTTGCCGTCAGTACGTCTAATCTCTTATTGACGACATTTGCCGTCAATATGTCTTTGACGACAATTTGTCGTCACTACCAATCAAACAATTCTCAACAGCGACGCAAAAACATGTCGTCAAATAGCATGCTAAATAAAAATTCCAACGTGGCACACTTGTTGACGACTTAAAATGTCGTCAATAGATCTTTGACGACATATGTCGTCACTAATACTCATATATTGACGCGAAACATGTCGTCAAAGCGTTGGGAAACACACGTATTGACGACTTAAAATGTCGTCAATACATCTTTGACGACATATGTCGTCACTAATACTAAGATAATCTCAACAGTGACGAGAAAACATGTTGTCAAAGAGTTAGTCATGATCCAATTATGACGACATTTATTTTGGTGATTAATTACTGCCTTCACTCACGAGTTTTATTGTCGTCACTAGACTTTTCGTCACTAAATGCCAATTTTCTTGTAGTGTGGGATATCAAATACAAATGCAAAACAGAGAAGAAAAAAAAAAGGATGACTGTGGCAATGAGCATTGTCAGCAAGCATGCTAACTGAATTTAGAACTATCCCAATTTCATACCATTTAAATTGATGGGTTAATTAATTTGAAAATAATTATTGAGAAAATATCAATAATATTTAGGGTCTACATGCCCTTTCTAAGAAATTTCCCTTCAAGAATATTGATCTTGACTTCTCAACTAAAGCATGATTCTTACCTTATAATTCAATTCATGGACAGTACAAGTGACCACTCATCCCATTTAAACTTTAAAGATAAAAAAGAAAAAAGGAACAATATGTCCTCACTCAGTTAAAGTTGTGGAAATTTGATGATCAGTTGACGCGCAAATATAAAGGGTTCGTTTCGTCGCAGCAACAAATTCCTTTTAAGTTCTTTGTTGAAATTTTTCTTAGGTCATCACTGAACTTAAACGTCAAAAGTGTTTATCCATTTCATGATGCTATTTTTCTGAGCAAAGGGGCGGCAGATTTAGCTTTCGGCTGCAAAAAATTCTGATTGTGGGAAGAAAAATTCTGCTGAGACAAACTTTTCTTCTGTGTTTGTGACAAGGCAAGTATCATTCTAATAATTTATTCTCGTATTAATTTATTTTATTCTAATTAAGGTTATAACTTATTCGATTCTGCTAATGTTCTTTGTTCTTCTTCGTATGCCTTTAATATTCTTTGAATACTGTGTCCTAATGGTGGATGTATGCTCCACAGCTGGGAAATTTCTCTTTTGATATAATGTTTTTTCTAGTCCAAAGCAATAATTTTATTAATGGCTAAAAAAAGCATATTCAGTTAAATAACTGCGAATTACAACCGACCAACGGGCCGAAAATTTTCTTGAGTTGTATATTACGGACAAAAATAAAAATCTCATGCGAACATGTTCATCACTACTATTACATCTTTTGATACAATGATGAACCCAAAAAAGTTATTAGAAATCAGATGCATCTAACTCAAATTAAAGGTTAATGACTTCAATAATTTCTCAATTAGGAGTTAAATATCATTTTCATTTCAAAATTTTAAAAAAATTATATTTTGATTCATAACTTGAATTTTGTGACATATACATACGGTTCTCAACCCATTTTTTATTAATTAATACAAAACAACGTCGTGTTGAATGGTAAATAATTTCATCTGACAAACGACGTTACTTGTCGGATGGATAAAAATAAGTTAACGAACATTAATGTAATAAAATTCAAATTGAGCAATCAAAATATAACTTTTTTAAAAATTTGGACCAAAATGATGCTCACTTCCAAATTAAAGGACACGAGATCTTTTGTCCAAGATTTTGTCTGTCTTATTCTGTCCTAATTAAAACTACGTCGTAGGTTTCACTAATCTTTTAGTTAGGGTCTAATAATTGTAAAGTAATTTAATGATATTTATGCATTTAGCCCCTACTTTTAATGAAACTACGTAGTTTTAAACATTAGACAGAATAGGACAGAATAAATATTGGACAGAGGATCTGGTCTCAAATTAAAGTATCATTGAGGCCATTTATATCCCAAAATCAATTAACAATGAATGAAGTGATTTACGAATTTTATTGATCAATTTAAAACCCTTTGTGAGACCAATGTTGGACACTATTTATGATATTCTTTCTCAAATATAATTCAGATATACAAAATGTCAAACTCAATGCAGATGAATTGAGCATTGGTGGTCAAAATGCATAACTAAGGTATTGTTTTGATTGAAGGAAAGGAAAAGAAAAAATAGTAGTCAGCATAAAAAATAAAAATAAAAAGAGCATAGTAATTAGTACAGGAGAACGGATTCAATCCAAACATGTTTTTATAAGTTGGGAAAGAAAGGAAATAATAAACTAAAAATACTATTTGGATATTAGAAGGGAAAAAAAAGTGAAAGAAACCTTTAACAACAAATGTAATAAATTAAACATATTAAGATAATGAACCACTATTTTCTTTTTTTTTTCTTTGTAATCTTAATATTTCTTTTAAATTTAATCTTTTACAAAGATAAAAGTAAACTAAAATTTCTTAAGTACTATTTTGAATTTCATTTTAGCTTATATTTAATATTTTTTTAAGAAATCTACAAGATTTGTTATCTCCATAATTATTGGCAATGATATATGAGAAAGTGTACTTTCAAAAAATCGTAAAAATATTTCTAAGATTTCAAAATTTTGTAAAAAGATTTCTAATTATTGGTAACCGATAATAGTTGACTGTCACTAGTTAACCAAAAAAAGATAAAATATTATTTTATTTTTTATTTTAAACTTTATTTAATAACATAATTTTTCAACACAACACTAATAAAAACAAAACTTATCAATTAAAACATTAAATTCTCAATTCAAAAATCTTCTTTTTTTTAAAACTTTACTCTAAGGTTTCGTTTTTTTTTTGCAATTTTCAAAATAAAATATCAATCTAAATTGACCATGTCTCTCTCTTTCCTTTCCCTTTCTCTACCTTCATTTTCCTCAATCCAAACGTATATATTCTAAAGTCTAATAAACTATTTCATAAAATCTTTAAACTACTTCACTAATTATCTTTTGAATTGGATACACTGAATTTTAATTAACGAAAGCCTTCCTAGTGTATGTACCTAGAGGGTTTCTAACAAATCGTTTATAAAATAACTGTCTATTTAGTAATAATAACATAAATAAAAATATTATTATACTTTAAAATTATAAAAATAAGGACCATAAACTGCTTTCTCAAAAAAAAAAAAAAATTTTATTTTCACACACATGGGTGTGCAAGGATCACAAGTAATCTATAAAAAAAAACTATGCTAATAAAATTATTAATTTTGTTTCTATAACCTATATATGTGGATTGTTTTTTTTCGGTGAACATATGTACTATAATGTTCATAAGTTTATTTTACTTTGTTGTACATTATACTTAATAATGGCGTATTTAATTTTTTTTCTCAAACTGAAATTATCTATATATTGACTGTACATTGTTAAAGTTTAAAGATGAGAGTAAAGGGAAAAAATGGATATATAATTTGAATTCTCAAAGTCTACTTAATTGATAAAATTAATTTCTGGTATTTTACTAATTTTATTGAGAACAGATTTAATTTTCAATATTTACAATTTGAAGCAAAAGTAGCATAAGAATAGCCTCAAATGGTTTGAAGCAAAACCAAGAGAGGTTTTTATTTTAGAGTTTTGACAAGAACAATCTCAAATGGTTAAACATCGAGATTTGGCCCAAAAAAAAAAAAATTTATGCTAATGCACAATCCATACAAAGATATTGCAGAATAGCCGATTAGTTGGTGGTAATAGTTTTAGTAATGGACAACTGTAGCATATAGGCATAAGAATAAATGTGCAAGAACTTATTATGTGGGAAAGAAAATAAGGATTAAATAAACAGTTTCTCAAATTGAAAGTAATGAATATCATTTTAGTTTTCTAATTTTAAAATAGTTAAATTTTTTTCTATCAATTTGAACTTTGTCACATAAATAGCCATCAATTCATTTTTCATCCATTTGATAAGTAATATTATTTCTCAAGTAATATAGTTTAACAATCAAAATGACACCATTTAATATCAAATAATAAATCTTGGTTGATAGGGAATCTATGTTTGGAAAGTAATATTTTTTTTAATTATTAAATTTTAATATTTGGTTCATTTTAAAAAAAAAATAAAAGTAAAAGAAATCCTACACTTAAAGAAAGTTAGTACAAGATTCTTGAATTCTTATTCTTTACTCTAACCTATTATTCTGATTACTTTTTCAATAGTTTAGTAATACAACTACATTCCTTCTATTGCAACCAATTTTTATTGCATAAATAATTCATTTCTATTGAATTTCTAATTAAATGACTCACTCTTGTCAAATTTCTACTACAAATCTATCTCTTCTTTATTGTAAATTTACCTCTCTCTGTTCATCTATTTATTAGTATTTTGGGTTGTTTCTATTTAATTTATTTTGTTATAATGCATAAATTATATAATAATAATACTTATTTTAGATATTATAATTTTACACGTATATAGTTTTATGTATCCTCTTGGATATATAATAATTGTTTATTACACATGAAAATTTTTGAAAAATAATTATAAAATAATTTTGCGACAATAAAGATATTTTTTATAATTGAACAAAAATGTATTCCATGCTTGGTTCATTAATTTTTTGAAATACTAGAACATGAATTTTGATAACTCCTATTAACATATTAGCATTTAGTTATCTATCCAAACATTAAAAAAAAAATTGTTGTATTCATTTTCTTTAAAATCAAAATGCTAAAAATTATATTTCTAATTTACTTTCCTGCCACCAACGAGTACAAAAGTTTTGATTGTCTTGTTAAAACTTTAAGAGAAAAAATTAACATTGGTTCCCAAAATTTTAAGTAGTAATATTTTTGTTCCTAATAGTTTTGGACAACCTAATTGATCCCCAAAATTTTTATTTGTAACCAATATAAAACAATGGAAGGGTTTTCTTTGTCAATTGATAGAAGTTGTCTCTTATTTAATACATGTTTGATAATAGCCAACCTCCTATTATTTTTCTAATAAAAATATAGAAGTATTCTTTTTTATACAATAAAAACACAACCCTCCAATGGTGGATTAATTCATACTGTTGAAAATTAGTTTTAAAGTAATGGTTTTATTGTTTTATTATATAAAAGAAAACTTTTTTTATTAGAGAAAATGGTAAAAGATTTACCATTAACGGACATGTGTCAAACATATGACAATCTATATCAATTAACAAAAAAAATATATTATTTTTGTTATGTTAGTCACAAATTAAAATCTTATGGATCAGATTTGGGCGTCAAAATAATTAGGGCTAAAAAATGCTACTTATTAAAATTTTATGGTTCAAAATCATATTTGTTTTCCTAAACTTTAATAGAATGTTACCAACAATCTTCAGATTGTTAAACTCCCCACCACTTGAGTCTTTTGAATTAACATATTCGAAGAATAACGTTAAAAATAATATTTCATGCCAATTTACAAGAGGTCACAAATTAATTAATAAAATTTTTAATAATTTTATTTATTCTCAATTGATTTTGAATTAAATGAATAGAGTTTCTAACAAATATAAAATTTTTAGACTGAAGCTTCAAATATAAAGTATTCACATACTCATATAAAAATGTTTCCAAGGGCGATCTACTCCTAAAATTTGAAATTATGTACTATTTTTTATAAAAAAATTTAAAAAAATTAATTAGATTTTTAAGAAATTTATTATTTTGTCCTCCTAAAAATTAAAAAATAAATTGATTAATAATATTATGTAATTTGCCTCCTTCCCCTCAAAATTATACTTTTTTGATCTGTCACTAAATGTTATAAAGGGAAATTTCTAAGCTAAAGCTTCAAATATAAAGAATGCACATACTTAGATAAAAATGTTCTAAAGAAATGGTGCTTAAATTTCATATGGCAAGGATATACTAAAGCCATCAACACAAAGATTGTAGGCTAAATTAATGCTTCATTTTGATGGAAGTAATATACTAATTGCATTTTCCACTATTTCAAATAAATCAATATAAGTCATGGAAAATATTTTCTTGAATTGTTTTTCTCTACTAGAAAATAGCTCACTTTAAGAGCTTTTATTGTGTTATAAACCTCTCTTCGTGAGTCTAAGAGTCAGTAATGGCCTTTTGGCTCTCAACAGTATGATGACTGTTTGTTCTTTACAATAAAAGATGAAAAAAAATTAACTTAGTGAACCAAAATTGTTTTTAACCAACTTGGTTTGTCCAAGTTAGCTACCAACGCGGAGTTAAAACTCCATTGTTGGAGTAAGTTTTGAAATCAATTTCTTGAATTTGCTTAATTTATCATATTTATCTCGATATTAAATTCAAATGTGTGTCAACCACCCTTTTGGTCTCTGAAACGGCCTAGGTGGATTCCTCTCACTCCAATCTCTTTCACCCCATTGGGTCAACCCGTAGAATAGTGTAGATTATGATAGAATAGGAAATTGTACATTATTAATAAAAAAATTTTAAATTATTTTTCAAAAAAGTTGAAAAATTACATACCCCTCTTTTACCTCATATAATATATAAATTATTATTCTGCAATGTGACATATGTTACAAAAATACTACAAAATTGTAGTATTATATTATAACACGTTATCAGCACGAAACTCTACCGATTGAAAAAGTTGGAGCAATCAAATTCAAATTGTATATTAAAACAATTGTTAAGTATATGTTTGTACTTTTGGTAAGTTCATGTGGTAATTTTTTTTTCAATTAAATTATTTTCTACTATGAATTTATACTCTTTGATATAATATCATGGATATTATATATTAAGTAATTTGGAAGGAAAAATTCAACCACTTGAAGTTGGTTGTCATTTCAAAAGCCCGATATGTTTGATAAAATATGTCATATAATCAAAATGATGATTACCGTGATAAGAAACAAAATAAAACCCCATAAGTGGGTTAATGAAATGGAAAGAAAAAAAATGATAAAAAAAGAAATGCTACCAATGTGGTATAGAAGATCATTAGACTAGTACTTGTCGTACTATGGAACATTTAGTTAAAATTTATTAAACATCATTGAAAAAGAAATACCACAATATTGAGACAAACTTTATTGTTAAAACATGATGATAACGCTAACATGATAAATATTGACATAGCAAATTATTATTGTTAACACCCTGAAGGTGCAATATAATCATATTTTATAAATAAAACCCTAAAGGTGCAATATGATTATATAATTTTATTGTTTTGTATCTTTTATGTAAATTTTCAATTATGTAATTTATTTATATTATATTATACATATAAATTGAAATAATACATAAATTATTGTTTTGTATCTTTTATGTAAATTTTCAATTATGCAATTTATTTATATTTATTGTTTAATGTTTATTTATAATGTCTTAAATTCTTCCTGAAGAAGAAATGAATTTATGTTTTCTTGAAGTAAAATAAATACCAAATGTTTGGAATCAAATAATGTGGATTTTTGTGTCAATCACCCAAAAGGTGATACTCGTCACTTGATTAGTAATGAAAATGTCCACGAATAAATATTTTAGTTACTTAATTTAATGTAATGAATAAATATTTTAATCGCTTACTTTTATGTAATGAATAAATATTTTGGTTGCTTATTTTGATGTAATGAATAAATATTAACATTAGATATTCTTAAATAAAAATATTTATGATTAATGCATTTGTTTTCAATATTTCTTTTATACTTAAAGAAATTAAAACAATTTTCATTTGAAATTTTTATTTTGTGAAGAAAATGGATATTTCAATAATCAATGACAAAGAATTATGTCTCATAGACGATACAACAACACAATCCATACTAAAAAATAAGAAATATTTTTCTTATATAATCATGAAAGAAACTCATGTTAATACTATATCTGGTAGTACAAAATTGATTAAAGGCTCCGGAAGAGTAATAATAATTCTGCTAGGAGGAACAAAATTTTACATTGAAGATGCATTATTTTCTTCTAAGTCTCAAAGAAATTTGTTAAATTTTAAAGATATTGGTCGAAATAGATATCATATTGAGACTAAAAGTGAAGGTAATAATGAATACTTGTATATTACAAGTATGGATTTTGGAAAGAAAATTGTATTAGAAAAATTACCTTCTTATTTCTCTGGATTATACTATACATATATTCAGTGGCGGAGCTAGAAACTTGCTTGAGTTGGGGCAATATTAATATGTTAAATAATAATAATAATAATATAACCACAAAATAATCAATATGAATACACATATTTTTATTAATAATATTACAAACAATAAGATTGTATATTTGTAAAATTTCTTAAAACTAGTATCTAATTAACATATATACAATACTACAACGTATATAAAAGTTTTAGAAAACTAAGAAAAACAACATAAAGATTAAAAATTAAATTAGTATCTAATTAACAAATAAATTATAATTAAACTCTTGTCTTCATTCTTAAATATATACAATACTACAACGTATATAAAAGTCTTAGAAAACTAAGAAAAACAACGTAAAGAAGTAATCTTTAATTCAAATAGAAAATAATGTTACAAGAAAAAATCTTAATTTTAATATTTCAATGGAAAAAAATTATTAGTTGAATACACTTGAAAGAAATAAAATAATAGTCAAAAGTTAAAATTTGTAATCTTTACCTCTTTGATCCAAAGAGTGAAAAGCTAAATAGTTAGAATCAATGATGGAGTATTAAGATCAAGAAATAGAAATAATATTAATGTGATATTGAAAGAAAATTTGAAAAATAAAGTAGGAGAGAAAGTAGGTAAAAGACGATGATGAAAATTGTTTAATAAGAAAGAAGTAGGTAATTTGTTTGATATTTTAGGTTAGATAACCGATTTATTCTCTTAAGAATTTCTAAAAGGAAATTAGTCCAAAAGGCAAAACAATTGGATTGCTTTGCAGACTTGGTGTTACGGTTGTATTCTGTTCTATCATTTTATGTTTTGGTGATGTTAATCTGTGGGCCATTATTTTGTTGTACTTTTGATTGTGTTTGTGGCTCATTATTTTGTTGAGTTGTCACTTGTGTAGGGTAGATTTGGGCCTAGGGGTAAACATATTGTAAGCTCTAAGGCAACCTAAGGGGGGGGGGGGGGTGAAATTAGGTTTCAAAAATTTAGTACACTAATCAAATTAAATTCAACAACAATAAGTGAGTTGTGTGAATTGCAACGAGTGTAATATTCAACAACAATAATCCAGAGACACAATGGATCAATAATCTAATACAATTGCACCAATTTAAAGCATAAACAATATATGATAATGGCAAAGATGAAAACTGTAAAGAGAGAAGACACAATCAATTTAGAGTGGTTCAAGACTCCCCCTTGGAGTGCTCTACATCCACTACCTAAGTTTCCCAACTTAGGATTTCAAACCTTTTGATAAGGTTCTCGTTGATTTGATCCACCTTTGGGCGGATTGACAACCTTATTTTATCCACAGGATAGGTCTAGCTTGGAAAATTCCCACCAACAAAATCAAAGAACGAACATGATAAGAATAATGATTAGAACAAACAATTAAAGAAGCACAAAGAAAACAAAGAAAGGAATAAAGAAAGATATGGAGCGCGATTCAATGGAAACTTGTCCAAAGCCCCAATGCTATTACAAAACCAACTTGACTCAGGCGACACCTAAATCAAATCAGATTTGGCTGTTCTCAAACTTAGAACAAAAGCAAGACTATGTGCTTAATCTCACTTTAGGGTTTAGAAAACAAAAGCTCAAACTTAGCTTAAGGATTCTAAGGGTTTTGGGATCAAATTTTGCTCTTGCAAAATAATGAACTTTCACTATCAAAAATCAACAACCAAAATTCGTGGGTTTACAAGCCTTTAAATAGGCACAAAGACTTGCCAACAAAGTAAACCCTACTTTCCTAAAAATAGTTTCCTAATTGGAATAAACTTCCCTAAAATAGAATTAACACATGCTTCAATCATGCAAGACCTTTAGCCATGTGAAAACACTATATTGAACATATCAATGTTCATGAAAGAACATTGGATCACGTTCCTTATTGAAAAGAAATAACAAAAACGGATTAAAAATCAAAAACCAAAAAAACTGTAAAAATTCTCAGCGTCGCGACGTTGGGGTATGAACGTCGCGACGTTCCTGGATGTCGCGACGTGGAAGGTCGCGCGTCACGACGTGCGGAAATGCGTCGTGAATTAAAATTGGATTTTTAATTCCAATTTTTCAAACCTCAAACTTCCAGAGAGTTACGTCGCGCGACGTGGAGGTTGGTGGACGTCGCGACGTCAGTGCACGTCGCGACGGGGCGCTGTGGACGTCGCGACATGGAGGCACGATTATTCAACACTTGTCCAATCTTGCTCTCCAACGAAGTTTCTTCATGTAATGTCAAAACCACGAGGTTCCAAGGCTTAAAATCAGTCCTCACTTCGTCGAAACCTTGTTCCAGCAACTTGTATGTATCGTCTATCACTTCCATGATCAAACCATTAAGAGCCAACTTGAACTGTTTGGTTTTAGCTCGAGCCATTGGTCCACCAATTCCACGTAATGGGTCAATGGAATGTTGTTCACCATTAAGTGCGTCTAGATTCCTATCACCTTTTCACTATGATATGATCTCCTTTCAGTGGTGAGATCAAAAGGACCACTTTTACAACCAAACAAGGTTCAACCCTCTCACTAGCTATCCCAAGCTATGAGTTCTAGGTTTTTACTCTCACTTGAGAAACCTTTTACAATTACTCACAATGTTTGTTTAGAAAAGAAACAACAGCCCTCACTCAGGGTAAATAAGATGAATTGAAGCTCACAGTATGATTCCTACAATAAAAATTACAACTCAAACTATATAGCTCAAGAATGAAGTGAAATACTCAAGAAAAGCTCATGAACTTTTAATCTTTTGTTTCTTGAAAAATCAAAGTAAAGTGCAAGAATTGTAGAGAGTGTCTTTCAGATTGAGAGCTTAGGGAATCAAGTGTGTATCTTGTAAAACGTTCTTGTATTTAAACTATCACAAAAGATGACAAGAAAAACGTATCTCTTTGACATTTCAAAAACTAGCCGTTATGTTGAAAAACTGAGTTTCGGACAGTACTTTCGGACCCTGGGGGTCGTCCGAACCTATTCATCTGAAAGCATGAAAAACCCTATCGCGACACTTTCGGACGGCCGAAACCTCAAGTGGACGTCCGAACCTAAGTTTCGGACGGCCGAAACTCCCCTGCACCGTCTGAACCTAAACTTCTAAGAGCTTCATTTTTCACCAAAGTTTCGGACGGTCAGCTGACCAAAGAGGGTCGTCCGAACCTATCTTTCGGACGGCCGAAACTCAGCCCTCAGTGTCCGAACCTATTTTTCTCAAACTTGTTTTCAATTTTCGTTTTTCAAAACATTTGTACAATGTGACTTTGTGCAAGTATGTTTCTCACTTTTTGAGATGCATTTGAATACTACTAATCATTTTGAAATCATTTTCACTTGAGCCTTAAAGGAGTAAAACAATTTCTTGAGCTATTTACACAATTAGGGTTTAGGATTGGGAAATGACCTAATTTACCAACTTTTGTATCTTTTGCACTTCCAATTATTTCTTCATGCAATAAAGCTCCATGCTTGGCTTCTTTTGAATATCTATCACATTGAAACGCTTTTTGAACCATTAACATAAACATAATTGTTTGTTAAACATCAAAATAAGTAAGATTAAAACCCTAGGTCTTCACAATCTACCCCTTTTTGATGATGACAAACAAATTATGTGATTGAATAAATAACAAATGCAATAATTTACTTTTTAACGAAAAATAATGCATACACCCCCTATGTGTATACTTCCCTTTTATTTTTATTTTTCTTCCCCTTATATTTTTTTGTTTTTCTCAAATATTCTTCTCCCCTTTGCATTACATGCTTTATTTTTCTCTAATATTCTTCTCCCTTTTGCATTACATGCTTTATTTTTCTCTAATATTCTTCTCCCCCTTTTGACATCATCAAAATAAATAATGAAAGAGATAAATATGAGCACATAAAAAACACCAAGTTATACCATTGCATTTACCTTGTTTCCCTTGCTTTGTGAATAATCAACATATAGATTTAAGGAAACATCATCACAACTTAGGACTACCTTTCCACTCCTTGCAACCTAATGGGTGGCTAGGCACAAAAATAGTTAAGTACAATAATTTTGTAGAAATTTTGACAGAGTTTCCTTTGTATAGGGATGGGTTCCACCTGTCAACAATCCAAAACAATCCACAAGAGATGCACAACGTATGATATTTTCATGATTCTCAACATAACTTGGCACAATATACTATAATCATCAAAAAAATTCATGAGTAAATGGTTACTAAAATCACAGTTAAGACCATTAATGAAAGCAAGAACACCAAGTCACTTTCAAATAGGAATTTTGCCAAGAACATCAAAGTCATCAAATTCAAGACTATGAAGAACAACCAAAACCATCAACCAAACATCAAAAGTGCCAGAGTCATCAAGAATCAACCACAAATATTAAGAACAGCTAAAGTGTGAAACACATGAAAATATTTCCTAGTCGATTACATTAATAGCTAGTAACGTGCCGGTGCCTTCCCTTTGAGGCGAGCTTGATCAAGTGCATGCCTTTTCTCGTCCGTCATGAGAACTTCATGCCCATAATGAATCTCGTTCCCCAAGTCATCCACTCTAATCGTCAATGCATCAAGTTGACCACGTATTTCAGCCATGCTACTATCTAACCTAGCATGTACTCTCGTGATCCCACTACGAGACGATCATTCAATGACTCGAAATACCCTTGAATGAGGGTCTTGAAGTCTTCATCAACATGAGGTGAACGAGGAGGCTCCGGGATATCATGAGCTTGTTCCTCCTCCTCACCCTCACTACCCTCAATATCCTCATTCAAAACGTGAACCGGCTTGTCGAATGTCCATGCCGTATTAACTATGTAAATACCCATACTCTTAAGAAACTGAGAGTCATAGAAATTGCGAGGGGACATGGGATATTCGACTTGATTTTCAAGTGAAATGCCTTGTGATCTTACTATTTTAGTGATGAGCATTCCATAGGGTAGGCTTCTACGTTGGTCCTTAATGTGGATATCAAGGTACTTGTACATGAGATAGCCAAAGTTGATTGGAATTTTCTTAAGCAAGGCATACAAGACATAGAGGTTCATTGTGTTTGGATCGGTCTTGTGGCCATGGTTGGGGAGGACGACCTTGGTGATGATGTGAAAAAGGACACGAAGTTGAGGACTCAAATTCTTAACGGGAGCCTCACTAGCCCTAGCAAAAGTCTCACCATTAAACACGCTAGCCACTAAATTATTGAAATTGAAGTCATGAGTGGCATCGGCCCAATAGTGGAGTCTAAAGTACTCAATCACTTTCTTACCATCTTTGGCTAATGTGGTAGGGTGATCGGTTTTGAATAACTTGTTGAGACTTTCGGGAGTCACAACAATGTCCTCAGATTGTACTCTAGTGTGCAGCTGGTTAACTCCCACTTGTCCAGGTTTGGTTTGTAAATTTGCAAAAAATTCATACATCACAAGAGTATAAACAGGCTTATTTGCAAATAGAATTTCCTTCCAATCTTGATAATCAAACAAATCCTCAATATTGGAAAAACCACTAATGTCCTCTTCTCTAACGACTCTAGGCATGACAATTTTCTTTTGGTTTTGAACATAACTATTGTACTTAGAGGCACAGTCGTCATTAACAAATGGAGAAGTAGGATTAGGGACCGTGGATTTACCATGTTGGATGTGGGAGGGAGCCGTAACCTTTGTCTTCTTTCGACCTCGTGAGGAACTCATGCTGATCACGTTCTTGATTAGCAAAGAGAATGTGGAATGTGATTGAAGGAATTCAAAAAGTGTCAAAATTGAGTAATTGAGGTTTACCCAATTCCTAGGGCTATGAATCAATTTGATGAAATGTGTGATGAAATTTTGTGTTTTGAATCGGTGAAAGTGTTCTCTAGATGTCAAGGAATGATTCTAATGGAACAATTTGGACAATAAACGGTTAAAACTCAATATGGAGTTTGAGAGGCACGAAAACAAGGGTTTGAAGCTTTGGAGATTTTTTTGAAAAAGTGTTTGAAAATCAGGATTTTTAAGCCTAAAACGACAGTTTCGGACGGCCGAAACTTTGGAGGGCATCCGAAACTCCAGAAAAATGCAGCCCTCTCAGAAGTTTAGGTTCGGACGGTCTAGTGCATCCGAACCAGCGTCCGAAACTTTAAAAAATTTTACTCCTTCTTGAACTTTAGGTTCGGACTGTCTAGCGTCCGAAACTTTGAAAAAATTTTCCTCTTCTCTGAAATTTAGGTTCGGACGGCTCTGTGCCTCCGAAACCAGCGACCGAAATATTTCAAAATTTTTAAAATTCATTTTTGAGAAATAAAATCAATTGTTTTCGTATCACTTTTATGTGCCAAGAATATTACCCAAGTATACCTAGAATAGTCATCTACTATCACAAAAACATATCTTTTGCCACCTAAACTTGTAGTTTGTGAAGGTCCAAACAAGTCCATATGTATTAACTCTAAGGGTTTTGGAGTTGTTACGATGTTTTTAGGTTTGAATGTACTTTTAGTTTGTTTTCCAAATTGACAATAATCACACACTTATCTTTCTCATATTTTTGTTTAGGTAAGCCTCTAACTAGTTCTTTAGCTACTAGATTATTTATGTGATCTATTCCTACATGAGCTAGTCTCCTATGTCACAACCAAGTTGTGTCATGTACCACACTAAGACATTTCATGTCTTGTTCCATAATATCACACAAATGAAGAGTATACACATTGTTATGTCTAGATCCGGTAAGAACTATTTTACCATCCATTGGATCAATAACTACACATTTCTCACGTTTAAATAACACATCAAGATCTTTATCACATATTTGACTTATGCTAATCAAGTTGAATTTCAAATCATCAATCAAAAGTATATTCTCAATCACATTGCTATTATTATTGGCTACATTTCCAATACCAACTATTTTTCCCTTTTTATCATTTCCAAAGGTTACATGTCCCTTATTTCTAGTTTTCAAGTTGTCAAGCAATAAGGGATTACCGGTCATGTTTCTTGAGCATCCACTATCAAGGAACCATTTTGTGTCCAAAATTGTATTTTTTAAACATACCTACATTCAAAGATCAATGTGTGACTTTAAGCAATTAAGTTCTTATATCATTGATATCTTTTCTTATCCATGTTTTTTATCCATTTTCAACTTCCATTCTTGCAAAGCATTTCCTTGAGGTATGCCCCTTTTTACAACAATAATCGCATATCACATTGTTTTTAAAAAAGTGTGAAGTCTTGTAGTAAGGTCTAACATTGTTAAATCTAGGCTCAAAGTTATAATTCTTATGTCCATAATGAGTGTTCTGCATTCTATGATGTTGGTTAAGTGTGTTATGCATTCCATATCCATGATGTTGGTGAGGTCTATTTTTAAAGTTTTCTACTCCTCTTTCATGATTATATGATGTGTGATTAATTTTTATAGGTTTGGATGTGGAGCTTTGACCTATCTCATGTGAATATCCTAATCCACATCTACTATTTCCCATTCTTTGATTTCCTAAAAGTATTTCTAAGTTGTTCTTGCCTTGAGTGAATTTAGCTAAACAATCACTAAGGTCTTCAATTTTCTTTCTTAATCCTACATGTTCTTTCTTAACTTCATCATACTTTTTAACCTCTTCCCTAACCTTATTACTTTCTATTGTTAACTTTTCATTTTCTGTTTTTAATGTACAGTTTTCTTTTACTACACAATCATACTTAGTGATCAACTCTTGATTACATGAAGTGACTTCTTCCACTTTTGCCTTAAGCTTCTTGTTTTGAATTTTGGTTTTCTTTAACTCATCTACAAACTTAGCAATGTACAGCTCAAGTTCATCTTGATCATTACAATTATCATCATCATTATCACTAGAAGAAAGACTTACCTCATGGTCTTCAAATCCCATAAAGCACATGTTAGCAACTCCTTTTTCATCTCCTTCGGTTTCCTCTTCGGATTGGTCATCATCCCATGTGACCTTGAAGCTTCTTCCTTTGCCTTTCTTATCTTATTTGAACTCCTTCTTTCTTCTTGGGCAATCTGCAATAAAATGTCCAGGTTGGTTACATTCAAAACATTTGTTGACTTTTGATGTTTCCCCCTTTTCTTTCATCCAATCTTTGCTCCTAAAGTTTCTCCCTTTGTTAAACTTGTTTTTCCTACTTTGGATCATCCTAGATAGTTTTCTAGTAAGAAATACAAGGTCATCATCATCTTGTTCATTTGTATCTTCCTAATCTTCCTCATCATCATTCTCATTCCTTGATACTTTAAGTGCTATGTTCTTTCTAGCTTTAGTGTCTTCTTCTTTTTGAGTT
Organism: Ophiorrhiza pumila; assembly: GCA_016586305.1. Lineage (NCBI taxonomy): Eukaryota > Viridiplantae > Streptophyta > Magnoliopsida > Gentianales > Rubiaceae > Ophiorrhiza > Ophiorrhiza pumila. The sequence goes on from BLIW01000006.1 coordinate 41,702,936, forward strand.
TTAGACTTAATCTTCAGCTCATATGACATAAGAGAACTAATTAGTTGATCTATGGGTAGTTCTCTCAAATTTTTTGCTTCCTCAATTGCTATAGCTTTTGACTCCTATTCCTTAGGTAATGAATTTAGAATCTTTCTATTTTGCTCACCTAAGGGATAAACTTTTCCTAAGTTCTCCAAATCTTTAATTATGCTATTGAATCTACAAAACATCTTATCTATAGATTCATTACTATCCATTTTAAAGCTTTCATATTGTGTTACTAATAACGATTTCTTTTCCTCCTTAACATCTTCGGTTCCCTCATGAATTTCCCTAAGTTTCTTCCAAATGTCATGTGCATTTTTACATCCCTTAACTCTACTTGATTCATTAACATCTAGTGAGTTATATAAGGCATTTGTGGCCTTAGCATTTAGATTAAGGTTTCTCCTATCGGTTTCATTGAGTTCACTCCTTTTCTTTTCTCTAGTTTCATCCCCTATAGTTATCTCAGCCTTATAAGGTCCTTCCTCAACAATGTACCACATCTCAATGTCAATGGATTTAAGATAGATTTCCATCCTATCTCTCCAACTGGTATAGTTGGTTCCATTAAACATTGGAGGCCTAGAAATAGATTGTCCTTCCATAAACATAGCATTGTTTGTTGCCATAATCTTTTACTCTAAGGTTGTTAAGCCTAAGCAAATAGAGTCCAATCTCTGATACCAATTGTAAGCTCTAAGGCAACCTAAGAGGGGGGTGAATTAGGTTTCTAAAATTTAGTACACTAATCAAATTAAATTCAACAACAATAAGTGAGTTGTGTGAATTGCAACGAGTGTAATATTCAACAACAATAATCCAGAGACACAATGAATCAATAATCTTATACAATTGCACCAATTCAAAGCATAAACAATATATGATAATGGCAAAGATGAAAACTGTAAAGAGAGAAGATACAATCAATTTAGAGTGGTTCAAGACTCCCCCTTGGAGTGCTCTACATCCACTACCTAAGTTTTCCAACTTAGGATTTCAAACCTTTTCACTATGATATGATCTCCTTTCAGTGGTGAAATCAAAAGGACCACTTTATAACCAAACAAGGTTCAACCTTCTCACTAGCTATCCCAAGCTATGAGTTCTAGGTTTTTCCTCTCACTTGAGAAAACTTTTACAATTACTCACAATGTTTGTTTAGAAAAGAAACAACAGCCCTCACTCAGGGTGAATAAGATGATTTGAACCTCACAGTATGATTCCTACAATAAAAATTACAACTCAAACTATATAGCTCAAGAATGAAGTGAAATACTCAAGAAAGGCTCATGAACTTTTAATCTTTTGTTTCTTGAAAAATCAAAGTGAAGTGCGAGAGTTGTAGAGAGTGTCTTTCAGATTGATAGCTTAGGGAATCAAGTGTGTATCTTGTAAAACATTCTTGTATTTAAACTATCACAAAAGATGACAAGAAAAACGTATCTCTTTGACATTTCAAAAACTAGCCGTTATGTTGAAAAACTGAGTTTCGGACGGTACTTTCGGACCCTGGGGGTCGTCCGAACCTATTCATCTGAAAGCATGAAAAACCCTATCGCGACACTTTCGGACGGTCGAAACCTCAAGTGGGCGTCCGAACCTAAGTTTCGGACGGCCGAAACTCCCATGCACCGTCCGAACCTAAACTTCTGAGAGCTTCATTTTTCACCAAAGTTTCGGACGGTCAGCTGACCAAAGAGGGTTGTCCAAACCTATCTTTCGGACGGCAGAAACTCAGCCCTCAGTGTCCGAACCTATTTTTCTCAAACTTGTTTTCAATTTTCATTTTCCAAAACATTTGTACAACTATGTGTGACTTTGTACAAGTATGTTTCTCACTTTTTGAGATGCATTTGAATACTACTAATCATTTTGAAATCATTTTCACTTGAGCCTTAAAGGAGTAAAACAATTTCTTGAGCTATTTACACAATTAGGGTTTAGGATTGGGAAATGACCTAATTTACCAACTTTTGTATCTTTTGCACTTCCAATTCTTTCTTCATGCAATAAAGCTCCATACTTGGCTTCTTTTGAATATCTATCACATTGAAACGCTTTTTGAACCATTAACATAAACATAATTGTTTGTTAAACATCAAAATAAGTAAGATTAAGACCCTAGGTCTTCACACATATAAGATTTATTAATATATTTTAATATTTTTTTTGTGGGACATAAGCCATATATAAATAACCCTTAAAAAATTTTAGTGGGTCAGTGGGGGCAATTGCCCCAATGCTCCCTCCGCCACTGCATATATTTCTACAGTTAAAATATATGCAACAGTAAATCAAAAGTTTACTGATCATAATGATTTTATTGTTTGGCATGACCGATTGGGTCATCCCTGTTCTATAATGATGCGAAGAATTTTAGAGAATTCATATGGTCATTCTTTGAAGAGCCAGGAGATTCTATCTAATGAATTCTCATGTGTTGCTTATTCTCAAGGAAAATTAATTATAAAACCATCACCAATGAAAATTCGTAATATCCTGCATTTTTAGAACGCATACATGGTGATATTTGTGGGCCTATTCACCCACATTGTGGACTATTTAGATATTTTATGGTTTTAATTGATGCATCAACTAGACAGTCACATGTATGTTTATTATCAACTCGTAACCTGGCATTTGAGAAATTAATTGCGGAATTAATTTGGTTACGAGCACATTTTCCAAATTATCCTATCAAGACAATTCATCTTGATAATGTTGGTGAATTTACATCCCAATCTTTTAATGATTATTTTATGTCTATTAGGATAAATGTTAAATATCATGTCACTTATGTTCATACACAAAACAGTTTGGCAGAATCATTTATTAAGCGCCTTCAATTAATTGCGAAACTATTGCTTTTGAGAACTAAACTCCCAACAACTGCTTGGGAACATGCTATTTTGCACACTACGACACTAATTCGCATAAGGCCAACACTATTATAAATTCTCTCTCCAACAGTTGGTTTTTGGTCAGAAACCAAATATTACCCATTTTAAAATTTTTGGATGTGCGATTTATGTTCCAATTGCTCCACCACAACGGACAAAGATGGGACTTCAAAGGAGGTTGAGAATATATGTTGGGTATGAATCTCCATCTATAGTGAAATATCTTGAACTAACAACTGGAGATTTATTTAAGGTTCATTTTGGTGATTGTCATTTTGACAAATCAGTTTTCCAAACATTAGAGGGAGAAAATAAATAGCTGGTTAAGAAAATTAGTTGGAATGAATTATCAATATCTTTTTTTTATCGTCGTACAAATTAATGTGAACTGGAAGTTCAAAAGATAATTCATTTGCAATGTTTAGCAAGTTAATTGCCAGATGATTTTATTGACCCAAAACATGCAACTAAATCATATATATCAGTTGTTAATACTCCAATTAGAATTGATGTCCCTGGAAGAACCTTCTATCACTAGTAATCCATTAAAGGCACCTATGAAACGTGGTAAACCAATCAGTTCTAAAGACAAAAATCATCGAAAGAGAAAATGAGCAAATAATAATGATGGCAAAATCGAGGTAATTGAGGTTCCAGATTTCGACATGACAGATAATAAACTTTCAAAAAAAGTTCAGGTACTTGAAAATTCTGATAATCATGAGATCTCAATAAATTATGTCATGATTGGGAAAGGTGGAATTGATATACAAGAAACGTTGACGATACATTTGCCTATGCTGCAGCAGTTAGTATGATAAATGAAAATGAGGATCATGAACAAAAGTCTGTAAATGAATGCAGACATAGAAATGATTGGCCAAAATGAAAAGACACAATTCAAGCAGAGTTAAATTCATTGGCAAAATGTAAAGTTTTTGGATCAATAATACGTACACCTGAAGATCTGCAACCAGGGGGTTATAAATGGGTCTTTGTGAGAAAACAAAATGAGTATAATGAAATTGTGGGATATAAGACACGGCTTCTTGCACAAGATTTTTCCCAAAGACCAGGTATTGATTATGAGAAAACATATTCTCCCGTGGTGGATACAACAACTTTTCGTTATTTACTTAATTTGGCAGCAAATAAACAACTTAAGATGCGTTTAATGGATGTTGTAACAATCTATTTGTATGACTCTCTTGATAATGATATTTATATGAAAATCCCTGAAGGATTCAAGTTGCCTAAAGAACGTAATTCCAGTTCTCGGGAACTTTATTCAATTAAATTGTGCAAATCCTTATATAGATTAAAACAAGTTGGACACATGTGGTATAATCACCTCAGTGAATATTTGATGAAACAATGCTATGTGAATGATCTCATTTGTCGTTTGCATTCAAATTTGCAATCATTGCAATTTATGTTGATGATTTAAATATTATTGAAACTCCTAAAGATCTCAAAAAAAACTGTTAACTCTTTGAAACAAGAATTTGAAATGAAAGATCTTGGAAAGACAAAATTTTGTCTTGGATTGTAAATTGAGCACTTGGAAAATGGCATTTTTTTGCATCAGTCAAGTTATACAGCTAAAGTGCTTAAAAGATTCTATATGGATAAACCACATCCCTTGAGCATACATATGGTTGTAAAATCACTTGATGTGCATAAAGATCCTTTCTAGCCTCGTGAAAATGATGAAGAATTACTTGGTCCAGAAGTACTAAATCTTAGTGCTATTGGAGTAGTAATATATCTTGCTAGTCATACACGTCCTGATATCTCATTTGTTGTAAATCTACTAGCAAGATATAGTTTTTTACCTACACAAAGGCATTGGAATGGTATAACACATATATTTCGTTACCTTCAAGGTACGATAGATATAGGTCTTTATTATTTTAAGGCAATCAAATTTCATCTAATAGGTTATGCAGATGCTGGATATTTATCTGATCTTCATCATGCTTGTTCACAAATAGGTTATATGTTCACATGTGGTGGTATAACTATTTCTTAGAGTTCTATTAAACAAATTATAGCTGCTACTTCTTCAAATTATGCTAAAATATTGGCAATTCATGAAGCAAGTCAGAAGTATTTTTGGTTGAGATCAGTGATCCATCATATTCGATAAACATGTGGTTTATATTTGGACAAGAAAGTTCCCACTATTTTATTCGAAGATAATGCTGCATGCATTGCTCAATTGAAGGATGGATACATCAAAGGCAATAGAACAAAACACATCTCACCAAAATTCTTTTTCACTCATGATCTTCTAAAGAATTGTAACTCGAGTGACAATTTGGCAGATATGTTCACTAAATCACTACCAACTTCAATATTTGAAAATTTGGTTTATAAGATTGGAATGCGTCGATTGAAATATGTCAAATGATGTGTTCAAGATGGGGGTTATCATACATTATACTCTTTTTCCCTTAACCACTGTTTTTTTTCCCATTAGATTTTTTCCTGATAAGGTTTTTAACGAGGCAATGTTATATATGGAAAATATACTCTGTTTCCTTCACTAGGTTTTTATCCCATTGAGTTTTTCCTAATAAGGTTTTAACGAGACATTTATCTTAAAGATACACATCCAATGGGGAGTGTTATGAACAATTGTGAATGTTCATTCATATACCCCATTATTTCACATTGTTTCATGTAACTCATATAACACCATTTTTCATCATAATCACCCACTACCTATGTAACCTATGTAACTTACATTTAGGACATTGTAACCTACAAGATAGAAGTGTGAACTTCAACCCTATAAATAGAAGCTTATATGAAAAAAATGTGATGGTGGAATACTTACTACATCTTACTCTACTTTGCTCTTTTTTTCTCTCCATCTTTTTAGTATACTTGTTTCATATTTTATAATTGTATTCTACTAGTGTTATAAGAATAATAACATGACATTATATCTCTACTTTCTAGTAGTGGTATAATAATTTGTTACATAATATAATACTACAAGTTTGCAATATTTTTATAACAAGATACTTGATTTTATATAATACATAAGTATATTTAGTTGTATCCTAAATCTTACTTGAATAAAGTGAGAAATACAGCAAATTACTGAGACTTGAGTTTGTTTGAATAGAGTATTTTTTTATTTTATAATAATTTTTTTTCTAGAATTTGTTATTAAAAAAATATTTTAAGGGTGTTTAGATTAGTGAGTTTGTTTTAGGGAGAATTTGTATTAGAAAATTTTTTATTAATAAAGTTTTAAAATTTAAGTTTGAATTAATATTTAAAGGTTTTTATTCTAGTAGAAAATTGTGTTAAGAAGAAATATCAATAATTAAAAATTAAAAAATATATATAAATAATTACTCTAGCATTATTTTGGATTTTAAAAATTTTTGTAAAAATTATGAACATAACAAATAAATCAATTTGGATTTATAAAAAACACATCTAAAAAGGTGTAATCGAAATAGAGCCTACAAACTAATTAATAAAATACTCGAGCCACTTCTCTAATTGTCAATTAGTTTTGAGTTAATGCACAAAATTTCTAACAAGATATTAGAACTTCAAATCCAATTCATCTCATTAAATTTTGGCTAGAACCAAACTTGACATCTTACCCTTAACAGTGTTCTGATACATAATATCCCCCTAGAAATTATTTCCCTCATACTTAGAGTCACTTTGCTGATTTCTAACACTTGCAATTTTTTTGGACCATAGAACACTTACAATTCTGTTGGAGCACCATGTGTTCCAAAGAGTAAGCAAGGAGCTATTAAACAGCTTGTTTGTTTAGAGGCAATTCTCAACGTCGATTTTAATATGTGTTTTATTTTGAGATTGAAAAAAACTAAGGTCTTAGTTTACGTTTTACAAAAAAAAATATTTTTATTTTGAGAATTGATTTTTTGGATAAATGTATTTTATTTTTATTGATTTTTGTATAGAAAAATCAATTTATTAAATAAATTTTAATTTAAAAAAATATTTTTTTATAAATTATTTGGATTGATCGGCAGCTGTCAAAGTTTGCGGTTAACCCAACAAATAAAAAAATTAAAAAATTAAAAATTTTAAAAGAATTAAAAAGATTAAAATACCCTAATTTTCTATTTTGAGAAGTTGGAAAATATTGTTTTGAAAATTAGTGATAAACAAACAAGGCTGGAATAAAATGAGAAATGGGCAAAATATGCCCTATCCAAACACATTTCGCCAACTTTCTCAAATTAAGAAATAAGGGTATTTTAATCTTTTTATCTTCTTTTAAAAATTTATATTAAAAATAATTTTTTAGATTGGCCAATCGGAGTCAACCCAAAAAAATAGAAAATAAAAATTTTATTTTTTATTTTAAAACTTTATTTAATAAATAATTTTATACACAAACTAATAAAAATAAAATTTATCCATTCAAATATTTAATACTCAATTAAAAAATATCACTTTTTTAAAACACAACTTAAAATACCGTTTTTCTCAATTCTCAAAACTAAATATACTGTAGAATCATCTCCATTATCCATTGACCACTTTCTCCAAATCCAATTTTATTTCTTATCCACGAGAAAAAGAAAAACAGAAAACTCGATCCAATGCAACTGTCTTTGACTGCTTTCTAAACTTTCTCATTTCTCTTTTATTTTTCAAAGTTAATGCGTAGTTTGGATTCCCAACAAATAATGTTTTTGACTAACAAAAAGTTTTTATTCTTATATTATCTTCAAATAAAAAAACAAAAAGGATGATATGCATAATCTGCCCCATTTTGGCTTTACAAAAGAATGGCAATATTTTAATAACTAAAATTCCTTATAATTTTTTGTTTATTCTGATGCAGATTGCAGAGATCTTCTGACACGCCAAGCATCGGAAATTATTAATTTACAAAAGAAACAAATTCATTCCTTTCGTATTGGTAAGTATATATCTTGTTCCAAATGTATGCCTCCCATAACTTTATGTTCCTTTTTTATTTGTTCTTTAACTATTTTTAGAAAGAAACAATTCCTTCCTTTTTCAAACAGGATTTCTTTGTCTGGGCTTTAACTTATTTTATTTTAGTGCATGTAGAATAACGCTACATGGAAGCATGCTTTTGAAATGTTATAGTCTTTTCTGTTTCTGGCTTCTTGAAGGGCTTTGGGTCTTTTTGGGCTCCGTTTGATTTCAACTATTTTAGTAGTTTATTTCACAAATGTAAAATCAGTTTTTTTTTTTTTAATTTTTTCATCAAAATTTTTAAAACAAAAAATAATGCTACAATAACTATTTTTGCAATAGTATTTTTTATAAATAAAATATTAAATTTAAATTTAAATTTTCAAATGCAAAATGAGTTTTTTTTTTCAATTTTTTCATCAAAAAATTTAAAACAAAAAAAATTCTACAATAACTATTTTTGCAACAGTATTTTTTATAAATAAAATATTAAATTTAAATTTAAATTTTAAATTTAAATAATAACAATTCTTCCTAACAGAATTCTCACCAAAACAAACTAATAATATATTAATTCAAATTTAAATTTCAAACTTTTATTAATAAAAAAATCTTCAATACAAATCTCAACAAAACAAAATCATTAATCCGAAAACTTTCAAAATATTTCTTTCTATTAATAAATCCCAAAGAAAAAAATTTCATCATAAAATTCGAAAATACCTCATCCAATTGGAGCCTTGGTTATCTCTTGAGATTTACTAATTATTTGGTTAGCCTTTTAATTTAATTTTTAAAAATTAGATAAATTAGATAAAAGAACACTTCCCAATTATTTATAAAGTTATCCACGAATTGGTACATAAAAGTGCAGCAGACCCAAAATCCTTCTTAAATATCTTTCCTATCTGTATTACTAGTTTTAGGTCCAATTTTTTTTTGTCCCTACATTCTAATTTTTATTGAACAATGTAATTTAATCCCATCGTATTTGACTGAAAAATGGAATGACGTTCATTTATACAATAGATGTTTGATTTACTTTTTTTCTATAATGGGTTTTAAATTTTTATTTTTAAAATAAGAAATTAACATTCTTAATATGCAAAAAAAAAATAATGACATTACTAAAAACTTCATACTGGGTCTCAAATAAAATTTTAAAAATTTTCATTCTCAAAATATTTAAAATAAAAACTCAATATTAAATCTTAGAGGTTGTGTGGTTTAACTTTAACCTGTTAGTGGATTAATTACAAATCAAATTTGATAATAGTTAAATTAGTTGGTAATAATAGATAAGTTATTTCAAATCTATTAAAATGATTGAGTGATATTGCAATGTTTAATCAACCAATATTTATAACTTTGAAATCAATGAACTTATATTTGGGCAAAGGATTCCCGTTTACCAAACAACTTGTTGAATTAGGCATTTTTTATAAATATAATTTGATTTGATAGTTTTGATTATTATTTTAAAGAAAATTTTAAAATAAAAAATATTACTACAGTAATTATGTTCTCTACATGATTTTATATGTTTTAGTAAGAATTTATTCATTTTTAAAAAATTTCTTAACAAACAATTCTAAGAATAAAATTTTTATCAAATAAATTCTAAAATATTATTATAAAATTTATCAATAAAAAAAATTCAATATAAATTTATCAAAACAAATTAACCTATACAAACAAACGCAAATTTAATACTCCTTTCTTATTGCAAACACCGAAAAAAATATTATTTTTTGAAAATTAAAAAAATACCTTATTCAAATAAATAGTTAGATAATTTAGCTGCCCACAGGAGAATTACAGATGTTTTTTGGACTAATCGACAATTAACAAACCAAGAGCAAATGCTTGCTAGAAAATTCAAGTTCCAGAAATAATAAACATAAAATGGAATTATTTTAAAGAATGCTATTTGCGTTGTTGCTTGTCTAATGCTTGCTCAAAGTTTATTTTGTCTTAGTTAAAAAGTGTCAAAGCTGAACGGACAAGAGGAAGAATGTCGGTAATTGGTGGGATAGTCTATTTATAGTTTGTTGATACATTTTGATGGGCAAAAAAATTATTTTTAAATTTGGGTAGTGATAATGAGTAAATATGAGGTGAATAATAACTATCAGTTTATATATTGAGTTAATATTAAAGAGTAATGTATTTTGTATATTTTCATTATTTCATATTAAGTAAAATATCATGCTATATATGACATTTAATATTCATAACTAATTAGTAATTACTAACTTGATTGATGAATTAGAGATTATTAATTAGTTAATACTTTTTTGCTATAAATATTTTGTGTATAAGGGTTCGAGTATTCCACTCTGTTTGGAAAGTGTATTTTTTTTAATTTTATAATGCATTTTTTTTAGATTTGTTAGAAAGAAAGAACTATTTAGAAGTGGTTGAATTGATGAGTTTGTTTTAGTAGAAGCTTGTATTGGAGAATTTTTTATTAGTAATATTTTAAATTTTAAATTTGAATTAATGTTGTATGAGTTTATATTAGAAAGAATTATTTATTATTAAAAATTATAAAATTAAATTCAAAAAATTAAATATTTTATTTATAAAAAATATTATAGTAAAAATATTATTGTAACATTGTTTTTTATTTAAAAATTTTGGTAAAAAAATTAATAAAATAAATAAGTTAAATTAGATTTGTGAAAGAAAATATTAAAACATGTGTAAACAAACTAATGCCATTGATGGCGAGGATGCTAGATTGAAGTGTGTGGGTGTTTATTTTGGTGAATGGTGATGATAGACTTGGGTCGAGCTTGGATATGCTTTGGGAAGAAACAAGCTTTTGTCACCTTGAAAGTTGCAAATTGAAAACAAAATAACTGGGTTAATTTTGTTATAACAATTAATTTTTTTTTACAGAATTAGAGTACAAGAGACTAAAAGTGAAGTGTAAAAACTAATTTGTCAAAAATAGAATTTATGATGAAAAATGTAGAAGAAACCAAATTCTAACAATTAAATTGCATGTATTATCTCTTTGGCTTCTAAGTCTTCGGACACTTTCAATCTTTAATTGACATTTTCTTGTTAAAGTTTTTTTAGTCAAAAGAGATAAATTTATTAATATTAGAACAAATATACACATTCGGCTAACTAGTCGAGATAAAGTGCAATGAGTAAAAACTCAATGCATTACAAATAACCCATTTTCCTGTTAATTTAAAGGGTGGTTTTTCTATATATAGATTTTTTTTTTCAGTCATTAATGATAATATCGAGTCTATTTTTAATCGTAATTTATTATCATTCAAGAAAATACCCAATTATTCAAAATTATAGAACGATAAATTCATTGTTTTAAACATTTAACCTGGACATTATGGCGCAAAATGTGAGGGGATTTTCATTTTGTACATTGAATCGTTATTCTAGGGGCTAAGGAGAATAAGGTGATGAAATAATTGCCAAAAGATTTGAGAGTTAAACTTCGACATATTTGGCAATATTTGAGGACAAAATTCAATATTAAGTTGTGTTGTTGGGATTTAGCTTAGCATTTTGGCAAGCTGACGAATGTCAATTAAGTTTGTTGAATATTAGAAATAACTAGATCTTAAGTAATATTTTTGTATGCAATAATGAATGGCAATTATATTAATTTGAGCATTTTGGCGTGAAATTAACTAATGGCAATTAAGTTCATTATTAGGCGATGATAAATGCCAATTAAGTTATTGGAAATATGAGCTCACAATTCGAAATATTGCACAAATTATCATAATTTACAAAATCCAAAAAATGATCAAATTTAATGTGAAAGAAGGATATATATCCGTATTCCATTATATAAATTTTTGCTGGTTGTTGTGTGGAATTATATTTACATATTATGAGAAATAATTATCAATCCTTAAGAATAATAGGCCTTGAATTTAGTGGTGGAGTAATGTTTATTTAGCCAGTTCATTCTTTAAATTTATTAGTATTATTTTTAGAATAATGATAAAGGGTAATTTGGATTTAGCCCATCCATTATTTAATAATTTTTTTTTTAAGAAATAATAAAGAGTGTGATTTTTCTTAAGCGAAATTGTAATTTTATTTATGTGAAATCCTCTTATTACATTCAATAGATAAACATTTGTTGCATATAAATGGGTAAATGAGTAAATGAGTCATAGTAATACTTTACGTGAATGAATTTATAATTTTTCATTAAAAAATTTACATCCCTTATTATAACTCTTATGTTTAATGGATTTACAAAATGAAAATTTCTAATTTAATTATTATGATTGGTGCAGGAAGACATTGAACCTAACCTTTTTGTTGATCTGCCTACTCAGAGACCAATTTCTGTAAGTTGAAATGCGTTAATTATGGAAATCTGAATTTGCACTATATGTTGATTATTGATATGGTAAAAATAAATAAATAAAGAACTACCTGTGTTGCCCCTTCTTCAATTCTAATATCTGTGTCAAACTATATTTAACAAAAAAAAATGTTCTTTTCTTCTCTTTCTTTTTTTTAATAGTCTGGATTTCTTTTAATCATTAATGATACATTAATTATTAGAAGAAAATTTTCTAAATCAAACTAAATGAGTTACTATCCTAAACTATAGTTAATATACCCCTTAAATTTTTAATTTTGGCACTTTGTCACCTTAAACTTTTTTTTTTTTTTTTTGCATATTAACTCAATTAATAACTTCATGTAAATTTTAAAATAAAAAGACATAAATAATTTCTCTATTGTACGTCAAAGACTTGCAACGCTAATTAACAACTCTTTTTCAAATATTCAATAAATTTAGCAATTCTTTTCATTGTTTACACTTTAATTTTATCAAATTTTTTATTCTTTCCAACCTTTTGGTTGATTTAGAGTTTAAATAATATAACAATTAAAAAAATTGATGTTAATGATTGATATTTAACATATGTTAGGGTATTTTATGACATACAAAATGATGAATAAGAGTACATTGATTTAAAGTATTTATTTTTCAAGAAATTATTATACTTTCTAAAAAATAATAGTTTAAGAAGTTAAAGTGTCAAAATTAAAAGTTTAGAAGATTATAGTTGAGGACTTGAGGATGGTATTTTGTAATTTACCCTCCAAATTAATCACTATCAAACCTTGGCATCAATAGTCTCATTTTCCTAGAGATTTACTTGTTCGACTTTAAAAAAACCGTTCACTTGAAGCCAATCATGCATGCAACACACCATTGAATTCAAGCTTGTTGGAAAAAAAAAACCCTTACAAATTCATAGACGTGTTGCATGCAATGATTGAAGGACATATGAAAACGTTTTATGTCAAAAGAAGACGTGTCAAACCTTGACTAATTAATATCACAATCACAAAACTAAAATTCAATCTTAAATTCATAATAGATAAACACTCAAATATTTTATTTTCCCTTTTCAATTTTGTAGTTGAAAAATACCACTCATTAGCTTATAAAATATATATATATATACGCACAAACTAGAAGTTTCATGTATAGGAATTAGATAATTGGAATGATTGATCATGTCATGTGTTCATTCACGGAGGTTCTATTTGTTTGGTTTTGCTATTTTATATTAAAAAAACAACCCAAACGATGAATGAACCAAAACAACTCCTCAAAATATTGACAGATCCTCATTGAGGTCATTTGCAAAACTATCCCTTTTGTGTGGCATCTTCGCATGTAATCCATCTGTCCAAATTTTGCCAGATAAGGTATGGAAGAACGAACTCAAATTAAAGACAGTCGGTATGTGTGTGTGTGTGGGCGCGTGATTTTTTTAATGAGGATATAAAGAATACCTAACCCTCAAGTCACGTCTTCTATACCCTACGTGACTTGTTCCAATTAGTTTGTTCCCCGCATGCATCATTATTAGTATATTATATTTTAGGAGAAAAACGTGTTCAAGCCATTCTCCATATGGACCATATATCCAAGCTATTTTTTGAAATTAGAACAAACATGAAACATCCCACCCACTCCTAATGGTAATCCACAACTTTCGGAACAAAAATCTTTCAGAAATATTATTCTTGTCTAACAAATTAGTCATAAAAGGACACTGTAAAAAAATATTTGGATAAAATAGTGTAATGATATGTTGTATATGATATGTTGTATGCACGGAATATAAATGAAAATATATGTATAAATAGAATATCATATTGAAATATAACTTATAAGGATAATGATATATAGAGTGAAAAATTAGAGTGAAAACGTAAAGTGATAGACGTAACAGTTATAAAAAGACAAAACTCATCATTTGGTTAGGGTATTAGTTTGTCTTTTTATAACTGCTACCTCAGTCACTTTACTCTTTCACTTTAATTTTTCACTCCCCCTATCATTACTACTTAAATAATTAGATCTTTACGTAAAAGTCTTGTGATACCGTCTCATATAAATGAAACGTGATATGTGAGTTATGTTTTATACTCTAATAAGCTAATTTTTTATACTTTATACGCTAATACGTTAATTTTTTATACTTTATAATTTATACACTAATTTTTTATATTTTATATATAAAAATGAAATTAATACGCAAGTAATATATGAGACGTTCTCAGAGAGAATAGCCCCAAATTTTATATAGTGGAATAAATATTTAATTTGTTAAGAGTTTTTTATTACTAAAAAAACTAATGTTAGTATAAAAAACTCATTTCAAGAATTCCAATTAATAATAAACAATACAAGTTTTTTTTTTATGCTGGAATAGTAATCAAAGGCAATCGATCTAGGAGATGCGATTGTCCACAAGAATTGAAATTTTTTAATTTTTTACTGATAATTTTCAATTTTTGTTTTTCATGTGTGAAAATTGAAAATTTCAATTAAAGTTGTAAGAAAATTAAAATTTTTCTCCCATCCTCTCCAAACAAATATATATATAACTTTTATCAGTAATATTATATAACTTTGTTTCGTAAACTTTATTTTCTAGATCCACTATTGATGGTAACTCCCGTTATATAGAAATTTATTATTATTTATTATCTCATGCATCTATTTGCAATAAATGCTCATTTATTGAGTAACGGAAAATCATATTTGAAAAAATATCAAAATGAAATTATTAAAACTAGTATAAGAACACATTAAATGCACTCAAGATCTTCTGTTTTATTTTTTGTTTTAATTTATAAATATACACTACATATATTTAACTAAAACACTACCAAGTGATTAGTGAACTATAATGAATAAATGTTAAATATACGTGCCGTGTATTTGTAGATTCAAATAACAATTGAAACAGATAATGTAACATAAGATTCATTGGTTATCGAATGTGTGTGCAATTAAAAAATTAAAGTTTGTTTTATAAATAATTTTATTAAACTTAAGTTTTACGTTATTATAATTAATAATATTAAAAACTTAAAGGTGATATTAGAGATTTGAGGTAACTATTTTTAGCACATAAAATAAATGAATAAATAGTTGTTGAATTATTTATAATAAAATTCCAAATTTTGAGGCAGGATAAAGAGAGTGGATGTCATGGGAGGCTAGTAGAAGAATTTCAAAATAGATCGAGTTGTTTGCAACTTTAAGTTGAGTAAAATGCAATGTAGATTTTTTTTTAACGATAATTTTTAACAAATTTATATATGATTACGAAGTTGTTACAATTATTTTTTAATTACTCACTAGTCACTACATATAATGCAACCTAAGGATTTGTCTTCAAACTAGTTTTACTTACCTATTCTCTTAAAAGCCTTTCCAGAACTTATGCTATATCCCCTAATCCCATAAAGAGATTTACAATCAATGGAGCATTTTTTTTTTAAGTCCAAAATGATAAATTTGTATAAATAAAAAAGGGATTATATATTATATTCCATTAATATTTTTAATATTTGTTTATCAAATAAATTTAATTGATTCAAATTCAAATTAATTAATTTTAATATTTGAATTATTTTGTCAAACGAGCCATTAAAGTCTTTCTTGGCTGCATATAAAAAGGATCACAACTAAATCTTCATGAACTTTTTGTTCTTTTTGGTACATTTTTCTAAGTAATTTCTTGATACACTAAAAACACTTTACCAATCAAGATGCAATTGTTATGGAGATATAACCATTTTCTTTGCTACTTTATGTAATTGGAGTAATTTACCCTATTGAGGAATGTTGGTTTTGCTGGGGTGGATATTGTTTCTAGTGCTAATATTATTACCTAACTATCTTTTTCATAAATAAGCAAAGCAATTGTCAATATATATTTTATTGGATTCGGCAGGAATAGTAAAATATAAAAAGAGAAATTGCATAGCCGGCTTTAAAAAATTTGTTCATTTCCTGCCAGTTAAATTGACTAGAATAATATATATTGTCTGTTTTGTGAATGGAGCTAGTCGTTATTCCTTTGTCTGCAATTTGGATTCATTTCAAGAGAATTATTGTAACACTTGCCATTCTACACGAAAAAGTACAAAAAAGAAGTATAAAAATTTAAAATGCTAAATGTAACACTTCATATTCCTGCACATAATTTTTTTAAAAAGAGTCAAAGAATTAAATAATTAAATAAAGAAGGGATGATCACAGGGGTGAAATTTAAAAGGGGCCGAAGGTGTACCACTCTCAGAATTTGAAAGTTTGTGTTATTTTTTTATAAAAAAAATAAATTTTTGAAAATAAATTAAAATTTTATATTTAAAAAAAATTAATATAACTTTTAGTAATAATATTTTATAATTTTACTTCCCCAACTATATTTTCTTGATTTGCTACTGTGTGATCGGCTAATGATACTATTACTAGTAGCTAAAGTTTGAATTTTTTGTCTAATTCAAGAAAATAAAATTTAAGTCTCCTCGTATGGTTGACTACTTTTGGGTAAACAATTGCTGCATAGAACTAATAACTATGCCGCGTACGGCTGTACTTTGTTGCTTTTTTTTTCCTTCTAATTTTTAACATTAGTGTCACATCTAGTTTATTCTTAATTCATTTTATTTTAAATTTTGTTCTATTTTAAATGAAGGATTCAACTGAATTTAAAATTTTAGAGGGAAAGAACTCCAACGGAAAAGATTGAAGATAAAAGTTTTGTGATCCTGCCAGGATCTCTTTGTTTTTAATGTATTGAAAATCTAAAATAAATCCTTTTAATATATTATTTTAAAAGAATAATAATATAGAGTACGAATGATTTTACGTGAGATCATAACTTTATGTAGGTTGAGTTCTATTATTAGTCAACAAATAAGTATTTTTAGTGTATAAATAACTAAATATCATTACTCAATAAATAAATATTTATAGTGAATGATAATAGAATTCGACATATGTGGAGTTATTTTTGTTTAAAAATGACATTATAATGCTGCAAAAGGGATCCAAAAAGTTTAAAAGTTTCACCACAAAAAACGTGATAAAAGAAAATGATAAACAAGCGTAAAAGGCCAATGATTATATAGGCTAGTTTGGTTCTTATTTATTTTTCATATTAAATTAGAAACATTGATTAAAACAACTTTTTAAGTTTTTTTTTATGTTTGGTTAGTTATTTAGTTTAACATAAAAATTAAAATTTTTATAAACTATTGTTAAAAAAAAAGAGAAGAAATTTTAAATTTTAAAGGCCATAATTTGAAAAGAAACCTCCTCAAAATATGGGATTCTAAATATTAAATCTCATACTTGATTAGCTTTTTTCTCCATCACTCCCTTCTTTGGTCCTTTTTCCTCATCCTCTCAATATCTTTTCTAATTTTTGTTTTACATTCCCCATTTTGCACATCTAAAAAGCATACAAAATAATAGCCAATGGGAAAACAAAATATATAAATGCTATATATGTCTTGTTCCCAAATAAGTAGAAAGATATCATCGTTATTCATAATGGATTTAAAGCTTTGGTTATGAAATAATCTTGGAATTAATTATATTATATTAATCATTTTCTTTCTTTTTCAAATGAGATGATTGTATTAGTTTTAATTTTTTAAAAATAATTAGTAACAACCAATTATATGCTTTATGTTTATGGTAATAAACATTAATTGCTATTCTGTTTTGAAAAAAATTGATTTTTTTTTCCCATGACTTAACCAAACAAGTGATTACTCTACAATTGATTATAAAAAAAAAAAAAATCATAAGCATGTAAAATAAAGGCTTGGTTGTTGATGTTATTGTATATAAAATAAGCATAACCAAATAGGCTTAAGTATGAATTGTAGTTTAACAATTATTGAAATGGATCAATAATAGTGAAAAAAATTGTGAGTGTAGTTTTTTTTTCTTTTTAACAACTTGTAGTTGTGAAAAAATATGAGAGCGTGTGAGTGTAAAAAAAAAAGCACACAAAAAACCTTGTAGTTGCATATGCACTTCTATAGGGAGTTTCTTTATATATGAATCAAAGGATTCACAAACAATTATATCATTAAGCAAGGGACTGGAATTGGATCCTCTCCATTCCATTCATTGTATGTGTACTTATATCTTAACAATTAATACTTACAAAAATAATTCAAGCACACAATTAGTTCTATCTTAATGAGTAAATCATAATATTAAAAAAATCAATTCATTCATGATTTATAAGTTTATCATATTTGAATGGCGTTGAATCCAAAAACTTATAACAATTCATGGCAATGCATCCATCTTCATGATATGGGTAATAGACTAGATGAATCCTCCATTTTCTATAGCTACAAATTTTGATACTTTAATTATACTTTATGAATTGTAAAGTTTTTATTATAGTGTACATTATGAAAAACTAAATTGAAAATTTAATACAATAAGAATTACATTTAGTCACTCTTTATATTTGGTTATTTTAGTTTTTTTTCAATATGTTTATTTTGCTTATAAATCCAAAATATTAGACCATTCATTTTTTTTTTTTTGGGTGTGATGTATATTCTTATATTTTTTTCAATAAGAAAAAACTAAAATAACTTCTGTTGAAAAGGGTAAAATCTATTCGTATATATTATGCAATAAAGGGTAAACTTATATTATTAGTAAAAATGACTAAATCCATGATAATGTATGTTCTATGTAATTTGAGAATAAAATATTGTTAAATAGAGATAAAAAAATATGAAAAAATACAATAAGATGGCATTAAGTTAAGGAGGATCATATATAGGACTTTGTTAACTTTTTTTCTTTTACATCTTAATGTATGTTCTTTTTAGTAATTTAATCTGGAAATTAAGAAAATATCTATTTGTTCAAGAAATATAGAGATAAATGGGGAATTGCATGTAGATCATTCATGGAAAATTTTGAGAAGTGAAGTGTCAATAACAAAAAGTAGAGTGTCAATTAGCTTCCAAATAGTAAAAATCCATCATTTTAATCTACTTTCTGTTTGGATTAGGTATTTTTAGATTTTATCATGAAATTATTTTTCTTGGAATTTGTTATGAAAAAAGTATATTTCGGGAGTGGTTGGAATGAATGATTTTGTTTTGTTTGGATTTGTAATGAAGATTTTTTTATTAATAAAAGTTTGAAATTTAAATTTGAATTAATATTTTATTAATTTATTTTGGTGGGAATTGTGTTAAAAAGAATTGTTTATTATTAAAATTTAAAATTTAAATTTAAATTTAATATTTTATTTATAAAAAACACTATAGCAAAAATAATTACTGTGACATTGTTTTTGTTTTTAAAATTTTTGATGGAAAAATTGAACAAAACAAACAATTTATTTTGTAATTGTAAAATAAATCACTAATTCATGTCATCTAAACAGAGCCATATTACCAGAATTTGTAATGCTCTTTTTGAGTTTTTGAACATATAATATAAAAAGGTGAGGAGTCACAATTAAACAACCTTTCATATCCTTGTCTTTGTAATTATGGAAACATAGAAAATTGTGACATTTTCTTGGAAAAAAGTTAGTTCATGTTATCAAAAAGTCTTCTTATTCTCTTTGGCAAAATGACCATTCAAACATTTGTATTGAAAATAATTCTCACTTTACACCAATGGCACTCTACTTTCCTTTCTCACAAAGCTCTCTCCATTCTTTTCTTTTTCTCTCTTTTTTTTTTTTTTTTTTTTTTGAGGAAGCTTTCCCTCCATTCAAGCAATGCCCTAAATGTCTTGTTTTTCAAATGAGTAACTTTGCTAAATCTAGGAATTAAAATTAAGTAGTTAAAAAATAGAGAAAAATAAAAAGAAACACCTTAGCCATAGTGTTCGGAAAGATCGGTGAGAAAACTTGAACTAAATACCAAAGAATTTTTCTAATTAAGTACCAAATTTAATTTGAAAAATTTGACAAAGAAATTATTATAGCCAAAACGTTAATGTGAGATTTTCTTTTTTCTCTACCCTCTTTTGATTCCCTTCTACGATATTTTACCATAGGCAAAAACATAAACAAACCCTAAACATAGGGCTCACGAGCAATTTAAATCAAAGTTTTCATTTATTTTTCTTTCTATAAAATTGCACATACTTTGCTAAGTTAGCACATTCTTGCCCAAATTCATTTCTTTTTTTTTTTTAAAAATTTTGAAACAAATTCTTCTATAGTTACTGGCTCCGTGTGCGTAGAATATTTTTAATTTTATGATAAAATCTATTTTTTTTTAAATTTGTTATAAAAAATAAATATTTTTTAAGTGTTTAGATTGATAAGTATGTTATGACGAAAATTTGTATTAGAGATTTTTTTACTAATAAAATTTTAAAATTTAAATGTGAATTGATCGAGTTTATTTTAGTGAAACATTGTGTAAGAGGAATTATTCATTATTTAAAATTAAAATTAAAATTTAATAATTTATTTATAGAAAATATAAAAATGCTATAATAAAATAATTAGTGTAGCATTATTTTTGATTTAAAAATTTTAGTAAAAAATAGACAAATCAACTAAGACAAATTAAATTTGTGAAAGAAAACTAACATGCAAGTTCACAATTTTATTACAAAGTCACCAAACTTTACCTTCAGAAATTGCCCTTACTAATTTAATTTTTTTTTTGGGTTTTAATCTCTTATCTATAACTCCCGCGTAAAATCCACGTATATAGTGCAAATTACCAACATATTTAATACTTTGTTTGGACATAGTATGTTTTATTTTATTTTAAAATAGAATTTAGAGACAAGTAATAGATTAATCATTAATGAGTTTATTTTGAGGAGAATTTGTGTTTGAGATCTTTTTACTACTAAAATTTTAAAATTTTAAATCAATATTTGTATGATTTTATTTGAGCGAAAATTTTATTATTATTAAAAACTATTGTAAGAAAAATAATTAATCTATAATTTTCAAAATTATTGTAAAACAAGATAGAAAAAGAAAAACAAAGCAAAACAATTAGATTATTTTAAAAAAAAGTCCAAACAGAGCCTCTAGACTGCTTTTTTCCACCAATACATTTAAATTTATCGAAGTGTAACTTCCTGGAAATTTCCGGCTTCTTTCACAGCACGTTCGTTCATTCAGTTCTCTGTCGCAACAGTTCTCTCTGGATTAAGGTATGATCCTGTCCATAAATTTCTTTCTAATTCACGTTAAGAAAAATTAATATTAATATTAAATACTGATTAACTTTCTCAATCTGCATCGCATTTCCCGATGCCATAAATATTACTACTAAATATTATTTACAGATAAGCTTGTCTTTTACTGCATATTGGTCGGTTCAGTTGTCTTGTTCTTGCAGCAAAACACCCTAGCACATTGTTCGAAGCAGGAATTTTGTGATTTTTTTGTTTTATTTTTGAGTTTTTGGTTTGAATTTTGTGTATGAGTTCAATTTTTTTTTTCTGCTTCTATACGCGGAAAAAACAGTGTGATATCGAAAATTTAGTTCCCAATCGGTGTCATCTCTCCTGCGACAGTATTCAAAGAAGGATTAAACGAAAATGAGTGAGGAATTTAAACCGTCTTCACCTTATCGGCGTTACCGAAACAATGATTTGGAGTCCAATATCTTTAAAGATGAAGAGGATGATGAGAATTCTGGACCTTTTGATATTGCCCGGACAAAAAGCGCACCGGTCGATCGTTTGAAGCGGTGGAGGGTGAGTGTTGAAGTTTATGATGTTTTTATTTAACTTTTTTTTTGTTGTAGTTTTGATTTAGTTTGTTTTTGGAAATGTACGAGACTTTGAAACGCTTGTGCCTGAAATTCACATATTATTGAGCTTAATTTGTTTTTTTTTATGGTGAATGTTTTGAAGTTCGGTTATTGTAGTTTGAAATTTTGTTCATTTCTTTTGTTTCCAAGTGTAAATTTCTGGTGATAATTTAATCTCTGAAACTATTCATCTCACAAATTTTAAAAAAGTTAGGAGACAGTGATGGAACTTATTGTAAAATAAAGTGGAAGTGGAAGAATTGGTGAAGGTTAGAAGAAATCATGATTTGGAGACAGAGAGGTCATAGTTTGTTTCATTAGGTGTTTTTTTTTTTGTTCTCTTTTTGGATGTGTGAGAGGTTTTAAAATGCTTCTGCAGAAGTTCGGTTTCTGTTAAGTGGATTTTTTTTTTATTTGTTTTGTTGTATGGAGTGAATTTGTTTATAATTCGCATTCTCTAGTGTAATAATTATTTTTTAGGTAAATGTTTCTTTTGTTCTTTGGTGCGAATGTTTGGAAATATTTAAATCAGCAAGTTTTCAACCGAGAGAGACTTGTTGGAAAGAAGTAAAAATAGATGAACTGGTGAAGGTTAGAAGAATTTATGAGATAGAGGCAGGGAGGTTGCGTAATTGGGCGAAAGGAGTGATTATTTGTCTTTGTTTTCTCATAAACATCTATCTTTCGTGCCTGATTTTATTCGCACAAAATTAAATGAAAAGAACGTGCAGAAATTCAAAATAGAATGATTTTTAAATGAACTTTACAGCTGCTTATACGTTTTAATTGCTTCCAGAAATTCAAATAATTTTGTAGCACTTCTTGGGGCGTTGCCCTCTAGGAAATGGAAATATTCCCATAAGAGCAATCCTCATCTTCGAGGAGGTTGCCAAGAAGAGATAGTTATGATAACAAGGAGAGCATGGAAGAAAATTTAAAGAATTTGTTGCAAGTATACATTTAAAGGAGATGAAGCTGAAATGTGAACAATTTTGAAATGGCACATTCCATTAGCCGAAGCAGTGACTAATTTTTGTTGTTTGGCTATTGAGTTCATTTGATTAACAATGAAGAATTAATTGAGAGAAATGAACAATTGCAGAAAAGGAAAACAAATCTGTTTCCACTTCTTAAGTTTCATATTATTGAAACATATGATGAAGTGGTTCCAAATGACATAAAGAGCATGGGCGTAAGCGGAAAAATGAAGCAAACAGCACAGCTGGATGCTTGGAGCAATTGCTTCTCAATTTATCTGTTTCCGGACAGAACAAAACCACATATCACCTATTAGAGCAATGCCTTTCGGAGATTGCAATGAACTCTTCTTAAGATTTGGTGGTCCAATTATTGAACTTTCTTATTGTGTTGAATATCCTTGTAGTTTGTTGATTATATTGAGAGATGGAATTGGATGATTAATGTTTGAATTGGTAATTTTGAAGTTTAATTTTTGTCCAGAGTTCAAGGGGTTGGAGGGGTGGAGGTTATGTTAATGTCTTTCAAAATTTCAAAGTTTTTGATGAAAAGGGGCCTCTATTTAGTTATGTTGTTATCTTCCTCTTGTTGGAGTCACATTTTTAATCTCTGGACTTAGTAGATTCTCTATTCATGCTTTTTAGCAAGCTGCCCTTGTGCTTAATGCTTCACGACGGTTTCGCTATACACTAGACTTGAAAAAGGAAGAAGAGAGGAAGCAGCTGCTAGCTAAGATTAGAACGCATGCACAAGTCATTCGGGTAAACATTTGTTTTTAACCTTCTTGTGATTCGTGTTTCTTATTATTGATATATCACCATTTTAATAAACAAGCTTTTATCAGGCTGCTGTTCTCTTTCAAGCAGCTGGACAAGGAGTAGAAGGTAAATTTTTTCTTTTGATATCTTATTGTGCAGTTGGTTACTTGTAACCTTTGTTGAGGAATTTTCTTCTTCTCCCTGGCCACATCTTTATGTGGTCCTCATATGTTTTTCATGTGAAGTTAATAATAGATTACCTAGATAAATTTCCACTCAAGACTTCAGAGTTGGTAAATTTCCATCTTATTGCTATAGGAAATGAAAAATGTTTTAGCTAATGTAATGAAGATGCCACGGCCAAATTCTCTTGTCCAGTGAATTTTCAGTTATTTGGCCTTTACTTTAATAATTCTGAACTTTTGGAGGGAAAGGAAGTTGGTGATCCAGAGTGCTAGCTATTGTATACCTTCAATTGGAATGAATTTCTTCTTGTCTCACTTTTGGGTTTTGTATTGCCTATCACCTTTTACTGTGAAAGCATTTTTTTCTTGTGAGTACGAACATAATAATCAGAGTAAGAACATAATATCCAAGTATTTTTATGATTTTAGTACCACGATCCCCCAAGAAGCCTCCTCCGATATCAGCTCAAGCTCCTACGGGCGATTTTGATATCAGCCAGGAAGAGCTTATTCAAATGTCTAGAGAGCATGAGCTTTCTACTCTGCAGCAAAATGGAGGGGTTAGTCCACTGCTTTTACATATTTTATTTGCAATTTGCAATTTTCAATTTTCGATTTCACTTTTTCTTTTACTTCATTAGCCATCATGAGGATCCACTCTGTTAAATTTACTTTTCTGTATCCTATTTTGAATTAGGTTAAAGGAGTTGGTGAAAAGCTAAAGACAAGTCTCGAAAAAGGAATTCACGGGGACGAGACAGATTTGTTGAAGCGAAAGAATTCTTTTGGATCCAACACTTACCCCCGTAAAAAGGGACGCAGCTTTTGGGTACGGTTCCTTAGATTTCTTGGGTCCAGTGTTCAGTATTAATGACTATTCCTTGATTGCTTTCTTCTTTATGGTCATATAATTTAGAGGTTTCTGTGGGAAGCTTGTCGAGATACTACTTTAATCATCTTGATGGTAGCTGCAGCTGCTTCTTTGGCCCTTGGTATAAAGACAGAGGTAAGCTTGAGATTAGAATTGCTTCAGTACTGGTTTTGAACCAAGAACAGGTAGCCCTTTGTACGTATTGTTGGGCCATTTATTACTACGATTTTATAGATTGTCCTATCTATTTACTATTGTTGGTATGCTAGTTTCAAAACGTTGTATTTATCTATTCTGTCAAACACTTTTAGAATTAATTGGAACTTTCATTCAGTAATATCTCATGGTTGACATACCTGGAAGTTCTTTTTATTGTAGAGAATGGTATATTGATCATATGATGCTTATGAAATTGACTAGCTAATCTGGGATACAAAAATGGAAACATCTGACATGAATAGATGATTCACAAGTTCAGCACTTAGGGTGTCCTTGGTTAGTGGGTTTGGGGAAAAGGAAAGGTAATGAAATGAAAAAATGGTGCTTGGTGGGATATTATCATTCACTCAAGAGTATTTCCATATATAAGTTTTGGGCAATGCTCCATACCCCTCTATTTTGGGGAGAATGGAAAAAAAAACTCTCATTATTGGTAATGATTATTATTCCCCTTTTCCAACCAAACAGCATTAATATAATCATACCCATTTTCGTTCCTCACTATTATCATTATTATTTCCATTGTCACTCCTCTTCATGAACCAACCGCACCTTTAACCCTTTTAACTCTCATCTTATTTGTATAGAACTGTTGTGCATGTAATAGCATCTATTGGTATATTCTTGCCCTGAGTATAATGTCTTTCTATTTTCAGGGTATAAAAGAAGGATGGTATGATGGTGGAAGCATCGCATTGGCAGTGTTTATCGTTATCGTGGTAACAGGTATGATGACAAAATCCTAGGAAACTCAGTAGTAATTGGGATTCCAGAAAACAGTGGGAAGTTTAGATTCTCTGGAGATCTGCATGACTTGTTTTGAATGCGTACTAGAATTCTATATTGAAGTCTTTAAGCTTGGTTTTGTGACATTGTCTGTCTGACCTCCCATTACCCATCCCTCTTGAATTTCTCTGGTCAGCCATACTTGGAAACATTGCAATTAACTTGATTGTCATCGTGTTGTTAGATAAAAAATAAGAGGAAACCAGGTTGACTACTGAGCATTGAGCAGTGATCCTTATGTATGCACAACTGCTGAAACAAAGTGGGTTCCTACTCTGAATTTGTGATTTCAGGTCAATTGGTTGATTGGAAGTCTATTTTTTAGGAAACTATGAGAAAAAATGTGGATAAATTCTTCTATTTTGCTATATCAAGGAAATTTTTCTCCCACCTACCTATTTATATTCTATAGTATGTAGTTTTCATATCTTATCCCTTGCTGTCTGATTTCCTCTTGAGGTCATCTGTAGTTATTGTTAGTTAGGATGAATGTCCCCTATTTAGTTGTTTCAAAATGGACCCCTCAATTAGTTGTCCAAACTGGAACATTTCGTCATTAATTCAGATTGTCTCAGTTAGCTATCTGCCTCAAAGACTGACCCTTAACCAAGATTTCATTTAATGCTTTGCAGAAGTACCACTTGCTAGTTGCTATATATTAGCATTTTTGGAGTGAGAGAGGCTCAATTTGATGGGACATAGGCAGATCATTTCTTGCAGATTAAGCACTAAAGTTTGCAGAATAATTAGTTCTCAGTTTTCATATTTTGGTGTCACCAATTGACCAGTATTAGCTAAAGATCAGAAAAGTTATTTTTCTTCTGTTTTTCACCAATTGAACATTATTATCTACAGATCACAAAAGTCATTATCGCCAATTGACAAGTATTAGCTGAAGATAAGAAAAGTTATCTGTTTTTCACCAATTGAACATTATTTGCTACAGATCGCAAAAAATTATTGTTTTTACTAAGTCAATCTCTGTTTGTCCCAAGCCAGTCAATGATGAGTTAAGCATCATTATCGACACAATTTTTTTTGGAATTTGAAAATGTACACATAAATTCAACTAGAGTTTATTGAATGTTGTGGTTGTAAACACAACAAATTGCAGTAACTGCCTGACAGTGATTGTTCGGTAATAACTAAATTCTGGAGAGATCTGGGAACTGTATATGACCCTTCCCATCCAAGAAAGTAGTGTATTTCTTTTCATTATTGTTATTGAGGAGATGGTTCTGGGGGATCGGAATTATATCTTGACGATGGAAAAAGAGAAAATGAATTTTGTGGCTTTAACCAAATCTTGTTGGCTTTTCCCCAAAGAAATGCTGTAAGATGTGATGTTGAACTACAATTTTATTCCTGCCTCTTCTCACCATTCATCATATGTTGGTCCATTGTCAACTGCTTCTTATATTGGTTAAAGTTTTATGGGAGTGGCATTTGATGTTTCGGCATTTATAGTTTTTTTTATTTGATTTGATTTGATAATTGAGATGTGGATGTAATTGTGTCACCACTGTGTGGTGTGTGAGAAAATTTTTGAAGTTGAGGAATAAATAACCGTTTAGCATTTCAACTGAATCCAAGAGCCTCGTTCTAGCTCTGCAGCCCCTCTCCCTGTACTTTCAACTCTCTCGATGTATAGTGTGCTTCTTTTTGAATCATCTATCTTAGGAAGAAGCCTTTTTCAGATGAATTGGGGTTTTGTTTTGAATATATTGTCCTTGGTTACTGTACTCTAGCATTTCACACATGTTGTCTTTCAGTTATTTAGGTTTCCTGTGGTTCACTTGGTTGTAGCAAATCTATTTCCAATTGTGATGACTTGCACTTGCTAGATATGATAACTAGGTAAATTCTATTTTGTTTCTCATTCTGCAGCCATTAGCGACTATCGGCAATCACTTCAGTTCCAGAGTTTGAATGAAGAGAAACAAAATATACATTTGGAGGTATGCATCCTATATCGGCAATCACTTCAGACCTTATTTTCAACCATCTCATAACTGGACAAATTACATTTGCAGGTGGTTAGGGGTGGGAGGAGAGTGGAAGTTTCGATTTTCGATATTGTTGTTGGTGATATTGTGCCTCTCAAAATTGGTGATCAGGTTGGTTTAGAAGCTTTATCTCATTTCTTGATGGTTTTTATACTTAGGACCAATATGCTCAAAATTCTTACAGGTACCTGCTGATGGAGTTTTTGTTTCTGGCCATTCTCTGGCAATTGATGAATCCAGTATGACTGGAGAGAGCAAAATAGTAAGTGTAAACATGCAACTTATTATATCATGTCTTGAGTAATAAATGAATATATCTCTTGCTTTTTCATGAGCTAGTGATGTTTCTCGCAGGTCCATAAGGATTCAAAGAATCCTTTTCTTATGTCTGGGTGCAAAGTTGCTGATGGCTACGGGACCATGCTGGTAAAGAATATTAAGCCTTTTTGTGACTTGGTTATGTATTGCTGCTTTGTAATTTTAGCTGTAGTTGGATATTGAAATTGCCTAGAATTTGTAAGATCTATAATTAATGAATTTTTAGAGGAAAAACTCAGTTCCAGACTGATTGTGGTGATGTGACAATATTCATGACTGTATCACAAGCAGAAACTGTATGGCTATACTTTTGCTTCTTATTTTACAGAATAGTCCCTTAACAATTAAAAACCTTGAAATGCATGAGCCACGACGATCTGGTTAAATCTCAAATTGGAAAATGTTTTCCTATTGTATTTGACAGTTCATTGTTTTTCATATTAGGTTGGTTTGAGGTTGGGCAAATATCTCAGGCAGAAATACTTCAAAACAGCTAATTTTTCCTACTGTATGACTCCCAAGTGCTCTGTTTTTG
Source organism: Ophiorrhiza pumila (assembly GCA_016586305.1). Lineage (NCBI taxonomy): Eukaryota > Viridiplantae > Streptophyta > Magnoliopsida > Gentianales > Rubiaceae > Ophiorrhiza > Ophiorrhiza pumila. Next base: position 41,731,584 of record BLIW01000006.1, read on the forward strand.
GATTGGTACATCGATTAACCTTTAATACAAGTCGAGGCTGGAAAACTAAATATGTGAGAAAGGATAATCTAATAAATGTTCTGAAATAAAATAAGCTGATGAACTTGGAGACATACATTGTGGGGTTCTTGTCTTCCATTTGAGATTAGAGTGGGTTATGACACATTGAGCGAACCTTCACTTACTGGGATAAGAGACATTGATTTTTTGGTCTTCGCAACTTTGAACAACTTTTTCATTGGTGTGAATTTTTGTTCAGGTGTTTGAAAAACAAGATTAATTGTTGATTCCCGTGGGATCTTTTTACCTTTTTTGTGTAACACTAAATATGAATGCAGCCTTAATTATTTGCTTTCCAAACTGTTGGTCTATTACTTGTATTTTTTAAACATTTCCACTTCTTTTGATGCTCGACATCTGTTTTCATTTGAACTTTTTCTTAGAAAATCTTTTGCTCCTTTTTTATGTGTTTTCAATTTGGTGGTAACAGTGGTAAATATACTTAACTCTTCATTTTTGTAGCATTCTTGAAAAACTTGCAAAGCAGTCACGCCTTTTCCTTGCAAGTGTGGGAGTATACTTGGTAGTTGGCTCTAGTTTGGGGACATAATATACCTAGAGTTTTAAAAGTCGCTCACAAATAAGATATATAGAATCATTTGAATGGCTTGGTTTAAGAATTTTTTGTTGCTGGTGGTTCAGACTCTTATAAGAAGTTGTTCTGTGCTCAACGGAACCATGGTGGCCACTATCCTAAGGTGCTTAACTGGGGCTTTAATGTTAACTGTGGGTGCACGAGCTCATAAAAATCCTTTACGAAGTTGCTTGTTACTTACAAACTAAAGTTTTAGAAACCTTCATAAAATATGCAATATATGATGTGGAATGAAACTTTTTGTGTGTTTCTGGGTAGGTCTTGTGGAATTCCTTACTGAGGCATAGCGGCATACTTATGTACTTGTTAGTGTCTTCAATTTCTGTTATGGCACCTTATATTGTTGAAACAATTTCATGAGATGGCAAAAGCATGATGAGTATTTTGGTTTATTGTCATGGAGAAGGGACTGGAGGCTTAGTTGCTCAAACTCTATGCGTCATGAGATGATATGAGGGAACGCTTCTGCTAGATGTTTTGATTGTGGAAACTGGGAAATCGTGTTATTTACCTTACACTATACCTTATTTCTCAAGTAGATTTTTTGTTAGTCTTCTCTTTCGTGATAGTGCTGTAAGTTTGTGGTTTAAATGTTGCAGGTGACCAATGTTGGGATAAACACAGAATGGGGTATGTTAATGGCGAGTATTTCAGAAGATAATGGTGAAGAAACACCATTACAGGTATGTCCATGAGATGTTCATACTGGTACATTGTAGTATATGGTAGCTATAACTGAGCTTCACTCTCCTTTTTGATTTGGTCTTAGGTACGACTAAATGGTGTTGCGACATTCATTGGTATAGTCGGCCTTGCAGTAGCCTCATTCGTTCTCATTGTCCTTGTGATCAGGTTGGTCCATACTCGTCCTCTTAATCTCCCATGCTTTATCTTTTGTAACTCAGAAGTGAGTGTTTGTGTACAGATATTTTACTGGCCATACATATAACCCCGATGGAAGTAGACAATTTAAAGCTGGAACGACTAAAGTTGGTAGAGCTGTAGATGGAGCCGTCAAGATTTTCACTGTTGCAGTAAGTACTCTTCGCGTGCACTTTCTGCTTTGGTTATTTAGGTTTTCATGTCTCTGTTTCGAGTCCTTGACCAACGTTGAATGGACCTGTAGGTGACCATTGTGGTAGTTGCTGTGCCAGAAGGGCTTCCGTTAGCTGTGACTTTAACGTAAGTCTTGATTTGCTGATATTCATTCCCATTCTAACCTAAGTGCATGATTAAGTGGATCTTTATTCTGGATTCATGAGGCATCTTGTTTTATAATTGATTAGTGCGTGATTATCCGGTGATGTTTATGTGAATACCATGGTCGGTTTCTTGTCATCTTTGTATATGTTTGTTTATTATCAATGGAACTTGCTGCTTTTATCTTAATGACATTGCATTTGGACTTGGCCACACCCGTGCATGAGTAAGTTTGTCATGTGCATATACACTTGTAGTTTACCACTTTCTCAACTTTCCGGGATCTGTAATTTCTCTTGCAGGCTTGCCTATTCAATGAGAAAAATGATGAGGGACAAAGCCTTGGTATGTGGACAATATCTCCCTTCAGATTCCTTTTAAGGATTTGATTTACTTTTCTTTGTCTTCATAACTTGATAGATAATTAGCCCTTTGTTTGTACTTTCTTTTTAAACACTTCTCTCTTGACTAAATGAAGGTAAGGAGGCTTTCAGCTTGCGAGACAATGGGATCTGCTACTACCATTTGCAGTGATAAAACAGGAACTTTGACCTTAAATCAGGTCAATTACATAGATCATTGTTCTGTGATCTTTCTTCTTCTCTCTATGTTCTTTGGCTCTTTCCATCTCCTTGTTTATTCTTTATAATCCTTTTTGTTGTCTATTCTCCTGTGGTTTCGGCACCTAGAATCTTGTCCGAGTTGGTTAATTCATTGTGGCAGGTGTGAACTATGGAGAAATACTTAAAGAGTTTCTGTACCTTGTAAGCATCACAATGTTTTTCTACTCTGCAGATGACCGTGGTTGAGGCCTATGTTTGTGGGAAAAAGGTTGATCCTCCTGACAGCAGGTTGCTGTTTCCTCCTAAACTTGGCTCTCTACTTATTGAAGGCATTGGACAGAATTCTACTGGCAATGTATTCACTCCTGAGGTGGGTATAATAGCCTCTTTGACATAATGGTGTTTTGTTTGATTCAGCATGGAATTTAATGTCTAACATCTGGTGGCTGTCTTGGGCTCTGAATATAATTGTAAAACTGTTTAATGTCCGGCTTCTGTTCTATTTTTAATTTTAATCTATATGCAGCATGAAAATTGTTTGTACACTGGGAAAACTGAAAAAGTAATAGCATGTATTGAACTGAGCGCTAAAGTTGTGCGTTAGATGGAAAATTGTAATGGGTTTTGACTGTCTAAGCATCAAGAAAATTGGACAGTAGAGATTGATGTTATAGTCTTTCCATGTCTTGGGGTGACACAAACATTGCTACTCCGTGCTCTCATGAGGGTTGTAAGTTAAGAATAACGAATATTACTTTCCTCATATGACAAAAAGAAGTGGAAACTTTGGGTAAAGAATGTTGACTGATTTTGACTGGCATTTGACAGGGTGGCGGAGATGTGGAGATCACTGGTTCACCAACAGAAAAGGCGATTCTTCAGTGGGCAGTAAATGTGATGCTCCAGTCTCCTGGAAATTAATTGTTGTTTCTTTTTTTCCGACTTCCTTTTGGTTTTCTGCATATTTGTTTTATTAATTGATATAACTTTTTTGTAGCTTGGGATGAATTTTGATGTTATCAGATCAAATTCATCTATTTTCCATGCTTTTCCATTCAACTCAGAGAAAAAGCGAGGGGGTGTTGCTGTGAAACTGGTAATGCGAGTTATCCTTTATCACAAGTTCCTGATATTTTGTGTCAATTTAGCTGGTTTTTCTTTTAACTTTGCCATTGTTTTAACTAAACTACTTAAGCTATGGTTTCTTCAATTGAAGAAGGATAAAAGACAGCACTAAATATCGATAACATTGTGACTTGGGCAAGTGAAAATCGACTCTTCGGTGGAAACAGCAATATTTTAACAGTTGATGGTTAAATATGTTGATTTTTTCCAAATGGGTTTGATCTACGTTTGACATAACTCTTAAATAAACTTTTTTGGTTAGAAGATATTTGCTTTACTGCTGATTTCCACGTACGTGTCCCTCCTCCCCCAATGCCTTTTCCTGTGTGCATATAGGTTTTTATTTTATTTATTTTTTTGTTTCTTTGTTCTGTCAATAATTAGTAAAATTCTGACAAGGTCATCATTAAGGATGCTGGTTAAATACCGGCTTTTCATTGAGAATTTACGAGTGACCTAGAATGTGGATTTGAAACTTATGTGAGACTTAAAAGAATTTTTGAACATGAAACTCTGGCTGGTTTGGTTTAAACCCAGTCTATTAGTGTGAGGTTGAAACATTTTTCATGCACTGCAAGTCAAAGGAACACGAGATTCCGTTGAGCATGAGCATTTACTTTCAAAAAGTTAGCTACTCAACGCTCAAAAAATTTGCTGCTCAATGCAGAAATGAGATTCCTCATATTTGAATCATATTCCTTGTTGATATTATGTATGAGATTTCATGTCTTTGAAAGATTAACATTTCATTTTTAAGCATTTTAACATGCTTGAAACTCGGGTTATGGAGATTTTTTCTCATCTAAAGGCATTTCTGTTATTTTCTGCAGCCAGATTCTGAAGTTCATATACATTGGAAAGGGGCTGCTGAGATTGTACTTGCTTCTTGTAGTACTTACATGGATGAAAATGATGGTGTGCAACCAATTGAAGAAAAGGTGTGACAAATGAGTATCTTTTGCTTTTTTCATATGTGATGCTTGGGAGTTTGGCTAGTACACCTAAATTTACGAGGGGTACATAGTGGCCAAGCCAAAATATTAATTGCTGACCAGATACATGCACAATGCATGCTATCTAATCTAGCTAGATCCAAGATCCCTTTTCAAAACATGGATTATTAGAAGATGAGAATGACAAAAATTCTCACAAAAATAGTTGGCTAATGCATCTTCCACTGAATTTGACTCTTGTAATTTTTGAGAATGAAGCTCCTTCTCACGTGACCTCCTTATTTACTGAAAAATGGAGTATATTCTCAATGGTGATTTACATTCTTGATTGATAAGACTACAAATTCTTGAACAATCTGTAGTATATTAGGATGACTTCAATAAACACCTTTGCATCATTTAGAGCTGCTGAACTTATCAGCTCTATTTTTGTAATTTGCGTAAAAAAATTGTTTCTAGTTTGAAGCCGCTAATCCTCTTGGCCATTATTCCATATCTAAATTTGTGCAAGTCCTGGGTTTCCCTGGCTGCAATCAAATGGAGTATGATTTGGCTTGTCTACCTCAAAACTAGCTCTCTCTCTCTTTTTTCCAAAGGGCTATTTGTTGGTGGTGGTGGTATTGAAAGAGATCTTTTTATTGATTTACACACTTTGGATTCTCTTATTCTTGGATTGTTTTTCCAGTTTTGGTTTCTAATAGAACTGGTTGTTTGACGACTTGAAATTTTGTGTGCATGGACTGGATGTTTTACATAATTCTATGCTTGCAGAACATTGTACTATAATTCTGTGCTTGCAGTTGTACAATCTTGAACGTTATTTTTTCATTCAGTCCAAGTCAGTTATTCTTTTTCTTTTGCTACTTGTCCATGATTATCTACAGGTGTTAGATTTTAAGAAAGCAATTGAGGATATGGCTGCTAGGAGTCTGCGTTGTGTTGCTATTGCCTATCGATCACATCAGACTGAGGATGTTCCTACTAATGAGGAGGAACTCAGCCATTGGCAGTTACCTGAGGAGCAACTTATTTTGCTTGCTATCGTTGGTATCAAGGTATGACATTTTTCCCATTTTATTGGCCACATTTCCCTTTTTAGTTGTCCTAGAAAAGTTGTGCCTGCATTAATAGCCAAAGAAAACTAATTTTCAAAATATATGATGTGCCATTCATGAAATTCTTCTGTGCGATCTTCTATTTCCTTGATGTTAAAAGGAAGAGTAGGTCTTTATATTGACAAATGTGATGACTGTGGTGAATGTGGACCTCTTAAACTGTGACTAGTGGCGGATCCAGGAAGTAGCATATATTCTCCATTACTATAAAAATGGAATCATTTGAGTAAATATGCCAAACTTATGATGTGCATGAAATTTTTAATTCTCTGTCTAGATCATTTACCTTCAATTATTCATCCCTATGTCCAATTTTAGTTTTCTTTGCATCTGAAATATTATGGTAGAGATATTTATAGTGCAGACTTTATCATGGCTGCTGTAGTATCTGGTGCATTTAGGTGGTGTTGATTGCTTTCTAGCTTTTTGTCTGATAGACCTTTGGTGAGCTTTATTGTGATCACCTTTGGTTTGCATTGAATTACTATTTCCTGCAGCACAACCCAAGGTGGGTTTGACTTGACTTTTTTTTTTTTTGGTTGGAGCAATCTTTTTTCTTAGCTTGATGTATTATGAAGCTTTTTCAGTTCATTTTTCCAATAAGACCTTGTGCACGTATCATATACATGCCAAGTGTTACTACATTTTAAGGGCAGATTATGAGAAACCTCCTCTGTGGTTTGAGGCTTTCAGCTAGTGATCGTGTACCCCATTGTGATTCTAAAAGCTACCTTTTGTGCTGTATTTTGGACTCAAAATTACTTTAAACGGTAAACTCAAGGAATAATAATTTTTTTTATATGAGATCCAATGATACTAGTCAGTAGGCACTATGGGCACTATTGGTAATTTACCTTCCTCCCCTTCTCTGTATGCAAGCAGTTTTTAACTGAGTACTCTTCTTGGGAAGATTGTTTGGCATTTATTGCCGCTAATTTGTTAAAGTCAATAGCTGTTTTGCACCTAATTTGGGTTTTGTATACGCTTTTTTTTTCTTTTCTTTTCTTTTGGTTCTCTATATCATGGGAATTTGAACTTATTTGGTATACTTTGGATATTGATTCTTGCATCTTTATATGTTATCTTCCAGAGGATTGTATTCCTTAGGTCATTCATTCCTTTTTGGTGAATATGTCTATATTTAGCTGCACCGGAATTTACTTTCATACCTTGAATATGTCCTCCATAACCATGTTTCTTAAGGTGTTATTGATTGTATGCATATGATACAGGATCCTTGTCGGCCTGGTGTTAGAGATGCTGTCCAGTTATGTAAAAAAGCTGGCGTAAAGGTGCATGTTTCCTGAATTTTTTTATTTTGTATTTGTTCCACGTTGTTAATTTCTTATCCTATACTGTATGTAATAATTGACTTTTCACCTGAAGTTGTGCTTTCTGTATGTTGCATTGCGGACATGTGATGTGCTTTATTTACTAATAATTCATCTCAGGAAGAGTATCTAAAGTTTCTTAGTATTTGTAAGCTGTATGGGTTAGGAATTTTCCAACTGATGTTTGAAAACTTTTTGGGTATTGTAAGCAGTATCACTCAAGAATTTCCTTCCTGCTATGCTCCCTTTTGCACATAGACCTTTTTCCTATTATTTTTTTCTGAAATTATAGTGTACATATTTTTAACTACTGGCCACCTGATTCCTGACTGGGAAATGTATTACCTGTTTACTTACTGCAGAGGAGAATTGATGTGTTGATTGTGAAGAAGCTTGAATAAACTAACAGCTTTACTGGATCATTACTTTTCTTCATGGCTGATATGTTTGTGTTCATAAATTTTGTTTTACATTGAGCTCTGGACTTTTAAGGTGGAAAATCTTCTAAACTGTCCTGTTAGATTTTCGACTTGTTAAAGTCAAGGTGGCCAATATCAACACAAGTAGATCTTTGGGGCCACAAATATCTTGCTTGTCTTTACTGCTACTAATACCACCCAGCTTCCCTGGCATTAATTTTGAACTGCATTTCTTTAATCTGTTTATCATCCCGAATTCTCTCCCCATGGCATGCTTGGATTTCTTTTGGTCATCTTCTCATTGTCAATACTTTTCCCCACTAATGCTCTAAAATTTCTGAAGAATGAGAATTTTTTAGTTTTTTCTGGTATCTTCAAACTGGAGTAATTCAGGTTCCACTTTTGTTGTGCTGCCAAGGTAACCACTTCAGTTATGATAAACTAGTAAATATTTTCTATTGGAAAAAAATTAATTTTCTTTAGCATATCTCAAGTTATTCTCGAACTTATAGTACCGTAACTGAGATACAACAAAGCGGAAGTTCTAGAAGATGTTATATGTGAAATCATTGAAAATTTGAAAATTGCATGCATATGAAAAACGTATTTTTATATAAATTTGGCATCTTAAGATATATGTTAGTTTCAAGTTGATTCTAGCACTATAGGAGTAGAAGTAGTGGTTGTGGCGCATTACATATGAACCAGTGTTCATATGCCATAGCGTATAATTTATTAAGAAGTTTCCTTTTCATTGGGTAAAGTAGTCGGATGGTGTATCCAAGCTCTACATAAGAAGCTGTGATGGTAGAACCCCCCACCATTTTAAACAGCATTCATGTCAAGAGCAAAAATTTGCTTAAGAAATTTGCTTGTCGTTGAATAAAATAATCTGTCAGGTAGAGAATATTCAAGTTAATTTTGTTACTGATTTCTAGTATTCGGTGGTTTGCTAGGTTAAGTATGGCCTCAAATGATGGTATTCTTATTTGTACCTTTCATTTATCCTAATTTGGTATTCGATTATAGGTAACCTTCATGAATTTCTTTTCACAAGGGTGATTGTTCATTAAGATGGAGCAAAACGCAGATGCATGCTGATTTACCACTTGTTTTTTGTATTTTACATGAACTCTCTCCTGAAATTTCTAGGTACGAATGGTGACTGGTGACAATCTCAACACTGCCCGTGCAATTGCTTTGGAATGTGGGATTTTAGCGTCTGATGCTGATGCTACTGAACCAAATCTAATTGAAGGAAAGGCATTCCGTGCCTTGTCTGAAAGAGACAGGCAAGAAGTAGCTGAAAAGATATCTGTAAGATGTGAATATTAGTATAGAGAAAACCATTTCTCTTTCCCTTTGAGCAAATATGTTAGTAAATAAGCTGATTGGAAGATTACCATTTCATGCATAGGTAATGGGAAGGTCGTCACCCAGTGACAAGCTCTTACTTGTGCAAGCACTGAGGAAGAAGGGACATGTAGTTGCTGTGACAGGAGATGGGACTAATGATGCTCCTGCACTACATGAGGTTTGCTTACTCTCTGGATGGTCTTAGAAGTTTATCAATGTGTCCAATGACATAGATGAGGAAGATTTTTGGTATTATGGTTGCCATATTCCCTTCAGTCTTTTACCCGGTTACCTCTTCAGTAACTGCAAATTCTTTCTAGATTAGTATAAGAATTATGAATGCCTTAATGATTGTGCAACTGGAGCTTAGTTTTTGTTGCGTTTGTTATTGTCTTTTTGAAAGGGGTTGGGATGGGATGGGATGGGCTGGGCGGCAGAATGAATCGACAAAAATAGTGTAATTATTGGGGCTTTCTGGAGGTGCAATGGATTTTGTAAATGGGCTTCTGCTGCAGGATTATCTTAATTTTATTGTTTTACTTCATACCGAAATCTATTCGAAATACAAATTTGTTGGGGTGCTGGTTTTGTCATTATATCCTTGAGAATGATGTGGACTAATGCTAGGGCATTACAGGCTGATATTGGTCTTGCCATGGGCATCCAAGGAACTGAAGTTGCTAAAGAGAGTTCAGATATCATCATACTTGATGACAATTTTGCTTCTGTCGTAAAGGTTAGGCTGCTATTTGGTATTACTGCGCGAGTGTGCAGAATGTACTTTACTTTTTTCCTAAACAGAAGACAACCTACCTTTTCAGTTTGAATTTTTTTCCTACAGCTAGTTCATTAGGAATAAGTATGTAATTCATTCTCCATTATTTGGAAGTAAAAGGCTTTACCTGGTTCTTGTTTTATCTTTAGAACTTTTGATACTTTGCAGATCCTTATTAGTGCTTCTGTCTGTCCAATGCAGGTTGTCCGATGGGGTAGATCTGTTTATGCCAATATTCAGAAATTTATTCAGTTCCAGCTCACAGTAAATGTTGCAGCCCTAGTGATTAATGTTGTAGCTGCTGTTTCTGCTGGTGATGTCCCACTGAACGCTGTGCAGGTTCATCTCTCTCTCTCTCTCTGTGTGTCTGTGTGTGTGTGAAAGATGAAAAAACAAATGTTGGATGACAAGAACTATTGATATCAAAGCAAGTAGGTATCGGCACAAATAATCATTATATGGTTATGCATGTGAATTGATATTCAATTTGTACTTCTGTTTCTGGTGCAGCTTCTTTGGGTGAATCTTATCATGGATACTCTTGGTGCACTTGCATTGGCCACCGAACCACCCACGGATCATCTCATGACCAGACATCCAGTTGGTCGAAGGTCAGTTTTACTTAGAAATTGCTTGATAGTTTTTGCCAAAAGCATTCAAGATTAGGATTTCTTTTTCTTAATATAATTTGGTACAACCTTTCCTCTTGTAAAGTTCTGATTGATCTACAGTGGAGGCACTAACATGTTAATTTTCTTGCCGCCTTTTGAGATTCTAGTTTTACCCATTTTTTGTATGGTTAGGTTTAGCTGTTTTCTTTAAAGCTTGATGGTTGGCTCAAATGCGTTGGGCTTGAGCTCATTTATTTGATTTAGAAAGCAGAGCTTAAACTTCTATTCTGAGTTTTTGAAACACTAAACGTTGATAAATAGGGGATCTGCTCATTTAAGCCTCACGAACAAAACGTTTAGACAGATTTTTAATACTGAGATTAATTTGGGTAGAATGTGTTAAGAGCATGACAAAGTGTCAGTCATAATGTTTTGCCTGATTTAAAATAGTAGTGTGAACTAAAAGACTCTGCTACTATTTTTTTTCCGCTTAGGCCGTGTTACCAGGTTGCGGCCCCCTTACCGTATGGGTCGTAAGGAAATAGGCATGCCAGGTGAAGAAGTCGGCTCCATACTGGGAATTGTGGCGACTTCTTCAGTTATTGATGTTTTTTTTTTTGTTATGTTCTCAAGTGTTCAGCGAGAAGGATTTCCTTTTCGAATTAGGCTCTTTCAGAGACCTAACTCTAGGGAAGAAGCATAAAGTGAAAATCCTAAGAAATGCATTTCTTTTTGTGTCTGAAGGGCAGAAATAACTGAAACACAGTTTAGTTTCAATTGAAGAGCACTTATTGGGAGATTATTTACATGAAGGATGCTTTTATCTTGGGCTCTTCTCACCATTGCTTTGCTTTTGGATATCATCTGAGTTTGTGAAAATCTGAAGGAAATCATTTTCCTTGCATAGTAGCTTTTCTGTTCCCTTTACTGGTAAATGAAATTCAGGTTCCAAGATCAGATAATCACATAAGCAAACAAGACCAGATAAATCATTCACCATGAGTAAGTTACAAAGTGATGCCGTTAGAGAAGCAATTTCCCAAATTACGAGTGATGCCAAGGAGAAAAATAGGAAGTTCACAGAGACCATTGAGCTTCAGATTGGACTCAAGAATTACGACCCCCAAAAGGATAAGCGTTTTAGCGGCTCTGTTAAGTTGCCTCACATCCCTCGTCCCAAGAGTTTGCATGCTTGGTGATGCACAACATGTGGAAGAGGCCGAGAGAGTCAATGGACGTGGAAGGGTTGAAAAAGCTCAATAAGAACAAGAAGTTGGTGAAGAAGCTTGCCAAGAAGTATCATGCTTTCTTAGCATCTGAAGCAGTCATCAAGCCGATCCCTCGTCTTCTTGGCCCTGGTCTGAACAAAGCAGGAAAGTTTCCTACACTAGTGACTCATCAGGAATTTTTGGAGTCAAAAGTCAATGAAACGAAAGCTACAGTAAAATTTCAGCTTAAGAAGGTGCTCTGCATGGGCGTTGCTAATGGTCTGTGCAATGGAGAGTGAACTTTTTGGTCTCGCTCCTAAAGAAGAACTGGCAAAATGTGAGGTGCTTGTACCTGAAGAGTACTATGGGAAGACCCAATCGCATATTCTGAGCAGTTGCATTTGCTTTGCTTTTTGTGATCAGTTTAGCGAGAGTAAAAGAGTGGTGACAGTTTAATACATTTTTAAGCGAATGCTTTTGATATTTTTGTGGTCTGTTGTGTTGAATTGTTCTTTCATGGAACTTCGCAATGAATTTTAGCTACATCTAGACCCCGTTTGGTTTAATATAAAAAAAAAAATGAAATTCAGGAAAATTGGTTGGAGCCAATTTAAATCAGTTAAATCAGTTTAAAAAAAATGAAATGCAGAAAAAAATGAAATTCTGGAAATCCAGTTGGAGCCAAAAGTATTAGTTGTTCGGCAATTAAAGGGAAGAAAATTGTTAATAGAAATGGTAGATTTCCTCTCATTTTTTCTCTGTTTCAATTTCATCACTGATGTCTAAGACTGTCTCTTTCTTTTTAACTGATTTAATTTTCAAAATTGGTGCTGATTGTCTCTATTCTTTTAGGGAGCCTCTTATAACCAATATCATGTGGAGGAACTTGTTGGTGCAGGTATTCACAATTTTGGCCACGTTTTTCTGCCTTTGCTATCCTTTGTAAAGTGGAAAGATGAAAGTATCCTTATTTGTAATTTATGTGACAAAACTTTTTGTTATATTTGGAAAATGACAGGCTGCTTATCAAGTGACTGTCCTCCTAGTCCTAAATTTCCGTGGCATAAGTATCCTTGATTTGAAGCATGACAGTCCTGACCATGCTAATAGAGTGAAGAACACACTGATATTCAATGCCTTTGTCCTTTGTCAGGTAACTTTCATTCCATAGCGATCAAATACTTTTTTAAACTGATTGTATCATTTTACAATGCTGTGCCTTATAGATACTTGTTTCTTTAGATCTTGTGCTATTTCTGTATTCTGCAGCAATTTTTAACTTAGAAAGGCGTGTTTACATGTTTTATCTATTGTTCAACGAGTAACTGATGCCATGTTTAGAATATTTGGCATGTGGTTTTGAGTTGATTCTTGAGCTAATTGCTTTTATTGGTATCAGTATTTAGTTCAGTTCACGGTAATTAAATTGGCAAATTGCTTTACTTAAAAGATTGTGCTCTGAAAGAGACTGCGAAGGTTTACAGTATGCACTACGGTAACTAATCAAAAAATTTGTTGCTTCTTATAGTTCTTTTGTCGTCTAGTGCTTGCTTTGATGTTGAGGGTCTTTTATTTTTTGTTTACGCTAGTGAGATTAAACCCTGTTTTTCTTATTAGAAGGGCTTAGTAAAGGAAAGTGAGTTTGGCCAATTGAATTTGAGAGATGAGAATATTTGTCTCCTAACACAGTCTTCCTTAAGCATGGGCCACAGCATTAAATATAGACGATAGCCTGTATTTATGACTGTACCACAACTTTTCCTTACCCATGATTAGGTCCAACCACTGCATGTTATTGAATGTCAGGTGAGGGTATGCTCTGAGCTAAAAGTTCTCAAAGATTTTAGACATAAATGGTGAATTAATGGGGTTTTTAGCTTTGGTGCTCTAGGTGTTTCTTGAACCTACAAAGTCCCGAATTCAGTTATTAAATGGTACTATTTGTTTCATCTGCTATTCCAGATTCTATCCTTTTTATAGACTACCTGATCACAGCTTATCCTTTTAATCGTAGATATTCAATGAATTCAATGCTCGAAAACCTGACGAGATTAATGTTTTTAAAGGAGTCACCAAGAACCGTCTCTTCATGGGTATAATTGGGCTTACTGTGTTGCTTCAGGTATAATTTTTTCTTTCTCGTCATTGAGATGGGCATTATAATGTCATGTTTCGACATATATTTCTTCTGATCTTCAGGTTATTATTATTTTCTTCCTTGGGAAATTCACTTCAACTGTAAGACTCAGTTGGAAACTGTGGCTTGTGTCAATTGCCATTGGAATTTTAAGGTCAGAGATATGGTACTATCAGTTTTAGCTTCTATTTGAAAATCCTGTTTGTCTTATAACCAGGCTAGTTCTGAAGTAATATTCTTTACCGAACAACTAAATCAGGTGTAGATACCAGTTGAAAGTAGAATTGAGCCTGTATATTCTCAATTCTGCTGTAAAATTATTATAATCATGGAGTTGGTTTACTTATGCACCAGAACTGTAATTTGATTGAATTCTCCCCCTCTCCTAGTATTGGAATTTGACATGATTCTTTTGTCCCTTTTGTGATTTTCCTTTGATCAGCTGGCCTCTTGCTGTTATTGGAAAATTGATTCCTGTTCCAGATAGGCCTTTCGGCGAACTAGTATCCGAAAAATTACGCCGGCGAAGAAGTTCAGGAGGTAATTACAACCATTGTTTTTGTAGAGAACTTTACGCAATCACTTAAGTGGCAACTATCATTTTATTTCACTAACGCCAACTTCATTTATTTCCGTTGGTTTGCAGATTAGTTTACGCAATCACTTAAGTGGCAACACAAGGATTGTTGGATCTAACACAAGACTGACTTTTAGCTGCTGCATTCTACACTTTTTGAGTTTGTTCTGTATGAAATGCTCACTTAGTTACTTAAGACTTCAAGATCTTATTTTGACCTTTACTGTAAATGATAATGCACAGTTTGTGGTTAAAACTTACGGATGCCTTGTCAATGTTGATAAAAAATTACACATTTTGCAATATATCCGATATCAGTGGACATCTTCGTGGACTTCGATTCTGAATAAAGGGATCATTTCCATGGTAAGTTTAGGTAATATTCCTTTTGTCCTACTTTATGTGAAATATTGCTAATTATATTTGTCCCAAGGTTTTGGGTAACTCGTGGCTTGTAAAGGTCATTTATCTGAACAGTCTTTTTCCTGATATTCTTCTCATGCAATGTCAGTCAACTAATGTGTTAACTTAAAAAAGTTTCTCAAGCGAGTAGCTTTGAGCCTGGCATAAAATGGGAGTGGGACAAGGGTGAACTGTTTTATTTGTTTGAGGGACTTATTTGTTATGAATCTGCCAACCAGAATGTGATTCTACAAAATAGAAATGCTTAGGATTGCAATGTTGATTGACGTTAAATATGTATTTTGTAACAAAAAGATTTTAGTAGGCTGACAAGTAAGTAAAGGTCTTAGTTTAACTATTTATTACTAGTGGAGCATCTTAACAATTTATTAGTATTTTCTCAGCTATATAAGTGTACATGTGATATTCTGTCCAATATTTTGTCTGTCTTATCTTGTCTTAATTAAAACTACGTCGGGTTCACTAATCTCTTGGTTAGGGTCTAATAATTGTAAAGTAATTTTAGTGATATTTATGCATTTAGTTCTTAGTTTCAATGAAACTACGTCGTTTTGAACGTTAGACAAAAAAAGACATGATAAATATTGGACAGAGGATCTGGTCTCATATATGTGTTTCTAGTTAATTAGTTGTTGGGTTATTTACGGATAACCCTCATGTAATTTGACGATTTTTCTTATAACTCCTATGTGTTTTAAAATATATTAAGAATTCCCATCTGTTTAGTTTTAATTTTAAAGTAACAAAAAATAAGTTAGTTGACAAAGATTGAGTTACACACGCCTATTTTTTAGAGTGTGATTGTTCAAATTCATTAAATGATTATACAATTCTTAAAATACCCTCATTTTCCCTTAATAGACTTCTTTCTCGTTATAATCTCTATTACTCCACATTTTTTTTTATAAAAAATTTCGATTTCTTTTCCTTTTTTTGTTTCTTTCTTCTTTTTTTTTTGTTTCTTTTATTTTCCCTTTCCCAACTACTCTATTTCCTTTATTCCTTTTTTTTCACTACTTATCTCTTTTACATCTTATTTTCTTTCCTTTTTTTTTCTATCATTGCTCACAAAAATTGTGCTTCAAATATGCAAACATCTTCCCTTTCCTATTTTTTTTCTCTTTCTACCATTCAATTTCTTCCCTAGACAAGAAAAATCCAAAAGCCATCATTACCATTTTACATAATAAAAAAACCATGGAGTAATATTAATTGAAATATAATTTAATCTTATAAGATTGGAGAAGAGGGAATGGTGTGAGAAGGCCACCATGTATGATAATAAAATGATTAAATTTTATTTTTTTATGTTGAGAATGAAGATGATTATGAAAAGGGAATAAATGAAGAAAAAAAGAAAGAAAATGAGTTTTGATGAAGGTGCGGTGACCGGTGGTTGATATTAGGAAGCAATGGTGGAAAGATATTTGATGAAGGAGTTTTGATTATTTGCTCATTCCACTTTTTTGTTGAAGGTGAGAGATTTTTTAACATAAAAGACTTTGAATATAGATGAAAAAGTGGTGGGTGGATAGTTGTTGTGGTGTTAAGGGGGGTGGAGGTGGTGGCGGCAGCTGCGGTTGAGGAGGATGGTGGAGGCGGAGGACAATGGTGTGGTATTGTAACCAGAAAAACAAAAAGAGAGAAAAAAACGATGGAAGAGGAGAAAAAAATATCAAATTTATTTTTTATCTCAAAACTTTATTAATTTAAATTATAACCCTAAAACTTTAGTAATTTTTTGATTGAATGCTTTGAATTGAAAAAGATTGGAGGGTATTATTGAAAATTTTAACGGTGCCGTTAGTGCACCTATTTTCCATCCACTTTCAGCTTAAATCAGAAACATATAGGGGTTGTTGGTATATTTTTAAAACACATAGGGTTATAAAAAAAATCGACAAATTACATGGAGGGTTATTGGTAGTTAACCCTTAGTTGTTTTACTTTACGCGAATTCTTGTAACTCCTAATATAAACGGTTTTCATTCAATTTTTTTTAAGGTTTTCATTCGAATATGATTATATGGAACTTGTATGTTTTTATCAAGACAAAAGAAATTTTCAATTCAGTTGCACAATATTAATGGTAAAAAGTTAAAATGTCAAGATAAAGATTTAAAAGTTAAATATTAAATACTTTTCGTGGGAGGTGGTTCGCAACTTAATATTAATATAAAAAGGAAAAATTGCGAAAAACATCCCTCACATTTGCATAAAAAACGTTTTCCA
Organism: Ophiorrhiza pumila; assembly: GCA_016586305.1. NCBI lineage: Eukaryota > Viridiplantae > Streptophyta > Magnoliopsida > Gentianales > Rubiaceae > Ophiorrhiza > Ophiorrhiza pumila. The sequence continues at coordinate 41,748,264 of BLIW01000006.1, forward strand.
TTCTTCACATGTCAAATGATGCAAATTGGTTCTCTACACTTAAAAATTGCACCAACTTGGTCATTCCATCAATTTCTTTAGGACTAATTATCAGGAACCCCTTTGTGGTTTGCCGAAATTTCCTATAACTCCCATGTTTTATAAAAAGGTATCGAGTACTCACATGTGTTTTGAGGTAAAATCGAAAGTGGATGGAAATTAGGTCTGTTAACGACGCTTGAATGATACGCGCTTAAAAGTGCAAGTGTGATTTACTAAGGGTACATTAATGTCTGAATTTCCCCAAATTACCTCTTATTTTGCCTTCCATAAGCATAAATCGTCTTCAACATGCCTTCTTCTTCAATATTTACTGCAACATGCCTGCCTTCTTCTTCTTTTTCCTGTAAACAATATTTACTGTAAAAATCTATGTTCTTCTTCTTCCTTTCAAAGCTTTGTCCTACCACTTCTAAAATCCATGTTCTTCTTCTTCCTTTCAAAGCTTTGTCCTACCACTTCTAAAATCCATGTTCTTCTTCTTCTAAATTTTTTTATTATTTCAAAAATTGAATTGTTCATACCTCTTTCAAATTATATTATCAAAATCTTCAAATTTTCAAATCCATAATCATCATTAGTAAAAATGGCAACTAAATCCACCGCGACAAGTTTAAAGCATTAAAATTAGTTTCCAAATATGAGAAGGTGGCTCTCCGGTTCTATATCGCTTGATTCTTGAAAAAAGGTGAATCTTCAAATTTCCAATAGTAATTGTTTGTTTGATAGCATTGTTGATAGTGTTGTTAGTAATAGGTGACTTTTAGATTTCAGTATAGTGGTGTTGGAGGTTTTGGTGGTGGCGATGATGGTAGGGGAGGTTTGCAGATTTGAAAAGGAAAAAATAAAAAATAAAAAAGAAAAAAAGAGTCGTGATCGAAAAGGAAAAAAAAATAAAGAAGAAATAAAGAAAAAAAGGAAAGATTTGGAGTGCTGTGGTGATGGTGAAGAAATAAAGAAAAAAAAAGGAAAGATTTGGAGTGTTGTGGTGATGGTGAAGAAATAAAGAAAATAAAGGAAAGAAAAAAAGAAAGAGATTGAAATAAAAAAAGGAAAGAATTTGGAGTACTGTGGTGATGGTGTTTTGGTGGTGGTTGGCGTGATGGTGGTGGCGGTTGAAGTGGTGGTGGTGGTTTTATGTTTGTGGTGGTACTATGGTGGTGGTTGGAGTGGTTGTGGTGGTGTTTTTATGTTTGTGGTGGTGCTATGGTGGTGGTTGGAGTAGTGGTGGTGTTTTTATGTTTGTAGTGGTGCTATAATGGTGGTTTGACTGGTGGTGGTGGTGCTATGGTGGTGGTTGGACTGGTGGTGGTGCAATGGATGGTGGTGGTGGTGTTATGGTGGTGGTTCACATGATGGTGTAGTGGTGGATGACAACTTGGTGGAATGGATTTTTTTTTTTAAAAAGAATAACAACAGAAGATAAGAAAGAAAAAAAAAACTTAAAAAAGAATAATAAAAGAAAATAAAAAAGAGACAAAAACATAATAGCATGAAATAGGAAAAAGAAAAAAACACGAAATCAAAACAAAAAAATGATTTAAAATCAATTTTCACTATTGTTATCATTAAATGGAAAAAATGAAAGAAAAAAAAATGCCGTAGAGAGAAAGAATTTTTTTTAACTTTATATTTTTACTACAAAAGTTTGATAATTTAAACTTTAACTTCAAAATTTTAATTGTTTTAAAGATTTACTATTTAAATTTGAAAACAAAGGAGAGGGCATTATTGGAATAATTAACAGTGCCGTTATTGGACATGTTTTCCGTCAACTTTTTATTTGATCCCAAAATACACAGAGGTACTCAATACCTTTTTATATATGGGAGTTATAGAGAATTTTGACAAACCACACAGGGTCCGGATAATTAACCCATTTCTTTATTATAAATAGGCATATAAACATCACATGACTATTTTCTAAGGTGTAAAATCGGTAAAAACTTTTTTCTCCAATCACCTTCACCCCCACCACCCTTTCCTTCATTATTTTCACCACTACCACTTCCTCCATCACCTACACCGCTGCCACCGCACTACCACCACCTCCAACTTCATGTTTCCCCCACCCACCAACTTGAAAGGATTAAATTTTGTTTGAACCAAATATATTAATGGTTTTTTTTTTTTCAAACTAGATTCCATACTCCTCTCATGTTTAAGATGTCATGTTGTACATTTTTCTTTCTTGGATTGAACAAGAGTGACGAAGAAGTTCAATTATGCTTGGTTGCATGAAATGTTGTCTCAGTTCTTTAATTTGCTTGCCTAATGACCGCTTCATATTTTCTAATGGTTTTTCAAATCAAAATAAGTTTAAGATGTGAGATGGAACAAACTTTCTATGCGTGAGTAGTCCTCATAGCTTAACAATAGTTTTGGTCGACTTTCAGTTTTGGTGGGCAAGGGTTGACGGATTTGGTGGGTGAGGGAAACATGCTGTTGGAGATGGTGGACTGGTGGTGGCGTGCCTGGGGGAGTGGTGGTGGAGGAAAGGGTGGTTGGGTGGAGGTGATTGGAGAAAAGAATTTTTATCGACTTTACCCCTTACAAAATAGTCATGTGATGTTCACATGCTTATTTATGTTGGAACTTGGAAGGACCAAGTTGGTGCCATTTTTAAGTGTAGAGGACCAATTTGATGCATTTGAAATTTGAAATGTGAAGTTTTTCATGCAAATGTGAGGATGATGTTTTTCGTAATTTTTCCATCTAAAAATTAACATATCAATAATCAATTTTCCATATGAAGTATTAATCTAGAATACCGTAACAAGTATAAAAGATTAATAGTTCAAAGTACGAATCTAGAAATTATCGTATTTTCCGTCCAAAGTATTAATCTAGAATACCGTATCAAGTATAAAAAATTAATAGTCCAAAGCATTAATCTAGAAATTACCGTACCGTATCAAGTATAAAAATTTAACGTAGCAATTTTCAATTCAAAAGTATCAATTCAAAAATTAAAGTATTAGGTATTAAAAATTAGCATATCACTTTTCAAGCCAAAAATATCAATCTAATACAAAAAGTTAGCATATCAATTTTCAGTTCAAAAGTATCAATTCAAAAGTTAGCGTATTAAGTACAAAAACTTAGCATAGTGTATCAACTTTCAGTTCAAAAGTATCAATCCAATATAAAAAATTAGCGTATCAATATTTAGGTCAAAAGTATCAATCTAATACAAAAAATTAGCGTATCAATTTTTAGTCCAAAAATATCATTCCAAAAGTTAGTGTATCAAGTATAAAAAATTAACGTAGTGTATCAACTTTCATATCAAAAATATCAATCCAATATAAAAACTTAGCGTATCAATTTTCAGTTTAAAAGTATCAATCCAATACAAAAATTTAGGGTTCCAATTTTCAATCCAACAATTAGTATATCAAGTGTAAATTTAGCGTATCAATTTCTAATCCAAAAGTATCAAATTAATACAAAAATTAGAGTATCAAGTATAAAAAATTAGCATATCACGTTTATATATATATATATATATATATGAACTCATTTCATATAAGTTTTTCTCCAGTTTCATTTGAGATAAGAAGAATCCTTAAAATGACACAATCTTTAAGTAGAAGGCAACTCTTTAAAGTCCACTTAACACTCAATTGTCGGTTGAATATCTTGAACATTCTCTACAAGCAAAATTGTTAGACCCATAGAATAGAATCTCCGTGAATCGAATTACTTCTTGTTCTTGAACTTCAACAATCTATCAATTTTTGCAATGACTCTTCCATCCTTTTAGCTCTCACTCTACTTATTGGATCTCGAATATCTATAGATTGGGATTCATATGCCAAACTTTGATCATATAAAGAAAAATTATAAGTAAAAAAAAAAAAAAGGAAAAACTTCAATGTGTAGTAATCTACATGTGAGTAAACGGTTTGCTGCATTGATTTGTAGCGCTGGAAGCCATCAAAGAAAAGTATCCAATTGTATTTTTGGTCCCTTAATTATTAGTTAGCTTAGTAAAATATTAAAAAGGATAAATTGCAAAACAGTACCTTCAACTGATTATAATATACCTTAAAATTTTCAACTTCGGTACTTTACCTCCTTAAATTATTATATTTTTTCAAAGTACAATAAAAATAAACATTTTAGAGTAATATACCCTTATTATTTACTTTGTGTTTTCTAAAATACCCAAAAAATAAATACTGAATATTAATTATTCACATCAATTTCCTTCTTACTATTTTGCTATTTAAAAAATTAAGGACTTCATTTACACAGATTTCATAAAATTAATGCGACTAGAAAAATGCAGAGAACTGGTGAATTTATTGAATATTTCGAAAAGAATTGTTAGTTGTAAGATTTAAAGGTACAATAGAAAAGGTTATTTATGTGTATTTTATTTAAATTTTTATATAAAATTATTAAATTAAGTTAACATGCAAAAAAAAAAAAGTTTAATGAAATAAAGTGCTAAAATTAAAAGCTTAACGGTATATTACTACCCAATTATAGTTTATAGTGTCATTTTTCAATTTACCCTATGATGAAGCTCAAATTCGCACCTCGGGAAATAATCCGAGCTGATATAATCCGAGCTGAAAAATCCGAGCTCCAAGCAATAATTCTGGTTCTTATCTGTAAAATAAGATAACGTTAGAGTAACAGCCCGAGGTGATCCCCGGGAGTTCCACTCCGATGCTAAAGTCAGTAAAAGTTGTATATCTCCTTTAAATGATATTCACATATATATAAAAAGTGAGTTTTTTTACCGTTAAACTACCTTCCACCTTTTTCTCCTTGAGCTGCGTTCAATTGTTATAACTGCTTTTGACTTATCCCTACATATTAGGGAATATTTGAATATTTGTTACATCAATACCTCCTCAGGTCGGTATAAATATTTTTATTCCGACCTGATATGAACACCCAAATATTTCCGAGTTGATCTCCTTGATCCTCATCATGAAAAAATGATGCTTTGATATTAGAAAAGATGAGAGAATAACTTCTGATCTTAAATCCTTGTACGCTTTTCTTCACCATTTCCAGAATTTGTTATTTTTCCCCAGAGTTTCTTCTCGGAGATTCTAATAAAATTTCCCTTCCTAAAGTTTCTTTATTTCCTTATAATTCTTTACAAGGAATTCACCTCGGGAATTTTGTCGTAGTTGTTTTATAGATTTTCACAGAGATCTTTTCTCCGGAATTGCCATAGCAACATCAAAAAGCTTTATCAACTTACTACATCTCAAGAAAAGAATACTCCACTAATAATACTTCCTTAAATTCTGAAAATTCCGAGTTCTTGGGATAGATTTCCCATCCATTCTTGACATCGTGCTTGACCTTATTTGGTTCCAAATCCGAGCTTTAATCTTCCATTCGAGGCATTTCAGTAATGAAATCAACTAACGCCTGACCTTTAATCGCTGTTCGGGGTTTGAAAGTAATATCATAATCTCCGAGCTCAATAGCCCACTTTGATAATCGTCCGGACGCCAAATGTTGCAACTCAACTATTCACCTCGGGAATTTTATGACCGAGCTAAGGAGTTTGTCGACCTCCGAGCTAAGAAGTTTTATGACCAAGCTGAAATAATCCGACCTCCAGTGCTAAGGAGTTTTTTGACCGAGCTGCAATAATCCGACCTCCAGTGCTAAGAAATTTTTTGACCGTGCTGCAATAATCCGACCTCCAGTGCTAAGAAGTTTTTTGACCGAGCAGAAATAATCCGACCTCCAGTGCTAAGGAGTTTTTCTTTGTTCTAGTTTTACTGTATTTTGGGTTCCTATTTCCCAAAATTTTATTGACATTTTATCCTTAGAGATTTTGTCCCTGGATATGGATGTTTTGTTTCCCTAGAATTTTGTTCTCGGGATTTTATCACATTTGTTTCTCTAGAGATTTTTTCTCTGGAGTAGTTGAATATTTTCCCCAAAATTTATTCTCGGGGTTTTGTGTCATTTGCTTTTTCTAGAGATTAAGTTCCCCAAAATTTTGAGCTTGCCACGTATGTTGGGATTTTTCACAGAGATCATTTCCTCCGGAATTCATCACCAAAGATATTTTATTAAAAAAGAACTGACTTGTTCTTATTACATTATTGAATAAAACTCCCGAGCTAATAATACTTCAAAAAATCCCGAGCTCATAATACTTTAAAAAATATCGAGCTCATAATACAAAAAATCCCGAGCTCATAATACTTTAAAAAATACCGAGCTCATAATACTTCAAAAATTCCCGAGCTCATAATACTTTAAAAAATACCGAGCTCATAATATAAAAAATCCTGAGCTCATAATACTTTAAAAAATACTGAGCTCATAATACTTCAAAAAATCCCGAGCTGACAAAGCCTCGAAATTCCGAGCTGATAGTACTTCAAATTTCCAAGCTGACAAAGCCTCGAAATTCCGAGCTGATAGTACTTCAAATTTCCGAGCTGACAATGTCTCGAAATTCCTAGCTGATAGGACTTCAAATTTCCGAGCTGACAAAGTCTCGAAATTCCGAGCTCTAATAATTCTTCAAACATAGTTGACCAGAAATATCCGAGCAGCATGCATACGTTTTTGCCGAGCTGTAACTTTATCCTCTGGTAGATTTCCCGACCTTAAAATATAAATCGGGGTCATCTAATTTTCGGTTCCTTTTCCCCTCATCTCGGATTCTTGTTCCTATTTTTTCGTTATCCTTTTTCCTTTGGTCCGCCTCTTCTCCTTTGGCGTACTTCTCTGCTCGGTCCATCAGTTGTTCTATATCACATGGTGGATCAGTGGCCATCTTTTTATAGAAACGTCCAGGTCGTAATCCATTGAGAAATGCCCCCACCAGAACATCTTCAGAGCAATTTTTCACTTGCAAGCTTTCGTCATTGAATCTACCCATATAACTTCGAAGGGACTCACTCTCTCCTTGACAAAGATTTAGTAACTCTGCCGTAGACTTGTCAAATTTCTTACATTGCAAAAATCGGGTAAAGAAAAGATCACATAATTGAGAAAAGGAAACCACACACCTTGGCCTTAAGCCTTCATACCAGAGACGAGCTTTTCCTTCCAGTGTGGTAGGAAATGCCTGGCACTTTGTTTCCTCTGGTGCCTTCAAGAAATCCATTGTGGATTCAAATCTGTGAATATGATCATTAGGATCCGTGTCCCCCGTATAAGCCTGCAGCTGTGGTAACTTAAACCGTGGAGGTAGAGGAAAATCACGATCTCTTTTGATAGGGGGCTGTCTCTCCTGGGTCTTCTCTTTCCAGGATTTCTACCCTCATTATTGTTTGTATTTTCCCCACCTCCAGTTCGGGAAAATGGATGCGTCTTAGATTTCCCTTCGTTTTCTCCATCGCACTCGGCATGGATCACCAGAGGTGTTTTCCCCCGGACTTTCTGCTGCTCATCTTTCTTCTTCCGGGCCTCCTTAACCATAGCCTCCATTTGATCGTAATGTTCCACAAATATTTTCATCATTTTCGGAGTGATGTGATTACCTTCTTGTTGCGATTTCTCTGGATCCTTCTGGTGAGATGGTGACGATTGTCCTTCTCCTTCTCGCCTGCTAGTCTGAACATTTCCTCTCATTGATCTTGTGTTTGTCATCACAATGATAAATTTGTTGTGTGAACCTTTTGTTTGGTTCCCACAGACGGCGCCAATTGATGAAGCTCAAATTTGCACCTCGGGAAATAATCTGAGCTGATATAATCCGAGCTGAAAAACTCGAGCTCCAAGCAATAATTCTGGTTCTTATCTGTAAAACAAGATAACGTTAGAGTAAAAGCCCGAGGTGATCCCCGGGAGTTCCACTCCGATGCTAAAGTCAGTAAAAGTTGTATATCTCCTTTAAATGATATTCACATATATATAAAAAGTGAGTTTTTTTACCGTTAAACTACCTTCCACCTTTTTCTCCTTGAGCTGTGTTCAATTGTTATAACTGCTTTTGACTTATCCCTACATATTAGGGAATATTTGAATATTTGTTACATCACTAGTATTTCTACCCTCATTATTGTTTGTATTTTCCCCACCTCCAGTTCGGGAAAATGGATGCGTCTTAGATTTCCCTTCGTTTTCTCCATCGCACTCGGCATGGATCACCAGAGGTGTTTTCCCCCGGACTTTCTGCTGCTCATCTTTCTTCTTCCGGGCCTCCTTAACCATAGCCTCCATTTGATCGTAATGTTCCACAAATATTTTCATCATTTTCGGAGTGATGTGATTACCTTCTTGTTGCGATTTCTCTGGATCCTTCTGGTGAGATGGTGACGATTGTCCTTCTCCTTCTCGCCTGCTAGTCTGAACATTTCCTCTCATTGATCTCGTGTTTGCCATCACAATGATAAATTTGTTGTGTGAACCTTTTGTTTGGTTCCCACAGACGGCGCCAATTGATGAAGCTCAAATTCGCACCTCGGGAAATAATCCGAGCTGATATAATCCGAGCTGAAAAATTCGAGCTCCAAGCAATAATTCTGGTTCTTATCTGTAAAACAAGATAACGTTAGAGTAAAAGCCCGAGGTGATCCCCGGGAGTTCCACTCCGATGCTAAAGTCAGTAAAAGTTGTATATCTCCTTTAAATGATATTCACATATATATAAAAAGTGAGTTTTTTACCGTTAAACTACCTTCCACCTTTTTCTCCTTGAGCTGTGTTCAATTGTTATAACTGCTTTTGACTTATCCCTACATATTACGGAATATTTGAATATTTGTTACATCACCCTATTAAAAAACTTATTCCAAAACTAGTCAAATTACATAACTACTAATCAGCCTAATACATTACTAAACTATGATAATTTTATCATTAAATCGAGTTTATACGAGAACTTTTAATAGTCATTCCTGATTATCTTATCTTGGTGGGATTAAGGGCTTCTAGGGAAATTTTCGTCCCAAGTGTGTGTGCGTGTGTTTTTGGACAGGATTCTGTCACGCTTTTCCTTTACCAAATCCATGCCTTCAGTAGTATTTATGTTTCAGGACAATTGAGTATCAAAACCTATTTAAGTAGTGTAACTTTGGTTAGTTAGATTGATTAGATTCTATTGTACACTTGTCATAAAATGATTGTAGTAGGGTTATAAAGTTAGTTAACACAAGCATAATGGCAGTTAAGAAAGTTCTTAATGTACTAACTCTCTCTTGACTAATCCAATTCAGATGCTACTCTCCCTTCTCAATCCATTCTGACTCTTAATTCTTTTAATTGAAAGTTTACAACCCCATTTGTTATAAATTTGGTATCAGAGAGTACGTTTTTGTGAAATGGAACTTTGTTATGGCGAAAAAGACCAGGTACAAGTCGTTGGAGGATCAATTTAGAAAGCAAAAATCAAGAATACACGAAATGTGAGTGAGATGGATTCTAGCAGAAAATTTTTGAACTTAAAGGTGAACTACAATTGCATATAGAAGAAAATGGATAACAACATTAGTAGTCTGGAAAGTAAATTGGGAGTTTTTATGAAGTTATTTATGAAGGAGAATCAGGGAATTGGAGAATCAACCACAACAACTGATCGAAGCCCTATTCTTCCTACTCCTGATGCTTCTTTAAAGCTAAAAACAGAATGATGAGTAATTTTCCAGTTATAAGGCAAAATGGAGTAAGAATTTTTCTTTCTTGCACCCTAAAGTTGAATTGCAAAATTTTGAACTGATCGCCTGAGGGACTAGATTCACATTCACTCATTGCTCACATTCACCTAGATTTCAATTAGGATGAACACATTCTAAATTTTCTCACATTTTGGTCGTGGCTCTCACAAAACACTAGTTCACTTCACACACATGCAGTAAGTACTGTGGGTGTTTTTTTATGCATAAGTGCCACGACCAAAACACCCTTACACTTATTGTTTTAACTCTCTTTCTCTCTCTCTCTCTCACACACACACACACACTCTACACGTAGCCATGACTAAAGTAATTTTAGAACACACCATGCAAATTTTGACTGTGGCTAGGTGCCACGGCCAAAATCCTCTCTCTCCTTATTTCTTGCACTTTTATGTCTTAGTCCACCTAGGTATCATCTCACACTAACCAAGTGTCATGCCAAGTGTTGGTTTTGAACCAACCAACTAACTCACACTATGTAGGCACCAAAGATGACATGGCACGAGCCATGTCACTCACATAACCCTTAACCTTAGTTAACACAAGTTGGGTCTAATTAGCCATGTCACTCACATAACCCTTAACCTTAATCAATACAAGTTAACCAGTTTGACTTGGTTGACTATAGTTGACCCAATTTGACTATAATTGCTAAATTCACCATAGTTTAACTAGAGTTGAATGTAGTTGACATAGTTTGACCAACATTGACTAGATTTGATCTAACAAACCTTTAAACCCTAGTTTGACTAATTTGATTAGGTTTGACATAGTTTAACTTAGTTAACTCTAGTTTGACAATATTTGACCTTAGTTAACCTAGTAACCTTTATTAACCCTAGTTACCCCTAAACCATTCCCAATCTTACATTTAGGTTTAAACATGAACTTTAGGAACCAAACCCATGATCTAGGCTCAACTCATGCTTTGGTCATATGAGCTCAAGTTTTGATTTGTGATGAGCACTCTTAACACTTAGCTATTATTTGGAGAATCCATGTAATGTGCTACATTAGGATACACTCTTAGAGCCAAGTACAACTTTGAAGACTAATTCTTTAAGAAATACCAATTTGATAATCTCCAAAAGCACAGAATAGGGGATAGCTCTTGTAAATAGTAAATTATTTAGCTTCTATGGAGCTGACGTACTTTTTTTAGATCCAAAGCATTTTAGCTTCATAGAACTGAAGTATTTGGTTTCACAGAGGTAAATGATTGAACTAGTAAAAGTAGATAGGTCACTCTAGAGTGTGGAGAGTTTAGATAATTATTCAATTTCATATACTGTATTTTCACATCTTTAGTGTATGAATTTGTTATTCTGAAGTTCTATTCTTTCTTTTACTTTGATGGAGAATTTTCTTTTTCTATTCAATATGAGTGGCTAGACATTTATGTATCCTTGGAATTGGTGATGGGTTTTTGGAATCTTAATAGAGTAATGAAGTTTATGAACTCCATTTAATTTAGATGTGCTAACTTCATGTTATATTTACTGGGCTTGATTGTAATTGAGTGAATATTGAGTTCATTAAATCATTGAGTATTTTATGTATATCGATGTTCTTCGACGCATGTTAGATTAAATGATTTAATTGGATATCGACATTTATCAATTTGGATTAACATGAATTTTCTAAGCTCACATTCTTAGTTTGTTGTCTCATTTCAATAAGTATGATGATCTTCAATTTGTGTGAATGTTGACCTTATGGTTGATATCAACTTGTGCTGATGTTTGGTAGAGAACCTCGTGAGATTTTGGTGTAGATCTTATGAGTAATACCATGAGTATGTGATGACCAAATCTAAATCTAGATTTGGTTAGGCGAGTTGAATCGGGTCCTTGCGATGTTCTTCGGGGGGATTTGATTCAATGGGTTGCGGGAATCATTGAACTTATCTAGTGGACATAGCCTTAGGTTAACTTTGGACGATTTTGATATGGTGATGTTCTTCGATGTCAGAATCAAGTCCATCAATGTATATCTAATGGATGTGTTCTCTAGGTTAAACTCACTTAATTCTAGTATGATGATGTTCTTCAACACACTAGAATCCTAAGAGACAACTTTCTACTCCATTAAGAGCACTCTAAATTAACCCAGTTATAAAGTCATTATATACACTAAGAGATCAATACCCTAGGCTATATACCAAGGATCATTTATATCTCTATGTTTTCCTTAACCTAGTTATTTTAAGTTTTACATTGGATTGAAAACTCAATTACAACAACTTACATTTTAGTTAGATTCCATTATATGTTTTGTCTTAGTTACAACTTTACATTTCAATTTGCAAGTAGGTAATTCTTAGTGTACACCCTATTCCCGTGAGATCTATATCTTTTATTACTATGATGGCTGTGTAGCTAAACTCATTGAGTTGGCTTAATCTTGACAAGATAAAGTATACACAGTGCACATCAAGTTTTTGGTGCCATTGCCGAAAATGGTAACTTGTGCTAATAATTTGCTTGTTTGTTTGTAGGTAGATTTGTTTTTCGTTTAGTTTAATGGTTTGGAGTCTGTGGTTTTTGTAGATGCATAGCAAGGACAAGATTTCAAGGAAATCCAGGATTTTCTTGGGACTTGAACCTACTTGAGACCTTGAGAGCATTGAGAAGAAAAACAAGTGGAATGGTTGAAGCAAATCCACTAGGAAAGATTATTTGGTGCAATGAACATATAGTCACGATGCCATCAAGCAAACGTTTTTTTCCTTCTCATTGAGAGACCAAATAGAATATTGGTATAATATCGCTGAAAGAGCATTATATGAGTCATTTGAAGAATTAAGCAAGAGGTTTATCACCAAATATTTTCTTGGTACAAGAATGAACCGGCTCAGAATGAAGATCTTACAATTCAAGCAAGGTGATAAAGAGCCATTCTCAGAGGCATATGAAAGATTCAGAGAGATTCTAAGATAATTGATAAGGTGAATTTATTCACCTTTATTTGTGTTTTGCACTTAATTCTTTAGTCGTTCTAATTCTATTTAATTCGTTTTAGTGTTTTATTGTAGGTTTGTCGACCATGGTGTATGTTTGGAGGAGAAAATTCATATGAAAGCCAAATCGGGTGCAAAGTGAAGGAAATGTTGAAGAAAGTTTGTGACAAAGTGGAGTTCGCTCCACATCGCAACGTTGGAAAGTCCCACGTTGCGATGTGGGTGGACGTAGCGACGTGCGCACTTGCACATCGCGATGTGGAGGAAAAGGATAAAATAAATTGATTTAAAAATTTATTATTTTTTGTGGCAGATTCCAATGTGCCACATCGCGATGTCGGGGGTCTCCCACATCGCGATGTGCGACCCCTGCACGCCACGTCGGGATTGGTAAAGATTTATGAATTAATTTTGGAAAATTGCATTTTTGACTCGTTTTGAGATTTTTTGTCCGACAAGGATTACGTGGAGGCCTTATTTACGAATATTTTTATAGAATAACTATAAATAGGTCTATGATTTCATCCATAAAGTGTGTGACAATTTTGAGAGCATTAAGCAAGGGTTTCTCTTTGTAATAGCTAGGGTTTCTTCTTTGGCTATTGTACAGGGAATTGCAGCTATACGGAATTGAAACATTTGTTATTGAATTCATAGGTTTTGAGTTAAAGATTTCTTTCGAGGATTTTACAATTCAATGTTTTATCTTTCTTTTCAAGTTATGTTTTCAATAATGAGCTTAATTGTTAATGTTATGATGTTCTGTTTAGCCATGCCCCGCTAAATTTGTTATGCTCTCGGGATTATGAATAAGGGTTTTTGTGCATAATTTATAGGTTAATGTTATATTTAATGGTCTTGGTTAAATGAGTTTTTCTGTATTCTTCATAATTATGCATGATATGTTGCGAGTGTCATGTATGATGAATATACTTTTATTAGTGCAGTAAATTACTTAGAGATAACTTGCTTTAATCTTGCCTCTTACCACATAGGGGGATTAGAGTATGTTGTTTGGAATCTATTGTGGGTTGGTTATGAATTTGTTAGGCTAATTTTACCTTAGCTCTTGCCTCTTACTACATAGGGAGAGTTTGTGGGATCAGTTTAGCATTAGTGTGACTTGATTTGCCGTTGCCTCTTACCACATAGAAGCGGTTGAATTGATGGGTTGGTTGTTGGTAGTTGCATTAGATTCCGGGTTAAGTAAAGAAGTAAAGCTTGCCTCTTAGGGTTTAGCAAATTAGTTAATATCTAAGTAGGTAAATGCCTAAATCATTCCTTGCCTCTTACCACATGGGGGGGGGGGTGAGTTATGTTATTTACCATTGTTTTGTATAACCATAGATAAGTGTGCTTGTGCTCTTTAATAACGCTAAAATATAATATCGGGAGTACATTTGCTTAATCGATACTTGAAATCAAAGTCATCATCTTAATTACTGTGTTTAGTCTTTTACATTCTTGTCTTTAGTTTGATAATATTAAAAATTCAAAAACAGTTTCTATAGAATTTCAATATTATCCTTTCCTTGTGGATACGAATTTGCTGTACTATTACCGTTAAGGGGTTGTTTAGCATTATCTTTGATTAGGGGAAGATAGTAATCACGAGCATATTTTATAAGTATATTTAGCCCTTATCAAATTTGGTGCCATTGCAAGGGAAAGCAGCCTTGTTGAAATTTTATTTTAATTTTTGTTTTTACTTTTTTGTATTTATTCAATTTAAATACTCTTGCTTAATCATTTTTAAGTGATTTTCACTTTTCCTCATAATTCTTTAAAGGAGTACTTGTTGAGGGTAGACGTATTGTATGCCCATGACAAGATCTTTTGGAAAAATGGAATATTAATTGAACCGTGAGCTTGCAAAGACTTTGCTTGCTAAGAAGAAGTTAGAATTTGAAGCAATGGATGATCAAAGGAATCCACCGAATATTGTTATTCCTCAAAGGGATCATCCGGTTATTCTAACAGCGCAACCAGTGGCACCGCGAAGTCGATATGGTGATCATTATGAGCCTAGGATGGACAATTTTGATACGACTTAATTGTTATTGGAGAGCATTTTCAAATTCCGTCGGCTTTGATCACTTTGGTTCAACATGGGCAGATCTTCCACGGGTTGAGTTTTGAACGTGCATATTTAAAGTTATTCCTTAAATTGTGTAACACGTGCAATCTTAACCATATCCCTCATGATGTTTTGAAGAGAATGCTTTTTCCTTTCTCTCTTCAAGGGGCAGATGAGAGTTGGTATGACTCTATTAATGGGGGGCGGATTGAAACTTTTGATGAAGTTGTAAAGAGATTCGTGACCGAATACTTTCCATCCTGAATGGACAAGATCCGGATGAACTTCATGCAGTTTCATCAAGGCAATAACGAGTCATTCATAGAGGCTTGGAATAAGTTTCGTGAGCTATTTCGTAAGTGCCCAAACAGTGGGTTGGAGTCGGGACGAGAGCTGAATTTCTTTTGCAATGGACTCAACTAGGAGACTATACATTTGGTTAATCTCACAGAATTTGCGTGATAAATCACCAGAAAAAATTAAAGAGGTTTTCGAACGCATAGTAAGTAACGAACTTATGCTGCCTACTGCAAGGAGCAACCAAGGAAGGAGGCAAATTGGTATTCTAGAACTGGATAAAATAGCTAACTTGGAGGCACAAATGATAACAAGGCAGAACACATTGGTGAACATCAGGACGACTTTAGGAACCAAAACCACACCATCTTGTGGTTTATGTCAAAGGGCGCATCATATGGATGAGTGTCCTCAGGTTACTAACGAGCTAGTTCAATATGTCAACTACAATCGGATTTCAAATTCAAATCAGCGAAAGGAATAGGGTAGTAACCAGTGGTATCAAGAGGGTCAGAATCATCAACAGTATAATGCATCAAGACCAACTTATCCACCGGGTTTTAGTAACCAACAAAGCACATAGAATGGAAATCAACAAGCATCAATAGATGACGTGATAACAGTGTTGGGAGCCAAGATGGACAAGATATTTGCAGAATGTCAACAACGCGTAGCCAATGTGGAGAAAATAGTGGAGATTCAAGGCAGTATATTAAGGAAGCACAGTTCTATCCTTAAAAATCTGAAAACTCACTAGGCCAAATGGAGAATAAAGTGCATAATAGACATGCAGGGACTTTACTGAGTGATATTTTTTCTAATCCAAAGGGAAAAGAAAAATGCCGTGCTGTGACACTTCGAAGTGGTAAAGAATTGCAACCTGTGGTGATTTCTGAGGAAGATTTTTCAATAGATGATTAAGTTGCTGTTAAGGTTCAGTCGAATACGGAAGATGTTCCAAAGCAAGCAGAACATAAGAAAGAAGGTGTAGGAAAAGAGAGGAAGAAAAATCCTCCAAGTGCTTTTAACTTTCAGGGATATGTCCCACAATTACCTTTTCCTCAAAAGGTACAGCCAGCAACGAAAAGAATTCAGTTAAGCAAATTTGCTGAGATGGTTAAGAAGCTCAACGTAGAAATTCAGTTACTGGATTTGGTAAGGACAGTGTCGACTTACACAAAATTTTTGAAAGATCTTATTTCAAATAAGGAGCAAATTTTGTAGTGTGAGGAGGTACTTTAATTGAATGAAGTTGGGCAGTGCTTAATGAAGTTGAATCTCCCTCATAAGCTTAAAGATCCAGAACCTTGCACAATTTTATGTAGAATTGGCTCGAGATATTTTGCCAAGGCATTATGTGATTTGATTGATGTTATTAATTTAATGCCCTATTCTATCATGACGAGTTGTTAGCAACTCGTATTATTAATGCATGACGAGTTTGCATTGATTATCGTAAGTTCAATATGGCGACCTGCAAGGATCATTTCTCTCTAGCGTTCTTGGATCAAGTGCTAGATAGGATCGATGGCTACCTTTTTTTATTGTTTTTTGGACGGGTATTCCAGGTATAATCAGATAGCCATTGACCAAAAGGATCAGGATAAGACCACATTTACTTGTCTTTTTGGCACATTTGTATTTAAGAGAATGCCTTTTAGGTTATGCAACACACCCGCTACATTTTAAATGTGTATGATGGCCATTTTTTATGACATAGTAGAAGACATTATTGAGGTATTCATGGATGATTTCTCGATTTTTGGTCACTCTTTTGATCGGTGCTTGGATAATCTTGCTAAAGTGCTTGAAAGATGTGTTGAGACAAATTTGGTCTTAAATTAGGAGAAGTGCCAATTCATGGTCCAAGAAGGCATTGTCCTAGGCCATAAGATCTCAGCTAATGTCATGGATGTTGACAAGGCTAAATTGGAGCTTATTGCAAAGCTTTCTTATCCAATTAATGTCAAGGGCGTCAAAAGTTTTTTGGGCCATACCGAATTTTACCGATGATTCATCTGGGATTTCTCCAAAATCACCAACCTCTTATGCCATCTTTTAGAGAAAGATGTTGTATTTAATTTTAATGATGATTGCAAGGCAGTATTCAATTTTATTAAACCACCCAGCTTGTAGTAGCTCTGATGCTAGTGATTTTGCTGTGGGGGTAGTTCTTGATCAAAGGACGGATAAGATTTTTCACACTATCTATTATGTCAGCCGTTTACTTGATGCAGCTCAGTGTAACTACACTACGACAGAAAAGGAGATGTTGGCAGTTGTCTTTGCTGTGGATAGGTTCCGTTCTTATTTGTTGATATCCAATGTGATTATTTACATGGATCATGCAGCAATCTGTTATTTAATAGCCAAGAAGGATGCAAAACCAAGGTTAATTCAATGATTCTTCTCCAAGAGTTTGACTTGAAAATCCGTGATAAAAAGGGAGTTGAAAATCATGTCGCATATCACCTTTCTCGATTGGAAAAGCATGAGCATTTGGAAGAGGACATTAATGTACAAATTCAAAAAATCTTCCCTGATGAGCAGTTATTCCAAGTGGAACAAGTGGATACAGCACCATGGTATACTGATATTGCTAATTATGTGGTTTCACAATGAGTCCAGCCTAATTTGTTCACCCAGCAACGGAAAAGGCTCATCCATGATGCAAGCTACTACTATCGGGATGAGCCTTATCTCTTTAAAATATTCAGTGACCAAGCTCTAAGAAGATGTGTTCTTGAAGAGAATCAAACGCCATTCTTCGTTCACGTCATGAATCTAACGATGGAGGACATTTTGGAGGACAAAAAACATCTTATAAAGTGTCATAGTCGGGGTATTATTGGCCAAAATTATTCCATGACACTCAAGAGTGAATCAAACAATGCAATGAATGCCAAAGATCGAGAAATATTTCATGGAGGAATGAAATGCCATTGAACAACATTATGGAGGTGGAAATCTTCGACATATGGGGTATCAACTTCATGGGACCATTCCCAAAATCAAATGGTAATTCTTATATTCTTGTGGCAGTGGATTATGTCTCCAAATGGATTGAAGCCATTGCATTGCTAACGAATGATGGAAACAGTGTGGTGGAATTCGTCAAGAAGTACATTTTCACATGTTCTGTAATCCCAAAGGCAATAATCAGCGATAGAGGCACATATTTTTGCAACAAGGCTTTTCAAATCTTATTGACCAAATATGGAGTTCGGCACAAGGTGGCGACTCCTTACCATCCCCAAACAAGTGGTCAAGTGAAAGTATCAGATCGGGAAATCAAGAGGATTTTGGAAAATGTTGTGAAACCATCTCGAAAGGATTGTGCCACAAAATTGGATGACTCTTTATGGGCATATCGCACAGCTTTCAAAACCCCCATTGGCATATCTCCATATTGGATGGTATTTGGTAAGGCTTGCCATTTACCGATTGAGCTTGAGTACAAGATTTTCTGGGCCTTAAAAGAGCTAAAAAATGGATTATAGAAAGGCAGCTGAGCAAAGATTGCTGGAGTTTAATGATTTGGACAAGTTTACGTTTGATGCATACCAAAGTGCGTCGCTCTATAAAGATAGAACAAAGAATTGGCATGATAAGCGTATCTTACATAAAAAGTTTGAGCCCGGGCAGCTATTTTTATTTTATAATTCTAAGTTGTGACTTTTCGCAGGAAAGCTCAAGTCGAGATGGTATGGTCCTTATAAGGTGAAGATGGTGTTTTCATATAGTACAGTTGAGCTACTCAATGAGAGAATAAGAAATGTCTTCATAGTTAATGGCCATAGGTTGAAGATTTACTTGTCTCAAGGAGAAATGTTTCCAAGAGATGTTGAAAAGGTGACTCTTGAAGAGTCATCGAGGGAAGAATAAGAAAAAGGCATCGAGCTTTCGAAGATAAATAAAGTGTTTCTTGGAAGGAAACCCAAGTTTATATTTTATGTCTTTATGTTTTAATTTATTATGTTACATTTTTAGTTTGACTTTAGGCTAAATTTTCATTAACTAAAAGTTAATTATGTGCAAATTTTGTTGTGTAGGTTGGAGGATGAAAAAAAGGGGATATTTTGGTGATCAAAAGGCATGAGAGTGTGCAAAATTCACGCAAGTTGCGACGTTAATAAAATGTGAATTTTTAATTCGCCAAATAGTGAACCACGTCGCGGGACGTCCAGGTGGCTCAAGGTCGCGACGTGGGTGCATGCGACGTGGGTGCACGTCGCAACATGAAGAGTCGTAGATTGCAACATCCAAGTAAGCGGTGAATAAAAGAAATTAGGGTTTCCCCACGTCGCGACGTCCAGCGTATTCACGTTGCAACGTCGGGAAATGTCAATTTAAAATTTGGGCAGAATGCCCTAGTTCACACGAATTCTTTTTACATAAACTCAAATTCTCTCATTTCAATCTCCTGTTCTCCAAGTTTCTTCCTAAATTTTGTCCATACAAGTGTTCTAGGTTGTTGTAGGATTGTTTTAACACCAAATACTAACAAATCCAACGATTAAACAACCCAAAATCCTCACTTTTGAATTTTTTTTTAAAAATTTCAATTCGCTCCATTCGATTTTCTCGTGAAAATTGTTGGGATTCATTCAAAGAGGCTTTTGGGAGGTGTAGAAGTGCTTAATTCCATCATACGACACACGAATTTGAAAGTTTGATTTTGATCTTCAAAAGGTAATTTTCGGATTTTCACTTTAAT
The DNA here is from genome assembly GCA_016586305.1 of Ophiorrhiza pumila. Taxonomy (NCBI): domain Eukaryota; kingdom Viridiplantae; phylum Streptophyta; class Magnoliopsida; order Gentianales; family Rubiaceae; genus Ophiorrhiza; species Ophiorrhiza pumila. The sequence continues at coordinate 41,767,970 of BLIW01000006.1, forward strand.
TTTGTAGAAATTGTGCAATTCATTGTATTCTACAGCATATGTTGATCATATTAAGCTAATTTGTGGTTAGTTAGTTGATCAAATAGCATTGTTTTATGATTTTGAATTATTGGCAATAATTAGTGCATATTATCAATGCAATAGAATATTGATATAAATTGATGTTGAATATGATGTTGGATTGAATGATGTTAAAATGTTTGCAAATTTTACAGTTTTGACTCATGCATTTTGGTTGTGTTAGCGGTACATACTTGATTTGATTAAATCCAATGCTTGTCGGAATGGTTGTGTTGGTGTTCTTTACAAGTTATGTATTGTGAAAGTAAGGTTTTGATTTTCGTTTGTTTTATAGTAAAATAGGTTTAGATTGTCCTAGGTATAGTTTTAATGTTCTTATAACATTCATGAGTAATGAATGTGTAAGTGTGTAGTTTTAGCTCTTGATCTTGTTGCATTGGTTTTATGTTGATATGATCACATGGTATAAGTGTGGGGGAGTTCTTAAAATGCATTGTTGTATATTCCAAAAATGTGGAGTTTAGAAGTCTCGTTTATGTAGTTAGAAATTTTGAGGGAAAATTTCTATGTATGGTTACCACTTGCCATTTTATTGTTGTTCATAATTCTATGTTCTTTTCATAGATATAGCTAGCCGACTAAAGCATTCACGCACAGTTTCAGGAGCAGCAACATCACAACCACCACCACTATTACCGTCGCAATCGAATCCTGCTGACTTCGATAATTTTCGATTTATGTGCTGGGAGGCGGAGATTTTCCACAATGAGAAGTTGGCACACAAAGTCATGGTGGAGGAACGTGGCATTAAGGGGACAGCTATGCCGATCGCTAATCAGATACGCGCTCGCCATTGACAACAGCTCTGCCGTCAGCCTGTCGGAGGTAATGCTACAATAGTTTGCAAATTTTATGCAAACTATCCATCCATAAAGGAGGGCATGCTTCATATCTGCGGCGTAGATGTTCTAGTCAGCCGTATCGTGTTTAATGCCTACTACGGTCTTCCAGACATTGTGGATGGTGGTTATCGAGTTTTGGTGGGAGGACAATTTTCAGTTCCACAAGTTTACTCCATTACCGCTCATCCTCTTGCCACAATTGTCGCGGCATTTCAAATTGCCGAGCTCAAGCTCGCTCAGATGACCAGGCTTACCAAGGCTTGGCATTACTTCATTATTGAGAAGCTAATTCTCAGCATTCATCAGGCATCTAACGACAATGATAAGGCGGTGCTCAATTACGCTATTTAGACGGGTTTTTCAATCAATGTTGGTGAGCTTATGGACATAGAAATTAGGAAGGTAGATGTTTTGTCTGCACGGGCCTTTATTATCCGTCGGTGATCACAGCGTTGTGCTATGCAGCTGGTGTGGAAGCTATGGATATAGACGAGTTATGTGGCATCCGCAAGGCTATCACCCAGGCTATGTATGTCTTATACAAGCCAAGTTCATTTGAGCGATTGGGTCAAGGCCCGGTACCCAAGCCCGAGCCACAGCAGGAGCAGGAGCAAGAATAAGAACATGGCGAGAAGCAGCCTCTGCCGCCACCACCACCTCGACGTTTATATACTTTTGCTGGTATGCATACTCGCCTGGATGAGTTGGAGGTTCAGTCGAGGAGCCAGACGACTCATTTTGATGAGCGTTTTGACCAGATGGAGATGGCATATGCCAATTTATCTTATCAGATGAGCCAAATTTCTAATATGGTTCAACAAATGAGTCACCAATGGTAGATTTCTCGAGAAAAGGGATCCAATTCTTAGCCACCGCAGCGAGATGATATGCATCAGGACTAGGTGGTGTTCTTCCTTTCTCACATTGAGGACAGTGTAGAGTTTAAGTGTGAGGGGGAGGGAGATATGATAGTTTTATTTTCCTATTTTATTTGTTTTCGTCGTTTGTTTTTAGTTGTTGTTTTTCATTTTGGATATTTTTTGTTGTTTTTGTTTTTGTTTTGTTCTTGTTATGTTTGTTTTATTTTCATTTCCATGGTTTAGGATTATTGTGTTAGTTAATTTGCACATTATTAATACAATTTAAGTTAATGGAATTAGGATTTCATTTTATTTTTGTTCAATTCATATTAGTTATTCCCTTGCACAAAGCTTAGCTCGTAAATGAGAAATTCGGTAATGACAATTCTTTTCGTATTTAACCCATGGTTTTTAGGTGAAGAGATATGTTGTGTCCAATTTTTGAAAATTTTGATCTTGTTGTGATAAGTGTCATGTTGCCGATGATTGCATTTTTATCGAAGGATTCGATGTGGGATACGAAAATAATATGCTATCTAGAGGGAGTCGGGTCTTTGATGGAATGTTTAGCATTTTGAGTCAATAAGTTTTATGCACTTAGGGGAACTACTGAGGGGATTGACGAGTTTATAATCATTAAGTAGGTTGGTGTGTTTTTAACACTTGGTTTAGTTGAAACTTATATAACTTGGTTAACATGTGTTCTTTAATAAACCGGCTTGCATAATTGTTTGCACTTAATGCTATTGCATTGTTAAGCATGTTATGCTCATACTATCATCCCTCTATGAGATTGCTTTTAATAATAACCTTAAGAGAACTCATATGGATGGTAACAGAGATTTGAAGTCGTAAAACTCTAGCTTCATATTGTCACTCCTCTGCGAGACTGCTCTTAAACAAAAAGTTAATGGAGAACTTGCATGAGTGGGAATGGGTTTAAAACTCGAATGTGAGACAGGACTTCAAGTGGATGTCACGAGTTTTATTTGTGAAATACCCTTTGATTTATGACAGTTTGGGGGAACAAGTGCTATTTATGAACCTAAAGGTTTTGTGAGCGTATCCTCATTAATATGAGTTGAATAATGAATTATTAATATGTTTAGTGAGGATAAGTGTAAACGAAAACTTAGTTGGAATGAGTTATGAACTGAGGTGGGACCTATCACACACACACACACATGGTTGGCTCAACATGTTTAAATGAGTACATTATTGAACTTTGATGACTTCGTGGGATGTATATTACATGTACTTGACATTTGAATATATGAGGTTATGAGGTATTTACATGACGTTTACGCTTAGATCGAATTGATGGAATTAGATGCATGCTTGTTTTTGAGAGTATTTGTGTTAGGGTTTTGTTTTAGATTTGTTGTGGTTTGGTTTTTTTTGTTCGGGGACGAACGAAAGTTAAGTGTGGGGGGAATTGATAAGGTGAATTTATTCACCTTTTATTTAGTGTTTTGCACTTAATTCTTTAGTCGTTCTTGTTCTATTTTTAGTGTCTTATTGTAGGTTTGTAGTCCATGGTGTATGTTTGGAGGAGAAAAGTCATATGAAAGCCAAATCAGGTGCAAAGTGATGGAAAAGCTGAAGAAAGTTCATGACAAAGTGGAATTCGCTCCACGTCGTGACGTCGGGAAGTCTTGCGTCACAACGGCGCACTTGCACGTCGCGACGTGAAGGAAAAAGGATAAAAAAATGATTTAAAAATTCATTATTTTTTGTTGCAGATTCCAGTGTGCCACGTCGCGCGACGTGGGTGGGCGTTGCGACATGCAACCCTGCACGTCGCGACGTTGGGATTGACGAAGATTTCCAAATTAATTTTGAAAATTTACTTTTTTGGCCCGTTTTGAGATTTTGTGTCCGAAAAGGATTACATGGAGGCCTTATTTACAAATACTTTTATAAAATTACTATAAATTACTATATGTAAAGTGTGTGACAATTTTGAGATCATTAAGCAATGGTTTCTCTTTGTAATAGCTAGGGTTTCTTCTTTGGCTATTGTACGGGGAATTGCAGCTATACGGAATTGGAACATCTGTTATTGAATCATAGGTTTTGAGTTAAAGATTTCTTCCGAGGATTTTACAATTCATGGTTTTATCTTTCTTTTCAAGTTATGTTTCAATAATGAGCTTAATTGTTAATGTTATGATGTTCGGTTTAGCTGTGCTCGGCTAAATCTATTGTGCTCCCGATATTATGAATAAGAGTTTTTGTGCTTAATTTACAGGTTTATGTTTTATTTAATGGTCTTGGTTAAATGAGTTTTGCTGTATTCTTCATAATTATGCATGATATGTCGCGAGTGTCGTGTATAATGAATATACTTTTATTAGTGCAGTAAATTACTTATATATAACTTGCTTTAATTTTGCTTCTTACCACAAAGGGGGATTAGAGTAGGTTGTTTGGAATCATTTGTGGGTTGGTTGTGAATTTATTAGGCTAATTTTACTTTAGCTCTTGCCTCTTACTACAAAGGGAGAGTTTGGGAGATTATTTTAGCATTAGCATGACTTGATTCGTCATTGCCTCTTACCTCATAGGAGCGGTTGAATTGGAGGGTTGGTTATTGGTAGTTACATTAGATTTCAAGTTAATTAAGGAAGTAACTACACGTGTTTTACAATAGTCTATCTAAAGACACCATGAACTTGTTGAATTTAAGTGTAGGGGGGGGGGGAACTTGATAACCATAGCATGTGAAGAAGTTGAAGAATTGTTTAATAACATAGCTGAAAACGAGTTTGTTTGATCTAATGGTACAAACTATCCTGTGTAAAAACAAACTAGCACCATTGAGTTGGATAAGATGACTTATCTTAAGGCTCAAATAGGTGATGGGCATGTTATTTATTATATTATTTGTGAGTTTGTTGTGGCATAATTTGAATGGAATTGCACTTAATGGAGTGTTTATTTGTAGGAAATAAGGTTTATTGAAAGATTAAGACAATCTACATAGAAAGGTCAAGATTGGGAGCAATTTGGAAGGTTTTGGAATCTTTTGGGATGTGAAAGAACAAATCTTGGAAGAAAAGATTTTCTTGATCTTATTTGAAAATAATAAAGCCGGTGAGTTGATGGAAGATTTCCCTAATTGAGCCAAGTTTGGAAAGGAGAAGAATTTAAGGAAGAGAAGAATTAGGAAACAATTAGAAGAAGGCTTGCATGTCTTATTTTGGCCACTTGTGGCGCACTTATTTGAAAACAAAAGATTTATCTCTTTATGTTGCTTTTGGAAGTCTTGAGCCAGAAGAGTTATTCCCTTAGGAGAATACTTTCTTTTCCTATATAAAGAGAGCAACTTAGTTAGAAATAAGTCTACAATTTTTAGGTCTTATCATTTTTGTTCGTTCGTTGTACTGGCTCCAGACTCAGCCACCGTTCGGTCGAACGGTGATTGATTCAAGACAGTATGTATCACCTAACTTTTCAATTCCTTCGTTTATCATGTTTTTGTATATAATTAATCTTTGTTTGTCTTTAATAATATTTCGTGAGTAGTTCATTTATTTGGCATTAAAGTAATGAAGAATTAACTGTTATTTAATCCTAAGACCGAATTGTTCTAATATAATTAATATTTAGTGAGTTCTGAAAGTTCTCTGTGCATAGCGTTAACTATTTGGGTTAATTAAATCTTGCGCAAGTTTAATTAATCTGAGTAATGCCAATTAATCTCCAGTTATTTCTCTAGATATAATAGATAGGATGAATTAGTGGTGAAACTACTGTCAAGTAGAAGGGAATATTAGGCTAATAAATTCTGAGATGCTAATACTGATTATAATTTATAATAATTAGGTTTTTCTAGTGTTTAATAATGTTTTAACATTAAATCTGCTGTTGACTGATTCCAGCTAGGTTGTGTTTTAATTAGAGAAGTAATTAATTAAGTTGATTCTTGTTAATTATCAAATAGCCAAGGAGGAATTGGCCTACGTAGGAGCTTATTCGTGATAGTCTATAATTAGTTTATTCATAAATATTAATTAATCCTTGAGTTGATGATTAGTTGATAATTAACTAATGTGAATTTACTTGTTTTCCATGCTTTTATTTCTTGTGTATTTTTCCATAATCACTACCAAAAAAATGGGCATTAGTGACGAAAAACATTTTGACCAGAGAAAAACCGTCAATAAAAGTACCATTTATTGACGATATATGTAGTTGTCAATACAATCTGGTCAACATCATTACCTTTATTGACGGAGTCTAAAAGGTCGTCAATACCTCGTTAATAAACAATGGCGGCAATTATTCCCGCCATTTTTTTCATATTTATTGACGACATATTGACGACATGTAGTGACGACGTATCTTTAATAACCAGATGTTGTGATGCAAATTATAGAGCAAACTGCCCAGATGGTCACTAAACTTTCTGGAAATCCGCCTTTTGTTCACTAAACTTTTAAAGTGGCCTAAAGGTCACCAAACTATTCAAACCCGCAGCTTTTGGTCATTCTGTCCAATACCTCCGTCAATGGAAACAGAAATCAATGTTTTGAGGGGCATTTTTGTCTTCTTCTTCTTCTATTCTTCTCCTCTTCTTCTTCTTCTTCTTTTTCTTCTTCTTCTTCTTCTTCTTCTTTTTCTTTGGGTATATAAAAAACAGATTCCACCAAGAGTAATTATGCAAGTTTTTGGTTTTCTATCTTCAAGAAAAAAAAAGATCCAACAACTCAACCAGAAGAAAAATACCCAACATCGTGCTCAACGAGTGACCTCGTTTTGCAGCAAGAAAATGAAAGGAAAAAGCAGTGCGCGCCAAAACTTTAATCAATTAGGAAGCCCATGGTAAGTAAACCACCCAAGACATCTAGATATATTCATTTAATAAGGCGGTACTGAACACAAATATAGAAAATATAACCAAGTTATGATGGATAACATGACAGTACAACGGCAGCAAACCATAAACATGGTACTGCAGCATATCCCACAAACTCTTGGCTACACTACACATTTCTCAACCATTATATGCCAAATTTGTATTGTAAAAACTTTGAAGGAGTATCCAAATTTGTGGAAGATCACTTAATATATGGGCATTGTCTGAAAATACAGACCAATTGCAGAAACAGGAAAAATGAAAAAAGCTCTCTTCTCTCACAAAAGCATTAAGGCACAAGCAAAATACTACATGATTTCACGACTTCAAATTCGATATTGACACTTTTATGCCAGAAAAACAAAAGACAACCCACGAAGAAGAGAAGGAGAAGGAGGAGGAGGAGGAGGAGGAGAAGAAGAAGAAGACAAAAATGCCCCTCAAAAAGTTGATTTCTGTTTCCATTGACGGAGGTATTGGACGGAAGGACCAAAAGTTGCGGGTTAGAATAGTTTGGTGACCTTTTAGGCCACTTTAAAAGTTTAGGGACCAAAGCCGAATTTCCAGAAAGTTTAGTGACTATCTGGGCAGTTTGCTCCAAATTATATGTCGTCAATAAAAAGTGATATGCAGCAATCTTATGACAACATATTGTTGTCAATAGAATATTTTTTTTCATTGACGACACTTGGTTGTCAATGAATGAATGTTTTTTGTCAAAAATGGTCTCAAAATATATATCATCAAGTACACTGAAAGTTTTTTTTAAAATAGTATTATCAAACATAAATGATATTGCAATGAACTAAAACAGTAATAAATCCCAATTTGAATGATTTCATATATTCAATATGTCATAATTATAATTTGGGTAATAAATATTTAAATTTGTTTGAGTCTTATTATCATGTCTAAATGCATTTTAAAAGCCTACAAATATGTGTATATATATATATAGATATGTATATATATATGTATATGTGTGTGTTGATATGTCAGCTTGTTTTGGGCCTTATTATGTGGGTTAAATTTATTGTAAGAACTCTAAAAATATGTATACGAATGATAATGATGAGTGTTTATTTTGAGTACTATTATGTGGGCGTTTAAATGCACTACTTGATTAAAAATATATATGTTATTTTTGGACCAACTAAGGTAGGCATATAAAAAATAATAATTCTTATTAGATATATTAACTTTTAATATATACTAATTGTAAGACACCATAATATTTTTATTTTTTTACCATTATAATTTCATTAAATGACACATTTTTCTTGATCAATTAAAAGCGCTATTAATTAATAATATGAAAATAATTTAGTTTACTAAGAAAATCTAATATGTAACAGATTAATGAAAGTCAAATGATTTTCATAAAGTTATTAATTTTGAAGAATTTCAAATGAGATGGATAAATAATAATATTTTAAAATAATTAGAATAAAGCTATATAAGCATTTTTATATTTATAAGAAATTCAAAATAAAATTATAAATAAAATTAAACTAACACTAAAAATAAAATAAACGTACAAGAATTTTTAAAAAGAATGTAGATAGTAAAATAAAAATAAAAAAAATTAAAGAAGAGCAAAAAAGGAAATACTAACCCAAATTTTAAAAAGAATTTTTTTTAACAAAATAGCACCTAACGACGTCGTTTTGTTCGCTTGTTGCCCTAAAAGACAGCCCCTTCCCTTCACCGTAGCTCCTGTCAAATCTCTTCTCTCATATCCCTTCACTTCACCTAACTTCTCTAATAGCTCCTTCTCTCGTGCTTGCTTTCGTCGATTTCTCTCCATCAAATCGTCAATTCCTGCCTATCGCATCTCAGTGGTTCAAGAAATTGGAATCCGCTTGTCAAGAATCGTACAAGACAATGGAGTATTGAGGTATTGATTTTGAATAGTTTTCTTTTTAGGGGAAAATGATATTGGCCATACTGCTTTTACGCCTACAGGGTCATTAGAACAATCTCGTGAAAGATAATCAAAGAAGAGAAGGAAATCTGAAGTCTAAAGATCTTTTGCCATTTTCGTCCTTAATCTCCCACAATGTTTCTTATCTCTCAGGCCCATGTCAATTTAAGCTCTGAATGTTGACTTGGTTTTATTTGTCTGGACAGCTATACTCCTCTTACTTACTCTTAAATGGAAAAAATCAAATCTTGCTGCATTCAAACCTCTCTGCATTTCTTTATTTTGATCTCTGTTGTTGTTCTTTATTCTTCCAGTCTTGTAAATGGAAACACTGATCAAAATGATTGTTTTTTTTTATTCACCACTCTTCTTTGTTTCATTTCTCCATTGATTACTGAGGCAGCATTTAATTGTAATTTTCTTTTCTGGGCTTTTCTTTTTCCTTAATGATTTCTTTCTTTCTTTTTTTTTTGTGAGTCTCATGGTTCATACCAGTCAAACTTTCTGATTCTTTGGTATTATGGCTGTTGTACCTTTTTCTATTTAACATTTTATTTAGATTTTTTTAATGTTTAGTGTAAGTAAAGATTGAATTTTTATGATAAAAGAGCAATCTTGATTTCTGTGACATGTAATTATGTCTTTTAAATGTAATATCTGAAGTTATCTGGACAATAAATGTATGTATTTTTGTTGTTTGTCCTGAATGTTATTGATTGTTGAACTTGATGTTTCTGCCAATGATATTTTTGGATGTAATGCAATTTTTACATTTGATTACAAATTTGCTACCATAATCAAATTTTTTCTCATGTTACTTTATTAGATGGCTTATATACTGGATCCTTTGCTATTTAATATTGTTTAATGTCTCATTTTTTTTGATAATTTAGCATTTAGGACTTCTTACTTTCTGTGTTCTTACAATTTCTGAGTTTTGCCTCTTCAAGAGTATTTTTGCTAGCATATCTCTGTACACTTTTTCAAGAAGGCTTTTTAAGTGAAGTCTTGACTAAGAGCACAATAATTAAGAAAATAAATAAATTATCTTATTTATTCCTAATTTTTTATTAGAAAATAAATAAGAGTAATTAATGTCATTTGATTTTAGATAAATGAAGTGAAGGATAAAATTAAAATTTTTTAGATTTTTTTTTGTATTGAAATGGGTAAAGCTATACTTATTTGAGAATATTTTTTTGTTAAAAAGACACTTTAAAAAGATTTGAGAACTATTGCATTGTGTAACTGGCTCATTAATTAAGGATAATAATGATATTCATACTTAAATTAATTCACTTTGACTTTGTGTGTCATATGGAGTATTGCTGACTGTTCAGTTTCTCATCAGAAGATAATGAAAGCACTTGACATGATGAAAGCACTGACGTGATTAATTCACTTGTGCTCTTGTATTGTTATGTGATGATATTAATGAAAGCACTTGACATGGGCCGTTCCTAGATTTTGGCATTCTTTAGAACCCTTTGGGTTCAGGTTTAGGACCTGTTGGGTTCCAAGAGTAATTTTGTCTGAGATGTTTTGTTTTATCCTTGCCTTTTGAGTGTCTATACAAACTCTTTTGGGCCGGTCTAAAGAGTAGCTAATGTGGTCATTATGGACTTCTAACAAAAAAAAAGGAGTGTAATTTTTTGTTTTAGAAAAGCAAACTTAGTTTAATTTTGTGTTGAATATGTTTTGTTACTTACAAAATGTTCAGATATCTGTTCACATTTCAAGACTATTTATTTTCTTTGTTTCACCAATCTTTTTGAGTTTGCATAAAATTCTTTTTGGCTAATTTCAAAGTCAATTATCTTTTTTAACGACCTTTTATTGATTTCACTATTTAGATACTCAAATGTATACATGTCAACAATCTTGAAGCTTTCTATTAATCATTTTGATACTCAAAAGTAATGCATCAATGATGGTTTGTAAGTTATGAGATCTTGTCTCCATCCATTGACCATTTTAATACTCAAACGTATTCAAATCAATGATAGTTTTTAATGTTTGTTATCGTTGTATAAAGTAAGAGTTTTATCCTTTCTTCCTTTTGTCTCAATCAAGTTTTCTCTTACTCTGTTAATCACACATAAAAAAAAATACTAAATCAGCAGTAGTTAAAATGTTTCCTTGTCCATTTATACTATGTGTCCTGCCGTCCTTTGTTTAATTAATTGTCCCACTAAATTGGGAATTCTATTAAGTTCTAATCATTAACTCTTTAGAATGCATGGCTCTTAGATTTTGTTTGTTAACTTTGTATTCTTGTGAATTTTAATTTGGTCTAGATTTTAATTCGAACTACGAAAAAAATGTTCATTAGTGATGAATAAAAATTCATCATTGTACGTTTAATTAGTTGTGTACCACGATTTTAGTTGTTTGTTTTGTTGAATTTAAGTGTATTGTACATTTGTCACTTAATTAGCAATTTGCATGAGTTTGTCAATTTTTGACTATTCAAGTGTGCATGATAGCATGACCCTGATTCATTTAAAGAAAAACACTCTCTAAGAAAAACGCTCTCTAAGAAAAACGCTCTCTAAGAAAAGCTATTTGTGAATTAGTAAGAATTTCCTAACCAGCTAAATCCCTAACGGATAGCTGGATCTTTCTCAGCTCTGCCTCTAATGGCGGCTCCGCCACCAATGGTGGAAGGAACCGCTCCCTCCCTCATACCCTCCTATGCCACTGCATTAGGAACTTCACACCCTGAATCCAAAGACAAATCCATCTCTTTATCCACAGTCCAAAACAAGACCCATCTCTCCCAATTCAAAGGTGAACCCGCCCTCTTTCTCACCGAAGAAGAAGAGGATATTCTCGCCCAAACCTTTAAATGGACGTTAATAGGCAAATTTTCATGGGGAAGACCGGCCATAACACAAATCAGAAAAGAAGTAACAGCAGCAGGATTCCATGGTGATTCAAAGTCGGTCTATTAGACAATTGTCACATCCTTTTTAAATTCAACCAAGAAGCTGACTTCCAAAGGTTCTGGACCAGAAAAGTATGGAGCTTTCAAGGATTTCAAGCTCGAATCTTCAAATGGACAAAAGATTTTGACCCGGCTGTGGAACCGTCAATTTCTCCGGTGTGGATCCGATTTCCTCTTCTTCCCCTTCATCTCTTTCACAAGGACAAGCTCTATTCTCTCGCATCTGCTGCAGGGAAACCCCTGAAACTTGACTCGGCGACAGCAGCAGCTTCTGACCTCCTTCGTCCCAGCGAAGCCCGCGTTTGTGTGGAGATGGATCTCACCAAGGCGATTCCAACCAAGATCTGGATTGGAAGCAAAAAGAAGGGTCGATGGCAACAATTAGAAGTTGAAGACAAACCAGATTACTGTACTAAATGCCATAAACTTGGCCACAACAAATCCGACTGTGATCCCTTGAGGAAACAACCTAAATCGTTTACAAGAACTGAAGTCCAAGGCACCAAGAAGATTGCCAAACCCACCAAACCCAGCGCAAAAGAATGGATTCAAGTCTCCAAAGACAAAGGAGACTCAGCAGAAGCTAAACTTAACAAGGGGAAGGAAATTGACGTATCCAGCCTCCCAATATCTTGTCCCAATGAAGCCTTTCCAGAATCCTCAGGTGTTGTTAAGATCTCTGATCCAATTTCTGCTCCAGGTCAAGAAGATGCTACCCTAGCGATTGAGACTGAAATGAATTCTAACAAATATGCAGTCCTTGACACCCTACCACAGGAAGCTGACACAGGGACCCAAAGCATTCCGGCACCCCCTCCCGTGGACACTATAACACTCACAATTTCTTCTAAGAATAATACATCTCATCTATCTGAAGTGCAGCAGGATCGTCTAATCTGCCAAAGCATCCAATAACAGGTATACAGTGATAGCATTATGGAAATGGTAACTGATATTGTATCTTTGGCTAACTTGCAGGTCTCCTCGTCCAAGGAAACACAAGACACGTCAAGGAATTCTGTGAAACCTCTGCCAAGCAGAGCAAATGAAAACACTCTTCAGCAAGCTTTAGTCCTAACAGAAGAGTCCACCCAATCTATTAACCCTGGAAAAAACCCAAAGACCTGGCCCAAATTTGAGTCAGATAGGGAACTTAGAGATAGACCATCAAATGTTGGTTCCAAAAGTTCTGAGTCCCATGATCAGCTACACCTACTGGAATATTAGAAGCATTAGAAAAAAGCCTAATTTTAGGAAACTCAAGAAAATAATTAGGTCTCATAAGTGTGACTTGTTAGCTATAGCTGAACCCTTAGCCTCTCCCAATCATCTAGAGTCAATTAAGAGGAAACTCAGGTTTGATGAGGCAATATCTAACTCTGAAAGTACCATTTGGATTTTGTCTAGAAACTCCTTCTCGACCTCAGTCCTCATGTCCACTGAGTAGCACATCACCCTAAAAGTCTCTCATCCTGCATTGCATAGTCCTATTATAGTTTCTAACATATATGCAAAGTGTTCAGAGCGTCTGAGAGATCCCTTGTGGATCTCGCTAGCAACCCTCCAGCATCTTAATCTCCCCTGGATATTGTGGGGAGATTGGAATTGCATTAAAGCAAGGGAGGAGAAACGAGGAGGTAAAGCCTTTCACATAAGAGAATCGAGGGAATTAACAGCTTTCATGTCTTCTTTAGGATTAACAGAAGTCCAGTATAGTGGAGCCAGGTTTTCTTGGTGTAACAATCGAGAAGGCAGAGCAAGGGTCTGGAAAAGACTTGATAGAGCCTTAGTAGATCATAAATTTCTCAATAGCAATCTGAAAGTTCACCTCTCCCATCTAGCTAGATCCCCATCTGACCACTCCCCCCTCATCCTAACAATACAGAAAGCTAGTGCAAACCCTCCTAAGTCCTTCAGATTCCAGGCCTTTTGGCTAAGCCATGCGAACTGCCTTTCTGAGATTAGGGAAGCTTGGAATACAGATGTCACAGGTAGCCCCATCAGAGTTTTCTTAGAAAAACTGAAATGTGTGAAACAAACCCTTAGATCATGGAACAAAGTCACTTTTGGAAACATCCTTTCCGAAGCTCAGAAAGCAGAAGAGGAACTGACTGAACTAGAAAAAGAAAATGAGGTTAATCCAGTCCCTAGAGAAACTATGAATAGAGCTGCTGCCAAGGCTAAATACCTATTAAACCTAGAGGAGCAATACTGGGCTCAGAAAGCCAACTTGAAGTGGGCTAAAGATGGAGATAGAAACACAAGGTTCTTTCAAACCTATGTGAAAAACCGTTATGCCAAATCCCATATTCACAAAATTCAAAACCAAAGGGGAGACTGGGTAGAAGGTGAGGAGGAAATCTCAGAACTAGCAGTCAAGTATTTTTCCAACCTGTACACTGCAGATCAAACTAGCTCTAGAATTGATCCCCTGCTATTGCCCAAATCAATTACAGAAGAAGAAAGGTGTAGTCTTACCAGAATCCCAGACTTAGAAGAACTCAAGCAAACAGTCCATAGCATGAGCTCAGAGATCGCACCAGGGCCAGACGGCTTTCCTGGTCTGTTTTACCTTGCTGCTTGGGACATAATTAAGATGGACTTACTCATGGCAGTCCAGTCAGTCATAAATGGAGATGAGCTGCCAAAGGCCATGACAGCCACATCCATTGTACTAATCCCCAAAACACCCAATCCGACCTCTTTTAAACATTTCCGACCTATAAGCCTTTGCAACTTCCTGAACAAGATTGTATCCAAAATGTTAGCTATTAGATTAGCTCCTATACTGCCCAAGTTAATATCAGAAAATCAGAGTGGCTATGTCAAAGGGAGACTAATTACTTATAACTATCTACTTGCAAGTGAAATGATGACCACTCTCAATAGGAATAGCAAAGAAGGCAATGTAGTCATTAAGCTAGACATGAAAAAGGCTTATGACAGAGTCCATTGGCCCTACCTGCTCCAAATCCTTAGACTCCTAGGTTTTGGCGAAGTATGGATAGACCTCATTTGGAGGTTAGTCTCAAATGTATGGTTCTCTGTCCTGATCAATGGTATGGGCAAAGGATGGTTCAAAGCCACGAGGGGACTGAGACAAGGAGATCCAATCTATCCCCTACTATTTGTACTTAGTTCAGAATACCTGTCTAGAATCCTCAATAGCAATGTAGAAAAGTCATTACAATTTCGAGTTCCCAAAAACTGCCAACAGATATCACATCTAGCTTTTGCTGATGATCTGATCATCTTCTCCTCTGCCAAGCCCTAAGAATCAGGATGATAATGGCCAAACTGAAGCACTATGAAGAGGTATCAGGACAAAGAATCAATGCTTCCAAAAGTTCCTACTTAGTTCATGATAGAATGCCAAACACTAGGAAACACTCCATAGGCAGAATCACCAAATTTACTAGAGGTTCTTTACCAGCTTCCTACTTAGGCTCACCTTTACACTATAAGAGAATAAATGCCTCACATTTTGGGCCTCTAGTAGACAAAGTTAGTAACACCATTAGTAGCTGGACCTCTAAGTTTTTGACCATAGGAGGAAGAATTACCTTGATAAAAAATGTCTTATCCTCAATTCCTTTCTATTTCACCATGAGCCTAGATCCCCCCAAGCGCGTCATAAATCAACTTGAGTCCCTCCTAGCGAACTTCCTCTGGGCAGGTGTAGAAAAGAGCACAAAACGCCACTGGATTAGCTGGCAAGACTTATGCTGCACTCAGAAAGAGGGAGGGATAAGACTGAGAGATCTTTCCCTTATTGTAACTGCCCAATCCCACAAACTCTGGTGGAGATTCAGACAAAGATCATCTCTCTGGGCAAATTTTATGTGGAACAAGTACTGCCATCTCATTCATCCTTCCCAAGCCCTAGCTAAAAGAGGATGCTCCTCAACATGGAGGAGACTCTGCAAAATAGCCCCAAGTTCTGAGAGCCAAATTCATTTTCAACTAGGCAATGGAAATTGCAGCTTCCTTAATGATGAGTGGTGCCTACAGGAAAAACTATCAGACTTTTCAAATCATCAAGGCAACTATAAGGTCTCTGAATTCCTGGAAGATCATGGTTGGAATCTAAGCAAAATTCAAGAGTTTTTTCCAGATCTACCAAGAGAATTATTCATAAAACCACCCATCAGACTTCAAGGAGCAGACAGAATGATTTGGAAACCATCACTGGAAGGCAACTTTACTCTTAAATCTGCCTTCAACATTACTAGGGGACCTCACAGATCTATCTGCTCACATACTCAATCTATTTGGGATCAAGCAATCCCCATCAAAGTATCCTTTCTCATGCTAAGACTGCTCAGAAATAAAATTCCAATTGGCCAGAAACTTCATATTGTAGGCATCATGGGTCCCTTCACATGCCCCTGGTGCCGTGCCAATGAGGAGACAATTAGTCACATATTTGCATCTTGTTCATTTCCTCATAGAATTTGGGAAGTCTTTGCTGCAGAAATTGGAGTTCTGGAATTCTCTCATTCTCTGGCTGGTACCCTTAATATTTGGTGGATGCACAAGCAAGGACTCTCTGAATGTCAAAGGTTCTTACACAAGATATGTCCCTCCCTTATCTGTTGGTGGCTATGGAAACTTCGTAACAAGCTCACCTTTGACGAAGGTACCCCAAATATGGAGGCAACAATAGAACAAATATTCAGATCGATCAGAGAAAGCATCCAGCTAAAATTCCCACATGTTCAATCTATGGATCTCAACTGGAATTCTTTCTGGGAAAGATGTCACAATATATCAAGAATCAAGATCCCAAAATGTATCAAATGGAATCCCCCTGATGTCCATAGTATAAAGATTAACATAGCAGCATCTCAAGTAAACAACTCATGGAGATCAGGATGTCTTGCTAGAAATCACCAAGGTAAGCTTCTCTTCCCTTTTCCTATTCTAATATTTCCTATAACCTTTACTAGACTGCAGGTTGAAGCCCTCACAGCGCATCATCACATCCGTAAGTGTAAGGAAGAGGGATTCAATGATCTATGCCTAGAATCAGACTCCTCTGTCCTCACTCTTGGACAGAAGAACTGGAAAAATTGGCTTCTCAATCCAATTCTCGAAGAGTTGAAACAACTGAAATGCAGTTCCATTCCCAAGGAAGCAAACCTTCCAGCTAGGTACCTTGCCACTCACAAAGGCTCACAGTATTCGTCTCATCTCATTTCTCTCCTTAAGATGGACAGAGATCAGGTACCATCCCTAGTCTTCAAAAGAGGTAATGAATTTGCATATCAATAAAGCAAAAGGATCAGTCCATTTCTACCAACCAGTAAGTTTCTCAGGCCCCAACCTGCTGATGTTTGGGTTGGCTTGCCTCATCTATATTGCTTGGCCTCAGTCTGCTGGTGCTAGGACTGACTTGCCACTGCTAAAATCCCTGACTCGTGTCATATGGAATGTTGCTCAAAGTATAGTTAATAGGGTCTATAGTCTGCTTCATATGGTCATCCAGTCACAAGCTCGGAACTCAGTGCAAAAATCCACAAAAATAGTCCAAAGCCTTTCAGGAAACGGATTAAACTTGAGGATCCTCTTCTGCTGATCACCTCGCTTGGAAAAAATGGAAGCAAATCTTTGCATCCACTGATCACTGCTGGAGGTTCACAAAGGTTATGATTAGGCGCAATGCAGGTCCATTCTCTATTGACTAGAAAGAATCAAAGGCCTCTCAAAATGCTTTATTTGGCGTGCTTTTGTAAATACTACTTTGAAGTGGACATAATGAGAATCTCTCCTCTTTTGCTCTATAGCTCTTTAGTTAATTTCCTTGTATTTAATAATTGCCTATGTAAAAGGAGTAGTACTCCTCTTTTGTGCTCTCCGCTAGATCCCTTCGCAAATGGTGGATAGATCAAGTTGGCTTATTTTTGTAAGGGTGATATTAAGGTATATCCATCACCCAAAAACTATTATAATACAAGAGGGAGTGGCGCCCCTCGACTAAGGCCCGTTGCCATATATAAAAAAAAAGTGTGCATGATAGCTCTAGACTAAATAATTTCCTTTCCTTTCTGTTTGAAAATAATTTTGTCTATTAACTTTCAGAAACAGGACATTATTTAGGGAAAGAAGAAGCTATTTCTTAAAGTAGGAGACGTGAAGAAAGGATCGGGTGACCTGAACATACTTCAAGGTACGTTTATTAATCCGTCTTATTGTGATAGCTATACATTGAATAATTTCATAACTATTTATAGGAATTGAAAAATTGTAATCTTTATGTTTGTTTGGCTATTGCTACACTTTTAAGTTATCTTTATGTAAAAATAATAATTTTGGTACGACCAATATATTTGTGTAACAATAATTAGTAATAATGATTTAAATTGTCTTGCAGTCACTAATTTACATATATTGTATTGTTGGTCAAACTTTGATAGGCAATGGATAAAAGTTGGATGGCAATAGGAAACAAAGTGGATGAACGTTATATATTAGGTGTTGACAATTTTCTAAAATTTGCCTACACGAATAGAGATGAGTCAGCTAAAATTTCATGCCCATGTAAGAAGTGTAATAACTTTCAGGATCAATCAAAAGATGTTGTGGAAAATCATTTAAAAATATTTGGAATTCGTATGAGTTATGTTAGATGGATATACCATGGTGAATTGATTGAAAATGATTGTTATGACGACAATATACTAGAGGAAGAGCAAAGGGAAGAGGAAGAGAGTGACTGTGATGAATTAGATGAAATGTTAAATGATATTGGCCAATCTAATTGGGTAGATAACTGGATGGGTGGTGGTATGTCTTCAAAAGATGGTGATGATGAGGTAGCTCGTTTTATGAGATTATTAGATGATGCGAAAAAAGACTTGTATCCCGGGTGTAAAAATTGCACCAAATTATCATTCATCGTCACCCTACTTCATATGAAAACATCATGTGGTTGGACTGTCAAATCTTTTGATGCTTTGTTGGAATATTCAAGAAAGCTCTTCCTATGGAAGCTTCTATTCCTACATCCTACTATGAAGCTAAACACATCATTCGAGACTTAGGGTTTAAATATGATAAAATTCATGCTCGTGTGAATGATTGTGTTCTTTATCGTAAGGAGTATGAGAGTCACATAATCTGTCCAAATGAAAAGTGCAAAGAAACTCGATACATATCAGAGGGTTCAAAAGTTCCACACAAAGTGCTTCCCTAAGCCAAGGCTTCGTAACTTTTTCAGTCACAAGGAAATAGCCGGTGATATGAGATGGCATAAGAAGAAACGAGATAAAAATGATAATGTCATGTGGCATCCTGCTGATAACGAAGCTTGGAAACACTTTGATATGGTTTATATACAATTTGCTCATGACCCTCGCAATGTAAGACTAGGTCTTGCCACTGATGGGTTTAATCCGTTTGGCAACATGAGTAACACCTACAATATTTGGCCTGTCTTTCTTATCCCTTATAATCTGCCACCATGGAAATGTCTAAAAGAGCCATTTTCCATTATGTCAATGTTAATTCCAGGACCCAAATCTCCAGGAAATGACATTGATGTATTCTTATAGCCATTGATTGATGAGTTAATTGAGTTGTGGAATGGTGTTGAGGCTTACGATGCTCACAAAAATCAAAGATTCACTTTGCGTGCTGCTTTGCTATGGACAATAAATGATTTTCCTGCATATGCCATGCTTTCTGGGTGGAGCACAAAAGACTATTTTGCTTGCCCTATATGCATGGATAAGACATCTTGTCAACACTTGCCACATAGCAAAAAAGTATACTATATGGGACATCGCAGATTCTTAGCTTCCAATCATCAGTGGTGTAAAGATGCAAAATCTTTTGATGGAAATGTAGATCTTCGATTTCCTGTCCTGCCCAAATCTGGACATGAAATCTTGAGTGAAATACATAAATCAAACCTTGTGAAGTTATCGTTTGGTAAGGTAACCGACCAAGTTAAACAAAGAAAACGGAAACGTAAGGAGAGTGGGTTGAACTGGACCAAAGTAAGTATATTTTTTCAGCTACCTTACTGGCCAGATTTGAAAGTGAGACATAACATTGATATTATGCATGTTGTTAAAAATGTAGCAGAGAGTTTAATTGGTACAATTATTTATATCAATGGTAAAACAAAGGATACATGGAAATCTTGAAAGGATTTGATGGATTTGGGATTGAAAAGGGATTTGCACTTGAGGGCCAATGGTGATTCTCATGAAATGCCTATGGCTTGTTATCATCTCACAAAAGAGGAGAGGAAGAAAGTAGTCAACGTTTTGTCATCAATCAAGTACCCTGATGGGTTTGCTTCCAATATATCACGATGCATTAAGAGTGGGGAATTTCATATGTCAGGCATGAAAAGTCATGATTTTCACATTTTTATTTAGCGGGTGCTACCTCTTGCAATCAGGGGTAGTTTGACAAAAGAAATTCGACAAGTTTTGTCTGAACTGAGCTCATTTTTCAAGAACATATGCTCAAAAACTTTGTTCAAACATGTTCTGGAGTCGGAGGAGAATAACATTGCTATCATACTTTGCAAGATGGAAAAAATGTTCCCCCCTTCTTTTTTTGACATCATGGTACATCTCATTGTGCACTTACCATTAGAAGCAAAACTTGCTGGTCCACCTCAATTTCGATGGATGTTTCCATTTGAGAGGTACATAACAATTGACTTCCTTATTTCTTTGACATCATGTGTCTTAATAGTACAATTAATTTTTATTGTTTCCATTCTAGGAAAATGAGCAAGTTAAAGGGGTATGTCAATAATAAGTCTCGACCAGAAGGTTGCATTATGGAGCGATACATTGATAAGGAATGCCTCACTTTCTGCTCTATGTATCTAGGCAATGTCGAGACAACATTCAATAAGGTTGAATGTAACAATGATAGGCCAGAACCAATAGGACAACTTTCTGTTTTTTCTGGTACAGGAAGACCTTTTGGTGGACCAAAATTAGGAGTGTTGAATACATCAGAGTTGGCTAAAATTCATTCGTTCGTGTTGAACAATTGTGATGAACTTGAGGAATTATACAGTAAGTTAATTATTTTATTAAACAGACTTTACTTTATTAGCCATAAGATTCATGAAATAGATGTAAATAAATTAATAATGCGTAATGATAATTACTTTTCTTAATTTTGAATTTAGAGAGCATAAGGAAAAACTCGCAGAAGATGGTTACGAAAATGTAGATTTAAGGCATGATAAACAGTTTTCTTCTTGGTTTTGACAAAATGTAAGTGACTTATTTTATCATCATAAACAGTTTTCTACTTAGAATCAATTTAACATTTCATTTATCTACTCTTATATAGGTGTTATCAGGTTCCAATACATTCAATGACGAAATTCGAGCCCTAGCACTAGGACCGGATAGTCGGATAAGTCGATACACTGGATGCATGGTTAATGGATATAGGTTTCACAATCAATGTCGTGAAAATGATAGGAATACACAAAATAGTGGTGTTGTAGTTAAGGGTGAGCATGGAAACAATTCAATAAACTTTTTTGGTGTCGTACAAGACATAATTGAAGTTGAGTACTTAGTGGGGAAGAAAAAAGTACTATTGTTCAAGTGTGATTGGTGGAACATTGGAGATAATTTAGGTATGCAATTTGATGAAACAATAGGGGTAAGGAGCATAAATATTTCAAGAAAATGGTATGAAGACCAGCCTTATATTCTTGCGTACGAAGCTCACCAAGTGTCATAGTTGCAAGATTTGAAATTGGGTAAGAATTGGCATGTGGTTCAGAATTTTAGTCCTCACAACACCTATGACGTTCTAGAACATATAAATGATGATGTATGTGAAGAAGTCTACCAAGAAGATGAACAAGATTTTATGTTAACTGTACACTTAAATGTTGAATTGACTACACTTGTAAGAGGCACTTTGCCATTACAGTTGGTTGATTCATCATCCATCCATGGGAATTCAAGTGCAAGAGCAATGAGAAACCAAATTCAGAATGACGATGCATTCATCGTTGAAAATGATAACATTGATACTAGTCATAGCGATGATGAAGATGCTGAAGATGACGTGTGGCTTACCGACTTCAGTGATTCAGAATAGGTTATATTAATCAGTAATGACTTTAGTGTTCATATATAATAGTTATTTTTATGTGTTTGAATTTGATTTTGTGATATTCATATTTAAATTGTAACTTTTTGGTATTTTTTTTATTAAAGTAATAGCGTTACTTATGCTTACAACTTTCAGCATCTTCTTATTGAAGTAATAGTTTGTTTTCTTTGTTTTTTTGGCTCTTATACAGATGGTTGGACCGGGAAAACATGGCTTGGGAAAAAAGCTAAAGAAGAAATTTGAACCATATACACGCTCTTCACCGCGACGCACTCAACGAACACCTACTCGAACCACTTCAGGTTTTCACTTGGAAGATGAAGCTGAAGAGGCTGAACAGGTGTTAACCCCAAGGAGAAGCTCACGTCTTGTATAAGCTAAGCGTGCACTTTATTTGGGAAATGAGTCCAGTGATATGCATGGTCAAGAAAAGGCAGAATCTAGCCAACCATCTAATGATGAACAAGCTAGGAAAGGAGCTGATCAGCTTTCCCAAGAAGAGCCACAAGATACAGGTTCAATGTTTCTAAACAAAAAAATTTAAAACGATTTACTTATTGTTATTTTCTGATTTAAATACTCTTACAAAATCAAATTTACTTGGTATTTTTATGTTTTTATTTCATGATGAAAATGGTCATCTTGTGATATGAATAGATATGACTTTTATTTTATTTCTTTGACCTATAAACTAACTCACTCTTTTGTATAACAAAATGGTTAGTAACTACATCAAAGAGAGGTAGAACTAGTAATATTGGATTGGCAAACAAAAGACGTGCTCAAATAACTTTAGCTGTTGAGTTTGATGCTATTTGCAAGCGTATTGTGGGGAAAAATGCACAGGACTTCATTAGCGAGTTGGGATGTGTTGTTCGCAAAATGGCTAGATTTAATAAGCCTAACTATGCATCCCAAGGTGAAAGACTGAAGGAGGAGATCATCCAGAATGCCTCGGTATTTTTCATTTGTAGTCAATTCTTGTACATCAATAATAATTTTTTAAATTTGATAATAATATATTTGATTTCATATGCTATGTAGGAGGGGTTTGTGTATGAAGATGGTCCCCTAGCTAGACAATGCATTAACAAACAGTTGGCAAATCAGTTCAATAGTCACAAGCATGCTTTGCATTTAACATTTCTGGAATTTTCATCCAAAGAAGAGGCATTGCAGCATGTACCCATTGATGTTAGAGAAGAAGATTGGATATTCTTGTGCAATCACTTTGACAGCAAAGAATACAAGGTCTAAATTTTCATTTTAATTCAAATAAGCTATATTTTCATGTGAACATTACTTTATGTTAATTTTCAATCCCACTTTTACATTTTTTTGGCAGGATACGTGTGCGAGAAATGCTGGCAATCGCAAAAAGGTTAAGATCTCAAGCACTACTAGAACAAAGTCCATAGCAAGAATGATTGAGAAAAAGGCTTGTGATTCATTTCATCTTGTAACTGAATTGTAGCTTGTCAATTACTTTTAACTGATGCTTAATGTAGAAGAGTAAAGATGGAGTCGAGGTGAATCCCATTGATGCTTATAAGATGGCCCATTTTTCAACTAAAAAAAGAGCAATAATTAATCATGAAGCAGAGAAAACCCTAGTATTTGTTCTGTTACTGTTCACAGAATTTTTGTATACAATTTGAAACCCAAACCAGCAATGATTATATGTTTTAAACATGTTGATTGTAATGTTGACTATGTTGACTATGTTGACTATGTTGATATGTTGCCACTTATCCTTATGTTAATATATTTTTGTCAATATGCTTTGATTGTAATGTTGCATTTTTCCTTTTCTTACACAATTACCTCAAAGGTAATCAATGAATGTGTAATATTATGTACTTTAAATTCTAATTTTGCATTCTTATATTATATATATCGTCCAAATTCTATTTTTTCTTTTTGTTCCTTCCTCGTTGAATTATATCATGCTTACTCAATTACCTTAGACATACTCAATAAATTGGTAACCTTGTATACTTTAAATTCTGATTTTGCCTTGCTAGTTTCTTTATATCCTTTAGAATCTATACTTTCCTTTTGTGTCTTTCTTCTATTTTCTTTTAATGTTCGTAGTGAATATTTTACACATTATTGTAGGAAAAACTGGTAACAATGCAAGCTACAACAGATTTGTCTCCAGCTGAAATTTGTGTGCAAGAATTGAATGGAATTCCTGGTCATTTGTTTGGGCTTGTTCTACATCAAACAAGCAGATTTTTGCATTGGAAAAATAGAAAGAGGAGACAGAAAATGAAAGACAAAGAGCTGATGAAGCTGAAAGAATACTAATGCATTGGCTGATGAAATCAATGCTCAAAAAGAAGAAGTGAGCGCTCAAAAAGAAGAAATCATTGCTCAGAAAGAAGAAATCAAACAGCTTAAAGAAATTCAAATGCAATCCAATGAGAAGATGGAAGAAATGAGGAATCAAATTGCTCTTCTTATTAGAATGCAATCTGAACAAAATGTAAGTTTACACTATCTCAATTATTTCATATTATGCAGTTGTAAATTACCACCAAGTGTAATTGTTTCTTATTATGAGTGAAGTTGTGATTTTGTTTCTTTTGAAATTGCGTATTTTGTAGTGATTTGGCTTCAAGGTTGGAAGAAGAAATATTGAGGGGCAAACAACATCTATCCTTAATGTGGATATTTTGTATTAGGTTAGGTTGCATTCACTTATATGCCACTTAACATTTGGCAATATTTTGGGGTATAATTTCTGAACACCTTTTGAAAGTAGTTTTGTAGATATTATTGGTAAATTCCTTATTTTGGATTTGGTTTCATTCATCTGATGCAATAGAATACAATGAAATGTGTATATTGCTTAATATTATATAACTATTGTGGCAATTGCAGTCGAAAATATTCCATGAATGAAGATTACTTTTCTATTGAATTTCATTTAACGAACGAAGTTAATTGTGGTGTATGCATAATATTTGTACAGTGTATGCATAATATTTGTTACAGGAATAGAATGAAATGAGTGTATCAGTGTATGTATAATATGTTATACAGGATGGTAGCAAAAATTATGGCAGCCTAGTATAAACATGGAATTCTATTTGACGACTATTTGTCGTCACTGTTGATTGTTACCATCTCGTTTTAGTGACAAGGTGTATGCAAATTATATCGTCAATGAAAATCGTTACAAAAAGCATATCCCATTGACATACATTTTTTGTCATTAATATTCGATTGACAACAATCCTCGTCACTGCCTATCGTCAATAAAACTAATTTGCAATTTGTTTTCTATTAACAACATTTGTCGTCAATACTATTTGTCCCCATAAAAGTTGACTTTTTCATTTCTTTTGACAACCATTTGTTGTCATTATATCTTGTCAGTAAAGTGTTTGACCATACCATTCTTGATGGACGACTTTTATGTGTTACTACCGACATCGTCAATAAAGGACACCATTTATTGACAACTACTACTATTATTGACCGGACCATACTGACAAAATTTTATCGTCAATTTTTGTATTGACAACAACATTCGGTCAATAAAAGGGAGTGTTTACTGACGACGTAAAAAAATGTCGTCAAAAGACTCTTTACTGATGACACTTTAATGCACCATTTGACGACATTTTCTCGTCACTAATCCATTGTACTGACGACATTTGCACCTTTATTGACGCAATGGCTTAGTCAGTAATTCTCACATTTCTTGTAGTGAATAATTCTTGTTAATAAGTTTTATTTATTTTTATTAGTTATTAAACATTACCTGTGACATCTTTCTTTGAATTAACTAAGAGAAATTGTGTTTCCCTTCTCTGTGGGATCGACCTTACTCTCTATATACTACTGTTTATATTTAGAAGTTAGTATTTAATTTTAATGCAATAAACGACACACCAATGCCCTTTATTCAAACCATATTAGCAATTGTGTAAGCAAATATGGGTGCCAAGCGAGTAGTAATATATGGCCTTTGCAATGAATGTCATTAAACCAAGAAAGGAGCATGCTATGTGAATAACTTCACCAACTGGAAGAACCAAGACAACCAAGGTAGTCATGGAACCAAGGGAATTATAGTAATTCTAGAAGTCAATACTATGCTTAAAATAGACCTATATATCCCCCTGCATATGGCAACCACTGAAGATGAGAAGAAGTCATCCCCAAAAGATACCATTACCAACATGGCTAAACAAATGGAGACATTGGTGGGATTGCCTAAGCAAGTGGAAGAAATTGGTAGAGCTAGTGTAGAGAAGTGTGCTTATTTGGATACATTTGTGAAAAATCAAGATGCAATGATTGAGACACATGGTGCCATGTTAATAGAACAAGGAGCAGCCACTAAGAATCTCAAAATTTGATTGGGGTAGCTTAGATAAGCAATGCAATATAAATCATAGGTTTCACTAACTAGTAATACTATCCTAAACTCCAAGGGTAAGGAGCAATGCAAGACCATTTACATGACATCTAATGAAATATTAGTAGCAGAAAAGAACACTCAAGAATAAGGAGATGATGAAGTTGTGGAAGTAATTAACATTGAAGATGAAAGTGAACCTGAAAAAGAGCAAACCATGAGAGTTGAGTTAGAAGCAAGCAACATGATGGAAGAAGACAAGATGCAAGAGCAGGATAACGAAGAAAAAAAACCAATAGAGTCATATTACTTGGACTCAAGCATTAAGGAATATGAGAATAAGGTGTCATCAAATTCCAAAATAAAGGTTAGAAGCATAGAGCAAGCCAAACATGAGGAAAATTTAGCTATATGGATCAAAATGCTTGAATGAGACAAGATAGATGTATACCTTGAAGAGTTCATGAAATTTCACCCAAGCACTCTAACTTCTTTAGAGAGCTTGTGTCTAACCAAAAGAAATTGCAAGAAGAATGAGTAATACCTTTGAAGGAGAGTTTTTTTAAGCAATTAACCCAATATAAAATTAATGCTACCAATCCAATTCTGAACTAAAGCAACAACAACTAAATCATAGCAAATTTTGAAGTCATAGCAAATGTATAATGTGTATGTTTCCTTTCACTTTATCTTTTGAGTTTTGACTTTCTTGCATGACTTAGTCTATCTGCTTCTCTTTTATGATAGAACCATGCACAAAATCACGCATTATGATCAGAAAGCTATCAAGTAATTATTTAGGTGAAAGAAAGGTTTCCTCATATGCAATTGAAATTTTCAAGTGACTATAAATTTTAGCTTTTTCACAAAAATGAGATCACTATTCTTCAGGAATTCTATTGTCACCAAATCATTATGATTTTCAAAATTCTCAATGTTATTCAACCATGTCCAACTCTTGTTCATCATCCCATCTTCCCTTATAATCCATAATTCAAACAAATCTCTCTTTCTACCTATACCACAAAGGTTTCCATCAAAAGTTCCTAAATTAAAATAGGATTTATATACGTTAAATGAATCCAACAATTCATACTCCGCCAAACTATATGAAATCCCGATTCTGATTTTTTTGCGTTCATTGACCTTAAAATGTGCCTGCCAATAAAGATTTCAATTCACAAAGATCCTAACTTGATATCTTAGAGGCTCGATATTATCTCCTCTTGGGTTCATTTTCAATGTATGAAAACCATTTTTATAATTAATAACTTAAAAGGTAAACTTATAATTCCAGCAAAAATAGCAATAGATTATGGTATAAACGACGATGAAACTATTGAAGCCAAATCCATACAAAAATTATGTATTATCAAAACTAATTCTAATAGTTTGGCATTCTTTAGTTGAAAGATTCCATAAAACTGGATCGTTGAGTTGACAAAGAAGGCATACTATGTCGTTACACGAACCAATAAATTTCAAACTTTGCTCTCCATTTGGACCTGGAGAAGCAGCTTCTCCCAATTCTTTTGGTCATATTTTGCATCAAAGTTTAGTCTCGTTTGGAGCAGTTGAGAGAATTTTATAACATGAGTTTGGAATTAATTGATTGTTCGAAGATCAATTTGATAAAATGAGGACTAGAAATTATAGAATACCATGATTTGAAAACGCACTTGAATCTGAAGAGGGACTTTACTCGAAGTCGGTAAAAGATCTTCTCCAAAATTTCTTCAAGGATATGCATTTTTTCCTCCAAAAAATGGTTTTATTACATATATCCAAGAAAAAATGGGTATGAAAGTTAAAGATACAGGGACATTAACTATCCCATGTGTGATAGGAAAAAGAATATTTACTAATGATTTCTGTGACATAGGGTCGAACATCACTATAATATCATTACTAACAATCCTTGGCATTAGTTCGGGTCAGTGGATTCAACCCACCAAGGTTGACCTTTAACTTGCTGATCTTTCATATGTGAAATCATTTGGAAAGGTACACAATGTGTGGGTAATCGTGAACAATTTGTGTTTCCTACTGACTTTATCATCTTTGGTATGAACGAGGATAAAGAATCTCCTCTCATACTAGGAAGACCATTCTTGGTCACTAAAAATACTTTAATTGGGGTAAAAGGCAAAACCATAACTTTTTTAGTGACAAATCAAGAGCTCACCATTCAAGGTGGTTAAGTTAAACTTTATGTCAAGGAAAATAAGTTACATCCAAGATAAGATTTATGGACATATGTGATGGAGATTTTGAAGAAAAGATGGAGCATGAACATTCCAAAGGTAAAGCAAAGACAAGAGGTCATGATCATGAAGGGTCCAGGTAAGATTAGAGTCTGAAAAAATGAACCATTGACTTTTATGAAGGAAATTGCTCTCTACTCATAAAGAGAAAAATGAGTAAAGTAAAGAAAAAAAGTGGAAGTTGAGCAAAACGATTAAGGATGAAAGATAGCAATATGTCAGCCTATCGACACTAAAACAAGCACTACTTGAGAAGCAACCCAAAATTTTCTTAAATTTAGTCATTTACACTTGTAGGTGTTGTTTTTGTTAAGGGTTGATATTTGTTGTGATTGTGTGTGCAGGAAGGATATAATCATAGAACATGGAGGAAATAATAGGAAGGGACCATAAGGGCAAGGGGTGAACAAAAGGAGAAGTTGAAAAAAGTAAGGAAGTCTTGATCCAAGTTACTCGTTAAGGGAAAAATGGTAATTTATCATACTTGGTCATGACTTAAGGGTTCAAACTAGTTTGTCTCTTTTCTCTCTTTTCGCCCCTACCGAATTTCCATCTCTCTTTCCCTTCAAAAAATTGTTTTTCCAAACACGCTAAATTTGCAACATCTCAATCCATATTTGCACACTTGCACAATTAGAATATTAATCTTTAGGATAAAATTGGTCATTATTTTACATAAGTAAGTACATTTGAACAACACAAAGGATGATTAAGAAGCATATTTGAGAGACTCATTTTCATCTCCATTGTTCTTTTGCAAGGAAGGCAAGTAAGTGACATACTTCTCAAGTTTAAAAGTTTTATGAGCTTTGGTGATGAATTCTTGTTATCTTGTTCTTCTTATTGCTTGAATAATGAAAATTGGACTAGTGAAATAAAAGGTGAAATCCACGATGCTATTGTTATTATTGTTTTTGATGGTTTGACATGATTTTGTGGTAATAATTGTATAGATAATGGTAATTAGTTTATTTTATATTTAATTGAGAATGGATGATCTAACCTCATGAAATTAGGACAAGTTCAGGTGTTTAAACCTAGTAATAGATACTTACTAATTTGGGTCTTGAAGTAAGTATATCAAGTATTTGATTAAAAGCTCATTTTATGTGCTAAGCTCAACATGCCTACTTTCTTGAGCTATTATGTTATCATATATTTCTATGAGCATAATTGAGTTGATAGAAAGAGAGCTACATTTTTTGTTAATTTCATCATGTACTTCATGATTAAGGCTAAAACTAGTAAAGTTTGGTGGAATTCTTTTGTGTTTAAATTGTGAAGAGTTTGGAAAAGGTTAGGGTATGTGAGGTGACATCTTGTTATGAGAGCTTGGATTAAGTGCAGAAGAAGGTTTGTTACGTTATTTGTATAGAGACATAGAACACACTTTCCCACACCCACTTAGTTTCAAAACCACAACTCATCCTTAACTTGTGCATGATGAAAATTTGTAAAATTCTTCTATATTAAGAGTTTAATCCTTACAATATGTTTGTAGGTACAATCATGGCCCCAACCAATAAAGAGTAAACCAAAAAGGCCTCTACTTCAAAGAAGGAAAAGATAACAGGATTAGTTGATGAACCAACTGAGTTCACCATGACTCATAATACCCAAAGAAATAGAGACAAAGGCAATGGTGATCCTCAACCCACAAAGGTGAAAACGAAAGGCAACCTCATCAAAGGAAGTTCAGGCATCCAAAAGGGTAAAGATTACTACCTTAGTGGATGAAAACCCCAAATATGTGCCAAACTCAAAGACCAAACAAAGTAAGAGTGCATTTTTCTCTCCTAAGGTCGACAAGAAGAAGAATGCATCAACTTATACTCCACTCAATTCTTCACAACTTGAACTAATGGTAAAGAAGTATGTGTAGAAGGAATTCAAAGAAAGATGGGTGAAGACATTGCACTCCAAACCATGGTTTCAGAGAGGGGCATAGTAACTACTATGGAACCATTTAAGTAGATTATATAGAAGTATGAGTGGTCCAAGTTTGAAAAGAGTGTCACGAACTCTTCCATTTAACCCTATAACTAACTGTAGTAGTAGCGAGAGGGATCGTATCCACAGGGAAGGAGAATTGGTTTCAAGAAATACAGTGATTTTGTTTTAAAATTGCCACAGGTTTGAGTTATCAAAATTCAGGAAAGTAAGTAACAAGAACAGTAACAAAGAGAACAGACAATGAGCACAAACACAACAAGAACAAAGAACAACTAGGAAAAAATACACAAAAATATGGTAACAAGTCTTAGTAAGCTGTCCTAGGGTTCTACACCGGATGAATATGCAAATAGACTACTTAAATGCAAGACAATTGACATACACTGAAAAACAAAGAGGAGAACAAACTGCCTGAGAACCTAGACTATGATCAGCATGGCAACCACATCATATTCCACGCTCCCTGACTTCACTCTTTTCCATGGCGAGGCCTAGAGTGAAGGTTGTAACCCGTAGAGTCTCAACTTCCCAGGATCCACTACTATAGCATGCAAAACCTAAGGTTTTCCCATGGAAAGGCCTAACCTAGGTTCGTTTGTCTTCGTGAAGCTCAAGAATTCTCTTCTCACTCAATTCTCAGGACTCAATAAACTTCCACCGGCATGACGACCGCATCTTGGTTCATGATCAAACAATACGAGTGAGAAGACTCAATTACCATACCGGAGGTTCTCATTTTAAGCATTCCTACTTCTATTGGTGAATCAAACCCCGACCTAGCATGGCGACCACAATCGTAGCATGACTCAATCAACAGAAGCACAAATGAGTGAATTTTAACAAGAATTAAGCATTATTTTCCAGCATGAGTTCATTCTTAATGATTTACGTCAATTATATTGCATAGCATAGCCTAATTACACTTCACCCAGTTCAAACCCTAGAACATAGCGAATTTAGCTAGAGAACTCCATTTCTAGATCACGATCGTCGATTGAAAACATTAAGCAAGTCATTTTCATTAAAATAGAAAGAATTTACCAAATGATTATGCTCAAGAGCCTCAAATCCACAAGAGAATTGTGAAGAATAACAATGATCAGTCCAAATCCGCAATCGGAATCGAAATCGGAGTTCAATTTCTAGAGAGAGAAAATCCTAGAGAGAGAAAGTTAGAGAGAAGAGTGAGAAAATTCCCCCTCACGAAATTACAAAAGTCTGGTTATGAATTCTCGAATATTAATTCCGAAATATTCCAATCTACTAACTATCTCCTCTATATATAGAGGTTACAAAAGTCGTAAACAGTACGAAAACGTAAAGTGACTACATTGTTACAGCAATGCCATAACATAAAATGAAAATCAAAGAAACGAAAAGAAAAGAAAACAAAAACGACACTCGGTCAAAGCCTCAATTCACGCATTTTAGCCTCGAATCCAGTGTCTTCATCCGCTTCCTTGCGCCCTTGAGCCAATACCTTTGCGCCTTCACCTCCTGCATACACCAAAAGAAAAACTTCTATGTACTTTGCCATTTTTCTCATCACAAAACAACACTTTTCTTATTAACACGGTGAGACCTCTATAAGAGGTCTCACCACTTTCCCTATTATCATGGCGAGACCTCTTAGAGAGGTCTCGCCACATATTCATCAAACCGGAGAGGTCTCGCCATGATAATCTACAAGTTGGCGAGACCTCTCTAAGAGGTCTCGCCTCTTTGGTGCAAAGTGTGCGAGTGTTACGTGAGGTCTGTGCAAATGAGTGAAGTGTTATGAGTGTTGTGGAGTGAGGGTGAGTGTGAGTGTGAGTGTAATTGAAATGAAATGAAAAATGAAAATGTGTGAGTTGAATGATATGGTATAAGATGGAGTAAGTGAAATATAAGTGTGTGCTTGTGAACACATATATGTGCTATGTGCGAATGAAATGAGGTGAGTTGTGTGTGTGTGAGTGCATGGTGTGTTGCGGCGAGGTGATCTCGCCGCAATGTGAGTGTGAAGGGTTTGTACAATGCATGCGATGAGGAGTGCATAGTGCGTGCTAAGTAGTGTGCGTGTGTTGCTCGCCGCACAGTGTGAGCGTGTGCTTGTGGTGAGAATATAGCGGCGAGGTGACCTCGCCGCCTACGTGAATGTGTGTGTGTGCATAAAGGCAGTGAGGGCGAGGTGAGCTCGTCGTGCATGTGAGTGGCGAAGTGTAGTGGTGTGTGCGACGAAGTGTGTTCATGTGTGTGGCGAAGTGTGTATGTGTGCAAGAATGCTGCAACTTCCAACCCAAATATGGCCCTTATGTGTTGTGAATTTAGAAAAACTTAAAACATGAACGTTGTAGCCCTTAATTCCAGCTTTCCATGGCCACTTGAATCACCCAATTCGAAGCTCATATGACAAAGTTGTAACCACAATACTGAGCTGTGGCAGGAAAATGTGCATCGAAGGCTTAAAAACCCTAATTAGGGTCTTGCCATTCCCACGGTGAATTGCTAGTTTTCCTTTCAAAACTAGACTTTGCCTTGAACATCAAAATTATAGCTTCCTTTCGTAGCTTTCCATAGGATCATGAATCATCAAAATTGGAGATCTGTAGCTAAAGATATTGTCAATCTACCAAACTGCGGCAAGAAGACCAAACCCTAAAAACCCTAATCCAAGCACAACAAAGAAGCCTTCGTTTCTCATGATTGCACACCGAATTTGAAGAAAGTTAAAACATGCAAATTAAAGTACACACAAAGAGCTTTCCAAAACATCCAAGATCAACTCATTTTGATCAATATTGAAAGAGTTACATTCAAAACAAATTGCACAGTCGACCTAACCAAACCCTAATTTCGCCAAATAAGCTTCCAACATGTTTAGGGTTTCCTTAATTTCCAATCCTAGACACACATTACTCATTTCCTCATCATTTTCCTCCTTTTAATACCATTTAGCACTTCCACATCACAATCCACATGAATACACAAAACAGCACAAAACACCATACAATTGCATGAAAACAAAAGGCAAAAGCTAAGATATTTATACGCATTAGTTGGTATGAAACCAACTCATCAAAGTTCAAGAAGAATGACATTAGTAGCAACATCTCTTTGGTTCGGGGGTTTTATGCTAATGCCTCAAAAACAAATGAAGGAGTGTACATAAGGGGCATTAGAGTGAAAGTAGATTGCACTACCATCAACAAGTTCTATGGCTTTTTGCACCTTGATTATGAAGAATACCTAGCTTGGAAGAAAGAACAAAACATTTCAGGTATCATAAGCATATTGGCATAACCGGGCACTGAATGAAAGTGTAATTGATATGGGCATCCCATGAAGTTAATGAAGAAGCACCTTCATTGGGAAGTCAAGGTGTGGCAACATGTTCTTGCCAAACAAATGTCAGGATTCTATTTTAGCAATATCAACATAGAGAGTGTCTCTCTTATATTGGCTATCTTGATCAAGAAGACAATCGACTCTGAATGAATTATCGAAGATTAAATTAAGAAAACACTTTTTGATCGCAATCTTAACCTATTTTTTCTCTTCTTGATCATGACTATGTGCAAGACAAAAGGGGTAGAAGATGAAGAAAGATATGAATTGCAAAGTCCTATTATACCTTTATCTAATGCTTCGATGATGAGGATCAAGAAAAGGCCAAAGCAAGAGAAGGCAAAAGTGAACCAACCTCCCCAACCAAGTGAACAAATAAGTGATAGAGAAGTAATAATCCAAAACACACTCAAGGAAATGGGTAAGTTTATTGGTGCTTTGGGGCAAAGATAAAACAATCTATGATAAAAATGGGGATAAGGTTTAAGGCACTAAAAAACAAGATGGAGGAGATGGATGTACAGATTGATAGGGTGAAAAACAAGGTAAAGAAAATAGATGAGAGAGTGATGAAAATGGATATAGTCACTTGTTGCTCTTTCAACTATTTGGTTATGCATTACCAAAAGGATACACCAATGAACAAGTCCTCGAGATTATGGTACGACTATATAGGAGAATAATTAAGTGATAATAATACTCACTCTTCACCTCCCAAAAACATTCATACCACTTATACATCAAATGTGGAGTTTGCACCTTCAAGTCTTGATGGAATATGTTTTATACAAATGGAGAACCAAGTAAGGAGCCATCAAAGAAGAGGAAGAGGAGTTCAAAGGAGAAAAAAATCCAACAATGGGGAAACTTCCAAGAAGCCACGAAGTTCAAACTTAAGGTGGTCAAGGCCAAGGAGCCATCAAAGTACATTTGGAAAAAAGAATCTATCACTCCACAAACATGGAAGTAGACATGACCACATATTTGGTTTGAACTGAAACTAGAAGTTCTAATTTCAAAATTAGAAGTTCTGATTTTAAAACAAGAATTGGGAGAGGTTCCAAATAAGAACTGAACCATCTCTTGATAATTCATTTACGATTCTTAAAAATTAGAACTAAAATTAGAATTGGTATGGTTCCGATTCTGGTTCGGTTCAAAACCACAATTAAAAAAATTTAAAAGAAGGTACATGTGAAACACATGCCTATAAAATTATGAAAAAGAAATAATAATAAGCAATGGTCATTTGACCGTTGACATATCAGCTAATTGTTGCCTATGTGGCAACGGTATAAAATAAATTAACAGTGGAACAATCAAATAATTTGAACCATGACTGTGATTATGAGGGGGAAACTAGTCGAGATCACCCGAAATACCATTAACAAGATTATTGGCTGAAATCAATTGAGGATGAATATCAGTGCATCAACACCAATCAAAGTCTTCAAGTGATAATGGAACCTAGTGACAAAACCAAGCATAGAATGGAGAACAAACCAACAAGGAGAGATAGTGAATGTTTCAACCAAGCATCTTCTATATCAGGCCAAAGTGTGGCAACAATTCATCTTGGCAAACCTCATTCTAGGACAACATGTGAGTGCTCTCAACATCGAAAGAGTATGATTGATTGCTGCAATACAAGAGAAAAAACAAAATTGATATGGGAAGATTGAGAGCATCTCAAATGAAGTTGATAGGAAGGAGCTTGGGTTATTTTGCCTAACAATGATCACAGAATTCTAATTGAAAGCTAGAGTGAAAGAAATATACAGAGATGAGATTATGAAGCCTAGGAACCCTATCTCTGATTATATCATAAAAAATATGAAAAAAGGGGGCACAATAAAAGAAGAAAAAATAGGATAAAGAAGAACCGCCATCCACCAGTGAAACAAAAGGTACACAAGTGGTTGAGATTAGAGAAAAAAATTCAAGAAATGGAAACAAAGTTGGAATAATTGGAGAACAAGATGGATGCCATGGTTGGAGAGATGAAAAAGGTCACCACTTACATAGAGATGTTTTACAAACAAGGGAGGGATCAAAGAAGATACAAATGTACATATTCTACAGCCCTAAAATCCACAACCACAAAAATCCTCAAGTCAGCTTCAAAAATGGGCAAAGATATTATAGAGAAAGATGTTCTAATCATTATCTTGGATCAAAATGAAGGCCAAGGTTAGGTCTAAGCAATAATGAACCAATTTGTGGATGAGATTACTACGGAGCAACAGAAGGAGAAAGTTGAAGAGAAAGGAATTGAAGAAGAGGATAAAGATGAGGACAGGAGCAAGAGGGGAATGAAGATGAGGAAAAAGAGAAAGGGTGTAGCAGGAGCAAGAGAGGAATGGAGATGAGGATAAAGAGAAAGGGGAGCAGCAGGAGCAAAATGGTATAGAGAGCATGAGGGGAATGAGGAGTAAGAGAAAAATAAAAATTCTAAGAACAATCAAGTGTTTCGTAGGAGTACACGATAAAAGGTCAAATTCGAATTCTTTTTTAATTAATCTCTAATTTCATTTTCTATCTACTTCTACTTTTTCTATTATTTATGCACTAATCAAGATTTGAAAATAATTATTTATTTTATTTAAAATAATGTTTGATTTATTTTATTAAATATAGGGCATTTATGCATCAGACTTGTGTAAAACTATTGTTAGCCACCGTAAAAAGAAGCTTTTGGTACTTGATGTAAATGGAATTCTTAGAGATGTTCTTCCAGGTGTTTGTAAACTCAAGAAAAATGAAAAATATTCAACAAAGATCTTGTAATTTATCCTAAATATTTGATCTGGCCCTATTATCATATATGAAGTCTAACTTGATTTTCCTCTGGTATTTCAGTGTCTTTGAGGCTCTTTCATGATGAATTTTTGAAATTTTGCTTTAAGAAATTCAAATTGGGGGTTTGGTATTCTAAATAGTGGTAATTATCAATTATTTTTAAGATTCTTGTATATTTCAATCCTAAAATTCTTATACATATTTTCTTTATTAGTTTCTTTTCTCATTTCTCGCAGTGATAATTTGCTTCTAGTTATTGAATATATTTTCAATGATTAAAAAAGAAATCTACTTTTTATTTGGGTTAGTTGGTTCTTATCAAGCAAATCTATCTCAAAATTGTTCTTACCTTGCATTTATTTATGAGACATTGTGATTTTAAATGTGCTTCTATGACAAGTCTGCATAATGTTTGTTAGCATTCAGACAATAAGCTGTCCTTATATTGAGCAAATTACTATTAGTTCTTACTTTGCATTTTTTTATGAGACATTTTGATTTTGAATGTGCTTATATGATAAGTATAATTCAGATTATATCCTCTTTCTAAAATTACTTAGTCTTGCTTTATTCAAAGCTCAAAACAACGATAATTGACCATTTATCTTTATTATTTTTAAATTTTTAAAAAAATTTCATTCTATAAATACCCCCCCCCCCCCAATTTTTCATTTTTCCACAAAATTTCTACCTCTCTTTCTTGCAGGTGTGAATATAGATATAAAATAACCTTGATTGTCTATTTACTATCCTATCAATATAATGCCCTATAACTACTAAACACGTGAAAATAGAGTAAGGATCGAACCTATAGGGAAAGGGTAGCTGTTGAAATTAAGTAAAATATTTTGTTTTTAATTTAACTAAAAGACAAGTAAGTAGAGACAATAAGAAGAACTCAATTGCAAGACTACCAATTAAAAGCTAAAGATGACAGAACAAACACACTCCCAAGATTTCTATCCATGAAAAATGCAAATTAAGGGTAAACAATTACTTATAATCTAGGTCTCTATACCAAACACCCATCATATTCATAAATCCTAACACACCCTCTAAAATGTTGTGAGAGTTAAGAAACGGTCAAGGCGTTCATCTATTGGAAATTAACATGAAATCCCCCTATGTGGTAAGAGGCAACGCCTACTTCCCTAATCAATCCAAAATCTAATGTTAACCACCAACAAACAACCCTCTAATTTTATCACTCCGATGTGGCAAGAGACAATGGCGAACCAAGTCATACTAATGTTAAGCTAATCCACTCAAAGCTCCCTATGTGTTAAGAGGCAAGAGTTAAGGAAAAATAAGCCAAAAAATTTTCCAACAAACCCATAAAAGATTTCAAACACTCTACCAAAAATCCTACTATCTAGTGCAATGCAAGATTAAAGGTAAAATATCTCCAACAATTTATTGCGCAAAACATAACATATTCATCATGCATAACTAATCAAGAACAAAGCATGTAAAACTCAATAAATATAAACCATTAAATAGAAACCCTAGCCTATCAAATTAAGCACAACAATCCATATTAATAACCCCTGGAGCATATATAATCTAGCAAAGCATGGATAAACCACACAAGAACATAATATTAAAAATTAAAGAACACAATTGAAAACATAGATTTGAAAAGGAAGAAAATACATTGAATTAGAAATCCTTGGAAAAATCCTCCAAACTCAAGACCAAATTTCAAAAAACAAAAATAACACAAAGTTATATTGCTCAAAAACCCCAAATCTAAAGATAAACTTCCCTAAGAACAACTAGAATATGAAACCCTAACTATTACAAAAGAGAAAAAAAAATATGAAGAGTCTATTTTATAAAGGCGTTCTATCTATTAAAACATGGAACCCAATGCCTATTTATAGGAAATCTTTAATAATATTTTGTAATAGATCCTTCTTGAAGTCCTCCTTGAATACAAAGTCTCGAAAAAGGGTCAAAATGCAAAATTCACAAAATTATTATGTAAGGTAACAAATCTCTAGCATAGTGACATACCTCTTCGTGCATCACAATGCACACCTATGTCGCGACCTGGCTCACTAGTCAACTTCAAGAATTCCCTCTTTTATTGCGTTGCAACGTGCATGTCTCTGTGTTACGACAATACGCGATGCACTCCAACATCGCGACATATACTCTCTCTATGTCACCACGGATTTACCTTTTCTGGTCTTTTCTCTTCTGTTCGACTCCCACACTCAAAAACCTATATATAACACATTAAAAAAAATCAAAAAGAAGAAAGCGAAACTAAAGTTAATCAAAATAATGAGGTATAAAGGTGAATAACTTCACCTTATCACTTTCTCATCATTCTAATTATCTCATTCTTAATTATCAAGCATCCAATTCTATATAATTCAATTCTAATTATTGTTTCTTTGATAATTATTAGTTAATATTATTATTTCAATTCGTTATTCTTTTTAATCTTTATAAATAAAAATTATATTACGAATAGTTTTGGTTCTTCACCCCGACTAATTAATTTTGGTGATGAAAGTGCAAATTTATCACTATCAAGTCATCGTCTACCAAAAAAATTCAAAATCCAATATGTTTGCAAAATATTTCACAAATTTTTTTAATGCCGATGGAATTCTTGTTAGAACAAAATACAAGTCTTGTGAAAAATTATACGTATTCAAAATTGGTAATGGATATGGTACACTAAATAAGCATTTGGAGAAAATATATTATTAAGAGATCGATATTCACAAGTAAAAAAAGTAGTTAATTAATTTCTCTCGCAAGGTTCTTGTTCTTCTAATTTAAATTTATTAAATTTAGTGATTTAAATTAGAGATATGGTTTCACTAGATTTATTTGTACACAACATTTATCATTTTTATTTGGTGAAAAATTAGTAATATCATTCAAGGTAAGAATTTCACAAAGAAAGAAATTTAGATTTAGGATCTATCTTTAAAAAAAATTATTGAACGTAAATAAGAAATAGGAATCTGATAAGTCGTGTTTATACCGACTTATAGGCTATGATTACTTGAGCTTTTGTATGAATTTCTTGTGAAAGTCTTGCTTGAAGCCTATTTTATGTGCTGAATTGTTCACAAATTGATAATTGTAGGAGTTGTCTAGAGTTGTGGAAATGTGCACAAATTGATGTGTTTATCGCATGCTTTGGAAGCGAATGTGCACTTAACACAATTGTTCACAACACTCAAGCAAACACACATGAAATCCAACAACACACAAACACTTCACATACACAAACTCACACACACAACACACAAAAGCACACACACACTGGCGGGCGAGCGAAGCGCCTGCCAACACACGCATGCACACACAGGCGGGCATGCGAGGCCCCTGTCCACACACACACTGGCGCGTCCGCCCCCTTCACACAATGCACTGGCGCGCCTGTCCCTGCACACACACACCCACGATCAGGCGCGCCAGGCGCCCGCCCATGCACACTAAATACAAGGGCGTCCATGCACACACATCAAGTTGGCGCGCCCGCCCATGCACACACCTTACCCATGCACACACTCACACTCATCCGCCCACTTTAGCACACGACTTCATGCATTCACTCACTCACTACACCTGTACACTTGCACTATATTCATGCATTTTGCTTCATACCCAATTTGACACTTAGCATGTACGGCAACACAAACCACACAAGCACAAGGTATGGGTCTAAGCACACATGAACAAAACACAAACACAACTACTCGGGTATACACTAATTCACTAAGTGTTTGATGAACTGTAAATCTTAATGTTTAAGCAAACACTTCAATTTTATGACAGCAGATGACCTCACTTAGTGTGTTGACTGGATCTTGCAGGACACGCGTAAAAATCTCTCATCCAAGGAAAAGCTCGACCATCTTGATCGTGACACATCAAAAGGGGGAAGCTATAAATACCACAAGGAAGGATTAAAGAAAGAGAGCCCGATCGAGGGAAGCGAGATCGATTTTGAGAAATCAAGGCGAGAGAAAGATCAGAATTAGAGAAGAGAGAAAAACCTTGGTGATTGTTGAATCCGAGATCATCCTCTCATGTCTGATCTGGGAAATTCAACTGGAATCTTTGAGCCGATCATCAACATGATTAGCTAAATTTTGAGTATTACCTTGAGGGTTTGACTTGTATGGATATTAACTTGTTTGAGAAAATTGAATTGGATTGATCTGTGTCCATTATGTTTTCTATTCCTTACATGTTTAATTTTAATGGGTTTATATGAACATATAAATCTAGGGATGATTTGCGGTACCCACTGAGATCACTTGGGATTTACTAAAGGAAATTTAATTCAACATGAACTGAATCTGGAAATATCCCTTGCATGAGTCTTCAGATCTGATTGCTTTGTGATTTCATTTGTGCAGTACCCATTGACAATTGAGATCTAATTTATAGAAAAGACTTAAGATTATTCTGGTAGAACGATTTGAACACTTGAATTGGTTAGCTTCCCTACCAAAGGAGATAACCGAGAATTAAACTAGGATTGTTGTACAGAATAGGGATCTGGGTTCTTAATTTGTGCCAAGAACTTGCCCCACCCGGGGAAGTTTAAGGAGTCAGTGAAGTGGGATTGGGAGAACTATCGGGTTAATTGATTTCATGACACTAGTAGAAGTCCACTCATGCATGCACACAAGTTAGTGATTATAGGAAGATATCTGTACTAGTCGTTCCCCCTCAAGGTAATACCACTCTTTTGCATTGTTTAATTTCGTATGTTTGTTTTAGTTGTTGCATTTTGCCTGTTTCATTCTATCACTAGATCGATACCATAACATAACCCTCTATCTGTGGAAACGATCCCATTCATCACTACTATATATTATTAGTGTGCTGGGGTAAAATTGGTGAGCCTACGATAGCTCCGGCCAATTTTTGGCGCCGTTGTCAGGGAGAGGCAAGATGTTAGGAATGGATTTGTGATAGTTTTTGTGTTTCTGATTTTTCGTTATTTGTTGTTACAGTTATTGTTATTTTTTTGAGTTTTGTGAAATTTGGTTGAAGTTTTGAAGTTATATTGTTGAAGTCAGTTCATTTATTTCTTTTGTTTGATTTTGTTCTATTGATCCATTTACGTCGGTAGTGTTCTTGATCTTTGGACAGAGAAGTCAGTTTATGCAAAGGGAAGCACGTTTTCGTGGAATAGATCCGGAATTTGAATTTGATCCTGAGCTCCAAAAGACTTTAAGACATAGAAGGCGAGTTCTAGAAATGGCTGAATAAGAGAAGGAGAGACCTAGACCACAACCTGAGAGATTTTGGGGATCATTTTGCTGTGAACTTTGAAAGGTTAAACAACCACCAAGGAATCGTTAGATTGTGTCCATGATAACACAGGGGCAAATATTTCAGAGTTTGAGTAAGATGACCCTAATGAGCATCTTGATTGGTTTTTGGGGTTGTATAACACTTTCAAACTCCAAAGAGTCCCACATGATGAAGTGAGGGAAGTCCTCTTTCCATTGTCATTAAAAGAAAAGGCCAAGCACTGATTCAAATCAATTAGAGGGTCATCCATTGCTACGTTTAAAGAGCTAGAGAGGAAATTTTTGGCAAAATATTTTTCTCCAGCAAAGTTGGAACGAATGAGGATGGAGATCAGAAGCTTTCAACAACAAGATAGGGAAACTTCAAGGAAGCTTGTGACAGATTTAGTGATTTGCTTAGACAATGCCCAAATAATAATTTGGGTAAAGTGAGGGAATTGAATACATTTTTCAAGGGGTTATCTCCAGAATCACCACTTATGGTAAAGGCTTGTGCAAATGGGGCTTTAAAGGATAAAAGTGTACCTGAAATAAGAGAGTTGTTTAACTCAATAGCTGATGATGAATATCTGTTCCTATAGATAAGAAAACCAACTACGAGGAGACAAAGAGGAGTTTTGGACTTGGACGAGGAGACATCTTCGGAAGCCAAGATAGAAGCCTTGACAAGACAGGTTCAAACGTTGAAGTCGGCCAAAATCACCCAGGTCTTGTCTTGTGGTCTGTGCAAGGGTGAGCACCATACGGATGAATGTGAGCTCACAAAAAGAGTCTTTGCGGTATGTTAACAACTACGGCAGACAACAGCAATATGGTGGCTATAGAAATCAAGGAGGACAAGGTGGAAGTTGGGGCCAGAATGTTTAACAACAACAAGGACAATTTCATCAAGGATGAGAGTCAAGTAACAAAGAGCCTAGAAGGTCCAATATGGAAGATATGCTCCATAAAATTATGAAGAAGCTGGACAAGAATGACCAAAAAAAGCAGGCATGGAAACTCAATGGAAGAACCATGATGCCTCTATAAAAAACATTGAGGTTCAATTGGGTCAGTTGGCCAAAGCAATTCATCAAAGACCCCAAGGGGCTCTTCCAAGTGACACTGAACCCAACTCAAAAAGTAAGGAGGTATGTAATGCCATCACTTTAAGATGTGGGAAGGAACTCAGTGGGAACAAAAAAGACAAAGTGGAAGAGACCTCAATGGAGGAGGTCACTAAGGAAACAATTGTTGAGAACATTGAGAAGGAAAGTGAAGTTGAAGGAGAAAGTGTAAAGGCACCTGAACCTAAAAGAAAGAGAGGGCCTCCAAGCCCATACAATTATCCTGAGTATGCACCACAACCCCTTTTCCCTCAGAGAGTTCCACCTCCAGCCAAAAAAGGAGCTCAATTTACAAGGTTTTTGGAAATGGTGAAGAATGTGAATGTGAACGTTCCATTGTTGGATCTAGTCACAGCTATGCCCAGATATGCAAAATTATTTAAGGACTTAATAGCAAACAAGGAGCAAATCCTTCAACGTGAAGTACCGATTCCACTCACAGAGGAGAGCCAGGAATGGATGAACAATGATTTGCCACCAAAGCTGAAGGATCATGGGAGTTGCACAATACCATGCACGATAGGAACAAGATTTTTCAACAAGGCTTTGTGTGATCTTGGAGCAGGAATAAATTTAATGCCTCTCTCTATTGCTGAAAATGTTGGTCTAGGAGATAAGATCAAACCTGTGGCTGTATTACTTCAACTGGCTAATAGGTCTTTAGTGCAACCTACAGGGATGATTGAGGATATTCTGGTGTCAGTGGAAGTTTGTGCTACCAGTGGACTTTATCATCTTAGATATAGAAGAGGACCCGGAGGTCCCTCTAATATTTGGTAGACCGTTCTTGGCAACTGAGGATGCTCTCATAGGAGTGAAAAGCAAGACCATCACATTCAGAGTCAATAGAGAACAAGTGGTATTCAATGTAGACTATGCAATAAAATACCCCAACTCTGTGGAGCAATGCTTCTTTGCACACCCTTTGGAAAGTAATCAACACCTACTTGAACTTGAGCATAAACATAAGTTTTCTATTGCTTTACTTGAGTTCTCAGATCACAAAAAGAATGAAGAACGTGAAGTTGTTTTAAGTGATGAAGAGAATGTGATTTTGCATGAATTGGAAAACTTGATTGAATGTTATGTGATAGATGAGTCCATCTTGGAAATGAACTTTGAGAATGATTTTGATGAAAGTGCTGAAGTGTGTTCTAAATTTTCACATAATGTTATTGATACTAATAAGAATATTGAATTGATTCCCACTGCGGTGAGGCCTGAAATTTTTGAGAAC
This sequence comes from Ophiorrhiza pumila, assembly GCA_016586305.1. NCBI lineage: Eukaryota > Viridiplantae > Streptophyta > Magnoliopsida > Gentianales > Rubiaceae > Ophiorrhiza > Ophiorrhiza pumila. The sequence goes on from BLIW01000006.1 coordinate 41,811,950, forward strand.
ATGAATGAAAAATTGTTATCTTCAATTGTGAAGCCACCCAAGCTGGAGTTGAAGCCTCTTCCTCCCCATTTGAAATATGCTTTTTTTTGGGGGAGAATGAGACACTTCCTATGGTTATCTCATCTAAGTTGGAGGAGTGGCAGGAAGAAAAATTGTTGGAAGTGCTAAGAATGCACAAGAAAGCCATAGGCTGGACTATAGCTGACATAAAAGGAATTAGTTCCAGTATTTGTATGCACAAAATCCAGTTGGAGGAAGGGGCTATTCCTACAAGGGATAGGCAAAGAAGGCTGAACCCACAAATGATAGAAGTAGTGAAAAAGAAAATTATCAAGCTTCTGAATTTTGGAATGATATTTCCTATATCTGATAATGAATAGGTCAGTTCGGTACAGTGTGTGCCTAAAAAATGGGGAGTGACTGTGGTCACAAATGAGGCAAATGAGTTGCTAGTCACTAGGATCATTAATGCTTGGAGGGTCTGCATGGGCTACAGGAAGTTGAACAAGGCCACACGAAAGGGCCACTTTCCTCTGCCTTTCCTTGAACAACTCTTGAACAGAATAGCTGGGTTCCTATTCTACTATTTTCTACATGGATATTCTGGGTATAACCAAATTGCTATTGATCCAAAAGACCAGGAGAAAACTACTTTCACTTGCCCTTTTGGAACATATGCCTACAAGAGAATTCCATTTGGTCCATGCAATGCTCCAGCCATATTTCAACGATGCATGATGGCTATCTTCCAGGATATGGTGGAAAATATCATAGAGATTTTCATGGACAACTTCTCAGTTTTTGGGATGACATTTGAAGGCTGTCTGGAAAATTATCCCTTGTGCTGAAGAGATGTGTAGACACCAACTTGGTCCTAAATTGGGATAAGTGTCAGTTTATAGTATGTGAGGGTGTTGTACCGGGACACAAAATCTCCAAGGTAGGATTGGAATTAGACAGAGCCAAAGTGAAAGTGATAGCTAAGCTTCCAGCTCCAACCAACGTGAGAGGAGTAAGGAGCTTCATGGGTCATGTTGGCTTCTATAGGAGATTCATTAAAGATTTTTCAAAAATTGCTAAGCCTCTTTGTGCATTGTTGGAGAAAGATGCACAGTTTATTTTTGATGAGAAATGCAATGAAGCCTTTGAGCTGTTAAAAACTAAGCTGGTAGAAGCCCCAGTAATAGTCACACCTGAGTGGGAGAACCGTTTGAGATTATGTGCGATGCAAGTGACTATGCAGTTGGAGCCGTGCTGGGTCAGAAAAGAGGAAAAATTTTTCATGCCATCTACTATGCTAGTAAGCTATTGAATGGGGCACAACTGAACTACACCACTACAGAAAAAGAAATGTTAGCAGTGGTGTTTGCTTTTGACAAATTTAGGGCTTATCTGTTGGGGTCAAAAGTTATAGTCCATACAGACCATACAGCACTCAAGTATCTGATGTCAAAGAAAGAGGCCAAACTAAGACTTATCTGTTGGGTGCTTTTGCTGCAAGAGTTTGATGTGGAGAACAGAGATAGAAAGGGCTGTGAGAACGTGGTTGCAGACCATTTGTCTAGACTAGAAATTAGGGCATTGAGTGAGGATCAGTTGCAGCTGTGGATTAAAGAGATTTTTCGAATGAACAAATTTTTAGAATTCACACTCAAGCCTTGCCATGGTTTTCTGAGATAGCCAATTACGTGGTTGCTGGGCAGATACCACAACGTTTCTCCAATGAGCAAAGGAAAAGATTGAGACATAATGCTAGATATTATTTCTGGGAGAATGGTAGTCTGTACAAGAGATGAAATGACCAAGTGATTAGGAGGTGTGTACCAGAAAAAGAGAAAGAAGGGATTTTAAAAGCTTGTTATGAATCACCATTTGGGGGTCATTTTGGAGGAACTCGTACCAGATACAAAATTTTACAAATAGGTTTCTATTGGCCATATATCTTCAAGGACTCAAAAATTGGGGTGAGCCAATGTGAACGATGCCAGTGGATTAGAAACATCTCTAGCAGGGATGAGATGCCTCTTAATAATGTGCTAGAAGTAGACCTGTTTGATGTATGGGGACTGGATTTTATGGGACCATTTCCATATTCTTGTGGGAATGAATATTGTTTGGTTGGTGTAGACTATGTGTCCAAGTAGGTAGAGGTTGTGGCTTTACCCCAAAATGATAGCAGGAGTGTGTTGCGCTTTGTCAAGAAAAATATCTTCATTCGTTTTTGTTATTCCTAGAGCTATCATCAGTGATGGGGGAAGTCATTTTACAACAGAATATTTAACACCTTTTTGACAAAATATGGTGTTTAGCATAAAGTTTCCACAGCCTACCACCCCCAAATAAATGGACAGGCTAAAGTTTCCAATTGAGAGATAAAGAGAATATTGGAAAAGTAGTGAACTCTTGAAGAAAGGATTGGGAATTGAAACTTGATGAAGCACTATGGGCTTACAGGACAGCCTTCAAGATTCCCATTGGAGCTTCACCATTCATGTTGGTATTTGGAAAGGAGTGTTATCTTCCAGTAGAGCTAGAGCACAAAGCTTACTGGGCAGTGCAAAAGTTGAACATGCACTTAGATTTGGCTTAAGAAGCAAGGATGATGATGCTCAATAAATTGGATGAATTCAAGTGGAACTCTTATATCAGTGCAAGTCTCTATAAGGAACGCACAAAAAGGTGGCATGATGCAAAAATCAAGGTAAAGAATTTGAAGTAGGACAACAAGTGCTAGTATATGATTCCAGGTTGAGACTGCTCCCTAGTAAGTTGAAATCCAGATGGGTTGGACCCTTCACTATCACCAAGATTTTTCCTTATAGGGTCATTGAGGGCAAAGTGAGACTACTAGAGTGTGTTAGAATGTCAACGGGCATAGAGTGAAAATTTTCAAGACTGTTATAGAAGACAAGGGACAATCTCAGTTCTTGATGGACCCTCCTCTTGAAGAAATTCATTCATGTCTGGCCGAATACAATAAACCAAGCACTGTGGTGGGAGGCAACCCAACCAATATATTTCTTGTTTTTCATAAGTTTGTTTTTCCTTAGTAGTTATGTTATTCTAATAAAATGGTTGAACCTTATTCCCCTTGTGTGAATTGTTTGTAGAGCCAAGGCTGGATAATGGCAAAATGAGAAGCTGCAACACTGAAGTGGAAGTCACACGACTGGAGTGCGCGGCCCACTCCAAGAAATTGGCGAATTATCTGAATGTCACGGGCCAAGAATATTCTCTGCACTGACAAGAAGTCACGAATAAAATCTGAGGTTTGGCATCGAGTGAAGTCTTAGAATATTTGATTCTTCTAAATTTCAAAGCTTTAATCTCATATATTTTCCTTCTTGAGTCAAAGAAAATATCATCTGAACATTTTTCTGAGCTGTGCGGTGAGGAATCAAATTATGGTAAATCATGATTAAGGAGACAGATAAAAGTGGTAAAAGGCTGCACAAATTCAGCACTCATACGAATGCGATTACATCTCATGTACTTTTTTTTGGTTGGATTAACTTCTATTGCGAGGTGGGTCACCACTCCCTAATATATTGAAACCGGTTTGGGTGGTGGACATACCCTAATACCACCCTTACATGTTGGTTCCATTTGATCCCCTTTCCATTTACATGCCAACGGCCTAATGGGAGGAGGATCAAAAGGATTTTACAAAACCATAAAAGTGGAGGACTCCTCCATTTACACCAGTCCCTAATATTACAGTTCATTATACAGTACCAAAAAAAGAGAATGGGGGTTGCATTATTAAAAGGCTTCCACACCATCAATGTAGCTATCTTACAAGTGAGCAGTTTACGAGTTATTCCAACAAAAGAACTAACTGCAAAAATATGAAATCCCTTTGTACAAAACTCCTTAGTGAAGGAGAGGGATATATATTCTTTTTGCATGCCTTCTTTAGAAACAAAAAAACAAAAACTGCCCAGAATTTCCAACATTAAACGATCACCAGTACATTATACAGAGGGAAAATAGCCTAACTCAGCATCCAAAGCCCTATAAAACTTTCATAAGGATTGGGAAATTGGCCTAACGCAACAGCCAATGCCCTCCATCAAATTTATCAGCTTACTCATTTTCTTTACCTGCCCTGGTCCTTCTGAAAGTGGGGATGCCAGCTTTGTCTCTCCACAAAGCTCTCATAGTTTTTTCCGCAATAGCTTGGGTGTTCCCAGCTCCTTGTTGTGCTATACAGCTTGCAGCTTGATTCTCTTCAGCCAGGCATTGGATGATCCGGCAATGGTTCTGAATTAATTCCACCTTTCACCACACGTTTGCTGTGATCCAGTATTCCTGTCTATTTCCTTTGGCTATTTTGTGGAAGCTTTGATGACTGGATTCGAGGATAATGTTGTTCCAACCTCTTTCGATGCAAAAACTAACACCTTTCATAGCTATATCCAGTAGTGCAGAGATTATAGTGGTACCTGCAGGGTTAATCCAATCATAATTAACATGAAAACTTTTAAATTTCGCACCTGTGTGGTCTCTGATAATTGCTGCTTCTGTAATCACAGATGTGCTCCTACTATGTGCTATGATTATCTTAATCCATCCAATGGGGAGGGCAACCATTTACATATCAAGATTTTATATCTAGTCCTATAGTCCCTAACAGCTACCCAAAAAGCTTCCCATTCAGCTCCCTTATGTTTCTTTGGCCAGGCTGCCGTTGGCATTTTCCAGTTTGCTAGAAGAATAGCAGGCTGCAGGATTTGAGAGGAAACTCGATTCAGGTCTATCCTTTGACCTTTAAAAACTGTAGTATTTCGGTGTTTCCATATCTCCCAGTAGATAAAGGAGGGCATTACTCCCAAAAAGAAACTATGGGTATCATTCAGTGGTCGAGTTTCCCACCATTTTTTGCAGGACAGCTTAACTGCGCTTGAGTGATCTGTTACTCCTATTTCTACGGCAAAAGTCCTCCAAACCTTCTTCACAATTACACAGCTAGCAAAGGAGTGATTGATATTTTCTTCATCTTGCAGGCAGAATTGACATATTATCGGACCAATGACATTAATTATGTGAAGAGCTTCCCCCAAAGGAATTCTACCAAGAACAAATTGAACATGTAATACAAACATTTCATTAGTCTGAGAAATGAGAGCTGGCCGAAAATAGATAAGAAGTGCAGATGCATGATATGATTTTGTGAAAAGCCACATGAATGCACGTGGGACCCATGAAATTTGTATCTTATCCAAATAATTGGGAAATGGCCGATTGCTGCAAAAGGATTGACTAAACTTAAAAAGGTTTTGTTTGCATGCATTTTTGTCATCTAGCATTTTGACTTCTAGTGCACTCACATGACTTTGTTTTCTAGTTCATGTTAGTCGATTCATGCATGGAAATTGTTCTATAAATACCTTAAACCATGCATGAACAAATGCATTCCTTTCTTGAGCTTGTGGGAGTCGGTCAATCTTTATCATCTATTGCATGATATTGTGGAGTCTCGGTCGATTAGAGAAATCAAAAGGGAGGAAGCTATCTCTTTGGATTAAGGGCTGCACAATCTTTCTTTCTCATTTTGCATTTCATTTGTGTTAATCTATAGTCAAGTAAGCCCTCATCTCTTACATTTTCATTAAGTTGACATTGCAGTTATACAGCCTTTACTTGCATCTCGGTGTTGTTAGCTTAATTATCAACTTTATGATGCTTAAATGGGGTAGTCATGAGTTGAACTTTCATGTTAAAATGTGAGCATAATGGTTAGCTCGTTCTCTGCTTGTATGACTCATGAATGAATGCCAAAAATTCCTCCTCTTTGAGAATGTGTTGCTGCACTTAAAATGCAATTAAGAAGCATGAGTTTTAGTGTGTTGTTCAAAATAATGCTTGATGCCATGAAAACCTTAGTTGAACAGCTTTGATGAGTAATGCATGAGCATGAAATGGAATGGGTTCATGACTTGAACATCTTGTAGAATTTCCATGCCCAAGTTGCTAAGCATGATACTTAGCTATCTCTTCTGTTGAGTGAGTATATTGCTATATGAGGAAATTTCATCCTTGAACCATGGCCTGTAATTAAGTGTCTCGATTGGTGCCAATTTTTAGTGTCCAATTTTTCAGCTTGTATTCCTCCCTTGATTCATGAGATTTCAGATTTTGCTGAAATAAAATGATGTGTTGATACCATGCAAATTTATTGTTGAACTCCTTGGGAATGAAAGATTGAGAAAATGTTGATGATTACAGCATGAAAGCCAATAGGAGAAAATACCAGTTCATAGAATGATTTATTTTCGGTATTATGTCCATGAATTGGTTCTAAGTTGATGAATTGAAGTCCATGCCTTGTTGATTCCTGTTTACTCTGAATACTTGAGATGTGTGGTTGGCCCTTGTGCTGGAATGGCTCAGAGTATGTTTTTCATTCCCATTCTATTAATTGAGCTGAATGCGGGAATAAATTATATTACATTCCACCCAAGCACTTGTCCTGTGCAAATCGTTTACATATCTATATAGAGAACTAAGTGTAGGGGGAAATTTATGCATGCTTTGAAAATGTGCCTAATGGAATATGAATTTGGCTAGGCCAACACTGATATGAAGTTCTTGACTATTCAGGCTCATGGAATACACACCTGTATATGCTGCTGAGGGTGAGGATCACTACGCTATGTTCTCCACATTCTCATCGGATAGCTCCGACTCTGATAATGCCTACACCCCCGACAGTGACTATACTCCAGCTACCCCACCACGCCTCGTGAGCAACAAAGTTTAACAAAAATTCCACGATTTCGCCATGAGACCCATTATTGTGGAACGGCAATTTGACGGTCCTGAGCATCCCTTTGAAGAGGCTATCTGATATTACAATTGGGGACTCTTGACCTTGGCCCCGGAGATTTGCAAAGTGGAAATAACCCAAAAGTTCTATGCCAACTCCATTGCAAGTGACCCGGATGAAGTAAATGAAAGAGGAGTGTTTATAAGCGGGACACATATGAAAGTGACGAGCCACAGCGTTAACAAGCACTATCTACTACCTAACTATCCACAAGACGAGTTTAGTCAGTTGGTGGAGGTGTGTAATTTCGACCACTTGCTAGAATTAGTGGGACTTCCTGGAGCTGTTTGGGTGCGAAATGCAAGATCAAAGGCTATGTACGTGATGTCAAGTGACTTAACAGCTGAAGCAAAGATGTTGTTGCTATTCATCAACTCAAGGATCATGCCTACCCAACTAAGCATCAAGACCACAAGAGACAGGGTCTCTCTCATTTATGCTATCCAGCATAAACTTACAATTGACGTGGGGCGCTTGATTATGGAGCACATCAATTGCGCAAAGATGTTTATGTCACTTCCGATGTTTTTCCCCCTACTTCTGGCAGAATTAGCACGCAAATGTGAAATAGAGCTAGCACCGACCGAATGCTGTCAACAATCCTTGGGTACTATGGGAAAAGCCCAGTTTCCAAGCTACCTCAAAATGGAACTCGAAGAACGGCTCCGCCATAACTCATAAACAGGGCAATTTCTTTCTCTTTTCTCACAATGTGGACCATTTTCTATTTTAAGTGTGGGGGAGAAAGAGTGATGAGTTGGGAGTGGTGGTGTTCTATTTGTTTGCTTTAGTTGGTCTGTTATGTTGCTTATATATGCTCAGGGAATTAGAGGTGGTGTGTTTTATATTAGTAATCATGTAGGAGGTGTGACCTTGTGTTGTGTGAGGGAAGAAAAATAGGTAGTAACTAGCACTAGCCTTGTTGTGTGTTTTCCATTTTAGCTGCGATAAATGTGAAGTACCTTTTTGTGTTGTGAGAATGCTGTCTCAATTCACTTGCACATCAGCACTTCCAAAACCATTATCCAACCTATCATCGGTACTCAATTGTTTCATGCATACGAACGTTATTTTTTTCGTTTTTAGTTTACAACTTTCATTTGATTCATGCGAGTTGCTGACTAAAGTATGATGTTAAGGTAAGATAAAAACGCCAGCAACCTATTTGACATATGAGATAATGTATGTATCTCTTAACTTGTTTGCACATTCTACTTGTAAACACTTTGTCTTGCATTTTGAGTATATAGCCTATTGAAGACACACATGAATATTGTATGCTGAAAGGAGATGGGAACAAAAGATAAAAAGCCAGTGGCAAATAAAGGGAAAAAATAGCCATAGAACCCTAGCAGCCAAGTACCAAAGTGCGGCATGAATCTCAAAAGAAAATATCAGTGGACCAATGTGCATTAGAGAAGGGAACAATCCCAGTGAGCATACAAAGAAAAACTCTATCTTTTATCTCTAGTATGAAGCGTTTGTGTGTGTGGACAAAAGGATTATAGTGCAAGAATTATTGTTTAAGTGTTTGCTTGAGTACTTTGTATAAACAGGGCAAGTGAGTATAGAAAGCTCTCAGAACACACTGCACGTTGGCGGTTTGGTCTTTATTCATTGCACCTTTGTTGACAATCAGCATGACTTAGATAAACTATGAACTAAACCTATGAGGAACTTGCACATGCGAATGTTTTGCTTGAGAAGGGATAGATGATGGTATTGCAAGTGTTGAATGTGAAAGAGAATGAAAAGATTATGATGCTTTACTTTGCTCGAGACTAGCAAAGGTTCAAGTGTGGGGAGTTGATAAGTCGGGTTTATACCGACTTATATGTTATGATTACTTAAGCTTTTGTATGAATTTCTTGTGAAAGTTTTGCTTGAAGCCTATCTTATGTGCTGAATTGTTCATAAATTGATAATTATGGAACTTGTCTAGAGTTGTGGAAATGTGCACAAATTGATGTGTTTATCGCATGCTTTGGAAGCGAATGTGCACTTAACACAATTGTTCACAACACTCAAGCAAGCACACACGAAAGTTCAACAACACATAAGCACTTCACATACACAAACTCACACACACAGCACACAAAAGCACACACACACTGGCGCCCGCCAACACACGCACGCACACTAGTGCGCCCGCCCACAAACACACTACACTCTCGTGCCCACCCCCTTCACACAATGCACATGGCGTGCGCGCAGGTGCCCGCCCCTGCACACACACACCCACGGGCAGGCACGCCAGGCAGGCGCCCACCCACACACACAAAATACACGGGCGAGCGCCTGGCACACACAACACATTAAGCGGGCGCGCTATGCGCCTGCTTATGCACACACCTTACCCATGCACACACTCACACTCATCCGCCCACTTCAGCACACGACCACATGACTTCATGTGTTCACTTACTCACTACACCTGCACACTCGCACTATATTCATGCATTTCACTTCACACCCAATTTGACACTTAGCATGCACGGCAACACAAACCACACAAGCAGAAGGCACTGGTCTAAGTACACACGAACAAAATACATACACAGCCACCCCGGTATACACGAATTCACTAATTGTTTGATGAATTGTAAATCTTAATGTTTAAGCAAAGACTTCAACTTTATGACGGCAGATGACCCCACTTAGTGTGCTGACTGGATCTTGCAAGACACGCGTAGAAATCTCTCATCCAAGGAAACGCCCGACCATCCTGATTGTGACACATCAAAAGGGGGAAAGCTATAAATACCTCAAGGAAGGATCAAAGAAAGAGAGCCCGATCGAGGGAAGCGAGATCGATTTTGAGAAATCAAGGCGAGGGAAAGATTAGAATCAGAGGAGAGAGAAAAACCTAGGGTTTCAACATTGCAAAAAGAGAATATAGGGCTATACTATCTACTTATCTTAATTGTACTTTTGGTGATTGTTGAATCCGAGATCATCCTCTCATGTTTGTTCTAGGAAATTCAACTCGAATCTCTGAGATGATCATCAACATTATCGGCTAAATTTTGAGTATTGCCTTGAGGGTTTGACTTGTATGGATCTTAACTTATTTGAGACAATTGAATTGAATTGATCTATGTCCATTATGTTTTCTATTCCTTGCATGTTTAATTTCAATGGGTTCATATGAACGTATAAATCTAGGGATGATCTGCGGTACCCACTGAGATCACTTTGGATTTACTAAAGGAAATTAAATTCAACATGAACTGAATCTGGAAATATCCCTTGCATGAATCTTAAGATCTGATTGATTTGTGATTTCATTTGTTCGGTACCCACTGACAATTGAGATCTAATTCATAGAAAAGACTTAAGATTATTCTAGTAGAACGATTTGAACACTTGAATTGGTTAGCTGCCCTACCAAGGGAGATAACGGAGAATTGAACTAGGATTGTTGTATGGAATAGGGATCTGAGTTCTTAATTTGTGCTAAGAACTTGCCCCACCCGGGGAAGTTTGAGGAGCCAGTGAAGTGGGATTGAGAGAACCACCAGGTTAATTGATTTCATGACACTAGCAGAAGTTCCCTCATGCATGCACACAAGTCAGTGATAGTAGGGAGATATCTGTACTAATCGTTCCCCTTCAAGGTAATACCACTCATTTGCATTGTTCAATTTCGTACGTTTGTTTTAGTTGTTGCATTTTGCCTGTTCCATTCTATCATTAGATCGATACCATAACATAACCCTCTTTCTGTGGAAACGATCCCATTCATCACTACTACATATTATTAGTGTGCTGGGTAAAATTGGTGAGCCTACGACAGCACTAGCCAGAATCAACAATGGGGGAATTATTCACACTAATTGAACTTGTCAATTAGAACTAATAATATGAATGATAGAACAAAAACCTTAAGAACTTGTCTTAAGAATCCAAGTTATCACCAAATAAATCCAAAATAAGACTTGTTTGAGTTGAATGGAATTGGACTTGTTCTTGAGCGAAGAACTTAAAGAAAATAATTCTCATGAATTAACTTTATAAATTAAACTCAATCATATTCGACCATTTATTGATCATAAGAGGCTTATTTATAGGCAAGTATAGATTACATCAATGAATTTGAGATCCAAATTCAAATTTGAATCCTATCTACCTTATTCAAATTTGGATCCTGTATATCTTATTCAAATCCTATCAATCGAATTCAAATTTTGATCCTATCAATCGAATTCAATTTGGATCCTATCAATTGAATTCAAATTTGGTATTACCTATTCTAAAAACTCTTACTAAGTTACCATGTTAATTTCTCTACTTTATTTGGTGAAATAAAATAAACTAATTAATTAAAAGTGGCAACTAAAGTTTCTTTAATTAACATGCCTTCTCTTTATCCATTACTGTCAAAGCATGTTTTTCCTTGTTCTTCATCACACTTTCAAGATTTGGGCTTTCCAAATGTTGATTAAATAAAGTCATCACCATTCAACTATCTTCCTCTTGATTAACTTGACTTTGAGAGTTGTAAATATCTTCAATGAGGTTGAATAAGGCTGTTTTAGGTTTCTTTGTTTGAGCCCTCATTATAGGACCTCCAAGTCCTTGTAAAGGATCTTTGGGCAACAATGATGAGTTGCTTGTTGCGTCCAAGAGCTGGTTTGCATCAATAAGATTTTATAAAATTAGTACAATAAAATGCAAATCCTCAAATTAAACATATCCCTAGAATAACTTTAACACGTGATATTAAAAATTTTATAAAAAAAATATCAAAATATTTTTCAAAATTGGATTCTCATGTTTCAATATGTTTGAATATTTGAAGCGATCATTGATAAATGAATAGTTATATGATATAACTTGTCATAATGTAGATTCAAATTGATTTTTTTAAAAAAAAAATTGTATTTTGAGTTTTTAATGATTCTCACACGGCTCAAAATATATCTAGACTAATTAGTGTTATTCTACAAGAATATAATTTGATGGATAATTTTTTTTTCCAATCGGTTTTGATAATGTATCGGCTAATAATGCATTAATTATAGAACTAAAAAAATATCTGTGCCCCAATTATAGGTAGAAAATTGTTTTCATATTAGACGTGTATGTCATATTTTAAAATTTTCCATTCAAAATGGATTAAGTGCATTATAAATTTATATTAAACTAACTAAATATGTAATTAAATATGTGGCCAGACATCCAAGTTTAATGAAACAATGGAAAAAATACAGTATAAAAACTAGACAAAAACATAAAAATTTTTAAAAATGATGTTTCAAATCGTTGAAATTCAACTTATGACTTATTTATTTATTCTTCTAAATATAGTTCATTATTTTGTAATTTTTACACCAATAACTCTTATCTTCAAATTGTATTGTTTCCTAATTGTTGGAATTCTTGTTTAAAATTGATACAAGTTTTTAAAAGTTTTTAAGGATGCTATTTGTACATTTCACATGTGTAATATCCAACATCTCATTTGTTTTTAGTTGAAGTATATAATATAGTTGGTGTGTTAAAAAGTCATATAAACGATGAAACTTTGATGCAAAGTATTATTCACATGTTGAAAAATAGTTTAATTATTATAAAGAAATTCCACTTTTGTATTTAGTTGCTATTGTTCTTGATTCTCCTTTAAAATTTAAAGGTTTAGAACAATATTTTAATTTATATTATGAAATGTTAAAACATTATTTTCCACATGATTCAGAAATTATACAATTAAATTCAAGTACGAAAATGAGACTAAAAATATAATAAATGCGTATATGATGAATATTCTGTTAATTTTCATCATCAAATTCCTATTAGTAATACCACTACCACTACCACTACGACTAGAACTAGCACTAGTCACAATATTTTTTTAACTATCGATTTTGGATCTCCCTTTATCCCTCTAGGTTTAGAAATGTTTCAATCAAGGTTACTACTACTACGAAACTTGAGGAATACAATAACTTCTTTTGATTTTAGTGATAATAAGTTAGAGTGTGATAGTGTTGAGAACTTCAAAGTATTAAAATGGTGGAAGAAGAAAACAAAAATGTGTCTCATTGTTTCTTTGATTATCAAAGAAATTTTGGCAGTCCCAACGTCAATCATTACCGTGGAAGAAGTTTTTAGTCAAGATGGCAACATTTTGGATGAGACCTGATCGCGTTTGAACCACGAGTCTTTAGAGATTTAAGTTTTAGTATATGACTGGAGTAAAGCCGCTTGTAGAGAACTAGACTAAGATATAGAAAAATATTTTGCTTTATATGCCACCACTGATGGTAACTCTACCTGTACTACTAATTCTTCTATTACCGATGCCAAAAGAGCCAATTAATAATAAAGACATCGACTATTAGTTTATTGAAAATGAAGAAAAAATTGATATTGTATATTTTTAGATTATTAAAATTTTAAATAATTATTATGTTTTTCAAATATTATAATTTTGATATTTATAGATTTTTTATATAAATGTCATAGTTTTATGGGTAAATTCCACTTTACCACTGTGTGGTTTGGGAAAGTTTTCTATCAAATCTCCATGGTTTTATAATATCTACATAGCCCTCTTGTGCTTTGAACTAATATAGAAAATGGACAAAAACCGTCCACTTTAATGAGATTGTGTTGCACGTGTTTGGATATGTGAGTTATGCTTACAAAACTTGATTTTTATAATTCAAAATAATTGTTTATTTCAAATTCTCTACCTTTAAATAAGAGTAGATAAAATTATTAAAAAAATCCTTAAAGTAATAGTAAAAAGATATTTAATCTTTACTCACTCATCTCTCTTTGTTATTCTCTCTCCTTTCTTATATCTTTTTTTATTCTATCTTTCTCTCTCTTCTTTAATGATATTCACCAAATCATCTCTATCTCATTAAATTTATAATAATTAAAATCTATCGCTTCTTTTACTTTTAATCATTCTCTCCCTTCTTTTATTTTTCCTTATACATATTAATTAGTCTTTATCTCTCTTTTGTATTACTTTTAATCATTACTATTATCTTTTGTTACTTTTAATCATTCTCTCTCTTTTTTATTTTTCTTATTATTTCTTTCTCTTTTTTTCCTTTTTAATCACGTTTTTTATTTTTTGGTCTCTCTCTCTCTCTCCTATTTATCTCTAACACCACCGTTTTCTTTCTCCTCTCTCATTCCACCACAACCACCATTATTCTACTCAAATCAAACACAAATCTGCCACAACTATGAGTACTCTACCCACTTCAATCACAAATCTGCCACCTCAATTACAAACGCACTATAATCATTACATTACCAAGTTCAATCACAGATTCACCACCTTAAATATAAACCCAGAACCGCCATTACTCCACTCACTTCAGTCACAAACCCACAACATCAATCACAAATCTACCACCTTACTCACAAACTACACTATTTTCAATCAAAACCCATCACCTTAATCAAAAACACACTACAACCATTATTCAACCCACTTCACAACTACATATCCACTCACTATTACTCCATCCATCTCAATCATAAACCCATTATAACTAACATTTTCAGTAGATTCAATATGGAAAAAATGAATTAGTATAAAAACTAATAATGATAAAAAAAATATTAACTGAATCCCTTATGAAAAAATTGTGAGAAGAGCACCAAAACAAGATTCAGAATAAATGGATTTGAATTATTAAATGTTTTGTGAATTTTTTAACTACGTTGGTTTGTTTTCGGATTGAAGAGGCTAGAAAGAATTATTTTCATGTTTAAATTTGAAAGAAATATTGTTACTTGTTGAGCCTTACTCTATTGAAGGTTGATGCAGTGTTGTTGGGCTTGCCGCTACTACTCCCGCTACTAATGAAAAAGAAAAAAAGATAAGTTATGGGTGAAGAAAGATGTAAAAATGCGTCAGTGATGTTATGCTTGCCACTAGGGGTGGTAAACGAGCGAGCTACTCGCGAGCTACTCGCGAGTAGCTCGGTCAACTACTCGACTCGAACTCGGTTTGACCGAGTTCGAGTCGAGCTCGACCTCGAGTCTAGCTCGAGCTCGGAATACATGTACTCGAGTAGCTCGCGAGCTACTCGAGTACATGTATATATTTTTTTTATTTTTAATATTTATATTTATATTTTAGTCCCTGTAGTTTAATAAATTATAATTTAATCTATTTATAATTATGTTTTAGTCCTTAATTTATAATAAATTATAATTTGACCTCATTAAATTTAAAAAAATTACAAATACATCCTATAATTTTTATAAAAAAATATAAAAATTAAAAAACAATTAAAAAAAATTAAAAAAATAATTAAAAAATAATTAAAAAAAAATAAAAAAAAAATACCAGAGAGCTCGATAACCCTTTGTCGAGCTCGAGTTCGAGCTCGATTATTAAAGCTCGATCGAGCTCGAGCTCGAGCTCGAGTACACATTTTTTCAAAATCGAGCTACTCGATTAGGGGTGTACTCGAGCTCGACTCGACTCGATTACACCCCTACTTGCCACTATTGCTCTCACAACTAAGGAAAAAATGAATAGATAAGAGAGAAAGAATATGCAAAAGTAGGAGAGAGAAAGAAGATATGGAAAGAGAAGAGTGAAAAACTAAAAAAAAAGAAAAGAGATGAGATAAAGATAAGGAAGAAGATAGGGAAAGAAAGATAAGGGAAAAGGAAAAAAAGTGATTACGTATCTCTTTTATTTAAGGCTATTGTGTTAATTTCGCTCACTTTTATATGTATAGCCGACTTTTGTCCAGTTTTCAAATTAGTCCAAAACATAAATGGGCTATGTGGACATGATAAAATTATGAGTGTTTAATTGAGAACTTTCTCAAACTACAAAGAGGTAAAGTGGAATTTACCCTAGTTTTATTTGTATAATTGTAATATTATAAATCATAATATACTCAAATTTGTTGTATTAACGTATCATTCAAGTTTCAACTATCAATCATGAAAAAATTTAGAATTTATTCATCTTTTGTA
Organism: Ophiorrhiza pumila; assembly: GCA_016586305.1. Lineage (NCBI taxonomy): Eukaryota > Viridiplantae > Streptophyta > Magnoliopsida > Gentianales > Rubiaceae > Ophiorrhiza > Ophiorrhiza pumila. Next base: position 41,827,743 of record BLIW01000006.1, read on the forward strand.
ACTTGTAAACATTTTATACAAGTTAAAAAAATTTAAAAAATGAAGAAATTCTAAATACTGGTGTCAAAGACAACATGATGCAAAACTTATTTTTTGGGGAAATGCTCAAATATATCTATCTTCTTTTCTCTCATTCATCAGTAATTTCATTGGACGAGTGGGTTTTCAATACAAAAGGATGCTCTATAAAAATCACAACTAGGAAAGAAATGGTGGAGCTATCTAGAGGAAGACCAAATAGACTACATAAACCTGACATTTGATCCTGTGCTAGGAAAGAAGGTTGTTTTGGTGGAAAATTGTAGTTTTTTTATGAAAAAAAAAATTATTTTTTAGTAAGCTCCCTATGTTGAAGTTGGCTATAGTTGTAAAGAGGTACTGATGGTGCCATTACCCAAGAGTTTAATGAGAATGAAAGAAGTTTTTTGAGGTCAAAATTAAATGTAATTACGAAAGACTGCCCCAACCAACCATTTTATCCCCTAATTTATCCCTGAGTCTTGAGTGGTGGTTTGAATATGGGAATGATGATCATATGTAAGAAAGATCAAAAGTAGGTTATATCTTTCATCTCTCTACCTAATAGAATGGAATTTTGTAATATCTTCAAAGGAAAAAATATTTTTTAGAGCTCAAAAGTTTGCACCGGAATTGAAAGCTTTTCTTTTCAAAAAACAATTGTAAAAATTTTATGATTTAAAATTCCTAACTTGTAAGTTTTCCTATCTCAAAAAATATAATTTAGTAGTTTCTTCATTTATTTAATTTTTTTCTAACAATTTAATTGTCTAACATTCTAATTTGTAAAATTGATTATTTTTTACTGGTAAATTATGTTAATCGTCCCATCAACTTTAAAATGTTCTATTTTAGTCCATCGTCTTGAATTTTGAGTTTTAAATCATCATTGATTTACTTTCCGTCCATGTGTAGTAGATTATGTCTCTTATGTGTATGGCACATGGCAAAAAAGATGAGTTAAGGAACAATAATCGTGAAATAAATAAAATATACCATGAAATAAATAAATAATGAGCAAAATTGGTTCATCTTGCCCTTCGATTTGTCATGTGTCATGCACATAAGAGATGTAATCTGTCTACACATGAACGCAAAACCGATTGATGACTATTTTAAACTCAAAATGCAAGATGAGTGACTAAAATGGAATGTTTTGAAGTTAAGAGACAAATTCAAAATCAATCCCTAAGTTAAGGGATGATTGGTGTAATTTACCCTTGTAAAAATTTTTGACACTAAAATTATAAAATTGTAAACTCTAAAATTTTTATTTATTCTAACAATCTAAATATCTAATATTCTAACTTAAAAAATTTAGTATTTGTAACTTATTAAATCTTTTGATATTAAAAGTTATAAAACTCTTTAGGCCTAAACCCTAATCTCTAAAGTTTTAAATGTGAAATAAAAAAATCAAGATCAAAATTCGAATGTGGAATTCAATATCGAAATTGAATTCAAAATTTGAATAACATCGTAACCGTAACTGAAACTAGAATTGGAACCAAACTGGAACTAGAATCAGAATTAGAATCGGTGGTTTTAGAACAGTGGTCATGGCTATATAGAGAAGAACCCTAAAACTTTAAGTGTAGAAGCATAAAAGAAAGCCAATGGAGAAAAGCAAGCAACCACAAACACAATCACACCAAATGCAATGGATGATCAAAACCCACCCACCACAAATGCCCCATCAACTGATGTATAGCAAAAAGGAGGTTTCTTCTCTCCTTTACTTTACATTAGGGACAATGCAAAATTTTAACTGTAGGAGGGTGGAAGGTTTAGGGTTTGCGCATGTGGTGTCATTTCTTACTTCAAATTTTTATGCTTTTTATGACTTGTGTGAATTTTCTTATTAGCTTATGTGAAGTAATGATTAGTTAAGTTTATGCTAAAGTGGTCGTGTTTAGGTTTAATTTTTGTGAAAAAATTCTTTTTTTTTTGCTTTTTGTGTGTTTTGTATTAAATGATTACTTTATTAGTTAAGTTTATGCTAAAGTGGTCGTGTTTAGGTTTAATTTTTGTGAAAAATGCCTTTTTTTTTTGCTTTTTGTGTGTTTTGAATTAAATGATTACTTTATTCATGAAGTTATCTTAGAAGTGCACAAATGTAGGATATAAATTAATATGCTCAAATAACTAATTTTTCTCAAAATATGACCTAGTATTTTGAGGAGTACTTTCTATTAAGAAATAAAAATAAAGACATAATTTGAAAAGTTTAGGTTTTAATACTTGTACTTTTAACCACTTAAGTGAGTAACTTATATAGATAGTTGAGCTCATGAATAAAGTGATACATATTAGTTTTTGAATTATGAATAAAAGTGACACTTTGACCTAATAATCACTTGAAGACTATCCAAAACCCTAAAGGTTCTAAAATGATATGAGCAAAAGTTTGTTTAAAGAAGGATTGGTTTCATTTCAATAATATTGTCAATCCTCTATAAGATTGCTCTTTGAGATTTTAGTTTAAAGAGTACTCGTATGAGTAGGAATGGTATAAAAAGCCAAAAGATCAAAGGCAAGTTTTATACAAATTGAGTGAGGTTAAGTAACCTAAGTAACTTGTTATCCTTAATGATGTAAAATTCCACTGAATATGAACACTTGGTTGGGGGGATGGGGAGGGAAAAAGTGAATAAAAGTCACATTGATCTTGATTAATGAAAGAGGGTTAAGGTCGAATGACAAGTAATTATTTGGTGAAAAGATATACTTACTTTACTTAAAAATTTTCTTTAAGTTTCACTTGAAGCATGAGCATAAACTGGAAATATGATGACTTACATTGCATACTACACATACATAAGTGTTAAGTCTTTAAATGAGTACTACTAAATTGATATGACTATTGCAAAATCTTGAGTGACTCCTCTCTTCACTAAGTTAGTTTTCTTTTGAATAAGAGCTTTTGAATCTACTGAGCATATTAATGTATATTTTGAGAATACTTCTTAATGTTGTAATCAACTTCTCATGAGTTTATGTTTTAAGTCTTGTTTTGCTTGGATACAAGAAAATGTTTAAGTGTGTGGGTTTGATGAGTTAGTATTTCTCTAACTCATAATGACTATTTCCTAAAGCATTTTGCCTTGTTTCCATGCATTTTAAGGTTACTTATATAATGTTTTCATACTTTGAAGGGTTTTACAAGATGGTGAGTTGAAATGGTCAAAAAGACTTCATTTGGAGATGATTACCATGCAAATAGAGAAAAAGCCAAAGAATTTAACCAAAGTCGAGGAAAATTTAAATGATAGTACTTAGTTCTATGGTTAAGTATGGAGCACAAGGTGATGAAGGCATAGAGTAATGGAGCCTTAGCTAAGTGTTAGAGGAAGATGAGGAGTTGAGATAAAACAACATGGAGTAAGGTTAGGTTCTAACGCTAGTTAAGACCTAAACCCTATGCCCTTGACCCATAGACTTCTAACCCTATTAAGGACCTAAACCCTAGGACCTAATCTCACCTAACCATAGGTTAAGACACTTTAACCTTAAATATGGCATGACATAAATCTAAACCTCATTACCAACCTCTCATTGACCCTAACACTAGAGTCATCACATCACATACACTCACTGCACTAGGAACACACTTTGGCCGTGGCACCTAGCCACAGCCAAAACTCTTGAAACCACATCCACGCATATACACACAAAAACACTCACACACTCATATTACTCATATAATCACATGACCAAAATCCTCTATTTCCCCACTCTTGCACTTTACATTGCACTCTACCTCACATCATGCACATTTTGGCTTTGGCTAGGCTCTCATGCCTTATGCTCACATTTCACTCATTGCATACACTCACCTAGATTTCACTTAGGATGCACACATTCTACTTTCCTCACATAAGTGGTGTAGGTCCTAAAGGCAATTTAAGAGGGGGTGAATTAGGTTTAAATGGTACTTAGGTTAATTAAAAATTGATTAAGTTAATCACTTGAACTTAATTCAATTTTAGTTCAACCTAACTTGAAATGTTCACAAACAATAAAAGTATAAAGATAAAACAATATAAGAATTGATGCACAACCTTCAATCTACTTATAAGCAATAATAAAGATAAATAACAAGAAATAAATCAAATATACAACACAAGAATTTAGAGTGGTTCAAGTCTTCCCTTCAAGACTCTACATCCACTACCTAAGCACCTAGGTTAGGATTTCACAATTCACTAAATTGAATATCTTCATAATGTTAGATTCAATCCCACTTGTTCATATACATATTGACAAGGCAAGTTCAACCTAATAGCTATTCTAAGCCATGAGATGAAACTTTTACACTCTACCTAGGAGTAACCTTCACAAACTTACCAAATTTTGAGAGTGAAATAAGAAGCTCTCTTGAAGGGTAGATGAACTCAATAAATGCTTCACTACTACTCTATTCCAACACTATTCACTACAATAATAAATGCTAGATCAATATATAATAAGGTAATAATTGAAAGCTCAAAGATTTTGGTAGTTGGAAATAGATAATTGCTCTTGAGAGAATTGAATGAGATTTTGCACTTGGAAATTTCTCAATAAAAGTTCTTGGTGGAAACCCTAACAGAAAAATCCCCTTTTATATGGTCAAATGATAATTGGGGTTGGAGGAACATTAAATGCTCAAAACTATCCGTTATTGGCCTAAAACATTGAATTCAAATGACCTGCAAAGGAATTAGGACATCTGAATGCATTTTGGGAAAAACCCTAATTTTCGAAATTGCTGAATTTGGATGTTCGAACCTCTTGGAGATCATCCAAATTTATTTTACAGTTGTGAACAAATTTTGGCCAAAAATATGTCCGGACGTCCGAACCTGAAAAGATGTTGTCCGAACTTATTTTTTTTATAAAAAATGAGAAATGCAAATTCGGACGTCCGAAAGTAGAGGAGGTCGTCCGAATGAATTTTACAGACTCAAAAAGATTTTCACAAATTGAATTCGAACGTCTGAATTGGACCATATGTCGTCCGAATTCATGTAAAACTTAATTTTTTTAAAAAAAAAATCTTTTTTTTAAAGATATATCTTTAGAAATATGTAACATTATACATCATTTAATGTATCAAACTCATTTTGTAGGAAGCATTATGTAAAGTTTTTAGCTTTCAAAAGGTTTGCTTATTCAAATGACCTAACTTACATTGTTTGGGTTTAGGGAGTTGGGAACTTTGAATACTAACGTGTCTTCATGTCTTGTCCACTCTTTGAATTCCTATTTCTTCACGTTTTATCCCTAATTTAAACAAACTCAGTCAAATCATTAGTATACACAAATATGTTGTTCATCATTAAAAGAAATAGATCAAGGCACAATATGTCTCATTCTCTCCCTTTTTGATGATGACAAACATATTATGTAGGATAATAACAAAAAGGTATATATTGCATGTATATCATGTTCAAGATACAATTACTATGTTAACTCCCCATCAACACATACACACTTTACACAACATGTTCAAACTGTAACAAGCATATTGACTCCCCCTCAACACACATACTACTTCTCCCCTTTTTTTCATCAATAAAAATGTGGTTAAGTGTTGAAATTAGTAAAATTTTGGGCAGAGTTTTCCCTTAAATTTCATGATTCCACAATCAAATATCCAAAATCAGCTCAAGCTGCATAATGATATATCCAAGCTCAAGGATTTCATTGCACAGAGGTAAATCTTTGGCTGCGAGGAAAGATGGTAGCCAGATTAGTTAACATTTATATGTTTTGATGCGTAAAGCCGTGGTAAGCAACGAAATTAGGGAAACACAATAAGCACATAAATATCACGAAAATAAGAAGAAACACATAGGCTAACTTGAAAAAAGAAAATAAGAACATTAGATGTGCAATGAACCGACAAACCAATCATCAATATAAAGAAGAAAAATATAAGATTAAAGTGTTAGAGAAAGACTAACACATTGTTCTAAACAATGACCTAATCTATTGCACACAATTGGATCAATATTGCACCGGACCCTGTCATTAAGACGTTTGTAGCATACGTCTCCTTTTGTTCATCTGTTATGAGCACGTCAAAGCCAAATTCATATCGCTTGTCAAGTTGTCCACACGAAGGGATAAAACCATCAAACTTAGTGTGTAGACATGCAAAGCCGATATCTATCTGATCACCAATAAACTCTAAATATCCTCTCATCATATTCGTGAAATCTTCATCAACCCCGTGACCACTAGGACAATGTGCTTGGGATGAACTAACTTCATTGCCATGAAGGGGCTCTAATGGGATTTTCTCTTCACCGTCACCTTTGGGATTGCCTTCTTCCATTTGTATCAATCATTTCCCTCATTTGTGATAACACCATTTGCCCCCAACAGGGAAGATGTCCATGGAATTGTGAAACGTGATATTATAGAAATTGTTTTTGGGAATGGTCTTAGTGGTTTGACCCTCGAATGGGACTTTGAAATGCCTAAGAATTTTGGTGATTAGAATGGGATATGGGAGACTCTTTCTTTGATCCTTATGGACCATGTCCATGTATTCATGAAACATATACCCAAAATCAACCAGAATTTTCTTGTCGATGGCATAGAGGAGAAAAAGGTTCAATGTGTTTGGGCCGGTTTTGTGACCTTGAGAAAGAATGAAGTTTTTATTCACAATATGAAAAAGGATTCTACTATCCGGACTTATGTTTTTAACCGGAGCCGTGTAGGCCAAAACAAAATCCTTCCCATCAAACAATTCTTCTACCATATCTCCAAAATCAAAATTTTGGAGTTTGGTAGCCCACGAGTGTTGTTTACAATATTGAATAACATTTTTACCGCCATCATTTCGATTGGTAAAATAATTGCACCCAAAGATTTTACTAAGGTCATTATGAACAAGTTCAATGTCAATGTTGAAGACTTGAGTGGTCAAAATAGAACCACTAGCCTATTTGAGGTTGGAAAAAAATTCATAAACAAGGTTCGGATAAATAGGCTCTTCTATAGACATGATATCCCACCACTTTTGATATTTTAATTTTTCAATCACTAAAAGGAAACGAACAAGGTCATCACTACAAACAATTTTAGGAACGATAACAAACTTATTGTTACTAACATAACTATGATATTTCTTAGCACAATCATCATTGACTGACTAGAGGGTGGAAGAGAATGTGGAGTTGGAGGTGGAGAAGGTTGAGGAGTACCACGACTACGACCTTGACCCAATGGCCCGTAACGGAGTATACAACCGGTAGTGACCTTGATTCTTTTACCACGTCCTTCCATGGACGAATTTTCAACAAAAAATTCAAAAATTTCATAGGGTGATTGTTTGGTGGGTTTGTGAGGATGGAGTGACAAAATTGGAAGTTTAATCGGTAAAAGAGATGATATGATAGTGAAGAACAAGAATATAACATCAATTTGTGGAATAATTAGTGAAAAAGGAGAAATCAAGAAGGGGTTAGAGTTCTTCAAGAAGAATTGTGAAATTTTGGGGAGTTTGACGAAATCTAGAAAAAATAGACTTTAAAAAGTATGATTTGATAAGTCAGTTTTATACTGACTTTATAATGTTGTTTTCACTTGGTTTTTGTGTGTTCTCATGCTTATAAATGCATATTTGTGTAAGCTTGTGTAAGGGATGGTGTGAATTGATATCTGATGAAACGGTTGAAAATTGGTGAATGAGTGATGTGTTAGCTGTACTTTAGCTTTCGTTGTGTTTAGTGGCTATGTGTGCGCAATGTTGTGTGTGATTTGCAAGTTTGTGTGAAGAAGTGTGTGTGGTGTGTTTGGTAGAAGGATGGGTTGAAAATTTATGCAAGTGTGTGAAGGCACGAGTGTGTGTATGAACTCACATTGTTGCACAAACCTCACACAAACATAGCACACATTGCCTGCACAACACATGTGTGCATCGCCGCATGATCATGCATCACATTGCACCACACCAGCACACACCTTGCATCACGTCGCCGCACAGCACTCACACACACATCGCACGCATCGCTCCAGGCATGCCGCACTCATCGCATGCACACGGTACACACATGCACAGCACTCGACACACACTTGCTGACACACTTGTGCACATCGCCATACCACAGTGCATGACATCGCCGCACAGTTGTGCACATCGCCACACCACAGTGCATGACATCGTCGCACACTTACTGCACACTTGTGCACATCACCGCACACATGCTGCACACACTTGTGCACATCGCCTCATCACTTGTGCACACTTCATGCAGCACACACTTCAGCACACTCATGCACCACAAAGTGAACCATATGCACTACTTGTAGCACACTCATGCACACTACATGGGCACTTCACAGCACACTTCATACACCACAAGGCACTTCACAGCATACACTTCTTGCACTATAAGGCACTTTACAGCATACACTTCTTGCACTACAAGGCACTTCACAGCATACACTTCTTGCACTTCACAGCATACACTTCATGCACAATGTAGCACTCACCATCGCACAACTCTTGCACAGCATATACTTCACTTCGTGCACACGGGGCTTGGTACACGGCGATGCATCACCCAAGAGACATTTGCTCGGTGACCCATCGTTGCGATGCGTCGCCATAGAGAAGTTATACGGCGACGCATCGCTGCAAAGCATCGCCATAGTGAGGTTTTCATGGCGATGCATTGCTGTGATGAATCACCATGTATCGAAAAGATTGTAAATGCCAAAATTTTTCTAAGTGTTGACGCTCTTGTTCCTGTACAGGGATCGTGGTGGCGTGGTTGCTTTAGGCGTGGAGGCGTGTTGGTGATGATGAAGGCGTGAAGATCTATGGCTAAAAGGCGTGGATTGACGCATTGAGCAAGCTGATTTGTGGACAATTGATGCATTGCAGTGGTATTTCAGTAATATTGTATTCATTTTACGTTAGCGTATAGAGTAAGCTTTATCCCTCTATATATAGAGGGATTTGTCATTATTTACGAGACTTTTGACTTTTGCCAGATTAGAGACTTCTAGAATTGTTCTGGATTTCTGATCTTGAGCGGGAAATATTTTCTCTCTCTAGATTCTCTCTTTAGCATTTGAGCTCCGATCTCAATTCCGATCACAATTTTGATCCGATCATTGTAATTCTCTACTCAATTAAGGAAAAATTTCACAATTCTTTTGTGGATTTGAAGCTTTGGAAGCATTTCAACTGGTAAATTCTTCCCATACAATGAAAATGAATTGTTTTAAGTTTTAATTTGATGATCATGAATTGAGAATGGAGTTCTGTGGCTAAATTCGTGATGTTCTAGGGTTTGAACTGGATGAGTGTGTAATTAGACTACGCAATGCTCTGCATTTGACACAATCCATAAAGAATGAAATTGTATTGAGAATTAATGCATGAATCTTGTTAAGTTTCATAAATTCTCATGCTTATTGACTGAGTTGTGCTTCAATTGTGGTCGTCATGCTAAATTGAGGTGAGATTCATCGATAAATGTGAGAGTTACATGATACAAGAACTTAAAGTATGATTATTGAGTCTCTTCACTTGTGTTGTTTGTTCATGATCTGAGATGCGGTCGCCATGCCGGTTTAAGTTTATTGAATTATTAGAATAGAGTGAAAAGAGATTTTCTATGGCTAACGAAGACAAACAAACCTAGGTCAGGCCTCACCATGGGAAGACCTTAGGATTTGCATGCTAGAGTAGTTAGTCTTGGGAAGTTGAGACGTTGCGGGTTACAACCATCACTCTTAAGCCTCGCCATCAGAAAGAGTGATAACAGGGAGTGTAGAATGTGGTGCGGTCGCCATGCTGGCTACAGGCTAGGCTCCTAGGCAGCTTGATCTCCTCTCTCTTTCTCGTGTGTCAATTGCATTGCGTTGTTTTGTCTAAGGTGCATTCATCCGGTACAAAAACCCTAGGACATCCAACTCATATTTGTCATAACATTTCTTTTCATTTACTGGACTTGTAGCTATTATTTCTAGTTCCTTTCTCATATTTGTTGTTATCATCTACTCTTGTGACTTGTGTTTGTGACAAAATCACTGAATTCTTGAAACCACTCCCTTCCTTGTGGATTGATCCCTCTCACCACTATTACAATAGTGTTAGGGTAAAATTGTTGAGGTATGCGATAAACCTATCATGATTCAACGAGTTCGAACGTCCGAACCCATCATGGTCGTCCGAACTCAAAAATCAAAATTTAGATTGCTTCTAGAAAGTGCATTCAGACATCCAAACTCTAAATTTTTTAAAATAATAGAATTACCTTACACGATAGATCCGGATGTCCAAATTGAATCCTAGGGCGTCCACATTCAAAATTTTTCCTCCCTATTTTTAAAATTTTTTTCTTATCATTTGAAAGGTATTAGAACAGTTCATTAGTGATGATGCCTATTTGAGTTCTAAGAATAACAAATTGGGCTTTCGGAAGAGGTTTTGTAAATATATCTACCAATTGATCTTTTGTGAGAATGTATTGAATTTCTTTATTAAGTAGTAAATCACGAATGAAATGGTTCTTGATATCAATGTGTTTGGTTCTAGAGTGTTGAATGGGATTTTTTCTGAGATTTATGTCACTTGTGTTATCACATTTGATAGACACACATCCAAAATCCAAACCAAAGTCTTAAAACGTGTGCTTCATCCAATGAATTTGAGCACAACGACCGGCAGCTATGTATTCCGTTTCAGCAATAGATAGTGACAGATAGGCTTGTTTTTTTATTAGACCAAGACACTAAAAATTCTCCTAAAAGTGACAAGTTTCACTTGTACTTTTTCTATCAATTCTATATCCGACGAAGTCGAAATCGGTATAACCAATAAGATCAAAAGTAATGGATTTCGGATATCATATCCCTTAATCTAATGTTCCATTAAGATACCTAAAAATTCTTGATAGCAATCCGTCCATGTCCATAGAGCCAAGGCCGAATCCACATGTTGATCCATTGGAGAATCTTGATGGACCTTTGATAAGATCAAGGAGTAGGAGGATGAAGGCCACATTGCAAGCTTTGCTCACAACTCATTGTGAAATTTTGGATAAACACTACTCAACCTTCTCAAGAAGGAGTCGTATGGAATATTTCTTCTATCACAATTCATGAAGATGTTTCTAAGAGTTCTACATTGGAGCTTGAAGAAATTCCACCTTGAAGATTTATTCTTGGAGCAATCACATTGAAGACCAAGATGGTGTGCTTGAGTTTTCTTAAAGAGGATCACGCCATTATTTAAGTCTTAGGAGTTATTTTGTCTTGTAAAAAATTAAGTCCATTAAACATTAATTTGGGCTTAATATTTTCATTAATAAGTAATTGATTACTTCGCCCAATTATCTTGCATGATAATGGAAAGTAATAGATTAGGGAAACTAGCCTCCTACTTTTTAGGAGCATTCCTACTTTTTAGGAGGAAGGCTATTTTCTAGGAGATTAGTGTGTCCTTGTTTTTAGGACAAGGCGAAGTCCTATTTTGTAGGAGCAAGGCGTGTTTGCTTTGTTAGAAATAGGAAACTAGTTAGTTAATTAGTTAGTTAAGAAGTCCAGTTGTAATTGGCTTTCATTAGAGTTTCCTTGTATTTTCTTTCTTCATGGCCGAATTACTCCCTATAAAAGGAAGGCCTTGAAATGTTTTATGCATACATGAATGAATAAGAAATTTTAGCTTAGCTAAGAAATTTGCAGCCCTAAAAAAGTTGTGAAAACATTGAATATTCAATTAAGTTTAGTTGAATTTCATTGACCTGCGAACCTTTAGCTAAGACCTTTAGGCGAGCCAACTTGTTCTTGATTTTAAGAACACCTCAAACCTTTTAGTTTAGTTTCATGATTTACGTGAGCTAGATTGATTGTTTGATATAGAAGTGGGAGTTCAATTGGTTAATATCCAATCTTCTCATCTTCCCTTGATTTCACTTCCTCATTATTTTGTGTTAATCTTGTTTTTCGCAGCTCTTGTGTTTGTCTTTTGTCGTGAATTTAAGCTAACAACGATCCGAATGTGTGAAGATCCGCATAGTCCAGGACATCAAGCCTCGGCTATCCGTATCAATTCTCTTAACCGCCAACAAATAAGATTGTTTAGCACGTGATTGAAATCTAGTACACAAGCACACGACATTCATGATATCTGACCTACTTGCTGTAAGGTAGAGCAAACTACCTAGCATTCCTCTATATAGTTTTTCATCAACCTTTGTGCCATTTTCATCTTTATCTAGTTTAGTTAAAGTGCTTATTGAAGTTCCCATTGGTTTGGGCTCTTCTATACTACATTTCTTTAATAACTCCTTACTATATTTTCCTTAGTTAAAGAAAATCTCTTCACACATTTATTTGATTTGTAAACCAAGGAATAATGTTAATTCTTCAATCATACTCATTTTAAATTCGTCTTGCATTAATTGTAAAAACGTCTCACATAGAGTTTCACTTGTAGCACTAAAAATGATGTCATCAACATATATTTGTACAATTAGCAAGTCATTTTGGACTCTTTAGTGAACAAGGTAGTATTAACTATTCCCTTTTTAAAAACGTTTTCTTCTAAAAATTCACTAAGTCTTTCATACCATGCTCTAGGAGCTTGTTTCAAACCATATAAAGCTTTTATCAATTTATACACATGGTTTGGAAATTCGTTACTTTCAAAGTTGGGGAGTTGCTCGACATATACTTATTCTTGGATATAGCTATTAAGAAAGGTACTTTTAACATCCATTTGAAAGAGTTTGAATCATTTAAAGCATGCATATACAAGCAACATTATTATAGACTCAAACCTTGCCACGGGAGCAAAAGTTTCATCATAGTCTATCCCTTCTTCTTGCCTATACCCTTGTGCCACTAACATAGCTTTGTTTCTCATTACTACTCCCATTTCACTTAATTTATTTCTAAATACCCATTTGATTACTATGATGGAGTGGTTTTTAGGTCTTTCAACTAAGTTCCAAATCTTAATCCTTTCAAATTGATTTAATTCTTCTTGCATGGCCACTATCCAATTATCATGTTTTAAGTTTTGTTCACATTTTTAGGTTCAATTTGGGATAGTAGGACTAGATTTATATCCATTTGGGCTTGTATAGATGACCTAGTGTTTACTCCTCTAGATGGATTTCCTAATATTAGGTCTTTGGGATGGCTTTGAATGAATTTACATGCTCTAGGTAGATCACTATTTAATATATTTGGAGCTTGTTCTAGAGGTTCATCATTCTGAGGACTTTCACTAACTTGTAATGATTTTCAGTCAATTTCATTGGCTTGCTCATTTTGTGAATTTTTAACTAATTGTGTTTCTTCATCACTCTCCTCTAGTCATAGGTTCATGTTATTTTCATCAAATGTTACGTGAATTACTTCCTCCACTACTAGAGTTCTTTTATTGTATACTCTATAGGATTTTCTAACTCTTGAGTATCCTAGGAAAACTCTCTCATCCAATATGCTATCAAATTTTTCAAGAGTGTCTTTTACGTTTAAAATAAAGCATCTACATCCAAAGACTTTAAAGTATTTGATAGGAATCCAGACGCACTTGATGGTGAACAACATTCCATTGACCCGTTACGTGGAATTGGTGGACCAATGACTCGAGCTAAAACCAAGAAGTTCAAGTTGGATCTTAATGGTTTGATCATGGAAGTGATGGACGATGCATACAAGTTGTTGGAACAAGGTTTCAATGAAGTGAAGACTGATTTTAAGCCTTGGAATCTCGTGGTTTTGACATTACGTGGAGAAACTTCGTTGGAAAGCAAGATTGGACAAGAGTTGGATAATCGTGCCTCCACGTCTCGACTTCCATAGCTCCACGTAGCAACGTGCACCGACGTCGCGACGTCCACAACCCTCCACGTCGCGCGACATAACTCTCTGGAAATTTGAAGTTTGAAAAAATTGGAATAAAAATCCAATTTTAATTCACGACGCATTTCCACAAGTCGTGACGCGCGACCTTCCACGTCGCGACGTCCACACACGTTGCGACGTCCACACGCCCACGTCGCGCGACGTTGGGAAATTCATCAGTTTTTGAGTTTTTTATTTTTGTTCGTTTTTGTTAATCTTTTCAATAAAGAACGTGATCTAATGTTCTTGCATGAACATAGACATGTTATTCATGTTATTTACACATGGCTAAAGATCTTGCATGATTGAGGCATGTGTTAATTCTATTTTAGGGAAGTTTATTCCAATTAGGAAACTATATTTTAGGAAAGCAGGGTTTACTTTGTTGAAAAGTTTTTGTGCCTATTTAATGGCTTGTAAACCCACAAATTTAGTAGTTGATTTTTTATATTGAAAGTTCAATATTTTGCAAGAGCAAAATTTGATTCCAACCCTTAGAGACCTTAAGCTAAGTTTGAGCTTTTTGTTTTCTAACCCTAAAGTGAGATTAAGCCAATAGTCTTACTTTTGTTCTAAGTTTGAGAACAGCCAAATCTGATTTGATTTAGGTGCCGCCTAAGTCAAGTTGGTTTTGTAATAGCGTTGGGGCTTTGGACAAGTTTTCATTATATCTTCTTTTGTTTCTTTCTTATTCCTTGTGTTTTCTGTTCTAACCATTATTCTTCTTGTGTTTGTTGGAATTCTTTGGTTTGGTGAATTTGTGTGTGGAATTTTTCAAGCTAGACCTGTCCTATGGATAAATAAGGTTGTCAATCCGCTCAAAGGTGGATCAAATCAACGGAAACCTTATCAAGTGGTATCAGAGCATTCTTGGTGCTTGAAAATTTCAGGTTAAATTTTCCATCTCGAAACTTTATCAATCTTTGATCTTCTTTTTCAATTTGTGATTGGATCTTGTGAAATTGGATTGAATTTCTTGCTGCTAAAAATATTGAGTGATTGAAATTGCTTGCTGATCATCAAAAAAAACGGTGACGTGAAAAAAAAATTGCAGCAAAATCTGAAAACGAAATTCTGGTTAAACAATCACTGTTGAAATCTGTTCTTGATATTCGAAATTAATTATTGGTGTATCTATTTCTTTTCTTGCCTAATTTGTCCAAAATTGTGCCTTAACGTGTTCTCAATTGCAATTCTTCATAATTCCTTCTTCAATTCCTTACTTGATTTGTGTGGTATTTGAGTTGGATTATTGATAGGCGGTTTAAGAATTTAGAACTTGCAAAGCAGACTACGAGAGACCCCACATTTGGAGAGTAGATTAGGGAGAGCAGTTATACACGAGAATAACCATATTAAAAGAGTGAAGTGACCGACCATATCTAAAGCGATAACCCGTGAGAAGCCTTAATTATTATTATTGTTTCTTGTGTTGTTTAGCTAACTTGCTGGTATTTTAAAATGGCGGAGGAAACTTCAAAGAATCAATCTGAACAACAAAGTTCAAAGACTCAATCTGAACAACAACTTCAAATTAATACACTTTTTAGTATGATGCAAAGGTTAACAACCCAGTTAGACAATTTGACAGAAGCTCAACAATCTGCTTCTAAGAAGAAATCAACTTCAAAGAAACTTGAAGATGAATTTGATGAGGCTGATTTTCATAGAAAGGAGTTCATAGAATCTGAATAATCAAAGAGCCGGGGCAAATCTGAGTTTCATGGCACTTCAGATCCCGACGCATTTCTGGATTAGATTTATACAGTGGAGCAAATTTTTGCTAGAAATTCTTATTCTGAAGATAAGAAAATGTGAATGGTAACCATACATTTTAAGGATTATGCAGCTCATTGGTGGACTCAATTGGTGAAGGATAGACAGCTCAATGGGGAGCGCCCGATCCAAACTTGGACAGAGATGCAATCAAATTTAAGGAGGCGATTTGTGCCATCTTATTTCGCTAATGAATTGCGGATGCAAGTTCAAACCCTCACCTAAGGAAACCGATCAGTTGATGGTTATTTTAAGAAAATGCAATTACTCAAGATAAAGGCAAATATTATGGAGGAACCCGAAACAACAATGGCTAGGTTCCTAGCAGGAATAACTCCCGCATTGGCATACAAGATGGGTTTCCAAAAATCCTATGATTTGACAGAGATGTTGCATTATGCTATTCAAATAGAGCGTCACATAAAGCGAAAAGGACGACTTACACCTCGTCAACCTCCTTGGCAAAGGAACAACCGACAGACTCCACCTAATCCAGTCATGAAGTACAAGCCTTTTGGAGGTAATGCTACGCCCAAACCGGTAGAAAGAATACCACCAATTGTTTAGAGGTCAGCTCAAAACACACCCCAAAGTTCTAGTGAGATTAAATATTATAAATGTCAAGGCTATAGTCATATGCAAGTGAATTGTCCCAGCAAAGAGTCTATTTACTTTCTTGACAATGGGGATGTTGCTAGTGTTCATTCGAGTGATGATGAGATGCCCGAACTTGAAGAAAAGACTTATGGTGAAGAATATGATGAAGATGTTCCAGAAAAGTTGGAAGTTGCTGAGTCTCTTGTCACCATGAGAACCTTGAGTACACAACCACAGTTGGAAGGTGAAATAGTGCAACGTGAGAACATCTTCCACACCAAGTGCATTATTCAAAAAAAATAGTGCAGTTTGATTATTGATGGTGGGAGTTGCACTAATATGGCGAGTACATTATTGGTATCCAAGTTGAAGCTTACTTGTTCAAAACACCCCAAACCATACAAGCTTCAATGGTTGAATCAAAGTGGAGAGGTTAAGGTAAACAAACAGGTGCACTTATCTTTGTAAATTGGAAGATATACTGATGATATTTTATGTGATATGGTTCCAATGGAGGCAACGTATATGTTACTTAGACGTCCATGGCAATTTGATAGATATGTCATGCATGATGGATGGAAGAATCACTACACCGTGGAGAAGGATGGTAAGAAGTACATTTTGGCTTCTTTGAAACCATGGGAAGTGTATGAAGATCAAGCCAAAATCTCCAAGGAATGTAGGCAATTGGTGTAGGCCGAGCAAATGAAGCAAGAAGTAGGAAAAACCTCTACCCCTTCTAACAATAATGCAAAGAAATTGGAAGGCCAAAAGATGAAGCAAGAGGAGAAAGAAAAGAGATTAACAGTCTTTGCACAAAAAAGTGAAGTCAAAAGAGCAATACTAGATAGGCATGAGATGTTTGAACTTATTTACAAAGACTTGTATTTGCTGTCTAGTGATCACCTTTCTACTTTTCCTAGTGCTGTGATTTTTCTTATATCAGGAATTTGAAGATTTATTCCCGAGGAGTTGCCAAATGGGGTTACCTTCCAATTCGAGGTATAGAACATCAAATTGATTTCATTCCTGGTGCGTCAATTCAAACAGACCAGCATATAAGAGCATTCCTGAGAGACAAAGGATAATTCAATGCAAGTGGATTGGTCTTCCTAGAAAAAAGGTCATTGTTCGTGAAAGCCTTAGTCCATGTTCTTGCCTGTTCTATTCTTTGTTCCTAAGAAGATGTAACATGGAGAATGATGTGTTGACTGTAGAGCCATGTAACAAGATAACATTAAATATCGTCACCCCTAGTCCCCCTAGGTTAGATGAGTTATATGGTTCTAAAATCTTTACAAAGATTGATTTGAAAGTGTGCTATTTATCAAATTCGTATGAAAGAGGGTGATGAATGGAAATTGCCTTTTAAAACTAAGTTATGGTCTTTATGAATGGTTGGTTATGCCTTTCGGATTGACTAATGCACCAAGCACTTTTATGCGTTTAATGAACCATGTACTTAGATCTTTCATAGGAAAATTTGTGGTTGTTTATTTTGATGATATACTTGTTTACAGCAAAACACTTGAAGAGCATGTTGTCCATTTAAAAAGAGTGATTATTGTACTTCGTGAAAATTAGCTCTACGTAAATTTTAAAAAGTGTGAATTCTGTACTTCATCTGTTATCTTTTTAGGATTTGTTGTAAGTGCTGATGGAATTTCTGTTGATGAAAATTAAAGTGAAAGCAATTAGAGATTGGCCCACACCAAAGTCAGCTAATGATGTTAGGAGTTTCATAGTCTAGCTGGATTATATAGGAGGTTTTGTAAAGGACTTTAGTACAATTGGCATCCCCCTTAAATGATCTAGTTAAGAAGAATGTGACTTTTGTTTGGACTGATGCTCAAGAAAAAGCTTTTAATACTTTGAAGTAGAAATTAACCAATGCTCCTGTTCTTATGTTACCTAATTTTGAGAAAGCTTTTGAAATACAATGGATGCCTCTGGGAAAGGTATTGGTTTTGTTTTGATGCAGGAAGGCAAGTCCGTGGCATACTTTAGTGAGAAGCTTAGTGGAGCAACATTGAATTACCCCATATACGACAAGGAGTTGTATGCATTGGTGTGATCTCTACAAGTTTGGTAGCACTACCTTTGGCCGAAGGAATTCATCATTCATTCGGATCATGAGAGTCTTAAGTTCCTTAAGACCCAAGGTAAGTTAATAAAAGACATGTAAGTGGTTGGAGTTTATTGAGACTTTTCCTTATGTTGTTAAATACAAGGCTGGAAAGGAAAATGTGGTTGCTGATGCACTGTCGAGAAGGTATAATTTGCTTACTTTCTTGCATACTAAACTGCTTGGATTTGATGTCATGAAAGGATTGTATGCTGAAGATGCTGATTTTAAACTTGTGTATGAGATTTGTTTGCATAAATCCGAAGGAGAGTATTATTTGCATGATGAATTCTTGTTTAAAAAGGATAAATTGTGTGTGCCTAATTGCTCTATTCGTGATTTGTTAGTTGTTGAGACACATGGAGGTGGATTAATGGGTCACTTTGGTGTTAACAAAACATTGCATATTTTGCAAAAACATTTTTATTGGCCTCATATGCGTAAAATTGTTCAATCTGTTTATCAAAGATGTATTGTTTGTAAACAGGCAAAGTCAAAGATAATGCCTCATGGTCTATACACGCCACTTCCTGTTCCTTTGCATCCTTGGTTAGATATTTCAATGGATTTTGTTTTAGGATTGCCTAGGTCGCCAAGTGGTAAGGATAGTATCTTTGTGATAGTTGATAGGTTCAGTAAAATGGCGCACTTCATTGCATGTTCACAAACCAATGATGCACACACATAGCAGACCTTTTCTTTAAAGAAGTTGTAAGATTGTATGGTGTTCCCTATGTCTATTATGAGTGATAGAGATGTCAAGTTCCTTAGTCATTTTTGGCGAACTCTTTGGAGTAAATTGGGAACTAAGCTACTATTTTCTACTGTTGCACACCCACAAACTAATGGGCAAACTGAGGTAGTTAATAGAACTCTATCTACATTATTGCGTGCTATCATACAAAAGATTCTAAAGAAATGAGAAGATTGTTTACCACACATTGAGTTTGCTTACAATCGTGCTATTCATAGTGCTACTTCTTTTTCTCTATTTGAGATTGTATATGGCTTTAATCCCTTGACACCTTTGGATATTTTGCCTATTCCCATTAACGAGTTTGTTGATGTTGATGGTGCAAGCAAAGCTACTTTTGTTAAGGACCTTCATGCTAGGGTTCGTGACAACATTGAAAGGAGAAATGAGCAATATGCCAAGCAAGCCAATAAAGGAAGACGCCATATGGTGTTCCACCCACACTAGTACAAAAATAGCCTGTTACACCGGTTAAATCTGGCTATTTACATCGATTATTTTAAAAATGAACCGGTGTATATATAGGCACGGTAAAATGTGCAACTTTTTTAAACCGGTTTATAAAACCGCCTAAAATCTTTGTTACACCGGTTATTTAAAACCCCGGTGTAACATGTTTTAATTTACACCGGTTCAATGACTTTTTTACACCGGTTTTATAAACCGGTGTAGAATGTATTTTTTTACACCGTTTATTTTAAAACCGGTGTAACAGGTTGTAATTTACACCGGTTCAATAACCGGTGTAACATGTTTTTATGTATTTTTAGTTATATCGGTTTTCTTGTATCCAGTCTAATATGTATTTACATTTACATCGATTTTTTCTTATACCCGGTGTAATATGTATTTTTTTCTATGAATTAATTTAAATCATGCATTCACATAACAAAACAAAACTGCCCAAAATACAGAGAGTTTATAAACATATACCAATCCAAAATACATATTGAAAACAATGCATTCAACAATTGCCATTAAAAGTAACAAAAATTTTGTACATATATTTACATCTACATATATAATGTCCTAACAAAATAATGAATCAAATCTATTTCAGTTTGCATCCATCAACGCTTGGAGATCATAATTCATTACATAATTAGCCCATGCTTGTCGAACAATATTCAAATCTGTTTCTGTTAATGCTTTCACATCTTTTTTGAAGCACTGATACATTCAAAAAAAGTCATTATATTATTAATAATTCATATGAAAAAAAAAAAGAAATTGAGTAGCAAAATACTATGGATAATGAAATAATAAAACAAAACCCAATAACCTTCTTGAAATCCTTCTGCTCTATGACTCCTCGGAGTATGATCATTCGCATGTACCACATGACATAATACCCACATTCCCAATTTGAGACTTGCCTGTTGTTCTACAATTAAATAATAATGTCAAAAATAACATTGTTTACATTAGAACATTAAGTCGAACAATTGAACAAGCTTACATTTATCTCTATCCATTGAATTGGTTTATGCGTCGACGAGTGATCCCCTTAAAGTTGTGAATGATATACCCTCGATACACTGTAAAAGACAACATTTAAAAGCTTATAAATAAGAATTAGCAAATAAACATGTGATAATATCGGTAATATAATATTCGAAAAATTATGAAGAAATATAAATACTTGTTCATCAAATTCGTAGCATCATCTCGGGGGCCTGAATGTACTGGATCAAACCAGTACACAATCATATCCTGTGGTTTTATTGCCATTAGCATCCAGTGTGCACTGAAAAATAATAATAACATAAAAAATTCTAACTTATCAATGAATAAACCTATTGAAAATGTGGCTAAAAAAGTAATGCTATTTGAATTTAATTACTTTACAAAATACGGCGCTAGGTAGATGCTCTTGTTTCCATTCTTCAGGGTAGACACAATGTACTGTATTCTAGATGTTTTCTTATTCCCGAACGGTTGTATATGATCTGGAGATAGGAACCCTATCCCAGTTTAACCCTGTTCTATACATAGTGTATACATTGTCCTACAACATTCATTGACAAATATAAGGACACGCTTGATTAGTTAAACTATATCGCAAATTAACCAAAAAATAAAATAAAGTTGAAACTTTAAAAATATATACGAACTTAATGAACTTAATTTATGAACACTTACATGCAATCACCCGTCACCTTATCAAACGACAAGAAATCACTGAGGCTCTCATTAGTAAGATATAATAAATACTCTCTGCCCACTATTCCTTCCACCATCTTGATTGTGTAGGAAGAATCAGTCGAATGATGGCTCACCAATATGAACAATTGCCGTAAAGATCCATCGAGTCGAGATAATACTGGATTATCCGTTTCTTGCGGGTGGGCCACCACTTTTGTTTTCTTGGGTTGAGGGGATTTCTTCAACCCTTTAGAACCTTTCGGGTCCGGTACCTTTAAAAAATAACTCAGTAATTAGAGATGTTTATTAATAAATTTTTACAAAAAAACACAAAGAATCATATATAATTACACCTGCAAATCCGGATCGGTACAAATCTCAACCAATGACCTTGGCCACTCTAACAGATTCCCAAAGCCTGTCCCAACTGTCGTGGCCTCATCATCTGGAAATGGCAATGGAGCATCATGTTCGATCGAGGTAATGATATTGACCTTTACTCTGTCCCGCATTACCTCTTTCCCGTGATGCATTGATAAATTATACAGCCTCCCCGTTACTACAAGACGCCTCCTTTTAGTATGATCAATCACAAATAGGCGACATTCTGTTCCGTCCTGTGAATAATAGACAAATATAGTATATATTAATAAATGAGTTAAATGAAATAATTTTAAAAGAAAATAATTATAATTTGTTACCTTGAACTCTCCCAATGAATCTGGGAGTCCAGAACCAGAGCATACCGGTATGTGCTCTGCCACGACTTCCCTGCTTATAGTCTCTGGATGCTTTAACTCTTGTTGCTTCAATGATGATTCCGCACTAGGAAAACTTGACGCATGTCCTGTAGGAAAAACAGGAACTGGTTTGCCCAAAACTCTGTATAGGTCCTTCAGTGCTTCAGACAAGAACCTAATTTCCTCTCTACATTGAGCGTGACTGTCTACATTCGTAGTACGACCGGACGATGAGGCTCCAAAAACTTGAGACATCCTCATCCGACCCCAACACCTCTTATGCGACCGGTGTGATCTTTCTTTCCCGTAGCCATGACAAGAATGTCATTATTTCCCTCTCCAAGGGACTCTCCTTGACTCTCGCGATTAGTCATTATCCTGATCAATTGTATCTAACATTATTCTTAATATAATTCACATTATTAAATAATATTAATAGACATTTTACTTAATTGAATAAATTATACTTACAATTGTCATACTAACATCTCTAGCCGCGTCGGTTGAAAAGTCATCATGCTTATTTTTGTGACCTTCCTTGAAGAGAAGATGACAGGAAATTGGTGACGGGAGAGAAGTTGTTCCACGGGCCTCCTCTTCTGGCATACCGGAGTCAATCTTCCTTTGTATTTTTTCCTCAACTTTTTCATGCATCATCCTTTTTTGCAACTTTGAATATCCACCACGAGACATTGTGTGATGGATTTTGTTCTTGTTCGAACTCTCTTGGCTAGCAATATTTGTCCAAAAAAAGGAAATAGATATCATTCAAATTGTTAACTTTACATTAAATGAATAAAAAATTGAATAAATAAATATATTACCTGCCATTCTTCGGTTAATCGATTGTTGCGGAACATCTCCTATGTATCCCTACTAAGATACGGATATATAGCACATGGGTCCTCATCCTTTAGGCTTCCAAATATATACCGGTTCAAGGTTGTCTTTCAGCCCCGCCAACGTTCCCCAGCCTGGACTAACCACTTCTTCTTCAGTTTTGGTGTCGACTCAAAGTCAAAGGTATTCTGATGGAAAAAAATCTAACATTAGTGAACGTAAATTTAATATAAATTGAAAGAAAATATGTGAAAAAACATTAAAAGGACCATTAATATCTTGCACATACCATTACTTCATCCCAAATCATGTCCTTTATGTTCGCATCGACTTCAGGCCATGAGTTAAATTGCACAACATTAACTTTACTGCCCGCCATCAACGCAATGAAATTAATCCAGTCATTATATGCTTTTTCAGTCGTAGGCTCACCATTATCATCGAAGAAAATAGGCGTCTTTACTCCTCTTGCCCTCCTTTCCAAAATCTCGCGCGATATTTTGTTCCTTTTCTTCCATAATGTGCATGGGTTTGATCATCACCATCCCCGGTGCATGATCGTCGTTTATTAGCCATGAGAAACCTTTGTATTATACAAAATTAAAAAAAGATATTTAAAATGTAAACAAAACAAAAGAAACTACAATTCAACCATACTGAGGTCCACCTTCCAAAAGAAACACACTCTTTGTATATTCCTTAATTATATTGCTGGCAGTGATATGCATGTTCTTTGTCATATTTATAGGAGAAACTAGTTAATACAAGGTAAAAGACAAAATAAAGCACAGAAAAGTATGGTATTCTAGCAGGGGTATAGTTTTCAGGTTTTGAAATATTATGATCTAATTCAAAACTTCCCCATTGGCCAACAAAACTTTAAGCATCACATTGAGCATGAACAATAAAACCTTTCTCATTTCCACGCCAAATGGCAATGAAACAAATTCGAATTAAGGATCATATGCATGTCACTGACTAAACTATAATTTCTTAGCCTCAAGGATCAAATTCGAATTATGATCATATGCATGTCGCAGCTTTTTTTCCCAAACAAAATAATTATTCTATTCTCAACCATACAACCAATACCATTTCAACAATTCACTAATCTAAATAAGAATAAAAGCCAACAAAATCAACATATACAGAAAAGCATTAAAGCAATCCAAGCCCAGAGTCCAGCATTCACTGGCAACAAAACTTCTTAAACTATTTCAACATATTAACAAAATTAAACAAAACCGGTAGCCAAAAGAACCAAACCCATTAAAGCTTCTATCTTTATCTTCCCCCTATACATTTCAGATTGATCAACACTAAAGAAAACCCAAAATTTTAAAAGGATATTAAAAAAAAGAGAGAACAATGTATAGACGCTACCTGAAAAGGCAGAGTTGGAGGACAGCTTGAAGTTTCAAATCACTCTCTCAGATTCACCGGCAGTTCCCCTCAGATTTGGCCACCTTTAATTAAGATCCAATTCTCAATAGCTCTGTCTTCGCCTGCTTCTTAGTCTTCACTAGCCCTTCCAAAGGCAGAAAGTCCCAATTGTGTAGTTCAAAAACTTTATGAATAGTAACTGAGTTGTGGATTGACAGAGTAAATTCACGATTGTGTAGGTCGAATGTTGACAATGTTGTTTGGTGAAAATGGAGGTGGAGGCGATTTGTTTTCAAAAGGATGGAGGTGAAAATGGAGGTGGAGGTGGAGGCTAAAAACACTTGGAGACGGCGATTTGTTTTGGAAGGACTTTAGAGACGGCGCCAGGGCAATTTAGTTTAAAAAACACTTAGTACACCGGTTATCCTTATAACCGGTGTAGAAAGTTTGTTTTCTACACCGGTTAATAATAACCGGTGTACAAAAAACATCTTCTACACAGGTTAAAATTAACTGGTGTAAAGCACAACAAACTTTCTACACCGTTATTCTTTTAACCAGTGTAGTAAGTTATTTTAACTATATTTTTATACATTTACTGGTTATTAATGTAAAACTTTAAAAAGTATATTTAAAACTTAAAAAAATATATTAAAACTTAACTATATTTTTAAAAACTCGAATGTAGACAGTTACAACGGTTATTAACGTAACCGGTGTAAAAAAATACTTTCTACACCGGTTATTATTGTAACCGGTGTAAAATATTAATTTTTTCAATTTCAAATATGCTGTTTTAAAGTTAAAAGTGTAAAATATTAATTTTTTCAATTTCAAATATGCTGTTTTAAAGTTAAAGGGCTTAGGGTTTAGGGTTTAGTGTTTAGGGTTTAGGGTGTAAAATATTAATTTTTTCAATTTCAAATATGCTGTTTTAAAGTTAAAAGCAACCGCGGTTTTAGTGTTAATTAGTCTTTAAATATAATCAATCACATATAATATGATGAATGATTAATGAAATAATAATATACATGTTTATTTCATTATATTTTAATTAAAAATATATTGATGTTTTAGTGTTAAGTAGTCTTCAATTTCTATTAAAATTCTTCTTAATTAATTAATTCTTTGTAATAAAATATATAAATTCAATCAGAGTTAAAATATAATATTAATTAATTAAAATTCTTGTTAATTAATTATTTATTGGTATATAAAATATACCAATCCAATCATAATTAGAATATAATTGATATTATACATGATTAATTAGAAGTGTGTTGATGATTTAATATTTTAGTGTTTTAATTTTTGGTCTTTAAATCCTATTCTTGGTATATAATATACAATCCAATCATAATTAGAATATAATTGATATTATACATGATTAATTAGAAGTGTGTTGATGATTAAATATTTTAGTGTTTTAATTTTTGGTCTTAAAAAACAACATATTTCTACACCGGTTATTCAAAACCGGTGTAAAACACAACTTTCTAAAACCGGTTATTAATGTAACCGGTGTAAAAAATACTTTTTACACCAGTTATCACTGTAACCGGTGTAAAATATTAATTTTTTCAATTTCAAATATGCTGTTTTAAAGTTAAAGGGCTTAGGGTTTAGGGTTTAGTGTTTAGGGTTTAGGGTTTAGGGTTTAGGGTGTAAAATATTAATTTTTTCAATTTCAAATATGTTGTTTTAAAGTTAAAATCAACCGCAGTTTTAGTATTAATTAGTCTTTAAATATAATCAATCACATATAATATGATGAATGATTAATGAAATAATAATATACATGTTTATTTCATTATATTTTAATTAAAAATATATTGATGTTTTAGTGTTAATTAGTCGTTAAATTCTATTAAAATTCTTCTTAATTAATTAATTCTTTGTATATAAAATATATAAATTCAATCAGAATTAAGATATAATATTAATTAATTAAAATTCTTGTTAATTAATTATTTATTGGTATATAAAATATATAAATCCAATCATAATTAGAATATAATTGATATTATACATGATTAATTAGAAGTGTGTAGATGATTTAATATTTTAATGTTTTAATGTTTGGTCTTTAAATCCTATTCTTGGTATATAATATACCAATCCAATCATAATTAGAATATAATTGATATCATACATGATTAATTAGAAGTGTGTTGATGAATTAATATTTTAGTGTTTAAATTTTTGGTATTTAAATCCTATGCCCTGTTTAATAATACTGCTTCTAATTAAGCGCGCCCTTAATAATACTGTTTAATAATACTGCTTCTAATTTGCTAGTAGTGTTTAAATTTTACAACTGTTTTAAAAAATGAAATGTAGATCCATATATATATATGTCAATGCTCTGACGAATGAGAAGAAAAATCATATAAAAGTTATCAGTTTATATATAACTAGCTAACCTCAGATGGTTGAGTTGCATGAACATAAGTTAATTTGTAGCTTTTGATTTGGCCTTCAAAAAGATTTCGTGCGCAGCTTTTGGAAAAAATTCGTAGTTCTTCACGTTAGAGATAATGCTGACTTAAGCTGGAGTAGAAGGAAAAATGTGTGGTCATGTTAAATCTTGTTGTTTACACCGGTTAACCAAAAAACCGGTCTAATAGTAAAATATTTACACCGGTTTTTCTATAACCGGTGTAAAAAACAACACAATTTACACCGGTTATAAGAAAACCGGTGTAATATATAAACTATTTACACCGGTTTCTTATAAACGGTGTAAATATTTTACTATTAAACCGGTTTTAGAAAAATCGGTGTAAATTGTGTTGTTTTTTACACCGGTTATAACATTAACCGGTGTAAATTGTTCTCCTTCTTGTTTAATATTATGATAATGCCACCGCGTTTTTAGAAATTACACCGGATTATGTTTAGCCGATCTAAAAAGGGAGGTTTAAAAAGGCCATTTTGTAGTAGTGCCAGGAGATTGGGTTTGGATACATTTGCGAAAAGAAAGGTTTCCTGAGAGATGGAAATCAAAGCTTCACCCAAGAGGCGATGGACCATTCCAAGTTCTCGAGCGCATTAATGACAATGCCTACCGCATTGATTTACCTAGTAAGTATGGAGACGTTAGTGCTACTTTTAATGTTTCTGATCTCTCTTTGTTTGATGCAGGAGATTCGAGGACGAATCCTTTTGAGGAGGGGGGAATGATAGGAATCCAGACGCACTTGATGGTGAACAACATTCCATTGACCCGTTACGTGGAATTGGTGGACCAGTGACTCGAGCTAAAACCAAGAAGTTCAAGTTGGCTCTTAATGGTTTGATCATGGAAGTGATGGACGATGCATACAAGTTGTTGGAACAAGGTTTCAATGAAGTGAAGACTGATTTTAAGCCTTGGAACCTCGTGGTTTTGACATTACGTGGAGAAACTTCGTTAGAAAGCAAGATTGGACAAGAGTTGGATAATCGTGCCTCCACGTCTCGACGTCCACAACTCCACGTCGCGACGTAACTCTTTGGAAATTTGAAGTTTGAAAAAATTGGAATAAAAATCCAATTTTAATTCACGCCCACGTCGCGCGAAGTTGGGAAATTCATCAGTTTTTAAGTTTTTTATTTTTATTTGTTTTTGTTAATCTTTTCAATAAAGAACGTGATCTAATGTTCTTGCATGAACATAGACGTGTTATTCATGTTATTTACACATGGCTAAAGATCTTGCATGATTGAGGCATGTGTTAATTCCATTTTAGGGAAGTTTATTCCAATTAGGAAACTGTATTTTAGGAAAGTAGGGTTTACTTTGTTGACAAGTCTTTGTGCTTATTTAAAGGCTTGTAAACCCACGAATTTAGTAGTTGATTTTTGATATTGAAAGTTCAATATTTTGCAAGAGCAAAATTTGATTCCAACCCTTAGAGACCTTAAGCTAAGTTTGAGCTTTTTGTTTTCTAACCCTAAAGTGAGATTAAGCCAATAGTCTTGCTTTTGTTCTAAGTTTGAGAACAGCCAAATCTTATTTGATTTAGGTACTGCCTGAGTCAAGTTGGTTTTGTAATAGCGTTGGCGCTTTGGACAAGTTTCCATTGAATCGCGCTCCATATCTTCTTTTGTTTCTTTCTTATTCCTTGTGTTTTCTGTTCTAACCATTATTCTTCTTGTGTTTGTTGGAATTCTTTGGTTTGGTGAATTTGTCTGTGGAATTTTCCAAGCTAGACCTGTCCTATGGATAAATAAGGTTGTCAATCCGCCCAAAGGTGGATCAAATCAACGGGAACCTTATTAGTATTCTATGTTAGGAGTTTTCTTATATATGAGTTTATATAGTGTTTTCTTTAATATTAACCTACCTAAGACTCTATTTATTACATAACAAGCGGTATTTACCGCTTCGGCCCAAAAATATTTAGGCAAGTTATTTTCACATAACATGGTTCTAACCATTTCTTGAATCATCCTATTTTTTATTTCAACTACTCTATTTTGTTGTGGTGATTTGACTACCGAAAAATTATTTGTAATGCCATTTTCATCACAATGGCATATAAAATTTTCATTCACAAATTCGGTTCTATTATCACTCCTAATTTTTATCACATCAAGGCTTAGTTCATTTTGCACCTTTTTGAATAGTTTCACATATTCCTTAAAGGTGTCACTTTTGTGACTTAGAAATATTATCCAAGTAAATCTTGAGTAATCATCCACTATTACAAATGCATATCTCTTACTTCCTAAACTTATAGTTTTTGATGGACCAAAAAGATCCATATGAATTAGTTCTAGTGGTTTTGAGGTGGAGACTACATTTTTAGCTTTAAATGACCTTCTTTTTTTTTTTCCAAATTTGCATGCGTCACACACTTTGTCTTTTTCATACTTTTGTTTAGGTAGACCTCTAACAAGTTCTTTTCTTGATAAATCATTGATGTGATCTATGCCCACATGTGCTAGTCTTCTATGTCACAACCAAGTTGTGTCATGTACTGCACTAAGAAATTTCACATCTTGTTCAACTATCACACTTAAATGTAGTGCATACACATTATTGAACCTAGATCCGGTAAGAATACTCTTACCTTCTGATGAGGAAGCCAGCCCAAGAAGAATGATCCATTGCAAGGAATTAGAAGACTTTTGACTCGTTCAAGGACAAAGCGAATGAAGACGACGTTATATTCGTTGATTGAAGACCTTTTTGAGCGTGAATTAGTTTGTGAAGTTCGTGACAAGGATGCAGCATTCATCTCATGTTTGGAAGTATCACAAATGGAGTACAATGTTGTGTTGGATCGAAATGGAGCTTTGGAGGCAAGAATGGATGAAAAAGATAGACAAGGAGCATAAAAAGCTCCATGTCACGACGTCCATGGAGCCCCACATCGCGATGTGGAGAAACGCAAAAAGGAGCTCAAAATAGATTTCCAACGTCGTGACGTGCAACCACTGACGTCACGACGTCCAGAGGAGCTTGCCGACGTCGCGATGTGCGACCACAGACGTCGCGACGTGCACTGACGTCGCGACGTCCATACCCTTTCCACGTAGCGACGTGGCTCACTGGAATTGTTAAAAAATTGGAACCAAAAAAATTCGACATTTTATTGCCAATTAATTTCCCACGTCGTGACGTGGAGACCCCAACGTCGCGACGTGCAAAAAAACAAATTTATGAAATTTTGTCCTATTTTTCTATTTCGAATTTTTATTTACCGTTATTTTTGTTTTGGGTCTTGTAGCCTATTTTTAAAGGAAAAACTGATAAAATTGAGATCAGATTATTCATTATTGAAAACATATTGTTTTGGAGAGTACAAAACTTTCTTTTGTTCTTTGCGAATAACGACCATTCCAATTTAATCAAGGTTTGATTGGTTGGGAAAAATTTGATAACGAGGGTTCTAAGGGCAGGTCTTTCTTAGAGTGTTCGTTACTGATTTTGAGAGGTACGTTTTTAATTCATTCATTGAATTTGGGGCTGCCTTATTGGTTTATTGTTTGTAATTCCTCAAATTGATCTTGGGTTTACGTTCTTAATATCCATAGGGTGTTAGGTTCGTATCAGATTGGTATCAAAGACAATTTGAGGTTTAATTCCATCAAAGACTTTCATCTTTGATTGTTTGGTTTTCTTTTGTGTTTGATCTATATTGTTGTTCTTGTTTGTTTGTATTGTTGATCTCATTGTTTGTAGATTGTGGCCAAGATAAAAAAAGAAGGAAACTGTGATATTCAAAAAAAAACTGCAGAAAAAAAAGTGTAGCAATCGTTTAAAAAAAAGGGGGCCAGTTTGAGTTTTGTTTGAGAGTTCCAATTCTTGAAGACAAATTTTCAAGGTAACATCTCTCATTGTTTCCTTGATTGAATTTATTGCATTTGGTGGATTACAAAATTGTGCAGAAAATTTCTTTTCAATATATGTTTAGAAATTGTTGCACTAAGTCAATCTGGATTATTGCATAGCTTTTGTTGGGTTTAGAAAATTAATTGTGTCTTTCAATATTATTTCACTGTGCTGAACTTGTGGGACAAGTGATTTTTGTCATTGCTGAAAGTTGTTGTTTGGGTTAAATATCAAAGTCTTGCTGCCTTGACATTGTGAACCATTGTTTCGTGCTTTTTCTTAAATCCTTGTGAGTCTTTATTCTTAGTAGTGGTAACATTCTTGTTCTTGTTGCCAAAATTCATTGTGAGTCCTTGAAGTCATTCTTATTCCTTAGAGTCTTCTATTTTCTTTAAACATTCCTAATCAGTTGGAGTCTTGGTTGGTGTGTGAGTAGTTGTTCAACTCAAAGAACTTGTAAAGAAAGTTAAGAGAGCTTCAATATATTGAGAGATACACGAGTGTGAGTGTAAACACTTAGGGAGTAGAAAGGACAATTAATTATTCTCAAAAGTCAATATGAGTGGGGAATGTACAAGTAGTCCTTTATTTAACATTGAAACTGTTTCAAAGCCATTCAAGCACAATTTAATAAAATTAATCTTAGGCTTAACTTTTTAGAGTCTAGTGAACCACCAACTAGGGATAGAGCTACTAGGAATCCTTTGTTTGATAGGGGAAATCATGAGAAAGTGTCGGAGGAGGAAGAAGAAGGGACATGGGGTAGAGGTAGGAATGATAGGGGAAAGGATAGTCAATTGGGGTTAATTAAGATGAAAATTCCTGAGTTTCAAGGGAAGAATGATCCTGAGGTTTACCTAGAATGGGAAAGGAGGGTAAATCATGTTTTTTTACTGTCATAATTATTCTGAGGAGAAAAAGGTGAAGTTAGCGGTTGTAGAGTTTAACCATTATGCCTCAATTTGGTGGGACCAATTAGTGCATAATAGAAGGAGGTATGGGGAGAGACCAGTTAGGACTTGGGAGGAGGTTAAAAGGATAATGAGAAAGAGGTTCGTCCCTAATCATTACCAACGGGATGAAGTGAGAAAACTTCAAACCTTGACCCAAGGTAGTAAGAGTGTAGAAGAGTATTTTCAGGAGATGGAGATAGCATTAATTCGGGCTAATATAGAAGAGGATCCTGAATTTGAAATGGGTAGATTTTTAGCAGGTTTGAATAAGGAGATAGGTGATGTAGTAAAGATGCAACAATATATTGACATGGAGGAATTATTGTATAAAGCCTTGAAAGTTGAGAGAATTGTTAAGGCTAGAGGGAAGAGTACTTGGAAGAGTTCTTGGAAAGATAATAAGCCAATGTCGAACACAAAATTTGGGAATGCTAAAGTTGACTCCAAACCTGAGGTAGAACAGAAATGGGAAACTGGGAAGGAGAAGGTTGAGGAGAAAATAGTTGGTAGAAGTAGAGACATTAGGTGTTTTAAGTGCCAAGGGGTAGGGTATATACAATCTCAATGTCCAAACAAAAGGACAATGTTCTTGTTACCTAATGGGGAATGTGAGAGTGAGTATTCCTATGATTAGGGAAATGTGCCACTAGTTTAGAAGAGTGATGGAGAGGAAGATCTACCAATGGGGGAGAGACACTTGTCAATTTACGGGTTTTAAATACACAATCTAAGCTAGAGGGAGAGTTGGTGCAAAGGCATAACATCTTTCATACTAGGTGTCATGTGCAAGGAAAGATGTGTAGCTTAATCATTGATAGTGGGAGTTGTACTAACATAGCTAGTATATTGTTGGTAGAGAAGTTGGGGTTGAAAACACTCAAACATCCTAAACCCTATAAGTTACAGTGGTTGAGTACTAGTGGGGAGGCCAAGGTGAATAAGCAAGTCAAAATTGAGTTTGTGATAGGTCGGTATAAGGATGAGGTGTTGTGTGATGTGGTACCTATACAAGCTGCCAATATTTGTTTGGGCCGTCCGTGGCAGTTTGATCGAAGGGTAGTGTATGATGGGTACACCAACAAGTACACATTGGAGTTGAACAATCGCAAGCATACATTGGTACCTTTGAAGCCATGGGAGGCACATGAAGATCATATTTGTATTATAAAAGATTTTGAAAAGAAAGAAAAAGGCGAATCTAGTGAGAATAAAAGTCGAGAGGAAATCATCAAAAGTGAGGAAGAAAAATTAGAAAATGAAAAAAAGAAACTGAGTGTTTTTGCAACAAAAGAATAGGCGAAAGAAAAATTGAGTAAGGGAGAGAATGTGCTTATTTTATTGTATAAAGATGTGTTTTTAATTGATGTTAAAATGCTTGATCTTTTGCCTCGGGAAGTGGTGATTTTATTGCAGGAGTTCGAGGATGTTTTTCCGGAGGAGTTGCCTTCAGGACTTCCACCATTGCGAGGGATAAGGCACCAAATCGACTTCATTCCCGGTGCTTCTATACCAAACCGTCCAGTATATCGAGCTAATCTGGAGGAGTCTAAGGAGATTCAATTCCAAGTGGAGGAGTTGTTGCAAAAAGGGGCTGTGAGGGAGAGTCTTAGCCCGTGTGCGGTGCCCGTTATTTTGGTACCCAAGAAGGATGCGAGTTGGAGGATGTGTATGGACTGCCAGGCGGTCAACAAGATTATGGTAAAGTATCATCATCCTATTCCTCGACTTGATGATATGCTAGATGAGTTGCATGGAGCATGTATATCTTCTAAGGTTGATTTGAAAAGTGGTTATTTTCAAATTCGAATGAAAGAGGGAGATGAGTGGAAAACTGCTTTCAAAACAAAATTTGGTTTATATGAGTGGCTTGTAATGCCTTTTGGTTTGACAAATGCGCCTAGTACATTTATGCGATTAATGTACCACGTTTTGAGGCCTTTCATAGGAAAGTTTGTTGTTGTTTACTTCGATGATATACTCATTTATAGTAAGTCATTTGATGAACACATGTTGCATTTAAGAGAAGTTTTTGTCTTGTTAAGAGAAGTTTTTGTCTTGTTAAGAGAACATCAATTATATGCTAATTTGAAGAAATGTTCTTTTTGCATGGATTCTATTGTATTTCTTGGTTTTGTTGTGAGTGCTAATGGCATTAAGGTAGATGAAGAAAAGATTAGGGCAATCAAGGAGTGGCCTACACCGAAGAATGCCAGTGAGGTCCGAAGTTTTTATGGATTGGCGGGGTTTTATCGAAGGTTTGTCAAAAACTTTAGTACTATTGCCGTACCATTGAACAAACTAGTTAAAAAGCATGCCGTGTTTAAATGGAAAAAAGTGCATGAAAAAGCTTTTAACATGTTAAAGGACAAACTCACACAAGCACCTGTTTTGATGTTGCCTGATTTTAATAAGGTTTTTGAAGTTCAATGTGATGCCTCTGGGCTTGGGATTGGAGCTGTTTTGATGTAGGACTCAAAGCCAATCGCGTATTTTAGTGAGAAGATGCATGGGGCCGTCCTGAATTAGCCAACGTATGACAAAGAGCTCTATGCTCTAGTGAGGGCATTACAAATCTGGCAGCATTATTTATGGCCCAAGGAGTTTGTTATCCACTCCGATCATGAGCCGCTCAAGCACTTAAAGACTTAAAGGAAGCTCCATCAAAGACATGCAAGGTGGATGGAATTTATCGAGTCTTTTCCATACGTCATCAAGCATAAGGCTTGTAAGAAAAATGTAGTGGCAGATGCTTTGTCACGTAGGTATAGACTTCTAACATTTTTGCAATCGAAATTATTGGGTTTTGATTTGCTTAAGATGTTGTATACTGATGATAGTGACTTTTTGAAGTTTGTTCAGGCATGTCAATAACAGAAAAATAATATAGAAAAGTCGAGGTTTTTAATGCTTTAACTTATTTACTAATATACATGTTATCTCGTCCTCTCATTTGTCTTTGCTAGCTTAAATCTCGTTATTTCTGCCCATCCTTTGATTGCTTTAGAAATCAGATCTATTTCATGGCCTGAGAACCTCGATTTTTCCACTATTAATTATTACCGTTTCTTGTGCTAAGCTTTACACAAGCGAGCCCCCACATCAACCCTCAGATCTTTACATCGGTAGGTAGTATCGCATCTAAACAAATCCCTGTAAAAAAATGGAAAAAAACCAGTAGAAAAACCATATCAGAAACACACGACAACAAAAGTGAGGTTCTCTATTAAATATTACCAAACTATGCTACCAAAACCAGACTTATGGTATACTAGAATTTAGTAATGAACAAAAAACATCTTTCAGAATCGAAGCAAACAAATGGAAAAAACCCTTGCTTTATCCAGGGAAAACAGTTGATACGATCCACAGCGTCTATAATGTCTTCAACTAAAACATTCTTCACAAAATTCCGCTATATATAAATGGAGCTCAACACCTTTCAGGTAGACATAATTTCCGCACAATTGGGTTTGCCAATTTCTTGCCACTGAAAAATGAAAGTTGTAAGGTTGCAGCCGGTACCATTTCTTGACAACCTTTCCCCTATACAATATTAAAAGCCTAGCTTAACAAATAAGCATAATGCCCTAAACAAATTCTGGGCTTTTAGTGAAAAGAATAGCGAAGAAAAGAATTAATAAAATTAATAAATTTAACTGGGCCAATAATAAAACCTAAAAACATAAAGCCCAAAATACTAAAGCCTAAACCCTAAAGCCTACCCCTAAGATTATATTATGGAATAAAAAAATCAAGATCAAATTCGAAGGTAGAAATTGGAATTCAATATTGAAATCAAATCTGAAACCGGAATAAAAACCACAATTGTAATCGTAATTAAAACCAAAACTGCAATAAAACCAAAAACATAACCAGAAACAGAACCAAACCAAAATCGGAATCAAATCAAAATTGAAACTGGAACTGACCCTTGGTGGTTCGGTTCCGATTTTAATAACCATAGAATCGAGAACTAGCGGTTCTGAAATTGTAGTCATGTCTATCTTGATCCACACTTGGAATCAAGTACAACTTTGAAGATTAATTCTTTGAGAAATACTATTTTGTAAATTCCCAAAGTAGAGAATATAGGGTAACTCTTGTAAATAATAAATTCTTTAACTTTCGTGGAGGCGAAATACTTTTCTTGGAGGCAAAGCATTTCAACTTCCTTTGAGCCAAAATATTTGATTTCGTGGAGGTAAATGATTGAACTAATATTAAGTAAATTGGTCAGTCTAGAGAGTAGAGAGTTTGGATCATTATAAAATTTCCATATATTGTATTTTCATAACTTTAGTGTGTGAATTTGTTCTTCCGAATTCCTTTCTTTTACTTTAATGGAGAATTTGCTTTTTCCACTCAATATGAGTGGCTAGACCTTTATTTATTCTTGGAACCAGTTATAGGTTTTTGAGATCTTAATAGAGTAATGAAGTTTATGAACTATGTTTGATTTAGATGTGCTGCTAAATTTATGTTATATTTATTGGGTTTAATTGTAATTGGGTGAATGTTGAGTTCATTGAGTCTTGAGCGTATTGCTATGTTTTTTTATGCATGTTAAATTAAATGCTTTAATTAGATATTGACATTTACCGATTTGGATTTGCAAGAATTTCCTTAGATCACATGATTAGTTTGATGGTCTCCTTTGCATAAGTGTGATGTTCTTCAACTTGTGTGAATGTTAGCCTTATGGTTGATATGAACTTGTGTTTATATTTGGTGAAGAACTTTGTGAGATTTTGATGTTGATTTTATGAGGAGGACCATTGGCATATGATAAATGAGTCTAAAACTAGATTTGGTTGGGTAAGTTGATCGGGTCCTTGCGATGGTCTTCAGGGGATTTAACTCAACAAGTTAGGGAATCATTGAACTAATCTAGTGGACATAGACTTGGGTTAACTTTGGACCATTCTGATATGAAAATGATATTCGACGTCGGAATTGAGTCCACCAAAGTAGATCTAATAGATGTGTTCTCTAGGTTAAACTTGGTTAATTTCAGTATGGCAGTGTTCTTCTATGCCGAAATCCTAAGA
The DNA here is from genome assembly GCA_016586305.1 of Ophiorrhiza pumila. NCBI lineage: Eukaryota > Viridiplantae > Streptophyta > Magnoliopsida > Gentianales > Rubiaceae > Ophiorrhiza > Ophiorrhiza pumila. The sequence continues at coordinate 41,864,310 of BLIW01000006.1, forward strand.
AGCAACTTTTCACTCCACTAAGAGTATTCTAAATCAACCCAGCCATAAAGTCATTATATCGATTAAGAGGTCAATACCCTAGCCTAGATTCTAAGGATAAGCTCATATCTCCCTATTTTTCTTAATCTAGTTATTTTGTGTTTTGCATTGAATTGACAACTCAATCACAACAACCTTACATTTTAGCTAGATTTCCTTATTTGTTTTGTCTTAGTTACAACTTTACATTTCAATTTACAAGCAGGTAATTCTTGTTGTATGCCCTTTTCCTTGTGGGATCGGTATCTTTTATTACTATGATGGTTGTGTAACTAAACTCAGTGAGTTACCTTAATATTGACATGATGAATGATACACAGTGCACATCAATGATTGTTCCTACCCTTTTTCAATCCACCATACTTATTTCTCTTGTACTAAAAAGTTTGAGTTTTTTCTTATTTTCTTAAAAGTTTTTGTTAGGGTATCTGTAACCTTTTACTCCGTTTTGGAGTGAGGTTACTCCAAAATGGAGTAGCTGCAATAAAAATATTCTCCAATGACAAACTCTATTTTTCACACTATAAGGAATATTCTTTATATATTCCTATCCATACCTTATTTTATATCATTATTTTATTATCTTCATACTATTAAATTAATTCATCAAATAAATTTTATAATTTTCATCTAAAATAATATATTTTATTATTTAATAATTAAAATTTATTGTCTAAATAAATTAAAATTTTTCTTTATTTAATTATCATAATTTGTACAAAATAAATTAAAATCAATGGTAGAGATGCGGATAAAATCCATATAATAATTGTAATAAGGATAAATTCATCTAACGGTGTGATAAAATCCATCTAACAGTTGAAATAAGGATAAATTTATCTAACGGTAGAAATGATGATAAAATCCATCAAATTGTTGAAATAAGGATAAATTCATCTAACACAAGAGATTTAATGATAAAATTCATCCAACTGTTGAAATGAGGATAAAATTCATCCAATGGGTAAGATAAGAATTAAATCCATCTTATGGTTGTAATAAGGATAAATCCATCCAACGATATGGATGAAGATAAAATTCATCTAATGCGTGATATGAAGATGAAATTCATCCAACGATAGAGATGAAGATGAAATCTATCACACGGCTCACAATTATTGAATATATATTCATTATCTATACTTTATCTATATTAAAATGACAAATCCACCCTTTATAAGCTCTATATATAGATTGGAGCTTACTTCAATATACTTAAGCCAATTGTATCTTATTATATAATTCTAACCTAAATACCAAACTTCATTTCAAGAAAAAATGGCTACTCGATCTGCTAGATATAGTATTCAAGAAGATGTGCTGCTTTGCCAAGAGTATATAAACATTTTTTTTTGGCTAACCTCTTTTTGAGGGTGGTCGCCACTCCGGATATATTATCTTTGTTGGTGGATGATGGATTTACCCTAAAATCATCCTTACAAAAGAGTGACCTCTTTGCGTATGGATCCATTTACATGCCAAAGGCCTAATGGATCCAAGCACAAGAAGGGATTAAACATTAAATATGGAGGACTTCCTCCATTTACAATCCACATCCCTAATACCCTATTGTACAAAAGACTTAAATTTGGAGTACTTACTCCATTTACAGACATCCTTTCTAATACACTATTATACAAAAAAACTCCAATAATCACAAGGAGTGACAAAAGGTCCGATGGGAGGACATGTATGAACAAAAGATCCTTTCTCTCGGCAATCTATTGACTGAAACTTGAAGTTAAAGGCTGTCTCCAGATTCCAAAATGCAAAGCATGTATGCAGAAAAAAGCCTTCCTGTGGGCAGTAAATAGGTTGATCACTGAAGTTGAAAGTGTCCTCCAGCTTCCCAGTTGCAGGCTCGAAATCAATCCAAAACACAGTTGGACAGTTTAAAGCTCTCCCTTGCGTGCTCATTTGGACTCTATGCAGTCTCATTCCAGACAGACTAGGGAACCTCGGGGACCAACAGGCATTACAATTATAAGGGGAAACCAGTAGCCACAAAACACCATCAGGGATTGGAGTCGGGAATATGCACAAGCACAGGCATATCCCTATTGACAGCAGATCATGGGAGGAGCTTCTTTGATCTTTCCATCATACATTCCCAGGATCCCAGGAAAGCAGTAAACCGACAAGCCAGCGCTAACAGCAACAAGCTGGGGCCTATCAACATTTGTAGAGAAAAAGCACAGCCCTAACATCAGCAGGCTGTGAAGAATACCTGACTGGTTAAAGCTGATCATGTTGGACTTCAAAATTCCTTCCATTCTTCCTCACCACCGTGAGAAGTTGGTCTCTGTCCAGCTTGAGAAGTGATAGCAGCTACTTGGATGATTGGGAGCCTGCCTTAGCTGCAAGAAATCTAGCTGGTCCATTAGCTTCTTTAGGCACCTTTGAGATAGCTACTAAAGTGTTGAAATCAGATAGGGTATTTCTGATCTGATAGCCTCTCCAGGAGTTAAGTCCTATTGCTACTTCATTCGAGTCTGATTCTATCAAGATCTTTCCCAACCCCATGTCTCTGCACCTGGATATATAACTGTGGCCAGCTAGAATTTCCACCTGCACATGAGAAAAGGAATCAGGGAACAGATAGATAGGGAGAAAACCAACTAATTTACCCATTCTATTTCTAATTAAACCAGCTGATCTCCATCCATTTCCTTCCCTTGCCGTTGCGAAGTTAATCTTAACACCATTGTCATCCGGGTGTTCCACTTGATACAGGAAATTATGGTTTTCTTCCTAATTTCAGGGACAGAGTCCCAGAAAGGGCCCTATTGTTGTCCTAGCATCTGCCTCCATTTAATGTGCTGCTTTGTCATAGGCGTTTATCAATCTTCAAATCACTTTCGACGTCGTGTTGAGGAGTTATATAATAATGCAAAAGATTCATGTTTGGAGCATCGCACCAAAAGATCATAGCAATCCTGAATTCAAATCATCAAAAAAGCGATTCGAAAATTACATGGTTGCATCGACAAATTGAGAATATACATCCTAGTTGTGCATCTAACAAAGATATTGTGAGTTTTTTTTATTTTCATTTATTCTATATTTTTAAATATTTTAAATTTGAATGATTAATATTTTTTGTAGATGAATCGAGGCAAAATCTTATTAAGGGAAGATGACCACTACAAAAAAATGTTTCAAAGTTGATCATTTTTGGAACATAATGAAGGATTTTGAGAAATTTAAAGATAACGTAATGGGAAAAAGAGCAAATCATACTCTAACTCAGAATTATGTATCATCGGAGTTTGACAATCAGATGCTCAGTCTCCAAATTTAGACTCCCGAGCTATCATCATTTTCTCTTAATTTAGACGATGTTGGTAGTGGTTCGTCTTCAAAGCGACCAATTGGGGTGAAACAAGCGAAACTCAAGAGAAAAAAAAAGATGAAGAAATTTCAACTTTTTTTGAAGATGTCAAAGAGGAAAATAAAAAGTTAATAGAGTGAAGGAGAGTAAATCGGAGAGGCAACAACAATTGGAAAAATTGGATATGTTGTTGCAAATGAAAAAAACTAAAGAAGAAAACAAGATTTTAATACAGGATTTGAGCACTATTACCGACTCAAACATTCGTGTATATTTTTTAGTTGAGCAACTACGAATTATGGAAACAAAAACTCAACAGGAACAACATACACAAGCACATTCCGCATCGAATCAATTTGGCAATTATTTTACTAATATTGGTAGATTTGGATTTGAACTTTCTGATTATTAAATTGTTAAAAATGTAATGTTGTACTTTTATTTGGTTCATGATCCACATTTTAACTTTCAGTTGCAAGTTATTTTTAAAATATTATGTATTTGTATCAATATGTCATTTTGTTTTTAATTTTCAAATTGCTATTATATATATGTATGTATTTTAAAAGTTTATACAATTATTAGACCCTAACAAAAGAATGATTGTATAAACTTCCAATTATAAAAGTTTATAAAATTATATATATGTATGTATTTTATACAAATTGCTATTATACAATTATTAGACCCTAACAAAAGAATGAATGAATCTTACGACGTAGTTTAATCTTGGACATGATAAGACAGAGATAATTTTAGACAGAAGATCCTAACTCCTATTCTCCTATGAGATCATCTCATATATGAGACATGCGTATGAATTTTACTTTAGCGTATAAAGTATAAAAAAAATTAGCGTGTAAAGTATAAAAAAATTAGCATATAAAGTATCAAATATTGGCATATACTATGTTAAAAATTAGCGTATTAGCCTATAAAGCATAATATATGTTCTCACAATAGTTTTTGCATTTTATAAATTATAATTATAATAATATTTTAAAGGGAGAATTGCCAAAATAATCACTCACATTGTACAAAAATATTTATTTTGTCACCCACATTAAAAATGATGCATTTTAGTCACTCGCATTTAAAAAATGCACCAAATTAGTCCCTAACCAAAATTTATTAATTTTTTTAATGGGAAAAACACACTTTGTTAACATAAAAAACGCAAGTTCACATCATATATCACTTAATAAATGGATAAAAATAGAAAATCGATTTATTTTTCAAACAAAATCCTTCATAATTTATTCATAGTTCATTGTTAATGGACGAAGAGTGTACTAGTAAAAATCAATAAATCGATTGTAATAAAGTGTTTTGTGTCAATAATAAAACGATTTTCTATTTTTACCCTTTTATTAAGTGGTCCTTGATGTAAATGTGTGTTTTCTCTGTTAAAAGGGCTAACAGAGTTTTGTTGAGTGACTAATTTGATGCATTTTTTAAATGTGAGTGACTAAAATGCATCATTTTTAATGTGAATGACAAAATAATTTTTTTTTTGTTCAATGTAAGTGACTATTTTGACAGTTTTCCTATTTCAAATGGTCAACCATTAATTGACTAAAAGTAGCGATCTACTCGTTATTATTTTTTAAATTCTAATGGAAAATTTAGTCAAACTACAAGGAAATTCTATTTAAATTCTATTTTAAATGGTAGATAATTTAGTCAAACTACAAGGAATGATTTATAATTCGACTAAACTTCAAGGACGTAAATGTTTATGAACCCTTTCCAAAAAATAGTAACCCGCTTCCAAAACCCGGAAGGAATCGGAATTGCCAGCTCTTCTCGTAAACATCACCATCTCCGTTTCCATTCCCATCTCCAATTCGCCATTCATCAAATCTTCTTCAAATATAAATAAACGATCCTTTTAATTTTTAGTTCATATTCTCTTTATTACTACTAAAGTACCACTATTAAATTCCCCTTCAAAAAGTAGCCGTTAAATTCATGATCTCATCGGTGTATAGTAAAGAACCCTAATCAATTTTTTTTTTTCCTGCAAAATTAGGTGCCTTTGGGAAAATTTTGGCATTTAGGAAGTGGGTTCGGAATTGGGTTTAGCCCACAATCTGTTTGTGAATATTTTTTTTTGTTGGATGGAAAAGGAATTAATTTTGATGAATTAAAGAAGGTGGGCTGGTGAGATTTTAGAAGAAAACCATGTGGTTTTCGTTCTGGAGATCCAGAGATCGTTTCTCTTTGGATGAACTCAGGTACCTAATTTCGATCAGTTTTTGTTGGGACTTTTTTATTTGGAACTTTAAACCTTTTTTAATTTGAAGTTGAAATTGCATTATGGTTAATTTAAATTGGAATGTATATTGTTGTTTAGTGATGAAGAATTGATTTCGAAATACTGTTTTCAGCTTAATTTCGGTTATTGGAGTAGAAAAGATGATTGTGTTATGTTTCTATAGTTTATAGTTATAATTAAAGTTTTGGTTAAGTGGACTTTCTCTTTTTTCTCTTTAGAATCTGAAACTGAGGAGTTCTGCTGTTAATCAGTGCGATGATGGTTAGGATTTGATGTTTGATAACTAAATGTTCTTCTCGTATTAATTTTCAGAGACAGAGGATGCGACATGTTTCATGAACTTTATTTCTTGTTTTACAAAACATACGAAATGTACATGAAGTCGTAGAAATTTTCTATTAGCTTAGTTCTAGTTATTCGTTTTATTGATCCATCATGAGCTTGGGACATGAGTGTATTAGACTGAGGTGCAAATTATCATGGGGGAAGGGGATAGGAACTTTGATGTGCGAGTATTAATTTAAGAGGCTGATTTTGTCGGAAAAAAGAAAAACTAAAACACTAATGTATGTAATATGAAACACTAATGTATAGTAGGAGAGAATCGGGTGCTCTTGTTTTGCCCAGATACATCTGTTGTCAGCTTGGGCAAGCTTTCATCATCTAAAGAATTGGAGGGAATTATCAAAACAAAAAAGTTGATCAATCACATTATGGCTGGGCAATAATGTTTTTGTTATCAACAATGGGAAGCATATGTTTTTGTTGTTTCTAGAACAGCAATATTTTTTGAAGCATCGTCCGACTCGTTAAATGATTTAAGAGCTGTGTTCCATCGACCTTTCAACTGGCCGGGAAGCCTCCAAGTTGATTTTACTGTTTATCCTAGAACCATGCTTATATTCGATTATATGATTGTTTTGCCTAGTGCTCGAGTCAAAAGCAAACTAAAACCTCAATAACTACAATTTCAAGTCGAAAGCAAACTAAACCTCAATAACTATAGTTTTTGAATCTTCTCCCAGCAGTTTGATGTTTTCCACATTTGGCCTAATTTCAGCTACTCCAATCCAAGTGCGGAATGATATACACAAAGATCAAGGTAGAGAGAGAACTCTGCTTCAGTGATGTGTGTGGATAATATTGTCACCTGATGACTGATGGTTAATACAGAGAGAGAGCTAAATTGAGTTGTGAATCTTGCATTAATTTAAGCTGTTATTCAGGAGATTGTTGGAAATCACTTGATTTTTATGTACTTGCTCTGCTTAGCAAAATGTTTAAAGCATATGCTGCTTTACTTTGTTAGATGTCTAAAACGCTAACCTAAACAATTTCTAATTCATAGTTTCTATGTTCTTTCATGTGTATGCATCCGTCTGTATAGTTGTATGTATATATTCAAAGCTATGTATTTATATTAGTTAAACAACATATTTACTTCTTGTACAGATATCTCACTGAGCAACTAATGAAGGTTCAAATTGTTAATGATGTTAACAAGGTAACTGATACTTATCCCTTCCATCTTGTCTGAATGCCTTTTTCATTTCCACTTTACTCCATGATATAGTTTTTCTTATGTTACTTATTCTGTATGAAGGATTTCGTGATTGAGGCATTGCGATCAATTGCGGAGCTAATAACTTACGGCGACCAACATGATCCAGCCTTCTTCGAGTATGACTTAACAATGCCTTTTCTTTTGATGCATAGACATATGATAATGGAGGAGCAGTTCATATGATTATATTGATTTGTCTTGGTTTGCAGGTTTTTTATGGAGAAGCAGGTCATGGGAGTGTTTGTACGCATCTTAAAAGTTAGTAGAACTTTGATTGTTGCTCTCCAGCTACTGCAAACAATGAGCATTATGATCCAAAACTTAAGAAATGAACACTCTATATGTAAGTTTTCTAGATTTGCTTCCTTTGGATAAAAGAACTTCCTCACTTCCTAGTGCAAACCCACAACTTAGTTATCTTATGCTTTTCCCTTTTTTCCTGAACATTTGCAGATTATATGTTCAGTAATGAGCATATTAACTACCTTATAACTTATTCCTTTGACTTCCAGAATGAAGAGTTATTGTCTTACTACATATCGTTCCTAAGGTTTGTTGCACCTCATGGTTTTCTTAGCCTTAAACCGTTTTTCTTTCTGACAGAAATTTATTTTCTCTAATCATTTTTATTTTCACTTCCTAATAATTGATTTACTTTTTTTATATTATATGCTAGAGCAATAAGTGGAAAGTTGAACAAGAATACAATTTCGTTACTGGTTAAGACTCGAGATGTAAGTTATTTTTATATTATCCTGTTATTTTTCCTGTTATGTTAACATATATTTTAAGAGATTCCAGTTATAGGTCTGTCGAATATCTGGTTTCGTGCTTCGTATCTGAATTTATTTTGAATACACGGTCGTGTCGTATCCCGCAATTATATTGACATAGATGAAAGAATTAGCTATAAAATTGTGCTTTTAGAATCCCTTTTTGTTGGAATAAAAGTTATTTAAAAGTTTTCTGGGACAACATTGTGTGGAAGGATAATTAGTTACTTAGAATAATAAGAAAAGGTCACAAGACGAGGTATGGAAGTGTAGGTGAAAGGGAAGACTGCTTTCCATACTAGGTCGTTCAGGTTCTGACTTAATGATATTTGAGTAATTGCAAATATATACAGTACAATGACTTGTCTCACGAACGTACAAATTTACTTTTTCACTTTATATCATATAAATTTCATTGAACTCCAAATGTGAAATTCACTTGCGCTTGAGCTTGTATCTAACTAACAACTAGTGGAGAAAGGGGTATATTTAAGAAGAATGGGAATGCTTATGCAAATTGTGCATTGATAATACCAAGGAACTGGAGGAGTTAGATCTCATTGCTCTAGGGATGATACATCTTAAAATAGTCTTGGAGGAAATATTTTTTGGATTCCTAGCATTTCCAATAAATGATTCTATGACTATTTATTTTTAAATTGATAATTGATTATTCATGTTAGATAAAAAGTCTAGTCTTTTTAATAAAAAAAATATTAAATGCATATTTATCTAGGGGACTGAAATAGTCCTGAAAATGATATAGTGATCAAAATTTTAGGACAAACTAATCCAGACTCCAGAGTTTCTGCAAAAAGAAGATAACTTTGGTGAAGAAAAGAGTGTTGTGGTGTGAGGATTGGGGGGACGCAAGGAGGGAGAGGAGGAATTATTGTTTTTTTCGTACACTTCAACACACCCTTTGGCCATATGCTGGCCATATATTTCATGTGTGCCTCACATGATATAAATAAACTTTCTCCTTGAACTGTGTGAAATATTGATAAGGTGAGTTTCATCCTCTACAGATGCATTGGCTTAAGAGATGTGGCTTAAGAGATGCAATTTAGTTTTTTCAAATGTTGCACAGTTCTGCATCAGATTCTAACCTCGCAGCTTGTTTGACGGTCTTGTTTTATGCTCTGGCTTATTGTCTTTCTTACATTAATTTATTTGTGACCTGTTTTTATTTCTTTCCCCTATATATAGGACGAAGTAATTTTCTTTCCGCTTTACGTTGAGGCGATAAAGTTTGCCTTTCATGAGGAAGGAATGATCCGTACTGCAGTACGTGCCTTGACTTTAAATGTTTACCATGGTGAGTTACTCTCCCTTTATGTGAATCCCCTTTGCTCATTGATGTGATGCTACCACTGAGTAATCTTTTACTGGTCCGCAGTTGGAGATGAAGCTGTTAACAGATATATTGCTAGTGCTCCTCATGCGGATTATTTCTTGAACTTAATCAAATTTTTCCGAGAGCAGTGCATCAACTTGAGCAGATTGGTATCAAATGGTGCAAAGTAAGAACGCATTTTTCTTTTCCTCTTTAATCCTTTCTTGTGATAATGATTTAATTAATTCTTGCCATTTGTACCTATCTTTGAAACAGAAATCCTGGCTCAGATTCAAGCACTTCCATTCTTTCGGCTGTTGAGGAGATTGAGGATAATCTTTACTATTTCAGTGATGTTATCTCTGCTGGGATTCCTGATGTTGGAAAGTTGATAACGGAGAACCTTTTGAAACTTTTGATATTTCCATTGATCCTTCCTTCTTTAAGAATGGTAATAGATTAGGATAACTTCAAACTGTTTCCCATTCACATTACCTTCTCAATGTTCTGATCTTTGTTCTCCATCCACAATCTTTGGTGGCTGATATTTCAGGGAACAGAAATTGGTGTTGCCAGTTCTTTATATTTGCTTTGTTGCATTTTGCGCATTGTTAAGATCAAGGATCTGGCAAACACTGTTGCTGCTGCTCTTCTCTGTCGTATGGAGACCTTTACACCAGGGTCTGAAGCTAAGCTTAATGGCTACTCATTTGGGCACGGTTTTCCAGATGCATGCCCAAAAGCAAAGGATGTAGATTTACAAGTTACTACTCCATGCTTATCAAGTCCTGCACAGAGTCACTCAGAAGATAAGTTGCAGAACGATTGCTGTGGTTCATATGTCTTAAGGTATTGTTGAGAATTTAGATTATTCTTTCCCAAGGGATGGATGATGTTGAGATCTGTCCATTAGTTGCTTCTATTGACAGAATGGCTGTAAAATTCATCTACCAGATGATTTGATTCTCACATATCTCAACCTTGTCATATCTTCCTGTTCGAAATCCTCGCTCTCTCATAGTATGTCTGTGTGCTTCTAATACTTCTAAATCTAAACTCTTAGGAATGTTTATGTACTTTTATTAAATGTGACCCAATTGTTACATGATAATGCCAGTTTGGAAATTTTAATGATGTAATTGCTCAAGTGAAAATGATTTGTTGTGATTTTTTCTTTTGAGAACAGATAATTACTAGTTCTAATTATTAGATTGCAATGCAATAGCTTGTACTCTGGATGCTGATTGTTGTGGCTGGCTTAAAAAATGTGTTGCATGTTTTCATGCCATCATCTTAGAATCATTGATAGTTTTATAAATATTTTGATAAAATGGCAATATTCCCCAAACTTGATCATGGCAATGTTTGAGGAAAAAAGCTTTAGTCCCAACCCCTTCGTATTTTCAGTCAATTTACAACTTAAATGTCATGTTTTTTTGCTTAGACAGTGATGAAAGGTGTTTTTGATCCCTCATTGAAGTACAACCATTGTGCAAAATTTCTATTGCCCACCTTGGGTCTAACCTCTTTAGACAGGCATATGATAGATGAACTGATTTCTATACTGAAACTAAAACCCTGTGTGCATTTCTTTCTAGTATATGTAGATAAAATTTACTAATACTTGATTTGTTAGAATTTCAATTGTGTCTAACTAACATTTTTTATTTTTAGGGAGGCCTTGATTTCTTTTATTACTCATGGAGATGATGTTCAGGCATCGGGTTCCCTAAGTGTATTGGCTACACTGTTGCAAACTAAAGGTTGTATCTTTAAGAGTTAGTTATTTCTGCTCATATATTTGTCCTTATCCACATTTTAAACCGCAGAGCTGGATGAATCGATGTTAGATGCACTTGGCATTATTCCACAACGAAAACAGCACAAGAAACTCTTGCTGGTACAGTCTCTTGCACTTACTATTTCTTCCTACTTGGGTTCTGTTCTTCAAGTTTGGTTTGGTGTGGGCAAGAATTATGTGTTGGCCATTCATGTTTCATTCTGTTTTTCTGCATCTCTTTTCTGGGGAGATGGTGTTAAGAATTATTCCTCAGCTGCAGATTTAGTTTTCTCCTCACTTTACTGTGTAAAAATCTCTTGCTTCTAACTGATTAGATGACTAGCACATTTACAAGTTGGAAAAAAATATTGAAGATTTGTGGAGAGCATTACTGAGCCTTGATTTTTGAGTAGCAAAGAGCTTTGAGTTTATGAGGACAAACTTGTCTCAAGGGGACCACAATTTTTGTTTAATGCACAAGTACAACTGATCATGCATAAAATGTACCCATTAATTGACATGTTATCAAAGTACTACTTTTTAGGTGCTCATTTTGCTGCAAATGTTTCTTTATCTATACAAAAGTGCCCAATTAAGGGTGTAATTTATGCCTGGTACTTAGTATGGGAAGTTATAAAAATTAATCCAGAGTAGTTTTATTTTAGATGTTAGAATGACAAATTATTTATGGAAATTTGATTTTCAAGTAATGATGGTGAATGAAGGTGTTGTTGGCTGCTGGAATTGAAAATAGTAAAGCAAATAGCAGCAGCCTAGCATGTACTTATCAAACAACAAGAATGAACATTTTATTGTACACTTCATTTCTATTTTGATTGGGTAGGTTTGACATTTTATGATTGATCTGTTGGCGCTTCTATAGTAATAGATACTGTTCTTCAAAGTGTTTTGTTTGCTGAATCTACACAGAAAAAGAATACCAGATAAAAATCTTAAATGGAGGAGAATATTGTATATTCAGGGCTTCCTTTTGACTAATTTATACTAGGCTAGGAAGAAAGTTCATCTAGTTAACACTCTTGGTCGAGGAACTCAGAGAATTAAATGTGGTTGCATGGTGGAATACAGAGAGCAACTGGAGAACATAGTATCCATTATCAAATTGCTTGGGCAGTAACTTTGCTATGTAAAGCAGTGAGCTGTGTGGTTATTGACTCTTTTGCTTCTTAGAGTCATAAAGAGCTAAAACACGGGGATGTCATTGGCATCTAAATTGAAATGCATTACCAGTTGAACCAAAATTTTGTTTATAGTGTCAAGATGAAGGATCTGGAGTTGCAGAAACTGAAATTGAGTGAAGGTTGTTTATAGTTTGGACATCCAATTGTACCCTGGTTTCAAGAGTTGGTGACTTTCTCGTAGCATTAACAGTGAATTTTGGTTAGGTCATGTGAAGTGCAATATTAGGACTTTCTTCATTGTACACGTACAACCGAGTAGCTGTTTTCTGTATCTGGATGGTGTTTATTTGGGTATCCTACACTTAGGATGATAAAATCTAGCAAAAAACCAACTAATCCTTATTTAAGATGATATGAGTCATGCCACAGGGTGCGCTAGTCCGATAATTGTCTGGAAAGAAAATTCCAATGGTAGTCTTAACCAAGGTTTTCAAAATGGGGGTCAGATATATGATCAATTTTGGAGTTATAGGATCCGAAGTTGAACTGTAGGATTGTAAGATCCTATAGAAAGTGAAATGATAAAGTTCATTAATTAATTTTAAGCTAATAGTTCATCTAAAGATGTAGACAGTAGATGTAGAAAATTGATATATCTTTCAGTTTTTTAACTCAAATTTTACCTTTTACAATATTGTACATTACTAGACTAGATCATTGTTTAAGTTACTGTATATTAATTCTGCCAGAAGTCTAGTCTAATGGCTTATTTGTTGTTATAGACCAATAAATAAGATGGGTAAACTAATCTAATAGTTCACATAGTAATGGAACTTGATTTAATTAAGAGAAAGAAGCAATTTTGTACAAACATAACTAGTTTATTTCATAAAAATAGTGAACCTACATTGGACCGTAACTTTTTGGTATAGGGTCATAGGACCATAAGATCCCATGATCTGCATTGGATTTTTAACGATCATGATCATAACTGCAGTTCTTAGCAATAATAAATAGCTTCATTCTGTTAAGCATGGCATATATGTCATGACATAATATTTTACCTAGGCATAATATGTGCTGTTGAGTTACAAGTCATGATTCAGTTTAGTTTGTTATTGACCCTGATCTTGGTTCTTTGAACACTATAACCTAGAACAATGCATGATGCTTGGTAACTGGGGAGGAGATGTCTACATTCTTTTGCTGGATTCCCTCCTTTTTGTTCATCTTTTCTGCATCTTTTTGTGTCTTGGATTTTACTGAATTTCCACTTTTTCATTCCTTGGTCTTTGTTCTTTGCTATTATTTTGGCACCAGGTTTGGTGCTTCTCTCTATGATGATTGCATAATCATTTCAGAGTCTTCATTTTTGTTTTATTGATAAAAGTTGGTTCTTTTCATTATTTCTAAAACATGTGCTGCATGGATTTGGCAATGTATCTGGCTTATCCAGTTTCACTAAAGAATTTTATATGATATGCTGTAGTTATTTGTATGAAGTGGGTTGGAAACGTTTTTGATATTTGTTAAGCATGATTATGAATATTGTATATGAGGAACTTATTAAAAATAATTATTCTATTCATCTATTTATTGACCCTTCCCTTCTGATTTCCCCTGCCTTATTTTCTTTCAAGATAGTTGGGTAAGTAGCAATCAATTTAATACTTGATTATGGTAATCTCATTTGGTAATTGACTTACCCTGTTTCTTTTGTATTGTTGCTCCAAACATTTATTGAACTGTTTCTCAATTGCTGTGTGTAATTGAGTTCTTGAATTTATGATGTCATATTGTATCAATGCCTTATATGAGACTCCATTTTATTTTGAGAACCTGAAAAATGATAAGAATTTGCTTATTCTAAGGACAACAACCTCATTTTTTGTTACTGCAGCAAGCGTTGGTTGGCGAGGGACCTGGTGAAGAGCAGCTTTTTTCTTCAGGAAATATTGCAATAACAGATGAAATTGGTGGTGAACTTGATATCTATGCCCAAAAGCTAAAGGTTAGTTATCCTCCTGCAGCTTGTTTTATCATGTTGAACTTGTTATTCTGTAGTTGGTTAATAAATCTTTCTTTTACCACAAAAGCAAAAAATACATTTCTTAGTTACACATTATCCTCATTCATTTCCTCTGAGTTTCTGCAAGAACTGCTACAAGGAAACAACAGCTAAGCCTGTTTCCCACTATGTGGGGTCGGCTAACTGCTACAAGGAAAACTTAGTGAAATTTTGAATGGTGTCTCTAAATGACTGATAAATTAGGGCATAGCTATTGAATTTACTGACCAAAATATTCTTTGGTTGCGAGAAACAGATATAGGAGCTTAAGTGTGAAAATGCATGTTATTTTTTTTACATTTGGGAACATGAGAAAGTTCTCACAAGAGAGGGTCTTGGGTTTTGTGCCATTTGAGTACCTCTTTGCAGGAGAATTAACAGAATGAAACTCGTATAAATTGCCTCATTTAGTTTTAACCCAAAGAATTAGTTTTCACAGAAATTAGCACTTTCATGCTACTTGTTTATTTATAGAATAAATCTAGTGCAACAGAGGAGGTTATTCACTGTGATCGCAGTCCATGCTTGTCTTAAAGTATTGCAGTAGTTGGACGAACTTTTTGCATTCAAATATGTGGTTGTATGGCCTCTGAGGTTATGAAAATGTTACTACGAGACAAGTCAGCAAAGGATGCCCTTTCCTCTGAGTTGACATTTGTTGGTAGATGGTATTAGTACATGAATTATGGTTCTCACTTCTTATTCTTTACTAATGTGGTTGTAGATATAGAAATTTGAAGTTAGAAAATTATCTAATTGTGTGAACTGGGAAATGCTAATAGTTTCAACATCAAAATGGTACTAGTTTCGGTATTGAGGATGTTGTGTCTGTGGCACATATGTTGAATGGTAAACACACGTTCAAATACAGATTATTTGCTTTTATTTTACTTCCTATAATTTGTTTCCTCAGTGTTCAATAGCGTATATACCTTCTTTGAGTCACAGTGGTTCAGTAGTTTCAAATTTCTGAATTACATTTGCAACTTGTCTGGTTTTCCTTCTGCAAATGGGAATGATTGCATGTCTCTTGGCAAAGTTGGTATCTTTCTAGCAATGTCTTCAACCATATTAGATGCAATTATCAGCAATCCATTTAGTCAGGTCAAAGAAGATGAGCTTACGAATTATTCTGTTGTGTCAAAATTGCTGGAGTATATATGATTAGCATGTGAGCAGGTACTCTGTATGTTGGGAATACTTGCTTCCTAATTGAAAGTGCTGTAGAAAGTAGTACCTTTTTGTGCCATTTTAATATTTAGAAACAATACACTGGCTTGTTGTTTGCCGCAAAAATCAAGAATTTGAGAGTACAATTCTGCTAATACAGCAAAAGCGTGAGTTGATTTTTTTTTCCCTTTTGGTTTCATCTAACAGGACCAGTATGGGGTTTCATGTGTGGGGCTGGAGGCTGGAACAAGTGCATGTTCGCATAGATCTGAAGTATGTACTTATTTCCACATCTATATTCTGAAAAGATCTGTTATTTCTATGCTCTGCGACTTCTTTCCCAGTGGTTGATTCTCTCTGCGGCTTGTTTGGTTTTGTGCTGGTAGTGATGTACATCCTGAATTGTTACATGATGTTGTGTGCCCATTGGTTGATTCTTTCTGCTGTGTGTGTTCAATTTTGTGTTGGTATTGATGTACATCCGGAATTACTACATGATGTTGTAAAACCCAGTGGTTGATTCTTTCTGTTTTGTGTGTGTTCGGTTTTGTGCTGGCAGTGATGTAGATCCTGAATTACAAGTTGTGAAACCCTTTGTTAGTTAGCTAATTTTCCAGAGTAACCGAGTTCGCTAAATTTGTGGATGGATTATTTTGGATAGAGAAGATCAAGATGATTTTTTATGGTACATAAAGTAGTTCAACCCATATCTGGGGTTTGCATCCTAAAGATTTATGGTTGAATTAGTGATGAAAATACTTTCAAGTTTTCAATTATTTGATTGACATTGAGCTATTTATAGCATTGTGAGAATAGTACGTCTTTCTGTTTGTGTTGTAAGTAACTTTTATGTTTCCAAGTGGATAATCTCTAAAGTTATGTTGTATCATAACCTTTGTTTTGACTAATTATTCTCCTCCAGACAGCTTTACTGGAGCATTTATGTAGGTAGACTTGTTTGAGGTGATGCTTTGGCCTCTAATCCTTTCTTACTTTGATTATGGCTAATTCAAAAATCATGCATTTGGATGATAGCAAATGCAGAAACATTTCTTGTGGTTGGTTTTCTCCTTTCCTTCTTTTTGTTTGACGTATGTAGTAGTAGAAATTAATCTGACTGAAAAATCAGAGCTATCATGAAATTTTACATTGAAATTAGAACTTTTCTTCTGCATTTTGGGTTATCTAATCAAGAATTGAGGAGAATCATCTGACCAGACCTTCAGAGGATGTGACAGTGCAGCCACCCTGTGGAAATGAGAGCAATTATATTCTAGTGTGGAAGCATTTTCCTATAGATGATATTTTCAGAGAGCTTGCTTGATGGGTTGGACCTCTGAAGAGAGTATATTATATTCTTAAAAAGTAGTTAGGGCTATTCCTTGTTCGTTTCTAATATATTAAGACAAAGTAGGAAACTGGATGAACCAAATTACTGAGTCTCTTCCGTTTTAAAGGTCATGAAGCACCTTTCCAGTGGGAAAGATTAATATGTTTATTTATCCGTGTGCTGTTACATACTGTGATTTGAAACTTGTAAGCATGCCTGCATTAGCATGATAAGCTCTTGTATTCTTAAGCTTATAAATTTCTTTCTTCTTAGGTGCTCGATGCATTGGTCAGTCTTTTCTGCAGGTCCAATATTTCTGCAGAAACATTATGGGTTGGTGGTTGGCTTTTGCGCCAGTTGCTTCCTTACAGTGAGACAGAATTTAACAGCCATCACCTTAAATCACTTAGAGTAAGCTGCTTTAGACAAGCTGATCTGTTTCTTCAAAATTCTTTATTGCTTATTTTATGACAGTTCAGGTATTTAATGATAACTTTGTTGCTTGTGTTTGCCGACGATATAGTTTTAATTGATGAGACAAGTGAGGGAGTAAAAGCTAAGTTAAAAGATTGGAGGGAAGCACTAGAATCGAAAGGTTTTGCCATAAGTAGAGGTAAAATTGAATATATGAAATGCCACTTCAGTAATAATAGAAGTAACAATATGATAAATGTGAAAATTGGTGGGCATGAATTAAATGAATCTAAGAGTTTTAAATATTTAGGATTTATCATTGAAGAAAATGGGGAATTGATAAAGATTTTACATAGGATTCAAGCAGGTTGGAACAAATGGAGAAATGCGTGCTCTATACTTTGTGATCGTAAAGTACCATTGAAATTGAAGGGAAAATTTTATAAAACAGTTATAAAACTAGTTATGCCGGGGGACTAAGTATGAGCATGAACAAAAAATGAGGGTAGCAAAAATGAGAATGTTAAGATGGATTTGTGGACATACTAGATTGGATAGAATAAGTAATGAATGCATTAAAAAGAAAGTGAGATAGCTCCAACACGTTTAAGTTGGTTTCAACATGTGCATAGGAGACTTTTGGATGGGCCAGTGTGGCGGGTAGAAAATAGAGAAAAATTAACTCAAATTAAAATGGGAATAGGGAGACCTAAAAAGAATTGGAAAGAAACGATAAAAAAGATATGATACGCTTAAATATAAATGAAAACATATGTATAGATAGAATACAATGGCGAAGTATGATCCACGTAGTCGATCCCACATACTTAGTCGTTGTTGTTGTTTGTTCCTTATGTTCCTGTTTGCTTCAGACTCCAGGCATTAGTTAACTTCTGCGTAAACAAATTTCCATTGCCCTTTTGCACATAGGAGTAACAGTTAGAACCCCTTTTTTGGTTATAGGGTTAATTGTAGTATTTTCCTCTTTCATTCTGTGTACTGTACATGTAATTACTATTCATTGATGGATAAGTTCCCTAATTAATTTGTTTTAATATTCTGATCTGATTTGCTATTTGCTGACATGAGAGTTTTTAATGCATAGGTATCATTCCGGAACTGTTGTAGGCAGGTTCTTGATGAGGCAAAAGGAACCTGGCCTGATATGCTCATAACTGTCCTTTCTGATGAGTGGAGCAAGTGCAAAAGAGGTCAATTGTTTTCGTGGTTTTAATTTTGTGTAAAAACAGAGAATCAATTCTGCTCGTATATTATTTGAAATAGATATTACATCTGTCTTAAATAGAAGCGTAATAAGACCTAAATCCTAGAATTAAGAAACGAGGAAAAAAGAAATAATCTAAGAAAGGAAAGATTCTATAATTTTGATAAATTCCAATTCTAATCCCTGATGTCATGAGATCAGGTTTCCTAATTTCTAACTTTCCTAATTTCCTACACTCCCCCTCAAGTTGGTGCATAGATGTCAATCATGCCCAACTTGCTTATCAGATGCTCAAAATTAGATGCTCAAAATTAGGTCTTGCAAGCCCCTTAGTCAAAATGTCAGCTGTTTGTTGACTAGAAGGGATAAAAGGTGGCAAATAGTTCCAGCTTCAACTTTTTCCTTGATAAAATGTCGATCAATCTCAATGTGCTTAGTCCTATCATACTGGACAGGATCATGAGCAATACTTATTGCAGCCTTATTGTCACAATATAGCTTTAAAGGTAGATCCACTGTTTTCTTGAGTTCTTTAAGGATTCGATATATCCATAATACTTCACAAATCCCATGGGCCATTGCTCTAAATTCAGCTTCTGCGCTACTTCGGGCAACAACATTCTGCTTTTTGCTTCGCCAAGTAACCAAGTTTCCCCACACAAAAGTGCAATACCCTGATGTAGACCTCCTGTCAACTGCAGAACCTACCCAATCTGCATCAGTAAATACCTCAACACTCTGGTTAGTTATTTTGGACAACAAACCTCTTCCAGGACTAGACTTCAAATATCTCAAGATTCGATAAACTGCCTCAAGGTGTTGCTCACGAGGTGTGTGCATGAATTGACTAACAACACTAACTGGGAAGGCAATATCCGGTCGAGTATGCGATAAATAAATTAGTTTCCCAACTAATCTCTGGTATTGACCAGTATTCACAGGAACACATTCCTTTTCCCACAACTTCACATTCGGATCCATTGGAGTCTCAGCTGGTCTGCGCCCACTCATCCCTGTCTCCTTCAAAAGATCAAGAATATATTTTCGTTGAGAAACAACAACTCCTCTCCTTGAAAGCGCAACTTCCATGCCAAGGAAATACCTTAATTCTCCCAAATCCTTAATCTCAAACTCTAATGCAAGACTCTTCTTTAGTCTCTCTATCTCAATTACATCATCACCTTTGAGTATAATATCATCAACATAAACTATTAGTACATCAATCTTTCCCTCGGAAGAAAACTTGAAGAATAAGGTATGGCCAGATTGTCCTTGCAAGTAACCTTGTTTTCTAACTGATCTTGTAAACTTCTCAAACCAGGCTCTTGGTGATTGTTTGAGACCATACAGGGACTTTTTGAGTTTGCATACTCTTGAGCCAAATTTATCCTCAAAACCCGGTGGACTATTCATGTACACTTCCTGCTTCAGGTCACCATTGAGGAATGCATTCTTCACATCTAGTTGCTGGGCCGGCCAATCCAAATTAGTTGCAATAGATAGAAGTACTCTCACAGTGTTTAATTTTGCAACAGGAGCAAAAGCCTCAGAATAATCGATGCCATAAGTTTGAGTGAATCCCCTGGCTACCAATCTAGCTTTGTATCTTTCCACTAATCCATCAGAATTGTACTTCACAGTGAACACCCATTTACAGCCCACATTAGACTTCCCAGTAGGCAATGCTTCAACACTCCAAGTATTGTTCTTCCCAAGAGCTCTCATCTCTTCAAACACCGCTTCCCTCCATTTTGGAACTTTTAAAGCTTCATGTATATTGTTAGGAATGTCTATACAGGACAATTTGGAGGTAAAAGCAACCATAGATGGAGACAATTTTGAGTAAGATACAAAGTTAGATAATGGATGATTAGTACAAGATCTAACCCCTTTTCTAAGAGCTATAGGAATGTCAAGATCTGAATTTGTAGACTGACTATTAAGGGAAGAGAGGGAATCACCTGTTATAGACTGACTTTGCGGATCTTTCCTTGGACTGGAATCATGGCTGTCCTTATTATTCCTCTTTGAGTAAACAATCCCTTTCCAAGTTTGGCCACCCTCCTTGAATCTATTTCCTGTTGTTTTAGAACAATTATCATATTGTTGCATTATACTAGGTTGTCCCTTATCTTCAGTTTCCAAGGACTGCGTCCCAAAATTCTGTTTTTCATCGGAGTTTTCAGATGTAGGCCTAGACTTAAGAGAAACATTACTCATAGTGAGAGGAGTTTCAAATAACAAATCTTGGCCATTTGGTGTAGGTGCAGAATTTTGTCTAACATTTTGTAATGGAAATACATTATCTGAAGTTATACATGAATCTTCCTTCAAATTCTCCCCCTGAAGATGAATACCCTTATAAAATGGTTGATTTTCAAAGAAGGTAACATCCATAGTGTCAAAAAAAAAATTTAAATTTGGATAAAAACATTTGTAGCCTTTCTGGGTTGAGGAGTAACCAACAAAGACACATTTTACAGCCCTAGGATCAAGTTTTCCAGCTGGTCTATGTTCATGTACAAATGTTGTACAACCAAATTCTTTTGGAGGTAAATTAGCAGAAAGTCTAGCATTTGGAAAACAATTTGTGAAAACTTTGAAAGGAGTTTGAAATTGCAAAACTTTGGATGGCATTCTATTTATTAAGTATGCAGCAGTTAAAATAGCCTCTCCCCACAAATAGTTACCCCACAAATGTTAGGAACTTTAGTTGTAAAAAGTAATTCACGAGCTACCTCAAATAGATGTTTATTTTTTCTTTCAGCAATGCCAGTCTGTTGGGGAGTATCAATGCAAGAACTATGATGAATGATACATTTTTCAAGGAAAATATTTCCCAATGCCATGTTAAAAAACTCCTTCCCATTATCACTTCTAAAAATTTGTATGTTAGTTTGAAATTGAGTCTGCACCATATTGTAAAAATTTTTAAAGACCTGTTCAACCTTTGATTTCTCTTTTAGTAAATATACCCAACAAAGTTGAGTATGATCATCTGTAAACGTGATGAACCATCTTTTGTGAGCAGGTGTAATTATCTTACCAAACATCACTATCAATAACAGTAAAAGGTTTTGATGATTTATATGGTTGTGAAGGAAAAGATGTACGATGGTGTTTTGCTAATTCACATATTTCGCACCGAAACAAAGTCAAGTCTTGATATCCACATAACTTAGGAAACATATGTTTTAAATATTTAAAACTTGGATGGCCTAATCTTAAATGCCATAACATAACATTATTATTAGAAACAGATTCAAGGCAAAAACTTGTTGGTCGAGATTGTCGCTTTGAACTAGATTTTCCATCCAAGAGGTAGAGTTCTCCACTCTCTTTAGCACTGCCAATCATCCTCCCCGAGGTTAAATCCTGAAACAGGCAATGAGTTGGAAAGAAATTCATTTGGCAGTTTTTGTCACGAGTGAACTTACTAACAGATAACAGATTACAAGATAGTTTAGGAACATGAAGAACATCATGTAAAGTGAGAGATGGAGACACTACAGTAGAACCTTTTCCTGCAATGGCTGAAAAAGAGCCATCTGCAACTTTAATTTTTTGATTTCCTGCGCGTGTTATATGAAGAAAAGAGATTGGACTTCCCTGTCATGTGATCGGTTGCACCTGAATCGATGATCCAAGTGCAATCAGGGTTATTAGACTTGTTGCTAGTGAGAGCAGTTTTTAAGGAATTACCTGTTTGAGCTAATGAACAAGAGGGGGGGTTCTTTAGACTCAAGAAGTTTGTATAGCTGCTCTATTTGTTCCTTGGTGAAAGGAAGCCAACTTGAATTAGATTGCTGCTCTTGATCTGAGACACTAGCTTGAAGTGCACGCCCTTCACCATTTTCCTTTTTCCAGTTTGGTGGTTTACCATGAATTTTCCAACACGTTTCCCGTGTGTGTCCTGTGCGTTTGCAATGGTCGCACCATGGTCGTTTACCATCCTTCTTCACTCCTGAACATTTTGAGTGACAAGGGCAGAGTTTTCAACCTCTGAAAAGGAAAATTTGTTGTTGAGCATCACCCCTTTTCGTGCTTCTTCTCTTCGAACCTCCGAGAAGGCCTCACGTATTGTTGGCAAGGGGTTTTTTCAAAAAATTCTGCCGCGTACCTCATCTAACTCCTTGTTGAGTCCTGCCAAGAACATGAAGACACGATCATTCTCTTGGCGTTTCATGAATCTGACATTATCATTGGTGCACTCCCAAGCATCATCGTAACATAGATCTAACTCCTGACACAAGGTCATCAATTCGTTATAGTAGGAAGTTACGTTTCTATCACCTTGCTTTGCATGCCATAGTTTTGATTTTAATTCAAAAATCTGTGAAGAATTCTCCAAATCAGAATATGTTTCCTTCACAGCATCCCAAACATCTTTAGCAGTAGGTAGAAACATGAATTGCTTTCCAATTGTTGGTTCCATTGAATTCACCAGCCAGGCAATAATCAGGGAATTTTCTGATTTCCAGATTTTGAAAGTTGGGTCTCCGTCTGCAGGTTTTGGCACTGTTCCTGTTAGATAACCCAACTTCCCCTTGCCTTCCAAGATTAATCGAACAGTTTGCGACCATTCTATGTAATACTTTTCATGTAGACGGTGAATATTCACTTGGAGTGAATTATTGGACCCCTCCGGACCATTGAACGAGATGGAAGAGTTCATATTTGAACTCACTGTACTTTCTCCAACAGCCACCGTGTCTTTACTGGTTTCACCAGTAAGAGCTGCTTTCCATGGGTTTTGGTTTGCCATAGATGATCAGAACTTAAGTTCTAATACCATGTGTAAAAACAGAGAATCAGTTCTGCTCGTATATGATTTGAAATAAATATTACATCTGTCTTAAATAGAAGCGTAATAATACCTAAAGCCTAGAATTAAGAAACGAGGAAAAAAGAAATAATGTAAGGAAAGATTCTATGAGTTTGATAAATTCCAATTCTAATCCCTGAAGTCATGAGATCAGGTTTCCTAATTTCTAACTTTCCAAATTTCCTACAAATTTTTTTATTTTTTTTATATCCTCTCTATATGCTTTGACCGAGTAAACTGAAATTTCTGCTTGCAGCAATTGAGGCTTCATCTCCTCGTAAAGATCCAAAATGCATGCTCTTGCCACCGGATAATTTAAATTCTGAAGGTATGTCAATATTTTGTGACTAAAGGCTTAGTTGTTGTTGTGTATTGGTGTTATTCTCTAATATATTTATATTTGTACATAATGGGATAAAGGCTTAGTTATTGTTATATTATTCTTTTCGAAGTCACAATTTTTCAATTTGTTTGTCCTCTGTAACAAGTATTTTGACACTCAATTACATGCAAATTTTTTTGTCTCAGCAGAGGTTTTCGCTAGCGAATCATCTTTTATTGCTGGTGAAAGAATGTGTGAGGTGGTTAAGGTAAGACTGGGGCATCTATTACATTGCCTCTATATAACACTTCAGTGGTTGAGAAAATATCTTTGCACTTGTCCTAACTGTGAATAGTTTTTCAAGATGACATGGATGCTCACCATCCAGCAGACTTTTACAAACTTGTGATTATTGATGCACAGATTCTATTATGTTTGAGGATCCATTTTAATGGTTTTCTCATGCTCTTATTAGGTGTTTGTACTATTACACCAACTTCATATTTTCTCCCTCGGCAATGTTTTGCCCGAGCAGCCTCCTGTACAAACTCCAACTAATACCGCGCAGAGTATTCGAGCTAAACGGGCTGGTATTGGTAGTTTGGGTCCAAAAACAAGCTCTGAAGTGAACCTTGGTTAGTACTTATCTCCTTTCCCTTCCCTGCTGGCCCACCCTTAAAGAGGCCTCTCTCTCTCTCTCTGATATAATTTTGAGAGTGCTTTCACGCAAACACGGACACTCTTGCATATGTCTTATATTTTGTAAGTTATTGACAACTAAGTTCCCAAAATTTATTTGTATCTACTTGCTGTAATGTTCAGGTGATGCAGTGCCTTGTAGAATTGCATTCGAGAGAGGGAAAGAGCGTAATTTTTGCATTTTGGCAATCTGTTTAGGAACCTCAGGGTGGATTATACTTGCAGAAGAATTACCTTCAAAACCAAGTTATGGTATTGTTCGAGTTATTGCCCCTTTATCTGGATGTAATGTAAGTATTCCTTGTGAACTTCTTTTTACTACTCTACATAGTTTGTTGAGCATGTAAGACTGTTCATGTTTGGGTTAGTGATTGAATCATTTGGTTATTGGTATTTAGGGACAATTTGTTAATTTTGTTAACCAAAACAAACCAGATGACATGCTAACTCTTTGCAACCAACCTAGATACTTTAGGCTATTTTATTTAACCTTCTACCATTCATTTTATTCACTAGCAAACCTCCAAGTCAGAAATATTAGTTATTCGTGGAAGGACATAATGGATAAATTCACACCTGCCAAAATAAATAAATAAGTAAAAGAGAGCACTTCTCATTTAGTTCTCTGCCCATTAGTTTCATTATGAGACAACAGTATTTAATCAGGGTTATGACCATTAACCAAGCTCTGCTATAATTTAAAATTGTTAGTTGTTCCTTTTCCAAATATGAAGTTCATTTTGCCTAACCAGAAGAAAAGATGGCTTTAAAATTTCTCAATTGTCGAAATTTATTTGTGTAGTATGTTGGTTAACTTTTTTCCTAACCAAAAGTGAACAAATTCATTTGAATACCCTATTTAGTGAATGACAATTTCTTTATAGTGTCTGTAATTTCTAGCAAATGAATGTAGGATTATTACTCAAAATTGTGATGCCCATTTCAATGAAATTATTATAGCTTTTTGGCTAAGTTAAGTGAAACTCAAAATGGTTATGTCAACCAAAGATTGAAGTGGGTTGAATGACAATCATTGTAGCTTTTTGCTGATTTACGTAAATGAAGCATGGTTTAGTGCAAGAAAAGGAATTTAAGTCCTAATTTGAGCTGGATAAGGATTTGTAAAGTTGATTAAGTTGTAACTTAATCTTTTTCTTTTTTTTCCATAGAAAATCTACCCACGTGACAATTCTCTCTCATATGTTGTTACACTTAAGGAGCTCATGAAAAAATCTTATTTGATTCGAAGTGTCGTGCATATCTTCTCTGATTTTTTTTTCTTTCCTCCCCTTGATTTAGCCCAGAATAGATGATAAGCATTCAAAATGGTTGCATCTTCGAATCCGTCCATCCTCTTTCCCCTTTGCTGACTCTGCTAAATATGCTACTTCTGGAAAAGTCAAGACAAAAGCTTTCGTCGACGGGAGGTGGACACTGGCATTTCGAGATGAGGCAAGTTGCAAGGCTGCGTTATCAATGATTTTTGAAGAGATCCATTTACAAAGCAATGAGGTTGAGAAAAAGTTACAGCCACTATTATATCTTGAAACAACTGTAGATTTTTCAAATAGTGCTTTGTTCCCAGAGGCTACATCATCCAGAACGCTACCTCTTAACTGATTGTAAGATTTTTGTTTCTTTTACTTTTTTTTTTCTTTTTAAACTTTGTAATTTTCCTCCACAATAATATCTTTTGCATAGATTGGATGAAGTGTGTTTGGTCATCCACCCTTTTTTGTATATGTTCATAGGAAAGGCTGGGTATAGAAATCTAGATTAGACCATATTCTTTGTATATTAGGTCGCCGCTGTCATCCCTGATTTGTAAATCTTACGAAATCGTCCATTCTTTCACCAGTTAGGCAGTTTTTCCCTTGCTGTTTGATTTGTAATTGTAAGCCTTGTAACTTTTTTGTATTCTTGTGATAGAGTAAAAGAATTGATTGGGAAAATAAAAATGCAAACTTTGATCTTCTGTCAACCTTTTCTTCCAGTTCCAGCTTTATCTTGTAATGGGAATCGATAAATCTTGCCCCATTTATGTTTCAAACAAGTATGGCATGCAAATATCTTGCTGCTTGTCATTTCTAATCTTTTTATGACTGCATGTGTTGATACTTTTCTGTCCTCTGCTTTTTGATTAGTCTTTGTCACTTGTAGTTTTGGCAACAAAGTATAGCACCCATATCTTCATTGAAGGAAGTTGACATAGAATCCATTATGGCTTTTTTTTCAATTTTGTTGATATTATCACTCTTTGTTTATTTGTATAGATTTGATATTATCAGTCTCTCACCTTTTTAAAATTGTTTGGAGTTGATATATTATTCTCATTTATTTTTTATGTTTTATTTTTTATAGTTGATATTATCAATTTCAAATTAAAAAGGGGATGAGAGAACTAAAAAGAATTGGAAAGAAAACAATGAAATAAGATATAAATATATTTAAATGTAAATGAAAATACGTGTATAAATAGAATATGATGGCGAGGTATACTTCATGTAATTGATCTTATATTGTGAAATAAAAGCAACGCGGTTGATTCATATAGTTGATTTTATATAGTAGAATTCATGTAGTTGCGGTTGATTCATATAGTTGATTTTATATAGTAGAATTCATGTAGTTGATCTTATATGGTAGAATAAAAGTAGCGTGGCTGTTGTTGTTGTATATTTATCAGTCTCAAACAAAGACAGTGGTCATTATTTGCAAAATTTGACAATATTGGTAGTATACATATATTTCAACTATGTCAGTCTTCAAAAAGAAATTGTTGCAGATTCATAATAATAGTTCAGTTGTTTTAAGTAAAACTTTGATCCAAAAGAAAAGTGGGCATCTTTTCAATCTGCCAACAAGAGTCTGAACAAGATTTTTGATGAATTTAGTAATTTATTTTGATTGTGTATAAGTGAAACCAAAAAAAAAAAATAAAAGAAAAAAAAATCTTAAGAAAGTCAGCATAATACTCCTGTATTGGACTGATACCTGGCCCAAGCAATTTTTGAGGTGTCTACATGGTTAAACCAAGATTTCATGTGAAAAAATTCGTGAATGGAATTATAATTATAATTTTACCTAAATTTTTTTTAGGTAAAGTAATAATAGGAAGTACAAATCACGATTTTACGTAAATGTAATGATAATTTCGTGTAGAAAATTTTTGGCTAGTGTTATTGAGAGAGCAACTATTAGCTTCCAGATCAATAAATCACACATCTTCCAAATTTACCCTTAATCAATCAACTCTTTTATCTTTTCTCTATTTATCAAGACAACTCATCCTTATCTTCTTTCTACCTTATCAATATAACTTATCAATTCTTTATAATATCTTTCTGTAGCTTATTCTTTCTTCTCCTTTATTTTTTCTCACAAAAATAATATGACACTTATTTCTATTAATAGTTTTTATTATTTTCTCAATTAAATTATAAACTATTTACCAATATATACATCAAAAAATTTAGGCACCATTTGTTTACCGATGTTTTAGTATTTTATTTCACAAATTCAATTTGATTTATCTGTTTGGTTCATTTTTTATCAAAATTTTTAAACAAAAGAAATAATGTTACAATAATTATTTTTAATACGGAGTTTTTATATTTTTATAAATAAATTATTACTTTTAAATTTAACTTTTAAATTTTTAATAATAAAAAATTCTTTCTAAAACTTTTTTTACCAAAAAAAATCATAAAATATTAATTCAAATTTGAAATTTAAATTTTATTAATAAACAATTCTCGAATATAATGTCCACCAAAACAAACTAATCAATCCAAACAGCTTCAAAATATTTATTTCTTATAACAAATCTCAACAAAAAAATTCTACTATAAAACTAAAAAAATACTCTATCCAAGGTGAATAATATTTTTTGTTAAAATACTAAACATAAACATATGGCAACAATAAATTATTATTTTTATTTCTAATAACGCTTCTCATATTAATATTTTATCAAAATAATTTGCATAAGTTAAAACTTAAAAGGAAGACACCACCAAATATATATATAATAGAAATCTCGATTTCATGTATTTTTTTATATGTTACAATTTAATTCATAAATTTTAAATAATAAAACGGCAACAAATTTTATTTTAGAATGTGGATGCATATATTCACTTCTATTTTTATTCTGAGCAATTTTTTTCCTCGTTATCTATTATCATTTTGAAATGTTAATTTGCTCATTATATAATTAAGGCATCAAGAATTTTTTATTATCAAAATTTTAAATTTTAAATTTGAATTAATATTTTATGAGTTTATTTTGGTAAAAAATGTCTTAGGAATAATTTTTTATTATTAAAAATTTAAAAGAAAATTTTTAATTTAATAATTTATTTATAAAAATATTAAAAAAATGTCGTAACAAAAATAATTATTGTAACATTATTTTTTTTATTTTACAAATTTTGATAAAAAAATAGACAAAAAAATATATTTAATTTATGAAATAAAACACTTAAATAATGGTAAACAAATAGAGTCTAAATTTTTTGACGTATATATTGGTAAATATTTTATAATTTAATTGAGAGAACAATAAAATCTATTAATAGAAATAAGTGTCATATATATATTTATATAATTTTTTTCTTATAATTTGAGGGTGAAAATAAATATTATATTAATAAAAATTTGGGAGAAAATCAGTGTAAAGGAGAAGAAAGAAAAAGTTACGGAAAGATGTTATAAAGAATTGATAAGTTGTAATGATAAGATAGAAAGAAGATATTGTACAGATTGATTGATTAAGGGTAAATTTGGAATATGTATAATTTATTGCTGTGGAAGCTAATAGTTGCTCTGGCAATAACAACACCCAAAATTTTTTTAGGTGAAGTAATTATAAGAAATACAAATCCAGATTTTACATAAGTGAACACTAATTTCGTGATAGGAAGTACAAGTTAAAGATTTATGTAACCCTTTTAAGTAGCTCATAATAATCAATTAAACCTCTTTTAGTAGCTCATAATAGTCAATTAAACGTCTTTTTGTAAAGGGCAAGACAAAACTTTCATGGTGTGATCTTTATGCAATTTCAATGAAATATTACTAAACTAATTAAGAACAGCAATGAAGTGGGATTAGGTCCTAGTACACAAGAGTACACAAGTGGTTACCTTAATCATGACAAGAGCATCAAATAAAAGAGGTCATATTGTTGGAAATTAAAGTAAGCTTTATTAATTGGAAATTATATTTCTAATATGATTTACTTATTAGATTGTTTTCCTTTAGGAATTAGAGTTTGTGAGGGATACACTCCCCAAATCCTTGTGTGTTTTAAATTTATTATTACCCTATAAATAGAGGGTGATAGAGGTATTTGTGATAGTGGAAGAGAGAGGTAGTGGAAGAGAGAGGTAGAGGAGTAGGATTAGATACCTCAAAGAGGTGTGAAGAAAGTCATTTCGGGTTTGGAGAAATTCCGCGGGTCAGCGAATTGTGTTGTTCTGTGGCGGTTGTGCCATACACGTTATATTGTGATTGTATTCCTCTTCTCCCAAACACATATTATTGTGTTAAATAAATAAAAGCGCTTCCGCATATTATCGTCTTACTATAAGAACTATTTTCTAGTTCTTAAATTGAATATCGGAGATTTTTATCTGTTGGCCTTACGGCTTATTTTCCTTTTGCATCTTTATTGTGTTTTGGTTTATTTAATAAAAGTCGATCCTACACATATTATAGAAGCAAGAAAGAATAAACACAACAAATAGTTTAACAATCATTCCCCTATCATAGTGTATGCTTTTCCTAATATATGATCATTGGGTTTTTTTTTTAATTTTTATTTTGAAGAAGTAACACAAAAAGTTGCATTAGTTGCATAAAGATGTAATGATATAGTCTTCCATTGTAGGGAGAAAATACCCCACATCCGCCGCTTGCTGTACTCATTGTATCTGTTCATGATGCATCCTTATAAGAATTGAAATGAAAAGTGCCATTGTCTTGTAGTGGGAAGGGCTGCTTTTTGTTGTGTTTCTATATAGTCACGAAGGGTTTTTGCTAAGTTGTGAGAACTGACAAATTATTTGGTGAGATTTTTTATCCAAGTTTCAATGTTGTTTGTCACAGCTCTCACAAGACTCCGACTCATGTTTATAAGTAGCTTGTTTTTTTATAAGTAATTGATTCTAAACTTGGAAAAAGAGGAGGCTTGTGTTAAGTTGACAACTTACGTAAAATTTTATCATTCAAATGATAAAAATCATATTAAAATTCGTATTACGTAGTGGAATAAAGTTTTTTTTTTTTTGTTATTGACTTTACTATTTGTCACATTTGAAGTGATTTTAAGAGCCCAAAAAGCTTTCATTTGTAAAATATAAAAGTGAAAATCTTAATGCTTGATGTGTGATTTGGCATCAGATCATTTCATCAATATAATCTATTGATGGAGCAATGTATAAAAAATAATCCTTTTTGGTTCAAGATTATTCTTCAAAATTTTACATATTGATGGAGATTACTTTTGACTTTGAAATAAAGAAAGTGTAGAATGTGGTAAGATCTAAAAAACGTGCAGCCACATGCATTGATTGCTCTTTTCTTTGGTATCATTACACATTTCTTTGGCTATTATTTTTGCAGTCAAAAGAGCTTATTAAGCATGAATAAGATTCATTTTTTCAAGAAGAAAAAAAAGGGATGAATAAGATTCAGAATGAACCTTTTCTGTACACTAATCAAGAGGATAATATTGTTTAGAAAAAGTTTTGGGGAAAAGTTCCACCTGCAGTTGCACCTTCCATTCCATTCTTTTTACCTAAAATTTTCTCTTGTGGTGTAGCCACATTGTTGATAAAAACCATGCAAGAAAATATTATTGGTTGACTGCTATAATCCTATGAGTTTATTGACTAAATCCCATGAGTTCTATACTTCTACTTGCATAGAACATTATGATTAAAGCACAAGTGTTCCTGTGTTGTGAATTTTAATCTCATTCTCATTTTTGTCCCTTGTATGGTAAAAGGTGACATTTGGTCCAAAAAATAATAATAAATCATATATTGTATACAAATTTGTAAAAAAATAGTGATATTCGTAAACTATACAAATTCAGAAAATGTGAATGATTTATTGAATAATTTGAAAGTTGTAATAATGAAAATAAAGGATTACAAATGTTTATATAGTTGTAAAAAATTCTAAACTAAAATAAAAAAAATTTGAAAAAACTTAAATGCGACCGAAAATTGCCTAAACAAATGAATTTTATTGAAAAATAGCACACATCATGGGACTCTAACAGATGAATCGTGTAGATCTAGGTCAAGACTTTCGAAATGATATGTTATAAAGGTAATTTTGAGTTCGGGTGAGAAATTTACACCCATTTAAAGTTAGCTGCCTATCTTAAACTTATTCTGAGTAATCCAATATGCATTCTCAGCGCAATCTAATGAGCACTCTCAACGTAGTCTGAGTATCAAAACTACAATATTGTTAAAGACAGTGTGAAAATTGACATGAGACTAGCAAAAAAAAAAAAAGGTAACAATGGAATTTCTATCATTGTGTCGTTAAGTAAAGCATGGCATAAATAATTATCATTTCACTTTTTCTTACATGCATTGATCTAATTACTTTTCTTATCATTCAATTGTGCATAACTTTGGTAGATCAAGGCTGCATGGTTGAATGAATGGGAATCAATTAAAGAAATGGTATTTGAGTGACAGTAGTTGTATGGTTGACGGGATTCGAGATGAGGGAATAGAATTGAAAATCAAATATCTAATATTACATGAATCCGAAGTCACTAGTGAGATTTGCTCAATTTTCAACTTACTCGACAACTAAGTGTAAAAGTAAATTATTGATGATTTACTTCTTTGACAAATTTATTAAATGGCATTAATTCATTTATTCTCTTATTTTGACTCACTCAAATTAAATATTTTTCTCCCTATTATTATTATTTAAATAGTGGGTTCTAATTTCGGAAAATGAAGAAGGTTGCAATAAAATGGCGTCTGACATAAAATTTTGTCACATTATATGATATGTATTACATGAGAAAGTGTGTAACTAACCGAGTATAGTGGCAAAATATAATCCAGATAGTGGACTATAGGGGTGGTAAACGAGCGAGCTACTCGCGAGTAGCTCGGTCAACTACTCGACTCTAACTCGGTTTGACCGAGTTCGAGTCGAGCTCGGAATACATATACTCGAGTAGCTCGCGAGCTACTCGAGTATATGTATATTTTTTTTATTTTTAATATTTATATTTATGTTTTAGTCTCTGTAGTTTAATAAATTATAATTTAATCTATTTATAATTATGTTTTAGTCCTTAATTTATAATAAATTATAATTTAACCTCATTAAATTTTAAAAAATTAAAAATACATCCTATAATTTTTATAAAAAAAATAAAAAAAATAAAAAAAAATACTTGAGCTCGATCGAGCTACTCGCGAGCTCGATTACCCTTTGTCGAGGTCGAGTCGAGCTCGATTATTGAAGCTCGATCGAGCTCGAGTACCTACTTTTTCAAAATCGAGCTACTTGATTAGGGGTGTACTCGAGCTCGACTCGACTCGATTACACCCCTAGTAGACTATATTTAGTAGGATAAACACTTAATTGTTGTTATTGTACTGTTATTTAATATTAGTAATACAATTGAAATTTAGTTAAATTCCATTTCCAAATATGCACAATGCAAAAATCATTATTCGATTACCGTTTGGGAGAAAAAAGTGGAAAAAGGTGGAGTATTTTGAAACATGTCAAAGCTTACATCTCTTGAATGAATGCTAACTTGCCTGTTCGCAGCTTATATTCATAATGCTTGTTGGAGGCTTTCTTATCTTTCACTTGTTTAACTCCTTTTCTTGTGGCTTAGGACGCAGCTAAAGTAACTCTTAACACACTTGAAACTAGAAAACTAATGGAACCTTTGAAAGCAAAGATTAAATCAAAAGATACAAAAGAAGTAAAGCAAAATATCTATTACAGAATATTTAATTACAACTTAGAAAAGGGTAAGAGATCATTTTTGGATTTAGTGGAAAGATTTGATCAGAAAACTTAATCCAAATATGAAATTAGAACATCATTGGGAAGACAAGAACCTTTGAAACCATTGTTTAGATCTCTCTCTCCATTGCCCCTAACACAGAGTTTAATGTTAATCATCCCTTCTTTCTTGCCAATGTTAACCATTTTCAAGCTTGTTTGGAAAATATCTTTGAGCCATTTTTCAAACAAGCTGTTGAGGAATGTTCCTGAGCCAAGTGAAATCTCTTCCAAGACATTCTGTTCTACACTAAAACAATCCAAGTTTTTAGTCCCAAAAACTTCCTCAAAAGATCTTCTGATCTTGGACAATAACATTTCCTTAATCTGCTTATCTTGTGTTGAATCTCGATTGAAAACGAAATGGTTCTTGATCAGGTCAATGAAACCAAGAGGATTCTGTTGATCATTTGAAGTTAAGTCACTTGAAATTGGACTGAACTCTTTAGTTTCATCTCCACTTTCTTCCTCTTCAGCTTTCATGTTGAGATCAAGGGTGTTTGAACTTAATTGCCTTGTGAACTCTTTTTTACCATTCTCAACTTCAATTTTGTAAGCATTTTCCGTGCTATCGTTTCTTGGAATCTTGCTCTTGTTTGCCAAATCCCAATCCACTTTACGCTTGTGATCGGAGGGAAATGTTCCTGAACCAGAAGTTCTTTCACTAACCAGAATATCCATCTGAATTGCAGAAGACATTTTTCCCCCATCATCCCAATTACTTGTAGAATCGGACTTCGTCAAGATGAAAATGGGATGACAAGTGCTTCCCTCTTGTTTACATAATGCTCTCATTTGTCCAGCTCTGAAGCCATCAGCAAGAAATTCAAGAAACTCCGGCTCAGCATAATCGACATCTTCCAGCAGAACAACTATTCTGCCATGATTTCCTAAAGCATTTTTAAGCATTTCACAATTCTTTCCAGGGATGTTCTCTTTAATTCTCAAGTTGATAGAAAACTGCAAATCAGCAGAACCAATAAGCATTTCAGTTATCCCCAGAGCCAGTCTTCTTTTTCCTATCAAGTCATTGCCCTTAATGATTAACCAAGTATCTTTCTTCATTTCTTTTGAATTCGTCAAAGTTTCAACAATATGAGGAATTCTCCCTGATTGCCAAGGCACATTTTCTTGCAAAAGCTTACACATCTCCGCCTCTTCTGTTGATTTCTCTGCACAATTTATTGTATCAGAGATTAGAGAATTCCCCAGAGCCAATGTGATCTTTACATCTTTATCTTCCCTGCATTTGAGAGAATCAAGATTTGGCTCTTCTGTACTTTTGGAATTTCCACTGAAATTGAATTCAATATGACATGACTGCTGCCTTCTGAATCTAGGCACTGAATTTAGACTCTGATTAGTCTTCAAACTTTCATCAGCAAATGAGATTGACTTTGAATCCAAGAACATGCTGTTATAACTTGGCCACCATGGATATGAATTATAACAGTAGTTCTTTCCAGGGGTGCATTGATTGCTGAATAATGATCTTGCAT
The DNA here is from genome assembly GCA_016586305.1 of Ophiorrhiza pumila. Lineage (NCBI taxonomy): Eukaryota > Viridiplantae > Streptophyta > Magnoliopsida > Gentianales > Rubiaceae > Ophiorrhiza > Ophiorrhiza pumila. The sequence goes on from BLIW01000006.1 coordinate 41,899,171, forward strand.
GATTTTGATTATGTCTCCCTTGGTGGAGGCTCTGACATAGTTTGTTCCATTTTCTCTTCAAATCAGTTGTATTGTCCTGAAATTAAAAAGTATGCATTTCTTGAGAAAAATGATGCAGATAAAGAAACAGGTGCTTCAATTTTCAGGAGGACCTCACCAATTCATTTCTCGAAGTCGATTTTCATAAACTTGTTTAGGGGTAAATCAGCATGCAAGCAAGTTCTAGCTATTATTGTCAAAATAACAAGTCATATTCAACTTCACATTGTAATGCAAACTTTTAAGTCCTTCAAATTGAGACTTGTGTGGTTGAAGAATGTTGCTTAGTGGACGACATTTCTTAAGCATCAATAATCTATGGCAACTTCCTGCTCATTTGTGCAACTTTCTTCTGAGAATGAACTCTTACCTGTTAATTAGGCCACCGTGGTTAAAACTAACAGTTCGGTTCAAGTTCTTAATTGCAATAAATTGAGCTTTTGGTGCAAAATGACATCTATAGCATTTAGAAACCTTTTTTAAGTCCTAAAACATTGAGCAGTATACCTTCTCAGCTACATTCCTTCCTGGCTGTTTGAGCCAGTATGGCAACTCATTTGAAGCCAAATTAATGTCCTTGGTGTTGCAAGAATTTGGATATGGTGAAGAAGATTTCTGCTGTCCAGAGCTGAATCCAGCTTCTTTTTCATAATTGGATATGCATTCTGGGCAGCAAGTGAACTCATCTTGTTCCTCTTTAGCAGTAAATGGCTTTTGGTCCATCAATTGGATGGTACTGTGTGATAAGTTGGCCATATTTGTGTCTTGAAAACTGCACAAAAGTAATGGATGAAGTTATTTACTAAAGTTAATTGAACATTTGACAGATTCAAGAATCATATCAAGAGAAATTATACCAAAGAAGCAAAATATAACTACTCTGCACATTGATTGAATATGCAAAGCACAGATAAACTGATTGTTCAAAGGGGAAGTTGGTGGATATGATAAAAAATGCAACCATTTTTTAGTATGAATCCGACCAAGTTAAAAGTGAACTTCTGGCATTGATGTTCATGATTTCATATCCAAATAAGTCAAAGAAAAGATTCGCTCCCTAGAATACATTTACAGCTACAAAGCAATGATCTAAACAGCAGTGAAATTTCATTTATTATAGACAAATATTAAAGTAAAAATTTACATCAGCCCATTTCTGTGTAAATTCTTTTTTCCTTTTAGGTAAAACCAATCAAACCTGTCAACATTTATAGACAAGAAAAGCAAGAAACACAAAGGACAGAATTTATGTCTTCTTAGCTTCACTTTTTTTCACAATGGCACGGACTCATGGTCTTTGTTCAGACAATGAAGGCAACAAAAAGACACTGTAAAACCTGAAAGACCCGACCAAATATGGTTTCTTTATGAAATACACAGGCAATAAGTTCAAAGATATTCCAACAATTTGATGACCACAACACAAAGATAAACTCTATAAAGCAGACTTATTCCAACTGAAAAATCAAAAATCTTTTATACTTCAAATGTTGGATTAAACAATATAGAAATGCAGATAAAGAAACATGATAAATTAAATTTTTGGCTCACCTTGCAGCCTTGAGACTGAGGCCTAATCCTCCTGAGGGAACAGAAACAGCTTGAAAAGCCCACTGAATATCAAGAGGGGGTTGCTTCAGTTGGCTTCTTATATATGTTTGATAATTTGCAGTTGCCACTAACCAAACCTTTGCATTTGAGCTACTATAGCAAGAAATTAATCTTCCAATCTCTCCAACAAGATGATCAACTGGGCTATAACCTGAGTTTTCTCTGGATGATAATCCAGTGTCTCCCTCACTAACATTCTCAACTATCCATTTCAAATCTCCTGTATAAATAATGACTCCCTTACCACCAGATGCTAGAGTGTCCACTTTTCTTCTTAGGTCTGATATGTTTAACTCGATTTCTTCCCTCTTCATGAACCTCAAAGGTGCTGACGAGAAATGAAATTTGATGAAATGGGCAAACTTTAGTTCCTCAGGAACGTCTCCTTTCTCCACTTTTCCCATCAACTCTGTAACAAGGCCGTCAGTTATGGACACTGAATCACCGATTATGACAGTGTTCTTCCTTTTCTTCCTTAACAAAACCTCCAGAACCAACCTGATATCTTCCTTAACAGAAACTATATCTGTACTGGGATGGCTTAGGATTTTCTTTTGAGGTGAAAATAGAAAAGGGTTCTGTTCAGAAGAGTAAGAAAACAAATGGGAATGCCAAAGACTGTTTTGGTTGGTCAATTCTTTGAGATTCTCAGAAGGGGGAGAGCTTGGAGTGGAATAAATCCCACCAGAGCTGTTATAGCACTGAAAAACTGTAGAAACTGAACAATCTTCTAAGTTATTCTTTACGGAAGTGCTTGAGAAACCAGCCTCTCTCATAACCCTACTAACACTAGGATCATCCAAGATTGACAATATCAGCTGTTCCAACTCAACTTTAACAGCCAAAAGAGGCTGTTGTTGTTGCTGTTCTATACAGCCCCTTCTCTGATGAGCTTGTGCCCTTTTCAGAGCAGCAACCAAAGCATTAGACAAAGAAGGCTGCCCATGCAAGAGAGGACCAGGAGTTGTAGGAAGCCTATTCAATGCAACATTGAAACAAAGCTCAAGAGCTCTGCATTGAAGAGGATGTGATGCTTGATGAGGTTGAGATTTGAGACAAGCCCTTCTTAAAAGACTAAGTCTTGAACTTAGTAAAGTTGCAGCTACATGAAGAGGAGTGATTTGTGCATGGCCTCTCCTCCTAGCTAAGCTTAGAGAATGCTTCAAAACTGAAGCAGCCTCTGATGTGAGGGTTTGTTGAACTGCACAAGAAGTCCCTGCACGCATAACTTTGATAAAAACCCACCCCCCAACACCACCCTTTTTGGAGAAAAGCCTTATGATAAGTAACCAACAACTGAAACTTCTCTTCTTGCTATTTTCCCTGAATTTCACACCACCCCCTTAACCTCTCCTCTCTCTTTTTTCCTGCTTCTTTTGAACAGGGTTTTTGGTTTTTGTTCTTGTTTTGGAGAAACACAGGCTGCTCAGTGCAAAGACTAGCTTGACTAGATGTTACTGAACTGGAAGAAAGAGAGCTTGAAGATTGGAATGGAAGGGCTTTATAGAGGTGGCAGTACTCATCATGTCACCTTTATAGTATCAGTAGAGAGAGAGCTATGGAACTTTTTTAATCTTTTTTTTTTCTTTATCTTTTTTTGTTGAAGATTGAAAAAGTTAAAAGAAGTTTTATTATTAGCAATCAATTAGCATTAATCAGAGTTTTGACTAAAGGGAAAAAAAGTGCTATAAACTATGAGATGTAAATATTGTCTTTTTCATCCAAGGCAAATAAGATGAAACTAAAATTAACTAGTAATTTTCAGATCAGGGGAAATTGTAAACCATACAAGAAGAAAGAAAAAAAAGAGAACAAAGAAATTTTGAAAAATTATAATTAAAATTTGGGTAAATGATTCCAATAGTCTCTTAATCTCTCAACTTAGGGGCAAATATGGTTTTGACTTCTAATTTTAAAAAAGTTACATTTTATCTTTCAACTTGAATTTTGTTACACAAATGGTTTTCAATTTAATAATGAACATGTCACATTATTAACGGTTCTACTTGTTGGATGAATGAAAAATGAGTTGTACTATTTGTACAACAAAATTCAAGTTCAAATATCAAAATATAACTTTTTTAAAATTAATAATTAATTTATATTACCCCAATTTAAAAAAACTATTGGGATTATTAATTTTCGTTGCAATATTAATGTCCCCCAACCAACTGAACTAACCTTAAAAGATGAATAAAAACTAATAATTTGATATAAACAGATGCGAATTTGTGTAATTCTCCAATTTTCTCACTGTGGTTGTATTCATATCCACGAAAAAATGGTCCACATTTTGACCCACAATTCGCCTTATTTAAACAATATGCAAAAGAACTCGGCTTTTCTTTTTTACCCCATATTGGAATAGGGGAGTTTAATGCTTTTTGGGCCTCAAGTCATGACACAGTTTGAATGAATGACAGAGAAGAAGACCAGCAGAAATTCAAATAAAGTACTAAAGAGGAAAGTTGTAAACAAGACAGACTAATGAGATGAAAGATAAAGAGAAAAAGTAGTCATTTTTTTGCCTTTATAATGTTTATAATTTTGTTCCTTAGCTTATTAATGCTTATGCCATACAATGCAATTTGTTCCCTTTATTGTCAAGATTAAGAAAAGGGAATTTGTGGGGAAGACTAGGCCATTTGATATTTTTCTAGGGGCTTAAAGCCAAGAATCAAAATTTTAATGTATATGCATGAATTCAAGTAATGCATCCGATAAACTTAGCATAGCCAAGAATGACATAAACAAATCTAGAAATCTAGTTATGAAGAATTATTTATGGTTGGATTAGTTTTAATTGTATTTATATAATATTGAATCTTGACATCATTATATAAACACTGATAATAAGAGTAAATTATTTCAATCGTCCATCAATTTGGGGATTCATTCCACTTTTGTTCTTAATTTTTTTAAAATTTTATTTTTATCATTCATATTACAATTTGGGATTCAAATCATCATTCATATATTTTTTTTAAGTTAAAACCTAATTTCAATAACTATATAACACATATAGGATAAAAAGAATGACATAAACATTCATAGAATTTGACAAACTAAATTTGGGACAAAAATAATTTTTAAAAAAAATTAGGAATAAAAGCAAAATAAATTGCTAATAAAAAAGTATAGATTCTCTCCATTCAACTCTTTTGACTTGGTTAAATCTTCTCCTATGGTTTGTGTTGGTGGGATTTTTTTTCCTTCAACTATTTAGACTTGATCTAGTTTTCCCCTTCATAGATAGATAAAATAGAAATAAATTAAAATGTATGAAAAATTTTTAAAATTATAATATATAGCCAAATTACTATGAGTGAGAGAGTTACATTTTCAATTTGTTTTCTTAAAACTTCATAATTTTTAAAATTACAAACAATGTGGCCCCATTTTCTTCTTTTTCAATTTTAGGGATGGAGAAGTGTCACGCCAATCCTCGTAGAGAGACAAGAGTTTATTCCCCAAGTACCCAAAAAGCAGCCCTCTGTTTGTTATCCTACATATATAGCATTATTGGGTCCCTTTTTCAGTCTCTAATCTCAGTTTGCTTGTAGTTTGTGTCGAGTATGTATGGCTGCATGAAACTTTTGCTTGCAGTCCGATTTCTCTCTAAAGAATTCCACAATATATATGTAATGTAAATCAACTCTCTATGGATAACTTAAAAGTTAAGACAAAAATAAATAATAAAAAGAAGAAAGAAAGTAAAAAGACGACTTTACCAGATTGCATTAGCCAATAATTGTAACTTAACCCCAAGAAATTTATTTTGACTCACTTTTGTTTATGAAAAAGACAAACTTGAGAGGGTTTTCTCCTGTGAAACAAGTTCATATATGGGATTTGTATATATCAATTCAAAAATTAGCGTATCACGTATAAATTTTCAGTCCAAAATATCAATTTAAAAATTAGCGTATTAATTTTCATTTTAGCGCATCAAATTTTCACTGTAGTGTATCAATTTTCACTTTAGCGTATCAAAATTTTAAATTAGCATATTAAATTTTTAGTATACCTTATCAAGTATAAAAGATTAGCGTATCAAATATACAAAAATCAGTGTATCAAATATAATATTAGCATATCAAGTATAAAAAAATTAGTGTATCACGTTTCATATATGTACCAATTTCACAACAGTTTTTGTGTTGATAAAATTGTATCTATAGTTAAAGGAAATAAGAGTTTATTTTGTCTAGGGCAAATAACTATCATTTTGGTTCAATCTTGAAAAAGTTATATTTTGATTACTTAACTTGAATTTTGTCACACAAATAATTCCCATCTTATTTTTCATCTAAAGCCATTAGTCACGTGACATTATTTAATATTCAAAACGACGTTTTTCATCTAAAGCCATTAGTCACGTGACATTATTTAATATTCAAAACGACGTCGTTTTGTGACACATGACTAATGACGTCATTTGTTAAATTGATGAAAAATGAGTTGAGTACCATTTGTATAACAAAATTCAAATTGAAGGGTTAAAATGTAACTTTTTTAAAATTGGAGACTATAACTATATTTACCCTGAACTTGAGGAATTATTGAAATCATTTACTCTTTTGTCTAAAAATCCAATTTTAGAATCTCAATTAATTTAATTAGGATCAACCCCCGGGCTTATAAAAATTAAAGCTAGGGTAGTGTGTTGAACTTGTGGGATTAAATTCAAAAATCGGTCACAAAGACAGAAAAGGTAATGTAGAGTGAGAAAGAGGCAGTTCTAAAGGCCAATGGATCTTTTGTAATATTTTCGTATATCACTTACCTGTAACACTCTATAATATTTTGACATGTATTTAATAACTTATTCCTCAAGGTTCACTACGATTTTAGTTTTATTTTTAAAAACTAATAACTAACTAAAAGAACATGTATTACATTTATAAATAGTATTATACCAAGTAGTACAGAGGATTCAAAGTCGTTTTACAGGGAGAAAATTTTGATAAGATGTAAGGTAAATATATTAAAATCTCGTAAATTAATTTTCAATCTTGTATTAACTTCTTGTAATTTCAATTGTAACACTGAATTCCTTTAACTTTTTAATTTGACATAAATTAATCTAGCTATTTCGTTAATTCCCATCAAATATATGAAATATTAAATTTGATTCCCATCTAGAAACTAGTCTTTATGCAATTTTATAGTACAGTGTTTCAATGTAATCTATTAATTTATTCAGTTTTAGCGAAAGTTTCAGTAAGATGTAAGGTAAACTACATTAAATCTAGTAAACTATCATCTTGTCTTGTGTTAACTTTCTGTATTTTTAATTGTAACACTTAGTCCCCTTGACTTTTTCATTTGAGATAAATTAGTATATTTCGTTAATTTTCATTAAATAAATGAAACAATAGATTGCATTTAAAAACTAGTCTTTATACAGTATAGTACTATATGTTTCAATCAATCTATTGATTCATGCAATTGTTTGATGAGATATAAAAAAAAGTACTAATTTATCTCAAATTAAAAAGTTAAAAGAGTTAACGGATATAATTATGAGAAAAATATTGTGCTAATTTAATTATCCTAACGTATTTTCTTTTCCTATTTTCTCCATACCTTTTAAAGTTCAAAGTTCGGACAAAATTAGTTATAGCTCTTAAAAAATTACAAATATTTATGCAGTCATGGCATTCAACCATATATGAAAAAAGAATTATGGGATTTTAATGGATATAATTCTAGAAAAAAATATTGGAATTTTTTGTTTTTTACAGTTTTTAAACTTCGTTTTTCTTTTTGAAAATTAATTTCATGATTTTGATGGTTTGATTTAGTTATTACTTCTTAGATAATGTTCTAGGAACTAATATGTGTGATTTGAAATGAATTTCATTGCTTCAGTTAAATATTTCACTTAAAGAAAAATTTAACAATTTGAAACTAGTTTTTAAGGAATTTCAAACTTTTGTTCATGGATTCATTGTTGAACTTTGTTCGACAATATTTTGGATAGATGTGTCTCGAAAATTCACGTTGTCTACAAGTCTTTTGGTCATCCAAAGCACGCCGAATACCAGCAATAAATCTCCGAGCTTGACCCAGGGAGTAAACTCTGATGCCTAAGTCAGTAACGAACCTTAAGCTTTAAACGATATGTAATCGAGAATAGAATGTATTTACCCCCTCCCAAAGTGGTGGAGGGGATGTATTTATAGGATCCATATCTGAATTTGAGTTGTATTGAAACTCTTAGTTGCGTACCTTGAAGAAGGGTTTTTTAAAGTGTAAGAGTTGTAGTAGGATTGTAACTCTTAAGATATGTATGGAATAATTGTAATAGCTGAGAAGGAGTTAAACTCCTACGAGCTGAGGAATACTTATTGTCTTGCAAGTCTACTTCCGAGGGGTTATACTTGTAGTAATATTCTCCCTCATCAATAGCCCCTCAGATCGGTTTGAATTTATTCATTCCGAACTGAGTAATAAGTTCTAGTGTAATACAGATCTGAAATGTTCACGTTCTCTTCTTTGAATTTCGTGCCCGAAAAACACGTTTTTAACCATGATTTATCTGACATCCATTTTGGCGGCACGATCTTCCACTACAGCTGTCACGTCTTTTCGAAATCCTCTCTTTACCTATAAATAGGGCATTTCAGAATTCATTTGTTACCTTCAGCCATCCAGAGCTCTAATCTTCAGTTCGGACTTCAGCAATTTCTCAGACGTTTATCCACTCCCAACTTTTGTAGGATCCCAAGCTCGCTTTCTTTTGGACATCTCCATTCTTCTTACAACAAGTAAGTAATGTCTGACTCAGAACATTTTAATTCCTCTTCAACAATCTGTTCTGAATCTAGTTTGAATGATTCTGCTTCTCCTATACACGAATCTGCTTCACCCACACATGACTCTGCTCACACCACTTCAAGTAGTAGTGATTCCGATTCTAGTTCTTCTTCCAATTTGTCCACTAGTTTGCCTAATCATCCTGACCTGGATAAGACTTTAAAAACTACAAAAAAGTACAGTCTTGTAAAAGTAGGAAAGAAGAATATAGGAGTTTCCAAATATACAGAAATAGAAAGTTCTGTGTATATAGAGGAGAACTTAGATTCTGCACAGATTGATGTAGATCAAGTTGTTACCGATGCCATCCCTTTGGCGATAGAATTTCTTGAGGACCAGCCTTCAACCAGCCAAGCTCAAAGTCAAAATCTCCAGGAGCAAAATTCAACTAGCGAGGTTGCGAATCTAAAGATAGATACTTTAAGCTCATCAACTACTGAATCTATCTTAGTGCACATTCTTAGAGATTTTTATATCAGTCCCCAATTTGAAACTAGGATCCCCTTAGAAGGAAAAGTAGCTATTCGCCATCCGGAGGGCTTCATAAGCATTTTCGTAGAGCACCTTAGAGCCGGATTGAGATTTCCTTTATCTCAATTCATCAAAGATATTCTTGCTGATTATATGATCAGTCTAACTCAATTAACTCAGAATGCGATTAGAATCCTGGTCAGATTTGAATTATATTTTAAGCATTTGGATCACAAATGTTTTGTACCGTACTTTAGGCAGTTCTTTTGCCTAAAATCTTCTGAAAAATATCCGGGCTGGTATTACTTTACCCATTGTTCTAAGAAGCAGCAACTTTTGAGTGGTAAACCGAGCTCCATCCCTGAGTGGAAAAATAAATTCTTCTTCCTTAGTCCGAGCTCATTAGGATGTGAGTAGTATTGGAAGGATGCTGGTCGTGTTTCCAACCCAATTTTAATAAGAAAACTTCCTAAAGAGCTTGTCGAGAAGTTAGAAACTCACAAACGAGTGCTCAATACACCAACTTCTTTCTTGAGAGAGTGTTGGCATCTGTAAAAATGAGCCCTGCAAACTTGGGATCTGACCACCTGGACCATAAAGAGAATGGAAAGAAGGGTATAATTCTCCTCTTCTAGTCATATTTTTGGTTGAATGTATGTATGTGCGTTATTCTGACTAATTTTCCATTTTTATTTTAGTGATAAACGTAGATGACTTGATGGGAGATCTCCCTGAGCCTTCCACCGTTAAGAATAAGGCCCCTGTTAATGATACCCCCACTGACAAAGTGATGTCAAAAGCTAAGACTGCTAACCCGACCTCTTCGTTAGTTAAATTTCAGTCAAAGAAAATTCCTCCTGGGACTAGAAAGTCCCTCAAAAAGGTTTCCCAACTTGCTGGGAAAAGGAAATCGACCAACATCAAGAATTTGGCAAGGAAGAAATCTCACGCATCCGAGATAAAAGTTGATGAAGCCGAGGTGATTGGCCCTTCTTTGCTTGGGGATATCTCTGTTCCCCATTCGAAGGTTTTGGAAGGTGAGGCTTCCTTCCCTAGATGTGAAAATGAGCATCAATAATCGGCTCACCGTTGAGACAACACCTGATTTTATCTATAATTGTGTCCCACATCGGGATCAGAAGGTAATGAGAAAGACCGATACCGCTTCTCTCAGTCAACAACTTACTCTTGGCGTTGCGCAGGTAATTTATTCGTTACCTTCTGAAAACTTCTTTTATGCAATTTTGCATTAATGAACTGCATTTTAGGTCATGTGTCTGGCTACAGAGGTCATTGACCATGATGAATATATTGAGGACGAGCTGGAGAAGCTGTCCAAGGAAAAGGCTGCTGACAAGGAAGAGATAGAAAAACTCTCTTCTTCCCAAAAATCTGAAAAGAAAAGATCATCCGACCTTAAGAAAGTGGTTGACCTTTTTTAGGCCGATCTAAATGTAGTTCGTTCTTCTAAAGAATATTTGGCTGCAAGGGTGGCTTTTCTTGAGGGAGAAGGGGCTTCGTATATCATCTCCAACTTCTTGGCTTCCAATGAGGGGAGGAAGTTAATGATCAACTTATGCATTCCAACTCACAATCACGGCTATCATAAGGCCTTGGTTGTGATTGGTTCAAACCATCCTGAAGTTGACATAACTTCGGATAGGGGATACAATGTCAACGCTCAGGAGGCTATGAATCAAGCCTTTGAGAACTTGAAGTCGGTGAAGTTTAATGCTCGTCCCTATGTTCCTTCGACACTCGAGAAAGTTGATGTTGAAGACGGAGCTGGTGATGAGAAGGAAGAGAAAGCTTGAGCCTCCGAGCTCACAACTTTTGTAATTGTGCTGTAGGATTTTTATATTTACGTTCTAAACAGCGGTTGACCATTTTTTTGGTCTCTTAACTGAAATGTTTATTGAATTTCATTTGAATAATTCAAAGTCTCTTATTTTCAATTGGTTAATTTGTTTTAACGTCTTCTGGATCGTATTGGCTATACGAGTTCCTTTGCACTTGTTTTTCTTTCAAATGTTGAAATTACGTAAACTCGATCCATCTAAAGTAAATCAAACAAAGACGATTTGTATGATCAAGTAACCCGATCTAAGTTGAACTGATGTGCTATAGAATCAAGTAATTCGAACTAAATTAGACTTGATTTTCCTTTTTACTGAAAAATAAGTGACAAAATGATATAAAATCTCATAATCAAATATAAGTTGAACACATTTTTCCTTTTTGGCAGAAAATAAGTGATACACCGATGTGAAATTGATTAGCTCGATTTGAATTAAACTTTAATACATTTTTTTCCTTTTTGGCATAAAATAAATCATATGATGTAAAATCGATGAATCCGAGCTAAATCGAATGATACACATATTTCCTTTTTGGCGGAAAGTAATTGTTTAGATGTTATGTAATGAGCATAAATGAACTGAATCTCAAATAACATTCTTCAATTCATAAAGAATAAACTCATAATGAACTATTTTATAGATGTGTAGCATTTAAGCTGCATTACACTTACTGAAGCATCAAAGTGCTTATTTTGATAAAATTGAACTGGAAAGTAACTAAAGTTACTGGTAGTACTTGTGTAAGTTGGTGATGTTCCACATCCTTGGGACAGTGCGTCCATCTAAAGTTTCCAACTTGTAGCTTCCTGTTTCTCCGACTTGAATTACCTTATATGATCCTTCCCAATTTAGATCGAGCTTCTTAAGGCCTTCTACTCGGCTTGTTTCATTTTTTTGCAAAACCTAGTCTACAGGTCAAAACTGAGTATTTTGAACTCGCCTGTCGTAATAACGAGCTTCCTTAGCCTTGTACGTAGCTTATATAAGATGTGCCATCTCCCGTTTTTCTTCCAACAAATCCAAGTTCAACTGCAGTTCTTCAAAATTGGCATCTGAAACATAGTTGATTATTCTTGGATTTGGGAGTCTAATTTCAGCGGGGACAACCGCTTCGGCTCCATAGACTAATCTGAATGGAGTTTCTTGCGCTGTCGTCCTTGAGGTAATTTTATATGCCCATAGAACATTTGGCAGTTCTTCAACCCAATCTTTCTTAGCTCTTTCTAGCCTTGTTTTCAAGCATTGGACTATTACTTTGTTGGTGATCTCAGTTTGTCCAGTTGTTTATGGATGTTCTACCGATGTAAAATGTTGTTTTATATTCAACCCTTCGAATTAACTTCTGAACGGATCACTTGCGAATTGTGTTCCATTGTTTGATATTAGTGTTTTTGGTATTCCGAACTTACACACTATTTGTTTCCAGACGAACTTGATCATACTTTTTCCAAAAATCGCCGCAAGTGGTTCAGCTTCCACCCACTTTGTTAAGTAATCAATAGTAACCACCAAGTGTTTGATCTATCCTTGAGCTTCAGGAAATGGTCCAGCAATGTCAATTCCCTACTGAGCAAACAACCATGGGCTTTGAATAGTGACCAGCTCGAATTGTGGAATATACCTAACAACGGCATAAATCTAACACTTGGGGCATTTTTGCACCAATTTGTGTGAGTCTGCATTCATTTTAGGCCAGTATTAGCCTAATATTACTGCTCTTTTTGCCAACATATATGCTCCTACATGGCTTCTGCATAATCTGATTTGAATTTCTCCGAGCACATATGTTGCTTGTTTGGGACCTACGCATCTTAACCAATGCATGAGATAACCTTTTTTAAACAAGATTCTATCTTTGATGGCATACCTAGCTGATCGTAGGATTAACTTCCGATCTGAAGCCTTATCCTGTGGCGCAATTCTTATTCTGCCAAGAAATTGTAAATTGGAGTCATCTAAGTATCACCCACGTCTTCAACTGCTAACACCTGGAGCTCTTTAATGCTTCGAGTTAGGAGGATCTCAACCAAAACTTTCTTTGTGAGATGAACATGTGCTAATAATGCCAGTTTGATGAGTGCATCTGCTCGTTTGTTTTGGGCTTGTTCAATCAAAAATTCATGGAACTTTTTCTTGAGCTCTTCAGTCTTTTCCAAATATTTTTCATATTAAAGTCTCGAGCTTCATATCCCCCATTTACTTTTTTATGATGAGTTGTGAAGCACTGTAAACTTGTAACTTTGTAACTCCCATTTGATAGGCTAACTTCATCCTTCTTATTAACGCCTTATATTCTGCTTTATTGTTCATTGCTTTGAACTCAAATCGTAAAGCATATGTGAATTCTTGTCCTTTTAGGTTTGCTAATATTAACCCAGCTCCTGAACCATCCTCACTTGATGCTTTATCTACAAATAGAACCCAAGATCCTTTTATTTTTTTGAAATGATACTTCACGTCTTTTTCCTTTAAACGATCTTCTTCAGCAACGGAAGTTTCTGCTATGAAGTCAGCAAGCACTTGACCCTTGATCGCCGTCCGTGGTGAAAATGTAATATCATGTTCACCCAACTCAATTGCCCACTTCATAAGTCTTCCTGAGGAATCGGGTTTTTGCAAAATTTGCCTTAGCGGTTTATCAATTAAGACATGAATTTCATGCGTTTGGAAATATGGTTTCAATCTTCTTGAAGCGTGAATGAGTGCCAATGCAAGTTTTTTCATCATAGGATATTGTTGTTTGGTTCCCTACAATGATTGACTTGTGTAATACACTGACTTTTGTATTCCCAGATCATCTCTTACCAAAATTGCACTAATGGCTGCATCATTTGCTGCTAGGTATAAGTACAATATTTCTCCATGAACTGGTATGGACAACATTTGCAACTTAGATAAATATGTTTTCAATTCATCAAATACTTTATCACAACTCTCATCTTATTCAAAGGCTCTCACCTTTTTAAGAGCTTTAAAGAATGGAAGACTACGATCTGCCAATTTTCATAAGAAACGGTTTAGAGCAGCTAGACGACCAGTGAGCTTCTGAACTTCATTTAAGCTTCTAGGTGGTTTCATATTCAAAATTACTTCAATTTTCTCCGGATTTGCAGCAATCCCTTAATTCGAGACCATGTGACCAAGGAGTTTTTCCGATCAGACTCCAAACGTGCACTTCTTGGGGTTTAGTTTTAACCCTATTTCTCGCAACTTGTTCAAAGTTTCCTTCACGTCGTCCATGAAAGTTTCTATCTTTTTGCTTTTAATAAGCATATCATCAACATATATTTTCATGTTTCTACCAATCTTAGAATAGAATATTTTGTCTACCATTCTTTGGTATGTAGCATAAGTGTTCTTCAATTCAAATGGCATTTTTGTGTAACAATATATGCCTTTTCTCAGTTACGAATACTGTCTTTTCCTCATCATCTTCATCCATTTGAATATGGTGATAGCCATTGTAAGCATCCAAAAAGCATAAGACCTCAAACCCGGAGGTCGCATCTACCTTCTGATAGATTACTGGCAAAGGATACTAATCTTTTGTACATGCTTATTCAGATTTGTGTAATCGATACACATTCTTATAGAGTTATCTGATTTTGGAACCATGATAGAATTGGCAAGACAGGTCGGGTAGAACACTTCTTTGATTATCTTTGACTTTAACAACTTATCAACTTCTTCAGATATGGCTCGATTACGATCTGGCGTATATGATCTTTTCTTTTGTCTGGCTATCTGAGCAGACTTGCCAATGCTCAACTTATGAACCATCAAATCAGCTGATACTCCCTTCATGTCATTTGAACTCCAAGCAAAAACATCTTTATATTCCAATAAGAGATTTATCAGTGATTTCTTAACTTCCGTTTGTAGAGATAATCCGATCAGAACTGTCTTATATGTTTCTCTTTCATCTAAAGAAACACTTTCTACCTCTTTTGTTAATATAACAGGTTCAGCTCGATTTTCACTTTTCCCCATGCTAATGTAATTAACATTTGTCACCTGCTTGTTTTTATTCCCTTTTAAAGCAACCATATGACATTCTCTTGCCAACTTCTGATCACCTCGTATTATAGCAACATCGGCATCTGTAGGAAATTTCATGACAAGATGATAGAGAAACCAGATAGCCTTTAACTGCACCATGACGGGTCGTCCTAGAATAATGTTATATGGAGACGTGACATTAAGAACAGTAAACTCAACATAGATGAGTTTTTCTTTTGGATATTCTCCTAATGTCACTGGCAGATTTATCGTTCCGATTGGCATCGATATTTCCCCTGAAAAGTCAACGAGGTGTGAATGATAAATTTTTAGCTGTTTTTTTGTCAATACCCATTTTTGGCAAGTTTTGTAATAGAGGATATCAGCCCAATTGCCATCATTTATATATACTCTGTGAACTTCCTTATTGGCTATGATTGCTTTAATTAGCAATGCTTCTGCATGTGGGAATCTGGTTAGCACCACATCTTCTTCTGAGAACGTGATCGCATCCATCGGCTTAAACCGTTTATGAACTGGTTCTTGTTCAGGAAATCCTCTGTTCTTCGATTTTTTAGAGGTCATTGATTCCCCATCAAAGGGTCCTCCGATAATTATATGAATCACCCATGTGATATTCTTATCCGCATCGGGATTTCTGTTAGTACCATTATCTCTTCTCATTTTTTCTTCAGGATGATCTTGCATCTTTTTTCTCCTCATGTCGGTTTGCAAAACCTCCAACACGGACAAACTCCTGTAAGTGTCCGTTCTGTATTAGGTTTTCAATATATCTCCTGAGGTCTTTACATTGTTCAGTATCATGACCATATTGATTATAAAACCTGCAAAAGAATTTCTTATTTCTTTTGTTATTCGGCCCGATCATCCATTATGGATATTTTGCTATTCCTCTATTTTCTAAGATAGCGAGTACTTCGGCTCGGGTCTTGTTCAAAGGAGTAAAATCCTTGTCATCACCAACTTTAGACGTAACATATGGCAACTTATCAAATTTTTATTTTCGATTTCCACTTCCTGAAAATTTCACCTTTTCTTCCTTTCTTTTCTGAGGTCTTTTTTCATTGTTGCGCTTTCATTTATCTGCGTCTTCTCCTTTTGCAAACTTCTGTGCTCATCTCATCATCTATTCAACTTTGTAGGGAGGATTTATCACAAATTCTTTGTATAACCTTTCTAGTTGTAAACCATTTGTAAAGGCTCCAATCACAACATCGTCTAACCTGTCCCACTTCTAGGCTTTCATTTAAGAACTTCTCAATGTACTGACTTAATGATTCTAAATCCCCTTGTTTAACATTAAGCAACTCAACGCTAGTTTTCAGAAACTTTTCACGTTGTACGAACCAACTTTGAAAAATTGAGGAGATATCTCCGAAATTGTGAAAAACCTTAGGCCTTCAACTTTCATACCATAATCTAGCAGTTCCCATCATTGTTGTGCCAAAACACTTATATAGGATCTGAAATGGTAATTATAAACCTTCATGTTTTCCATATAATGATGCAGATGTTTTGAATGATCTGTATCTCCTGTATAGAGGGTTAAAATAGGCATCTTGAACCGATGAGGGAGTGGATAATTTGCAACCTCATCCACAAAAGGAGAAAGTAGTTAAAAGACACCATTATGTCTTTGCAGCAATATGGGTGGTAGGTCGGATTGACCTACATTGCCAAATTGTATGTTATGGTCTCTTGGCTTCTCATATGGCATGTATAAGTGACGATGATAATCTTCTGGTCGTGCACGCTGATGATAATGCATATGTCTCTCATTTCTTGGAGGAGATCTTGAGTCTCTTATATGAGACAAAATCGAAATATGTTCACGACTTTTTCTTTTTGCACGTTCTTCAGCTCTCAAATGGAGTTCATACTCTTCTTGAAGTTTCTGATGAAGGTCTCATTTGCGAATAGCCTGATTTCATTCTTCACGCTACTGCGCGTTGTGGGCTTCTCGTTCAGCCAAATTAACTGGAGCACGGTTTGCTATCATTATTTGAATTCATTCTCCATTTTCGATTAAAATCTTAAGTACTTCAGGCAAATTCAAATTGATAAATGGAGTTGAGCTCCCATCTTATTGATGAGGACCAGAACCCTTTCCGTTCTGAGTAAGAGTATGCTCAATGGATGAATCAGTAGGATTTTTCCCTAATGGAGGATCGTTCTCCTCTTGATTCTCCGTATTATGAGGGTTATGAGCTGGTTACTTATCACGTTTTGATTGTTGTAACCTAGTTGTATGCATGATTTTGTCTTCGTGCCCCACAGTGGGAGCCAATTGATGTGTCTCAAAAATTCACATCGTCTACAAGTTTTCTGGTTGTCCAAAGCACGCCGAATACCTGTAAGAAATCCCCTGACTTGACCCAGGGAGTAAACTCCGATGCCTAAGTCAATAACGAGTCTTAAGATTTAAACGATATGTAATCGAGAATAAAATGTATCGATCCCCTCCCAAAGTGGTGGAGGAGATGTATTTATAGGATCCATACATGAATTTAAGTTGTATTGAAACTCTTAGTTGCGTACCTTGAAGAAGGGTTTTCTGAAGTGTAAGAGTTGTAGTATAATTGTAACTCTTAAGATGTGTATGGAATAATTGTAATAGCTGAGAAGGAGTTCAACTTCTACGAGCTGAGGAATACTTATTGTATTGCAAGTCTACTTCTGATGTGTTATACTTGTAGTAATATTCATCCCTTATCATGGATAATCATGGAAATGTTAAAGGGATCAAAAGAATGATTTTTACGAAAGGATTTATTGAATTTTTAAGCTTTTCACAAACTTCAGGATTTAGGGTTTATTGGTTTATTTTTAAATTTTAGAACATTTGACTCTTTATTAGGGACCTTGAACTTTCAAAACCGGAATATAAGGATTGTAATTAACGAAAGGAAGTTGGGGCGACCCAAATGTGATTTGTACTCTGTTTGTTATAATATGCATATTTTTGTTTTTAAATTAGCATATAAAGACCATTTTGCTCCAAAAGATTTTGGAATCATAAAAAGATTTTCAAAACATTTTGTTAACCTTTTTTATCCTCCTTACTGAGCATTTCTAGTTCACTCTATTTATGTTTGGGTAAATGACCCTAATAGTGCCTTAATTTGGGGTAGGTATCATTTTGATCACTTTTAAGATACATTTTGCTCTCTCAATTTGAATTTTTTACACAGAGTTTTCAACTCATGTTCCATTCATTTGATAAATAATACCATTATGTGATATTGTTCACAATTTAAAATGATGTCATTTTGTATCACATGAGCAAAGATGTTACTTATCAAATGGGTGAAAATGAGTTAAAAATCATTTATAAAATAACATTCAAGTTGAGGGATCAAATGCAATTTTCTCAAAATTGGAGATCAAAACGATCTTTACCTCAAATTGAGGGATTATTAAAGTCATTTACCCATTTGTTTATAAAATCACCGCAAGGTAAATAATGATTGTAAATGGACTAAAAATTGGAGCCTAAAACTTCAAGTAGTAAATGTGAATTTCAATATGAGGTAATTATATGAGGTTTACTTATTAATTTTTAGGCTAGATTACTTTAGTCGCCCCTCAATTTGGGAGTTCATTTTACTTTTGTCCTCATTCTTTAAAAAATTTTATTTTCATCCATCATGTTACGGTTTCGTTTAAATTTGTCATTCATCCATTCTTTTTCCACTTAAAATTCAACTTAAAGAATTATTTAACACATATGTAACAAATACATAAAAATTGATAAAGTTTGACATATACATGTCAAATGCTCATTGGAGTTGGATTTTTCTAACATGAAAAGTGAACAAAGAAAGATTGAAAACCAAAATTGCAACATTCTGAACAAAAATAGATGTTTTTAAAGAATATGGACAAAAGCGAAATAAACCTCCAAATTGAGAAGAGGTTGAAATAATTTACCCTAATTTGTATTACTTGAGCCTTGACTAGAGCCAATAGGCATTTTTTTCCCTTTTTCATTTAGCAGTGAGTTGGGACATTATAGCATGCAAAACCCCAGTAGTTTTGGAACTCAAGAAATGACCCGTTATGATTCTAATTGTAAGACTTGAGATTTGAATCTAATATTGAATGTGTAAGATTTCAGTTTATATGACTTTGCATTTTTCTATCTCTTTAACTTGTTTTTTAGGGTTTTTTTTTATCAAAATTCATGTAACGATCTTATCATAATAATTAATTGGGTTAATTCATAAAAGCAAGATTTTATTGATAAAAAATTGTGAACTATAAATGCTAAAAAAGTGCCTATTTTTTTAGTAAACCCCCATATTCATGTCAAAATTCACGTCACGATCTTATCATAATAATTAATTGGGTTAATTCATAAAAGCAAGATTTTATTGATAAAAAATTGTGAACTATAAATACTAAAAAATGCCTATTTTTAGTAAACCCATTCAATGTCAAAAAACTTGATTGTTTATTTTAAAACTTTATGAGAATACACCTCTATTATCAGAATCTAGAATTATGAAATTTTATTTAAATTTCATCAATGAAACTAAAAACCTCTTGAACATGCAATTTTAACCAAAATCACAAAAATCAAAGAAAACATTTGGTCACCTTAGGTCAAATCCAACTTTTGGGTACTAAAAATTACGTTATCTTTTGATATAATTCTTAAATATGTTTTCTGAGTACAAACATAAAGTTTAATGTTCAAAAATCAAGTTCGAATCGTGACACTCAAACTAGGTTTAAAACCCTAATTTTTTAATCATTAGCCCTCAGTTAGATCCATTAATATTTCTTTATGATTTGTATTATATCAATCCATTAAGTATATTTTACGTTTAATTAAATTTATCCTAATTAACTTCTGATATTGCTTAAAGCAATTTTTAAAAAAACTAAAATTCTTACCTCCAAGAACCAAATCTTCAAATTCTAATATCCGTATTTAATAGTAAAGCCCACTTTTCTCCGCCAATAAATCAACAAAAGTCATTTGATTATCCAACACTTCGGTCTTAAAATATTTTTATGGCTTTAAAAACCAAATATCCTATGCATTTGTATAACTAGAATATTTTCAATATCTATATCTACCAAGATATTAATTTCACTAAGTTAGCACAAAAAACAAACTTCAAATTGAAAATTAAAATGAAAAAAGTTTGGCCCTTAGATGTGTTGTTGTTCGGAGAAAAGAAAAAAATGAAAAAATTTCAAGTGTATTGAAAATTACAATAGCAAATTTTTAATTTAAAATCTCCAAATTCTTTTTATAATATTTGGCTATTCAGGTGCTAGAAACAGGCTAATATACATGTAAAAGATAGTTTCCTACCATTAGTTCAGTTCATTTATACTAATTTCATGAGTTTATTTTATATGTACAAATGTTCAATATCAAATTACCCTTAGGGTAAATAACTATAATAGTCCTTCAACTTGGGTGTAAGTATCTTTTTTATCCCTAATTTTGAAAAGGTTTTATTTTGGTCTCTCAATTTAAATTTTATTGAACAAATAATTTCTAATTATTTTTCTGCCATTTGAGAAAACGTCGTTAGTCATATGATATAAAACAACATTGTTTTGAATGATAAATAGTATCACATGTTCTAGTGACATTACTTATCACATATATAGAAAATGCGTTAGAAACAATTTGTGGGACAAAATTCAAGTTAATGAAGTAAAATGTAATTTTTTTCAAGCTTGGAAACTAAAATAATACTTACTTCGAAATTAATGAACTAATGGGGTCATTTACCTTAACCCTTATTTTTTAATAAAATTTTGGGTCTCCATCTTTTAAGTTACCGCCAATGCTAATAAAACTTTTCAGTCAAAGTCATAGATTGCGTCTGTATTACTGCAAACAAAGTTTTAGGGGAAATTACATCTTATGACTTTTGTGAGATACGTCTTATGATTGGATGCTCAATCATAATTAAAAAAAATAAATCAGAAAGGCAAATGAAAATGTGATTAGAAGAGAGGCAACTTTATTGTTGTGTTTTCTCTCATCCCTAGCTCTAAAGTGATGGGCCAATTTCTATTGGTTTTGTTCATCCTAAGACTCTTTAGCGAGCAACCAAAATCTCTATACTTAAAAAGTATACAAATATTTGGTACTTATTTTGGGTGACCAAATGATTAGGACATTATATTTGTAAAGAGTAAAAAGTAAAACAGTTAAAAGAAAATTTTAATGGTTTGCTCTACTTACAAGAAAAGTATATTATCACTACTTTATGGATTAATTGAGACTATATATATACGTGTGTGACTTCTGTGATGAGTTGGATGTGTAATCTTTAAGGAGAAATGATTTGGTTCCCACGTTCTATAACAAATATTCAATAAAGCAAGAAAGGGTAAATAACAAGGTATGGAGGAAAATGGCACATCTTGACTCACTTTTTTCAAAAGCAAAAAATTAATTAACAGTTTTGTGTGTGTGTGTATATATACATATATATATATGTATATATATATGTATGTATATATGGGTTTTATCAAAGATTTTATTTTAGAAAAAGGGTTGTAAACACCTTAAATATTGTAAATATGGATGCATAACACATCCACTTTTTTTTTTGAGCAAAAAACTTTTGGTTTTGGTAATTAATTTTTTTCAATCCTATACTTTTGATTACTAAACTTTTTTTTAAAATTTTAGTCTACCTCACTCATTTAATAAACGTG
This sequence comes from Ophiorrhiza pumila, assembly GCA_016586305.1. NCBI lineage: Eukaryota > Viridiplantae > Streptophyta > Magnoliopsida > Gentianales > Rubiaceae > Ophiorrhiza > Ophiorrhiza pumila. The sequence continues at coordinate 41,920,686 of BLIW01000006.1, forward strand.
ATAGAATAATGGTCATTTCATCAAATTTAACCGTTATTTCTTCTTTTTCTGTTAAGTTTGCGAAGGTTTTTTTTTTATGACACGATTTAAATATAAATTAGTTGACAAAATTTTGTTAAATTAACACTCATTAGTATACAACTAAATATGTTATTTACCCTTATTTTTTAGACTTGATTTTTCTTTAAAAATAGAAAAAAAAATTGAACGTAACTGAAATTATAAGAAAGATTAATGGTTAAATATAAGGGAATAGTCATTAATATACCATTTTTATTAAATGGATAGGTAATTTGGAAATGAAAAGAAAATTAATGATAAAAAAAATATATGATTTTAAAAATTTAGTGGTCCTAAAATTTTTAGCCCTTTTGTATGTACTCTTTCCGGGGCACTCAAATATGGTAATAATGCCTTAATTCTTCTCGTTAGTTGAGGATTTAGTAAGTGAACAGTTTACAGAGATCACTCCTCTTTTGAAAGTAAATAATAAAATAAGAGAAATGATAGGGGGAGTGAAATTATGGAGTGAAAAATTGAAGTGACTGACGTGGTAGTGATAAAAAGACAAACTTATCCCTTACCCATTAGGGTTCACTCATCATTTGGTTAGGGTATTAGTTTGTCTTTTTATCACTGCCACGTCAATCACTCCAATTTTTCACTCCAGAATTTCACTCCCCCTATCATTGCTCATAAAATAAATAAGAAATTGTGGACTCATTTCTACGACTTTGCATATTCTGTATCATTTAGTGTATCACTATATGTATCACTCTTTATAAATGTGACATGTATACTTTTAGATAATACTAAAACTCTATCAAGTGGTTAGTGAACCCTAAGGGCTCGTTTGGTTGGTAGGGAATCTGGATTGAAAAAGTAATCTTTTCCTAATTACTTGATTCCTGTGTTTGTTTCAAACTAGAAAAGCAATCATTTTCCTAACTATTAAATTCCTGCGCTTGTTTTGTTTTGGAAAAATAAAAAGAATCATGAATCAAGAAAAATAAGTGCAAAATTCCAAAATTATGAATTATCTTTAAAAGTTGGTATTGTGATTACTTTCTTGAGAATTTTAACTATGTGACTCCTTTTATATTTATAATTTATATTTTGAATTTCATATATTTCTTATGCTAAATTATAATTAATTTTTCAAATAATTTTATATTTATAATTTTTTAGTTTGATATTTTTTATTGAATTTAAATTTCTTCATATTGACTTTTAAGGTAATTTAATGGACAAAGGGTTAAATAGATGGATGGTATGTTATCTTCTTTTTTTTATACTTTTTTTATTAAAATTATTATCATAATCAGTGTGTTATATTTTGTTTAAAAACTTCATAGTTTTATTTCTATTGCGTTAGACTTTTTCTTTCATCTTTTAACTTCATTAATTTTCATACATTTTATATCTCCAATACTTATTGTTGAATAAATTTTGGCTATTTTTATTTATATTAATTTGTAAATTTATTTTTTATTTATTTAATTAACTATTCTTTTTTTAGTAATATTAATAAATAAAAATTAATTTTATCATATGGTAAGATATAACTAATTTTCATAATATGATTTAGAATAAAATTATATAAATGGTGATGTACTAGTATAACATACAAATGGAATTCAAATAACATTATTTGGTTCAATAATTGAAATCAAATAATAAAATATGAATCTACTAACTTTTCTACAATCTATCGAAACATAGGTTAATTATTCATATTTCTCACAATTAAATTCCTAATAATCAGATGACTAGGAGAAATATTCATTTTCCTCAAAATTAAAATTCCAAAAATCACATTTCTATTAAACTTTACTTTCTTGCCAACCAAATGAGCCCTAAGGTATAAGTGTTATATTCACGTGTCAAAATCTTGTAGAGTGATATAGGAAGTGATATACAAAAATAATGGAGAAGATTCATTGCCCATTTCTACTCAGGCCTTTTCCTGATTAATTAACACTGAAGTCATTTATATTATTTTGGGGGGAAAAAATTAAGATAAGCTCGAGATAACAAAGCATATTTATGGCAAGTGACTTTTATGTTGGATAACTAATTATAATAAAAATAAGATTCGGCAATACAAAGGTTTAATTATGAATACATAAGCTCACTAGGACATTCATCTAACTTTTTTCAAATAATGATGACATTAGTAAGATGTGCATTTGATTTACTTACAAATTTGTTAAACAAACTTGTAAAAAATTATTTTAATATTCTTTCAACTTGGGAGTTAATTTTGCTTTCATTTCTAATCTTTAAACTATTTTATTTTCATCCCCACATTAGAATTTTTTTTAAATGATCTTTTGTTCATTTATTGTATAAAAAAAATTCAATTCCGATGATCATTTGGTATGCATAAGTTTAACTATAAATTTTTATATCCTTATATTTGTTATATGTGTCAAATAGATGTTCAAATTGAATTTTAAGTGAAAGAGTAAATTATTTCAACCGTCTCTCAATTTAGGCGTTTATTTTGTTTTTTTCCTAATCTTTAAAAAGTTTCATTTTCGTCCTTCGTGTTGCATTTTTAGTTTTCAATAGTCCTTTATTATATATATATATATATGTTAAATATTTATTTAACTTGAATTTTAAATGAAAAGTAATGGACGAAAGAAGATTTTAAATTAAATTATAATATGAGGGACGAAAATGAAACTTTTTAAAACTTAAGGACAAAAGTGAAATGAATCCCCAAGATGAGGGATAATTGAAGTAATTTACCCTAAGTTGAAAATACTCGACAAAAGACAATTTAAAATCCAAACAATAATATGAGGGACAAAAATGAAACTTTTTAAAAATTAGAAATGAAACCAAAATCAATTAACTCTCAAATTCACCAACAATTAATTAAAGTAATTTATCCAATTATTTCGACACAAGATATTATGTTCAAGATTTTTTCTTTCTTATTTTGTCTTAATTAAAACTACGTCGTAGAGTTCACTCATCTCTTGGTTAGGGTCTAATAATTGTAAAATAATTTTAGTGATATTTATGCATTTAGTCCTTAGTTTTAGTGAAACTACGTCGTTTTGAACGTACAAAATAAGACAAGATAAATATTGGATAGAGGATTTGGTCTCAATTATTTCTTTTTAACCCACAAATCATCCCGCGATCTATAAAACTATTGAATGTGCATTTCATTTCCTTGTCAATGAGAACAAGTTTTTCAAAGTGACATCAGTCAAAGGTCATCATATTCAAGCATGAGGACCACTTAGTTTTGATTTCCTTATCATGTAAAATCTAATGAAAATAAGCAATATAGAAGCAAAAAGTTCAAACTAATAATGGTTTCTCAAAGCTGTTCTTCATGATTCATGACAGTATTCCAATCATGAATTCAATCACAAGTTGCAGAACATGCAAGTAAAATATAACCATTATCCTAGGACCATATGATGCATGTGTTCTTACAAAATGTACTCCTTGGAGTAAAACACGAAAAAAAATCATCATCTTTTTTTTTTTTCCATTCCAATATGAAAGTATTAAGCATGTAAAATAACCATTCACTACTACAAAAATCGCCTGTTACACCGGTTAAAAAAGGCTATTTTACACCGGTTATTTAAAAATTGTACGGTGTATATACAGGCGCGGTAAAACGTGCATTATTTTTACACCGGTTAAAAAGACCGGTTTAAAAAAACTATTTTTACACCGGTTATTTATGAACCGGTGTAAATTATTTATTTTTACACCGATTTTACTAACCGGTGTAAATATTTTACTTTTACACCGGTTTTATTAACCGCTGTAATATTGTCTTGATTTGTTAGACTCGTGGGAATTTCTTCTTATACCGGTTCTGGAAAAACCAGTGTAAAAAAATATTTTACACCGGTTTTATTATCCGGTGTAAAAAAAATCATTAGATATTTTACACCGGTTATAAGAAACCGGTGTAATATATTGATTGAATTTTTTCTTACACCGGTTATAGAAACCGGTGTAATATATATGGACATCTTTTTTACACCGGTTAATTATCAACCGGTATTAAAAAAAAGGATTTAATTTTTTAAATTGATTGATTGTTTTATTAGCCCAGAGTTTATAAACATCAATCCAAAATTACATTACATTCACAATGTAATACAAAATTGCCATTACAAGTAACAAGAACCATTCACTTATATTTCCAAACGAATCTGTCTACATTTCATAAGTATTGCCTATACATATATTTACATCTACATATCTATAAAATGTCCGAAGAATATAATGAATCAACTTTATATGTCAGTTATTACCGGACAACGCTTCGATCTCATTAATCATTACATACTTGGCCCATGCTTGTCGAACACCTTCCAAATCTGATTTTGTTAATGCCTTCTCATTTTTTTTGAAGAACTGAGACATTCAAAATAAAGTCATTACGTTGATTAATAACTGATATGCAAAACAACATCCGGATTTGAGTATCAAAATATTATGAAAATGAAATTACATAACAAAACCCAATAACCTTCTTGATATCCTTATGCTCTATGGCTCCTTGGAGTATGATCTCTCGCATGTACCATATCACATAATAACCACATTCCCAATTTGAGCCTTGCTTCTTGTGCTACAATTAAATAACCCTCTGTCATATAAAAAAAAATCCTGTACATTTATTAGAACCTTTTTCCGAACAATTGGAGCACGCTTACCTTTATCTCTATCCATTTAATTGGTTTATGCGTCGACACACGATACCCTTCAATTTCTTTCTGATACACCGTAGCTACACTGTACAAGACAACATGTAAAATCTTATAAATAAGATTTACCTACTAAACATGGGTTAATATCAAACTAAAATTTTCGAAAAAGTATGAATAAATATAAATACGTGTTCATCAAATTCGTAGCATCATCTCGTGGGCCTGAATGCACTGGATCAAACCAGTACACAGTCATGTCCTGTGGTCTTATCGCCATTAGCATCCAGTGTGCACTGAAAAATTATATGGAGATAAAATATTCCAACATATCAATGAATAAACCTATTGAAAATGCGGTTAAAAAAGCAAATCTATTGAAATTTATTTACTTTAGAAAATACGGCGCTAGGAATATGCTCTTGTATCCAGTCTTCAGGGTAGACACGATGTACTCGACTCTATCTGACATGATATTCCCGTACGGTTGTATATGACGTGTTGATAGGAACCCTATCCCACTTTGACCCCGTTCTATACATAATGCATACATTGTCCTACGACATAAAATTGACAAATATAAGGACACGAGTGATTAGTTAAACTATATTGTCCACAATAACGAATAAAAAAAAATAAAGTTGAAACTTTAATAACATATACGAACTTACTTTATGAACACGTGCATGCAATCACCCGTCACCTGTTCACACAAGAAGAAGTCATTGAGGCTCTCATTAGTAAGCAATATTGGAAACTCAGCGCCCGCTATTACTTCCGGCATATTGATTGTGTAGAGAGCGTCACTCGTATGTTTGGTCACCAGCTTGCACAATAACCGTAGTGATCCCTCGAGTTGTGATAATAATGGCTCATCCGTTTCTCGTGGTTGGGGCACCACTTTTGTTTTCTTATGTTGGGGAGAGTTCGTTACCTCTCTCGAACCTTTCGGGTCCGGTACCTTCACAACATTAAATAAGTAATTAGAGATGTTCATTAATAAAGATATACAAAGAAACTCATTGAATAATATATAATTACACCTCCAAATCCGCATCGGTGCAAATCGCAACCAATTCTCTCGGCCACTCTAAAAACAATCCAGATCCTTCCCTAACTGTCGTGGCCTCCTCGTCCGGAAACGGCAACGGCGCATCATCTTCGATAGAGGTAGTGATATTTACCTTCACTCTGTTCTGCATTACCTTTTTCCCGTGATGCATGGATAATTTATACAGCGTCCCTTTAGCCACAAGCCGCCTCCCTTCGGTGTTATCAATCACAAAAAGGCTACATTGTGATCCCTCATGTGAATAATAAACAATTATAGTATATATTTATAATTGTCTAACTTGAAATAATTTGAAAAGGAAATAATTCATATTTGGTACCTCGAACTCTCCCAATGAATCTGGGGGTCCATCACCGGAGCATACCGGTTTCTGCTTTGTCCCCACCTCAATGCTTATATTCTCTTGTTGTTTCATTGATACTTCGGTGCTAGGAAATTGTAAGACATCTGGTGTAGGAAAAACAGGAACTGGTCTGCCCAAATCGCTGAACAGTTTCTGCATTTGCTTAGACCAGAACTTCATCTCCGCTCTGCATTGAGCGTGAATGTCTACATTACTAGTTCCACTGGAAGATGAGGCCCCGAATACTTCAGACTTCCTCATCCGACCCCAACACCCCGTAATCGACCAGGGTGATCTTTCTTTCCCGTAGCCAGCACAAGAATGTCTGTGCTTCCCTCGCCAACGGTCTCTCCTTGACTTGAGCGATTTGTCAACTCATCCTGATAAATATTTTAATGTACTTATCGGAGTATAATTCACATTACAAATTAATATTATTATACACTTTATTTAATTCAATAAATTATACTTACAATTCTGGCACTAACGTCTCTGGCCGCTTCGCTAGAAAATTCACCGTTCTTGTTCTTGTGCCCTTCCTTGAAGAGAATATGACGGGGAATCGGTGACGGCGGAGAGGTTGTTGCATGGGCCTCCTCTTCCGTCTTACCGGACTGGATCTGACTTTGTATTTTTGCCTCAAGTTTTTCACGCATAAGCTTCTTTTTCAACTTCTTATATCCACCACGAGACATTGTGTGGTGGAGTTTGTTTTTGTTCGAACTCTCTTGGCTTGCAAGCCGCTTTGGCTATTTCTCCGAACAGCAAGAAACACATATCATTCAAATTCTAACGTTACATTAAATGAATAAACATTGGATACAATAAAATAGTACCTGCCATTCTTCGCTTAATCGAACTTTTCGGAACATATCCCATGTATCCCTAGTAAGATAAGGATATTTAGCACATGGGTCTACATGTGTTAGGCTTCCAAATATAAACCTGCTCAAGCTTGTCTTCCACCCCCGCCAACGTTCCCCAGCGTGGACTAACCACTTCTTCTTCAGCTTCGGTGTGGACTCAAAGTCAAAGGTACTCTAAAGAAAACACAAAATAACGTTACTGAACGGAAACCATAATATATATAGAAAGAAAATATTTGAAAACACATTAAGAAAGACAAGTAATATGTTGCACATGCCATTACTTCAGCCCAAATCATTTCCTTGATGTTGGCATCGACCGTACGCCATGACTTAAATTGCACAACATTAACTCTACTGCGCGTCATCAAGGCAATAAAATTAACCCATTCATTATGTGATTTGTCAGTCGTCGGCTCACCGTCATCATCGAAAGAAATAGCCGTCTTTTCTCCTCGTGCCCTCCTTTCCAATAGATCGCGACATTTGGTTCCTTTTCTTCCATATTGTGCAAGTGTTTGATCAGCCCCATCCCCGGTGTTTGATTTTGGGTTATTATCCATGAGAAAGCTTTTGTAGTATACAAAAGTTAATGTTAGGAAAGGATATTTATCATGTAAAATATCACCAGAAACAGTAATGAAATTCCTTGCAGTGATTTGCGTGATTTTGATCATATGTGTGAAATTTTCATTACTAGACATACTAATTCAAGCACTGCAGCAAAATTATTGTTGATGAGAGCATAAATTGTAATATCCAGATTCCAAAATCAATATAACATTCCTTGTGCATAACGAGGGGTAACCAGGAGTCTCAAAAGAACGCATATTGCAGTATACTTCACTATTATCATCCAAATTCCATATATGTATTAACAATCGAAATTGGAAAACCCGTTTGCATGCAAGCCGTATACTACACTATTACCATATCCAATTTGTCAAAAAACCTACCAACATTAACACAGCAAGATGAACCGATAAGTTTTTTTACTATTAAATTTGCAATTATTTCTTTCGGCATGCTAATATTACATCAACTCCCCCAATCAAAGTCAAAGATACTCCCTTTCCAAACTGTCATGAAGGAAAAACAATTGAAAAGTAACATACATTATGACCATTTCATTCTGCTACATGATGAATGCACAATACCTGGAAGAACGTCAAATAATAGGAAATGGAGAGTAATAAAAATTGAACGAAAGTCGGAGGCGGTGTCGACGGATGTGACGGATACGTCGACGTTGGAGATTGCAAGAGATATCGCCGACGGAGGTGTATATGATTTTTTTCACAATGATGGAGGTGAAATTAGAGGTGAAAATGGCGGTGTATTTTGGAGCCTAAAAAGACGAGGGCGCGCCGACTGAAATAGACAAACTTTGGAGAAGGCGCCAGAGCTGATTAAAAAAATACTTACTACACCAGTTAAACGAAAAAACCGATGTAGAACGTTTGTTTTAACACCGATTATTACATAACCGGTGTAACAAATGATTTTTAAAACTTGTGTTTTAATTTTTCAAATTGCTATTACAGTGTGGGTACAACAATCCACAATAAAATAAATCCACAATAAATAAATAACATAACATGTTTTTATTGTATTTTATTTCCATTTAAAAATTCGTACCAATATGCTTACGTGTAAACCATAATAAATAAGATAAAAAAATTAAACTTGTTAATTTATGTGGTAACTGTGATGTTTTAGACATAATTTGATATTTTCTTTAAAACTTGTAAAATGCATATATAATGCAACTTGTAAACTATATATAAGTTACAGTTATAATGAACTATATTTACTGAAACTTGTAAACTTGTAATTTAAAAACTCTGTGCCCTGTGTATAAAAATTCATAATTAAACATTACTATAATCGTAGTTATAAGATTAATGCATAGTTACACAATATGAATGTAACTAAGTTAATAATCCAAAAATAATTGTAATGTACCAAAACAAAATTTTAATTACCAAGAAATCTGTACATGAAACGTTTTTGTTAAACCGGTTACTACATAACTGGTGTATTATTAACATTGTTTACACCGGTTACTAAATAACCGGTGTACGTAGACAGTTTTTACACCGGTTATTTAGTAACCGGTGTAAACAACAGGTGTATCAACTATTTTAATATTGCAAAATGCATTATTTCAATTCCACGTTTTGAAATTGTTTTCAACTATTTTAATATACTATTGCAAATTGCATATAATTGTTGTTCCAATTCGACTTGGAATACAAAATCATAATAATCATACAAAATCATAAACGCATAATTAAATATATGTAATTTGAACTTGTAAACTTGTAATTTCAACTATGTGTGTCTTATGTATGCTATATTCATAGTTACACACTACTAAAATCGTAGTAATAATCCAGAAAAGCATATTTACATAATATTAATGTAAATGAGTTAATCATACAAAAATAATTCTAATTTATCAAAACAAATTTTAAATTACCAAAAAATTATTAAACCGGTTACTACATAACCGGTGTAATAACGACAGTAATTAATATGCTAAAGTGTGAACTGTAAAGCATAACAACACTAATGAAATCATAGTTAAACAGTAATAACATCAAAGTTACACCCTACACAATAATTTCCTTGAATAATATGAAAGTTATTAAGTACAATTCAAATCTATTTACAAAATACGTGAATAATAACTTAAACACTACATCTCACGCCAAGTTCTTTCTTTTATTTGACAGAGGATCATCAACCCATATGCCTTCCACGTGATCAGTTCGGAGATCCATATTTTATAAGCCGGATCAAAACCCCACCGATACAAATGGTCTCTTATAATGTCAGGGTCGTCGAACAAAGCAAAATTCTTGCAATCCTTACATGGACAGTAGATGTACTTGGAATTCTTATAAGCAGATTTAATAAATTTCTCAACCTCTTCTTCATACGCAGATGTTGTCCGATCACCAAATATAATATCATTACGATCCATGAATATCGCACCCTTTGAATCATTCCAAAGATAATTACAATAAGTTAACCAACAAAATAAGTGCATTAATCGATGCTAACGTAATTTTACATCATATGACTGAAGCAACAAAATAAGAAGAAAAACTAATAAATATTGGTTATGCAACTGTGTGAATAAAGCTGAAAAGTATACACCTGAATGCCTAAATAAAACAACAAAACAAACATTTAACTAAATTTTTTACCAACATGAAGCAAATATATATTGAAATCTACAATTGTACAAAGGCTTTTTATAAATGAAATGCAGACCTAGAAATATATGTCAAAAATCCAACGAATGAGAATTAAAACTATATAAAAGTGATCAGTTTATATGTAACTACCTAACCTCAGATGGTTGCGTTGAAAGAAGAAGAGTGATATTGTAGCTTCTGATCTGTTAGTTTACCGGTTTTGGGGCGCAGCTGTTGGAAAAAAGTCGTAGTTCTTACGATGGAGATAATGCTGATGAAGCTGTTGGAAATAATTATATTTGTTATTTACACCGGTCGTAAGAAAACCGGTGCAAATTGTTAACTTTTTACACCGGTTGTAACAAAACCGGTGTAAATAGACAAATAATTACACCGGTTATAGAAATACCGGTGTAAATAGTTAATATATTTAAACCGGTTCTAGAAAAACCGGTGTAAATAGTTAACTATTTTACACCGTTTTTCATACAACCGGTGTAATAAGTATAAAACCTTCTTTAATATTATAATAATGCCACCGCGTTTTTCTATTACACCGGATTATGTGTAACCGCTCTAAAATATAGTTTTTTCGATGTCAGAAATAAATGATTATTACAACAAAGCATTATCATAATAATATTATAACATATAAATTAATAAACAACATTAATTTCTAATTTTAATTAAAATAGACATTGCGATAAAAGATGAGAAGATCACATAGTCTAAATTTTTTTACAGGCAAATAGAACAAACTTTCATCATCTGCCTATCAAAAGCCAGCAACGAACACTTCTACATGATTACACCAATTTCTGATTAGAAAAATTTTGGAAACATAATCTTCAGCATAGTTATAATTCCTTTTTGGATCTCTGGGTCGGCGTGTAGCTCTCCTGCATCAAAGTGTATTTTATTCGAATCAAGTTCATCATCAATATGGAGATTGATGTTTTCCGGTTGGTCATTCGCTTCTATTGATTCTGAAACGAACGAATCAAGTCCATCATGAATATGGAGATTGATGTTTTCCGATTGGTCAGTTGCTTCTATTGATTCTGAAACAAACGAATCAAGTCCATCGTCAATATGGAGATTGATGTATTCTGGTTGGTCATTTGCTTCTATTGATTCAGAGACAAACGAATCAAGTTCCTCCGACGTTTGAGTGTCGTCCATCGCAATTGCTGTTGAAGTTGTTTTCATGGTGGAGTAGAATATAAAAAGAAGAAAAACTAAATAATTACCACACAGATGGTAGTTCACTTATATGCTAAAAAACGTAATTAATTACGATCCCTTTAATTAACGAAAAACATAATTGCGTACCTAATGTTACATCATATAAATTAATTAACAAAATCAGTTTCTGAGTTTAATTAAAACAGATATATATATATATATATATATATGTCAATGCTATGGCGAATGAGAAGAGAAATAATATAAAAGTTATCAGTCACTAACCTCAAATGGTTGAGTTGAATGAACGAAAGTTAAATTGTAGCTTCTAATGATGGATTCAAAAAGATTTCGTGCGCACCTTTTCGAAATAATTCGTAGTTCTTACGGTAGAGATGATCCAATTTCAGTACTTGTACAGGATAGACCTCAACAGAAAACAAGTAGCTCACTGACTTAGTTGGAGCAGAAGGAAAAATATGTGGTTATACAACGTTGTTAAAGTGGTGTATAAAAACTACCACTTTTGACACCGGTTATAAGAAACCGGTGTAAAAGGAACACTTTGTACACCGGTTATAAGAAAACCGGTGTGAAAAGTGCACTTGTAACACCGGTTGTTTGATAATCGGTGTAAAAGCTTCTGCATATCAATAAAGAAAACTAGGGAAAGAAAATTACTAAGCATATCAAATTACTTAAATAAAATGTCATTACAAATAAACTAATTAAAATTGTCCATAAAAACAGATTTTAGATGCTTATTTTTGGGATTTTTTTCATTGGATTTCTCTTCCAGCTTCTCTTCTTCCTCATTTATGTCACTCTCTGTGCGCTTCTTGCTTTGGCGTCATCTGACCTCCTAGACGATGTATCTCCCATCTAATGCATGCTTTGCGTCAATAATAATGTCCCAGTTCAATAGATTGCTTGCGAAATTCCTCCTTGGTTCGATCTGCAAAGTTATAACTCCCAGTTGATTTTATTGAAGTAAAACTGTCGTAGTTTACTTACTTTAAAAAGCATATAGAAACAGTACCTTATGCCTTTCTTCCAACTGCATAACCCTTTCAACTGCCATCTTCAGTTTCGATGTTGCTCTTGCATTCTGAAATAACAAAAAATTGCTGACCATGCCAAATAAACAGCATTCACAAAAGTTGACAATTAAAATATTCCATTATAATTGAGATTGACATAGCAACCTCAATTTGGTACCTTTTGCTTCTCAAGTTCAAGCAATTGCATCGCCTTTTCATCGACAGGCTGTTTTTTCTCCAACTCAGCCTCACGAGCTATAAGCTTGTTTTGTTGTTCTTGTAGCATCTTTGCGAGTCCCTCCATCTTCAGTAACTGTGATAAACACATGCAAAAAGTCAGAAGAAGTAAGCAATGGGGTTGTGTCTATTCTCTGCGAATAAGCAAACCCACAGGACCAATAGTTGGAAGAAACAATTTTGATTCAATTCAACCAAATATCCAGTGTACTTAATGAACTTTAATTGGACACAAAACGAAAAAAAAACACAGAAAATATGAAATTGTCAGCTATTTTCTATCCGAAGCAATAAAATTCATAACACACATCTCAAACTCAACAATATGGAAAAAGGAAAAAACCCCATACCAGTGCCCTAAAAGATTCTGATCAATACAAAAAAAAACCCTAAATTTTAGATTTATTTAACACGTAAATTAGCAAAACCCACAGAAGTATCATGACTATTTATAGGAATGAAGGATCATGACTTATGGGAATCAAGGGTCGTGATTCATTGAATTTTCCAACTAGGATACTGTGAAACCCTTCAGTTTTCTTCAGCCCCTCCAGCTGTCTTCTGCCCCTCCAGTTTTCCTCAGCCCCTTTCAATTTTATTATGCCCCTTCAGTTTTCTTCTGCCGACGTATTCGCTACCACCTAAGCAAAACCATTCAGTTTTAATTTTAAACTTTTAATATACATTACATTTGAAATATTCGTATTTACTGAAGGTCTATAGTCTCGGAGTTCAAATCAAAGAGATTTTTTTAGTCGATATAAAGATAAAGAAGAAGAACTTAAGAAATCATAGTGTTGAATCAAAAATAGTAAAAACTTTTTACACCGGTTATGCTTATAACCGGTGTAAAAAAAACTTTCAAAAACTTTCTACATCGGTTATTATTAAAACCGGTGCAACAAAAACTTTCAAAAAAATTTTACACCGGTTATTCGTATAATCGGTGTTAAAAAAAACTATTCAAAAATATTTTACACCGGTTATTCTTAAAATCGGTGTGTTAAAAAAAATTCAATAACTTTTTACACCGGTTATTCTTATAACCGGTGTAAATAGTCTAAATTCTTGTTTAATATTACGATAATGCCACCGTGTTTTTTTAATTTACACCGGTTTCTGTTTGACCACTTTAAAAAGGGCGATTTAACAAGGCTATTTTGTAGTAGTGATTATTGATGACTGGTTTAAACATTATTCTAAAGATTAAAGTACGTGGTTAATTTTGCCGTTCCAAAAGATTCATTGAACTTGGTAACGATGAAAAAAATAGAGTTAATTGCGACAAAAAAAAAAGCACTTTGGACTATGCATCAATTGTAAAATACCTTTTTAACTTTTAATTTTAACACTTTACTATACTTAACATTTAATTCTTTGTAATATACTATACTTTGATAAAATTGTATTGTTAAAACACATAATCAACTCTTATGAATATTAGTTGTCCAAATACATTTATTTAGTTGTGTTTATTTGTCATAAGATGATTCAATCCAATAATTTTTTCCTAACAATATAACTGTTTTTCTCGCTAAAACTTTTTTATTTCTCTCTCAAAATTTCTATAAATTTTTATCTCTAAATTATTTTTCAAAATATAATACATTAGATAAAAATTGTCTTTATATTTGAAAATGTGTTACATAGCAAAAGTTAAATGTTCAGAGTGATAAAGTGTTAAAATTAAAAGTTTAGACGGTATTATGCGACCGAGTCATAGTTCAAGGGGGTTTTTTTTTCCATTAACTCAAAAAAATTATAAACAAATATTTTTTCTTTGGAATAAATCCGAAAAAATTCCTCGAATTGTAAGGAGTTATAATTAGCTAGTTAATAAGTACTAAATTTTTTAATTGACTTAATGGTTCATTACTAATACTAAAAGACTATATGTAGCATGGATCTTTACTCAATACATGAAATTAAATCACGTAATAGTGAAGTCTTATAGTACTCGTACGTGACCCTTTCAAAATAGTAATTAACTATGGACTTCGCAAAGATGAATTGGTAGTATTAACTACTTAATTAATATTTATTTCTCCTAATTGTCCCCTAATAAAAATACTGCAGGCTTTGTTTTATACATAATAGTGATTAGAGCAAACCTAATGCGCGTGACTAAAAAAGATCTAAACCTGTAATTTCATAGACTTATTTTAGTGAAATTTAATTTTGCAGTATTAAAATGAAATTAATTAGAGTTACATGTAAAATATCTTTGAAAATAAAATAAAACATATTGGGATAGTTATTTGATTTGTACTTTGTTATCTATTTGGTTATTGGCTAATTACATATGAAATTTAAAGTTTTATAAGAAAAGTTAAAAAAATGGCACCCAATCTTTCTCTCTCTCTTTTTGTTTTTCCTAAAGAGAACTTTTAGCCTATTTGACCCATCCTTCATAACTTTTTTTTTTCCTTAAAATTTGCTGTGCATTCAAACATTGATAATCTATGCAATCTACACTGTTCAAACTATGAAAATTGAATTTATACCATAGTAATTCAAGAAATATTCAAAACCTTTGTTCTTGGGTTTCTAAAATTTTCTAGATAAAAACCAACAATTCAATCAGTTAAATTTATTTTTAAACAAGCTATGATCGTAATACAAAATTAAGTTATCAAGAAAAAAAATATTGAACCATGCAAAATGCAAATCTAATTATTTTTTTCAATATCAAAATGAAACCCTAACCATGGAAAAGTTTCAAAAATTTTCCATTTTGAATGGTTTAAAAGTTTGACGATAGTTTTATGATACTACAAGGTTCGATTGATGATTTGAACAAACTTCAAAGATAGTAA
Source organism: Ophiorrhiza pumila (assembly GCA_016586305.1). NCBI lineage: Eukaryota > Viridiplantae > Streptophyta > Magnoliopsida > Gentianales > Rubiaceae > Ophiorrhiza > Ophiorrhiza pumila. The sequence goes on from BLIW01000006.1 coordinate 41,936,145, forward strand.
ACGTAATTAACTCTAAAACTTATTATGGTTATTTTAGAAACTTCATAACAAAAATTTAGGGTGTTTTTGGATGAACAAGTTTTAGTGATTTATTTCACAAAATCAAAATTAGTCGTTTGTTTTGTCAAAAACATTTATCAACATTTTTTAAACAAAAAACAATGTTACAATAATTATTTTTGCTACAATATTTTTTATAAATAAAATATTAAATTTGAATTTAAATTTTAAATTTTAAATAATAAACAATTATTTCTAACACAATTCTCATCAAAACAAACTTATAAAATATTAATTCAAATTTAAATTTTAAACTTTTATTAATAAAAAATTCTCTAATACAAATCCCAACAAATCAAAATTATCAATCAAACACTCCTAAAATATTCCTTTCTTATAACAAATTCTAATAAAAAAATTTCATCATAAAATCTAAAAATACACCACCCAATCGGAGCCTAATTACTGATTTAGTTAGTCAATTGTTAGTGAATTTACAGTAGAGGATTATTTGTTATACATTGGCGGAATCAAGAGACTGTTGGATATTTTTAATATTGAAAGTATTGGAGCAATAAAAAATCTGAAATTGATTAAAGCTAAAATTTCCCGACGTCGTAATGTGGAGTTCTCCACGTGCCGAACAGAACGGATGTGCCGAGCTTATTACTGAGCTAAACGATCGGTAGAATGAGCTGTACGGTGGGAGTGCCGAACGGCATAGCAAGTCAGCATGTTGAGTAGGAAGGTCGGCATTCCGAGCAAAGCGGTCTGGGACCGAAGGATAGTCGTAGGCAGGATCCGATGTCGGGTAAAAACCTGGAAAATTGAGACAAACTTAATTGGTTGGTTTTTGGGAAGTTTTCAAATTAACACATAAGTAGTTATTTTATGTGTCTTAATGTAGTTATTTTGATTCGATTATGTCTCTACAGATACAGATTATCTAACAATAACTAACAACTACTTTGAGGAATTAAAGCCAATATAAAAGTCTTTTAAAAGGTATTCATTCTTGAAGGAAAAGACTGCAAATTTTTCTTTTGAGAAAACTAAAACTTATGCAAACACTCTTTTGTCTTAAGTGTAGAAGGATTGTGAGTACAATACAATCTTCTTTTCTTCATCTTATCCTAAGGATTTATTTACTAGAATTCTTGCACAATAAAGAGCAAATAAAAGTGTAAAGGAAAGTGCATTACTTGCACAATTTGAAGTCTTTCCTATTTTATAACAGTTATTCAATTTTTCACAAATTGTAATAGTTAGTCCATTGTTGTTTCTTGAATAATTTCACCAACAATCTTTAGACTTTTATCTTGAAACAATGACTGGTGAAAGAGACTTGACATCCAACATCACAAAGTTGGAAAGGTTTGATGGAGGCCAATTCACTAGATGGCAAAAGAGGGTACACTTCCTCATTGTTGTACTCAAAATGGCTTATGTTCTTATAATTCCAAAGCCGCTACTTCCAATTGGAGTGGAGGAAACTCTTCAAGACATGAGGAAAAGGCAAAAATGGGAGAATGATGATGAAATATGCAGAGGACACATACTCAGTGCAATGTGTGATATACTGTTTGACACCTACCATACCATTCCTACTGCAAAGGAACTTTGGGACAAAGTAGAAGCAAGGTACATGCTTGAGGATGCTTCAAGTAAAAGGTTTCTTATCTAAAATTTTCTAAATTATAAAATGGTGGATGTTAAATCTGTGATGAATCAATTTTCTGAAATTGAAATCTTGTTGAATAAATTTACTCAACATAACTTGAACATGGATGAGACTATTATAGTTAGTGCTATAATAGAAAAGCTTCCCTCTTCTTGGAAAGACTTCAAGAAGAAGTTGAAACACAAGAAGGAGGAAATGACAATTGACAATTTTGCTAAGTCCCTTCGTATAGAAGAGGAATGTCGTATGCAGGAAAATAAGAATCCTCAAGTGAAGCAAGATGAAAAGGACAAGGAACTTTCTAACAAAGTTCACATGGTGAAAGAAGGCTAACAAAGTAAGCCAAACAAAGGCAAGATGCCATTCCAAAGCAAGGATCAATCCAAGAACAAGAATAAGAAGAAAGAAAAGTGCTTTCATTACAACAAAGAAGGACACTATAGATATGAGTGTCGGTTGTTGAAGAACAAATCTTTCAACAAGGGTGAGTCTTCTAAAATGAGACTCAAAATTTTGTTACTATGATTTTTGAAATCAACATGGTAGAAGAAGACTTTCCTTGGTGGATTGATACCGATACAACCAAACATGTGTGCAAGAACAAAAGTTTCTTCAAGAACTTTAAGCCCATGTATGATGCAAATGTTGTGGTATATATGGGAAATGTTTCAACAACTCCTATTGAAGGCATAGGAGAGATTGATCTCAAGTTTACTTCTTGTCACATTGTTACTTTGACAAATTTATTGTATGTACCAGAAGTTAAGAAGAACTTACTTAGTGGAAGCTTGTTAAACAAAATTGGTTTCAAATTAGTTTTTGAGGCTGATAAGTTTGTAGTCACTAAGGGTGGGATGTTTGTTGGAAAATGTTACCATTGTAATGGTATGCTCAAGTTGAATGTATTACCTACAAATAAGATGAATGATATTTCAGTTGCTTATTTGATTGAGTCATCTTTTACTTTATGGCATAATAGACTAGGTCATGTAAATTACAAAAGGATTATTAAAATGATGAAACATAATCTTATGCCATATTATAAAGAAGATGATAGGAAATGTAGAACTTGCATGCTCACAAAGATTACAAGACAACCATTTCCTAAAATTGAAAGAAAATCAAATAAGTTGGAATTGATTTATAGTGATGTATGTGATTTACATAGCACACCTAGTTTAGGAGGTAAAAAGTATTTTGCTTCTTTTATTAATGATTATACTAGATTATGCTATGTTTATTTGTTATATTTTAAAGATGAAGTAATTGATAAATTCAAAGCTTATAAAGCTGAAGTTGAGTTACAATGTGGTACTCAAATTAAGTGCCTTAGAACCGATAGAGGTGTTGAATACTACCAAAAGGAGTTCTTTGAGCAATTTGGTATAAAACATGAGATTACTGTTCCTTATACACCACAACAAAATGGTGTAGCTGAAAAGAAGAATAGAGTATTAACTGAAATGGTTAATGCTATGTTGTCAAACTCAGATTTGAGCCAAGGATTTTGGGGAGAAGCAGTACTTACTGCTTGCTATATATTGAATAGAGTTATAATAAAAGGAGCTCTACTACCCCTTATGAATTTTGGTTCAATAAAAAGCCTAATCTCAAACACTTAAAAGTTTGGGGTTATAGGGCTATTGTTAGACTTTCAGAACCAAAGAAAACGAAGTTGGGAGAAAGAGGTGTTGAGTGCATTTTCTTAGGATATACATAAAACAGTAAGGCCTATAGATTCATGGTTATATAGCCTAATGATTCAATATCAATTAATACAATTATTGAATCAATAGATGCTATCTTTGATGAAGGTAGATTCACCTCAATACATAAAGAGTTGGATAATGTTTCCAAAAATGATTTGACAACTAATGAAGCTTTAAATGACCAAGGAAAGGTTATTGAGCTTAGAAGGAGTAAAAGAACTAAAAGGGCTAAATCTTTTGGTTCTGATTTTGTTACTTATCTTATTGAAGGAACAAGGGATGAATTAAGTAACAAAGTGGCGTTTTGTTTTAATACCAAAGCCGATCCTAAAACATTTGAGAAAGCTATGAATTCACAAGACTCCTTATTTTGGGAAGAAGCTATAAATGAAGAAATAAACTCAAGAAGAACTAATGGGTGTTGGTGGATCTTCCACCAGGTTCTAAACCCATAGCTTGTAAATGGATCTTCAAAACGAAGATAAAGGTTGATGGAACCATTGACAAGTTCAAAGCCAGGTTAGTAGCTAAGGGCTTTACTTAAAAGTATGGCTTAGCCTACTTTGATACCTATTCACCGGTAGCTAGAATAGCTACTATTCAGTTACTACTTGCAATTGCTTCAATCCAAAAATGGATAATTCACCAAATGAATATTAAAACAACATTCTTGAATGGTGATTTGGATGAAGGAGTGTACATGAATCAAACTGAAGGATTTATTGTACCAGGGCAAGAAAGTAAGGTGTGTAAACTTGTTAAGTCTTTATATGGACTAAAACAAGCACCAAAACAATAGCACCAAAAGTTTGATCAAGTCATATTTGCTAGTGGATTTTCAATAAATGAATCCGATAAATGCATATATAGTAAGTATGATAATGATGAAGGAGTGATAATATGTCTAAATGTAGATGACATGTTAATCTTGGAACTAACTTGGAACAAGTTGCTAAAACCAAAGAATTGCTTTCAAGCAAATTTGAAATGAAAGACATGGGGGAGAGGCGGATGTTATTCTTGGAATAAGAATTAAAAGAGAATAGGATTCAATCTTGCTATCTCAGTTTCATTATGTTGAGAAAATCCTTAAAAGGTTTAATCATTTTGATTGTAAACCTGCCTTAACTCCATTGGACTCTAAAATTGATTTTGTCAAAAATAAGGGTGATCCAATATCTCAATTGGAGTATGCTCAAGTGATTGGATGTTTAATGTATGCAATGACATGCACAAGACCTGATATAGCTTATGCTGTAGGGGTTTTGAGTAGGTTTACAAGTAATCCGAGTAAACATCATTGGATGGGCATAAATAGAATATTGAGTTATCTTAAAGGAACTAAAGACTATGGTATTTGTTATAGTGGATTTCCTTCAGTGTTAGAAGGATATTCGGATGCTAGTTGGATAACCAACAAAGATGATCATTCATCTACAAGTGGCTGGATATTCTTGTTAGGTGGAGGTGTAATTTCTTGGGGTTCAAAGAAACAAACTTGCATAACTGATTCTACAATGGCATCTGAATTTGTTGCTCTAGCCTCAGCTAGCAAAGAAGCTGAATGGCTTAGAAATCTTCTTATTGAAGTTCTTATATGGCAAAAACCGGTTCCACCAATTCTAATTCACTCTGATTGTGCATCTATGCTAGCTAAAGCATATAGTCAAGTGTACAATGGTAAGTCTAGATATATTGGTCTAAGACATAGCATGGTGAGAAGCTTGATCACTAGTGGAGTAATTGCCTTAGACTTTGTATCATCTACAGGCAATTTAGCTGATCCTTTAACAAAAAGATTAAGTGGAGATGTGGTTTTAAACACATCTAAAGGGTTGGGGTTAAAGTCCATTCTATAAAGTCGCTTATAGTGGAAACCTCAATCTAACACTAGTTACAACTTCTAGTCTTAGATTCAATGAGTGAGAGTACATTATTATAGTGATTTGAACATTACATTCTATCATACCAAAGTAAAGTAATGTTGTGTTATCCACCAAGGAAATTAGGTTGAACAAAGGGTTTATTAACAAGTCTTGGAAATGCCAAAAATGGTGGAGGTATCAAGAACTTGCCTATATGAGTGTACGATTTGTGGCATCAACAAAATTTATTGGACTTTAATTTTATAAACACTCATGAATGATAAGTGCAAAAGACCTTGCATATTCAATGACATTTAGTAGTGTTGAATCTATGTGTACAATTTAAAGTGGCTAATCAAATATATAGTTGGTTTAAAGCTTGTCTACCAATTCATATGATTAGTTATTGAATTTTGTACATAGATAATGGTTCAATCGAAAGACACTATTATTGAATTCATAGATTATCAAGAGTTGTTAATGATTCTTTAAAGACTTTTCAAAATATTGAAAATGGCGGGGGATTGTTGGATATTTTCAATATTGAAAGTATTGGAGCAATCAAAAATCTGAAATTGATTAAAGCTAAAATTTTTCGACATCGTGATGTGGAGTTCTCCAAGTGCCGAACAGAATGGATGTACTGAGCTGTTGGGTATGTTGTGCCGAGCTAGTCGGTTTGGAAGAACCGAAGTGACTAAATGCCAAACAAAACGGATGTGCCGAGCTGTTGGGTCTGTTGTGCCGAGCTTATTACTGAGCTAAACGGTCGGTAGAATGAGCTGTACAATGAGGGTGCCGAACGGCATAGCAGGTCGGCATGCTGAGTAGGAAGGTTGGCATTCCGAGCAAAGCGGTCTGGGACCGAAGGATAGTCGCGGGCAGAATGCGACGTCGGGTAAAAACCTGGAAAATTGAGATAAACTCAATTGGTTGGTTTTTGGGAAGTTTTCATATTAACACATAAGTAGTTATTTCATGTGTCTTAGTTGGATAGATTTTATCTAACAACTAGTAGATAACACCGCGTGTGCTCGGTGTGATTTGCCTTGAAAAAAAATTGCATGAGTCATTAGAAATGATTAAGTTTTAGTAAGCAATCTCAAAATTGATAATAAATTATGATTTAATAATGAGTTATTAACATTCTACATTAAATATTAAACAACGAAAGTGTGTGGCAATGTAGTGAATTGTGTACGTACGCATAAAAATGTATAGTTTGTGAAAAAATTTTTAGTAGCTGTAAAAATGTATAGTGTGCATAGTATGCGCTAATATGCATAGTATACAAAAAATTTGTGAACTGTGTATAAATATATAAGGTGTGCGAAAATATGTAAAGTATGTTAAGTATATGTAAATATGTATATTATTTGAAAATGTGTATATTATGAATAAATATGAATAATGTGTGAGGTAAATAAAAAAATGTATAGTGTGTGAAATGTTAATAGTATACATAAAATGTAAACACTGTGAAAATATACGCAATAAGTATAAATATGTATAATGTGAAAAAAAACACATTTAGTATGTATAAATATATGGAGTGCATGAAAATTGTGTAATATGTGTAAATACGTGTTTATTGACTCTAAATAGGTATAGGGGTGAGAAAAGTGTGTAGTATATATAAATATGTATATGTTTGAAATTTTGTGTTTCAATTGTAAATATGTATAGTGCGTAAAAATATGTAAATATGTATATTGCATAAAATGTTTAAATATTTATCGTATGTGAATATGTGTAAGGTATGTATACATATGAATATTGTGCAAAAATGTGTATAACGTGTATAATAAAAATGTATAATTTATGAAGTATAGGTAAATATCTATGGTGTACGAAAATTGGTATAATATGCGTAATATGTATAGAATGCGAAAATATGGGTAATATATAACATGTATGCGCATGTGTGTAATATGTATAAATATATACACATAGTACACATGTTTTCACACACAACATATATTTATACATATTACACATATGCAATGCAAAAAAGTGTATATTTAAAAGGTGTATTGTAAAGCCCCGATTTCTGAGGACCGAAACACGCCGTAATCTCAAGATTTAGTTTCCCTACTATTGAGATTACAAGGCACATCTTATTGTCATTTCTCCATAATTTAATACTTTATTAATAATAAAACTAATAATTTATAAATCATCCTTACAAGATCAAAGTTAATAATTATCCATCCTAAAAAAAACGTAGTCATGGGTCTACAACCCATAACTTTATTTAAAAGTTCCTATACTAATTATAAGCTCCTTTCATCCTTCACCATTCCCATATCCCGGTCTCGTCCTTGTTCACTTCATTAACTTCATCTGTAAAGTATTATATATATAGAAAAATGAGCGAGTTGCCCAACAAATAAACTCTAGATCATTTAAACTAATCATACTTTGAAAATATTATATTTTCCAGATAAACATTCAAATAACCAATTTCAATAATCAACATACAATAACATTAACTTAACATTACTTGTACTTTCAAATATTTTAAACATCCATAAACATATATATAAATATACATATACATACATAAATTATCTCTTGGGGTCATATACTTGACTTTCATTATCTCTTGGGTCAAGTACATGCCTTTCATTATCTCTTGGGCCAAGTACATGACTTTCATTATCTCTTGGGTCATGTATATGACTTTCATTAAGACTTCGTTTTTAAATATATTAATCAATTGTATTAAAATAGTTTAATTAACTTCATACAGTAATATGTTTTTGATATCTTTAATCATTCCAAATTTATTTACAATCACAGAATTATCACATTTGATTACAATCAGTATAACTAACTTAATTCTATGGACACAAAACGATCAAGTAAGCCCAAATTAATAAAATCATCAAACATATACATATGCATGATACTAAAATCCTTCATGATCACTTTATATTGAAATCATCATTGATTATGATCATAGGTTAAATCAGAATAATCACTATATATTAAATGTCATTAATTTATGATTACAGATTCAATAAGATTAATCACCACATATACAAATATAGTAAATAAAACACTTTCATGTTTACAAGAAACTTTTTTTTTCCATTCATTACACGTACTATCACATAATAGTGCATAATTTTCATACCATTATTACTAATCATTATATATATGATTATAGTATATTAAATAAGCTTTAATACAATTTTTCTCAATCATTGTAGTATAATCACAGTGTATTAAATATATGTTAAATATATTTTATGCAATCATTCTTTAATCATTGTACACATCATTATTGTATTTTGACTAACTTTTACACAATTATTACTAATCATTATTGGTATGATTACTACATATTGCATATCTATCAAAGAATTTTCATAGCAGTTACTTTTCCCAAATATATTAAATGGTCTTCATACTTACTGGTCCCTAATAGCTACATACACGAATCATCAGACCCATCATCACAGTATTTTAAATAACTTTCATATAATTATTACTTAATCATTATGCTGATGATTACTACGTTTCAATATATATCAAAGAACTTTTCATACAGTACTCTCATCCAGGATTGAATAATTTTTCATGCATGCTTGTCCCAATCCTTACATACACAATCACAGAATAATTGACATATTTCTTTAATACATACGAACCATTAAAATTTCTTAACATGCATAATAATTTCATGATCAATCCGTAATCGTACTACTATAATTGCAATATACATATAGGTATCGTTCCCAATAATTGAAAGAATATTAAATTTTTTATAATTTTTGGAAGGGATCTAGAATTTACTTACTGATTATTGTAGTTCCTATCAGTCTTTTTCTCTTGTTCCAAAGTCAGCCTTTTCTCTTGCTCCAAAAGTCTTTACGTGAATTTTCTGATGTATTGAAGGGTCCTATTCATAGTGTTTGATTAGGGTTTACATGTGATAGTTTCCTTATCCCTCAAGTATTCTATTTCTCTAGGGTTTACATGTGTTAGATTCCTTGTACGTAAAGTATTTTATTTCCTTTTATTTTAGATATTAAATTTCCAATTAATTTGTATCTTATTCTATTTATTTTAAATAATTTCCTAAGCTTAAAACTATTTAATTCCTCACGTATCTTTATTACTATAAACATAATCTATTAAATAGTTTCCTATATAAAAATAATACATAGAGATTTTAATTTTACTAAAATCTCTGGGTATTACATTCTTACCTCCTTAAAATAAGTTTCGTCCTCGAAACTTGCTTTGTCCTATTCTTGGAACGATTTAGAAAACTTATTCTTTCATACATTATTTATCCTCACTCACTCTGAGGTATTACATTCTTACCTCCTTAAAATAAGTTTCGTCCTCGAAACTTGCTTCGCCCTACTCTTCTAATAGCTGAGGATATTTTTCTCGCATCTTTTCTTCTAATTCCCATGTGGCTTCTCTTGGCGTGTGATTTGTCCATTGAACCTTCACAAATTGGATGATTTTATGTCGTAACTCTTATATCTTGTGGTCCACAATTCTCAGAGGGTATTTTTCAGAAGTTAGGTTCTCCTCCAGTTGAATGTATCATCTTTCTCCAGTACATGGTTTGAATCATGTATGTATCTCTTAAGTTGCAATACATGAAACACATTGTGGACTCGAGATAGGTTTGGTGGTAATGCTAGTCGATAGGCTAAGTTTCCAATTCGCTCAAGAATGTTATAGGGTCCTATATATCTTGGGTTCAACTTTCCTGATCCTCCAAATCGCATTACTCCTTTAGTGGCGGAACCTTAAGGTATACTTCATCGCCTATGTTGAATTCCATTGGCCTTATTCTTAAATCTGCCCAACTCTTTTGTCTATCCTTGCAGCTTTCAATCAATTTTTTTTTCGAATGATTAACTTTTGCCAATTGAGATAATTTAGGATCAATGATTTTTTTTTTCAACTTTATCCAAATACAACGTAATCGGCACTTTCTCTTATAAGATGCTTCATAGAGTGACACACTACTATGATAACTATTGTCATAAGAAAACTCTACCAATATAATATACTTGTCTCAACTCTAATTAAAGACCATTGTCATAACTCTTTGCATATCTCTTTTAAGGTTTGAATGGTTTGTTCAGTTCGACTATCTGTCTGTAGGTAATCTCAGTGCTTAAATTTATTTTCGCTATCATTGGTCTTTGGAATTCCTTCCAAAATAGTGAGATAAATATTGGATCCCTATTTGATACTATACTTATAAGAACATTCTGAGATCTTACAATTTGATTAGTGTAGAGGTGAATCAAGCTATATATCTTTTCCTACTTTGTATTTAGTAATTAGAAAGTCAGTCAAAATTTTTTTTTTTCCAATAATCCTCTGTCAACCATATAGTATCATTTCTGTCTTCAATTCTTGGTACACTCTCAATAAATTGTCTAAAACTTTTCTCCTATCTCCATGTAGGTATATTGAATGGTTATAGAAGTCTTTCGAGTCTCTAATGTTCAATTTCAAGTTTCTAGCATATCACAGTTTCAACTATTTGTCTCTTCATTAGGTGTGTATATCAAAATATTTCCTATAAATACAATTATATACTTATCCAAAAACTCTTTCATAACTGAATCCATCATATTCATAAAAGCTCTAGGAGCATTAATCAATCCTACGTGTATCACCAAAATTCGTAATGCCTATATCTCGTCCTAGATACACTATTTAGTACATCTTTAGGATTTATCCTTAATTGGTAATATCTTGAACACAAATATATTTTAGAAAATATTTTGACCCCTGATAAGTAGGTTTTATACCTACTTGTATAGACTAATTCACTTAGCTTTTGGCTTGAATTGCATACATTTATCTGGTGAAATGTGCTATTTTGTGCATTTATGTGGTTCGCAACTTGATGTGCTAAAATGGTGAAAAAGACCACAAATGTTGTTAAAATGAGGTAAATGTGTGTTTGATGCTAAATGATAAGAGGGGAGTTAGAAAGAGCTAGAATGGTGAGTGAGAGTTTTAAAGAAAACCCTAAAATGTGCTTAAATTCTTGGACTTTGATTTGTGTTAGTGCAAATGTGTGGTGTTTTAGGTGTTTTTATGCATATATGTGTTGTGTTAATTAGTAATGTTGAAATGGTGAAAAGATAGTAAAAATGGTGGAAAATGGAGTTAAAAGTGTCAAGGACAAGTGGAGGAACCGAAAATGCACAATTGGCCTAATTAGGGTTTTGGCAGCTTTGAGTGTGAAATTCATTTGACTGTATCTCTTTCAATACTAATCCAATTGGTGAGTTCTTTGGTGTTCTGAAAAGCTCTTTGAATGCACTACATTTCTTATGTTGTAACTATTTTCTAATTGTGTGTGCAAGACTATGCAATGTGAGTTTCTTTTCGGAATACCATTCATTAGGGTTTTAGGGTTTTTTAGGGTTTTATTCGCCTGCCACGGTTTGGTGTTTTGATGATAACTTGAGTTTTAGGCATCCAATGGTGTTGTTTCTTGCACCATTGGAAAGCTACGAGGAAGATCTAGAACTTTTGAGTTCACCACCAAATCAGAATCAGAGGCTAAGACACACTTATTTGGCATGAAAGTAGGGTGTTGTGTTGGAATGGATACTTTGCCAATATTTGTTGCCAATTCGGCCAACCATCGTGCCAAGTCCTTGCCAAGACCTTGCCGAGCTTTGCCAAACCAATGTGCCAAAACCATTGTGTCATGACCTTGCCAAGAACTTGCCAAGCCTTCCCAATCAATCTTGCCAAACCATGCCAACTTGACAACACTTATGCACAACACTTATGCATTAGTCTTGCCATAACTTTGCCATGAAACTCATGTCACACATTTGCACCTTGGCACACCACTCATGTTGCAAAATGAACTTCACAAACCAATGCACACAACTTGGTATAGGAAGAGCTAAGCAGCCAAAAACAAGTGGAATTTGGCCTACGACTGTCGTAGGCCAAACTCAAGAAGACATGAAAAATGGCCTACGACATGTCGTAGGCCATTTCTTGGAGAAGATTTTTTGCCCACGACTGGTGATAAAATTTTGGCCTACGACAATTCTGGAACATGAACTTTTAGCCTATGACATGTCGTAGGCTAATTGTTAGGAAGTTGTGGAAAGAAAATGGCAAAGTGTTGAGTGTGTTTCATAGGATTTTAAGCTTTGTCACACTTTAGTAGTGTGGTCATAACTTTCTCGTTTTAGCTCCAAATTGGGTGATTTTGATGGCTGTGGATAGCTAACACATGGTGTTACAACTTTCATGTTTTAAGTTTTACTTAATTCACAGTGCATCATGATCAAATATTGGTGGGAAGTTGCTGCCATGAAATACTTTGTGTTTGAGTTTCTAAAAAATTGGCTAAGTGTTTAATTCCTGATTTTCTGAAATTCCAGGTTAATGAAGGCGCGGTTTTCTGTGGCGGAAAGGCGTGAATTTCAAAGCGCTGGATTCTTGAATGCTCGCTGAGTTGCTGAAGGCGTGATCCGTTAAGGCTTGAAGTCGTGGTGTAATTCTGATTTCTTCACCTGGATCTTGAGCAGCAAAGGCGCGCGAAGCTGAGCCTGAAGGCGCGATGTAGGATGCTGAGGTTGATGAAGGCGCTGGAAATTAACACCAAAGGCGCTGGAGTGTTGAATATTTTTTTTTCAAACTTGGAATTTTTGACATTTTTGGCTGATTTTTAGTTCCTTCCCTTAAGGACACTTTTGTAATATTTGATACATTCTACGTTGCGTATTAGTTACGTTTTCCCAACTCTATATATTGGGAAGGTAGCTAACATGTAAAGGGGGGAATTATTCACTACTCACATTTTTACATATTGTAACCGACTTTTGATTTTAAAAAGAGCGAGAATTCTCATTTTCTCTCTCTAGATCTACTTTCTCTCACTAAACATTTCTTCTCCAATCTCAATTCCGATTGTGAATTTTGGACTGGATTCTTCTTTCTTATTCTCAATTGACAAAGGAATCGACAATTCTCTCGATTTAATCGGTAAATTCTTCCAATTAAGTGAGAATGAGCTTATCAATGTTGGAATTTGTTGATTTTGAAATGAGAAAGATGTTTTCTGGCTAAATCTACGATATCTTAGGATTCTCAATGGATGAATACGTGTTTTAGTGGATTGTATGCTATGCAATTGATCTAATTGTTGAGTATTGAAATCACATTTGAGTTGAGCATAAACATATGTTGAATTTCATAATTCCTAGCTATTTTTGAATGGATCAAGCTTCAATTGTGGTCGACATGCTAAATTGAGGAGTGATTCATCAAAGTTAGCGAAGTTGCATGAATTGAGAACTAAATTGTGATTGTTTAAGTCTTTGCACACGTTTTCTGTAATCAAATCAATTCTGAGACTCAGGCCTCACCATAGGAAGTGTTAATGAATTGAAACATTAGGAAAAGTGTTAAAGAACCTTTCCGTGTTAACAACGATGATATGTAAACCCTAGGATAGACCTCGCCATGGGAGTTCTTAGGACTTTGCATGTTAGAGTAGTTAGCTTGGAAAATTGAGACTTTACGGAGCTTATACCACCATTCTCAGGCCTTGGCATGGGAGAGGATGGTGATTTGGGGTACAAGCAGTGGTGTGGTCGTCATGCTGGCCACAGCTTGGACTTCTAGGCAATTTAGGTCTCCATTGCATTTAATTGTTTACTGATTGCATAGCATAGATTTACTAAGCCCGTGTTCATCCAATACAAGAATCCTGAGATATCTATTTCGTCCTTGCTTGTTGCTATATTTTGCATCTTTGTTTTCGTTCTTTTGTGTTGAATTTTCTTTTTTCTAGTACTTAAATTCCGAAACTAAGACTTTTAGAACAATTTTATTCAATTTTCTTGACCTACGCCTTCCCTGTGGATTTACGATCCCTGCTTCCACTTCTACAGTAGTTGCTAGGGTAAAATTGAGCTGATACGACTTTAGGCTATCAACTCCTTTAAATTAATCGAATAAATACTTTAGCATTACAATGAAGTTCTTATTCTTACGCAATCAAAACCTTAAACATCAAGTATTTTTTTAAAACAAAATATGTGCGCCCTATAGCAAAATATTTCCTCCAATAAATTTTGTGTATCAAAAAGCCCTTGTAATCGCTACTTTAACTCTTCAATTCTAGAGGGCATTTTATGTAGTGCTTTCAAAATTAATTTCCTTATTAATTTGAATATACCTCAAAATCAATTTCTTTTTCTTTGTTAATCCTTATAATTTTCTAGGGAATACTTTCACAAATTCATTTACTATTAGAAGATTATTATTATTATTATTATTATTTTTATTTTCCCTCATTAGTTTCATTTATATGCTAAGTATCCTTCACAATTTTTTTTTTTGTATAACTTTGAAAACTATTCTTTAAACCTTATCACCTTACGGTTCTCATCCCCCGTATTTTGCAAGTGAGGACTCTCCTAATATGTCAACTTTATGGTCGTTATTCATCCCTAAAATATTCACTGTCCGTTTCAACCCTTACTAAAATTACTAATTTTTCTCAAAGCTTTCCTTCTAAGTTTTTTTTTTTTTTTTTTTGTATTTATTCATCCATACTTAAAATAGGAAGAGATATATAAGTGTTACCTATCAAAATTCACACTTATGGAATTCTCTAATCCTTGAAATAGTAGTCTTACTAGTTTCTAAAATGAAGGCCTAAGAATCTTTCTCTTTGATACCACTAAATGTAACGCCCCGATTTCTGAGGACCGAAACACGCCCGTAATCTCAAGATTTAGTTTCCCTACTCTTGAGATTACAAGGCACATCTTATTGTCATTTCTCCATAATTTAATACTTTATTAATAATAAAACTAATACTTTACAAATCATCCTTACAAGATCAAAGTTAATAATTATCCATCCTAAAAAAAACGTAGTCATGGGTCTAAAACCCATAACTTTATTTAAAGTTTCCTATACTAATTATAAGCTCCTTTCAATCCTTCACCATTCCCATATCCCGGTCTCGTCCTTGTTTACTTCATTAACTTCATCTGTAAAGTATTATATATATAGAAAATGAGCGAGTTGTCCCAGCAAATAAACTCTAGATCATTTAAACTAATCATACTGTTGAAAATATTATATTTTCCAGATAAACATTCAAATAACCAATTTCAATAATCAACATACAATAATATTAACTTAACATCACTTGTACTTTCACATATTTTAAACATCCATAAACATATATATAAATATACATATACATACATAAATTATCTCTTTGGGTCATATACTTGATTTTCATTATCTCTTGGGTCAAGTACATGCCTTTCATTATCTCTTGGGCCAAGTACATGACTTTCATTATCTCTTGGGTCATGTATATGACTTTCATTAAGACTTCGTTTTTAAATATATTAATCAATTGTATTAAAACAGTTTAAATTAACTTCATACAGTAATATATTTTTGATATCTTTAATCATTCCAAATTTATTTACAATCACAGGAATTATCACACTGTGATTACAATCAGTATAACTAATTTTAATCTATGGACACAAAACGACTCAAGTAAGCCCAATTAATAAAATCATCAAACATATACATATGCATGATACTAAAATCCTTCATGATCACTTCATATTGAAATCATCATTGATTATGATCATAGGTTAAATCAGAATAATCACTATATATTAAATGTCATTAATTTATGATTACAGATTCAATAAGATTAATCACCACATATACAAATATAGTAAATAAAACACTTTCATGTTTACAAGAAACTTTTTTTTTTCCATTCATTATACGTACTATCACATAATAGTGCATAATTTTCATACCATTATTACTAATCATTATATATATGATTATAGTATATTAAATAAGCTTTAATACAATTTTCTCAATCGTTGTAGTATAATCACAGTGTATTAAATATATGTTAAATAATATTTTATGCAATCATTTCTTAATCATTGTACACATCATTATTGTATTTTGACTAACTTTTACACAATTATTACTAATCATTATTGGTATGATTACTACATATTGCAATATCTATCCAAAGAATTTTCATAGCAGTTACTTTCCCAAATATATTAAATGGTCTTCATACTTACTGGTCCCTAATAACTACATACACGAATCATCAGACCCATCATCCACAGTATTTTAAATAACTTTCATATAATTATACTTAATCATTATGCTGATGATTACTACGTTTCAATATATATCAAAGAACTTTCATACAGTACTCTCATCCAGGATTGAATATTTTTCATGCTTGCTGGTCCCAATCCTTACATACACAATCACAGAATAATTGACATATTTCTTTAATAGCATACGAACCATTAAAATTTCTTAACATGCATAATAATTTCATGATCAATCCGTAATCGTACTACTATATTATTGCAATATACATATAGGTATCGTTCCCAATAATTGAAAGAATATTAAATTTTTTATAATTTTTGGAAGGGATCTAGAATTTACTTACTGATTATTGTAGTTCCTATCAGCCTTTTTCTCTTGTTCCAAAGTCAGCCTTTTCTCTTGCTCCAAAAGTCGTTACGTGAATTTTCTGATGTATTGAAGGGTCCTATTATATAGTGTTTGATTAGGGATTACATGTAATAGTTTCCTTATCCTCAAAGTATTCTATTTCTCTAGGGGTTTACATTTGTTAGATTCCTTGTACGTAAAGTATTTTATTTCCTTTTATTTTAGATATTAAATTTCCAATTAATTTGTATCTTATTCTATTTCTTTTAAATAATTCCCTAAGTTTAAAACTATTTAATTCCTCACGTATCTTTATTACTATAAACATAATCTATTAAATAGTTTCCTATATAAAAATAATACATAGAGATTTTAATTTTACTAAAATCTCTGGGTATTACTTGTATAGTACGTGTAAATATATAAAATATGTCAAAATATGTAAATATGCATAGTATGTCAAAATATATATTGTCTTATAATGTGTAATGTATGTATTTGAAAATGTAAGTCATATGTGTAAATATGTATAAAAATGTATAGTTGACGAAAATATTTTAAATGTATAGGGTTTGAAAATGCGCGTAGTAAGTATAAATCTATATAGTGTGTGAAAACGTATATATTATATATAAATGTATGTAGTGTGTAAAAAAGTATTTAGTATATATAAATATGTATAGTGTATGAAAATGTCTAAATATGTATAATGCTTGTGAAATGTGCGTTGTAACTATAAATATGTATAATATGTATAATATGTAAAAAAGTGTGTAGTATATGTAAAAAATATAGTGTATGTAAATATAAATATATATATTTATATATTTATATTGAATGAAGATATGTTTACTATTTATAAATATGTATGGTGTGAAAATTTGTAGACATTAATTTATAAATTTTAAGTAAAAGTTTGTGTATAATTAATCTTTAAGTTTATTGTTTAAATTTTATTATTATGAATATTTTTAAATTGAAATAGCCTAGGAAATAAATTTGTAATGCCCAATATTTTCATTCAATATAATATGCGAGATTAATATAATTATGAATTAAATAAATCCAAGTAAAAAGTAAAAAAGTGTAAAAATGTTGTATTAATGTTTACGTTTGTGAGAAAAAAGGAATATTTTTTGTTAATAATTTTTGTTGATTTGTATTAATTTTTAACTATTTGATTTTCTTCTTAATGAGTTGTCAAACAATGATAGTGTGTGAAAATATATTTACTATGTGCAAATATGTATAAAAATGAATAGTGTTTCCAAATTGGTTTAGCATATATGTAAACATGTATTGTGAGTGATAATGTGTTAGTATATATAAAGAGTAATGATTGGGAGAGTGAAAAATTAGAGTGAAAACTCAAAGTGACTGACGTGGCATGTATAAAAAGACAAACTAATCCATTACTCATTAGGGTTCACTCATCATTTGGTTAGGGTATTAGTTTGTCTTTTTATAACTGCCACGTCAATCACTTTGGGTTTTCACTCTAATTTTTCACTCCCCCTATCATTGCTCATATATAAATAAATATATATATATTGTTTAAAAATATGTGTAGTAGATGTAAAAATGTGTTTAGTATGTGAAAATATGTAATTTGTGTGAAATGTGTAAAGTATATATAAATATGTACAGTGAGTGAAAATGTGTGTACTATGTTTAATTATACGTAGTGTGCAAAAATGTGTTTAATATGAATGTGTCTAATATGTGTATTATACGTAGTGTGCAAAATTGTGTCTAATATGTGTAATTATACATAATGTGCAAAAACATGTCTAATATTTGTATAGTGTGTGAAAGTCTATGTAGTATACATATCTATGTATAATGTGTCAAATGTATTTAACATGTATGAATATGTATAGTGTGTAAAAATAGGTCTAATATATATAATTGCATAACATTTTTTTAAATTTTTAATATTTTTTAATAAAATAGAATTTATTGGTGAAATTTCCAAACGCATTTGGAGAAGATGAGGTAAAGGTTTATCCCCTTATTATTATTATATAAGATTTAAGTTTTTTTTTGGATTTATTCTAATTTTATTTTCATATTTACTACACATTAAGAATTAAATGATGCAACTGACGATATGGATGATGAGATTTATAAAAAAATTATCTTTTTCTTTTGACCATTGTTATAATTTTTGCTCTGAGTTTCAAGTATTAAATGTAGCATGCATTTAAAAAAAGTTCACAATTTTTTAATTTCATGAATGCTTTCCATTTTATTGAATTATTAGAATTTTGGTGAATTACTCTACCCAAATATGAAAATAAATGTATTGGTAGGTTAAAGTTATTGCGTCATAATCCCCCTTCAAACTCTTCACTGTAGTTTGGGCTCCACCTTAAAGTTTTGTGAAGACTACCAAAAACTTTAAGTTGGCTTTCATTCAATCCATCAGACAAATGGATAAATTTTGTTCTGCTCTCATTTTAATGGAAATGCAGCCAAGACACGCACAATTGCACAAACATTTCCTCGGCCCTTTTACACTCATGGCATGGAATTCATTTCCCAATTCCATAAAAAATGAACAATTAATAAAGGCATTTGATTAGACATGCTGACCAATACTCAAAGCAGTAAACTATGAAAGATTTTGGTTTGACACTAAATCACCACTTGGAGCATTAAATGGTATGCTAACTGTAACTGAATGAATTGCAAAGAACCTTACTACAAATTATACACTTTTTCCATTAAAGTAACGAACTGTGGTGCAAAACTGATATTAAGAGTTCTTTATACAATTGGTAAAGTATATAAAAGTTAATGCAATTCAAAACTGGCATTCTTGATTTTGCTCCTCAAAATAAATTAATGATAGAATGTTTAATACATAAAGAGAAAAATTATCAAGCATTAAAATTGTTAGTGATAGGAGCAACATTACTCCAAGCACTTCTATAAACATCAAGACTCTGACAGGACAAACAAGTGTCGAATTTGCAAAGAATAGTATAGATACATTTGCATAGATGCAATTCAAAAAATGAACATTTTGTGCAGTTGAAATTTCTAGGTCAGCATTATATTGTTAACTCTCAACATTCTACCATTAATGATCACTAACCATTTCAGAGATTAATGAATGAAATTCTACCATTAAAGCACTGAAATCGTCAGCACTAAAATGTTTAGAAATTAATGAATGAAATTGTACCACATCAATGCCTAAACGACAACATTATATAGCTAGCTCAAGTACTACAAAGAAATTATATGTTCTCAATCACTTGCCATGGGCTCACATTAAAGAATTATCTATTTCATATGTAAACATAAAACTGCTTATACAATACCAAAAATACAAATGCTTCATGCATAAGATTTCCTAGAAATTCCTTCGTAACCCTAGATTTCTTCAATTTTTCCATGCACGAACTTAATTCGGTAAAAAGTACATTGCATTTTTTATAATCTCAATATCCACTAATTAAAACAAAAAATATTGAACAAATTTAAAGCCTCTTAAGAAAATCTTCTGCACTTCTAACATTAAAAGCTTCTAAAATAGGAAAGACCCTTTATAGGAAAGTACCGAATCTTCAGCAAGCTACCTGATTTGCACCAGCAGTAACCATCCTGAGGATTTGTGCAACTGATTCTCTTCCCACAATTGAAAAGACAAAAGGAAGAAGAGTTAACCTGGAAGAATTGTCTTCCTGAGTAATAGATAGAGCTTTAAATACATTAAAGTTGATTACAGATTTCACATTGCATTTGAAGGTAGGAAGATAAAAATAAACATTACATTAAAAAAGACGCACCAACTTTCCACGTAAAATAACTCCAAGACACAATGGTTGTAAAACTCACTGTCTTGAGATTGCTTTTGTTGATACAATTCAAGCAAGATAAGAAGGTGCCTAGCAACAAAACAAATCCAAGGAACATCTAATGTCCCCCTTACCAGAACAACTGGAGGATCCTAATTCAAGTTGTTTCTAGCTTAAGAATATAATTACAATAAGAGCTGTGTTTTCTATATATGTTGCTGAGTGCAGCAGAGGAATACCCTAAAATTTTCACATAATGACCAACTGACAAAGCCTAACAGAAAGAAGATTTTATATAGTTATCATCCATAAGTTTAAGATTAGATACTAGAAATGATACTACAAAAAAAAGCTAGAATCTATTTCTCACAACAGGTATTAAAAGAGAAAGATCAAAAGAGTGGGTAAGAGGTCATCTTGAAAGTGGCTCACAAATGATTGAAATATCATATTGCACTTAACCCATGAACTTTGTAATGAAAAACGATTAGTACTGGGTCACAAACACAAGTTTTAAAAATGTTCAATTCCTATTAGCAAAAATGAAAGAAAAGTACCAAAATTCAGTGAATTAAGACACTCTCAATCTACCAAAATTTGCGACGAATAAACAATTAAAAGACAAAAAAGAATCAAAAAACTTCTCTGTACAGCAGCTCAAGTCCTCAAACAATATTTATCAAAACCAATCAACCAACCCAAAAAAAATAATAATAAAGCCATCCAATCAAATCATTAAACAAGCTCCCTCACTTCAAAATCACCAAAACCAATGAATCCCAAAAAAATACATCCTGAAGGGAAAAGCAAAAAACAAAAACACATATACCAATCCAGTTATGCCCAAAAGAAAGATGTAAAAAGATTATTCATTTAAATACTAAAGGATTAAGTCAAATTTTGAACATGTATATGAAAATGTCCAGTCCATGAAGTTGCTTCTTGTACATGTTAATCAATATATGTGCTTTTGCACATTAAATGCAAGCTCAGTCTAAGGAATTAAATTGATGGTTCATATTATAATTGCTGCCATCCCATTTTTTCTTTTCATGCGTGGATAAAAAAAAGGCTCAAATCTAAACATGATCTAAGCTCCAACTGCACAGTTTGTTATTGGGACGAAGGACATTGATATCGCATAAGGCTCCAACTGCACAGTTTGTAACCAGTCATTATGGCTAAAGCTTCTGTTATCATTTCCACCTCTCCTCTTGAAAAAGTAACAGTGTCCTACAGTTTTAAAGTTTATAAACATCAATATGTGCTAAATTCCTTAGCTGCTAAAAGGTAGCAAATCAACAGATTTCACACCTATACATGACAACATACCTCCTTATGTGAGTAAGAACTTGATGTCCCAGTATCAGCAAACCTCAGTCGCGTTTCCCTGGTCTCAAACTGAAAAATAGCAAAGAATTACATAGAACTTTTTGACTATAGTAAATAAAAATGCAATTCATTGTTAACCCAAAAGATGCAATGGTTCATGCTAAGTCTATGTTCTATTTTATGCTAAACTTAAACAACAGTAGTCACGTTAATTAAAACCTATACATGTTTAAACAATTAAACCGCTGCTCAGCACAAACAAGCTACCGGGAAAAGGTACCATGAAATCTCTATAAAGGCAACTTATGCTTCAAATCAGTTACAACCAATTGTAAAAGAAGCCTGTTTATGTTAATGGTTACAAGGACATGACACATCAAATTCAATTGTAAAATGTTCAAATTCGTTTGAAGAATTAAACCTTCAAATTCTTTCTGTGCATTTTTAGGCTAATTTGTAAAAGGTTCATTGTTTTACAGAATCACAAAAATCATAGAAACTTGAGGTGGCCCTGATTGATAAGTTTTTAACTCATACGGGCAAAAGACGCTTCTTTTATAGTTTTACTTATAAATAATGATTTGATATTCTATACAAGTAAAAATAATTGTGATTGAACTCCATAAAAACAAAGGAAAAACCCGCCATCACCATCATGGCATCATATACATGAAAGAACACTGATGTTGATGCAAGTATGAAATGAAGTTAGTTAGAATGTATATTGTAAGCTTCCGTCTGGGAGGAGATTTTTCTACTATTTGCTTCTGCATGTCCACGAAAGAGAAACCTTTATGAGCAAACAATCTTCGAAGATTGATCACAGAGAGCTAGTTAAAGCTTGCAACAGCGAGGTCAGCCTGCTCCAAAGCATACCTGTGCAAGTTTTTTAGTACATCAATAATGCGTATAATGGTAGAAGAAATAGCAATGTCGTTCATATGGACAAGGGTGTAGAGGAACTACTTACACTGGGTGAGCTCCAATTAATGCTACGGTCATAATTTTATAGCTGTGAGCAGCATTTATGCCTCTCGGATCATCCTCGAAAACCACACACTTGGATTGGCTTCCTATCCAACTGCAAAATGTCCTTGAGCATATGAGCACACCAGCAAATTATCACCATTTTTAAATGAAACTTCTCATTTCTTTATTTTCCTTATAATAAGTACAACATTCAACAGCCCCGTACCCTTCCACTTTCTCTCGGAAGAAAATCCAAAATGATTCTTATCACAAACTGTTGTCCATTTTTACGAAAAGCATTGCTTTAGTTTTACCTTCACTGCAGCAGAAAGATATCTATGTGCCATGGACTCCATACCATCTTTCTCAGCAACAACTGCCTGCGACACAAAAGTGACAATTATAAACAAAGAACATAACAGGAGACCTTATTAACCAACACAAAGATATAATACATAAGACTTAGAGGAAGCAGAAACACCAAAACCCCAGTAGACTTAGCTTTCAGATTTCCAGGAGCATTAGAATGTATGAGACTCAATAAGCTTATAATTTTCTCTTTCAAGATTCCATAACAGGAAAATAAACCTGATTTGTCAATAGTAGGGTCGTTTAATGCAATTTTTGTGAATAAAGACCTGACTCCTTGCTACCTTTGGTATATACAAAAGTCCACTATCAGCAAGTGTATAATCAAACATTCTAAAATGTGAGGACAAAACAAAGCATGGCCTGAAAGATTATACTAACAAGTTTGCATGATGTGCATATCAATAACAATAGTTCATCAAGAACTTTTCAGAGGAAATTTTAGTTAAAAACCCCACAACTTCTCGAGTCAGAATAAAGTATGCTATGTAAGTATCCTAATGGAATAGAGTTTCAAGCAAACCTGGAAATACTTCATAAGACCCATCCTTTCCAAAGCCTCCAACATAATTCTCCTATCAAGACTTGAAACAACAGCACAAGGGATGCGTGCTGTGGATACTGCATCTAACCAATCTTTTAGACCTTCTATGGGTTTTGAAAGCTGAAAATGATGAGATGCAGAAGCATTAAGTCAAAGGCTATTTCACATTATTAAACAACAGAAAATGTTTTCTTGAGAAAATCTCACTCTGAGAATATTGTCATAACACAACTGTGAAAGCCTCAAGTTCAATCAATCCAAATCATTTTCTGCCTTCTCCCACAACAAAACCTTCAAATTACAAAAGATATTAAGAATCAGGCACTGAGTAATGAAACACAACAGCTACAGCTTTTCGTAGACACCCAAAAACAGCAAGCAAAAGAAGAAAATTCCTCTTAAAGAAAACATATATCTGAGATAACCCAGCCCTCCCACACCACAAAAAAGAAAAACAATGCGGTTATGAATCTGTCCTCGTTGTCATATAAAACCACTCAGGAAGAACTCCAAACCTTATGTAGAACGTGCTCAGCACCTGCATAAATCAGAAGTCTTTGTGTTTCATCATTTTCAGGAATCTCCTTTCCTGCAGAGAAGCTATAACAAAAGAAAAAGGGTGCTTAGAGACTGAACAGAATATTGCACAGTTTGTCAATATGTCACAAAAAATTTTGTTTTCCTAGGTAGGAAATTTATGATTAATCTTGAGGGAAAATGAATTCGCGTCAGTAATTTAAGAGGCTAAACGCACAAGAAAGAATTTTTAAATTATGTGCAACCAACTTAGAAGTTCTCAAATATAACCAACAGAGAGACTATATCCACAGCAGTTAAGAAAAAGGAAGACGAAGTACATGAGGACAAAAGCAATAGGGAAAAAAAGACAAAAGACTATATATAGAGAGAGTATACCTCATGATTTTCGGTGGAAGAGGCAGCACTATGAGGTGCTCTTCGGCTCCTTTGCAGATTCTGCCATCATCAAAGAATTAATGTTGTTGCATCATTCAAACATTAATTATTCACAATCCATTTATTCAATATTCAATATCAATAAAAGAGATGAAAAAACTGGATAAAAAAGATTGAAAATCAGTACTATCTCTGAGTGGATTCTAAGGAAATAGAATGTTAGTACTTACAACTCCTATGACGAAAGGAAGCCATCCTTTATATAAAGCACGAGGACCTTCTTCCACAAATACTGTTCTTAAAGCATGGAAAATACCTCTGTATTGGGTAGGAGACTTCTCTGTCTGCAGCAATATGCACAGGGAAAAATATTAAAACACCATTCATGGACAACAATCCTGTCTTCTTGCATCTCTCTGGTAATAGATCAGTCCATGAAGACAAGAACAACTGAAAAGAAACAAGAAAAAGAAGAAGAACATCACACAAAGACAAAATCAAAATTTTGAGAATAAAGAAAGAAAAAAATGAAAGAAATTCTGAAAAAAAGGAAGAAGAGTATGGAAGGAAAAAAAGGGAGAGCGAAAAAAGGAGTGAAATGATATGAGAGAGAGAGTAGTGAAACCCTAAAGTAAGTTTCAGAAAAGAAGGCCAAACTTTTCCATTTTACGAGAAGCAGCATCACAAGTCTTTTCCAAGTTAGAATTTTGCAAGTAAATCTTTCCAATGTAACGAAATAGGCAAAACTTCCTCAACCAAACCAATCAATTCGTCCCCCACATCAACCACATCGGTTGGCAACGAACGAACGAGCTACGAAACTTTGAGCGGGCCCGCCGACACATGCAGGAACGCCAGCAGGATCAGCCACATCAGCAAGTAGTCGTGGCCAACTAAGGAGCGCAGGACGACGACGACGAAGGTGGGAGCACTCCTGTTTAATAAAAATACTCCTAAAGAAGTTACTCTTATTTTAGATAACTAACAACTACTTTGAGAAATTAA
Source organism: Ophiorrhiza pumila (assembly GCA_016586305.1). Classification (NCBI taxonomy): domain Eukaryota; kingdom Viridiplantae; phylum Streptophyta; class Magnoliopsida; order Gentianales; family Rubiaceae; genus Ophiorrhiza; species Ophiorrhiza pumila. The sequence continues at coordinate 41,961,842 of BLIW01000006.1, forward strand.
AGCCAATATAGAAGTCTTTTAATAGGGATTCATTCTTGAAGAAAAAGACTGCAAATTTTTATTTTGAGAAAACTACAACTTTTATCTTAAGTGTAGAAGGATTGTGAGTGCAATACAATCTTCTTTTCTTCATCTTATCCTAAGGATTTATTTGTTAGAATTCTTGCACAATAAAAAACAAATAAAAGTTTAAAGGAAAGTGCATTACTTTCACAATTTCAAGTCTTTCCTATTTTATAACAGTTATTCAATTTTTCACAAATCGTAATAGTTAGTCAATTGTTGTTTCTTGAAGAATTTCACCAACGGAGACATAACTGTAATGGTTACAAATTTGGAGGTTTATTCTGTAATATGGCTAAACATGAAGGGGATAAATGTTATTAACTCAAAGATTATCTATGGCACGCATCATGATAAAAGAGCAAGTTCGTCAGTCAAAACAAATTCCCATTATTTGAAAAACCATTTGTTAATATATAGCACATTTGTTAATGGTTTTGATTTAAAACCATTTGTTAAAAAAGAAAGTATCACCAAATCCTTAAAATATATGCAAAGACATGACAAAAAAGTAAAAGTTTTCTTTTTTCCTTCAAAAATATAATATTTTCCTCTAGCGCGAGAGATTATACACGACTTAAAGAATTTGATTATTTCCCGACCCAATTAAAGTTGAGAGTTTCACAAAATCTAAAACATAAAATATATAATATAACTATATATATATATATATAGTAAAACATTTATCAGGATCATCTTGAAAAACCCCGAGACCTAATCTTCTATCAAATATTTATCTTATTTTATTCTGTCTAACATTCAAAACAACATAGTTTCATTAAAATTATGGACTAAATGCATAAATATCACTAAAATTACTTTACAATTATTAGACCCTAACCAAGAGATTAGTGAACCCTACGACGTAGTTTTAATTAAAACAGAATAAGACAGACAAAATTTTTGACAGAAGATCCAATGTCAGATATGCACCAATTATTTTGTGTCATGTCAACATTTTTTAAAGTCTCACTCTAATAAAAATACACTCTACGTGCACCATATAATTAACTATAAAACCCTTTAAACACTAAATTAAACTTGAAAAAAAATTAAAGATATATGTTTCAACATCATTAATCTTTTTCCAAACATCTTTGATCTTATTTTGTGATTAAAATCACATCGTAGAATTCACCCACATCTGGGTTTAGGCTTAATATTTGTAAATTTATTTTTTTTAATATTTTATTCTTTTAATTTCTAATTTTTGTGAAACAATGTCGGAGGGTTCACTCACATTTGGATTAGGGCTAATATTGTAGATTTAATTTTAGTAATATTTTATTATTTTAATCTCTGATTTTAATGAAACAAAGTGTTCACTCAGGTTAGGATTTAATAATTGTACAATTAATTTTGGTGATATTTTATTTTTTAAATTTTGTAGGGACTTGAACATTGGATCTAATAAATACATGATAATTTTAAACAAATGATATGGATGAGATATGGAAAGATTTATCATTTTGGTGCATTTAATTTTTCTTCCTAAATTTAAAGATTTTAGTTAATTATATGGTATGAGTGGAGTGTATTGTTATTGTGGTGTAATCCTAAAAAATGCTTACTTGATATTCAATGATTAATACCTAACAAAGAGTTTAGAATGATCCTGATAAATGTTACCCTATATATTTTTATATAGTATAATTATATAAATAAGGTATTCCGCATCTCTTGGCAATAAAAAATTTTGATCATTACACCATCCTACATCTGGAGAGAATTCCACCGCATCCATATTTTGCGGATCTCATTATAAGTTATAACCAATCCACATAAGCTCTAATAAGGAAATTTGAATTCTATACATCACCTCTTTTAGAATGGTAAGGGCATATATGCCACTAACATGGATTAGTGGAGTCAATAGTAAAACTTTGAATAAAACCGCATGATAATTGTGTGGGTGGATTACATCTACTTATACAATTTGGCAACATGTAAATTGCGAAATAAAAAAAAATTAAGAGCAATGGGAATGAGATAAAAGAGCTGAGGAAATACCTAACTAACCATATTACTAATTAGGCTCCGTTTGGATGGAGTATTTTTGGGTTTTATTATAAATTTTTTTTCCTGGTATTTTATATGAGAAAGGAATATTTTGGAAGTGTTTGGATTATTAATTTTGTTTTATTGGGATTTGTATAAGAGATTATTTTATTAATAAAAGTTTAAAATTTTTATTTGAATTAATATTTGATTAGTTTGTTTTGGTGGGAATTATGTTAGGAAGAGTTGTTTATTATTAAAATTTAAAATTGAAGTTCAAATTTAATATTTTATTTATAAAAAATACTGTAGCAAAAATAATTGCTATAATATTATTTTTTGTTTTTAAAATTTTGATAGAAAAAATGAGCAAAACAAACATGACATTTTGGTTTTGTAAAATAAATCATTAAAATTCACACAACCAAACATAGCCTAGTAATTAGTAATGTAAATCCTAAAGAAATATGGGTAGTAAAACAGATTAGAAGACACCAAACAATCTTGAGAAATATGGAAGGTAGAAAAATTCCCTTCAATCCTTACATATGCAAAACTGTTTGTACTTATATAAATGTAGAACCACTATTGTTATTTGTTTGTCATTCTTTATTATTACATGGATTATGAGTAAAATTCACACTTACACCAAATTAAACCCATGCTATTTTCAGTGGATACGAACTTTTCATATATTGCGATGACGGCTCATTGGGACGTGCATCAATTTTGAAAGTAGGAAGATTTTGAATGTGAGCATGTTATTTCCCAGATCGATTGAAAGATGTTTGTTATTGTATTTATTGGAGCATCAGCCAATTCCATTACAAATTAACATCTTATTCCAACCAACTACTCCCTCTGTTATTGTATTTATTGGAGCATCAGCCAATTCCATTACAAATTAACATCTTATTCCAACCAACTACTCCCTCTGTTCTTCAAAGAGTGTTGTTCTAGCTAATGGCACACTAATTAAGAACAGAGTTGAATTCTCTTATTCACCCTTCTTTATAATCACAATCTCTCTCATCAATTATTGAATGAATGAGGTGGATTAGCGTTAAGAGTCTATTCATATTCCACCTCTTTCATTTCAGATTAGCATTAAGAGTCCTATTCTTGCTGAATGCGAGTTCTAATTTTCCCTAAATAATTTTAAAGGTACTTATATAATTACTTTAAATATTCGTTAATATAATTATTTGTAATGATATTTTTTTTATAAAATCCATAAAATTATTGAATAAAATATTTGATATGTAATTATGTAATTAATTTAAATATTTTTTTTTAAGTTCTAATACTTTTTAAAAATATATACAAATAATTATATTAATGAATATTTAAACTAATTATATAAGTAAAGTACATATAAAATTATTTAGAAAAAATTATAACTTCTGTAATAGTCCGGACGTCCGGATGGAGTCTGGATGCCAATTTGTTTTAAATTTTTTTTAAAAAATATACCTATTCTATTTTGCTTTACTTTAAATATTCGTTAATATAATTATTTGTAATGATATTTTTTTTATATAAAGTCCATAAAATTATTGGATAAAATATTTGATAGGTAATTATATAATTAATTTACATATTTTTTTTAAGTCCATATACTTTTAAAAAATATATAAATTAATTATATGATTACATTTTAGTATGTTGTTATTGTATTTTGTTATAAAAAATTCAATGGAAAAAATTATAATACCACAACTTACAGTTGTAAAAAATTATTTAAAGTAATTAATTTAGGAAAATTTTGAAGTAAAAAATATTTAAAGTACTTATATAATTACATATGAAATAATTTAGAAAAAATTTGAATTGTTTAAAGTAAATCCGAAAAATTGTTTGTGGACATTTGAAGAGTCATGATTTAATTAGTCTCGTAGAATTCAATAGCAATTTGTTTTGAGAACATGAATGAGTGTAATTAATTACATAGATAAATGGAATGAAGGGTAAATATGGAACCTTTAAAATTTGTTGTATTGAAATTTGTCAAATGACACTTATTTAAGAATAAAAAATATTACTCAAAACGACACTCTTTGAAGAACAGAGGGAGTATATTATAGCACAACATTTCACTAAATGAATAAAGGCGTGGATTTTATCTAAGAGTGCATGACCGATTGATGACCATGTTTAAAACTTATTATTAGATTTTTAAAAATTTTACCACAAAAATTTACTAATTCAACTATGAATCGAATAGTAGGAAATAGGGTAAATTATTTCAACTGTCCCTTAACTTGGGAATTCATTTCATTTTTATCTCTAATTTTTAAAAAGTTTTATTTTTGTCCCTTATGTTACATTTTTAGTTTTCAATGGTCCTTTGTTTATTTTTCATGTTAAAAAAATTCAATTTGAATGACCATTTAATATGCATATGTCTAATTTTATCAATTTGTGTACACTTCTATTTATTATATATGTGTTAAATATTTATTCAATTTTAATTTTAATTAGAAAAAAATAGACGAAATACGGTTTTGAATCAAATTGTAATATAAGGGGCAAAAATAAAACTTTTTAAAGATTAGAGATAAAAATGAAATGAACCCACAAGTTGAGCAGGGGAATTTGTTGGAGTGTACTATAGCGAGGATCTAGCAGAAACTAATCGAGCTCCGTTTGATCTCCCAGAAGCAGAAGCTGAATCAGTTGCACTTTGCAAATGTTTGCAAATATAGGAGATTATTTTGTAATATAGATTAGCCTCATTCTAGGTAAATATAATTAGAGAAATGATATAAGATAGTGAAATTTTAGAGTAAAATATTATAGCGAATGATGTGACATGTATAAAAAAACAAAATCATCCATTATATATAAAAAGACAAAATCATGTATCACTTTATAAAAAATTGACACGTGTACAATCACTTATCTTTTAGGGTTCACTTATCGTTTGATTAGGGTATTAGTTTAATTTTTAAAAATAAGATAACTAACTAAAATGACACATGTCAATTTTTTATAAAGTGCTAAATGAAAGTGGTACAGCAAACCCAATTTTGTCTTTTTATACATGCCCCGTCAATTACTATGACATTTCACCCTGTGTATCATTACTCATATAATTAATTCGAATTTTATATTTGCACTAAATTTGAAGTGTCACCCTTTAGTTGTGACATGTTTAAATAATTTTCCCATGAGCGTAGATTACTCCACTTCGTTTTTAGGAGATGAGATCCTCTTTTTAGGGGTGTTTAACCGGCCAGTTAACCAGTTTTGATTTGTACCAGTTTTGGCAAATTTTTTCATAACCGGTTAACCGACTGGTACCGATACCGGTTCCGATTGGTTAACCTGTTAAACTAGAAAACTGAATAATTTTTTTTACTCTCGAAAGTTAAAACAAAAAACTAGTAACAAATTAACTATATTTGAAATGTAAAATTGAATATTTAATTTAACATATTAAATGATAATGTCCATGTGATGTAAAGATATGTTGATTTAAAAAAAAAATACTTAGTTAGTGTACTAATTACTTATATTTAAAGTATTATTTACTTATAAACTATAAATATACTTATTGATAGAGTCAATATTTTACATTTATTTGCAATAATTTCATGTCATTTTATTAGCATTAATGTGTTGAAATTCATGGTTTTGTTATGTTTTTCAGGATTATGTAGAAATGAATGGAATGGTAAACAAAGAAGCTAAAATGGTGCAAGAAGTTGAAAAGATTTGAAGGAAGGAGTTTTACTACAAAGAGAAGATTTTACCAAAAAGGATTTTTACTTAGAGGAAGAGATTTTGTTGGAAAATGTGATTATGTTAGTTGGAGAGAATATTTTCTTTGTAATTAAATCTCCTAATATTGTGGAGATTGGGATTTTGGAGTTGTTAAGAGTTATATTTTGTTAGGAATGTTAGCATGGTTTGTTGGAAAGAAGTCTATAAATAAGTGGTGCTTTTAGAGTAGTAAGCATCCATCCTATCCTAGCTTTGTTTTGATTAGTAGTTAGCATTTTAGTTTTCTGAATAAGCAGAATAGTTTAGTAGTTTTCATGTAATATTCAAGTCACTTGTTTTGAATTTAATAGGATTTCCATTATTTAATTCAAGATTTCAAATTCAGCAATCTTAGTAGACAATTTATTGGAAAAGTTTTTGGACAAAGCATTATCTATTTCCTTTGCATTTTGGATTGGATCGGATAATCTTCAACAATAACTTCTACCAAATGATTGTCAACTACTGGTTTTCTTTCTATTACATTAGGAATCTATTTTGCTTTAATTCTTTTATGTTTTGTTTGATAATGTCTTCATTCTAAATTAGTATTCCAGTTAATGAATTGATGAAGCACTAATTAACAACTTGTGAGATCCAATTGGACTTAAATAAATATGTGATTTAAGTACCTTTTTATGTCCTGTGATAGAGGGTTTATGATTTTCCTATGATTGTCGAATAATGCGCAATATTTAATTAATTGTAAGAAATTTTAATGTCAATTAAAACGATAGATCCGTAATTGTCTATTTAGTTTTAATAGGTGGTAAAACTGTCATTCATTGACAGTGGGCATATGGGGATAATATAGGCATATCATAATCAGGTTTCTCTCATCTTAATGCTATTAATAAATTAAATCTAATGAGGCGTCCTCTTGGGTTATTTATTAATTAGAGAGTAATTAATAAGGCATTCCTTTTAATTACCGACAAGTAAGGAGAAATGAGGTTATGTCAGTAGCGTTCCCGGTAACTAGCTATAACTGATTTATTTAAATTACGTGTTTAATATTTGCATCAAGGATCAAGCTGCTAATTAGTGTGTATTCAATGATTTAACTGGATTTTCTTTCTTATTGATTAAATCCTTTAGTACTTTATTTTGTTATTTTGTTTCTAATATTTGTTGTGACAAGTTTGAAGGAAAGATACAACCGTTCCCTTGGGAGACGACCTTACTCCATTACTATACTAGTGAAGGGTAGGTTTTAATTTTGGTGGCATAATGACGCGACCAAATTTTGGCACCGTTGCTGGGGAGCGGTTTCAATTATTATTTTTTCTTCATTAACATTCTTTTGGTTTCTGGTGTATGACCCATTTTAATCCTGTAGATTCATTGTTATTTGATCCTAAAATTGAAAAATCTGCAAGAAGGAGAAAGAAGGAAACCAAAAGAGCAAAACATGTTCTTGAAACATATCAAGAAGAAACCATGGCAGAACCTGAACGCACCCTTAGGGAGTTAGCAAATCCTGATATTAATGTGCAATCTTTAGGCATAACACTCCCCACCATAACTGAACAAATTGAATTAAAATCTAGTTTGATTCAAATTCTCCCTAAATTTCATGATTTACCTAGAGATGACCCCCATAAACATTTGCAAGATTTTCAACTTGTTTGTTCAACTGTGAGACATATTGGAACTATTGCTGAATATGTTAAGTTGCTGGCATTTTCTTTTTCATTGCATGATGTTGCTAGAGATTGGTTGTTTAATTTGTTAGCTGGATCAATAACCACTTGGAATGAGCTTAAAAGAAAATTTTTAGAAAATTTTTTCCCTGCATCAAAAGCTGCTAATTTAAGGAAAGAAATATGCGGGATTAAGCAATATATTGGGGCAGATTTAAAAAAATTTGTGCTAAATATCCACAACATCAAATTTCTCAGCAGTTACTAATTCAATACCTTTATGAAGGTCTTTTACCCATAGCCAGAGACACAATTGATGCAGCAAGTGGAGGGAGTTTGATGAACATAACAACCAAAGAAGCTGAAACTTTAATTTCCAAAATGGCTGTTAACGGTCAACAATTTGGTGTTGATGAATCTCGTCGCATGATTGAGGTAGGAATGGTTAAGGATCCTCGAGTTGATTTAATTAAATCTGTTGAAAAACTTGTTTCAGGTTTGGTACAAGTGCAACAAGTTAAAAATTGTGGAATATGTAAGAATGGGCATCCCACGGATATGTGCCCAACCATGCAAGAAGAGGAACCTGAACAAGCAAATGATATAGGCCAGCCACAAAGACAGTATAATAATCAACAAAATTCCTACTGGCAGTATAGACAACCTCCAGGATTCTAAAATGCTCAACCTAATCAGTTTCGACCCACAGGTTATCAACAATCTAATGTGAATTTTTCATCACCTCCACCACCAAAAACAGGCCCAAGTCTGGAAGAAATTGTCAAAATGATGGCCTAAGATTATCTCAAATTCCAAAAAAGAAACGAGGGTATTCCAACAAGAGACAAAAGCGGATTTTACCAATGTGGGAACACAAATCACTCAAATGGCCAATGCAATAGCAAGGTTAGAAGCGAACCAAGGAAAATTACCTTCTCAAGTAGAGGTGAATCCCAAGGAAAATGTAAGTTCATGACTCTTCGTAGTGGGAAGGAAAAAAGAGCCAGAAAAACCTAATAATGTTGTTTCCATGTCAGACTTTGAAAAAGAAGAGTCCAATCATATGCCTACATCAGACTCCAAGGAAAATTCTGAGGTAAGTATTGAGCATAAAGTGATTAAACCTCCAGTTGTATTGACACTACCTTTTCCTGGCAGGTTTGCAAAGGAGAAAAAGGAAAATAAAACAAATTATCTTTTGAATGTTTTTCGAAGGGTAGAAATCAACATACCACTCATTGAGGCCATTCATCAAGTACTAAAATATGCTAAGTTCTTGAAAGAACTTTGCACAAAGAATGTGAGACATGAAAAAGACGCAAAGGTAATTGTGGGTGAAAATGTTTTTGCCATAATACAAAAAAAATTGCCTGAGAAATGCAAGGATCCTGGTATGTTCTCTATACCTTGCTTGATTGGAAACAGGAAAATAGAGAAGGCAATGCTTGATCTAGGCGCGTAAATTAATGTTATGCCAATGTCAATTTACAAAGAATTGAATTTGGGACCTCTTAAGGAAACTCGTGTTGTAATTCAATTGACTGATCGATCAATTGCTTATCCTTCAGGAATATTGGAAGATGTGTTGGTTAAAGTTAATGAGCTTATTTTTCCTGCAGATTTCTATATTCTTGATATGGGCGTATCTACTTCTACTCATAGTTCTGTTGTTTTATTGGGCAGGCCTGATGAGTTGGTTTTATACCAACTATATTGTGTAAAATCTCTTGGCTTTTAGCTTGTAAATGGTGCTATTGTGTGGTGTTTCATGTGGTTTAATGTGTAAATATGGTTTGATAGTTGATAATGTGTAAATGGTGCAAAAAGTGTAAAATGATGGTAAATGGGGTGAAATGTGCTAAGGGTAAAAATGAAGGAACTTAAAATGCATAATTGGCCATTTTAGGGTTTAGACAGATTTGTTGTGAAACTTCATTTGAGTGTAATTCTTTCAATACTAATCCAAATGAGAAGTTTTTGGATGTTCTGGAAAGCTATTCGAGTGTACTTCATTTATTATGTTTTAACTTTCTTCTAATTCTGTGTGTAAATATGAGAAACAAAGGCATCTTTATGATTGCTACTTCAGGATTTAGTTTCTGAATTTATATTGCCAAAGTTTGGTAGATTGTTAATAACTTGAGCTACAGACCTCCAATTAAGGTGATTCTTGATCCATTGAAAAGCCACGAGATAGGTCTCAAACATTTATGTTTACCATCAAGTCCCGTTTAAGAGCTAAGGCATATGAATTTGGTGTAGAAGTGAGGTTCTAAGCTGAAACAAGCACTCAGACACAATGAAGGCTCACATGCAAAATATTTTCTCGGGCATTCTCACAAACACCTCACGAGCACTCACTTCACACTACACTCTTGCACAGCCTCACAGCTACTCTCGCACACACGCACACTAACCTCGCACACTCTCGCACAGCACTCACGCACGACTATCGCATACACTCATGCACACACTTCGTGCGGCGAGGCCACCTCGCCACACAAGAAATGCACACAAGCTAGCACTACTATCGCACACACCTCGCCCATCACCACTCGCACACATGCACAACACTCTAGCACTCACCGCACACACCTCACATGCGGCGAGGTCACCTCGCCGCAACACTCACTGCACACTACTAACACTACACACTCGCACATACCTCACACCACTCGCACCAACACCGCACACACTCCTGCACACATTGACCTCGCCGCAATGCACTCGCACACACTCACTACAACACACGCACACATCTGCACATTTGCACTCAAATAATGCACACATCTCACTTCACTCTTGCATTCCACTCACCTTGCATACTTCACACACTTATTATTCTTTTATTCCATCTCATACATTTACAACATCATTCTTGTTTCATATGTGTAACTCATTTTCAGCACACAACACTTATCATCCATATTCCATGTCTTCATACCACTAATTTCACCAACCGCATCACTCATTACATCTCATCTCACTTCCTTAGCTTCACACACTTCTCACGAATTCACTCAGATTTCACACATCCTTCACAACACTCACACATTCGCACATTCGCACATAGCTGGCGAGACCTCGCCTCGAGGTCTCGCCAGCAAACACAATGCACGGCGAGGTCTCGCCGCGAGACCTCGCCGGCAAAAGATCCACACGGCGAGACCTCGCCGCGAGGTCTCGCCACACACACACACTCCACAGCGAGACCTCGCCGAGAGGTCTCGCCAGTTCAATGCTTTTGGAGGTTTTCTCTCCGGAAATTGGCTAAGTGTTAGAAAGATTGTTCCATGAATTTTCAGGTTTAACACACTTCAATAACTGGGCCATAACTCTCTTGTCTTAGCTCTGAAATGAGTGATCCGAATGGCTATAGAAAGATAAGATACAGTGCTATAACATTCATGTTTTAAGATTTCTCTAATTCACAGTGCATCATGGTCAAATCTTGGATGGAAGTTGCTGCCATAAAGCATTCTATTTTTGAGTTTCCAGGAAATTCGCTAAGTGTTGGAACTTCTGATTTCAGGAGTTCAGCAAGGCAGCAGAAGGCGTGAAGTTTCAAGGCGAGAAGGCGTGAATTCGCAAAGGCTGGACTGCAAGAAGGTACGCGAGGACGCTGAAGGCGCGATTTCTGTAGGCCTGAAGGCGTGGAACGACTCTGAGTTCGCGCACTTGGATTCTTCAGAAGTGAAGGCGTGAGAAGCAGAAGCCCAAAGGCGCTGACGCTGACCTGAAAGCGCGGAACAGCAGGGCCAAAGGCGCTGAAGCTGACCTGAAGGCGCGACACCGCAAGCTTAAAGGCGCTGGAATGCTGAATGACTTTTTCAACTTCAAATTTTCACTACAAAGGCTGATTTTTGGTCTTTCCTTTTAAGGACACTTTTGTAATACTGTAGGTATTTTACGGTTGCGTATTAGTTACACTTTTCTAATTCTATATATAGGAGATGTAGCTAATATGTTGGGGATCCCGGAGACTATTATTTTCATCCATTAGATAGATTTTACATTTGGTAACAAACTTTGGAGAGCTGGAGAGCGGGAATTAATTTGAAGATCTACTTTCTCTCTCTAGTTTCTCTCTAGCTTTTGAGCTCCATTTTCTATTCCGATCAAAGATTTGCTCCGATCATTGTAATTCTCATATCAATTAAGGATGATTTTGGAAGAATTCAATTGGTAAACTCTTTCCATTTATTGAAGATAAATTGTTTCAAGTTCCAAATTGCTGATCGTGAATTGGTAATGGAGCTCTATGGTTAGATCTTTCATGTTCTAGAGTTTCAACCGGTTAAATGTATAATTAGACTATGTAATTCTATGCAATTGACATAATTTCTTAAGGATGAAATCATATGTGATTTTAATGATTGAATCTTGTTGAGTTTCATGAATTCACACTTTTATTGAATGAATCGAACTTTGATTGTGGTCGCCATGCTGAGTTGAAGTGAGATTTTACCAATATCTGTGAGAATTGCGTGAGATGGGAACTTAAAAGTGATTCCTGAGTCTTTACACTTGTCTTAGCCGATCAATTCATTACTGAGATTTAGGCCTCGCCATGGGAAACTTCGATGGAATGAAACTTTAGGAAAAAGTGTTAAAGAAACTCTCTGAGATAGCAACGAAGGCATTCATACCTAGGTCGGGCCTCGCCATGGGAGTTCCTAGGAATTGCATGTTAGATTTGCTAACTATGGAGAGTTGAGGCATTGCGGGTTGAATCCGTTCCACTTAGGCCTCGCCATGGGAAAAGTGAAATGTTAAGGAGTATAGAAAATACTGTGGTCGTCATGCTAAGTGTTAGCTAGCCTCCTGGGCAATAGAGATCTCCTCATTGTTTTACTTGTGTGTCAAGAGCATTGCAATCATGGCCTAATGTGCATTCAACTGGTGGGAATACTCTAGAGCATCCACTCTCTTCCTGTTTTTTTTTTACATTTTATTTGTTGCACTTTATTCTTTACTAGTTAGTGTCTAGTTTTATTTCTTTCATGACATTCTGTGAGCAAACATTGAGATTCTTGGCCCAAGCCTTCCCTGTGAATACGATCCCTACTTACGCTACTACATTAGTGTTTAGAGTAAAATTGAGCTGATACGACTTTAAGCTATCAATTTTTGGCGCCGTATCCGGGGAAGGCGCGGTTTCTTGAATTTTGATTTGCTCTGTTTTCTTTTCTTGTGTAGTTTAGTAGTCTTGTTATTTTTCATTTTGGTAACTTTTGTTGCATTTTGTAGTTTTCGTGTTTTGTTGTCTGCTTTGGTGTATTTGTGTCAAGTGCAGGACATTGGAGTTAACTGTAATTGAGTATTGCACAAGTACCCAAGCATGTCTAGATGGTACGAGGACTTCTCTCCACCACCATATGAAAGGCAATGGCAAAATCAAGCACAAAGCAACAACTCACACCACATTGGGACACAAGAGCTTCCTGTGGAGGACATGTTTTCTCAACTTATGGAAAAACTTGACAGAGGCTTACAAAAGGAAGAGCAATGGTATTACCAACAACAAAGCAATGAGTGTGATCTCAGAGAAGAGGCAAAATGGAAAACATGTTGTCTCAAGTTTTGGAGAGAATTGATAGAAATGAAACAAGGTTCGCTCAACTGGAAGAAGAGCTTCAAGGGCGTCAAAAAAGGTTTGATCGAATCAACACTTTAATAAGCAACCTATGGGAACAAATTGAGACACCAACTTTAGATGCTCAATATCACTCAGAATGTACCTCTTTGCTTACTAGAACACCAATTCCTGAGGACAATCATTTTGATATGCAAGATAATACGGATTGTGGCTTAAAGTGTCTAAGGGAGAAGGAGTCTACATGTTTTGGGGATAGTGTACATGAGTGCTTTGTTGCTGATTCTTTTGAGCATGAATACGTGCACTTTGATGTTGAGGATGATGGCTTCTTTAGTGATCTTGATAGTGATGACTCTCGTGTTCTAAGTTGCCATGTTTCTAAGTTGGAAAATGTGTCTAAGGTTGAGTCTTACATGAATTTCATGGAATTCAATGAGTCAAATGATGTCGATTGCCTAGCTTTAGATGTTTTTCCTCTTGATACCTTTGTGAATTGCATAGAGTCACTTCTTGAAGATCAAAGTGATTTCCTAAAGGAGGATGATGGTGCATTTGTTAATGAGAGTGTTAGCACATTGTTTGAAACTCTGGTTGAGGCACCAATTTTTGAAATGGTCAATGAATCTAAGTGTCTAATTGGTAACTCTTAAGAAGTGCAAAGTGAGATACTTTTGTTAATTGATGATAATGCTTGTTGTGATGTTGAGAAAGAAAAGCCTCAAGAATTTCCCAATGTTAGTTTTGATGATAAGGATGTTAACATTTTGAATGACAATGACAATGAGTGCCATGCTATATTTGATGATGCTGATTGTTATTCTCTGAATGTAACTTTTCTTGATAACTTGATAAATTGCATAGAGCCATATCTTAATGAACATTGTGATATCATGAATCAAGATAATGTTGAACGTGCTAATGAAAATGTCGATATTAGGCTAGCAGCTGAAGATGTTAACATTTTGAATGAATGTGAGTTTGAGTCATTTGTTTTTGAACTTACTGGTGGTTTTGAGTTTGCTGATTTGTTTGTTGAGACCATGGATGTACAAGCCTTGGTTGAGCCTTGTAAGGTTGGAGAGCTTAATGTGGTGGAAGAAGTAATCGATAGGCCTAGTAAGGTGGAAGAGTTAAATGATTTGCCTCCAATGGTGAAAGAGTTTAAGGAGATACCTTCAAGGGAGGAGCCTCAGTGGTTCAAGGTGGAATTTGTAAAGGTGGCTTCCCATATGCATGAGCTCAAGCACCTCTTTGCCACTATTTTACAAGTGCCATACTGGAGGATAATGAGTATTGTTGAAATATCATTTTTCTGGTATAGAGAGGGTTATTCCGATTCTTGAAGAAGAAAGTTTCATGAATAAAGTCTAGCTGGAGACTACAAAACTCAGAACTACTTCTTTTCATTTTACCCTTACTTTAGTTTTTAGTTCAATTAATTGTTATGTCAACTTGAATTTTTGCTTCTACTCACCAAGGCCACTCATGATGTAGGTGTATGCATAAGGAGGAGTTGCAAGGGAAATATGCCATGCACACATGAGGCTAAGTGTGGGGGAGTGGAGTCATGAACCACTCCCACAGTGCACCTAATTATTTTGTCTTACATTTCAAGCATGATTGTGCATGTGCCATTTAGTGTTAATAGTTGTATAATTTTACACCACCTTGATTCCTAGTCATGGTGCGACACTGGGCTTGCATGATTCCTCCATGTCATGTTTACCTTGCATCAATATGTTGGGTATTTGAGTAAGTGAGTTCTAATAAGCTTTGTTTTATCGTGTGCAGGAATTTTTCATGAGAGAAAAAATTTTCAAACAAGAGCACTTCACAAAGCAAACATTGGACTTCATGACTTATCGATAACCAGGGAGTTCCTAATCCTCTCTTTGCTTTACATTGAGGACAATGTAAACTTTAAGTGTGGGGGAGTAAATGGTTGTTATGGTGTGTGTCTCTTGAAGCTTGTATGTTTACTCTTCTTGCATGAATGAATTATCTTGCATGAATGTAATTTTGTGCTAGGTGATGCAATTTGTAGTATAAATGTGTGTTGTTTTGAAACTTTTGCTTGTTATGTTAGTTTTGTTGTGTCATTTTGAGTTAATACCCATGTGATGCTTAGCATGTAATTTTTGCATTTTGTTGTATCATTTTTGAGCTATTTCTAGTATATGTGTGTTTTTCATGTTTTGTGCAATTCTTCATGTTTTGTGCAAAGTATAAGCTTTTTGTGTTGGTTGTGTTTGAATTTTTGTGCAAATTTTAAAATTTTGCAAGCTTTGTGAATAAGAAGTGATGGTGTTGAACATAAGCTGTGTTGTGCTGTGTTGTGCGTTGGTGTTGTGAAGACAAAGTGTGCAAAGTTTACAATGAGTTCATTTATAGAGTCAAACAAATTTTGTGTTGAACTTGTGAAAGAGTCAAATGCTAGAGTGAGTGAGCTAGAAAGTTGGTTTCACACATGTATTTGAAACTTTGTTCTTAGTTCACTATGGCTTAATTCAAGTTCATCACTTAAATCTTTTTGAGTTTGCATGTGAAAATTTTTGTTTCTGGTCCTAAGTTTGAGGAAATTGGTACATTTTGCTAGCTAAAGCCCGATGTTAAGGTAAGATAGATATGCCATGCAAAACTAAATGACACAGGAGGTATGTGTATGGAAGCTTACTCTTCTTGCTATGCATTTGTTTGGATGTTTCCAGAGTTCGTGCATGTTAATCAACTTGAAACTCTTATGAACATGTGCATGCATAAGAGAAGACATGGAAGAAAAGGCCTTTTGGCATCTGGGATGGAAAAAGCCACAAGAACCTGGCAAATGATAAAAGGGAAAAAACAGCCAAAATACCCAGGCAAATGGTACCAATGAGTATCATAAATGCACTAATGTGCTTAATAAGGGCAATGTCCCATAGAGCTGTGTGCGCATAGGTTACATGTATCTTGTGACTGCATGTTCATGAGAGTGGCTAAGGAGATGGGCTTGTATTGAATGAGTGAGACAACTAGATGGTGTATACAAAGGGAATAGATGAAGTGCATGTTCCTCAGCACACACTTGCACGCGTGGCATGTTTGTCTTTATTCATTGTGCCTTAGTTGATAATTTGTGTTAAAATCTGAAGGCTCGGTGCCAGAAACCTTGGAATGAATTCTTGTGTGGAAAAAATGTTTTGATGAACTAGGATGTGGCCATTATGGATGGATGAACAATGTGTTAGATACGGGTGATGAAAATGAGTTTTGAGTGTACAATTTGCTTAGAAGCAAGTTAGTGTGAATTAAGTTGAAATGGAAAGGAAAGTTGTTTCTATCAGGAGTTCAACGCATGGTGTGTGTGTGGCAAGTTGTTGTGATTGAGTTTAAATGATATTTTGTGTCTTTGCTTGAGGACAAGCAAAAGTTCAAGTGTGGGGGAATTTGATGAGTTGGTTTTATACCAACTATATTGTGTAAAATCTCTTGGCTTTTAGCTTGTAAATGGTGCTATTGTGTGGTGTTTCATGTGGTTTAATGTGTAAATGTGGTTTGATAGTTGATAATGTGTAAATGGTGCAAAAACTGTAAAATGATGGTAAATGGGGTGAAATGTGCTAAGGGTAAAAATAAAGGAACTTAAAATGCATAATTGGCCATTTTAGGGTTTAGACAGATTTGTTGTGAAACTTCATTTGAGTGTAATTCTTTTAATACTAATCCAAATGAGACGTTCTTGGATTTTCTGGAAAGCTATTCGAGTGTACTTCATTTATTATGTTTTAACTTTCTTCTAATTCTGTGTGTAAATATGAGAAACGAAGGCATCTTTATGATTGCTACTTCAGGATTTAGTTATTGAATTTATATTGCCATAGTTTGGTAGATTGTTAATAACTGTGAGCTACAAACCTCCCATTTAAGGGTGATTCTTGATCCATTGAAAGAAGCCACGAAGATAGGCCTCAACGTTGTATGTTTTACTCCATCAAGTCCAGTTTAAAGAGACTAAGGCATATTGAATGTTGGGTGTAGAAGTGAGGTTTCTAAGCTGGAAACAAGCCACTCAGACAGCACATGAAGGCCAATTGCAAATATATTTTCTCGGTGCATTTCTCGACATAACACCTCACGAGCACTCACTTCACACTTACACTCTTCGCACAGCCTCACATGACTTACTCTCGCACACACGCACACTACCTCGCACTACTCGTCCGCACAACACTCGAGCGCACGACGTATCGCATACACTTCATGCACATCACTTTCGGTGCGGCGAAGGCCACCTCGCCGCACAGAAGAGTGCACACACGCTAGCCATACTATCGCACACACCTCCGCCCGGATCATCACTTTGCCACACATGCCACATAACACTCTAGCACTCACCGCACACACCTCACATGCGGCGAGGTCACCTCGCCGCAACACTCACTGCACACTACTAACACTACACATTCGCACATACCTCACACCACTCGCACCAACACCGCAGACACCCCTGCATGACCTCGCCGCAATGCACTCGCACACACTCACTATAACACACGCACACATCTGCATATTTGCACTCAAATAATGCACACATCTCACTTCACTCTTGCATTCCACTCACCTTGCATACTTCACACACTCATTATTCTTTCATTCCATCTCATACATTTACAACATCATTCTTGTTTCACATGTGTTACTCATTTTCAGCACACAACACTTATCATCCATATTCCATGTCTTCATACCACTAATTTCACCAACCGCATCACTCATTACATCTCATCTCACTTCCTTAGCTTCACACACTTCTCACGAATTCACTCAGATTTCACACATCCTTCACAACACTCACACATTCGCACATTCGCACATAGCTGGCGAGACCACGCCGCGAGGTCTCGCCAGCAAACACAATGCACGGCGAGGTCTCGCCGCGAGACCTCGCCGGCAAAAGATCCACACGGCGAGACCTTGCCGCGAGGTCTCGCCACACACACACACTCCACGGCGAGACCTCGCCGAGAGGTCTCGCCAGTTCAATGCTTTTGGAGGTTTTCTCTCCTGAAATTGGCTAAGTGTTAGAAAGATTGTTCCATGAATTTTCAGGTTTAACACACTTCAATAACTGGGCCATAACTCTCTTGTCTTAGCTCTGAAATGAGTGATCCGAATGGCTATGGAAAGATAAGATATAGGGCTATAACATTCATGTTTTAAGATTTCTCTAATTCACAGTGCATCATGGTCAAATCTTGGCTGGAAGTTGCTGCCATAAAGCATTCTATTCTTAAGTTTCCAGGAAATTCGCTAAGTGTTGGAACTTCTGATTTCAGGAGTTCAGCAAGGCAGCATAAGGCGTGAAGTTTCAAGGCGAGAAGGCGTGAATTCGCAAAGGCTGGACTGCAAGAAGGTACGCGAGGACGCTGAAGGCGCGATTTCTGTAGGCCTGAAGGTGTGGAACGACTCTGAGTTCGCGCACTTGGATTCTTCAGAAGTGAAGGCGTGAGAAGCAGAAGCCCAAAGGCGCTGACGCTGACCTGAAGGCGCGGAACAGCAGGGCCAAAGGCGCTGAAGCTGACCTGAAGGTGCGACACCGCAAGCTTAAAGGCGCTGGAATGCTGAATGACTTTTTCAACTTCGAATTTTCACAACAAAGGCTGATTTTTTGTCTTTCCTTTTAAGGACACTTTTGTAATACTGTAGGTATTTTACGGTTGCGTATTAGTTACACTTTCCTAATTCTATATATAGGAGATGTAGCTAATATGTTGGGGATCCCGGAGACTATTATTTTCATCCATTAGATAGATTTTACATTTGGTAACAAACTTTGGAGGGCTGGAGAGAGGGAATTAATTTGAAGATCTACTTTCTCTCTCTAGTTTCTCTCTCTAGCTTTTGAGCTCCATTTTCTATTCCGATCAAAGATTTGCTCCGATCATTGTAATTCTCATATAAATTAAGGAATATTTTGGAAGAATTCAATTGGTAAACTCTTTCCATTTATTGAAGATAAATTGTTTCAAGTTCCAAATTGTTGATCGTGAATTGGTAATGGAGTTCTATGGTTAGATCTCTCATGTTCTAGAGTTTCAACCGGTTAAATGTATAATTAGACTATGTAATGCTATGCAGTTGACATAATTTCTTAAGGATGAAATCATATGTGATTTTAATGATTGAATCTTGTTGAGTTTCATGAATTCACACTTTTATTGAATGAATCGAACTTTGATTGTGGTCGCCATGCTGAGTTGAAGTGAGATTTTACCAATATCTGCTAGAATTGCGTGAGATGGGAACTTGAAAGTGATTTCCTGAGTCTTTACACTTGTCTTAGCCGATCAATTCATTACTGAGATTTAGGCCTCGCCATGGGAAACTTCGATGGAATGAAACTTTAGGAAAAAGTGTTAAAGAAACTCTCTGAGATAGCAACGAAGGCATTCATACCTAGGTCAGGCCTCGCCATGGGAGTTCCTAGGAATTGCATGTTAGATTTGCTAACTATGGAGAGTTGGGGCATTGCGGGTTGAATCCGTTCCACTTAGGCCTCGCCATGGGAAAAGTGGAATGTTAAGGAGTATAGAAAACATTGTGGTCGTCATGCTAAGTGTTAGCTAGCCTCCTGGGCAATAGAGATCTCCTCATTGTTTTACTTGTGTGTCAAGAGCATTGCAATCATGGCCTAATGTGCATTCAACTGGTGGGAATACTCTAGAGCATCCACTCTCTTCCTGTTTTTTTTTTTACATTTTATTTGTTGCACTTTATTCTTTACTAGTTAGTGTCTAGTTTTATTTCTTTCGTGACATTCTGTGAGCAAACATTGAGATTCTTGGCCCAAGCCTTCCCTGGGGATACGATCCCTACTTACGCTACTACATTCGTGTTTAGGGTAAAATTGAGCTGATACGACTTTAAGCTATCAAGGCCCTTCATGAAAACAGCAAAAACAAAAATAGATGTGGACAAAGAACTTTAACGTGTGAATTTGATGGAGATATTGTCACATTTAATATTTTTGATGCAATGAAATGTCCATATGATCCAGAATCTGTTTGTAATTTAGATGTTTTTGAACCAATGGTTAATGAGTTTGTTGAAAAAACTTTTGTGCAGGATTCATTAGATTGGGTTTTGAAAGAAGGAAAAACAGATAGAGATGTTGAAGAAGAAGACAATAAAGAATTAAGGGAGATGATAATGAGTCTTTATTTCTTTGGAAGAAATTTCAAAAGATGCAAAAACTTTTCATATTCCTGATTCTAAAAATATTGAAAAAATTCTACCTTCTATTTTGCAGACACCAAAGTTGGAGTTGAAATCCCTTCCAAACCACTTGAAATATGCCTATCTAGGTGATGGAGAAACACTTCCAGTCATTATCAATAAGGATCTTACATTGGCACAAGAAGAAAGATTGGTAAGATTGCTAAAGGTAAATAAATTAGCCATTGGATGGACTTTAGCGGACATTAAAGGCATAAGCCCAACGGTGTGTATGCATCGCATTTTGCTTGAAATTGATTCGAACCCTGTTCGTGATCCGCAAAGAAAATTAAACCCACCAATGAAGGAAGCAGTTTTGAAAGAGATTTTAAAATTACTAGAACTTGGAATTATTTACCCAATATCTGATAATAAATGGGTTAGCCACATTCATGTTGTGCCAAAGAAATCTGGTGTTCAAGTTGTTAAAAATGAAAAAAATGAGCTTATGCCAATGAGACTTCAAACTGGTTGGCGAGTATGCATTGATTATAGGAAACTAAACTCAACCACTAGAAAATATCATTTCCCCTTGCCCTTTATTGATCAAATGCTAGAACGTTTAACTGGGAAATTATTCTTTTGTTTTCATAACGGATACTCAGGATACTTTCAGATTTTTGTTGCATAGGAAGATCAAGAGAAGACAACCTTCACATGTCCATTTAGGACTTTCGCATATCGTCGTATGCCTTTTGGACTTTGCAATGCTCCCGGGACATTCCAGCGATGCATGATGAGTATTTTTACAGATCTTATTGAACAATGCATTGAGATATTCATGGACGACTTTACGGTTTATGGAAATTCATTTGATCAATGCATTTGTCATTTAGAAATTGTTTTAAAGCATTGCATTGAAAATAATTTTGTGCTTAATTATGAAAAATGCCATTTCATGGTAAAAGAAGGAATAGTTTTAGGACATGTAATTTCTGAGAGAGGCATAGAAGTTGATAAAGCGAAAATTGATATTATTGATAAATTGCCATATCCTTCAACTGTTAAACAGATTCGTGGTTTTCTTGGCCATGCAGGTTTTTACAGGCGTTTTATCAAGAAGTTTGCGAAGATTTCTCAACCTATCACTAAATTATTGCAGGATGATGTGCCATTAGAATTTGAAGACAAATGTAAGGCGGCATTTGATTTGCTCAAACAGAAATTAATCAGTGCTCCTATTATCCAACCGCCAGATTGGAGTTTACCTTTCGAGCTAATGTGTGACGCTAGTCAATATGCGTTGGGTGCAGTACTTGAGCAGAAAATTAGAAGAGAAAGTCATGTCATTTATTACGCCTCAAAGACACTTAATGCAGCTCAATGCAACTACACCACAACAGAAAAATAACTTTTTTCTATAGTATTTGCTTTTGAAAAATTTCTTTCATATAATTACTTGGTTCTAAAGTAGTTGTATTTTCTGACCATGCAACATTGCGGTACTTATTGGCAAAGAAGGAATCCAAACCATGACTCATCAGATGGATACTTTTTCTCCAAGAATTTGATTGGGAAATCAAAGATAAAAAAGAAGCTGAGAACTATGTTGCAAATCATTTAAGTCGAATTATCAGTGAAGAAACTGACGAATTGCCCATTACAGAGACATTCCCATATGAGAATTTATATTCTTTAATGCTAAATGAACCATGGTATGCAGATGTAGTTAATTATTTAGATATGGGAATATTTTCACAAGGTTTTAGCACTCACCAAAAAAATAAGATTAAAAATGATTGCATGTATTTTATTTGGGATGAACCATACTTATGGAAAATTTGTTCTGACCAGGTTATAAGGAGATGTATCCCTGATAATGAAATGCATTTGATCATAACTTATTGTCATTCTTATGCTTGTGGTGGACATTTTGGACCTAAGAGAACAGCAAGAAAAATATTAGATTGCCGATTTTATTGGCCAACTCTATTTAAAGACTCTTACATGTTTAGTAAGAATTGTTCTCGTTGTCAACAGGTTGGAAATTTGTCAAGAAGAGATGAAATGCCTCAAATGCCTATTGTACTAAGTCCATGTGATGTAAAGATATGTTGATGTTAAAAAAAATACTTAGTTAGTGTACTAATTACTTATATTTAAAGTATTATTTACTTATAACCTATAAATATACTTATTGATAGAGTCAATATTTTACATTTATTTGCAATAATTTCATGTCATTTTATTAGCATTAATGTGTTGAAATTCATGGTTTTGTTATGTTTTTCAGGATTATGTGGAAATGAATGGAATGGTAAACAAAGAAGCTAAAATGGAGCAAGAAGTTGAAAAGATTTGAAGGAAGGAGTTTTACTACAAAGAGAAGATTTTACCAAAAATGATTTTTACTTAGAGGAAGAGATTTTGTTGGAAAATATGATTATGTTAGTTGGAGAGAATATTTTCTTTGTAATCAAATCTCCTAATATTGTGGAGATTGGGATTTTGGAGTTGTTAAGAGTTATCTTTTGTTAGGAATGTTAGCATGGTTTATTGGAAAGAAGTCTATAAATAAGTGGTGCTTTTAGAGTAGTAAGCATCCATTCTATCCTAGCTTTGTTTTGATTAGTAGTTAGAATTTTAGTTTTCTGAATAAGCAGAATAGTTTAGTAGTTTTCATGTAATATTCAAGTCACTTGTTTTGAATTTAATAAGATTTCCATAATTTAATTCAAGAATTCAAATTCAGCAATCTTAGTAGACAATTTATTGGAAAAGTTTTTGGACAAGCATTATCTATTTCCTTTGCATTTTGGATTGGATTGGATCATCTTCAACAATAACTTCTACCAAGTGATTGTCAACTACAGGTTTTCTTTTTATTACATTATGAATCTATTTTGCTTTAATTCTTTTATGTTTTGTTTGATCATGTCTTCATTCTAAATTAGTATTCCAGTTAATAAATTGATGAAGCACTAATTAACAACTTGTGAGATCTAATTGGACTTAAATAAATATGTAATTTAAGTACCTTTTTATATCCTGTGATAGAGGGTTTATGATTTTCCTATGATTGTTGAATAGTGCACAATATTTAATTAATTGTAAGAAATTTTAATGCCAATTAAAACGATAGATCCGTAATTGTCTATTTAGTTTTAATAGGTGGTAAAACTGTCATTCATCGACAGTGGGCATATGGGGATGGTATAGGCATATGGCGTCCTTATGGGCATATCATAATCAGGTTTCTCTCATCTTAATGCTATTAATGAATTAAATCTAATGATACGTCCTCTTGGGTTATTTATTAATTAGAGAGTAATTAATAAGGTATTCCTTTTAATTACCGACAAGTAAGGAGAAATGAGGTTATATCAGTGACGTTCCCGGCAACTATAACTGATTTATTTAAATTACGTGTTTAATATTTGCATCAAGGATCAAGTTGCTAATTAGTGTGGATTCAATGATTTAACTGGATTTTCTTTCTTATTGATTAAATGCTTTAGTACTTTATTTTGTTATTTTGTTTCTAATATTTGTTGTAACAAGTTTGAAGGAAAGATACAACCGTTCCCTTGGGAGACGACCTTACTCCATTACTATACTATTGAAGAGTAGGTTTTAATTTTGGTGACATAATGACGCGACCACTTATGTATTTAATTAATATACTAATTACTTATATTTAGAGTCTAATTTACTTACAACCTATAAATATAATATTAGTTAATATGCTAATTGCATATATTTAGAGTCTAATTCACTTGCAATCTATAAATATAATGTATTTAGTTAATGTTCTAATTACACATATTCATGAACTCGTAGTATTATTTAAAACCTAAAATATACTTATTTTAATTACGTGTCATTGTTATTAATTTTAATAATATAAATTACAATATGATAGTATTAATATTTATTTGTTGTCTTCTCACTATAATATTCTCACTTATATAGTAAAATTA
Organism: Ophiorrhiza pumila; assembly: GCA_016586305.1. Lineage (NCBI taxonomy): Eukaryota > Viridiplantae > Streptophyta > Magnoliopsida > Gentianales > Rubiaceae > Ophiorrhiza > Ophiorrhiza pumila. Next base: position 41,986,084 of record BLIW01000006.1, read on the forward strand.
CAATAAGGTCAAAATATAATTTAAAATATACTTTGATTTCTATCTTAAGTTATTTAAGGACTTTAACTTTTATAATAATAATGAATTATATTAGAAATTATAATAGTTACATATTAAATTTGTAAATCATTAAAGCATATTATTGTTAACCATGGTATTCAAGCGTTAAAAATTATAATATATTATTAATATTATTAGTTTTACATTATAAAATATATATGATTAATTATAATTTATAAATTATAAGTTAATTAATAAATTTTAATAATAAATAGCTTAACTATTAAAATAAAAATTAAAGAATATTACAAATAATATTTTAATTACCGGTTTTATACTGGTTAACCTATTTTAAAACCGATAAACCGGTTAAATCAGTAAACCGATTAACCGATTTATACCGACTATCCGGTTTAATCGATTGAAAAATTATTCTAACCGGAAACTGAACCGGTTAGCATGTAAAATCGGATAACCAAACTGATAAAACTAGATAATCGGTAATAACCGGTTTCGCTCCGGTTACCGATTTTTCAGTGTTTTTGAACATCTCTACTTCTTTCCAAGATTATCTTGTCTTATCATGTAAAGTGATTAGACCACTTCGTAAGTTCACTCATATTTTGTTTAGGATCTAATAATTGTGGAGTAATTTTAGTAATATTTATACTTTTAGTTTTTAGTTTTAATGAAATTACGTTATTTTGAACATTAAAAAGAATAATACAGGATAATTTTGGACGGAGGATCTGATATCCATTTTTAGCCTCTTAGTCCATCTTTGTCCTTTTAAAATTGAAATGACCAAAGAGTCAAAAGAATTGTGTCCAAACTTTTGGATTAAAAATTGACCTTTCATTTTGCTTTGCTTATTGACTAACTCAGTGTTGTCTTAAGTTGTTTTTCATGTAAGCTTTATGAATTTTGCCTATTTTAATATTCATAATTTCCTAAACATACTATAAAAGTGTTAAAACGGTAGATTTAAATTCATATAAATGCACTAGCATTTCAGTTGTTTGCTTATGTGAGCATGTTGTTTCGAAGACTTTTTGACTATTTTCTAAATTAAAAGTTTTTACTTTAGACTTTTAATGAACAAAATATCTTCACATCGATCGCCAAGATCTTTTACCAAAAATAAAAAACATTTGATTGATCAGTACGCTTTTTAGTAGTTTTTGTCATGTAAAACTCGAATAACCTTGTACGTGGACTCTTTCACCCTTTTTAAGGGTAAATTGCAAAATATTATCCTCAACTATAATTGAGTTGTAATATATCACCAATTAAACTTTAAATTTTGGTACTTTACCTCCTTAAACTATTTTTTTTTTTGCAAAGTACAATAGTTTTGTAAAAAATAAATATTTTAAACCAATCTATCCTTGTTATTTATTTTATATTTCTTAAAATATCCAACAAGGTGTTAAAATCAGTTATTTACATCCACTTCATCCTCACTAATATATTATTTAAACTCTAAATCAATAAAAAAAACTATGAAGAATTCAAGATACAAAGATTTAGTAAAAACTAAAATGAAGAAAAATTGTTGAATTTGCAGAATATTTTGAAAAGAGTTACGAGTTATTACAAGATTTAGAGGTACAATAGAAAAGATTATTTATATTTTTTTAATTTTAATTTTTACATGAAGTTATTAAATTGATCTAACATGAAAAAAAAATAGTTTCAGAAAGTAAAGTGTCAAAATTAAAGTGTAAAAGGTACATTACGACCCAAGTATAGTTTAAAGTGGTATTTTGCAATTTAACCCTCTTTTAATATGAAAACATAAAAAATGAAGTACAAGAAAAAAATGAACTCAATCTATCACTTGACCTTTTCATATTTATTTTTTTTATTTCAAATAAATTGTAATATTGTTCTCCACCCAAAAAAAGCATAATTATATTACCAAAAAAAGATATATTTGTCACAATTTTGAAAAAATTAATTCTTAAATTTAATAGATGAAAGAAATTTCAAAAAGAATATTCCATAAATTACTAGAAATTAAAAAAAATTGATTTATATATATGTGTTCTATTGTATTCTCACATTAAATGTAAAACAAGAGGCAATCATGATTGATCGGATCCCAAATTGAAAGGATTCCAAAAGCTAAAAAGTTGTTGAAAACTTTTGGTTACTGAAATCTAAGAGGGTCATAACAGATTACAGAAGTAGGTCACCCACCATGAAAGCAAAAGATAAAAACTGATGAAGCATGCTCTTTATTTTGTTTTATTTTATTTTTTTGGTTCTTTCCTTCCTCCAATTCCAAATCGAAACTACAATCATCTCACTTTTCTGGATCCCAAAAAAAAATATGGATTTCAAGAATCTATTTTGCCTAACCCTTTTTTAACATGACTTTGCCTTCTTTTTTTTTTTTTTTTTTGGTTTTTGATAGACTCTCTCATTATTTTGCTCTTTTCTCACATTACTTTGAGATAATTACAATACATATGTTCCCTATTATTTACTTTTAGGGTAAATGATTCCAGTAGTCTTTTAACCTACACGGTTAAGTCTCGTTTTGGTCTCCAATGGTTAAAAAAATTAAATTTTGATTTCTTTACTTAGATTTTATTATACAAATATATAGTTTTCAACTTATTTTTTTATCTATTTGACAAGTAATTTTATGAGTCGCGTAACACTTTTTATTATTCAAAATGATGTGATTTTGTATCTCATGATTAACAATGTTACTTATAAAATGGATAAAAAATGAGTTTAGAATCATTTATGTAACAAAATTCAAGTTAAGAATAAAAAATAACTTTTTTTCAAAATTGATAACTAAAACGATATTTACCTCAACATTGAGTAGTTATTGGAGTCATTTACCCATACTTTTATCATCACTTTATCAACCTAAATCTTTTTGCTTAGCAACTAGCTGGATTAGCCCAAGGTGATGGGAAAGCATTTAGAGTCTCTTTTTGGTAGTATGTGAAGTGTTTGACTCTATTGTAGTTTACAACTCCATCTCGGAAGTTACTAATTCATAAAGCTGAGTTTGGGTAATGAAAACCTATAATATTATTACTAAAAGTTATATTTTAATTTTTAAAGGGGTAAAATTATAATTTTCTTAAAAGTCTAATAAAATCTTTTAATTATCCATAAAAGAAATATAAATTTTCAAATCTCTAGGTATTATTTTATTGAGAATTCAGTTGAATTCGTCACTTATAAAAGCACTATCTTGTTTGCTATTAAAAACATTTTGTTTTAAAAAAATCATATTTACATTCATTTGTTCTTATACCTTCTTGATTTTCCATGCCCGATTCATAACCTTAATATTTTTTTTTTTCATAAATTGAGAAACTATTTGCATGTAACATAATTAACTATTATGAGAATAATTAAGTTGTGTCTATCTAAGCCCAAGATCAAATCATTTTTTAAATCAAACTTAATATGTATACTAAACTCATTTGATTCTTGTCTTATTTGTGTTCGCGGACAAGTTTAATCATGTACTTAGATAGGATAATACAAATTAAAGTAATCTCATAATCGGAATTTTTTTTAAGAAAAATACTTAGTATAAGTTAATCAAAATTGCCTAATAGAAGCTCTGTTGGTCGACGAAAAGCAAAATAATTATTAAAAAGAACATTTTAAATAATTGAATGTTCAAAAACGAATTTTGGAATTCATAATTAAATCAGTTGGAAATACAACAAAACATTTTCAATCTACTTTTAGAAAGGCGAAATTGAAACTTTGGATATTGTTAGTAGAGCTACAACTAAACATTTATTTATTTCAATGTATTACAATATTCCTCTTCATTAATTACTCACTTCTTTTTTCACAAATAATCTTTGTATTAACCCCCCTCCCCCACCTCCCATCAAAAAAAAAATGCAACACTTAAATAAGACTTACAAACTCTTTTGGTGAGACTCTTAATCTAACAAAATCATATCAGATACACTAAATTTCTTAAAAATGAATTACATATTAAATTTTAACTTTGCTCGACTACTATTGATTTATTCACCTTTTTAGAATATTATGCAACCTCAAGTGCTTCGGAATTTTTTTTTTAAATTAGTGTATCACTTCTTGTTTTACTATTTTGATCCGTTAAGTTTTTTTTTATTAGCACCAATAACAACTTATTTTAAAGTAATTTGTTTACTTATTATTAATGGCACAATAAAAGAGTAAAACATGGAATGATACCCCAATCTTAAAATAAAGGGCAAATAACCCCAATAGTCTCTTAATTTAGAAGTAAGTATCATTTTAATCCCTCATTTTGAAAAAGTTATATTTTAATTCCTTAATTTAGATTTTGTCACACAAATAATCCCTAACTCATTTTTCATCTATGTAACAAGTAATATCGTTAGTTATATGACACAGTTCATCTTTTAAAACAACATTGTTTTGTTCCACATGACTAATGATATTACTTGTCAAATGGATCAAAAATAAATTGAAAATTATTTGTACAATAAAATTCAAATTAAGGAACTAAAATGTAATTTTTTTTTAAAATTTCAGATTAAAACGACACTGAGGCTATTAAAATCATTTACCCTAAACAAAACATCCAAAGGAACCTCAAGGATAAGACGTATTAATTAGTTTTAACAAAAATCATGGATTATGGGAATAGAATTAAACTTGGCTCTTTTTAAACTCTTTTTGGCACTCTTGCATGCCCTTTTGTTTCCTCTCCTTTATTGTGACAATAATGCAATATTTGTCACTTACAACTTTGATGCCAAATAACAGTAGTATAATTGATAATTGGGGAGACAAAAAAGCTCAAATGGCACTCCAAAAAAACATTTTCAACTTTGGATTGTTTATATATGACAGAAAAGAAGCAGCATTCAGCTTTTGGCCTTTCTACCATTGTAGTACTGTCTAGTCAAATATGCAACAAAGTGCATCATTTTCTGTCTATTTATGTACATTTTCTCTCTCCCCATGCACAATGAACATTAGTACGCTGGGCGCATGTGTGTCTTCTCTGGTTGAAACAAATGGCTAAGCATACATGTCTTCGGCTGATTGTTGGGATTGGAATTGACTCCTCACTAGTTTCAGATGGCATTTAGCATCTCCATTGCCGGGATAAGTAGAGAAAATGTCAAGAACAATACAACAAAATTAACCTATTTGTTGCTCTAATGTATGGGTTTGGCCGCTGGGATTTTGACAAATTGAAACCGACACTGGTACACAGTCGCAGATTCAGAAAGTAGAGTTTGAGAGATAAATTTTATAGTATTATTAGTAGAAATTGTATTTAAATTTTAAGAGAAAAATTCTAAAATTTAAAATTGTGACTATGTTGGTTAAATGAATCCAATATTTCATCAACTTTGTGGTAAGTATTGTTTTGATTCTCAATTTTGAAAAAGTTCTATTTTCGTTTTTTAACTTGAATTTTAGTGTATAAATAATTTTTGATCGTATTTCTCCCCAGATTAAAGAAAAGATAGGCAATTTATTTTTTCAGAGCTATCTACCAAATAAAAAAATTCTTGTGATAGGGCCCGTCCCAGTAAGAAATATATATAGTTAAATCGCCTTAACTCATTTTTCATCCATTTCATAAAGTAACATTATTAATCATGTGGTACAAAACAACGTCGTTTTGAATGATGAACATTATCTCATAATTAATGATTTTACTTGTCAAGTAGATAAAAATTGAGTTTGAACCATTTGTGTGATAAAAGCGAAATTGAAAATAAAATGCACCTTTTTCAAAATGAGGAAGTCTCATGTGAAAAGGTTTCATATATGTGACGGACATGTATGCGTGATTATTTATTCGCCTATCAATTTTCATTTTATGCGAATAAATGATATGTTATATGTGAATGCAAGATACTTTATAGACAAATTCAAAAGATACTTGGTTACTATTCATACGCTACACCATGATACGTTATACACGAATACATGATACTTTATACACAAATGAGAGTGAAATTTGGTTAGTTAATATTGATGCACTAAAATTTTGATACGTTATATGCAAATACATGATAATTTATACGCGAATCTAAAGGGGTGCTTGGAATAAATTACTTAATGGCAATCACAATGGCTTTGATTGAGTGGTCAATCACTATGGGAATCATGATTGCATTATTGGTGATTGGTTAAAATTCTGCAATAGGTATTAATGTGATTGATGATGCTTGGTTCAACCCCACTTTGGTAATGGCAATCAATTAAAATTCTAATTTTACCCTCATCATCTCTTACTATATCATATATTATCTTAAAACTTCTCTTATATATGCTTCATGAATATGTGTAGTATGTATAAAATATGTATGTAAAAATATGTGTAGTGTATGAAAATGTATGTACTACGTGTAAAACATGTGTATTGTGTGAAAATGTGTGTATTATGTGTAAAATACGTGTATTATATAAAAATATATGTACTATGTGTAAAATACGTGTATTGTGTAAAAATGTGTGTACTGTGTAAAATATGTGGTGTGTAAAAATGTGTGTACTATGTGTAAGATACGTGTATTGTGTGAAAATGTGTGTACTATGTGTAAAATATATGTAGTGTGTGAAAATGTGTGTACTATGTGTAAAATACGTGCAGTGTGTGAAAATATGTGTACTATGTGTAAAATACGTGTAGTGTGTGAAAATGTGTGTACTATGTAAAATATGTGTAGTGTGTGAAAATGTGTGTACTATGTGTGAAATACGTGTAGTGTGTAAAAATGTGTGTACTGTGTAAAATATGTGTAGTGTGTGAAAATGTGTGTACTATGTGTGAAATACGTGTAGTGTGTGAAAATATGTGTATTATATGTAAAATAAGTGTAGTGTGTGAAAATATGTGTACTGTATATAAAATATGTATAATGAAAATATGTGCACTGTGTGTAAAATACGTGTAGTGTGTGAAAATGTGTGCTATGTGTAAAATATATGTAGTGTGTGAAAATGTGTGTACTATATGTAAAATGTGTGTAGTGTGTGAGAAAATATGTGTATTACGTGTAAAATACGTATAATGTGTGAAAATATGTATATTATGTGTAAAATATGTATAGTGTGTGACAAAATATGTCTTATGTGGAAAAAAAAGAGTGAGGTTTTTTAGTAAAGAAAAGAAGGGAATTATTGAGGAGTTTGGTTATAGGGTGAGGGGTAGTTAATCAAAACTCAGCAATGATTGAGGAATTTTCATTCCTATTGAGAGGTATGTTTTCCAACCAAGCAGTGACAATGGTAATGATTCAGGACTAATTTTCATTACCCTACTCTATTACCCTCTACCAAGCACCCTCTAAATGATATTTGGTTGGTTAATATTGATACTCTAAAACTTGATACGTTATGCGCAAATACCTAATATTTTATATACGAATCCTAATGATACTTGATTAATATTGATACGCTAAAACTTGATACATTATACGAAAATACATGATACTTTATACGTGAATATATGATACTTTATACGCGAATCCTAGTGATATTTGGTTAGTTAATATTGATACATTAAAATTTGATACGTTGTAAGCGAATTCATGATACTTTATACACGAATCCTAATGATACTTAGTTAATATTGATACTTCAAAACGTGATACGTTATACACAAATACATAATAGTACTTTATATGTTAATAACGCGAACTATTAATACGTAATACGCGAATCAGAATATTTTTACCCGAATGCTGACAATTGATAAAATTGATATGTAATACGCGATAAAAGTTATATTATATGCGAAGTGCAATAAACGTGTGCGTGGGGGCACGTCATTAATCCCGTCGCATATACAAAATAGTCTCACACAAGTTTTTGTGTTTGAAAATTGAGAATTGAATGATACTTACCCTAAGTTACGTAATTATTGGGGTCATTTACCAAGTTATTTCAATACAAATCAAGAAGTAACATTCGTTTAGACTAAGAGGGATCATTTTAAAACTTATCTTCGTATGACAAGCAGTTAACATGAGAAGCATAATTGGCAGGAGATAAAATTGTATAGCATTATTAGTATAAATTATATTTTAGGGTTTAGGGCTAATTAATTAATATTGGAACCATGATTGAAACAAAATTATATTTCCTAATTACATTAGAGTAGATAATCAACAATGATAATAAAACCATTACAGATCACGAAAACTATATATATACAGAATCAAATACCCTAACAAAAACAAAATATAATCGATATCCTATTTAAGAATCAACTCCCAATTTCATTTTAAGCCCTTTCCATGAAGTAAAGCCACCATGAACATCGTCAACTATGACTTAAAAAAAATTCTTATATTTTATGAATTTTGATCACCAGCACTATTTGTAAGCTACGAATTTTGATCACTAAGTAAATAGTGTTTTTGTCGGGGCGTGGAATGGTACAAATTTAACGCAGCTTCAACGTACGACAATCCACCTTTTGTGTATTTTTCCCCAGGAATTTATAATAAGTTAGAGAATCCAAAATTCTTATCTTATCCAAACACCTTTTGTTTTTCCTCTAAATCATGTAAAACAATGTTCAATTTATATATCACAGATAAATCCAAATGGATTTTGCCTCTAAAACATTCTGGAACACTATGTTAACTTTTATTCGAAATAATGATTGGCTGTGGGGAAGAAGATGGTCTCTACCCGTTCCGTTCGCTCTCCCAGTAAATTGCAAAAACTTGATCAAGAAGATTTTGTAGTGAGTAAAATAAAATTTTTTAATTTTGAGTAAAATAATGTTGTTTTACTCTTAAAAAAAATAAAATTCATGAATTCATGATATTTCTATTTATTAAAATTTCATTCACACTCTAATTGCTACTTATAAACTTAGAAACTTTAATATTTATATATATTTATTTTATGAGAAAACTTGAACCCCATCAAAAACAAGTTAGGGTTCCGCTATGGCAAATACTGCAGAAGCTATAACAACAATTAATGTAGAGAAAATGACAATTTTGGTCCCTAATGTTTAGATCTTTCGCACTTTTAGTCCCTAATGTTTACAAAGTGGTCAAAAAAAAAAAGTTTACAAAGTGGTCAATTTGGTTCTCAATATTCCAATTTATAACCAATTTAGTACAATTTGTGGATTTGGTTGGGTAGAGCACATGTCTGTTAAAAGTCATATTTTTATGGCTTTTTATAAAAAAAAAAAGAAAAAGAAAAGAAAGAAAAACCATCCTATTCACTAATAAACAATTAACAAAACCCTCTTTAATTACACATAAACTACTATCTCCACCTCCTCCCCTTTGCCGCCGCTGCCGCCGCCACCACCACCACCTCCACATATCAAAATTAACCAATGGACAACAAATTCATCATTTTCATACTCCATAACTTATCTTCCTCAAAATCAACTTGTTATGCTTCATCTATACTATTATTTCTCTCTCCTCTCCCTTTTGCCGCCACTGCCACCTCCACATATCAAAACCATGTCAATGGATAACAATGAGAAACCCATTTTTAAAATTCAAACACTCTAAATAAATCCAAAAGACAACAAAAAAAGTTGAAGCATAACAAAGTGGTCAATTTGGTCCCTAATTTGCCGCCACTGCCACCGCCACCACCACCACCTCCACATATCAAAATTAACCAATGGACAACAAAAAAGTTCATATGCAATACAACCAAAATCAACAATTATGTTCCCATTCATTAAATACTCCATATCAAATTCGAAAAATGAATGTTAAATTATTTGAGTTTATTTTTGGAGAGAAACATATTATTGTACTTATTTTGGTGTATTTTAAAATTGTATTTTGATTGTGGTGGCAAAGGGAGAGGGGGAGGTGGAGTTGGTGGTGGTGGTGGTGGCGGCGGCGATAGAGGGGGAGGTAAAATTTGACTTTTAATAAACACGTGAGATGCATATGACCATTTTCGTTACCTACCCAACAAAATCCGTCAATTATACTAAATTGGTCACAAAATGAAACATTGGGAATGAAATTGGCCACTTCGTAAACATTGGGGACTAAAAAACTAAAAGTGCAACAGACCTAAACATTAGTTACCAAAATTGTCGTTTTCTCATTAATGTTTGTCTAATGAACCAACTTGCTTCCCTTGTTAGCTTTTATAGTTAATTGCAGTATTGAATTATAGTTGGATTGCAAAATATTCAATCTTATCATTTTATTACCCTCAACATTTAATTTTAGTAATGTAAAATAATTCAACCCAACCAACATAAATTGTATTATAAATAAATAGAATTAACCATTACAAATGCCAGTTGTCCTAACTACTATGACTTAATTATCTTACTATATTTTTCAGTAGCTATTGTCGGCGTTTAAATTGTATTATGAATAAACAAAATTAACTCTTACAAATGTTAGTTATCCAAACTACTCTACATTTAATTAATCTTACTATATTTTTCAGCAAATATTATCTGCATTTTATTTTTGATTTTTACTGATATCTCTTACTCTTTTCTAAATATTGTATGTTAGCAGTTAACTGAAAATGAAAGTTTTTTTTCTTTATCTTCTCTTTTTTTATCAAACTTTATAAATGAATAGATTGAATAAGTGGAAGAGATTTCTAGAATACAAGACATATATTAGTAAATCTAACAAATTTAACAAGGATAAATTTATCTTTACAATCATATTCCAACTAGCAAGGTTAAACTTATTGTACATTACGAAAAATTAGACGTCTAGATAATGAAACTAAAATTGAAAGTTTACAAGTATTTGCAATCGGGTCATAGTACAAATATGTTTTTTTTTTTTTTCAAATTAACTAAAGAACGGTTACATGTAAGCTAGACAAGCAATCAAGGCTATTGTCCAAAGACGTTTTTAGGCCTCTTTCAATCAATTACAAACCTACCTTCCATATGTATTTTAAGATAGTATTCCTTGTTCCAGATAAAATAATCAATTGTGCATATGCTTAATTTGGAGCTATTTTTTCATACTACTTTTCACTAAACATCAATATAATTATGGTACTCGTCCATGCACATAACAGATTTTTCTGTCTACATTCTTCCTTTTCTTTACCGGAGGTCTGTTATGAAGTGATTTTGTATATATAACGGCAAGTTAATCGTGATTTTAATGCACAATAAAAGTGGTAAAAAATTAGAATTATGATTTCAATGTGATAATTAATTGCTGGTTTCATATATGAATCACCTCTTATATATATGAACTGATTTCATATGAGTTTTTGTATTTTCTTTATACACTTCCATCCAGGTTCGTTCTGTGTATGTTTTGTTTACTCCATTCTAATGTTCCCGCGTGTTATTGCTGATAATATTCTTCTTGCACAGGAATTGGTCAGTTCGATTAACACCAGGGCAAGACACGACAATGTTGTGTTTAAATTAGATATGTTAAAGGCATATGATAGTGTGTCATGGGTGTTCTTATGCCAAGTACTTCGTAGGTTCGGCTTTGGTGAACAATTGGTGGACATGGTCTGGCGTATTATTTCTAATCGCTGGTTCTCGGTGATGGTTAATGGGCAGCCACATGATTTTTTCCATTCAACTAGAGGACTTCGACAGGGTGACCCCCTTTCCCCTGGCTTATTTATCTTGATGGCGGAATATCTCTCAATTTTGTTGAACTCATTATTGACACATAGCTCGTTCACGCCTTTTCGCACTACTCGGCATTCTATTATAGTTACGCATTTGGCGTATGCAGACGATATTCTGATTTTTTCAGCTGGAGATGCAACGTCGATTAAATGTGTCAGGGAGGTGATTCGGAAATATGAGAGGGCTTCTGGGCAATTGGTTAATGTGGATAAGAGTTGCTTCCTTGTGGGGAAATCCTCTTCGACGATGCTCCGTAGACGTGTGATGAGGCTAACTGTTTCTCATATATGGAATTTCCGTTTATTTACCTGGGTTGCCCGATCTTTACAGGACGTGTTAAAGGAGACTATTTTCAATTCATCTTGTCCAAAATTCAACGACGTATTATGAGTTGGAAGCATAAGTATTTATCTTTTGGTGCTCGGATAGTGTTGATTAAACATGTACTCTCATCCATTCCTTCGAATATTTTAGCAGTGGTGCAGCCTCCAAAGGGTATCTTACAGCAATTATCAAAGTTGTTGGCTCAGTTTTTTTGGGCTGGCACAGGGGAACCGAGACATCACTGGATTGCATGGGAAAAGCTGTGTAGACCGGTAGCTGAGGGTGGTGTTGGATTTAGAGATGTTTCTGAGGGAGCTAAAGCTTTTTTGGGGAAGCTTTGGTGGTCGTTTCGTCAGGGTGCATCTTTATGGTCCCAATTTATGCATGCTAAGTATTGTTGGCAGACTCATTCGGCAGTGGTCCAACCGTCATGGACGGCTTCGTATATGTGGCGAAAACTGTTGCATGTGCGAGAGTCTATTGAACCTCTTATTGGATGGTTAGCAGGGGATGGGTCAATTGATTTATTTCATGATAATTGGCGACTCGTGGGAGCTTTATCGGAGTATTCATCTGTGAGTGGTGTATATCTCGAGTCGGTTTACCTGGATGGTCATTTGGTCCTTGATGCGTATTCGGCTGTACTTCCTCTTGGGATACAAAATGAGTTGTTGAAGGTGTCGCTTTCAGATAAAGTGCCAACTATGATTTGGATGGGGACACAGGATGGTCTTTTTTCTGTTAAGTCTGCTTATGAGTGCGCCAAAATCAAATACGCTCAAGTTCGGTTTTTTAATAAGATTTGGCGTAAAGGGATTCCTTTGAAGGCTTCTTTCTTTATGTTGCGTTTGTATTTTGGGAGAATTTCACTTCGGGAATGGTTGGCCAAAGTGGGTTTTTACAGTTCCATGTATGTGCTGTACCCCCCTAAAGAGGATTCCACTGATCACTGTTTTGCTTTTGGGGATATTGCGGATACGGTTTGGCAGGTTTTTGGTTCAACTTTTGGAATTCGGTATGTGGAGGGTGGTTGGCGAATGAGGTGTGCAACTTGGTGGTCACTACGTGGAAACCAATTTAATAAGCTGGCTTGCACAATTCTTCCCTCTCTTATTTTGTGGCATATTTGGCGTTGGAGGACAGCGACATTTTTTTATGGGATTCTTATGCCTAGTGGACATATTATTCATCGTGTACTTGACGACTTTCGTGTAATATGGAAACTGTATTTTCCTCAGGTGATTCTTCCGACAGATTGGCATGAGATTGTTGCGGTTTTTCATTCTCTGTCTTATACGCTTAACTGTGTGCGTGTGGTGTGGAGGCGACCGCCAAGTGGTGTATACAAGTTGAACACGAATGGGTGCTCTAGGGGCAATCCGGGAGTCGGTGGTGGTGGTGCGTTGATTCGAGATCCGGATGGTAAATTTATTAAGGCAAGATCTATGGGCTATCAATTTGTTACTAGTTTACAAGCGGAGATGTTAGCGTTGTTGGGGGGATTGGAACTTTGTCAAGCTTGAGGAATTTTGCGAGTGATAGTGGAAATGGATTCTATGCTGTCTGTTCGAATTATTAAAGGGGAATGTGCCACTCCGTGGAAGTTACTAAAACTTGTGGAAATGATTCGCGGGTTCACTTGTATGTAAGAGCTTATTCATATTTATCGTGAAGCAAATCAACTGGCAGACAGACTTGCTAATGTAGGTTGTGAGTTTGCAACAAGATATCCAATATTTTTCATTTCAGGATCTGCCTCAACAGGTTCGTGGATGTGTCAATATGGATCGTTTGAATGTCCCTAATTTTCGTATCAGGAAATGTTTGGGATAGTGTAGGAATTCTATGTCCTTTTACATGTTTCTCATTAAATAATGACTGTATTTTAATAAAAAAAAATCTTAATAAACGTGCTATACACTTATTAAATCAGGTCTCTCCTTTTGAGTTTATGTATAAATCAACTTGAAACCCTAAATTGGTAAGACTCTCTTGTTTTCCTCTACTTTCTATTTGTATTTTTCGGTGCATGTATAAATTTTATTTACTCACAAAATTTTTTATAAATCCGATTCATATACAAGATATGTTTCATATAGAAACACACAATTAATAATCGTTGAAAACGTGATTTTAATTTTCCACTTCTTCTATCGCGCGTTGAAATCGCAATAAAGTCGTCGTTGCATATATAGACCCGCTTCATAAATACCAATTTTTATTAGTTATTATAAATTCATAGACCAGATGGTGTTCACTTTTGCTCTTGAAATTCGATTTAAGTTATCATTTTGATGCCTTTCTAGCTATGCCATATAAATTGAACTAACTCTAGGGTTTAAAAACTGCTTGATATATTTTGTTTTCAATCGGATAAAATTTTATTTTTCAAACTGAAAGTGCAGACTTCCGACATGATCTTGTTTTCGGTCATTGTTAAGTTACAATGTTTTGTCTAAACCTCATAATCAATTAATCCTATCTTTGATATATGCTTTGCCAATGTTAGTTCTTCCTTTTGTTTGCGGATATATTAGCAATCTGCAAAATTGAGTGATGAAATTATTAACTAGACACTTTCTTAACTTTTATTTGAGTTTTTATTCTCACTGTTGCCTCAGTAAATTTTTTTTTATCTTATATATGTATATGGATAAATACTATCATGAATACATGCTTTTATATCATTATTAGAATTTTAACCACTTTAATTTGGTAAGGAATTCGTATACTAAACTAGATGGTTTCGAAATTACTTATTAGGCTAGCTTTGATAATTTAATAAAGATATAATGCCATTATATATACTTGTCTTAAAGTTATTCCATATGTTCATGCAATATTAGCAATCAACTTATAAGCCATTATAGGCTCAAGTTCATATCCTTTTCATAATTTTTTAGAACATATTGATGACTGATTTGTATATATAGCAAGATAAACCATGAATAATAATGAGTAAATATATTTTGTTTCATCTATTTGTTAGATTTCTTTTTAAACATGTTCATATATTACTAAAGCTTTATCAGGGTGGATTTATACATATTGACATTCACTTATTGATCAAAATTAATTAATAATGTGAGATTGAAGTCATTAATTACTATCATCCTACTAATTTCACTTCTTAAAAATCACTTTGATTTTTTGTTTATGCCTAATTTCTAGGCTCCGTTTGGATGGAGTATTTTTTGGTTTTATAATAAAATCTTTTTTCTTGGGATTTGTTATAAAAAAAAGAATATTTTGAGAGTGTTTAGATTGATGATTTTGTTTTGTTGGGATTTATATTGAAGTATTTTTATTAATAACAGCTTAAAATTTAAATTTGAATTAATAGTTTATGAGTTTATTTTAGTAGGAATTGTGTTATGAAAATTTTGTTATTATTAAAATAATTCAAAGTTAATATATTTTATTTATAAAAAATACTGTAGTAAAAATAACTATTGTAGCATTGTTTTTTGGTAAAAAAATTTTGGTAGAAAAAACGAACAAAACAAACAAGTCATTTTGCATTTGTGAAATAAATCCTTAAAATGTGTACAACAATTTACATGATTTGTTGTTTCTATTAAAATATATAGTAGACTTGTTCAAATCTAATAATATAAAGTGAGTGTAAAAATTACAGAAAAATAGTGCATTATTGGAATTACAATTACTATTAGAATTTCGGGAGAAAATACTTTCTTTCAATTAGTTGGCTATTGATTTGAAATCCATTCATATTCCTGCTGTCCTTCTTAAGTTGTTGGTAAGAAAATGAAATTTAGATTCTCACGAAGTTTAGATTGGCAAGAATTGAAAGACTTAAACAATCTAAGAGTCTCTTTAATAAAACAATTCCAATATGAAAATTAATTTAATCAAATTTGAATGAATTTAGTTTGTTAGATAACACGCATTGCAAATTTTAATAAATAAAGAGGATGTGAAAAAAAAAAAGCAAAACTATGATAGAATTTTAACTAATAAAATCTAATTTAATTTGTTCAATTTGAGACTTATGGTACTATAGCATTTTAATATATTTTTAATATAAGATAATTAGCAAGGTTAATTTTTTATTTTTATCTTTACACATAATTACACACTACACATATTTCACACACTACACATATTTACACATATTACATATATATTTAAATAGAGCGAATGACCAAAATGGTCACTCAATCATTACCAAATTCGGCTTTTGGTCACTCAACTATTAAGTTGGACAAAAAGGTCATACAACTCTGTAAACGTATGACTTTTGGTCATTCCGTCCATTGAGTTCATTTGTGCATACGGAAATCACTTTTTTCAGGGGTAAAATAGTCCGCGCAATATAAAAATGAGGGATAAAATTGTAAACAAAAAATGACTGGATCAAAATAGGAACGAAATAGAGTTCCTCCATTATTGTCATCACTCAACTTTTGAACTGTAAAAAATAGAGAGATTTTCATCTCAAATCAAGCGAAAGAGCAACAAAAATTGAAATTTTCAACCATTGTTCGACGAGCAAGAAGACGAAGTTCAATCAAGAAAATGGGTTGGGTAATTCGACAACGGAACCATTACTTCGATCCTTACTTACTTTACGGTAAGAACTCATCTTCTTCGATAATGCTGTAGTTTAATAAATAATTTTTCATTATAGAATTGTTAAATGTTATCGCATTGTAGTGGCGTGAATATTTTAGAGCTGGATTTGTGGTCCAGTAGCAGAGAGTGGGGGTCTTGTGGTCCAGTAGCAGAGAGTGGGGAGTTTGTTGTCCATTACCAGACAGGGGGTGCATATTTGATGCCTTTTGCCATATAGTGTGCGACATATGGTCCTACAATATTTAAATACAACAAAGTAAATTAAATTTTAATTTAGTATTGTTTTTGTTCATTGCATTTATGCAGAACTAGATTGTATGTTGTTAACCATCAGGTTTCACCATGGTGGTTGTTTGATGGGTGAGATGTAAAAGAGTTATGTTGATGGTGAAGTTGATCATAGTCTGTGATGGTGAAAAAATATCATTGAATGATTTGAATGAAAAGGTGGAAAAGGTAGGACATTCCGGTGGTATAATATTGTATTATTATGTTGAACCCATTAGCGATATCAATAATGGATTGAGGGAGTTGTAAAGTGACGAAGATATGATAGAGTTTTGCAAACGGATTCAACAATACAAGGTCATGGAAGTATATTGTGACCACATGCCAAAAAAGGAGATTATGACCAAAATGAAAAAGAAACATAAGGAGATTAAAAAGGCTATGAAGAAAAGGAAATAAAGTGTAGTGATTGGAAATGATTGAAAAAGTTAGTCCTACACTGGATGTGAGTGGAAAAAGAAAAAGGGAGAAGAAGGCAAGAGCTACGAAGAGAGAAAACAGCAAAAAATGAAACATGTTATTGATATGGCCTACATCACATGAAGAACAGTTACATAATACACAAAATGAAGAGTAAGGTATTCAAAGATAAAGATATCAACTGAATTTCATCATAGTTCTTTAAAAAGAGTTTATAATTGTTAAATAAACAAACTTTCTTGCTGATGTTTTAGGTGAACATGGGACAAATGATGACAGCAAAGTGCCTAGAAGTGGCTAGTTAAATCATGATGATAAAGATACTCACAGGGAGCATTTGATTGATGAAACACATGAGCTTTAGAGTGATCATTTCAACAATGAATCACAAGAACCTCAAAGTAAGGAAAGTGATGCTGACATCGATTTTTATATACGATCAGATTTTGACAGAGATGAGGATATATTCTCTGACAATGAAGAAGAACAACATAATGTTGAACAAGGTAACAGTGATGAAGAATGTGAAAATAGGCAGAACGAACAAGGTGGCAATAACGAAGAAGGTGAGAATAGGCAGAATGAAGAAGGTGAGAAACAAACTTTGGGGAATGAAGATAAAACAGGAGGTAGAAGGAAAAGAAGAAAAAGACAAAGGAAAGTACAACCTAAATCTGAAAAGAAAGACAGAAATGAACATGATCTTGAAGAGGATGTAAATGTGGAATTGAATAGCAATTCTAGTTCATCTGATGAAGATGCATCTATTGGTTACACTAATTTCAATGCTGAAAAAGATATGAAGAATCCAATATTTGAAGTTGGGATGAAATTTGCTTCAAAGAAGAAATTTAGAGAAGCAATTAGAAATTATAACATTGTCAATGGTAGAGCTGTGAAAGTGTACACCAACGATAAAACAAGACTGCGAGCAAAGTGTAGAAAACCTTGTCATTAGTATGTATATGCTACAAAGGCGAAGACACTTAAGACTGATGATTTTGTTGTGCAGTCACTACATGATGTAGATGAGAATTGTAATCATGCATGGAAGAATAGAAATATGAGTGCAGCATGGTTATCTGAGAGATATCTTGAGAGAATCAGAGCAAATATGAACATGCCCATAAGTGCTTTGAGGCAAACTGTGGATGAGGATTACGATATTGAGATTACCAAAGATGTTGGGTACAAGGCTAAAAGAATGACATTGAATAAAATAAAAGGGTCAGCAAGTGAGCAGTATGGCAGTCTGTGGGATTGTGTAGCTGAACTGAAAATGACACATGCAGATAGCACAATAGAAATTCATTTCACACTATTTAGGAAGGTTGGTTGTAATCCAAGATTCATGAGATTCTATTACTGCTTGGGACCACTAAAAAAAGGGTTCAAATCTGGATGCCGACCAGTCATATTCCTTGATGGATGTCATGTGAAAAGTTCATATCCTGGTCAACTTCTGACAGCTATAAGTGTTGATCCTGGGTGGTGGCCTATAGCTTATGCTATTGTTGAGAAAGAGGCAGGGGAATAGTGGTAGTGGTTCTTGAAATTTTTAATTGCAGATTTGCAAATTGAATATTCATATCACTATACATTCGTGTCAGATCAACAAAAGGTACTACCATCTATTATTTTTTTCACTCAATTTGTGAATTTGAATAAAAAATATTTTTTCACTCATGTTCCAGCATTAAAACTGTTGTAATGACCATTTTAGTATTCATTTAGTTTCTAAAATATTATATATTGATTTAGTTTATGGTGTATTGATTTAATATATTGAAATATTGATTTAGTTACATTGATTTAGTTTCTAAAATATTGTGTTAATCATTTTACATTCCTATTTGGATTGGTTTGTACATATGGATAGAGCATTGACCAGTTTGTATTGATTAAGTTCGATTTCTTAAATTTTGTCTTATGTTTATTGTTATTTAGTATTTAAACTAATTGTTATAATCTGTATCATTACATAGGGTTTGGATAGAGTATTGGCCAACCTTCTTTCAAATAGTGAGCATAGATATTATGTGCAACAAATTTATAGGAATTTTAAGAAAAAGCACCCTGGAAAAGCGTTGAAGTCTAGAATTTGGGAACTTGATACTTGTACAAATATGTAGATCTATGAACAATTTGTAGAAGATTTCAAGAGCTACGACAATGAGGCATATAAATGGATAAAGAATGGTCCACCTGCTAAACATTAGTGCAAAGCTTTTTTTCAACCTCGTACTAAATGTGACATGATTGTTAACAATGTGTGTGAAATATTCAATTCTCACATTTTAGAGTTTTGTGAATTTCCTATTATTTCCTTGCTAGAGGGTATAAGGGAATATTTGATGGATAGAATTCAGAAGATGTATTCTAAAATGTACAAATTTGAGGCCCTGTTGGTCCAGCAATTAGAAAATTGATTGATGAGAGGGTAAAGTTATAATTAAAATGGAAACCTTTTGCAAATAGACAAGGTGGATACCAGGTTAAAGGTCCAAAAAGAAGCTTAATTTGTTGTTAAGTTGAACCACAAAACATACACATGCATGCTATGGCAAATTTCTGGACTACCATGTGCGCATGCAATTTCAGCATTGCATAGGAATGGTGAAGATGCACATATGCAAGCTGAGCTGGTATATAGCAGGGAACTTATGTTGAAAATTTATGACAATGTGTTACATCCAATTAATGGCAAAAATCTGTGGCCAAAATCAGACCTTCTTATTCTTGATCTACAATGCCTTATGTGCAACCTAGAAGGCCTAAAAAGGTTAGGAGAAAAGATAGCAGTGAGATGAAACAAGTGAAAGGTAAACTTCATAGGTTGAAAAAAAATGTTGTCATACATTGTAGAAAATGTGGAAAGGAAGGTCATAATGCTGCTACATGTAAGAAGAAATCAGAGGGAGATGAACAAATGCAACACGAGGGAGATGGACAGATGCAACAAGAGGGAGATGGGTAAATGCAACCAAATGGAAATGGACATGAAAATCAAAATACTAGTGAGGCACATGAAGAGGCAGGAGAAAAAGTTCTGAGACAAAGTCAGCAATATGAGGCTGAGACAGGAGGAACTCAAGAAATTCCATTAGAAGCCACTGAAATTGTTGCTGCACAAAATCTTAGGCAAAACAGGAATAAAGAGCTTGTATGTTTTGATAAACTATCTAATTACATATTCTTTCTAATTACTTTATTTTTATAGATTTATCATATCTATGTAGGGTAAGAGAAATACAAGACAATCTTCAAAAAGTGGCCAACAATCCATCATCTTGGACTATCTTCAAACAGATGAAGGGGCTACTCAGAACCTTAGACAAAACAAGGATAAGCAGCCTGTATGTATAAATGTTTATATTATTTGGATAAACTTAATTGATTGCATACATATTTATATCATTTTTTTGGTGATATCATATACCCATAGGAGAAGAGAAAAATACCAAAAACAGCAGCAAAGAGGCAGGATAGAAATGGAGCTATAGGCCCAAGACAACCATCTACCACTATGACCAATATGCATACAGCTGAAGGTGTAGCATAGATGCAACAACAAGGGAAAGAGGCAATAGAAACTTTGACTCAAGAAATCCAACAACAGGGCACTACTTCTAACTCTTTAACCACTGATGTTAATCCCCCAGCCAAGACTATTAGTTTTGCAGCACATAAACGTGCAATACAACAAATGAAATATCCCACTGAGATAGATAAGGGCAGAATTAATGCCAACTATGCATGGTTGAAAAAACGTCCACCTTATAAAGTTGGTGATTGGGCTAGTCAAGAAAGAGGAAAAGGAAAAGGAAAGGGCAGAGGAGGGTGGAAAGCAGCAAGTTAGAGAGTATTCAATTGCTTAATTCTATCTTTTGTATTACATAATGTAGGAGGCAGTATGGCAGCAAGTTATTGTCATTTTCGATTTAATTAGGATTGTCTTTCATTGTTAATGTTGGATTTGTCTATAGATTATATATTGCTGCACATTCAAGGATTGTCTTTCACTTTTATGATAGCAAATTATTGTCATTTTGGATTTATGATTGTCTTTCATTGTTAATATTGGATTTGTCTATTATATATTGCTGCACATTCAAGGATTGTCTTTTACTGTTATTGTAATTTGTCATATTGATGCTGGATTTATCTCTTTTGTGTCACTGTTGCACATTACTTCCTTTCATTATATTATTTTCTGAATTAATGAATGAAAATCCATCGCATTCATGGTATTAATATAATTCAAAGATATTCCATTCAACGTGTTTCAGACATAAGTGGAAGAAGCTTAAAAGATAAGTACATATGATATTTAGAGAAGAAAAATGTGTTTCAGACATAATTTAGAGAAGAAAATTAGCATAGATAAGTACATAAGATATTTCTAACAACCGAGGGCTATAACAGCAGCTTCACACTAAAAAATCTCAATACCCTCTCTATTTCTCGTACTCCCAATTCTTCAAGAAAAACATCATCAACACAATACATAAAAAGCTAAACACCAATTTCTTTCTCTTTGTAAATTTGCCATCTTCACTTTTGAGTTTCAAATTTTCTTTTTCCAATCTTGCAGTAGTCAGTTGCAACTTCGTCATAACATTCTTCAATTCATCAATTTCACTCTCCAATTGATTTTTTTTTGTGAATCAGACCAGGAATTATCTATGTTGACCTCTCACACATTTGGGGATCATACCATTCCCAAAACCCACAATTTTGACCCTGCAAGCATTACCCATTCAGAAATCATACATTGAAGAATAAATCTTCTAAATCATACCCTGCAAACATTTATTATACATATTTACCTCTGCTTCTCTACAAATAGTATATCTTCTTCTTGGATTATATTTTGTCCAGGAGGTTTTCAAGATCGCTGTCAAACCACAATAATAAATCAGCGCTCGTGGAATTCGCCTTGCCATCCTCAAGCTGTCAAGTTTGTTTTTCTCTTTCCTTTTTTCACTCTACCGTTACAGATGTAGTTTGAAACCTTGCCATCCTCAAGCAGTCCGTCAAGTTTGGTTTTTTGATGAAAAGTAGGATGGAAACTTTGTATAATAAATGCTTGGTAGGTAAAATTTCGCGCCAAAATATATAATATTCACATGTCAGAAGTTTTCGCGTCTTTTTATGCTGTGTAGACTATTTTACCCCTGAAAAAAGTAATTTCCGTCTGTACAAACAGACTCAATGGACGGAATGACCAAAAGTCATACGTTACAGAGTTGGATGACCTTTTTGGCCAACTTAATAGTTGAGTGACCAAAAGCCGGATTTGATAATAGTTGAGTGACCATTTTGGCCATTCGCTCTTTTACATACTATATATATATATATATATATATATATATATATATATGAATATTACACAAACTAGATTTATTTATACATACTACACATATTTTACACACTATATATTTACACACACTATATAAATTTTCACACAGTGCATATTTTACATACTTTATTTTCAAATATAAAAATCAATTGGATTATCAAATAAATATAATTAATAAATTAATTTAACAACTTATTACTTTCAAATTTTAACTTTCAAATTCATTCAATTTTCAGTTTATCAAACGACTCTAAATTATAATCAACTTGGTCAAAAACAGAAAAACCAAATTAAAATACACAATTTTTTTTTTCAATTTAAATAAACGAGTGCACAATCCTACTCCAAGCAATTGAGCAGCCTTGTCTTTTCTTGATTGGCTTCACATATTCAAATAATTTTTAGTTCTCGAAATTTAATAATGTTCATAAAAATATGTGAACTTGGGATGTGAAAAATGACGTAATGCATTAGGGCAATAACTTTGAGGCAAGAGCTTAAGAAAAAGCAAACTGGCAAAGCTAGCAACAAGTCACTTTAAGAGTGAAAAGGTATTCTCTGCCAAAACCACTGTTGTAGTCAAAAGGCTTCTTTACCTTTTACATCTTTTATGAACCCCTTTTACAGTATTAAACTATTTTGTTAAAATCATTGGTTTGAGGATCAAATCAATGAATGCTTTTTCCATATCTAACATTTATGTCTTTGAGGATGGAGTGGCCTATAAAGAAATATTTTTTTTTCCTTAGTTTCTTTAATTTTCCGATGTGACCCATATAATATAATAGTGTACTATTCCTTTGAATATAAATAGATTAGGTTTTGGATATTTTTTGGTTTTATAAAATAAATGTCATTTTATCATATTCTTACAATTTTATTCTTATTTAACAAAAATTAATTTGCTCATTAATTATTTATGTTTAACAGTATTAATTAAGAATTTTTTTAATCTTTTTAGGTAACTTTTAAAATCTTCCAAACTTCATTTATTTAGAGTCAAGTGGAGTATAAAGTTTTACTATACCTACCAGTCTATTGCAACATTCATTTTTTTTTGGTTAGATCCAATCTATTGCAATATTTTAGGATCGAATGGAGTACAAAGTTTTAAGCTACCTAAGTACTAATCTATTGCAATATTTCTCTTTTTTTTTTGGTTCCATCTAATCTATTGCAACATTCTAGGATATAAAGTTTTAAGCTACCTACTAGTCTATTACAACATTCTTTTTTTTTGGTTCGTAACATTCATTTTTTTTATGTTAAAACCGTCTACTTATAATCTTAGTTCTTAATTACGGATTTTCTTATTTTTTGTGTTAAAACCTTCTATTTATAATCTTAGTTCTTAATTACAGGTTTTCTTTTTAAAATATAAACAAGAGGGGAAAAAAGTGACAATATATCAAAATAGTTAATCTTCCTTGGGAAGACAATGAAGGTTCTCACTATCAAGAAATTTCATTTGTACTTTGAAATATACCTAATTAAGTAATAGTATCCAACAAGCAACAATTTGTACCAGAAATTAAAAAAGAAAAAACCACATCATGCAAATAATCCCACTAAGCAACAAAAATAGTTTTACTGCAGTATATAGTGATGAAGAAGGCATGCATGTAAACATTATCCCAACCATTTTTCTGATCAAAGAGAAGAGAATATGGGAAAATGCCAAAAGCAACAACTCAATCACCTAAAATTCCTCCATGACTGAACTGATTCATCAGCGCATGCCTATCAAGCTGACATTCTCACTTACCCCATCTCATCTCTCTCTTTTTCTACATGAAATATTGGCTCACCTTTTCAAGCTCCCAACATGGATTCTAAAGATGCAAAACACTTCACTTTTCTCAAGAGATAGTACTAGATTCTACTAGTTCTCATATGAACTTTTTCCTCTGCATTATTATCATTATTTTGTTGTTTTTTTTGAAGTTTTCCTCCATTGTTTATGCATAAAAGCTAGCCTTATTCCATCAGATCAAGATGTTTATTCAAAAGAATACTAGAGAATGTTGCCAACATTTGTACAATTTATATTCTTCTGCATGGGAATTCATCAGCAGCAGCAGCAAACTGCTGGCATGACTAGTGATCATGCTCATTTACACAGAAATTTTTTTTTTTTTTGGGAGTTTTCAGGATGGTCCACTTTATAACTTCTCTAACTGCCATCATTGCAGCTGAGGTGGGATGGGGTACAAACTTTGCTTTCTAAATTATAACTTTAATAACATAATCAACTTTTTTTTTTTGGTTGAGGGGTAGGGCTGAAGGGAATGTCTCTTTGCTTGTGCCTCTAAACTTTGTTTTTCTACTTTATAATCTTTCTGGCTCCACTTGCTTTTTGGGACTGC
Organism: Ophiorrhiza pumila; assembly: GCA_016586305.1. Lineage (NCBI taxonomy): Eukaryota > Viridiplantae > Streptophyta > Magnoliopsida > Gentianales > Rubiaceae > Ophiorrhiza > Ophiorrhiza pumila. The sequence continues at coordinate 42,011,045 of BLIW01000006.1, forward strand.
TCTGCACTGCCTTTTAAGGGGTGAAATAAATGAGAGATCACATTTGATGATGATATGAAGTTTGAAGTTTGAAGTTTGAAGTTTAAACATTGCCATTGCATTTTCTCCCCAAAAAAGAAAAGGAAAAAGGAACGAAAAAACAAGAATATTAGGATTTTTTTTTTTTTTTTGAGTTGCTCCCATCATATATGAAATATAGATTGTTTCACTATTTCAACGCATAATAAAAGCAATAGGAGATTAAGATCACAATTTTAACGGTCATTAATTGTCCATTTTATATATGAAACACGTCTTATATATGAATCGGTTTCACAAGAATTTTTATATATTTTTTTTCTAGTGAAAAAAAAAAGAGTTTTTTTACCATTAATTTTCTAAAGTGGGTAAAATACAAAAACCCTTTCAAACCATTGCTCTCTCTAAATCTTCTTATTGTCACACTTAATAGTAATTTTTCACATATGAGATAAGTCTTCGAAAGAATGGTGCTTGGTTTCTCAAGAAAAGATTTAGAATCTCCTCTTCTTCACTCAAAAGTACTCAAAATTATATTTAGAAAACAAAAGAAAAAACTTTAGAGAGAATATGTGGAACATTTGAGTAAATTTTTAATCATTAATTTATACATGTTTATAAATGAACCTCATATTGTAGAGTTACATTAATTATTTGGATATATTTCTATTCTGTACAGTACAAGAATTGCAGAAAAACTAAATGAAATTTAATCAATGTCCTCTAGCTCAATATATAGTGAAACAAATCTCATAATAATTTTGCATGTGTGTAGTAAAAAATTTAAGGTAAATGAACCAATACTTCTTCAATTTGGTGGTAAGTATTTTTGGTCTTCATCTTGAAAAATTATATTTTTGTGCATAAATTTGAATTTTATGAGTTTTTAACTCATTTTTTATCTATGTGAGTCCATGACAAATAATATCGTTAGTAATGTGATATTGTTCATCATTTAAAATGATGTCATTTTGTGCTACATAATTAACGACGTTTCTTGTCAAAATAGATGGAAATGAATTGACGACCATTTATACAACATAATCTAAATTGAATGATCAAAATGTAACTTTTTCAATATTACATACCAAAATTATAGTTCCCCAAGTTGAATAACTATTAGAGTCATTTACCTTAAAATTTATATTAAATTAATCCAAATTAACCAGTAATTTTCTATTCACTAATAGTTAGACAATGATTGAGTATGCATGGGAAGTTATTTTCACTCTAGTATACGTGTATTCTAAATTTTGTTAAAGAATACATGTGTATCCAACTTAAAACCAATTGACAATAAGTGGAGTGACCCATATACCTTATATATTAGTTCAATAGTTCTTACTTAACCGATGTGAGATATTATCCTTTAACACTCCCCTCAAACATGACTAGGACGAACAGATCTAAACTAAACCTAGCCCAATACTGGGCCTAGCTAAAATACTGATAATTCTAAACTAAATCGAATGCTAACCCAACCCTGGGCCTAGCCCAAATTCAGTACTGATACTGAAATAAGAGAGGTGAGAGAAATCATACTCAAATTCAGTACCTAAAAGAAGAGAGGTGAGAGAAACCCTAATCAAATTCAATACTTATAATGAAAGAAGAGAGGTGAGTCATGTTTGAAAGGTCCACAAATTCAAACCTAGTGGTTTGATACCATGCTAAAAAATACATGTGCATACAACTCAAAACCAATTGGTAATGAGTTGAGTGACCCATATACCTTATATATTAGTTCAAGAGCTCTAATTTTTTTTTTAAAAAAAAATTGTAATAAGCATAATAGAAAATGAAAAAAAAAGTAAAAAATTTGAAATTTATAGGCAAAAGTCTTACAGATTCCAAATTCTGTAATCGAACTTTAAAATTACAAAAACAAACAAACAACATAGAAAAATTGTGGTAAAATTTAAATGTACAAATTACTGGATTTAAATCATTAAAATTGAAGTTAAGTCAATTTGAACAAAAAACAATTTGTTGCTATATATGCGACCCTGCAATTGCTAAAAAGAATAATCATCCATTAAAATATCAAAAACATTGATTTAGCCTAACAATAAACACATTTTCTTCAATATTAGATTAGATAGATAGGGCAACTTTTTATTTTCTTTTTCTCATTGAAAAACTAGAATAAATGATGAATGCAGTCCGGAAAAAAAATGGTATTTCCTTGGTTTTGGTATATTTTCTTTCACATATTGCCAGCTTGAAAAGCCTCATAATAGAGATTTATGGTTTCAAAATTTTTCATTTATACTGAATATTTCACATATAAGTTCCTTTATATGATTTATGTAATTAAGTTCCCTAATTTTAGAAAATTAAACAAGTTATTTATGTAAAAAAAAATTGTACTATATATTTATCTCTTCTGAGATTAAGTCATATTACAAAAATGAACCCTAACACTTGCTATTATAATTATAACTGTTAACTGACTAAACATATAACAAACAATTCCTACCATTAATTGACTAACGGTTGACTAATTATATAATAAATTATTGTTGTATAAATTTTAAACTACCCATAATAAGGTTTAACCACAAGGGAGATAAGTTTAGTCTTTCAAAACTTCAACTTAAATTTTTTTGGCGTTTCGTTGCCTCATTAACACATTACCCATGTTTAATAACGTAACAAACTGGAATATATCAAAACCTCAGAAATTATTTTATAATTTGGTTCAATCATAGGGAAAGTTAATGTAATTAACTCTAACATAATACTCAATTCTTGGATCTTCCTATAATCACGGAAAATTGGTATGCATTGTAAAGTATGAATAATTTTGTTGATCCATTTTAATTCCTAATTTTATAAGCTAATTAAATTCATTAATTGCGATTATATAGCTAATTTTTGCAGGTATGAAAACATAATTTGTGATTCTGCATTACATTCAAGCCCATTTTGTTAGGCTGCCTCTGAATCATCCAAATCCATAAAAACAATTTTATGATTCTACATGAGAAGTAATGTGCTTAGATCGAAGCCCATTTTATCAAACAGCCTATAGAAAAGTCATGTGCATATCTTACTTATGATTCCCTAAACTTGATGAATTTTGGTAAAGGCATCATAGTGAAGAATAGCCAAGAAATGATGCCAAAAACAGTTTTCATCTAGCAGAACAAGGCAAAAACAAAAGGAAAAAAAAAAGAACAAAAAAAATCATCCCTCTTTTGACTCGAGTAGTTGCCTTTTAAGGACTTCGTTCTCTTTTCTTAGTTTCATAACCTTCTGTTTGAGAATTTCCACATGCTGGTTGGAAGTTGAGTCTCTGTTGTGTTCAGCCAGCTTTGTTCTATTGATAAGCACTGCAAAAGAACCAACAATTTATTCCGCCAGTGTTGATGAACAAAGTAGTGTTACAAATGTTTATCTGAAAACTAACAAACTTTCCATAATGGAAGGTAAAACAAGATAAATAAAGACTTCAAATTATTGTTTTAGATTCAAGTACGCACAGTCCTTTTCCAAATTTTCGAGTTTCTTGCTTAGCTCATTCTTCTCTTCCTGTTCAACCAGCAGGCAGTCCTTCAAACCCTGAATCTCATAGTGATCTGCGAAAGATAGTAAGTAGAAGCTTTACAAATATTTTGTAAAGAAAATTAAGTCTAAGGATTTCAGAAATCCCAGATAAGTAAAGTGGACATCACATCGGTATTCCAAGTCAGAAGGAACTTCTTCTAATCTTCTTGTTAAAAACTCTACATGGTTCCTATGCGCTGCTAAGTCTTGGTGGATCTGATTCAATGCTGCTTCATTTTCTACCTTCTGAATCTGGTATCCTCTACTTATAAGCACAAGAGAAACCTCAACTCAGAGAAAATTAATCTGTAAAGCAAATCTTGCACTTGCATTTACTTAATAATAACTAGCCTGATTTGAGATTCCAATTCTTCAGTTCTACTGGCATGATCCTGTTTAAGCAACTCCATGGCATTTCTGTGTTCCTGCTTGAAAATTCCAACCATCATCACTGAACTAAAACGATCAATAAGCCAATCATACTTCAGCTTCTATGCAGTGTCCCAGGAACCGTAACCAAATTATTAAAGCTGAAGAGTAATCTGACCCAAAGATGTAAAATAGAGCACAAGAAACATATCAAAGGTGTTAAAATGACCAAGAAAGTTATGTTAATAGTTCTTAACCTTTTTCACCATATTAACTACAACTTTTCTGCTGTTACTGACCCTCTAAAGCCATGCATGTTTTTGTTTATATAGATGCAAGGAGATAACAGAATGTTGCCGATAATATGCCCCACCCTGTTAGTATACGAACTAAATTTATGTTATTGTGAAACAACTTACATTTTCTTTCTGCAAGTGCTCATAATTCACTTGGTTCAGCTCCTCTTTCAAGTTTTGGCAACTAGTACGCAGTTCAATCTGTTGTTTTAATGAAAGAAAAAAGCAGCATAGAAGAATACCGAAAGAGAACCATACATATGGTGCCACACATAATAACTCTTATGGTTGATTTCATGGACAAAGTAGGGCAATGAACTGATTTGGCAAAACTTATACCTTATCAGCCAACTTCTGGAGAGATTCTGTATACAGTTTTGTAAGCCTCTCATTTTCTGCATATATCAATCTCATTAAACAGTTTTACTCCTAAATTTCAGTTAATAATACCAACATTTTTTCACATGAAACCAGGAAAAGCATCTACTTATCCTGCAAAAATTTATATATTAGCCTTTAAAATAATGAATGCACTGCAATAATCAAAGGAAAATATAGCTACTCTCACTGTTTGCCCAACAACTTAAACTTGCAGAGGCCCAAACGCTTGAGGAGCAGATACCATGATGCTAAATTATGACAAAGGAACCGCATCTAAACCAGCATACAATAAGTATCTACACCTCAAAATAATCGAGGTGAAAATGAAGCTAAGATAGCTCAACTCCCATGCTTCAATAGCATTGTTTGTAACTCATACTACATGGCTCCGCCGCATACTCACATTACACAATACCACGATACCTTGGCAGCACCTCCATGTGCACAACCCTTTCATTCAATTCTAAACTAACACTAATCCATTCATCCATACTGACACAGCTCTCATAGTACTTCATTCAAGCACTTGGCCTGTTTTACCCATTTGCTTCCTCATCAAGCACATCTAACTATTCTTTTTTCCCCCCTAAAAAATTATAATAATGGTTGTACAATGACAACTCTAGCTATAATACTGAATAGAAAACATGAATCACGGGATTATAATGATTTTATCAACTAAGTTGTACATTATGCTCCATGGATTGTACATAGCAACTATCACTTTTTCCCACAATTCCACCGCAAAAATCGTATCCAAAAACAAAAATAAATTAAATTGCATTCAAACAAAATAATCAAATTAAAACATATATACATTTGATAAATTAAGGAATAAAGTTGCAAAGGAAAAGAAAACAAAATAAGAAATTGAGGAATAAAAATCAATGACCTGATTGAAGGCTACGAATAGTGAATTCAAGAGCTTCTCGATTCTTCACCTCAGCGGTACAATTCACTCGCAGTGATTGGTTCTCCGAAATTGCATTCTTGAAGTCCTATTATTCTCCCAAATTACGAAAAAAATTTCAGAATCTGAAGAATTTTTAACCAATTACTTGCTTAGGGTTTAGGCAAACATAAACGATACAGCAATAACCTACGAATGAATGTACTTACGTCGAAGAGTTGATCGAAGGCGAAAAGCAAGGAATCCATTGCTTCGTCAGTTGTTGCCGCCATTTTTGAACTTTCCCGCTCTTTCCTTCTGTTTGAAATGGAGAAAACGTTCAATTGATCTTCGAGGATTTTTCCGCAACGAAGCAAAAGTTATTTTTACCTAAAAGCTACAAAAAAAATATATAAAATAAAATAAAAATACAATAAATTTCCTTGAATTATTTTTTGACTCTGACTCATATTAATTCATACCTTTATTTAATGTTTTAATTACAAATAAATAAATCTATTCCATTATTTCCAGTCAAATTATTAATAATATTATTTTTAAAAATATTTTAGTTTTGGAAATATAATATCTATGGATTTTCTAAAAATTATATAGACTTACTTTTAAATGTTAATTTTTTGCTCTCAATTTAAGAGGAAACATATAAACTAGTAGATTGTGCTTAAAAAAAATATTAAAAGTAAAATTTTAAAAATTTCAATTTTTGTGGCTTATATAAGTTTGGTTTTCAAAACAAAATTTTTATTTTATAAAAAAGAAAAACTAAGTATGCATGCTTTTAACTATAAATATCTAAACTATTATGATAAAAAAGAAAAGCAAAAATTTTAAAGAAATTTTCAAATTTAATTTGTTATAGATATTGTTTTTGAAAAAAAATATGATGTACTAAAATTTATGTATGCACACTATTAATTGTTTGTTTTTTGTTTTTGACTTAATATAAAACGATCAAACTAGTAAATTTTGGCAAAATTACAAATAAATAAATAAATAAAAATATTTGTTAAGTGTTGGATTTATGAAAAAATCTCTATTTCATGTAAACTATACATAAATTACATTTAATTGTCCAGTTTTTGTTCCAAACTAAAAACAAGGGTTAATTACATTTACAACTCTTGAGATTTGATAAAAGTACCAAAACAAACCTTGTGATTTCAGAAACTTACGGTCACCAATGGAGTAAACATTTGATAGATCAACCCCTCTAACCAAAAAAAAGTGTGTGAATTACCTAATATACCCTTAAAACTTTATTTATAAGAATTATATTGTCTTAGTTAACTAAATACATATGTTAAATATTAAAATAGAAGCAAAGAATTTTTTTTAACACAAACAAAAAAAACTCAAAAAGAAAAAAAATCTTCTTTCTTAATTTATCAAATTAATTATTTTATTCTCCAAAAATAATTCTTTTTCTTCCAAAATTTAAAATTTATATAAAAAAAGATTTCTTGATTAAAGTTTGATTAATTTGATAAATTCATTTGTGATAAAGAATATGAAAATGATAATTTATAACAAAGAATTAAAAGTGCAAAAAATATTTATTGTCATTTTATATTTACTCATATATGTATATATATATATATATATATATATATATATATATTTTAACAAAAGAAGGTATAGCATTTTAGTCTTTTCGTCAATTTTGTTAGTCAAACTTTAATAGTATGAGTGACCATAATTTTATAAAACCACATAGTTAGTTTTGTACTTTTACCAAATCTAAAAGTTGGTAAATGTAATTAACCCAAAAGAAAACATATAAATTGACATATTATGATTAAAAGTATTAAATTTTGTGTTTTTGAAAAAACCAGGATTTTCTAAAAATTATGTACTCATACTTTCAATCATCCATTTTTTCCTGATTCATTTTTCATGATCATATAATTTTGAATATTTCCGAAAAAATTATTTTTGTGTTTCCAACTTATTAATAGAATATTAAATTTTTTTAGAAATTTCGAATTTCATGTATTACAGCGTTGGGTTTTTACAATTTTTTAGAAAACAACATACTCATACTTTTAAATTTTTTTTTTGGTAGCCAAAAAATACAAAGTCAAAGAATTAAAAAACACCTCACTTTTCTTGAAATATTGTTTACAATTTTCAAAAGAATATCACAACTTTCTTCAACACTATACTAATGCAAGCAAATTTTTTACTGTATATTTTTTATTCCTAACCCTAGTTGGAAGCAAAACTTGTGTTTACAACCAAATAGGGCAAACAAATTTTTTTTTACAAAAGATTCTATTCTCGTAGGCTTTAAGATTGTATTTTCAAGAAAAAAATCATAAGCTACTACTCCTCGATGAATGTGAAGGTGGGTATTAAAAAAAAGAAAAAAAAAATTTGTTAATAAACTATTTATATATATTTGTAACCATTTTTTTTGTTTTCCTATTTAATGAGATAAATATAGTAGTGGATTATGTCAAAAAATAAAAAAAGTTAGAGTAAATGTTTTTAAAAAAATTCATTGTTATGGGCTATAGTTTAGAATTTTTAAAAGAAAATCATGTTTTTTCAATATATATATATATATATATACACACACAGACACACACAAATCCTTTTAACAGCCCAGTTTTGACTCTCAACTCAAAAATATAAAATAAAATAAAAAATGAAACTCAGAGATTATGAAAAAACAGAACAAAATTTTTATAACATCTCAATTTTGGTAGCCTTAAGTTTGATTAAGCATACATTTTAGCTTAAAACACATGTACATATCCTTCCAACAGCAAAAGAAGAGAAGATTACAACATCTAATAATTGTGAAGTTGAAATGTTTGATCAATCCCAACTTGCAGAAGGATAAGCTGGATTTCAAGAATTGAGATAACCCTGCAAAAGTTTTAAAACTACCATAAGCATAAAGTCCAAATTAGCAGCCAAACATGCCATCTTAATGTCAGATGAATATGAGAAATATTGTATTCCACAAAGCCAATTGGTGGATGCAGGTGAAACAATATAGAGCTTGTATTTTATTAAACTACAACTATACAACTTCTCACGCTTCAACTGCTAGAGCTGCTAAGTTTATGAACAACAACATCTAAGTCTTTATCCCACTATATGAAGTTGGCTATATAGATATACTTCGCGTAACATGATCCATATTATTTGAGTCGTAAAATTTTACACTGGCTGGCAACCTATCGCAACCCAACCAAAAAACTAATTCAGATATGAGAACACATACAAAAGTCATCATAACAAGGCTCCTGAAATGCATGAGAATCTGAGAGAAACAACACTTTCATGTATAATAACAACAACTAAGCCTTTATCCAACTAAATAGGGCGGGCTATATCAATCACACTTCACCCTGTTCGGTTTAAACTCATTTTCTTATTTATAGTGTAGCATATCTTTTCTTATGATTTCTTCCCAATTATTTTTCAGTCCTTCTATTACCCTTTTAATTTGAGTTAATAATCAACTGAGAGGACTAATAACTACGAAGCAACTGCAAGGACAAAGATTCAAATTAAAGAATGTACATACACTGTAGGGTGGAGCCTATACATGGCTCCATTCTCTATCATACAAGATTCTGATCTGATGTAAAATATATCTGTCCATTGCAGGTTTCCCCTCAAATGTGACAAAAAGTAAATAAAGAATAGAAAAAGTGCTACTATTCTCACCAGGTCTCTCATCAGATGTGACAAAAAGTAAATCAAGAATAGATAAAGTTGAGCACTAGACAAGAAATATTCCAGTTCCAAGACTTTAACCAATGACCAAAAATTATGACAAAAGATGTGCTAGTTTTGGCATCACTGCTTGTAATATTATAAGTTAGATTCCTTCAGTAAAGGAGACCACATTATGGTGCTACTAACTATGTAATTATGGATGAATATTTTGCTCAACTGATATTACGGCCCTTCCAAAATAGCTCTATCGATATTGCACAATTAATGTTGAATCATGTTCAATAATTGCTTTGAAGTTATAGAAGGGGGGGGACAAACTTCATACATCTTTCAAAGGCACTTAGTGTACAATGCCAATGCTTGGGCTCACAACCATGTAGTAATGTATTCAACCCTGAGGGACAGACATGCTATAATGAGGAACAAAGCGGAAGGAACTCTGACAACCAACATTCAATCCTGAGGATAGACATGCTATAAACATGTAGTTATGTAGCCAACCCTGAAAACCATCTTTCAAAATTTGTTTTCAACCCTGAGGACAGACATGCTATAACAATGTAGTAATGTATCCAACCCTGATAACCATCTTTCAAAATTCGTTTTCTTTCTTTCTTTTTTTTTTTTAAAGAAAGGGAAGGGACAAAACGGGAAGTGAGAATCAAATCAACAAAGACACTTAAATGCCAAACTAACTAAAGGAGCTTAAAGGTTCCTGTCTAAAATACCTGAAATATTTGTCATCTTGTGGAATGCCTCTCCCATAATACTTGCACTTCAATCTTACTCAACTTCTCGTCGCTAAGTCGCTTCCATGTCTTGATCCTCTCTACACCCATCCAACTCTTCTCCCCTTTTCCAAGTTCTGCCAATATGATCCGTGCTCGTCTTGGCCAGCCGGCCTTTCCATAGCCATGATATCCAATACCTCCACCATAACAAAACCAAATGCTGTCAAGTTTCCCACAGAAATCATTGATATGATCATGACCTATAAATACAGCCTTCACATCTCCCATAGATATAAAGCCCTGAAGGACTCCAGAGTTAACTGACGAACAAGCTGCATGTTCCCGATACTGGCCAACAACCTCTTTCATGGGCACTTGACGAATTTCTGGAATTGGAATATGGAAGAAGGCTAATGCAGGAGGATTTGACCATGTCAATGAGTTGCCATCTGATTTGATATCCAGATTTTGTCCCTGTTATCGTGTGTCCTGCAAAACGTTAATAAAATCTAAATCGCGAGATCTCTTCTCGTGCGAATACTAAAAAGTATACATTTTCCTCAAGTATATAAATTCTTTGGCTTGTCATGGAAATAGGAACTGTGGTTTCTCATAAATAATATGAAAAATGTTAACTGATAAATCCCAAAACTCAGCCAAACTATCAATACCTTAAACAAAACAAGTATTATTTGAAGGGTTTTGAACTCAAGTGTACCTGAAACTTATTAGAAACGCTGCGAAGCCAACTAAGTTGAGATTCCTTGATCCAACCATAAGTTCGAATGCCATTAACAGTAGCTCTGTCTCCACTATCAAGAAAATACAAATTGAGGACACTGTTATTGGCAAAAGCAGAACCTGAAGCACCCCATACTTCCAGATTATAATTCCCAAATCCATCAATGTTTATAACTGGATTTTGGATGGAAGTATGAAGACTATCCTCTGATGGGAATGTTTTTGATAATGAATAATCCATAAGGGAGATGAAAGACATCAATTCTTCACGAGTCATAGTAGATTCTTGGTCATGATTCCCCAAAACTGCAGCCCAAGGAAGTCCAGAATCCAAGACAGGACCAAAAACTTCAAATAGAGATTCTGCTGCATCAGTTGCACTAGTCCCAAATATGTTGTCTCCTGGATACCAAAGTTAAATAGAATAAAACAGAAGAGTGAGATTCCATAGGAAATCGCATGCCCCCCACAACAGAGAAGGAAAGAGCAATTTATTTTTCAAAAATTTCCATCATTTCAAAGGGTATATAAGGGTTAAAACATGCCTAAAGGCAATTGCTGCCTGGACAGCTTAACTACTGGAATACACAAGGGGATCAAGTGTGACTACACAGAAATTCAAGCCATAGGAGATGAAGCATAGTAGCTTCTATTCTGACAATATTTTGCAATTTAGGCTCATCAGGATTTTAACTGAATGGTAGCTGGTATTAATTCGGTTATAATTTATCTTATTATGCTTCAGAAAATTCTGAAGTTTTTTTATGCAGAAATTCAAGTAATTGGTATGGCTGCACAGTAGTTTTCATCCTCCCCAAATATCAGATTTAGGCTATAATTAAGATTGTGGGAATTAGTTAAACATTCCAAAAATTGCATAGTTCCTAAGAGTACTGTCATTATTTATGAAGCAAGTCAAGCTTCAACATTAGTCTAGCCATACATTATACTTTCCAGGTGATCAAATTAAACTGGAAGTTGTTTAGTCCACAATTGTAAAATTCTTCAGTAGCATCAAAAGTGGAGAAACAATCATGATTTGGATTATGAAATTCAGAAGAGGCACATGCTTTAACAATACCACTGATGCTAGCAGAAATACACAATAGATTTAGAAACTACTATAACAACAGGAAAAACTTGCCCTCCACAACAAATGTGTCAAAGTAGAAGACTTCCAGTTCAGAGACGATTAACCAAAATTTACTGAGGTATTTCACATATAAAATGAAAAGCATGCAACATATAAACAGTGATTCTGGATGTATTAGTTGGCAGCACATTAAGGTGCAATTTTGCATGGATAACGACTACAACTGTATGATCCTCTTTTATTCGTCTGATGAAGTATGCAAATCGAATCTCAAGAACACAGGTGTGTTTGCACTTCGTAGACAGATGTGAGCAGAAAATGTGACACCTTGCCTAAGTAAGCTCATTTGTCATGTCACAGAAGCTGAAGATATAATCTTTGTCCAATGTCACAGAAAATGTTTTTGCTCATTTGTAGATTTTTTCCCAAAAAAAATTAAAAATAAATAAAGAAAAGAAAAAGGAAAGTCGAACAAAAACTCAAAATTACAAATGAACCTAAAATGAAGCCTAAAAAGAATTTGAATGACATGATTCACTTTTAAGTTCTCGAGTCCTGTCAACATGCTATATCATGTCATCACATTTCCTCTTAACAAAGGTTTCCAAACCAAGTCAAACACTAAACCAATGAGTAAAAACAGTGAAATCAAATGCTTCTGCAGCTGAACCTTAAAATAGTCCAACATCGTATTCCTTTTTCCCTTACTAAAAAGCCAATTTTTTAGCACTTACACTCTGATTAATAAGACTTGGGGAAAAAAAGAACCTGAGTTTTCCCAGAAAGAGGCCTATCATTAACAAGGCACTTCTGTATTTACACACAGTTAAACTTTTTCCCTAGCATGCAGCTTATTCACATTATGTGCCCTTTCATGACAAAGACAAAAGATACTCATCACAAGTTCATTAAAAGCTTTAATTAAACTGACTTCTGGTGAGCAGTGATAAACCAAATAGAATGTCTACCAATATACTATGGCATAATGTTTAACAGCTTTATTTCAACTGACTCCTAAGAACAATTTTATTGAAGTAAGTTTCTAGTGATAATTTGATCAGTGTAAAAGTTAAAGTTAATGTTTTTATTGTCACCTTTTGCAGGGACAAAAACAAGCAATAAAGATTCCTTTCACAATGAAAGTCTCCACAAGAAAGTTTCTAAGACTAGAAAACAAATGCCGAAAGCTTAACAATCTTTTGTTATGAATAAGAAAAAGAAACAATTAAATGCAAGATTATTGTTCAATGCCTCAGTAATAACAATTAGGTATCAAGATCATAAAACAGGTTGACCATGTGTTATATTTATACCATGCTCCTCACATAGAATCAAAATCAGAAATATTTACACCAAGTATTTAATCACTTGCTAAATTTTACACTAAAACAACAGGACCTAGTTTCACAAGCAGTAAAACATCCCTAAATGTAATAACTAAATGAATTTCATAATAAGAACAATGGTCCCATAAATTGTTAAAACCAATTAAACCTCATAATATATTAAGTTTATATTGCGGATTAGGAGTACCTTATTTCTGCTGACTTAAGTCCTACTTCATATATGAACTGATCTAGAAATGGAGATTTAGGATACAACCAGATGATAGAGATGCATTTTCATATCTTACTAAAGAAACCTGTATGCATAAGTTGATCCTTGAGTATACACCAATCTAATTTTTGGGATTATACTATCCAGATTCCACATAGCCCAAGAAAATTAGATATAAAGATTGAAAGATATGGGAATAAGGCGTATATCCATATATATTCAGAATGACATTACAACCCATGACTTCTATAGACAAGCATAAGGTAAAAGAAGCAAAACTCAAAAAGGAAGTGACATAGGGAAGTCTTTGAGCTACAGAAAGCAAATGTTTATTCCAAAGAAAGGAAGTGGCTTTCATTCTTCTTGCAAACTTTTCAATGAACTCGTTTTTTTTTTTGGAACCAAACTCACCCTTTTCGGCATTTTTGCAACTCTACTTTTGCTTTAGCCACATTCGTTCTAATATCAAATTGTAAACCAGTAAAGGTAAAAGTTTGAAGTGAAAATTTCAGGAATAGATTGGTACATTGTGGGTGTTGGAGGTCATAATTTTACACGAAGGCAGCCTGTGACCTGTCAAAGGCCACAGAGTACATAACTCATTATGAGATACAATGAGCAAAGGCAGTTAGACGTAATACACCTGCTGCTTACAGATAACTTTCCAGTGAATATGATCTAAAAGGTGCACATTAGCTTGTCTACCTGTATGTTATTCAAAATTATTAAAAAAAACAAGAATCTGTATTAACAATTAATCAACCTAAACAGTAGTATTTGATTGTGATAAATTTTAGGTTTGATCACACTCTGCCCTTGAGCTTTTGCAGAATGCAGGGTGGCACAAATTCAGGAATTATAGCCAACCAACTTGAGTTTCAGACACCAAATCCCTTCCAAACATACTTAAGTTGTCAAAATGTTATCAAGAAATAACAAGTTCCAACACTTCAGTGATAGTTTTAACTAAAAAATTGCAGCTATCTCCGAGCAATTATGACAATAATTAAACTTTGCATTGCTATAAATGCTCAAAAACCATCTATGCAACCTAGCCAAATTCTCCAAAAGAAAAATGATTCTATTATGTTAAGCCATTAAAACTTCATCAATTAATTACCATATAAAGAAACAATCTGCAAGCATTAATTTTTCTTTTCATTTATTCTTATTACTTCAGGGACCAAGAAAAATAGGACCCCAGGAGTAAACTTCAGGCAAAATGCCAATTTGTAATAGCAGAGTAAGTCTAGTTTCTATTATCAAATACATTGGAAGTAATTGGAGCACAAAGATTCTCAAAACTCCCACAAACAAAACCAATAATTGAATAATAAAAATCCTCCGGCAACAGCAAATTAGACACAGTTTAAGAACATAACAATTTCTATGTCAATACATAACACCAACTAATCAAAATACCTGTAAAAGCAACAAAGTCTGGTTTTTCAACCTCAATCAAACTCCTCAGAAACTGAGTTGAATTGAGATCAGTACAGTGCTCAAACTCAGTTTCCAAAACATCCCTGCATCGAGTTAACAACCCATTTCCATAATGCATATCAGCCACCTAAAGAATTCAAACCCAATATTTAAAACAAAAAATAAAAATTGTCACGACCCAGAACTTTATTTGTCCAAGAAAATCGAGAAATATAACGACTCTATAAATTTCCACATGATATTATAAACTTTTGGGATATAACCTGGAGGATTTTGAAGGTCCCATCAGAGCTGAAGCGTAAAGGGAGCTCTGGTTGTTTCTTGATGCTGACTTTTTGGCTGTAAAGAGTGAGTTTGTGGGATATTATGCATGTATAAAAGAGATGTATAAAAGCAATAATCAAGGAGAGATAGAGCAAGGAATAGATCCATTTCCTTGCAAAATCCATAGTCTTAGATTCCTTGCAAGAATAATGGATTCAGAAACAGAGAAGAGTCAGAAGTGAAGGCTATTATAATACTGGCTCTTGGAGAAAAGGAAAATATTCTCCTAGTTTGAAAACCACCTGAGACAAACTTTTAATTTAACCATTGAGTTATAGTTTAAACTTTAAATTAGTAAGTGGAGTACTTTTTACTACTTCTTTTTGGATTAATTATATTTAACAAACTAAAGTTTTGATGAAAGTACTCAATCACCCTATAGTTTTGAGAATTTATAGTCACTCCCTAAACTAAACAAACATTTAACAAACACACCCCGTAATTATTTCAGCAAAATATAAGAATAATTTGCCTATTATACCTTCAAAATTCCAACTATAAACTGCTTGATGTTTTACTTTACTAAACTACGTAAGTAAAGTAAACTACGTAAGGAACTGATTCACGCTTGGGAAATCTTAAAAATTAAGGAGTCTTCTTCTTCTAAAATGAAGATTGGATAGAGTAATTTTTTCTTTTCAAAATTCAAAGATAAAATAGAATGGGTATTGGTAGACATTGCCGTCCAGACCGTTCCAGAATTGAAATCAGGGGCCCACCAAACTGTAATCATAGATGAACCGTCTATTGACGGGTCAGTTCCAGTTCTCAAAAACCAGAATCAGAACTAGAACTGCCGGTTTCGGTTCCGATTCCAAATCATTTAATTAAAAAAAATTCTACCACGGCACAGCAGTGAGTAGCCAACTAGCGCGTGTTATACACGTGCCTTTATTTGAAAAAAAATAGGTTCGTGTTCTACAACTATCAAATGACTGTTGCATTAATCTGGTGACATGGCAATGGTCAAAATTAATCAAATTCTATAAATACATCCTTAATTTTTCATTTTTTACACAATTTTTACTTATCTTTTTCAATATTCTAATTCTCTCTCCTCAATTCTCAAGCATCAAAATTCTATAAAATTCAATTCTAATTATTGATTTTATTATAATTGTTAGTTAATTTATTACTTTTTATATATTACTCTTTCAATTCCTTATTCTTTTTTAATCTTTATAAATAAAATTATATTATGGACAGTTTTGGTTCTTTATCCCAACCAATTAATATTGGTGATGAAAGTACAAATCCATCACAATTAAGTCGTCGTCCACCAACGAATCTAAAATCCAAAATGTTTGTGAAATATTTCACAAAAATCATTTATGCCGATGGAGTTCTTATTAGAGCAAAATACAATTTTTGTGAGAAATCACACGCCTTCAAAATTGGGAGCAAATATGGTACACTAACCAAGCATTTGGAGAAAATGCATCATCAAGTAATCAGCATTCACAAGTCACAAATGCAATTAACTGGTTTCGCTCAACAAGGTTCTTATTCTTCTAGTAATTTAAATTTATTTAAATTTAGTGACTTAGAATGGAGAGATGGTTTAGCTAGATTTGTTTATACACAATATTTACCATTTTCATTTGATGAAAAATAAGAATTTGTAAGATTAGTACAAGAAAATGCAAGTCCACAAGTTAAACATGTTCGTAGAACAACTTTAACACGTAATATTAAACAAATTTATAAAAATGAAAAAAAAAACTTATTAAAATATTTTTCAAAATTAGATTCTCGTGTTTCAATATGTTCAGATATTTGAAGTGATCATTGGTAAATAAATAGTTATATGGGTATAACTTGTCATTGGATAGATTCAAATTGATTTCTACAAAAAAAGAATTATTGCATTTAGAATTTTTAATGATTCTCACATGGCCCTAAATATATCTAGATTAATTAGTGTTATTTTACAAGAATAATATTTGACGGATAAATTTTTTTCAATTGGCTTTGATAATGTATCGGCTAATAATGCATCTATTGTAGAATTAAAAAATACTTGTACATAAATTACAGGAGGGAAATTTTTTCATATACGTTCAAAATGGTTTTAGTGCATTAGAAAGTCATATTAAACAAATTAAAAATACAATTAAATATTTGACCGGACATCCAAGTTTAATGAAAATATGGGCAAAATATTGTATACAAAATGGACAAAAACCTAAAATATTTAAAAAGGATGTTCCATATCATTGGAATTCAACTTATGATTTACTTTGTAATTCTTCTAAATATAGTTCATTGTTATGTAATTTTTATATTGATAACTCTTGTCTGGGAATTGTATTGCTTCCTACTCATTGGAATTCTTGTTTAAAATTGATTTTAAGTTTCAATAGTTTTTAAGAATGTTACTTGTATATTTTCACTTGTCTATTATCCAACTTCTCATTAATGTTTAGTTGAAGCATATAATATAGTTGTATTGTTAAAAAATCATATAAACGATGTTTGATGCAAAGTATTTTTTATATGTTTGAAAAATGGCTTAATTATTATAAAGAAATTCGAATTTAATATTTAGTTGCTATTTTTTTCATCCTCATTTTAAATTTAAAGGTTAGAACAATATTTGAATTTATATTATGATATGTTAAAAGAATGTTTTTTACATGATTCAAAAAATATATAATTACAATTAAATGTAAAATTGCTGACATTAAAATTATAAAATCCTAAAAGTTTTATTAATTTCTAACAATCTAAATATCTAAAATTATAACTTGTAAAATTTAGTATTTCTAACTACTAAAGCCTAACCCCTAAATTTTAAATTATGGAATAAAAAAAATCAAGATCAAATTCGGAAGTAGAAATTGGTATTTGATATTGAAATCGAATTCAAAACGGGAACAAAACTGTAAAAATTGAAACCGAAATTAGAATCGTAACCGGAACTGCCCCTCAGTGGTTCGATTTTGGCTCTAATGACCACGGAACCGAAACCGGATGTTCCGGAACTGTGGTCATGTCTAGGTATTGGTGATCAAAATCGATGCCCATTTGATAAAGTCATTTCAATTCAACTATTTGTCATCCTTATTAAAAATCAAGGAGTTTTGTTTTCCTCACTAATACTTAGGGTTTTAGGTTTTGGAATTTTTTTTCTTTACTTGTGTATATTCTTAGTAGTTTGTAATATGAAATTGATTGTATAATTAGTGATGAATATGCATCATTGAAATTTTGTTGTGGTAGATCCTATTTGATATTCTCTAAGTTGTGTTTTATCATATTTAGAATATTTTTTTTAATAACAAAAAATGTTAATGCTTAAGATAATGATAACAATCTTAATGGAGACATCTTTGTTTTGGTGTGAATTGAGCAAAGCAAACATGCAGAGGCTATATATATATATAGTACTTGATCCATAATATTTATTCTATTTTGTCTTCTAATCTTTGCTCACTTGGTGATGCTTCATATATAGTATTTGATTATTTTCTTTCTGAACTTTTTAAACTTTGGCAACTTGAAAGTGACCTTTATTAAAGATTACAACAACCATCTTGAATCAACTTGGAGAGATAAGGATGAAAGGAGCTATAAGGAAACAAATCAATTTATGGTTGTCAGTCCAAATCATACGAGTAATATCAGGAGTAATGTTGAGAATCAATCATGTCAAAATGGCAAGTCAGAAGAAGAGCAATTATCTCAATCATTCAAGATATGTGAGATTCCGTAATTATGGAATTGATTGATTGCAATCTTATCTCACAATTAATGGTTGATTGCAATCAAGGATTGATTGATTGGAATCCTATCTTTATCTTTCCATGCACTCACACAATTAAGGATTGATTGAATCCTATCTTTAAATTCATTGTACTATTTCCTTCATTGTATTATTTCCTTCATTATGTTATTTCCTTCATTGTATTATTTCCTTATGTAACAATGCTTATAAATATAAGAAGTGTTGAGCTCTCTTCTCACGTTGAAAAGAGAAATCAATTTCAAAAACCTTTTGATTAACTATTTTTTTATGATTAGCTTTTGAGAAACTAAAACAAACAGGAAAAACCTCAATCTTGCACAATTTACTTTGCCTTGGTAGTCAGTTTGTGGTGTGGTGTGAAAAATAGTATTGAAATTGAGAAGATTATGGAAATTAATTAAGTTGAGACAATAAAGTGATAGTTTACGCTTCTATTTGGCCTATTGTTAAGTATTGTATTCTTAAAAAGTCCATCTCCTCATTTACATGCTTGTGGACCAAATTTTCAAGTTAGATTATAGAACAAATAGCATAGGCATGATTTTAATGAGGGTGTGACCTCTCCAACTTGTTGAAATCCCAAATGATGTTAAAACAATCATAGTGAGAGATTGTTTAGGCTTCGCTTGGATGAGGTGTTTTCTGGTTTTATTTATGAAATGATTTTATCGGGTTTTATTATGAGAAAGGAATATTAATAAAATGATTAGATGTGTTTGGATAGATAAATTTGGTTAATTTATTGAAAATTGTGTATAAAAAAATTATTATTATATATATAATAATTATTTTATATATTGTTATATAATTAATTTTTTAAAAAAAGTGGGTTCCGCTGGTATTGCTTGCACGCTGGGCATTGTTTTTGTATGCACATGCACCTGCAATAAAGAAACTACCGATTAAACAAAAATAAGGCTGCAAAATCAGTTGTGTGGGCCTTAAACTCATGCTTGTCCCACGTAAATGCAAAAGGCTGCAGAATACTATTTATTATTTTATTAATATGCTAAAATAATGTTACTGTATGATGAAGTCCAAAAATGAGCCCTCCAGAGATCTAAGGATCCGAAGCCTTCGTGGATTACCTTAAATCAACCCAGCTCCCAAAACTTCACCGTGAATGATAACAAGTCCATCTAGTTCAGTAGAAACCCTCCTCAAAACACTAGGGCTTACTCCGAGATCAGCCCACCTCTCGCTACCAGAGCCTGAGAAGCAAAACAAACTGTTAGTGAAACACCCCCAGGTAGTCCCGGGGAGTTCCACTCTGATGCTTAAGTCAGAAACTGACCTTGATGATATGAGAGTATTAAGTTTAAGTAGAGAGAGACCAACCACTTCTTTAATTGCATTCATGCTTTATTTATAGGAAGTGGTGTACCTTGATGATGTCATTTTTTGACATTTGTATGGAAAGAAACTTATAAATCCCTTTAATCTTGGCCATTTGTCTGGGGTGTACATTTTTACCCCTCATCAATAGCTCCCCAGATTGGTTGGGTGTGAGCCCCCAGCCTTACTGGAGTTAAAGCCCAACTAATCTGGACTTGGAGTTCTCATTTGATGTGCCTTCCTCCGAATTTTCTGTTTCATCAGATATTGCCCTAGTCGTTTCATAGACTGAGTCGGGCTGTAATCAGGGATTAATGGTGGGGTGTGAGCCCCCAGCCTTATTGGAGTTAAAGCCCAACTAATCTGGACTTGGAGTTCTCTTTTGATGTGCCCTCCTCCGATTTCTCTGTTTCATCAGGTATTACCCTAGTCGTTTCATTGACTGGGTTGGGCTATTACCAGGAGTTGATGGGCCATGCAATAAATGTGAGTTCTAGAAAAACCAAACGTTGCCACTTGGTTAGCTCCGATTCGCCACCCCTTGACATGACCCTTTTCGGGATGTTCGCCCCTCTTACCCCCTATATATACAAATGATGAGGGGGGGGGGGGGGGTTTGAACTTCTTCACCTCTTTTACTTCGCCTCAATTCCTTCATTCTCGTTCCGGCCTTCCTCTCCTGTCCAGGGCAGCACGGCTCGTTGCCTTCCTTACTTCCCTCCAAGTAAGTATGTCTTCTCCCGCTCGTTCTTCTACTTCAGTTGAGTTGTATGCTGTCTATAAGAATAGTGATGAGTCTGAATCAGTCCCTTATGCCTGTTTGGAGGCTAGGAGGAAACTAAGGTCTTATTAGAAGCTAGTCAATAGTGTAGTCAAAACTGATATTCTTTGTGATTCCATTGATAAGGCAGTTCGTTTAACCCAGGTGGATTCTTCCCTTGACCCCTCCGTAGAGACTTCTCAGGAGACTCCTTCCTTTCCTACTCCCTTAGAAATGGATAGAGAGGATAATAACGCAATAAATGTTCCGTTGAACAATAACCCTCTTGAATCGGACTTGAAGCATGACCCCTTAGGAAATAACCTTCTAGAGGACGTCGCCTCCGAGGGGGATCCTTCCAGGAGTGAGGCTTCTGGGGGAGGGAGTACTGAGAATAAGGAAGCCTTGGTGAATAAAGGGGAGGCCACTTCATCCTCCGGGTCTGTACAGTTTTCACTCAAGTCTAGGAAACTGAAGTTGATTGCCAAGGAGTTTTATATCCCTTCTAAGTACAAGTTGGTGGTTCCTAACCGCCAACAGGTTGCCTCTCGGCCACCTGT
Source organism: Ophiorrhiza pumila (assembly GCA_016586305.1). NCBI lineage: Eukaryota > Viridiplantae > Streptophyta > Magnoliopsida > Gentianales > Rubiaceae > Ophiorrhiza > Ophiorrhiza pumila. The sequence continues at coordinate 42,032,553 of BLIW01000006.1, forward strand.
CGGTCTTGTCATCGTGTATAAGGGCCAGCTACAGTGTGGCATTAGGTTCCCCCTGACATTTTTCTTTAAGAAAATACTAGACTTCTATAAAGTCAACCTTGCTCAGCTGAATCCTAACGCCATTAGAGGCTTAGTCGCTTTTGAGTCCTTTTGTAGATATTCTAGGGTGGAATGTACTGTCTCCCTTTTTAGATATTATTATATCTTAAAATCCATGAGAGGGGATGTGGGTTGGTTTTATTTCACTCGTAGATCCAGTTCGGAGACTTTTTTACCACCCCCTTCTAGTTGTATAAAGAATTGGAAGGACAAGTTTTTCTTTGTGAAATTAAAACCCATGAGCATCGTCTGGAAGGCTCCGGGTAAGGTTACCGATAGGTTCCCTAATCGCGAGGTGGATCATAAGTCCATTGAGAGCCTTAGCAAAATCCTTCGAAGATGTACACTTTGGGAGGTGCCTCTCATGACTGAAGGATGTCTAGTGGCCTTAGTGATGAGTATGGCCAACTTGGGTCTTTCTCCAGCAGAGATTGATGAACATGGTACCATTCCCTTCCGCTCTACCTCTATCTTATCTTGTGATCATATGTTTGTCATTCATGAGTGAAGGTATTTATCTCTTTGTTTTCTCTTCGCAGTAATGGATTTTTTGACCGTTATGAAGAATCGCAAAGCTGCTGGGCTTTAAGATTGAGGCTGAAAAGGTAGAGGAAGTATCCACAGGACCCTCTGTGAGGCCTGCTTCGCCTGCCCTCGCCCTTTCAAGGGAGACTGTTATACCGGAGGAAGAGGTCCTTCCGACTAAACATTTCGGTATCCTGTCCCGTCCAGATGATGTTTCACAGCCCTCCCCCTCAACTCATGGAGAGCAGGAGCCCCCGGCCTCGTCTTCTCAAAAAAGAAAACACCCTGGGAGGAACGTCACTATTGAGTCCAAGAAGGCGATGATGGGGCGTCCTGCCAGCACGTCCCCTGACTTTTCGTTGTTGTCTGGTCGCGAGATTCGACCAATTAACCATCCTACAAAACTATTCCAATGGCACAATTTAATCCCTCGTGGGATTACCAAGTCAATGACCGTCTGAATCTGGAGACGTGTCAGGAGTTTTCTTCTAAAATCATCCCCCCTATGGAGAAGAGGGCCATGGCAACTTTGGAGGACTCCGAGGTGGACCCTCTCATGAGTTTAGGACTCACTCAAGTAGGTCCTTCCACTTCTTTAACCCTTTTACCGACTCCTTGTACTCACGCTGGGACTTATCCTGAGTTTGCTTGATGTGTCTTTCCTCTGTAGGGCTTGTTTCTTGCCAAGGAGCTGTCTCTTCGCTACAAAAAAAGCTGTGAGTCTGCCAAAGAGCTCAATACTAACCTGACCAAGGCTCAACAAGACCTTGTTGAAGCTGAGAGGCATCAGCTTGAAGTCGAAAAACTCAAGCAAGATGTGGAAAGGGACTTGTCTAGTGCTCGGGAGGACATTCATAAGTTGAAGAAAAAGAACAAGTCTTATTCTGACAAGGTGTCTAGCCAAAGGGCCCAAATCAAAGAGCTGACCAAAGAGAAAAAAGCCTTGAAGGCTCGCTGCCAATTCTACTCTGGGGAAGGGGCCTCCCGATTGGTCAAGAACTTGTTCACTTCTCCTCAGTTTGTCGACTTTATAGCCGATCTTTGTAATTCCGTGAAGGACCAAGGATCTACTTTTGCTTATGAGGTGGTCAAAAAACTTCATCTGGATATTGAGGTGGATAAGCTGAAAGGCTATGATGCAAACTCAGGAGAGAACCTGAATATCTTGATGACCAACTTAACTTCGGGGTGAGTGCACCTTCCTGTTGGAGATTTCATCCCTTCATTTCCAGTTGAAGCCCCCACTGCTACCATCAGGGCTGAAGGAGTTGAGGTTCTATCTTCGGGGACTTTGGTTAATACACATGAGGAAACCAGCCTTGCTGGTGAAACTGATGAGCCCCTGTCTAGCTAATAGCAGTCTTGGTCAGTTTTTATTTTGTCGCAGGGAGACGTCCCCTTTTCTTTGTAATTTGTTAGGCCTCATTTTCTTTATCTCTAGAATGGCCATGCTCCGAGAGGGCTCTTTTATAGCACAACTCTATTATGCATGTAAGACTATTTTGAGGGTATTTTTTATAGAGCAAACTGCTTAGAAGGTCACTAAACTTTCACTATGTCCGGCTTTTGGTCACTAAACTTTTAAAGTTGTAAAAAAGGTCACCAAACGCTTCGAAAGCGCAACTTTTGGTCCTTCCGTCCAACAGCTCCGTGAGTGAAAACGGAAACAAGGTTATTTTTGTCCGCACAGCACAAAGACAAGGTTAGAATGGTAAATCCACTAAATACCACTTTCACTACTGATTGAACGGTAAATCCACCAAACACCATATTCTCGGTAAATCCATCGGCTTAACATCTCAATTTTTCATAGAAAATCCTTTTTTTCAACAACAACATCTGAAATTTCTCCTCCTCTCTAGAAATTTGAAAATTCTTTCGGGCTTTACATCAATATTTTTCTACACTCCCGTATAGAGCAACTGCTATTGGACGCTATCTTTATTGTCGGAATCATACTGTTCTTAATTTGTAGGAAGACTTCTCGCCAGATCTCTGAGCTTACGCGGGAGCTAGGATTTCTGCAGCTGAAAAACAGGAGCTTCACCGATCAAAAGTGAAATCAAGATCCGAAGCGGACTACTCGCCGGACCTCTGACTCAACTCGGTGGATACGCCATACTCTCAACTGAAGCGGGAGCTTGAAGTCCGCCAGATCTTCAACGATGAAACTCAGAGCTGCCAGATTCGTGCCGAAATCCAGAACCGACGCCTCTGTTCAGGGACTTTACCGAGCAGGCGGCTCGCATATCCAACGAAATCCATATCTTCAACGATGAAATCCAGATCTGATGCCTCTGTTCAGGGACTTCACCTAGAACCTTCAAGGGTGCCCCTGCAGGCGGCTCACAAATTTCGGTCTTTTCGGTCGAAAAAATCTTGATTGCAGCTGGCAGCTTCTGTGGGGCATAGAACCACTTCCATTTACTCTTGCTCAAATTGGGTCAAACTGACAGGATTTTTGTTTTTTGGACTCAATCAAGTGTGCTCTCTTATTTGGTGCGGATTGCTGAGATTTGAACTCACTTCGATGTGGTGACTGTTTGGAGACATTGATTCTGAAATTGGTCTTCTTGGACATTTGCTGCTTTGGTTAATATTGATTGTGGACTTTAAATTTTGCTGCTTTGGTTAAGATTTACCGTTTCTACAATTGGTCAATTTTGGACATTTGCTTCATTGCTGCTTTGGTTAATATTGATTATATCTGAAATTTCTTAGTGTAATATCTTCAATCTCTATATATGATATCAAATTTGAGTGATCAAAAATTTGTGCCGTGACAAGCTACCCAGAGGCTGGCTTAATCATTACCAGTTCACAAGAATATAAACCCAGCAGCCATGAAGGAAAATCGAAAGGCTTCTTTGAATGTAACAAGTAATTTGAAGTTTAATTTTTTTAATTTGCGTATAGCAGTTACAGTGGTAGTGGTGTTTGTGGTGATGGGCTTCTATAGTTTCAAAGAAAGCAATAACAGTACTGAACAAATGTTTGATGAGAACGGTGATGGTAACAGCAATGGATCCTTATTGTCAAGATGCAATCTTTTTTAGGGAAAATGGTTTAAAGATAATGAATCTTACCCATTATACAGAGGGCACCAGTGTTCTTTAATAAATGAGAAATTGGCTTGTGTAAAATATGGAAGAAAGAATCAAATGGCGATGATCCAGTAATTCATCGTGTATATGAGTTGGAGGTTCGGTGCTGATCGATCTCAGTTCGTGATTTTATTCTGATTACTGTGAAGAAGAAGAAAGAAGAATGACAAAAAACCCCTCAAAAAGTTGATTTCTGTTACCACTCACAGACGTATTGGACGGAAGGAACAAAAGTTGCACTTTCGAAGAGTTTGGTGACCTTTTTTACAACTTTAAAAGTTTAATGACCAAAAGCCGGACATAGTGAAAGTTTAGTGATCATTTGGGCAGTTTGCTCTTTTATATATATATATATCTTCACCTGGTTGCGTCTTTTCTTTAAAGAACTGTTATCGTTTCCTGTTACGTGTTACTCTTTCACCGTAAAAGAATAAAAGTAAGACCTCCTGCAATAAATGCGTGAAATCTAGAATGTTACGTAAGGATAAACATTTAGAAGAGAAGGGACGCTATTTAACGTTCTTAGGTCTTAATGACGTCGAGGTCGCATTTTTGGTGGCCTAACTTTATCCAGGTCTCATTACTGACAAAGTCGTTTTTTAGGCGTTTGCTCGAATTCGTCCAGGTCTTATTATCAAAGAAGTGCTTGAACTTATCCAGGTCTTTTTATCGACGAGGTCATCTTTTTGCCTGAATTTATCCAGGTCTTATCATTGATGGGATGCCTGAATTTGTCCAGGTTTTATTTATCGACTAGGTCACTTTTTTGCCTGAATTTATCCAGGTCTTATTATCGATGAGGTGCCTGAATTTGTCCAGGTCTTATTAACGACTAGGTCGTTTTTTAGGTGCCTGAATTTATCCAGGTCTTACTGTTGACGAGGTGCCTGAATTTGCCCAGGTCTTATTAACGACTAGGTCACTTTTTAGGTGCCTGAATTTATCCAGGTCTTATTATCGATGATGTGCCTGAATTTGTCCAGGTCTTATTAACGACTAGGTCGCTTTTTAGGTGCCTGAATTTATCCAGGTCTTGTTATTGATGAGAAGCCTGAATTTATCCAGGTATTTTTATCGACGAGGTCTTCTTTTTGCCTGAATTTATCCAGGTCTTATCATTGATTGGATGCCTGAATTTGTCCAGGTCTTATTTATTGACTAGGTCGCTTTTTTGCCTGAATTTATCAAGGTCTAATTATCGATGAGGTGCCTGAATTTGTCCAGATCTTATTAACGACTAGGTCGCTTTTTAGGTGTTGCCTGAATTTATCCAGGTCTTATTTATCCTAACGATAATGGAAGTTTCCTTTGAGGAGACAGAAAGCCAGCAATATAAATGAGACATAATTCGATATTAAGAATACCAGAGAAGTCTTACCCTCATTTCAATAACAACTCTTTACAAATAAAACTTCTCAAGTTTACAATATTCCACCTCCTGGGAATGACCTTTCCATCTAGAGTGGACAATTGATAACTTCCTGACTTTCCTGCTTCAATGAGTTGATATGGGCCTTCCCATGTGATATCCAGCTTTCTTTGTCCTTCCACTCTGCTAGCTTCGTTCTTCCTCATCACTAGATCCCCAGGTTTGAAAGAAGAACTTTTCACCCTTCTGTTATAGTATCTGGCCATATCGGCCTTATACCGGCTTTCCCGTGCTGCAGCCAATTCTCTTATTTCTTCAATAAGGTTTAGATTCATCCTTAGCTCGTCATCGTTCTAAGTGGGGTTGTAATTAAGTACTCGGAGGCTAGGTAGTTCGATTTCTACTGGTACCACGGCCTCAGTCCCATACACCATACTGAAGGGGGTTTCTTTTGTGGACGACCTGGGTGTGGTTCGGTAAGACCACAGCACGTGTGTAAGTTGCTCAACCCAATCTCCTTTGGCCTTCTCCAATTGGGTCTTCAACCCTTGCACGATTGTTCGATTAGTAACTTCAATCTGCCCATTAGCTTGGGGGTGAGCTACTGAGGTGAACTGCTGATGAATATTCAATTCCTCGCACCAAGACTTGAAGGGTTCTTCTGCGAATTGTTTCCCATTGTCAGAGACGAGGACTTTTGGGATTCCAAATCGACATATCACATTCTTCCAAAAGAACTTCATCATGCTCTTTCCATTGATGGATGCTACAACCTCTGCTTCAACCCACTTGGTGAAATAGTCAATGGCGACTATCAAGAACTTGACTCATCCTGGAGCCTCGGAGAAAGATCAGGCAATGTCGATGCCCCACTGGACAAACGGCCACGCTGATTGAATCGAAACCATCTCATTTTGGGGAACCCTGAGGATTACCGCGTGAGCTTGGCACCTCTCACATCGCCTTACTACATTACCGGAGTCCTCATGTAAGGTGGGCCAATAGTACCCTAGGCGAATTACTTTTTTCGCCAACATCCTCGAGCCTACATGGTTTTCGTAAGCCCCCAAGTGGACCTCTTTTAGCACATAGTCTTCCTGATCAGAGTCGGCACATCTAAGCCAAGGCATTAAGTAACCCTTCTTATACAAAACGCAGTCCTTCAAAACATACCTTACAGCTCTCATTTTCAACATTCGAGCCTCTACCTTGTCGAGGGGCAAGGTACCCTCCTTCAGATATCTAATGATAGGAGACATCCAGGTTTCCCGTTCTTCATCTACTGCGTTAACTACTGCTTTCTCTATGCTTCGTGTTGGGAGTATTTCCACCAAGACTCTTTTGGTGAGATGAGCGTATGCCGACGAGGCCAACTTGCTAAGGGCGTCCGCTCTTTCTTCATCATTGACTCTCTAGCCTCGTATTCTCCAGTAACTTGATTCACAATAAGTTGGGAGTCACTATATGCATGTAGTTTTTCAACATTCATCTCTAGGGCGAGCTTCATCCCTGTTACCAAGGCTTCATATTCAGCCTCATTGTTCGTTGCCCGAAACTCGAACCTTAAGGCGTAAGTGAACTCCTGGCCTTCTGGATTTTTCAAAATCAACCCTGCTCCTGAACCTTCCTCACTGGAAGCCCCGTCCACATATAAGGTCCAGAAGCCACCTTGCTCTCTATTCTTATTATCATTAACCTCTGTTGGTTCCAGCTGAGGTGACGGGTCCTCAGCTGGGGTCTCTGCAATAAAGTCTACCAGCACTTGTTCCAGCTGGAAAGTTAACTCATGCTCCCCCAACTCAAGTGCCCATTTCATCAACCTTCCTAAAGATTCAGGCTTTTGCAATATTTGTCTCAATGGTTTATCGGTTAAGACCTGAATAGGATGTGCCTGAAAATAAGGCTTTAACCTTCTAACCGCATTCACCAGGACCAATGTCAACTTCTCCATAACTGAGTATCTTTGTTCAGCTCCCAGCAGGGCTCGACTAATATAATATACTGGTAATTGAGATTTCTCGACATCCCTGACTAAAACTACACTAATAGTTTTTTCGCCGGCTGCTAAATACAGGCATAGAGTCTCTCCAGGAGTAGGGATTGATAAAGACGACAGAGTCTTCAGATACTCCTTCAGCTCGTCAAAGGCCTTCTGGCACTCATCATTCCACTCAAAATTTCTCGCCTTCCTGAGTATGTTGAAAAAAGGGTAGTCCTTGGTCAGCTGATTTTGATAAGAATCGGTTTAACACAGCTAACCTTCCCGTCAACACTTGTACATCTTTCATATTCTTAGGTGAGCCCATGTCTACAATGGCCTGTACCTTTTCCGGGTTAGCTTCTATGCCCTTACTGGAGACCACGTGGCCTAGAAACTTTCTAAAGCCTGCCCCAAAAGTACATTTTTTTTGGATTCAACTTCAGTCCGGTTCTTCTCAATTGCTCAAGGGTTTCTTTTACATCCGGCAGAAAGGTCTCCAACCTTCTACTTTTGATAAGCATATCGTTCACGTATACTTCTATGTTACGCCCTATCTGAGCTTCAAAAATGTTGTTCATCATCCTCTGGTAGGTAGCCCCCCTCATTTTTTAGCCCAAACGGCACATTTTTATAGCAAAAAATGCCCTTCCCGGTGATGAATGCGGTCTTTTCTGCTTCTTCCTCGTCCATAAGTATCTGGTGGTAGCCCTTGTAGGCGTCCAGAAAACAGAGAACTTCATACCCTGCTACAGCATCAATTTTTTGATCTATAATTGGCAAGGGGTAGCAATCATTGGGACAGGCCTTGTTAATATCAGAATAATCAACGCACATTCTCCATCCGATCTCGGGCTTGGGGACCATGACTGGGTTAGCAAGCCAAGTTGGGTAATGAACTTCCTTGATTATATCCGCCATCAGCAACTCCTTGACTTCCTTCTTTATAATAGCATCTTTCTCTGGTGCCATAGGTCTTCCTTTTTGTTTAATCGGGATTTCAGAAGGGTCTACATTTAGCCTATGTACAGCAAGCTCGGAAGGTACCCTTTTCATATCGTCAGTACACCAGGCGAACACGTCCTGATACTTCTTCAAAAGTTCGACTAAGGAAGATTTCGACTTTTCTGGCAGTGAGGCTCCGATTTGCACCACTTTCCCGGGCAAGGCATTATTTACACTGATCCTTTCCACTTCGTCAATGAGCTGTGGCCGACTTGCTAACTCCTCGTCAGTGAGTCTCGTATCAGTACTCACACAATTAATCTTCAACCCACCTTCCTTCTTTCCTTTGCCCTTCAAAGCAATCATGTGACATTCCCTGGCTATGGCTTGGTCCCCTCTTATCGCTGCTATTCCTTCTTCAGTAGGGAACTTCATTACTAGGTGGTACGGTGACCAAATTGCTTTGAGTTGGACCATAGTAGGTCGTCCCAAGATAACATTATAAGGCAAGGCTACGTTCAACACCGCGAAGTCCACGTAAATGAGTTTATCCCTAGGGAAACCCCCGACTGTGACGGGCACTGACAGAATACCAATAGGTTGTTGTACCTCCCCAGGAAATCCTACTAAGTGTGTTTTGCAGGGTTGCAGGCGATCCTTTCCTATCCCCAACTTTTCAAAGGCATTCCGGTACATGATATCAATAGAGCTCCCATCATCAACATATACCCGATGCACCTCTTTATTCGCTATTATCGCCTTGATCAACTATCAAGGCATCTATGTGAGGAAATCTGTCTGGGACTGCGTCTTCCTCAGAGAAAATGATTGTTTCAGTAGGCTTGAACCTCTTGCGCACAGGCTCTTGTCCAGGCACCCTCCTGCACATAGCTCTCATTGCCGAGTTGGAATCTCCTCCTGCTGGTCTCCCAACGATAGAATGGATAACTCCAGTAATCTTTCTATGACCCTCGTCAGTAGGTAGGTGGTTTTCTTCTTTCGACCTTTTTTCGGCTTGGTTAAACCTCCCATATCTCCTTTCTGGCCCTCCTCGTTCACACAAGCGGCCTCTTCGGACTCCCTGCTGATAGGCTACCTTCACAAACTCTCTAAGATGTCTATTTTGAATGAGCATCTCCAATTCTCTCTTCAGGTCTCGACAGTCTTCTGTGTCATGCCCATGTTGCTCGTGATAACGGCAGTACAACTCCTTGTTCAGCTTATCATTGGGGGTGAACATCTATTTAGGGGGGTGAATTATGCCTTTGTTGGAAAGAATGGCTAGGATGTCAGCCCTGGGCTTGTTCAGCGGTGTAAACTCTTGGTGTTCCTGCAAGAGGCCATACCTACTACCTCTGATATCGCTTCGATTCCCTCCACTCCTGCCTGCTGGTACGCCTTTTTCTCCTTGGGTATATCCTCATTCTTTCTTCTTAGTAAGGAGCCTATCATTATCCCTCTTTCTTTTATCTGCCTCTTCTCTTTTAGCACATTTTTCAGCTCGGTTCATCAGGGTCTGCAAGTCGATCGGAGGCTCTGTGACCAACTTCCTGTAGAGTTTTCCAGACCTGAGTCCATTGATAAAGGCTCCAATTACGACTTCCTCAGACCTACATAATACTTGCAAACTTTCATCGTTGAACAGATCGATGTATCCCCGCGGCAATTCCCCTTCCTCTTGTTTTATATTCATAAGCTCTGCGGTGGATTTTTCAGGCCTTCTTCTCTGTAAGAAACGATTCTGGAAACGCTCGGCTATTTGGGAGAAGGACGAAATTGACCCTTTCTGCAAACCTTCAAACCAAGCTCGGACTCTCTCTTGAAGGGTCGTTGGAAACGTCTGGCATACAACTGGCTCTAGAGCAGCGGTCAACATCATACAATACTTAAATCGATGAAGATGGTCCTTTGGATTGGTATCCCCAGTGTAGGTCTCAAGCACAGGGGCTCTGAATCCAGGAGGGATGGGAAAGTTTTGGATATCCTTCACAAAAGGGGAATCTTCACACACCATGGCCGTTTCCCCTACTCCCTAGTAAGGTCTGTCGTGAGGGAAAGAAACTCCCTGCTGTGATCGAGCCACGTTTTCATCCCAGCAGTTCTGGAAAGTCCTTCCCCCTTCACTCCTTATTTTGGCTCCTCTATACGATCCGAAACGAGATTGGTCTAGGATTATGGGTCGATTATGTATCCTTCCATCCCCCAAATTTTGATGTCCATCCTCCTGATCCCTTCGCCATTCTCCTTCTTCACGTCGTCTCATTCCTTCCGCCTCCCTCAAAGGGGATCACTCCTTATGACACCTATCAGCTCCCCTTACTCTCAAATGAGATCTTACTTCCCTGCTGAGAGGTCTTCCTTGCTCTTGCCTTGGTTGTGGAGACGGGGAAGATATTGTGACATAATCTCTGCTCAAGTTCTTCTCCTTCTCCAGCAAGGCGTGTATTTCTCCAAGATGCTCCCTCAAGTAAGCCACGACCTCGGGAGCGTCTTGCTGCTGGGAGTGTCGAGATGCTTCATCCCTACTGGGTGAAGAATGAGACGAGTGTCTTTCCCCATGTTGTATCATGGGTTGATTGTCCTTTCGCTGCTCTAACAACCACTGAGACCGTGTGGTAGTCATAGCTTTTTGTTCAAGTGGTTTCCCACAGATGGCGCCACTGATGAAGTCCGAAAATGAGCCCTCCAGAGATCTAAGGATTCGAAGCCTTCGTGGATTACCTTAAATCAGCCCAGCTCCCAAAACTTCACCGAAAATGATCACAAGTCCACCTAGTCCACTAGAAATCCTCCTCAAAACACCAGGGCTTACTCCGAGATCAGCCCACCTCTCGCTACCAGGGCCTGAGAAGCAAAATAAACCGTTAGTGAAACACCTCCAGGTAGTCCTGGGGAGTTCCACTCCAATGCTTAAGTCAGAAACTGACCTTGATGATATGATAGTATTAAGTTTAAGTAGAGAGAGACCAACCTCTTCTTTAATTGCACTCATGCTTTATTTATAGGAAGTGGTGTACCTTGATGATGTCATTTCTTGACATACCTTGTATGAAAAGAAACTTATAAATCTTTTTAATCTTGGCCGTCTGTCTGGGGTGTACATTTTTACCCCTCATCACTGTACAAGTCTTTTACAATCGTAAATGCAAAAGATTGAGAAATGCATAGTCAAACAGAATTTGTTTTTGTTTTACAAATAGATGCAAAATTTGGGTTGTTCGAACAGACCCTTAGTTATTTAGTGTATATTATTAGACTTATTTTTTTATCACTAATTTAGGAGATTTTTCGTTATTTTGTTTTATATTGTATCATAAATACATATTATTAGCTTGTACATATTTTGCTAAGGAAATCATAACAAAGTTTATTCTAATACGGTTTGTTTCTCAACTCTAGCAGTCAATATCAGAAATATTGATAGTTGGGATTAGTATCCTATGAAACACTTGAGAAAGAGACAGAGGCAATCTCCATTATAGGTTTATATGTATTCGATAATTCAACTTTTCAAATCACTATATATAGAGAAACTAAGGGAAAAATTTCGTAAATGTGTTTAATAAACAAACTCATGATCGTCAGTAAAGGAATACTAAGTTATACCTTATTCATGAGATAGAGAACCCAACCTCAACCGATGTCTCTCCACAATAGTGGAAGTCGAAAAATTCAATGATGATTGCTTGTCTTGTTAATTCCATGAAGGTTTCTATTAGAAAAACTTTTCTATTTCTGCCAACAGTAAAGAATGTTTGGAATGCCGTTGGAAAACATACTTTGCTATTGAAAATTCCTCGTAAATCTGTGAGATTGAGACTCAACTATGGCAGATGAAACAAGGGAAGAGGAAAGTTACAAAATACTATATTGAGATGACAACCCTCTAGCAAGAACTTAACCTAAGTTTTAGAGAAGATTAGGAATAATGTCACACTAACAACGTGAGATACATGAAGAAATCTGATATCAAAATGATATTCATGGGCTGGCAATTGATTAGAAACCAAGGAAGAACAATAAAATCATAGTTAACAAGTAGCTATAGACCATCATACTGATAAAGCTAAAGAGGTAAAAATAACAATTCTACCTTAAGAAAGCTTTTAACTCAGAACAAATGGAACAACTCTATAAGATTTTTTTCTAGTTTCCAAACCTCTAGTCAGTCTTTCACCAAAGCTTCTTTGGATTTGTTAGCTCATAGAGCTAATCTTTTTGTAACTTTAAGCACCACTTCTCGCAAATATTGACTCTGATACTTCTGGTCACATGACTATTTCTTATCAATATTTTCCCTCAGACTTATCTTGTGTTGGCAATCTTAAATGAAGATAGTTCTCTCTTCCTTGTAGCAGAAAAAGAGAGTGTCCTAAATTTTGAGTTTATGACACTAAATTCTATTATTCATGTTCTAAATTTATCATATGTTAGTGATAGTGTCATTTTTGTTACAAAATAAATTACTTACTCTAAGGGATAGAAAATAGTAAAACGAGAGTAATGTCAATCCCATAAGGAACAGAATATTATATCTTCTAGTTAATTCAAAGTAAATTGTCACTAATAATATTTATTAATGATTAAACTAAAATAGCGAAAATAAATTAATGAGAATAATTATGGAAAAATGCAAAATATAAAAGCCCAAAAAATAAGTAAATTCACATTAATTAATTATCAACCGATCAGGGACTCAAGGATTAATTAATATCATTGAATCAACTAGTTATATCGTGCCAAGAATCACCTCCGACGTAACCCAATTTCTCCTTAGTTAGTTGGTAATTAACAAGAATCAGCTTAATTAATTAATTTCCTAACTAAAACGCAACCAGACTGGAATCAGTCAACACCTAATGTAACATCTTACCAGCATTAAACACTAGAGAAATGCAATTCTAACAAACTGTTATTAGTATCAGTATGTTACAATTTAATAGCCTAATATTCTCATCTACTGAGACAGTAGCTTCGCCACTAATTAATCCTATCTACTAGATCCAATGAAATAATAGGAGATTAATTGACACTATTGAGATTAATTAAACGTGGTTAGTATCTAAAGAATCCAAACAATTAATGCTATGCTCAGAGAACTTTCGAAACTCATAGAATATTAATTGGATTAAAACAATTCGGTCTCATGAGTAAATAACATTTAAACCTTCATTACTTATATGCCGGATAAACAAACTACTCACGAAACATAATAAATAAAAAATTACATAAAGGAAAAACATAATTAAACTAAAGAAATAAAGTTAAGAAATATGATATTGCCTGGAATTAACCATCGTTTGACCGAACGGAAGCTAAGTTTGAAGCAGTACAATTGTGCGAACTAAAATGATAAAACTAAAACTACTGCTACCATATACTAATCTAAAAGCTATTGACTTTGATAGGAATTCAGACATGCTTGATGCTGAAAAATAGTCCGTTGACCCTTTACGTGGAATTGGAGGACCAATTACTCGAGCTAAAACCAAGAAGTTCAAACTTTCTCTTAATGGTTTAATCATGGAAGTTGTGGACGATGCATACAAGTTGTTGGAACAAGGTTTTGGTGAAGAGAAGTATGATTTGAAGCCTTGTAACCTCGTGGTTTTGACACTATATGATAATACATCAATGGAGAGCGAGATTGGACAAGAGATGGTCGTCAATCCTTTCACGTCGCGACTTTCGTAGCTCCTCGTCGCGATATCTATCGGAGTCGCGACGTTCAAAGGCCTCCACGTCGCGACATGGCACACTGAATTAAAGGATTGGAAAATTGGAATTAAAAATCCAATTTAATTTACCGATGTGATTTTCAACACGTCGCGACGTACGGCATCCCACATCGCGACGTCCAGACCCCTCAACATCGTGACGTTGGGGATTTCTATAGTTTTTAGGTTTTTGATTTTTAGTTCATTTTGTTTAATCTTTTCAATAAGAAACATGATCTAATGTTCTTGCATGAACATTGATATGTTGATCATGGTATTTTCACATGGCTAAAGATCTTGCATGATTGAGGCATGTGTTATTTATTTTAGGAAGTTAAGTCCTATTAGGAAACTACATTTTCGATATTTAGGGTTTGATTTGTTGGTTACTTTACTTCCTATATAAAGGAGCTTGTAAGCCACGAATTTGGTTGTTGAATTTTGATATTGAAAGTTCATTATTTTGCGTAGCAAAATTTGAATCCAAACCTTTAGAAACCTTAAGCTAAGTTTGACATTTTGAATTCTAAATCCTAAAGTGAGATTAAGACAATTAGTCTTGCTTTTGTTCTAGGTTTGAGAACAGCCAATTTTAATTTGATTTAGCTGCTACTCAGATCAAGTTAGTTTTGTAATAACGTTGGAACTTTGGACAAGTTTCCATTGAATCGCGTTCCATATCCTTTCTTGTTTTCTTTATTCTTTGTTTGCTTGTTCTAATAGTTTTTTTTCTAGTTTTCTTCTTGTGTTTATGCCTGGTATGTTGATTGTTGGTGGAATTTTCCAAGTTAGATATGTCCTATGGATAAATAAGGTTGTCAATCCGCCTAAAGGTGGATCATACCAACAAGAACATTATCAAGTAGTATCAGAGCAATCTTTGGGTGCTTGAAATTTTAGGTTAAACTTTACATCTCGTAGAAACTTTCAATTGTGATTGAATCTTGTGATATTGATTGAATTTCTTGCTGCTAAATATCTATATTATTCAAATTCTTGCATTCGTGAAGTGAAAAAAAAAATCGTCAAAAAAAACTGAAGCAAAACTGAAAAGAAATTCTTGTTATACAATTACTGTTGAAAAATTCCAATTCGTTATTGTTATTAGATATTATTTTTGGTATATCTATATCTTGACTAATTTGTTCCAAAATGTGCCTTAACGTGTTCTAAATTGCTATTCTTTATAATCCCTTTCTTGAATTCCCTTACTTGATTTGTGTGGTAGTTGAGTTAGATTATTGATAGGTGGTTTTCTTTACTTAACACTTGCAAAGCAGACTACGAGAGTCCCCACATTTGGAGAGTAGAAATAAGGAGATCAAATATACACAAGAATAACAATATTAAAAGAGTAAAGTGAACCGACCATACCTAAACAGAGAACCCGTGAGAAGCCATAATTATTATTATTGTTTCTTGTACTGTATTATCTAGCTTGCAGGTGTTTAAAATGACGGAGGAAACTTCAAAGGCTCAATATGATGTGAAATTTCAAATTGATACACTTAACAGTATGTTGTACAAGTTATCAATTCAAGTGCAAAACCTGACGGAAGCTCAACAATCGGTTTCTAAGAGAACGACCTCAAAAAGACTTGAAGAAGAATTTGATGAGGATGATTTTAATGGAGAGGAGCTTATAGAATTTGAACAACCAAAGAGCCGGGTTAAGTCCGACTTTGATATAGTTTCGGTTAAATTGGAGTTCCCTAAATTCCATGGCAAGTCCGATCCCGACATATTTCTTGATTGGATCTACACAGTGGAGCAGATTTTTGCTGGGAATTCTTATTCTGAAGTTAAGAAGTTGCGGATGGTGACCATATAGTTTAAGGATTATGCAGCTCATTGGTGGTCTCAACTGGTTAAGAATAGACAGTTGAATGGTGAGTGTCCAATCCAAACTTATAGAGAGATGCAAACAATCATGAGGAAGCAGTATGTACCATCATATTTTGCTAAAAAATTATGGAGACAAGTTCAATCCCTCATCCAAAGAAACCGACCTGTTAATGATTACTTTAAGGAAATAGAGTCACTCATGATAAAGGCCAACATTGTGGAGGAACTCGAAACAACTATGGCAAGATTCATGTCAGGAATAAATCTAGCATTGGCCTACAAAATTTGATTCTGGAAATCTTTTGATTTGGATGAGCTGTTACATAATTCTATTATTATAGAGCGTCACATGAAAAAAAATGGACGGCTCACAACTCGTCAACCCCCTTGGAAAAGGGAAAGCCGACAGACTCCACCCAATGTAACTATGAAAAATAGATCTCTTGGAAGAAATGCTATGCCCAAGCTAATGGAGATGACACAACCAGCTATCCAAAAATCAGCCATGAACACACCCCAAAGAACAAGTGAGATCAAATGTTATAACTGTCAAGGATTTGGGCATGTATAGGCAAACTATCAAAGAAAAAAAAGGCTATTTAATTCCATGACGATGGGGATGTTGCTGGTGTTCATTCAAGTGATGACGAGATGCCCGAACTGAAAGAAAGAAATTATGATGAAGCTTGTGCTGATGGTGCTCCAGAAAAGTTGGAAGTTGCTGAGTCAATTATCACCATGTGAACTTTGAGAACACCGCCATAGATTGAGGGTGATTCAGTGCAGCATAAGAATATCTTTTATACCAAGTGCATTATTCAGAACAAATAGTGCAATTTGATTATCGATGGTGGGAGTTGCACTAATATGGCAAGTATATTGCTAGTATCCAAGTTGAAGCTTACTCGTTCAAAACACCCCAAACCATACAAGCTACAGTGGTTGAATATAAGTGGGAAGGTTAAGGTAAACAAACAGGTGAGCTTATCTTTGTCAATTGGAAGGTATACTGATGATATTCTTTGTGATGTTGTTCCGATGGAGGTAGGGCATGTATTACTTGGACTTCCATGGCAATTTGATTGACATGTCATGCATGATGGACGAAAAAATTACTACACCGTGGAGAAGGATGGTAAGAAGTACACTTTGGGTTATTTGAACCATGGGAAGTGTATGAAGATCAAGCAAAGATCTCCAAGGAATGTAGGCAATTGGTTGAGGCCGAGAAGATGAAACAAGAAGTGGGAAAAACCTTTACCCCTTTTAGTGATAGTGCAAGGAAATTGGAAGGCCAAAAGATGAAGAGAGAAAGAAAAAAGGTTAATAGTTTATGCACAAAAAATTGAAGTCAAAAGAGCAATTCTAGATAGACATGAAATGTTTGTACTTATTTACAAAGACTTGTATTTGACATATAGAGATCACATTTCTTCTTTGCCTAATGCTGCGATTTCTCTTATACAGGAATTTGAGGACTTATTCCCCGAGGAGTTGCTGAAGGGTTTACGTCCAATTCGAGATATAAAACATCAGATTAATTTCATTCATGGTGATTCTATTCCCAATAGGTCAGCATATCAAGCAAGTCTTAAGGAGACAAAGGAAATTCAACTCAAATTCCTATGAAAGAAGGTGAT
The DNA here is from genome assembly GCA_016586305.1 of Ophiorrhiza pumila. Classification (NCBI taxonomy): domain Eukaryota; kingdom Viridiplantae; phylum Streptophyta; class Magnoliopsida; order Gentianales; family Rubiaceae; genus Ophiorrhiza; species Ophiorrhiza pumila. The sequence goes on from BLIW01000006.1 coordinate 42,049,775, forward strand.
GAATGGAAAACTACCTTTAAAACTAAGTATTGTCTTTATAAGTGGTTAGTTATGCCTTTTGGATTGACTAATACACCAAGCACTTTTATGCGTTTAATGAACCATGTACTTAGGTTTTTCATAGGAAAGTTTGTAGTGGTCTATTTTGATGATATACTTATTTACAGCAAGACACTTGAAGAGTATGTATTACATTTAAGAAGTGTGTTTGTTTCACTTCGTAAAAATCAGCTTTATGCAAATTTTAAAAAGTGTGATATATGTTCTTCATCTATTATCTTTTTGGGATTTGTTTTAAGTGCTGAAGGAATTTCTGTTAATGTTAATAAGGTAAAAGCAATTAGGGATTAGCTCACACCTAAGTCAGCTAATGATGTTAGGAGTTTTCATGGTTTAGCTGAATTTTATAGGAGGTTTGTAAAAGACTTTAGTACAATTGCAACCCCCTTGAATGATCTAGTTAAGAAAAATGTAACTTTTGTTTGGACTAATGCTCAAGATAAAGCTTTTAACACTTTAAAGCAGAAATTGACTAATACTCATATTCTTACGTTACCCAATTTTGAAAAAGCTTTTGAAATACAATGTGATGCTTCCAGGAAAGGTATTGGTTCTGTTTTGATGCAGGAAGGCAAGCCCGTGGCATACTTTAGCGAGAAGTTTAATGGGGCAACATTGAATTATCCAACATATGACAAGGAGTTGTATGCATTGGTGAGGTCTCTACAAGTTTGGCAACACTATCTTTGGCTGAAGGAATTCATCATTCATTCGGATCATGAGAGTCTTAAGTTTCTTAAGACCCAAGGTAAGTTAAATAAACAGTATGCTAAGTAGTTAGAGTTTATTGAAACATTTCTTTACGTGATTAAGTACAAAGTTGGAAAGGAAAATGTGGTTGCTGATGCATTGTCAAGAAGGTACAATTTGTTTACTTTTTTACGTACAAAACTACTTAGATTTGATGTTATGAAAGGATTGTGTGCCGAAAATGCTGATTTTAAGCTTGTGTATGAGATTTATTTGCATAAATCTAAAGGAGAGTATTATTTGCATGATGGTTTATTATTTAAGAAAAATAAGTTGTGTGTGCCTAATTACTCTATTCATGATTTATTAGTTGAGACACATGATGGTGGATTAATGGGTCACTTTGGTGTCAACAAAATATTACATATTTTGCAACATTTTTATTGGCCTCATATGCAAAAAATTATTCAGTCTATTTATCAAAAGTGTATTGTTTGTAAACAGGCAAAGTCAAAGATAATGCCTCATGGTCTATACACACTACTTCCTATACCTTTACATCATTGGTTAGACATTTCCATGGACTTTGTTTTAGGATTGCCTAGGTCACAAAGTGGTAAGGATAGTATTTTTGTGGTAGTTGATAGGTTCAGTAAAATGACACATTTTATTGCATGTTCACGAACCAATGATGCTACACACATAGCTGATCTTTTCTTTAAAGAAGTTCTAAGATTGCATGGTATTCCTACTTCTATTGTTAGTGATAGAGATGTCAAGTTCCTTAGTCATTTTTGGCGCGCACTCTTTGGAGTAAATTGGGAACTAAGTTACTATTTTCTACTGTTGCACACTCACAAACTAATGGGTAAACCGAGGTAGTTAATAGAACTCTATCTATATTATTACGAGCTATCATGCAAAAAAATTTAAAGAAATGGGAAGATGGTTTACCACATATTGAGTTTGCTTATAATTGGCCTATTCATAGTTCTACTTCTTTTTCTCCATTTGAAATTGTGTATGGTTTTAATCTGTTGACACCTTTGGATATTTTGCCTATTTCTATTAACGAGTTTGTTAATGTTGATGGTACACGCAAAGCTACTTTTGTTGGGGACCTTCATGGTAGGGTTTGTGACAATATCGAAAGGAGAAATGAGCATTATGCCAAATAAGACAATAAAAGAAGACACCAAGTGGTGTTCCAGTCGGATGATTAGGTCTAGATACACTTGCGCAAGGAAATATTTCATGAGAAACGGAAATCAAAACTTCAACCTAGAGGTGATGGTCCTTTTTAAGTTCTTGAGCATATTAATGACAATGCATATCACATTGATTTACCCAGTGAATATGGCAACATTAGTGCTACTTTTAATGTTTCTGATCTCTCTTTGTTTGATGCAAGAGATTCGAGAGTGAATCCTTTTGAGGGGGGGGGGGGGGGGGGGTGAATGATAGGAATCCAGACGCGCTTGATAGTGAACAACAGTCTGTTGACCCTTTATATGGAATTGGAGGACCAATGACTTGAGCTAAAAGAAAGAAGTTCAAACTTGCTCGTAATGGTTTAATCATGGAAGTTATGGACGATGCATATAAGTTGCTGGAATAAGGTTTTGTTGAATAGAAGTATGATTTGAAGCCTCCAAACCTAGTGGTTTTACACTACATGATAATACATCAATGGAGAGCGAGATTGGACAAAATCTGGTTGCCAATGCTTCCACGTTGCGACGTTCACAGCTCCATGTCGCTAAGTCCACTGACGTCGCGACATCCAGAGGCCTCCACGTCACGACGTGGCACACTGACTTGGATGATTGGAAAATTGAAATTAAAAATCTAATTTAATTTACCGACGTAATTTTCTGCACGTCGCGACGTGCACGCACGTCTAGACCTCTTCACGTCACGACGTTGGCGATTTCGACAGTTTCTAGATTTTTTATTTTTAGTTCGTTTTGCTTAATCTTTTCAATAAGTAACATAATCTAATGTTCTTGCATGAACATTGATATGTTGATCATAGTATTTTCACATGGCTAAAGATCTTGCATGATTGAGGCATGTGTTATTTATTTTAGGAAGTTAAGTCCTATTAGGAAACTATATTTTTGGTATTTAGGGTTTGTTTTGTTGGTTACTTTGCTTCCTATATAAAGGGGCTTGTAAGCCACGAATTTGGTTGTTGAATTTTGATATTGAAAGTTCATTATTTTGAGAAGCAAAATTTGAATCCAAACCCTTAAAAACCTTAAGCTAAGTTTGACATTTTGAATTCTAAATCCTAAAGTGAGATTAAGACCATTAGTCTTGCTTTTGCTCTAAGTTTGAGAACTGCCAATTCTAATTTGATTTAGTTGCTACCTGGATCAAGTTGGTTTTGTAATAGCGTTGGGGCTTTGGACAAGTTTCCATTGAATCGCGTTCTATATCCTTTCTTGTTTTCTTTGTTCTTTGTTTACTTGTTCCAATCATTTTTTCTAGTTTTGTTCTTTTGTTTATTCTTGGTGTATTGATTGTTAGTGGAAATTTTCAAGCTAGACCTGCCCTGTGAATAAATAAAATTGTTAATCCGCCCAAAGGTGGATCATCCGAACGAGAACCTTATCAGACTTGCTCTCCTTATATAGGAAAAACAAGTATCCTTCTAAAGGAATAATCCTATTAACTCAAGACTCCCAAAAACAATATAAAAAAAATAAATCTTTTGTTTTCAAATAGGATAATGCCATACGTGGCCAAAAATTAAGGCATGCAAGCCTTTTTTCTAATTGTTTCCTAACTACTCTTCTTCTCTACTGATGAGGGTAAAATATGTGTATTAAATAAATTCGTGGTTGCTATTCACCCCTAATCAAAAATACCCCATAAAGGTGATAGTAAAGCAAGTTCGATCCCACAGGGAAAGGACTGTGTTGAAATTCTAAGAAACTCTTTTTGGTTTTTTATGTTTATTGAACTAAAAATAAGAAAGTAAATAACAAATAACTAAAACTAAAATGGTGGTTTGATTAAAATTCAAATTAAGCAAGTGTACTCCCGATATTATTTCTTAGGGTTACATAAAAAGCACGTACAAACATTCTATCTATGGTCATGCAAAACAAGAGTAAATAACATAACTCACGCCCTCCTATGTGGTAAGAGGCAATGAATGATTTATGCACTTACCTATTTAGATATTAACTAATTCATTAAACCCTCCTATGTGACAAGAGGCAAGGTTTACTTCCTTAATTAACCCGGAATCTAATGCAACTACCGACTCAACCAAACCCTCAAATTCAACTGCTCCTTTATGGCGGAGGCAACGCCCGAACCAGTCACTCTAATGCTAAACTAATTCCCATAACTCCTCTTTTGTGCGAGAGATAAGAGCTAAAGTGAAATTAATCTAACAAATTCACAACTAACCCACAAGAGATTCCAAACAACCCACTCTAATCCTCCTTTGTGGCAAGAGGCAAGAATAAAGCAAGTTATCTCTAAATAATTTACTGCACTACAAGCAAATATTCATCATACATAATTCGGGTCCTAATCATGCATAATTATGAAGAACAGATCAAAACTCATTCCAAAAAGACCATAAGATAGAATATAGCATGTAAATCAAGCACAAAAACCCTTATTCATAATCCTGGGAGCACAATAAGTTTAGCCGAGTATGGCTAAATCAAACATCATAATATTAATAATTAAGCACAATATTGAAAACATAAATTAAAAAGAAAGATAACACCTCGAATTGCGAATCATTGGAAGAAATCTTTGTCTCTAAATAAATGAGTTCAATAATTAATGACGTTCCCAATCCGTACAACTGCAATTCTCCTTAGATAGCCAAAATAATGAAACCCTAGCTATTACAAAGAAGAAAAACCCTTGCTTGAAATCTCTCAAAGTTGTCACCACCCTAAAGCTATATGAAACCCTAAGTAAGAAAGAAAGAAAGAAACCATAATCTATTCTAAACTATGAACTCTATATTATTCTATGATCTCCCCCTTTGAAAATTACATAATAGATGGCCTTATATAGGAAACAACTTAAAACATTATGAAACATTAATAAGATGGCACGTTTTTGGGCCCTAACATGTAAGGAACAAGTTAGGAAATAACCCATAACAAAAAGACATCTTAAAAACGTCAAAAATGGAAAAGGGAAATTTTTCCCGATGTGCAATTTATGCACGTCGCGACGTCGGTATCTACACATCGCGACGTCCAGCTTATGGGCTGTTTTTCTATATGATCCCAGCCGAATTAGGAAAAACCCAAAACATGAAAAGTTTAGCTCTTTCTCTTAGCTTGCCAATGGCACTTGCATCATCCCATTCGGACGTAAAGGAAAAGAGATATGATCAAAATACTAAAGACTGGCAGATTTTCTCAACATTTGTTCTACATCGCCTTTTGACGTGTTTCGCTATGTTAACCCTTCTTGGAGCCTCAAGCCTCCATAAGATCAACTTGGGACTTATTTTCCACTCTATCCAAGGTCTTAATATATAGGATTGATCTTCAATAATTGAAATTAACACCTTGAACATCTTGTGAAACACGGAACCAGATTCTTTGTGACGAAAAGCACCCTTTTGGCCTAAATCACATCTTTCTTGATCTTTCTCAATCTTTTCCTCTCATTTTGGCCTTCAACATTAATAACATACAAAACACACTAAAAACACATTAAATAGCACAAAGATGGTGCAAAGTACAAGTGAAAATAGCATATATAAGGTGAACATATTTCGCCTTATCAATTTCCCCCACACTTAAACCTTGCCCGTCATCGAGCAACAAAACAAAACACAAACAAAACATAACAAACACTAATAAAATACAACCTATACTCACAAGACAACATGGCAACATAAAGAAATTTAACCCACATATCCAACTTTATCTATTGAAGCTCATGATAAGTATTATGCATATGCCTCAACATCTAATGAACTCGAATGTGAAATACTCATAACATGTGTCCCCAAAAGTAATCAAAGCACCTTAATGTACACATTTAATACGTTGAGCCAACCATGTGTGTGTGTGCGATAGGTTCCACCTCAGTTCATAACTCATTTACAACCATGCCATAAGCTAGGTTTCTAACAACTAAGTTTTCTTCCTAACTTTTCCTCACTAACATATTAAAAATTCATTATTCAGCTTATATTAATGAGGATTCTCTTAGCAAACCTTTAGTTTCATAAATAACACTCGTTCCCCCAGACTGTCACACTTAATTAGGATATTTCATTGAAAATCCCGTGACATCCACCTGGAGTACTGTCTCACCTTTGGGTTTTAGATCCTTTCCTACTCATGCAAGTTCTCTATTAACTTTTCATTTAAGAGCAGTCTCGCAGAGGAGTGGCAATATAAAGCCAGAGTCTTACGGCTTCTAATCTCCGTTACCATCCATATGAGTTTTCTTAGGGTTATTATTAAAAGCAGTCTCATAGAGGGATGATAGTATGCGCAAAACAAGCTTAAAAATGCCAAAGCATTAAGTGCAAACATTTATGCAAGCACATTTATTAAAGAACACAATTTAAGCAAGTTATATAAGTTTTAACTAAACAAAGCATTAAAACACACCAACATACTTAATGATTCCAAACTCGTCAATCCCCTCACTAGTTCCCCTAAGTGCATAAAAATGATTGACTCAAAATGCTAAATTCCATCAAAGACTCGACTCCCTCTAGATAGCATATTACTTTCCTATCCCACATCGAATCTTTCGATAAAATCCAATCATTGGCAACACAACACTTATCACATAAATTTTTTTTTTGGATACTACTTCATTATTATTAGTTGCCTAACAACATAAACAAAAATTGACACACAAAAACGAATACTAAAAAAAAAACAAACTTCACATTTACCTATTATAAGGCTTACCATAAATATTTTTATTATAGTTCAAAGGAGTTCACATCAAGAATTTATTCAAAATTAATAAAAAAACTAATCAAAACTACTAAGAGAAGCTAATTAATCATTAATCAAAGCATAACATCCACACTTCAACTCCCAGGAAATTAAGCATAAAGACATACAAAACAGCATGAAATTAATAACATGAATTTCATCCCCCCCACTTAAAATACACATTGTCCTCAATGTGTGAGAAAAGAAAAGAATTCACCTATTATCCATGTCATTCTCGGTAAGCTTGTTGTGCGGTTGAGGCCTTGGAAATGTCTTAAGTAACCTTCTTCTTTATTCAAACTAACAACTAAAAACAAAAACATAATAAAAACTATTAACTTAAAAGAAAGGTAAGAAGGTAGTTCTAGGTTTATTTGGTCCTTAGCTAGACCTTATTGGACTAAATCATATCTTTATTGATCTTTCTCAATCTTTTCCTCTCATTTTGGCCTTTAACGTTAATAACCTACAAAACACATTAAAAACACATTAAATAGCACAAAGAAGCGCAAAGTACAAGTGAAAATAGCATATATAAGGTGAACATATTTCGCCTTATCATCTACTTCCGTATTTGATTCCTTCAAGGAGTCTTACATCAATGCACCGTCTTGATTATTTTCAAATTAGATTAAAAAAATCGTCTCTTCCAAGTTTTGCTCTTCCACCCTCCAAAAGAGTTCAAAAGCTTCCAAATTCTTCTACTGCTCCACATCATCAATTAACTCAAACCTGCAAGATATTCCTAATTAAGTGTTATTTCCATTCAAGTTTATCCCCAAAAGACCATAAAATAAAGAGTATAATTTTTGTGTATTAGTTAGCTATTTCACAAAAAACTGCTAAATTCCTTTTCACTCATTGTGTTTTTCAGAATTTATCTTCGAGAAAGACGGTTGACAATGCTAAGGTGTCACGATTTGAATCCGTGAACCCAATGAACCTATATCCCACATGCGCACGTAAGTGTGTCACGCAACTACAACCTGTCGCACTCAAGTCCAACTTAATTTGACTCGTCCTCACTATGCTAAATAAGATATTCCAAATTAAATTAGACTTGTATGCTAGGTCATTCACTTATATTTTAGTTAATATTCTCAGACACTTCCCATGTGGGATTGGGGTATCATATAAGGAGTGTGAGGAACTTTACTACTTTGATAATACCAATGAGAGTAAACAACATCAAGTAGCAATTTGCGATTTTGCATCTACATCTTAGGATAATAGAAAGTTTTATGGCATTTTTAGATTGGGTCATCCCAAATTTTATATGAAATATTTATTTCCATTTATTTATTTTTTAATAAAACATCTTTTGATTCTTGATATGAAATACGTGAACTTGCAAAACACTAACGTACATCATTCCCAAAATCCAAATATAAACTATTCAAACCATTAACCTTAAATCACAGATATTCACAAGAATTTTATCATAATCTGAATCATAAGTCACATAAAATAGCTATTACTTTTAGTGATAGTTATGCTCGAGTTTTTTGGGTCTATCTATTGAAAGAAAACTTAAGGCCTATTTAATATTTATCAACTTTTATTCAATGATTCAAACACAATTCCATATACCAATTAAAATCTTATGCATTAATAATGGTAAAGAATATTTGAAAATAATTTTGAGAAATTTTCTTCAAAAGTATATGATAGTTCACCAAAGTTCCTGTATCAAGACTCCTTAACAAAATGGGGTTCTTGAATAGAAAGATAAATACCTTTTTAAAGTTGCTTTGCCTTGATGTGTACCATCAATATGCCAAAAATATTTCTAGGGGAAGCAATCTTAACATCTACCTATATCATTAATAGAATGTCAACTTGAAGTCATCTTTCAAAACACCTCTAAAAAAACCATAAAAATCTTTCATCGCCTTTTATTTCAACTTTATTTTACCTCTCAAAGTATTTGGTATATAGTTTTTGTTCATATTCATCCTTATAATCAAAATAAATTTGATTCCAAAACTCTTAAATTTATTGTCATTACATATTCTCCCACTCAAAAGGCTACATATGATCCATCCACAAAAAAGTCTTTATTAGATTTTGTATAACATTTTTTGAAGATACTCCCTAATTCCAAAAGCCTTCTCTTTAGGGAAAGAATTTCCATGAACCTAAAGTTTTAAATTTTGATCCATCTTAATTTGAACCTAACCAAAACACTGAACCTGTCACACCGAACCACCTTGCTCTTGCATGCTAGTTATAAAGTAAAATATAAATTTAGGGGGAGATGCATAAAAGCAAAATGTCAAGGAAATACTTCTTTATTCAAGGAGGGTACAATTACGCCATAAGAGTTAGAATTGGTAATAGATCTTAACATCCATAAATCTCTTCCACATAATTTAA